>CM035143.1:89987660-92670160 GCA_020205605.1 Panax ginseng
ATCAAAAAGAAAGTCCTCCAAATGGAAGAGACCCTTTGCGCTATCAAAGGAATTGGAACACACGGGAGTGTTTCATATGCTGATCTTTGCATTTTTCCCGGTGTTCATTATCTAGAAAAATTTAAAACTCCTGACTTTGAAAAATATGACGGGTTAGGAGATCCTTACACACATTTAAAGGTGTTTATCGGGGAACTTTGATCTTATGCAGAGGACGAAAAGCTTAGAATGCAATTGTTCCAAAAGAGTCTAACTGGAGAAGCCCGGTCGTGGTACACAAGATTAGATAATTCAAAGATCCATAGCTGGGAAGAGCTAACACATGCTTTCCTTACTCAATACAGCTTTCAAATCAGATGGCTCCTGATCGGTATCAAATTACCAAGATCAAGAAACAGTCTAACGATTCTTTTAGAGAGTATGCTCAGAGGTGGAGATGCCTGGCTGCCCAAGTTAGTCCTTCCATGATAGAATCAGAAATGGTCATGACTTTCATAGACATACAAGAAGCTCCTTTCTATGAGAGAGTTTTAGCCGGCATCGGCAAACCATTTTCTAAAATGGTCAAACATGGGGAGATGGCTGAGATGGGATTGAAGTCCAGAAAGATTCAAGACCTAGCTGTACTCAAAGCTGTTGCTGATCACATCCAATCTTGAAATTATGGGAACAACCCCCGGAGGGTCCATAAAAAGAAAGAGGAAGATGTTTCCCTGATACTAAAGGGGCAAAAAGGTAATCAGAACATGCCTATTCAGAAGAGAAATTACCCTCCCTTTCAAGCACAACCTACGAACCCTCCAATGCCAAAAGGTGGAGAAGTCAAACGCCCCCGAGTGTTTACACCCTTAGGGGATACCCTCGAGAACATTCTTAATCTTCTGACAACACAAAAGAAAATTACGCATCTTCTTCCACCAGCCAGCCCTAATGGGCAGGGTTTCAATGCTGCTCGGAAATGTGTTTATCATGCCGGGGCACCTGGACATGATACTCAGGATTGTTAGGCCTTGAAACACAAGATTCAGGACCTGATAGACAACGGAGAGATCATGGTCACCAAACCAGATCAGCCTCACGTTCAAGACAACCCTCTTCCTCAACACAAAGAAGAAGAGGTTAACATGATCAATTGGAGTAATGGACAGAATTCCAATTTCAACTGTGAATCCTCCCAAACCCTCAAAGACGGTGATGACAAATGGGATTATGCCAAGTTCCAGTTCACAATGGAACGAAAGATGAAAGCTCTTTGCAAACAAATTAAGAAATTGGCGGAACTGGTGACTTATCAGCATCAAGTGACTCGTCAGTTAATCAGCCAGGAGCATGCCAGTCTCCTACCTATTGTCATGAATATTCCCTCGTCACTTTCAGAAAATGAAATGCTAGAACGCAAAGTGACAAAGAGAGCAAATGCCAAAGTCCGTCAGGATTTCGCCAACAAAAGGGAATTCACCTATCTGGGCCAACCTATGGAGGAAATTCGTCATATGTTAATCAATGAAGGAAGGATCAGTTCCCTTCTACCTCCAATCAATCCCCATTCAGGGCGATACAACTCTGATGGAGTATGTCAATATCACTCCCAGTCTCGCGGTCACAGCACAGAAGAATGCTAGGCACTCTGCCACCTTATCAAAAATCTAATCGACAGTGGTGTCCTGCACTTAGCAGACGACGATACTGTATTACGTGCAAGTGAGAATGCAGGCCCTACTAAGTGGAAAAGTATGGTAGCAGTCATATCCACTGAAATCGATGGGATTAACACATTACTCACAATGCCGATAATTCAACTCAAGGGGAGCCACAATCCTTTGAAAGTGGCCGCTCCTGAGACAATCAACTTGTCGTGCAGAGCACAATATCCTATTGTTAGCTTACGCACAGTTCTGTGGAATTATGGAGAAGGTAAAGGATCCACCTCATATACAACTGCTACGGTGTCAAAGGAAAATCCACTGTATCTTCCCCAACGGGTGATGAAGCATACCATCAAATCAAAAGGGAAAATACCCATGGAAAAATTTGAAAAATTCCTCCGCGCTATGGGTCATAACGAAGCCACGGTGGTTTTAAGCTTAAAGGAAACACCACAACAGATATCAATTTTGGACTTGGTCCTAACTTTTGAGGATCACTAGAAGGTCTTGTTGAAGGTTTTAGAAGAACCCTATCTCCCGACATCAGTGGATACGAAAAAATTTCAACATCTTATTGATCACATTTTCAACAACAATGTGATATCCTTCACTGACGATGACATACCGCCCGAAGGGACCGGTCATTGCAAGTCGTTGCACATTGCGGTCTTGTCCTCCATATATATGGTAGCTGGAGTCTTAATAGATGGAGGTTCCTCCTTGAATATCTGTCCATACGCTACCTTGGTGAGGATGAACATCAATCTCAACAGAATTCGGAGTAGCCATACCGTCATCAAAGCTTTTGATGGAGCCCGCCGAAATTTGGTCGGAGTAATTGAGCTGCCAATAGAAATTGGTCCTCATACATTCTGCGTATCTTTCCATGTGCTCAAAATAGATTCGGGATACAACCTGCTCTTGGGACGACCATGGATTCATATGGCTGGGGCAGTCCCCTCCACTCTTCACCAATAGTTGAAATACATTATCAACAATAGCCTGGTCACAGTCAACGCTGAACCGGATATTCCTCAGCACGGAGACATGTCATTCATCAATGCCAATACAGATATGGAACTTATCAGTTTTCATTCTTTGGAAATAAGCAATACCCAATACCATGCTATTGGAACGCCATTGCCCGAACCCAAGATTTCTGCCAAGGTAATGTCAGCTACTCAAGAAATGATGTCATTAGGTCATAAGCCGGGACAAGGGTTGGGGAAAGACTTCCAGGGTATCAAATATCCAATTCGATTAACCAAGCAAGCTGGAATAGCTGGTCTAGGCTATTCTGCCGGTTCTAGTCACAAGAATCCTCATAAAGATCAACAGATTCCTTCAGCTTCAATTATGCGGAGTTCATCTTCGCCTTCAAACTCTGAGTCAGCACAACCTCCTGTAAAGGTGCCAGCCAATGTAATGGCTATGTTATTTCCCAAACTGGTACCGATAAAGGAGAAAGAAGTCTCTATTCCAGATCCCGTAGTGGAAGAAGAGGAACGAAGAATCAAGCAAGACGTCATCCGAATGATGTCGGGCATACGCATCATCGTTCATGATGAACATACCAACAGATACACCCCAGACGATGATTGCCCAGACATAATGGCCATCATTCGAGACAAGGAGGATGATGACAATCCCTCCATCACTGCTGTCCACCCGAACTTTGCCCTTGCCAATTGGAACAACATTCCTTGCATTGGTCGTCAAGGGTAAAGCGGGTAGAAACTCTTTCTGCCCTATAGATATAATAACTGCTTACTTTTCTGTACAGTATTAGCAGTTTATTTTGCCAGTATATGCTAACACTGTGTATGATCAACACATTTCATATATACTAAGTGAAAACATATTTTGTTTCAGGACTCTGAATTTAGATGTGCCTGTACTTGCTGATACAGTGCCTCCTCTCCACAAGGATTGTACCTTTGATATAGAGATGAATTCAGCCTTGGTGTATATACAGGATGACATTGAGGTGCCTCCAGAAATTCAAGAATGGGTCAAAGACAAACCTAAACCCAACCTTGATCAAACCACTTCTTTCAATCTTGGAACCTTAAAAAGCCCTAAGTTAATCCAGATTGGTTCAGACCTTACCCCAAACCAACGGAATGACATGGTTACACTACTGACCCAGTTCCAGGATGTGTTTGCATGGTCTCACGAAGACATGGTGGGTTTGTCCACTAACATTGTCCTTCATCGCCTTCCCATTAAAGAGGGATTTAAGCCAGTCAAGCAAAAGCTCAGGCGATTGAAACCTGAATGGAGTTTAAAGGTAAAAGAAGAAATTATGAAATAATTTCAAGCTGGCATCATCACGGTGTCTACATATCCTGAGTGAATATCTAACATTGTGCCCGTGCCTAAACCTGGGGGGAAGGTGCGAGTTTACGTGGATTACCGGGATTTGAACAAATCTTGCTTAAAAGATAGCTTTCCCATGCCATTTATCCACATTCCCATTGACAATACTGCGCAATACGACATGTACTTTTTTACTGATTGCTTTATGGGGTATCATCAGATCATGGTTTCTGATGAAGACCGTGAGAAGACCGCTTTCATCACGCCTTGGGGAACCTTTTGCTATAGACGGTTGTCATTCGGCCTCATCAATGTCGGAGCCACCTATCAACGAGCTATGATGGCTTATTTCCACGACTTAATGCATAAAGAGATCGAGATCTACGTGGATGACATCATTGTCAAGTCACGGAAGGAGGATGACCATCTAGACCATCTAAAAAAATTGTTCAACATGTTGCATAAGTACAACTTGAAGTTGAATCCAGCTAAATGCGCCTTTGGCATTAAATCGGGCAAGTTGCTAAGATTTCTAGTCAGCCACAAGGGGATTGAGCTGGATCCTTCCAAGATCCAAGCCATCATAGAAACGCCCATTCCTCAGACAGAGAAAGAAATACGGGGATTTTTGGGAAGAATCAAATTCATTAGCAGGTTTATCTCCCAACTCACAGCAACCTGTGAGCCAATCTTCAAGCTATTAAGGAAGAACTCCTCCATGAAATGGAATGAGGAATGTCAAAAGGCCTTCCTTATAATCAAGAAATAGCTAGTCAAAGCTCCCATGTTGGTACCACCCAGGGATGATGTTCATATCATTCCCCTGTTTATGTATATGTCTATAAGTGATAATGCCATGGGTCGCATCTTTGGAGACGAGAAAAGACGATAGAGGCCAAGAACGAGCTATCTATTACCTCAAAGAAAAGGTTCAAAGAAGAAGAACACAAGTACACTCGATCGAAAAGACGTGTTGTGTTTTTAGCATGGGCTTCCATGAGGTTGCAAAGATTACCTCCATGGTCACACAACCCATCTCATATCCCGCGTGGATCCTCTCAAGCACGTGTTCGATAAACCCATGTTAAATTGTTTGGTCATCCGGATGGCGCTTGATCCTACAACAATTTGACATCGTATATGTGACTCAAAAAGTCCATCAAAGGTCAAGGAATTGCGGATCAACCGTCGCCGCACCTTCGTGGGGATTTCAAACCCTTGAAATATATTTCCCGATGAAGAAGTAATGATGATCAAAGAACACCATCGATGCGATCTGGCGCCAATTATGGAAGATATATTTTGATGGAGCTGTTAATATGGAAGGTTTTGGAGCTGGAGAAGTTCTAGTATCCTGTATGCGGGGAAGCGATATCCGTTCTTGAGTCAAATTACGCTTTTATTAGCACCAACAATACGACTGAGTATGAAGGCTATCTCATGGGGCTAAAACTTGCCTGTTCAATGGGCATCAGGTGGTTAACTGTCTTTGGAGATTCAGAGTTGGTAATCAGACAATCCACCAGAATCTATCAAACCAAAGAGCTACATTTGATGCCTTACCATCAGCAGGTTTTATAGATGGTTTTGGAGTTCGAAGAAATCTCCTTTCTACACATTCCTCATAATAGGAATGACTTTGCAGACGCATTAGCAACTTTGGCCTCCTTTATTCGTATATCAGATAAGGAAGACTTGCCAAGTGTCACAATTTCCCTGCACAAGGCCCCAGCCTATGGGAATTACGTTGGAGAAGTATCGGATGAGCTACCTCCCATCTAACGTCCTTGGTATCAGCATATCAAGGAATATCTACGAGATGGATCTACACCCGCGGAGGCGAACCCGACTGGGAAAAGGCGGATTCATCGATTTGCTATGAAATTCTACCTGAGTGGAGATGCGCTCTACAAAAGAGATGCATGACTAGGTCTCTTCAGATGTTTAGACAAAGATCAAGCCCAAAGGCTTATGGATGAAATCCATGGCGGAGTCTGTGGCCCCCACATGAGTGGCTCCCTCCTTGTCAAAAAAGTCCTCAGGACGGGACATTATTGGCTATCTCTCAAAGCTGATTGCAATGACCACGTTAGGAGATGCTATCAGTGCCAGATTCATGGGAATGCTATACACGCCCCTCCACGGGAACTCCACAATATGAGTTCACCTTGGCCCTTCTCAATATGGGGAATGGACGTTATCGGGCCCATCGAGCCTAAAGCCAGTAATGGTCATCGATTTATCTTTACCATGATCGACTACTTCACCAAGTAGGTAGAAGCAGCCTCCTTCCCCAAGGTTACTAAAGAAGTCATCATTGATTTCATCAGAAACAATGTCATTTGTCGATACGGACAACCAGAGGTGATTGTGACAGACAATGCCAAGAACCTCAACAACAAAATGATGGAGGAATTATGCAGTAAATTCCACATCAAGCATCTCAACTCTTTCATCTATCGTCCAAAGATGAATGGTGCGGTTGAAGCGGCTAACAAAAACATCAAGAAGATTATGCAAAAGATGTCCGCTAACCACAAAGATTGGCCTGACCTATTGCCTCTGACTCTATTAGCCTATAGAACCTCAATGTGTACTTCCACTGGGGCAACCCCTTACGCATTAACCTATGGGATGGAAGTAGTGCTCCCCATATAAGTTGAAATGGAATCCCTCAGAGTGCTGATAGACGCTCAGCTGGATGAAGACAAATGGGTACAAGACAGGTATCACCAATTGTCTTTAATAGATAAAAGGCGAACCGCGACTATCTTCCATGATCAGTTATATCAACAAAGGATCACTAGATCCTACAACAAAAAAGTCTGGCTACGGCAGTTTAAACAACATAACTTGGTTTTGAAGAAGATTCTTGACAACCAAGATCAATCTAAGGGAAAATTCGCTCCTAACTGGGAAGGCCCATTTGTTGTCAAAGAAGTATTGACAGGCGGCACTCTCAGATTACAAGAAATGGACGGTGATGAATTTCCATAACTCATTAACTCAGACGCCATGAAACGGTACTATGTCTGAAGTAATTCGCAAACACCCTGATGCAGAATCATCAGGTCACCAGTCATTCCGGTTCTTTAACCCTTTAGCACCTACAACTTTTCTACACTTTGCCCCTCAGGGAAACCTACATTTCCAGCCAGCAACCTGGCTCTTCTTTGCGTTCCTACAACTTAGGTCATCCCACCGCGGAATTGAACCTCTTACACTTGCAGTTTGGCTACCCATACATGGGATCAAACGTCTCATACAGTTTATCCTCTACCTAGGATTAAACTCTCTCCTCCCCGCACTCTAACCTGCACATGGGATCACGCTTTTCATCTCGCCCTGAGGGGCGAACTACGTTGACCTGATCTCCTCTTCCATAGGAGTACGTAGGCAACCATTTTATATGGCCCGGTCGCAATAAAACAAAAACAACAAAAACATTTCTACCCTTACAAAAACAAAAACAACCAAAAACATTCCTACACCATTTCTGCCATATACAGCGTTGAACCTCTTACACCAGGTTCGAACTACGCAGACCTGATCTCCTCTTCAATAGGAGTACGTAGGCAGCCCTTCATGGTTCAGTCTCACCCCCTACCAAAACACAAACCCTTATCAGTTGGTACTGGGATCAAACTTCAATCCACTACATTTCATTTGGCTTCAAACCAAAGGGATGGAATTGGCGACCATCTAAGCTGTGGTCATACCTTGAAGAGCAACACCAATCCATAAGAGTTGGAATTAACTAGGCTTCTCCTAAATAGAAGTACTCGCGACCATCTGTGGTGCGGTCAATCTCAGAGAGGAAAGCCACACTCCTCTCCACATTTTCATCCAGAAACCAGTCCCAAGACACCAAAGATGGTAGGGATACACATAGATCAATGATCCATTCTGAACTATCTAGAGACAACTCAATGTCCATCCACCTAGGAGGAATTCAGAATACATCAAGACCACAAGCCCTGAAGCAGCAGGCAAAATATCAGGCAAATAGCAAAGCATATCTAAAAGGGAAGTGATCCAAAAATATATTTCCCTGTCATATATATAATGCTGTTTGATATATATACAATGTAAACTGTACATGACAAAATGGCTAAGCTAGTCTGTGCAGGTAGATACAAGCTCATCTACAAGTCAGGGTATATGCAAGATAACAAGACCAACATGGCGTCCCTCTCAGAAGAAGGAGGCGAAGCTGTGGTCTCCTATACGAGAATATCCACACGACCCAATAGATCTGCAGCCATCTGCATGGTGACCATATGATCATCAATATATATGTTCATCTCTGCGATCATGCCAGTGGTAAGGGACCTCACTGCAGTACAATCTGTGACGGCTACATTACGGGCAGATATAGCACTATCTCGCTCGACTATCACTGCATCTCTGGCTGATCTGGCCTCATCCCGCTCAACAACAGCGGCATCTCTGCGAGCTAATGCCTCGTTTCTCTCTAATAGAGCTGCGTCTCTCCCATCAAGGGCAGTCAACATCATAGATCGAGCCTGATCTCTCTCAAAGGTCATCAGATGAAGACTATGCTCTAAGTACTGTGCCGAGTGCTGAATCACTACAGTACTGGTACTAGGAGAATCCAGAAGAAATGTTGGCAACCTAGCAGCGGGCTCCTCCTCGATATATGAATCTATGTCCTCCATGGGCTCTACATCATCTAACTCACTATCCGGTACTGTGGACACTACCGCAACAGACAAAATCTCTGTCTCCATCCATGCGGAATACTTTAAAGAACAACCTGGATGACTGACAGAAAAAGAAGCTATCTCACACTGATCCCAACAAGCATACACACTGGATCGATCCTCTGCTGAGAGATATCGAGAAGCTGAACGCTGACCTATCGCCCCCTCAAAAGGATGGAAATCCTGGAACTGGTCGAACTGCGACATCACGACCAATGGGTGGTAAGTAGTCACACCTCTCAAACCAGCCAGAGGGAGATAGTCCATGCCCGGAGCATGAGTAATGAAGTTGTATGGTGAGCTAAGCCCCGAGCACGACAATATACTAAAAGGATCTCTGATATCTGCCAAAAATTTGGACCAGGACAGAGCATCTATACACTCCGATGGCTGAAAGGAGTATGACATAGCTACATCATGGGTGAAGCAATATCCATGCCATCTAAGGGTACTAACCGGTCTCAAGTGTGACATAAACCATACGTACAACATGACCGAACTCCCAGTGAACACTCCTGTAGGATAAGTGCAACAATAGGATGTTGACCGCATGGTCTCTACTACAATCATAGGTACAATGGTACGACCCTCTCTAAGAGCTCTCACAGCCATGATGACACCAATGTCTATCTCATCCATATATCGTGACATATAGACATACAAAATTACGCACAACAACAGTACATCGACCCTGGACAAACGCCAATGGTCCTCTGGTGCGGTAAAATCCCCAGAATATCGTGAATAGCTATCCTCTAAGCCAAATCTGTCGTACAGAAAATGTTGGGATATCACGTGGCTAGATGTCAGCTCATCCTACACTACTCTACGTCATAATCCTGTGAGAGTCATGAACCGTCTACTCATGTCTCCCAAAGCCAGATGCACGCAAGGTCTGTCTAAAGGCAACATCGTTAATCGTGCATACTCCTCCAGAGTAGGAGTCAACTCATGGGTACCAAATCGAAATACACCGCCTATCCGTGAGTGATGCTCTAAAGATCACGTCAACAAACCCTGCGGGAACCTGAAACATCAATAAAGTCATGGTATGCTGTAGTAACTGATCTACAGTCACCCTGTCTGGTGGTGACATGCTATCATACCACGATCGCATACCCAAGGCCACCAATGATGGTGGGGTATGATCTATACGGCTAACTGTCGAAGAAGACATCTATGCGGGCCGTGTCATAAGACCATCCAGGGGTCAATGCCTAATATCTCTGAACATACATACATATGCATAACATGATACATGTATAACAGATAATGGATGGGAATATGATATATGGAATGAAAAAACTATGCATACATTCCTAAGTATATCATCATCTAATACATCATCTCTGTACAGCTACAAATACAAGGAAATGAGGCACAAACGCCCTACTACTAACAGAGGCCTATCAAAAGATATAGAGAGAATTGGGCACAGCCACCCAATATCTAACAGAGGCCTATCAAAAGATATAACAAGAATACACATCAGAAGAAGACCAAGGTGTCGATGTCCACATCATCAATCCTGTTAACTTGATGTAACTCCTCCTGAGTCACTGGATCTCTATCAACAGGGATGTCATGCCTATAAAGAGGAGGATATGCGCAGGCAAAACCAAATGGGTCATCTGAGGGGCCAGAGCCTGAGCTGGAAGGAACGAATGACTCTGCCTCTACTGGATCTCTGCCCAAATGCCGTATAAATATATGTGCCTGATCCAACTTCCAGGTCAAGCTATCAATCTAGGTCATATGAGTCGGATCTCGGACACAAGCTATCCAATCCGTCATCATCAAAGATCCTGGAACCATATCCCCCATAAACTGAGTGGCGCGAGACTGGGCTCCAATAGTGCGAGGGTACCACCACCGCTGGAACATCTCCTGAGTACATGGACCCTCTGACAATGCAAAACCGTCAACCCCCAACAATGGGATATCAGTGATGGGTGATTGTGATACGGGCCAATGACGCCTGACAGGAAGCAAGATCGATATACGAACCTCCCCTGTGGTGCTCCTAATAGCACGCTCTCCTAAATAGAGCTCTCAGCCTCCATATGTGAAGAGAGGAACTCTCCTGGTGAAAATTAAATACTCGACTCCAGTCTGGTGTCCATCCTCAAAGCCGATGGTCAAGTGTTCCCCTGAATAGGGAATCCATGTAATGGTATCAGCTGTTAGCAACTACAATGTGCATACTAAGTGAGTGAATCCCACATTCTGAGGGACCTCCCAAGAAATAGAATGGTGCCATCGTCGTCCTCGTGGATATGTATCTAAACCTAACACACTCAAAGGACGCAAGCATGGGAGCCTCTTATAGGCCCAAAATTGCCGACACAATGGCAAAACACCTGCTATCAATAATCACTCTTCACCTATGAATGGGAAAAGACAAGAGAAATACTTACCAGCAGAAATGGGTAAAATCCTAGCCAAACCTCGGTCAAACCCTGTGAGCGCATACACATGCCCGAGAGGAAATAGGCAAAGGTATAGGAGCCCCAATCATACTCTCTAATACGGTCCACATCACGTATGGCGCTGATCAAAGCAAAAGATACCGTAGAAGAGTTATCTGCTATGAAGCAGCCTCGAATGATCATCAGGAACAATCGCCGCAGAACGCAATCCCTGATTCTGACATCATCAGACATGGGCTCTCTCAAAAGCCCACTCATAGCATCTACGCTCAAAGGACCTGAACGGATAGTCCTGCCTTTAAGCGCCTCCGCCAGAACTCCTAATAAGGATCTGACGGCAGTACGGGTAATATTTGCCATGCAAGGCACTGGCTCCCCTCCAAACTCCATACATGTGATATATCGCCAATCCATAGACGTCATCATCACCTCGCAATCCAGTAGATGGAGTGACTGAGTCTGATGGAACCATCGCTCAGACAATGCCCTGAGGTAACCCCAGGGACAACGACGGGGAAGGATGGAGAAGAATGCCCCGAATCCCCACTCATGCACTACCGCTCTATAGTCAGGATGAAGCGCTTGGTACATGGAGTGAATCTTTGAACCGCCCTCGAGGTCATGTAAAACTCAGAACCTGCATGAAATGCAGATCAATATCAAAACCCTTTGCTCCTCATCAATAGGAAAGAAGGAAGATCAAAGTCTAACGCCATACCTCGTTAGCATGCAAATACATCGAGGGATGTCTGTTCAAATCACCCAGCAGCTCTGGGTTTGCCACCTGAATACTCGGGAGCTCCCTACGAGGGACATGTACAGCAGGAGCGGGATCCTCAATCGGAATATCCGCCTCCTTGTCCTCAACGTCTGGCATATCTACCCTGACAGGACGAATCACGGCCTCCACCAACCGACGAGGCTGTTTGATAGAATAGGGACGAGGCACTTCAGAAGCCCTCCGTTGTATGCCAAAAGTGGTCCTGTGAGAACTTCTTGGCTGATCCGGATCCATAATATCTGGACAACAAGTCTCCAAATCACCTCAGAAAGGGTGTGGTATTTCCTTACCTGGAGCTTTCTAAAATGAATTTATAACTATATGCATGCATGCATGCATTTACTTTAACATATAATAGAGTTAAAATGCATGACTACCCAATGCCTACATTTGGAAAATTTTTGCCATAGTCTCCTTTGAAAACAGGACTATCCACATGCACATAGGCATGTCTAGGTGGCCATTCAGTAGCACACCTGCCCCAACGTCATATACATAATATATGCATTAAAAATCAAAATTGTCATGCATAAGGTCTACCTCAATACTAGGAGTACTTTGCCTTGCTACCTTTTGCTCATTGGACCTCAAATAGGACAAAAAATAGTAGAAAAAGGTGTCAATTTGACTGTCTCAAAAGTCAAATTTTTTCACATCATTATCTTCAGCATGGTTTAATACTAACATTTACTATGTTGAATATTTTTTATCAAGTCATTTGTGTATACATAATCACTACTGTGTGTTTAGATAAATTTCATGCGATAACTCCCAATCCAACGGATAAAAACTGGAAAAAATACATGCATACGTTACCAAGATAGTGTAGAACACTTGTACAATGACAGAATTTGCAGAAAATAGCCCGAACTCAGCAGATCTGAAAAAGGCTCATGGATTTTCCTTCGCGCAACAAGTTGAAAGTGACTTGTGAGACCAACTTGCTAGAATTTATCATCCGCGATTGGTCAGCGAGCTCACTCATGTACGCATCAGTGCACTCATGCGGCTTTTATATGGGTCCCACCCCTCCGGCTCGGTCCATTTCGAGTTGCAAAGGAGTTCTTGCCGACTAGAAAGGTCAAACCAGGAATAAAAATGCCACGCGATTGAGCAAAACAACATGCAATCCTGGTCTTCTCAAATGAAGTTTTGAGTCAGTACATCGCTCATTGGTAGTCACCCGAATAAGAGGTATACCCTGCCAATGATCTCAGTTGTCACAAATCACATACAGCAATAACTTGTACGGGTCCAATGCCGCCAACTCCGGGTCATTACCCTACATGAGTCCCCAACGGGGGTTACAACGTGAGTCCCCATTGGGAGTTACAACGTGAGTCCCCAACGAGGGTTACAATGTGAGTCCCCGATGGGGGTTATAACGTGAATCCCCGACGGGGGTTACAACGTAGAATCCCAGGCGGGGGTTACAACGCATGCTCATCCGTTGACAAACATATCAACGAAGGTCAAGCAACCTTGACATTGTCTCAGCCGATAGCAATTAAATCTATCAGAGCTCTAGAGCTATTCGAGGATTTCATGCTCGATTACTCATATTTCCCCAGCGGATCCCCGACGGGGGTCACAACGCAACCTTTCGTTGATCTACACGTCGTGAAGGTCGCAAACCTTGACGAGATATCCCATATGATTTTTCAAATTGTTGATTCATATGTCGGTTGAAGCAACACGTCAACGGTCGGTCGCATCCTCGACAACATTTGTTGTTGGCGATAAATCCAATGTAATCTTGACATGTCCCGCAATACTAACCGGGAAAGGTCAATGTTATCATAGAGGATAGATGATGGAATATGTTATACACATCCTCAAACAGACCAAGCTTTATCCCCACAGATCTCTTACGCATAAGAGGTACATCTTCAGGATCAAGTCATAATCGAAGACACATGAATTTGGTGATAACTCCAACATCAACATCCTAAAAATTCGGCCATTACATCAAATTCGTCAATTCGCATTGCCCCAAATTGAAGCAACAGAATCCAAAGAATCATCCCCAAAGATGTTGGGCTACAACCCCGTACACATGTATCATACATCATTTTTTCTACCCGTAGTACCATGTTTGTCTTGTTGCATTTCAAGTGTCTAGGATTCTTTATCCTACCCATGTATCTCCATAAATGAGTATGATAAAGAGGGGCATCTGTAGACACTCGAAATTTTCTGTACTACTGTCACTAACATTGCAGGAGGACAGATTCGTCTTTTCAGAGAGAACCCTAAAAGACAATCCATATCCATACCGGATATTACCGAAAGCTCAGCATCAATCCCGGAGCCCACTCTGGGAGTAATAGTTCTAACCTCGGATGTAACCCCGAGGCATGCACATCCAATACCGGAACACACACCAGAGAAGATCGATTAATCTCAGAGATAACCCCGAGGTATCCAGTCTTAGTCCCAACCATGGGAATAGCCACCAACCTTGGTGATAACCCCAAGGAATGCAGTTTCGGCGATAACCCCAGAAATGCTTGTTTCAAATGCAACCAGCTTCAATCTCAACGCTCACAATGAGATACACTGCACCAACCCAGCGATAACATCAGGAAGATAGACACACCTCAAAGATGACAATGAGGACCTTCAACAATTGTAGCAGTCCAATCTCAGCGAAGTCTGAGAAATGTCTGCTTTATGAGCCCAATCTGGTGATAACACCGGTGAGGGGCAACATTGTCATCTAGCCAACACGATGCCACGCCATGTTGTCTCAACATCTCTACGCAACGATGTCCCACAAGACTAACCAATCCCGAGTGACTATTGTGCGGGGTAACGGATGAAAGTTGAAGCTTGAAGACCGGAGGGCATCGTCCCATCTTCAATTACTTCATACAAACTCTAATCCCATGCCATCGTACAACTCTTGACAACGGCGGTCCGAAATAGGTCTTGTATACCTCAAACGGATGCCCGAATTGCACTTCTGAAAGTTTGAGTGGACATTACAAATTGCTGAGAGTGCACGCATTTGAGACGACAGACCCAAAAAACCCGGGCCCACTCGGGTTGCCTCTGGTACACCTGCGGCTAAATCATCTATAAATAGAGGGCTTGGGCTGCCCATTTTGCAAGAGAAAAAGGCGAGGAAGCCCTGCCCAATTTGCTCTGCACTCACCCCATACAAAGTACTTTCCCTTTTAAACACTGTGAGCTCATATATAGCCCTTTTGTACCTACAAAAAGTCAAGGTGTTTACCCACTCTAAGGATATAGAAGTCTTCTTTGGCGGTCAATTGTAAGCCTTCTCACACACTTTAGAGTCTTTCTCTTCATCTCTCACACACACCCTTCTACACGTTGAGAGTCGTGTTGCTTGCTTTTGCCCTTGACTTGATCCGTGGTTTCATTTCGATCAGTATATATATATATATATATATATATATATATATATATATATATATATATATATATATATATATATATATATATATTACTAACATTATCGAGTTATGCCTCGATTGAGCCTAGACTTGATCTAGGCGTTTATTTGCTTTTAATATATATATATATTAACTGTGTGTCAAACTTTGTTCGATGAGCCTAGACTTGATGCCCTGCATTTATTTGCTATATATATATATATATATATATATATATATATACATTTATATATATTAATCATGTGTCGAACTCTGCTCGATGAGCCCGAATTTTATATCCGTCAAGGCTTATTCGCTTATATGTATATATATATATATATATATATATATATATATATATATATATATATATATATATATACATCCCACACGAGTTTACTTACGTGGTGGTTGATCGCTTTCTGACTTTCTTTATGTTTCATTCTCGCTTTTGAGTTCACTTCGTGGCGCTTGATCGCTTTACAACTTTATTTATGTTTCGTCCTGCCTGGAGTTTACTTCGTGGTAGTTGATCGCTTTGTACAACTTTATTTACTTTTTGTCCCACCTAGAGTTTCCCCCGTGGCGGTTGATAGCTTTTAACAGCTTTGTTTACATTTCTGATCCCCCATGGAGGTGCTTAGTGGTTAGTGATCATGTCTTTATATATATATTTACAGCTTTTATATATATATCTGCTTACTTCTTTCATACAAATTGCAGTATCTTGTGCGCCTAGGAATCATGTGATCACAGATTCAGCCTATTGGATCAAGATTCGGTTCCCGTGATGGACATTTTTAGCTGTAAGCAGCTTGTAAATTATTCTGCGATGTCTGAATTTCCTTAGATGGTTTCCATACCCACGAGGAAGTCGGCATTATTTTTGTACATTATTTTAGTACGGATGCCTCGCATTCGTAAAATAAAATCAATCAAGCCGAACACTTAATAAAATAAGAGTGTAAAAGGTCTCAATTACTATTGAGCATCAGGGTTTGAAAAACCTTTTTATAAAATATCATTGCTATATCTTGCTAAAAACTGAATTTTTACATAAATTCAAACCCTGTGTATATAGGTTCGAACGAGGCCTCGCACTACTTCCAAATAACAACACATTGACCCCCCCACACACACATTCAGATAATAGTTTCTTGAAAAGAGGCGGTCACCGTGGTAACACGGATGTCGGGGGGTGCCTAACACCTTCCCTTCGCATAATCAAGTCCCCGGACCCTAATGAATCTCAGTTTTACCGAATTCGCTTAGCGGTGTCATCATCACCGGGTCAATGTGCAAAACCTTTTCTCGGTTGTGTTGGTACAACCATTTAAAAACCAATGGCGACTCTTAATACCCATCATCGACATTATACATGTTGGACCTTTTTTACTTGTTTTTTCAAACAAATCTCATCTAAAATGAGAACACCAAAGAACAAGTAACGGAAAGGGACATCTAAAAATCCCAACGTCGACACTCAAGTTTAAAGTATTTTCACCCATGAACTTTCATTATCCAAAGAAAACACTATCTTATTACTTAGTCCTCACATATACGCATGCATCAGTAGGTTTTAAACCATTTTTAACAGTAAAGACATCATACAGGTTAACTGTCAAAAATCAGATTACACTATCTCAGATTCCAGACTGGCGCAGCTGCGCCATGGCTAAGCCTAGGACCAGCGTAGCTGTGCAGTCCTCTGACCAAGCCAAGACTCAGCTGGTACCTTGTGGTTTTTATCCGGCTTGAACACAACATTCATACACAATATATTTTGTCATGTTAAGGTCTTTTCATGCTTATCAAGTCAATCTAGGTTTCTTCTTTCATATCATGGTTCTAAGTTAAACATTTCAACAATTTAATGTCGTTCAAGGTCATGAAATCACACGGTCTAACATGCTTGCCTTCTAAACATACAAGGTAGTTATAAAACTCATATTAGGCATGCTTGTGAGTATTGATATTGCATACATGCAATTTATTCTAGTGATCATTTTGAAAACATGCTTTATTCAGTTTTAATCTTGATTTCACAACTCTTAACTTAGTAGGTATATATGTATGATACATTAGCACGTCTAAAAGTACCATCAAACATGCTCATATAAGTCAGATTCTAACTTCCAAAGTAATATGTTAACATTCTCGTATTTTCCTTAGTAACCTTACTAGTAGGTTCTACATGTTAAATGCATATGGGTCATGTATAGGGATATTATAGACGTAACATGACCTCTTAATCCTTTAGAATCTAAACATTCATGTGATGCAACTATATTTAGAAAATATGTTCAAGTTTGCTTTTAAAAATATTTTAAACTTGAACAATGCAATTTAACACATACAAGACAACTTTAAGGCTCTAATCATATGTAGTCAAGTCATGTTATCATGCTCACAAGGTCAGAATATAGAGTATGTAGTAGTCATGCATATTAGCTCACTATACTAAGTTAAATATTTCTTTAATACAAATCCTAAGTAAAGTGGTCGTGAGCAATGAACTATGAATCATATGAACACAAGTTAACGGATTATTCATGCCTTTCTAAATCATACCAACATGCTTGCAAAGTCAGTATATGAACATAGCATACATATATATCAAGTTCCTTTCTAAAGTCCTAAATCTATTTTAAACTCTACTCCTTCATTAATCATGTATGCTAATCTAAACATGCTCCCATTAGGTTAACTATACTTATATATACACATTACACATATTTTCATGCTAGTTTAAGTCATAATAATCGATCACACTTAGCAAAATTTTTAGCAGAAATCAGAAACTGAAAATGAGACCGATTTAAATCAGTGTTATTATGCTAATTGCACATGCCCTCGTTCGAGCCAAGAACGACTGCTTCAAGCAGACTTTAGCCCAAACACAAATTATTCACAAATTTGATTCTAAATAGCCATGTATCAGTTTCAACATGCTTATATAGTTATATAACAACCATACAACCATTACCCAATCTATATTAGCATCAAATTCCATAAAATCAAAATTTTGAGATTTCAAGAATAGAAATTTAACAGAAACTAAAATGAAGAACACGAAGAATCTTATACCTTGCAATTTGCTTGCTAATTCACACCCTTCTACTGATATGTATACAATCACTCACTCTATATATGCTTTCAATCCTTAGCAATTCTCAGCAATGGATATTAGAAGGAAATAGGTTGTATTTATAGAGAAACAAAAACACATACAATGCATATATACACCAAATTGAACTTATGGATGAAAGGATTACATGAAAGTTAATAAGGAGTTGGTATATAGTAGTTGAAATTCATCATAATCTCCACTCCCCCCATAATCATCACCTAGAAATCTTGGAAGAAAGAAAAGGAAATAGGCCTTAGCCTCTATGTGATTCACGTGAAGGAGAAATGAAGAGCAAATTGGACTCTAATTTTCGAACAAGCAAATTAACTCAGCACTCTTGTAACACGTATATAATTTCCTACTCTTATGTTATATTTAATATACACATTCTTCATACATGGTTATATCCTAATGCCCCAATTTAATTTAATATTTCAAGGTAGGAGATGTAATATGAAAATGTAACATACATATAGTACATGTATAATTTTTATCACACCGATATTCTTTATTAAAATAATAGCTTACAATATGTTCATGGTATATTATTTTAATATATACCCACATACATTATGTCACATACACCTTCATGATGTATTCATACCATATAGTTTTAATATATCTTAATATATGGTTACTATATATAGTATAGTCATATAAGTGTCATACTACACTATATAATGCAAATGAAATCCATATATAAAATATTTCATTATTGCTCACTTGCACATAATAGTCAATATAATTTTATTATATTAATAACTTACTTATTTTATGCCAAATAAATTATTCATTTTCTCGATTAATTAACACCAACATTAATTAATTTGTTCCTCATTGATTAATGTAATTATGTATCTTTATAACAATTAATTATCTATATCATTCTTATTATATTTATAGACATATTACTAACAATAATAATCACATATCATTAAACAATTAGTCAATATTCTACAATAACAATTACAATTAATATTAATTAATTGCTCACTTAATAATTCCTTCGTCGATTAATATTATTATTAATATTTCCCACCACCGCACCACACAAGGCTTTCTACAAGTTTGTTACAACTCCACATTAATCACTTTAATATAATTGAGTTAACTCGTCACATAGCATGAAATCATTTATATTCAAATAAATATTTATTTCATTAGTGTATTCCTAAGACATGAAATTTCTCGGGTATTACATCACTTATCATAATAATCCTAACAATTATATCCTATATACAATAATCATATATTTACGAAAAATAACTAATACTATTATTATTAATTTATTATAGGAATATAATCTATAACGATCAATAATTCTTAAAAAGAATTTATTTATAATTATTCATCTAAATCATTTTATTTATCACATATATACATATACGTTACTTTGCACATATTCCCACCTTTATATATATATATAAAAAAAATTATTCGCAAAAATTTCTTATTGAAAATATTGGGTTATTACAAAGGTACAATCAATAACTGTTTTAGAAATTAAAATCTTTGGATAATGCTCAAAGAAACCTTCGTGCATGGGAGGCCATGCATCTAAGTTATAATAGATATCATGTGACTCGAGAATTATCCTTGGTTGACCCAATAGACCTCAAAGAAAAATAAGAAGATTGTTATCATGTTCTTTCCAATGGTGAGTCTTCTCTTGACATATAATTATCTCGATTGTCTCCAATTGAGAATTATATTTCAACCAAACTCTAAGATTATAT
The DNA here is from genome assembly GCA_020205605.1 of Panax ginseng. Taxonomy (NCBI): domain Eukaryota; kingdom Viridiplantae; phylum Streptophyta; class Magnoliopsida; order Apiales; family Araliaceae; genus Panax; species Panax ginseng. The sequence continues at coordinate 90,007,827 of CM035143.1, forward strand.
AGGTAGTGCTCGTAGATATACTCAGCCAGTGGATGTGCACAACCCTGTCTTATGATAACACGAAGTCGTAGGTTATTAGACATCTTGTATGATAGTGGAAAAACACCCTTCCAACGTTGGGTTTGCCTCACCCTATTTAATTCACCAAATATAACTACTAAATAATGTATAAAATATAACACACAATTCTAAAGTTCTCAATAAAATTATTTCCTTACTATTTAGGGAGAACCTCCACAGCTAGAGACCACCGTTCTATTCCCTTGTTACCCCCGCTCGACCCAGCTACACTCTTATTACCTGAAAGGAATTGTGAAGCAAAAGGATGAGCCCAAATAGCCCAGTAAGGAATATCATGACTAAAGATAATTAAATTATCAATAGCCTTTGTCAGTAATTAATTAGAGATTTAGAACATATGGTAGATGATAAAACTTTTCAACCATAGTTGTAGCGAAACGAGCAATCCATTAGAAGGGTCAAATAGACCATAAAGTCTATTGTCTTCTCCACGTTAAAAGTCCACCAACAATGTTTTATCCATGTATCGTACCCAAGACGAAGATAATTTTCATCACCTGTCTTCACCTGAAACATCAAAGATCATGGTTATACCAAATCACAATTCATGTTCATAATCATACTAATAAATTCATCTTTGCACTACGGGCCAAAGAGATTCATCAACAGTTCATCTTTGCACTACAGGCCAAAGATATTTAACAACATGTCATCTTTGCACTACGGGGCAAAGATATTCAATAACAGGTCATCTTTTCACTATAGGCCAAAGATATTCAACAACAAGTCATCTTTGCACTACATGCCAAAGATATTAATATCCCAAAGAAATATATAATCATTTCAGAATTTATATAAACAATAATTATAACCATGTTGATCAATTCACCTTTGCACTTAAGCTAAAAATATTCAATTATAAATTCAATGGTCATGATCATACCAGTCAACAATTCAACTTTGCACTACTGGCCAAAGAAAACCCATAGTCACGATCATACAAATAATCTACCCATCTTTACACTCAAGTCAAAGAGAAATTTTATCACCGGGATTATAAAAATGTTATATATGATAATAAAAATAATATGATCAACAACTGTATTTAATTTCAAAAGTAAGATTTATAAATCAACGATACTTTGGTCAGAAAAAGAAACCAATTTTGTCGTGAATAGTACCCGTGAATAGTAACTCGTGAATAGTAACTTATGAATAGTAACTCATGAATAGTAACTCATATTTGTACATAGTACCGTATATGTAAATAATGTCATATACATAAGTAGTGCCATTTACATAAATAGTGTTGTATACGTGAATAGTGTCGTATATGTGAATAGTAACCCCAATATGAAAAAGGTAGAAATTCCACAATAAAGTATATACCAATATTTTGGTATAATGATATTGAAAGAATAACATCATTATGAAGAAAATAACATCCTTATTATCCCTTACCTCAAAAGAATAGTACTTATGGCTGGAATTTCGGATGTAATACCGAAGGAAACTTGCACTGAATAACAACTATCAAAGTATCTAAATACTCACAAAATACGCTCAATAATAGAGAGAGAGAGAGAGAGGGAGCTTATGTTTCTGGTGTGATTTTCAATTCTAACATAAGCTGTTAGGTTTGTAATATTCATGAACACAATCAAATTGGACAAAATAAATGAAAACGCGATAAACAAGAGTTTTAAAATTTTATAAACCATATACCTGGATCACCCTTTATGCATAATTATTAATTAAACGAAAATATGAAGAACAAGAATCATACCCTTGAAGATTCGAGCTTTCTCATGTACAAGTTCACCTCCAATCTTTTTCGCGTTCAACTTGAATCCACCGGGTTTGGTTCCTTCCTTTGATCAACGTTAGTCACCCAAGTGTTTGGCCTCTAGAGGTGATCCACCAAGGAAGAAGTAATATTTAAGAAGAAGGGTTGTTGGCTAAACCCTAGTTTTCTATCTCTATTGAAAAAGAATGTACTCTCCAACTATTGGAATTGCGTCTATTGTGAAAAAGTCAACAACAACTTTGTACCCATAATAAGACTCCTCTTATTTATAGATATAGTCAACCCTTCTTAACAATTAAGGAATTGGGCTTTATTTTAATTAATTAAACTCCTTTAATTAATTAGGCTCCCAATCATATTAGGAATAATTAACTAAACTCTTTTAATTAATTAGTCTCCTAATATTATTAGGAATATATGAGAGTACTTTTATTAATTAATTTCCAAACTCCTTTAGAAATTAAATAATAATAATAATAATAATAATAATAATAAGACTCCTCTTATTAATTTATATTTAATATTTCCAAAATATTAAATAATAAATATTAAGCTATATAATTTATTCTATCACCGTAGATTAAATTAAATACACTTAACTTATTATTACGATTATGCCATTAACTTCTTAAATAATTATTCTTCCTTTTATGGTGTGACCCTTTAGGTTCTCCATATTAAACCAGTTGTGAATAAATCAATTAGAACAATTCTAATCTCATTTAAATAAATTAAACTATTAAGTTATTTAAATAAATAATATTTATTCTACAATAGGGATAAGCCTCCCTAGCGATCAACGACTTTCCAGATAATATAGATTTCAACATTAATCATAAAAGAACCTTTGAGTAAATAGTTACCGTACAATTCAATTCTTCCACCATACACTGTCCCAATTAAATATAAGATATGGATTTACTGTCAAGTCTTATTTTATTTAGTTATATGTATTTCGATCCTTAAATGCACAACTCCAAATAATGCAAATTCGAAACTCCTTTCTAATTTCATTCTGCGCTGGCCAAGGACTACTAGGTTGTTATTTATCGAATCACATAGGACATTTCTCTTCTTTTACTAGAAGTGGTAGATTCTTTATTGATTGTACATTATCTCCATGTACAACTTATTGTACCCAAGCATACCCTTTGATATACCCTAAGGGTCTTAAGGAATAAGTCAAAGTATAATTTATCATACACAAGATACTATAATGATCTCAAGTCCAAGGATCACTTGTACTACTATCACTACAGGAATTCCTATTGACAGGCAAGTAAAACTCCATTAGGTATTCCTTAGCGAGCCACGTTCAGTGAACTTATTCTCTAATAAGCACCTACATACTTGTTTTAGCGTCTCCACACAAATGATCATGAGATCAATCATTCTCATCCAATGAGTAAGTAACGTATATACCAATCTATTCGGATTAACTAATCCCCAATTTAGTAATCCAACGATTGGGAACTATTTTAGTTTTAAGCTTTCTAAGAATTTAGATCTCATTAGAATGATCATCATCATTATTCTAAAAGCATTGCTTAAAACTATGGGTTTATCACATATTGTAAAACAACATCATGAAGATAATTAAAAGTCTTAAATAAATTAATAATTTTTATTAATAAATGAATAAGATTGTTACAAAGTATATGCTTTATCATCAAACATGATTGGCTTATGTGCATACTACTTTCAATCTCCCACTTGCACTAAAGCCAATCGCCATGGTATCTCATATCCTTCTTCTCTAAGTGACGATTATCCTGCTGTTGGATAAGCTTTAGTTAATGGATATGTAATGTTGTTCTTGAGAGTTCACTATATCTATAGTGATTTCCCATCTTTCAATGATTCCTATAATCAAATAAAAGTGCCACAACAATGTTTAGATCCAAGATGAGACTTATGAACTATTCCTAGTTCTGTAATGAACTTTTCATCCAAACAATCAACTTGTAGCTTCATCTATAGCTATTTAATTTTATCTTTATCATTAAACCAACAACTCTTTGCTATTTGGAACCTTTCTAATTAACTGCACCATCGTTTAAGGTAACGCTTTACCCTAAAGTGGATTTTCTATCGTCCTGGTCTATTTGAAAAACTTGAGTCTGTTAAGCCCTCTAGTTTTAATTTCGACCCACCATGAATATGATCACATCCTTAGTGTTGGTTAAGTACTTTAAGATGTTTTTCACTGACTCACAGTGAATTTCTCCAGAATATGACTGATCAACATTAGGTCCCGTACATTTCATTAAATACATGATAGTTACTCATGCGATCTCTCTTTTATGAGTTTATGGGACTATTAAGAGAGATACACTCCACAGCTCATCAACATGAGACATCTCTCGGAGTTAGTAAAGCTAAACGACTTTAGCATCAAATGAATATACGTTCGTTGGGTTAAGTCGAGCATCCTTTTAAATCTATCTATATAGATTTGTATCCCCAATTACGATACTCTTCCCAAATCATTCATGTAGGAATGTTTAGACAACTTTATCTTTACTGATTGTAGCATTGATATGTCATTATTTATCTATAGTATATCAACATATAATACCAGAAATGTCACGACGCTCCCACTGACCCTTTTTTACACACTAGGTTCATTCTTATTTTTGATAAAATCAAACCTTTTTTATTATCTCATCAAAACGAATGTTCCATATTTGAGAAGATTGCTTCAATCCATTTCTCTGAGTGTCTAAAACTCTTACCTCATCGTATGCAACTGGATCATCATCTTCTATGATGTGTACCTCATCATCATCATGTATGATGAATCCATACCTCCTAGGTATCTTCGGTACTATTCAAGATTTATGATTCTGTTGTGGTACAATAGGTCTATCTACAGATTCCTCTTATTTGACTTATAGTATTTTGTGGTTCTTGAAATCTTCAAGATCTATTATTGTAGCACCCCCAAATTCGGGTATCTTCCAACCCGACAGATGGTGTTATACCGTACAACATCCATACATTCATTCAATTGAAAAGTCTCAAAGAACGAACATAACTTCTATATATTTACATTTCCTAGGTTCTATACCCATTACAAAGGTTTTTTGTCATAATATCAATTACATTACAACAATAGACCTATACTATTACAAGACAGCTTAACAATCTGCCTTAGCTTTTTCTTTATCCTTTTTCGATCCTTCGGGACGTTCAGTCTTAGCTGCATTCATATGGTTCAAGCAAGAGTGAGCATAACTAGCTCAGCAAGTATAACAATTCAATAACAACATGCTTGACACATACGATTCGTATATCTTCAGTAATTGAACAATAGTTATGAAGTACTATTGATAATTCAAAATAACACTTCATCTTTCTTTCAAAATGTTTTACAATAATAATAATATTTAGTAAAATAGTTACTCCGGTTAAAGACCTCGAGTATTCATTCTTTATGGGAAAAAGGACAACCCGGAACTAAGTCCGTAAGCCCGATATTACTTACGCGCACTTCTAGGTGATCAGCCTATTGTACTCTATGTTGATCAATACTAAATCCATTAAACGTATGTACGTTTAATCATTTGGTAACTTCACGTGCCTGTCGTTTTACCGACAAAACATTTGTTTAAAATTCCAATTTTCTTTTGAAAACCATATCAAGTATGTGGCGACCCCAAATCCGGGTACTTGCAACCCGAACTCGGTTCTCCACGATACCATTTCTTTAAGCTGAATAATACTAAATAATAATACATTCGAACTTAATTTACATACATCAAAGTTTACTTCCCAGTGCACGTGACCTTCAAATACATTCCTTACAATACCCTCGACAATAGATTCCATTGTCTTACTAACTATAACCATTAACTCATACTAAATCTCATTCAATGTTTTTCTTTTCCCTTGTTCATGCCTCGAGCCTTCAATTCGATCGTATGTAATCGAAAACATTTAGTTTAAGCAAGGATGAGCATTTGAGTGCCCAAAGAAGTAATAGCAATTATATATATAAGTTTGAAAGAATATAAGTATTCTCTTTCCATAACACTTCTACAACGAATCGAAAGTTGTGAAGTAATCAGACTTGATAAAAATTCACATAACAATTCTCTTTCAATTTCTTGAAATTAGGCTCCACCCATGAATAGGGTTTAAGAAACATACTATGAACATGGTTTTTTCATTTTCAAAAGGTTTAGCGAAATTCATCCGCAAACCGTCATAACTTACTAGACGCGGGTGATCGACCCGATTGTACCTCAGATTGATCAATACTACATAACTTGAACGAAATTCATCGCTCACCCTTTGTCCGTAAAGGCGCGTAAAAATTTTCCCATTATCGGGATGTTCATACATGCCTGGTTCCAAACCCGAAGGTTTTTAATCTTGCTCAACAATAATATGTAATTCAACATATATGTATACGAGTAATTGACAAAGGTATATCAACATGTGAATAAATGCCATGATTATCCAAGTGGGGACACTTGTATAACCATTTAGAAATCAACTTAACATAATATATATCTGAGCTAACATGTTGATAATCAAAGCGTACATAATCTGTACAGGAATAGAATAATTCTGAAACTTCTTACTCATGTCCATTGCATAAAGAAAATGCAAAGGTAGGATACTTGCCTGATTCGCTGATTACAACTCTCAACTTAGGTTTTATCTCTTTATCACAACCTATCAATAATCAGATCATTCGTTCGATTAGAACAATATATCATAACACATAAGACCGCTTATTACAACAAAGACATAGTCTAATCACGTCATCACATAATCGCAGTGATCATACTTTTAGTTCATATTCTATACTTGAAATATTTTTATACATTTTTCAAATATCTCATCCATGCTCTTACAGAAGTCTTTTCTTTCTATTATAGGGTCTGACATTTGTTTGCCGCATCGGCGCCTTTTTTATCGGGTAAATACTTTGAGTCTAAGACTCTTATCCTATACCTCAACATCTCAGAAATATCAAACATTTTATTTTAATCATTTTCGAATTTTCCAGAAATTGAAAATTTTAAAATAATTCAAATCAGTCACTACCGGGCCTATAGTGATATAACTGTTACTATAGGTGTTCCTCAAAACTTCATAACTTCATAATCGGTTCTCAAGTCAGCTAGTTTGGCTTGGCCTAATTTATAACTTTCAAACATCTAATCATAATTAAATGATTTAAACATTAAATAATTCCATTATCATTAATAATTAATTTATATTAAACTATTAATGAAACCATTGCTAAAATATAAAAGTTATTTATAATAACTCAAACTATTTTTAAAACATTTATCTTACCCTTTAAATGATTTTTAAAACAATTAAAATCATTTTAAATAATCACCTTTAATATATAAATATTAATGTACTATTTATCCAAATATTAAAAGTCATTAATTATAACTTAAAATATTTTTAAATCCTTAATATTCTCTTTAAATGATTTTTAAATAAATAAAACCATTTTTAAACTATTTATTTAATAATAATTATTAAATAAACTAAATATCATTAATATTATCTTAATATCATTAATATTAAATTATTAATGAAATTATCCTTTAAATATTAAAAGTTATATTTTATAACTTAAAATATTTTTAAATACCTTAATTTCATTTAAAATGATTTTTATAATATTAAAATCATTTTTAAACTAAATTATTTAATATAATCATTAAATAACTTTAATATCATTAATATATAATTAATTAATGAAATTCATCACAAAATATTAAAAGTCATGGGAAATAACTTAAAATATTTTCTTATACCATAATATAATTTTTCATGATTTTTCATGAATTAAAACTATTTTTAAATAATTTATTTAATATTATAATTAAATAAATAAATACCTTTTATATTCCAAAAATACTAAATATTTTTGAAATATACTCAAAATAGTTAAAAACTATTTTTTTTCGACTTTAAAATAATTTTTCATAATTTATTTGGTATTTTTAATAATTAAAAACTAATTTTTCTAATTTTTAAATTAATTTCCTAAAAATCGAAATTAAAATAATTAAAATCGTCACTAAAGGCCCCTATAGTGACGTAACTGTCGCTATAGGTGTTCTTGAGCCTACCCTGATCTTCATAAGGCGTAACCGGTGGGCTACTTTTGACCGTGAATAACTCTCTCATCTTAACGAATTTGGACAATCTATAAATTGGGTCTTGTAAAGTAAATACAAGAATATAAGATCCAAAGAATCATAACCTCTAAACAAACATCGATCTGGGATAAATCACCATCAAAGTAGTTACCAAAGTCGTTTCTTCACGAAGAATAGATTCGAGGTGCCTACTTTGACCTCTATAACTTGATGATCGTGTGACTTTTATGTGATCTATCAATTTCAAAGTGTGTAGACAACATGTAGGACTACAACTCTAACACTTAACATCATCATAAAACAAGAAATCAAGCATCTAAAGTATGGTCAAACCTTGTCATAAAAATTAACACTTGAAAATTCAGGGTCGCCCCAATTTTTTACGGTCAATCTTAGGTCAACCCACTTTGACCTTAAATAACTCTTAATCCGTAATATATATGGACCTGATTCTTTTTGGAGGTTAAATACCACATAACAAGCTACACATATCAACCTTAACACAAAACACATTAAAGATGACCGAGATATAAGGCCCGACATTTGTCAAAAAAATATTTCGGACACTTAGAATATTTTCCGGGTTTGAAAAACAAATTTGGGTCAATGCAAAGTCAACCCACTTTGACCGCATATAAATCCCGATCTACAATAGATATGAACTTGATTCCTTTTGGAGTTTAAAGACCACATAACAAGATACACCTAACAACTTTTAAACAACAAAAAAAAAGAATAATCACAGAGATATAAGTCTCTTGACATTTGCCCAAAAATCACAGAATCTGGTTTTTCCAACTTGCTCAAATCTTCAAATTGGTGCACTTTGATGTTATGGGTCCGTGTTTTTACAACCCGAACATTAATAGACTCCTTATTACACAACTTTAAACAATTAATTGCATCAATTAACATCGAATAGAAGGATTTCTAATTTTTGGGATTTCATACCTTTTCTTACTTGATTTTTGATTTCTGACTTCTTGATGCTTCTGATTTGTTATTTATGATGGTTGGGCTTTGTTTAGGGACTGATATGCTAGATAATTTCGTTGGCTAGAGGTTGAGAGAGTGTGTCTAGGGATTTTAGAAAATATTAGAGTGTGTTTTCATTCAATCTCCTTGATCTCTATTTATAGGCCATGCTAGATGCTTTGGATCTTTGATTTGGTTGGTATAATTGAGGTGTAATGGTATAGAAGCATGAGGGAATTCTAGAAGCCATTGATTAGCTAGCATAATTGAAGATTCCATCAACAATGCTACTAATAATACACTAAAATGGACAAAAAGGGTATTTTGGTAATTTCCCATATAATTTCATGGACATTTTTGTACATAGCAATTAAATGTAGTATTTAATCACTAGATGGTAATTCTTATCATTTACCAATTACTTTCTATCCTTTGGTAAATTAAAACATTTATACAATAACATCATAATTAAACCCAATAATTTTAAATTAGGGTTTTCTATGTAAAATTAGGATTTTCTAATTAGGGGTTTCTTAACGCCATCAATTAGGGTTTCTAATTGACCATTAGGGTTCTCTAATTATCTCATGTATGTTCTAACACGGTCATTACGATCTCTAACTTCAACCGATTAGGGTTGTAATAATTAGGGTTTGTCCTAATTATCGACATACAACCAGATAATTAGGGTTTTCTTCTAATTACAGACATCTTATACACAAAGAACCTTCATATACACAAGAAACTTCATATACACAATCACTACTCACCATTTCTCATAACTAAGTTTAATAATTAGGGTTTCACAAAGACGGTAATATGCTATGACCTAATTGGCCGTCATTGCTTCAATATTATCTGTGCTCACATACACATGTACATAATTATTGTCTTTGAAAATTATTATAACAATAATATAATATTATTATTCTCATCTCTTGATCACAATCCCAATTCGTGGTTTGGATCTCATATCCGACTTCTCTTTCTTACACAACATCAGTAATCAAGTTAAAATAGTTAACTTAATTATTCTCAATGATCATATAATAAAATATTTATTATATAATTTCAATTATCACTTCATATATTATTTCCAATCATGTTTTCATGGAAAATAATTAATAAAAACATTTCGCTTCATGTAAATTAATTACCATAAAAATATAATTTGTAGTAATTAATTATTCCAAAATTATTTCTAATTTTTCAAGTAATAAATATATTCGCATTTATCGTTCACATTACTAGACACTTAGTCTCGTCATTAAAGAAAAAAAATTTATAGGAAAAATTTCTTAATTATTTTATATAGAAAATCTCAGGTTATTACATTCACCCTCCCTTATAAGGATTCCGTCCCCGGAATCCGCTTTAAAACTCATACACAGAAGAGTACATAACGCATATAATCCTTGCACATAGACCTCGATCAATACTTGATCGAACTGATCTTTAACTATTCTCCATAACGATTGTCTTTCTGATAAACAGAATTTTGATCAAGAGAACCAAAATTCCTCCTTCAAAATTTCTTTATGAAATAATTTACTATCTATATAGCTATATTTTATACAGGAAAATCATATAAAATATTGAAGTTATTCGAATAGAACCTGGAGTTCCATTTCCAGCTGCCACAGTATTCTCAACTGCTACGATATCTTGAACGACCATAATGAAGACACTTACGGTTTATTTCGTTTATCGCTTTATATCTTCTTGTCATTTCTCGTATTCACATTCCTTATCTCATTTCTTCTTCTTTCACCTTATACTCTTTCATCTTATACTCCATTGATTCATAAATAAAACATTTGTTATACATCATTGAATTGAGACAATTGGAAGAGATATGTCTCTTCTGCCCACAAACTTTCTCTTTATCTCATTTCCCTTTTATCGTATAGTTGATAAAAGTTATCTTTTGCCCTTTTTGTTATCCTAACTATCATAAACGCTTCTACTGAGTCACTTAATCCTCTATACCCTAGCAATAAGATTGCCTTAAAGTCTTTGGCGTTCGACGTTCGATTATCTGGTTGATCTTCCGCGGCTGGTTTTCGTTTTCGTCTCGGTGACATAATCGTAAATTATTCTTCATTTCCTTACATTCTAAGCCTCATCGTATACGTTCGACATATAACACAAAATTTTCTACTCAAATAATCATGTAATCAAAATATTGGATTTGAAACTTGGTTTACTATATTAACCAATATTTAGATAAATATCTGCTACTTTTATAACAACTTACTTCATTAATCCAACTTGTGACACTCATGGTACTTCCAACCATAGCACTTCACATTAATAGAACTTAACATACCATAGCACATATTGCTTTAAACATCAGCTATCCCTTTGTGACTACAACAGTCGGGATTTAAAATCTTGACCAACATAAAAGTTGAAATATAGTTCATTACTTATCACACATAACCCATACTACTTATCTACCAAGCCCTTTTTTTTTTCTCGGACATTCATTCGCTCGATGTCCTTCCATTCCACAATTAAAACATCCACCTTGCTTATAGTTGGGGCAACGAGGAGAGGTATGTCCCTCACAGCCGCAAATATAACATATCTTCTTCCCTTTCTTCTTATCAGGTTTTCCTAAGTCAGGATCTTCTATCTTTCTTTTTCCCTTATCTCTCGGAGCTGCACACAAAGTGTTGCTTGAGGCTCCCATCTGATCAATTTGGATCTTAAGCTTATCCTGTTCTTCCATTGTTTCTTTTAATGCTTTTCGTAGTTGAATATTAAGCAACTTTTTTATCTCCCACAACCTTTCTAGTGAAGAAACCTTGTTCTCCAGATCCTGCACTTTCGTTGATGCTTGAGCAACTTCAACTTTAGTGTTTGAATCACTATCTGTCAAATCCACCATTTCTGGATCTGATACTACGTTTTCCACTATAGCCACCTCGTCCGACTCGGGTTCCCTGTGAGCCTCTATTTCAGCTGTTGGCCTCGATATTAGCTCGGGGGTATGGATCTGATCCTTCTTATTCCACATATCTTTTCCACTAGACATCTACATACATAAGTTACCCTGATTAACATATAGTATATATACACAACAATCAAGAGTTTTATATACGTTGTCTCTTATTTTGACGATGAATTATTCAATTCTCATCAACGCCTATCTTTCTCTCGTCGCAAGCGGCGGCCCATCCACTTTGCATCGAATCGCATAAAGGCGATGTCTAAAGCCCTGTTCAAGGTATATATCCCGGTGTCTTTGGCTTCTATCTCAACCTTCAACTCGTCCCCATCTCAGATCTCCTCTGCGCTCCAACCTCCTCGTAATCTCCTTAACTCCATCTCAGTGTTTCGGTGAGCGGCCCTTGTATCTTCTTTGTTCCAAAATCTGGAGAATACGATTACGCATCTCACTTTCTCAACTCTAACCCTTAAGTCGTCGTTCCTAACTATCAAATCTCTTATCATCTCACTGTCTGTGTACTCCTCGCTAGAATCCATCGTCTCTTGGGTCAAGGAATTACTATTTTGACTTTCGTCATTCATCTTATGACCACAATAAACGAGACAACATTAGTACTGAAATAAAATATGTTCATCGATAAAATGAAGTAATATTTTATTTAGTACCACTAAAACTCGATGAATCTCTTCAACTCATCATATCCTATAACTTCTCACCAGAGTACTTCGTCTCCTGGTTCACTGAATATTTATCTTAACTTTCGTCCTCCATTCTACTAGGGTTATAATTCTTCACCAGAGTTCTTCATCCATTGAATATTTATCCTAACTTTAGTTATCCATTCTACTAAGGTTATAACTCTTCACCAGAGTTCTTCGTATACTGAATATCTATCTTAACTTTCGTTATCCATTCTACTAAGGTTATAACCTAGGTTTCGCATTCCTAACGCTTATAACCTCATGACTTTGATACCAACCTCGTGGCGACCCCAAATCCGGTACTTGCAACCCGAACTCCTGCTTCTCCACGATACCATTTCTTTAAGTGAATAATACTAAATAATAATACATTCGAACTTAATTTACATACATCAAAGTTTACTTCCCAGTGCGTGACCTTCAAATACATTCCTTACAATACCCGACAATAGATTTCATTGTCTTACTAACTATAACCATTAACTCACACTAAATCTCATTCTAATGACTTTTCTTTTCCTTGTTCATGCCTCGAGCCTTCGTGTCGATCGTGCGTGCGAAAACATTTAGTTTAAGCAAGGATGAGCATTTGAGTGCCCAAAGAAGTAATAGCAATTATATATATAAGTTTGAAGAATATAAGTATTCTCTTTCCATAACACTTCTACAACGAATCGAAAGTTGTGAAGTAATCAGATTGATAAAAATTCACATAACAATTCTCTTTCAATTTCTTGAAATTAGGCTCCACCCATGAATAGGGTTTAAGAAACATACTATGAACATGGTTTTTTCATTTTCGAAAAGGTTTAGCGAAATTCATCCATGCAAACCGTCATAACTTATGGGCACGCGGGTGATCACCATTGTACCACTCAGATTGATCAATACTACATAACTTGAACGAAATTCATCGCTCACCCTTTGTCCGTAGGCGCGCATAAAATTTTCCCCATTATCGGGATGTTCATACATGCCCGGTTCCAAACCCGAAGGTTTTAATCTTGCTTTCAACAATAATATGTAATTCAACATATATGTATACGAGAGTAATTGACAAAGGTATATCAACATGTGAATAAATGCCATGATTATCCAAGTGGGGACACTTGTATAACCATTTAGAAATCAACTTAACATAATATATATCTGAGCTAACATGTTGATAATCAAAGCGTACATAATCTGTACAGGAATAGAATAATTCTGAAACTTCTTACTCATGTCCATTGCATAAAGAAAATGCAAAGGTAGGATACTTGCCTGATTCGCTGATTACAACTCTCAACTTAGGTTTTATCTCTTTATCACAACCTATCAATAATCAGATCATTCGTTCGATTAGAACAATATATCATAACACATAGTACTGTCTATTACAGTCAGCACATAGTCTAATCACGTCATCACATAATCGCAGTGATCATACTTTTAGTTCATATTCTATACTTGAAATATTTTTATACATTTTTCAAATATCTCATCCATGCTCTTACGTAAGTCTTTTCTTTCTATTATAGAATTCCGACATTTGTTTGTCTGCATCGACTTTTTTTTATCGGGTAAATACTTTAGTCTAAGACTCTTATCCTATACCTCAACATCTCAGAAATATCAAACATTTTATTTTTAATCATTTTTGAATTTTCCGTAAATTGAAAATTTTAAAATAATTCAAATCATCACTACTCGGGCCTATAGTGATATAAGCATTACTATAGGTGTTCCTCAAAACTTCATAACTTCATAATCGGTTCTCAAGTCAAACTAGTTTGGTAATTATAACTTTCAAACATCTAATCATAATTAAATGATTTAAACATTAAATAATTCCATTATCATTAATAATTAATTTATATTAAACTATTAATGAAACCATTGCCAAAATATAAAAGTTATTTATAATAACTCAAACTATTTTTAAAACATTTATCTTACCCTTAAATGATTTTTAAAACAATTAAAATCATTTTAAATAATCACCTTTAATATATAAATATTAATGTACTATTTATCCAAATATTAAAAGTCATTAATTATAACTTAAAATATTTTTAAATCCTTAATATTCTCTTTAAATGATTTTAAATAAATAAAACCATTTTAAACTATTTATTTAATAATAATTATTAAATAAACTAAATATCATTAATATTATCTTAATATCATTAATATTAAATTATTAATGAAATTATCCTTTAAATATTAAAAGTTATATTTTATAACTTAAAATATTTTTAAATACCTTAATTTCATTTAAAATGATTTTTATAATATTAAAATCATTTTTAAACTAAATTATTTAATATAATCATTAAATAACTTTAATATCATTAATATATAATTAATTAATGAAATTCATCACAAAATATTAAAAGTCATGGGAAATAACTTAAAATATTTTCTTATACCATAATATAATTTTTCATGATTTTTCATGAATTAAAACTATTTTTAAATAATTTATTTAATATTATAATTAAATAAATAAATACCTTTTATATTCCAAAAATACTAAATATTTTTGAAATATACTCAAAATAGTTAAAAACTATTTTTTAGGACTTTAAAATAATTTTTTCATAATTTATTTGGTATTTTTAATAATTAAAACTAATTTTTCTAATTTTTAAATTAATTTCCTAAAAATCAAAATTAAAATAATTAAAATCTGTCATAAAAGGCCCCTATAGTGACAGTAACTGTCATATAGGTGTTCTTGAGCCTACCTGCATCTTCATAAGGCGTAACCGAGTGGGCTACTTTGACCGTGAATAACTCTCTCATCTTAACGAATTTGGACAATCTATAAATTGGGTCTTGTAAAGTAAATACAAGAATATAAGATCCAACAATCATAACCTCTAAACAAACATCGATCTGGGATAAATCAGCCATCAAAGTAGCTACCAAAGTCGTTTCTTCACAAAAACAGCCGAGGTGCCTACTTTGGACCTCTATAACTTGATGATCGTGTGACTTTTATGTGATCTATCAATTCCAGTGTGTAGACAACATGTAGGACTACAACTCTAACACTTAACATCATCATAAAAACAAGAAATAAAGCATCTAAAATATGGTCAAACCTTGTCATAAAATTAACACTTAGAAAATTCAGGGTCGCCCAATTTTTCTAATCAATCTTAAGTCAACCCACTTTGACCTTAAATAACTCTTAATCCGTAATATATATGGACCTGATTCTTTTTGGAGGTTAAATACCACATAACAAGCTACACATATCAACCTTTAGAACACAAAACACATTAAAGATGACCGAGATATAAGGCCTGACATTTGTCAAAAAAATATTTCGGACACTTAGAATATTTTCTCGGTTTGAAAAACAAATGGCCAATGCTTGGCCAACCCACTTTGACCGCTTATAAATCCCGATCTACAATAGATATGAACTTGATTCCTTTTGGAGTTTAAAGACCACATAACAAGATACACCTAACAACTTTTAAACAACAAAAAACAAGAATAATCACAGAGATATAAGTCTTGACATTTGCCCAAAAATCACGTAATTTGCTTTTCCAACTTGCTCAAATCTTCAAATTCGTGCACTTTGATGTTATGGGTCCGTGTTTTTACAACCCGTAACATTAATAGACTCCTTATTACACAACTTTAAACAATCAATTGCATCAATTAACATCGAATCGAAGGATTTCTAATTTTTGGGATTTCATACCTTTTCTTACTTGATTTTTGATTTCTGACTTCTTGATGCTTCTGATTTGTTATTTATGATGGTTGGGCTTTGTTTAGGGACTGATATGCTAGATAATTTCGTTGGCTAGAGGTTGAGAGAGTGTGTCTAGGGATTTTAGAAAATATTAGAGTGTGTTTTCATTCAATCTCCTTGATCTCTATTTATAGGCCATGCTAGATGCTTTGGATGCTGATTTGGTTGGTATAATTGAGGTGTAATGGTATAGTAGCATGAGGGAATTCTAGAAGCCATTGATTAGCTAGCATAATTGAAGATTCCATCAACAATGCTACTAATAATACACTAAAATGGACAAAAAGGGTATTTTGGTCATTTCCCATATAATTTCATGGACATTTTTGTACATAGCAATTAAATGTAGTATTTAATCACTAGATGATAATTCTTATCATTTACCAATTACTTTCTATCCTTTGGTAAATTAAAACATTTATACAATAACATCATAATTAAACCCAATAATTTTAAATTAGGGTTTTCTATAGAAAATTAGGATTTTCTAATTAGGGTTTCTTAACGCCATCAATTAGGGTTTCTAATTGACCATTAGGGTTCTCTAATTATCTGTGTATGTTCTAACACAGTCATTACGATCTCTAACTTCAACCGATTAGGGTTGTAATAATTAGGGTTTGTCCTAATTATCGACATACAACAGTAATTAGGGTTTTCTTCTAATTACCGACATCTTATACACAGTAACCTTCATATACACAGTAAACTTCATATACACAAATACTACTCACCATTTCTCATAACTAAGTTTAATAATTAGGGTTTCACAAAGACGGTAATATCTATTGTGACCTAATCGACCGTCATTACTTTCAATATTATCTGTCATACATATACACGATACATAATTATTGTCTTTGTAAAATCATTATAACAATAATATAATATTATTATTCTCATCTCTTGATCACAATCCCAATTCGTGGTTTGGATCTCATATCCGACTTCTCTTTCTTTACAACATCAAGAATCAAGTTAAAATAGTTAACTTAATTATTCTCGAATGCAGATCATATAATAAAATATTTATTATATAATTTCAATTATCACTTCATATATTATTTCCAATCATGTTTTCATGGAAAATAATTAATAAAAACATTTCGCTACGTAAATTAATTACCATAAAAATATAATTTGTAGTAATTAATTATTCCAAAATTATTTCTAATTTTTCAAGTAATAAATATATTCGCATTTATCGTTCACATTACTAGACACTTAGTCTCGTCATTAAAGAAAAAAAAAATTTATACGCAAAATTTCTTAATTATTTTATATAGAAAATCTCGGGTTATTACATTCACCCTCCCTTATAAGGATTCCGTCCCCGGAATCACCGCTTTAAAACTCATACACAGAAGAGTACATAACGCATATAATCCTTGCACATACACCTCGATCAATACTTGATCGAACTGATCTTTAACTATTCTCCATAACGATTGTCTTTATGATAAACAGAATTTTGATCAAGAGAACCAAAATTCCTCCTTCAAAATTTCTTTATGAAATAATTTACTATCTATATAGCTATATTTTATACAGAAAATCATATAAAATATTGAAGTTATTCGAATAGAACACGAGTTCCATTTCCAAATTGCCACAAGATTCTCAATCGCTACGATATCTTGAACGACCATAATGAAGACACTTACTTACGTTTATTTCGTTTATGTCATATATCTTTCATGTCATTTCTCGTATTCACATTCCTTATCTCATTTCTTCTTCTTTCACCTTATACTCTTTTTATCTTATACTCCATTGATTCATAAATAAAACATTTGTTATACATCATTGAATTGAGACAATTGGAAGAGATATGTCTCTTCTTACCACAAAAACTTTCTCTTTATCTCATTTCCTTTTATCGTATAGTTGATAAAAGTTATCTTTTGCCCTTTTGTTATCCTAACTATCATAAACGCTTCTCTTGAGTCACTTAATCCTCTATACCCTAGCAATAAGATTGCCTTAAAGTCTTTGGCGCTCGACGCTTCGATTATCTGGTTGATCTTCCGCTATGGTTTTTTGTTTTCGTCTCGGTGACATAATCGTAAATTATTCTTCATTTCCTTACATTCTAAGCCTCATCATCGATACGCTTCGACATATAACACAAAATTTTCTACTCAAATAATCATGTAATCAAAATATTGGATTTGAAACTTGGTTTACTATATTAACCAATATTTAGATAAATATCTCGCTACTTTTATAACAACTTACTTCATTAATCCAACTTGTGACACTCATGGTACTTCCAACCATAGCACTTCACATTAATAGAACTTAACATACCATAGCACACATATTGCTTTAAACATCACTATCCCTTTGTGACTACAACAAATGGATTTAAAATCTTGACCAACATAAAAGTTGAAATATAGTTCATTACTTATCACACATAACCCATACTACTTATCTACCAAGCCCTTTTTTTTTTCTCGGACATTCATTCGCTCGATGTCCTTCCATTCCACAATTAAAACATCCACCTTGCTTATAGTTGGGGCAACGAGGAGAGGTATGTCCCTCACAGCCGCAAATATAACATATCTTCTTCCCTTTCTTCTTATCAGGTTTTCCTAAGTCGATCTCTTCTATCTTTCTTTTTCCTTTATCTCTCGAGTCGCATTACACAAAGTGTTGCTTGAGGCTCCCATCCCATCAATTTGGATCTTAAGCTTATCCTGTTCTTCCATTGTTTCTTTTAATGCTTTTCAGTAGTTGAATATTAAGCAACTTTTTATCTCCCACAACCTTTCTAGTGAAGAAACCTTGTTCTCCAGATCCTGCACTTTCGTTGATGCTTGAGCAGCTTCAACTTTAGTGTTTGAATCACTATCTGTCAAATCCACCATTTCTGGATCTGATACTACGTTTTCCACTATAGCCACCTCGTCCGACTCGGGTTCCCTGTGAGCCTCTTTCAGCTGTTGGCCTCGATATTAGCTCGGGGGTATGGATCTGATCCTTCTTATTCCACATATCTTTTCCACTAGACATCTACATACATAAGTTACCCTGATTAACATATAGTATATATACACAACAATCAAGAGTTTTATATACGTTGTCTCTTATTTTGACGATGAATTATTCAATTCTCATCAACGCCTATCTTTCTCTGTCGAAAGGCAGCTCCATCCACTTTGCATCGAATCGCATAAAGGCGATGTCTAAAGCCTGCTCCAAGGTATATATCCTGGTGTCTTTGGCTTCTATCTCAACCTTCAACTGTCCTATCTGTATCTCCCTCTGCTCCAACCTCCCTCGTAACTCGGCTAACTCCATCTGTGCTCGGTGAGCAGCGTCCTTGTACTGCTGTTCCAAAATCTGGAGAGTACGATTCTGTACCTCCGCCTGCTCAACTCTAACCCTTAAGTCGTCGTTCCTAACTATCAAATCTCTTATCATCTCACTGTCATGTACTCCTCGCTAGAATCCATCGCCTCTTTGGGTCAAGGAATTACTATTTTGACTTTCGTCATTCATCTTATGACCACAATAAACGAGACAACATTAGTACTGAAATAAAATATGTTCATCGATAAAATGAAGTAATATTTTATTTAGTACCACTAAAACTCGATGAATCTCTTCAACTCATCATATCCTATAACTTCTCACCAGAGTACTTCGTCTCCTGGTTCACTGAATATTTATCTTAACTTTCGTCCTCCATTCTACTAAGGTTATAATTCTTCACCAGAGTTCTTCATCCATTGAATATTTATCCTAACTTTAGTTATCCATTCTACTAAGGTTATAACTCTTCACCAGAGTTCTTCGTATACTGAATATCTATCTTAACTTTCGTTATCCATTCTACTAAGGTTATAACCTAGGTTTCGCATTCCTAACGTTTATAACCTCATGTTTGATACCAACATGTGGCTTACCCCAAATCCGGGTACTTGCAACCCTAACTCTGGTTCTCCACGATACCATTTCTTTAAGTTTGAATAATACTAAATAATAATACATTCAACTTAATTTACATACATCAAAGTTTACTTCCCAGTGCGTGACCTTCAAATACATTCCTTACAATACCGACAATAGATTTCATTGTCTTACTAACTATAACCATTAACTCATACTAAATCTCATTCGAATGCCTTTTCTTTTCCTTGTTCATGCCTCGAGCCTTGTCGATCGTCGACGTGAATCGAAAATATTTAGTTTAAGCAAGGATGAGCATTTGAGTGCCCAAAGAAGTAATAGCAATTATATATATAAGTTTGAAAGAATATAAGTATTCTCTTTCCATAACACTTCTACAACGAATCGAAAGTTGTGAAGTAATCAGATCTTGATAAAAATTCACATAACAATTCTCTTTCAATTTCTTGAAATTAGGCTCCACCCATGAATAGGGTTTAAGAAACATACTATGAACATGGTTTTTTCATTTTCGAAAGGTTTAGCGAAATTCATCCGCAAACAAATCATAACTTACGGCAGCACGAGGGTGATCACTTCATTGTACCTCAGATTGATCAATACTACATAACTTGAACGAAATTCATCGCTCACCCTTTGTCCGCCGAAGCACATAAAAATTTTCCCATTATCGGGATGTTCATACATGCCTGGTTCCAAACCCGAAGGTTTTTAATCTTGCTCAACAATAATATGTAATTCAACATATATGTATACGAGTAATTGACAAAGGTATATCAACATGTGAATAAATGCTATGATTATCCAAGTGGGGACACTTGTATAACCATTTAGAAATCAACTTAACATAATATATATCCGAGCTAACATGTTGATAATCAAAGCGTATATAATGCATGACAGAATAGAATAATTCTCAAACTTCTTACTCATGTCCATTGCATAAAGAAAATGCAAAGGTAGGATACTTTTTGATTCACGATTACAACTCTCAACTTAGGTTTTATCTCTTTATCACAACCTATCAATAATCGGATCATTCGCTCGATTAGAACAATATATCATAACACATAGTAATCGCTTATTACGATTGACATAGTCTAATCACGCCATCACATAATCGCAGTGATCATACTTTTAGTTCATATTCTATACTTGAAATATTTTTATACATTTTTCAAATATCTCATCCATGCTCTTCGTAAGTCTTTTCTTTCTATTATAGATTCTCGACATTTGTCGGCGTGCATCGGCTGACTTTATCGGGTAAATACTTGAGTCTAAGACTCTTATCCTATACCTCAACATCTCAGAAATATCAAACATTTTATTTTTAATCATTTTCGAATTTTCCGTAAATTGAAAATTTTAAAATAATTCAAATCATTACTACTCTAGGGCCTATAGTGATATAACTGCTACTATAGGTGTTCCTCAAAACTTCATAACTTCATAATCTGGTCTCAAGTCAATTAGTTTGGCCATTTATAACTTTCAAACATCTAATCATAATTAAATGATTTAAACATTAAACAATTCCATTATCATTAATAATTAATTTATATTAAACTATTAATGAAACCATTGCCAAAATATAAAAGTTATTTATAATAACTCAAACTATTTTTAAAACATTTATCTTACCCTTAAATGATTTTTAAAACAATTAAAATCATTTTAAATAATCACCTTTAATATATAAATATTAATGTACTATTTATCCAAATATTAAAAGTCATTAATTATAACTTAAAATATTTTTAAATCCTTAATATCCTTTTTAAATGATTTTAAATAAATAAAACCATTTTTAAACTATTTATTTAATAATAATTATTAAATAAACTAAATATCATTAATATTATCTTAATATCATTAATATTAAATTATTAATGAAATTATCCTTTAAATATTAAAAGTTATATTTTATAACTTAAAATATTTTTAAATACCTTAATTTCATTTAAAATGATTTTTATAATATTAAAATCATTTTTAAACTAAATTATTTAATATAATCATTAAATAACTTTAATATCATTAGTATATAATTAATTAATGAAATTCATCACAAAATATTAAAAGTCATGGGAAATAACTTAAAATATTTTCTTATACCATAATATAATTTTTCATGATTTTTCATGAATTAAAACTATTTTTAAATAATTTATTTAATATTATAATTAAATAAATAAATACATTTTATATTCCAAAAATACTAAATATTTTTGAAATATACTCAAAATAGTTAAAAACTATTTATCGACTTTAAAAAATAATTTTTCATAATTTATTTGGTATTTTTAATAATTAAAAACTAATTTTTCTAATTTTTAAATTAATTTCCTAAAAATCGTAAATTAAAATAATTAAAATCGTCAGCTAAAGGCCCCTATAGTGACAGTAACTGTCATATAGGTGTTCTTGAGCCTACCTGATCTTCATAAGGCGTAACCAGGGTGGGCTACTTTTGACCGTGAATAACTCTCTCATCTTAACGAATTTGGACAATCTATAAATTGGGTCTTGTAAAGTAAATACAAGAATATAAGATCCAACAATCATAACCTCTAAACAAACATCGATCTGGATAAATCACCCATCAAAGTAGCTACCAAAGTCGTTTCTTCACAAAGAACAGCCTCGAGGTGCCTACTTTGACCTCTATAACTTGATGATCGTGTGTGACTTTTATGTGATCTATCAATTCCAATTATTATAGACAACATGTAGGACTACAACTCTAACACTTAACATCATCATAAAAACAAGAAATCAAGCATCTAAAGTATGGTCAAACCTTGTCATAAAAATTAACACTTAGAAAATTTCCGGCCTGAATTTTTACGTCAATCTTACACAACCCACTTTGACCTTAAATAACTCTTAATCCGTAATATATATGGACCTGATTCTTTTTGGAGGTTAAATACCACATAACAAGCTACACATATCAACCTTTAGAACACAAAACACATTAAAGATGACCGAGATATAAGGCGACATTTGTCAAAAAAAATATTTCGGACACTTAGAATATTTTCTGGTTTGAAAATGCAGTAGGGCCAATGCTTGGGTCAACCCACTTTGACCACTTATAAATCCCGATCTACAATAGATATGAACTTTATTCCTTTTGGAGTTTAAAGACCACATAACAAGATACACCTAACAACTTTTAAACAACAAAAACAGTAAATAATCACAGAGATATAAGTCTTGACATTTGCCCAAAAATCACAGAATTCGGTTTTTCCAACTTGCTCAAATCTTCAAATTCGTGCACTTTGATGTTATGGGTCTGTGTTTTTACAACCCGTAACATTAATAGACTCCTTATTACACAACTTTAAACAATCAATTGCATCAATTAACATCGAATCGAAGGATTTCTAATTTTTGGGATTTCATACCTTTTCTTACTTGATTTTTGATTTCTGACTTCTTGATGCTTCTGATTTGTTATTTATGATGGTTGGGCTTTGTTTAGGGACTGATATGCTAGATAATTTCGTTGGCTAGAGGTTGAGAGAGTGTGTCTAGGGATTTTAGAAAATATTAGAGTGTGTTTTCATTCAATCTCCTTGATCTCTATTTATAGGCCATGCTAGATGCTTTGGATGCTGATTTGGTTGGTATAATTGAGGTGTAATGGTATAGTAGCATGAGGGAATTCTAGAAGCCATTGATTAGCTAGCATAATTGAAGATTCCATCAACAATGCTACTAATAATACACTAAAATGGACAAAAAGGGTATTTTGGTAATTTCCCATATAATTTCATGGACATTTTTGTACATAGCAATTAAATGTAGTATTTAATCACTAGATGGTAATTCTTATCATTTACCAATTACTTTCTATCCTTTGGTAAATTAAAACATTTATACAATAACATCATAATTAAACCCAATAATTTTAAATTAGGGTTTTACTATGTAAAATTAGGATTTTCTAATTAGGGTTTCTTAACGCCATCAATTAGGGTTTCTAATTGACCATTAGGGTTCTCTAATTATCTGTGTATGTTCTAACACAGTCATTACGATCTCTAACTTCAACCGATTAGGGTTGTAATAATTAGGGTTTGTCCTAATTATCGACATACAGCAGTAATTAGGGTTTTCTTCTAATTACCGACATCTTATACACAGTAACCTTCATATACACAGTAAACTTCATATACACAGTCACTACTCAGTCATTTCTCATAACTAAGTTTAATAATTAGGGTTTCACAGCACGGTAATATGCTTGCCATGACCTAATTGGTAGTCATTGCTTTCGATATTATCTCTGTCATGCGCACATACACATACATAATTATTGTCTCAGAAAATCATTATAACAATAATATAATATTATTATTCTCATCTCTTGATCACAATCCCAATTCAGGGTTTGGATCTCATATCTGACTTCTCTTTCTTACACAACATCAGTAATCAAGTTAAAATAGTTAACTTAATTATTCTGAACAAATCATATAATAAAATATTTATTATATAATTTCAATTATCACTTCATATATTATTTTCAATCATGTTTTCATGGAAAATAATTAATAAAAACATTTCTGCTTACAGAAATTAATTACCATAAAAATATAATTTGTAGTAATTAATTATTCCAAAATTATTTCTAATTTTTCAAGTAATAAATATATTCGCATTTATCGTTCACATTACTAGACACTTAGTCTCGTCATTAAAGAAAAAAAATTTATACGCAAAATTTCTTAATTATTTTATATAGAAAATCTCGGGTTATTACAAAGTAGTTTACAAAAGATAACAACATTTGATAATAGATGAATAGATTATCAATAATCCATGCAATATAGCAAGTCTAGCCAAAGGAATTGGCTTTAACTGCAACATACCTCAATTCATGCGAAAGGATACATGAATTTAAAAAAAACTTATTCAGATAAAACTGAGACAAGAGTTAGAATACTTGCCTTTAGCGTCTGCTACGGTATATTTACTTTATGTTCAAGTCTTTCAAGTCTCTACAATATATGATCACATAACACCTTACATTAGGTCACATATAATCAAGTATGTATATGACTATATCTTACCCTTCATCTAAATCTAATTGTGTATTAGATTCAGTTACTATCTGTTCCGGTTTATCATTATCCTTGAATTTATATTTGACTAGGTTATCTCAACCTTTATACAACATCCTTAAGGTTTAACAAAGTTTAGACAATGTTACATTACATTCCTTAGGTTTTGTTTACTTTAAAATCAATTAACTTTCTTTTCTTTGTAATTAAAAACATTCATTATTATTCTTGTTACGAGGTTTGGTATTTGCTGGCCTGACTTTATCTACATTTTTATTGCACAAGACGAGTTAATAGTGTCATTGTCCCGGACTTGGCATGCAAGGCCATGAAGTCCTTACTTGGTGGGCACAAGCGCTTTTACACTCTAGAAGGTTTTTGTCTTTGTATATAGCGCATTTGTGGCGCCACCATTTGTACTACTACGGTTCCTCATTGGCGTGACCAAATTGGCCTAGGGTTGGCCAGTATACCCAACTCAGTCACCGTAAAAAATTCAGTCCTTGAATTTTTGTGAACTTCCCGGACGCATAATTTCTTCGTTATAAGTCCAAATTGGCTAGTTCAAAAGCCTACGGTTCACAAATTACGTAATCTACGCGTTCATGCAAGAATTTTATCTATTTGACTTTATTTGCTAAAAATTCACATATTGATTCATTTTTAACGAAAACGATAAATGTTCGTGAACGTTCATCGCTCGTTTCTTCGTTCTAAGTCGGAATTTGGTCATTTTTGAGTCCGCAACTCTTAAATGCCATATATTACTTGTCTCCATCGGAAAACAATGGTTCCGAGTTCAAACACAAAATTTGACTTCTATTCCGAGAATTTTACGAATTCGACGATTATCGTCCAATCGTGCAATTTTCGGCAAATCTTCATTCTTATGATTTGTTCAACATTACAAATGATTTCCATTCATCATGTGAACATCTCAACATACTTATTACAACAACTTATATTCATTGTCGGATTTTAGACTTATTTCTTTATGAGCCTATAACTTGTCAAATTATAAACTACTTAAGATTTCATTGTTCATGACTTATGACAATTAAAGTTTCTTAATCATCATACCTTATATGTTCTTAACATATAACTTTACTTATGTATTCATGATACATATAATCATACAAGTCCTTTTACATCCATATCACTCCTCTTAATTAACTCATTACAAGTTCATAATTTTTATACTAACATTCAAGGTTAACTTATAATAAGTTTATAACTTTTATAAGTTCAAATGACTTATTGCCATCTTATGTGGCTTAAGTTCATTGATTACTCATTCTTCTTACTTCTTAACATCCATGTTTCTTAATCCATACTTTTCTTATCAACCTATCATGGTAGAGATAGAAGATAATGGAGAAGAAGTCTTACTCTTTGATGTCTTTGTAAAGTAGCCTTCTTCTTCTTCTTACAAATGAAAGTAACTTATCGTAGCTTATTCTCTCTAACACTTAAGCACTTTGAGATGTTTGGATTATTTGTAAAACTAACAAATGGCTTGTAAGGCTCCTCTATATATAGATTTTCCAAAGTTAGGGTAATTTGGACATTAGCACAATCCCACCTCCTTATGCACCTCCTTACTATTCATTACTTGCAAGGCACAAAACCTATCATTTGCTTGACCACTACTCATAAGTCTTGGTCATTACTTCTAATACTTGATCATTACATTAACTTGGTCACCATACTAACCATATTAATATGGTTTGCCCTATGGGTCATTACAACTCATGGATTCTAGCTTTGACTTGGATTAAATGAATCCTTGGGCTTTGCATTAACACACACTAGTTGATTCATTAATTAATAATTGGGCCTTAACATTTTATTCACTTGGACTTGTACCAATTGTTAACCAATATTCCAAGTCTATTAACATCACTTAATACCTATACATATTGTTTATGTATCATTTTCGTATTCTAATTCATATAGAATTTATATACGATATTTCATCCTTCATACAAATTTGTATAATACTTCGTATTATACTCGTTTTCATTACTTTGCACAATACCAAAGTATCATACAATTATTACTTACTCGTTACTACTTTTCCCGTCTTAACGTTTATAAATTAAGTCCGCAAGCGAAATATTATATTTTTTTCATAACTAGATTTTTATTACATAATCCATCTTACCTTGTCATTCTATCATTACGTATTTCTCAGAAATTCAAAAGAAATCCCGAGCAAATATCGATGAATAGTGTTTTTCAAAAAATTTCTCGAAAAACCTTTATTTTCGTCTTGGAAATTCAAACACTTTAATTTGTTCACGTAGCTCAAATACTACGACATTCTAACATCAATAGGTTATACAATGATAATCATCTTGATAACACATAGAATAGAATTTTTATTAATATTTAATTTAATAAAATTATTTTACAATAAGATCCGAATTTCTCAGTCGTACCTTTATCTTAGAAGGTAGCGTGTTTCACAACAAACACCTTTTGCTATGTAGGATTAGAGAACATATATATACCCTAAACTTACTTTAGGATGTCCCACAAATTTGTACTTGTCAAATCTTGTCCCAAGCTTATCCTTTGAAACATTTTCACATAAGTTGGACAACCCCTTATCTTAACATACTTAAGATTACGAATCCTCTATGTCCATAACTTTTATGGAGTCTTGGGGCCGAATTTTGAGGTTACCTTTTCGTAGATGTGCAGCCATTTCTAGGACATTTTCCCATAAGGATACTGGAATGTCGGTAAAATCATTATGGACCGCACCATGTCCAACAAGGTACGATTTTTTCCTTTCAGATACATCAATCAATTATTGCATATCAGGAGGCGTCCATTATGAGAAAATCATTTGAGATGATCTATAAACTTATTGCACAAGTATTTATTCCTTGATCTAATCAAAAAATCTTAATACTTTGTCAATTTGTTTCACTTCTGAATTCTTTGAACCTTTCAAATAATTCACACTTGTATTACATCAAATACTCACATTCAACTCTTTGAACGATCATCTCCTTTTCTTATACTAGGTTGTTCAATTTGCAAAATAATTTTTACATAAGTCAAGTACACAAAATTCATTAAGTAACATTTCAGTTCTATACAAAACATTATTATTATAAATAGAACAACAATTGTTCTTAATTATAATACCAAAGATTTTATTGTCCAATAATAAAATGGAAATAATGTTTTCAATGAGAAATGGAATACAATAACAACTTATTGACTTAATAGACTTTCCCATAGGCAATACTAAACAATAAGTTCCCATGGCTAATGCAGCAACCTTTACTTCATTTTCCACACATAGAATTATTTATTCCTTGTTTATTTTTCTACTTCTGCTTGGTTCCTTCATAAATCTATATTTATGATAACCAAATTCGGTATCCAATACCCAAGTAGAACATTGACTTAAGAAAAAATTATTTTAAATCATGAACAAAATTGTATTTGTAACCGATACTTCACTAAGTTTCTTTTGTTAGCCTCTGCAAGATGCTTCTCGCAATTTATTTTTTTAAGTGTCCAAGCTTATTGCAGTGGAAGCAAACTCCTTTGCTATCTGTATCAGTTTTGTTCTTATTATCCATTGTTTTTGCCTTTTCTACTTACCTTCTTAGAATTGTTCTTCTTTTTAGAAGATCATTTGGCCCCTACCAGTAAGACATGGTCTTTCTTGGTTGGAAAGTGAGACTCAATATTTTTCAACATGTTAAGCAAATCAGCGAGGCTGATATCTAGCTTGTTCATATGAAAAATTCACAAAAAATGTGAAAGGAGTCTGGGAGTGAGTGCAAGATCAAATCTTGGCTCACTTCTCCATCCATGACAAAACCTGTTGTCCTAATTGATCAATCAAATTGATTATGTTAAGGACTTTTATCTGTACTGTAGTGTCATCGATCATTCTAGATCGGAAGAGCTCCTTAGATATCTGATATCTATTAGTCCTACTTTCCTCACCATCAACTACTTGACGTGCATGAGTATAGTAGGAGCATCCATAGTTTCATGCTGACGCTGAAGCTCGTTACTCATGGATGCGAGCATGATGAATTGAGCCAATTGTGCATCATCTTGCCACTTTCTAAAAGTAGAAATATCTTTCTCATAGGCATTGTCTGCAACCATTGCAAGGATAGGCGTATTAAGGACATAAGATAGCTTTTCAGCTGTGAGAACTATTCTCAATTTCCTTAACCAATCCATTTAATTCAGTCCGATTAATTTATCATCTAAAATGCTACGCACTGATAGTAATTTTAGACATTATAAAATTCTATAAATGAATTTGTAATTAACAACATTTTAGCATACATTCTTTTATTATTTACCAAAATAATTTATGTCTTGTTTTAAATTGGTATCTCCCACTATTTTCTTCAAACTATATTACCCTCAATATATATAGTTCGGCAATATCTAATTAAAGATATGCTAGTGAGAATAAGGATCCCATTTCAAATGTATATAGCCTTGTGTGTGCACAACAAACTATATATAAATAAATAGGTAGACAACTATTGTCAATTACATCAACTATGTAACTCCTTGTATTTTGCCTCTTAGATCATAATGGTCAAGTGTGTGCACATCCGAACTAAAATGATCTAAGTTAAGTCATACGTAGCATTTCCATATATTCGAAAGAAAAACACTGTCCTTGTGTGTGCACAACAAAACAACATTGTTCAGTCTATTTATAAGCATTAAATGTGATAAAACAACATCTTAAATATTTAATAATTGCATTGTATGTGCACAACAAACTCATATTAAATATTTAATACTCTATTGTTTTACCATGCTAGAAGGCGGCGTTCGATATTCCAAATATCTTTGAACGTTACAATTCAATATAAAATATTTGAGGAATTTGTTATTAATTTATCTCATCTTGTTTAGCGCGCATGCGCGCGCGCACACACACACACACACACACACACACACACACACACACACACATATATATATATATATATATATATATATAAAATACGTGTCATATTAATTAACATGCGAAGCATGTTTGTATACTATATTATATATATATAGTATAAGAATGCACATAGAGAATACTATATTCTACCTGGATTGATTATGGACTTTTATTCTAGTTTGGTTCACTAGAGCCACCAAGTTAACTAAAAGGTCAAACCCTAGGGGTGCAAGAATTAATATTTAAATATAACTATTACATTTAAACTCGGGCTCTATTACAAACGGGTCTTCAAGTGCTCCTTGCTCCTTGATCTCCAATTCTTCAAAATTAATTCTAACTATTCCTATTACAAAACTATTTAAAATAAATAAAAACCTTGATCAGCAGTCAAGGGGAAGTACATAGGAGAGAGATAGAATTTACATTAAGAAAAAATTAGAAAAGACGAGGTACGCAGACCCCATTTTAATAAAACACATACATTCATGCATCCAACTAAAATAAAATCCAATCACATTAGTCAATAGTCCATAATCAATCTCATTTATTATCATACACATCACCATATGCATCAATAAATAACATTCATCTCATAAATAATAAACATTCAATATATATATATTAATATCATTTAATGGGCAAATTTAGTTAGTATAAAATCTAATTTTGAATCAAAATAAACTCCTTTATTTTAATCCAAATTTAAATCAAAATAAACATCTTTTATTTTAATTTATTCAATTTTGAATAAAATAAACTATTTTATTTTAATCAAAATAAACTCATTTATTTTAATTAATTATGGAATCCAATTCCAAGTAAAAAAAAACTCCTTTATTAAAGGAAACACGGATTCTCTTTCCAATTCACAAATAAACTCTTTTATTTTGAATAATATGAAATCTTATTCCATATCTAAATAAACTCCTTTATTTAAGGAAATTAGGATTCTCTTTCCTATTCACAAATAAATTCTTTTATTTTAAATAATATGAAATCTTATTTCATATCTAAATAAACTCTTTTATTTAAGGAAACACGGAATCCAATTTCAACTTCAATTAGTTATCATGGAGTCTAATTTCAACTCTAATTAGTTAACATAAAATTTAATTTTAAAATTAAAATAAACTTTTATTTTAATTATAAAATAATTATAAATAATATATTATAAATAACCTAATATATATAATATTTATCCTCATTATCCGTTTTAGGAATATGATATATATATATATATATATAATATGATTATATATTATCGTAATCATACATACATCAATATATGTTATCATACACCTAGAATAACCCTTTTCAAAAAAAAAAACGTAGCAGGTTCCTTCCTTGAAAAAGATTAAGGTAATCATATAACATTCACCCTTGTACCATTAATTAAGCAATTCTTTGAATCCTGTTTACTTTAAAACCAAAACATTAACCTTTTACAATATTAACGTTTTTTTTAAAAAAATCAGCCACGGATTTCGTTTTTTTTTTTTTTAATTTTATACAATAATATTATGTCCAATTAAATTATTCTAAACACATATCAATATACATATCAAATTAAAACAATTAATAATTCGCATGAAAATTTGGCTCTGATGTCACTGTTAAGTTTGTAATATTCATAAACACAATTAAATTGCACAAAATAAGCGAAAATGCGATAAACAAGAGTTTTAAAATTTTACAAATCATATACTCGGATCACCTTTTATGCACAATTATTAATTAAATGAAAATATGAAGAACAAGAATCATACCCTTGAAGATTCGAGCTTCCTCAGGTACAAGTTCACCTCCAATCTTTTTCGCGTTCAATTTGAATTCACCGGGTTTGGTTCCTTCCTTTGATCAACGTTAGCCAACCAAGTGTTTGGCCTCTAGAAGTGATCCACCAAGGAAGAAGAAATATTCAAGAAGAATGGTTGGTTGGCTAAACCCTAGTTTTCTATCTCTATAGAAAAAGAACGTCCTCTCCAACTATTGGAATTGTGTCTGTTGTGAAAAAGTCAGCAACAACTTTGCACCCATAATAAGACTCATCTTATTTATAGATGTAGTCAACCCTCCTTAACAATTAAGGAATTTGACTTTATTTTAATTAATTAAATTCCTTTAATTAATTAGGCTTCCAATCATATTAGGAATAATTAATTAAACTCTTTTAATTAATTAGTCTCCTAATATTATTAAGAATATATGAGAGTGCTTTTTATTAATTAATTCCCAAATTCCTTTAGGAATTAAATAATAATAATAGTAATAATAATAATAAGACTCCTCTTATTAAATTATATTTAATATTTCCAAAATATTAAATAATAAATATTAAGCTATTTAATTTATTCTATCACCATAAATTAAATTAAATATACTTAACTTATTATTACGATTATGTCATTAACTTCTTAAATAATTATTCTTCCTTTTATGGTGTGACCCTTTAGGTTCTCCATATTAAACCAATTGTGAATAAATTAATTAGAACAATTCTAATCTCATTTAAATAAATTAAACTATTAATTTATTTAAATAAATAATATTTATTCTACAATAGGGATAAGCCTCCCTAACGATCAACGACTTTCTAGATAATATAGATTTCAACATTAATCATAAAAGAACCTTTGAGTAAATAGTTACCGTACAATTCAATCCTTCCACCATACAATGTCTCAATTAAAATATAAGACATGGAATTACTGTCAAGTCTTATTTTATTTAATTATATGTATTTCGATCCTTAAATGCACAACTCCAAATAATGCAAATTAGAAACTCCTTTCTAATTTCATTACGCGCTTTAACCAAGGACTCTTGGGTTGTTATTTATCGAATCACATAGGACATTTCTCTTCTTTTACTAAAAGTGGTAGATTCTTTATTGATCATACATTATCTCCATGTACAACTTATTATACTCAAGCATACCCTTTGATATACCCTAAGGGTCTTAAGGAATAAGTCAAAGTATAATTTATCACACACGAGATACTATGATGATCTCAAGTCCAAGGATCACTTGTACTACTATCATTACATGAATTCCTATTGACAGGCAAGTAAAACTCCATTAGGTATTCCTTAGCGAGTCACGTTCAGTGAACTTATTCTCTAGTAAGCACCTACATACTTGTTTTAGTGTCTCCACACAAATAATCATGAGATCAATTATCCTCATCCAATGAGCAAGCAACGTATGTACCAATCTATCCGGATTCACTAATCCCTAATTTAGTAATCCAACGATTGGGAACTATTTTAGTTTTAAGCTTTCTAAGAATTTAAATCTCATTAGAATGATCATCATCATTATTCTAAAAGCATTGCTTAAAACAATGGGTTTATCACATATTATAAAATAACATCATGTAGATAATTAAAAGCCTTTAATAAATTAATACTTTTTATTAATAAATGAATAAGATTGTTACAAAGTATATGCTTTATCATCAAACATGATTGGCTTGTGTGCATACTACTTTTATAAGCACCTATTTATAGGAAAATGCTAGAACGCCAAAGCAGACTAAATTAATAAAATAATATTATTTATTTTTTTTCTTTTTACGCATGCCAAGCTAGACCAAAACTTCAGCCCACCACAATTAAAAAACCAAATCAGCACATTTATCAACAAAGGGCAAAAGTGGGTCCCACCCCTAATTTTAATAAAAATATTTAATTTCCGAAACTTCAATAATTCATAATAAATAGCCCTTTTATCAGAAAAATATAAATTTTATGTCCATTCCATAGGAAATCGAATTCTCTACAACTTTGCAGAAGAAAGTTTTTCCAAATTCCAAACGAAAAAGACCGAAATCCACATACAGACGATTTTCAACACCTCTTAAAATTCATAACAAATCATACGTTAATCTTTAACGGTTCAAAATTTGTGGACATATACTCAGTTTATATATGTATAACATATCCAAAAATCACAACGATCCAACGGTCGGATTAAAATTATAACTCATGCAATAGAGCTTAAGAACAATAATTTGATTTTCGGACTATAAGTCCCTCGTACCAGTTTCACTCAAACAATCACCACGAAAAATCCACAAAAAATATTTGGGTGATTCAAATTTTTACGGTTAACTTATTTACAGGGCTTTCTTTTGATATATGGCTAATCTTCTAACTCATTATACACAAAGAGTTATGAATTTTACATAATCAAGTAATAAACTAATTTTTCCTGAAAATCCCATATTTTGTTTTTCTTTTGATTTCTAGAGTTCTCTCATTTGATTCATGCAACGTGAATTTAGTGTGAAAATATCACCATTATTATATTATTATATAACCACATTATACATTTATAATGTAAGATAAAATATCAATTTTCAATAATTGTCACTTTTCTAAGAATTCCTTTATTCTGACAAAATATTGATAAAACACCTCAGCATTAATTCCATCATTTATATCCACACAAAATAAATATTTTCCTATCCATCCTTTATATCCACATAAAATAAATATTTCCTTATCATATAAATCAATAATTAATTATTCATAAATAATATTACATAATGACAATTATGACAACCAGGTCGTTCCCAGGAAAGAGTGGCCTTTCCGATAAGGATTTCTTCTTACTAGCGCGCAATTAGGTGACCAAACCTCTTTCCTAGAAAGAACTTTCTTAGACATTGCCAATAATGCTATCCAACAATATTATTCAAATAATATGAATTATTGATCTGATAATGGAGATACTGTGCAGTGACAATGATTGAAACAACAATAATATAAAATATCAACGTAGCAATTATTGAATCAATAAAATAAAATATTGAACAGTAATTACTGTAACAATTATTAAGTAGTGCCTTCTTACGTAAGAATCAATAATTCAAAAATCTCAGTGCAATATCGTAAGTGCTTCTTTGTGCAACCACGCCAGACATCAGATTTTAACCACTGGGTATTTCAACAGTGTTAACGGTAACAACTACGCCAATATTTATAAAAACTCATACTTGTCATTTTTTTCATCCGACAATTATTCTGTTATGGAGCCCACAAATGGCTGCGCTGTCGTACGAATATTCCCCGACAGAATAAATATTCCACGACCAAACGAATATTCCCCGACAGCAATGAGTATTTTATAACCACATGCGTATTTTGAAAAAAAAATTCATATATCACCCTTAACTTTAACTTTTTATCAATTTAACCATTTACTGAATAGTAATTATAAGAAAAATTGAATACTTTTATTTCATAAAATTCGGGGTCTTACACTTTGACTTGATCCTATGACACAAACTAAAAACAGTTCCGAGCTTGGGGTGGAAATAAACCACCTCTTTTAAATAAGGAAAAATTTTCTAACAGGAAAGTTCGATTGCAGGCATATACAGATGCTATGGATGAAGATCTATTTGATGCCATCATCAGTGGTCTATACATCCCAACAAACTGGCTCCTACCTCAGATGATCTAAATAAGACGGTAGAGAAGAAAAAGGCTGAATGGACATACAATGAGAAAAAGCTTCAGCAGTTGGATAAAAGAGCTAAAAACATCCTGTTCATAGCTCTAGAAGATGAACTGTTCGAGAATGTGGTGAATTGTAGAATGACCAAAGTAGTCTGAGAAGCCTTGTTGATTATGTACGAATGAACTAAAAAATTAGGGAGAATAAGCAGTCTCTCCTAACCCAACAATATGAAATGTTCTCTCACCTCTCATGAGAGAATCTAACTACTACTTATGAAAAATTCACCACTCTGCTCAATTCATTAAAAGCTTATAGAAATGTTTATCCAAATAAAGACCTTAACATCAAGTTTATGAGAGCACTTCCTAGAAAGTGAGATTCCAAAACCACTGCTGTTATAGAATTAAAGAATTTGCATGAAATGACTATGCCGAAGCTCTATGGTAATCTTTTACCTATGAGCTAGAACTTAATCAGGGAGCAGAGACTACTTCAAAAATCAAAAGAAAGGGTAAGGGATGATGATGATGATGATGATGATGATGATGATGATGATGATGATGATGATGATAAAGATGAAATTGAAGATGTAAACTTGCTTGTAAGAAGGCTACGGAGGTTTATGAGCAATAGTAATAGCTGGAGACCAAAGATTCAATATAAAGGTAGCAGTAACAGAGAGCAAGAAAAGGACCTATGTTATAATTGTAAGAAACCTGGTCATTTTATTACAGATTCTACCAAACCTCCGTGAGAAGATCTTAAGAAAGACAAGAAGAAGTCCTCCTCAAAGTAGGAGTACAAGTACTATAAGAAGTATCACAAGAAAGACAAAGGCTATGTAGCTGAAGGATCACAGAGTGATTTAGAGGATGATTCAAGCTTTGAGTCTAGTGAGGATGAAGCACCTCAAAGACCAAATATCTGCCTAATGGATATTGAAACAAATAAAAAAGTTGTCAACAAGTCCACTAATTATTGAGACATTGATAATATTGAGGTATTGATGATCTTAAAACTTCTTTTCATGATATAACTTTAGAAAAATTTTAGGGTTGTATCAAAGGAAAATTTTCTTATTCAAGAAGAAAAAAAGAGAGTTCTCATAGAGTTGGAAATTTCTCTACAAAGTGCTGCTTCTTTTGCCAAACTTGAGGCTCAGAATGCAAGGTTAAGAAAGATAACTAAGATCAGTGCACAAAAAGAGTTAACTTTAACCTCTAAGATAGATGATATAGAGAAAACAATTTTAATGTGGAATCATTCTTCTATGTTTATGGATTCCTTGATAGATAGTCAGAGATCTGTCTCTGATAGGTCAGGATTACATTTTGGAGAATCATCTTCATGTTTAAGTATGGAAAAGTATAAGGAGACCAACATTATCAATGCCTCTTCTTCTTATAGAAGCATTATATTTGTGAAGTCTAAAAATACCACAGAGCCAAAAACTTCAAGGCAATCACTCCCTGTGGATCATATTGGTGTTCCAAAGAACAATAAATCGCATACTGGTCTATGAACCAACCATGTACTAAACGTAGAGTTGGTTTCTACTATATTAATTCTCAAAATTGTAGAGTAGTATGGAAATGGGGAGAGGTTCATCCAGGAAGAAAAATTTATCATCCACATGTGTCTTAGATGAGAAGATATCCACACATTCACACTCACATATGCCTAACATTAAATGATATACATGTCATAAATTTGGTCATACATCTACTTGGTGTTATAGGAATTATCATCCTGTATATAATAGACCTAAGGTAAAGCAAATATGGGTTCTGAAGAACACTAACAAGGAAGGACCCAAACAAGTCTGGGTAGCAAAGTGAACGATAAATTTAAGTACATGTATCAAACTTCACTAATTCTATTTGGTATATTGATAGTGGATATTCAAGGCATATGACCGACAACAAAAGTCTCATGTCAAATTTCAAAGAGAAAGATGGACTAATAGTTGTCTTTAGAGATAACAACTCTGGAAAAATAAGAGGTTATGGTTCGATTGGAAATAGATCTGTATCTTTAAGTAAATTTGCCTATGCTGAAGGATTGAAGCACAATCTGCTAAATATTAGTCAACTGTGACACCCCCAAATCTGGGTACTTTAATCCCACAGATTTGGTGCTCACTATCCATCTCAAACACATCTAACTACCCATAATAAAGGACAATAATAAACCCCATAAATCATAATCCCATTAAAGGGTTGCATAAATAAAATCCCAGGTCATCTAACCTTTAATTATTACATCATCAGCGAAATAAAACGTAAACGTAATTAGTTCTGATTACATAAGCTTCATGAAAAGAAAATAAACTAAACATTATTTATTTATTCATCTTTCCTTTGCCCTTGCTCATGGACGACTCGCCAGGCTTCTCAGTCTTAGCTGCAATGTTTTTATGCAAGGGTGAGCAAAACAATTGCTCACAAGGATAACAATAAACAATAATAAGATATAAATAAATAGTTGATAAATTTTAACAGAATAATATAATCTTTCCTGAAATCAGTCAATGGTAATCAAGAACTGTATGATCAATACAAAGCTTGGCTTTTGAATCAAGATCAAAAGTATAATTTAGGGTTACAAGGCCACGAACTATGTCTTAGGTAAACAAGTATTTTTACTGTAACCTTTAACATTCTTATAGACTATATGGACCATCCATCTCATACTCTGGGGGATCAACCCTTCGTACAATATATCGTGCATAAACATTTTAATGCTATTGCATAGTATAATCCCCTATATTAGGGCTGTTCATCTCAGCTTTGACATTAGAATCCGCACCAAAGGAAGTTTGGTTTGGAAAAGCTTCAAAAGAACTCTAAGTCTTTAGAACACTCATCAACTATGGACTAGTTGAATCAATAAGGGTTCACTAGCCATTTAATAGTTTGATAAGAACAACAATGTAATCTCGTAAAGTGGGATTTCAACAATAATAGAATACAACGATTGTAAACGAATAAATATCTTACATTGAGGTATGCTTTCGAAAGACGAGAAAGCTTAATAAAAACATAGACATTGGTCATGATAAGAAACCTCACTTGAATTATACGAAGCAAAGTTTAGAAAACTTGCTCAATGAAAAGGTAAGGTTTAGAAACTTGCCTCGTGCACTTTCTACACAATTATAACTCATGCTCTTCAAGTATCCTACATATACCATTTAGGATCATCACACCAATTAGTTATACTACAACTAACATTATTGGTTTAATTTCCATTTTACTTAAATTAGTTATCTTAGCTAAGTTTATAATCTTTAGCTTTAGTTGACCATACTAACCACATACCATGAATCTTGAAACCTTTACCAGCACATTACATAAGTTTGAGCATTTAAATGATGTTACTAAACCTCATGAACATCGACTTTATGTCTTTTACAACTTACTAAATCATAATTGGGAACCGGAGCTGGCTTCAACACTTGAAACCGGAGCTGCGATGCTATAACGCCCCCAAATCCGGGTATCCATTACCTCAAACCTGGTGCGTCACGATACTATCTTCTTCTTACTATTAACAACTTCCATTCATAATTTAATAAATACAATTTAACTTTGATACTAATTAATATATTAATTCCTTTTTATTTCCAGGATCTATGAATTGATCCCAAATTATTCATATGTCAATTCCCAATCTTGTTCATTAACCATTCTTGTGACATCCCCAAAATAGGTATACACAACCCATTCTAAGTTGCCAAATACATGGTACATAATTCAAATACAAACTTAATTTATACAACTGTCGTGCAAAATATGACAAAACATAAGCTGAGAGTTTTAACACGAATATTGTCTCGTAGACAATATCCAAACTCAAATGGAGTCCTCATTAAAATTATTATCACACTATTTTATAGAATAGTGAGGACTACTATAGCCACCATCTTGTACCATCACTCCATTCCCCGACTAGTCCCAGCTATATTCTCATTTCCTGAAGAGAACAATGAAAGAAAAGGGTGAGCTCAACTAGCCCAGTAAAGAATATTATGACTAAGAAAATATAGAATAAATTATCCTTAGCCTTTAATGGTGTAAAAACTGATAGAATATAATAGACAACAAGTTTAACTGCAACGAAACAAGCAATCCATTAGAAGAGTCAAGTAGAGCATGATGTGTACTAATTTCTATGATTTAAAAGTTCATCATCAATATTTTATCTCTGTAACACAGCTTAATAAATAATCCACATCATCAAATTATCCATGCACTACGAGCCAATGATATTCGTTAATATCACATCCACGAATTATCCATACATTACAGGCCAAGGATATTCGTTATTATCACAAGTGGTCATGATCATGCCAACAACTGTCCATCAATGCACTACGGGCCAATAAGGACTTTTACCACATCATTTGTAACATTTCAGGTAATGATTATACCGATACATAATTTTTGGTCATAATCATACTAATCAATAGTCCATCTATGCACTACGGGCCAAATATGACTTTCATCATAATATAAGCATGAGGATGATGATAATGCTATAAGAATTCGATTAAGTGGGATCAATGATAAATTTTAAAGATTTATTATTCAATTTATCAAGAGTTTAAGAATGTCCAAATTTTCAACCTGATGACTACATTATGGAGTAAAATTCAAGAATAATATTCATGTATCAAAAATAATTTAGACAGAAAAGAAAGCAATTTTTTGGCATGAATAGTACCCCGGGTGATTAGTACATGAGTGAATAGTACCCTGTGAATAGTACTTTGTAAATAGTACCCCATGAATAGTACCGTATGTATGAATAATACCGTATAAATAGTACCGTATGTATGAATTGTGCCGTATGTATGAATAGTACATATGAATAGTACTCCGACATGAAAAGTTTAAAATTTAACAAGAATATTCATAAAAATATTTCAGTGAAACGATACTAGATGAAGCTTAAATTTCAAGGATATGCTACTAATTTCAAAGAGTATAAAACCAATACTTATCAAAATAAGTATAGAATTAGGAATATGAAACAAAATAATATTACTTACATACTACAGAGTATGAAAGAAAATATTATTTCTTACGAATATTGAACAAAAATAATATCTTTTACCTTAAAAGGAGAGTACTTCTGGGTGATATAGCGGAGATATTCTTGAAGAAAACTTGCACTATTTGTTACACTCAAAATTTTCTTAAACTCAAAAGAAATACGCTCAATATTATAGAAGAAGAATTCTCTGATTCTGGTGTGATTTTCATTTCTAAACTAAACATCCTATTTATAAGAGAATGACATGATACTATTTAGGAAAAATCACTTGAATTTGACAAAGAACTTTCTTCACTAGCAATCAATTCTATTTGATTTTTTTGATTTTTACTATGTAGTACTATGCAAACACTATGTAGTACTATGCAAACACTATGCAATACTATGCAACACTATGCAGTACTATGCAAACACTATGCAATATAAAATAAAAACTGAGATAACTGTTGTCTCTTTTTTAGTTCAAACAAAAGAGCTCTAACTCATGCAAGCATACATGCGTCAACAAGTAATACAGAGCAAGTAAAGTATCGATCCCACAGGGAAAGTTGTTTAATTAAAATTACTATGCCTCAACTAAATCACTATATTTATATGCTCAAGCTAATGACTATAATTGGTTTGTTACTCTAATCGCAAATACAACTAAAACAATAAACAATATGTAATAAATCAAATCTGAAAATAATGGGATCCTAACTTCATTTAATATTTCATTTAATCACTACTATCATGCAAGACTTGTTCACATATCATAGGAAAGTAGCCAAGAGCACTAAAAGAGTCATAGCCATTTTTCAATGCACTACTGACTTACTTACACAAAGATCCATGAAGCGATGACGCTATATAATCATCAATATAACCAAAATCACTATATGTCTATGTGAAATTACAACCATATTGAATTTAAGTACAAGCCCTTATTCTAACTCATACGGTGAAACAATATATGTCTATCTGGTTCACAAAATACACAAGCCATATAAAACAGCCCCATATACGCATGCTATCATGATTACAATCCTTACTTGCATGTTCATTGTCAATTCCATACAAATACTGAAACGAATGGTGATCAAGCATTCATACATGCAAAACAATCATGATAGAAATCCCAAATAATATGTAAATCTATCCAGCATTCAAGCATGCAATCAAACTACATATTAAAATCCGTTAGAATCCCATAATGGAGTTTAGTTCATGACTGAACCAAAAGCTATTATTGGATCAAAGCTAAACATGGCTAATAAGCAAGTAATTGAAAGATGAAAGATAGAAACAATCAAACCCAATTACTGAATATCATCCACTATTAACGTTCAACTCCTCATATAAATCCAGCAAAAATACTAATAAAATATCCACACTAGTAGAAAATCACAAGAAGGAGTAGAAGAGTAGAGTTTAGGCCTCCTTCTATGTTGGAATCTCTCTCCCAGTGTAAACCCTAATTCCAAGATGAAAATACGTAAAAACTGAATAATTCTGAATAATCCTCCTCTGACACCAGTCAGAAAATCGTTTAAAAACCAATTACAACCCTTAAAACCAATTACATTAGTCGACATCGCATGCATGTAAGCGCTCCCCCAAGTGTAATCCTCGGCATGGGCATGCGACTTGCAGAGTGTCATGATGTCCAAAGTGTGTTTCACATGGCCAGATCTCCAAGCTTGTCTACCATGCGGTAGCATGACTTCTTCAGAATCGTGATTCCCGGTTCTCACTGCTCATCCATTTGTTCATCCCTGTTTAGCCTCCTGCTCCACTTTATCCTCATGCCACGCGTCCACAACTTGTGCCTCTCTTCATACGTCCGTTCACCTCGTGCCTTCTAATTCCACCAAATTCGGCCGTATCCTGCACTTTTTTCACCAAAAGGAGTTTTAAGTATATGCAATGCAAACTACATGAAATACAACTAAAACACACTAAAATGTACTTGAGATGGGCATAGTTTGCGTGAATTGGTACTCAATAAGTAGGTATAAAACCCACTTATCAATAACTTTCTACCGACGATTTTGAAAAATGAGTAAGTGGGGGTCCATGTAATAAGCCAAATTTATAATAAATACTTCATGGCAACCCCTTTTATTTATCATAATTCACTTGACTAATCACATTTTTAATCTTTCAACAGTTATTCATCATTAATATTATAACTCACAATATTAACAACCAGATCATTCCCAGGAAAGAGGGGGCTTTTCGATAAAGTCTTCTCCTTATTGGCGCGCAATTAAATGACCAAACCCCTTTCCTCGACAGAACTTTCTAGACATTGTCAATAATGCAAATAATAATATGAATAACTGTGTCGTCTCATTTATTGATTTAATAATATAAAATATTATGCAGATAATACTGTGAAAATAATTGAATCAATAATATGAGATACTATGCATCAACTACTATTGTAATAATTGAATAAAACTGAGTGACTTCTCACATAAGCATCAATAATCAAAGATACTGTACAATACCATGTGCTACAGTGCAACCACGCATATTACTGTACTTTTATCACCGAGTATTTCAACAATGAACGATAAAATGTTTTCCGTTCTTTTTATAAAAAGTTATTTATGCCATTTTCTAACTCCGACAATAATTCTGTTGTGGGGTCCACCAATGATTGTGCCGTCGTACAAATATTCCTTGATAAAATGAATATTCCCCGACCAAACGAATATTTTATGACAACTTGCTTACTTTGCAAAATTTGTAAATATTACCCACAACTATTACTTTATATCAAATCCACACCTTATTATTCAAAAATAATATTTAGATAAAATTAAATCTTTATTCATAAAAGTTGGGTTCTTACAATTCTTGCCTAAAGGTTCAGATTACAATTTAAACAGTCAATCAAAACTACCATCCATGCAGTGCTGTAATTTGGCCTAGAATGGGCACATCTGCGTTATCCCCTGGCCAGACCAGATTGGAAACATTATTTCCCAGTTTACACCTCATTACTTGTCATGCTAACACATAACACATACACACATTAAGAGGTCTTGGTCCATGTTTGGTGCCTGTTATGTTTACCTTAACTTGTTTTACACTTTATAGCTTTATTTGAAAATTTCTAACAAGGCTATGTAAGTTCATGCCACAAGGGTCTAACTACATAATCATCAATACATATTACGACGTCAAACAACTTTTGATACGCATGCTTATATGTATTCATATGATTAAAATGGTTTATCACTTGAAAACTTACTTTAAGACATGCATAGTTCAAATTAAGTCTATCTAGTTATGTGCACATACCAATAATGCCTAGAGGCATAAAAGTCCTATCATGCTTGCACAGAAGGTCCGAACACAAGTAACTTAATGTTTGTCCATCTTAGTTTCAAAAATTATCTAATTATATTCTCAAAATCCATGTCATACTAAACTAATCATGCAAGGAAACTTCGAATCACATGTCATACTCATTTCTACATGTTTCTTTACATGCTTGCAAGGTCAAAATATAATCACTTCATGTTTATAAAACATAGTTTGCAAAAATATTCGATTTTTCCTTTGAAATCGTTTTAAACCGAGTCCAAGCAATCTAACAGATACGAAACAACTTTGAATCTTATATCATACATAGTTAGACTTCGTATACATGCAAT
Source organism: Panax ginseng (assembly GCA_020205605.1). NCBI lineage: Eukaryota > Viridiplantae > Streptophyta > Magnoliopsida > Apiales > Araliaceae > Panax > Panax ginseng. The sequence continues at coordinate 90,052,306 of CM035143.1, forward strand.
CAAGGTCAGAATGTAGGCGACACAATGCTCAAGAATATTAGTTTCCAAAACATTTAATTTCTCTTTGAAAACACATATTATCCAAGCCATGCAATCTATTTTATGCAAGGCAACTTAAAATCACATTTCATGTTCGCATGACTCAACTATATACGTGTGCTTAAATAACTCAAAGTTCGTCAAGGTTCGTTTTTTCAGATCTTTAAGTTTTCCTTAGAAACATACATTAAAGCAAGTAGAGGCACTCATGATATGCAATGTGACTCTAGACTATATGTCATACTCATTTTCATGCATGACTAAGCCAACCCAACATGCTAGAACATATCAAATTATAGCAAAAAACACCAAAAGATACTGGTGCACGTCGCATCTGCGTTGTGCTGAACTGTGGGAGCGGCGCAGCTGCGCTGCACCAAGATAGTTCCAGAGATATCATCCAGCACAGCTGCACTAGAATGAACTATAGAATGGGCGCATTTGCGCCCTTCCTAAACAACTCTAGAAGGGTCTCTACTTCTGTAGAACTTAAAACCCATGCAAGAAATCCTTCAAGTAACATGCTTAAACTAATCACATTGCTTCAATACATGTATATGATGCTCAACTAACATGATAGCAATCTTCAAATCACATAAACAACCAATTTGGTAACTCAAATTCAATGTTCATGCTATGTTTCCATCTTTTAACATGATTAGCAAATTTCATCACTACAGATTCGTTTCTAAACCAAATTGGTCCGTTTAACTTCCGTTGTTTTCATATTTAACTGTATTATCAATATCTAACAACAATTTATGGATTAAAAAAATCCTTAGCCATCAATTATTTGACTCAAAAGTAAGTATTTCTTGTCATTACTATGAAATTACAAAACTTAGGAATTAAGACTGTGACACCCCCAAATCCTGGTACTTCATTTCCTCAAGATTTGGTGTTCACTTAATCAAAACATTCATTTATAACTACCAAATCATAATAAAATTGAATAATAAACCTGCCCATACAAGATTACATTAAATAAAAATCTCCCAGGTTATTTAACCTTTACAAACAATCATTTATGCGGAAAATATAAATAAACTTCATTACAATATTTAAACTAAAGTCTGATAATAAAACTATCAAAACGATAACAAGTCTTTAGTACTTGTTCATCTTTCCCTTTCCTTTACTGGTGCTACGTACGTCACCCTTTTCATCTTTAGCTGTAAGGATTTTACAGGCAAGAGTGAGCAAACAAGGCTCACTTTGAATACCAACAAATAAAACTTTAACCTTTACATCACTTGCCAAATACTAGGCTCAATAGAACTGAACAATATGTTCTATTAACATTCTGAAAAATCATAACATTCAGTGAGGGTCTAATGACCACGAACCATGTCCACAGTTATAAGTAATCTTTTAACTTTAACTTTAACAGTCATACGACTATAAGGACTCCAAGGTACTTAGGGGATCAATCCTTCGTACATGTATTGTGTACAAACATTTTAGCGCAAAGTATAAACTAAGCGTAACCCCTAATACTAGGGTTGTTCATCTCAGTATTTAGAGTACAAGTCCGCACCAAAGTCAGTTTGGTTTGGATACACTTCAAGGTAATTTGGAATTCAACGGACATCAACTAAAGACTAGTTGAATAAAAGATAATAACACTATGTTATTGAATAATCATAACTGAATAAACATTGCATTCTAAGTTCATGCTTTAGGAATAATCTGATATCATAACAATTGAATAATCTATCATACCTTGCTTTGAACAACATTAAGCTAAGGTTACATCTTAGAATTGAATATCAAGCACGCATAACAAATAATAGCTTGAACGATAAACTGGTTCAACATAATAAAGGTACTTGCATGCTAAAATAACAAGTTTATATTTAGGAAAAACTTGCATAATCATAACAAAGATTTAGGATTAGAAAACTTGCTCAATGAAAATAACTTTACGAAGGTATGGAGTTAAAAGACTTGAAAAATTGCAACTAAACTAGCTCGACGAAAGTGTGGAGATAGAAAACTTGCATAATCATAATAAACTAACTTAACGAAGGTATAGAGTTAAAAGATTTACTCAATGTAAAAAGATAGGTTTAGAAACTTGACTTGCACGTAGATTAAACCGTTATGATCCAAATCACAATTATCATATATACATATGTTAACATGATATTATTAGTCATTATCAACTCTACATCACGTATGGTTTATATTTGTAACCACATAATCACATTATTCTTAAAACGATAATAGACTCGTTAGGTATTAACATCATGCTCGTTCATACATTACAATACTATAATAACAGAAATACATGTTCATATAACATTACAAAATCACCTTCAGACTTCTGTGTCAGACAAAAGTCATTTCTGAGCATTCTGCTAAGTAGCGTCGCGGCGCCATAGTTTGAACCGTGGGTTACTGTTGCAGTCACCGAGATGGCGCTCAAATAAGAGAGTTATCTGAGGCTTCGACGCTATGGTGAAGTCTGGCGCTCTGGCTGACCGACTTCTGACGCCAACGACGCGAAGTCTGGGTCCGTACGCCAACTTGACGCTAAGGCACCGAGACTCATAGAAACCAAACTAGAAGAACATAACAAAGAATTTTCCGTCCATTCAACACTGCTACCATCTAAATTGACATGTATAACTTTATGTAAATTAAACATAAACGTTAACAATCATCTATAAACCAATTACCAACAATTTGAACAACGATTTTAGAAAACTTAATTCTTTAAAACATTGTTTAAAAACCAAACTCCATTATTAACATTTGTTAACACAGTGAGCATTGTAAGTTCATATGACAAACCAAATTGGATTATTTAAACCACCATTTTCTAAAATTCATACCCAATTATCATATACAAGGTTCAATTCGCATATTAGTTCACAATTTGCATAATCATATACCAATTTTATTATCTTTGCAAAACATACGATTCATACATATTTTTCAATGTAAAACCAAGCTCTTATCTTGCGGCATTAATTTAGCATATAATCTTTATCTAACACTAGTTCTAATTCTCCTAACCACATAAAATCATATAATTCAATTGTATAACGGAAATTACATAATTTTGGAATTCTCAGCAAATATAAAACTCATGAATATAGAAACTAAAACTCACGTCGTTACACATATATATATATATATATATATATATATATATATAAATATATACATATAATAGGGTTATGATCCTATCTTTTTGTTGCTTAAGAACTCGTTGTTAATAGAAGATAATTTCCTCACTAGCCTTTCTCAAACACTGACAACTCTATGTCAACCTCTCTGAGAACTCCTTCTTACTCTCAGTTTAGCAAATAATTCAAATGCGTAAAACTGATAACCAATATGCGTACAATAAAAATAAAACCAACGTATGATTGTAAACGTATAAAACCGACGCTACACTTAATACCTTAATAATTTATCGGTTACCATATATATATATATATATATATATTTAATAATTTAAATTCAAAAGAAATCCAAAAGCCATAAGGCTTTGTTTAACAAACCATTTAAAATTAAAGGATTTAATATATATAAGCCTTGTTTGGCAAAAAAAACCAATTTAAACTACTTTAATTTATTTTTATAACTCTTTATAATATAGTTATTTGTCACACTTTATTTAATTAAGTTTTCATACTTAATTAATTAATTCTATCAATATAATAATAATTTCCATACCTATTAATTATTTAACAAATAATTAACTAAATCAAATCAAATCAAATTGATCAAATATTTATTCAACCATAACACATCCATTAAATATTTATATAACTCAAATAAATATTTAAAATTACAAATAAATTTCTAAAATTCTAGAATGTTACATCATTCCATCCTTACAAGGATTCTGTCCCTAGAATCACAATTCAAATAACTCAATCGTTACATTCTTCCCTACTTACAAAGATTTTGTCCCCAGAATCGAAGACACAGATTAAACAAATAACTCAGGGCACTCTTTCATCATTTTCTCTTCGAGTTCTCACGTAGCTTCTTCAGCATTGTGGTTCCTCCATATCACTTTCACAAAAGGTATTACTTTATTCTTGAGCACTTGTTCTTTCCTGTCGACTATCTGGATAGGAATCTCTTCATAAGACAAATCTTTCTCGAACTACAATGGTTCGTACTCGATCACGTGTTTGTAATCGGGTTTATACGGTCGTAACACCGAAATGTGAAAAACATTATGAATTTTTTCCAACTCTGGAGGTAGAGCTACTTCGTAAGCTACCTCTCCAACTATTCACAACACTTTGAAGGGTCCAATAAACCTCGGGCTTAGATTTTCCTTCTTTTCGAAATGAATTTTCCTCTTCCAAGGAGAAACCTTTAGGAATACGTAACTTCCTATGTCGAATGCATGATCTTGTCTGTGTTGATCATCATACTTCTTCTGTCGGTTTTGAGATGCTACAAATTTTATCCTGATGAGTTTGATAACCTCAGCAGTTTGTTGTACTAGTTCTGGTCCTAACAATTGACGTTCACCGACTTCATCCCAGCAAAGTGGAGTTCTGCACTTTCTATCGTATAACGCTTTGTATGGTGGCATGCCGATGCTCGCGTGATAACTATTATTATAGGCAAATTCCACCAACGATAATTGTTCTTCCCAGCTTCCTTTGAAATCCATGACGCATGCTCTTAGCATATCTTCCAATATATGTATCGTTCGTTCGCTTCTATTTGTGGATGATAAGTCGTACTCATTCGCAACTGAGTTCCCATGCCTTCTTATAATCTCTTCCAGAAGTTTGACGTGAATCGCGGGTCTCTATCGGACACAATTGACACTGGCACTCCATGTCTCGAAACGATCTCTTTAATGTATAATCTTGTCAACTGATCAAGATTGAACCTAATCTTTATTGGTAAAAAGTGTGCTAATTTCGTCAGTTTGTCCACTATCACCCAAATCGCATCGCATCCTCTCTTAGTTGTTGGATGACCTACCACAAAGTCCATTGTGATATTCTCCCACTTCCATTTCGGTATTTCTAACGGTTGAAGTAATCCGCTGGGTCTTTGATGTTCGGCTTTTACTCTTTGACATGTCAAACATTTCGCCACGCACTCTGCAACATCCGTTTTCATCTTCGGCCACCAAAAATGTCGGCGTAAATCTTGATACATCTTTGTACTTCCTAGATGAATCGAATATCTTGAGCTATGAGCTTCGGTCAAGATTTTGTCTTCAATATCTGGTGCTGCTGGAACCCAGATTCTTCCCTCGAACCGTAGTAGTCCTTCACTATCGATTTTGTATTTCTTATCGTTACCCTCGACCACTTTCTCTTAGATTTTCTCACATTCTTCATCTTGTAATTGAGCTTTCCTCACCTTATCCACTAAAGTTGGACCGACTTCTATCTGGAATAATCGTTCATTGGATTCTTGTGGAAACTTGATTTCCAACTCTAGCTTTGTCATTGCTGAAATGAGCTCCTCCTGAGTGGTTATCAACATCGATTTCTCCTGACCTTTTCTGCTCAAAGCATCTACAACCACATTCGCTTTGCCTGGATGATAAAAGATCTCGCAATCGTAATCTTTTATCAATTCCATCCATCTTTTCTGACGCATGTTCAAATTCTTCTGAGTGAAAATATACTTCATACTTTTATGGTCTGTTTAGATCTCACATTTCTCTCCATAAAGATAGTGTCTCCATATCTTGAGAGCAAAAACTACTGCAGCCAATTCCAAATCATGAGTCGGATAACCTTTCTCATAATCCTTTAGTTGTCTCAATGCGTAGGCAATAACTTTGTCGTTCTACATAAGAACACAACCCAATCCTTTGTGTGAGGCATCACTATACACCACAAAATTTCTTGTATTATCCGCTAGGGTTAACATAGGCGCCACACTTGGCTCCTTCTTTAGGTCTTGGAAACTTTCTTCACATTTCTCCATCCAAACGAATTTCACAGCTTTCCTTGTCAAATTTGTTAATGGAGTGGCTATCTTGGAAAAATCTTGAATGAATCGTCTATAATAAACGACCAGTCCTAAGAAACTCCTCACATTCGAAGGTGTTCTTGGTTGTTCCCAATTGATTACAGCTTCTACTTTCGATGGATCCACTGAAATTCCATCTTTGTCAATCACATGACCCAAAAATTGTACACGATCGAGCCAAAATTCGCACTTAGAGAATTTTGCGTACAACTTTTCCTTTCTTAGTGTCTCCAATGTCAAACGTAAATGTTCCACGTGTTCTTCTTGAGTTTTGGAATACACCAGAATGTCGTCGATAAATACCACTAAAAACTTATCTATAAATGGTTTAAACACCCTGTTCATCAAATCCATGAACGCAGCAGGGGCATTTGTTAAACCAAAAGACATCATCAGAAACTTGTAATGTCCATACTAAGTTCTAAATGCCGTTCTAGGTATATCCTCCTTTCTTACCTTCAATTGGTGATACCCACTTCTCAAATCTATTTTCGAGAAGTATTTAGCACCCTTCAACTTATTAAACAAGTCATCTATTCTAGGCAACAGATACTTATTCTTAATAGTGACCCTGTTTAACTCCCTATAATCAATGCAAAGACGTATTGATCCATCTTTCTTATTCACGAATAATACTAGCACTCCCCACGGTGATACACTTGGTTGAATATACTTCTTATGTAGAAGCTCTTGCAGTTGCATCATCAGTTCCTTCATCTCTACCGGAGCCATTCTGTACGGGGCCTTCGATATCAATGTAGTTCCTGGCGCTAAGTCTATCACGAACTCAATCTCTTTGTCAGGTGGAAGTCCTGACAAATCCTCTTGAAACACATCTACAAATTCCCTAACCACTGGTATCTCTTCTAGTTTCACACCCTTCTTCTGAGTATCGACTATGTAAGCTAAATAACCCACACAGCCTTGACTCAACAACTTCTTGGCCTGCATAATCGTCAGACATTTCATTTGTCTTGGCAATTTTCTACCCTAGAAAACTACCTTTGACGGAGTCATAAGGTTTACATACTTCTTGTGGCAATCAATTACTGTTCTATATTTGAACAGCCAATCCATTCCCAAAATTGCATCAAATTCTCCAAGTCTAATCAGGATTAAATCTACCATCATGATATTCCCCTTAAAGTTCACCCTACAGTTCTTGTATACAAACCTAATAGGAATCACTTCCCTATTCGCAATTTCTATGCTCAAAGGGAAATTCAGTTCTTCTCTAGGCAATTCTAACCTCTTAGCAAATTCATCAGATATAAACGAGCAAGTAGCACCCGAATCAAATAATACATATGCATCAATATCATTGATTGGGATAATACCTGACACCACATCTTTTGATTGCACATCATCTTGCATATTTATGTTAAATGTTCTAGCTATGAGTTTATTTGATGATGTAGGTCCAGCAATGGCCCATGTTCATCCACTGCTACCTCCCTTGCTTCTTGCTGTTTCTCCAACCTTCTTTTGAGGGCATTCACGAGCAAAGTGATCCTTGAACCCGCACATAAAACATTCTTCTTAGGTTGGGTGCAATTTGGGGAGATGTGACCCTCCTGACCACAATTGAAACATGTCCATTTCCCCATCAAGCACACACCCTTATGAAACCTCTCGCATGTAATACATGCTTCAAACTTCCTAAATTGCTGGTTACCCTGCTGGTTTCTAGTACCCCCATTTCCGTTCCACTTCCTCTTCAAGTTGTTTTTGTTGTTGCCATTTCCATTTCCTCCACTACCATTCTTCACTTCTACCTCATTCTTCTTCTTCTTCTTCTTCTTCTTCTTCTTCTTCCGTTCTTGATTGAATTTTGTCACTGCCTCGCCTCCACCTTCAACCGATCTTGCGCTTCTCCATCATCACTGCCGCAAACGTCTTCAATCGAATAGGAAACCCTATTGTTATGCATGCCCCTGGCTTGGACCTTGTTCAAACCTCTTCACCTTGCGTTCGTTTGTGCTGACTTGATATGGAGCAAACCTCGCCAACTCATTGAATTTCACAGAATACTCAGATATGGTCATCATTCCCTGTTTCAGTTCTAAAAACTGAACCTCTAGCTGAATCTTCGAACTCTCTGGGAAATAGGTCTCAAAGAATATCTCCTTGAACCTATCCTAGGTCATCACTCCTGCTCCTTCCCGGGGTTTATTGGCCTGCCACCAATAACTAGCTTCTGCTTTCAACATGAACGTTGCAAAAACAGTCTTCTGTTCATCCCCTACCCTAGCGAATTCAAACACCTTCTGTGCCTCGACTGGATTTATGGACCCACAAAATTCAGGTGGTCCAACCGCCTTGAAGTCCTTAAACGTTGACCCTTGGTTTTGAGGTTGATTCTGCAACGCTCCTATTAATAATGTCACTAGTTGTTGGACGGGATTATCTTCGACATCGTTATTGTTAGTTCTCTCATTGGTTCTCCGTCAGGGTGGTTCACGTCTGGGAGTCATTTTCTGTTAAAAAAAACATCTATTAGACTATTACTCAACTTCTTTAAGTATTTTCTAATTAGCTTGCCTCCATAAAAGAAATAACCACATAACACATAACACTTTGAATATAATAAAAACTTTTATTTATTCATCATCCCTTCGAAAAACATAAAAACAATAACATCACTGCTATTTACATTCCTTTCCTGAACTACAAAAGTTACAGGACAACATCATAATTATCATATCCCATGGTTACTTAACACTAGGGATTTACACACTATTTAACATTTATTACGTGCATAACATGCACATTTCCTACGATGTTCTATTAAGATACTCCGTAGCCTTTCGACGCCCTTCTTCCATAACCCGGAACATTGTTCGGCGACCCAACACGTATGATGGCAGGGTCTCGAACTAGATTGGATATCCCATGACCCGATCTTCAGCTCGATTGATTACAGTATTGAATACTTTATTCATCTCTTCCATCTTCATCCTCTTTGCTTGTGCGTCTCTTACTGCTATCCTGGTTCATTGATAAGCTTCCTCGTATACGTCTTCAGCTCTCGCCCTCTTGGTAGATTCTTCCTTCATCTTATTCTTCAGTTCCACGATCACTTCGATCAGTTGTTCCTTCTCTCCTTCGGTCTATATCAGCTTCTCTTCAACATTAGTTAGATGTTCATCTCGATCCTGGATGTTGTCGTCCTTCTGTGTCATTGCAGTCTGTTGTTCAGCTACTATCTCCTGCAACTCCTTGACTGTGTCCTAAAGTTCCATGTTACAGTGGTAGACTTCATCATACATACGAGCAGCTATAGAGGTTAGTGGAGTCTCTTCCTCCTCGTCCTCATCATCTTCATCCTCCTGTGGCAATTCCATGGGATCCTCCTCATCCGTCTCCACATCATCATCCTCATCTTCAACCATTGTGACCAACGGAGCTGACTCCCGTGGCAATAGTTGTTCCCAAACAACCTGAATATCGCGAGGCTCTTCCTCTATAGGCATTTGAGGTCCTTCCTCTCTAGCCTGACTGGATTCTCCGACATTAGTCATCTTGACAACAAAATTTTAAGTTTTAATTATTAATCAATACTACTCGACACTCACGAGCACATAAGTTATAAACACATAAGCACATAAGTGTTTTATTACTTCTTCCTTAAAACTCGATAAGAGTTTATCACCACTATCTTTTCAAAGGTTACTTCCTAAGGATTTACCCCACCCTTTTCATAACCTAAAGCTTTGATACCAACTTGTGACACCCCCAAATCCTCGTACTTCATTTTCTTAAGATTTTGTGTTCACTTAATCAAAACATTCATTTATAACTACCCAATCATAATAAACCTGCCCATACAGGATTACATTAAATAAAAATCTCCCAGGTTATCTAACCTTTACAAACAATCATTCATGCGGAAAATTTAAATAATCTTCATTACAATATTTAAACCAAAGTCTGATAATAAAACTATCAAAATGATTACAAGTCTTCAGTACTTGTTCATCTTTCCCTTTCCTTTACTGGTGCTAAGTACATCACCCTTTTCATCTTTAGCTGTAAGGATTTTACAGGCAAGAGTGAGCAAACAAGGCTCACTTGGAATAACAACAAATAAAACTTTAACCTTTACATCACTTGCCAAATACTAGGCTCAATAGAACTAAACAATATGTTCTATTAACATTCTGAAAAATCATAACATTCACTGAGGGTCTAATGACCACGAACCATGTCCACAGTTATAAGTAATCTTTCAACTTTAACTTTAACAGTCATACGACTATAAGGACTCCAAGGTACTTAGGGGGATCAATCCTTCGTACATGTATTGTGCACAAACATTTCAGTGCAAAGGATAAACTAAGCGTAACCCCTAATACTAGGGTTGTTCATCTCAGTATTTAGAGTACAAGTCCGCACCAAAGTCAGTTTGGTTTGGATACACTTCAAGGTAATTTGGAATTCAACGGACATCAACTAAGGATTAGTTGAATAAAAGATAATAACACTATGTTATTGAATAATCATAACTGAATAAACATTGCATTCTAAGTTCATGCTTTAGGAATAATCTGATAGCATAACAATTGAATAATCTATCATACCTTTCTTTGAACAACATTAAGCTAAGGTTACATCTTAGAATTGAATATCAAGCACGCATAACAAATAATAGCTTGAACGATAAACTGGTTCAACAGGATAAAGGTACTTTCATGCTAAAATAACAAGTTAAGATTTAGGAAAAACTTGCATAATCATAACAAAGATTTAGGATTAGAAAACTTGCTAAATGAAAATAACTCTATGAAGGTATGGAGTTAAAAGACTTGAAAAATTGTAACTAAACTAGATCGATGAAAGTGTGGAGATAGAAAACTTGCATAATCATAACAAACTAACTCAACGAAGGTATGGAGTTAGAATATTTACTCAATTTAAAAAGATAGGTTTAGAAACTTGCCTTGCACGTAAATGAAACCGTTATAATCCAAATCACAATTATCCTATATATATATGTTAGCATGATATTATTAGTCATTATCAACTCTACATCACGTATGGTTTAGATTTCTAACCACATAATCACATTATTCTTAAAACGATAATAGACTCGTTAGATATTAACATCATGCTCATTCATACATTACAATACTATAATAATAGAAATACATGTTCATATAACATTACAAAATCACTTTCAGACTTCTGTGTCAGACAAAAGTTATATTTGAGCATTCTCCTAAGTGGCGTCGTGGCGCCGACGGATGAAGGTCAAAATTCGGCTAGAAGTGACTGCTATGCAAATGGCCACCCAAAACAGTGGCGTTCGACGTCCGTTGGTACAAATGTCATAACTCTTGCATCCGAACTCCGATTGGAATGATTTAAGATGTTCCGGAAAGCTAAGAAGAAGATCTACAATATAATCCAAGTTCAAATCCAAGAACATGAAATGAACATAAAAGCCCAAACGATGTCCGGATTGCTTTTTTTGCGATTTCATACCAATTCCTTGCGATTTCAGCTCCCAAGCATATAATCTACAAAATGAACACAAAATGCATGAAAAGTAACTAAGAAACATGAGATTAAGTAACTAATTCAAGTAAAAGATACCGGATAAGTAGGTATAAAACCTACTTATCAAATACCCCCAAACTTAAACCTTTGCTTGTCCTCAAGGAAAAACACAAAACAATAATGCAATGCAATGCAACTAATCTATATGCTCACTTAATCCAAAGTAAAGAATGACGTAAACAAGTCTATTCAACCGGCCTTAGAGAAATCAAATAAACACGATAATACATCATATCAAAACCAATCAATAACTTCTCAATCAATCATCAAACCTTAGACTGTTATCACTAATATAGTGTGTGTGTGTGTGTGTGTGTGCTCTACAACAATGCTGATATAAAATCAAATTTAACACAAAACAAGTCTCTTCGAAGGCATCATACAGTGTAAACTTACGAAATCCAAAAACAAGCTAGATCCAACTAAAATCAAATAATTAACAATATCGAGGGTCAACATGGGATACTTATGCTTTATTTTTCATCTACATGGGCTTTTTCCTCTTATTTCCCATTTTATTTCTTCTTCTTTTTTCTTTTTTTTTGGATAGTGAGTGTGTTTTACACTCCATCCCACGCCTGTGTTTATGAGGAGTGCATTTCACGCTTCTTCTCGACCCACCACAGGACTCAATTTATTCAACTCAATATCTTTTTTAGAAGCTTATATACCCCACTTTTTCCCCCAAACTTAGGTTCTTGCCTAATTCTTCGCCTTCACTGCCTAACTTTGTCATTCTCTTATTTAAACTAGCATTATACTTTAGAATCCCATTATGTATCAATTTAAACTCAATCATCCAACAAGTTGTTTTTACTGTGTTATCCTTATTATACCAGTTTCAAACAGAAAAAGACTCAATTTATAACAAGAAATCACATCAAAGCTCTAATGGTCAGTACTATACTTGTCTACCCAATTCCAATCTCATCATTGGCCAACACAAACTATAAACTATCTAACAACTAGATTCATGCAAATGAACATAGTAACTAACTAATAATTATTTTTTTTGAATTTTTAAATTTTTTTTTCTTCAAGAAACTAAATATAATGATATTCAAACTATACTACTATGCAACTACTTATGCAGTTGTACTACATGAATGCAAACATAGTGAACCTAAACTAAATTAACAACATATGCAAAATAACAGAACATAAACATGAAACTAAACATGCAATAAAGAACTAAACTAAACTCCCCAAAACTTAGCAATTAAAATGTCCTCATTGTAAGAATATAGCGGTAAGTAGAAGAGAACTTCCCTGTAATCAACTAAGCATGAGGTGATGGTGGCGATGGCGGCAACGATCATTTTCCTATCCATTGAACCTCCAATACCTACAATGAAGAGACAACATGGATTAGAATAGCACTTGGATTGGTAAGAGAACTTAATAAGCAAATTAATTCCTATGTACTAACTAAACTAGTAAAGCATATAAATATAAAAATTCCTGGGTTGCCTCCAATTAGCGCTTGAATTATAGTATTTCAGCCTGACTTTGTCTGGTCAACGCTATCCAATTCCTCTTCGGTAATTGAGGAACCCTCCATCCATCGAAAATAATATAGCTTTTGGTAGGTTTCCATTTGTGATGGCCAATGCATCAAAGTCACCTAGCATGCTCTGATTTGGTATGCTCTCAATCAAGAACGTCCAACAACTAGGTGTTTTCTCCATTGTGTATGTGATCACTTTAGGGCATGGAATCTTGTCACACACAATGGGCTCTTCGTCTATCTTCTCTTTCTCGTCCCACCATGGATTCAAAATTGTACTCGTTCTTATGTCATCAAGAGCTTCGCCGATGACATGACTACCAAGTGGGCATGATTTTGCAAATCTGACTGACTCTTTGATCGTTGGTGGAGACCCATTTAGATCTTCGTCGACCTCTATTTCATTATCCCCAATTGTCTCCACACTTTTGATCTCTTGTGGCTCATCTAATCCCAGATTTGGTTCGGGTTCTCCATCAAATTCATCATCCATGTCATAAGGCCAAGTGTTTTGAGGAAGGTTACATACGGCTTTGGTCATTTGCTCGGTTTGATCCGTAAGATTTTGATTTGGCTTCGCTTGATTACTCATCTTCTCCTCATCTGCTATGAACTTGGATAATAATTCACCCAGCCTTGAATTTTCTATTTTAGTCTCGGAAGCCATGTATTGAGGACCATTTGTTGAGGTAGTGACTAGTTATTCCATCCAATTATTAAAATTTTGGGTTGAAAGCTCTTGGCTAATACTCATCTCCTCTAGGTTTGTTATGCCCTTCAATATTACATACCTCAGATTTGGCTTTTCTTCTAGAGGCAATGGAGGTGGACATGAAAATTCTGGTGTGTATGTTAGATTTGGAGCGTAGTATTGGTCATCATAAATGTAGCTCCCTGAAGAATCCGGGTGATACCCCCAAACTTGGTGATAGTTAGGATCAACATAGTTATTGAGGTAATCACCACTATATTGTACCGGTTCAAAACTGACGGTGCATTGATGAATTTGATGGTTGCCAGCATAATAGTCACACGTAACTGCCATCCTTCGACTCCGTTGGGCTGCGATAACCTCCAACGTCTTCGAATTTGCCTCAATTTGTATTGATTCTGCGGAAAATGCATTAAGTCCATCAATCTCGGTTTCCCTTGGTTGAGTCATGTTCGTGTATGGCCATTGATACGCAAAGTCATCCATGGTACCTGAAAAGAAAGAAAAATAGGAAGAGAATTAAATAAAAAGGATAAAAATTATTTAAATTAAGACTAATTTGATTGATGCTAATATTGGCAAAAATATATTAACTAATTCCCCGGCAACGGTGCTAAAAACTTGTTCGGTAAAATCTAATTACGCACAACACGCAAGTATACGTGGTCAATATGTAATAAAGTGAAAGTAGAGTATCGTTCCCACGAGGAATTATTTAATAAAAATCACCAAGTACTAACTCATAACCAACTCAATCTTATTTAAATGAATGAATTTCAATTTATAAGTAAACTAATTCTAATTACCAATAGTTAAATTAAGATAATGGAGATTTAAGATCACAACTTCACTTATTGCTTCATTTAAGTTAATACACTTCTCATCAATTATTCTCTATCATGAATTGTTAATCAAGAACACTAAAGCAGATAAAACCACCTCTCGATGCATAATATTCATACTCACTTAAATCCACAGATGATAGAATTAAGCAAGACACCCTAATTAACTAATCCAATATATCTCTATGTGAATTACAATTAAAAAGGATTTAAAGCACAAGTTCTCTATAAGATTACATATGGCGTAAAGGCATATCTCTATCCTAAACACGAATCATGAATTCGATCTAAGCAGAAATTACAAACACATGCTATCATGATAAGATCTAAATCAATACTTCATCTCTCGATTTCATATAGATTATCGCGGTAATTATTAGCTAGGTAATTAAGCAATTAAGTCCAAATCACAATAGACAATCCTCACGATATAACATAATAATTAATAGCGAAGCATATTAAAATAAACTACACAATAAGATCCATTGTAATCTCAAACAAAGAATTAGTTCATGATTATTGAATTAAAACTAAGAAATCACAATTGAATAATCATTAAAAGACAAAGATAGAAGAAGATAAGAAGATATAATCTACTGTCTGTAGATTTGATGCTCCATTCTCGCTCCTACTTTGAATCTTCAATGGTCTCCAAGTTGCTTTAATCTCCAAAACTCATTAGAACTAGTGGAATCCTCACTCGAGTCTCTAATCTCTCCTCTCTCTAATCTTGTGATTCTCCTCCTTATATAAGTCTCTTCATATGTCTTTAAGTCCTCTTGGAAGTTCTTGAGTCAATCGGATCGAAACAATCCTTCCGGGACTCAACTTTGACCAAAATTCGCATTTTCTGGCATACCCCCGTCCCGGCGGGGGTCTAGGCTTGTAAATGGCCCGCCCCGTCGGGCTAAGGGCCTATTTTGTGCATTGTATACCAACCCTGGAGGCAGTTTTGCGAAGGAAACTTTTCTACTCTGACGTCCTTTGGGAAAACAGTCATAACTTTTGATCCGGGCAGATTTACGAGGCCAGTCACCTATCAAATAGAAGATATCTACGAGATCTACAACTTTCATTCTTTGAGAATTGAGAAATAACGGACGGATAAAGGTTAAAATTGGGCTGGAAGTGACTGCTAGGAAAATTGCCACCCAAAACAGTGATGTTCGACGTCCGTTTGTACAAATGTCATAACTCTTGCATCTGAACTCCGATTGGAATGATTCAAGATGTTCCGAAAAAGCTAAGAAGAAGCTCTACAATATAATCCAATTTACAAGCCAAGAACATGAAATGAACATGAAAGCCCAAACGATGTTCGAATTGTTTTTCTTTGCGACTTCATACCAATTCCTTGCGATTTCAGCTCCCAAGCATATAATCTACAAAACGAACACAAAATGCATGAAAAGTAACTAAGAAACATGAGATTAAGCAACTAATTCAAGTAACAGATAACGGATAAGTAGGTATAAAACCTACTTATCAAACACCTAACAAAATAGTTAAAAAACCCTAATTTATAAAATTAGAAACCCTAATTGCAAAATTAGGAACCCTAATTGCAAAATTAAGAAAGTTTTATGTTAATTAGGAAACGTTAATCCTAATGTTCATGTTTAAGTAAGTAGGAAACCCTAATCTAATTAGAAAATCCTAATTATAATTTAGAAATATTAATTTTCTATTTTGAAAACCTAAATTGGAAATCCTAAAAATTTAATTTTTCAAAACCTTAAGGGTTAAACCCTAAACCCTAAGGGTTAGGGAAAATGACTAGCATGCCATTAAAATTATAAATCAAATGACCATTTTACCCTTTTTATATTTTTATAAGGTGGAGTATAGATCTTGCCCTATTTGAGTTGGTTACCAACCCTAGTTAGCTCTAGCATGTGACTGATATATCCAACAATCAACCATCTAGATCAGCTAAACACATTGCCTCATATTGTATATAGATTAAAGAGAGAGAAAAGTCTAAAAAGTGAGCTCATTTAGGTTCTAACTCTCTAAAAACTCCTCCTCTCTCTAAACTTAAGAAATACTACAGTATTTT
This sequence comes from Panax ginseng, assembly GCA_020205605.1. Lineage (NCBI taxonomy): Eukaryota > Viridiplantae > Streptophyta > Magnoliopsida > Apiales > Araliaceae > Panax > Panax ginseng. Next base: position 90,069,000 of record CM035143.1, read on the forward strand.
AGTCCCTAGATTGATTCTTAGCCAGCCAAGAACAGATCATGAGTTCAGATTCAAAGATCTAAGCCTAGAAGGTATAAACCCTAAAATTTTTAAATCTTGTTAGATGTTATGATTTGTTGTTTTAACTTGTATAATGGGGTGTTATTTAGTGATCCAAGATGTTACATCAAGGATCCATAACATCTAGATACACAAAATTCCAGTTATCAAGAATCTAGAAAGGTTTTAAAATATGGCCTGACAGCCATTTGTCAGACCTCTTAGATCTTTACCTACTTATATCTTTGGTTATTTAAAGGTTTGAACTAGTAGTATGTTGAAAGGGCTTTGATCTAGAACTTGAATTAAGTCCAGATCATGTGTAGATTTAAAGTTATTAAGGTTCAAAATGCGTTTACCGGCATTGACTAGAAGTTCTGGGTAACCCAGATTTGCCCAGAAAATCTGACAACGTCAGGCCACGGATCTTGCGGTGTTTAAGTGTTAATGACATGTTAGTGTTTTACTTGTGTAGACTGATATATATATTATCGATCCATGCCTCTAGAATCTTTAGATCCTTCACTGAATCAAAGAAATCAGTGGTCAAAGTTGTGTTAACGAAACTGCCGAATGAAGTTTCTAGGTAACCCAAAAATCTTCAAAGGCAGTTACGGACCACTACTTTGACCGGTCAAGTTCTCTAATATTTGTTGTTGTTATGATGATATAGAGTTGTTCTTTGACACCTCTACTACATGTGTGAACTCTTAGATCACACAAAGAAAACCCAGAACTCAAGATATAAGGATCCAAAGTAGCACACTCGCACTGTTCTTCATTTCTAGAAAACCCAAAAATAAAGAACAACTCTAACATCAGTTTCTGGAGCTTAGATCTTACAGAGTTGATGTGTTTTGGACATAAATTTAGTTTGTGGTTGTAGTATTACACTTATACTACAACATTAACACTTTTTCCAGCCAACTACCAACATGATCTAGGTTTTATTCCTAGTCAAACGTAGCACCTTGTTCACTGACATGTATTTCTAGGCAGGATCAAGAACACAATCAGCGACGGTTTTGTCGCCTAATGCCTCTTTAGCGACAGTTTCTTAATAAATTAATTATTTCATTTATTAAATAGAAAAAAATGATTTTTAATTATTAAAAATACAAAATAAATTCTTAAAAATTATTTTAAAGCCTGAAAATTAGTTTTTAATATTTTGAATATATTTCATAAATATTTAATATTTTTTGGAATAATAATGGTATTTAATTTATTTAATTATAATATTAAATAAATTATTTAAAAATGATTTTAATACATGAAAATTTATATTATGGTATAAGAAAATATTTGAAGTTATTTTTAATGACTTTTAATATTTGTGATGAGTTTCATTAATTAACTAATAATAATGATACTTAAATTATTTAATAAGTATATTAAATAAATAATGGAAAAATAGAATTAATGATTTAAAAATTATATAAAAATGATTTAAGTGTTATAAAAATATTTGAAGTTATAAAATATAACTTTTCATATTTTGTCATAAAAATATTAATATTTTAATATTAAAAGCAATTATAGGATAATGAATTTAAAGGTTTAAAAATCATATAATATGATTTTAAGGTATTAAAATACTTTGTGATATTATAAATATATTATAATATTATGGTGTGATTTTCATTAATATTTAATATTAAATAAATATTAATGATAATAGAATTATGTGGTATTTAATTCTTATAAATACGATATTAATGATTGAAAAATTATGATAAATGATAATAATTATCTGAAAATTATTATGAGACTTGGAAAATTATTTTGATTGATAATATAATTATCTAAGATAATTGTTAAGTGTTTAGGCAGAGTTTAATGGAACTTAAACTCGATATTTATCCGAATAGGCCGTCGGGATGTCAGAATTGTACCGAACTCGACTCAGACTATAAAAGTTTGACTTGAGGTTAGGTTTTATGAGTTGTATAGACTGATAGGGTTATGTGTTAATGTGTTTAGGTTATTTTAAATACTGTGATGATATTATTCTAATTTGTATATCGATATTATTTATATATTAGGTCTTCAGACAAAGCTTATTAAAATGTGTAACGATAATCAACGGAACATGCAAGTTTTTCTTAACTCGACTTTGAGTTGTTTATTCCAATATAACTTGTGGTTAATCATTGATGATTGCCATGTCCAAAAATTATTAAATCGCACTCTGTGCATACTGCATGTATTCATCAGGTATGAAAGGCTGATCACCTTCATTACCATTCTGTCCAGATATATATATGTTCATGTTCCATGTTCGTTCAGCTATATAAAATTTGTTCATGCTAGTTTGCAATTATATTGTAGAACTGTAGCCAGCTTTTGTTCAATTCTTTCAATCATGATATATCCTTAATTTATTGAACTTAAACTTGTTGGGCAAACTTATTTCTCACCATTGTTATATCATGATAAACATTCCAGATAAGGTGAATACGTTCGGGTACAAGGAAAGGTTAAAGCCAAGTTCAACTTGGGATAATATGTGCTGCTAAATTGTAATAGTATAGTATGATAATAATATTATATGTTAGACAGGTTATGAATTGTGTATAAGCTAAGGTTACTCGACCTTGGGGAATAGTGTGTAAAGTTTATTGTATAAACAATTTATGTATATATCTTCCGCCATAGTGATAGAATGATTGTACCCGTGGTGATTTGAAACCCGGATTTGGGGATCTCACATGTATGCTCTCAATCTCACACTTAGCAATTCTCAGCAATGGAAAATAGAAGGAGATAGGTTGCATTTATAGAGAAACAAAAATACAGATATTGTCATCTCCCACTAAATTAAACTCATGGATTGAAGGATTGTATGAAGGTTAACAAGGAGTTGTTGGATGGTAGTTGATTTACATCATTATGCCCACTCCCTTGTTCATCATTGTCATCTAGATTGCTAGCTTGAGCTTGGAAGAAGAAAAGAGGAATAGGCATTAGCCTTTTTTTTGCCAAACACGTGACTGAGAAGTGAGAGAAAATGGGACACTAATTTTGGGACAATCTCAATTACTCAGCATGTTTGCAACATTAGACTATACACTTATACACATATCTTATTCTTATGTTATATTGTATACACATATTAACCATACATTAGTTATAATTTAATGTCACAATATCCTTTACATAATTAATATTTCAAGGTAGTAGATATTAACCATACATATAATCCATGTACATTTTATTTTAATGCCTACCCACATGCATATATTCACATACACAATTTATGATGTGTTCCTATCATATAGTTTCAATAAATCTTGATATATGGTTACTATATATAGTATAGTCAAATAAGTGTCGTACTACACTATACAACGCGGTTGTATTCCTTAAATAATATATTTAATTATTTCACACTTGCACATAACAGTCAATATAATCTTATTATATTAATAATTTACTTATTTATTTTATGTCAAATAATTAAATATTCACTTCCTTGATTAATTAACACCAATATAAATTAATCAATTCCTCATTGATTAACGTAATTATGGATCTCTATAACCATTAATTATCTGTATAATTCTTATTATATTTATAGACATATTGCTAACAATAATAACCACACATCAATAATTAATTATCATTATCAATTAATCAATATTCTACAACAACCATTAACAATTTGTATTTTCTTTTCGATAATCATCATGCACTTCACTAATTAATAGAATATAATATTCCATAATATCACTTAATTAACAAATACTTAATCCGGGTTAATTAATTAAACCTTATTCAAATCCATTCATGGGTAACTTAATAATCATTTAAGAATTTTATTATCCTTATGAGTCCTTAATACCCATTTCTTAAATTTTAAATTTCAAAAACTGATCCTATAGACCGACGCAGCTGCGCTGGTCATAGGCTTGGTAATGGCGCAGTTGCGCCATACCAAAATCAGAGGCAAACAAGTTTTGCATCAGCAAAACTGAAACCTACGCTTCTAAATACTTTACACATCCTCCTTAAGTGTTAACTCGTCTAACATTAATCCCCTCTTTGATTTCACACCATCAATTACTATTTTCCTTAACAATTTAAGGATCACACTTCGAGTTTTAAAACTCTATTTGTTTATTAGTTTAACCAACTATACATCTCATTTACGGTTTCTTACTACCAATAACACAACACTTGAATATAACACATACATATATTCCTTTTATATTCACTTCTCGCCGTGTATCAACTTACTTAGTAATTCTCTAACCAATTTAAAGGTATATCAATTTCCTTCTCTCATCAACAACGTTTACGCATACAAGTCTAAACCTAGCACACATCGAGTCATTAATAGTATTCAATATAGTAAACTGAGTGGTTTCCCACAAACAACCAACAAATTAGATTCTGTCTCGTCTACACTCTTTCCCCACTGAGTTATATCGGTTACTAATTCGTATATACCGCTGCTCTCTGAAGGAATTGTTTAGCCCAGCTCCTATACATCCACCATTAAAGAGTACGGTTGCACTACCTTAGACTCGATACGTACTCGTACAATTCATCTCTACAATTCATAATTGTGACGCCCCCAAAATAGGTATACAACACCCAACCTATTCTGAGTCGCCAATTACATGGTACAGAAAACAACTACAACTTTATTACAACAATTGTCGTGCAAAATACAACAACACATATGCTGTGAGTTTGGATACAAATATATACCAAATGTGACTCATGTTCCAACCGTGGACAACACCTCACAATGACACCTTACATAAAGGTATAGTCAAAAACTGTTTTAGAAATTAGAATCTTTGGGAAGTGCTCAAGGAAACCTTCGTACATGGGAAGCCATGCGTCTAGGTTATGATAGATATCATATGGCCACAGAATTATCCTTGGTTGACCCAATAGACCCCAAAGAAAAACGAGAAGATTACTATCATATTATTCCCAATGGTGAGTCTTCTCTTGACATATCATTATCTCCACTGTCTCTAAATGAGAATTATACTTCAAACAAACACCAAGATTATATAGGTAGTGCTCGTAAATATACTCAACAAGTGGATGAGCACAACCCTGTCTTATGATGACACGAGGTTGTATGTCATCAGACATCTTGTATGAAAGTGGCAAAACATCCTTCCAACGTTAGGTTCACCTCACCCTAGTTGAGTCACCAAATATAACTACTAAATGATGACCACCGTTCTATTCCACTGTTACCCCCGCTCGACCCAGCTACACTCTTATTACCTAAAAGGAATTGTGAAGTAAAAGGGTGAGCACAACTATCTCAGTAAAGAATATCATGACAAAAGATTATCAATATCCTTAATCAATAATAAATCAGAGATTTAGAACATATGGTAGATGATAAAAATTTCAACCATAGTTGCAGCGGAACGAGCAATCCATTAGAAGAGTCAAATAGACTATAAAGTCTATTATCTTCTCCATGTTAAAAATCCACCAACAATGTTTTATCCTCAGTAACATCAATCAACAATTACGGTCCACAATCATATGAATAACTCATAATCATAATTGCGAGTTCTAAATTCCTCTTCTCATCCGGAATGAAGATAATTTTCATCACCTATCTTTACCTGAAACATCAAAGATCATGGTTACACCAAATCATATTTCCTGTTCATAATCATACTAATAACTTCATCTTTGCACTACGACCAAAGATATTCATTTGTATCACCAGTTGGTCATGTTCATCTCAACACCTGTTCATCTTTGCACTATTGGCCAAAGATATTCAACAACATGTCATCTTTGCACTATGGGCCAAAGATATTCATCAACAATTCATCTTTGAACTACAGGCCAAAGATATTCCTCAACAGATTCATATTTGCACTTTCTGAGCCAAATATATTCATCAACGATTCATATTTGCACTACGGGCCAAATATATTATTATCTCAAAGAAATATATAATCATTTCGAATTTATATAAACAATAATTATAACCATGTTGATCATTTCACCTTTGCACTTAAGCTAAAGATATTCAATTATAAATTCAATGGTCACGATCATACCAATCAACAATTCAACTTTTGCCTTTCATCGCCAAAGAGAACCCATAGTCATGATCATACCAAAAATCTACCCATCTTTACACTCAAGTCAAAGATAAATATCATCATTAGGGTTATAAAAATGTTATATATGATAATAAAAATAATATGATCAATATACAGTTTTAATCTCAAGAGTAATATTCATAAATCAACTATAATTTGGTTAGAAAAAAAAACCAATTTTGTCATGAATAGTAATCCATGAATAGTAACTTCGTGAATAGTAACTCATGAATAGTAACTCGTGAATAGTAAACCCGACACAAAAAGGTAGAAATTCCACAATAAAATCCATACCAATATTTCGGTATAATGATATTGAAATAACATTTCTTAAACTTATAAACAATTTATTTTAATTGTTTACACTTTACTAAATAATGCATTTAATCATTCTAAAATGCCAAACTCATAAGATTTCATCACCAATAACCAAAACCCTCATAAAAAATCTGCATATAACTCATGTATGATTCTCAAGCCATAAAATCATATTTTTCCAATTTTCTTACTTCACATAACATATTTAATTCATTTACTCATAACTAGTCCATTTTCATGAAAAATACCAAATCAGTTCCAAAAATATTTCTTTTTTGGGATTTAGCAGAATATAGTCTCATATTGAACATATATTTTTCTCAGAATTTTTGATATTAATTTACTATTTTTCATTTGGCCAAAACCGCCGAATATTTAGACATTTATCATAAATTGTACTTTTATCCAAAAATTCCGAAATTCACAGAGTACACTGTTATTATATAGATGTACTCCCAATAAAAATTTCATCAATTTTGGAGTTAACCACAAGGAGTTATAAGCGGTTACTTTTAAAATAGTCTTTTCCCGTAAAATTCATAACTCTTAATCTATAGATCCAAAAATCACCATTTTTGGACACAATCAATAAAACTCATCAATATATCATTTCAAATTTTTCCAGAATTTTTTGAAGGACGGAAGAAGTACGAACTGAAAAATATAATAACCCTTAAAATCCCATACTATCCCTTACCTCAAAAGAGCAGCACTTCTGACTGGATATCGGATATGACGCTGAAGAAAACTTTCACTGATGAATATCAACTCACCAAGTATCTAAATACTCACAAAATACACTCAATAATCTAGAGAAAAAAGAGAAAACTTATGAATTACGTGTGATTTTCAATTCTAACTTAGCCCTCTATTTATAGGAAAATATTAGACGCAAAGCGATTTGACTTGACACATTGTTACATGGCTTTACACCTTACTATTTCACCCACCAAAAATCAGCCATCTCCCCCAACAACCAAGAGTGGGGTCCACTCAATTCTAGAATTTTTCACCAAAACCTAAATTCATAACAAATTATACGGTCATTTTTAACGGTTCAAAATTTGTGGACATATACTCAACTTATATATGTATAACATATCCAACAATTACAACGATCCAACGGTCGGATTAAATATTATAACTCACACAATAAAGTCAGTAAGAACAATCGATTTGATCTTTTAATACCTCCAATCCGGCAAAATCTTCGATAAAATACTTCAACATTAATTCCTTCATTTATAACCATATAAATAAATCCATCATTTATATCCACATCAAATAAATATTTCCTTATCATATAAATCAATAATTAATTATTCATAAATAATATTACGAGATCACAATAATGACAACCGCAGACGGTTCCAGAAAGAGGGGTTTTCCAATAAGAATTTCTCCTTCTTCGCCTTGCAATTAGGTGACCAAACCTCTCCTTGACAGAACTTTCTAGACATTGCAAATAATGCTATCTAATAATATTATTCAAATAATATGAATTATTGATCTGATAATGGAAAATACTGTTCAGTGATAATTATTGAAACAACAATAATATAAAATATCAACACATCAATTATTGAATCAATAAAATAAAATATTGAATAGTAATTACTGTAACAATGATTGAGTAGTGCTTTCTTACGTAAGAATCAATAATTTAAAAATACTGTGCAATACCATGTGCTACTGTTCAATAACGCGTATTACTGTATTTTAACCACCGGGTATTCCAACAGTGTTAACGGTAACAACTACGCCATTATTTATAAAAACTCAATTTTTGTCGTTTTCTTCATCCAATAAGCTTATTCGTTATGGGCCCACAAATGGTCATTTACCGTTAAATGCGAATATTCCCTGACAGAAAGAATATTCCACGACCAAACGAATATTCCCCGACAACAATGAATATTTTATAATCACTTGTGTATTTTGAAAAAATTCATATATCACCCTTAACTTTAAACTTTTATCAATTTAATTATTTACCGAATTGTAATTATAAGAAAAATTGAATACTTTTATTTTATAAAATTCGGGGTCTTACAATAATAATAATAAATATACAATAATGATATATATTTATTAAACACAACCTCACTTATTACATAGCGCATATTATCCTATGTAACATAATACTACATACCTCATATATATATATATATATATATATATATTCTTATTCGAACCCATCTCATGCTTTAAGAATTTTATCTACTAAATTCTTATTTTAATATTTTCTAAAAATTCAGGTTATTACATTATTTCCCCCTTATAAGGATTCCGTCCTCGGAATCACCGAAACCTCGTATACTCGGCACGATTCAGAATATTACATATTGTTTTGAATAATTTTATTCATTCTCTTTTCAGAAGTTTTATTATAACTTGCTCACTTGCATTCTTCCACATTCTCCTTTCTAAGGAACATTATACTCACTACATTCATCACACAGAAGAATAAGAATCTTCCATGATTTTTCAATAATCAGGAAGTAGTATGAATAACTAAAATTCCAAATTATTCTGAGGGGTCACACACGACTGTGAACTAGTGCTTCAACACAATCATCCACACTACAAACCAGAGTGTTTATCAACCAAAAAGACTAAAAACACCCTCCACCTGTACACTAGGTGGCCAACCTATTGTACCACTATGTTGGGCCGTAACGTAGTGTTTTGTAATGACTGCATGCGTTACGCTCGGAACCATTGTCCCCGAAAACATGTCCCTTTATAGGGTTGTTCACCTCATCTTTTCAACAACTGAATCCGCACCAGAGCAATCAGGTTTGGCAGAAATGCTCAAGAATGCTTGAATTCCATAAATATTTTCCAACAATTATCTAGCCAAATCAAATAACTTAGACTTTTATCAACAATTCGGACATCAATCAAAATAATTTAGTCAACTTAATTGACCTTCTTCATAATTAAAAGAAAACCAAAAATTCTTTTATGACGTCATGATACCGTACTAGATTAGTAGTACGTTAAGGATTCCACCATTATGTGACTTTTTCATACTACATCATACCAAAATTGGCTGACGATCTTTCGATCACAACCAACACTAGGTTCAACTGCATGGATGACTCCATCGTTTACCATACACCATATCAAATGATGCACATGGTTAGAAATACATTTTGAAAATTTTCAAATCATTTTTATCTTAGCCGAAACAATTAGTATAGACATTTGAATAACAATATTGTATTTTTTTTAAAACATCATTGGTTCAATCACATGATCCAATGTTTTTCAAGAAAACAGATGTGCAAACATCAGCATTAAGTTAATAAATTTTGAAAATCTAGCAGAGCTAGAAGATTTAGAAAATCCATGTTTCTCCATCACCTTCAATCTTTACTCCATTGCTTCATTCTATCAATCTCTAACACCATCAATGCTTACTATACCAAAATCTCTTAATTCATAACATATATATACCCGATATAGTTCATCAAACTTACCACACTTTGGAAGTTCAGGAACTTGCTGTAATCATATGAGTTTAAGAACTTATCCTAATCAGACCATAGGCGTCCATTCGCTGAGGGGTTCAAAAATATTTCATATAATTATGAGTCACGGACGTACCATAAATATGAGTTTGAAGAACTCGCAACTTAACCTTATATTCTCTAACTATAACCTATCTATCCGTTATACACATGAGAAAATAATCACCTTCTCAACAGGTATATAGCAAATAGCGCAAAATAGACATTTCAATGATTATCAGTGCCAAAACTAAGTGGTTTTTACACCAAGTACAATTCCCCGCCCATAACAAGGAATCATACAGCTCAACTGCTGACATGGGTCCTCAATTGAAATCCCACCTAACTCTATCTCACACTTAACTTGCTCTTTGCTCGATACAAATTCTTCATATCTCATCATATACAACTCCTCATGAGTTCACATCGTACCATTTCACAGTACATTCTCTTATAACATCAAGCTATACACACTTTGTGCCGCCCCCAAAATAGGTATACATCACCCATTCTGGAGTCGCCAAATACATGGTATATAAATCAAATACAATTTCTTTTATACAATACGACAACAGCACATCTTAGAGTTTTTACACGAATATTGTCTCATAGACAGTATTCAAACTCAAATGAAGTCCTCATTACATTTATTATTACACTATTTCATAGAATAGTGAGGACTACTATAGCCACCATCCAGGACCGTCACTCTGTTCCCCGACTAGTCCCGGCTACGTTCTCATTTCCTGAAGAGAACAATGAAAGCAAAAGGGTGAGCTCAACTAGCCCAGTAAAAAATATTATGTCTAAGATAATACAGAATAAATTATTGTTAGCCCTCAATAGTGTTAAACTGATAAAATACAATAAACATCAAGTTTAACTGCAGCGGAACAAGCAATCCATTAGAAGAGTCAAGTAGAGCATGATATCTACTATCTTATATGATTTAAAAAGTTTTTCATCAACTTTATCGCTGAGACTGAGCTTAATAAATAAACCACATCATCGAATCATCCCTGAACTACGGGCCAAGGATATTCATGTAATCATCAATGGTCATGATCATACAAACAACTGTCCATCAATGCACTACGGGCCAATGAGGACTTTTACCACATCATTTGTAACATTACGATCATGATTATACCAAATAATCAATGGTTATAATCAGACCAATCGATAGTATATCTACGCACGTAAGTCACAAATGACTTTTATCACAATATAAGCATGAGGATTATGAAAATGATATAAGAATTCAATCAAACGAGATCAAGGATAAATATTAAAGACTTTAAATTTATCCAAAGTTTAAAAATATCCAAATTGTCAACTTGATACTACTCTGTGGAGTAAAATTCAAGAATAATATTCATCTATCAAAAATAATCTTGGACAGAAAAGAATTCATTTTTTGTCGTGAATAGTACTTCAGGAATAATACCCCGTGAATAGTACCCCGGCATGAAAAATGCCCCAAATACCCGAGTGAATAGTAACTTATGAATAGTAACTCAGTATAAAAATTACCCCGAATCCTCGGGTGATTAATATTCGAGTGAATAGTAATAGAGTAAATAGTAACCCGTGAATAGTACCCCAGGTGAAAATATTGATATTTAATAAGAAAGTTCAAATCAATATTCTAATGAAACGATACTGGATGAAGCACAAAACTCAAGGATATTCCACTAATTTCAGGAATTATAGAAGCAATACTTACCACGGTAAGTTTAGTTTTAAGAATATGAAAAGAAATAATATACAAAATTGTAAATGGATTTTCACTGTCATGCGGTAGTCCGCGCAGACAGATCATTTCCACAATTTAATAAAAATTAAATACGAAGGATTATTCACAAGACATGCGGTAGTCTGCGTAGACAGGTTATTCCCACGGAATAATAAAGAATGGAATAACAAAAGATTTCACCATGCATGCGGTAGTCAGCGTAGACAGGTTATTCCCACAGAATAATAAAGAATGGAATAACAACCGTTACGAGCATTGAAAGAAAATAACTCTCTTCATGAATATAAAAGAAATAATACCCCTGACGAATACAACAAATAATATCCCTTACGAATAGTGAACGAAGATAATATTTCTTAAGAATACGAAAAATAATATTGTAAGCGAATATGAAATAAATAACACCCCTTACCTTAGTAGAAGATTGAATACGTAAGTAGGGTAGTAGCAGAATACTCCTCTTCTTTCTCTCTATAGTTTCTCTCTCTAGAGTTTTAGTGAATTCATAAGAAATAATGAAGGAATGAGCTTCTATTTATAGGAAAAAGGACTGAATAGTAACTAATTCATGAACGGCCTAGATTAATTTAATTTTAAAAATACGGCCCATATTGATGTACTATTAAAACTTAAAACAATGGTCCATACTGATTTACTTTAAACCAGCGATCCATATTGATTTACTATTATATCTTTCCACCAACGGTCCATATTGATTTAATATTATATCTTCAACTAACGATCCATATTAATTTACTATTATAACTTCAGCCAACGGTTTGAAAAATTAGCACATCCCCTCATGGAATAATATCAAACTTATAACTTGCACCTTATAACAAACCCCTTTATTTATATCAAAAATTGAATAAATATTTACCACAAATCACTTATCCTTAATAAACACATTTTTAATCTATTAACAATTATTCATCATTAATATTATAACTCATAATATTTAACATCCAGATTATTCCCAGAAAAGAGGAGGCTTTCCGATAAGGATTTCTCCCCATTGGCGCGCAATTAGGTGACCAAACCTCTCATCGACAGAACTTTCTAGACATCGTCAATATTGCAAATAATAATTTGAATAATTTTGTCGTCTCAATTATTGATTAAATAATATAAAATATTATGCAGATGATACTGTGATAATAATTGAATCAAATAACGTGAGATACTATGCAGCAATTACTATTGCAATAATTGAGTATAACTGAGTGACTTCTCACGTAAACATCAATAATCAATACCGTATGCTACAATGCAACCACGCGTATTACTATTCTTTTACTACCGGGTAGTTCAATAGTTTAAAAATATTTCAGTCGTTTTCTAACTATGACAGTACCTTTATTGTGGGGTCCACCAATGATTGTGCCGTCATACGAATATTCCCAGTTAAAACGAATATTCCCCGAACAATCGAATATTCCCCGTCACAACGAATATTTTATATCAACTTGCTTACTTTGCAAAATTTTCAAATGTCACCCTTAACTTTAACCTTTATCAATTTAACCATTTACTAAATAACATAATAATTATAAGAAAGTTGAATACTTTCATTTTATAAAATTCGGGGTCTTACAATCTCCCCTCCTTATGAAATTTTTTCCTCAAAATTTACGTATGTATCTGGTATGCCGAAGAGGTGAGGATACCATGTTTAGATTCTAACTCTTGTGGTAAAACCTTTGAGCATAAAATATATTCCTTCTTTTCCAACATTTTAACATGTATCTCCTCATACGTTAAATCTTCTGCTATCTCGTCTAGTTCTAATTAAATAATGTGGTTCGGGTCGTCCACATATTTACATAATGAACACGCTACATACTTGGCTGTAAGGCGCGTCTATAGGCCACAGTTCCTACTCGATTGAGAATTTCAAATAGACCAATAAAATTAAGGGTTGAGAATTCATCTCTTCGTCGATTCCTGCTTCTAGAATAAAGCCTTCTTGCACCTTCTTCTTCATATTCATCAGCTCTGGGTCTGTAGCTTGAGCAACTTTAACTTTATAGATTAAAGTTAATTCTAATCATATATTCGCTATCTTTACATAGGTTCTTGGAGTCTTTAACTCTATCTACATCTTTTGTACGTCGTACAAAATAGGCTTTGTGTTAACAACGTCGCACTCGTAACCACATATATTCTTCTACTCAACGTGTCAGCCACCACGTTCAATTTTTTAAAATGGTATTATCGTAATCTTCAACAGCTCGAGCAATATCTTTGGCGCGTGTTACGTTCGTTTTAGTTGAAGAAATATTTGAGGTTTCAAAAATGGGTTTTGTACTGGGGTCAATACAAAATTCGATTTACGCTCTAGGGTAGGCTAGGAAGTCTTCAGGGAATACGTCAAGAAATTTAATAATGATAGAAATATCATTCAAATCTGACGTATTTTTGTTTAAATCTGTGACATAGGCTAATGAAAGCTTGACATCCGTTTTTCAATAAACGAATAGTTTTATGGCTTGATATGAAAGTGATTGACTTTAGTGATTTGGTTACTCGAATTTGCATAACATGTTGGTTAGGAAGTCTTACAACCTTACAAAAATATTCAATTTTTGCACGATGAGTAGTTAACCAGTAGATTCTTAAAATCACATCAAAGGAAAGTATTTTCAAAGAGATGGGATTGACAAGTAATGTGAGGGTGCCGATTTGAATCGAACAAGATTTATAAATAGTGGATATAATGAAGGTTTCTCCCAACGGAGTTTCAACAGATAAGTCAAATTCTAATTTCTCCGGAGTTAAATTTAAACGTTGAGCGCAAGTAGGAGAAATAAAAGAGTGGGTAGAACCGTATCGAATAAGGAATAGACTTCGTAAGCATTTATGATTAACTTACCTGTGGTAACTTCGTTCGGGTTCCTCAACAAACTCTCTTACATAAACTACCGGCTTTGACTTGTCTGGGACAACCTTTGGTGTCATCATTACCGCTGGAATTGACTTTGTTGCATCCCTTTGTTTCATGACTATATGTCGTTCTTCATCTTGCTATTCTAACTCACGAATACGATCTTGCAGTTCTATATTTCGATCATAAAATTCTCCTAATTCATCACTTAAAACTCTATATGAGTTCATCTCTTGATTTTCAGATGCCATTTTTGAACACTGTCACAAAACAAGGGTTAATTGACATATCACATATTATCCCTATACTTTGACTGACCAAATAAATACCAAATAAACTTAGGTAGGTCATACTAGCGAAGGAATTACCCGTATCTCCCCTCCTAGTTCTAGTCTCATATCTCAGTCAGGGATCATATCCCTAAGCTTTGATAACAACTGTGACTCCCCCAAAATAGGTATACATCGCCCATTCTGAGTCGCCAAATATATGGTACAAAAATCAAATACAAACTTCTTTAATACAATACGACAACAGCGTAGCTTAGAGTTTTTACACGAATATTGTCTCATAGACAGTATTCAAACTCAAATGAAGTCCTCATTACATTTATTATCACACTATTTCATAGAATAGTGAGGACTACTATAGCCACCATCTCGGACTGTCACTCTGTTCCCCGACTAGTCCCAGCTACATTCTCATTTCCTGAAGAGAACAATGAAAGCAAAAGGGTGAGCTCAACTAGCCCAGTAAGAAATATTATGACTAAGATAATGCAGAATATATTATCGTTAGCCTTCAACAGTGTTAAACTGATAAAATACAATAAACATCAAGTTTAACTGCAGCGCAACAAGCAATCCATTAGAAGAGTCAAGTAGAGCATGATATCTACTATCTTCTATAATTTAAAAAGTTTTTTTATCAACTTTATCGCTGAGACTCAGCTTAATAAATAAACTACATCATCGAATCATCCCTGCACTAGGGGCCAAGGATATTCATGTAATCATCAATGGTCATGATCATACCAAAACCTGTCCATCAATGCACTACGGGCCAATGAGGACTTTTACCAAACAATTGTAACATTACGGTCATAATTATACCGAATAATCCCTAGTCATAATCATACCAATCAATAGTACATCTACGCACGTAAGCCACATATGACTTTTATCATAATATAAGCATGAGGATGATGACAATGATATAAGAATTCAATTAAACGAGATCAAGGATAAATATTAAAGACTTTAAATTTATCCAGAGTTTAAAAATATCAAAATTGTCAACATGATACTACTTTATGGAGTAAAATTCAAGAATAATATTCATGTATCAAAAATAATCTTGGACAAAAAAGAAATCAATCTTTGTCGTGAATAATACCCCGTGAATAGTACTTCGGGAATAGTACAACATGAATAGTACCCTGGCATGAAAAATGCCCCGAATATCCAAGTGATTAATACCTGAGTGGATAATACCCAAGTGAATATTAACTCATGAATAGTAACTCGGTATAAAAAAGTACCCCGAATCCTCGGGTGAATAATATTCAAGTGAATAGTAATCGATTGAATAGTAATCGAGTGAATAGTAACTTGTGAATAGTACCCCGAGTGAAAATATTGATATTTAATAAGAAAGTTCATATCAATATTCCAATGAAACGATACTGGATGAAGCGCAAAACTCAAGGATATTCCACTAATTTCAGGAATTATAGAAGCAATACTTACCACGGTAAGTTTAGATTTAAGAATATGAAAAGAAATAATATAAGAAACTGCAAATGGATTTTCACTGTCATGCGGTAGTCCGCGTAGACAGATCATTTCCACAATTTAATAAGAATTGAATACGAAGGGTTATTCACCAGGCATGCGGTAGTCCGCGTAGACAGGTTATTCCCACAGAATAATAAAGAATGGAATAACAAAAGATTTCACCATGCATGTAGTAGTCCGCGTAGACAGGTTATTCCCACATAATAATAAAGAATAGAATAACAAAAGATTTCACCATGCATGTGGTAGTCCGCATAGGCAAGTTATTCCCACAGAATAATAAAGAATGGAATAACAACCGTTACGAGCATTGAAAGAAAATAACTCTCTTCATGAATATAAAAGAAATAATACCCCTGACGAATACAACAAATAATATCCCTTACGAATAGTGAACGAAGATAATATTTCTTACGAATACGAAAAATAATATTGTAAGCGAATATGAAATAAATAACACCCCTTACCTTAGTAGAAGATTGAATACGTAAGTAGGGTAGTAACAGAATATTCCTCTTCTTTCTCTCTATAGTTTCTCTCTCTAGAGTTTTAGTGAATTCATTAGAAATAATGAAGGAATGAACTTCTATTTATAGGAAAAAGGACTGAATAGTAACTAATTTATGAACGGCCCAGATTAATTTAATTTTAAACATACGGCCCATATTGATGTACTATTAAAACTTAAAGCAATGGTCCATACTGATTTACTTTAAACCAGCGATCCATATTGATTTACTATTATAACTTTCCACCATCGGTCCATATTGATTTAATATTATATCTTCAACCAATGATCCATATTGATTTACTATTATAACTTCAACTAACGGTCTGAAAAATTAGCACATCCTCTCAGTGAATAATAAGCCAAACTTATACCAAACACCTCATAACAAACCCATTTATTTATATCAAAAATTGAATAAATATTTACCACAAATCACTTATCTTTAATAAACACATTTTTAATCTATAAACAATTATTCATCATTAATATTATAACTCATAATATTTATCAACCAGATCATTCCCAGGAAAGAGGTGGCTTTTTGATAAGGATTTCTCCCTATTGGCGCGCAATTAGGTGACCAAACCTCTCCTCGACAGAACTCTCTAGACATCGTCAATATTTCAAATAATAATGTGAATAACTTGTTATCTCAATTATTAATTAAATTATATAAAATATTATGCAGATGATACTGTGACAATAATTGAATCAAATAACGTGAGATACTATGCAACAATTATTATAGCAATAATTGAGTATAATTGAGTGACTTCTCACGTAAACATCAATAATCAATATTGTGTGCTACTATGCAACCACACGTATTAATGTTCTTTTATTATCGGGTAGTTCAACAGTTTAAAAATATTTCAGTCATTTTCTAACTACGACAGTACCTCTGTTGTGGGGTCCACCAATGATTGTGTCGTCGTACGAATATTCCTTGTTAAATGAATATTTTATATCAACTTACTTGCTTTGCAAAATTTCTAATGTCTCCCTTAACTTTAAACTTTATCAATTTAACCATTTACTAAATAACATAATAATTATAAGAAAAATGAATACTTTCATTTCATAAAATTCAGGGTCTTACACACTTAGTCGTTACAGACTATTTATCACTTTATAGCTCATTCTGATCACGTCGTGATCATTAATTTACCATAGGGTTCTTTCCCTGTTATCAACAAAACTCCACTCGAGTTTATTCTTATTATCTTTGTCATATAGACACCATCTTAACATTTTTATTATCGGAGTTAGGAAACTCCTGAATTCTCATTCTCTTAGATACTTCAAGATTCTTTTTTGAATCTTCACTTATATATATTTTAATCTTTATCTTTATCTCTCTCAGGTTATATCCTAAGGTACACTTACCTATGTTTATAACCTATAGCTTTGATACCAACCTGTGACGCCCCCAAATCCGGGTCCCTTCAAACCCCGAATACGGTCCGCCACGATACTACTATCGTCAAACTATTAAATCTTTTATACATAACTTAATGAATATAACCTTGCTTATTACAATTTAGAATATAAATTATTTCCATTTCCAGGATCTATATAATGACCCCAAACTTTTATAAGTTTCAAATCTTGGTCATTTACCATTCCAGTAATACATCATATTCGATGATATAAAAATATGCAGAATAATTTAATCTTTTTCAATCTCATTTGAAAACTAATCTTTTATTGATTTCCTAACTTAAATCGATTACAATCCCTTGAATCAAATTATGCTATAATTCATTCTATTCAATTACTATATAAATTTTTACATCTCGATTCAGATTCCTCTATGTATCACATAATCCAACTTAACATGTATTACACATCATAAACTACTATCATGTACATCTCCTAGAACCTAAACATGGTTCTAGAGCCTATATTTAAATAAATAAATCAATCTCCTTTGATGCTATTGAACTTTATCAATCAAGTAGCATGTAACTTTACCATGAGTCCTTAACTTGCAAAAGTGGTTATTTGCAAGGGCGAGCTGGATAGCCGAGCAATTCTAACAGTTTTCATGCAGCACATAGCATATAATAGTATACTCAGTTCATGCCTTCATAATCAATTAATAATTTACCACGCATGTTACTTCTCACACAACAGACATATAGGTTTATTTCAAAAGCATATCATCAAAGATGAACTTTCATATTTCATACATATCTCATATGCATTTCATATATATACATCAACATTCTCATGGCATAATATAGCTCAACTAACAGTTATCGAATTCATATAACGAATAGGAACGGAAATACTTATCTGATTCGTAGTTTATCAACTACGACTTAACTGCTTCTAGTTATCTGTACTTCGTGTATTCCTACACAGTTATATAATCATGGATTCACATTCATTAGTCATATATTTCATACATTCTTAATATAAGAACAAATATTGTTTCCTAACTTGGTTTGTAAAACCTGCACTTCACTTTCTCACCATACGCTTAGAATAGCTAGGTAAGTATTGTACACCTTAGCTACACATGTTTAATATCAACATTCATAAATCTATTACACATATGAATCGCTATGTGTTTGTTACACATTTCAAATTCATAGATGAATGTTTCATATAGTTCTTGCATTTTGCAAACTTTAATAAACTTTAACAAATTTGGGTTTTATATAACCATTACATGCTCTTAGGCTTAAAACATCATCCATGTCAAGTACTATAGCTTAGCATAGTACTATAAATAAGTTGCCAAAAACAGAAAGCAAATAAAATGTCTAGATCAAAAGCGTCATGCATAGCAGTTCTTGGCTGAAGTTTAAACTTGGGATCAAGCAATTGCACCGCAGTCCCCTACTGGACTAAAAGTTGAATATCTATTTTCTAGTTTCAGTCCAAACTTTAACACACTTAGACTTTTATACTTCTCATTACAAACACACTAGAGGTCTTTACATACTTGTATGACCACTTCATAATCAACCTTATATGTTATGGGCTTTAGTTTAGGATTTTCATGAAATCAAAACAAAATAGGGTTATGTAATCACTAGGTGTACTAATTAGCCTTATGTTCTCATAAAGAGGTCACATAATCCGTACTACACATGCTCATATATATTCAGATCTTTTACTCATAGCTAGCATCGTTTAACACTTTAAAACATGTTTTAACCTCATGCTTGGTTTACTTCCATTATGTTTAACATATACAACTTATGTTTAGAGACATAATAAAACATAACATGACATCTCAAGCCTTTAAAATCTAAATACTCATATATAATGCAACTTAAGTTCAAAAACATGCTTGAGGTTGCCTTTGAAATCATCTTACATGAATGATGCAATATAGCACATATAAATCAACTTTGAAACTCTTACCATAAGTAACTAAATCATGTTAACATATTTTCAAGTTTAGAGGCTATATCTTATAGCATTCATGTCCATTAGCTTATTATACTAAGCTTTTCTTGAAAATTTCTCTAACACAAGATCTAATAAGTTTGATCAGGGCAAGACACTATAAACCTCATATCATGCTCATTTACATCTGAAATCCATCATTTATATAGACTACTAAGATCAGAACTTGTAGAACATAAGTCTCATCAAAGTTCGTATTTTCATTAGTGAAGCTTACTAATAAGTTCAACATGTTCATACTTCTTTACGAATCATACAAACACAAGTTAACGGGTTATTAATGCATTTCTAAACCATACCAACGTACTTACCAAGTTAGTATATAGATATGGCATACATACCTATCAAGTTCATTTCTAAAGTTCTAAATCCATTTTAAACTTTACACTTTCATTAATCATGTATGCTAATCTAGTAAAACATGCTCACATTAGGGTAACATACTTTTGTATACACATTACACATGCTTACATGCTAGTTTATGTCATAGTACTTTACCAACACTGATCAGACTTTAAAACAGAAAGCAAAACTTAACTCAGAGGTTTCATAGAGATGCGTTACCCTCGAAATAATTCTATTAGCAAATATGCCATGTCTAGTTCGAGCCAAGAATACGATGCTTTTAGAAAACTAGCCCAATCATAGAAATTACTCACGAAATTGATTCTAAAAAGTCATATAACAGTTTAAACATACTTATATGGTCATATAACAATTATATAACCATTACCCAACCTCATTAACATCCAACTCCACATAATCAAGAAATTGAAATTCAAGACTCAAGAACTCTGTTTTGGCAGAGAATGAAATGGAAAGCAAGGAAGAGGGATTATACCTTTGTAATGTGAAATAGATTTGCTCCTAATGAACTCCAAAGTTCTTAGAACACTTATATGCTCTCAATCTCATACTTAGCAATTCTCAACAATGGAAAATAGAAGGAGATGAGTTGCATTTATAGAGAAACAAAAAAACAGATATTGTCATCTCCCACTAAATTAAACTCGTGGATTGAAGGATTGTATGAAGGTTAACAAAGAGATGTTGGATGGTAGTTGATTTACATCATTATGCCCACTCCCTTATTCATCATTGTCATCTAGATTGCTAGCTTGAGCTTGGAAGAAGAAAAGAGGAATAGGCCTTAGCCTTTTTTTGCCAAACACGTGACTGAGAAGTGAGAGCAAATGGGACACTAATTTTGGGGCAATCTCAATTACTCAGCATGTTTGCAACACTAGACTATACACTTATACACAACTCTTATTCTTATGTTATATTGTATACACATATTAATCATACATTAGTTATAATTTAATGTCACAATATCCTTTTACATAATTAATATTTCAAGGCAGTAGATATTAGCCATACATATAATCCATGTACATTTTATTTTAATGCCTACCCACATGCATATTGTCACATATACATTTCATGATGTGTTCCTATCATATAGTTTCAATAAATCTTGATATATGGTTACTATATACAGTATAGTCACATAAGTGTCGTACTACACTATACAACGCAGTCGTATTCCTTAAATATATTTAATTATTTCACACTTGCACATAACAGTCAATATAATCTTATTATATTAATAATTTACTTATTTATTTTATGTCAAATAATTAAATTATTCACTTCCTTGATTAATTAACACCAATATAAATTAATCCATTCATCATTGATTAATGTAATTATGGATCTCTATAACCATTAATTATCTGTATAATTCTTATTATATTTATAGACATATTGCTAACAATAATAACCACACGTCATTAATTAATTATTAGTATCAATTAATAAATATTCTACAACAACCATTAACAATTTATATTTTCTTTTCGATAATCATCATGCACTTCACTAATTAATAAAATATAATATTGCATAATATCACTTAATTAATCCGTGTTAATTAATTAAACCTTATTCAAATCCATTCATTGATAACTTAATCATTATTTAAGATTTTTATTATCCTTATGTATCCTTAATACCCATTTCTTAAATTTTAAATTTCAAAAACGGATCCTATAGACCGGCCAGAATACTACATTGTCATGGAGCTTGGTAATGGCGCACATGCACCATACCAAAATCGAGGCGCATAAGTTACGCATTAGCGTAATCCTAAACCTACGCTTCTAAATACTTTACACATCCTCCTTAAGTGTTAACTCATCTAACATTAATCCCCTCTTTGACTTCACACCATCGGTTACTATTTTCCTTAACAATTTAAGGATCACACTTTGAGTTTTAAAACTCTATTTCCTTTATTAGTTTAACCAACTATTCATCTCCTTTACGGTTTCTTACTACCAATAACACAATACTCGAATATAACACATACATATATTCCTTTAAACTTCACTTATCGTCGTGTATCAACTTACTTAATAATTCTCTAACCAATTTAAAGGTATATCAATTTCCTTCTCTCATCAACAACGTCTACGTATACAAGTCTAAACCTAGCACACATCGAGTCTTTAATAGTATTCAATATAGTACACTGAGTTGTTTCCCACAAATAACCAACAAATTAGTTTTCGTCTCGTCTACACTCTTTTCACATTGAGTTAGATCGGTTACTAATTTGTATATACCTTCGCTCTCTGAAGGAATTGTTTAGCCCAGCTCCTATACATCAACCATTAAAGAGTACGGTTGCACTACCATAGACTCGATACGTACGCGTACAATTCATCTCTACAAGTCATAATAATAACAAATTTACAATAATGATATATATTTATTAAACACAACCTCACTTATTACATAGCGCATATTATCCTATGTAACACAATACTACATACCTCGTATCACACACACACACACACACACACACACACACACACATATATATATATATATATATATATATATATATATATATATATATATATATATATTTTATATTCTTATTCGAACTCATCTCATGCTTTAAGAATTTTATCTACTAAATTCTTATTTGAATATTTTCTGAAAATTCGGGTTCTTACACTATCAGTGCAAAAAACGTCAGTTGGGGCGGGCGTACGGGCATAAAAAGTAATTTTTGGCAAAATTTGAGTTCAAGAAGGATTGGTTCTAGCCGATTGATTCAAGGACTTCCAAGAGGACTTAATGTGACACCCCCAAATTCGGGTACTTCATTCCCACAAGATTTGGTGTTCATTTGATAAAAACATTCATTTCTAACTACCCAAATATAATAAAATTGAACAATAAATCTTCCCATTAAAAGATTACATCAGTAATTTTCAATAAAATCTCTCAGGTCATCTTAACTTTTAAATACAAATATCAAGTGCGGAAAATTAAATAACTTCATCATAATAACTAAAAACAAATTTTGACAATATTAAAAGTTAACATGTTACAAGTGTTCAATACTTGTTCATTTTTCCTTTTCCTTTACTGGTGCTAGGTACATCGACCCTCTCAACTTTAGTTGTAATAGTTATATAAACAAGAGTGAGCAAACAAGGCTCACTTGAAATGACAATGAATAAAACTTTATAACAAGTGCCCAATAATAGGCTCAATAGCACTGAACAATATGCTCTATCAATGATAATCAAAATCTGAAATATATATCTGAGGGTCATAAGACCACGAACTATGTCCATAGTTATAAGTAATCTTTTAACTTAAACTTTAATAGCCATAAGACTATAGGGACTCCTCGTACTTAAGGGGGATCAGCCCTTCTTACAATGTATTATGTACAAACATTTCAATGCTATGCATAAATTATCCTCTATAATCGGGTTGTTCATCTCAGCATTTAGAATACGAGTCCACACCAAAGTAAGTTTGGTTTGGATAAGTTTCAAGGTAATTTAGGTTTAACAAACATCAACTAAGGATTAGTTGAATAAAAAGGTAATAACATTATACTATGGAATAAATCATAAGTGAATCAACATTGTATACTAAGGTAATGATTTCAGAATAATCTAAGAGCATAAGCATTAAATAACATAACATACCTTGCTTGAACAATATTAAGCTAAGGTTATTTAGAATTGAGTACTGAGCATTTATACCAAATATTAAATTGAACGATAAAACTTGTTCAACATTAGTATATCAGAATGTAGAAACTTGCATGCTAAAATAACATGTTAAAGGTTAGAGAAACTTGCTTAATATCAAGAGGTAAGGTTCAATAGCTTGCACAATATAATTAGAGTTAATAAACTTGCTCAGCGAAAGTTTAGAGATAAAAAACTTGCCTTGCGTGTAAGCTTAACTGTAACAATTTGATTCACAATATCCTATACATATATCATCATGACATAATTAGTCATTACAAATATTCTATAACTAAGTATCTATTTCATGTATGGTTTGATTTTTAACCACATAGTCAAGTTACATTAGTAATAAAACACATTAATTATTAATAATACACTCATTCTTAGTACAGTAATACCAAAATTACATCCTAATAGTCATACTATTTCACATTAACAACTTTTTCAGACTTTGTGTAACTAAAACACACTGTCTGACCATTCTGTTAATCCCATGCGTTACGCTTTACAGTTTACATTGTGGGACGGCGTTCATTATTAAGGCATTGTATCTTGAACACAGTATATTCTTGGCGCACATATGGCACTTAACATTGCGGCCATGAGACTTGTCTCGTTATATTGAGCATTGCTGCTTAATTATAGTACCCGGCGACCAACTTCGGCAACAACATAAACAAAGCCAATTTTGGCCTACAAGCTACTTTCTAACAACTAAATTAACACGTAATACAAATATAGACTTCACACAAACATAATTTAAGGTCTCTTAACATGATTTTACCCATATAAAAATATAAACATTGAATTTAAAACCTCTAATTTCACTGTTTTTACTAAAACTTCACTTTTTGACATTTTTAGCGAAAATCATCACTATGATTTTGTTTTTCAACCAAAACAGTTACTTCAAAATTCTTTGTTTTAGTTTCTTCATCTACTTCTAAATCAGTAGTCAATTTATATGTTATACAAAGAATTAGACCTCAATTTTACAGAAAAACGAAGCCATATTCATTTATATTCATACCAATTCACTATAATATGATTTCCTTCATAAATAAATACATAACATGAATCAATTTACTATAACTCATCTATAAACTTATGAAAACAACTTTATAATTGGCTTTCATCCTTGTTGACTTGATATGGTGCAACCCTCGCCAACTCGTTAAATTTTGCGGCATACACTAATACCGTCATTTTTCCCTGCTTCAGTTCTAAAAACTGCACCTCCAACTGATTCTTCGAACTCTCCGGGAAATAAGTCTCGAAGAATATCTTCTTCAACCTATCCCAAGTTATCAGCCCTTGTCTTCCTCGAGTTTTATTGGCTTGCCACCAATAACTAGCCTCATCTTTCAACATAAATGTTGCAAAAGCAGTCTTCTGATTCTCCCCTACTCTAGCAACATCGAAAACTTTCTCTATCTCCATGATCCAGGTCTATGCCTCAACTGGATTCATGGACCCAAGGAATTCTTGTGGTCCAACCGCCTTGAAATCCTTAAAAGTTGTAGCTTGATTCTACGGTTGATTCTGTAATGCACCCGTCAGTAACTTCACTAGCTGCTGAACGAGGTTAGCTTCAACGTTATTATTGTTGGTAGATCCCTCAGGGATCCTCTATGGTGGTTGATGTCTTGGAGGCAATTTTTGTTAAAATACACCTATTAGATTGTTACTCAATTCCTTTAAGTATTTTCTACTTAAATTGCATCCCATAAAATAAATCATCACATAACACATAACACTTTGAATAAAATAAAATAATAACTTTTATTCATTCATAATCTTTTAGGAAACATACGAACAATAGAATCACTGCTATTTACATTACTTTCCTGAACTACTAAAGTTTTAGGATAACATCAACATCATATCGCATTGATTAATATCACCAGGGATTTACATATTATTTATCATATTAATAATCGCATATCACGTCCATTCCCTACGATGTCCTACTAAGATGTTGCACAGCCTTACGACGCTCTTCCTCCATAATTCGGAACATTGTTCTGCGATCTAATATGTAAGATGGCAGTGTCTCTAACTGAATCGAATAATACATAACTCGATCTTGTGCTCGATTAATCACGATGTTGAATACGTTATTCATCTATTCCATCTTGATCTTCTTTGTGTGTGCTTCTCTCTCTTATATCCCGGCTCGTTGATAAGCTTCCTCGTACGCGTCTTTGGCTCTTGCCCTCTTAGTAGATTCTTCTTTCAACTTTTTCTTCAGCTCTGCAATCTCCTCTGTCATTTTTTCATTCTCTCCTTTAGTGTGGATCAGCTTCCCTTCTACATTATTCAGACGTTCATCTCGATCTCGGATCTCATCGTCCTTATGTGCCATCGAGGTCTGTTGTTTAGCTACTATCTCTTCCAACTCCTTGACAATATCCTGAAGTTCCACATTGCGGTCGTATACTTCATCATACATATGAGCAGCGATCGAGTTTAGTGGAATCTCTTCCTCCTCGTCCTCCTCATCCTCATTCGATTATGGCAGCTCAACGGGGTCCTCCTCGTCCGTCTCTATCTCATCATTAGGTAAACCCTCATGCTCAACCACTGTGACCAAAGGAGATGATTCCCGTGGCAGTAGTTGTTCCCAAACCACCTGAATGTCACGAGGCTCCTCCTCTCTAGGCACTTGGGGTTCTTCATCCCTAGCCTGACTGGATTCTCCTACATTAGCCATCCTAATAACAAAATTTTTAAGTTTTAATTATTTATCATTGCTACTCGACACTCACGAGCACATAAGTTGTAATCACATAAGCACATAAGTGTTTTATTACTTCTTCCTTGAAACTCGATAAGAGTTTATCACTACTATCTTTTCAAAGGTTACTTCTAAGGCTTTTCCCGCACCTAAGGTTCATAACCTAGGGCTTTGATACTAACTTGTGACACCCCCAAATTAGGGTACTTCATTCTCACAAGATTTGGTGTTCACTTGATAAAAACATTTATTTCTAACTACCCAAATTTAATAAAATTTAACAATAAACCTTCCCATTAAAGGATTACATTAGTAATTTTCAATAAAATCTCCCAAGTCATCTTAACCTTTAAATACAAATATCAAGTGCGGAAAATTAAATAACTTCATCATAATAACTAAAAACAAAGTCTGATAATATTAAAAGTCAACATGTTACAAGTCTTCAATACTTGTCCATCTTTCCTTTCCTTTTACTGGTGCTAGGTACATCGACCTTCTCAACTTTAGCTATAATAGTTATATAAGCAAGTGTGAGCAAACAATGCTCACTTGAAACGACAATGAATAAAACTTTATAATAACTACCCAATAATAGGCTCAATAGCACTGAACAATATGCTCTATCAATGATAATCAAAATCTGAAATATATATTTGAGGGTCATAAGACCACGAACTATGTCCATAGTTATAAGTAATCTTTCAACTTAAACTTTAGCAGTCATAAGACTATAGGGACTCCTAGTACTTAAGGGGATCAGCCCTTCGTACAATGTATTGTGCACAAACATTTCAACGCTATGCGTAAATTATCCCCTATAATAGGGATGTTCATCTCAGCATTTAGAATATGAGTACGCACCAAAGTAAGTTTGGTTTGGACAAGTTTCAAGGTAATTTAGGTTTAACGAACATTAACTAAGGATTAGTTGAATAAAAAGGTAATAACATTATACTATGGAATAAATCATAACTTAATCAACATTGTACACTAAGTTCATGCTTTAAGAATAATCTAAGAGCATAAGCATTGAATAACATAACATACCTTGCTTGAACAATATTAAGCTAATGTTATTTAGAATTGAGTACTGAGCATGCATACCAAATAGTAAATTGAATGATAAAACTTGTTCAACATTAGTATATCAGAATGTAGAAACTTGTATGCTAAAATAACAAGATAAAGGTTAGAGAAACTTTCTCAATATCAAGAAGTAAGGTTCAAGAGCTTGCACAATATAATTAGAGTTAATAAACTTGCTCAACGAAAGTTTAGAGATAGAAAACTTGCCTTGCGTGTAAGTTAAATCGTAACAACTCGATTCACAATATCCTATATACATATCATCATGACATAATTAGTCATTACAAACACTCTATAACTAAGTATCTATTTCATGTATGGTTTGATTTTTAGCCACATAGTCAAGTTGCATTAGTAATAAAACTCGTTAATTATTAATAATATGCTCATTCTTAGTATAGTAATACCAAAATTACATCCTAACAGTCATATTATTTCACATTAACAACTTTTTCAGATTTTGTGTAACTAAAACACACTATCTGACCATTCTCGCTAACCCACTACTACGGTACCACACAGTTTACATTGTGGATTGGCGTTCTTATGACAAGGCATTGTATCTTAGACACATGGCAATTCTTGGCATGGCATATAGGTCAAGGCATGACTATGGCAGGTCTTTGGGTCATTGCCACGAGACTTGTACTACGAGGCCGCGCTATGGCATCGAATTATAGTACCCGGCGACCAACTTTGGCAACAACATAAAGAAAGCCAATTTTAGCCTATAAACTACTTTCTAACAACTAAATTAACACGTTATACATATATAGACTTCACATAAACATAATTTAAGGTCTCTTAATATGATTTTACCCATATAACAATATAAACATCGAATTTAAAACCTCTAATTTCACTATTTTTTTTGCTAAAACTTCACTTTTTGACATTTTCAGTGAAAATCATCACTGTGATTTTGTTTTTCAACCAAAATAGTTAATTCAAAATACTTTGTTTTAGTTTCTTCATCTACTTTCAAAATCAATAGTCAATTTATATGTTATACAAAGAATTAAACCTTAATTTTACTTTAAACTAAGCCATATTCATTTATATTCATACCAATTCACTATAATATGATTTCCTTCATAAATAAATACATAACATGATCAATTTCCTATAACTCATCTATAAACTTATGAAAACAACTTTATAACAACCAATTATCATATAAAAACTATATATAACAAATAATTCAACCCTCACAATGTTTTACAGAGGATTTTTGAATAGAATAAAACTACAACTTTTGAAAAATAAAAGAGTAAGATGATACATTTGTTTTCTAGAACATGATAGCTACCATTTGATTGTCAAGCTTCCTTCCCACAATTTCCCTCTCAAAATCTCTCTAGAATTCTCCTAATTCTCTCTCAACGTTTTCTTCTATTTCTTCTTCTGTGTTCTTCCTCTTTATTCTAATCTTACGTACTAAAATTATAACGTAAATAATAATATAGGTATTAATTATATAATATAAATATATCTATAACTAACATCAGTTATTTTATTTTTAAAAATCAAAAGCCTTATGGTTTGTTTGGCTAACTACTTTAAAAATTAACCCCTTAAATCCTTATGCCTTGTGTGGTAAAACATATTTAAATTAAAGACTTAACATTCATTAAGCCTTGTTTGGCAAAACTGAATTAACCACCCTTAACTTATTTTAATAACTCCTTTATAAAATAGTTTATGGTCACACTTAATTTAATTAGGTTTTAATACTTAACTTAATTAATTCTAATAACAATTTATTAAAAACATTTACCAGATAAATCAATACAACAAAATTATAATTTTCTTTATAATTATAATTTTATTTAATAAATTAACACATCATTTTAATTACAAAATCAAATTAAAATATCATTATAATAATTCCTTTAATCATTATAAACTCTCTAACTTAATTTATTAATTTAAATTAAAATATTATCTCATGATGATCAATTTTCTTAACTCATAAATTATTTATTTAACAAATAAATAATCAAATCAACTTACCTTAAATAAATATTTATTCAACAATAAATACATCAATTAAAATATTTTTATAACCCAATAAATATTTTAAATTACAATTTAAAATAAAATTCTGGATTGTTACACTTAAAAACATATAAAGAGGCATATAAAAGGAGGAGAATCAGTATGATTAAGGAGAGTGGGAGGATTCCATTAGATTAGATTAGAGTAGATTGGGACAAAACTCTAGTTATTATGAGATTTGGAGATTGAAGCAACTTGGAGACCATTGAAGATCAAGAGCAGGAGCTTGAGGAAGATGAAGATTTGCTGACAACAGATTCAATTCTTTTCCTTAATCTTATTCTTATCTTTTAATGTGTAGTCAAGTGTGGATTCTTTGTTTGAGATTACAATGGATCTTATTGTGTAGTTTATTTTAAGATTCTTAGCTATAAATTATTATGTTCTATCGTGAGGATTGTCTATTATGATTTGGACTTAATTGTTTGATTGATTGGCCATCAATTACCATGATAATCTATATGAAATCGGAAGGGGAATATAGATTTAGATCTGATCATGATATCATGTGTTTGTTATTTTTGCATAGATGAAATTCATGATTCATGTTTGGGATAGAGATATGTCTTTACGCCATATATGATTTATGGAGAACTTGTGCTTTAAATCCTTTTTAATTGTAATTCACATAGAGATATAGTGGATTAGTTAATTAGGGTGTCTTGCATAATTCTATAATCTGTGGATTTAAGTGAGTATGGGTATTATGCATTGAGAGGTGGTTTTATCTACTTTAGTGTTCTTGATTAACAATTCAGGATAGAGAATAATTGATGAGGAGTGTGTTAACTTAAATGAAGTAATACGTGAAGTTGTGATCTTAAATCTCCGTAATCTAATTTTTAATTAGTAGTACTTAGAATTAGTGTAATTAAATAATTTATTTCATAATCTTAAATTGATTGTTTACATAAAATTAAATTGGTTAAGAGTTAATATTTGGTAATTTGTATTAACAATTCCTAGTGGGAACGATACTCTACTTTCACTTTATTACTTGTTAACCACGTATACTTGTGCGTTGTGCGTAATTAGATTTTACCCAACAGTTTGCCAACACCAACAACACAGCTGAGTATGAAGGCTGCATCATGGGGTTAAAACTAGTCCAATCAATGGGAATCAGACGGTTAACTGTCTTTGGGGATTCCTAATTGGTAATCAGACAAACCACGTGGATCTATCCCCAAAGGGCTACATTTGCTGCCTTACCATCGACAGGTTTTACAGATGGCTTCAGAGTTTGAAGAGATATCCTTCCTCTAGATTCCTCGGAATAGGAATGACTTTCCAGATGCACTAGCAACCTTGGCCTACTTGATCAACATACTTGACAAGGAAAACATGCCAAACATCACATTTGCTCGACAAAAGGCACCAGCCTATGGGAACTACATTGGAGAAGTATCGGATGAGCTACCTCCCATTTAACACCCTTGGTATCAGCATATCAAAGAGTATCTACGAGATGGTTCTACACCCGCTGAGGCAAGTCCAGCTGAAAGAAAGCGGATCCATCAAATGACTATGAAATTCTACCTGAGCGGCGACGCACTATACAAAAGAGATGCAGGACTAAGTCTTCTCAGATGTCTAGACAAGGACCAAGCTTAGAGGCTTATGGATGAAATCCATGGTGGAGTATGTGGCCCACACAAGAGTGGCCCCCTACTTGTTAAGAAAATCCTAAGAACATGGCATTACTGGCTCTCTGTGACGCCCCCAAAATCGGTATACATCACCTATTCTGAGTGGCCAAATACATGGTACAAAATTTAAATACAACTTAATTATACAACAGTCGTGTAAAATATGACTAAATATATGCTGTGAGTTTTAATACAAATATTGTCATCTAGACAATATACAAACTTAATGGGGTCCTCATTACATTTATTATCACACTATTTCATAGAATAATGAGGACTACTAATGCTATTATCTGGACCATCACTGCTCTCCGACTAGTCCCTACTACGCTCTCATTTCTCAAGAGAACAATGAAAGCAAAAGGGTGAGCTCAACTAGCCCAAAGAAGAAATATTATGACTAAGATAATGCGTAATAAATTATCATTAGCCTTCAACAAAGTGTTAAACCGATAAAATATAACAAACATTAAGTTTAATCATAGCGAACAAGAAATCCATTAGAAGAGTCAAGTAGAGAATAAAATCTACTATCTTCTATGATTTAAAAGGTTTTTCATGACTTTTATCATTTGAGACTCACCAATAAATAATCCACATCATCCCTACACTACTACCAAGGATATTCATTAGATATCACAACCACAAATTATCCATGCACCACAAACCCAAGGATATTTGTGTATTCATCAATGGTCATGATCATGCCAACAACTCGTCCATCAATGCACTACGGGTCAATGAGGACTTTTTCCACATCATTTGTAACATACGGTCATGATTACACCGAATAATCCTCGGTCATAATCATACCAAGTCCATCTATGCACTACAAAAGCCACGTATGACTTTCAACATAATATAAACATGAGGATGATGACAATGATATAAGAATTCAATAAAACAAGTTCAAGAATTAATTTGTCCAGGAACTAATAATGTCCAAATTGTCAACATGATACGTCTTTGTAGAAGTAACACTCAAGAAAGCTCAGAAGAATATTTCCATGAAAAGATACTGGATAAAGCGCAAATATCAAGGATATTCCACTAATTTCATGGAGTATAGAAGTCAAAACTTTAACCAACTGAGTATAATAAAGAATGAAATAATAAAAGAAATCACCGCATACGCGATAGACCGCATGCATGTGTTATTCCAATGTAATAATAAATAATGGAACCGTGTCATGCGTAAACGCCGGTGACGATATATTCCAAATGTAATAATAAATAATGGAACCGTGTCACGCGCGTACGCATGCGATAGGATATTCCAACAAAATAATAAATAATGGAACTAGGTCATGCGTAAATGCACAGACAAGATGTTCCAAATGAATAATAAATAATGGAATAATAGAAGAATTTCACCAAGTATAGGGTATCCTCATGATACACTGAGTTATTCCAATAGAATAAAAAAGAATGGAATAACAAAAGAATTTCACCAATAAGAAAGAAGGAATACCCCAAACGAGTACAACAAATAATATCCCTTACCGTAAAAGAAGAGTATTTTGACTGGTAGGGCGAGGATATACTCAAAGAAAACTTGCACTACGCTCAAAGCTTTCTTAAACTCTAAAGAAATACGCTCAAGATTATGGAAGAAGAACTCTCTCTATAGTTTCTCTCTCTAGAGTTTCAGTGAATTCGTAAGAAATAATAAAGGAATGAGCTTCTATTTATAGAAGAATGGACTGCATATGAACTAATTCATGAACGGTCCAGATTGATTTACTTTAAACGGACGATCCAGATTGGTTTATAATAAAATATAATATATTCTATTTATAATCTAATAAAACAAATAACTTTATAAAAGTATTCTGTTTTATATAAAAAGATTTTACTATGCAAATACTATGCAGGCACTATGCATAATAAAATATAATATATTCTAATTATTATCAAATAAAACAGATAACTTTATAAAAGTATTATGTTTTATATAAAAAGATTTTATTATTAGTCTAATAAAATAAATAACTTTATAAAAGTATTCTATTTTATATAAAAAGCTTTTCTGTTTTATTACATTAATAATACTAATAAAACAAAACTCATCATCATTATTATAATTCACAATATTAATCGACCAGGTCGTTCCCAGGAAAGAGGGGGCTTTTCAATAAGGATTTCTCCCCATTGGCGCGCAATTAGGTGACCAAACCTCTCTTTAACAGAACTTCTAGACATCGTTAATATTGCAAATAATAATATTAATAACTTTGTCGTCTCAATTGTTGATTATAAAAATATTGACAATAATTGAATCAAATAACATGAGATACTATGCAGCAATTACTGTAACAATAATTTAACAAAACTGTGTGACTTCTCATGTAAGCATCAATAATCAATATCGTGTGCTACTGTGCAACTACCCGTATTATTGTACTTTTAACACCGGGTGTTTCAATACTTAACGGTAAAACTTTAGTCGTTATTTTCATAAAGTATTTTTGTCATTTTCTCAATCCGACAATAATTCCGTTATAAGGTTCACCAATGATTGTGTCGTTGTACGAATATTCCCTGTTAAAACGAATATTCCCCGACCAATCGAATATTATATAACAACTTGCTTACTTTGAAAAATTTATAAATATTATCCACAACTATAACATTATATCAAATTCATTCCATAATTTTCAAAAATGATATTTATAGAAAATTCATCTTTATTCATAAAAGTTGAGGTCTTACAACCTCCCCTTCTTATGAAATTTCACCCTCAAAATTAGGGTACATACCTGGTATGTCGAAGAGGTAAGGATACCTTGATTTCATTTTAGATTCTAACTCCCAAGTCATTTCCTCATCATCGTGGTTCCTCTACAAAACTTTGACTTGAGGTATAACCTTGGAGCGTAGAATATGTTCCTTCATATCCAAGATTTGAACAGGAACCTCTTCATACGTCAAATCTTCCGCTATTTCATCCGGTTCTAACTCAATAATGTGGTTCGGGTCTTCCATATATTTACGTAACATGGATATATGAAAAACGTTATGAACACGAGACATACTTGGTGGTAAACCGACTTTATAGGCCACAGTTCCTACTCGATCGAAGATTAAAAATGGGCCGATGAAACGAGGATTGAGCTTTTCTCTCTTTCCAAATCTCGTAACTCCTTTCCATGGAGCAACACGTAATAACACACGATCTCCTATATTGAATTCCACGTCATTTCGATGAAGATCAGCATAACTCTTTTGTCGATCTTGTGAGGTTTTTATACGTTATCAGATCGTTTGAATCTTTTACGTAGTCATACATTCCAACTCTGGTCCCAACAATGTTTCTTCACCCACCTCATCCCATAATACTAGAGAACGACACTTTCTTCAATACAACGCCTCAAATGGAGCCATGCCAATACTTGTTTGATAACTGTTGTTGTAGGAAAACTCCACCAATGGTAAGAACTTATCCCAACTTCCCTTGAAGTCAAGGACACAGAGTCTTAATAAATCTTCAAGAGTTTGAATAGTCCTCTCCGACTGCCCATCCGTCTAAGGATGATATGCCGAGCTAAATTGTAAATCTGTGCCCATAGCATTCTGCAAACTAACCCAAAATCGTGAAGTGAATCTTTGGTCTCGATCAGAAACTATTGATACTGGCATACCATG
The DNA here is from genome assembly GCA_020205605.1 of Panax ginseng. Lineage (NCBI taxonomy): Eukaryota > Viridiplantae > Streptophyta > Magnoliopsida > Apiales > Araliaceae > Panax > Panax ginseng. Next base: position 90,104,582 of record CM035143.1, read on the forward strand.
CATTCTTACAATCTCATTTATGTACATACGAGCAAGACGTTCAAGTGTATAACTTTCTCGTATCGGTAAGAAATGAGCAGACTTGGTTAATCTATCAACAATGACCCAAATCGCATCTATACCTTGAGAAATCTTAGGAAGACCGGTAACGAAATCCATGGTAATGTGCTCCCACTTCCATTCTGGAATTTTAAGTGGTTGCAATGGACCTTTTGGTACTTAATGCTCGCTTTTAACTCGCGTTGACAAGTTAGACACCTTGAGATAAACAAATATTTATCTCTCTCTTCATATTGCTCCACCAAAATATATGATGAATATCATGATACATTTTGGTACTCCCAGGATGGATTGCAAATGGTGTGTTATGCGCCTCCTTCATGATTTTATACTTTAAATCTGGGTTGTTAGGAACACAAAGTCTGGAGTTGACTCAAAGTATTCCTTCTTCATCGATTCTTGCTTCCGGCATAGCACCTTCTTGCACTTTCTTCCTCATACGCATCAGCTCCAGGTCTGTAGCTTGAGCAGCTTTAACTCTATCAATTAAAGTCGGTTTTACTCGTATATTCGCCATCATCACATGGATCCCTGGAGTCTTTAACTCTATCTCCATCCTTTGCAAGTCACACAAAATGGGCCTTTGTGTTGACAATATCGCACTCGTACTTGCATATGATCTTCTACTTAATGCGTTAGCTACCACGTTCGCTTTTCCAGGATGGTATTGGATGGTTTGATCATAATCTTTCAACAGTTCAAGCCAACGTCATTGTCGCATGTTGAGTTCCTTTTGAGTGAAGAAATATTTGAGGCTTTTATGATCCATAAAGATCTCCTCCTTCTCCCCATACAAGTAATGCCTCCAAATTAAGTGCAAAGACAACAGCTGCTAACTCTAGGTCATGAGTAGGATAATTCCTCTCATATTCTTTGAGTTGTCTTGAGGCATAGGCTATGACTTTCCCATGTTGCATGAGAACACATCCCAACCCTTTGCTCAAGTATCATCAGAGATGACAAATCCTCCGAGCCGAGATGGTATTGTCGAACAGGTCTGAAATGAGTCCCCTCTTGAGTTCTTGAAAACTCTTCTCACATTCTTTGCTCCAACCGAACTTTGTATCTTTCCAAGTCAGCTGAGTTAATGGAGTAGCTATTCGAGAAAATCCTTCCACGAATCTCCGATAATAACCAACTAAGCCGAGAAAGCTACGTACTTTGGTCACTGATTTTGGTTGCTCCAAGCTTTGAATTGCTTCAATCTTTGTCGGGTCAACAGATATTCCATGACTTGATACTACGTGCCCAAGGAATGCTACTTCCTCAAGCCAGAACTAACATTTCTTTAACTTGGCATAAAGCTTGTATTCACGAAACTTTTGGAGTGTCAGCCTTAAGTGTTGTTCATGATCTTCACGGCTTTTGGAATAAATAAGGATGTCATCAATAAAGACGACCACAAAGTGATCCAAATATTCCTTGAATACTCGGGCTCATCATATCCATTAAGGCAAAGAGGAGCATTAGTCAATCCAAAGGACATGACTAGGAATTCATAATGCTCATCTGGAGTTCTCGAAAGTCGCTTTGGAATGTCATCGGTTCTTAATCTTCAATTGGTGATATCCGAACGAAGATCAATCTTTGAAAAGAATTTGGCTCCTTGCAATTGGTCAAACAGTCATCAATACGTGGCAATGGGTACCTATTTTTGATGGTGACATGATTCAACTCCCGATAATCAATACAAAGTCGCATACTCCCATCTTTCTTCTTCACGAATAGAACAGGAGCACACCAAGGAGACGTACTAGGATGAATGAAACCAATGTCTAACAATTCTTGCAATTGGGTCTTTAACTCCTGAAGTTCAATAGGAGCCATTCGATATGGGGCTTTGGAAATGGGTTTTGTACTGGATTTAAGGTCAATACAAAATTCAATTTCACGCTCTGGGGGTAGGCCAGGAAGTTCTTCAGGGAATACGTCAGGGAATTTATTAACAATAGAAATATCATTCAAAACTGACGTATTTTTGTTTAGATCCATGACATGAGCTAAGAAAGCTTAACATCCGTTTTTTAAAAACGAATAGCTTTATGGCTTGAGATGACCGTGATTGATTTTAATGGTTTGGTCGCTTGAATTCGCATAATAGGTTGATTAGGAATATGAAAGCTAACAACCTTACGAAAACAATCAATTTTAGCATGATGAGTAATTAACCAATCAATCCCTAGAATCACATCAAATGCAAGTATTTTCAATGAAATAAGATCGACAGGTAATGTGAGGGTACCGATTTGAACCAAACAAGACTTATAAACAGTGGATGTAATGAAAGTTTCTCCCAACGGAGTTTCCATAGATAAGTCGAAGTCTAATTTCTCCGGAGTCAAATTTAATCGTTGAGCGCAAGTAGGAGAAATAAAAGAATGGGTAGAACCGGTATCAAATAAAGTATAGACTTCACTAGAGTTTATGATAAGCTTACCCGTGATGACCTCATTCGGGTTCCTTGCTTTCTGGGAGGTCACAACAAATGCTTTCCCTTGCACTACCGGCTTTGACTTTTCGGGGACGACCTTTGGTGCCTCCATCCTTGCTGAACTTGTCTTCGGTGAACGACAAAATCGAGCTAAATGACCTTCTCTTCCACAATTATAACATGCTTTAGACGACATCGCGCAGTTTGGACTGATGTGTCCCTCCCCTCCGCATTTAAAGCATATGATAAGTGGTCGTTCTACTTCCTTAACAACAGGTGCTGGTGCTGACGTCTTTCCATCATTCTTGAATCTCCTCTTCTTGAAATGTCCATTCTTATTGTTTTAGCCCTGATTACCACCGAAGTGGTTACCACTTCTGGCCCGTTGATTCCTCTCCACGCTTGTTGTCACCGCCCGATGATCGCTCACCGGTATTATAATTTTGTTACCGCTCTCTTTTGGTTGCGTTGACTCATTATCGCGCTCTACTAACTGAGCCCTATTTACATCATCTAAATAGAAACACAGTTTATGAGAAATAAGATGTTGACGTATCTCTAGCTTTAAACCTCTTAAAAACATCATCGTCGTTCTATCTTAATTATCCACCAAGTGGGACGCAAACCGAGACAACTCGAAAAACTTAGCTTCGTACTGCGACACGGTCATATTATTCTACTCCAACTTGATGAACTCTACCTCTTTTATGTGACGAATACTTTCGGGAAAGTACTTGTCGTTGAATAGTTCTTGGAACTTCTCCCAAGACATCTTAAGTGGGACAGGTTGAGTTCGCTTAACCGATTCCCACCAGTAATCTGCCTCTCCTCGCAACATAAAGGCGGCAAAGGGAACCTTTTGTTCCTCGGAGCATCCCAAGACATCAAATATCTTGGTTATCTGCTTTATCCATGCTTCCGCCTTAAGTGGTTTTGGCTCTCCAATAAACTCCGGTGGTCCCAGCTCCTTGAACTATTTAGCGGTGACCGTTTGAGAGTTTCCAGTGTTTCCACCTACATTTTGGACAGGAGCCGCTCTCGCCTGCTGTTGCATGAATTGCATAAAGCCTCTGAACATTCCATCATTCATCATTTGGTCAGTGTTGTTGTGTGCATGAGGATTGTCGCCTTTCTGATGCACATTATCCTGATTATTGATATGTGGTGAATCAACGATCACCTGTGCTCCATTGCTATTCTCAACATTCTCATATGTCATTTTCAGCTACTGCCACAAACAAAGGTTAATTGACATGTAACATATTATCCCTATATTCTGACCGACCAATTAAATACCAAATAAACATAGGTAGGTCATACTAGCGAAGGAATTCCCCGTCTCTTCCCTCCTAGTTCTATTCTCACATCTTAGCCAGGGATCATATCCCTAAGATTTGATACCAATTGTGACGCCCCCAAAATCGGTATACATCACCTATTCTGAGTCGCTAAATACATGGTACAAAATTCATATACAACTTAATTATACAACAAATGTAAAAAATACGACTAAACATATGTCTTGTGAGTTTTAATATAAATATTGTCATCTAGACAATATACAAACTCAATGGGGTCCTCATTACATTTATTATCACACTATTTCATAGAATAGTGAGGACTACTAATGCTATTATCTGGACCACCACTCTATTCCCCGACTAGTCCCTACTACGTTCTCATTTCTTGAAGAGAACAATGAAAGCAAAAGGGTGAGCTCAACTAGCCCAGTAAGAAATATTATGACTAAGATAATGCAGAATAAATTATCATTAGCCTTCAACAGTGTTAAACTGATAAAATATAACAAACATCAAGTTTAATCTGCGGTGAACAAGCAATCCATTAGAAGAGTCAAGTAGAGAATAAAATCTACTATCTTCTATGATTTAAAAGGTTTTTCATGACTTTTATCGCTGAGACTCAGCTTAATAAATAATCCACATCATCCCTACACTACGACCAAGGATATTCATTAGTATCACAACCACAAATTATCCATGCACCACAGCCAAGGATATTCGTGTATTCATCAATGGTCATGATCATGCCAACAACTGTCCATCAATGCACTACGGGTCAATGAGGACTTTTTCTACATCATTTGTAACATCACGGTCATGATTACAACGAATAATCCATGGTCATAATCCTACCAAGTCCATCTATGCACTACAGGCCACAGATGACTTTCAACATAATATAAACATGAGGATGATGACAAAGATATAAGAATTCAATAAAACAAGTTCAAGAATTAATTTATCCAGGAACTAATAATGTCCAAATTGTTAACATGATACTTCTTTGTAGAGTAACACTCAAGAATGCTCAGAAGAATATTTTTATGAAAAGATACTAGATGAAGCGCAAATATCAAGGATATTCCACTAATTTCATGGAGTATAGAAGTCAAAACTTTAACTAACTGAGTATAATAAAGAATGGAATAACAAAAGAAATCACCAGGCATGCGATAGACCGCACAGACAGGTTATTCCAACAGAATAATAAATAATGGAACCAGGTCGGGCGTAAACGCACCGACAGGATATTCCAACAGAATAATAAATAATGGAACCAGGTCATGCGTAAATGCATCGACAGGATATTCCAACAGAATAATAAATAATGGAACCAGGTCATGCGTAAACGCACAGATAGGATGTTCCAACAGAATAATAAATAATGGAATAACAAAGAATTTCACCAAGTATAGGGTATCCCGCGTATACAGGTTATTCCAACAAAATAATAAAGAATGGAATAACAAAAGAATTTCACCAATAAGAAAGAAGGAATACCCCTAACGAGTACAACAAATAATATCCTCTAACGAGTATAACAAATAACAAAGAGTATTTTGAATGGTAGGGCGAGGATATACTCAAAGAAAACTTGCACTACGCTCAAAGCTTTCTTAAACTTTAAAAAAATACGCTCAAGATTATAGAAGAAGAACTCTCTCTATAGTTTCTCTCTCTAGAGTTTCAAAGAATTGTAAGAAATAATGAAGGAATGAGCTTCATTTATAGAAGAATGGACCGCATAAGAACTAATTCATGAACTCTGTTCAGATTGATTTACTTTAAACGGACGGTCCAGATTGGTTTACAATAAAATATAATATATTCTATATATAATCTAATAAAACAAATAACTTTATAAAAGTACTTTGTTTTATATAAAATTTTTTATGCAAACACTATACAGAACTATGCAAATACTATGCATAATAAAATATAATATATTCTAATTATTGTCTAATAAAATAGATAACTTTATAAAAGTATTCTATTTTATATAAAAAGATTTTACTATTAGTCTAATAAAACGAATAACTTTATAAAAGTATTATGTTTTATATAAAAAGCTTTTCTGTTTTATTACGTTAATAATACTAATAAAAAAAAACTCATCATCATTATTATAATTCACAATATTAATCGACTGTGTCGCTCTCGAAAGAGGGGCTTTCCAATAAGGATTTCTCCCCATCGACGCCAAGCAATTAGGTGACCAAACTTCTCCTCGATGTAACTTCTAGACATCGTTAATATTGCAAATAATAATATTAATAACTTTGTCATCTCAATTATTGATTATAAAATATTGAGAATAATTGAATCAAATAATGTGAGATACAATGCAACAATTACTGTAACAATAAGTGAACAAAACTGAGTGACTTCTCACGTAAGCATCAATAATCAATACCGTAGTGCTCTCAACTAACTACGCCAGACATCGTACTTTTAACACTGGGTGTTTCAACAGTTAACGGTAAAACTTCCGCCGTTATTTTCATAAAGTATTTTTTTCATTTTCTCAATCCGACAATAATTCCGTTGTGGGGTCCACCAATGATTGTGCCATTGTACGAATATTCCCTATTAAAATGAATATTCCCCGACCAATCGAATATTATATAACAACTTACATACTTTGTAAAATTTATAAATATTACCCATAACTATAATATTATATCAAATTCATTCCATAATATTCAAAAATGATATTTATAGAAAAATCATCTTTATTTATAAAAGTTGGGGTCTTACACTCTCTCTCAAGGCTGACTGTGATGATCACGTCAAGAGATGTTATCAATGCCAAATTCATGGGAATGTTATCCACGTCCCTCCAAGGAGATACATAATATGAGTTCGCCCCGGCCCTTCTCAATGTGGGGAATGGACGTGATCAGGACCATCGAGCCCAAAGCCAGTAATGGTCATCGATTTATCTTCACCATGATCGACTACTTCACCAAGTGGGTAGAAGCGTCCTCCTTCCCCAGGGTTACCAAAGAAGTTATCATTACTTTCATCAGAAATAATGTCATTTGTCGATATGGACAACCAGTGGTGATTGTGTTAGACAATGCCAAGAACCTCAACAATCAAATGATGGAGGAGTTATGCAGTAAATTCCACATCAAACATCTCAACTCCGTCATATATCGTCCAAAGATGAATGGTGTTGTTGAAGCGGCTAATAAGAATATCAAAAAGATCATGCAAAAGATGTCCGCCAATCACAAGGGATGGTCTGACTTATTGCATGCGACTCTATTAGCTTACAGAACATCAATGTGCACTTCCACTGGGGTAACCCCCTACTCATTAACCTATGGGATGGAAGCAGTGCTCCCTATAGAAGTTGAAATGGAATCCCTCAAAGTGTTGTCGACGCTCAGCTGGATGAAGACCAGTGGTTATAAGATATGCATCACCAATTGTCTCTAATAGATGAATGGCGAGTCGTTGCTATCTTCCATGGTCAGTTATACCAACAGAGGATCGTAATTCAAGGAGCATGACTTGGTCTTGAAGAAAATTGTTGACAACCAAGATCAATCCAAAGGAAAATTCGCCCCAAACTGGGAAGGCCTATTTGTTATCAAGAAGGTATTAATAGAAGGAGCTCTCAGATTACAGGAAATGGATGGCGATGAATTTCTGTAAATCATTAACTCGGACACCGTGAAACGGTACTAAATCTGAAGTTACCATCAAGCAAACATCATGGGTTTGGATCACCAAATCCCCAGTCAGTTCAGGTTTTCTAAACCTTTCTCACTACATACAACCTTTCTTCACATCTGTTTGACCCATCAGGGACAAACACATATTCCAACTAGCAGCCTAGTTTTGGATCACCAGATCCTTCACTCCCCGGATGTTTTCAAAACCTTTCAAACCATCAGGTTATCCCACCATGGATTAAAGCTTTCACACCTTCAGTTTATCCTGTACATGCGATTAAACTTTTCGTTTACAGTCTGTCCTGTACAAGGGGCAAACTACGTTGACTTGATCTCCCCAATACGTGGGAGTACGTAGACAGCCATTTTTATGGCCTGGTCTCACCACAAATAAAAACAAATACATCTCTACACCCACTTTACCCCATTCGACTTTGAACCTCTACGCCAGGTTCGAACTACGCAAACCAGATCTCCTCTTCAATAGAAGTACGTAGGCAGCCATTCATGGTTCAATCTTACCCCCTACTAAAACATTAAAACTTGTCAAAACTGGGATCATCCTTCAATCCACCACACTTCATCAGGCTTCAGACTAAAGGGATAGAACTACCTGGTCTCCCCACATAAATGGGAGAATCGACAACCATCTAAGATGCGGTTGATTCCTCAAAGAGAAACACCAATTCATAAGAGATGGAATTACATGGGCTCCCCCATACAAAGGAGTACCGACGACCATCTGTGGTGCGGTCAACCTCAGAGAGGAAAGCCATACTCCTCTCCATACACCAGTCCCAAGACACCGAAGATGGTAGGGAATACACACAGATTAAGGATCCATTCTAAAAGATCTTGAGACATCTCAATGTTCGCCCATCAAGGAGGAGTTTATAATACATAAAGATCACAAGCCATAGAGAAACAGGAAAATATCAAGCAAGTAACAAGGCATAACTAAAAGTGAAGTGAATCAACATATATTTCCCTGCCATATATAATACTATTTGATATATACAATATGTGGTGTATATGACAAAAATGGCTAAGCTAGTTTGTGCAGGAAAATACAAGCCCATCTACAAGTCAATGTATATGCGGGCTATCAAGTCCAACATGGCATCCCTCTCAAAAGAAGGCGGTAACGATGTAAGCTCCTGCCCAAGGGTATCTACACGAGCCAACAGATCCACAACTAATTGCATGGTGACACTATGCTCATAAAATATGCGCTCATCTCTGCAATAATGCCAGTGGTAAGGGACCGCACTACAGTACTATTTTTAATAGCGATATCTCGGGCAGATATAGTGCCATCCCTCTCAATAATTGTTGTATCTCTGGATGATCTGGCCTCATACTACTCAGCAACAGTGGTGTCTCTATGAGCTAAAGCATCATTTCTCTCTAATAGAGCGACATCTCTCCTAGCAAGAGCGGTCAACATCAAGGTCCTAGCATGATCTCTCTCAAATGTAATCAGATGCAAACTCTGCTCTAAATACTCTGCTGAATGCTGGATCATAGTAGCAGTCATACTAGGAGAATCTACAAGAGTTGCTGGCAACCCAACAAATGGCTCCTCCTCGGTGGGAAAATCAATGTCATCCATGGGCTCCCCACTAACAAAATTAATCCCCGATATGGTGGATACAACCCCGGCTGGCGTAATCTCTGCCTTCATCCATACAGAATACTCTATAGAATGGATCGGATGACTAACAGTAAACTCAAAACTCTCATGCTGATCCCAACATGCATACACTCTAGATCTATCCTCTGTTGACAAATGCCGAGAAGACAAACGCTGACCTAATGCCCCCTCAAAAGGATGAGCATCCTAAAAGTAGTCAAACTGTGACATCAGCAAGTGGGTGATATACATGTAGTCATGCCCCTCAAACCAGCTAGAGGGAGATAATCCATACCAGGTGCATGAGTAATGAAGCTGTAGGGTGAGCTGAGCCCTGTACACAGCAAAATGTAAAATGGATCCTCGATCCTTGAATAAAACACCGACCAGGATGCAGTGTATGTACACTCCGCTGGCTAAAAGGAGTAAGACATGGCTATCTCATAGGAAAAACAGTACTCATGCCGTCAGAAGGTGCCAATCGGTCTCAAGTATGACATGAACCACACATACAACAAGACTGAGCAGCTTGTAAATACCCTTGCAGAATGGGTGTAGCAATACGTGGTTGACCTCAATGTCTCGACCACAATCATCGGTATAATGGTATGACCCTCTCTGAGAGCTCTCACTGCCCTAACGATACTGATGTCCAGATGATCCATATACAATGGCATGTACAAATAAGCTACTATGCACATCACGAGTATATCTACTCTGGCAATACGTCGTTGATCCTCCGATGTGGTGAAATCCCTGGAGTGTTGTACATAACTGTCCAATGAGCCAAATCTGTCTATCAAAAAATGCTAGGACACTACATGCCTGGATGTAATCTAATCATGTGCTACTTTACGCCTCAACCCGGTGAGGGTCATGAACTATCAGCTCGTATCCCCGACAACCATCTGAGTACAAGGCATGTCTAGTGGCAAAGTCGTCAACCGTTCATACTCCTCTAAGGTGGGAGTCAACTCCTGGGTCTCAAACCGAAAAACCTGCCTATCGGGTACCCAATGCTCCAGCATGCCCTCTACAAAGCCCAATGAAACCTGGAACATCAGGAGGGTCATAGAATGCGGCAGCAGCTGATCTACAATCACCCTCTCTGGAGGTGATAAACTATTATACCAAGATCTCAAACATGAGACTACCAACACTTGTGGGGTGTGATCAATGTGGCTAACTGTCGAGGAAGACATTTGTGTAGGCCGTATCATATGACCATCCAGGGGTTAATGCTGAATATCTCTGGACATACATATGAATGACATAATACATGCATGACAAAAAATAGATGACAATATGATGTAGGGAATGGAAAATAGTATACATACATTCCTAAGTACATCATCTCTGTATAGCTAGAAAATATAGGGAAATGGGGCACAACCACCCAACAACTAATAGAGGCCTATCAAAAGATATAACAAGAATGGGGCACAGCCAACCAATATCTAACAGAGGCCTATCAAAAGATATAACGAGAATATACATCAGAAGAAGTTAATGGTGTCGATGTCTACATCATCAATCATGTCTACCTGATGTAACTTATGTGACTATAACATATATAGAGTAGCCATGTTTTAAGATTTATTGAAACTATATGGTATAAATATATCACGAATAGTGGATATACATGTGGGTAGCAATTAAAATGAAATGTACATGGATTATATGTATATTGCATAACATCTACTACCTTGAAATATTAATTAAATTGTGACATTAATAACTCATATATGATTGATATATGTATACAATATAACATAAGAATAAGGTTTGTGCATAAGTATAGTCTATGTGTTGCTAGAATGTTGAGCATTTGAATTGTCCCAAATTGAGTGTCCCATTTACTCCTTCCTCAGTCATGTGAATCACATAAAGGCTATAGCCCATTATATTTTCTTTCTTCCAAGCTTCTAGTTGATGATTATGGTAGGGAGTGGTGGTTATGATGAGTTTCAACCACCATCTAACAACTCCTTGTTAACCTTCATGCAATCCTTCAATCCATGGGTTTGATTCAATGGGAATTTTCAAAATCTGTGTAATGGGTTTTCTATAAATTGGACACTCCTCTTCTCATTCTTGGTTGCTTGAAATTATATGTTAAGTGTGAATTGAGAGAGTGAGTTGCTGAGCTTTGTAGAGGTATAATCAGAGTAGTGGGCGAGTTTAATTCAAGCTTCAAAGAGGTATAAACTTTGTTTGTGTTCTTGAGTTTAAGTTTTGTTAAATTCTTGCCATTACTTGAATTCTCTATAATTGGTAGGTGATAGCATGCCATTGTGTTAATTAATTGTGTATGCATGTATAGTAGTAGTTTATGTTGTAGCAGAAGATGTTGGCAAGGCTGGTGATTGAGGTTCTTCAAAAGCAGAGCCATATTTTTTTGCCTTTGGACGAAGTGGCGCGGCCGCACCACTTCCTTTGTCCTTCACCGCGCGGGTTGCCTATCATAGTTACTGCTGTTGATTCCTTAAAATGTCATGAGCATGCTACCTAAGTTAGATTATGCATATAAATGAATCCAACATATGGTTAGATATGGTTTTGAACATAGAAAGTTATCTTAGCTTGATTTCAGTTGAGTTTTCAAGAAAACTTCAAGATTTGGAAAACTAGAAATTGTGAACTTGAAGTAATGCATATTCTGACCTTGCAAGCATGTTAGTATGGTTTTGAAATGCATGTCGAACATACTTACTTCAGTACATGGATTTCATATTGAAGTATGAACATGTTAGATTTATTAGTAAGTTCTACTAAATGAAAATATGAACTTTGAACGTAAATGTTTATATACTACTTGGAGAGTTAGAATCTGATAATTGTGAACATGTGGGATGATACTCTTAGACTCACTCATGTATCATAAATATATATATCATTATAATTACGAGATGAATTACCTCAATTATATTAAATAATTGAATAATTGAGAATATATGGAAATTGTAATGAACTCGTTGAAAGCCTTGGCGTGGCACGGTGATGGGAGATATTAATAATAATATTAATCGACGAAGGAATAATTAAGTGAACAATTAATTAATATTAAATTGTTAATTGTTATTGTAGAATATTAATTAATTATAAATGGTGATTAATTAATGAGATGTGATTATTATTAGCAACATGTTAATAAATATAATAAGAATTATATAGATAATAAATGGTTATGGAGATACATGAATACATTAATCAAGGAAGAATGGATTAATTAATATTGGTGGTAATTAATTAAGGAAGTGGATAATTTATTTATTTGACCTAAAACAAATGATTAAGTTATTAATATAATAATATTAGATGGACTGTTATGTGCATATGAGCAATAATTAAAAATATAAAATACAACTACATTATATAGAGTAGTGTGACACTTATGTGACTATAACATATATGGTAACCATGTTTTAAGATTTATTGAAACTATATGGTATAAATATATCACGAATAGTGGATATACATGTGGGTAGCCATTAAAATGAAATGTACATGGATTATATGTATGTTGCATAACATCTACTACCTTGAAATATTAATTAAATTGTGACATTAATAACTCATATATGATTGATATATGTATACAATATAACATAAGAATAAGGTTTGTGGATAAGTATAGTCTATGTGTTGCTAGAATGTTGAGCATTTGAATTGTCCCAAATTGAGTGTCCCATTTACTCCTTCCTCAGTCATGTGAATCACATAAAGGCTATAGCCCATTATATTTTCTTTCTTCCAAGCTTTTAGTTGATGATTATGGTAGGGAGTGGTGGTTATGATTAGTTTCAACCACCATCTAACAACTCCTTGTTAACCTTCATGCAATCCTTCAATCCATGGGTTTGATTTAATGGGAATTTTCAAAATCTGTGTAATAGGTTTTCTATAAATTGGACACTCCTCTTCTCATTCTTGGTTGCTTGAAATTGTCTGTTAAGTGTGAATTGAGAGAGTGAGTTGCTGAGCTTTGTAGAGGTATAATCAGAGTAGTGAGAGAGTTTAATTCAAGCTTCAAAGAGGTAGAAACTTTGTTTGTGTTCTTGAGTTTAAGTTTTGTTAAATTCTTGCCATTACTTGAATTCTCTATAATTGGTAGGTGATAGCATGCCATTGTGTTAATTAATTGTGTATGCATGTATAGTAGTAGTTTATGTTGTAGCAGAAGATGTTGGCAAGGCTGGTGATTGAGGTTCTTCAAAAGCAGAGCCATATTTTTTTGCCTTTGGACGAAGTGGCGCGGCCGCGCCACTTCCTTTGTCCTTCACCGCGCGGGTTGCCTATCATAGTTACTGCTGTTGATTCCTTAAAATGTCATGAGCATGCTACTTAAGTTAGATTATGCATATAAATGAATCCAACATATGGTTAGATATGGTTTTGAACATAGAAAGTTATCTTAGCTTGATTTAAGTTGAGTTTTCAAGAAAACTTCAAGATTTGGAAAACTAGAAATTGTGAACTTGAAGTAATGCATATTCTGACCTTGCAAGCATGTTAGTTTGGTTTTGAAATGCATGTCGAACATACTTACTTCAGTACATGGATTTCATATTGAAGTATGAACATGTTAGATTTATTAGTAAGTTCTACTAAATGAAAATATGAACTTTGAACGTAAATGTTTATATACTACTTGGAGAGTTAGAATCTGATAATTGTGAACATGTGGAATGATACTCTTAGACTCACTCATGTATCAAAAATATATATATCATTATAATTACGAGATGAATTACCTCAATTATATTAAATAATTGAATAATTGAGAATATATGGAAATTGTAATGAACTCGTTGAAAGCCTTGGCGTGTACGATGATGGGAGATATTAATAATAATAATAATCGATTAAGAATAATTAAGTGAACAATTAATTAATATTAAATTGTTAATTGTTATTGTAGAATATTAATTAATTATAAATGGTGATTAATTAATGAGATGTGATTATTATTAGCAACATGTTAATAAATATAATAAGAATTATATAGATAATAAATGGTTATGGAGATACATGAATACATTAATCAAGGAAGAATGGATTAATTAATATTGGTGGTAATTAATTAAGGAAGTGGATAATTTATTTATTTGACCTAAAATAAATGAGTAAGTTATTAATATAATAATATTAGATGGACTGTTATGTGCATATGAGCAATAATTAAAAATATAAAATACAACTACATTATATAGAGTAGTGTGACACTTATGTGACTATAACATATATGGTAACCATGTTTTAAGATTTATTGAAACTATATGGTATAAATATATCACGAATAGTGGATATACATGTGGGTAGCCATTAAAATGAAATGTACATGGATTATATGTATGTTGCATAACATCTACTACCTTGAAATATTAATTAAATTGTGACATTAATAACTCATATATGATTGATATATGTATACAATATAACATAAGAATAAGGTTTGTGCATAAGTATAGTCTGTGTTGCTAGAATGTTGAGCATTTGAATTGTCCCAAATTGAGTGTCCCATTTACTCCTTCCTTAGTCATGTGAATCACATAAAGGCTATAGCCCATTATATTTTCTTTCTTCCAAGCTTTTAGTTGATGATTATGGTAGGGAGTGGTGGTTATGATGAGTTTCAACCACCATCTAACAACTCCTTGTTAACCTTCATGCAATCCTTCAATCCATGGGTTTGATTCAATGGGAATTTTCAAAATCTGTGTAATGGGTTTTCTATAAATTGGACACTCCTCTTTTCATTCTTGGTTGCTTGAAATTGTCTGTTAAGTGTGAATTGAGAGAGTGAGTTGCTGAGCTTTGTAGAGGTATAATCAGAGTAGTGAGAGAGTTTAATTCAAGCTTCAAAGAGGTATAAACTTTGTTTGTGTTCTTGAGTTTAAGTTTTGTTAAATTCTTGCCATTACTTGAATTCTCTATAATTGGTAGGTGATAGCATGCCATTGTGTTAATTAGTTGTGTTTGCATGTATAGTAGTAGTTTATGTTGTAGCAGAAGATGTTGGCAAGGCTGGTGATTGAGGTTCTTCAAAAGCAGAGCCATATTTCTTTGCCTTTGGACGAAGTGGCGTGGCCGCGCCACTTCCTTTGTCCTTCACCGCGCGGGTTGCCTATCATAATTACTGTTGTTGATTCCTTAAAATGTCATGAGCATGCTACTTAAGTTAGATTATGCATATAAATGAATCCAACATATGGTTATATATGGTTTTGAACATAGAAAGTTATCTTAGCTTGATTTAAGTTGAGTTTTCAAGAAAACTTCAAGATTTGGAAAACTAGAAATTGTGAACTTGAAGTAATGCATATTCTGACCTTGCAAGCATGTTAGTATGGTTTTGAAATGCATGTCGAACATACTTACTTCAGTACATGGATTTCATATTGAAGTATGAACATGTTAGATTTATTAGTAAGTTCTACTAAATGAAAATATGAACTTTGAACGTAAATGTTTATATACTACTTGGAGAGTTAAAATCTGATAATTGTGAACATGTTGGATGATACTCTTAGACTCACTCATGTATCATAAATATATATATCATTATAACTTAGGTATCGTAATTCAAAGAAAGCATAAAGGAAGCATATTTCAAAGCAAAGCGATGTTAACGACACGTATGTGATATGAATACTCACAAGCATGTCTAATATGAGTTATATAACTACTTTGTATGTTTAAGAACCAAGCATGTTGAACTTTGTGGCTTCATAACCTTAAATGGTCTTAATTTTTTGAGATGTCCAACTTAGGACCCTATTATGCAAGACAGGACCTAGATTAAAACTAGAAAGATGCGATAGGACCCCTAACATGTTAATATATGTTATGTATATAAGGATGTGCAAGCTAGGCCAAGCAAATAATTGCTCAGTCCTGGTTAGAACTGGGAGCCGCGCGTCTCCCTAGTACAAATCAGGCGCGGCCGCGCCATTCTGCAGACTTGGAAAGTGACTTCTTTGATTATGAAGTATGTAGCACGCTAGTATAACTTCATTATGCCTATTTCAGACCATGATATACTGACAAAGGTAGCTTTGCATGTTAACACCTATCTTAGCTTGAATTAACAAGGTGTTTTAAAATGATGATGTCTAACGATAAATTCGAGCTAAGTAATAACATACGTATAAGGTTTCTTGATTTAGTCGTGTGTGTACACTTGATCTATATATATATCAAGATTGTTTACCAAAAATGTTTAACTAATGAATATCTTATATATGTATTACATTATGTTAGGATTTGAAAGAGTATTGTTAAGCGATATTTTGGTAAACTGTGCTTGAGGCAAGTTCCCTAAACTTACTCCAATTATTATTGAGCAAGTTTCCTAACCGTACTCAAATTATATTGTTCAAGTATTCTAACTCTTTTGTTACTTTATTTAATGAATAGCGTAAGCTTATCTCATTGAATGCAAGATTATCCTATTTATTCGTTCAACTGAGCTAGTATGTCTAAAACTATTGGGAAGACTATTATTCATGTCGAACTTAGTATCATTCTTGAATATTGTGAAAGTGTCAATGCCATTTGATTCGGCTAGACTATATGGAAGTTTATAAAACTATCAAAACCAATTGATTGGTGCGGAAATCTGAAAACTGAGATGAACAACCCTTATGGTAAGGGGAATGTATGTTGTTGGAAACCCCAACACATGACTATATTATTATTGTGGTGTTATGCATAACTTGGAGTATTGTAGACTGATCCTCTATAGTACTTATTTCTTTTGGGTTATCAGTTTAATATTGGTAATTCTAGTAGATGTTCAATAGTCCTTAGTGACTGCTCAGTATAAATTGTTATCCAGTTGGATACCTTGATAGCCTTTAAATTCATATATTTCTGTTGATTTATATTGAATTATTGTTCTTATTCCTAGAATTGTTGATATTCATTATTCACGATGTTATTCTGAAACTCTGAACTATCTTAGAGATGATAACTCAATATTTCAAACTTGTGATATAAAACTCCTTACCCTTGTTGTGTATTACTTGCTAGGCAATTTGTGCTCATTCTTGCTTATTTAAAACCTTTCAGTTAAGGTGGAATAGGGAGGTGTCTCTGGGAAAGACAAGGGCAAGAGCAAGGCTACCGACTAGCTTGTCCCTTTTATGATTAAATTTATTATGTTGTATTAAGACTATTCTCAGACTATGTTTAACCTTAAGTAGGATTATGTAATAAGTCTTTATTCGATATTATTATGTAATCTATTAAGTACTGTAGGTTGCGAGACTTGGGAAAATAATTATAATAAATCATTGTATATTATTCTAAATTAGATCTTTCATTTTGAATGTGTGATTTTAGTTATTATGGTAATACTTTGAGCACGTGATGAACTGAATTCGAGTGACCAAGTGGCGGTCAGAATCTGGGGGCGTCACAGGTTGGTATCAGAGCCATAGTTATAAACCTTAGGAATGAGAGTCATTAGATTATAACTTAAGAAAACTTAGAAGTTAGGAAGGGGATAAAACTCATGTAGAGGTTTCCTTGAGAGACTTAGTGTGTTATGAAATGTAACTTCATTCTATACAATGAACTAATGGTTTTTAACATTCTAATGGAGTTGTTGTTTATCTTGTCGTATGTTGGTGATTGTAGGATGACTAACATGGGAGGACCTAGCCGAGTAGTAGAGGAGGAGCCACGTGATGTCCACGTAGTCTATGAGGCACCTTTGATAGCGGAGCCTATATCGGTAGTTTCCCGTATTGATGATGATGATAATGAGGAGGAGGAGGAGGAGGAGGAGGAGGAGGAGGAGATGGTGCCTCTACCTGAGGAGTCTAATCCAGAGGAGGAGCCTATGGAGGAGGAGCCCGTGGAGGAGGAACCTGAGCCCATGGAGGACTCCAATGAGTCTACTTTCGAGGATCGGATGTTGGGAGAGTATGAAGAATAGATTTTGGAATTAGGATGTAGAGTCGAGGAGTTAGAAACTAAGACTCTTGAGAGGCAACTAGTGATGCAGGAGATGGAGGTGGAGATTGCTCACCGTAAGGAGGTAGGGATCCAGATGGGGGCCTTGTTTCACCGATTAGTGGCAAGGAACGTTGAGTTGGCAAGAAAGTTAGAAGAGATGGAACAGAGGGTGTTGAGTGAGAAGACGGAGAAGGAGGCTCTCTGAACTCAGTTAGAGATGGAGGTGATGGATAGGATTCACTTCGAGGAGAAGTGGGAGGATTCTGATGACAGGGTAGATGATCTAGAGGATGAGGTGTGATGCAAGAGGAGGAAGATGAAGAAGATGGGCTATGCTCTACACATAGCCATGGAGAGGTTGATCGATGGGGTAAATCACTACCCAGCTGAGCAAGGACAGACCCGGTATACCATAAGTCGGAATATGGTAGCACACATTACACAGAAGGAGTATCAGAGCGCCGTGGAGCGTGGGATGTTAGCTTGAGTCTAGAAGGGAAGATCAGTAGTGTAGTAGTTTTATTTATGTGTTGTTAATCTGTTGTTGTAATCTCAATCTTTTGTGTAAGATGTGAGATAGTGGTAAAACCCCAAACTTTTGAAAAATGTTGGAGGGGTAGTAAGCTTGTGTTGTCCCCATCTTTTGTGATATTAGGGGATATGTGTTTTCATTTATAGTAGTATGCTAGAAAAGAACGTGTATTGAAACCATTTGGCATATGAATATAAATGACCTTATTTCAGAAACGTGTTATAAACTTTAGAAACGTGTTATAAATGACCTTAGGGCCCTTTACCGACGGTCAGGGATCATATCCCTAAGCTTTGATACCAACTGTGACGCCCCAAAAATAGGTATACATCACCTATTCTGAGTCGTCAAATACATGGTACAGAATACAAATACAACTTAATTATACAACTGTCGTGTAAAGTACGACAAAACATAAGCTTTGAGTTTTAATACAAATATTGTCATCTAGACAATATACAAACTCAAATTCAATATTATTACATTTAATTTCCACTATTTCACTGAATAGTGAGGACTACTAATGTTATCATCTGGTCCATCACTCCGTTCCCCGACTAGTCCCAGCTATATTCTCATTTCCTGAAGAGAACAGTGAAAGAAAGGATGAGCTCAACTAGCCCAATAAGAAATATTATGACTAAGATAATGCAGAATAAATTATCATTAGCCTTCAACAATGTTAAACTGATAAAATATAACAAACATCAAGTTTAATCTGCGATGGAACAAAGCAATCCATTAGAAGAGTCAAGTAGAGAATAAAATCTACTATCTTCTATGATTTAAAAGGTTTTCATTACTTTTATCATTGAACTCACGACAATAAATAATCCACATCATCGAATCACCCCTACACTACGGCCAAGGATATTCTTTAGTATCACGACCACAAATTATCCATGCACTACGGACCAAGGATATTTGTGTATTCATTAATGGTCATGATCACGCCAACAACTGTTCATTAATGCACTACGGGCCAATGAGGACTTTTACCACATTATTTGTAACATTACGGTCATGATTACACCAAATAATCCCTGGTCATAATCATACCAAGTCCATCTATACACTACAGGCCACAGATGACTTTTAACAAAGTATAAACATGTGGATGATGACAATGATATAAGAATTCAATAAAATAAGTTCAAGAATTAATTTATCCTGGAACTAATAACGTCCAAATTGTCAACATGATACTGCTTTGTAGAGTAAAATTCAAGAATGCTCAGAAGAATATTTCCATGAAAAGATACTGGATGAAGCCCAAATATCAAGGATATTCCACATATTTCATGGAGTATAGAAGTCAAAACTTTAACCAACTGAGTATAATAACGAGTGGAATAACAAAAGAAATCACCATGCATGCGGTACTTCGCATAGATAGGTTATTCTAACAGATTAATAAGTAACGAAACCAGTCAAAGTAAATTCACAATCGATAGAATGTTCCAACGTAATAATAAAGATGGAAACAGTGTCCAAGCGTAAACGCACGTGCATGACGGGATATTCCAATAGAATAATAATAAAGATGGAACTCAGTCCCAAGAAAACGCATGTATCGGGATATTCCAATGAATAATAATAAAGATGAACCGTGTTCGACGTAAACGCTTCGAGACGGGATATTCCAAATGTATAATAATAAAGACAAAATATTAGAAGAATGTCACCAAGTATAGGGTAGTCGCATGATATCTTTGGTTATTCCAAAGAGAATAATAAAGAATGGAATAACGTAAGTTCTCTTTATGAATACAAAAGAAATAATACCCCTTACGAGTACAACAAATAATATCCCTTACCGTAAAAGAAAACCGAATATAAGAGTATGGAAGGAGCAGAATACTTTTCTATAAATTTCTCTATAATTTCTCTCTCTAGAGTTTCAAAGAATTAAAAGAAATAATGAAGGAATGAGCTTCTATTTATAGAAAAATGGATCGTGATAAGTAATTAACTCATGAACTGTCGAGATTGATTTACTTTAATCTGACGGTCCATATTTAAAGCAAAATCTTTTAAAAAAATATAATATATTCTATTTATAATCTAATAAAACGAATAACTTTATAAAAGATTTTACTATGCAAACACTATGCAGGCACTATGTAAACACTATGCATAATAAAATATAATATATTCTAATTATTATCTAATAAAATGTATAACTTTATAAAAGTATTATGTTTTATATAAAAGATTTTACTATTAGCCTAATAAAACGAATAACTTTATAAAAGTATTCTATTTTATATAAAAAGCTTTTCTATTTTATTACATTAATAATACCAATAAAACAAAACTGAGTGACTTATCACATAAGCATCAATAATCAATACCGTAATATTCTTGTAACTACGCATATATCGTACTTTTAACACCGTGTGTTTCAACAGTTAACGGTAAAACTTCCGCCGTTATTTTCATAAATTATTTTTGTCGTTTTCTTCAATCCGACAATAATTCCGTTGTGGGGTCCACCAATGATTGTGCCGTTGTACGAATATTCCCTGTTAAAACGAATATTCCCCGACCAATCGAATATTATATAACAACTTGCGTACTTTACAAAATTTATAAATATTACCCACAACTATAACATTATATCAAATTCATTCCATAATATTCAAAAAAGATATTTATAGAAAATTCATCTTTATTCACAAAAGTTGGGGTCTTACAACCTCCCCTTCTTATGAAATTTTGCCCTCAAAATTAGGGTACGTACCTGGTATGTCGAAGAGGTAAGGATACCTTGATTTCATTTCAGATTCTAACTCCCAAGTCATTTCCTCAACATTGTGGTTTCTCTACAAAACTTTGACTTGAGGTATAACCTTGGAGCATAGAATATGTTCCTTTTTATCCAAGATTTGAACAGGAACCTCTTCACACGTCAAATCTTCCGTTATTTCATCCGGTTCTAACTTAATAATGTGGTTCGGGTCTTTCACATATTTACGTAACATGGATATGTGAAAAAGTTATGAACACGAGACATACTTGGCGGTAAAGTGAGTCTATAGGCCACAGTTCCTACTCGATCGAGGATTAAAAATGGGCCGATGAATCGAGGATTGAGTTTTCCTCTCTTTCTAAAACTCGTAACTCCTTTCCATGGAGCAACACGTAACAACACATGATCTCCTATATCGAATTCCACGTCCTTTCGATGAAGATCAGCATAACTCTTTTCTCGATCTTTTGAGGTTTTTATACATTGTCAGATCGTTTGAATCTTTTCTGTAGTCATACGCACCAACTCCGGTCCCAACAACATTGCTTCTCCCACCTCATCCCAACATACTGGAGAACGACACTTTCTTCCATACAACGCCTCAAATGGAGCCATGTCAATACTTACTTGATAACTGTTGTTGTAGGAAAACTCCACCAATGGTAAGAACTTATCCCAACTTCCCTTGAAGTCAAGGACACAGAGTCTTAATAGATCTTCAAGAGTTTGAATAGTCCTCTCCGACTGTCCGTCCGTTTGAGGATGATATGCCGAGCTAAATCGTAAATCTGTGCCCATAGCTTTCTGCAAACTAACACAAAATCGTGAAGTGAATTTTGGGTCTCGATCAGAAACTATGGATATTGGCATACCATGCAGTCTTATAATCTCATTTATGTGTCACAAGCTTCGAGCCCTACCTTTTGTTTGGAGACAAATTCCAACAAATATGGAATGAGTTTTAAACGTTGAAGTCCTCACCAGTCCCAATGGCACAAAAGATATCCTTAGTATACAACAAAAGGAACGTATTCAAGAAGCTAAGGAAACGACCATAGGACAGAGGAAAACACCTTTTTAGGTGTTAGGTGAGAAAGCAGTCTGTTGTGTCAGTGGGCCAGAATGTAATTTAGAAGGTGTGCAGAAAAGTCTCCATCAAAGTTCAGAAATGTCAAACGCATTTCATGCTTCATCAAATGGATTCAACGGATAGATTTCAAGGATCACATATATGCAGAAGATATGTAGATGAGAGAAATAAACAAGCATTGAACAAAACGTACAGGAACACTCAACGCTCAACTCTACGATCTAAGAAAAAGAGAAAGCTTGCTCAGCTACTCAGCTCTTTCGAAAAAGTTCTTAACAACAACTGAGTAGCACCAACCCAGAACTCAACAACTACCAATCAACTGAAGTAAGAGTTCCAAGTCAGAAGGACTTGAAGAGTTCTAAGTGAACTATGAAAATCCAAGTCTGCTGGACTTAAAGAATTCAAGAGTGAACAAAGAAGTGCCTAGACTGTTGGTCTAGAAGGAATCTTTGAGATTCAGAAAGTGTAAAAGACATCCTTAGTGGATTTCCTACTAGAGGAGTAGAAGAGTGGACTAGAAGCTTTAAGTGCTCTGAACCACTTAAAACTGTTGTGTCTATTACATTCTTGTTATAACTGCCATAACTGATAGAACTGCCTCACTCTCATAAATTCACTATATTTTAAGGGAGATTAAAACAAATATTAATTCCGCTGTGTTTTAATCATTATCAACAAATAAGTTAAAACGAAAAGATTTTTAAATATCTATTCAACCCCCCTTCTAGATAACTATTGTGCCTCCAAGAACTAACAATTGGTATCAGAGCAGGTTCTATTATATAGCCTACAAAGCTTAAGTACATCCAATGGCACACTTACCAAGCGAATCAAGGACTTAAGGAGGCAGCAAGCCACCAATGTGCAACAAAGATAAATTTTCAAATTGGAAAGTTCGGATGCAAGCATACATGGACTCAATAGATGAAGATCTATTTGAAACTATTCAAATGGGCCCTACGTTCCAACAAAGCTTGCACAAACTACAGACGACCCAAATAGAATACAAATCAAAGTCAAAGAAGAATGGACTGACAATGAGAAGAGAGATGTTAAACTCAAAAGGAAGGCCAAAAACATTTTGTATCAATCTTTAGAAGATGATATGTTCAAAAATGTGGTCAACAACAAAACAACAAAGGAGATTTGGGAAGCACTGCTCATCATGCATGATGGAACAGAGGAAGTCAGAGAAAATAAACAATCTCTCTTGACACAGCAATATGAAATGTTTGCACATGTTCAAGGAGAGAATGTCACTGCCACCTCCGAGAGATTCAACGTTCTGCTCAACTCTCTACGAGCCTATGGAAAGATCTATCCAAACAAAGATCTACTCATAAAGTTCATGAGAGCCTTACCAAGCAGGTGGGATGCCAAAACCACTGCTATTAGAGAGTCAAAGAATCTCCATGAGATGTCTGTTCAACAGTTATATGGCAACCTTCTTACATACGAATTGGAGCTGACTCAACGAGCAGAAACTCTATCAGAAGGAAGAAATAAGGATAAGGGTGTTTCTCTCAAAGCAACTGAAAG
Organism: Panax ginseng; assembly: GCA_020205605.1. NCBI lineage: Eukaryota > Viridiplantae > Streptophyta > Magnoliopsida > Apiales > Araliaceae > Panax > Panax ginseng. The sequence continues at coordinate 90,128,573 of CM035143.1, forward strand.
TACCTCCAAGGTCAACACTGAAATTGACTCTGACTATGATGAAGATGATGATGAGGACTTTGCAATGCTAGTGAAAAGACTCATAAGGTTCACGGGTCAAGGCAAAACCAACAAGCCAAAGAAGGTCAGCAACTACAGCAGTCAGGATCAAATGAATAATCTATGCTACAATTGTAAGAAGCCTGGTCATTTCATTTCCAACTGCAACAAACCTCTCATATAAGAACTAAAGAAGAAATCACATCCAAAGAAGGAATACAAAGGCAACAAAAGGCCTCAGAAGAGAGACAAAGGCCTTGTAGCTGGAGGACCATGGAGTGACACAATGACTCAACTCCCGATTCTGGAGATGATGAAGATCTTTAAATAAGGGAAAAAGTCAAGCAAAAAGGTTATGGGTTAGATTCTCTCTCTAGGTTCTTTTCTCTCCCTTCTCTCTAACCCCCCTCCTCACCGTCCATCCCGTTAACTCCTTTTTTCCTCTTTTATCTCCCGCCTCTCCCCCACCTACTCTTTCCATCCTCCCGACCTACTCTGTTTTCCTTTTTTATCTTCCTCCCCGCCCGGCCTTCTCCTCCGCCCTCCTCGTTCCCTGCCCTCCTTTCTTTCTCCTTGTCTCTCCTCGTATCCTCTCCGTCTAGTTCAATGGTTGATCATTCACACCTCTCAGCCAGTAACAGTGTCAGTAGCTCCTCTAGAGATGTTTTTGCTGAGTTTGGGGTTTCCAACCCTAACTCCCCTCTTGTTGATTCTTCTATGGCCAAATCGGCCCCTATCCCTGGCTCTGGGGGCTCCTCTGACTCCCACAATGAGCATGTTTGTACTCTGGGGTCACTATTGGGGACTTCTATGTCAGAAATTTTCAAAGCTGCTCAACCACTTTCCCAGCAAGGTCGGATTGACGCTGCTGCTGAGCGTAAAAAGTGCTCTACTCTTATGGAATTCATCAAGGCACAAGGTTTCTCTATTCAGAATGTAAATGAGTTTGCTAATAAAGGCGATACTATTAGGCTAGTTGATGACCACGACATGTTTGTCAAAAGTACTAAACCAGCTTCAAATGAGATGGTGGGTCTTGCTCCGGTCTCTGGGCTTCACTCTGCTACGGGTATGAGAGAGGGCGACCTGCCTTGACCTTCGGTTGATCGTGTTGGCCTAAGCAATGTGGAGCTCCCATAAGCTAGTGGGTGTGTTCCTGAACCATCTGTTTTGGCCAAAGCTATGCCATACTCTTTGGGGATTCCTATCTCAGACCCACCTCCGGGATCACCGGCTAAGGAATCTTGGAGTGCTATAGTTGACTCAGGATGACAAACTGTGTTTTAAACTGGACTATTTCCCTCCCCCCCCCCCCCTCTCACATCTGAAAAATGGGAGGATTCACATTAGGCCCCCCTCTGACGTCCTTCTGGAAGGGAACTCTCTTTGGAACTCTTTCCTTGTGGGCAACTTCTTAAATTCTCGTCTGCCATTTAAACTTGTCGAAGACAGTGCCCATAAGCTCTGGGAGAAGTATGGTTTGCAAAGAATCTTCCTACAAGATAAAGGTGTTTTTGTCTTCAAATTCTCTAGTCCCCAAAATCGTGAGAATGTTCTGGCGTTGGGCCCATGGTACATTTTAAATAAACTGTTATGCCTCAAGAAATGGAAGGAAGGTATGGACTTCCAATCTGAACCCTGCACAAAAGCCCTAGTCTGGGTGAAGTTCCTAAACGTCCCTATGTCCTATCTGTCTCCAGCAGGGATTAGCTATCTTGCTAGTGGTATAAGCAAACCGTTATTTTTTGATAACTTAACAGGAAAGCTAGAGCCTATGACCTTTGCAAAGGTATGTGTTGAGATTACTTCAGCCTCGAGCCTACTGAACTGTTTGGAAGTGGTAGTGCTGAACGAGGACAACCTTTCTGAAAATGTGGTTATGGTTAAAGTGGAATATCTTAACAGACCTCTTCTTTGTTCCCATTGTAAATCTTTTGGACATTCTCGTGTCTGGTTCCCTACGGCTAATTTCAAATGGGTTCCTAAAGCTAGGGCCCCTGACCCTGTCCCTGACCCCCTTGGTGCTGGCCCATTAGGTGTTACAAGCTCGTAGGATGTCCTTTCTCAGCCTCTGGCTCCCTCGGATCCTTCCCCCTCTATCCTAGGGAATGACTGGATTATGGTGGCAAAGGGCCTAAAGCAGACTGCCTGCCCCTCCTATTCTGCGGGTCCTGTTTCTGTTGTTGGCCCCAATTCCTTCTGTCTGCTCTCTCCTATAGTTTTGCCTCTGGCAGATGGGGTTTCTGACTCTGATGCATCTCTTTCCCCTAATCCTCTTGTGGGGAAATTAAAGCTTATTGATGAGAAGGAATGTCGGGACCTAAAGCAAAAAGCTAAGCTCTATTTTTTTTGTTGCTAAATTTATACTGAAATAAATAAATGGGGGATTACAAAACCGCATGGGAGAAACCCAAACAAAAATAGCAGAGACATCATAGGACATGCCCTATGAAGTAAAGACTATAAAAGGGTACAGGCTTCAGCCCAAAAGAAAAAGTTACAGAACATGTCAAATCATAAAAGATAAGGCGCCCGAACATAGAACCACCGAGACCAGCTACCACGACGATGACCCACTCAATGCCGAAGTCCAAGCCACAGAAGAGACCATCAGGAAAACTAAGTCATCAGGCCGAACTGGCTTAAGCTAGGCAAAGCCGAAGCCCCACTCTACGAAGCTAAGCTCTCTTTCGACCACAGACCTTCCTCAAAGAAAAAGAACAAGGGGGGGGAAGCCCAAAACCTATTCTTAACCTTTTTATGGTTAAGTTTTTCTCTATGAATATTAGAGGTGTAAATAGTAGGGCCAATCAGGCTAGTATAAAGGATCTCATTAGGAAATTTGATATTTCTTTTGTTGGCCTTGTTGAAACTTGGGTCAAAGATCCCAATTCTAGTTTTATTGCTGAGTCCATTTGTAGGAACTAGACATGGTTGTTTAATGATGAATATCATGCGAATGGGAGAATTTGGATTAGTTGGGATCCTACTATTTGGAATGTCACTGTTGTTGCAAAGTCTACTCAACATATTCACTGTCTTCTTGCTTCTTTGGAGCTCAACATTAATTTTTATGTTACGATCATCTATGGCCTCAATACTTCTTCGGGAAGGAAGCTTATCTGGGATGATCTGAGAGCTGTTCACTCTTCTACGAACTCTCCTTGGTACATTTTGGGAGACTTTAATAAGGTTCTCCATCTCTCTGAAAATCAATGGGGGGGGGGGGGGAATGAGCTATGGGACAGCAATATGCGGGATTTCAAGGACTGCATTGATGATACTTCCCTGATTGACCTCAGGGTTGTGGGTCTTTACCATACCTGGTGGGACTCAAGTTGCTCATCTCCTATCTACAGGAAGTTGGACAGATCTATGGTCAACTCTCTTTGGCTGCTTCAGTTCCCTTCTTCTCAATCTAATTTATCCCCGAGGGACCTCTCAGACCACTGCCCAGTTATCGTTCAGACGGGGTTGCATCTTCCTCATTTTCCCAAACCATTTCAATTCTTCAATTTTTTGATTGGCTTGGATAACTTTCATAGTAATGTCAGAAATACCTGGAACATCAATGCCCCTAGTGATCCCATGCAAGCTCTAGTAGGGAGACTCAAATCGGTTAAGAGGGCTCTTATTAGCCTCAACAAGAACCTAGGGAACTTAACCTCCAATTTGAGTCAGGCTAGGGCCCTCCTCCACGCTACCCAGCTTGTGATCCACTCTGATCCTTACAATACGTCTCTTCTTGAAAGGCAGAAGTCTCTCACTGACAGTCTTTGGGCAACTCTTTTATATGAGGAAAAATTTCTAAAGCAAAAGTCTATAATCCAATGGCTAAAGGAGGGTGACCGGAACACAGGTAATTTTCATAGCCAGGTAAAAGCTAGGTGGAATCAAAACAAGATCCTTTCTATTGCTAATTCGGATGGTCATCTAGTAACTGGGCAGAATGAGATCCAACAGGTTGCAGTGGACTATTTTCACTCTATTTTGGGTTCCCCCTCTCTAGCTTGCCTCTCTGAGATTCATAAACCGCATGGTACTATTAAGAGTCTTATGTCCTCCGCTGATGCCTTTGCTCTCACAAGAGATATTACTGATGCGGATGTTCTTGCTACTCTCAATTCTATGAAAAAGAACAAGAGTCCTGACCCTGATGGATTTAATGTTAATTTCTTCTTGGCCTGTTGGGACATCGTAGCCCCGGATTTCACCTTTGCTATCAAATCCTTCTTTCAGTAGGGTTGCTTATTAAGAGGGACCAACTCCACTGCCATTGTTCTTGTTCCTAAAATCCAAAACCGTACCTCTTTGCTAGACTATAAGCCCATCTCATGCTGCAACACTACCTACAACTGTATCTCCAAAATCCTAGTGAGCAGGCTAAAAGGCATTCTCTCTAAGATCATCTTAACTTTTCAAGCTGCGTTTGTCCCGAGTAGAAGGATTGGAGATAATATCCTTTTAGCCCAGGAGCTATTTAGGAATTATCATCGAAATTCGGGTCCTTTCAGATGCGCTTTAAAAATTGACATGCTTAAAGCTTTTGACTCTATCTCTTGGGACTTCTTATGGGAGGCTCTGAAGGTCCTCAATTTCCCCCCAAAATTCATTTTCTGGATCAAGGCTGGTATTACCTCAGTATCTTACTCGGTGAAAGTTAATGGTGGACTTTATGGATATTTTAAGGGAGAAAATGGCCTTCGCCAGGGGGATCCCCTATCCCCTTACTTATTTGTGATTGCTATGGAAGTCCTCTCTATTCTGATATCCAAGGAGACTGCAGAGCCCAATTTCAAATTCCATTGGAAAACAAAACAACTTCAGTTAAATCACTTGTGCTTTGCGGATGACCTAATCCTTTTTTGCCATGGGGTTATCCGGTCGGTTTAATCCTTAAAGGGTGTCTTATAAAGTTTGCCTCCCTTTCTGGCCTCCACCCTAACAAAAACCAAAAGCATGTGCTTTCTGGCTAATGTCCCCCCGGATGATTCGGCAGATACCTGGCCTCTTTGGGCTTCCGTATGGGAGTATTCCCTACAAAGTTCCTTGGAGTCCCCCTTTTAACTTCAAAGCTCAGCCTTGCAGACTGCCGTCCCTTACTCGATAAGATTACCAGCAGGATCCCCTCCTGGACGAACAGATTTCTTTCTTACGCAGGGAGGCTCCAACTCCTTAAATCTGTGCTTTTTCAATCCAATCCTACTGGTCTTCTTTCTTTACCCTCCCTACAACTTCTTTAAAGGAATTAAAAGTTATCTTTAGCAGGTTTTTATGGAAAGGCCCTTCCCTCTCAAAATTTGGGGCCAAAGTGGCTTGGAGCAAGATTACCCTTCCTCTCTCTGAGGGAGATCTGGGCCTAAATCAGTTGGATTTGTGGAATAAAGCCTCTATCCTTCATCATCTTTAGAATACTATTAACCCAACTTCTCCCTCTATTTGGGCTAATTGGGTTAGAACATTTGTACTTAAGGGAAAGCATTTTTGGTGCATGAACATCCCGAACGATTCCTCTTGGATTTGGAGGAAAATTCTAAACTTAAGGACCTTAGCTCGGCAGCATATCTCCTTTTCTATAGGGAATGGAGGCCTCACCAAACTATGGTTTGATCCTTGGCTCTCTGCCTACCCTCTGGCCTCCTCCCCTGCCTCCCCTCTTATCTCTAATTCTAGTTTAGGCCCAAATGCCTTGGTTAGCAACATCATTTCTAACTCAAACTGGGACCTTCCTTTGTCTAACCATCTTGCGATTATTGAATTCCGGCATCTGTTCACTCCAGCTATAAGATGTGACTCTTCGAGAGAGGATGTTGTCAGCTGGGATAACTTAAAGACCCCTGGGGTCTCGATTTCTACAATCTGGAGCCCCCTATGTGCTGCTGGTAATATTGTGCCTCAGGTTAAGCTTGTCTGGCATTCATTCATCCCTCCAAGGTATTCTTTCATCCTATGGCTTGCGTTCTATAATGGGCTTTGCACCTTGGATAGGCTCTCTCGTTTTGGTCTTGGCGTAATTCCTACTTGCCATTTATGCAATGCTCAAAATGAATCCTTTAACCATCTTTTTATCAACTACCCTTACTCATTTTCACCTCCTGGTCTCTGTGTTTCGCCATTGTGGGTGGAAGGGGCTCTCTAGGAACTGGTCCTCTCTTATTTCATTCCTCATTTCATGACCCCATACTCCTATTCACTAGGGAATCCTTCATTTAGGTTTTGCTGCAGTTGTCTATCATATATGGAAGGAAAAAAATTCTAGAATCCATGGTAAAGGGGCTACCCCAGTTCAAACTATTGCTGCTAATGTGTTGCAGATTGTGAAATGCAAACTCCACTCCGTCCACAGATTCCAAAAGGTTAAAGACAGACCATGGTTTGCTCAGCTCACAATCTGACTTATTATGGGTCGGAGTCCTTTTGTTGTTGATTGGTCTGCTATATGTTATGTCCGGGTGTGTCGCAGCAGCTTATATGTTGTTGGCGACTCTTGTTTGTTTGGGTCGTAATGTATGGGTCCGGTATGCCTTGGTGATTTAGCCGTCTGCTGCTTGGGTCGTACCGTTTGGTCCCGCTTCTCGCTTGGTGATTTAATTTGTCTGTGGGGCTCCTTCTCATCGTTGTTCGGGCTTCCTTGGGTCTCGGCAGAGAATGGGGATTTTTGGTTTTGGCAGCAGAAGGGGTTTTATCGTCTGGCTAGTCATTTGCTATTTCTGGGCGTAGCCGATGTTATGAAATGATGTTAGTTGGTTCAAGAACCTCTTTCGGGGCGTCTACATCGCTTTCTTGTCTTGGGTGAGGAGAGGGGTTGGTTGGTGGTGGGTGAGGTGGGGAGGCGAGGAGAGGGGCTGGTTTTGCTTCTGCTTCCATTACCTCACGGAATGTGGGAGGCCGAGTGGAAGCCGTTTGGGGCTTCGGCCTAGAAGGGCACAGATGGGTGTATCTTCAGAATCGAGGGGTTCAGATTGGTATGGCTTCGGCTTCGGCTTTGGCCAGTTGGGATGGTTTCGACAAGAAAGGCTTTGATTGCTTTGGTATCGGGATGGCTTCGTCAGGGATGGCTTCAGCAGAGAAGGCTTCGGCATCAGGTGTCGTTGCTGAGATTGGATGGCTGATCTGAGGTGTGTTCAGAGCGGTTTAGTGGATTGTTTTAGGATTGATGTTCTGAGGTTTGGTCCTCGAGCATCTTAACGATTGTTCCTAGTTTATGCCTGGCTCACCAGTGAATTGATCGTCTTGTATCAGATTCTTATTATCATGCCCGCCTGTAATCCTTTATAGTCCTTACATCACAGGGTCTGTCCTATGGTGTCTTTGCTATATTCTGATTGGGTTTCTCCCATGAGTTTTGTAACCCCCCATTTATTAATTTTAGTCTAAATTTAGCAACAAAAAAAAAGATCATCAAATATCAAATCTGTGCCTAATGGCCAAACATGCAAAGGACAAACAGAACTCCAACATACATGAAGTAACTATCAATGAGGTATTTGACTTTAACTCTCCTGATGTAGACATTAATGATTTAAGGACTGCTCTGCATGGTATAACATCTGATCTGCATCAATACATGAAATGGTTCAGAGTTCAGTCGAAGGATTATTCACTTCTTCAAGAGGAGAAAAAGAAAGTTCAAGAAGAACTCGAAATAGCCCTTCTAAGTACTAACTCTCTCTCCAAGCTTGAGGCTGAGAATAAGTTCTTAAAACAGACTAATGAGCTCAATGCACAAAGAAAGTTAAGTCTAACCTCTAAAATTGAGGAACTAGAAACGACTATCTCTACATGGAATAAATCCTCATCATCCATGGACTCCCTGCTCTCTAGTCAGAGAAGTGCATCTGACAGAACAGGCTTAGGCTTTGGGGAATTCACCTTAGAGCCATGAATAGAAAAGATAAATGAAACTAGCACTAGTAATGCTTCACGTTTTAGTAGAGGCATTACATTTATGAAATCCTCACAGAAGGAAGAACCAGTCTAACCCTGTTCTACTGATTCAATCCATACTCCAACGAGTAAAGGATCTCATTCAATCCATAGTCCAAGGAATAAAGGATCTCATATTGGCCTGGGTTTTAGAAAAGAGAAGAGTAACCCATCCTCTACTCACCAACCTCGAAGGATCGTAGAGTATAGTAAGACCAACTCTACGAATCAACTAGGAAGGTATAATAGAGGTAAGGTACACTCTTCACAACTCATGAAACCCAAGGACATGTGGAAGAAGGAAAATTAGTTTAACAGGAGGATGACTAAAGAACCACAAAAGTCCAAATGGAGAATGAATTCTCACACACACACAGGTATGCATCATACTAGGTGTTTTGTGTACAATAGAGTTGGTCACAAGGCTGCAAAGTGCTATTATAATTTCATGCATGTGAGACCCAAAATCAAGCAGATTTGGGTCCCCAAGGGTACTAATAAAGTAGGACTCATGTAACTTATCAAGTCATTTATACATGCCTCTAAAGCATATTGGTCTGCTCACTTCATTCTTCTTGCAGCAGTTTTGAAAGATCTCTAGTCTTCCATGTCTAGATTCTTATGGTAGGGTCCATCCATTGACAAACACGGCTCTAAAGTTTCTTGGACAAAGATTTGTCTTCCCTTTGCAGAGGGTGGTCTAGCAATAAAAAATCTAGCAGAATGGAATAAATCGCTTATCTTAATGCATCTTTGGCACGTCATAAATCCCCTGTCTCCATCTCTTTGGGCCAAATGGGTTCATATTACACAGCTCAAGTCTAAATCCTTCTGGGCTATCCCTATCCCTCCTGACTGCTCTTGGATCTGGAGGAAAGTATTACAATGCAGGGATATTGCCCGAAGGCACATATCTTATGACATTGGAAATTGAGCTAATATTAGCCTTTGGTTTGACCTATGGATTGGTCAATCTCCTTTGACAAATTATGTTCACTCGTCTCTAATTGTCAACTCTGGGCTTGGTCCTTCTGCTTGTGTGAATAGCATTATACGTGACTCTAGGTGGGTCTTACCTTCTTCGAACCACCAGGATGTCATTGCTTTCCGGAACTCTAGACCTTGTAACTCTACAAACTGTGATGGTCTTTTATGGGATGGTACCAAGGATATAAAGGCTACTACTATCTGGAATTCTATTCGGCTAACAGGGCCTACTGTGTCTTAGCATAGCTTGGGTTGGCACAAGATTGTGCCCCATTGGCAATCTTTTATTCTCTGGCTTGCCTTTCATAAAGGGCTTCGGACACTTGGCAGATTGACTCAATTTGGCATAGATATCAACCCTATGTGTGTGCTCTGCTCGAATGATAGGGAAACCTTTAACCATTTATTCTTTGAATGCTCTTTTTCCTTTCAGATTATGATAGCTGTCCTTCGGCAGTGCGGATGGAGAGGGTTTAGTAGGAGTTGGGCTTCAATTACTGACTTTATCTTTAGCCGCTCCTGCACACATTTTCACTCTAGTCTTCTCCGATTTGGGTTTGCTGTTGTGGTCTATAGAATCTGGACAGAAAGAAATGCTAGGATTTTCTCCCATTCATCCACCCCTGCTCGGATTCTCATTCGTGATATTATTCATTTGATAAAGTGTGGGCTTCAATCAAATGCTAAATTTCAAAAAATCAAGTCTAGACTATGTTATAGATCTTTTGTGTTGTAATTGCACTCGCAGATTTTGAATTCGTAGAGTGGGATTTTGGCAGAATGGGGCCTTCGTAGAGTGGGGCCTCCGTAGCGTGAGGCTTCGTAGTGTGGGTCATGGTAGAGTGGGGTTTCGTAGAGTGGGGTTTAGGCCAAGTGGGGTCTTCGTAGAGTGTGACTTGGGCAAATGGATCCTTCGTAGAGTGGAGTTTAGGCCTCGAGTGGGTCGTCTTTGTAGAGTGGGGCTTTGTAGAGTGGGTCATCTTCGGCAAAGTGGGGTTTGGGCTTCAGTTATGAGGGGCTCGGATCGATGGGGCTTCGTAGTGTGGGGGTTTTGGACATGTGGGGTCTTCGTAGAGTGACATTTCGTAGAGTGGACCTTTCGTAGAGTAAAGCTTCGGCCTCGAGTAGGTCATTTTATAAAGTGGGGCTTCGTTGAGTGGGTCGTCTTTGGCTAAGTGCGGATATTTTGGGCTTCTGTCTTTGGCAAAGAGGGGCTTGTATGGGTCTTTGGGCTTCGCTATTGAGCGGCTCAGTTTGGTGTTGTCACGGCTTCGGCTAGTTTCGGCCTTATGACTTCGTATTATTCCAGCTGGTCTCATCTGTGGCAATGTGGGGCTCGGCTAGGCGGGGACACGCAGAGTGGGGCTTCGTAGAGTGGGTTTTCGTAGAGTGGGGCTTCGACAATGAGTGAATCGTCGTCATGGTAGTTGCTTCGGGGGTTCCGTATTTGGGCGTTTTATCGTTGGGTTTCTTTTTATGCTTTGACATGTACTGTAACCTTTCTTATTGGGATGTTGCATGTAACCTTTTATAGTAGTCCTTACGTCATAGGGCATGTCCTATGTTGTCTTTGCTATTTCTGTTTGGGTTTCCCCCATGCAGTTTTGTAATCCTTCATTTTATTTATTTCAGTCTAAATTTAGCAAAAAAAAAATATGGGTACCAAAATGAAGGTTTAATGTTACCACAGGAAAAGAGCTCCCCAATCACAACCTGGTATCTGGACAGTGGATGCTCAAGGTACATGACTAGGAACAAAGCCCTTTTGTCTAACTACATAGAGAAGGAAGGACCCTCAGTCATCTTTGGAGACAACCGCTCTGGCAAGACAAGAGGTTATGGCTCAGCTGGAAATGGTGCAGTATCCTTCAGTAAAGTGGCATATATGGAAGGACTACAACACAATCTTCTGAGCATTAGCCAACTCTGCGACAAGGGTCATCAAGTAACATTCCTCAACAATCAGTGTCAAGTCAGAGATTTGAAGACATCTGCTGTAAAGCAAACTGGGACAAGAGAAGGAAATGTCTACACGGTAAATCTTCGACAACTGAGCTCAGACGAGACAATATGCTTTCTGGCTAAAGCATCTAAAGAAGTGAACAAAGCATAGAAGACTGTCTCATCTCAACTTCAAGAGCATGTCTAAATTAGCCTCGAAAGATCTAGTAGCAGGCTTACCCAAGCTCAGCTTCGTCAAAGAAAGGCCTTGCAATGCCTGTCAATTTGGAAAGCAGACCAGAAGCTCATTCAAGAGCAAAACCTCCAACTCCATTGACAAGCCCCTATAGCTGCTACACATGGACCTATTTGGGCCAATTCCAACAACGAGCCTTGGAGGAAAGAGATACTCATTGGTTATAGTCGATGATTACACCAGATTCACATGGGTGTTCTTTCTAACCTCAAAGGATGAAACAAGCTCCCAACTGATCAAGATGTTCAGGCAGTGATGAACGAAAAAGGAGAGAAAATCAAGGCTATAAGAAGTGATCATTGCAGAGAATTCGACTTCTCAGAAATGGACTAGTTCTGCACAGACAATGGCATCAATCATAACTTCTCACCTTAACGAACCCCTCAACAAAATGGAGTAACTAAGAGAAAGAATAGAACGTTGATAGAGGTTGGAAGAACGTTACTAGCAGCAGCCCATCTACCTGAATACTTCTGGGCAGAAGCTGTCAACACTGCATGCTACACGTAGAACAGATCACTAATACACTCTACGATCAAGAAGACACCCTACGAACTGTGGAAAGAAAGAAAGCCAAGTGTCAGCTACTTTCATGTATTCGGATGTGCATGCTACATTCTCAACAATGGAAAGCAGTACTTGACAAAGTTTCAACCCAAGTTAGATGAAGGAATCTTTCTTGGATATGCCATAGACAGTAAGGCCTACAGAGTGTTCAACAAGAAGACACTGAGTGTTGAAGTCTCAATTCACATCATCTTTGAAGAGACAGACTTAGACAAAATAGTGCTTCAAGACACTACGACCGACAGTTCAGACACTACGAATGAGGTCGTCGAGCTCAACACTACGATCGTAGTGCCAGATAGTGAAATCGTTGAGCAAAGAAATGAGACCGTAGAGAGGCCTATGCCAGATAACGAACCTCCACACCAAGAAGAAGAAATAGATCTTGAAGACCTAAGACAAGAAGGCATCATGACAGATGTCCCAACAGGAAACAGATGGGCAAGAGATCATACTCAAGATTTAATCATTGGAGATCCAAGTGCTAGAGTCAAAACAAGAGCTGCCACCCAAAATGAATGTTTCTATCTAAGCTTCCTGTCACAAATGGAACCGAAGAAGGTGGATGCTATGGAAGACTCCAGCTGGATAGAAGCCATGCAGGAAGAACTTAATCAGTTTGAAAGAAGCAAAGTATGGAGATTGGTACCAAGACCAAAAAGTCACCCTGTCATTGGAACCAAGTGGGTCTTCAGAAACAAGATGGATGAAGTTGGAGTAATAACTAGGAATAAGGCAAGACTAATGGCCAAGGGCTACTCTCAGGAAGAAGGCATTGACTACGATGAGACATTTGCACCTGTTGCCAGACAAGAAGCCATCAGAATATTCCTTGTCTTTGCTGCTCACATGAAATTCAAGGTCTTTTAGATGGATGTCAAAAGTGCATTCCTGAATGGTGAACTTCAAGACGAAGTCTATGTAGAGCAACCTCCAGGTTTCATCAATCCATCTCTTTATAATTATGTTTATAGATTAGACAAAGCCTTATATTGTCTTAAACAAGCACCCAGAGCATGGTATGAAACACTAACTAACTTTCTTATTGAAAATGGGTTCACTAGAGGTAGAGTAGATACCACATTATTCCTTAGAAAGCATAAAGACAAAGTCATATTAGTTCAAATATATGTTGATGATATTATTTTTGGTTCTACTGATGCAAAGCTATGTAAGAGATTCTCCAAGCTTATGCAGAGCAAGTTTGAAATGAGTATGATGGGTGAGCAGAACTTCTTTCTTGGACTACAAGTAAAGCAGACTGATGAGGGAATCTTCATAAACCAAGCCAAGTACATCAAAGATTTACTTAAGAAATATGGCATGGAATCAGCCTCTCCCATGAAAACCCCAATTTCTCCTGCAACCAAGCTTGACAAAGATGAAAAAGGTAAAAGTATTGATATAACTAAATACGGAGGTATGATAGGCACTCTTTTATATCTAACTGCTAGTAGACCAGATATAATGTTTGCAACATGCATTTGTACTAGATTTCAGGCTAATCCTAAAGAATCACATTTAACTACTGTAAAGAGGATTTTCAGGTATCTCAAGGGTACACCTCACTTGGGGCTTTAGTATCCCAAGGAGTCCTCATTCGAACTAACAGGATACACAGATGCTGAATTTGAAGACTGCAAAATAGATAGAAAGAGTACCAGTGGCACCTACAATTGCTAGGAAACAAACTTGTGTCCTAGTTTAGCAAGAAGCAAAACTCAATATCTACTTCAATTGCAGAAGCTGAATACATTGCTGTTGGCAGCTGCTGTGCTCACATCCTATGGATGAAAAATCAGCTAGAAGATTATGGGTTTGAATTCAAATCCATACCTATTCACTGTGATAACACAAGTGTCATAGCAATAACTCATAATCCTGTCATGCATTCTAGGAGTAAGCATATAGAAATAAGGTATCACTTCATTAGGGATCATGTGCAAAATGGAACTATATCTTTACAATATATCCCTACTGAAAATCAACTTGCTGATGTCTTTACAAAGCCTTTAAATGAATCCAGGTTTAACAAGTTAATAAGTGAGCTAGGCATGCTTAAATTACAACCATTAAAAATATGCTCTAGTTTCTGCTAACCATACAAATATAAAGGCTATGTTCGAAATCATAGACGTGATCAAAGGAAGTCCACGATTGTAGAGCTGAAGTGACATGAAAGACAACGATCGCAGTGCAGACTCAACGATGGCAGAGCCCCATCAACAAAACAAAGGAGCATCCTGTGATGATAAAGTTCAAAAACAAAGCAATCTCTCTGATAAGTGCCTCAGGAACAAACCTAACCCTTGATTCACTCAATGAGTTTGGCCCTTCCCGAGTCACCTTAAACCAATAAGAATGCTAAGTCAAAAGTTCATCACAAGGATTCGGTCAGACTCAACAATCGTAGTGCAGATACGACGACTGCTGAGCAGACACGACTATTGCTGAGCAAACACGACGATTGCTGAGCAGACACGACGATCGTATTTCAGACTCGATAAATGAAAAGCAGACTCAACAATCACAAAGGCCACCTCAACGATCGTAGTCCTCCCTAAGGACACATTAGCTCAGAAGGCATATGGCAAATTAGTACAATCCTCCTCAGTCAAATTCGTAAAGCCAAGCAGAATTTGACACCTGTCCTATTAAACAAAAATGGAGAGAGGGAAGTTACAAGTACAGTTTGAAAATGCCTTTTTGAAATCAGAAGTTTAAAAAGATTATCTCTCTCCTCTCTCTGTACAAGGAGAAACCCTAACCTTTAAGAAAGTTCAGATAACCATACTCCTTGCAAAGAAATCAATGGCAGCCTCTAACGTCGTCTCTGGCTACAGACTATGCTTTGATGAGTTCAAAATCGCTGAACCCAAATTTCACAAGATTCTGACATTGATAAAGAAGGCAAGTCTCGAAGACCCTCTGGGTACGAGCACATGGATCTACCCTAAGCTAATAAAAGAATTCTACAAGAATGGGGAGTTCAAAAATGAAGTCTTCATGACGAAAGTCAAGGACGTGGAAATCAAGCTAAAGGCTGAGAACATCAACCTATCCCTAGGCTTCAAATCGGAAGGTTATTGGTTTTTAGATGGCATTGATTTCCATGAAGGACTTAAGAAGATGCATCACAAAAAATTCCCCACTGTTAGAGGATTCAAGAAAAAGGAATTTCCTCAGAGGTATGAATTTTTGTCCGATATTATTGGGAAGTGTATATGCTACAAAAGTTATGGCCACGATTATGTAAATGAAGTGTATCTAAAGCTCGTGACTACCATAAGTTGTGGGATACAACTTAACTATGGAGCTCTACTGCTTGAATGGATAAGAAAAATGGATCCTTAGCTCGAAGAAGACAAAGGGCTCTCAAAAGATGCTCTACAGGCAATTTATAAGAATCATTCTACAGTCTGCTCTGGGTGATAAGATTGGGGACGATGAAGGAGAGTCCATCAATCCAAACAGACAGATGACCTAGCAACTGTTTGAAAACTAGAAAAAGAACCCAGCTGAAAATATACGCAGGATGACTGAGTCCAGTGGAAGAACTTGTGATCTAAAGGAATATGGGATTCCAAGAAACATGTCAGTCGTTAAAGAGACTGAAAAAGATGAGGAAGAGATCAACAAGGGATAACCCACTGCCCTTGTTAGAAAAGGTAAGGGCAAGAGAAAGCTAAAGACTAGGATAGTAGAAGAACCTCAAGGGTCTACCACTGATATACCTGTAGAGTCCTCTGATATTGAGACTCTAAGGATCCTAAGAAGAAAAGAACAGCAGGCTGAGGCAGATGAAGATAGAGCTACCATATCACAGCTGATGAAGAAGAAAAAAATCAGTCACAATTCTAAGAGGCCATCTGTCTCTTCGATCGTCGACTCTCTACCGATCGTAGAGACCAGACTGAACACCTCAAGCAAGGAAGTTGTAGCACCAGATGGTCTAACTGATCAACAGGACAGAGTTGAAGCTGAAGAAAGTCCTGAGGCTGTAGCTCAGCCAAGAAAACCAAGAAAAAAATTGGTTAAGAAGTACATCATTGTCAATGAAGGAGTACTCAAGGAGGAAGACAAAACGATGGCTGCTAAAAAGGAACTATCCAAAAAAAGCCAAAAGGACATAGCTCAAGCTGAGGGGGAGATACCTAAAGTTCTCACTCTAGAAAATGCTCCAGCTGAGGGGGAGATACCTGAAGTTCCTTCCTTAGAAAATGCTTCAGCTGAAAGGGAGCTACTAGTCCTGCAGATGGATGATCATGTTGAGGGGGAGACTCATGATATCCCCATAACAAAAGAAGCTACTCCTGCAGAAAATGAAAGAGAACCTGAGCAAGAAAGTCAAAAGGAAGTCATTAAAATAGTGGAATCCTCAAAAAGAGATAGAGAAGTAGAGGAAGACAAAGATGATGATGAACTTGAGATCACAGGTGTGGGTCGTGATGGGTATAAGAGTTATCTCTATAATCAGCTGTTCTCCTATCTCCCCATGATGCCTTTTCATCAAGCTCAAATTCTAAACTCCTGGAGTCACATGTTTTGGAGCTTCAAAGAATATCCAGCCATCTCTGTGCTAGCTCATGGATTTCCAGGCAACTTCAACTTTGCCAAAAAGCTGATCACAAATGGTCCCTCCTCAAGAATGGTGCATGAGGTATTAACTATCCCAATCCTTTTTAAAGTGAATTACTATCCACTGTCTATTTCCAGCCAATTTTATGAATTTCCAAGCAGGTTGGAAGTGGTTCTAAATCCACCAAGTCAATCCCTAGTTACAGAATCCCAAAATTTTGTAACTGATTCACCAAATGTGCCAAACTTCATATTGATCCCAACTCTCATCATCCCTACGATTACTGACTCTAGCCCCATCGTAGTCCCAAGCTCACATCGTAGAGCCACCCTCTTCAGACACCCAAACGAAGTCCCCTCCATCAGATATTCCATCTTCATCCACCAATGAATACTTCAACCTTGATCCCCTCTACTCCTTGTAAGATCAATACAAGAAAACATCCCCTCCTTTAAACAATCCACAACTCAGTGAACTACTTTCAGATCTGCCCACCAAAGCTGAGTTGACAGAAGTGTCCAAGAAAGTGATCAAGGACATCGATGATAGCCTTGAAGCTCACATAGAACTCATTCATCTCAGACTGACAAAAATGATCAATGATGCAAATAATCTCCCAACCACCCTAAACTCTGAACTTACAAATAAGCTGAGGGAGATCATCAAGGAAATGGCTAAGAGCATAAAGGACAGGGATGATATTCACTTTCTAGCAGCTAAAAGACACAGAGATGCAATTCTTGCCTTCTAAACAACTTAAAACTCCCAGAATAAACTTATGTTGGAAAGCATCATCAATCTGCAAACTGCCATAAAAGAATTCCAACAATTCTACATCAACCAAGGACATCAGACTAACAATGTTCTAACCGTCCTCAAAAACAGGGAAGCTCGATCTAACGCTCTGATCAAGGAAAATCGAGAGGACATTGCTCAAACCCAAAGCCAACTCAACGAGCTCATCCAAGGAGTGACTCGCCTATCCGAAGACATTCAAACCCTTGATGCTAACATAAAGGGGGAGAATAAAGGGAAAGGATTTCAAGCCAAGGGCAGGGGCAGAGGACAATTCCAAACTCAAGCTTCAAGGAGTCCTCCTACAAGGAAATTCCACCAATAGACTCCACGATACGGCCATCAGACTCAACGATCTGATCAGCAGGAAGTTATAATGGCTCAACTAATAAGGAGTCAAGGGCCAACTTTAAGCTCACATAATGTGACCACAACAGGCCTAAGAAGGCCAATTGGAGATCCTGCAGTCATGAATAGGCATGATCACTGTAAAACCCCAACTTTTTGAATAAAGATGAATTTTTTTAAATATTATTTTTGAATATTATGGAGTGAAATTGATATAATAGTTGTGGGTAATATTTATAAATTTTGCAAAGTACGCAAATTGTTATATAATATTCGATTGGTCGGGGAATATTCATTTTAACGAGGAATATTAGTACAACGGCACAATCATTGGTGGACCCTAGCAAAATTATTGTCGGATTGAGAAAACGACAAAAATACTTTATGAAAATAACGGCGGAAGTTTTACCGTTAACTGTTGAAACACCCGGTGTTAAAAGTACAGTAATACGTGAGGTTGCATAGTAGCACACGGTATTAATTATTGATGCTTAAGTGATAAGTCACTCAGTTTTGTTTGTATTATTAATGTAATAATACAGAAAATCTTTTTATATAAAACAGAATACTTTTATAAAGTTATTCTATAAATAGAATATATTATATTCTATTATGCATAGTGTTGTATAATTGTCTCGCATAGTGTTTTGCATAGTAAAATCTTTTTATATAAAACAGAATACTTTTATAAAGCTATCTGTTTTATTAGACAATAATTAGAATATATTATATTTTATTATGCATAGTGTTTGCATAGTGCTTGTATAGTGTTTGCATAGTAAAATCTTTTATAAAGTTATTCATTTTATTAGATTATAAATACAATATATTATATTTTATTTTGCTTTAAATATGGACCATCAGATTAAAGTAAATCAATCTCGACCATTCATGAGTTAGTTACTATGCATTCCATTTTTCTATAAATAGAAGTTCATTCATTCATTATTTTCTTACGAATTCACTGAAACTCTAGAGAGATAAACTATAGAGAGAAAGAAGAAAGTATTCTGCTACTTCACTACTTATATATCCAGTACTCTTCTTCTTAAGGTTGGGAATATTATTTGTTGTACTCGTAAGGAGTGTTATTCTTTCTTATTCATGAAGAGAACTGTTGTTATTCCAATTCTTATTATTCTGTTGGAATAACCTGTATACGCGGTCTACCCTATACTTGGTGACATTCTTCTATTATTCTGTTGGAACATCATGTATGTATGTATTTTACGGACTGGGTTCCGTCTTTATTATTATTCCGTTGGAACATCTTGTCTGTGTATTTTACACTGGACCTGGTTCCGTCTTATTCTTATTCGGTTGGAATATCCTGTCTGTACGTTTTACGCCGGACCTGATTCCGTCCTTATTAGTATTCTATTGGAATAACATGTCTATGCGAAGTACCGCATGCATGGTGATTTCTGTTGTTATTCCATTCTTTATTATTCTGTTGGAACATCCTGTCGGTGCGAATTTTGTCTGACCTGGTTTCGTTATTATTATTCTGTTGGAATAACTTTATACATGCTGATACCGCATGCATGGTGATTTCTTTTGTTATTGCATTCTTTATTATACTCAGTTGGTTAAAGTTTCGACTTCTATACTCCATGAAATTAGTAGAATATCCTTGATATTTGCGCTTCATCCAGTATCTTTTCATGGAAATATTCTTCTGATCATTCTTAAATTTTACTCTACAAAACAGTATCATGTTGACAATTCGGACGTTAATAATTCCTGGATAAAATAATTCTTAAACTTGTTTTATTGAATTCTTATATCATTGTCATCATCCTCATGTTTATATTTTGTTGAAAGTCATATGTGGCCTGCAGGGGCGGATCCAGACGGATTGTTCAGTGGGGTCAAACTCGAAAAAAAAAATTCTTACAAATAAAAATTTCATAAAATAACTTACAAAACTAAACAATCCTCAAATATTATTTATAATAACATTTTTCGAGGTTTCATTGCTTAAAATTGTTGCATGATATAGCCTCATTTTTAATAGTTACAAAAATATCATGCTCAATGTATGTTACTAAATAGTCATTCATCCATTCATCTCCCATTTGGTTACGGAGTTCATTCTTCACGATATTTATGGCTGAAAATGTCCTTTCAACGATTCTGCGAGCAATGGGCAAAAAGAGAGCCAATTTCAGCAACAAATAGACTTGGGGATACACATCATCCTTTCTTTTCTGAACCAACATTTGAGCCAATTCCCCAATTCCTTCTATACTCGAAAAATTAGAATCGGTTCTCTATATCCACAATATAGAAGAATAGAAAAATTGGCTTAATGACTTGGTGGGATTTAGGAATTAGGGATTGTTGCCTAGTGTCTGCTCACTTAGTATATATATAACATAATACAGTGGGATCATGTTTCTTAGTATACATGTTCACTTTAGACCCTCTTAATATTTTTTTTCCTAATATGACCCTCTTAATTTTTTTTTCTCCTAATATGACCCCTGACCCCTCAAAAATTGGTGGGGTCAGTGTGCCCCCTCGCTTCTAAAGCGGTCCCACCCCGTGGCACAGTGGTGCATAGATGGACTTGGTATGATTATGACCAGGGATTATTCGGTTGTAATCATGG
Organism: Panax ginseng; assembly: GCA_020205605.1. Taxonomy (NCBI): domain Eukaryota; kingdom Viridiplantae; phylum Streptophyta; class Magnoliopsida; order Apiales; family Araliaceae; genus Panax; species Panax ginseng. The sequence goes on from CM035143.1 coordinate 90,148,625, forward strand.
CTGTAATATTACAAATGATGTGGTAAAAGTTCTCATTGGCCCGTAGTGCATTGATGGATAGTTGTTGGGATGATCATGACCATTAATGAATACACAAATATTCTTGGCCCGTAGTGCATGGATAATTATGGTCGTGATGCTAAAGAATATCCTTGGTAGTAGTGCTGGGGTGATTCGATGATGTGGAATATTTATTAAGTCGAGTCTCGCAATAATAAAGTGATGAAAAACCTTTTAAATCATAAAAGATAGTAGATTTTATTTTCTACTTGACTCTTTTAATGGATTGTTTGTTCATTGCAGCTTAAACTTGATGTCTATTATATTTTATCGGTTTAACATTGTTGGAGACTAATGATAATTTATTCGCATTATCTTAGTTATAATATTTCTTCGAGCTAGTTGAGCTCACCCTTTCTTTCACCGTTTATTCTCTTGAAATGAGAATATAGGCGAGACGCAGTCGGGGAACGGAGTGATGGTCCAGAGGATAGCATTAGTAGTCCTCACTATTACGTGAAATAGTGTGATAATAATTGTAATGAGGACTCCTTTTGAGTTTGTATAATCTCTAGTAGATAATATTTGTATTCAAACTCACAGTTTATGTTTGTCGTATTGTACACGACAGTTGTATTAGTAAGTTGTATTTGAATTTTGTACCATGTATCTGACGACCCAAGATGGGTGATGTATACCTAATTTTGGGGGCATCACAATCACAATCCTAGGTTAAGCTCAAGTGGGCTGGAAGATCTAGCCCGGAGAGATGAAGCAAGCAGGAAAAGAAGGGCTGAGGAGTATGTCAATCCTCCACGCAAAAGATCAAAGAAATAGAGATAAGTGAATGTTTAAATTCTTATTGATGTAAAGCTAAATTGTAATATTCTTCGAACATCAATAAATTCATGCTTATTCTCTAGAAATTTCAGCTGCTCACTGAAATACTAAGTCATATTTACTTTCCTGAAAATGCATCTAGAAACTAATAATCATGACAACAAATCTCCTTGGTTATGCCAACATGAAATAGGGGGAGATTATTGGGAGAGTGCATATTTTGATTTGATGTTTAAATGTAAATGTTCATGATTATATGTAAAGTCCTTCCAGAAATATATGTACAAGGACTTAGTGATAGATCAAATTTGTTAGGGTGATCTACATCTTGAAGTGTAATAGATAGGCTTCAAAAAGAATCGTAGTGTATCAAGCTGATCAAGATTACAGAAGCCAAGGCAGAAACGTAGAGCTTCGAGGATCGTAGTGTGCCTGCCTTGAATGACCTCTTCGAAAATCGTAGAGTGATCCCAACGTTTGCCGAGCTAACTCAGAGATCGTAGTGTGCTCTCAAAAACGTAGAGCTTGCAAAATAAGCAAGTGAAGATCGTAGTGTGCAAGTCTTTAAGAGAAATCATAGGATAGCATCAAACCATGCACCAAGGTGACAAGACACCATGATTTGGATCGTAGAGTATCATCTGCCTTATGTCAGAAGCATCGAGCCCTACCTTTTGTTTGGAGAGAAATTCCAACAAATGTGGAATGGGTTTTAAACGTTGAAGTCCTCACCAGTCCCAATGGCACAAAAGATATCCTTAGTATACAACAAAAGGAACGTATTCAAGAAGCTAATGAAAGGACCATAGGACAGAGGAAAACACATTTTCAGGTGTTAGGTGAGAAAGTAGTCTGTTGTGTCAGTGGGCCAGGATACAATTCAGAAGGTGTGCAGAAAAGTCTCCATCAAAGTTGAGAAATGTCAAACGCATTTAATGCTTCATCAAATGGCTTCAACGGATAGATTTTAAGGATCACATATATGCAGAAGATATACAGACGAGAGAAAAAAGCAAGCATTGAACAAAACGTACAAGAACACTCAATGCTCAACTCTACGATCTAAGAAAAAGAGAAAGCTTGCTCAGCTACTCAGTTCTTTTCGAACAAGTGCTTAACAGCAACTGAGTAGCACCAACCCAGAACTCAACAACTACTAATCAACTGAAGTAAGAGTTCCAAGTCAGAAGGACTTGAAGAGTTCTAAGTGAACCATGAAGAGTGAAGTCTACTGGACTTGAAGAGTTCAAGAGTGAACTAAGAAGTGCCTAGACTGCTGGTCTAGAAGGAATCTGTGAGATTCAAAAAGTGTAAAAGACATCCTTAGTGGATTTCCTACTCGAGGAGTAGAAGAGTGGACTAGAAGCTTTAAGTGCTCTGAACCACTTAAAACTATTGCGTCTATTACATTCTTTCTATAACTGCCATACCTGCTATAACTGCCTCACTTTCATAAATTCACTATATCTTAAGGGAGATTAAAATAAATATTAATTCCGCTGTGTTTTAATCATTATCAACAAACAAGTTAAAATGAAAAGAATTTTAAATATCTATTCAACCCCCCCCCCCCCCCTTCTAGATAACTAGTGTGCCTCCGGGAACTAACAAGATTGTATACGTTTATTCTTAGCCTATGATGAGATTGAAATTTTGTAGACAAGTACATTACTAAGTATGAGAACCTTGATGTAGTTTCTGTTATAATACGGGTAGCACGTTAATAACATCTATGTTAATGGATTAGTTCAAATTGTTACATTAAGATTTTCTAAAGGATAATGCTAGTGTAAACGAGAAAGTGACAAGGTTAGGTAGTGAAAGAGAAAATTAGGCAAGAACCTAAGTTTGGGGGAAAATATGGGGTATATGAGCTTTATATAAAAACATATATATATAAAAAAATTAAAAATAAACACCATGGCTAGTTTTGTTTTGGGGCCTTTGTTACTTGAGCAAGTATGCCTGTAGGGGTGGGGTGTCTTAACACCTAGCGCCCTTAGGTCTTTTATGGTCTGGGAGTCGTTGGTTGAAAGTTCGCTAAGGGGTAGCACTGTTAGCCTAATGGAATGAGACACTGCACAGTCACGTTAAAAAATATATATATCAATGTGTGAAACGGGAAAAGAGCAAAAAGCCCCCGTGAAAAAAAAAATATCGATATATATATATATATATATATATATATATATATATATATATTTGCTAAGTTTGTTTGTTTGTATAAAAGTACCAAAAACAATGGCTAAAGGGCATACCCCAGAATATAGTATCATCATCTAAGAAGTATAGATGATGAGACAATACATGGAAGAGAACCCAACTTAAAAATTAACCTAATAACCAATTACAGTAATGGAACCCTTGATAGTGGCCTATGTGAACCCTTGATAGTGGTAATTGTTTAGTTTTAGATGGAACTTGTCTGCCTTTGAACTTTTTTAGTTTGTGCTATATGATTCCTTATAAGAAACTGGTTATGTATTGAATTTAAGTCGATATCGGTTAACATGGGTGTTGAACACACACACACTATATTAGTGATAACAGTTTAAGATACAAAGAGTGATAGGGAATTACGGATTGGTTTTGATATGAAGTTTTGACATGTTTATTTAATTTTTCTAAGGTTGTATGAGTAAGCTGTTTACTGTCTTATGACTGGATTCGTAGTATGTAGTTGTTAATTGCATTGCATGTTGCTTGAGGACAAGAAAGGTTCAAGTTTGGGGGAATAGAAGAATGTCACAGATGGGTTAGATTCTCTCTCTAGGATGTGTTCTCTCCCTTCTCTCTAAACTTTATGTTTCCTTCCATCTATTTCCGTTATCTCCCTTTTTCCTTTTCTGGTCTCCCACCCATCCTAACCAAACTTATATGTCTTTACCAAACTTTTATGTTTTCCTCTTTTAGGTCCATCCCCTCTCTTCCACCCTCCTTCGTACTTTCTCCCTTCCTCCTTTGTACTCCTCCGTCTCACTTCCCTTCTCGCCATGGTTGATTTCTCGCACCTTTTGACTGGCAACTCTGAGAGTAGCCTTTCTCATGACCTCTTTGTCAATTTCGGGGTTTTAAATCCAAACTCCCCTGCTGTAAATGATATGGCTATGGCAGAATCTGACCCCATGCCTGTTACAACTAATTTTGCCACTGTTGAGTCTTCTGACTCAGAAGCTAACAACATTGCTACAGGAAATTTAGGTCCAATGCTTGGCCCATCCATGTCCGAGATATTCAAAGCAGCACAGCACCTATCGCAACAGGGTCGCCTTGATGCAGCTGATGAACGTAGGAAGTGTCTTACCTTAATGGACTTCATTAAAGGCCAAGGTTAATCGCTTCAAAATGTAAATGACTTCGCTAACAAAGGAAAATTTGTTAGGTGTGTTAACGACCACAACATGATAGATCTTGGCTCCCTTAAATCCTCCAATAAACTTCCTACGGTTCTTGCACCTATGTCGGGTCTGAAATCTTCTAAGGACGCGTCCCCCCTCTCTTGATGCCTGCGTGGAGGTAAAATGTGATGTAAACCCTCCTGAAGCTATTAAGCCTTCTAAACAATCTTGGAGTGATGTGGTAACCAAGAGTGACCCAAAACTCTGCTCTACACTTGAATATTTCCCCCTTGAACCTCCAACTTCGGAGGATGGAGTAATACGCATAAGACCTCCGGCTGAGGTTCTCCTAAAGGGAAACACCCTCTGGAATACCTGCCTCGTGGGAAGCTTTATCAACTCTAGACTCCCCTTTAAACTAGTTGAAGAAATTATCCTTAAGCTCTGGGACAAGCACGGATTATAAAAGGTTTTCTTGCATGATAAGGGGTTTTTTGTCTTCAAGTTCTCAAATTCTCTGGAAAGAGAAAATGTCCTTGCCCTTGGCCCTTGGTACATCTCAAACAAACACCTTTGCCTCATGCTTTGGAAGGAAGGGATGGATTTCAAGTTTGAAGCCTGCACTAAAGCTCCAGTTTGGGTTAAATTTCATAATGTCCTAATGTCCTACCTTTCTCCTACAGGGCTCAGTTACCTAGCTAGTGGCATTGGTAAGCCACTCTTTGTTGATAGTGTTACAGGAAAATTCGAGCCGATGACTTTTGCCAAAGTTTGTGTAGAGCTTTCTACTTCATCTTCTTTCCCTAGCTGTCTGGAAGTGGATGTTATCGATGAGGACACCCAAACTAAAAAAGTTGTTCGGGTTAGGGTGGAATACCAAAATCGACCTATCCTCTTCTCTCGTTGCAAGTCCTTCGGCCATTCCCTTGCTCGATGTCCTAGTGCCAACTTCAAATGGGTCCCAAAGTTACAAGTTGGACAGAAAGAAATTACTCCCCCTGTCCCCCTTGTCAAAAGCTCTTCCTCTGGCCCCCTCCCTTCTGATGGTTGGACAGTGGTTGCTAAGGGTCTAAAGCAATAATCTAGCCCGAAGGCTTCGTTACTTCCTCCTGACTCAAATTTGTTCAACCTTCTCTCCCCTGTGGCCGCTGGTCATCTGGTCTGTTTCTCTGACACTGATGCCACTCCCTCTCTCAACCCTCTCGTTGGTAAGCTTAAACTGATTGATGAGAAGGAAGTCAGGGATCTTAAACACAAAGCTGTAGGATCTCTTGACCTTGGTCATGCTTCAAAGAAAAAGATAAAGGGAGGGGGGAGTAAGAAGTCCCCAGCTTAACCTCATCCCCTGTTTATGATAAATTTTTGCTCTTTGAATATTAGAGGTGTAAATATGTATCCAAAGCAGACTAGCGTCCATGATCTCATACGTAAGCATAGAATCTCTTTTGTTGGCCTGGTTGAAACAAGGGTTAAGTCTCCTAAGGCTAATTCTGTCTCCAAAGCTATTTGTAGGAATTGGCAATGGCAGTATAACTATGAGTATCATGCTAATGGAAGACTTTGGGTTGGATGGGACCCAAATATCTGGAATGTCAATGTTATTACAAAGTCTGCACAATTTATCCATTGTTCTGTTTCTTTTGTTAATATTAGTTTTAATGGTTTTGTTACTGTTGTCTATGGGCTTAATACGCCTAGTGAAAGGAAATTTCTTTGGAATAATTTGAGAGCTATTGCTGGGTCGATTGACAAACTGTGGACTCTTCGTAGAGTGGGGCTTCGACTTTGGCCTGCTTCAGGCCTGTTCGGTTTTTGACTTCAGTTTTTCCTGATGGTCTCTTCAGTGGTCTTAGAGTGGGGGCTTCGGCCATGAGTGGTTGCTGGTTCGTGGGAGCCGTGTTCGGACGTCTTCTTTATTATGTTTTGACATGTACTGTAATTTTCTTTCTGGCTGTCGGTTGTATCCTTTTATAGTCTTTTCACTATAGGGCATGTCTTATGGTGTCTCTGCTATTTCTGTTTGGGTCTCTCCAATACGGTTCTGTAATCCGCCATTTTATTTATTTCAGTCTAAATTTAGCAACAAAAAAAAGAGTTTGGGGGAATTTGATGAGTAGGTTTTTAACCTATGATTTGCATTCATTTAGCTTGTTATCTTGTTAGTTTTTGATTTCTTTTATGTTAATTTTGATGGGTTTTGTGCTTATTGTAGGATATTCAGTATGCGTATCAATTTGCTAGCATTGGAAGGAGTTTCGAGCAATTTGGGACATTTTGACCACTTAGCGCGGACCGCGCAGTGATTCCTAGTAGAGTAGCGCGAGGCGCGCTGGTGCGTGGACTTCTCCTGGTATAGTAGCGTGGATCGCACTGTCAAAGAGAAATGTGTAGTGCGGGGCGCGCTATGTCGGCACCTGATCTGAGCAGAAATTTAATATGTGTTGGAAGATGGGCATTGTTGGAGCTATTAATTCTTTATGTAATATGGTCATAATAGGATTGTGGGATGGTTGCTATTTCATTTTATGGGAGTCTTTGACTAATGACTTGTTGGTGTTGAAAGGGATTTAGATTTCTATTTGACTTTCTATATGATGAGTTAGAGTTGGATTAGGATTGGTGGTATGAAGTTGAGTTGAGGCCATTTTTATGCTAAGTGCTGGAAAAAGTGGGAGACATTCAGACACACTTCGAGGACAGATTGAAAGGCAAGAGCTTGGAGGAACGAAGAAGAATAATAATTTCACAAAGATTTCAGATTTGAAGGGCGAGAAGGGTGGTGTATTACTTTTATTTATTTTGTATTTAATTCATTAGTTATGAACGAAATTACTTATTAGGCTTATAATGGATCTTTAAGTGGAATGATGATTATGTAATCTTGGTTTTCAGTTTAATAAGCTATTATGCAGTTTATCTATATTAATTTGAGCTTGAATTTATGAACTTTCTGATCAACAATTTTATGTGCATTTGTATGAATTCGAGAGATGAAATATGAATCTAGACTTAATTAATATAGCATGTGTTCTTGATTTATGTGAATGAACAGAATCTTAATGTATGTTAGGGTAGAGATATGCTTAACATTACATGTAATCAGAAAAAGAACTTGAACTTCAACCTTCTTTAATTGTAATTCACATAGAGATATAGTGAGTTAGATGATTAAGGTGTTTAACACACTTCTATCTTAATTATGGATTTGGGTTAATACGGTATTAGTACATCGAGAGGTGGTTAGTACTACTTATGTGTTCTAGATTAATAAACTAGGATAGTGAATTAAACTGGAATAAGAATAATAATCAAAGTGATGCTTAGAGTGAAGTTGTAAGCCTAATTCTTCAATATTTGTTTGAAAATTCAGTTTTAGGGTTTGTTGCTTTTTATTTGATTTTTAATATTTTTATTATTTTTACTATAAACTGGAATTTGATTAGTTTAATAAAATTAGGATTAATAGAAAATTGGTAATTGTGAAGTTAATTTCTTGCTGAGTCTCTGACGGAACGATACTCTACTTATTATTATATTACTTGTTGACCACGTATACTTGCGTGTTGTGCGTAATTAGATTTTACCCAACAGTCTCTTCTGGGTCTGGCGGTATTGCCCCTGGTCTTCCTGGTACTGGGTGCATCCAAGTAGTAAAAACATGGAGCAAGGTAGTGGCCCAGGTTGCTCCCTCTTTGAAGCTTGAGTTCTTTCCTCATTCTCCCCTCTAGCACGGATAATGGTTCCATCCTGATTCGACCTCCTTCTGAGATTCTACTCCAAGGTAATACTCTATGGAACTCTTGTCAGGTGGGTGGCTTTTTGCATTCCAAACTGCCTTTTAAGCTTGTGGAAGATAATGTACATAAATTATGGGATAAATATGGCTTGCAAAGTGTGTTCCTGCAAGAGGGTGGGTTTTTTGTATTTAAATTTGCAAAGCCTGAGGACCGTGAGAATGTGTTTGCTCTTGGCCCTTGGTATATATCAAATAAACAACTATGTCTTAAACAATGGAAGGAAGGAATGGACTTTCATTTTGACTCTTGTGCAAAAGTGTAGGGATTTCAGCATAAAAACGCAGCGAAAAATAAAAATTATAAATCCAAATTCGAAACCCTAAAACAGGATCCATGCGAAACAGACATTAATTCAATGTTTAAGAGATTATACTGATTATGATTAAGCCTCTGAAACGGTTCGAATCTCCAACTCAATCCCTCACGAAACTACGTCTCTATGGTATCCACACGAACGCACGCGAACCGTCGCACGATTCTTCCATAAAGGGAGCTGCGGTACTAGCCACCAAAGGAACAGGATTTTCAAAAAAATTTCTCTAGTCTCTCTTTAAGAGCGGCTAGGGTTTTTAGATTAATGATTAACCTAATATGGCTGCTACATATCATATATATAGCGGTTTAAAAGGAATTAATCAAAAACATAATTTAATTAAAATAAAATCCGAATATATATATATATATATATATATATATATATATATATATATATATATATACCCTAATTAAGTCTTACTTATTTAATATACTCATATATATAAATTATCCTATTAATTTAAATTAAGTAATTTAAATAATATCAATCATATTGACATATTTAAATCTTTACAATTTAAATTAATTCCCTTTTATTACGTTCTATGTGTGTGACCCTATATGTTATTATTACGTTGACAATAATTTTAAAATCATATTGTAAAATTATAAATAGTGAGCGGCATCTAGTAATGCATCACTGCTACCCAAGTAATAATAAGATCGATGATTCGATGCAACCTTTTTATGACCAATGTTTCAATGTAATTTAATCCTTTTAACCTTAATATCCTAGATTAAACTCGAGTCATGGAATGTGTCATACTCTTCATAATTTAATTTGAGTTTTTCTTGATCAATGTGTAGACTATATGAAACAAATCACTATTTGAGCATGGCCATGCATTTCATAGTCCTACTCAATCAAGAGGCCTATGGATATCACCCCTAATAAAAAAAGAGGGTTAAATTCCATCTAGATCACTCATATTTCTCACACGATTCATGATGTATCCAATAATAACCTTTATAGTCCACCCTATTAAAGGTGACCTTTGATGATATCAAAGTACATAAATTCTCGTGTAGTAATATAGTGATTTCAGGTCGGAGGACCATTGCATCATTGTCACAATGAGAATCGCTAATGACATTTTGCATACTGTTTCACGTAGAATTCTCATAGTGGGTTTGTCCAGCACATTGTTCTCTAGCATGAACCTATGCATTGACTTAATATCTCATATATTTATGACCAATGAGATTTGGTCATCAGTCAATCCACATACTAGTCTCAATGCATCATTTTTATCCCATCAACAATGATACTTGACTAGGGACATTTAAGAGCAATGATACTAATTGTAATTATATAATCTAATGTTCAAGGCACATACTTGAACTATATAATTTGTATAACTATTCTAAGGATTTTTACTATGTTAACATTTATATAAAGCAGTAAATAAAATCATAATAAAATCATTCATTCATTCAATCAAATATAATATCGAAATGTTAAGCAATTATATCAAATAATTTTTATTTTATTTTTTTATTATTTTATTATTTATTTTTTTTGATAATGTGGAGTTTCCCAACCGCAGTCGGACTAAGTCTCCCTACCTCGGACCAGGCTTTGCGCACAGACTCTGTAAGACCCCGAATTTTATGAAATAAAAGTATTCAATTTTTCTTATAATTACTATTCGGTAAATGGTTAAATTGATAAAAATAATAAAAAAAAAGTTAAGGGTGATATATGAATTTTTTCAAAAATACGCAAGTGGTTATAAAATATTCATTGTTGTCGGAGAATATTCGTTTGGTCGTCGAATATTCTTTCTGTCGGAGAATATTCGTACAACGACGCAACCATTTGTGGGCCCCATAACAGAATTATTATCGGATGAAGAAAACAACAAATTAAAGTTTTTATAAATAACGGCGTAGTGGTTACCGTTAACACTGTTGGAATACCACAATGGGTAAAGTAAAATGTCTGGCGTTGTTGCACAAAGAGTACACGGTATTGCACTTGTATTTTTGAATTATTGATTCTTACGTAAGAAGGCACTCTTGAATAATTGTTACGATAATTCTTTCAAAGATTATATTTTATTGATTCAATAATTGTTGCGTTGATATTTTATATTACCGTTTGTTCAATAATTGTCACTACACGGTATTTTTCCATTATCGAAGCAATAATTCATATTATCTGAATAAAATTATTAGATAACATTATTGGCAATGTCTAGAAAGTTCATCTAAGGAGAGGTTTGGTCACCTAATTACTTGGCTTAGTAAGGAGAAATCCTTATTGAAAGCCCCTTTCCTAGAAACCTGCCTGGTTGTCATTATTTGATTTTGTAATATTATTTGTGAATAATTAATTATTGATTTATATGATAAGGAAAATATTCATTTTATGTGGATATAGATGGAGAAAATTTTTAAAGTGACAATTGTTGAAAATCGATATTTTATCTTTTATGATAAAATAATATTTTATTATATTATTATAATATAATAATGATGATATTTTTACAATGAATGTGGGATATATGAGTATATGAGGAGGAAGAGTATTTTTGTTGCAAAAGTTGTTTAAAACATGTTAAACATGTCTGTGGGCCCATTTCTTAACTGAAATTTTGATTATAGCCTGTAAAATCGTCCGTTTATGGATTTCGGTCAATTTCTGTTTAGAATTTGGAAAAACTTTCTTCTGCAAAGTTGTAGAGAATTGAATTTCCTATAAAATGTCATGAGATTCAAATTTTCTGATAAAAGGGCTATTTATTATGAATTATTGAAGTTCCAGATTAATTAATTATTATTATTTGGAGTTTTAAATAAATTAATTGAGAAAAACGTTTTTTTGATGGTTTTAGTTGTTGGAATGTACTGAAATCAGTTGTCAAGAGGTTGGCGTGAAAATTTTATAATAATAATAATATTTTATTAAATTTTCTGCTTTGGTGTTCTAAGCATTTTCCTATAAATAGGGTGCTTACGTTAGAATTGAAATCACACCAGAAACTGAAGTTTTCTCTCTATTTCTCTCTATATATCAAGCGTATTTTGTGAATATTTTAGTACTTCGAGTATTGCTATACGGTGCAAGTTCTTTTAGCACGATATCCAAAGATTTTTGACCGGAAGTACTATTCTTTCGAGGTAAGGAGATTATTTTCTTCATAAATGATATTATTTCTTCAATATCATTATGCCGAAATATTGGTTTGAATTTTTATCAAATTTGGAACTTTTTCATGTCGGGGTTACTATTCATGAGTTACTATTCACGAGTTACTATTCACGAGTACTATTCACGAAGCATGATGTTTTTTTTGTGAAATTTCTATCTTTTGGTGTCGGAGTTACTATTCACGTATACGACACTTATTCACGATATCTGAACTATTCACGAATCTTTTACTATTCACCGAAAAATGAAATTTCTTCTTTTTGTCCAAAATATCTATTCTGGATACTAGCTTTGATTGTATCCATGTTTTGATCATTCTTGAATTTTACCCCACTCTGGTTATTTATGAAGTATTTTTTAATGGGAATTGTTTAAAGTACGATTCCTTAATATTTGTTCTTTTGCTTCACTGGATTCGTTTTCTTTAAAATATTTTTCATCATCCTCAGTCCTAAATGATGATATAACGGAATATCTTTGGCCTGTAATGCAAAGATGAATGATTTTTGATGAATATCTTTGGCCCGTAGTGCAAAGATGAACATGACCAACTGATGAATATCTTTGGCCTGTAGTGCAAAGATGACTTGCTGATGAATATCTTTGGCCTGTAGTGCAAAGATGACTTGTTGATGTATATCTTTGGCCCGTAGTGCAAATATGAATTTATTAGTAGGATTATGAACATGAACTGTGATTTGGTATAACCATAATCTTTGATGTTTCAGGTGATGAAAATTATCTTTGTCCTGGATGAGGAAAGGAATTGAGAACAACAATTACGATTATGAGTTATACATGTGATTGTGGACAGGAATTTTTGATTGATGTTACAAGGATAAAACATTGTTGGTGGACTTTTAACATGGAGAAGATAATAGATTTTATGGTCTATTTGACTCTTCTAATGGATTTCTCGTTCCACTGCAACTATGGTTGAAAAGTTTTATCATCTACCATATGTTCTAAATCTCTGATTTATTACTGTTGAAGGCTATTGATAATTTATTTATCTTTAGTCATGATATTCTTTACTGAGCTAGTTGTGCTCACCCTTTTGCTTCACAATTCCTTTTAGTTAATAAAAGTGTAGCTGGGTCGAGCGGGGGAATAATAAGGGAATAGAACGGTGGTCTATAGATGTTTAGGGTGAGGTGAATTTAACTTGGAATGGTGTTTTGCCACTATCATACAAGATGTCTAATGACATACAACCTCGTGTCATCATAAGACAGGGTTGTGCTTATCCACTTGCTGAGTATATCTACCAGCACTATCTATATGATCTTGGAGTCTATTTTAAATATAACTCTCAATTAGAGACAGTGGAGATAATGATATGTCAAGAGAAGACTCGCCATTGGGAAGAATATGATAGTAATCTTCTCGTTTTTCTTTGGGGTTTATTGGGTCAACCAAGGATAATTTTGTGGCCATATGATATATATAATAACCTAGACGCATGGCCTCCCATGTACGAAGGTTTCCTTGAGCACTTCCCAAAGATTCTAATTTCTAAAATAGTTTTCGACTATACCTTTATGTATGGTGTCATTATGAGGTGCTGTCCACGGTTGGGACATGAGTCACAGTTGATATATATTTGTATCCAAACTCACAGTATATGTGTTGTTGTATTTTGCACGACAATTGTTGTAATAAAGTTGTAGTTGTTTTCTGTACCATGTATTTGGCGACTCAGAATGGGTTGGATGGAATGAACTTATTTTGGGGTTGTTACAGGCTAGGCCTAAGACATGGCTTCGCCCATAAATGTGTGATCCGTGGCCACACGAACCAGTTTTAATTGGCCCTCACACTTATTGCAGGCGGGGATCGATCCCAGGATGCCCGGGTTTACGGTTCACCCTAGGTGGAAACTTACCGCTGCGCCAAGTGATGTGGTTATTATATCAAATAATTGGCCTCTAGGGCACAAACTCTAACAAAAAGCTCATGTCTGGGTTAAATTCCATAACATCCCCGTGTCTTATTGGTCTTCAGTTGGGCTTAGTTACCTTGCTAGTGAGGTTGGCGTGCCACTGTGTGTGGATAAGATCATAGAAAAAATAGAACCTATGAATTTTGCTAGAATTTGTGTGAAAATAACACCTTCTTCGGCTTGGCCTAGCTCTCTGGAAGTGGTTGTTCTTGATGAGGAAACAAATTCTGAAAAAATTGTTAACGTCAAAGTGGAGTACCAAAATAGACCCCAAATATGTTCTCACTGTAAAACTTTTGGGCACTCTCTTCTCCGTTGTCCTAAAGGAAACTACAAATGGCTACCTAAAGTCCAAAAATCTTCTGTAGATTCTTTGGCTGCTACACCTATAGCTTCTTTATCTTCTCCTGTTATCCAAAAGTCCTGTACTGATATTGATACTACATCTAAAAACTAGACTATGGTGGCTAAAGGCCCAAAACAACATGATCCTTATAATGACCCCTCTTTGGTGGGTAATTTCAATGTTTTCAAGCCTATTGCTGCAGCTAGGGAGGTTATGGAATGCTTTTCCGACACTGATTTCTCCCCTTCTCCAAATCCTCTTATGGGAAAACTAAAAATGATTGATGAAAAGGCAGGTCGTGATCTTAAGGCGAAAGCTCGAGCTGGTTTGGATCTAGGCCAGTCTTCAAAGAAGAAGATCAAAGGAGGGGGGAGGCCTGCCCCACCATAACCTTAAAAAAATTTATGGGTAATTTTTGCTCTATGAATATTAGAGGTGTAAATATGAAGTCCAAGTAGGATAGTGTCCTTGCTCTTTTTTATAAGCATAAAATTTCTTTTGTTGACCTAGTTGAGACTAGAGTCAAATGCCCAAAAGCCAATAGTGTTTCCAAAGCCTTATGTAGTAAATGGAAATGGCAATTTAATTATGAGCATCGTGTGAATTGGAGAATCTGGTTTGGTTAGGACCCTTCGCTTTGGACTGTAAATATTATTTCTAAATCTTCTCAATATATGCATTGTTTAGTTTTATCTGCTGCCTCTTCAAAGAAGTTCTTTGTCACTTTTGTTTATGGTTTAAATACTCCCTCTATGAGGAAATCTCTTTGGCTGGATCTTAGTTCCTTATGTCTTTCTATAAATCTACCTTGGTGTCTGCTAGGGAATTTTAACGAAGTTCTGTCTATTACTGAAATTTTGGGTGGTGTTGAATCCTGGAATGGAGGTATGCAAGATTTCCTAGACTGCTCTACTGATCTGCTTTTGTCTGATCTTCGTGCGGTTGGGCCAATGCACACTTGGTGGAATTCAAGTGACACTAAACCCCAATTCAAAAAGCTTGATAGGGTTATGGTTAACTATGATTGGTTGCATCAGTTCCATGATTCTCAGGTTATGTTCACTCCTTGTGATCTTTCGGATCATTGTCCGGCAGTGGTACAAACTGGTATGGTCTTGCCTAGAGTTTTTTTGTGCTAAATTTAGACTGAATTAAAAAATAAAAGAGATTACAAGCCTCATTGGAAACCCCAATCAGAATATAGCACATACATCATTGCACATGCCCTATGATGTCAAAACTATAAAAGATTACAAGGCCAAATGCCCAACGAAGATGTGACAAGAACCACTAATCAGCAGAAACAGAACAAAGCCCAATAAATTATATTTTAAGTAGCAATAACAATTCAGACCATATCAATTCAATTAAAGTCGAAAGGAGCAACAAACTGCCTCCTCCCAATCGATCCAAAGAAGACCGAAAGCAACGGGCCTCTAATCGATCCAACCCGGCGGAGGCAGCTCTCCCAAGCACAACAAGCAAGCTCGCCCAAGACCTCTCGCCCAAGACAAGCTCGCCCAAGACGTCGCTCAAGCACAGCTCGCCCAAGACCTCGCCCAAATCTTGCCTAGAGTTCCCAAACCTTTACTATTTTTCAACTTCCTGGGCGAGCTTGGAAACTTTCATGAGGTTGTTCAGTCTGCTTGGAATATCTTTATCCATGGGGATCCTCTTCAAAATTTAGCTGGTAAGCTTAGGTCGGTCAAACGGGCTCTCTCTACTCTAAACAAAGACAATGGTAATCTCACATCAAATGTGGATAAGGCTAGAGCCATCCTTCATGATACTCAAAATGTTATTTCCTCATATCCCACTGATCTTTCTCTTCTAAAGGCTCAAAGGCTTCATTCTGAAAATATGTGCTTTACCCTTAATTGTGAAGAAAAGTAACTTAAGCAAAAATCTAGAGTCCAATGGCTAAAGGATGGGGATAAAAACTCTGGCTACTTTTACAATCAAATTAAGAACAGATGGGATCAAAACAAAATTCTTGCTATCGAAAATGAGGCAGAAATTCTTTGTACCGGTCAAAAGGATATTCAAAATATTGCGGTTTACCCCTTTCGTTCCATGCTAGGTTCCACTCCTATGGTGGGGGAGTCCTATTTAATGGACCTTGCTGCTCCTAAATTTATTTCTGATATTCAATCCTCTCTGATTGAGAGAGACATCTCTGATCTGGAAATCCTGACAATTTAAAAGTCTATGAAGAAAAACAAGAGTCCTGGTCCTGATGGTTTCAATGTGAACTTCTTCCTCCTTGTTTGGGACATTGTTGGTTGCGATTTTACTTTGGCCATCCGATCTTTTTTCAAACAGGGTTGCCTTCTCCGGGGAACTAATTCTACTGCCATTGCTCTTGTCCCTATGGTGCTCAATCCTACTTCTATGACTAATTATAGACATATCTCTTGCTGTAACACAACTTACAATTGCATTTCAAAGATTGTAGCTGTCAGGCTCAAGGGTGTCCTCCCTACCTTAATTTCTCCTTGTCAGTCTGCCTTTGTTCCGGAATGGAGGATAGGTGATAATATCATGTTGGCTCAAGAGTTATTCAGGAACTATCATAGGCCCTCTGGCTAATATAGGTGTGCAATGAAAATTGACCTCCGTAAGGTTTTTGATTCGGTCTCCTGGGATTTCATGCTTGCTGCTCTGTGGCTCTTCAAATATCCCCCCAAGTTCAGTTACTGGATTAAGGCTTGTATGTGTTCTCCTTGTTACTCAGTTAGAGTGAATGGAGCCCTATGTGGGTATTTTAAAGGGACCAAGGGTTTACGTCAAGGGGACCCTCTGTCTCCCTATCTATTTGTAACACCCCCTTCCCGAAAAGGAAAGGAAGGTCACGTGCAAACCACAACAAACCTCAAAATAATTAAACATAGCACTAATAACTTCAAAATATTAATAGTGATATCAACAAAGTACTAAATATAATTTTCCAACTAGAGTCAAAATAATCAAAA
Source organism: Panax ginseng (assembly GCA_020205605.1). Lineage (NCBI taxonomy): Eukaryota > Viridiplantae > Streptophyta > Magnoliopsida > Apiales > Araliaceae > Panax > Panax ginseng. Next base: position 90,165,329 of record CM035143.1, read on the forward strand.
CCAAAAATTGAATCAACCTAGATACAATTGCCTAGTAAACCTAGCCTTGAATCACCCCTGTAAACCTATCGGAAGAAAAACAAAGCATGAGCCAATTGCCCAGTACGGATACAGATATACAAAAGATATATAAATGATATACGAAAATAACTGAGACAAAATACTGAACAAAGCCTCAAGTGTAAATACTGACGAAAATATATTCTCCAAAGATCTGAATGGAATATATATGAATCAACAGAATTGACGAAACCAATAGAAGAATAAAGAAATAACAAACTGAAGTAACTAACTCAATGAATTGAACTTAACAACAATAAACAAAACTAATACAATGAAATAATAGGCCGAATCAAATGGTTGGGTGTTATTTCATACTAAATGACCTTAGAAATATACATTGCCACACAGACAAGTCAAAATAATGCCACACAGACAAATCAAATGATGCCACACAGACAATCAAAATAATGTCACACATGCAAATCAAATGATGCCACACAGGCAGTCAAAATAATACCACACAGGCACTCACACATTGGACCGCGAATCCAAATGTATGAAAATCGGATAAGTGTATTTGGCACAACATCACAAATCCGCATAACAGAAAACTAGGGTTAACCCATACGCCTCCCACAACAAAACACCAAATAGCCCACTTCCTCCGGAGCCCAAACAGAGACGTCGTGGACTAATCACACCGCCACAGAAAGTGTCATGTCTCTCGTGCCAAGATGACATGCTTGTGGTACCCCCATAGGTGGTTATAGCTCAGGTATACCCTACGGTATATTCTAACAAAAATATCATTCCACAACACATGTGACATAATACCAAGAAAAGGGTTCTATATGTACATGTTGAACCAAATCAAATTATAGTCATAATGTCTCAAAAAGAAGGTAGCAACATGTATCGCTCTACAATTATCAAAATAAATACTAGACATGATAACCTAATTCAAAGAGTACAAATACCAGTCATATGTATCAACTTCAATATGAAATTAATATATTTATTTCATAGGAAACAATTATGTGAAATTATAACAGAATTCAAAATAAGGAAACAAACGAACAAATCAAATTTAACAAGAAGATCATTTGAAAAAATATTAATCCAGAATCGATACTTCCAAACCATTTATAGCACACTCCACAAAATCTTACCCTCAAATGACAATGATATCAAATATGAAACATTATTCACAACCTAAACATATTCACCTCAAATTAAAAAAACTAATCCAAACTAACAATTTCAAAATAATTCATAATCTATTTAACACTAAGACCGAACGACAAAAGCAACTAGATCAAAATAAACTAGCCGAACCAGAAACATAGCAGCCGACCAGACCCAGAGACTAAACCCTATCCTTAAGTGATCCAATCTGAGAAAGTGGACCCAACCATGAAGGCCCAACCAATCAAGAAGCTGAAACAGAAATAGCCCGAAGCCTAACCAAGTTAACCAACATCCATCCTTCCCGAAGTCGTCCTACCCGAAGCAACTAACACAGCTTGCCGAAGAAAGAAGAGAAAACAGCCAGAAGCCGAAGCCATCGTACCTGTAGAGGTGGGATGACATACCACCCGAAGCGAAAGGAAGCGAAAAGCTGAAGTCCGGATCCACCAGTCCAACAGCCATCCTACCCAAAGTTGGGAAGCCGAAGCCATCCTACCACCCCCAGTTGCATAGATACAGCCAAGGCACACACCAAATACCCACCCAAAACAAGACCGAAGTACCTAGACACCGAGACCGAAGTACCGAGCACATCAAGCACATCTGCTCGCCCAAGACCGAAGTACCGAGCACATTTGCTCGCCCAATATGACCCCTCCAACGACTGAACCAAACACAAATAGCAAAGAATAAGAGGCATCCCAACAAGGAGTACTATTGTAGGAGGCCCATCATAGCAAGGAGTCTCATCTGAAGTACCCAACTTAGCCAACCTTGACCAAAGCTGCCTCACCTCTCTCCAAAAGCTGCCCCTCCTCGCCCAGCATCTCACTGCTGTCCCACCTGGCCCAAAATGCCTTTACCAAAAGTATTATGAGTACACAATCACACTACTCGATAAGGATCCCCCAAACCAGTGAAGTAACAGAACCACACTACTCCAGCAGCAAAAGACCACGACAGTACCAAATCAGACCATGACAAGATCATGGCAATGAGACCCAACACCAAAAACAAGATTAAAGTAACCAATTGCAAAAAATTAGGTGAAGAATGAGATGCTTTGATAAAAAGAGAGGAAGAGGACAATCTACATTTGATGATATTGATAGTGTCCTTAGCAACAATTGATGGGGGGGGTAAGCTTATCTGAATACGTCTTTATATTTCTCGCCTCCCAAATCTTGTAGAAAGTAGCAGCAAAGGTAAGATAAAGGATTAATTCGGGCGCGCTTGGTTTCGGGTGAGCATGGCTTCGGGCGAGCATGGTTCGGGGCAAGTTATGGCTTCGGGCGAACAAGGTTTTGGACCATGTGGTTGGGCAAGCATGGTTTCAGGCTAGTTATGGTTTCGGGCAAGCAAGTGGTTCGGGCGAGCATGCGAATTCGGGTATGATGTGGTGGTGGGCGAGCTGGTCGGCTAGATCATATAAAGTTTCAAATTCACCAAGGCCACAAACTGTCATCATTACTGTATTTGGTTATTAGTTTAACTTTATGTTGGGTTCTTTGCAGGTATCGTATCATCATCTATACATCTTAGATGATGATACTATATTCTGGGGTATGTCGCTTAGCCTTTGTATTTGGTCCTTTTTATACAAACAAACAAACTTAGCAAAAAAAAGATAAAGGATTAACTTTGAGATTTTCCTACCTTGGAAAGAGATAATGAAAGAAGAGACTCCAGTCCAGTCCATGGGTACGTTAGACCAATCACCCAATTCAAGAGTTTCCTACAGAATGGGATAAGAGTACGGGCATTCAAAAAACAGATGGTCAAAACATTCATTATGCCGCTAACAAAATGGGCAGGAGAATGTTCTGCCATACGAGTAGTGCCGAGTAATATCATTAGTAGGAAGTTTCCTAAGGAATCCCAACCCCAAGATAAAGTAGAAATGGGGGACATAGAGTTTGTGCCAAACAATTTTATGCCAATTAGATGTAGGCTTTTTGGTTCGGATGCAATCCCATACGTGTCGAGCTTTGAGGTTCGAAAGAGAAAGACCATTCCATTCAATGTAGTCATTTGAGAGAGGATGGATAGGCTGAGCCTCAATGAGACTTCTAAGTTCAATCATCTCATGGTGGAAACTTGGGGGAAGTAACCAAGAGGAATCAAACAAGATATCAGCCACTTTGGCCTTAGAAGAAAGCCCAGAGTTGGCCAGCAGAGTCTTGCTAGGGTTAATGGGGTTACCATTTATCCAGGGGTCAAATCATAAACTCGTGTGAGAACCATTACCAACAAAGCAGGAGACATAATTTCTAGCCATTGGTCTAAGCTTCAGGACTTGTTTCTAGATCCAAGAGCAATCTGAGGGGGCCCAATAATTCCATAGGTTTCTCCCTTTCATAACAGTGTTGTTGATCCAATTGCCCCATAGGGAGGTCGAATCAACTCGGATGATATTAAGGAAGTGCATCATAACCAGAGCTTTATTCCATTCAATGATGCTCTTTAACTCCAACCCCCCCTCAGAGACGGGGAGATAGAGCTTATGCCATGCAACACGACCCCCAAATTTTCGCAGAGAGGGGCCTTTCCAAAGGAACCTTCACAAAGTAGATTGAATAACTCGAGACACCGCTTTGGGAAAAATGAAATGTGCACTCCGGAAAGATTGGATGGAGAACAAAACAGTTTTGATGAGTTGAAGATGACCAGAATAGGCTAAGGCAGTGGAAGTCCATGATGTAACTCTAGAAGTGATTCGATGAATGAGAGGGAGACAATCCAAGTAAGATAGCTTTGATGAGATAAGAGGGACCCCGAGGAATTTGATAGGAAGGGTGCCCACTTGAAACCCAAGTAGAGAAAGAATAGAAGTGGAGGTCCTCTGTTCAGTGTTTGCCAAAAAACATTCGCTTTTGTGGACATTAGGAATGAGGCCAGAGAAGAAAGAGAAAGATTGGATGCAAGAAATAATGATGCTAACCGATTTGATGCTAGCATGGCAAAAGACAAGGATATCATCCACAAAGAAGACATATGTGAGGTTACACTCTTTAGTTCGCCAGTGAAATTTGAAATCCAGGAGCATAGCACCCGCAGAGATCTTAGTTGACAGCATTTCCATGACAAGAACAAATAGGTAAGGGGAAAGGGGGTCACCTTGCCTAAGGCCCCTAGTACTCCCAAAATAACCTGCAAGGGACCCGTTAACCTTGATGGAGAACATAGCAGTTGTGACACCCCCAAAAATAGGTATACATCACCCATCTTGGGTCACCAGATACATGGTACAAAATTCAAATACAACTTAATTATACAACAGTCGTGTAAAATACGACTAAACATATAAATATTGTCATCTAGACAATATACAAACTCAATGGGGCCCTCATTACATTTATTATCACACTATTTCACAGAATAGTGAGGACTACTAATGCACCATCTAGGACCATCACTCTGTTTCCCCCGACTAGTCCCTGCTACATTCTCATTTCCTGAAGAGAATAATGAAAGTAAAAGGGTGAGCTCAACTAGCCCAGTAAGAAATATTATGACTAAGATAATGCAGAATAAATTATCGTTAGCTTTCAACAGTGTTAAACTGATACAATATAACAAACATCAAGTTTAACGACAGCGGAACAAACAATCCATTAGAAGAGCCAAGTAGAGAACAAAATCTACTATCTTCTATGATTTAAAAGGTTTTTCATCACTTTTATCACTGAGACTCAGCTTAATAAATAATCCACATCATTAAATCATCCCTGCACTACAGGCCAAGGATATTCTTTAGTATCACGACCACGAATTATCCATGCACTACGGGCCAAAGATAATCGTGTTTTCATCAACGGTCCTGATCATGCCATAAAATAATTCATCTTTTCACCCTTGGCTGAAGAGAATTCATAGCCATAATCATACCAAAAATTGTCCATCAATGCACTACGGGCTAATGAGGACTTTTTTCACATCATTTGTAACATTGCGGTAATGATTATGCCGAATAATCCCTGGTCATAATCATACCAAGTCCATCTATGCACTACAGGCCATATATGACTTTCAACATAATATAAACATGAGGATGATGACAATGACATAATAATTCAATAAAACAAGTTCACAAATTAATTTATCGAGGAACCAATAACGTCCAAATTGTCAACATTATACTTCTTTGTGGAGTAAAATTCAAGAATGCTCAGAAGAATATTTCCATGAAAAGATACTGGATGAAGCGCAAATATCAAGGATATTCCACTAATTTCATCAAGTATAGAAGTCAAAGCTTTAACCAACTGAGTATAATAGAATATATGAAACTGCAAATGGATTTTTGCCCGCCATGCGGTAATCCACGTAGACAGATCATTTTAACAATTTAATAAGGAATGAATACGAATGATCATTCACGATGCATGTGGTAATCCACATAGACAGGTTATTCCAACAGAATAATAAAGAATGGAACCAGGTCCGGCGTAAACGCATATTCTGACAAAATAATAAATAATGGAACGAGTCCCACGAAAGCACATGCACGGGATATTAAACCGATAATAATAAATAATGGAACCAAGTCCGACGTAAACGCACATACAGGATATTCCGACAGAATAATAAAGAATGGAATAACATAAGAATTTCACCATGTATGTGGTACTTCGCATAAATAGGTTATTCCAACATAATAATAAAGAATGGAATAACAGAAGCTCTCTTCATGAATACGAAAGAATAATACCCCTTACGGGTACAACAAATAATATCTCTTACCTTTGAAAGAAGAGTACTCCGACTGGTAGGGCGAGGATATACTCGAAGAAAACTTGCATTATGCTCCAAGCTTTCTTAAACTCTAAAGAACTACGCTCAAGATTATAGAAGAAGAACTCTCTCTAGAGTTTCAGTGAATTCGTAGGGAATAATGAAGGAATGAGCTTTTATTTATAGGAGAATGAACTGAATAGTAACTAATTCATGAACGGTCCAGATTGATTTACTTTTAATCAGACGATCCATATTTAAAGCACAATCTTTTAAATAAAATATAATATATTCTATTTATAATCTAATAAAATGAATAACTTTATAAAAGTATTCTGTTTTATATAAAAAGATTTTACTATGAAAAACACTATGCAGGCACTATGAAACACTATGCATAATAAAATATAATATATTCTATTTATAGAATAACTTTATAAAAGTATTCTGTTTTATATAAAAAGCTTTTACTATTAAAACTTTAAACCAACGACCCATATTGATTTACTATTATAATTTCAACCAACGATCTGAAAAATTAGCACATCTCCTCATAGAATAATATTGTACCCAAAATTGATTTGGACCGAAAAGAAATATATATTTTGGGTGAATAGTACCCCGACACGAAAAGTGTCCCAAATACCCGAGTGAACAATACTAGCATGAATAGTAACTGGGTAAATAGTAACCCATGAATAGTATCCCGTGAATACTAACTCGTGAATAGTAACTCATAAATAGTAACTCGTAAATAGCACTCCGACACAAAAAGTGCCCCAAATACCCGAGTGAATAATACTCGAGTGAATAGTAACTTGGTATTTTATGACATCTTGTCTACTTTGAAAATTTTTCACATATCACCCTTAACTTTAACCTTTTATCAATTTAACCATTTACTAAATAGAATAATTAAAAGAAAATTGAATACTTTTATTTCATAAAATTCGGGGTCTCACAGCAGTAGAGATGCATGCACAAATCCATCTAATGAAGATAAGAGGGAACCAAAATAGTTTCACGGAGGAGTAGAGAAAATCCCAATTTACAGTATTGAAAGCCTTTCGAAGGTCAATTTTAAGAGCACAGCGAGGAGGGACATAAGATCTATGATAGTTCCTTAAAAGATCTTGAGCGAAAAGTATATTATCACTGATATTCCTTCCCTTAATAAAACCAGATTGAGACTTGCTAGTGATAGTGGGCAGAACCGCCTTTAGTCGGCTTGCAAGGATCTTGGAGATGCATTTATAGATAGTGTTGCAACATGAAATGGGTCAGAAATCAGACATTTCAGATGAATTACCACACTTGGGGATGAGAGCAATGGTCGTAGAGTTAATACCCTTTGTCATATAACCTGTAGAGAAAAAATGTTTGACAAGATTTGAGAAGTCTTTCCCAACAAGATCCCAACAATGAGAAAAGAAATTTACGTTAAACCCATCCAGACTCGGGCTTTTATTCTTCTTTATAGAATTAAGGGTGGAGAAAATTTCCGCATCTGTGATGAGAATAGTGAGGAGAGCAGCCTGTCCATGACTAATGAATTTAGCATGAGAGAAATCCAAAGTCGGTAGCTCAGTAGTGTTAGGATCATGATTGAAAAGTTGCTGGAAATACTTAGTAGCAACTGATTCCACATCTCGTTGGCCATGAACAAGCACTCCATCTTCATTCTTGATCGAGAGGATCTTATTAGAATTCCATCTACTTTTAACCATATTGGAGAAGAACTTTGTATTACAGTCCCCAGTAATGAGCCAAGTAACCCGAGACTTTTGGTGCATCAAAGCCTCCTCCAATTCAAGAGCCTACCAGAGAGATTTGAGACATATTCTTTCTAAGTTAATGAAAGCCACATCCCGAGGATTACCTTGAAGAAGGATTTGAGAGAGGTAGAGGGTATCCGTAGCAAGTTTGACGGAAGAAGTAACATTTCCTGAGAGTCTGTTCAAGGAGATCAAGGCCTTCTTAGTCAATTTTAATTTCTCAGAGAAAATAAAGAATGGGTTTCCATGCACAGGACGGTTCCAGACAGCAGCAACACAATCCAAGAATCCATCGAGCTTTGGCAGATGATTAAAGAATTGAAAGGGCTTCATGTGGTTAACAAGAGGGGATTCAATATTAAGAATAACTAGAGAGTGGTGTTCCTAAGGCCCTATCCAATTTCCTATGAATAGGGTGTTCAACTTGATTATTCCACCAAGTGAAGAGAGGGCCAACCCCTCTGATGTCCTCAGTCCCAATTTGTTCCATACAATCCCTTAGGTCCTCCATACCGCAATTCCAAGAATCATCCACCTTGTCAGATTCGGCAAGGTCTCTTATGGCATTGAAGTCGCCCAGAATACACCAACATTATTTTCTGTTAAGAGAAGATAAAGCATTCCATAGTTCCCTCCTCTCAACAATAGAGTTCAACCCATACACAATAGAAACAAAAAAAGTACTAGAAATATTATTGAGTTGCTTGACTTTACAATGAATTAATTGGGAGGAAACAAAAAGGACATCCACATTCCAAAAGTTGGGATTCTAACCTACCCAGATGCGACCATTAGCATGGTGGTCATAGATACAAACCCAGTTCCAGTTCCTACAAACATAATTAGAAATTCTTGTGTAGTTTTGCTTCTTGACTCTAGTTTCAAGCAACCCACCAAAAGAGATATTATTGTCAGAAATCATTTGACAAATATAAGCCTGTTTTGGCATTTTATTAAGACCTCTGACATTATAAGTTAAAATAATTTAGGTTAGAGCTGAAAAAACTCCCTGGCCTTTGAGTTTCTTTTTGGCCGACTTTGAGAGTTGTTTCCCATCTTTGGCTTTCTGTCTCATATCCTTACAGTCCTTTTCATCAATCAATTTAAGCTTGTCAACAAGGGGGTTGTGGGCGATAGGGGATTCAATGTCAGATTGGGCCTGAATACAGCACGTCGGGCTTGCTAAAGGGGAGAAAGAGTTCCCAGTTGTCTTACATCTAGTAGGGGAAATGTTGCCAGCCACAATAGAGGGCTTGCCCCCTTTTGAGACTGTAACCAACTCCAAACCATTAGGAGTCTGCTCGCCCGAAGGCCTATTAACAGCTGGCTCAGAAGACTTAGTCGGCAAAGGGTTCTGAATAGAGGGAGGCAGGGGACCAGATATAATATTACCAGGAGGGTCAGCCTTAGGGATCCACTTGAAGTTAGATTTTGGGCATTTCAAGGAGGAGTGACCAAAAACCTTGCAAGCTTGGCATGATGGGGGTCTACTTTGATAATCAACAGCGATAGGAAGTACCACTTCCTCGTTTAGGTCCTCATTAAACACAACAACTTTAATGGAGCTTGGGAAAGAGAAGCTAGCATCTACCTCAATGCAGCTTCTGGCAAAACTCATAGGGTCTAGTTTAGCAGTCATCTCATCGGCAAAAAGAGGCTTTCCAATATTACTGGCAATGTAGCTTATACCTTCAGCAGACCAGTAGGGATAAGGTACCTGACATAACTTTACCTAGATGTGAATTTTAGAACACTCAATTTTTGAAACATCAACTCCAGCCTTCCAAGGTTGTAGAATAAGGACCTTAGAAGCAAAATGCCAAGGGCCAGAAGCCAGAACATTGTCCCTATCAGAGACTGATTTGAACTTGAATAAGTAGTATCCTTTATCATGAAGGAAAACTTTGAGAATCTCAAGGTTACCCCAGAGACGGTAAGCTATAGGCTCCACCACCTTGTACGGGAGCTTTGAGTGTAGGAAGTATCCTACAAGACTGGAGGACCACATTTTGTTACCTCTGAGAAGAACTTCAACCGGGGGTTTTACCAGGATGCTGCCATCATCCGATATGGGCGATGGGTTGAAGAAAGACAAGTCCAGGGAGGACTTAGGAGTATTAGCAGTAACAATGTCACACCACTTTTTTGGAGTGCCTTTATCAGGACATGGGATCTCTCCCTCCTCCAAGGGAACATTAAGGTTCGACTTACCTAAACCAAATCCCAAAACCAGGTTAGACCGTACAAAGGGAGAAGTAGACAGGGACTGACCACATGGGTCGAGGTAGAGCTGGGGTTTTGAAGTCTCACCAACACGAGGGCAGACTCCAGTTACAGGAGCAGCAAGGGATGTAGTAGAGCTCTTCAATAAGGAGCCTTGTCCAAACATAAGACATTTATCAAGTACCTTGCGTGCATTGGCTAAAGCAGCAAAGGTTCCAATGGTAAAGAGGTTATTAACATCTTCAAGGGGGAGACCCAAAGCAGCGATGTAATCCATTACCTTAGCATTCTTGTTTTGTTCAGCAATAGTTGCTTCACAATCGTTCCTTGAGAAGTATTGGGCAGCTTTAAAGATCTCTTGAGCGGCCATGGGGGATGCTGGACCAAATGACTCACCCAAATAGACGTCAAAAGCTGTAGAGTCACCAGAGCTCAAGGATATATTTGAGGGGATAGCCTCAGATTCCACCATGTCAACGGAAAGTAGGGGAGAGTTTGGGTTAGAGATCCCATAATCAGCGAATATATCATGCGATTGGCTGCTCTCCGAGTTGCCAGCAGACAAATGATGATGGTCCACCATGGCTCTAGGAGCAAAAATCAGGGACAAATGGAGGAAATAACCAGAACGGATGAGCCGGGAGGAGGGCCAAAGAAGAGAGAGAGGAGAGGGAGGAGGGACTCTTTCCTTTTCTAGTCTCCCGCCCATACTCACCAAACTTATCTGTCACTACCAAACTTTTTTGTTTTCCTTTTTTAGGTCCTTCCCTCTCTATCCCTCCATACTTCGTACTCCTCCCTTCCTCCTCCGTTCTCCTCCATCTTTCTTCCCCTCACGCCATGGTTGATTTCTCTAACCTCTCGGCTGGAAACTCTGAGAGTAACCTTTCGCATGACCTATTCTCTGATTTCGGGGTTTCTAATCCAAACTCCCATGTTGCAAATGACACGGCTATGGCTGAATCTGACCCCATGCCTGTTACGACTAACTTTGCCACTGTTGAGTCTTCTGACTCAAAAGCAAACAGCATTGCTGGGGAAAATGTAGGTCCTATGCTTGGTCCCTCCATGTCCGAGATATTCAAAGCTGTACAACACTTATCGCAACATGGGTGCCTTGATACAGCTGATGAACGTAGGAAGTGTCTTACCTTAATGGACTTCATTAAAGCCCAAGGTTTTTCACTTTAGAATGTAAATGACTTCGCTAACAAAGGCAAATCTGTTAGGAGTGTTAATGATCTCAACATGATAGATCTTGGCTCCGTAAAAACCTCTGATGATCTTCTTTTTTTTTTCTTTTTTTCTTTTTTTTTTTTTTGCTAAGTTTGTTTGTATATAAAAAGGACAAAAAACAATGGCTAAGGGGCATACCCCAAGATATAGTAACATCATCTAAGTTGATAGATGAGGGTAAGATACATGGAAGAGAACCCAACATAACAAGTTAACCTAACAACCAATTACAGCAAGGATAAAATAAAATAAACTTCAAGTAGAGAGCAGTCGACCCATCCAACCCATTTCGTCCATCAGCAGCTATCCCACGGCCGAAGCCATGCTCGCTGGTTACGCAAGACTACTTCAAAGGCCATGCTCGTTTGAAAGCCATTCTTGCTCGAAGCCATACACGCCCGAGGCCATGTACGCCCGAAGCCAATACCTTGCCCGAAACCTCTGATGATCTTCCTACGGTACTTGCACCTATGTCGGGTCTGATATCTTCTAAGGTCACGTCCCCCTCTCTTGAGGCCAGTGTGGAGGTAAAATGTGATGTAAATCCACCTGAAGTTGTTCAGCCTTCTAAACAATCTTGGAGTGATATGGTAACCAAGAGTGACCCAAAACTCTGCTCTCCACTTGAATATTTTCCTCTTGAACCTCCGGTTTTGGAGTATGGAGTAATACGCATAAGACCTTCCAGCTGAGATTCTTCTAAAAGGAAACACCCTCTGGAATACCTGCCTTATTGTGAGCTTTATCAATTCTAGACTCCCTTTTAAACTAGTTGAAGAAACTATCCATAAGCTTTGGGACAAGCATGGATTGCAGAAGGTTTTCTTGCATGATAAGGGGTTTTTTGTCTTCAAGTTCTCAAACTCTTTGGAAAGAGAAAATGTCCTTGCCCTTGGCCTTTGGTACATCACAAACAAACACCTTTGCCTCATGCTTTGGAAGGAAGGGATGGACTTCAAATTTGAAGTCTGCACTTAAGCTCCAGTTTGGGTTAAATTTCATAATGTCTCGATGTCCTACCTTTCTCCTACAGGGCTCAGTTACCTAGCTAGTGGCATTGGTAAGCCTCTCTTTGTTGACAGTGTTACTGGTAAATTCGAGCCGGTGACTTTTGCCAAAGTTTGTGTAGAGCTTTCTTCTTCATCTTCTTTCCCAAGCTGTCTGGAAGTGGATGTTATTGATGAGGACACCCAAACTGAAATAGTTGTTCTAAGTTAGAGTGGAATACCAAAATTGTCCTATCCTCTCTCTCTCATTGCAAGTCCTTCTCGGTCCCCCTTGCTCGCTGTCCTAGTGCCAACTTCAAATGGGTCCCAAAGTTACAAGTTGGGCAGAAAGAACTTCCTCCCCATGTTCCCTCTATCAAAGGTTCTTCCTCTGGCCCCCTCCTTCTGATGGTTGGACAGTGGTTGCTAAGGGTCTAAAGCAACAATCTAACCCGAAGGATCCTTTACTTACTCCTGACTCTAATTTGTTCAATCTTCTCTCCCATGTGGCCGCTGGTCATCAGGCCTGGTTCTCTTACACTGATGCCACTCCCTCTCCCAACCCACTTGTGGGTAAGCTTAAACTGATTGATGAGAAGGAAGTCAGGGATCTTAAACACAAAGCTGCAGGATCTCTTGACCTTGGTCAAGCTTCAAAGAAAAAGATCAAAGGAGGGGGAAGTAAAAAGCCCCCAGCTTAACCCCATCCCCTATTTATGATAAATTTTTTCTCTATGAATATTAGAGGTGTAAATATGTCTCTAAAGCAGACTAGCGTCCATGATCTCATAAGTAAGTATAGAATCTCTTTTGTTGGCCTGGTTGAAACAAGGGTTAAGCCTCCTAAGGCTAATTCTGTCTCCAAGGCTATTTGTAGGAATTGGCAGTGGCAATTTAACTATGAGTATCATGCTAATGGTAGAATTTGGGTTGGATGGGACCCAAATATCTAGAATGTCATTGTTATTTCAAAGTCTGCACAATTTATCCATTGTTCTGTTTCTTCTGTTAATTTTAGTTTTAATGGTTTTGTTACTGTTGTCTATGGGCTCAATACTCCTAGTGAAAGGAAATTTCTTTGGACTGATTTGCGAGCTATTGCTGTTTCAATTGAGAAACCATGGACTCTTCTTGGGGATTTCAATGTGGTTAAATCCTTGACTGAAATTGATGGAGGTGCTTGTTCTTGGGATTATGGTATGCAGGATTTCAAGGATTGGCTTGACGACCTTTTCTTGATGGACCTTCACGCTACTGGCCCTCTTCTCACCTGGTGGGATTCTCAAGTAGTAAACCCAACTTACAAGAAGCTTGATCATGCTTTGGTTAATAACCTTTGGTTGGATTCCTTTCCCAATTCCAAAGCTATATTCTTCCCTCGTGACCTGTCCGATCATTTCCCTGTGGTGATTCAAAGTGGTTTATCATTGCCCAACATTCCTAAGCCTTTCCAATTCTTTAATTTCATGATGGGTATGGAAAATTATCATGATGTGGTTCGGACTACTTGGCTCGCTCCCTTTTTTGGGGACCCTCTTCAGATTCTAGCAGGGAAGCTCTCTGTTGTGAAGTTTGCTTTAAAGGATCTTAATAAGCGTAATGGTAATTTATCTTCAAATGTGAAATAGGCTAAGGACTGTTTACATGCTACCCAGCAAGCCATTTCTCTTAACCCTGGTGACCCCTCTCTCCTCCTTATTGAGAGATCTCAAACCGATTCTCTTTGGGCTGCTCTCCTACTCGAAGAAAAATTTTTAAAGCAAAAATCTAGAATTCAGTGGCTGAAGGAGGGTGATAAGAATATAGGTTACTTCCATAACAAAGTTAAGCAAAGGTGGAACACTAATAAGATTCTAGCAATTGAGAATGCTGAGGGTGATTTGTGCTTTGGGCACTTGGTCGTTCAACGTGTTGCAGTTAACCACTTCTACGATCTCCTTGGCACGCCTGCCCAGGCTAATAGTTCCTCTTTCCCCCTTCCTAACCCTCTTGGGGCCAAGCTTGTGTCATCTCAACAAGCTCTTTTGCTTGACAGAGAAGTGTCGGATGAGGAGATTTTGTTCACCCTTAAGCACATGAAGAAGAACAAGAGTTCTGGCCCTAATGGGTTTACTGTTAATTTCTTCCTCCATGCTTGGGACATTATTGGGGAGGTCTTCACTGCTGCTATTCGTTCCTTTTTCAGTCAGGGATGTCTTCTTAGGGGGACTAATGCAACGGCTATTGCTCTTGGGCCTAAAGTTTAGAACCCCTCTTCTATGAATGATTATAGACCCATATCTTGCTACAATACTACCTATAAGTGCATTTCAAAGATCATTGCGTCTAGGTTAAAGCATACTCTCCCTTCCATCATCTCTCCTTTCCAATCTGCCTTTGTTCCGGGAAGGAGAATTGGTGATAACATCCTTCTTGCTCAAGAACTTTTCGGGAACTACCACAGACCCTCTGGGGCGGCCAGGTGTGCTATGAAGATTGATCTCAGGAAAGCATTTGACTCTGTTTCTTGGGATTTCTTGTGGGATGCTTTACAACAGTTCAAGATCTCGCCCAAATTTATTTTTTGGATCAAGGCGTGCATCGCCACTTCCAGTTTCTCTGTTAAGGTTAATGGGGCTTTATGTGGTTACTTCAAATGGGCAAAAGGCCTTAGACAAGGTGACCCATTATCCCCCTACCTTTTTGTCATCATTATGGAAGTCCTTTCCCTTATGCTAGCCCAAACTTCATTGAAGGCCTCTTTTAAGTTTCATTGGAGATCTGAGCCTCTTTCCATCACCCATCTTTGCTTTGCGGATGACATTCTTATCTTTTTTCATGGTGATATTGACTCTGTCAGGCATATTAAGATATGTCTCGACCAGTTCTCCTTGGGCTCGAGTCTTCACATCAACGCTTCAAATAGTATGTGTTTTCTCTCCCATGTCCCTCCAGCCCAATTGGATCTTATCCTTAGCCTTTTGGATTTTCAGTTGGGGGTGTTCCCTACAAATTTCCTGGGGGTTCCCTTGATCACCTCAAAACTTAGCCTTGCTAACTGTCGTCCCCTCCTTGAAAGGGTAAAAGCCAAAATTAGCTCCTGGACAAATAAGTTCCTTTCGTACGCCGGCCGTATACAACTTATTTAGTCGGTTGTCCATGCCTCTCAAGCCTATTGGTCGACTCACTTCATCCTTCCTGCATTAGTTTTGAAAGATCTGCAATCGTCCATGTCTAGATTCCTTTGAAAGGGTCCTTCCATGGACAAACATGGCTCAAGAGTTGCTTAGTCAAAGATTTGTCTTCCATTTGCAGAAGGTGGTCTAGCAATAAAGAATCAAGCGGATTGGAATAAATAGCTTATCTTGATGCACCTTTGGCACGTCATAAATCCCCTGTCTCCATCTCTCTGAGCCAAATGGGTTCATAAAACTCTGCTCAAGTCTAAATCCTTCTGGGCTATTCCTATTCCCCTGATTGCTCTTAGATCTGGAGGAAAGTTTTACAATGCAGGGATATCGCCCGTAGGCCCATATCTTTTGACATAGAAAACGGAGCACACACTAGCCTATGGTTTGACCCATGGATTGGACAATCTCCTTTGGCAAATTTTGTTCACTCGTCTCTGATTGTCAACTCTGGGCTTGGTCCCTCTGCCTGTGTGAATAGAATCATTCATAACTTTAGGTGGGTCTTACCTACTTCGAATCACCAGGATGTCATTACATTTCAGAACTCTTTTGACTACTTTAGACCTTGTAACTCTGCAAACCGTGATGGTCTTCTCTGGGATGGTATAAACGATGTTAAGGCTACTACCATCTGGAATTCTATTCGGCTGACAGGGCCTACCGTGTCTTGGCATAGCTTGGTTTGGCACAAGATTATGCAAATTTCAACAATCTTTTATCCTCCTGGCTTTCTTTTTTTCATAAGGGGCTTGGACCATCAATGACTAACTCAATTTGGTCTTGCTATTGACCCTAAGTGTGTGCTCTGCTCAAATGATAGGGAAACTTTTAACCATTTATTCTTTGAATGCTCCTTCTCTTTCCAGATATCGATAGTCATGCATTCTTCTGAAGGTGGTGGTTGGAGAAGGTTTAGTAGGAGTTGGGCCTCTATTACTGGCTTTATCTCTAGCCGCTCCCGTACAAGCTTTCACTCGAGTCTACTCTATTTTGGATTTGCTGTTGTGGCTTATAGAATCTGGAATAAAAGAAAAGCCAAGATATTCTCCCATTCATCCGCTCCTGTTCGGATCCTCATTCGTGATATTATTCATTTGGTAAAGTGTGGGCTTCATTCTAATGCTAAATTTCAAAAAATCAAGTCTAGATTATGCTACAGATTCTTTGTGATGTAGATGCTCTTGTAGAGTTGTACTCGTAGAGTGGGATTTCTTGAGGTCTGCTTAAACAGGTGTTGGGGACTCGAAAAGTGGGACTTCGTAGAGTGGCATTTTGGGGCCTTCGTAGAGTGGGACTTTTGTAGAGCGTGGCTTCATAGAGTGGAGACTCGTAAAGTGGTGCTTTGTTTGTAGAGTGGAGACTCGTAGAGTGGTGTTTTGTTCGTAGAGTGGTTGCTTCGTAGAGTGGGGACTTGTAGAGCGGGGACTCGTAGAGTGGGGTTTCGAAGTTTGGGTCTTCGTGAGAACGGGCGATCATCTTAGAGAGTGTGGTTTTACGATGACGCCACTTTTCCTTTTGGCCTTATGACTTCGCTTTCATGATGGTCTCTTCAAAGGGTCCTGGCTTCACAATGAGGGCTTCGGCCAAGAGGGGTTTGGATGGCTTGTTCTTCGGTTCTGTGGATCACGGCCAAGCAGATTTGTAGATCGAATCTTCGTAGAGTGAGCTTTGGCCTAGACTGGTCTTCGTAGAGAGTGGGGCTTGACCGAGCTTGACGACTTGCCATTTGGTCTTCAACTTCTTTTTTCCTGATGGTCTCTTTAGTCGCTTAGACATCTGATTTGTGGGGCTTCGTAGCATGGGTCTTCGTTGAGTGGGACTTCGGCCATGAGTGGTAGCTAGTTCATGAGGTTTCTGTGTTCGGGCGTTTTCATTTTTTCTTTATTATGCTTTGTCATGTACTGTAACTTTTTCCTTCGGGCTGTCGCCGGTATCCTTTTATAGTCTTTGCACCATAGGGCATGTCATATGGTGTCTTTGTTATTTCTGTTTGGGTCTCTCCCATGCAGTTCTGTAATCCCCCATTTTATTTATTTCAGTCTAAATTTAGCAACAAAATAAAAGAGAGAAGGAAAAGAGAAATGGGGAAGTTAGGTGGGAGCAGGAGAAATTAGGTGGGTAGGTGGGTGGGTGGGTGGGTGGGTGGGTGGGTGGGCTGGGGACAGGGCAAAAATGTAGGAGAGAGGGCAGAGAAAACATTCTTGAAACTTTGGCACCAAATTTACCCCTGAAACTTTAAGTATCTCACCACTAGAGCACCACATGGTAGCTTATCAATTATTAATATACTCTAAAATTTATATTCTAAATATAACTCTTTAAATTCTTTCAGCTCGAACTAATTATATAAAATAATAATAACAAATGTAAGTACAATTACCGAAATATTATTCCCGTGTTTAAAGTTTATTCTCCTGCTTCTTAATTACAAGAGTAGTTATTCATGGTGACTAGAACAAACATACTGATTTGGTTTAATTTGACCGATAACATTATAATTTATTTTTATTTATTTTTTTATTTTACAAAATAGTAATTTATAAATATAATAACATTAACAGCACAAACTAATAACATGATATCTATATACACGTATTTATATAATAATAAAAATCCATCAACTTCCACGTTGCTCCTGATATATATATATATATAATTTATTTGTATCAATTTAATGGTATTCTATGCGAAAACCCGTCATGATAATAAAAAATCAGAATCCAAACTTATACTCCTACTAACTTTCATTCCATAACATTATAATTAGTTATTTATTAAAATAGTATACTAACTTTATCACCCCACTGGCCATCCGAATTCAGATTACTAAAAAAAATCTATGTTTACATACTGCCCATTATTATAGTTATCATTCATATACAGACATGCTTACTTTATCATTCACCTGTACAATATTAATATGTGATTTCCTTTGTCATCAAATCACTCTATGTACACTACTATATGATTACAATTACAGACTATAATTAGGAAAATTACAATCACTCACCGAAAAGAATTGACAACCAAAAATAATTTGTTTTCTGCTGTAGCGCTGACACAACATTCCTCCGTTTCTTCTTTCTTCAAGGACTTATTATTATGTGTAAAATTAGGTTTTACTTGTTTATTTATATATCTTATTGTGTCTCCTAATTTTAATAGGATTTTAATATTACACAAATATAAATTAGACCCAATTAGTTTTAAAGGCCCAAATTAATGGAATCCCTTACTTATTATTGTCCACACAAATTAAATATAATTTGGCCCAAATATTAGAAAAGCCTAAATAAAATATAATTTTAAATGTAAGTTACTTTTTTTCCTAGGTATTACACTATTTTTCATTACTATGGAAGTGCTTTCTCTTATTCTATCAAAGGAAACTACGACTCCTTCTTTCAAGCACCATTGGAAAATTAAGTCTCTATCTTTATCCCACCTATGATTTGCTTATCTTCTGCCATGGTGATGTGAATTCAGTCCAGGTAATCAAACATTGTTTGGATCATTTCTCGTCCCTCTCGGGTTTACATATAAATGATTCGAAGAGTATGTGTTTTCTCTCCAATGTATCCCCTGCCCCTGTTGAGGTCATTTTCAATATTCTGAGCTTTCAAGTGGGACAGTTTCCTACAAAATTCCTTGGGGTCCCTTTGATCACCTCGAAGCTTAGCCTTCCTGATTTCCATCCTCTCTCAGAGAAGGTTAAATCCAAAATTGCTTCGTGGATAAATAAATTTCTTTCTTATGTTGGACGATTGCATCTTATTAAATCGGTTGTTTTTGATATCCAAGTATTGGTCTTCTCACTTTATTCTACCAGTGTCTGTGCTTAAAGACCTTAAGTCCACTATGAGTAGATTCTTATGGAAAGGTCCCTCTATGTTAAAGTTTGGGGCCAAAGTTGCATGCATAAAAATTGCACTACCGTTTTCTGAAGGGGGCTTAGTTATCAAGCAATTGGAGGACTGGAATAAAGCTCTGATTTTGTTACAACTATGGAGAGTGGTAAATCCTAATTCCCAATCTCTATGGGCTTCATGGGTTAGAGCAAATCATTTAAAATCATATCACTTTTGGGTTTTGAAGATTCCGAATGATTGTTCATGGATATGGAGGAAGGTACTATAGTTGAGATCTCTTGTTATTAAGTATATTCGCTTTCAGATTGGTAATGGGGAGAGTACTAGCTTGTGGTTCGATCATTGGTTTAATACGGCTCCCCTGGCTTCAAGTTCTCATTCTTCTCTGATCATCAATTCTAGTTTGGGTCCAAATGCTACTGTGAGTGGCATTATTAAAAATTCCTCTTGGGACCTCCCTTCCTCAAACTATAATGATTTTATTGTCTTTCGGGATTCTATTTATCTTAATAGGTTATGTGACTCTTCCCGGCCTGATGAGATTTTATGGGACACTGCGGAGTCTAATGAGGTTAAAGCCTCTACTCTTTGGCGCTCGATTAGATAGGTTGGGGTTGTAATCCATTAGGACAAGCTAGTGTGGCATAAGGTTTTAATCCCAAGATTTTATTTTACCCTCTGGTTGGCTTTTAACCGTGGGTTGCGTACAATGGAAAGGTTGATCAGTTTTGGGATGATTGTTGACTCTTCCTGTGTTTTTTGTTCATCTCAATCAGAAACTTTTGACCACCTATTCTTTCAATGTGATTACTCTTTTAGGGTCCTTCTATAAGTTCTTAGAAATTATGGGTGGAGGGGTTTTAGTAGGAGCTGGAGTTCCATAACGGGCTACCTCATCCATTATTCTAGTCCAAATTTTTATCATAGTTTGCTTCACCTTGGGTTCGCTGCGGTTGTTTACCGTATTTGGAATGAACGGAATGCGAGGATCTTCAGTCATAAATTTTGCTCAGCTCAGAACCTTGTCTCTGACATTTTACACATGCTTAAATGTAAGCTTAATACAAATGAGAAATTCCAAAAAGTTAAAGCAAGAGCTGGTTTTCGATAAGATTCGTTAAACAGTGTTTGAACTTGTTATGGGCATGGTGCGGACATGGTATAGCTAGCTGCTGATGTGTTTTGATTGTCTGCTGAAGTGGCCCCTGGGGTTTCTTCTAGTTTCTTGTTGGGCTGCTGTAGTTGGTTGACTGGGTTTCCTACCCTTCTCAGCAGCGGTCGGGTTTTACACCTCTCTTGGCTTTCTTTGCAGTTGGTCCATGTAATGTCTTTGCTTTTAGGCTCACTTCTTTGAGCTAGTTTAGTTGTTGTTGTCTTCTTTGGTGGGTTTGGTGATGATGTGATGTCGTTTGTTGTCTTCATTGCTTACTGTTGGTCTATGTCGCTATGCTACAACTGTTGTGGTGTTGTTTCGGCTACTACCTACTGGTTGTGGTTTTGAGCAGCTGTAGTCCATCCTTAGTGGTGCTGGGGAGGGATGTGAGCTGCACATGGTTTAGCAGCTTTTAGCTGAGTGTGGTGCTTCCTAATGCCCTTGTCTTGGTTCCGTTGTGCCTATACTGGTTTGTTATCTACTGATCGGATCAGCTGGGGGGCTAGTAGGATTGGTCGGGGTCTGATCGATGCTGTTATGTTACTGCAGTTACTGTGATGCTGCTTTCGGTTATGTTGTGCTACATCTTCGGGGTCTGATCGGTGGTCTTTTTTGCTTCTAACCTATGCTGGGTAGCTACTTTTGTATTGCAATAGGTGGCTGGTTTAGCTTTGTTGGGACTATGGTCTGCTAAGTGGGGTCTACAGCAGATGCTCTTGACATCTTTAGGACTCATGTGCTGCTGCAGCCTTTGGTGTTGGGCTGGTGAATGCTATTTCTGTTGGTTGGGTGGGCTTTGATGCTATCTTCTCGGAAGATGTTGTTGTTTTTAGTCTTTATTCTCGGCAGCTGGGGACTTTATTGGGCTGCTATGTGATATGAGTTGTGTGCTGCTGGGGTGTTATTTTCTATCTTGGCAGTTGGCTTCTCAACATGTTGGTTGCTGTAGTTGCACTAACTGGTCTCTAGCAAATTGTTGTTTGTTTTATTGTTGTTGCTTTGTTCCTTGTTGAATCCTTGTTTGCTAGTATCTAGCTTGGTTTACTACCGCCGTCATAGGGCATGTCCTATGATGGCTATGGTATACTGCTTGGGGTTTTGACCCATTTACTTTGTACTTATTCTTTCTTTTAATTCAGTCTAAATTTAGCACACAAAAAAACTCACTAAGCCTTTGTGTATTGAAGAACTGAAATCCATGCCTAAGACAAGATACCAAGTAAAAAAAATAAATGAGAAATTGGATTTGGTCCAATAAGGATAAAGACAAAAAAGTAAGAAAACATTAAAATGACTTGACACATCAGACTACATAACTGAAAATGTAACACATACATGTTAACAGATATTCTTGGGGACAGATACAAGCCTTTTCACTAGCAAAACGGGATTTACTAAGATCATGCACCATGTTTTAAAGAAGTTGTTTATGGCTTAAAGAACATTCACATTTCCAAATGAAAAGGTATAACTACGACCAGATTCAAGAGAATAATATGCCGACCCACACTTTCTGTTAGGAAAAAAAGAAGAAAAACAAGCCAAACTACTAAAGTTGGCACAAAAAAAGCTTTAGTTTAACTTAACACCTCATTGCAATAGAAAAAGAAGAATTCTCACAATCACAAAAGACTATATCAATTGCACATGAAAGGAAAGAGTGTAATGCATGTGAAAGCCTTGAATCAAACCCATAGACATGCAATACTAAGTGCTTGTTCAAGGGAGGATAAACTGATGAATAATGATTACTAATGCTTTAATCATAAACATGTCATTGGTTTTTTATAGTGTCATACTCTGATTTCTTGACTGACACATGTTATTCCCTCTCTGCATATGTGGAATTATGTGCATGGTATCCCAACAAGAATGACCAGACCTACAACCATAAAAGCCATAAGAATACATCTTTAGGCTCAACAACTCAAACAGGGTTGCCTTCTCCGGGGTACAAACTCTACTGCTATTGCTCTTGTCCCTAAGACGTTAAATCCTACATCCATGTCAGATTATAGGCCTATCTCTTGTCAGAACACAACTTACAAATGCATTTCAAAGATAATTGTTGTCGCTTAAGGGTATTCTTCCTTCCTTAATATCTCCTCATCACCGCTTTTGTTCCGGCGGGAGGATAGGTGATAATATTCTGTTGGCTCAAGAGCTTTTCAGAACTACCATAGGCCCTCGCGCCCAATCTAGGTGTGCCTTGAAAATAGATCTCCGTAAGGCTTTTGATTCGGTCTCTTGGGATTTCTTGCTTCTTCGCTGCGCTTTTCGATTCCCCCAAGTTCATTTCTTTGGATTAAGGTTTGTATGTGTTCTCCTCTTACTCGGTTAGAGTGAATGGTGCCCTTTCCGGGTATTTTAAAGGGACCAAGGGTTTACGCTGAGGGATCCTCTCTCCTTATCTCTTTGTTATTGCTATGGAAGTGCTTTCTATTATTCTCACAAAGGAAACAAGGACTCCTAGTTTCAAGCATCATTGGAAAACAAAATCTCTTTCCTTATCCCACCTATGTTTTGGTGATGATCTGCTTATTTTCTATCATGGTGATGCGAATTCTGGTTGAGGTTATCAAACTTTGTTTAGACCTCTTCTCGCCTCTCTCGGGCTTACACATAAATGACTCAAGAGTATGTGTTTCCTCCGCAATGTCTCTCTAATCATGCTTTGAGGTCATATTCAACATTCTCGATTTCAAGAGGGATTCGGTTCCTCGCAAAATTCTTAGGGTCCCTTTGATCACTTGAAGCTTAGCCTTCATTGATTGTCATCCTCTCTTAGAAAAGGTTAAATCCAAAATTACTTCATGGACTAACAAGTTTCTCTCTTATCTTTGGTCGGTTGCAACTTATTAAATCGGTTATTTTTGTTATACAATCGTATTGGTCTCGCTCATTTCATTCTCCCAAATATTCTGTGATTAAAGATCTAAAGTCCACTATGAGTACATTCTTATGGAAAGGTCCCTCTATGTTGAAGTTTGGGGCCAAAGTCGCATGGAACAAAATTGCTCTACCGTGCTCTAAAGGTGGCTTGGCTATTAAGAATTTGGAGGACTGAAATAAAGCTCTGATTTTGCTTCAATTATGGAGAGTAGTAAATCCTCTTTCCTAGTCGCTATGGGCTACTTGGGTAAGAAATAATCACTTAAAATCTCATCACTTTTGGGTTTTGAAGATTCAATGACCTGTTCATGGATATGGAGAAAAGTTCTCAGATTGAGATCTCTTGCTATAAAGTATATTTGGTTTTATTGGTAATGGGGAAAGTACTAGCTTGTGGTTTGACCCTTGGTTAAATCGACTCCCTAGCTTCCAGCTTCTCATTCTTCTTTGATCCTTAACTCTAATTTGGGCCCAAATGCTATCGTGAGTGGTATTATCGAGAGATTCCTCTTGGCATCTCCTTCCTCAAATCATAATGATTTTATTGTCTTTCGGGATTCTTTTTGATCTTAATAGGCTATGTGACTCTTCTCGACCGATGAGGAGGTTTTTTGGACACTTGTGAAACCTAATGAGGTTAAAGCCTCTACTCTTTGGAGCTCGATTAGACAGGTGGGGAGTTGTAGTCCTTTGGGGACAAGCTAGTGTGGTATAAGGTTTTGATCCTTGATTTTCTTTTTACCCTCTAGTTGGCTTTTCATCGTGGATCACGTCTGATGGATGATTGATCGCTTTTGGGATGCTTGTTAACCCTTCTTGTGTCCTCTGTTCATCCCAACCAAAAACCTTTGAACACCTATTCTTTCAATGTGATTACTCATTTAGGGTTCTCCTTTTTGTTCTTAGACATTGTGGGTGGAGGGGTTTTAGTCAGAGTTGGAGCTCTATAACAGGATACCTCATCCATTTTTCAAATCCAAATTTTCATCATAGTCTTCTTCATTTTGGGTTCATTGCGGTTGTTCATCAGATTTGGATTGAACGGAACGCGAGGATTTTCAACCATAAACTTTGCTCTACTCGTAACCTTGTTTCGACATTTTACATATGCTTAAGTGTAAGCTTCGTCATAAATGCTGAAATTCCAAAAAGTTAAAGCAAGGTCTCGCTTTTGTCCATCTCATTTTAAACAATGCTTGATCCTTTGTGAGGTTCTGGTTTGTAATAGCAGTGTTATGGGTCCGCATAGGGCTATCATGGTCCGCTTCGGGTTTTAAAAGTCTGCCGGTGAGTTTTCACTTGGTTGGTTTTCTCGTGGATCGTGCCTTCGTCTTTGGTCTTGAATCTTCATTGGTCTTTGTTTCGTGGATCGTGCATTCTTCTTGTGCCTTTGGTTTTCTGGTTTGCTTCAAATTGGTCTACTTAACAACACTTCTGCTTTGGTTGGGCGTTGATACAATGGGCAAAAGTTGTTTGCTTGTTCTTCTTTGAGCTCTCTTGGGGATTGGTTTGTTCTTTGGTTGTTATTTGGTGCAAGTCTGCTTTGGTGATGATGTATTAGTTGTCTGTTTGTAGTTTAGTGAAGTGGTTTGTACTAAAGTCACTGCTTTGCTATATTTGTTTCTAAAGTTCTTTGAGCTTTGTTGGGATTGTCTGCTTTTAGTCTGCTTTGGTGATGCTATACTATTTGTCCGAAAGTCTGCTTCTTTGAGATGGGTTGTGGGTCGTGAGCCGTGTTCTTTGGACAATTTCATCTTCACCGCCCATACGCATCGTGGTGTCGCTTTCGCACCGAGGGTCGCTTCTTGATGGTACTGCAAATGTGGTTCGAGCGGCCGCCATTAAGCATCCGATACTCTTGTTATTTGGTCCGATGATGAGTCATTATGTCTAGCGACTTGGCTTATGTTGCCATGTAGCTAAAATTTGTAATATTATTTTAGGTTGGTTTGATGTAGTTTTATTGACCGTATCAAGCCATTTTGATGGTTGTTTTCTATTGTTTCTTTGTTCCTTGTTGGATCTTTTGTTTGCTAGTGACTAGCTTTGTTTTACTACTTGCCATCATAGGGCCTCGTCTATGATGGCTATGGTATACTGTTTGGGTTTGACCCATGTACTTATTCTTTCTTTTATTTAAGTCTAAATTTAGCACCAAAAAAAAAACTCAAAAGGAAGGTTATAATTTTTTTATATTAAAAAAATGCAATCAAAATATAATATGTGAACCTCTTTTCACAAACTGTGCTCCACTCCCCCATAAAATATACTCTTTCTCAAAGTTTTTACATCCATTACTCGCCCTTCAGAATCCAAGAAAGTTGCCCACTGCAAATATACGATCCAAACCACAACACTTGGTGCAGCGGTAAGTTTCAACATTGGGTGAACCGTAATCCCGGACATCCTGGGATCGATCCCCGCCTGCAACAAGTGTGAGGGCCAATTAAAAACTGGTCCGTGTAGCCACGGATCGCACATTTCTAGGCAGAGCCATGTCTTAGGCCGAGCCTGTGCGCAAAGCTTGGTCCGGGGTGGGGAGACTTAGTCCGACAGTGGTTGGGAAAATCCACATTAATATATATATATATATATATATATATATATATATATATATATATATATATATTTTTTACGATCCGTAAATCATAAAAAGTAATGCATGAACATTCAAAAGCAAGAATCACGAACATGTTTCTCTCTCTTATTTTTTTTTTTCTCTTTCTTCTCTCTAGCTTTGAGTTTCCAAGTCACCCCCTTTTTCTCCCCCCTAATTTTCCTTCCGTCCCCTACTTTCCGTGTTTTCCCTTCCGTCTGTTTTTCCCCCTTTTTATCCCTTTTTAGTTAGTTTGTCCCCTTTTTTATCTGCCCCCCTCCTCACCTATTTTTTCTGGTCTCTTTTCTTTTTGGTTTTGTCTCCCTGGTCCTTCTGTCTCTCTCCGTTTTCATGTGCCCTGCTCCCCCCTCTCGCCCTTTCCTCTTCCTCGGTGCTGCCATGGTGGACCACCATCACCTCTCCGTCGGGAACTCCGAGAGTAGTAAGTCTCGAGACCTTTTAGCAGAATTTGGCGTTTCAAATCCACACTCTCCCATAGCTTCTGTTGCTATGGCGCCTGAGCCTATTCCTTCTAATTTTTCCATCAGTTCTGATGAATCTAATTCTCTTGATTCTCATTTAGGGGAGAATGTAAGTCTCTCCTCTCTTTCGGTTGCCCAAGATATCTTTAGAGCTGCTCACTAGTTTTCTAGAAATGACCAAGAAGAAGCGCTTGCTGAGAGGAAGAAGAATGTCAAGCTTATGGATTACATTACTGCGTTAGGGCTTCCACTTGATGATGTTAATAACCTGTCCTCTATAGGTTCTTTCGCTGCTCATGCCAATGCACGCAAGGTGCTTGATTCACTACTAGAAAATCAGCCTATAGCGATGGTCGCAGACCGTCGCTATATCCTATAGCGACGGTCGGATACCGTCGCCATATAAGTCATCGCTGAAACCTATAGCGACGGTCTTTTCTCCTTTAGCGATGGTCGTGACCGTAACAATAGCAATTCCAAAAACGTGCATGAATATTTTTTTCGACGGTCAGACAATAGCTATAGCGACGGTCGTGACCATCGTAATAGATGCTTTTGGTGTGAAAGGTATGGGTCTACGGCGACAGTCGTGGCCGTCACTATAGCTATTTTAGCACCAATTATTGATTGCCTATAGCGACGGTCCCGACCGTCGGTATATGTGTTCCAAATTTTTAAAAATAATTGATGTTATTACACAATATTTCTTATTTATTTTACCTGTTAACAAGTATAATTACATTCAAACCATACCATCCAATCTGAATATAACATTTAAAACTAAAAGAACAAAACAAATAAAGTCTAGTATTCAAAATTACAAATTAATATATAATATCATCTAAATATACATAACCATCCAAAATACTATCAAAACATTACATAACCAGTAGCACATTTAACATATTGTCAATAACACATCTAACATATTTTCATCCAAAATAGTGTTACATCGATCTAACATATCTCTAGCAGCACGAGACATGTCACAAGTCCTCTATAGGATTATTTGATCCACTAATATCACCATTATCTCCTTCTGTGGATCGATCCTACATATTAATTATCAAGTGAACTTGTTAATCCATACAAACAAAGTGATAGAGCAATAATTTTAGGGTTAGGTTCAGATGACCACTTGGGGTTTGGGCGGTTTCCCTCTTAACCTCTTGTAGTCAGTAAAGCTACATTTAGACTCCCCACTTTTTGAGTTGAAGTGAAAACGTCACCTTTTCCATCCAACTTAACCGTGCGTGTATATCAGACGCCAAAAGCGCGTTGTAGACACTCGAAATTTTCTGTACTACTGTCACTAACATTGCAGGAGGACAGATTCATCTTTTAAGAGGGAACCCTAAAAGACAATCCAAATCCATATCGGATACTACCGGAAGTTCAGCATCAACCCCGGATTGCAATCTGGGAGTAACAAATCAAACCTCGGAGATAACCCCGAGGCATGCAGATACAATACCGGAACACACACCGGAGAAGACCGATTAATCTCGGAGACAACCCCGAGGTATCCAGTCTCAGTCCCAACCATGGGAATAACCATCAACCTTGGTGATAACCCCAAGGAGTGCAGTTTCGACGATAACCCCGAAAATGCTTGTTTCAAATGCGACCAGCTTCAATCTCGGCACTCACAACGAGATACACTGCACCAACCCGGCAATAACATCGGGAAGACAGGCACACCTCAAAGGTGACAATGAGGACCTTCAACAATTACAGCAATCCAATCTCAGCGAAGTCTGAGCAACGTCTGCTTTATCAGCCCAATCCGGCGATAACACAGGTGAGGGGCAACATCGTCATCTCGTCAACACGATGCCATGTCACGTCTCTACGCAACAATGTCCCACAAGACTAACCAATCCCGAGTAATTATTGTGCGGGGTAACGGATGAAAGTTGAAGCTTGAAGACCGGAGGGCATCGTCCCATCTTCAATGACTTCGCACAAACTCTAATCCCATGCCATCGTACAACTCTCGACAACGGCGGTCCGAAATAGGTCCTGTATACCTCAAACGGATGGTCGGATTGCACTTCTGAAAGTTCGAGTGAACATTACAATGCCTGAGTGCACGTACTTCGAGACGACTCGACCCAAAAAACTCAGGCCAACCTGGGTTGCCTCTGGTACACTTGCGGCTCAGCCGCAGGTACACCTGCGGCTAATATGCCTATAAATAGAGGGCTTGGGGTGCTGATTTTAGAGGAGAAAAGACGGGGAAACCCTGCACAATTCGCTCAGCACTCGCCTTTATACAGTGTATTTTCCTCTTTTAAACACCTGTGAGCTCATATATAGCCTCTTTTGTACCCACAAAAGCCAGTGTTTACCCACTCTAAAGATATAGAAGCCTTTTTTAACAGTCAGATGTAAGCCTTCTCACACACTTTAGAGTTTTTCTCTTCATCTTTATACACACCCTTCTACACGCGTAAGAGTCGTGTTTGCTTGCTTTTACTTCAACTTCATCATGGTTTCATTCCGCATCAGATATATATTTTATATATATAGATATATATATATATATATATGAATCGTGTGTCGAACTTTGTTCGATGAGCCTGACTTGATGCAGGCGTTCTGCTTTAATATATATATATATATATATATATATATATATATATATATATATATATATATATATATATATATATATATATATATATCTTAATCGTATGTCGAACTACATTGATGAGCCTCATATTTTATATCCGTGCATTTATTCGCTTTTATATATATATATATTTATACTTATATATCTATGAATCGTGGGTCGAACTACATTCGATGAGCCCAGATTTTACACCCAGTATGTTTATTTCTTTTATATATATATATATATATATATATATACATATATATTTATTTATTTTTGTCATGCACGAGTTTCTTTTCGTGGCGGTTGATCGCTTCTACTGACTTTATTTACATTTCGATCCCCATGGAGGTGCTTCGTGGTTGGTGATCATGTCTCAGATATATATATTTACAAACTTTTATATATATACATGCTTACTACTTTCATACAAATTGCACACCTTCATGCGCTTAGGAATCATGTGATCACAGATTCATCCCATTGATCTAGATTCGGTTCCGTGATGGACATTTTCAAATATAGCGACTTTTGTAAATTATTTTACTTGGTGTCTCGAATTTCCTCGGATGGTTTCCATACCCATGAGGAAGTCGGCATTATTTTTGTATATTATTTTCATACGGATGCCTCGCATCCGTCAAATAAAATCAATCAACCCGATCACTTAATAAAGTGGGAGTGTAAAAGGTCTCAATTCCTATTGAGCATCAGGGTTTGAAAAACCTCTTTTATAAAACATCACTGCCATATCTTGTTAAAAATTGAATTTTTATATAACTTCAAACCCTGTGTATATAGGTTCGAAAGAGGCCTCACACAACTTCCATATAATAGCACATTGACCGACACACACACACACACTCAGATAATAGTTTCTTGAAAAGAGGTGGTCACCGTGGTAACACGGATGTCGGGGGGTGCCTAACACCTTCCCCCGCATAACCAAGTCCCCGGACCCAAACGAATCTCGGTTTCACCGGCCAGTATAACAATGTCACATCACTGGGTCAATGTGAAAACCTTTTCTCGGTTGTGTTGGTACAACCATTTAAAAAACCAACTGGCAACTCTTAACAATCCATCGTCGACATTATATATGTCGGACCTTTTTCACTTATTTTTTCAAACAAATCCACCTAAAATAAGAACACCAAAGAACAAGTAACGGAAAAGGACATCCAAAAATCCCGATGTCGACACGCGTGAAAAAGGACTATAACAATAAGTAAATGTCCGAAATACCCTTTTAACTTTCAATTTCCTCTTAAAACGTTTCTCTGAACTTCAGATCTCAAACTATTTCAGCAGAGAAATGGCAGCCTCTCATTCCACAGCTACCTTAATTGCTCTAATGGCGGTGATCGCCACCGTCTTCTCCCTCGTCGGAACCTCTATAGCATCCGATGCTCCGGCTCCGAGCCCTACGTCTTCGGCCGGATTTGTTTCTCCATCGTTATTGCCGTCGGTTGTGCTCTCACGTTCGCCGCTTTCCTCTTCGGTCTACACTCAAGTTCAAGAGAAGAGAGAAGTTTTCTCTTATCACCTAATCGGTTTGTGACTCTTGATTTGGTTTGGTTTTTGGTTTCGGTTTCGGATCTAGATTTGATAGCCATTTATTTATTTATTTAATAGTAGTTCTACTAATTCATTTCCTATTTGTGTTGTTTGATACCTTTATCGCTATGTGTTGGAGGGTTTTGGCTTTGTGTTTTTATTGAATATACCTTATCATTTATTACCCCATTTTCCTTTCATTTCTACTTATTGTATCAATTTTCAATCCTATGATTTTTGAGAAATTGCAGTAACGATTAGGGTTTTGAAATGGGGGAACCAATGGTAATTAATGTGGAGATCGAATATGTTCTCATCTGCGCAGAGTCTCCTCCTTCTCTCTCTCTCTCTGTTCTCATCTGCAGAGATCGAATATGAACAATGAAGGCATATTCGAGGATCTTTGGAGAAGTCTTTGGCTAGGGAATTAGATCTTGAGAAAAGTTAATTAATCTAGACAAATTGAAGAATATTTGAAGAAAAGGTAGTAATTTATAAGGGAGAGACATGTAAAAAGGATTGAAGGGGGAAACAATGTAGTAATTAATCTTGAGTTTGCTAGTGGAATGGGCGTGACACCAAGAGTAGGAAGGATTCCATTAGAGAGGCTGTAATAAGAATTCCCTTAGTCAACGGTTGATACATTCTCAATCTCGCTTTGCATCTCTCTCACACCGCACATTGTTCCGGTAAAAGACACATTTTTCTTCATGCTAAGTTGGGTGTTGGGTATTATAATCATGTTAAGTTGCAGTCTATGAAGGCATGGAAATATCTTTAAATTATGAGTGAAATTTGTATGGAAATAAAAAGACATGGGAGGAAGAGGATTGGGGAATTGAAGGTCAGCAATTGCTATTTGGTTGGATCTGGGTATTTAGGTAATGATCTGCATTTAGGTTATTAATTACGCTATGTTCTAGTTGATAATAGGGGATTCAAGATTCTGAATTTCTTGCTCATGGTACCACTTCTATGTAATTTAGTAGAGAAAGAATCTTGAATTCCTGCAACAGCATTTTTGATTATCCAAGAAGAATTGTCAAATTAAGGTGTTTAATCTTCTACGGATGAGCTCTTGTTTTTTGTTTGTTAGAAAAACAGAGAGGGAGAGATGAACTTAACAAAGACAGAGAGAGATGCTCAAGAACATCATTTTTGTTTTTGTTTAAATTATTTTGCAGCTGGGTGTTTTAAAGTTAGGGTAATTAAGTCTTTACCCAAATAAAGTAACGGAGTTAAGACGGAAAGTAATTTTTCACTTCAACTCAAAATGTCAGGAGTCTAAATGTAGCTTTACTGAGTACAGGTGGTTAAGTGGAAAACCGTCCAAACCCCAGGTGGTCATCTGAACTTAACCCATAATTTTAAGTATAAATGGAGTGAGAGAGCAACACCTGATTGTTGGAATGAGCTTTTGGAAATGACGATTTCTTCATAAATTCTGTCATGATTGATAATATTTCATCCACTTTCCTTGCAGTATCGTCTCCTTTTTCTCGTACCTTTTTCAACTCAGCTTTTAATTCTTGATTCTCACGTTGTGTCTCATTATTTGTATCGCGAGACCCCCAAGTGTTTGTCCAAACAAGATTTTAGAGAATATTTTGAAATGTTTAATGAACATTTTTGTAAGAATGAGCTCGACAAAGAGTAGGAGTAGGACAGTGAGTTTAGATTCAATTTTGTATGGAAGGTCTGAGGAAACAGATTTTAAGGATCCTTATGATATCTGTTCTGAATTTGGGAAGAGAGATATTGGTGCATATAAGCACTTTTTTGAAGTTGAAGCTAACTCGGTTAATCCTAACCGAACAATAATATTTGTGTTCCTAGTCAGTAGACCGAGGTAAGTTACCTCTGCAATTAGTTTGGCTTCTCCTTTTCTTAGCAGTTGATTTTTAAGCTGCTCGACTTGTACATAATATCTCAGATTGGTTCTTTCAGACTCCTACTTGGGAAGCTTCCTAAGGTTGATCTCAAGGGCCTGACTAATCAAGAGAAGCTTGCCTTTTGGATTAACACTTACAATTCATGCATGATGAACGTATGAGTGACCTATGAGCATATTTCAATAGACTAATTGCTTAATTTAATCTCTTATGTTCTTTCCTTTCCGAATTAATTAGATTACTAAAAATCTGACCCTATTTGTAAATCCTCAATGAAGTGCTTTAGAATTAAGATGATCAAATCCTTTCAGAATTAGATCCACTAACTACAGTGCATTGCTTTAGGCATTTCTAGAACATGGAGACTATTGCAGATTTGATGTTGGACTGAGAATGTATATGTATACTGTTCGCAAAAACAACAATGTACTCCTCCTATTCCAAGCTTAGGCAATCACATAAAAACAGTAATATTTCCGACAAAGTATAAATGCTTTGCTTCTAACTGAAAGCAAAAACAGCAGCTACAAGGTTATTACTAATTCATTGTAAATTACTTTACCAGTTTACTACTTCACTAATACGAGTCATACCCAATTCTCAGTTACCAAGAGAAAAGATGCATTGACATAAACATGAATAGAATCTGACGCTTAAAGCTCCAGTGCTCAACTAACTAATTTTCATTATATACATTTTCAGATACAAAGCAAGGGCCACACCAATTAGTTTTTTTAAAAAAACAAATTGAGCATTTTGATATACTTATTGGTAATCTTAACCAGAAAAAGAAAAAGAAAATGAACAAAGTATTCTGCAAGACTTGTAAAAAAACTGTAAAAGATGAACTACAAATCAACAAAAGCAGCACCAAAAAAACTGAACTGTAACAAAGTGTAGAGCTATAGCTTATTAGTATTCTTCATATTAATCTCATAAAAAATAAATTATTAATAATCCATAATGGAAACAATAACAACACAAAAGTACCAATTTGATCTCATAGACCCACCCAATAATCAGAAACCATAAAACAAACATTACTCTAGCTATGAAATAGATTTCTGACCTTCGGGCCCTAAAATTTGATTCGCAATAGAAGTAGTCACCAGAACCCCAACAACCACTGCTCCAGCCACCGAAGCACCTCTAATCGCCTAATAATACCGAAGCACCTCTAGTCACCGACGTCAGTTCGATCGACTGAGATGGTGAGAGAGGAGATTTGATCGACTAAGATGGTGAGAGATGAGATAGAAAGGGTTAGAGATGAGACGATCGACTGAATGTTTGGGGCTAATGATTAGGGGGAAAAATAGAAGCTCGGGATTTGTATGCACCGAAGCTAAAGACCTGGTAATGACCCAACCCAAAAAAACTCCCTACAATCGACAACCATATTGGCCGACTGTCATATATATATTCCTATAAGCGACGCTTACGCTTCTAACCGTCGCTATAGCCCGTCGCTATATGTTGAATTTCTAGTACTGATTCTTGTCCTGTTTTTTGTTTAGAGCTCTGCTAAGGTTGCCCTTAGCCCACCCATTACTCTGGCTAGCCCAGGTGTGGGTAGTCATTTGGTTCAAGCTTTCTGTATTGGTGAGCAGTGTCAGTTTCCTTCGTTTACCGGTGAAGCCCAGATAGATGTTGGGTTAAAGTAGTGCGGTTTGGTGCCTCCTCAACCCCCTTTTGTTGTCTTCAATGCTACACATCCTCTTTCCTCAGGCGCCAGTAAACGGTGTGTTTGCGCTCCCTAAGACTTGGAGCTCTGTAGTTAATAACTCTGCCTATGAGAAAATTTTGGGATTAAGCTTCTTCCCCCTAGGCCCTCTGTTGGGAGTGTCACAGTTAATCCTCCAGTTGAAGTCCTCAAGCTGGGTATTAGTAAATGGTCTTCCAGTCTTGTGGGCCAATTCATCCACTCGAAATTACCTTTCAAGTTAGTTGAATCTTCTGCTAAGAAATTATGGGGACACTTGGGGTTGTCCAAAGTTTATCTGCATGATAAGGGATATTTTATTTTTAAGTTCGACACTATGATGGAAAGGGACAATGTCCTAGCTTCAGGACCTTGGTATATTGCATCAAAGCTTCTGTGCCTACAGTCGTAGCAAGAAGGAGTTAACTTTATAAAATCTGATTGCAGTAAAGTTCCCATTTGGTTTAAGTTTAGCGAAATCCCACTCTCTTACTGGATGAAGGAGGGGTTAAGCTATTTGGCTAGCGCAGTAGGCAGACCCTTATTTGCTGACGATATGACCTCAAAACTGGAGCCTTTGAGCTATGCATGTATTTGTATTGAGATGAATGCTTTATCTATATTTACTGCATATATTAATGCCGTTGTTTTTTATGGTACTGCTTTAGTGGAAGAAACTGATGCAGTCAAGGTGGAGTATTGGAGCAGGCCCCCTTCATGCTCAGAATGCAAATGTTTTGGACATTCTATAACTAAGTGTCCTAAATCTAATTTTCAGTGAGTGCCCAAGGCCTCTCCAACTGTCTCTGAGGTTCCCAGTCCCCCTATTCCTAATGATGCCAATGCTTCCTCTTCCTTGGGTTCTCTTGTTGGCGAAGGTGCATGTACTGCAGTTTCTAAAGGGCCTAAATCTCCTTCAATTTATTCAGAAGTTCTCATGCCAGTAGCGAAATTGATTTTTTTTTGTGCTAATTTTAGACTTAAATAAAAAAATGGGGATTTTGCAAAACTTCATGGGAGAAAACCCAATCAGGATATAGCAAAGACATCATAGGACATGCCCTATGATGTAAGGACTATAAAGGATTATAGGCAGATGCCCAAAACAGACATGAAATAGTGCAATTAACATCATTAACTAGAACCATTCTAAAAGACACCCGAGCACTAACGCACGAGACATCCATCCGAAACCAGCGCCAACGCCCAATGCCGAAGCCTCCCCAAAATGAAATGTCCACTGAGCAAACCCAACCAACCATCTGGCCGAAGACGAAGCTCCCACCCAAATCAAATCCCCATAAGACCGAAGCACCTCAATCCCAGAACCCCATCTGGCCGAAGCCCTCTATGCCGAAACCCTCTATGCCGAAGCCCTCATTGACGAAGTCCAAACTTTCTACGCCAAAGCCCAAACCTCTCTCCTCGCCCCTCACCTCATCACCCTCTTCCAGAAGCTCACCCCAATACTAAGCATAACTCGCCACACACTTCTCGCTTGGGGATCGAGCACACGGCTACTCCAAGAATCGAAAAGACCGAGCATATCACACCATAGTAAAGCTCGTCCGAAAACACAGCTCACCCGAGACTGAATGACCCTAGCACAACACATCATAACATAGCTCTCCCGGAAACACAGCTTTCATCAGCATACCCAACCAATGGCAGCCCAGCTCACCCTAACCCAGCTTGACCGAGACCAACCTGGTTTAAGTCTGAAACCGACCGAGCATAGCAAAAAATAGCTACAGCAGATCCCAACGCTAGCCCAAA
Organism: Panax ginseng; assembly: GCA_020205605.1. Classification (NCBI taxonomy): domain Eukaryota; kingdom Viridiplantae; phylum Streptophyta; class Magnoliopsida; order Apiales; family Araliaceae; genus Panax; species Panax ginseng. Next base: position 90,201,180 of record CM035143.1, read on the forward strand.
ACCTGTGACCAGTAGATAGGCCCAGCCAGCATACTAGCCTTTGCAGGTGATCCAAACAGCACCCCAGATGCCTAATAGCAGAGAAATCCCATGTGCCTAATGGCACCCCAACAGACAGAAACCTATTATAGACCCGAGCCTCCAAGTCGAAAATAGCAGAGCAGCTCCTAACTCAACAGTGCAACAGGAGAAAACCAGCATCCCACAGTGCCTAAACCCCACATGGCGGTTCCCATCCCCACCGAAACAAACCAGCAACAACTTATAAAATAAGATGGTGAAAACATGATCTGGACTTTAATTTCTGAAAACTAGCATTTGTGTGAAGACCACACTTAACTAAATGAATAATATCACGAAAAATAGTCCTACCAGGGGTGAATTTTTTGGAGAAAAGCCGAGCATTTCATTCATTCCATATTCGATAAACCACAGTAGCAAACCCAAAAGACAACAGGGTATGATGGAAATTTTTGCAAGAGCAATGTATGATAAAACCAGTAATAGTAGACCAATTTCTACTTAACCCACACCAACCACAAAAGAGAAGGACAACAACAAGAATCTGAAAAGAGAAAGGACATTCAAAAAACAGGTGGTTGAAAGTTTCATTTTCATTTGAACAAAGCACACAGGTGGGGTTTATATCAATCCCAAATTGAAAGAGTCGATCCGACATTCTGAGTCCCTTATGGAAAGCAAGCCAGAGGATGAAAGAGTGACGGGGAGGGACCCTTTTATGCCAAACTAATTTATGCCAACCCACAGCCAGCCTCACCTGCCGAATAGAGTTCCAAATAGTGGTGGCCCTCACATCCTTTACCCTAGTACCATCCCAGAGTATGCCATCATTCTTTCAAGAATTGCAAGATCTAGAAAAGTCAAATGATCCACGGAAGGCAATAACATCCTGATGATTTGAGACAGGGAGAACCCATCCAGAATTTTGAATGATGCTATCCACACAAGCATTTGGACCAAGCCCAGAGTTGACAATCAAAGACGAGTGAATGGAGGTAGCCAAAGGGGATTGCCTAAGCCAAGGATCAAATCAGAGGTTTGTCTTAGCACCATTTCTAAAGTCAAAAGAGATGTATCTACGCGCTAGATCCCTACACTGAAGAACTTTCCTCCAGATCCAAGAGCTATCATTTGGTGTGGGGATAATCCAGAAGAATTTATTCCTAAGATGAATAGCATGCACCCACCTTGCCCAAATAGAGGAAGAGTAAGGATCGACAACTTTCTAAAGGTGCATCATAATAAGCGATTTATTCCAATCAATAAGGCTCTTTATAGCAAGGTCCCCTTCAGCAAATGGTAGGGAAATTTTTGCTCAGGCAACCTTTGAGCCATGCTTATCCATGGAAGGTCTTTTCCATAAAAATCTAAATAGAGATGTCTAAAGCTCTTTTATAGCGGATGCAGGAAGGATGAAGTGGGCCGACCAATAAGCTTGAGCTACAAAGATAACCGACTTTATAAGTTGCAGTCGACCAACATAGGAAAGAAATTTGTTTGTCCAAGAGCTTATTTTAGAGGTAATCTTTTCAAGAAGAGGCCGACAATCAGCAAGGCTTAACTTTGAGGTGATAAGAGGAACACCCAAAAATTTTGTAGGGAAAACTCCCAGCTGGAATCCCAAACAATTTAAGGTGAGAGCAGCATGAGGTGGAGGGACATGAGAGAGGAAACACATACTCTTCAAAGAATTTATGCTTAGACCCGATCCAGTAGAGAACCGATCAAGACTAAGCTTTATATTCTTCACTGATCCCAAATCACCATGACAAAATATAAGAATATCATCCGCAAAACAAAGGTGAGTAGTAGATAAGGGCGTGGTTCTCCAATGGAATTTGAAGGTAGGCAACTTTGAAGTCTGAGAGAGCATAAGAGATAGGAGTTCCATGACAATCACAAAGAGGTAGGGGAAAGGGGGTCTCCTTGACAAAGACCCTTTGCCCCTTTAAAGAAGCCGCAAAGGGCCCCATTGACCTTGACCGAATAGGAGGGAGTGGAAATGAAAGCATTTATCCAATAAACAAATTTAGGAGGAAACTTAAAAAACTTTAGGGTAGCCCACAGAAAATCCCAAGAAATAGAATCAAAAGCCTTCTGAAGATCAATTTTTAAAGCACATCTGGCTGGGGTCGAGGGTCTATGATAGTTCCTGAATAATTTTTGACCAAGAAGGATGTTATCCCCTATTCTCCTTCCCGGGACAAAGGCGGCTTGATAGGGAGATGATGGAAGGGAGAGTATCCTTAAGTTTGGAAGGGAGAGTATCCTTAAGTTTGGAAGCAATAATTTTTGAGATACACTTATAGGTTATATTTCAATAGGAAATAGGCCAGAAATCATTCATGGAAGAGGGGTTTTTGACCTTAGGCACAAGCACAATGGCAGTAGAATTTGTTCCCCTAAGGAGGTACCCCTGTCTAAAGAAGGACTAGATGGCAGCTGTAAACACATTTCCCATAATATCCCAAAGCATTTTTGGTGCATGAACATCCTAAACGATTGCTCCTGGATTTGGAGGAAAGTCCTAAATTTATGGACCCTAGCTCGGCAGCATATCTCCTTTTCTATAAGGAATGGAGACCTCACCAAACTATGGTCTGATCCTTAGCTCTCTGTCTACCCTCTGGCCTCCTCCCCTGCCTCCCCTCTTATCTCTAATTTGGGTTTAGGCCCAAATGCCTTGGTCACCAGCATCATTTCTAACTCAAACTGGGACCTTCCTTTGTCTAACCATTATGCGATTATTGAATTCCAGCATCTGTTCACTCCAGCAATAAGATGTGACTCTTCGAGAGAGGATGTTATCAGCTGGGATAACTTAAAGACCCCTGGGGTCTCGATTTCTACCATCTGGAGCTCCCTTTGTGCTGCTGGTAATACTGTGCCTTGGGTTAAGCTTGTTTGGCATTCCTTCATCCCTCCAAGGTTTTCTTTTATCCTGTAGCTTGCGTTCAATAATGGGCTTTGAACCTTGGATAGGCTCTCTCATTTTGGACTTGGAGTAATTCCTACTTGCCCTTTATACAATACTCAAAATGAATCCTTTAACCATCTATTTTGCAACTGCCCTTACTCACTTCACCTCTTGGTCTCTGTGCTTCACCACTATGGGTGGAAGGGATTCTCCAGGAACTGGTCCTCTATTATCTCTTTCCTCATTTCGCGACCCCATACTCCTATTTACCAAGGCATCCTTCATTTAGGTTTTGCTGCAGTTGTATATCATATATGGCAGGAATGAAATGCTAGAATCCATGGAAAAGGGGCTACTCCGGTTTGAACTATTGCTACTACTATATTACATATTGTTAAATGCAAACTTCACTCCGTCCACAGATTCCAAAAGGTTAAAGACCGGCCATGGTTTTCTCAGCTCGCGATCTGACTTATTCTGGATTCGGGGTCTGGGTCCTTTGATGTTGTTGGTCTGCTATATGCTATGTATGGGTGTGTCACAGTAGTTATGTTGTTGGCTGCTCTATCTGTTTGGGTATGGGCTGTATGGGTCTGGTCTGGCTTGTAGTTTTGGCTGTTGCAGATAATTTGGATCTCGGCAAGCTTATCATAAACTCTAGCGAAGTCTATACTTTATTTGATACCGGTTCTACCCATTCTTTTATTTCTCCTACTTGCGCTCAACGATTAAATTTGACTCCGGAGAAATTAGACTTTGACTTATCTGTGGAAACTCCGTTGGGAGAAACCTTCATTACATCCACTGTTTATAAGTCTTGTTTGGTTCAAATCGGTAACCGCACATTACCTGTCGATCTTATTTCTTTAAAAATACTTGCGTTTGACGTAATTCTAGGGATTAATTGGTTAACTACTCATCATGCAAAAATTGATTGTTTTCGTAAGGTTGTTAGTTTTCATATTCCTAATCAACCTATTATTCGAATTCAAGCGACCAAACCATTAAAATCAATCATGGTCATTTCAAGCCATAAATCTATTCATTTATTGAAAAATGGTTGTCAAGCTTTCTTAGCTCATGTCACAGATTTAAACAAAAATACGTCAGTTTTGAACAATATTTCTATTGTTAATAAATTTCCTGACGTATTCCCTGAAGAACTTCCTGGGCTACCCCCAGAGAGTGAAATTGAATTTTGTATCGACCTTGAAACTGGTACAAAACCCATTTCCAAAGCCCCATATCGAATGGCTCCTATTGAACTTTAGGAGTTAAAGACCCAATTATAGGAATTGTTAGACATTGGTTTCATTCGTCCTAGTACGTCTCCTTGGGGTGCTCCTGTTCTATTCATGAAGAAGAAAGATGGGAGTATGCGACTTTGTATTGATTATCGGGAGTTGAATCATGTCACCATCAAAAATAGGTACCCATTGCCACGTATTGATAACATGTTTGACCAGTTGCAAGGAGCCAAATTCTTTTTAAAGATTGATCTTCGTTCCGGATATCACCAGTTGAAGATTAGAACTGTGACATTCCAAAGACGACTTTCAGAACTCGGTACGGGCATTATGAATTCCTAGTCATGTCATTTGGATTGACTAATGCTCCTGCTGCCTTCACGGATATGATGAACCGAGTATTCAAGGAATATTTGGAAAACTTTGTGGTCATCTTTATTGATGACATCCTTATTTATTCCAAAAGCTGTGAAGATCATGAGCAACACTTGAGGCTGACACTCCAAAAGCTTCGTGAATACAAGCTTTATGCCAAGTTGAAGAAATGCGAGTTCTGGCTGGAGGAAGTAGCATTCCTTGGGCACGTAGTACCAAGTCATGGAATATCTATTGACCCGGCAAAGATTGAAGTTATTCAAAGCTGGGAGCAACCTAAATCAGTGACCGAAGTACGTAGGTTTCTCAGTTTAGCTGGTTATTATAGGAGATTCATGGAAGGATTTTCTCGAATCGCTACTCCATTAACTCTGCTGACTCGGAAAGATATAAAGTTCGGTTGGAGCGAAGAATGTTAGAAGAGTTTTCAAGAACTCAAGAGGGATTGATTTCAAGACTGCTCGGCAATACCATCCGCTCGGAGGATTTGTCATCTATAGTGATGCTTCGGGCAAAGGGTTGGGATGTATTCTCATGCAATATGGAAAAATCATAACCTATGCCTCAAGACAACTCAAAGAATAAGAGAGGAATTATCCTACTCATGATCTAGAGTTGGCAGCTGTTGTCTTCGCACATAAAATTTGGAGGCATTACTTGTATGGGGAGAAAGTGGAGATCTTTACGGATCATAAAAGCCTCAAATATTTCTTCACTTAAAAGGAACTCAACATGCGACAATGATGTTGGCTTGAACTGTTGAAAGATTATGATCATACCATCAATACCATCCTGGAAAAGTGAACGTGGTAGCTGACGCATTGAGTAGAAGATCATATGCAAGTACGAGTGAGATATTGTCAACGCATAGGCTCATTTTGTGTGACTTGCAAAGGATGGAGATAGAGTTAAAGACTCCAGGGACCCATGTGATGATGGCGAATATACGAGTAGAACCGACTTTAATTGATAAAGTTAAAGCTGCTCAAGCTACAGACCTAGAGCTGATGCGTATGAGGAAGAAAGTGCAAGAAGGTGTTATGCCGGAAGCAAGAATCAATGAAGAAGGAATACTTCGAGTCAACTCCAGACTTTGTGTTCCTAACGACTCTGATTTAAAGTATAAAATCATGATAGAGACACACAACACACCGTTTGCAATCCATCATGGGAGTACCAAAATGTATCATGTTCTTCGACATACATTTTGGTGGAGCAATATGAAGAGAGAGATAGCGGAATTTATCTCAAGGTGTTTAACTTGTCAACGAGTCAAGGCGGAGCATCAAGCACCAAAATGTCCATTGCAACCACTTGAAATTTTAGAATGGAAGTGGGAGCACATTACCATGGATTTCGTTACTAGTCTTCCCAAGGTTTCTCAAGGCATAGATGCAATTTGGGTCATTGTTGATAGATTGACCAAGTCTGCTCACTTCTTACCTATACGAGAAACTTATACACTTGAACATCTTGCTCGTGTGTACATAAATGAGATTGTAAGATCAAGATGGTATGCCGGTATCCATAGTTTCGATCGAGACCCAAGATTCACTTCACGATTTTGGGTTAGTTTGCGAAAAGCTATGGGCACGAATTCTGATTTAGCTCGGCATATCATCCTCGAATCGACGGACGGGCGAAATGGAGAGGAGTATTCAAACTCTTGAAGATCTATTAAGACTCTGTGTCCTTGACTTCAAAGGAAGTTGGGACAAGTTCTTACCGTTTGTGGAGTTTTCCTACAACAACAGTTATCAAGCAAGTATTGGCATGGCTCCATTTGAGGCGTTATATGGGAGAAAGTGTCGTTCTCCAGTATACTGGGATGAGGTGGGTGAAGCAGCGTTGTTGGGACCGGAGTTGGTACGTATGACTACAGAAAAGATTAAAATGATCCTACAACGTATAAAAACTTCATAAGATCGACAAAAGAGTTATGTTGATCTTCATCGAAAGGACGTAGAATTCGATATTGGAGATCATGTGTTGTTACGTATTTCTCCATGGAAAGGAGTTATGAGATTTGGAAAGAGAGGAAAGCTCAATCCTCGATTCATTGGGAACTGTGGCCTATAGACTCGCCTTACCGCCAAGTATGTCTCGTGTGCATAATGTTTTTCATATATCTATGTTACATAAATATGTGAAAGACCCGAACCACATTATTGAGTTAGAACCAGACGAGATAGAGGAAGATTTAACGTATGAAGAGTTATCTGTTAAAATCTTGGATAAGAAGGATCATGTTCTACGCTCTAAGGTTACACCTCAAGTCAAAGTTTTGTGGAGAAACCACGATGTGGAGGAAATGACTTGGGAGTTAGAATCTGAGATGAAGTCAAGGTATCCTCATCTCTTCAACATACCAGGTATGTACCCTAATTTCGAGGACGAAATTTCATAAGAAGGGGAGGTTGTAAGACCCCAACTTTTATGAATAAAGAATAATTTTCTCGAATTATATTTTTGAATATTATGGTGTTAATTTGATATAATGTGTTAGTTGTGGGTAATATTTACAAATTTTGCAAAGTAAGCAAGTGGTTATATAATATTCGATTGGTCGGGGAATATTCGTTTTAACAGAGAATATTCGTATGATGGCACAATCATTGGTGGACCCCACAACGGAAGTATTGTCGTAGTTAGAAAACGACAAAAATACTTTATGAAAATAACGACGAAAGTTTTACCATTAACTGTTGAAACACCCTTGTTAAAAGTAAAGAATACGATGTCTGGCGTGATTAAGAATAACACACGGTATTGATTATTGATGCTTACGTGAGAAGTCACTCAGTTATACTCAATTATTGCTACAGTAATTGCTGCATCATATCTCTCATATTATTGATTCAATTATTGTTACAGTATCATCTGCATAATATGATATATTATTAAATCAATGATTGAGACGGCAAAGTTATTCATATTATTATTTACAATATTGACAATGTCTAGAAGTTCTGTCAAGGAGAGGTTTGGTCACCTAATTACGCGCCAATAAGGAGAAATCCCCCTCTTTCCTGGGAACGACCTGGTTGTTAAATATTGTGAATTATAATATTAATGATGAATAAGTTCGTGTTGATTAAAGATGAATTTTATAGTATTGGAATTATTTGTGTTAGTGGAATCGACATTTGTTTCGATAATAATTGATGTTTGGAGGATATATTATTCAATTGGGTATTCGGGACACTTTTTGTGTTGGAGTACTATTCACGAGTTACAATTCACGAGTTACTATTCACGAGTTACTATTCACGAGTTACTATTCACGAGTTACTATTCATGAGTTACTATTCACGAGTTACTATTCACAGAGTACTATTCACCCGTAAAATATATTTCTGTTCGGTCCAAATTATTTTTGGGTACAATATTATTCCATGAGGAGATGTGCTAATTTTTCAGACCGTTGGTTGAAGATATAATAGTAAATCAATATGGACCGCTGGTGGATAGTTATAATAGAAGCTCATTCCTTCATTATTTCTTACAAATTCACTGAAACTCTAGAGAGAAAAGTTATAAAGAAACTATAGAAAAGTATTCTGCTACTTCCCTACTCTTATATTCAGTTTCTTTTACGGTAAGGGGTATTATTTCTTTTGTATTCATGAAGATAACTTTTGTTATTCCATTATTTATTATTACTCGTTGAATAACTCAGATATCTGTGAGCTACCCTATACTTGGTGAAATTCTTCTATTTTTCCTTCTTTATTATTCTCATTTGAATATCATGTTTGTGCGTTACTGTGGGACCGGTTCCATTATTTATTATTCTCGTTTTAATATCCTCATGCATGCGTTTTTTGGCACGACCGGTTCCATTCTTTATTATTCTGTTGGAATATCCTATCTGTGCGTTTTACGTCGGACCTGGTTCCGTTATTTATTATTCTGTTGGAATAACCTACATGTGCAGTCTATCGCATGCGTGGTGATTTCTTTTATTATTCCATTCTTTATTATACTCAGTTGGTTAAAACTTTGACTTCTATACTCCATGAAATTATTGGAATATCCTTGATATTTGTGCTTCATCCAGTATCTTTTCATGGAAATATTCTTCTGAGCATTCTTGAATTTTACTCTACAAAGCAGTATCATGTTGACAATTTGGATGTTATTAGTCCTAGATAAATTAATTCTTGAACTTGTTTTATTGAATTCTTATATCATTGTCATCATCCTCATATTTATATTTTGTTGAAAGTCATCTGTGGCCTGTAGTGCATTGATGGACTTGCTATGATTATGACCAGGGATTAGTATGATTATGAACAGGAACTGTGATTTGGTATAACCATGATCTTTGATGTTTCAAGTAAAGACATGTGATGAAAATTATCTTCGTCTTGGATGCGAAGAGGAATTTAGAATCACAATTATGATTATGAGTTATTCATATGATTGTGGAAAGGAACTGTTGATTGATGTTATAGGGATAAAACATTGTTAGTGGACTTTTAATGTGGAAAAGATAATAGACTTTATGGTCTATTTGACTCTTCAAATGGATTGCTCGTTCTGCTGCAACTATGGTTGAAAATTCTATCATCTACCATATGTTCTAAATCGTTAATTTATTACTGATGAAGTCTATTGATAATGTAATTATCTTTAGTCATGATATTCTTTGCTGGGCTAGTTGTGCTCACCCTTTTTGCTTCACAATTCCTTTCAGGTAATAAGAGTGTAGCTGGGTCGAGCGGGGATAACAGGGGAATAGTGTGATGGTTCGGGTCTGTCAAAGTTTCTCAATATATTATAAAATGGCATGACATACAATATATAATTGTATTGAGGACCTAAGATGTGTGTGTCGTATATTATACGTCACTTAATAATTGATTTTGGTGAACAACATTAGGGTGAGGCGAACTCAACCTAGAAGCGTCAAAAGTGCACCGCATTAAAAAGAAGAGAACAAACTTCTTCTCGTGCCCCTTTGGAGACTTGAAATATTTGCTGATGTACTTTATATGGCATGTAATAATTTGAGTATGAATATTGTCGTATTATATACGTTACAATATTTGTATTAAAACTCACAGTATATGTGTTGTTGTATTTTGCACGACAATTGTAGTAATAAAGTTGTAGTTGTTTCTGTACCATGTTATTGGCGACTCAGAATAGGTTGGGTGGATTGCACCTATTTTGGGGGCGTCACAGTTGGTATCAGAGCTTAGGGATATGATCTCTGGCGGAGATCGGGAAATAGAACTAGGAGGGGAGATACGAGTAAATCCTTCGTTAGTGTGTCCTACCTAAGCTGAATTTTCTTACTTAAGTTGACAAATTGTGATATGTCAATTAACCTTTGTTTTGAAGCTGTATTCTAGAATGATATCTGAAATACAGGAGATGAGCAATGGAGAAATCATGATGACAGGGAAGATGGAATCTGAAATGAAAGCAAGGTATTCTTAACTGATTGAAATACCAGGTACGTAAATTTCGGGGACAAAATTTCATAAGGAGTGGAGATTGTAAGACCCCGAATTTTATGAAATAAAAGTATTCAATTTTTTATAATTACTATTCACGAGTTACTATTCACGAGTTACTATTCACGAGTACTATTCATGAAGCATGATAATTTTTTTCGTAAGAAGGCATTACTCAATAATTGTTACAGTAATTATTGTTCAATATTTTATTTTATTGATTCAATAATTGCTACATTGATATTTTATATTATTGTTGTTTCAATAATTGCCACGGCACAGTATTTCCCATTATCGAATCAATAATTCATATTATTTGGATAATATTATTACATAACATTATTGGCAATGTCTAGAAAGTTCTGTCAAGGAGAGGATTGGTCATCTAATTGCGCGCCAGTAAGGAAAAATCCTTATTGGAAAGCCCCTTCTTTCTTGGGAACTGCCTGGTTGTCAGTATTGTGATTCTGTAATATTATTTGTGAATAATTAATTATTGATAAGGAAAATATTCATTTTATGTGGTTGTAGATGGATAAATTTTTTTTTAATGAAACAATTGTTGAAAATTGATATTTTATCTTTTTTGATAAAATATATTATTATATTACAGTAATATAATAATGGTGATATTTTTACAATGAATGTGTGATATATGAATAAATGAGGAGGAAGAGTAGTTTTGTTGCATTAAATGTTAAACACATGTTTTGTGTGTTACAAAAAATGTGTGATATATGAATAAATGTTGGTGGACACAAATTTTGACTGAAATTTGATTATAGCTGTAAAATCGTCTGTTTGTGGATTTCGGTCAATTTTTATTTGGAATTTGGAAAAACTTTCTTCTGCAAAGTTGTAGAGAATAGAATTTCTTATGGAAAGGACACGTGGTTCGAATTTTTCTGATAAAGGGCTATTTATTATGAATTATTGAAGTTCTGAAGTTTCGAATTAATTGATTTTTGGAAGTTTTAATTATTATTTTAAGAAAAACATTTTTTTTCATTTGAGGGGCATGTGTTAAATGGTTGAAATCAGCTGGTTGTGTGCTTAGGAATTTTGTTTATGAATAATATTATTATATTCAATTTTTTGCTTTGGTGTTCTAAGCAATTTCCTATAAATAGGTGCTTAGGTTAGAATTGAAAATCACACCAGAAACTAATGTTTTCTCTCTACTTTTCTCTCTATATTATCAAGTGTATTCTTTTGAGTATTTTGATATCTTGAGTATTGCTATGCGGTGCAAGTTCGTTCAGCGTTATTCAAGTCAGAAGTACTGCTCTTTTGAGGTAAGGGATAGTAATGGATTTTAAGGGTTATTATGTTTTTCAGTTTCGTAGTTTTTCCGACTCTCAAAAAATTCTGGAGAAATTTGAAATGATAATTTGATGAGTTTTGTTGATTGTGTCCAAAAATGGCAATTTTTGGATATATATATTAAGAGTTATGGATTTTATGAGAAAAGACTATTTTAAAAGTAAACGCTTATAATTCCTTTTGGTTAACTCCAAAATTGATGAAATTTTTATTGGGAGTACATCTATATAATAGCAGTATACCCTGTGAATTTCGGAATGTTTGGATAAAAGTATAATTTATGATAAATGTTTAAATATTCGACGGTTTTGGCCATATAAAAAATAGTAAATGAATTTTTAAAATTCTGAGAAAAATATATGTTCAATATGGAAAAATATTATGCTAAATCCCAGAATAGAAATATTTTTGGGACTGATTTGGTATTTTTCATGAAAATGGTCTAGTTATGAGTAAATGAATTAAATATGTTATGTAAAGTAAGAAAATTGGGGCAGTTGGGTGGCCACTAAACAAGGGGATGCTTCTGAGTATTCCTTTACTTCGGTTGAAGTGGAATACCAAAGTAAACCACCCAACCGCCCCAAATGCCTTGTGTTTGGGCATTCTCCCTCAAATGTCCTAAAGAAAACTTCCAAAGGATTCCTAAAGGTCTTGGAAATGCCACGATGGTAAAGTGCGAGACTAATGTTGGTGGAGTAATGAAGGAAGAGATAAGCAAGCTATGGTTGGTACCAGTTCTAAGGTCGTGACTAAGACCGGGAATGAATGGGTAATAAAGAGGAAGGGAGCTAAATCTAGCTCATGTTACTCCAATTCACCGCAATGAATTGACTGCTCCCAACACGTTTGCCCCTATGGTTAGTTATGACCGCACCACTTGCCCGTATGCGCACTCTCTCTGTTGCAATGAATACTCTTCTTGTGAACAAGATCAAGGCGATGAGACGAAAAAGAAGGAAAAGACCTCAAAAATAAACAAATCTCGGTATGGAAAATCCAAAGGTCGCCAAGAAGAGAAAAGGCAAGGGAAAAATGGCAACACCCCCTCCATTAGTTTAATTATGTTAGCTTCCTATAATATTAGAGGTTAAATAAAAAGCCTAAACAGGCTTATGTTAAGCAAATCATTGCGGACTATAATATTTCAATTATGGGTTTACTTGAGACTAGAGTTAAATCTACTAAAGCTTCCGAATTTCCGTGAATTTGTGTAGGAACCGGGAATGGGCTTTTAATTATGACTTCCATAATAATGGTAGAATTTGGGTAGGATGGAATCCTCTCCTTTGGAAATTAGATATCATTTTGTTTCCTCTCAAATTATGCAATCAGTAAAGTTCAATCGCTAGATTTTAACGAAGAAATGGTTCATGGTTTCTTTTGTGTATGGGCTCAATACTTATATCGAAAGAAGGACTCTCTTGAATGAAATGGTTACTCATCCCACAAATGATTGTTGGTGTATATTGGGGACTTCAATGTTATAAAGGACTGAAGGAAACTAACCAACCAAATGCTAATTGGGATGTTGGTAAAGAAGAATTCAAAGATCGCATCACGGATATTGGGGTGGATGACATTCGAGCAATCGGGCCAATCTTTACTTGGTGGAACAACCAACCTTTGCAACCATCCACAAAAAACGGACCGAGCCATGGGAAACTCGTAATGGTTCTCTAAGTTTGACCTCTTACAGTATCTTTTACACTGTGGGCTCTCGGACCACTCCTTGGTTTTACTAAACACTTTGACTACGTTTACTAAACCCCGTAGACAGCTTTCAATATTTCAACCACATGTCTCTCCTTGTTGGGTTTCATGAAGTCATCAGTTGGCTTGGGATACCCACATTATTGGGAACCCTTTCTATGTTTTCTCCGAGAAACCGAAATGCACCAAGAAAGCCTTATTCTCCTCAATAGTTATGTGGGTAATCGACCACACTTGTAAAAGGCGTGGGGAAGACCTCCACTCGGTCCGTAACCTCCTTCATGTCCATCCCTATGACTTGGACCTTTTGGCAAAGGAAGAGAGCTACTCGAAAAAACTTTGGCAAGCTATGGATAGGGAAGAAGTCTTAATGCAACAAAAATCCAGAGTTACATGGATGGCCTTAGGTGACCGCAACTCAAGCTACTTCTCAAATATGATGAAGCAACGGTGGAACTCTAACAAAATCCTCTCGATCCTTAATAAGGAGGGTCTTATGGTCCATGACAAAGAACAAATTGAGGCAGTATTTGTGGGTTATTTCTCTAGCCTTTTTTTTGATTCGGGCCCTCCCTATGATGGATTTTTCGACCTGGGCATCTCCCCATCTAAATTGATAGACCCATCTCAAGCTTCGATCCTTAGTGCTCCTATTTCTGATTCTGAGATATTCAAGGTTCTAAACTCCATGAACCGTAACAGAGCCCAGTCCGAGATTTGTTTCAACGTGAACTTCTTTATCAGCTGTTGGTCCATTGTGGGGGAAACCTTTACTAAAGCTGTGCATTACTTTTTTTCCTCTAGCCGGCTAACCAAAGGAATTAACTCCACTGCGTTGGCCTTGATTCCCAAATGTCCAAATCCAACTGACATGGTTGATTTCCATCCAATCTCTTGTTGTAATACTATTTATAAATGTATAGCAAAAATCCTTTCTAATAGGCTAAAAGTGGTTTTGCCCAAGATCATTGATCAAGCACAATCGGCTTTTGTACAAGGTCGAAGTATAAGTGATAATATTCTCTTGGCTCAAGATCTCTTCAAAGGTTACAACAGGAACTCTGGTCCATCTCGATGTGCCCTCAAGATTGACCTAAGAAAAGCCTTTGACACGGTGAGATGGGAGTTCCTTCTTGATGTACTTAAAGCTTTTTATTTCCCCCCAATCTTCATTGGATGGATCAGGGCATGTATATCTTCTGCCATGTTCTCTATCAAGTTGAATGGAACCCTCGCAGGATTCTTTGGCGTGCACCAGTGGGCTTCCGTCAAGGAGATCCCCTATCCCCTTCCTTTTGTTCTTGTGATGGAAATGCTTTCTCTAAAACTCAAAAAGAGACTTCCAATCGATGGGTTTGAATATCATTGGAAAGCAAAAGCATGCCAGCTTACTCATCTACTGTTTGCGGATGATATCCTAATTTTCTGCCATGCGAGTTTACCTTCGGTTAATATTATTAATTCTTGCATCCAATCCTTCTCTCTTTACTCTTGATCGATCCTCAATTCTCATAAAAGTCAAGTCTATATCTCTCAAATACGGACCCCTCAACCAAAGATAGCATCCTATCATTAATGGGATTTCAGCTTAGGCTCTCTACCTTCCAAATTCCTCGGCGTTCCAATCGCTATCTCTAAGCTCTCTCATCTTGACCGTGTCCTCTTATTCAAAGGACAACCTCCCGTATTTCTTCCCCGGACATCCAAAGTTCTTGCCTACTCTTGTCGCCTTGATTGATAAAATATGTTCTTTGTTCCTTCCAAACCCATCGGGTGCAAGCATTTCATGCTACCTAAAGTCAGACTTCTTGAGATTAACTCCCTCCTCAAGGTGTTTTTGTGGAAGGGACCGAATCTTAGTAAGTTTGGGGCTAAAGTGGCTTGGTCGAAAAATCACTTTTCCAAGGAATGAAGGGGGTTTAGGCATAAAGAATATCCTTGATTGGAACATTTCTTTACTGAGTTGAAAGACTTCCTCCAAATCATCAACCACGATACTAAGTCTCTCCGGGCAAAATGGGTACAAACCACTCTCCTAAAAGACAAGTCTATAGGCGGAGTCACGGTAGGGAATGATTGCTCGTGGACATGGAAACAAATCCTAAAGCTTCGCTCCTGTGCTTTATAACACCTTAAATACATTATTAAGCGTGGAAATCGACTTCTCTTTGGTATGATCCTTGGTTGAATCGGTGCCCCAATCAACCCTCTACCTCATTATTATCCAACTCCCAGTATTCCTTCATTTGCTAAGGTGAGCCACATTATTTAGGACCTCTCATGGAATCTCCCTAATAGCAATCACCACGATGTGATCATGTTTAGCAAAGAAATTCTACAAGCTTCCATCACTCCAAGACAGAATGACATAATATTGTGGGATGATAAAGCCATTCATTCAAGAATGGCTAATCGATATGGGATTCCATTCTGCTAGAACCCAATTGACATCATGGAGCTCAATCCTTTGGCACAACCTCCATGTGCCAAGATACTCGTTTATGTTGTGGCTTGGACTCATCGAGGAAAATTTCTACTAATGATCGAACCAAGCACTACACGGGAAGGACATGGAGTCGCTCTCCTATGCAACCAACACATGGAAACCTTTGAGCACATGTTCTTTGAATGTTTCTATTCTTCGATTATCCTTCAAAGTGCTCTTGATTTGGGTAATTGGACTTCCATCCCACTCACTTGGGATGCTCTCATTAGCTACCTCACCAATTACCAAGGCTCTAATTTGTTAAAGAACATTTTAAACCTCACAGTTGCCACTTGTTTCTAAAAAGTTTGGGAAGCTAGAAATACAAAGATGCATAAGGGTAATATCATTCCTCCTAGGACCCTTGCAAAGGATACCATCAATCTTATCAAGTCCCGGATTTCTACTAGCAAAGCCTTCCTCAAAGCCACAAATTGTAACCACCTTTGTAATTGGTTGATAACTCACTAGGAAGGTTGGGTTTTCTCCCTTGTATCCATAATGCAGGAGGCTTCGGGAGAGCTTAAGGATTCAGGCGAGTATGGTGTAAGTTTTGGGCTTCGGGAAAGCGACAATGAGGTAGGCTCGGGCGAGCATGAGGCTTCGAGCAAGCATGGATTCGGGTGAGATGGTGGTTGTGTCCAAGTTATGGCCTTCGGGCGTGTATGCATGGGCATGGTATGAGTGTGTGAACAAAGGAGGCTTCGGGCGAGCTTAAGGATTCGGGCGAGTATGGTGTAAGTTTTGGGCTTCGGGAAAGTGACAATGAGGTATGGTCGGGCGAGCACGAGGCTTCGGGCAAGCATGGTGCAAGTTTTGGGCTTCGACCGAGCATGGATTTGGGCGAGATGGTGGTTGTGTCCAAGTTATGGCCTTCGGGCGTGTATGCATGTGCATGGTATGAGTGTGTGAACAAAGGTGGGAGGCTATATCTATATTTTCATCAAGGCCTCATTTTGTAATCATTTCTGTATTGGGTTGTTAGTTCAACTTGTTATGTTGGGTTCTCTTCCATGTATCGTATCATCATCTACTCAACTTAGATGATGCTACTATATTCTGGGGTATGCCCCTTAGCCATTGTTTTTGGTCCTTTATATACAAACAAATTTAGCAAAAAAAAAAATTGGTGTTGCGATTGTAATAATATATGTAGGGTAATTGGAGATTATTTTACACTTGTGTAGCTTACAAACAAGGCAAGTTCTCTAACTCTACTTTCATAATTGTGCAAGTTCCTAAACCTTAACTCCTTACAATTGAGCAAGAATTCTAACTTCATTCTTTTCATATTGAATGCAAGTTTCCATTCATATATTATTATTGTACAAGTTTTTAAAAATTGAGCAAGCCAAATTTATCTTGAATATGTTTGTGCAAGCTCTTGTAACCTAATTCATTACATTGAGCGATCTTTACTTTCCTTATTATCATTCGAAGCATATATTGTTCTAATACATTGATTCAAATAAGATTGTTCTAAACTCCTTTGAATATAGCACATAACATGTATATCATGTTATTCAGTTATATATTGTTAATATCATATATTTGACTTTGATAGCCTTGTTTAGTTATACATTCTTGTATTAAACTTTTATTGACGGAAATTGAATAAGTGTTTTAAAATTCTAGAAACACTGATAAGCTAGTTCCAAACTAAACTTTTTTTAGTGCGGAAATTCTAAATTCAAACTAGGATGAACAACCCTAACATAGGGGATTTTATACGTGTAACGTTTAGATGTTTGTGCACAATACATGGTACAAATGGCTAATCCCCCTGAGTAACGTCAAGAAGAGTCTGTACAGTTTAATGACTGTTACGGTTGAGGTAATAATACCTAAACACCGTGGACATAGTTCGTGGTCTTAAGACCCTCAGATAATTAAAGTTCGAACTCTTGCAATTAAACAATGCAGCTAAAGTCGAAAGAGGTGATGATCCATCTACTAGCAAGGGAAAGGGCAAGATGTCTAAGTGATGAAGAATTAGTTAACGTTTATTTAAATGCTTTAAGTTATAAGACTTATTTTATTTTATAATGTATTCCGCAAACTGATGTAATAATTTTAAGGTTAGATTACCTGGGATTGTTTATGATGATGTAACCCTTTAATGGGAAAGATTATTGTTTAAGGTTATTTAATGTTTTATCCTTTATTATGGGTAGTTAGATGTAATTATTTTAATAGTGAGCACCAAATTCGGTGGAAATGAAGTACCCGGATTTGGGGGTGTCACAGGTTGGTATCAAAGCCTTAGGTTATGAACCTTAGGTGTGGAAAACCTTAGGAAGTAGCCTTTAAGGAAACAGAAAATATAGAGGTGTTTAACTCTTATCGGGTTTTAAGGAGTGGATTAAGGCATCCATTGAAACTAAACAATAAAAGACATTATGTGCTATGTGTTAATAACGTATGTGCTCACGAGTATCTATAATGTTAAGTAAAACTTAAAATATTTTGTTGTCAGGATGTCTAACGAAGGAGGATCCAATCCAGCTAGAGAGGTGATACCTCAGGTACCTAGAGATGACCAACCCCGGGATATTCATGTAGTGCGGGAACAGTTGATCCAGGAGGATGAGCCTGTGACCAATCCCGAGGAGGATAGTCTTGAGGAGATAGAGGGGGATGATGATGAGGAGGATCCTAAGGAGTTTCCACCAAACTCTGTATCGGCTGAGATGTATGACGCTCTGTATGATCGTAACATAGAGTTACAGGATAATGTTGAGTAGCTGAAGGAATTGGTTGAGATGCATCATGTTGCGTTGGAGCAGAAGGATGTAAAGATTCAGGAACTTGATTCAAAACTTGGAAACACAGAATGGGATCTAGTTCATACCAATGGTCAGCATGAAAACCTGATGGCAGTGAATGAGAAGATGAAGACTGACATGGAGAAGTTGAAAGATGACTTCAAAGAGGAAACATCTAAGCGTATAAAGAGCAAATGACGCTTGTATGAAGGCGACTCAATGTGCAGATCATGTTGAGGCTAAAATTCAAGTGAAGAAAGCCAAGATGAAGGAGACGGATTATGCTTTTAATTTTGCAATTGATAGGGCCCAGGATCGAGTCCATTATTACCCACCTCAGTTTGAAGACTCGCCGTGGTTCGTGATGGATCGTAGGACGGCATACCGTATCATGGAGGAAGAGCGTTGAGAGGCCTTACTACATCTTAATATGCCTAGATAGAATAAGAGTGATAATAATATGTGGTTAATTATGTGAGTAAATAAATTGTGAATCCCTTATTTTGAGATGAATAAAGGTATAGTATGAGTATGTAATCCTGAAACTTGTCTAGTTCAGGAAAGTGGATGTTTTTAGCAGTTATGTTATCTCTAGTATGTTTTAAAACATTATGAATGAATAAAATATTAGATGTTCTTTGAAATTTACTTTCTAGCGAGTCTCGAAATCAGTTGTAAGTGCAATTTCTGGAGCTTAAGCAAGGGACTATGACGATGCTAGAATATGCTGCAAAGTTGAACGAGTTGGCAAGGTTTGCCACTTATCAAGTCAATACGGATGAGCGTAAAGCGAGAAGGTTCGAACAAGGATTGAAACCCTGGCTGTGAGACCCTGGATTTTATGAATAAAGATTTAATTTTCTCGAAATAATTTTTTTTTATATTATGGTGTTGATTTGATGTAATGTTATAGTTGTGGGTAATATTTACAAATTTTGGAAAGTAAGCAAGTGGTTGTATAATATTCGATTGGTCGGGGAATATTCTTTTTGTCGGGGAATATCCGTATGACGGTACAATCATTGGTGGATTCCACAACAGAATTATTGTCGGATAGAGAAAACGACAAAAATACTTTATGAAAATAACGGCGGAAGTTTTACCGTTAATCGCTTGAACACACCCTGTTAAAAAAATACGAAAATACGTGGTTGTACAAAGAAGCACACGATATTGATTATTGATGCTTACGTGAGAAGTCACTCGGTTATACTCAATTATTGCTACAGATAATTCTTTGCATCATATCTCTCATATTATTGATTCAATTATTATTCATGTGATCATCTGCATAATATGATTTATTGTTCAATCGGGTATTCGGGACACTTTTCTGTTGGAGTACTATTCATGAGTTACTATTCACAAGTTACTATTCATGAGTTACTATTCATGAGTTACTATTCACGAGTTACTATTTACGAGTTACTATTCACGAGTTACTATTCACGAGTTACTATTCACCCGATTACTATTCACTCTAGTATTATGCATTCGGATATTTGGGTACAATATTATTCCATGAGGAGATGTTCTAATTTTTCAAACCGTTGGTTGAAGATATAATAGTAAGTCAATATGGACCGCTGGTGGAGTTATAATAGTAAATCAATATGGATCGATGGTTTAAAGTTTTAATAGTAAATTAGTATGGACCGTTGTTTTAAGTTTTAATAGTAAACCAATATGGACCGTCCGTTTAATAGTAAATCAATCTGGACCGTTCATGAATTAGTTACTATTCATTCCATTTTCCTATAAATAGAAGCTCATTCCTTCATTATTTCTTACGAATTCACTGAAACTCTAGAGAGAGAATTACAAGAGAAGCTATAGAAAAGTATTCTGCTGCCCTACTCTTATATTCAGCTTTCTTTACTGAGTGAGGATGTTATTTGTTGTACTCATGAAGAGAACTTCGCTATTCCATTATTTATTATTCTTTGGAATAACTCATACACACCTGCCACCCTATACATGGTGACATTCTTCTAATATTCCGTTCTTTATTATTCTCATCCGAAATATCACTGCATGCGTTTTACTTACTGGACTCGGTTCCATTATTTATTATTCTCGCCGGAATATCATATACGCATGCGTTTACCGGACTGGTTCCATTATTTATTATTACATTGGAATATCCGTCTGCACATGCTAACGCGTTCTGACCGGATCCCATTCTTTATTATTATGTTGGAATATCCTGTTTGTGCGTTTTACGTCGGACCTGGTTCCGTTATTTATTATTCTGTTGGAATAACTTTTGCTGTGCTCTGATCTATCGCATGTATAGTGATTTCTTTTGTTATTCCATTCTTTATTTTACTCAGTTGGTTAAAACTTTGACTTCTATACTCCATAGAATTAGTGGAATAGCCTTGATATTTGCGCTTCATCCAGTATCTTTGCATGGAAATATTTCTTCTTGCATTCTTGAATTTTACTCTACAAAGCAAAGATTATGTTGACAATTTGAGCGTTATCGGTTCTGGATAAATTAATTCTTGAACTTATTTTATTGAATTCTTATATCATTGTCATCATCCTCATGTTTATATTATGTTGAAAGTCATCTGTGGCCTGTAGTGCATAGATGAACTTGGTATGATTATGACCAGAGATTATTCGGTATAATCATAACCCTAATATTATAAATGATGTGGAAAAAGTCTTCATTGGCCCGTAGTGCATTGATGGACAGTTTTTGGTATGATTATGGCTATGGATTCTCTTTGGCCGTAGTGCAAAGATGAATTGTTTTATGGCATGATCAGGACCGTTGATGAAAACATGATTATCTTAAGCCGTAGTGCATGGATAACTCGTGGTCGTGATACTAAAGAATATCCTTGGCCGTAGTGCAGGGATGATTCGATGATGTGGATTATTTATTGTTTGTCCCGTGATAAAAGTGATGAAAAACCTTTTAAATCATAGAAGATAGTAGATTTTATTCCCTACTTGACTCTTCTAATGGATTGCTTGTTCCGCTGCCGTTAAACTTGATAGTTATTAAATTTTATCAGTTTAACACTGTTGAAGGCTAACGATAAATTATTTTGCATTATCTTAGTCATAATATTTCTTACTGGGCTAGTTGAGCTCACCCTTTTCTTTCACTTTCTCTTCAGGAAATGAGAACGTAGCTGGGACTAGTTGGGGAACAGAGTGATGGTCCTAGATGGTGCATTAGTAGTCCTCACTATTCTATGAAATAGTATGATAATAATTGTAATGAGGACTCCTTTTGAGTTTGTATAATCTCTAGTAGACAATATTTGTATTCAAACTCACAGTTTATGTTTTGTCGTATTGTACACTACGATAAAGTATTATTAAGTTATATTTAAATTACATACCATGTATCCTGGCGACTCAAGATGGGTGATGTATACCTAATTTTGGGGCGTCCACGGTTGGTATCAAAGCTTAGGATATGCTCCCCTGCTAGGATGTGAGAATAGAACTAGGAGGGAGAGGGAATTCCTTCGCTAGTATGACCTACCTAAGTTTATTTGGTATTTAATTGGTCTCATTGAATATAGGGATAATATGTTACATGTCAATTAACCTTTGTTTTATGGCGAGATCTCAAAATGACATCCGAGAATGTTGAGAATAGCAATGGAGCACAGGAGACCGTTGATTCTCCACAGATCAATAATCAGGACAATGTGCAACAGGATGGCGATAATCCTCCTTTAAACAACAACGCTGATCAATTGACGAATGGCGGTACGTTTAGGAACTTTTTAGAAATCATGCAACATTAGGCGAAGGCGACTCCTGTTCATAATGCAGAAGGAAACAATGGCAACTCACGGTTGGTCACCGCTAAGCAATTCAAGGAGCTGGAACCACCAGAGTTTTTGGGAAAGCCAGAACCACTTAAGGTGGAGACGTGGTTAAAGAAGATCACCAATATATTTGATGTCTTGGGATGCTCCGAGGAGCAAAAGGTTCCCTTTGCCACCTTTATGTTGCGTGAAGAGGCAGATCACTGGTGGGAATCTGTAAAACGTACCCAACCGGACGCACTCAAGATATCTTGGGAGAAGTTCCAAGAGCTGTTCAATGACAAGTACTTTCTCGAAAGCATTCGTCACATGAAGGAGGTGGAATTTATCAAGTTAGAGCAAAACAACATGACCGTGTCACAGTACGAAGCCAAGTTTGCCGAGTTGTCCCGATTTGCATCCCACTTAGTTGATAATGAAGAGAGAATGACGCGTATGTTTTTAAGAGGTTTAAAGCTGGAGATACGTCAATATCTTATTTCTCATAAACTGTGTCTATATTCAGATGTTGTTAATAGGGCTCAGTTAGTGGAGCGCGATAACGAGTCAACGCAACCAAAAGAGAGCAGCTGGAAAAATGATAATACTGGTGATAACAGTCATCAAAGCGGTGACAATAAGCATGGAGGGAATCAACATGCCAGAAATGGTACCACTTCGGTGGTAATCATGGTCAAAACAATAAGAATAGACATTTTAAGAAGAGAAGATTCAACAATGATGGAAAGACGTCAGCACCAACACCCGTTGTTAAGGAAGGAGAACGACCACCTATCATATGCTTCAAATGCGGAGGGGAGGTACACATCAGTACAAACTATGCGATGCCGTCCAAAGCATGCTATAATTATGGAAGAGAAGGTCACTTAGCCCGATTTTGTCGTTCACTGAAGACAAGTTCAGCTAGGATGGAGGCACCAAAGGATGTCCCAGGCAAGTCAAAGCCGGTAGTTTAAGAGAGAGCATTTTTTTTCGTGACGAGGAACCTGAATAAAATTATCACGGGAATGTTAGTCATAAACTCTTGCGAAGTCTATACCATGTTAGATACCGGTTCTACTCACTCTTTTATTGCACCTAGTTGTGTTCAATGTTTGAAGTTAACTCCGGGGAAGTTAGACTTTGATATATCTGTTTAAACTCAGTTGGGAGAAACCTTCGTTACCTCCACTATTTATATATCTTGTTTAAATCAACACTTTCACGTTACCTGTCGATCGTATCTCTTTGAAAATACTTGCCTTTGATGTGATTTTAGGAATCGATTGGTTAACTACTCTTCATACTTTTCGTAAGGTTGTTAGCTTTCATATTCCTAACCAACCTGTTATGCCAAGTAACCAAACCACTAAAGTCAATCATTGTCATATCAAGCCATAAGTAAAGAGCCCCGGTCCATTCGTTGTTGACTTCCTTGTGTGCAATGCACCGAAGCCAGACTTTCTGTAGGCGACGTCGTGAATGATGGTGATAAGTTGATAGGTATCAATGTGACGTGCTATCTAAGTCTTGGATGAGGGTCACAGTTTTTAATGATATTTTTATTGTTAATAAATTTCCTGACGTATTCTTGAAGACTTCTTAGCCTACCCCTAGAGCGTGAAATCGAATTTTGTATTAACCCTAGTACAAAATCTATTTCTAAAACCCTCAAATATTTTTTTCACCTAAAACGAAAGTGTAATGTGCCAAAGACGTTGGCTCGAGCTGTTGAAGATTACGATCGTACCATTCAATATCATCGTGGGAAAAATGAACGTGGTATCTGACGCGTTGAGTAGAAGATCGTATGCGTTTACGAGTGTGATGTTGTTAACACAAATACTCATTTCGTATAACCTATAAATGATGGAGATAGAGTTAAAGACTCTAGGGACCCACGTGAAGATAACGAATATACGATTAGAATAGACTTGAATCGATAAAGTTAAAGCTGCTCAAGCTACATACTCAGAGCTGATGAATGTGAAGAAGAAGGTTCAAGAGGGCATTATTCTAGAAGAAAGAATCGATGAAGAGAGGAAATCTCAACCCTCGATTTTATTGGCCCATTTGAAATCCTTGATTGAATAGGAACTGTGGCTTATAGACTCATTTTACCGCCAAGTATGTCGCATGTTCATAACGTTTTTAACGTAACATGGACGACCCGAACCACATTATTAATTTAGAACCGGACGAGATAGCAGAAGATTTAACGTATGAGGAGATACGTGTTAAAATCTTGGATAAGAAGGATCGTATTCAACACTCAAAGGTTATACCTCAAGAATTAGAATTTAAAATGAAGTCAAGGTATCCTCACCTCTTTGGCATACCATGTACGTACGTAAATTTCGAGTGCGAAATTTCATAAGGAGGGGAGATTGTGAGACCCCAGATTTTATGAATAAAGATTTAATTTTCTCGAAATAATTTTTTTTATATATATTATGGTGTTGATTAGATGTAATGTTATAGTTGTGGGTAATATTTACAAATTTTGCAAATTAAGCAAGTGGTTGTATAATATTCAATTGGTCGGAGAATATTCTTTTTGTCGGAGAATATCTATACGAAGGTACAATCATTGGTGAACCCACAACAGAATTATTATCGGATAGAGAAAATGACAAAAATACTTTATGAAAATAACGGCGGAAGTTTTACCGTTAATCGTTGAAACACCCGTGTTAAAAAGTACGATGTCTGGCGTGGTTCGCACGAAGAGCACACTGTATTGATTATTGATGCTTACGTGAGAAGTCACTCGGTTATACTCAATTATTGCTACAAAGAATTGCTACATCATATCTCTCATATTATTGATTCAATTATTGTTACGATATCATCTCGCATAATATGATTTATTGTTCAATCTATTATTCGGGACACTTTTCGTGTCGAGTACTATTCATGAGTTACTATTCACAAGTTACTATTCATGAGCTACTATTCACGAAAGTTACTATTCATGAGTTACTATTCACGAGTTACTATTCATGAGTTACTATTCACCCGATTACTATTCACTCTAGTATTGTGCATTCGGTATTTGGGTACAATATTATTCCATGAGGAGATGTGCTAATTTTTCGTAATAGTTGGTTGAAGATATAATAAGAAGTCAATATGGACCACCGTGGTGGAGTTATAATAGTAAATCAATATGGATCATTGGTTTAAAGTTTTAATATTAAATCAAGATGGACCGTTGTTTTAAGTTTAAATAGTAAACCAATATGGATCGTCTGCTTTAATAGTAAATCAATCCTAGGATAGTTCATGAATTAGTTACTTATTCATTCCTTTTTCCTATAAATAGAAGCTTATTCCTTCATTATTTCTTATGAATTCACCGAAACTCTAGAGAGAATTACACAAGAGAACCTATAAAAAGTATTCTCATTACTTCCCTACTCTTATATTCAGCTTTCTTCTACCGTAAGGGATGTTATTTGTTGTACTCATGAAGAGAACTTCTGCTATTCCATTATTTATTATTCTGTTGGAATAACCTGTATACGCGGGCTACCCTATACATGGTGACATTCTTCTAATATTCCGTTCTTTATTATTCTGTCAGAATATTCCGTTCTAATATTGCATTATTATAGAAGCAAGAATCGATGAAGAGAGGAAATCTCAACCCTCGATTTTATTGGCCCATTTGAAATCCTTGATTGAATAGGAACTGTGGCTTATAGACTCATTTTACCGCCAAGTATGTCGCATGTTCATAACGTTTTTAACGTAACATGGACGACCCGAACCACATTATTAATTTAGAACCGGACGAGATAGCAGAAGATTTAACGTATGAGGAGATACGTGTTAAAATCTTGGATAAGAAGGATCGTATTCAACACTCAAAGGTTATACCTCAAGAATTAGAATCTGAAATGAAGTCAAGGTATCCTCACCTCTTCGGCATACCAGGTACGTACATAAATTTCGAGGGCGAAATTTCATAAGGAGGGGAGATTGTGAGACCCCAGATTTTATGAATAAAGATTTAATTTTCTCGAAATAATTTTTTTTATATATATTATGGTGTTGATTTGATGTAATGTTATAGTTGTGGGTAATATTTACAAATTTTGCAAATTAAGCAAGTGGTTGTATAATATTCAATTGGTCGGAGAATATTCTTTTTGTCGGAGAATATCCATACGACGGTACAATCATTGGTGGACCCCACAACAGAATTATTATCGGATAGAGAAAATGACAAAAATACTTTATGAAAATAATCTGGAAGTTTTACTGTTAACTATTGAAACACCCTTGTTGTTAAAAGTACAAGAATACGCTGGCGCATAAAGAAGATACCTGTGATTGATTATTGATGCTTAGGTGAGAAGTCACTCAGTTATACTCAATTATTGCTACAGTAATTGCTACATCATATCTCTCATATTATTGATTCAATTATTGTTACAGTATCATCTGCATAATATGATTTATTGTTCAATCGGGTATTCGGGACACTTTTCGTGTCAGAGTACTATTCATGAGTTACTATTCACAAGTTACTATTCATGAGTTACTATTCACGAGTTACTATTCATGAGTTACTATTCACGAGTTACTATTCACGAGTTACTATTCACCCAGTTACCTATTCACTCTAGTATTGTGCATTCGGTATTTGGGTACAATATTATTCCATGAGGAGATGTGCTAATTTTTCAGACCGTTGGTTGAAGATATAATAGTAAGTCAATATGGACCGCTGGTGGAGTTATAATAGTAAATCAATATGGATCGCTGGTTTAAAGTTTTAATATTAAATCAGTATGGACCGTTGTTTTAAGTTTAAATAGTAAACCAATATGGACCGTCCGTTTAATAGTAAATCAATCTGGACCATTCATGAATTAGTTACTATTCATTCCATTTTCCTATAAATAGAAGCTTATTCCTTCATTATTTCTTATGAATTCACTGAAACTCTAGAGAGAGAATTACAAGAGAACCTATAAAAAAGTATTCTGCTACTTCCCTACTCTTATATTCAGTTTCTTTTACCGTAAGGGATGTTATTTGTTGTACTCATGAAGAGAACTTCATTATTCCATTATTTATTATTCTCGCTGAATAACTCAGATACGCTGCTACCCTATACATGGTGACATTCTTCTAATATTCCGCTTCTTTATTATTCTCGCGGAATATCCATGCATTGCTTTATATTACGGGACCGGTTCCATTATTTATTATTCGTCAATATCTTTATGTCGTGCGCGCGCTTACGCCGGACACGGTTCCATTATTTATTATTCTCGTCAAAATATCCTCGTGCATGCGCGCTTACGGCGGACCTCGTTCCATTCTTTATTATTCGTTGGAATATCCGTCTCATGCGCTTTTCTGCCGGACCGGTTCCGTTATTTATTATTCTATTGAATAACCTACCCGTCTTGATCTATCGCATGCATGGTGATTTCTTTTGTTATTCCATTCTTTATTTTACTCAGTTGTTTAAAACTTTGACTTCTATACTCCATGAAATTAGTGGAATAGCCTTGATATTTGCGCTTCATCCAGTATCTTTGCATGGAAATATTCTTCTTAGCATTCTTGAATTTTACTCTACAAAGCAGTATCATGTTGACAATTTGAACATTATCAGTTCCTGGATAAATTAATTCTTGAACTTATTTTATTGAATTCTTATATCATTGTCATCATCCTCATGTTTATATTATGTTGAAAGTCATCTGTGGCCTGTAGTGCATAGATGGACTTGGTATGATTATGACCAGGGATTATTCGGTATAATCATAACCCTAATGTTACAAATTATGTGGAAAAAGTCCTCATTGGCCCGTAGTGCATTGATGGACAGTTTTTGGTATGATTATGGCTATGGATTCTCTTTGGCCGTAGTGCAAAGATGAATTATTTTATGGCATGATCAGGACCGTTGATGAAAACATGATTATCTTAAGTCGTAGTGCATGGATAACTCGTGGTCGTGATACTAAAGAATATCCTTGGCCGTAGTGCAGGGGTGATTCGATGATGTGGATTATTTATTAAGCTGAGTCCCAGCGATAAAAGTGATGAAAAACCTTTTAAATCATAGAAGATAGTAGATTTTATTCCCTACTTGACTCTTCTAATGGATTGCTTATTCTCGGCCGCAGCTTAAACTTGATAGTTATTATATTTTATCAGTTTAACACTATTGAAGGCTAACGATAAATTATTTTGCATTATCTTAGTCATAATATTTCTTACTGGGCTAGTTGAGCTCACCCTTTCTTTCACTATTCTCTTCAGGAAATGAGAACGTAGCTTGGACTAGTCGGGGAACAGAGTGATGGTCCTAGTTGGTGTATTAGTAGTCCTCACTATTCTGTGAAATAGTGTGATAATAATTGTAATGAGGACTCCTTTTGAGTTTGTATAATCTCTAGTAGACAATATTTGTATTCAAACTCACAGTTTATGTTTTGTCGTATTGTACATGACAGTTGTATTATTAAGTTATATTTAAATTAGGGCTGTAAATGGTAACCGGAAAATTCGTATTCGTCCGCATCCGTATTCGAAAAAAAGCGGATATTATTCGCATTCGGAAAAAAACGAATATATCCGTATTTAGTTTAAAGGTATCCGTAAATAAACGGATACAAATACGGATATAGGCGTATTCGTATTCGATTAACATCCGTCCGTAAATATATCCGGCGGATACGGATATCTGGATTCCGATATCCGGAATCCGTATCCGAATAACTTATATATATATATATATATATATATATACACACACACACTTGATATTTACATTAATTAAGTTATTAATTAATGTAAATTATTAATTAATAATTTACCTATATAAGTTGTTAATAATTTAATATATACATATATATATATATGTATTTATTAATAACTTACCTTCATTGATTAATCACTAACATTCATTTATATAAGTTATTAATATATATATGTGTGTGTGTGTGCATATATATATATATATATATATATATATATATATATATATATATATATATATATATATACACACGTATATATTAATAATTTACATTTATTTATATAAATTATTAATATATATATATATATATATATATATATATATATATATCTGTGTGTGTGTGTATTAATAACTTACATTCATTAATTAATCACTAGCATTCATTTATGATGATGTGTTTGACATTTTCCTCCCCTTATGATTAGGATGTTTAATTAATATGTATGGTTTAAATATTAAATTTTGTTTAATTAATATGTATGATTTAAACTTTCATTTAATTTTTTGTAAATATTTTGAATTAATTTTATATTAGGTTACTGATAAACGAATTCGGATATTCAGATATCCGAATAATTTGTCTATTCGGATAAAATAAACGATAACGGATATTATCCGTATTCGAATATTTTTCCGAATACCGGATACGGATAATATTTTTAAAATCCACCGGATACCGGATACCGGATACGGATAGCGAATTGGTTTTCCGGATACGGATACGGATATACCTGTATCCGTATCCGTTTAATACCGTTTACACCCCTAATTTAAATTATGTACCATGTATCTGGCGACTCAAGATGGGTGATGTATACCTAATTTTGGGGGTATCACACTGGCTGTATAGCAAGGTTTCAATGTTCCAGTTAAATATATTTATGGTTGTACTGGAAAAGGCAATCATCGCAGAAGGTGGAAGCGATGCCTTGACCAAGTACAATCAAGAACAGAAGAAGAGGAAGAATGATAGTGAAAATAAGGCTGGTGGGAGTAATATTGGAAGTAACAATCCGAAGAGGAAGTGGAATGAGAATTCGTCTACGGGAGGACAGTAGGGAGGTCAGCAGAAGAAAAAGTTTGAAGCTTGTGTGACGTGTAGAAAGAACCATACTAGGGTATGTTTGAAGGGAAAGCGAGTGTGTTTCAACTGTGGTCAGGAGGGACACATTGCACCGAACTGTTTTAGTCTGAAGAAAGGAGAATGTTTTACCTGCGATTTGAAAGATCACATGGCTCGTGATTGTCCCAAGAAGCCAGCAGGAAATGCAAGTGGTGGAAAAGGAAACAACAACGGTGGTGGTGCATTGACTATCACTGGACCAGCTCAGTCAAGCCGACCTACTGCAAGAGCTTTCAATATGACCGTGCAGGATGTGGTTCAGTCTAAGGATGTGGTGTCAGGTATCATTCCGATTAATGGTATTAATGTTTATGTACTATTTGATTTGGGTGCTACTTGTTCATTTATATTAGATGAATTTGCTCAGAACTTAGATTTGCCTCAGGAAGAATTAGAATTTCCCTTAGGCATAGAGATTGCAAATAAGGAAGTGATTCCTGTTAGATTCGTATATAAGAATTGTAAAGTGGTTATAAAGGGTCAAGAGGTGAGGGTAGACTTGATACCAATTAGACTGGGGGAGTTTGATGTTATACTAGGAATGGATTGGTTATTCAATTACGGAGCAGTGATTGATTTCCAAAGAAAGTGTGTTAACCTTATGACTCCGTCAAAGGTTGTGTTCTATGGCAGCAAATCACCTCGACAAGCAAGTTGTCTGACGGTGATGCAAGCCAAAAAGTTGTTAAGACAAGGATGTGTAGGATACTTAGCCTACATAGTTGATACACAGAAGAAAAGTGCGAAGTTAGAAGAGATACCGATCTTAAGAGATTTTGTAGACGTATTTCCAGACGATTTGTCGGGTCTTCCGCCATATCGATAAATTGAGTTCGTGATTGATTTAGTACCAGGAACAGGTCTGATATCTAAAGCACCATACAAAATGGCCATGGTAGAAATGAAAGAGTTGATGGTGCAACTGCAAGAATTACTCGACAAGAAGTATATTCAGCCGAGCATATCGTCGTGGGGAGCACCAGTGTTATTTGTTAAGAAGAAAGATGGATCGATGCGGCTCTGTATTGATTATAGAGAATTGAGTAAGGTCACGCTTAAAAATAAGTATACATTGCCTAGAATCGATGATATGTTCGATCAGTTGAAGGGAACGAGATATTTCTCGAAGATAGATTTGAGAAGTGGTTATCATCAGCTGAAGGTGAGGCCAGAAGACGTACCGAAGATGGCATTTAGAACTCGGTATAGTCATTACGAGTTTCTTGTTATGTCATTTGGTTTAACCAACGCACCTGCAGCGTTCATGGACTTCATGAATAGGGTGTTTAAACCATTCCTAGACAAATTTGTGGTGGTGTTTATTGATGATATCCCGGTGTATTCTAAGACCAAGGAAGAACATGTTGAACACTTAAAAGTGATGTTGGAGACCTTGAGAAAGGAGAAGTTGTACGCAAAATTTTCAAATGTGAGTTTTGGATGGAACGTGTACAGTTTCTCGGGCATGTTATTGATAAAGACAGAATTTTGGTAGATCCATCAAAAGTTGAAGTTGTAGTAAACTGGGATCAGCTGATGACACCGTCAGAGATAGGGAGTTTCTTAGGATTGGCAGGTTACTATAGGCATTTTATTCAGGACTTTTCTAAGATCGCGACCCCGTTGACGAATTTAACCAGGAAGGTGGTTAAGTTTGTTTGGATGGAAAATGTGATGAATGTTTTCACGAATTGAAGAAGAGGTTAAGTACAGCACCTGTGTTGTCATTGCCTGATGAGATAGGGAATTTTGTAGTGTATAGTGACGCATTGCATAAAGGACTAGGTTGTGTGCTTATGAAGAACGACAGAGTTATTACGTATGCATCACGTCAGTTGAAAGATTACGAGAAGGGGTATCTGACTCATGACTTAGAGTTGGCGGTAGTGGTGTTTGCCCTGAAGATTTGGAGACATTATCTTTATGGAGAAAGGTGTGCGATATATACTGACCATAAAAGTCTGAAGTATATCTTTACACAAAAAGATTTAAATATGAGTCAGAGAAGATGGTTAGAGCTGATCAAAGACTATGACTGCGAGATTTTCTATCATCCCGGAAAAGCGAATGTTGTTACTGATGCTTTAAGCAGGAAGGGACGAGAGAAGTTAATGATGTTGACAGCTCAGGAGAAGCTAGTGTCGGAAATGGCTAAGATGGAGTTGGAAATTAAATATCCGACAGAATCCGATGAAAAGTTATTCCAGATAGGAAATAATTCAGCATTGGTAGATAAAGTGAAGAATGCACAACTTCAGGATAAAGACTGCAAAAAGATAAAACAGAAGATATCTGAAGGGGAGGAAAACAAATTCAAAATCAATTCAGAAGGGTTACTTCGGTTCGAAGGGAGAATTGGGGTTCCGCATGTACCAGAAATTAAAGAAGAAATTCTAAATGAAGCTCACAACTCACGATATTCAATTCACCCTTGGAGTACAAAGATGTACCAAGATCTTAGACATCATTTTTGGTGGCCGAATATGAAGAGAGATGTGGCTGAGTGTGTGGCGAAATGATTAACGTGTCAGAAAGTTAAAGTTGAGCATCAAAGGCCAAGCGGATTATTACAACCGTTGGAGATACCATAATGGAAATGGGAGCATATCACCATGGATTTTGTGGTAGGTCTTCTAACGACCCAACAAGGATACGATGTTATTTGGGTGATTGTCGATCGATTGACGAAGTCAGCTCACTTTTTTCCAATCAAGATTCGATTTACCCTAGATCGGTTAGCAAAACTGTACGTTAAGGAAATCATTTCAAGACACGTTGTACCTGTGTCCATTGTGTCAGACAGAGATCCATGTTTCACATAAAATTTCTGGAAACGATTACAAGAATGTTTGGGAACACAGCTGAGAATGAGCACAGCGTACCATCCTCAAACCGACGGACAAAGCGAGAGAACTATCTAAACACTAAAAGATATGCTCAGAGCATGTATAATGGATTTTAAAGGAAATTGGGATGACCATTTGCCATTGGTGGAATTTGCTTATAATAATAGTTATCACGCGAGTATTGGCATGTCGCCTTACGAAGCGTTATACGGCCAAAAATGCAGAACTCCATTATGTTGGGATGAGGTAGGTAAACGTCAACTATTGGGTCCAGAATTGGTACAACAGACTGTTGAGATCATCAAAGTGATTCGAGCGAGATTAATAGCTGCACAAGATAGACAGAAGAAATATGCCAATCAATACCGACAAAATTAGGAATTCGATGTTGGTAGTTATGTTTTCTTAGAAGTATCTCCCTGGAAGGGGAAAATTCGGTTTGGCAAGAAGGGGAAATTAAGCCCTAGATTTATAGGACCTTTTGAAGTACTTCGACGGGTTGGCGAAGTGGCGTACGAGGTAGCTTTACCTTCGAAGTTGGAACATATTCATAATATTTTTCCATGTCTCGGTATTGAGACCATATAAGCCTAATTATAAGTATGTTATAGAATATGAGCCCTTACAGTTTGAGAAAGACTTAACATAGTTATTGTTCAAATTGTTGACAGAAAAGAGCAAGTACTAAGGAATAAGGTGATACATTCTGATAAGGTAATCTGGAGGAACCACAATGCTGAAGAAGCTACGTGGGAACTTGAAAACGTTATGATGAAGAATTATCCTCAGTTGTTTGCTTAATCTTGTATAGCGATTTTGGGGACAAAATCTTGTAGAGGGAAGAATGTAACAAATAAATTTTTTGAGTTGTGATTCTAGGGACAGAATCCTTTTAAGGAGGGAAGGATATAACGATCGAGAAATTTGTAATTTAATTTAAATATTTACTGAATTAAATAAATATTTTAAATAATTTATTTATTAAGGAAAATAAATAATAAATGAATTGTGGTGAATTAATTTAGTAACTAAATTAATTAATGTTAATTAAATAGAATAATGATAATGTTATTTGAAGGATTTAATTTAAGAAAATAATTAAATTAAATCAATTGCTTAATATATAAGAAGATAATTAAATTAAATGAGTTGTTTGATTTAAAGAAAATAAATAAAATAAATAAAGTGATGTGTCTAATTATTAATTAAATTAGATATATAATTATTATAAGATATAATGATAATAAGAATTTTATTATTATTATTATAAGTTATTTAAATCAGTTAAATTAAAGTTATATAAATTAACTAAATTAAAAGTGTGACAATTAGAGACTATATAATATAATAATATAAAAATAATTTAGTTTATAAAGTGGTTTGGTAGCCAAACAAGGCCTTATGGCTTTTGGCATTATTCAACTGGCGTCTTTTTATTTTTTTAACTGAAGTGCGCGTGGGTGAGTGGCCAGTTTATATTATCTACGCATCTTATGTTTTCCTAAGGCTAGTGGTGAGTTGGGTGAGAAGAAGTATTGCAGAGGGTTTGCAAGAGAGAATTACAGAGTTTTGTGAGTAAGGTTTGAGAGAGTAATCTCTGTGAGTTGCCAAGAGAAAGAAGAGATTCATGTGCTAGCTTATAATCAAGAGGATTAAGGTATTGTCGACGTCGGGATTTTTAGATGTCCCTTTCCATTACTTGTTCTTTGGTGTTCTCATTTTATATGAGATTTATTTGAAAAAACAAGTGAAAAAGGTCCGACATGTATAATGTCGATGATGGACTGTTAAGAGTCGCCAGTTGGTTTTTTAAATGGTTGTACCAACACAACCGAGAAAAGGTTTGCACATTAACCCAATGATGTGACACTGCTAAACGGGTCGGTGAAACCGAGATTCATTAGGGTCTAGGGACTTGGTTATGCGGAGGGAAGGTGTTAGACACCCCACGACATCCGTGTTACCACGGTGACCGCCTCTTTTCAAGAAACTATTATCTGAGTGTGTGTGTGTGTGTGTGTGTGTGTGGGTCAATGTGCTATTATTTGGAAGTAGTGCAAGGCCTCGTTCGCACCTATATACACAGGGTTTGAATTTCTGTAACAATACAATTTTAAGCAAGATATGGCAGTGATGTTTTATAAAAGAGGTTTTTCAAACCCTGATGCTCAATAGTAATTGAGACCTTTTACACTCTCATTTTATTAAGTGTCCGGCTTGATTGATTTTATTTTACAGATGCGAGGCATCCATATGACAATAATGTACAAAATAATGTCGACTTCCTCATGGGTATGAGAACCATCTAAGAAAATTCAGACATCGCAGAATAATTTACAAGCTGCTTACAGCTGAAAATGTCCATCACGGGAACCGAATCTAGATCCATAAAATTTGAATCTGTGATTACATGATTCCTAAAGCGCATATGATACCACAATTTGTATGAAAGCGATGGCGATATATATATAAAAGTCAGAATATATATATACGATATGATCACCAACCACGAAGCACCTCAATGGGGATCAAATATAAATAAAGTTGTAAAAGCTATCAACCGCCACGGAGGAAACTCCAAAGGGACAAAACGTAAATAAAGTCAGAATATGATTAAGTTACCGCCATGGAGGAACTCTGTGGGACAAAATGTAAATAAAGTTGTACAAAGCGATCAACTCGCCACGTAAGTAAACTCTGTGTAGGGACGAAATGTAAAGAAAGTCAGAAAAGCGATCAACCACCACGTAAGTAAACTCTGTGTGGGACGATATATATATATATATATATATATATATATATATATATAAGCAATAAACGCACTGGATGTAAAATCCAGGCTCATCGAACAGAGTTCGACAACAGTTCATATATATATAAATATATATATATATATATATAAGTGAATAAATGCACTGATGTAAAATTGTGCTCATCGAATGAGTTCGACAATAGTTCATATATATATATATATATATATATATATATATATATATATATATATATATATATATATATAGCGAGTAAACGCATAGAATGTAAAATCTAGGCTCATCGAATGTAGTTCGAGTTGACATGATATATATATATATATATATATATATATATATATATATATATATATATATATATACTTATATTGAAGTAGTAAACGCTCTAGACCAAAGTCTAGGCTCATCGAACAAAGTTCATCTATATATATATATATATATATATACAAATCTGAAAGAAAACCACGAACCGAAGTCCGGGAAAATACTCGCAACACGACTCGCAACGTGAAGAAGGGTGTGTGAAGAGATGAAAATAAAGGCTTTAAAGTGTGTGAGAAGGCTTACAGTTGACTGCCAAAGAAGACTTCTATATTTTTAAAGTGGGTAAACACTGGCATTTGTAGGTACAAAAGTAGCTATATATGAGCTCACATGTGTTTAAAATGAGAAAGTACACTGTATGGGGTGAGTGCAGAGAAAATTGGGCAGGGCTTCTTCACCGTTTT
Organism: Panax ginseng; assembly: GCA_020205605.1. Taxonomy (NCBI): domain Eukaryota; kingdom Viridiplantae; phylum Streptophyta; class Magnoliopsida; order Apiales; family Araliaceae; genus Panax; species Panax ginseng. Next base: position 90,237,525 of record CM035143.1, read on the forward strand.
CTCTTGCAAAATGGCCACCTCAAGCCCTCTATTTATAGAGGATGGAGCAAGAGTGTACTGCACCGAGCCATGAGTGTACTGAGAGGCAACCCTGGCCTACTGGGTTTCTCGGGTTGGGTCGTCTCGTAGTACATGCACTCGGGAATGGGTTAATTAGAAAAGGAAGTAATCAAGATGTAATTGAATTGGTTGGTGGAATTGGTTGGCAAATTGTGAACGTATTCTTGTTTTCAAAAGTAATATAGTAGTTGTCCTTTGTTTTTTGGTTTATTCTGCATATTGTTTTACTAGTGGGTTGGTGGATGCTTGCTTGTTTTCTAAAAGGTGGGTCATCAACCAATAAGATTTAAGGAAAAGTTAGGCATTAAGGAAATTTGAGAAAGTTAGGCATGGAGGAAAGAAGGAAAGGTTAGGCAGGTTACTCCCTTCGTTGCTATAAATAGGGGGTAATTTCTCCTTCCTCAACACACCATTTCAAATCAGAAATTCTTATTCTAAGGTATTGTGAGTATTTTCTTGAGTATAAGAATATTTTGAGCGTAGTTTTTCTGCAAGATTTTCTCAGAATAATATCTGATATTCTAGTCAAATCCAGTTTCTACCAAGGTAAAGGATATTATTTTATTGCTTCTATAATTCCTGAAATGATTAAAAATTTCGCTTCATTTAATATCATTTCATAGGAATATTGGTCTGAACTTTTTATCAAATTTGGAACTTTTCATGACTGGGTACTATTCACGGGTAATGTTCACAATTACTGTTCATGGGTACTATTCACGGGTACTATTCACGGGTACTGTTCACGGGTACTGTTCACAAAAGAAAAAAAATATTTTTTTTTCTTCCAAGTTATCTGTTGTGACCCTTATTCTTGAAATTAAATCCATGTTTTGATCTTCATTCTTGAATTTTACTCCACTATAGTTTATTATGGAGTCTTATTGAACTTGGATAAACTGAAATATGAATCCCTAATATTTGTCCTTTTGTCTCACTGCATTCGTTCTTTAAAATATTTTTCATCATCATCAGTCCTAAATGATGATATTACTGAATATCTTTGTCCTGTAGTGCAAAGATGAATGATTAACTAATGAATATCTTTGGCCCGTAGTGCAAAGATGAACAGGTGTTGAGATGAACATGACCAACTGGTGATACAAATGAATATCTTTGGCCTGTAGTGCAAAGATGAATATTTGATTCAAGATGTATATTGATTGATGTTACAGGAATAAATTATTGATAATGGACTTTTAAATCTTAGAAGATAGTAGAATTCTTTCCTACTTGACTCTTCTAATGGATTGCTGTTTCCGCTGCAGTTGTTGATCTAAAACTTGTTGTCTATTATATTTTTATCAGATTTTTCCCTGTTGAAGACTAATGATAAATTTTTGTATATTATCTTAGTCATAATATTCTTTACTGGGTTAGTTGAGCTCACCCTTTTCCTTTTTGTTCCATTTTTCTTCTCAGGAGGTGAGAACATAGTAGGAACTAGCCAGTGTATGGAGTGATGGTTCAGGATAGATGTATTAGTAGTCCTCACTATTTTGTAAAATAGTGTATCAATAATTGTAATGAGGACTCCTTTTGAGTTTGTATACTCTCTATTAGACTATATTTGTATTCAAACTCATAGTATATGTGTTGTCGTATTTTGCACGATAATTGTATTACTGAAGTTGTATTTGTTTCTGTACCATGTATTTGGCGACTCAAAATGGATGATGTATACCTATTTTGGGGGCATCACTATTGGTATCAGAGCTTAGGGATATGGTCTCTGGCGGAGATCGGGGAATAGAACTAGGAGGGGAGAGATGAGTAAATCCTTCGCTAGTGTGTCCTATCTAAGCTTATTTTGTTGGTCGGTCATAATATAGGGATATTATGTGATATGTTAATTTGTTTAATTAACCCTTGTTTTATGGCAGTATTTAAGAATGGCTGCTGAGAACGTTAACAATGGAGTGTATAATACTGTGGAACAACCTTTAGTCACAAACTAGGAGAACGTACAATAGGAAGGCAATATTCCTCCTGTAAACAACACTACCAAGCAAACGATGAATGATGGAATATTTAGGAGCTTTTTGCAGTTCATGCAAAATCAGACGAGGGAGACTCGTGTACAAAATACCGGTGGAAGTGATAGCAACGCGTGGTCTGTCACAGCCAAGCAGTTTAAGGAATTGGGACCACCAAAATTTATTGGAAAGCCGGATCCGATCAAGGCGGAAACGTGGGTTAAGCAAATTACCAAGATATTTGATGTCTTGGGATGCACGGAGGAACAGAAGGTTCCATTCGCCACCTTTATGTTCCGCGGTGAGGCAGACTACTAGTGGGAGTCTGTGTGAGCGTACTCACTTTTCGCACTCACTCAACATGTCTTGGGAAGCGTTTCAGAAACTATTCAATGACAAGTACTTTTCAGAAAGTATTCGTCATATGAAGGAGGTAGAGTTTATCAGATTGGAACAAAACAACATGACGGTGTCCCAGTACGAGGCGAAGTTTACTGAGTTATCGAGGTTTGCACCTCATTTAGTAGAGAATGAGGAACAAATGACAAGGATGTTTCTGAGAGGTCTAAAACCCGAGATTCGTCAATACCTTATCTCTCATAAATTTTCTCTATATTCAGATGTTGTCAACAGGGCTCAATTATTAGAGTGAGATAGTGAGTATGTTCAACCAAGGGAACACAACCACGGGCCATATACCTAAATTGGCGGTGATCATCGAGCAATGAAAACCAGCAAGGAGGAAAACATTCCGACAAAAGCGGTAACCACTCTGGTGGTAATCGTGGCCGTGATAATAGAAGGAACGAGTCGGGAGGAGATTTCAAAAAGAGATGGTACAATAATGATAACGTGAAGACGTCAGCACAAACATCAACTGTTTCTAGGGGAGGAGAACGAGCACCGGTCGTTTGTTACAAATGCGGGAAAGAGGGACATATCAGCCCAAACTGCCCACAACAATCCAAGGTATGTTATAATTGTGGAAAGGAGGGCCATATAGCTCGAGAGTGTTATGTAGCAAAACCAAGTTTAGTGGGGATGGTGACTCCAAATACTGTCCCGGATAAGTTAAAATCAACGGTTCCTGGACGAGCGTTTGTCGTGACTGGCCAAAACGTGAGGAACCCAAACGAGGTGATTACGGGTAAGCTAATCTTGAATTCTTGCAAAGTTTATACCTTACTAGATACCGGTTCAACCCTTCTTTTATCTTTCCTGCTTGTGCTCAACGTTTAAACTTGACTCCAGAGAAATTAGACTTTGATTTATTAGTGGAGACTCCGTTAGAAGAAACTTTTGTTACGTCCACTGTTTATAAATCTTGCTTAATCCAAGTTGGCACTATCACATTACCTGTTGATCTTATCTCTTTAAAGATACTTGCTTTTAATGTGATTTTAGGAATTGATTGGTTAACTACTCATCATGCCAAAATTGATTATTTTCGTAAGGTTGTTAGTTTTCATATTCCTAACCAACTCATCATACTGAATTCAAACAACTAAACCACTAAAATCACCACCGTCATATATCAAGCCATAAAGCTATTCGTTTATTGAAAATGGATGTCAAGCTTTCTTAACCCATGTTATGGATTTGAATAAAGACAAGTCGATTTGAATAATATTTACATTGTTAGTGAATTTCACGATGTATTTCAAAGAACTTCCCGATCTACCCTAGAGCGTGATGTTGAATTCTTTATTGACCTTGAGCCGGTACAAAACCCATTTCTAAAACCCCATATCGAATGGTTCCTATTGAACTTCGAGGAGTTAAAAGTCCAACTACGAGAATTGTTAGGCATCGGTTTCATTCGTCCTAAGACATCTCCTTGGGGTGCTCTGTTTTATTCGTAAAGAAGAAAGAAAGGGAGTATGCGACTTTATTGATTACCGAGAATTGAACCATGTCACCATCAAGAATAGGTATCCGCTACCTCGCATTGATGACCTGTTTGACCAGTTGCAAGGAGCACAATTCTTTTCAAAGATCGACCTTCATTCTGGATATCATCAGCTGAAGATTAAAACTGAGGATATTCCACAGACTTCCTTCAGAACTCGGTACGGGCATTATGAATTCTTCGTCATGTCTTTTGGATTGACTAATGCTCCTGTTGCTTTCATAAATATGATGAACAGAGTATTCAAGGAATATTTGGATCAGTTCGTTGTTGCCTTTATTGATGACATCCTCATTTATTCCAGAAGCCGTGAAGATCATGAGCACCATTTAAAGTTGATACTTGAAAGGCTTCGTGAAAACAAACTATATGCCAAGCTGAAGAAATGCGAGTTTTGGCTTGAGGAAGTAGCAATCCTTGGGCACGTGGTGTCAAAACATGGAGTATTTGTTGACCCGACGAAAATTGAAGCAATACAAAGTTGGGAGCAATCGAAGTCGGTGACCGAAGTGCGTAGCTTTCTGGGATTAGCTGGTTATTATCGGAGATTCGTGGAAGGATTTTCTTGAATCGCTACTCCGTTAACTCAGTTGACTCGGAAGGATACAAAATTTGTATAGAGTGAGGAATGCAAGAATGGTTTCCAAGAGCTCAAGAGGAGACTCATTTCGGCACCTGTCTGGCAATACCATCTGGTTCGGATGGATTTGTTATATACAGCGAAGCTTCAGGCAAAGGGTTAGGATGTGTTCTCATGCAACATGGAAAAGTCATAGCCTATTGATAAATAGGTTTTATACCTACTTGTCCGGTATCTATTACTTGAATTATTTGCTTAATCTCATGTTTCGTAGCTACTTTTCATACATTTTATGTTATTTTGTAGGCGATGACACGGCATTGGCATGAAGAAGCAAGGGAAAGAAATTTGGACTAAAAAGATTCAAGCAATTGCAAGAAGGGAAGATTGCTGGGCTTTTAACACCAAGTGGGATGCATGTTCTTGGCTTGGAACTTGGATTTTATTGTAGATCTACTTCTTATCTCTTCGAAACATCTTGAATTGTCCCAATCGGAGTTCGGATGCGAGAGTTATGACCTTTTTATCAACGAAGATCAAAGCTAAGAGTTGTCATGCTCGCCATTTACACAGCATCTACTTCAAGCTCGATTTACGTCTTGTTCCAGTCCGAATCTATCAATTGTTAAAGAATGAGAGTTGTAGACCTCGTCGATATCTTCGATTTGATAGGTGGCAGGCCCCGTAACTCCTAGCGGATCAAAAGTTATGCATGTTTTACCAAAGGACGTTGCAGCAGAAAAACAGGGCAGCGCGGACCGCGCTAGGGGCGCGCTAGGTCACCAGAAACACTGCCATTGTAGCGCGGACCGCGCCCAGAATGGCTTGGGGACAGCTCGGACCGCGCTAGGCGGCGGGAAGACAGCTGATTATGGTTAATTGATGTCCAATTTGAGCTAGAATAGGATTCTTAGTTGCCTAACTTGTTAGGGTATCCATTAGAACTATAAATACATGAGGAGAGACATAAAAGAAGGGGATCAAGATTAGTTTAGGAGGATTTCATTAGATTAGATTAGAGTAAATTAGATAAAAACCCTAGTTCTTATGGGATTGGGAGATTGAAGCAACTTGGAGACCATTGAAGATCAAGAGCAGGAGCTTGAGGAAAATGGAGATTTGCTAACAACAGATTTATTCTTTACTCTACTTTTATTTTTATCTTTAATGATTATTCAATTGTGGATTCTTAGTTTTAATTCAATAATAATGAACTAATTCTTTGTTTGATATTACAATGGATCTTATTGTGTAGTTTATTTTAATATGCTTCGCTATCAATTATTATGTTCTATTGAGAGGATTGTCTATTATGATTTTGACTTAATTGCTTAATTGTCTAGCTAACAATTACCGTGATAATCTATATGAACTCGAGAGATGAAGTATTGATTTAGATCTTACCATGATAGCATGTGTTTGTGATTTCTGCATAGATGGAATTCATAATTCGTGTTTAGGATAGAGATATGCCTTTACGCCATATGTAATCTTATAGAGAACTTGTGCTTTAAATCCTTTTTAATTGTAATTCACATAGAGATATAGTGGATTAGTTAATTAGAGTGTCTTGCTTAATTCTATCACCTGTGGATTTAAGTGAGTATGGGAATTATGCATCGAGAGATGGTTTTATCTGCTTTAGTATTCTTGATTTACAATTCATGATAGAGAATAATTGATGAGAAGTGTGTTAACTTAAATGAAGCAATAAGTGAAGTTGTGATCTTAAATCTCTGTAATCTTAATTTAACTAGTGATAATTAGAATTAGTTTAATTATAAATTGAAATTCATTCGTTTAAATAAGATTGAGTTGGTTACGGGTTAGTACTTGGTGATTTTTATTAAACAATTCCTCGTGGGAACGATACTCTACTTTCACTTTATTACTTGTTGACCACGTATACTTGCGTGTTGTGCGTAATTAGATTTTACCCAACAAGTTTTTGGCGTCATTGCCGGGAAATTAGTTTAATATATATTTTGCCAATATTAGCTTCAATCAAATTAGTCTTAATTTAAACATTTTTTTTCTTTTTATTTAATTCTCTCCTTATTTTTCTTTATTTTCATGTACCATAGATGGATGCAATTATCAATGGCCATACACAAATATGACTCTACTAAGGGACACAAGAATTGATAGACTCAATGCATTTTCTGCATTATCAGCACAACTTGAGGCACTTTCGAGGAGGTTGGACGTTATTCTGATGAACGTCTTTGGAAGGATAAGCGATTCGTGCGCAATTATTGTCGGTAATCACCCGAGTAATCAATGCACCATCAATCTTGGGCCGGTACAATATGGTGGTAACTACCTCAATCAATATGCATATGATAATTATCATCAAGTTTGGGGGTATCACCCGGATTCGTCATGGAGCTACAATTATGAAGACCAATACTATGCTCCAAATCAATCATACACACCGGAATTTTCATGTCCACCTCCATTGCCACAAGAAGAAAAACCAAATCCGATGGATGTAATATTGAAGGGCATAGCAGACTAAGAGGAGAGGATGATGAGTCAAGAAATATTGAGCTTCAATTTTCAGAACTAGATGGAACAACTCAACATTACTTCAAACATTGGTCCTCAATATAAGGCTTCCGAGACTGAAACAGAAAATTCAAGGCTGGGGAAATTATTATCCAAGTTCATAGCATCAAACGAGGAGAGGAGGATTAATTAAGAGCGGTCAATTCAGAATCAAGAGATATCAATTCAAAATCTGCAGAACCAGATGGATCAAATGTTCAAAGCCTTGAACAACTGTCCTAAAAACAATTGGTGTTATGACGAGGATTCCGAGATTGATGAAGTGCCCGAGCCAAATCTACAACTGGATGAGACACGAGATGTTGAAAAAGAGGAGACAAGTGGGGATAATGAAAATAAGGTCGGTGAAGAACTAACTATGAGTACCAACGAGGATGAGCCGATGTTATTAGTGCCCCAAGTTCCTTCTCCGTAAAAGATCAAGGGTCCAGTTAGATTTGCAAAACCGTGCCCACTTGGTAATCATGTCGTCGGCAAGGCTCTTTATGACATGAGAGCTAGTAAAAATGTAAAGCCATGGTGGGATGAGGAGGAGAATATAGAAGACGAAGAGCCCGTTGTGCTTGCCAAGCCTCGAAGCCCCAATCTAATCATAAACTCAACGGACGGACAAGCACCTAGTTATTCAACATTCTCAATTGGGAACTTATTTAAACAAAGCAGGCTAGGTGACTTTAATTCAATAGCCATCATAAAAGGGAACCTACCAAAAGTTACATTATTTTCGATGGATGGAGGGTTCCTCAAGTATCGAAGAGGAATTGGATAGCGCTGACCAGAAAAAGTCAGGCTTACGACGTTAAAACTAGCGCTACTTGGGAGGCAACCCAAGCTCTAAACCTTTTCTTCCTTATTTATTCTTTATATTTTAGTTTATAGTCTAACTCAAATATTTAGTTTTCAACGAATAATGAATCCATAATGGTATGCTCGCAGGTAAGACAAGAAAAAGAAAATTCATTCAACATCATCCTTCCAAATACGTCATTATACAATGTTTGAAGACCGTAGCGGACGCGCTAAGCATCTCGTAAACCAATCGCAATCATAGCGTTGATCGTATACGTCATCGATCTAACAATAGCGAGGACGCCGCTTTATGTCATTTCATGCTATCGATCATTAGCGGCCGGTCGGTCGCTTACACAATGCCTATACAAGCGCGGAAGCGGCTTATCATCCAGAATCACTACTTGCCTAGCGCTGGGCGCACTACTCAAGGGTTATACCAAGCGCGGACTGCGCTACTCGAGAATTTCAAGTGCTAAACGGATTTAATCGACGTGTCTCAGATTTGAACAAAGCCAATTCTCATTAACACATGCAACTTCTCCACTTCTCCCACACCCATTACACTTCCAATACTCCACAACCCCTATTACTCCATCCTTACCTCTCCTTCTCCTTTTCAACTTCCATTCCCATTAAACCCATCCATCCCCAATTTCCAATCCACGTTGGTTTTCAATTACCGCGCCGCTCGGAAATCCCATGTGTTAAAAGTGGTTTAATTGCAATGTTAGTCAAGTCCAACTCAAGCGTGATTCCTGATTTTTTCCAATGTGCCTGGCCTATTCTTCAGACTTAGCAGACAAGGAGGAAAATGTTGTATTTTCAGGGAAGTCCTCTATTTTAATTTTTCCTATCTTAGCCATTGAGGACAATGTCTGTTTTAAGTTTGGGGGCATTTTAGTGTCGTATTGCATATAGTTAGTTACATTGTAGTTCATATAGTTACATTTAGTTTTTACATTCACTTTCTTTAAAAAAAAAGAAAAAAAAATAGTTAGTTACTATGTTCATCTTGCATGAGTCCAGCTGTTTGATAATTTAAGTTTATTTTGGTCAATGATGAGATTGGAATTGGGTAGACAAGTATAGTACTAACTATTAGAGCTTTGATGTGATTTCTTGTTATGAATTGAGTCTTTTTCTGCTTTGAAATCTGGTATAATAAGGATAGCCTGATAAAAAAACTTGTTGATTGATTGAGTTTAAATTGATACATAATGGGACTCTAAAGGATAATGCTAGTTTAAATGAAAGAATGACAAGAATATTTAGGGATGGCTAAAATTAGACAAGAACCTAAGTTTGGGGAATATTTGGGGTATATAAGCTTAAAGAAAAAAAAAAAAAGAAAAAAAAAAGAAATTATCGAGTTGAATAAATTGAGTCATGTGGTGGGTCGAGAAGAAGCGCGAAATGCACTCCCCATAAACACAGGCGTGAGATGGAGCATAAAACGCACTCACTATCCATCAAAAAAAAAAAATTGAAAATATAAATAAATAAAATAGGAAATAAGAACAAAAAGCCCCCGTAAATGAAAAATGAAGCATAAGTATCCCATATTAACCCTCGATATTAGTAATTGTTTAATTTTAGTTGGATCTAGCTTATTTTTGAATTTCTTGAGTTTATATTGTATGATGCCTTCGAAGAGACTTGTTATTTGTTAAATTTAATTTTATATCGCTTAACATTGTTGTGGAGCACACACGCACTATATTAGTGATAACAGATCTAAGATTTGATGATTGATTGAGAAGTTAATAACGAGTTTTGATATGATGTATTATCATGTTTACTTGATTTCTAAAAGTAGGTTGAATAGACTTGTTTTTATCATTCTTCTTTGGATTCGTAGGCATGTAGATTAGTTGCATTGCATAGCATTGTTGTTTTGTGTTTTTTGCTTGAGGACAAGCAAATGTTTAAGTTTAGGGTATTTGATAAGTGGGTTTTATACCTACTTATCCCAATATCTATTACTTGAATTATTTGCTTAATCTCATGTTTCTTAGTTACTTTTCATACATTTTATGTTATTTTATGTAGATTATATGACATTGGCATGTTGAAGCAAGGAAAAGCAATTTGGACTAAAAGATTCAAGAAAAGCAAGAAGGGAAGATTTCGTTTGGATTTTAACACCAAGTTTTGCATGTTCTTGGCTTGGAACTTGGATTTTATTGTAGATCTTCTTCTTAGCTTTCCATAACATCTTGAATCATCCCAATCGGAGTTCGGATGCAGAGTTATGACCATTTTATCAACGAAGATCAAAGCTAAAAGTTGTCATGCTTGCCATTTACACAGCATCTATTTCAAGCTCGATTTATGCCTTGTTGCAGTCTGAATCTGTCAATTGTTAAAGAATGAAAGTTGTAGATCTCGGCGATATCTTCGAGTTGATAATGGTAGGCCTCGTAACTTCTAGCGGATCAAAAGTTATGCATGTTTTACCAAAGGACGTCGCAAGCGAAAAAAAAAGGCGGCGCAAAAGGACCGCGCTGGGCGGGCGCTTAGAGTCACTGTAAACACTTCGAATTGTAGCCCGGACCCCGCCTGTAATGGCTTAAACCCCTGGGAGGAAGCTTAGGCGGCCAAAGACAAATGATTATGGTTAATTGATGTCCAATTTGAGCTAGAATAGGATTCTTAGATTGCCTAACTTGTTAGGGACTTCCATTAGAACTATAAATACATGAGGAGAGACATAAAGGAGGAGAATCACAAGGATCAGGAGATTAGAGACTAGGAGGATTTCATTAGATTATATTAGAGTAAATTAGATAAAAACCCTAGTTCTTATGGGATTGGGGGATTGAAGCAACTTGGAGACCATTGAAGATCAAGAGCAGGAGCTTGAGGAAGATGGAGATTTGCTGACAACAAATTTATTCTTTACTCTACTCTTATTTTTATCTTTTAATGATTATTCAATTGTGGATTCTAAGTTTTAATTCAATAATAATGAACTAATTCTTTGTTTGAGATTACAATGGATCTTATTTTGTAGTTTATTTTAATATGCTTCGCTATCAATTATTATGTTCTATTGAGAGGATTGTCTATTGTGATTTGGACTTAATTGTTTAATTGATTGGCCATCAATTACCGTGATAATCTATATGAACTCGAGAGATGAAGTATTGATTTAGATCTTATCATGATAGCATGTGTTTGTGATTTTGTCGATAGATGGAATTCATAATTATTGTTTAGGATAGAGATATGCCTTTACGCCATATGTAATCTTATAGAGAACTTGTGCTTTAAATCCTTTTTAATTATAATTCACATAGAGATATAGTGGATTAGTTAATTAGGGTGTTTAGCTTAATTCTATCTTAATTGTGGATTTAAGTGAGTATGGGTATTATGCATCGAGAGATGGTTTTATCTCGCTTTAGTGTTCTTGATTAACAATTCATGATAGAGAATAATTGATGAGAAGTGTGTTAACTTAAATGAAGCAATAAGTGAAGTTGTGATCTTAAATCTCAGAGTAATCTTAATTTAACTAGTGGAAATTAGAATTAGTTTAATTATAAATTTTGAAATTCATTCGTTTAAATAAGATTGAGTTGGTTACGGGTTAGTACTTGGTGATTTTTATTAAATAATTCTCGTGGGAACGATACTCTACTCTTCACTTTATTACTTGTTGACCACGTATACTGCTTGCGTGTTATGCGTAATTAGATTTTACCCAACAAGTTTTTGAGTTATAATTTAGTTTTATTTATTGCATTCATGTAGTGTAATTGCATTGTAGTTCATATAGTTACATTTAGTTTTAATAGTTTTATTTATAACTAAAAAAAAAAAAAAAAAAATAGTTAGTTACTATGTTCATCTTGCACGAGTCCAGTTGTTTGATAGTTTAAGTTTATTTTGGTCAATGATGAGATTGGAATTGGGTAGACAAGTATAGTACTAACTATTAGAGCTTTGATGTGATTTCTTGTTATGAATTGAGTCTTTTTCTGTTTGAAACTGGTATAATAAGGATAGCACAGTAAGAAAAACTTGTTGATTGATTGAGTTTAAATTGATACTTAATGGGACTCTAAAGGATAATGCTAGTTTAAATGAAAGAATGACAAGAATAGGCGGGGATGGCTAAAGAATTTAGACAAGAACCTAAGTTTGGGGGAATATTTGGGGTATATAAGCTTAAAAAAAAAAAATTGAGTTGAAAAAATATTGAGTCTGTGGTGGGTGGGTTGAGAAGAAGCGTGAAATGCACTCCTCATAAACACAAAGGCGTGAGATGGAGCGTAAAAAGCGCACTCACTATCCAAAAAGAAAAAAAAAATAAAATAAAATTAAATAAATAAAACGGAAATAAGAGAAAAAGCCCCGTAGATGAAAAATGAAGCATAAGTATCCCATGTTGACCCTCGATATTGGTAATTGTTTGATTTTAGTTGAATCTAGCTTATTTTTTTGAATTTCTTGAGTTTATATTATATGATGCCTTCGAAGAGACTTGTTATGTATTAAATTTGATTTTATATCAGTTAACATTGTTGTGGAGCACACACGCACTATATTAGTGATAACAGTCTAAGATTTGATGATTGATTGAGAAGTTACTGATTTGTTTTGATATGATGTATTATCATGTTTACTTGATTTCTCTATGGCCGGTTGAATAGACTTGTTTTTGTCATTACTACTGGATTCGTAGGCATATAGATTAGTTGTATTGCATGGAATTGTTGTTTTGTGTTTTTGCTTGAGGACAAGCAAATGTTTAAGTTTGGTTATTTGATAAGTGGGTTTTATACCTACTTATCCTAGATATCTATTACTTGAATTATTTGCTTAATCTCATGTTTCTTAGTTACTTTTCATGCATTTTATGTTATTTTGTAGATTATATGACATTGGCATTGAGAAGCGCAAAAGAAATTGGTATAAAAAGATTCAAGAAAATGCAATCTGGGAAGATCGTTTGGGCTTTCAACACCATTTGGGATGCATGTTCTTGGCTTGGAACTTGGATTTTATTGTAGAGCTACTTCTTAGCTTTCCATAACATCTTGAATCATCTCAATCGGAGTTCGGATGCGAGAGTTATGACATTTTATCAACGAAGATCAAAGCTCAGAGTTGTGGATGGCCATTTACACATCATCTCACTTCCAAGCTCGATTTCGCCTTCATCCAGTTCGAATCTTTCAATTCTCAAAGAAAGAAAGTTGTAGATCTCGTCGATATCTTCGATTTGATAGGTGGCGAGGCCTCGTAACTCTTCCGGATCAAAAGTTATGGCCATTTTTTACCAAAGGACGTCGAGGCGAAAAAAAAAAGGGCACAAAAGCGGACCGCGCTAGGGGGCGCCGCTAGTCACAAACATCTTGCCCTAGTAGCGCGGACGCGCCCCAAATCAGCATAAACCCCGGACCGGGCGGGTAGCCAAAAATCGGGAAAAGTTGATTATGGTCCAATTTAATGTCCAAAAGGAGCTTTGATCCGATTGAGTTGCCTAACTTGTTAGGGTATCCATTAGAACTATAAATACATGAGGAGAGACATAAATAAGAAGATATAGATCAGTCACAAGATTAGAGATTAGAGACTTAGGAGGATTTCATTAGATTAGATTAGAGTAAATTAGATCAAACCCTAGTTCTTATGGGATTTGGGATTGAAGCAACTTGAAGACCATTGATGATCAAGAGCGGGAGCTTGAGGAAGATGGAGATTTCTTGACAACAAATTTATTCTTTACTCTACTCTTATTTTTATCTTTTAATGTGTATTCAATTGTGGATTCTTAGTTTTAATTCAATAATAATGAACTAATTCTTTGTTTGAGATTACAATGGATCTTATTTTGTAGTTTATTTTAATATGCTTCGCTATCATCAATTATTATGTTCTATTGTGAGGATTGTCTATTGTGATTTGGACTTAATTGTTTAATTGATTGGCCAACAATTACCGTGATAATCTATATGAACTCGAGAGATGAAGTATTGATTTAGATCTTATCATGATAGCATGTGTTTGTGATTTTGTCGATATGGAATTCATATTATTGTTAAGGGATAGAGATATGCCTTTTACGCCATATGTAATCTTATAGAGAACTTATGCTTTAAATCCTTTTTAATTGTAATTCACATAGAGATATAGTTGATTAGTTAATTAAGGTGTTTTGCTTAATTCTATCTTAATTGTGATTTAAGTTAGTATGAGTATTATGCATCGAGAGGTGGTTTTATCTCGCTTTAGTGTTCTTGATTAACAATTCATGATAGAGAATAATTGATGAGAAGTGTGTTAACTTAAATGAAGCAATAAGTGAAGTTGTGATCTTAAATCTCAGTTATCTTAATTTAACTAGTGGAATTTAGAAGTTAGTTTAATTTATATATTTTGAAATTCATTCGTTTAAATAAGATTGAGTTGGTTACGGGTTAGTACTTGGTGATTTTTATTAAATAATTCTCTATGGGAACGATACTCTACTTTCACTTTATTACTTGTTGACCACGTATACTTGCGTGTTGTGCGTAATTAGATTTTACCCAACAAGTTTTTGGAGTTAAATAATTTAGTTTTATTTATTTATTGCATATAGTTAGTTACATTGTATTCATATAGTTTGCATAGTAGAGTAGTTTTTGCATTCACTTTTATTTATAAAAAAAATAAATCAAAATAATAGTAAGTTACTATGTTCATCTTGCATGATTCCAAATTGTTAGATAGTTACTAGGTTTATTTTGGTCAATGATGAGATTGGAATTGGGTGAACAAGTATAGTACTAACTATTAGAGCTTTGATGTGATTTCTTGTTATGAATTGAGTCTTTTTCATTTGAAACCGGTATAATAAGGATAGCAGTAAAAAAAAACTTGTTGATTGATTGAGTTTAAATTGATACATAATGGACTCTAAAGGATAATGCTAGTTTAAATGAAAGAATGACAAGAATATTTAGGGATGGCTAAGAGTTAGGCAAGAACCTAAGTTTGGGGAATATTTGGGGTATATAAGCTTAAAAAAAAAAAAAGAAATGAAAAAAAAAGATATTGAGTTGAATAAATTAAGTCCTGTGGTGGGTCGAGAAGAAGCGTGAAATGCACTCCCCATAAACACAAAGGCGTGAGATGGAGCGTAAAAAGCGCACTCACTATCCAAAAACCAAAAAAAATATTGAATAAATTAAATAAATAAAATAGGAAATAAGAGCCCCCCAGTAGATGAAAAATGAAGCATAAGTATCCCATGTTGACCCTCGATATTGGTAATTGTTTGATTTTAGTTGGATCTAGCTTATTTTTGATTTCTTGAGTTTACATTATATATGATGCCTTGAAGAGACTTGTTATGTATTAAATTTAATTTTATATCAGTTAACATTGTCGTGGAGCACACACGCACTATATTAGTGATAACAGTCTAAGATTTGATGATTGATTGAGAAGTTAATGATTTGTTTTGATATGATGTATTATCATGTTTACTTGATTTCTCTATGGCCGGTTGAATAGACTTGTTTTTGTCATTACTACTGGATTCGTAGGCATATAGATTAGTTGTATTGCATGGAATTGTTGTTTTGTGTTTTTGCTTGAGGACAAGCAAATGTTTAAGTTTGGGGGTATTTGATAAGTAGGTTTTATACCTACTTGTCCGGTATCTATTACTTTTATTATTTGCTTAATCTCATGTTTCGTAGTTACTTTTTCATACATTTTATGTTATTTTGTAGATTATATGCTTGGCATTGAGAAGCAAGGAAAAGAAATTGGACTAAAAGATTCAAAATCAAAGCAATCTGAGGAAGATCGTTGGGCTTTTAACACCAAGAGGGATGCATGTTCTTGGCTTGGAACTTGGATTTTATTGTAGATATACTTCTTAGCTTTTCGGAACATCTTGAATCGTCTCAATCGGAGTTCGGATACGAGAGTTATGACCTTTTTATCAACGAAGATCAAAGCGTCACTATTTGTCATGGCCATTTACACATCATCTACTTCCAGCCCGATTTCGCCTTCATCCAGTCCGAATCTGTCAATTCTTAAAAAAGAAAGTTGTAGATCTCGTCGATATCTTCGATTTGATAGGTGGCGGCCCTCGTAACTCCTAGCGGATCAAAAGTTATGGCCATTTTTTACCAAAGGACGTCGAGAAAAAAAAATTTTTCTTCACAAAAGGCGCGCTTAGGTGGGCGTAAACATCGCCATTGTAAGCGAACCCTAGCCCAGAATGGCAGGCCCAAATCAACATAAACCCGTAGGGCTGGGGCGGCCAAAATCAATGAAATGGTTAATTGATGTCCAATTTGAGCTAGAATAGGATTCTTAGTCAGATTGAACTTGGACTTCAGGGTATCCATTAGAACTATAAATACATGATGGAGAGACTTATATAAGAAGAGAATCACAAGATTAGGGAGATTAGAGACTTCATTTCATTATATTAGATTAGATTAACTTAGATCAAAACCCTAGTTCTAATTAGATTTGGAGATTGAAGCAACTTGAAGACCATTGAAGATCAAGAAGCGGGAGCTTGAGGAAGATGGAGATCTCTTGACAACAAATTTATTCTTTACTCTACTCTTATTTTTATCTTTTAATGTGTATTCAATTGTGGATTCTTAGTTTTAATTCAATAATCATGAACTAATTCTTTGTTTGAGATTACAATGGATCTTATTTTATAGTTTATTTTAATATGCTTCGTTATCAATTATTATGTTCTATTGTGAGGATTGTCTATTGTGATTTGGACTTAATTGTTTAATTGATTGGCCATCAATTACCGTGATAATCTATATGAACTCGAGAGATGAAGTATTGATTTAGATCTTATCATGATAGCATGTGTTTGTGATTTTGTCATAGATGGAATTCATAATTATTGTTTTAGGATAGAGATATGCCTTTCGCCATATGTAATCTTATAGAGAACTTGTTCTTTAAATCCTTTTTCAATTGTAATTCACATAGAGATATAGTTGATTAGTTAATTAGGGTGTTTTGCTTAATTCTATCTTAATTGTGGATTTAAGTGAGTATGGTATTATGCATCGAGAGGTGGTTTTATACTTGCTTTAGTGTTCTTGATTAACAATTCATGATAGAGAATAATTGATTGATGAGAAGTGTGTTAACTTAAATGAAGCAATAAGTGAAGTTGTGATCTTAAATCTCCGTAATCTTAATTTAACTAGTGGATATTTAATATTAGTTTAATTTATATATTTTGAATTCATTCGTTTAAATAAGATTGAGTTGGTTACGGGTTAGTACTTGGTGATTTTTATTAAATAATTCTCTGTGGGAACGATACTCTACTTATCACTTTATTACTTGTTGACCACGTATACTTGCGTGTTGTGCGTATATAGATTTTACCTAACAAGTTTTTGCATTTTAATTTAGTTTTATTTATATGTGCATTACATTGTAATTCATAATAGTTTGCATAGTAGTTTAGTTGCATAATAGTTTTTTTTATAAAAAAAAATAAATCAAAAAAATAGTTAGTTACTTATGTTCATCTTGCATGATTCAGTCCAAATTGTTTGATAGTTTAAGTTTATTTTGGTCAATGATGAGATTGGAATTGGGTAGACAAGTATAGTACTTGACTATTAGAGCTTTGATGTGATTTCTTGTTATGAATTGAGTCTTTTTCATTTGAACCCGGTATAATAAGGATAAAGCAGTAAAAAAAACTTGTTGATTGATTGAGTTTAAATTGATACATAATGGGACTCTAAAGGATAATGCTAGTTTAAATGAAAGAATGACAAGAATATTTAGGGATGGCTAAAGTTAGACAAGAACCTAAGTTTGGGGGAATATTTGGGGTATATAAGCTAAAGAAAAAAAGAAAAAAAAAAAAAAAGATATTGAGTTGAATAAATTAAGTCCTGTGGTGGGTCGAGAAGAAGCGTGAAATGCACTCCTCATAAACACAAAGCGTGAGATGGAGCGTAAAAAGCGCACTCACTATCCAAAAACCAAAAAAAAATATGAAAATAAAATTAAAAAATAAAAATGAAAAAAAAAAGAGCAAAGAGATGAAAAAAAATGAAGCATAAGTATCCCATGTTGACCCTCGATATTGGTAATTGTTTGATTTTAGTTGAATCTAGCTTATTTTTGGATTTCTTGAGTTTACATTATATGATGCCTTGAAGAGACTTATTATGTGTTAAATTTGATTTTATATCGATTAACATTGTTGTGGAGCACACACGCACTATATTAGTGATAACAGTCTAAGATTTGATGATTGATTGAGAAGTTAATGATTTGTTTTGATATGATGTATTATCATGTTTACTTGATTTCTCTAAGGCCGGTTGAATAGACTTGTTTTTGTCATTACTGCTGGATTCGTAGGCATGTAGATTAGTTGCATTGCATAGCATTGTTGTTTTGTGTTTTGCTTGAGGACAAGCAAAGGTTTAAGTTTGGGGTATTTGATAAGTGGGTTTTATACCTACTTATCCGATTATCTATTACTTGAATTATTTGCTTAATCTCATGTTTCTTAGTTACTTTTCATGCATTTTATGTTATTTTGTAGATTATATGCATTGGCATTGAGAAGCAAGGAAAGAATTGGTATAAAAAGAAAAAGCAATTGCAAGAAGGGAAGATTGTTTGGGCTTTCACACCAATTTGCATGTTCTTGGCTTGGAACTTGGATTTTATTGTAGATATACTTCTTAGCTTTTCCATAACATCTTGAATCATTCAATCGGAGTTCGGATGCAGAGTTATGACCTTTTATCAACGAAGATCAAAGCGTCAGAGTTTTCATGGCCATTTACACAACATCTACTTCAAGCTCGATTTCGACCTTCATCCAGTCCGTTATTTCTCAATTGTTAAAGAATTCAAAGTTGTAGATCTCGTCGATATCTTCGATTTGATAGGTGGCAGGCCCCGTAACTCTTCGGATCAAAAGTTATGGCCATGTTTTACCAAAGGACGTCGGAGCAAAAAATTTTCCTTCACAAAACCGCGCTAGAGGGCGCGGGCGTACCAACCACAAACTCTTTGCCATTGTAGCGCGGACCGCGCCTGAAATGGCTTAGGATAACTTGGACCGCGCTAGGCGCGGGAAAAAATTGAATTATGGTTTTTGATGTCCAATTTGAGCTAGAATAGGATTCTTTCGATCCGATTGCACAAGGACTTGTTAGGGTATCTTCGAGAACTATAAATACATGAGAAGAGACATATAAAGAAGGAGAATCAAGATTAGGGAGATTAGAGACTAGAGATTTTTCATTAGATTATATTAGAGTAAATTAGATCAAAACCCTAGTTCTTATGGATTTGGAGATTGAAGCAACTTGGAGACCATTGAAGATCAAGAAGCGGGAGCTTGAGGAAGATGGAGATTTCTTGACAACAAATTTATTCTTTACTCTACTCTTATTTTTATCTTTTAATGTGTATTCAATTGTGGATTCTTAGTTTTAATTCAATAATCATGAACTAATTCTTTGTTTGAGATTACAATGGATCTTATTTTATAGTTTATTTTAATATGCTTCGTTATCAATTATTATGTTCTATTGAGAGGATTGTCTATTGTGATTTGGACTTAATTGTTTAATTGATTGGCCAACAATTACTTAGTGATAATCTATATGAACTCGAGAGATGAAGTATTGATTTAGATCTTATCATGATAGCATGTGTTTGTGATTTTGTCGATAGATGGAATTTTTAATTATTGTTTAGGATAGAGATATGCCTTTATGCCATATGTAATCTTATAGAGAACTTATTCTTTAAACCTTTTTAATTGTAATTCACATAGAGATATAGTTGATTAGTTAATTAAGTCTTGCTAGCATTCTATCTTAATTGTGGATTTAAGTGAGTATGGGTATTATGCATCGAGAGGTGGTTTTATCTCGCTTTAGTGTTCTTGATTAACAATTCATGATAGAGAATAATTGATGAGAAGTGTGTTAACTTAAATGAAGCAATAAGTGAAGTTGTGATCTTAAATCTCCGTAATCTTAATTTAACTAGTGGAAATTAATATTAGTTTAATTTATATATTTTGAATTCATTCGTTTAAATAAGATTGAGTTGGTTACGGGTTAGTACTTGGTGATTTTTATTAAATAATTCTCTCGTGGGAACGATACTCTACTTTCACTTTATTACTTGTTGACCACGTATACTTGCGTGTTGTGCGTAATTAGATTTTACCCAACAAGTTTTTAAATAATTTAGTTTTATTTATGTGTGCATATAGTTAGTTACATTGTAGTTCATAATAGTTTGCATAGTAGTTTTTGCATAATAGTTTTATTTATAACTAAAAAAATAAATCAAAAAAAATAGTTAGTTACTATGTTCATCTTGCATGATTCCAAATTGTTAGATAGTTTAAGTTTATTTTGGCCAATGATGAGATTGGAATTGGGTAGACAAGTATAATACTAACTATTAGAGCTTTGATGTGATTTCTTGTTATGAATTGAGTCTTTTTCTGTTTGAAACTGGTATAATAAGGATAAAGACAATAAAAAAAACTTGTTGATTGATTGAGTTTAAATTGATACTTAATCGGACTCTAAAGGATAATGCTAGTTTGAATGAAAGAATGACAAGAATATTTAGGGATGGCTAAAGTTAGACAAGAACCTAAGTTTGGGGGAATATTTGGGGTATATAAGCTTAAAGAAAAAAAAAGAAACAGAAAAAAAGAAAGATATTGAGTTGAATAAATTAAGTCCTGTGGTGGGTTGAGAAGAAGCGCGAAATGCACTCCCCATAAACACAGGCGTGAGATGGAGCGTAAAACGCACTCACTATCCAAAGAAAAAAGAAAAAAATAAAATAAAATAAATAAATAAAATGGAAATAAGAGAAAAAAGCCCCCGTAGATGAAAAATGAAGCATAAGTATCCCATGTTGACCCTCGATATTGGTAATTGTTTAATTTTAGTTGGATCTAGCTTATTTTTGAATTTCTTGAGTTTATATTATATGATGCCTTCGAAGAGACTTGTTATGTATTAAATTTAATTTTATATCAGTTAACATTGTCGTGGAGCACACACGCACTATATTAGTGATAACAGTCTAAGATTTGATGATTGATTGAGAAATTAATGATTTGTTTTGATATGATGTATTATCGTGTTTACTTGATTTCTCTAAGGCGGTTGAATAGACTTGTTTTTTTGTCATTACTCTTTGGATTCGTAGGCATATAGATTAGTTGCATTGCATAGCATTGTTGTTTTGTGTTTTTTGCTTGAGGACAAGCAAATGTTTAAGTTGGGGTTATTTGATAAGTGGGTTTTATACCTACTTGTCCGTTATCTATTACTTTTATTATTTGCTTAATCTCATGTTTCTTAGTTACTTTTCATGCATTTTATGTTATTTTGTAGATTATATGCATTGGGAGTGGAAAGCGCAAGGAATTGAAATTCGACTAAAAAGATTCAAGCAATCAAGAAGGGGACATCGTTTGGGCTTTCATGTTCATTTGCATGTTCTTGGCTTGGAACTTGGATTATATTGTAGATATTCTTCTTAGCTTTTCATAACATCTTGAATCATCTCAATCGGAGTTCGGATCTGAGAGTTATGACCTTTTATCAACGAAGATCAAAGCGTCACTATTTTGGATGGCCATTTGCACAACATCTACTCCAAGCTCGATTTCCGCCTTCATCCAGTCCGAATCTGTCAATTGTTAAAAATTCAAAGTTGTAGATCTCGTCGATATCTTCGATTTGATAGGTGGCGGGAGCCTCGTAACTCTTAAGCGGATCAAAAGTTATGGCCATTTTTTCCCAAGGACGTCGAAAGCAGAAAAAACAGGCCTTCACAAAACCGCTAAGGGGTAGGTCCACCACAAGTCAGAACCCTATTGTAGGGCGGGCCCAAATCAACATAAACCCCGGCGGCGGGTAGCCAAAATCTGTGCTGAAAAGTTCGAATTTTGGTCAATTTGAGTCAGGAAATGATTGTTTGATCCGATTGAGCACAGGACTTCCAAGAACTTCAAGAGGACTAAAAGACATATCCATTAGAACTATAAATACATGAGAATCACAAGGATTAGGGAGATTATCAAGATTAGTTTAGAGGATTTCATTAGATTATATTAGAGTAAATTAGATAAAAACCCTAGTTCTAATTAGATTTGGAGATTGAAGCAACTTGAAGACCATTGATGATCAAGAGCGGGGAGCTTGAGGAAGATGGAGATTTCTGACAAGCATTTATTCTTTACTCTACTCTTATTTTTATCTTTTAATGATTATTCAATTGTGGATTCTTAGTTTTAATTCAATAATCATGAACTAATTCTTTGTTTGAGATTACAATGGATCTTATTTTATAGTTTATTTTAATATGCTTCGTTATCAATTATTATGTTCTATTGAGAGGATTGTCTATTGTGATTTGGACTTAATTGTTTAATTGATTGGCCATCAATTACCGTGATAATCTATATGAACTCGAGAGATGAAGTATTGATTTAGATCTTATCATGATAGCATGTGTTTGTGATTTTTGTCGATGGAATTCATAATTATTGTTAAGGTAGAGATATGCCTTTACATCGCATATGTAATCTTATAGAGAACTTGTGCTTCAAATCCTTTTTAATTATAATTCACATAGAGATATAGTGGGTTAGTTAATTAAGGTGTTTAACTTAATTCTATCTTAATTGTGGATTTAAGTGAATATGATATTATGCATCGAGAGATGGTTTTATACGCTTTAGTGTTCTTGATTAACAATTCATGATAGAGAATAATTGATGAGAAGTGTGTTAACTTAAATGAAGCAATAAGTGAAGTTGTGATCTTAAATCTCGTAATCTTAATTTAACTAGTGATATTTAATATTAGTTTAATTTATAAATTTTGAAATTCATTCGTTTAAATAAGATTGAGTTGGTTACGGGTTAGTACTTGGTGATTTTTGTTAAATAATTCCTCGTGGGAACGATACTCTACTCACTCACTTTATTACTTGTTGACCACGTATACTTGCGTGTTGTGCGATATATTAGATTTTACCCAACAAGTTTTTTAAATAATTTAGTTTTATTTATATAGTGCATTACATGTAGTGTAATTCATAATAGTTTGCATAGTAGAGTAGTTGCATAATAGTTTCTTTATAAAAAAAAAATAAATCAAAAATAATAGTTAATTCTATGTTCATCTTGCATGATTCGGTTGTTTGATAGTTTAAGTTTATTTTGGTCAATGATGAGATTGGAATTGGGTAGACAAGTATAGTACTAACTATTAGAGCTTTGATGTGATTTCTTGTTATGAATTGAGTCTTTTTCTGTTTGAAACTGGTATAATAAGGATAGCACAGTAAGAAAAACTTGTTGATTGATTGAGTTTAAATTGATACTTAATCGGACTCTAAAGGATAATGCTAGTTTGAATGAAAGAATGACAAGAATATTTAGGGATGGCTAAAGTTAGACAAGAACCTAAGTTTGGGGGAATATTTGGGGTAAATAAGCTTAAAAAATAAAAAAAAAGAAAAAAAAAAAGATATTGAGTTGAATAAATTAAGTCCTGTGGTGGGTCGAGAAGAAGCGTGAAATGCACTCCTCATAAACACAAAGGTGAGATGGAGCGTAAAAACGCACTCACTATCCATCAAAAAAAAAAAAAATGAAAATAAAATGAATAAATAAAGAAATAAGAGAAAAAAGCCCCCGTAGATGAAAAATGAAGCATAAGTATCCCATGTTGACCCTCGATATTGGTAATTGTTTAATTTTAGTTGGATCTAGCTTATTTTTGAATTTCTTGAGTTTATATTATATGATGCCTTCGAAGAGACTTGTTATGTATTAAATTTAATTTTATATCAGTTAACATTGTCGTGGAGCACACACGCACTATATTAGTGATAACAGTCTAAGATTTGATGATTGATTGAGAAGTTAATGATTTGTTTTGATATGATGTATTATCATGTTTACTTGATTTCTCTATGGCCGGTTGAATAGACTTGTTTTTGTCATTACTACTGGATTCGTAGGCATATAGATTAGTTGTATTGCATGGAATTGTTGTTTTGTGTTTTTGCTTGAGGACAAGCAAATGTTTAAGTTTGGGGGTATTTGATAAGTAGGTTTTATACCTACTTGTCCGGTATCTATTACTTTTATTATTTGCTTAATCTCATGTTTCGTAGTTACTTTTCATGCATTTTGTGTTATTTTTGTAGATTATATGACATTGGCATGGAGTTGCAAGGAAAGAAATTGGTATAAAAAGATTCAAAAAAATTGCATCTGGAAGATTGTTGGCTTTTAACACCATTTGCATGTTCTTGGCTTGGAACTTGGATTTTATTGTAGATATACTTCTTAGCTTTTCATAACATCTTGAATCATTCCAATCGGAGTTCGGATCAAGAGTTATGACCTTTTATCAACGAAGATCAAAGCGTCAGTTGTTTGCTCGCCATTTACACAACATCTACTCCAAGCTCGATTTCGACCTTCATCCGTTCGAATCTTTCTAAAATTGTTAAAGAAAGAAAGTTGTAGATCTCGTCGATATCTTCGATTTGATAGGTGGCAGGCCCCAGTAACTCTTCCGGATCAAAAGTTATGCATGTTTTACCAAAGGACGTTGCAGAGAAAAAATTTTCCTTCACAAAACCGCTAGGGGCGCGCTTGGGTCACTGGCTCTTGCCATTGTAGCCCAGAAGCGGACCCGCCCCAAATCAACAGGGAAACTCGAACGCTAAATAGGCAAGTGGAAGACAAAAATGTGATTATGGTTAATTGATGTCCAATTTGAGCTAGAATAGGATTCTTTCGATCCGTTGACCTAACTTGTTCCAGGGAATCCATTAGAACTATAAATACATGAGGAGAGACTTATAAGAAGGGGAATCAAGATTAGTTTAGAGACTAGAGATTTCATTAGATTATATTAGAGTAAATTAGATAAAAACCCTAGTTCTAATTAGGATTGGGGATTGAAGCAACTTGAAGACCATTGAAGATCAAGAGCGGGGAGCTTGAGGAAGATGGAGATTTCTTGACAACAAATTTATTCTTTACTCTACTCTTATTTTTATCTTTCAATGATTATTCAATTGTGGATTCTTAGTTTTAATTCAATAATCATGAACTAATTCTTTGTTTGAGATTACAATGGATCTTATTTTGTAGTTTATTTTAATATGCTTCGTTATCAATTATTATGTTCTATTGAGAGGATTATCTATTGTGATTTGGACTTAATTGTTTAATTGATTGGCTAACAATTACCGTGATAATCTATATGAACTCGAGAGATGAAGTATTGATTTAGATCTTATCATGATAGCATGTGTTTGTGATTTTTGTCGATAGATGGAATTCATAATTATTGTTTAGGATAGAGATATGCCTTTACATCGCATGTAATCTTATAGAGAACTTATTCTTTAAATCCTTTTTAATTATAATTCACATAGAGATATAGTGGATTAGTTAATTAAGGTGTCTAGCTTAATTCTATCAATTGTGGATTTAAGTGAGTATGAGTATTATGCATCGAGAGATGGTTTTATCTGCTTTAGTGTTCTTGATTAACAATTCATGATAGAGAATAATTGATGAGAAGTGTGTTAACTTAAATGAAGCAATAAGTGAAGTTGTGATCTTAAATATCTGTAATCTTAATTTAACTAGTGATAATTAGAATTAGTTTAATTATAAATTGAAATTCATTCGTTTAAATAAGATTGAGTTGGTTACGGGTTAGTACTTGGTGATTTTTATTAAACAATTCCTCGTGGGAACGATACTCTACTTTCACTTTATTACTTGTTGACCACGTATACTTGCGTGTTGTGCATAATGATAACTCAAAGAATATGAGAGGAATTATCGTACTCATGATCTACAGTTGGCAGCAGTCGTTTTTCGCGTTGAAAATCTGGAGACACTACCTGTATGGGGAGAACGTGGAGATCTATACGGATCATAAAAGCCTCAAATACTTCTTCACCCTAAAAGGAACTCAACATGCGGCAACGACGTTGGCTCGAGCTGTTGAAAGATTACGATCATACCATTCAATACCATCCTGGAAAAGCAAACGTAGTAGCTGACGCATTGAGTAGAAGATCATATGCGGGTACGAGTGCGATGTTGTTAACACAAAGACACATTTTGTACGAGTTACAAAGGATGGAGATTGAGTTAAAGACTCTAGGGACCCACATGATGATGGCGAATATACAAGTAGAACCGACTTTAATCGATAAAGTTAAAGCTGCTCAAGCTACTTGACACAATGCGTCATGCGTATGAAGAAGAAAGTGCAAGAAGGTGTTATTCCAGAAGCAAGAATCGATGAAGAAGGAATACTCTGAGTCAACTCCAGACTTTGCCTTCCTAACGATTCTGACTTGAAGCATAGAATCATGATGGAGGCACACAACACACCATTTTCAATCCATCCTGGGAGTACCAAAATGTATCATGATATTTGACATACATTTTGGTGGAACAATATGAAGAGAGAGATCGCAGAGTTTATCTCGAGGTGTTTAACTTGTCAACGAGTAAAGGCAGAACATCAAGTGCCAAATGGTCCATTGCAACCACTTGAGATTCCGGAATGGAAGTGAGAACACATTACCATGGATTTCGTTACAGGTCTTCCCAAAGTTTCTCAAGGCATAGATGCGATTTGGGTTATTGTTGATAGATTAACCAAGTCTGCTCATTTCTTGCCTTTACGTGAGACTTATTCCCTTGAACGTCTTGCTCGTATGTACGTGAATGAGATTGTGAGATTGCATGGCATGCCAGTATCCATAGTTTCGGATTGTGACCCAAGATTCACTTCAAGATTTTGGGTTAGCTTATAGAAAGCTATGGGCACAGATTTACGATTCAGTTCAGCATACCATCCTCAAACGGATGGACAATCCGAAAGGACTAGTCAAACCCTTGAGGATCTAATAAGACTCTGTGTCCTAGATTTCAAAGGAAGTTGGGATAAGTACTTGCCACTAGTGGAATTCTCCTACAACAACAGTTATCAAGAAAGTATAGGCATGGCTCCATTCGAGGCATTGTATGTATGAAAGTGTCGTTCTCTAGTATGCTGGGACGACGTTGGAGAAGCAGCGTTGTTGGGACCAGAATTAGTACACATGACTATAGAAAAGATCCAAATGATTCGACAACGTATTCAAACCTCACAAGATCGACAAAAGAGTTATGCTGATCTTCATCGAAAGGACGTGGAATTTAATATTAGAGATCATGTACTGTTACGTATTGCTCAATGGAAGGGAGTTACAAGATTTGGGAAGAGAGGAAAGCTCAATCCACGATTTGTTGGTCCATTTAAGATTCTTGACCGAATAGGAAATGTGGCCTATAGAATCGCATTACCTCCAAATATGTCTCGTGTTCATAATGTTTTTCACATATCTATGCTTTGTAAATATGTGAAAGACCCGAACCATATTATTGCATTAGAACCAGACGAGATAGCCGAAGATTTAACATACGAAGAGGTACCTGTTAAGATCTTGGATAAGAAAGAGCATGTCCTACACACCAAGGTTATACCACAAGTTAAGGTTTTGTGGAGAAACCATGCTATTGAGGAAATGACCTGGGAGTTGGAATCGGAAATGAAAGCGAGGTACCCTCACCTTTTGAAAACACTAGGTACGTACATCAACTTCGAGGATGAAATTTCATAAGGAGGGGAGGTTGTAAGACCCCAACTTTTTAATGAATAAAATTGAATTTCCTCTATTTATTATTGTGAATAATAAGGTATTAATTTGATATAATACTTTGGTTATGGGTGAAATGTGAAAATTTTGCAAATAAGCAAGTGGTTATAAAATATTCATTTTGTCGGGAAATATTCGTTTGGTCGTGGAATATTCTTTTTGTCGGGGAATATTCGTACGACGACGTAGTCATTTGTGGGCCCCATAATGGATAACTATCGGATGAAGAAAACGTCAAAGTTTGAGTTTTTATACGACAAAGTTTGAGTTTTTATAAATAACGGCGTAATTGTTACCGTTAACACTGTTGGATTACCTGGTGGTTAAAATATAGTAATACGCGTGGTTTCCCAGTAGCACACGGTATTGTATAATATTGTTGAATTATTGATTCTTACGTAAGAAGGCACTACCCAATAATTGTTACAGTAATTACTGTTCAATATTTTATTGATTCAATAATTGTTGCGTTGATATTTTATATTATTGTTGTTTCAATAATTATCACTGCACAGTATTTCCCATTATCAGATCAATAATTCATATTATTTGAATAATATTATTAGATATCATTATTGGCAATGTCTAGAAAGTTATGTCAAAGAGAGGTTTGGTCACCTAATTACGCGCCAATAAGGAGAAATCCTTATCGAAAAGTCCCCTCTTTCCTGGGAACTGCCTGGTTGTCATTATTGTGATTCTGTAAAATTATTTGTGAATACTTAATTATTAATTTATATGATAAGAAAATATTTATTTGATGTGGATATAAATGATGGATTTATTTATTTTATGTGGTTATAAATGAAGGATTTTTAGCATGAAATAATTGTTGAAAGTTTGGCATATTTTTGTGGAATTACAATTATTTCTCCGATAAATTATTCATTCAAATATATTATTATAATATATTATAATTGTTTAAATAATAATAATATTATATATATATATATATATATATATATATAAACATGTGGTTAATTAGAAAAGGAAGTAATCAAGATGTAATTGAATTGGTTGGTGGAATGGGTTGGTGGAATTGGTTGGCAAATTGTGAACGTATTCTTGTTTTCAAAAGTAATATAGTAGTTGTCCTTTGTTTTTTGGTTTATTCTGCATATGTTTTTACTAGTGGGTTGGTGGATGCTTGCTTATTTTCTAAAAGGTGGGTCATCAACCAATAAGATTTAAGGAAAAGTTAGGCATGAAGGAAATTTGATAAAGTTAGGCATGGAGGAAAGAAGGAAAGGTTAGGCAGGTTACTCCTTCCGTTGCTATAAATAGGGGGTAATACCTCCTTCCTCAACACACCATTTCAAATCAAAAATTCTTATTCTAAGGTATTGTGAGTATTTTCTTGAGTATAAGAATATTTTAAGCATAGTTTTTCTGCAAGATTTTCTCAGAATAATATCTGATATTCTAGTCAAATCCAGTTTCTACCATGGTAAAGGATATTATTTTATTGCTTCTATAATTCCTGAAATGATTAAAAATTTCGCTTCATCTAATATCATTTCATAGGAATATTGGTCTGAACTTTTTATCAAATTTGGAACTTTTCATGACTGGTACTATTCACGGGTACTATTCACAGTTACTGTTCACGGGTACTATTCACGGGTACTGTTCATGGGTACTGTTCACAAAAGAAAAAAAATTATTATTTTTTTCTTCCAAGTTATATGTTGTGACCCTTATTCTTGAAATTAAATCCATGTTTTGATCTTCATTCTTGAATTTTACTCCACTATAGTTTATTATGGAGTATTATTGAACTTGGATAAACTGAAATATGAATCCCTAATATGTGTCCTTCTGTCTCACTGGATTCGTTCTTTAAAATATTTTTCATCATCTTTAGTCCTAAATGATGATATTACTAAATATCTTTGGCCCGTAGTGCAAAGATGAATGATTAACTGATGAATATCTTTGGCCCGTAGTGCAAAGATGAAAAGGTGTTGAGATGAACATGACCAACTGGTGATACAAATGAATATCTTTGGCCTGTAGTGCCAAGATGAATATTTGATTCAAGATGTATATTGATTGATGTTACAGGGATAAATTATTGATGATGGACTTTTAAATCTTAGAAGATAGTAGAATTCTTTCTCTACTTGACTCTTCTAATGGATTGATGTTTCCGCTGCAGTTGTTGATCTAAAACTTGTTGTCTATTATATTTTTATCAGATTTTTCCCTGTTGAAGACTAATGATTAACTTTTTGTATATTATCTTAGTCATAATATTCTTTACCGGGCTAGTTGAGCTCACCCTTTTCCTTTTTGTTCCATTTTTCTTCTCAGGAGGTGAGAACATAGCAGGAACTAGCCGGGTATGGAGTGATGGGTCAGGATAGATGTATTAGTAGTCCTCACTATTTTGTAAAATAGTGTATCAATAATTGTAATGAGGACTCCTTTTGAGTTTGTATACTCTCTATTAGACTATATTTATATTCAAACTCACAGTATATGTGTTGTCGTATTTTGCACGATAATTGTATTCTTGAAGTTGTATTTGTTTACATACCATGTATTTGGCGACTTCGAGAATGGGTGATGTATACCAATTTTTGGGGCGTCACAGATATGTCAAGATTCTGTTGGATTTACTGCCAACAACAAATGTTGTCAGGGATGCCTGACCTTCGTTCGCGTGCACTTCACCGACATTTGAATCAACGGCTGAAAAATCCTGGGGGATATACTGTCAAGGTTTCTTGACCTTCGCTAACGTGTGAACCAACGAAACACTGCGTTGTGACCCCCGCCGGGGATCTGCTGGGGAATATGAGTAATCGAGCATGAAATCCTCGAATAGTTCTAGAGCTATGATAGGTTTAATCGCTATCGGATGAAATAACATCAAGGCTGCTTGACCTTCGTTGATATGTGTGTTAACGGCTTGAATGTACGTTGTAATCCCCTGTTGGGGATTCACGTTGTAACCACCGTCGGGGATCTACATTGTAACCCCCGTCGGGGACCAAGTTATAACCCCCGTCGGGGACTCACGTTGTAACCCCCGTCGGGGACCACGTTCTAACCCCTGTCGGGGACTCACGTTGATCTTTAAGAGTAATGACCCGGAGTTGGCGGCATCAGACCTGTACAAGGTATTTTCGGATGTGATTTGTGACAAATGAGATTAATGGCAGGGTATAGCTCGTGTCCGGGTGACTACCAATGAACGATGTACAGACTCAAAGTTTCATCTGAGAAGACCAAGATTGTATGCTATTTTGCTCAATCGCGTGGCGTTTTTATTCCCGATTTGACCTTTCTAGTCCGCGAGAACTCCTTTGCAACTCGAATCGAACCGAAATTTGGAGGGTGGGGCCCACATAGGGTGCTTTGCAGTACACCGCTTGATCGTGAGATGAGCATCTGACCAACCATGAATGATATATTCCAGCAGGTTGGCAACACAAGTCACTTTCAACTTGTTTAGTAAAGAGAAATCCGAGAGCCTCCTTCAGATCTGCTGAGTTCAGGCTATTTTCTGCAAATTCTGTCACCGTACAAGTGTTCTACACTATCCTGGTAACGTATGCATGTATGTTTTCCAGTTTTTATCCGTTGGATTTTGAGTTATAGCATGAAATGCATCTAAACACATAGTAGTGATTATGTATGCATAAATGACTTGCTAAAAAATATTCAACATAGTAAATTTTAGTATTAAACCATGCTGAACATAATGATGTGAAAAAATTTGACTTTTTAGACAGTCAAATTGGCACCTTTTTTTTGCTATTTTTTGTCCTATTTGAGGTCCAATGAGCAAAAGGTAGAAAGGCAAAGTACTCCTGATATTGAGGTTAACCTTATGCATGGATGTTTTTGATTTTTAATGCATATATTATGTATATGACTTTAGGGCAGGTGTGCTACTGAATGGCCACCTAAACATGCCTATATGCATGCGGATAGTCCTATTTTCAAATGGGACTATGGCAAAAAATTTCAAAACGTAGGCATTGGGTAGTCATGCATTTTAACTCTATTGTAGGTTAAAGTAAATGCATGCATGCATATAGTAATAAAATGTATTCTAGAAAGCTCTGGGTAAGGAAATACCACACCCTTTCTGAGGTGATTTAGAGACTTGTTGTCCAGATATTATGGATCCGGATCAGCCAAGCAGTTCCCGTAGGACCACTTCTGGTATACGGAGGAGGGCTTCTGAAGTGCCTCGACCCCGTTCTGTGAGACAACCTCGTCGATTGGTGGAGGCCATGATTCGTCCAGTCCGGGCAAACGTGTCAGACGTTGAGGACGAGGAGGAGGATATGCCGATTGAGGATCCCGCTCCTGCTGCACATGTTCCCCGTAGGGAGCTCCCGAGTATTCAGGTAGCAAGCCCAGAGCTGCTGGGTGATTTGAGCAGACATCCATCGATGTACTTGCATGCTAACGAGGTATGGCGTTAGACTTTGATCTTCCTTCTTTCCTATTGATGAGGATTAAAGGGTTCTGATGTTGATCTACATTTCATGCAGGTTCCCGGCTTTACACAGCCTTGAGGGAATTGGTTTAGTATACACTCCATGTATCAGGCTCTTCATCCTGATTATAGAGCTGTAGTGCATGACTGGGAATTTGGGGCATTTTTCTCCATCCTTCCCCGTCGTTGTCCCTGGGGTTACCTCAGAGCATTGTCTGAGCGATGCTTTCATCAGACTCAGTTACTCCATCTGTTGGATTGTGAGGTGATGATGACGCCAATGGATTGACAATTTATCACAGGTATGGAGTTTGGAGGGGAGCTAGTGCCTTGCATGGCGAATATTACCCCTACTACAGTTAGATCTCTGTAAGGAGTTCCGGCGGAGGCACTCAAAGGCAGGACTGTCCATTCATGTCCTTTGAGCGTAGATGCTATGAGCGAGCTTTTGAGTGAGCCCATGCCTGATGATGTCAGAATTAGGGATCACATTCTTCGGCGATTGTTCCTGATGATCATTAGAGGCTGCTTCATAGCAGATAACTCTTCTACGGTGTCTTTCGCTTTGATCAACGCCACGTGTCATGTGGACCGTATTGGAGAGTATGATTGGGGTTCCTACACCTTTGCCTATTTTCTCCGAGGCATGCGTATGCGCTCATAGGGTTTGACCGAGGCTTAGCTAGGATTCTACCCATTTCTGCTGGTGAGTATTTCTCTTGTCATTTCCCATTTATAGGTTAAGAGTGTTTACTAATAGCAGATGTTTTGCCATTGTGTTGGCAGTTTTGGGCCTATGAGAGGCTCCCATGCTTGCGTCCTATGAGTGTGTTAGGTTTAGATGCCTATCCATGAGGACGACGATGGCATCATTCCATTTTGCCGAGGGTCCCTCAGAAATGAGGGCTTCATTCATTCTTGATGCACCGGAGTTGTTGACACCGATACCATCACATGGATTCCTATTCGGGGAACACTTAACCATCGGCTTTGAGGATGGATACCGATGGAGTCGAGTCGTGATTTCACACGGAGAGTTCCTCTCTTCACGTGGAGGCCGGGAGCTCTATTTAGGAGAGCGTGCTATTAGGAGCACCACAGGGGAGATTCAGATCTTAGATCTTGCCTCCCCGCCAGCGCGTCGTTGGCAGATCGCGATCACCCATCAACGACATCCCATTCTTTGGGGTTGACGGTTTTGCATTGTCGGAAGGTCCATGTACCCGAGAGACGTTCCAAATACGTTGGTGGTTCCTCTCGTATCTATCGAAGCCCGATCCTGCGCCCACACGCTTTATGGCGGATATGGTTCCAGGATCCGTGATGATGACGGATTGGATAGCATGTGTCCGAGATCCAACTCTTATGACATAGATTGATAGTTTGACCTGACAGTTGGACCAGGCACACATATTTATCCAGCATTTGGGCAGAGATCTGGCAGAGGCGGCTTCATTTGATCCTTCCAGCTCAGGTGCTAGCCCCTCAGATGACCCATTCAGTTTTGCCGGCGCAGATCCCCCTCTATATAGGCCTAACATCCCTGTTGATAGAGATCCAGTGACTCCGGAGGAGTTACATCAGGTGGATAGGATTGATGATGTGGATATCAACACCATTGTCTTCTTCTGATGTGTATTCTCGTTATATCTTTTGATAGGCCTCTGTTAGATATTGGGTGGCTGTACCCCATTCTCGCTATATCTTTTGATAGGCCTCATTAGTAGTAGGGCGTCCGTGCCCCATTTCCACGTATTTATAGGTATGTGAGAGATGATGTATTAGATGATGATATACTTAGGAATGTATGCACGCTTTTTCCATTCCCTATATCATATTGCCATCTATTATCTCACTATGCATGTATCATGTTATGCATATGTATGTATGTCCAGAGATATTCAACATTGACCTGGATGGTCTTATGACACGGCCATACAGATGTCTTCTTCGACGATTAATCAGTATAGATCATACCCCACCGTCATTGGTGGCATTGGGTATCGCGATCGTGGTATGATAGCATGTCACCACCGAATAAGGTGATCAGATCATTCTTCGCGAAGATACCATGACCTTATTGATGTTTCAGGTTCCTGCAGGGTTTGTGGACGGGATGCTAGAGCATTGGGTACC
Organism: Panax ginseng; assembly: GCA_020205605.1. NCBI lineage: Eukaryota > Viridiplantae > Streptophyta > Magnoliopsida > Apiales > Araliaceae > Panax > Panax ginseng. Next base: position 90,271,775 of record CM035143.1, read on the forward strand.
AAATAGGTAGGTCTTCCGATTCGGGACCCATGAGTTGACTCTTACTCTGGAGGAGTATGCACGATTGACGATGCTACCATTAGATAGACCTTGTGTGCATATGGCTTTGGGAGACATGAGTAGACGGTTCATGACTCTCACAGGATTACGGCGCAGAGTAGTGCAGGATGATCTGACGTCTGGCCACGTGATATCCCAGCATTTTCTGTATGACAGATTTGGCTCTGAGGATAGCTATTCACGACATTCCAGGGATTTTACCGCACCAGAGGATCATTGGCGTTTGGCCAGGGTTGATGTACTGCTGTTATGCGTACTGTCATATGTCTATATGCCACGATACATGGATGAGATAGACATAGGTGTCATCATGGCCGTGAGAGCTCTCAGGGAGGGTCGCACCATTATACCTATGATTGTAGCAGAGACCCTACGGTCAGCATCCTACTACTGCACTTATCCGACAGGAGTGTTCACAGGTAGCTTCGGTCATGTTATATGTGTGGTTTATGTCACACTTGAGACCGAATTAGCACTATTAGACTCGGCATGGGTATTGGTTCACCCATGATGTAGCGATGTCAAACTCCTTTCGACCATCGCATGTATAGATGCTTTCTGTCTTGGTCCACATTTTTGCGATATCGAGATCCATTCAAAGATATTGCCTTGTTCGGGGCTTAGCTCACCATACAGCTTAATTACTCATGCTCCGGGCATAGACTACCTCCCTCTGGCTGGTTTGAGGGGCGTGACTACTTACTACCCACTGGCCGTGATGTCGCAGTTTGACCAGATTCAGGATTTTCATCCTTTCGAGGGGGCGATAGGTCAGCGTTCAGCTTCTCGATATCTCTCAGCAGAGGACCGATCCCGTGTGTATGCTTGTTAGGATCAGCGGGAGATAGCTGCTTTTTTTGTCAATCATCCAGGTTATTCTACAGAGTATTCCGCATGGATAGAAATAGAGATTTTATCGGCTGCAGCAGTATCTACAGTACCGAATAGCGAGTCAGATGATATAGAGCCTATGGAGGACATCGATTCCTACATCGAGGAGGAGCTCGTCATTGGATTGCCAAAGATTTCCTCCGGATTCTCCCAAGATTAGTATCTTGTTGTGATTCAACACTCAAAGACAAGATTTTGAGCAGAGTCTTCATCTGATGACCTTTGAGAGAGATCATGCTCGATCTATGATGTTGACTGCCCTTGATGGGAGGGACGCAGCTCTATTAGAGAGAGATGAGGCATTAGTTCACAGAGATGTCGCTGTTATTGAGCGGGATAGTGCCATATCTGCCCGAGATGTAGCCGTCACAGATAGTATTGTCGTGAGGTCCCTTACTACTGGCATGATTGTAGAGATGAGCGCATATATTGATGATCATATGGTCACCATGCAGATAGCTACAGATCTGTTGGGTCATGTGAATATTCTCGTATAGGAGACCACAGCTTCGCCTCCTTCTTCTGAGAGGGACATTATGTTGGGCTTGTTAGCTCGCATATACCCTGACTTGTAGATGAGCTTGTATTTACCTGCACAGACTAGCTTAGCCATTTTGTCATATACATTTTATATTGTATATATCAAACAACATTATATATATTACTGGGAAATATATTTTTGGATCACTTCCCTTTTAGATATGCTTTACTACTTGCTTCATATTTTGCCTACTGCTTCAAGGCTTGCTATCTTGATGTATTTCGAATTCCTCCTGGGTGGATAGACATTGAGTTTTCTCTGGATAGTTCAGAATGGATCATCGATATGTATGTATCCCTACCATCTTTGGTGTCTTGGGACTGTTTTATGTATGGAAATGTGGAGAGGAGTGTGGCTTTCCTCTCTGAGATTGACTTTCACTACGATGGTTGCCAAGATTTCTATTTAGGAGAAGCCTAGTTAATTCCATCTCTTATGGATTGGTGTTGCTCTTCAAGGTATGACCGCAATTAGATGGTCGCCAGAATCTCCTATTTGGGAGGAGTTCGTGTAATTCCACCCCTTTGATCCAAGTCGAATGAAATGTAATGGTTTGAAGGATGATCCCAGATCAGATTGACAATGGTTTGTGTTTTGGTAGGGGTGAGACCGCACCATGAATGGTCTTTTCGATACTCTATTGAAGAGGAGATCGTGTCTGCGTGTAGTTCGAACTCGGTGTAAGAGGTTCAACGTCAGATATGGTAGATATGGTGTAGGAACGTTTTTGGTTGTTTTGTTTTTTGTAAGGGTAGAAATGTTTTTCTTGTTTTTGTTTTATGGGGCCCATATGAAATGGTTGCCCTACGTACTCTATTGAAGAGGAGATCGTTTGATGTAGTTAAGCCCTCGTATGAGTGGAAAAGCGTAATCCCATGCGCAGTCGAAAGCGGGGAGGAGAAAGTTTAATCCTAGGTTGAGGATAAACTGTAGGTATTAGAAGTTTGATCCCAGGTATGGGTAGCCAAACTGTAAATACAAGAGGTTAAATCTGTAGTGGGATGACCTAAGTCGTAGGAACGCAAAGAAGCCAGGCTGTTGGCTTGAAAATTATGTTTCCCTGAGGGGCAAAGTGTAGACAAGTTGTATGTGGTAAAGGGTTAAAGAACCGGAATGACTGGTGATCTGATGGTCCAACACCAGGGTGTTTGCTTGATGGTAACTTCAGACATAGTAACATTTCACGGTGTCTGAGTTGATGAGTTGTGGAAATTCATCGCCGTCCATTTCTTGTAATCTAAGAGCGCCTCCCGTCAATACTTCTTTGACAACAAATGGGACTTCCCAGTTAGGAGTGAATTTTCCCTTAGATTGATCTTGGTTGTCAAGGATCTTCTTCAAAACCAAGTCATGTTGTTTAAACTGCCGTAGTCAAACTTTTTTGTTGTAGGATCTGGCGATCCTTTGTTGATATAACTGACCATGGAAGATAGTCGCGGTTCGCCTTTCGCTCTCATCGAGAGACAATTGGTGATACCGCCTTGTACCCATTGGTGTTCATCCAAATGAGCATCTATCAACACTCGAGGGATTCAATTTCAACTTCTATGGGAACACTTCCCATCCCATAGGTTAATCGTAGGGGTTGCCCAAAGGAAGTGCACATTGAGGTTTTGTAGGCTAACAGAGAGAGAGCAATAGGTCGCCCAATCTTTGTGGTTGGCGGACATCTTTTGCATAATCTTTTTGATGTTTCTGTTAGCCGCTTCAACAACACCATTCATCTTCAGACGATAGATGACAGAGTTAAGATGTTTGATGTGGAATTTACTGCATAATTCCTCCATGATTTTGTTGTTGAGGTTCTTAGCATTGTCTGACACAATCACCTCTGGTTGTCCATATCGACAAACGACATTGTTTCTGATGAAAGCAATGATAACTTCTTTGGTAACTCTGGGGAAGGAGGCTGCTTCTACCCACTTAGTGAAGTAGTCGATCATGGTGAAGAAAAATCGATGTCCATTACTTGCTTTAGGCTCAATGGGCCCGATAATGTCCATTCCCCACATTGAGAAGGGATAAGGTGAAATCATATTATGGAGTTCCCATGGAGGGGCGTGTATAGCATTCCCATGAATTTGGCACTGATAGCATCTCCTGACATGGTCATTGCAATCAGCTTTGAGAGATAACAAGTAATGTCCTGTCCTGAGGACTTTCTTGATAAGGAGGGGGCCACTCATATGGGGGCCACAGACTCCGCCATGGATTTCATCCATAAGCCTTTGGGCTTGATCTTTGTCTAAACATCTGAGGAGACCTAGTCCTGCATCTCTTTTGTAGAGTGCATCTCCACTCAGATAGAATTTCATAGCAAGTCGATGGATCCACCTTTTCTCAATCCAAGCTCGCTTGGCAGTGTAGATCCATCTCGTAGATACCTCCTTGATTGCTTAATACCAAGGATGTTGGATGGGAGGTAGCTCATCCGATACTTCTCTAACGTAATTCCCATAGGCTGGGGCCTTGTGCAGGGAAATTGTGATGCTTGGCAAGTGTTCCTTATCTGATATGCGAATCAAGGAGGCCAAAGTAGCTAATGCGTCCACAAAGTCATTCCTATTACGAGGAATGTGTAGAAAGGAGATTTCTTCGAACTCCAAATCCATCTTCAAAACATGCTAATGGTAGGGAGCAAATGTAGTTCCTTGTTTTGATAGATTCTGGTGGATTGTCTGATTACCAACTTTGAATCTTCAAAGACAGTTAACCACCTGATGCCCATTGAACGGGCAAGTTTTAGCCCCATGAGACAGCCTTCATACTCAGCTATGTTGTTGGTGCTAACAAACTGCAATTTGACGGCGATGTGATACTGCTCCCCCGTTCCAGAATACTAGAACTGCTCCAGCTCCAGAACCTTCCAAATTAACAGCTCCATCAAAATACATCTTCCATGATTGGCGCGTATCGTATTGATGGTGTTGCTGAACTATCATTACTCCTTCATCGGGGAAATATGTTTCCAAGGGTTTGAAATCCCCTGAAGGTGCGGCGGCCAGTTGATCCGTAATTCCTTGACCTTAGATGGACTTTTGAGTCACATATACGATGTCAAATTGTTATAGGATCAACTGCCATCTGGACAGCCGGCAATTTAACATGGGTTTATTGAACATGTATTTGAGAGGATCCACGCGGGATATGAGATGGGTTGTGTGACCATGGAGGTAATGTTGTAATCTCATGGAAGCCCATGCTAAAGCACAACACGTCTTTTCGATCAGAGTGTACTTGTGTTCACTGCTGCTAAATCTTTTGTTGAGGTAATAGATAGCTCGTTCTTGGCCTCTATCGTCTTTCTGTCCCAGCATGCAGCCCATGGAATTGTCACTTATGGACTGGTACATGAAAAGGGGAACATCATCCCTGGGTGGTACCAACACGGGAGCTTTGACTAGCTGTTTCTTCATTGTGAGGAAGGCATTTTGATACTCATCATTCCATTTCATGGAGGAGTTCTTCCTTAATAGCTTGAAGATTGGATCACAGGTTGCTGTGAATTAAGAGATAAACCTGCTAATGAAGTTGATTTTTCCCAAAAAAACCCGTATTTCCTTTTACATACGAGGAATGGGCATTTCGTGATGGCTCGGATTTTGGCGATCCACTCAATCCTTTGTGGTCGACTTAGAAATCTAGCAACTTGCACGATTTAACGCCAAAGGCGCGATTGGTCGGATTCAACTTCAAGTTGTACTTACGCAACCTGTTGAATAGCTTCTTGAGATGGTCTATATGGTCATCCCCTTTCCGGGATTGGATAATGATGTCATCCACGTAGATCTCGATCTCTTTGTGCATTAAGTCGTGGAAAAGAGCCATCATATCCCGTTGATAGGTGGCTCCGACGTTGATGAGGCCGAATGACAACCGTCTATAACAAAAGGTTCCCCAAGGCGTGATGAAAGCAGTTTTCTCACGATATTCCTCAGCGACCATGATCTGATGGTACCCCGCGAAACAATCAATAAAGGAGTACATGTCGTATTGTGCAGTGTAGACACTCAAAATTTTCTATACTATTGTCACTAACATTACAGGAGGACAGATTCGTCTTTTAAGAGGGAACCCTGAAAGACAATCCATATCCATACCGGATACTACCGGAAGTTCAGCATTAACCCCGGAACACGCTCTGGGAGTAACAATTCAAACCTCGGAGATAACCCCGAGACGTGCAGATCCAATACCGGAACACACACCGGAGAAGACCGATTAATCTCGGAGATAACCCCGAGGTATCCAGTCTCAGTCCCAACCATGGGAATAGCCACCAACCTTGGTGATAACCCCAAGGAATGCAGTTTTACCGATAACCCCAAAAATGCTTGTTTCAAATGCGACCAGCTTTAATCTCGGCGCTCACAATGAGATACATTGTACCAACCCGGAGATAACACCGGGAGGACAGGCACACCTCATAGATGACAATGAGGACCTTCAACAAATGCAGTAGTCCAATCTCAGCGAAGCTCTGAGCAACATCTGCTTTATCAGCCCAAACCGACGATAACACCGGTGAGGGGCAACATCGTCATCTAACCAACGCGATGCCACGCCACGTCGTCTCAACATCTCTACACAATGATGTCTCACAAGACTAACCAATCCCGAGTGACTATTGTGCGGGGTAACAGATAAAATTTGAAGCTTGAAGACCAGAGGGCATCATCCCATCTTCAATGACTTCGTACAAACTTTAATCATATGCCATTGTACAACTCTCGACAATGGCGGTCTGAAATAGGTCCTGTATACCTCAATCGGATGCCCGGATTGCACTTCTAAAAGTTTGAGCGAACATTACAATTTCGAAAGTGCACGTCTTCTTACGAGACAACCCGACCGAGAAACCCGGCCCACACTGGTTGCCTCTGCACAACACTGCTGGTGACAGCAGAGCTCCATCCTCTATAAATAGAGGGCTTGGGGTGGCCATTTTGCAAGAGAAAACAATGAGGAAGCCCCGCCTAATTTGCTCTGCACTCACCCCATACATCTGATTACTTTCTCATTTTAAACATCTGTGAACTCACATATAGCTTCTTTCTTTGTACCTACAAAAAGCCAAAGTTTACCCACTTTAAAGATATAGAAGTCTTCTTTGGCAGTCAACTGTAAGCCTTCACACACACTTTAAAGCCTTTCTCTTTATCTCTGCACACACCCTTCTTCACGTTGAGAGTCGTGTTGCGCGCATTTGCCTGGAATTTGGTCCGTGGTTTTCATTTCAGTTTGTATATATATATATATATATATATATATATATATATTTATATATCTGGACTAACATTATCGAAGTTATGCCTCGATTGAGCCTGAACTTTAGTCAGGCGTTTATTTGCTTTAATATATATATATATATATATATATATATATTAACCGTGTGTTAACTTTATTCGATGAGCCTAGACTTGATGCAGGAGCGTTCTTCGCTTTAATGTATATATATATTTATATATATTAATTGTGTGTCGAACTCTATTCGATGAGCCCGGATTTTACATCCTATGCGTTTATTGCTTATATATATATATATATATATATATATATATATATATATATATATATATATATTCGTCCCCACCTAGAGTTCACTTCGTGGTGGTTGATCGTTTTATAGCTTTCTTTACGTTTCGGTCTCACCTTTGAGTTTACTTACGTGGCGCTTGATTGCTTTGTACATGACTTTTCTTTACATTTTGTCCTTTGGAGTTTCATCCGTATATTGATAGCTTTTACTGACTTTATTTACATTTCGATCCCCCATGGAGGTGCTTCGTGGTTGGTGATCATGTCATGCAGTATATATATATTTACGACTTTTATATATATATGTGCTTACTACTTTCATACAAATTGCGGTATTTTGTGCGCCTAGGAATCATGTGATCACAGATTCACCTATTGGGTCTAGATTCGGTTCCGTGATGGACATTTTCAAATTTAGTGACTTTTGTAAATTATTCTCATAGTTGTCTCGAATTTCCTCGAGATGGTTTCCATACCCATGAGGAAGTCAAGATTATTTTGTACATTATTTTCATACGGATGCCTCGCATTCGTAAAATAAAATCAATCAAGCTGAACACTTAATAAAGTGGGAGTGTAAAAGGTCTCAATTACTATTGAGCATCAGGGTTTGAAAAACTTCTTTTATAAAACATCACTGCCATATCTTGCTTAAAATTGAATTTTTACATAAATTCAAACTCTGTGTATATAGGTGCGAACGAGGCCTCGCACTACTTCCAAATAATGAAGACATCGACCCACACACACACATACATTCGGATAATAGTTTCTTGAAAAGAGGCGGTCACGCGTAGTAATACGAATGTCTGGGTGCCTAACATATTCCCTCCGCAGATAACCAAGTCCCGACCAAATGAATATCAGTTTCATCGAATTCGCTTAGCGAGTGTCACATCATCGGGTTAATGTGCAAACCTTTTCTCGGTTGTGTTAGTACAACCATTTAAAAACCAACTAGCGACTCTTAACAAATCCATCATCGAAATTATACATGTTTTAACCTTTTTCACTTGTTTTTTCAAACAAATCTCACCTAAAATGAGAACACCAAAGAACAAGTAATGGAAAGGGACATCTAAAAATCCGACGCCGACAATGGCGACTCATTGGGGGGACACCAATAAGAGGACTTAAGCCGCTATTACAATCTGTTCAAAACTGTTATCTGCATGTGTTTGGATGTTGCATTTACATTTGATGGATGTGTACGAATGCATTTCCTTATTGCACTTAGTGCTTCGCACCTTAACTGCTTATGATATTAGTGCTTTGAACCATATCTGCCAGGATATTAGTGCTTCACATGTCATCATTATCATACGGTGAGAGACGCGATGTATGTGAATGTATGTTGTGTGGTCCCTCCACCGAGAGGCTATCCGTCGATGTTTGATTCTCGGACTCGTGAGAAGACTAATTCTCCGAGGCTCGTGAAAGGCACCACCCAAATTCGCCCAGCTTGAAAGATCGGATTAAATTCTACCAAGTAGATTGCGATGATTTGGGAACCTTCATGCCAAAAAGCATGAGAGTAACCTAATATAGGTCACCGATAAACCCAAAACGGAGGAAAGCCTCTTCATGCTCTCTCATTTCAATTACTTGTAAACACAATTACTTGTAATTACATTCCATATCTATCTCCATGTAATGAGAAATATGAAGAAATGTGTACATATACATATTAACATGCTACAAATAATCGACATCCGCTTTTACTGTGATAAAATTCCTAAAATGGACACATCACATAAAGATGTTAATTTACATTCCCTAAAGACTAAATTATGCAAGTCTTTCACAGGGAACCAATCGGACCTACTACCCGGTCAAAGTCCAAAAAGGCAACAGGCCTACAGTCAATCATGTCGTCATCCGACCAGACTAAACTTAATCCAGTTTCTCGCAAAGAATTCGACGAATTAAGCAAACAAATTACAGATTTGGCTGTTCTACTCAAAGAATTAAACCAGTCCAATCAGGGTCCAAAAATACCTATACATGCTGAATCCTCCACACAAGGAGGAACCCAGGTCATTACAATACCTGAACTGCAGTTGGATACGACCAACAAAACTCATGATGCTGCCCATCCCACTGGAGATCCAGAAACTAGTGACATCAAAAAGAAAGTCCTTCAAATGGAATAGACCCTTCGTGCTATCAAAGGAATTGTAACACACGGGAGTGTTTCATATGCTAATCTTTGCATTTTCCCTGGTGTTCATTATCCAGAAAAGTTTAAAACTCCTGACTTTGAAAAATATGATGGGTTAGGAGATCTTTATACACATTTAAAGGTGTTTATTGGAGAACTTGGATCTTATGCAGAGGACGAAAAACTCAGAATGCAACTGTTCCAGAAAAGTCTAACTGGAGAAGCCCGTTCGTGGTACACAAGATTAGACAATTCAAAGATTCATAGCTGGGAAGAGCTAGCACATGCTTTCCTCACTCAATACAACTTTCAATCTCAAATGGCTCCTAATCGGTATCAAATTATCAAGATCAAGAAACAGTCTAACGAGTCTTTCAGAGAGTATGCTCAAAGGTGGAGACGCCTGGCTGCCCAAGTTAATCCTTCCATGACAGAATCAGAGATGGTCATGACTTTCATAGACATACAAGAAGCTTCGTTCTATGAGAGAGTTGTAGTCGGCATCGGCAAACCATTTTCTGAAATGGTCAAACATGGGGAGATGGCTGAGATGGGATTGAAGTCCGGAAAGATTCAAGACCTAGCTGCCCTTAAAGCTGTTGCTGATCACATCCAGTCCAGAAATTATGGAAACAACCCCTGTAGGGTCCATAAAAAGAAAGAGGAAGATGTTTCCCTGATACTACAGGGTCAAAAAGGTAATCAGAACATGCATATTCAAAGGAGAAACTACACTCCCTTTCAAGTACAGTCTACGAACCCTCCAATACCAAAAGGTGGAGAAGTTAAACGCCCTCGAGTGTTTACACCCTTAAAGGATACCCTCGAGAACATTCTCAATCTTCTGACAACACAGAAGAAAATTACGCATCTTCTTCCACCAGCCAACCCTAATAGACGGGGTTTCAATGCTGCTCGGAAATATGCTTATCATGTCAGGGCACCTGGACATGATACTCAGGATTTTGGGCCTTGAAACACAAGATCCAATACCTGATAGACAATAGGGAAATCGTGGTCACCAAACTAGATCAGCCTCACGTTCAAGACAACCCTCTTCCTCAGCACAAAGAAGAAGAGGTCAACATGATAAATTGGAGTAACGGACAGAATTCCAATTTCAACTGTGAATCCTCCCAGACCCTCAAAGATGGTGATGACAAATGGGATTATGCCAAGTTCCAGTTCACAATGGAACGAAAGATGAAAGCTCTATGCAACCAAATTGAACAATTGGCGGAGCTGGTGACTTATCAGCATCAAGTGACACATCAATTAATTAGCCAGGAGCATGCCAGTCTCCTACCTCTTGTCATGAATATTCCCTCGTCATTTTCAGAAAATGAAATGCTGGAAGACAAAGTGATAAAGAGAGCAAATGCCAAAGCCCGTCGGGATTTTGCCAACAAAAGGGAATTTACGTATCTGGGCCAACCTATGGAGGAAATCCTTCATATGTTAATCAATGAAGGAAGGATCAGTTCCCTTCTACCTCCACTCAACCCCCATTCAGGACGGTACAATTTGGATGGAGTATGTCAATATCACTCCTAGTCTCGCGGTCACAACACAGAAGAATGCTGGGCACTCCGCCACCTTATCCAAAATCTAATTGATAGTGGTGTCCTGCACTTAGCAGACGACAATACTGTGTTACGTACAAGTGAGAATACAGGTCCTACTAAGTGGAAGAGTGTGGTAGAAGTCATATCCACTGAAGTTGATGGGATTAATCAATCGCTCACAATGCCAACAATTCAACTCAAGGGAAGCAACAATCCTTTAAAAGTGGCCGCTCCCGAGCCAATCAACTTGCCGTGCAGAGTACAATATCCTATTATTAGCTTGCGCAAAGTTCCATGGAATTATGGAGAAGGTGGAGGATCCACCTCACATACAACTGCTAAAGTGTCGAAGGAAAATCCACTGTATCTTCCCCAACGGGTGATGAAGTCTACCATCAAATCAAAGGGGAAAATACCCATGGAGAAGATTGAAAAATTCCTCCGCACTATGGGTCAAAACGAAGCCACGGTGGTTTTAAGCTTAAAAGAAGCTCCACAACAAATATCAATTTTGGACTTGGTCCTAACTTCCGAGAATCACCGGAAGGTCTTGTTGAAGGTTTTAGAAGAAGCCTATCTACCAACATCAGTTGATACAGAAAAATTTTAACATTTGGTTGATCACATTTTCAACAACAATGTGATATCCTTCACTGATGATGATATACCGCTTGGTAGGGGATCGGTGGCCATCGCAAAACCGCAGACATTATGGTCTTGTCCTCCGGATACATGCTAGTTGGAGTTTTGATAGATGGAGGTTCATCTCTAAATATCTGTCCATATACTACCTTGGTAAAGATGAATATCAATCTCAACCGAATTCGGAGTAGCCATACTATCATTAAAGCTTTTGATGGAGCCCGCCGGAATTTGGTCGGAGTAATTGAGCTGCCAATCAAAATTGGTCCTCATACATTCTGTGTATTTTTCCACGTACTCAAGATAGACTCGGGATACAACCTGCTCTTGGGACGACCATGGATCCATATGGCTGGGGCAGTCCCTTCCACTCTTCACCAATAGTTGAAATACATTATCAACAATACTCGGTCACTACCAACGCCGAACCAGAGAGTGTCCTCAACACGGGGACATGCCATTCATCAATGCCAATGCAGATGTTGAGCCAGTCAGTTTTCATGCCTTGGAAAATAAGCAATACCCAATACCATGCTATTGGAATGCCATTACCCGAACCCAAGATTTTTGCCGAGGTAATGTCGGCTACTCAGGAAATGATGTCATTGGGTCATAAACTGGGACAAGGGCTGGGTAAAGATTGCCAGGGTATCAAATACCCAATTCGATTAACCAAGCAAACTGGAACAGCTGGACTAGGCTATTCTGCCAGTTCTAGTCACAAGAATCCTCGTAAGCATCAGCAGATTCCTTCAGCTTCAACCATGCGGCGTTTATCCTCGCCTTCCAACTCTGAGTCCTCACAACCTCATGTAAAGGTGCCAACCAATGTAATGGCTATGTTATTTCCCAAGCCGGTACCGGTGAAGGAGAAAGAAGTCTTTGTTGCAAATCCCGAAGTGGAAGAAGAGGAACGAGGAATTAAGCAAGACGCTATCTGAAGGATGTCGGGCATACGCATCATCGTTCATTATTAACATACCAACAGATGCACCCCAGAAGATGATTGCCCAGACATAATGGCCATCATTCAGGATACGGAGGATGATGACAATCCCTCCATCGCTGCGGTCCACCCGATCTTTGCCCTTGCCAATTGGAACAACATTCCTTGCATTGGTGCGACAGTAAAACTAGTAACTCGCTACGCCTCAGAGATATAATAATAACTGCTTACTTTTCTGTATAGTATTAGCAGTTTATTTTGTCAATATATGTTAACACTGTGTATGATCAACATTTGATATATACTAAGTGAAAGCATATTTTGTTTTAGTACTCTAGATTTAGATGTGCCTGTACTTGCTGATACGGTGCCTCTTCTCCACAAGGATTGTACCTTTGATGTAGAGATGAATTCAGCCTTGATGGATATACAGGATGACATTGAGGTGCCTCCAGAAATTCAAGAATGGGTCAAAGACAAACCTAAACCCAACCTTGATCAAACCACTTCTTTCAATCTCAGAACCTTAGAAAGCCTTAAGTTAATCCAAATTGGTTCAGATATTACCCCAAACCAAAGGAATGACATGGTTACGTTATTAACCCAATTCCAAGATGTGTTTGTATGGTCTCATGAAGATATGGTGGGTTTGTCCACTGACATTGTCCTTCATCGCCTTCCCATTAAAGAGGGATTTAAGCCAGTCAAGCAAAAGCTCAGGCGATTGAAACCTGAGTGGAGTTTAAAGGTGAAAGAAGAAATTGTGAAACAATTTCAAGCTGGCATCACCATGGTGTCTACATATCCTAAGTGGATAACCAACATTGTGCCCGTGCCTAAACTCGGAGGGAAGGTGCGAGTTTACGTGGATTACCGGGACTTGAACAAAGCTTGCTTAAAAGATAGCTTTCCCGTGCCATTTATCCATATTCTTATTGACAATACTGCGCAATACGATATGTACTCCTTTGTTGATTGCTTTGCGGGGTATCATCAGATCATGGTTGCTGAGGAAGATCGTGAGAAAACTAGTTTAATCACGCCTTGGGGAGCCTTTTTCTATAGATGATTGTCATTCGGCCTCATCAATGCCGGAGCCACCTATCAACGAGCTATGATGGCTCTTTTTCAAGACTTAATGCACAAAGAGATCGAGATCTATGTAGACGACATCATTGTCAAGTCCCAGAAGGAGGACGACCATATAGACTATCTCAGAAAGTTGTTCAACAGGTTGCATAAGTACAACTTGAAGTTGAATCCAGCTAAGTGCGCCTTTGGCGTTAAATCAGGCAAGTTGTTAGGATTTCTAGTCAGCCACAAAGGGATTGAGTTGGATCCTACCAAAATCCAGGCCATCACGGAAATGCCCATTCCTCAGACAGAAAAGGAAATATGGGGATTTTGGGAAGAATCAACTTCATTATCAGGTTTATCTCTCAACTCACAACAACCTGTGAGCCAATCTTCAAGCTATTAAGGAAGAACTCCTCCATGAAATGGAATGATGAGTGTCAAAGTGCCTTCTTCACAATCAAGAAATAGCTAGTCAAAGCTCCCCAGATTGGTACCACCTGTGGATGATGTTCCCCTGCTCATGTACACATCCCATAAGTGACAATGCCATATGGCGCATCTCGAGACGTAAGGACGATAGAGGCCAAGAACGAGCTATCTATTACCTCAAAGAAAAGATTCAAAGAAGAGTGAACACAATGTTGGGCTTCTACGACGCGAACGCATAAACGGAAATTAAAATTTTAAAGCAATTTTTGAAACCCTAAAATAGGATCCATGCGAAAAATCAATTAATTCAGAGGTTTAGAGATTATACCAGATATCTTTTTAGTGAGCAAAGATCCATATTTCATTATGCCTTAAGTTAGCTTTGGCTATTCTCTAAAAACATAATTATTTAGGTAGACAACCCTTTGTCAATTATATCATATATAACTCCTGGATAGTTTGGTAAACAACATTTGTTTCAAGTCCATCTAATGGTACCAACCAAACTCCATGCCTAAGTCCACCATCCTATTGAGATAACTTAGTTAAGTCGGGCCCAATGATTTTAATAGTTTGGATATCACAATTATCCTATCGCATCTTACCTAGATAAATAGGGTACTTTGCTTTGGCAAACCTACATCTATTGATCAAGGTCTTGATGAGTGTTATTCATTGGAAGGCATCTGATTTAGACTTAATAATTTAATGAGGGATTTTATTAATTTAGATCTCACCAATTTTATTCTTATTAAGCATGCACATTATTAATCATATCATATCGCATACAAGCATAAATAAAGTGCAAAATTAAATGTGTTACAGTTATGGCCCAATCCACTGTCAATCTTTTCAAGCTAATGAAAGATTGAAGGTCAATCTAAGGTGGTAAAAGATCTTAAAATAAATAGCTTCCTTGGATCTTCCTCTAGCATGCGCCTCCTCTCCATCATCATCTTTCCATTGTGTTCTCCATCTTGACATCTTCATCAATTACAGATTATTACATGACATAAAGAAACCTCGAGTTACATTCGAGGGGATTTAGATGAGAAGAGAATATTACATTAGAATTTATAGAAAGGCACGACATACAAGCCGTATTTCAAAACCAAAACCACTAACCTATGGGTCAAAAGGCCATAATCATGCACCATGCATATCATAATAAGCACATAACAATTTATATATAATTAAAGAAAACTATATATAAAATATAGGGACAGGACCATCGTAAGGCCATTTACTGGGGTCCATGGGGGGTCGAGAAGTCTCCCAAGCGGTGGTCCGGCTACATTCTATATTGCGAAATTTTTCCATACGAATCTACTAAAGCAGTTTTGAGAATCATACATTTTAATCCACCAAAACACCCATAATAACAAATCATATATGTCCGGTTTCGATTTAATCATATTAAAAAACGAATAACAAGACACCAATTTATCATATATTTCCAGTTTCGATTAATCATATTAAAACGATTCTTCATGATTCTAATCCGATTAGAATAGTTATATTGTTATTCCACCGATTAAAGATACGATTAATAGTATCATCATATATATTACCAGAATACACATACAACGGAATATCATATATTCAATTTTATATCGGTAAACATGCATCATCATATATCATATATATCGAATACAATTAAAACACGTAATCTGAATTAATCTTTTCGCAAGTAGCTCTGATACCACTATTGGGCTTCGGCACAGAAACGCACAACGAAAATTAAAATTTTAAAGCAATTTCCGAAACCCTAAAACAGGATCCATGCGAAAAATCAATTAATTCAGAGGTTTAGAGACTATACCAGATATGAAAAACGAGAATCTGAAACCGACTGCGCCTCGAATCTCCAACGCAATACAAACCAATTGCGCCTCTACGGTATCCACACGAACGACGCACAAACCGTCGAACGATTCTGCAATAAGAAGGACTTGCGGTACTAGCCACCAAAATGAATGGATTTTCTAAAACTGTTTTCTCTCTAGTCTCTCTCTAAGAGCGGCTAGGGTTTTTCAATTATGATGATATATCCTAAGTAGCTGCTATATATCATATATATAGTAGTTAAAAGGAATTAATCAAATCAAAACCTAATTTCATAAAATCCGAATTTATAT
Organism: Panax ginseng; assembly: GCA_020205605.1. Taxonomy (NCBI): domain Eukaryota; kingdom Viridiplantae; phylum Streptophyta; class Magnoliopsida; order Apiales; family Araliaceae; genus Panax; species Panax ginseng. The sequence goes on from CM035143.1 coordinate 90,287,763, forward strand.
ATATATATATATATATATATATATATATATATATCTTAATTAAGTCTTACTTAATTAATATACATATATACAAATTATCCTTTTAATTTAAATTAAGTGATTTAAATACTATTAATCATATTAATATATTTAAATCCTTAAATTTTAAATTAATTCCCTTTTAAATAACGTTACATGTGTGTGACCCTATAGGTTATTATTACGTTGGCAATAATTTTAAAATCATATTATAAAATTATAAACGAAGAGCTGACATCTAGTAATGCATCACTACTACCCAATTTCGTGCCTGGAGGACCATTACATCATTATCACTATGAGAATTGCTAATGACACTTCGCATAATGCTCCATATAGAATTCTCATGGTGGGTCTCATCCCAATTACATCGTTCTCTAACATGTACTACATGCATTGACTTAATATCTCATATATTTATGACCAATGAGATTTGATCATCGATCGATCCACATACTAGTCTCAATGCATCATTGTTGTCCCATCAACAATGATACTCAACTAGGGACATTTAAGAACACTGATACTAATGGTAATATATAATCTCATGTTCAAGTCACATACTTGAAACTATATAATTTGTATCACTATTCTAAGGAATTTTATTATGTTAACAATTATATTACGCAGTAAATAAAACCATAATAAAATCATATATTTATTCAATCAAATATAATATCAAAACGTTAAGCAATTATATCAAATAATTGGCCTCTAGGGCATAAACTCTAACAGTCTCCCACTTGCACTAGAGCCAATCACTCATGTATCTAATACCCATGGAACTAGTGTGACCGTCGTGCTTCTGCTGCGACAAAGCCTTGGTTAGTGGATCTGCAACATTATCATCTGTTGGCACTCTTCCTATATGTACATCTCCTCTATCAATGATTTCACGGATGAGATGGTACTGCCTAAGTATATGCTTGGATCGTTGGTGAAATCTGGGTTCCTTAGCCTGTGCAATGGCTCCATTATTATCACAGTATAGAGCAACCGGATCAACAATGGTTGGAACAACACCAAGTTCAGTGATGAACTTTTTAATCCATACAGCCTCCTTGGTTGCACTAGAAGCGGCAATATACTCAGCCTCATTGTAGAATCAACTATTGTCTCTTGCTTCGAACTTTTCCATTCTTGACACCACCATTAAGGCAAAACACAAAACTGGTTGAGACTTATAGTCATCATTGTCGAAACTGGAAACTAACATCTGTGTAACCCTTTTTGCTAGTTCGTCTTCACCTCCATATACCAAGAATGAATCCTTAGTCCTTTTCGGTGCTTGAGGATATTCTTGATCGTTGTCCGATGACCTTCACCGATTCGATCGAGATATCTGCGTAATGCTCAAAGCATACTGAGACATCCTGACGAGTACATATCATTGCATACATGATAGATCCAATTGTCAAGCATAAGGGATCTTTCTCATACGCTCCTCATCATCTTGTGATTTAGGACATTGGGCCTTAGAGATCTTTACACCATGAGTCACGGGTAAGTTTCCTCTTTTAGCCTCTTGTATCTTTGAACTGCTTCAACACTTTATCAATATATGTACTTTGACTTAGGTAGAGCATTTTCTTGATCTATCTCTATAGATCTTGATACCTAAAATGTAAAAGACATCGCCCAAATCTTTCATGGAGAAACATTTTCCTAACCATGTTTTTGACAAATTGTAAGGAAGGAATGTCATTCCCAATAATTAATATGTCATCAACATATAATACTAGGAATACAATGTGACTCCCACTAACCTTCTTATATACACAAGGTTCATCTTCATTTTAATAAAGCCAAATTCTTTGGACGGCTTCATCAAATCGAAGATTCCAACTCAGGAGGCTTGCTTCAATCCATAAATGGATCGTTGCAGACTTACATACCTTTCCAAAGATCCTTTAGAGTGACAAAACCCTCGGGTTGTGTCATATACACATCCTCAAGGAGATTTCCGTTAAGTAAAGCGGTTTGACATCCATCCGCGATTTCGTAATCATAAAAAGTCTGCAATAGCAAATAAGATCCTGATGGATTTAACCATTGCCCTTTGGAGAGAAGGTTTCATCATAGTCAACACCTTGAATTTGTTTGAAACCTTTTGCTATCGATCGGCCTTTATAGGTTTGTACATTACCATCCATGCTCGGTTTTCTTCTTGAAAACCCACTTGCACCGATTGGTTTTACCCTTCTAGTGGATAAACCAGAGTCCATACTTGGTTAGTATACATGGAGTCCATCTCGATTTCATGGCTTTAAGCCATTTCTCGAAATCTGGTCCATTCATAGCTTCTTGGTAGAAGCGAGGCTCATCTTGATCTATGAGCATCACATCATTTGTTTTGAGTCACAAGATATCCATAATATCTCTCGGGCTCTTGGCGTGTCCTACCGGATCTCACGAATGACTTGTGTAATTTGAGCGAGTTCACTTTCCACAATTTCTTGTGGTTCCCGCTCATGTTCCAACTCGAGTTCAATGATATTTTGTGGTTCTCGAATTTCTTCGAGTTCTACTTTCCTCCCACTGCTTCCTTTAGAGACAAATTCTCTTTCTAGAAAAATACCGATTCGAGCAACAACCACTTTGTTCTCAGAAGGTTTGTAGAAATAATACCCTTTTGTTTCCTTTGGGTATCCCACAAAATTACATTTGTCAGATTTGGGTCCGAGCTTGTCGTAATCCAGACGCTTTTACTGAACGCCGCAACCCCAAATCTTCATGAACGACATACTAGGACGTTTCCCAGTCCACATTTCATATGGTGTCTTCTGAACCGTCTTTGTAGGAACACGGTTAAGTGTGAATACATCTGTCTCTAGGGCATGACCCCAGAATCTTATTGGAAGATCTGCATGACTCATCATTGATCGTACCATGTCCAACAAGGTTCGATTCCTCCTCTCAGATACATCATTCCATTGCGGTGTTCCAGGTGGAGTGAGCTGTGATATAATACCACACTCCTTTAGAAGGTCATCAAAGTCTTGGCTTAAGTATTCACCTCCTCGATCGGATCGAAGGGCTTTTATGCTTTTGCCAAATTGGTTTTGAACTTCATTCTTGAATTCCTTGAACTTTTCAAAGGATTGGTTTGTGTCTCATAAGATACATATATCCACATTTACTAAAGTCGTCAATAAATGTAATGAAGTAATAAAACCTACCTCTTGCTAATCGAACTCATGGGTCCCCATACATCACTATGTATAAGTCCCAATACATATCGCTAGCCCGCTTCACTCGTGTCGATGAAAGGGGCTTTAGTCATCTTGCCTAATAAACAAGACTCGCATTTCTCATATGATTCAAAATCAAATGAATCCAAGAACCCATCTTTATGGAGTTTGGATATGCGTTTCTCATTTATATGGCCTAAATGATGTGCGAGAGATATCTCGGATTTGAATCATTTGATTTAAATCGTTTTGTATTATATGTTATAGATAGGCATTTCTAAATCAAGAATATAGAGACCATTAAACAATTGTGCAACACACATAACAAATATCATTTAAGTAAAACAAACAACGATTGTTCTTTATTATAAATGAAAAACCTTTCTTGTCCAAACAAGAAACAAATAATGTTTTTGCTTATAGCAGGGCACAAAATAACAATCTTCTAATTCTAAAACTAGCCCGGTGGGCAAAGATAAATGATAAGTTCCTATGGCGGTCAAACGACTTTTGCTCTATTTCCAACTCGTAGGTCAACCTCTCCTTTCGCTTAAAGTTCTACTCCTTGAGTCCCCTCAGACATTAACACAAATGTGAGAACCACATCCGATTATCCAATACCCATGATGTAGAAGTAGACAAGTTGACTTCTATAACATATATACTGAATCGAAGTCGTACTTCCTTTTCTTTTCTTCACTTCTTCCGGATAAGCATGACAGTTTCTTTTCCGATTGTCCGTGTTTTCCACGAATGACATTCACCTTCTTTAGCCACCCCACCTTTAGGTTTTAAAGCCTGTTTGGTTTTGGAATTGGGTTTGGCAAAAGATTTAGATCCTATCTTCTTCTTGCCTTTCCAATTTCCCTTAGCATTCCCCTTTTGCACCATCATTATGGGAGCGGGTCCTGCCTTTTTCATGTTGTTCTCGATAGTTCTTAACATGCTCAACAACTTAGTAAGGGGTTTCTCAATTTAATTCATAAGATAGTTCATAACAAATTGAGAGTAACTGTTGTTCAAAGATTGCAAAACAAGGTCAGTTTGGGCTTCTGGAGTGATGGAAAACCCAACCTATCAAGGTACTCAATATACCCAATCATTTTCAGCACATGTGGACCAACTGGATCACGTTCACCCATTTTGCGGTGATCTGAACGCCTTGCTTGATTATACCTCCTCTCTGTCGAGCATGCCCTTCGAACAATTTCTTGAGATGCTCGATCATCTCATAAGCATCCATCAACTCATGTTTTATTCGAAGCTCGGCGTTCATGGTTGCTAAGATGACACAACTCACATCCAGAGCATCATCTTGATGCTTCTTGTAAGCATTATGCTCTCATGCGCAGCAAAGATGATGACGGTGTCTTTGCGCAGAATGGGCCCAACAAGGACATATAGCTTACGCTCTTGTTTGAGGACAATCCTCAAGTTCCTATGCTAGTCAAGGAAATTAATTCCACTTAGCTTGTCCTTTTCAAGGACTGATCGTAATGAAAGACTATTTGTGTTGTTGTTGTTTGCCATTTGATATCTACAATTTATAAGTGCAACAATAATAAGTCAAATTCTGAGTTGATATTATATAATTGATAATAGTACATTCAAAATATACCTCCCACTATTTTATTCAAATTAATAGCCCTCACCATTAATTGGAAAGCATTTTCTATTAAATCTTTCTAGTGAGCAAAGATCCATATTTCATTATGCCTTAAGTTAGCTTTGGCTATTCTCTAAAAACATAATTATTTAGGTAGACAACCCTTTGTCAATTATATCATATATAACTCCTGGATAGTTTGGTAAACAACATTTGTTTCTAGTCCATCTAATGGTACCAACCAAACTCCATGCCTAAGTCCACAATCCTATTGAGATAACTTAGTTAAGTCGGGCCCAATGATTTTAATAGTTTGGATATCACAATTATCCTATCACATCTTACCTAGATAAATAGGGTACTTTGCTTTGGCAAACCTACATCTATTGATCAAGGTCTTGATGAGTGTTATTCATTGGAAGGCATCTGATTTAGACTTAATAATTTAATGAGGGATTTTATTAATTTAGATCTCACCAATTTTATTCTTATTAAGCATGCACATTATTAATCATATCATATCGCATACAAGCATAAATAAAGTGCAAAATTAAATGTGTCACAGTTATGGCCCAATCCACTATCAATCTTTTCAAGCTAATGAAAGATTGAAGGTCAATCTAAGGTGGTAAAGATCTTAAAATAAATAGCTTCCTTGGATCTTCCTCTAAAGCATCGCCTCCTCTCCATCATCACCTTTCCATTGTGTTCTCCATCTTGACATCTTCATCAATTCTGATTATTACATGACATAAAGAAACCTCGAGTTACATTCGAGGGGATTTAGATGAGAAGAGAATATTACATTAGAATTTATAGAAAGGCACGACATACAAGCCGTATTTCAAAACCAAAAACCACTAACCTATGGGTCAAAAGGCCATAATCATGCACCATGCATATCATAATAAGCACATAACAATTTATATATAATTAAAGAAAACTATATATAAAATATAGGGACAGGACCATCGTCGCGCTTCTGACGACGGGGGGTCCAGAAGTCTCCCACAGCGGTGAGTGGTCCGCTACATTACATGTATTGAGAATTTTTCCATACGAATCTAAAAGCAGTTTGAAATCATACATTTTAATCCACCAAAACACCCATAATAACAAATCATATATGTCCAGTTTCGATTTAATCATATTAAAACGAATAACAGTACACCCAGAATTTATCATTTATTTCCAGTTTCGATTAATCATATTAAAATGATTCTTCATGCTTCTAATCCGATTAGAATAGTTATATTGTTATTCCACCGATTAAAGATACGATTAACAGTATCATCATATATATTACCAGAATACACATACAACGGAATATCATATATTCAATTTTATATCGGTAAACATGCATCATCATATATCATATATATCGAATACAATTAAAACACGTAATCTGAATTAATCTTTTTCGCAAGTAGCTCTGATACCACTGTTGGGCTTCGGCACAAAACGCACAACGAAATTAAAATTTTAAAGCAATTTCTGAAACCTTAAAACAGGATCCATGCAAAAATCAATTAATTCGAGGTTTAGGATTATACCGAGATATGAAAAACGAGAATCAAACCAATCGCCTCTCGAATCTCCAACGCAATACAAACCGATTGCATTGCTCTACGGTATCCACCTGAGCAACGCCGCATTTAACCGCCTAACGATTCTCGCAATAAGAAGGACTTCATGACTAGCCACCAAAAGGAATGGATTTTACAAATCTGTTTTCTCTCTGGTCTCTCTCTCTAAGAAGCGGCTATGGTTTTTAATTATGATGATATATCCTAAGTAGTCATATATCATATATATAGTAGTTAAAAGGAATTAATCAAATCAAAACCTAATTTCATAAAATCAATTTATATATATATATATCTCTTAATTAAGTCTTACTTAATTAATATACATATATACAATTATCCTTTTAATTTAAATTTGTGATTTAAATACTATTAATCATATTAATATATTTAAATCCTTAAAATTTAAATTAATTCCCTTTAAATAACGTTACTATGTGTGTGACCTATAGGTTATTATTACGTTGGCAATAATTTTAAAATCATATTATAAAATTATAAACAAATGAGCTGACATCTCTAGTAATGCATCATCGCTACCCAAGTAATAATAAGATCGATGATTCGATGCAACCTTTTAAGTGACCAATGTTTCAATGTAATTTAATCCTTTTAACCTTAATATCCTAGATTAAACTCGAGTCATGGAATGTGTCATACTCTTCATAATTTAATATGAGTTTTCTTGATCAATGAGTAGACTATATGAAACAAATCACTATTTGAGCATGGCCATGCATTTCATAGTCCTACTCAATCAAGAGGCCTATGGATATCACCCATAATTTATAGGATGGTTAAATTCCATCTAGATCACTCATATTTCTCACACGATTAATGATGAACCCAATAATCACCTTTATAGTCCACCACTATTAAAGGTGACATTTGATGATATCAAAGTACATAAATTCTCGTAGTAATATAGCGATTTCGTGTCGAGGACCATTACATCATTGTCACTATGAGAATTGCTAATGACACTTCGCATAATGCTCCATATAAATTCTCATGGTGGGTCCATCCGACATCGTTCTCTAACATGTACCTATGCATTGACTTAATATCTCATATATTTATGACCAATGAGATTTGGTCATCAATCATCCACATACTTAGTCTCAATGCATCATTGTTGTCCCATCAACAATGATACTCGATTAGGGATATTTAAGAACAACGATACTAATGGTAATATATAATCTCATGTTCAAGTCACATACTTGAAACTATATAATTTGTATCATTACTATTCAAGGAATTTTACTATGTTAACAATTATATTACGCAGTAAATAAAACCATAATAAAATCATATATTTATTCAATCAAATATAATATCAAAACGTTAAGCAATTATATCAAATAATTGGCCTCTAGGGCATAAAATCTAACACACAAGTACACTCTGATTGAGAAGACGTGTTATGCTTTAGCATGGTCTTCCATGAGGTTACAACATTACCTCCATGGTCACACAACACATCTCATATCCCACGTGGATCCTCTCAAATACGTGTTCACCAAACCCATGTTAAATTGTCGGCTGTCCAAATGGCAGTTGATCCTACAACAATTTGACATCGTATATGTGACTCAAAAGTCTATCAAAGGTCAAGGAATTGCGGATCAACCGTGCACCCGCCCTTCGAGGGATTTTAAACCCTTGAAACATATTTCCCGACGAAGGAGGAGTAATGATGACGATTCAACACCATCATCGATGACGATACACGCCAATCGTGGAAGATGTATTTTGTTGAGTCATTAATATGGAAGGTTCGGAGCTGGAGCGATTCTAGTATCTCGAACGGCAAAGATATCCGTCGCCGTCAAATTGTAGTTTGTCGGCACCAACAATACTACCGAGTATGAAAAGTCGCTTCATGGGGCTAAAACTTTCCGCTCAATAGAATTAAAGCGGTTAATCTGTCTTTGGAGATTCGAGTTGGTAATCGATTAATCCACCGTAATTTATCAAACCAAGGAACTACATTTGCTGCCTTACCATCGGAAGGTTTTGAAGATGGTTTTGGAGTTCGAAGAAATCTCCTTTCTACACATTCCTCATAATAGGAATGACTTTGCGGACGCATTAGCAACTTTGGCCTCCTTGATTACGTATCGACGAAGGAACACTTGCCAAGCGTCACAATTTCCTGCATAAGGCCCAAACTTATGGGAATTACGTTGAGAAGTATCGGATGAGGTACCTCCCATCCAACATCCTTGGTATCGACATATCAAGGAATATCTACGAGATGGATCTACACCACCGAGGCGAGCCCGACCGAGAAAAAAGCGGATCCATCGACTTGCTATAAAATTCTACTCGAGTGGAGATGCACTCTATAAAAGAGATGCAGGACTAGGTCTCCTCAGATGTTTAGACAAAGATCAAGCCCAAAGGCTTATGGATGAAATCTATGGCGGAGTCTGTGGCCCCCACATGAGTGGCCCCCTCCTTGTCATGAAAGTCCTTAGGACAGGATATTACTGGCTATCTCTCAAAGCTGATTGCAATGACCACGTCAAGAGATGTTATCAGTGCCAGATTCATGGGAATGCTATACACGCTCCTCCATGGGAACTCCACAACATGAGTTCACCTTGGCCCTTCTCAATGCGGGGAATGGAAATTATCGAGCCCATTGAGCCTAAAGCCAGTAATGGTCATTGATTTATCTTCACCATGATCGACTACTTTACCAAGTGGGTAGAAGCAGCCTCCTTCCCCAGGGTTACTAAAGAAGTCATCATTGCTTTCATCAGAAACAATGTCGTTTGTCGATATGGACAACTAGAGGTGATTGTGTCAGACAATGTTAAGAACCTCAACAACAAAATGATGGAGGAATTATGCAGTAAATTCCACATCAAACATCATAACTCTGTCATCTATCGTCCGAAGATGAACAAGGTTGTTGTTAAGCTGACTAACAAAAACATCAAGAAGATTATGCAAAGATGTCCGCCAACCACAAAGATTGGTCTGACCTATTGCCTCTTACTCTGTTAGCCTACAGAACCTCAATGCGCACTTCCATTAGGGCAACCCCCTACGCATTAACCTATGGGATGGAAGCAGTGCTCCTCATAGAAGTTGAAATGGAATCCCTCATAATGTTGATAGATGCTCAGTTGAATGAAGACCAATGGTACAATACAGGTATCACCAATTGTCTCTAATAGACGAAAGGCGAACCACGACTATCTTCCATGGTCAGTTATATCAGCAAAGGATCGCCAGATCCTACAACAAAAAAGTCCAGCTACGGCAGTTTAAACAACATGACTTGGTTTTGAAGAAGATCATTGGCAAACAAGATCAATCTAAAGGAAAATTCGCTCCTAACTAGGAAGGCCCATTTGTTGTCAAGGAAGTATTGATAGGAGGCGCTCTCTATAACATTCCAGATTTTATAAATGTAAATTATAAATATTTATTGATTTATATAAATATTTATTGGATGTGTTTATTATTGAATAAATAATTGTTCAATTTGATTGAGTTGATTTCGTTAATTATCTATTTGTTAAATAATTAATGTGATTAGTTAATTATTTATTTGTTAAATAATTAATATGTTATGTGGATTGAGTTATGTGATTAAGTAATTTATTTAATAAATTGTTATTAAATAAAGTGTGGCAAATAACTATATTATAAGAGTTATTAAAATAAATTAAAGTAATTTTAATTTAGTTTTTGCCAAACAAAATTTAAGTATATTAATCATTTAACTTTTAAATGGTTTGTCAAACAAAGCCTTATGGCTTTTGGTTTTCTTTTGAATATAAATTATTAATTTAATAAATAATATATATATATATAATATATATATTATTTTGGTAACTGCTAATTTAATACGAATCATTAGTGAGCGTCAGTTTTTTTTAATAATTGAAAAGACTTACGTTGGTTTTTATTTAGTATACATATACTGTTATTTGGCTTACCTTAGAGTTGGCTGCTAAAAGAAAGAAAGGAATACATAGATAGTTGAGAGAGAAAAGGCTGGGATTCTAGGAAATATAGAGTTCTTCAAGCTTTTCTAAGGGTTTAACAAGTATTTCTTAACAACAAAAGGTAGGTGTTTATAACCTTAATCTATGTTTATGTAATCAGATATGTTTTACAGTATATAGTCTCTGTGAAATTGTAGGTCTCGGTTTATCAATTTTTTAATTGTTATCACTAGCATGTGTATATATATATATATATATATATATATATGACTGTATGCTAATTATAGGCTAAAGGAAGAAATTGGTTTGTACAGTGAAGTATATATATACAAATATATGTTTTGTAGAAATATCAAAATTTATGTATGTTAACTGAGGAATTGAACTATACATGTTAATTTGTTATATGTTGGTATACTTGTATTTCAAAGGAATCAAATTTGGTTGATAACAGTGGAATTTACGTTCATTATACTTTAGATATCAATAATGGAGTTTTTAAATTTTGGTTTAAAAAAAAATAGTGTTTTCAAGGATATAAGTTTCTGATATTGTTGGTTAGTTGTGTAAAATGTGTATGTATGTGCTTCATAATGTTTATGTGTGATTTATGTGAAATTATACATGTTAATTGGTGTTAATTGTGTTAAAAATTAAGACAATAGCTTTGGCTCTGTTCTTTGTTTTGTTTCTGTGAGTTTCATGTGACGGTATAACAAAATTCACGCCTAGCGTCAAGTTTGTATAGCGCGCCTAAAAGTCGCTACTTGACCAGACTTCGCGCGTCATGTGTAAAAATCAATACGGACCTCAAATGCATGTACGAGTCCCTATTTAAGTCTCGCTACCGAAGCCACCTCAAAGCCAAGCAAATACGACCCATTAGCTTCAAATCGTATGTCATGGCGCCACTTAATGTAAAGTTGAAAACGACTTTTGTCTTGCACAAAAGTCTGATTTTTTAAAGGAATGATATATGATAAATGTTGAGTATGTATTTCATGTATTATTGTATGTTAATACTATGAGTGAACATGGAATTACTAATTAACAAATATTGTTATTAGTTTTATTAGATAGAATTAGATTATGCGATTTGATTACATGGTTAGATATTTAAACCATACGTGATGTAGCGTTGATTATGACTAATCATGTCATGTTAACATATGTATATAGGATAATTGTGATTTGGATTATATCGGTTTAATCTACGCGCAAGGCAAGATTCTAAATCGCTATCTTTTTACATTGAGCAAGTTTTCTAATCCTAAAGCTTCGTTATGCAAATTTCATATGCTATACTTTATTGAGTAAAGTATTTCCATTAAGCAACTTAATTGTATCCATTTATTCATGATGATACAAGCTTCCCATCTCCACACTTTCGTTGAGATAGTTATTATGATTATGCAAGTTTTTCCTAACTCTAAACTTGTTATATTAGCATGCAAGTACCTCTATTCTGTTGACTCAGTTTATCGTTCCAATTATTGTTGTTATGCATGATTGATATTAAATTCTAAGATGTAACCTTAGCTTAATGTTATTCAAAGCAAGGTGTGAAGCCCCCAAATCCGGGTATCTTCCAACCCGACAGATGGTGCTCCACGATACTATATTTCATACAATCATTCTATTGAAATAACAACAGAATGAGTGTAATTACTATTTTGTATTACATCTGTAATAAATCATTTCCCAGGTTCATAACCGAATACATTCGTTGTTCTTCATAAGTATATTACATGCAAATATACTAGTCTATTACAGAACGATTAATTGTCCATCTTAGCCTTGCCTTTATCTCTCTTAGAACTCTCCGTTCGTTTTCGGCTTTTAGCTATGAAAATATGGTTCAAGCAAGAATGAGCATAACTAGCTCAAAAGAAGTCTTAATAACGAATCATATGAATATCACCTCAACAAATACGTGCTTTAATTCTATATCTGAACAATTATCTATGAAGCATTATTAACATTTTACTAATACTTCTCATACAACAATTCCATAGCATAAATAATAGCTTTAGGAATGATGAACCGGTCAATAGACCATGAACATACTCTTTTCGTTTTCATACTTGAAAAGGATATCCGGCACTATGGCCATCCACCCGTCTTTACTTACGAGCACTTCTAGGTGATCAACCTATTGTACTCTATGTTGATCAACACTCTTACGTTAAACATATTTACGTTTAACATTTGGCAACCTCGCGTGCCCATCGAATAATCGATGAAAATACTTTTGTTTGTACATAGACAAACATACCTTCTCATCCGTACCAAATACTTGGCATAGGATATCGTTAACAGTTCTATATCAACAGACTTGTAAACAATTCAATCTATCCTTCAATACTTGTCTAGCCTGGATAAAACAGGCATCGACTATTTTTCTATTTACCATTCATGCATTGTATATCATGCATCACGTAAAAACTTGGCTAACACAATGGTCAGACAAGAGTTAAGAAAGACTTTCCCTCAAGCGTCTTTGAATATATATTTCAACTATTCTCTGTCTTTACAGGATCTACATGATACATTCACATAGCACACTGTAATTAGTTATCACATAAACTATCTTTACGGTTCTAACCAACTTCTTTCTCTTCTATGTCTTACTTGGTTTAACTTCGTTATTAATGTCGATTTGACTTTCTATACTTCGTTACGAATCATTAACGTTCTTACGTTCTTAGCCGACATTCGATCATAAATGGTTAATTAACAACATTGAACGTCATTCACGGTTCACTCATTACGTATTTGTGTTCTTCATTTAATTTCCATTAAACCTTACCCGTTCTTCTTACATTAACATCTTTTAAGTGTTTTAAAGTAAGTCTTATAATGTACAATAAGTACCTTCAATATCTTACATTAAGTCTTCATTCAAAATGGAACAAAAACTAACTTGGTCAACCTTTTTCTCGCCCGGTCTTTGCAAATGACATCCTATGCATTTTAGTGGTATTGCATTACCACTCTCTGAGGTTTTGCGGACTTGGGCTGCGAGAGTCCATATACAAAACTCTCATGTTGCAGTATGAGTCTCCGTTTTTTTATTTTCTTTTCGGCCATAATCAAGCGCCATGGCATGACGAGATAACACGAGGTTTGGCGGCAAGCACCTAGACAGAACTCTTGATTAGCCATTAATAAAAATAGTTTGGTTTCTTAACGAAACTCCCAGCTTCCTAATTTGTTCGTTATACATCCGAATTGACCCATTCGAATTCCTACAAGTCAAGAATTACCTCCTTTACATTTTTATATAAGAATTTCATATTTCCGAATTCGTTAATTCGGAATTCATCTTTAAGTTCATTTTTAAGCGTTCTTTTAACGTTTTCGCCCGTTCAATACTCGTTTTCTTCGTTATAAGTCGGAATGCGAAGATTCTTTCGCCAACGAGTCTTAATTACTTTATCTCACTTGTTGACATTGGAAACCGACATTTTCAAGTCACACGACAACTTTTAACCCTTAATCCGGACTTTAAAGGTTTTCGACATTTAACGTCTATTTCTGCAAAATCCGTCATAACTTCATTACTAATGTTATCTAAGCCAAATCACATGGAATACTCCATGGACTTCATATCTACATCCTAATCAAATCAAGATGCACATACCTTAGCTACAATGATTTCCAAAACGTTCAATTATAACCAAGTTCACGTTCAAGACTTTCTACATTTTCTACTTCCGTAAACACTTATGATTTCTATTTGGTCAAGACCTATCCATAATTTAGTCATTAATAGGCATTCTTATACCTTCTCAATAAACGCTCTCCACTCATCTACGATTCTTCTATGAGAAAGAAATAGAAAAGGATGAAGATTACGGTTTATAGGAATTTACCTTTGAAGTAGTTAACGTTCTTGATAAACGTCTATTGGTTTGCTTGGAAGGAGAAGAATATAGTTTTTCTAGCTCTTTCTTTTTTTTTGCTAAGTTTGTTTGTATATTGAAAAGAAAAGAGATAAAACAATCGCTAAGGGCATACCCCAGAAGCTTTTGATAGAACCACATGGGACAACCCCCAAAATGGACAACAAGAGACTAACAACCAAGCCAAATGAAAGAACAAGGAGCATTACTAAGCAGGACAATAGTAAAACAAGCATGAAAACCTTAAACAACTTAAATAACCAATCAGTTAAAACCAAGCAGCCAAATGAATGGAGCTAAAGATCGAATCGAATCAAGATGGCAAAGAGTCAAGAGGTTCTTGAAGCATATGAAGAACTACGAAAAGTGCCGAGGGAGAGGGTCCGAACCATAAAAACCGAACCCGAAGCCAAAACCAAAGATCCCCAAAGTATTCCCAAAGATCGAATCGAATCGCACTACAAGAGTCAAGAGGATGCGAAGCCTAGGAAGAACTACGAGTGCCAGTAGGAGAAGGCCAAACCATAGAAAACCAACCCCAAAGCCGAAACCAAAGATCCCCAAAGGACCAAGATCGAATCGAATCAGATCAAGAAGAGAAGAGGATGCAGAAGCCTAGGAAGAACTACGAGTGCCAGAAGGAGAGGGCCGAACCGTAGACCGAACCCCGAAGCCGAAACCAGCATCCCCAGCATCCCGAAGATACGAGGCTGAACCCTAAAGCTAAACCAAGATGCCAAGCCGGATGTCGACTAGTCCTTTCTCGCCGTAAAGCCAACCCAAGATGTCGGTGAAGATGCTTCTGAACCCATAACGAACAGAAGCAATAGTTGAACCAACCCGCTGAAGAGGCCGAACTGCCATTGGAGCCGAACTACCGAACCGCCATGGAAGCTAAATTTCCAACACAGAAGAAGCCAAACTAATAATGCTGCGAGTGCCAAGGAGCACATGACTGCATCACTCCGCATTCAGAGTCACGGCGAAACAAAGGGAGCAACAACAATTCTCAACCGTACTACAACTCCCATACATCCAAAACATCTGGACTACAACCATACACTGAGAGTATGATTTCTCTGAGCAGCTAAAAGGAATTTAGAAGACGAAGAAAGCCTTGATTTGATGTCATTCAAAATATCACTGACCACGACACTCAAGGGCTTTTTGATCTAATCATGGACAAAGGAGTTCCTAGCTGCCCAAAGCTTGTACACGGTAGAAGCCAATGCAAGCTTTAGAATATTGGACCTAGTGTTACTTCCACTAAATTGGATAACGGTTAACGAGGTCATCCCACCTCATTGAACGTTATTCCATCCTCCAACAACCGTAATGCAGAGGAGAAGGCGGATGATGAATAGTTACATTCGAAAAACAGGTGGGAAAAAGTTTCATCATGAGTTACACAGAGAAGGGCATTTTAGGGCGAAAACTCAAGTATGATAAAAATCTATCATTAGTAGGTAATCACGCCACGTAAGGCCGCCCAAAGTGTAAAAGAGTACCGAGGAATGTGAAGAGGGTGCCATAGCAGTTGAGCCCAAGGTACCTTCTGAGCGGATGAACGAATAGAATTCCAAATGATGGAGGCTTTAACTAATTTAATCTCACTTGAACCCCATAAAATTCTATCCTCAGATGATGAGGCTGATCGGGTTTGGTGACTACGATCTCCCCGTTGTCTATTAGGTCCTGAATCTTGTGTTTCAAGGCCCAACAATCCTGAGTATCATGTCCAGGTGCCCCGGCATGATAAGCACATTTCCTAGCAGCATTGAAACCCCGTCCATTAGGGCTGGCTAGTGGAAGAAGATGTGTAATTTTCTTCTATGTTGTCAGAAGATTTAAGATGTTCTCGAGGGTATCCCCTAAGGGTGTAAACACTCGAGGGCATTCGACTTCTCCACCTTTTGGTATTGGAGGGTTTGCAGACTGTGCTGGAAAGGGAGTGTAGTTTCTCCTTTGAATAGGCATGTTCTGATTACCTTTTGCCCCTATAGTATCGTGGAAACATCTTCTTCTTTCTTTTTTTATGGACCCTCAAAGTTGTTCCCATAATTTCCAGTTAGATGTGATCCGCAATGACTTTTAAGTCTTGACTAGGTCTTGAATCTTTCCCGATTTCAATCTCATCTCACCATCTCCGTCTTGACCATTTCGGAAAATGGTTTTCCGATCTTAGCTAAAACTCTCTCATAGAAGGGAGCTTCAGTATGTCTATGAAAGTCATAACCATTTTGATTCTCACATGGCAGGGACTAATCTTGGGCGACCAGACGTCTCCACCTCTGGGCATACTCTCCACGAAAGACTCGTTAGATCGCTTTCTTGATCTTGGTAATTTGATACCGATCGGTGCCATCCGAGTTTGAAAGTCAGATTGAGTGAGGAAAGCATGTGCTAGCTCTTCCCAGCTATGGATTTTGGAGTTGTCTAATCTTGTGTACCACGAACGGGATTCTCCAGTTAGACTCTTTTGGAACAATTGCATTCTGAGTTTTTCATCCTCTGCATAGGATCCAAGTTCTCCAATAAATACTTTTAAATGCGTATAAGGATCTCCTAACCCGTCATATTTTTCAAAGTCAGGAGTTTTAAATTTTTCTGGGTAATGAACACTAGGAAAAATACATAGATCAGCATATAAAACACTCCCATGTGTTCCAATTCCTTTGATAGTGCGAAGGGTCTCTTCCATTTGGAGGACTTTCTTTTTGATGTCACCAGCTTACGGATCTCCGATTGGGATGGGTAGCATCATGAGTTTTGTTAATTCGTATCAACCGTGGTTCGTATATGGTAATGACCGATTCCTCCTTGTGTGGAGGATTCAATGTGCACGGTATTTTCGACCACAATGTGGATCGTGTGTAATTATTTGAGTAGAAACGACCCAAATCAGATTTGTTTGCTTAATTCGTCGAATTCTTTGCGAGAAACTGGATTAAGTTCAGTCTGGTCGGATGACGACATGATTGACTTTAGGCTTGTTGCCTTTTTGGACTTTGAACGGGTAGTAGGTCCGATTGATTCCCTGCGAAAGACTGTCAGAGTTTAGTCTTTAGGGAATGTATATAATAACATGCTATGTGATGTGTCCATTTTAGGATTTTTATCCTGCACAACGGATGTCAGCTGTTTGTAGCATGTATATGTACACATTTCTTCATATTTCTCATTACATGGAGATAAATATGGAATGTAAGTACAAGTAATTTGTAATTCTTGCATGAAGAGACTTTCCTCCATTTTGGGTTTATCAGAGGCTGACCTATCTTAGGTTACTCTCGCGGATTTTTGGCATGAAGGTTCCCAAATCATCGCAATCTACTAGACGGGAAGTTAATCCGGTCTTTCAACTGGAGCAAATTTGGGTGGTGCCTTTCCCGAGCCTCGGAGAATTAGTCTTCTCACGAGTCCAAAGAATCAAACACCGACGGATAGCCTCCTGGTGGAGGGACCACACAACATACATTCACATACATCGCGTCTCACTGTATGAAAATGATGACATATGCGAAGCACTAATATCACAAGCAGATATGGTGCGAAGCACTAATATCACAAGCAGTTATGGTGCGAAGCACTAGTATCACAAGCAGTTATGGTGCGAAGCACTAAGTGCAATAAGGAAATGCATTCGTACACATTCATCAAATATAAATGCAACATCCACACACAAGCAGATAACAATTTTGAAAAGATTGTAGTAGCGGCTTAAGTCCTCTCACTGGAGTCCCCAGCAGAGTCGCCACCTGTCGACGTCGGGATTTTTGGATGTCCCTTTCCGTTACTTGTTCTTTGGTGTTCTCATTTTAGGTGAGATTTGTTTGAAAAAACAAGTAAAAAAGGTCCGACATGTATAATGTCGACGATGGACTGTTAAGAGTCGCCAGTTGGTTTTTTAAATGGTTGTACCAACACAACCGAGAGAAGGTTTGCACATTGACCCAGTGATGTGACACTGTTATACGGGTCAGTGAAACCGAGATTCGTTTGGGTCCGGGGACTTGGTTATGCGGGGGGAAGGTGTTAGGCACCCCCCGACATCCGTGTTACCACGGTGACTGCCTCTTTTCAAGAAACTATTATCTGAGTGTGTGTGTGTGGGTCAATGTGCTATTATATGGAAGTTGTGTGAGGTCTCGTTCGAACCTATATACACAGGGTTTGAATTTATATAAAAATTCAATTTTTAACAAGATATGGCAGTGATGTTTTATAAAAAAGGTTTTTCAAACCCTGATGCTCAATATGGAAGTTGTGTGATCGGCTTGATTGATTTTATTTGACGGATGCGAGGCATCCGTATGAAAATAATATAATAAAATAATGTCGACTTCCTCGTGGGTATGGAAACCATTTGAGGAAATTCAGACACTGCAGAATAATTTACAAGCTGCTTACAGCTGAAAATGTCCATCACGGGAACCGAATCTAGATCCAATGGGATGAATCTGTGATCACATGATTCCTAGGCACACAAAAAGGCTGCAATTTGTATGAAAGCAGTAAGGAGGTATATATATATATAAGTTGTAAATATATATATACAGACATGATCACCAACCACGAAGCACCTCCATGGGGGATCAGAAATGTAAATAAAGCCGTAAGAGCGATCAACTGTCACGAAAGAAACTCTAGGCAGGACGAAGATTAATATATATATGTATAAATATATATATATATATATATATAAGCAATAAATGCACTGGATGTAAAATCCAGGCTCATCGAACAGAGTTTGACCACAATTCATATATATATATAAGTATAAATATATATATATATAAAAGCGAATAAATGCACTGCTGATATAAAATCCAAAGCTCATCGAATGAGTTCGACACACGCTTAATATATATATATATATATATATATATATATATATATATATATATATTAAAGCGATAACGCCTCCGCATCAAAGTCTAGGCTCATCGAACAAAGTTTGACACACAGTTCATATATATATATATATATATATATATATATAAGTAAATAAACGCTCCAGACCGAAGTCTAGGCTCAATCGAGGCATAACTCGATAATGTTAGTCAATATATATATAAATATATATATATACAAACTGGAATGAAACCACGGACCGAAGTCCGGGCAAAAACAAGCAACACGACTCTCAACGTGTAGAAGGATGTGTGCAAAGATGAAGAGAAAAACTCTAAAGTGTGTGAAAAGGCTTACAGCTGACTGCTAAAAAAGGCTTCTATATCTTTAGAGTGGGTAAACACTGACTTTTGTGGGTATAAAAGAGGCTATATACGAGCTCACAGGTGTTTAAAAGGGGGAAATACACTGTATGGGCGAGTGCGGAGCGAATTGTGTAGGGTTTGCCCGTCTTTTTCTCCTCCAAAATCAGCACCCCAAGCCCTCTATTTATAAGCATATTAGCCAGCAGTGTACATGCTACCGAAATTAGTGTGTACCAGAGAAGCAACCCGGGTTGGCCTGGTTTTTTGCCCAGTCGTCTCAAGACGTGCACACTTAGGCATTATAATGTCCACTCGAACTTTCGGCGTAATCCGCATCCGCTTTTGAGGTATCTGGGACCTATTTCGGACCACCATTGTCGAGAGTTATGCGATGGAATGGGATTAGAGTTTGTCTTGAAGTCATCAAGATGGGACGATGCCGTCTTTAAGCTTCAAC
Organism: Panax ginseng; assembly: GCA_020205605.1. NCBI lineage: Eukaryota > Viridiplantae > Streptophyta > Magnoliopsida > Apiales > Araliaceae > Panax > Panax ginseng. Next base: position 90,307,713 of record CM035143.1, read on the forward strand.
TTTCATTCGTTACCCCGCACAATAGTCACTCGGAATTGGTTAGTTTTGTGGGACATTGTTGCGTAGAGACGTGACGTGGCATCGTGTTGACGAGATAGCGATGTTGCCCTCACATGCGGTGTTATCGCCGAATTGGGGCGTCATGAGACGTTGCTTTCGAGACTTGACGAGATTGACCGCTTTGCAATTGTTGAAGGTCCTCATTATCACCTTTGAGGTGTGCCTGTCTTCCGATGTTATTGTTGGGTTGGTGCGGTGTATCTCGTTGTGGCCGAGAGATTGAAGTGATCGCATTTAAACAAAGCATTTCGGGTTATCGCCAAAGCTGCATTCCTCGGGGTTATCACCAAGGTTGGTGGCTATTCCCCGAGGTTGGATCGAGATCGATACCTCGGGGTTATCTCCGAGATTAATCGGTCTTCTCCGTGTGTGTTCCAAATTGGATCTGCATGCCTCGGGGTTACATCCGAGGTTGGGCTGCATACTCCCAAAGTGTGATCTGTGGTTGATCTTTGAACTTCCTAGTAGTATTCTTGTGTGGATTTGGATTGTCTTTCGTGGATCTCTCTTAAAAGACGAATCTGTCCTCCCTGATGTTAGTGACAAGTGGTACGAAAAAATTCGAGTGTCTACAAACAGATTGTAAAATTTATAAATATTACCCACAACTATAACATTATATCAAATTTACTCCATAATATTCAAAAATGATATTGATAGAAAATTCATCTTTATTTATAAAAGTTGGGGTCTTACATGTTGGCTCAGGCCGTAATGTATTCAAGTTTTAAGCTAGAGGTTTTGTGTTCGAATCTTGGCAGCATACACCTAAAGTTCAGTGGTCGACTTTGCATTTTACCCCTTAAATAACACACTTTTATTAAAATTATGTTGTTTTGGAGATTTTTTGAAAAAGATGTGGCGCCGCGATTGATATTTTTGTAAATAAAAGGAAAACAAGTGAGACCACTCTATTTTAATATTATTTTATTTTTTAAAATAATCTTCAAAACAACGTAATTTTAATAAATATATGCTAATTAAGAGAGGTATGTTATTAAGATATATGCTTTAGATCCATTATATAAATATACATAGGGAAAGTATCAAGAACACTCTTCTTATCTAGCACTCCTCCTTAAATAACACTATTTTATTAAAACTACGTTATTTTAGAAATTCTTAAAAGAGAGTGATCCTACTTGCTTTCTTTTTATTTACAAAAATATAACATGCGACCCCATTTATTTTTTAAAGAATTTCTAAAATGATATAGTTTTAATAAAATTGTGCTATTTAATGAGAAGTGTGTTGATCATTCCCATGTATATTTATATAAAAAATTAAATAAATGCTAAACTAAATTCGAATAAGACAACACACTATTCAAAAACTCCACTCATTAACTAAACGAACTAATGGGCTTGTTCGAGTTCAACTCGTTCACAAGCTCGAGTCGAGCCGTCGCAGGCAGCCGGCTTTGTTTTCAAGCGTACTTCCACTCATCTCTATAGTATTCGAATCTTTCAAATCCACTTTCCCAAAACCCTAATCCCCAGTCTGGTTATATAATTCTCCTCCATTTTTCTGTCGGATTATCTATCTTAAACAATGGATGATGTATGCGAAGGAAAGGACTTCTCATTTCCAAACCAAGAAGAGAAAATCCTGAAATGGTGGAGTCAAATCAATGCCTTCCAAACCCAGCTCGAACGAACCACGCACCTCCCTGAATACGTCTTCTACGATGGCCCGCCATTCGCCACCGGGCTGCCCCATTACGGCCACATACTGGCTGGCACAATCAAAGACATCGTGACCCGGTACCAGACAATGACGGGTCACCATGTCACCCGTCGGTTCGGGTGGGATTGCCACGGGTTACCGGTGGAGCATGAAATTGATATCAAATTGGGGATTAAGACGAGAGAGGATGTTTTGAAGATGGGAATTGGGAACTATAACGAGGAGTGTAGGAGTATTGTGACTAGGTATATGGAAGAGTGGGAAAGAGTGATTACTAGGACTGGGAGGTGGATTGATTTTAAGGATGATTATAAGACCATGGATTTGAAGTTTATGGAAAGTGTTTGGTGGGTTTTCTCTCAGTTGCATCAAAAGGGACTTGTTTATAGAGGTTTCAAGGTTTGTTTTTGATATATGTATGTTTAGATAAATATATTTCTGGTATTTCTTTTTAATTGGTTTTTTATTTAAATTTTTGCTATGAATATCAAGGATTTGAAGGTTATTAAGGGTTTTCTTCTTATAGAGCTTTCAATGTGAGGTTGTTGTTGTTGTTGCTTTTACTTTGTTTAATTTTATTGTGCATGCACTACCTCTGTTCCAAAATATAGGATCAATATCGAATTTTTGAAGTTTGTTTGAGATATTTTCAAACTCAAAATTGATATAATTAGTTTAGTTTTAGAATGTATAATTATGAAAATTGTAAACTATCTAAATAGTACAACTAATTAAAAGATTTATTGTTTTCAAAGAATTACATTAATTTTAAATGTGAAAATATTTCAAATTGACTTTGAAAAGTCAAACTTGATCATATATTTCGGAATGTAGGGAGTACTATATATTTTTGTGGTCTTTCTGAATTGGGTTGGTTAGGTATTAGTTAGTATATTTTATAATCTGAATTGGGTTATGTTAGATGTTTTTGGTGCTTAAATGATTTTTGAAATTAATAGTTGGGATGGAGGAAATGAGATGATTTTTTTGAATTTGAATTTGTTATGATGTGATGGGTTAAGATGGATTGCATTGATGAATGTTAATTCTGTTGCAGGTTATGCCATACAGTACGGGCTGCAAAACTCCACTGTCTAACTTTGAAGCTAATTCAAATTATAAGGTTTGTGTAGAAAAATGTCTTTATTTTGTGTGTGATTAGTCTGTTACATTTTTTTTTTTCACTTTCTAGATGATAATGTTATCAAAACTTGTAATTAATATAAATATTTTTTTGTTATTTATTTCTTGTTTGGTTTATAATTTTAGTTTCTGTAAATTTTTGTATGTTTGACATTCCCTATGATCTACAGGAAGTACCTGATCCTGAGATAATGGTGTCTTTCCCAATAGTGGACGATTCAGATGGTGCAGCATTTGTGGCATGGACAACAACACCATGGACGCTTCCTAGTAATCTCGCCCTTTGTGTAAATGCTAATTTTGTATATCTAAAGGTTAGTCTGCACCAGTGTTCTTGATAAGTACAATTTACATGAATTTTAACACAACATCTTAATTCATAAGCTACCTCGAAATTATTGGTGATGCTGATCTTATAGCATTATCCCTACTTGGTTTTTAAAGATGTGGTGAATTTAAAAACTAAGAGTCTCTCTTTTCTAATTATTAAACTTGAGCTGTATTCTTGTTTAAAGACATCTAAAGTGGCAGATATTCTGGTTTGAGTTCTATTTTGCAATTTTTTTATTGTTGGAAGGCATTCAGTGGTTAAACCTCAAGTTTTGGTCATATCTTCATTTTGTATTCACTTAATATTGGTCCTCAAAAGGATTATTCATGTTTTTGTTGTCGTTGTCGTTAGCCTTTTAAGTTAAAAAGAACCTTTCAAGGCCTCAGGCGCTAAATATATAGTGAACTAGAGGATCATGTCTTGAATTATGCACTGTTCATGGGTCTATGTATCTCTTATATTTTTTTATAAATGTATGGTCTATTTTTTACGAGTATATTTTCTCTATTATTTTATTTCATTATTTGTTATTTTAACTTTCTCCTGACACAGTCTTGTTGATTATGAGAGTTTTATTCTTTTTCTATCCCATAGGAAAGATGAATGTCATTTAAGGTTTTAAGGTTTTTATTTGCTTTTCTAAGTATTACTTAAAAACTAGTTTCATTCTTTCACTAAGCATGATTGACAATTAAAATTTTCATGAATGGTTTGCAAAAGCGTGTTATTTCTGTATATATATATAAATGGGAACTGATTCATAGTTAACGTTGTCAAATTATGGTTATCCTTACAACATATCTTGAGCGTCCATCCGAATATCAAACGATTGATATGTCCGCAGTTTAGTTTCTAGTATTTCGTAGTTTAATACTGCGGGCGAGACAAATGTTCAAAATACCCTCCTTGTAAAAATCCCTCTCCGGAGTATTAAACTGCGAACACTTAGTATGACTGGTCAATTGAGAAACGTCGTTTTTAAATAAGTGTCCTCGTCCACAGTATTAAATTGCGAACGCCAAGTATGGTTGACCAATTGGGAAATTACGTCGTTTTTAAATAAGTGTCGTCCGCAGTATTAAACTGCAGACGCTAAGTATGACTGACCAATTGGGAAACAATGTCTTATTGGCCAATTTTTTTTAAAAAGTTTTCTATGTTTCATAATATTAAACTACGGATGCCAAATAATTGATTCCACTTTGTGATTTCATTGATTCACTCTACTACGATTATGAATCAATGAAAACTAAAATAAAAAAAACATGTCTACTTTCTCTCTCTTGACTCATAAATCTCTCAAATGACTCTTGAAGCTTTGAATTCACCATTTTTTCCGTTCTTCTTCAGATCAAGAACACAAATTATAATTATAATTTTTTAATTTATATATTATATATAGAATTTTGCGTACATACGTATATGCATAGGTAGTTTTTTAAAGAAAATTCTTCAGAATTTTAATTGTTTATATATTAGTGACATGAGGAGCATGATATATTGGACGTCATACAGTGCTTCACCTTTTATTAAGGGGTTCCAAGGCATTTGTGGTTGATAATTTAGATAATTCATCTGAAATTTAATAAAAGAACTCGGTGATTTTGGCCCAAATCTTTCCTTTCATTATGTGAGTTTTTCTTTTCTTCCCCCCTTAATTTTTTGTTTCACTTATATGGAGGTTATAAAGATTGTAATTTTCTATTGGTTTTCGCTTATTTACGTTAAAGAAGAGTGGGTGTTGATGAATTCAGAGCTTCACTAGTTCTTCTTCATTGCTTGCAACTGTTTAAGGAACCCATCTCTATTATTTCCTAATTGGTCAACCATACTTAGCATTCGCGGTTTGATACTGCGGACGACACTTGTTTAAAAACGACGTCGTTTCTCAATTGGTTAGCCATATTAGCGTCCACAGTTTAATATTGCGGACGACGACGCTTATTTAAAAACGACGTCGTTTCCCAATTAGCAAGTCATACTTAACACCCGCAGTTTAATATTGCGGACGAGGGACTTTTACAAGGAGGGTATTTTGGATATTTGTTCCGTCCGCAATATTAAACTGCGGAATACTGAAAACTAAATTGCGGACGGGGGGCTATATCAATCGTTCGATATTCGGATAAACGCTTATGATTTGTTGCAAGGATAACCTTAATTTGACAACGTTAGCTATGGATCATTTCCCTATATACATATCCTAGAACGTGCTGTTCTTTTATAAGTTGTTCAGTATTTGGTATTAAGTGGGAAAAAACACAGGTTCGCAACAAGATCAGCAGGAAAATCTACATTGTTGCTGAGACTCGATTATCAGAGCTTCCTATCGAGAAATCCAAGAAAGGAGCACCTAATGGAGCGGTTAATGACTCCAAAAACTCAGATTTGAAGAGTAAGGGATCCTCTGGTGGAAAAAGTAAGAACATGAATGATACATATGAGGTTTTGGATAAATTTTCGGGTGCTTCACTTGTGGGAACAAAGTAAGCAGTTCAAATTCTTGTGTTTCTGAACTCTATGGATTTTCTCTTAGTTTTTTCCATGGCATCATCTGCATGTAACTGTTTTTAGTGGCACTTGTTTCTTTACACATGTTTCCCCATGTAAACTGTGTTACATATGGTTCAAAGTTGTGGTAGGTGCCTAGGTTGCGGAAGGTTTTGTTTTTACTCGATATCTATTTCGGGCGATATGTACTGTAATGCTAGTTAGAAGCTTCAAATTTTTTAATAAAAATTATGAAAGAAATTCTAGTAGAAAGAATAACAAAATCGATCAATTAGATTAACACAAAAACACCACCTGCACATAATATTGTCCAAATGGTAATACCAATCTCAGATGTTGGTCTAATGCTATGTTGCGTAATAATTGAACAATAAGCTCTTTATACAATCTAAATCTAAAAATCTACTATATAATTAAAAGCACTTTCACAAATTTTTGGTTCAACTTTTTTCTTTCTTATCCAAATTAGTATAATTACTAACCAAATTTATAGCAATTTTAAGTTTTTGGTTTAACCTTTTTTTCCCTATCCAAATTAGTACAAGTTCTATTGAAGTTTCTAGCAATTAAATACTATCTAAATTTGAAATGTATTTGAAAAGGAACCCTAACATGTTAAGAGTTGTTTTTTTATTTTTATATCTCTAATAGAAAAAGGAACTTCAATTTTTTTTTTCTTCTATTTTTGTTTCTACCAATTTTATTACAAGCTTTTTAATTACAAATATATGTAAGATAATATATTTTAACAAATTTGAAGTAGGATGATTTTTTTATTAAGATATTGAAAAATCTCTTAACATATCAGGCAGTTTAGTTATATTAATATTAGTTATGAATTTCATTATTAAATTAATGTTCTAACTAAATTAAATTCATTAAAACTTTAAATCAAATCACACAATTAATTGTATTAATAATATAGGTGATTTGTTTGGAACACAATAATTATAAAATTAGTTGAAAAATTATAGTGGATTCATCACTAACTAATTGTCCTAACTAAATTAAGACTTATATTAAAGCTTGAGTTTCATAGTTCTATTCAAATTAGAACAAATTTTGTTAATATAAACACTAATATAGATTTCCATTAAACACTTAAACAAAATTATGATAATTGTTTTCTCATAATCATAACTAAATAAATATAGGCGCCTTACGTGCTTATCTCGACATGGTTATTTTTATTTTATTTAACATGTGGCATATCTGACGTGACGAATATTTAACTTGAACCCAAAAAATTTGCCACTGCACAGATTCGATCTCCAAACCTCAAGGTTGAAATTCCAGTCCAATGACCAACTGAGCTACAAGACCTAGTTATTATAATTTTGCAAGGATTATTATGTATAACTAAACAATTAGATCCCCAAATTAAAAGACAATAGATCTCCAAATTACATAATTTACGGTAAATATTACATTATGTAATAATTATACTAATTATACCAATAATATTATTAATAATAATAATAATAATAATGGAAAAAATTTAATGCATTTTGGAAGCTGATTTCAAACAAGGGAAAAAATTTATATGAAAAATGAAATCATCTTCTTTAAGAAAATTAACTACTAAAGCTTCTGTGCTTGAAAGCCAATTACGTGGAAAACAATTACCAAGCAATTATTATTATTATTATTATTATTATAATAATAATAATAATTATTATTATTGTTATAATTATTATTATTAGTATAATTATTACTATTATAATTATTATTATTAATATTATTATTATTATTATTAGTATAATTATTACTATTATAATTATTATTAATATTATTATTATTATTATTATTAGTATAATTAATATTATTATTATTATTAATATTATTATTATAATAATAATAATTATTATTTTTATTATTATTAATATTATTGGTATAATTAGTATAATTATTACATAATGTAATATTTACCGTAAATTATGTAATTTGGAGATGTTGTCTTTTAATTTGGAGATCTAATTGTTTAGTTATACATATTAATCCTTGCAAAATTATACTCCCTCCGTCTCAGGATAAAAGTCCTGGTGGACTTTTCACGCATATTAAGAAGATGAATGAAATGATAAAATTGCCTATAATAATGTCATTAAATATGGAGAGAATTAGAATAAGAAAAGTATGAGATATTTAATGTTACGGGTATAATAGGAAAATATGTGTAAAAGTTTAGTTATTAAAGGAAAATGGACATTTAACATGGGACTACCCAAAATAGTAATAAGGACTTTTATCATGGGACGGGGGAGTAATAACTAGGTCTTGTAGCTCAGTTGGTCATTGGACTGAAATTTCAACCTTGAGGTTTGGAGATCGAATCTGTGCAGAGGCAAATTTTTTGGGTTCAAGTTAAATATTCGTCACGTCAGATATGCCACATGTTAAATAAAATAAAAAATAACCACGTCAGATATGCCACGTAGGCGCCACATGAGCAAGTCAACGCAAATGTGGCGCCTAGGGCTCGAAGTCCAAATTTTTCAATAGAAAAGGGCTCAATTTGCGTTGACCAAAAGAAAAAGGCTCGATACCCAAAAACCCCTAAAGTTCAGTGGTCAACCTTGCATTTTACCCTAACTAACTATATCTACAATCCATTCTAATGTTTAGTTTAATAATTGATCGAATGAACCTACAATATATAATTCAACAATTTATTATTTAAATAAATATTAATAATTTAATAACTACAACCATCTTCTCAAAATTCTATTAAATATTTATCCTACATTTAATTGATTATCTTAATAATTATCATAATAAACCTTTATCAATGTCGCTACATGCTTTGCACGGGTTGTTGAGCTTGTTACATAAATACAAAGAAGGTTAAATAGTTATAAATTAATACTCCTGTTGTTTAATTTCTAGATTGACAATTACGTGAAGTATACACGATCAACAAATAATATAATGATAAGTAAGATGTCGATCCCACGAGGAATTATTAGTTCAATTGTAACACCCCAGTCCCACATCGAAAGATAGAGGGAAAATTTGTGATGATCCAAGAAGATACTATTGGGCCAGTAGTTTGAGGCCTTATTTTGATGGATTTGATTCGATTCGGACTTGTGATTTGACCCGAGATTTATTCCGGACTCGGGATTTGACTCGGGTTGTTTCATATGGTATCAAAGTCGACTCTCGAAAGCTCGGGTCGGGTCATCCGATCGGGTTGCAGGAGGTGGGGACACGAAGGCTGGTGGTATTATCCTACAATGGAGAGATGGAGGTCCCGGAGGATTTAAGCCCGGTGATATTATCCCACAATGGCTAGAGAGGCAAAGATCTTTGGGCCGTGGTGTGATCTGTTCTCGACGGGACGCCGAATTTAAGTGGGGAGTTTGTAACACCTCAGGTCCCACATCGAAAGATAGGGGGAAAATTTGTCTGCATATAAGGAATTAAGTAACTACCAATAGTTCCTTCAAGTCATGACCTTTTGGGAGCCTGTGGTGGGCTAAGATGATCCAAGAAGATACTATTGGGCCAGTAGTTTGAGGCCTTATTTTGATGGATTTGATTCGATTCGGACTTGGGATTTGACCCGAGATTTATTCCGGACTCGGGATTTGACCCGGGTTGTTTCATCAATCTTATTTAAACAAATGAATGAAAGTTACGAAATTAATAATTTAAAATAAAACTAAATTACTAAGTTAAGATTGATACCATATTTTAATGCTAAGATTACAATTTCCCCCAATGCCTTGTTCAAATCTCTTCTCTCTTTTCAATTAATTAATCATAACAAATCGTTAACTGAGAATTCAAAATTATTTATAAAACCTCTTCCGTTGATTAGATAAAAATATCCTTTCGAATTAAATTACTATAGTCTTATGTGAAATAACTTGGAACAAATTCATTAAGTTCAGATTCTCACTATGATTACACACAACATATAGGTATATTCCTATCCTATACACAAATGTTATTCAATCCAAAGAAGAATAATCTAAACGCATGTCATCATATTCAGATCTAAACCTTATAATTCATTTTCTAATTTCATATAGGTTATCATAATAATTGCTGGCCAAACAATCATAACATGAAGTATAAAAGATTTGCATATGATCAACAACAATTAAAAAGAGAGAAAATCAATTAAACTAAACATTAGGTTCCATTGTAATCTTAATTAAAAATTAGTTCATATCGTAACAAGAAAACATTATCATCAAATTAAATAGCATCCTAGGATTACAAAAATAAAAGGAAAAGTGAATAGAACAAAAATTGTGTAGCGCAGCTCTCGAAGTCCAAAACTCTGCCTTGAATCCCTACTCGGGCGGATCCAAAAATTTACCCCAGCAGGGGAGGATTTGAACTATTCTTTTGTTAAACTTAAATAAAGTTTAACTAATCATAATATTCACTAATCATATTAATGTTTACAAATTACAATGCTATCTTCCTAGACTCCATAGCTAGAAAATGTTTTAAAATAGTTTCATTATCAATAGTTTCAAATACATCATTTTCAATGTAAGTAACCAAACAATCACTCAACCATTTATCGCCCATTTGGTTTCGGAGAGTGGTTTTAATAATATTCATTACTGAAAATATCAAAATACAAGTACACAACAACCCCAAACAAACAATTATTTTAAGCACCAAAAATAGAATTCTATAATATACAAAAAATAAATATTCATAATCCAAATTAAAAAAATGATTTCAAAATACAAACCATTTAGGTACAATTTAGAAACTTACTTCGATTACTTGTCATACTTCAATTTGAATAATCTCCAAATACTCAAAGCCTCAAATCAAATCTGTGTTCTATATTCAAACAAAATAAATTAATTTCAATGTATAAGAAATCAGTAAGGCAGTAACCAGTTACACTAATAATAAGAAATCTAGCTAGTTGAACAACTTTATAGGTATGAAAATTGAATGAATTATTCAGGATAGTCTCAAATGTTCAGCAAGATAAAAAAATCAACACACAAACTCTTCTTCAAGTATCCCATTATTGGGCTTTATTACAAGTTTATACTCTAACTAACAAGGTTTCTAGTTTTTCAATTCAAAAAACATTCAATCATATATGTAGGAAATTGTTTTGCTCCACCTAGTTGCTGCCATGACAATGTGCTTAAGCTTCTTATTTGGCTTAGATATCATTAACCAATAATTAACTACTATAAAAAAAGTGAACTCACAAATGATAATTAAAATCTAAAAAATTTATTAAAAATCATGTGTTCACTGATTATGTGCAATTTCACTGATTATGATAAAAAATCATCTGTTCATCTCTCTCATTATGTGGAAAAAAGCGCTAATTAGTAATAGTGAAACTTTAAACTATCAAACAAAAAAAGCCCTAATTAGTAACCTATTAAAAAAAAAAAAAGATTGGGGAGTCCTTAAAAAAAAAAACTTTTTAGGGTTCGGCTATGTAGGCTTCGGCCACTTAGGGGCTGTGCTCTTCATCCTTAAATCTATAGGGTTCAGCCATCTAGGCTTCGGCCACCTAGGGGTTGTTCCCTTCATCCCTTCAAAAAAAAACCTATAGGGTTCGGCCATGTAGGTTGTTCTCTTCATCCTTAAATCTATAGGGTTCGGTCATGTAGGCTTCGGCCATCTAGGGGCTGTTCCTTCATACCTTTGAGGTCTTGTTGCTCTACCAATCAATTGCTTGGAACGAGTGCTCCTTCGCCGCGAAAATTATAGCCTTTTTCTGATGAATTCCAAGGGAAAAAAACCAAGATATGATCAAGGTGATGGGGCTCGGAAAACAGAAGAAAGGCTATAATTCCCTGAAAAGTCAAATCGCTGAAGTAATCAAGAAGAATTCAAAGATAAAGAAGTCTGTTTGTTTTCTTTTATTTGGAACACAATTTCCGAACACGTGGCAAGAACATAACATGAATCAAGGCATACTACAAAAAGTAATTGGCTTAGCTTAATCATTTATATGGATGAGTTAATGTGAGGCTTGAAAAAAAAAAAGAAAAGAAAAAAGAGGACTTCGTTTCTTGCATCAGCAACACATGGGTTCGTGGCTCCTAGTGATTATGAGGCAATCCTAATTGAAGTTTAAAATCCAACTATTGGACACATGCACGCAAGCAGCTTTGATGACTATTAGTACCTAGCAACTTTGATGGCTGTTAGTAGAATAGCATGCATAACTTCAATGAGTCTCTACTGCAATTTGGATGTATAGCTTCAATGGGTCCCTTCTTATGGCAAATAAAAGATGCACCTAAGTAATTTAATGTGGCAACAGAACTTCCTACTTCAATTTGGATGCAATACATGTGGTCATGGATTATGAATATCGACTCCTTACTTCTCAAAAAATAAGATAAGTAAATGTTTTATTTATTTTCCGAAAAAATAAAATAAGATTTTATTTTATTTCCAGGAAAAAATAAGATTTGATTTGATTTTAAAATTTTTTTTTTTAAAAAAAATTCTCTTGCTGTCAAGATGACATAAAGAAAGATTTGATTTTGTAAAGAAAGATTTGATTTTATTTCCAAAATAAAATTAAGATTTGATAAAAAGGAAAGATTTGATTTACCAAAAGAAGAATTCTATTAGACTGAATCTTATTTGGTGATAGTTGATTATTTTTTTCTTGTTTTTAATTTCCAAAAAAATAATAAGGAAACAAATCTTGGGCAAGTTATTGAAATATTTTTGGAGGATTTACCAATATGTCCAAGGTAGAGCCCTGCTAGGTTTTGCCTCCCTAGGGTTTAACCCTAGGCGTTTGGCTCCCTAGTGGTTCCCTCTACTAGGACCATTGTCTTCAAGACTTGTAAGGTGAAGTACCGCAAAATCGTTCAAAGGCTTGAAGTATTCTTGCGCGATCGTCCATTTGGGAATGCGACTCTCGCGCAAGGGGTAAATGTGGGCCCAAGTGCAAAAATTAGGGTTCACATGACCTAATTGAGTTAAATGCACAATTAGGGTTCCACGACCTCATTAAATGTGCAAATTAGGGTTCGCATAACCTAATGGAATGAAGACGGAAAAGTCAGAAATAAACATGCTAGACCCGGGAGAAGCCTCCACGTGTCCCGAGGCAGAAGGCTCGTGGAGGCGGCTCGTTTTGGGAATTGATTGAGAGATTGGATTGGTGGCTAGAAGGACGGGACAATCTGGGCATTACTCTGATGATTAAAGGGTATTTCAAGTAGTATATTCTAGAAGTTTTAATTATAATAGTAGATTTTAGTTAGGAGATTATTTTATTTTTAAATTAGGGTTTTTACTTGGCCGTAAGTCTAGTTCTCTATATAAAGCATTGTAATCTTTATTGGTTTCAAATTATTGAATATGAAATTGTGAATTGATTTGAGAATTCTGTTTTGTGGTTTTGAATTATTTCTCCTTTTTTGAAAAATCTATCTCACCTTTGTTTCTTTATTTCATGTGGTTTAAGCACGTGTTCAAAAAGGTTTCGGTCATAGGCTTTAGTTGATATACTATTGCATATTTTGGAATTGCATGTTTAAAAGTAGACCAACTTTTATGAGTATATATCATTCTCCATGATAGGAGTAAAATTGATATAATTTTTTTTGACGCAGGTATGTACCATTGTTCGATTACTTTAAGGATTTCTCCGATGTGGCATTCAAAGTTGTTGCAGATGATTATGTAACTTCTGACAGTGGAAGTGGAATTGTTCATTGTGCTCCTGCATTTGGTGAAGATGATTATCGTGTTTGTGTTGAAAATCAAATAATTACTAAGGTACACAAACATTGTTACAATTACGGTGCTTTTCCAAGTTTGACAACTATGATAGGGGCTTCTTCTTTTTTTTCTTTTATTTTGGAGGGGAGGGGAGGGGTGGGGTGGGGTGGGGGGGGTGTAAATTCAGATTGTGTTAGTGATTGTTTAAGGTGTACTATAATGGTTTGAAACAAATAATTTAAGGTTTGGACTTTGATATCGACTGATGCAGGACAGTATTTGGAAAAGGATGAAAAAACGTAAAAATAACTAGAGTTAATGCTCCACACCTAATCACTAGGATCCATTGATTGCAACCAAGACAATTCGATTGCAATTAAACACTCAAATTTAAGAAACCTTTCAATATCAATAATAATCTGTACAAAAACAAATAAAGTTTGGCTTTACCTAGGAGACCAAGTGAACAATAACTTCCCTATAATCATTTCATCCGCTAACTAAAACACACTAACCCATTCATCCACTATCCTTAAATAAAATAAACTAGTAACATACTAACATGAGACACATTTGTGTCTGAAAATTAAAAGGTAGAATAATAAATGTGTGTAAATAATAGTATAGGAGAGAAATTAGGAATACCGGATTAATGGGGATGGAGTCCAAGAGTCCAAAAAATAATTGCTCCTATTTGCTCTCCCTTAATAATATTGATACTACCTCCGTTCGATGATAAATTTCATTTAGTGAATTTTATGGTCAAATTTTAAAATCTATTAAACACATTGTTTTTGGCAAAACTAAGGATTACCTCATTGTAGTATTAATATTTTCTTGTATCAACATAGTCCACTACAGGCTCACCTAAAAAGTCATGACTTAAGGTATTAATAATAACAACTCGTGTCCTTATATAAACATTCAAGTATCCCACATGTTACGATGTGGTTGGAGTGTTACAAACTCTCCTACTTAAATACATGACGTCCCCATCAGACCGAACACAGTCACAGAAGGTCTAGAAACTTTGCTTCTCTAGCCATTGTGGGATAATACAAGCGGTTCAGCCGCCTTCATGTCCCCACCATCTTCGACAACTCGATCGGATGACCTGACCCGAGTTTTCGGGAGTTAGCTCTGATTCCATATTTAACAACCCCCGAGTACGAATCAAATCATAGCATAATACAATGCAGTGTCTTAATAATATTTTCTTGAGTCATTTTAGCATACTACAAGCTCACCCAAAAGGTCATGACTAAATATATTAATGATAGCAATTTGAGTCCTTGTATATGCATTCAAGTATCTTACATGTTACGATGTGGGAGTGGGATTGGAGTGCTACAAAAAGACTGACCATGATAAACAACATATATTTTACTACAAATCTCAAGCTTTGCAATTTTGAAAATCTAAATATGTATGCTCGATTATTAATTTTAGAAATGGTCAATTTGACCACAAAAGTCAAAGATGACATTTATTTTGGGACTGAGGTAGTACTTAATAAGTAAATATTAAGTACTCAAATATTTCCACTTATAATTATTACTCTAATAATATCGAACAATTAAAAAATTGCGAAATAATTTCATTCTCAATACAAATAGAATTTCGAACTTCCTTATCTCTTTGGTCCCATGATGCAGGACAGGATCTGGATAAGACAAAATAAACTGAAAAATAAATAGCGTTTAGGCTCCACTGTATCTCTTGGTTGCAATCAAGACAAAAGATAACTCAAAATAATCGATAACAGTTTGTACAATCACAAATTAAGTTTGACCTAGAGACCAAGTGAATAACTATGGTGAGAAAAGATAAATACAAAAAAATGGATACAAAATGATGTGTCGAATTCTAATTAGTTGATGTTCCACCATACATGGGTGAACATCCACTATCCCTTAGTAAAATAAATACTAAATAAGATAACTGCTAAATACTAATAATAACAAACCCTATATATCCAGAAATAATAAAACTATTATATAATGTCATTCAGCAACTGTTAACTATCCAGTGCCCAAATAGAAGTTCCAACTTCCATATTATTTTTGTCCCATCAGTAACTTTTTCATAAACAAGACATGCTGCAATAAGGATGAACCTTTTAGTTGCAGAATTTGTGAATCAACTTTCTCAATCACAACAGAGGAGGTGGTAACAGTCTTGTGATATTTTCTCTTCTTCCATGCAATTTATCTTTCTCATGGCCCCATGGGACATTTCTTGCCTTTTTCATGAAGACATGTCTAAGTATGTCCTCAATTTTATGTAGTGGAATTTTGTATCTGTTTGCATTCATACTTTTTCTTTATTGTACTGAATTGCTCTATAGATATTTCTTAAATGATCTTATTTATTTTTGAAATGCCTATAAATTGTATGCATTTAATTCCCATTGTTTAATACTATTTCCCCTGGTTTTATTGAGCACTCTTTTGTTTAATTGGCTTTTCATAGGGAGAGAATCTGGTTGTGGCAGTTGATGATGACGGTTGCTTTACTGATAGAATTGTTGACTTCAGGGGGCGGTATGTCAAGGAGACAGATAAGGATATTATTTTAGCTGTGAAGGTAAGAATAGTCCATGATATCAGGTTTTAAATGACGAGAGGTTTATCTGTTAATAATTAAAATTAAAATTATAGGGAAATGCAAGTGCTATATGTGAGAGTGTGTGGGCAACTACCTTTATAGTATACTCCCTCCATCCTATAAAAGGCATTATAAAAGATGTCTTAAGTACACTTTTTACATTATCTAAGAAAAATAAAAGTAGAGGGAGAGAGTATAAATAAGTTCACATTTTACCTACAATGAACCCCACCACGTAAGTATACTAAAGAGTATCTCTGTTTCCTAAAAGTTGTGGACTCTTCTTGAGTGCTTTTGATGGTAAAATAGACTTTATTAACATTTTGCATTTATTGTTTACTGTAGACATCTTTTATTGGACAAATTTTTTGTACTTCAGTCATCTTTGTGGGATGGAGGGATTAGTTTTTTTTTTTATTTTTAAGAAATCAAATTAATTATGAGGGGATGTACTGAAATATATTTTCCATTATTATGTCGAAGAGTTTTTTGAAAAAAATAAATTTATCTATTTTGCCTATAAAATGGAACTCCCTTCGCCCTTCTTCAGGATTTGTGTATTATTAGAATCTTCAATTTGATAAGATGGAATATTTTGTATTTGGTGCAGGAGAAAGGCAGGCTTATCAAATCTGGAAGCTTTACTCATTCTTATCCCTTTTGTTGGAGATCTGACACTCCTCTTATATACAGAGCAGTTCCCAGCTGGTATGTGTAGTTTACCAATTCTTTGGATCCGTACATCTGTATATAAATAGTGCGACTGGTACTTCGATTTGGATAAATTATGTAAAATTTCGACCTTTTATTTTGAGATTTTGCTACAAGTTTAAAGAAGATCAAGGAGTTATGACCTACGATAGTCACTTGACAGTTTATTTTTAGATGCTAAAGAGGTGGTCACCTGTTCAATTTAAATGGCTTAAAAAATGTGATGACCTTGTTAGAAACAACTTAATCTGTTTAAATTTCAGAAGTATCTAATGAAATAAAAGCACATTTTTATAAAAGAAAACTAAAAGTTTTTGGGAAAAGATAATGATTCTCATGTCGAATAATTTGGGAACGGTAAAAAGGTTTGGATGAGAGGGAGAAAAATCTAAGACTCGTGCGTACAAAATTTTGCATATTCAATTGGTTTATATTATGTCACACATTTACTCTTAGGTTTTATTAATTTGCTTAGTTTCATTTATGTTGATTCTGTAATTAGTACATGCATGTGGAAACCCTTGCTCCTTGCCTCTACTCACTCTAGTCTTGGAAATTGATTTTATGTAATTCCTTTATTTCCTTGGTTCGTCTTTGAGTGAAAATGGTGCTCAAATTCAATTTTGGGATAATGTCTAGGTTGGGGTTTCCCTCGTTCCATAGCATTTCTTGTCTCATTTGTCTCTCGTCCGAACAAATAACTCTCCGATTTCTATTTTTTATACCCGAATGATTCATCTTCTTTTGTAATTTGAACGATGGGGGTAGAGTTGTAAATGAGCTGAGCTAAGTCGAGTCGTGCTTTAGCTTGTTGAGCTTGAGCTTGTTTAAAAGTTAAACGAGTCGGGTTGGTGCTTTAAACGAGCTTGGAATCTTGTGTACGAACTCGACTCATTTATAAACGAGTCGACCTCGAGTTCGAGCCAGACTGTGTCAGCTCAAGTTTGAGCCATTTTTCACCTTTTTTGGCAATAAAATTATTTATTTGTATTATATATTTTATATAAATAAAATAAAATTTTTATTAAATAATTATTAAACGAACGCCAAACTAGTCCAAGCTAGTCTCGTTTAACCAAATGAGCTAAGTCTAACGCCACACTGTCTTGCTCGGCTCGTTTAACTAAACTCGAGCAGGGTCTTAGTCGGCTCGTTAACAAGGTCGGGTTTACGGGCAGCCCGGGTTCGTTTACAACCCTTGATGGGGGTAAGCGGAGGATATCCAGTATATTATCAATAAAAATTTTGTTGAAGACCTTGAGTAGGAACGGCTAAACAATGTATATAAATGGTGAAAATAGTGATGACCAATTGCAGTAATGAAGATTTAGGAATGAAAATAGATAAAATTTGGAGAAGAAGATAAGAGATTAGAATAAAGATGGATAAAAGCTAAAGTGAGCCACTAAGCTCCTTGCTATCATGCACTTTCCCGGCCACCTCATCATTATCTCAACAGATCTCAAGTATTAATTAGTTTTTTTCAAGGCCCTTGTCCTTGCAAATAACCAGAGGATATCGATGTTGAAATTAATTCTCTTTCAAATAGAGACAGACCAGGGATGACAAAGGAATGTATTCGGTTCACAATATATACGGCAGTCAGAATAGCTTCAGTGGATTTACCTTTGCTCCAATCAGTGACGGATCCAGAAATTATTAAGGGTGGTCAAGATTAAACTTAAAAGAAAAAATAATTGTAAATTAAAAAATTATATGAAAATATACACAAGTAAAATAGTGCAATATAAATATTTATCAAAATTACATAAAAACCATTTCGAAACCATTGTTTGAGGCTTAAGCAATTCTTTTTTCGCACAATAACTGAGAACCCAAATTAATTCTTACTGGCATATGTATCACGCCCTTCGTAGTCTATTTACAAACAAAAATATGGGTACATATAAATAAGGCTATTTAATTAGCACTAGTTATATATATATATATATATATATATATATATATATATATATATATATATTTGGTCTTAGCATTAATTGACTAGCACTAATTAGTTTAAAAGAAAAGGGATAGCGTCTTTTATAATTGGCAAAACCACAATCTTCGGTTCCCTATCTGTAATTTTTTCAAGTCTATCCGTCAAAATTACTTGATTAAGGGTGATAAATAGTTTTTTACCTCCTAATACTATGTATATTAATTAAATACCCTCTTGCTAGTAACTTTTTTAGAAAATTTATGGGCGATCAACTGATGACCCTTGCCCTTTACTAGGTCCGTCCCTGGCTCCAATCATGGTAGGGAATGGGGCTTTTGGGACAAAAGGTAAAACTCACAAGACAATAAGATAAAATTCAATCAATTATACAATTCAATGTCTATAAAATAACAAAATACATCCCTATTTATAATACTCCTAAACAACTTTCCCTAATCTAAATTGAACTCTAATAGGATAACTACCTTCATTACAAAAAAAATTAAACTAATTAAATACAATTTTAAAGTCTTTTATAACTTCTCAGTTCAGCCACTATCTCTCAGTCCTTACAATGACGTATTTAGTCTCTTGATCCCTCTGGGACCTTCTCTTGTTCTTTTCCCATGTGTATTACATGAAAGCAAGAAAGCGCGATTCATTCTCATTTATTTTTATTCAATGTCTGTTATCTTGGGCTCTTGAGGTTGTGGTGCTTTTTGTCAGTTTGCAATTTTAGGGGTTTGGGGAGGAAAGATTGGAAGATTTTGTGATTTTGTGTTGGCTGTTGATAAATGCTGGCTTACTGGCTTACTTTGCGATAGAAATCTATACTTCCAGTCTCTGTATTTTTTTGGCCTTTTTCATGGGATTTTTTTGAGGATTACTTTATCAATGTTCATGGGGATTGGCGAGCTGTGCTCCATTGATGTTGGCATGGTTTTTGCGTTCTGGTTTGTGGTTTCCTTTTGTGTTTCATTTTGTGTGGTCTTCGTGTCCTTCAGCTGCTTTGTAGTTACAATTTTTTCACTCTAATAAAATATTCTTTTTTTTATCTAATAAAGAAAAAAGAGTTTGTACATGTGGGTTTTATTTTCGATCTACTTTTTGTATGTCCAAATGATTGAAGTGGACGACTCTTACTAGTCCTGTACACCAAAGAAATAGGAATTTCATATTTGATTGCACTTGTGACCTTGCAGATGCATTTCTTGGTTTGAGAGTTCTCACAAATCAACTAGACAAAACAACCAAATAGTAATTAACTAAAGATATAAGATAAACTATGACTTCTAGGGCCTAGGTATTTCAGCTAGGCTTCCAAACTAAAATGTATCATATATCGTTTTCTGCTGATTTGTTAGCTATATATGTACTTTTCCTTTTTTTTACCATCTTTCTTAAAAGGTAGTCTGTTTTCGGCAGTAAGGTGCTGGAGCTCTTTAAGGTTTTGTTTCTGGAAAAATTCGTGATTATTTGCTTACTTTTGGATGGCCCTAGGAAACATTAGTGAAGCAGCTATCAGATGGAATGTTTTTGAATGATTAATTTTTGAGGACTTAATCTTTTATCTGGTTCCTTCTACTCGTTTGCAGCATGCGAGCAAATGTTTACCATTGGTATTGGTTTGGTTATTTTGTTTTCTTGTCTTAGACTCTTAGTTTATATTAAGTTTTTTTTCCCCATAGTGTTGATACTGTATCTTAAAGTCTTCACTGTTTTTTTTTTTGGTTCTTTAAATACGGGTATGTGTATTTATGTTCATCTATTGTCAATCACATTTTTATAGGGTTTTAACACTATCTTATGGCTAGGTTTGTCGCAGTGGAGAAGTTAAAAGATCAACTGTTAGAGAACAATAAAGGAACCTACTGGGTTCCTGATTTTGTCAAGGTCTGGTATATTCTCTTTATAGCCATTTATTAAAGGTTGTTCATATTATTGTCGTTTTTTTCTTTCTTTTTTCATGTCATCGTCATCGCTGGTAAGATTGTTATTAGTCTCTCTCTCTCTATTTCTTTTCCATTTTTTTCCTTTTCTACTTTTGTTTAAAAGCCCCCAACTATTGTTTTACTATAAAAAGTGAGAATTAGTAAAAGAAACCTATGGGTGCATATCTTACATCATGGCATGATTTATTAACCTTCTTGCTTGTAATTTTTTAAATTTTTGTTGGTCTTTATTGATTCTACATTGCAGGAAAAGCGTTTTCACAATTGGCTAGAAAATGCAAGAGATTGGGCTGTCAGTCGAAGTAGATTTTGGGGTACACCCCTTCCTGTCTGGACTAGTGAGGATGGTCAGGATATTGTAGTTATAAGCTCCGTCGAAGAACTTGAAAAACTTTCTGGCGTTGAGGTTCGTTGATTTGCTTGTTAGTTTATTATTTGCGCTCATGACTTGCCAGTTTTAAAGAACAAGTTAAAATTGTGTTGGATAATTGGTTTTCCATATACTCCTTTTAAAGTAGCTTTTCGGAAAGTAGCAAAATTCGCACTTCTCATAGTTGTAGCTTTGTGTTTTATTTATTTGCCTACCTTTTTGTTATTTGACAAATTTGTAGATTCCAGAAAAATAGCTACAATGCAAGTCTGGTATGACATGAATCCTATAAGTCACTTGACTTTTGCAAGGATGGAGTTTTCATCCTCATTATTTGCAGGACCATTTTAGAGTGGTTCAGTACTCGTTTGTTTTGTTTTTTCCTGTAACTATAATTTCAAGTTTCAATTTGAACTTTTTAAAGATGATAGATTAGTTAGCACATTTCTAACAACTCTTTCTGTGTTTGTTAAGGTGAAGGACTTGCATCGTCACAAGATTGATCATATCACCATTCCATCCAAGCATGGTGGTGTGCTTCGACGTGTAGAAGATGTAAGCCCAACATTTGGTCTGATGACTCTGATTTCATTTCTTAGCCTTTTTATCCAATTTTGAAAATGCTCATTAACACCTGTTTTGAGATATTGTTTAAATTATTTAATACATTAAAAACTATTTACGCACTCAATTTTTACAAAATTATTTTGGTGCTTATCATTGCAGGTGTTTGATTGCTGGTTTGAAAGTGGGTCCATGCCATATGCTTATATCCATTATCCATTTGAAAATGTTAAACTTTTCGAAAACAATTTTCCTGGGCATTTTGTGGCCGAGGGGTTGGACCAAACTCGTGGATGGTCAGTTATTCTCCTATTTAATGCATCTTTATGTTACTTCTAAATAAATAAAGTATGTTTCAGAATTTGTTTTGAGTAGTAAACTTCTTATATTTTCTCTTGTCAACGTTAATGATTGCTCGTATTTCGTTTATGTGATCTCTATGATATGATTCGTAATTCCGTACTTCGTGTTTCTTTCATTGATCATCTTTAGTATTATGAATTTATGATATTCTCTTGGATAACACAAAGCTAGAAAAGGAATCTGTTAGAAGACATTCCATGATTGTAGTTTCTATAATCAGTGTGTACACATTACTGTAATTTAGGAATTACTATAATTGTAATTAGGGTACTTGTGTATATATATATCAACCTATGTAATAGAAAAACATTATTCAATGAAACAATCTATTTAGTTTTAACATGATATCAAAGCTTGATCCTTTATCAAAAGTTTTTTCCTCTTCTTTTCTTCCTTTCTCCACTATTCATAGTTTCTATTAGAAAACTAGTTGAACAATTGTATATAAAGAAATTGAGATCATAATTGGAGTACTTGTTGTCAGGCGATCAGACCAGAGTTTTCAATTTTTCGACCACGCTTGCACTCCGCTTTCCTACATACGCCTTCCCACTCGCGATGTCACAGATGCCACACGCCATCATTGGCCGACGCGTGAGCCTTTTTTCGACAACCTTTTCCGATGCGGCTTCTTCCAGGGTGGTCGATTTTCTCTCCTCTTGTTATCTACAGTGGACTTAAGGTGTTTGGTTCAGTTTTTTCGCAAACCTTTGTTAACAGTGTTTGTTTTTTTTGATTCGAGTCATCATTAAAGATTTTGTGCTTTGCCTGCCTATCGTATGTTTTGGAGTGTTTTACAATCCCTTGATATCATTTGGAAAGTTTATTCTCCTTGGTATAGATTGAATCTCCCTGTTAATACTATTTTATAGCAGAACAAAGTGGTGCTAGCAGTGAGGTTCAGAACCGTAGAATGGAACAAGACTTGTTCAGGAGTCATACTCTCAATTCAACATTGACTCTCAACCCTTTTAAACTGGATGGAACCAACTATTTAGCATGGTCTCAAGCATGTTGCATGTCAATTGAGACCAATCATATGCAACACTTCATCAATGGAACAACCACTATGCCTGAGAAACCGTGTATGACCCAAGAAGAATGGAAATTTGATAATTCCATGGTAAAAACGTGGATTTTTAATTTCATGGAACCTAGTATATGGAGTAGTTACATGTTCTTAGACATTGCCTATGAGCTTTGGGAGGCTATCTCTCAAACTTTCTTTGTTTCTGGTGATATGTCTAAGGCATATGACATTCGTAAAAGAATCCGTGAGCTAAGTCAAGGGGAGAGGACTGTGGCTTATTATTTTGAATTAATGCTCTCTGGCAGGAGCTTGGTCATTATCGGGTTTTTTCAGCCAAAATGTCTGGAAGATGCAGCTGCTTATCAAAAGTTTGTTAGTGCGGATAGAGTTGTGGATTTCTTGGTAGGTTTGAATATAGAATTTTGAATATAGAATTTGATCAAGTTCGAGCACAGTTGATTGGTCAGACACCTTTTTCATCACTGTGAGAGGCTCATGCTAAAGTCCAACAAGAGGAAAGTAAGCGTCGGGTGATGGTTCTAAATTCTATCGACCGATCAACTATGCTTGCTTCGTATCCTAAGTTTGGCTCCACCATTCAGTCTCTTGTTGAGAAGGAATCCTGCGAATGTGATTACCGTGGGAAAAATCATACCAGGATCACTGTTTTAAGCTTCATGGACGGTTTAAAGGACGAGGAGGTCGGTTTAGTAGTAGTCGTGGACGTGGATCTCAGACCTATGCGATTACTACAACACTTCCTGTTGATGCATCCAGTGCTTTAGACACTACCACTGCACTTACTCATGAGGAAATCTCAGCTTTTTAGAAATTCTATTCCAAATCTATTTCTTCTCATTATGCTCAATCAGGTATACATTCTTGTGCTTTTAATATTTCATCAACTTGCCCTGGTTGGATCATTGACACAGGTGCTTCTGAGCATATGACCAGATCCTCCACCCTCTATACTTCATTACACGCCTTGTTCTGGAAAAGACAAGGTTCGCGTAGCTGATGGCTTCCCTCTCTTCTATCTCTAGGAGAGGCTCTGTAGTTTGTACTCCTTCATTGACATTATTATTTGTTCTCCATAATCCTTCATTTATTGCAAATTTGTTATCTGTTCAACGTCTTTTTGAATCCTTGTACTGTTCACTAACCTTTTTTCCATCTCATTGTGTTTTTCAAGACTTGGTGATGGGGCAGAAGATTGGCAGTGGTAGTGCGGTTGATGGCCTCAATTATTTAGATGTTCTCTCGCCTAATATGTTCCTTACTCTTCACTTCTACTTCTGACTCAAGTCTGACTTCGCATCTACTACGTTTGGGACATCCCTCTTTTTTCATATTAGAGTTTTTGTTTCCATCTTTAGTTAAACAATGTAATAAAACTTAGTTTTTGTGTGAACTATGTGAATTGGGGAAACACAAACGTTCTGTTTATTTTACTATTCACAGTCGACATTCTGAATCTTTTGCTATTATACATACTGATGTGTGGAGACCCTCTCGGGTTGTTTCCCGTTCTGGTCAAGATGGTTTGTTAGTTTTATTGATTGTCATTCTTGTGTCACTTGGATTTATCTTCTTCGTTCCAAAGATGAGATGTTTGATTGTTTACAGGAATTTTATAAAATGATTCAAACCCAATTTGAAGCTAAAGTAAAGATTCTCCATAGTGATAATGGTCGTGAATATAGTAATAATAATGCTTTTGCATTTTATCTCTCTCAGCATGGCATTATTCTTCAAACCTCCTATGTCAAAACTTCAGAACAAAATGGAGAAGCGGAAAGCAAAAAAATCGACACTTACTAGAGGTAGCTGTGACGCCCCCAAATTCGGGTATCTTCCAACCCGACATATAGTGCTCCACTGTACTAACATCCATACAATCATTCCATTGAAATACAACAAAATGAAGGTAATTACTATCTTCTTATTACAATCAAAGTATAATCCTTCCCAGGTTCATAAACCGGTTACATCGTTCATTGTTCATAATGTATAATACATACAAACTTACTAAACTATTACACAATGCCTAAGCATCCATCTTAGCTTTGCCCTTATCTCTCTCGGCATTCACAAAGACGTTCATCTTTAATCGCAGCTTATATAATTCACGCAAGAAGTGAGTACGATTTCAACAAGTTTAATCAAGGATAACAGAATACCACATTCATGAATTATATAACAATTCCGACATAATCGAATAATAGTTATGAAGTATTATGAATCAATAATACTTTAATATTCATAACATCAATTCCCAAAGTATAGAATAGATTAGGAATTACGAACCTACGATCGATAGACCATGAACAATAAATTTCGGTTTTCATACTTGAAAAGGAGTCTACAACACTAAGGCCGCTTCATCCGTATAACTTACGAGCACTTCTAGGTGATCACCTATAGTACTACTGTGTTGATCAACACTCATTCATTAAACGTATTTACGCTTAATATTTTTGCAAACTTCGCGCCCCATCGAATAATCGATGAAAAATACCTTTGTTTGTTCATGTACAAACCTTACCTTCACGTCTGCATACCAATTACTTTGCATAGGATAAGCGTTAACATTTCTATATAGAATTATATGAATGATAATAGTAGTCTAGCCGAAGTTAAAATCTGCATCGACCCTTTCTTTAAAACAAGTCTTGCAATTCAGCTTCAACGAATCACATAAAACTTGGCTAACATGGAAGTTAGACAGCGTTAAGAAAACTTGCCTTTCAAATAAGTCTTTCAAATAACTTACTCGACCGACCACGGCTTTTTAAAAATCTACATGATATTCACATAGCACACTGTAATTAGCTATCAAACAACTATTCACATTGTTCCTACAAGCTTCTTTCTCTTCTATGTTTTTGTTAACTTAATATCTTTATTAAAGTCAACATGACTTGTTACCCTTCGTCCCGGTTTATCACTCAACTGACACTTGTTAACCGGACTCAAACATTGTTGATAAGGTACCAACTTTGTTCATCGTACATATCTTGTTAACATACATTACCTTCCTAAGTTTCATACCATATATCTTAGTATAGGTAATATAGGATTAGTCTTAGTACATTCATTGAGTATATAAACTCAACTCAGGTAGGTCTCGAAACAACTGAAGTTCAAAACCCAAGTTACTATCATCACAAGCCTCAACTTTCAAGTGAATGGCGCGACATCCTAAGCATACTAGTGGCGCCATGAGCCACTCTCCGTAGGGTTTTGCTTTCGGACTTAGCCATGCACATGCGTCGAGTCCATGTACAAACTCTCGTACAAGAACATGAGTCTCCAGACCTTTTTATTCTTTTCCCGGCCATAACTAGCGCTGAGGCGCGGCTTTTTACACTACGTCTGGCGCCGCAGCGCCAGACCTCATAACCAGATTCTCAGCAGTTTTGAAAATCTTTGTGAAATTCCCGGGGCCGTAACTTCTTCGTTATAAGCCCGATTTGGTCCGTTCAAAAGCCTACACGTCATAAATGACATACCCTACGCGTTCATATAAGAATTCACTATTGAGTTCATTTTATAGACGTTCGGAAACGTTAATGAGCATTCAATGCTCGTTTTCTTCGTTTTAAGTAGGAATCCGACGATTCTCGAACCCACAACTCTTAATCACCCTATCTCACATACCCGAAGTGTATGTTTTGCAAGTATAGCTCTCTTTCTCTCAATAATTTAAGGTTGGCAAGTTGAAAACTCCCAAATGAATCAACCTAGCTTTCTATTTATAGAAACTAGAATGGAGGGCATAATTGAAAAAGAACCATCACCTCCTTACTATTCATGTGTGGTCACCAAGTAAAACACTTGGTGACCAAGCCTTATGCTTGGCTTCCACACCAAGGTGGCCGCCCACCACCACCACGTGACATCCCATGGGTTGCCCTACGGGTTTTACCCATTCTAGAACCCACCTGCTCAATTCACCTGTTAGGTTTTCTTGAATTGGGTTTAACTAAATTAACATTGGGCCTTGACTTGGGCTTAACCCACTAATCACTAGGGCTTGATCATTCAAATGATTGGATTAATTAATAATCCAACTCAAATGAATTAGTCATTAAGTCTTAACTTAATTCTATAATACGAATCGTGTCCCATACGTACAATTCACGTATTATCTCCGTATACTACTCGTACAATAATTGTATTGTATTTCGTATTTACTCAACGTATTATACATAGATACTAAATAATATCACCAAATGTATATCACTCGCATTAACCCTAACGCCATTCCTTCTACGCATATTATTTCTTTCTCGAAAATCAATATACTCAACCCTTAGGTTTTAAGTCCGCAGGCGAAAACTGCGTTTGCCATAAATGAAATATTATTAGATATTCCATCTTATCACGATATTCTATCATTACACGTTTCTCGGAATTTCAAAATAATTCCCCGAACAGAAACGGATGAATAGTGTTTTTACGAAAAATTTCTCGGAAAATAATTATTTTCGTCTTGGAAATTCCAAATAATTATTTCTAACATGTAGCCAAAATACTAACCACGTTAGCACATTCTAGGTCATAGAACGACCTTCACATAGCTTACTCATAAAGAAATCAATTAAATTCATTTAATTCACATAATCAAATAAAAATTTAATCGTCATAAAAATCCGATTTTCTCGGGCGTTACAGTAGCCCGCACTCTTATGTTCACTATAAACACCCCTAAATTTCTATGGGGAGATGTTCTGACTGTTGCATTTCTTATAAATCGACTTCCTTCTGGAATTTTTGGGAACAAAAGTTCAATCTCTTTTCTCCAATACACGATAAGTCCTTCTCCTTCCCTCGAGTTTTTGGTTGTGTGTGCTATGTTCATGATAAATCTTCCACTCGGGGAAAATCAGTTCCCAAGTCTCTTCGGTGTGTTTTCATTGGTTATTTTCCAACCCAAAAAGGAAATAAATGTTATCATGCTTTTTCACACAAAGTCTTTGTCACTTGGGATGCAACTTTTTGGGAATTGGAATCTTTTTATTCTTCTTTACCTTCTCCACAGGGGGAATGATGTTATTGATGAGGAGAAGCTTCCTATTGAGGCTGGCATTACAAGTTTTGTTATACCATCTTCTCATGTTCCTGTTGTTGTTTCTGATAATTTTACATAGGAGGAGTTAACAGTTACAAGAGTAATATGCTAGACAAAATGTGACTGAGTTGAGAATCCATGTTCGAAGAGGCAAGAATAAGGTCACCATTTTTGCACCACAACACTAACCTTACTCAGAACCTAATCTTGATAATGCTAATGGTGAGAATCATAATCCTACTTGTTCTTCTGATGATACTGACATTCCTATTGCTCTTGGAAAAGGGGTTAGAGTTTGTACTCAACATCATATCTCTAATTTCTTATCCTATAATAAATTATCGGCATCTTATCACTCATTTGTTTCTTCTTTGTCTTCAATATCTGTACCACAGGGGTGGAGAGAAGTAATTAGTGATGGGAATTGGAAACAAACTATGATAAAGGAGATGAATGCCCTGAAAAAGAATGATTCATGGGAACTAGTTTCTCTTACTTACGGGAAAAAATCAGTTGGTTGCAAATGGGTATATACAGTCAAACAGAAGCCAGATGAGACAGTTGAGAGATTCAAAGCCAGACTTGTTGCAAAAGGGTACACTCAAACTCATGAAATTGATTACCAGGAGATATTTGGTTCTGTGGCGAATATGAACTTTGTTCATACCATAATCTCATGAGGTTAAATGCAAAGTCGACCACTGAACTTTTTCTGATATTTGGGTATTGAGCCCCTTTCTTCCGGTCAACGCAAATTGAGCCATTTTCTATTCAAAAATTTGGACTTTGAACCCCTAGGCGCCACATGTGCGTTGACCTGCTGACGTGACACACGTGACGCCTACGTGGCACACGTGGCAAGTTTGACGTGGTATTTAATATTATAATTTGACACGGGAGCATTGTTGACGTGGCTTCTTTTGATTTTTTCCCAAAAAATTGCCTTTGCAAGGATTTGAACTCACAACCTCACATTTGGAACATTGGCCATATGACCGCCGGAGCAACACAAGCCAACTGTTAATATTTTGCAAGAATTAATCTTTATAAGATTTCCCCATCTTGCCTAACATTAGCAGTTGTAGTACTAATAATAACAATAACAACAACAACAACAACAATAATAATAATAATAATAATAATAATAATAATAAAACAACAAAATTATGCTATTCTCCCGTGTTCATGCATCTTATGGTAAGCTCATAGCTCGTTGAGATAACATGTGCTTATGCAGATCATATTTGTATTTAAATCAAATTAATTCCAGAATTTTGTTTTCTTATTTTAGTTAAGAAATTAATTATTCATGCGAAAGATGGTGCTAAAATTTGGATTTTATATTTGTTGTTAAAAATTCTTTTGTTTCCAAAATAGATGTAAAAGAATATTAAAGGAGTAAGTAAGACAATAGGCTTTCAGAGATGTAAATTTTGTTGAATTTAAAAAATAATATTAATTAAATAATAACATAACTGATCAAACTACATAATATTAATTAATTTTTATTAGTTTTTTAGTGTTATGGGATTGATTATCTTTTTAGTTTTGCAATTAGTGAAAGGGAATCAGATCCCTTAGTTTTATCTTACAAGTGTTTATATGGACAGTTTTAAAAAATTTATATTACAAGGGATTGGTTTGATAAAACTAAGGATATTCTGCTATATTTGTACTTTTTTAATTGATCTGCTACACTTCTAAGATTATATTACAAATATCAAGAATAGTCCTAAATGATGATAAAATTATTTTTATCATACATTTGAGTAAAAAAATAATAATAAGTTCCTGGAAAAGGTTTATTGTTCGCACCACACGGTCATATGAGAGAAGTTTTTTTCGACTCAGATTGGGCTGACTCTATAGAGGATCACCGTTCTACGTCAGATTACTGTTCATTTGTTGGAGGTAATTTTGTTACTTGACGCAGTAAGAAACATTTTGTGGTGGCAAGATCCAGTGCTGAGGTTGAATATCGAGTTATCGCCTTGGCTATATGTGAACTAATGGGCCTTCAAACCTTGCTAAAAGATTTTAGTGTTACAACTAAAAGCTTATGTAGTTATTTTGTGATAATAAGGCAGCCATTAGTATTGCAAACGACTGAGTACAATACGATAGAACAACCCACATTGAGATTGACAGACACTTCATCAAAGAAAAGTTAACTAGTTGTCTTATTTGCTTATATTTTGTCAAAACAGAACATCAACTTCCATATATTTTGACTAAGGGTCTTAGTAATAAGATGTTTCATCCATTATGTTTCAAGTTGGGTATGCGAGACATCTATACACCAACTTGAGGGGAGTGTTAGAAGATATTCCATGATTGTAGTTTCCATAATCAGTGTGTACACATTATTGTAATTTAGGAATTATTATAATTGTAATTAGGATACTTGTGCATATATATATATATATATATATATATATATAATAGAGAAACATTATTCAATGAAATAATTTATTCAATTTTAACAGAATCCCTAAGCTTGGGAAGTTGTTATTTGTTCTGTACTTTATTTTTGGTGGATGTAATATAAGACAACTTTTAGCTTCTGTAGTGTTATATTTTTTGTTGATTATGCTTTATTACCTCTAAAGTTACAATCTCATTAGTCCAAGAGCAAGAGGAGAAGAGAAATCACATTCATATATTAGTTTGTACTTTAAAAACGAATAATAGTGAAATGTTAATGTTTTTCATTTTTCAACCATTGGGATTATATAAACAATTGGAAAATTTCAATACCGAACAAGCTGTAGTGGTTCTCTTATAGTTTGGTGGGTCGCAGTTTGAAGGTTGAAAGATTCAAGTCCTTTCTAGAGCAATATTGGGCTTGTGTTACAGCTCTTATTTGGTAATTTTGGTGATCAAGTGCTGTCTTCACTTTAATATGGCACCGCAATAAAACCATGTGTACTACTATCTGATTGAAATATTTACAGCTATTTTTTTATTTTATTTTTCTTTGAAGTTTGTCAATCCTAAACTCTGAGTTTACACTTACCATGTTAACTGTCCTGTGGAATAATTAACCTAATTATGTGAAAGTGGTGTCCCCATCTCTTCATTCCAAGTAGAATGTTCTTTTCTTGAAGAACCAACAAGACTTGCTAGGTGGAGATTATATCCCTGCCTTTATGTGCTGCAGGTTTTATACTCTTATGGTCCTGTCTACTGCATTATTTGGTAAACCTGCATTTAGGAATCTAATTTGCAATGGACTTGTCTTGGCTGAGGATGGGAAAAAGATGAGTAAAAGATTGAAGAACTACCCTTCACCTATGGAAGTAATTAATGACTATGGGGCTGTAAGTGTTACTACTATTAATGTTCAATTAATACAATCAGCCCCGGGGCCCAACCACTCTCTTTTCTGATATAGAAATGCATACGCATAACTTTCTACTTCTGTTTTGTATTCATTTTCAGCAATGATCACTATCTAATTTACGTTATTGTACAGGACGCATTACGATTATACATTATAAGCTCTCCAGTTGTGCGTGCTGAGCCTTTACGATTCAAAAAGGATGGAGTATATGGTGTTGTGAGTATTATTTGTAATTTATGTTTTTTGTTTTGTGTGTTTCATTGTGGGCTTTCTGTCGGTTTGATTTTCCTCAAATATTTTACTATTTCTTTCTTACTTTTCAGTTGATCCACTATTTCTTACTCATAAAATGATGTTTACACAGGTCAAAGATGTGTTTTTACCATGGTATAATGCATATAGGTTTCTTGTTCAGAATACAAAAAGACTCGAGGTTGATGGCCTTGCACCATTTACTCCTTTTGATCAAGCAACTCTCCAGAAATCTTCCAATGTACTTGACCAGTGGATCAACTCTGCAACTCAGAGTCTTGTTCATTTTGTTCGGCAAGAGATGGATGCTTATCGACTGTATACGGTTAGTTGTCTTTGAAATAGTATTGTGCAATATGCATTTTGAAATGTGCGTCAACAACTTTCTGTAGTAATTACACATGAATCATGCAATAACACTGGGGGTAAAAGAGAGATTGTTGAGGATAATTTAAGTTGGGATATTTAATGAAATTCTTGTATCTCCTTTATTCTTCTAAAAAAATCAAGTAATATATGTTTCTCATATTAGTTGAAGACTAGAAGTATTCCTACATGGGCATGGAAGCAGACTTGCAGTGTGATTTTAGGTTTGATTGTCTGACTGTATCTAATCGTTATTATAAGTTGGGTTAAAAAAATAGATATTATATGTATAAACAATAAACAAGTGAAAGATGTGAAGTTGTCGCCAGTTGATAGTCAGGGAACATTGTAAAAGGCAAGGTTTGGCATTTGAATCATTTCAGGTATTACTTTACTTTCATATTTTGTTCTGATATACTGTTCATATAGATGCAAGTTACGATTCTCCACTTCGTAGCTTCACATAACGAACTCGGTAGCTTCATTGTTTCCTGTAATGCACAATTAGAGAATTCTTTCCACAATTTACTTCTTTGATTAAGTCAAAGCAGAATGGATTCCGGTTATATGCTGTTTTACAAAAACTTTTCATTAACCTTTCCTTAGAAGCAAATTTATATAATAAAGAACATGGAAGCTCGACTCATACTGTCGTTAAGCATGCATTGTTGAGTACATGTAACATGAGCCAATCAGTGTACACTACTTCATACTGAGGAATTTATATGTTGAATCTTTATTTGTAGGTGGTTCCGTATCTCCTGAAATTTCTTGACAATTTAACAAATATATATGTCCGGTTCAACCGGAAGAGACTGAAAGGACGGTCAGCAGAAGAGGACTGCAGAACAGCACTTTCCACCCTTTACCATGTAACACTTTGATCTTGTGTTCTCTATACAGTTGTTCAGTAGTATCTCATGGATACCTGTTTTGCTATTATTTCATATTTTAGGATTTTATAACATGTGACATGTTGACTTACTTGCACAATGCACATTGTGTCACAGAATTGAAGATCTACATTCATGTCCATAATATAAATAAATAAAAAGAAAGGGCTCGAAGACAAAAGAATTAAAGCTTGCAAGTTTAGTACGGCTGATAAGAAATGTTTTGGTTACTAACTGAATCTGTTTGGAAGTGTCTATAAATATATTTGGTTTCAGCTAAAGAGAAATTCAATTGGTCTTCAAAATTTATTAATTCACATTTTAAAATTGAGAATCTAGTACTTAGCAGTGTTTTAAAAATCCCTGTCTAGGTCTGATTAATTCCCGCCTAGTCGCTAGACGGTCCTCTACCACCTCAATTTGTTTCGACGCCTAAGCCCTGCAGGCCTCTACGTTGAAACTCTACAATACTTGAAATGAATTTTTTAAAACTTAAAAGAATTTTTTGGGTACTTTTCATGTAAAATTTTAAAAATTGCATATACTATATGCTTTGTATAAACAAATAAACAAACAAATGATTGAAAACAAATGACTAAAACATAAAAACGCCTAAGAAAACATCTAACCTAATATAAAAACATGAGGTCGCTTAAACAAATAATATAAAACATGTATAATATAAAATAAACAAATTAACATGATATAAACATAAACAAATGAGAACATGTATAATTTTTTTATAAGCTAATTTTATAATTTTTATGTATGTAATTTTTATAAGCTAATTTTTATGTATGTATTTTTATATATACATGTATAATTTTTTGTATGTATAATTTTATATATACATGTATAATTTTATATATGAGAACATGTATAATTTTTATATGTATAATTTTGGGTAATTTTTATATATGATTGAAAACATGTATAATATAAAAATAAACAAATGAGATCGCCTAAGAAAACGTCTAGCCTGTCTAGGAAAATGCCTAGGCGACAACGCCTAGGCGGCCTATGCGCTAGGCACCCCCTCCGCCGCTTAGATCCGCCTAATGACTTTTAAAACAATGGTGTGCTCAGACTTTCTTTTCGGATGGGCCAATGATTATGTAAACTTGACAAATTTGACGGTGACTAACAACATTGATATTGAAACAATTCGGGTCAAATCCCGAGTTCAGAACAAATCTTGGGTTAAATCTCAAGTCCGAATCGAATTAAATTTATCCAAACAAGGTCTTAAACCACTAGCACAATAGTATCTTCTTGGGTCATCTTAGCCCATTACAGGCTCACCCAAAAGGTCATGACTGAAGATACTATTGTTAGTAACTTAATTCCTTAATATCATCTTGTCAAAAATGATGTAAATGTGGTGCAGTAGCTTTAAAGTGTTGTAAATAATTAATTAATGATAGTGTTCTATTGATTGTGGTTGTTACTAGGCTTGATAATGGGGCGGGTATGGTCTGGGGGATCCCTCCCCAAACCCACCCCGCCAATATGTAGTTATCCCCGAACCCGACCCCAAAAACAATACCCCAAATCTTAGCTTGTGGTAAAATTTCCTTCTATAACTAAACTCCAAATCTTAGCTTGTGGTAAAATTTCTGAATTCAGCTGAATGAGTGTTCAAAATTCGGAGGAAATATTATTGAATATCTTTTGATACTTCAAAATAATTATTGAATATTAGGACAAAATAACCATTATTGAATATAATAATCTACTTTTTTCTCTCTCGGACAAAGTTTCCAGTGCACGAATTTGGATACCATTTGAATTTACAACTTGCATTGAATTACGTGTTACTTGTCAACAAGCATTTGATAATAATCTATGGATCCAAATTTTTTCTGTGATTTTTAATCAAATTTTAGTGTTAAATTTCCTTTATCATGAAACTTCAGGGTTGAATTTAAAGATATACTAGTTTGAAAGAAAACAACAAACTGTAATTTTTTTTCATGTGTCATTAACTTCATTTTGTTATTTTACTTTTTCCTTTTTACTTGAGACATTAGAAAAAACGTTATTCCAGTTCATTTCGGTCTTTCCTCTTTTGACTGCCATCTATTCTTCCAGTTTTATCCGGATCTTACATTTTTATGATCTTGGCTATGGATATAGGTGCTTCATTAACTTTTTACTTTTTTTTTTTGTAAAGCAATGGCTCCATTTACTCCATTCTTTACAGAGGTTCTATATCTTGGCTAGAACATTTCTTGTAAAACTTTTACATTCTTTACAGATCAGAAGAAAGCATTCACTATTGCAAATTTCCTGAACTAGAAGGGAAGGTACTGTTAAACTTTTACTTGATGCTTTATATGGTCTCTGTTGTTTTTACAAACTTCGTTGTATGTTTTCTTTTTCATTTCTTCAAATGATTTCATAATGACAAATATATTAATTTTATATCAGAGAGGAGAACGGCTTGAAGAAAGTGTTACTAGGATGATGACAATTATTGATCTTGCGCGCAATATCCGTGAGCGTCACAATAAACCTTTGAAGACGCCACTCAGGTAGTGTTTTTGGATTCCTTCTTTTTTTAACTTTTTGCTCGTCTGTAATTGAGCTGCTTATATGATGATGTTTACTCATTGTATTCCCTTTCTCGAGAAGTGATCTTGTTTTCTTAAACCCAAATTATTCCAGGGAGATGGTTGTTGTACATCCAGATGCAGAGTTCCTTGATGATATTTCTGGAAAACTCAAAGAGGTCTGTGATAGCATTTATGCAATTTGAAGTTATGCAGGGAACTAGTATCTCTTTTAAGAGACATTAGATTCTTCCAAGTTTGTTGGATATTTTTTTCTCTCCCTCTGTATTTTTTTTGTTTATTATTATCATCTTCTTTGGGTGGCTGGGGTCTGTGAATATATTAATACAAATTTTTGTACATTTCTTTTCACTTTTTGTAAATACCAGGCTAGTTTAGTAGGTCTTTTATCATATACCTCTGGAGGATGCATATATTTTGGGATTGTGTGGATGATACCGAAATTAGCAACGTATTCCCTCAAGGGCTGGGTAGATTCTAGATCTAGTAGAAGGCATAGAAAGGGAAACAAATTAAGCATTCATTGGTTGTAGAATTTATCAAGAGATCAGATTAGTGGTTTTTTTTATTAGGAAAGGCCAGTTATGCAGTTTCAGTTTGTTCCTTTGGCTTTGATGTGGTGTATCCTGGCTTTGTAGTTTCTTTTGTATATTTTATTAGTGACTCAGCATTGTGAGCATAATATTTTCTTTGTGCAACCTTCTATACAGTGGGTTCTCTACATGGATGGATATAGACAGTAGGCATTGGCGTCTCTGTCTTCCCATTTTGGCAGCTTTTTATTTGTATTACTTTAGTTATCAGTATGTACTATAGTTTGCTGCTACTTGTGCACATTGAGAAATTCATCATAATTTGAGACATTTAGTGTGTTGAATAACCCATTTCCCATTTTATGTTTTATGTTTTTCTTTTTTTGTTAGTAACCCATTCCCCTTTCTACTCACCTTGCTTTTTATGTTTTCAATTTTTGAAACCAACTTTGATTATGCTGAACTAAAACTTTTCATAAATTATTAATTTATTTATCTTTTGTTTTGAGGGATTTTTTATGATATGCACTGGCACCAGCTCCTTTTTTTTTTCTTTTCAATTTTATGGGATTAAACTATAAGAAATTAATTGTATTTTCATTTTAGCATCCTGTCATATTGGTGAAAATAACTTTTTTGTTTTTGGTATTTATCTTTTTGATATTATTTCCTGTTCTCTCTCTCTCTTAAAATTCTACTTCAGATAATCAGATTATATTTGATCATTATTGGATCTAAATTTTTGTAAGACTTACGAGTAAAAAATGTGGACTCTTGAAACCATGGTTAACTCTTTGAATATTTTTTTCCAGAATGGATTCCCATATTTTAGTAACAATTACACCGGGATGAAAATTATTAAGTATTTAGTTTTCTTTGAAGCTCTCTTCTTCTGATTGGAAGAAATATTATTCTCGGCATTCATTTAAACCTTTTTATGAATGCTTTTATGTGTTTAATTTTTATTTATCTGATATTTTAGAATATCAAGTTTAGATTTTAGAAATATACTTGAGTACAATTTAAAGCTGAAGGGTTTTTGTATTTATGACTACTGTGAACAAAACATTGAAACCTTAACATTTTGAATTATTTTCTTGGTTGAGAAATTACCATTTTCATGTTTATGAGTTTAATGCCTTGTTATCCATAATGCATTTTACATTCACAATAAATCGATATGTAGAACCATTAATCAGAACTACTAAATATTTCACTTCTTCTATTATTTATTATTGGCATTGCAGTATGTGCTAGAGGAACTAAATGTACAATCTGTTGTTCCATGCAATGATCCTTTGAAGTATGCTTCTTTGCGGGCGGAACCTGATTTTAGGTATTTAGTCTAATATATCTGCCAAAGTTCTTTCCGTGTTTATTTCCTTGATACTTGAGTTTCTTATTATCTGCGTGTGTTTTTTTAGTGTGTTAGGTAAAAGACTGGGAAAATCAATGGGAATTGTTGCCAAAGAAGTCAAGGCAATGACACAAGAAGATATATTAGCTTTTGAAAAGGCTGGTGAAGTTGCTGTCAGTACACATTGTCTGAAGTTGACTGATATCAAAGTGAGTAGTTCTCCCCCTCCTTCTCATTTTCAGTCATGTTAAGGAGAGTAATTGAATCAACTTGATTCTTTTCTGGTAGTATCCTTTATTATGAATCTATGACAGAATTGGTTATCCATGTAAAAATTAGTTTAGTTGTTGCTAAGAAACGAATCACATTTAATGGAGAGAGTTGTCAAGACACTAGACGAGTGTGGGGGATAATTTCCTGTGGAGATGCCGAATTGTTTCAAAATTCTTTTGGTCATTTGTGTGTTTGTGCATTTGGGTGTTTGAGCATTCATCTGTTCCTCTACATTTATCGAGAGATTGAACTTGGGCTGCATTGGTCATCTGTTATAGAGCATCTTGAAGGGTGGTAGTTTCTGATATTTGTAAGTGGGTAGTTCCGTTTTGTCGTGCTTATCTTCCACGAGGACTTCTTGTCATCTGTTATCTATCTTGTTTTTAAATATATACTCCCCCAGTTCAGAAATATCACTTTATGTTCTAGTTTTTCTAAAAACATATTTTTTTACATTATATTTCAAAATATTTTTATATTCTCAATATAATTTTTTATTTTTATTTTTATATATTCATTAGATAGTTGTATGTAATATTTTAAACTATATCAAATGTAGTTGAAAATTATAATGTATAAATGTCTTTTCAGTCCGTCAAACACTCTAAAGAAAGTTTCAATTGTTATGGAACGGAGGAAGCATTATTTTTTCCCGTATGAGAAATCCTTTTTAAGAGAATAAAATTTAATCTTGAACATAATTTTTTGTTGAATAAATGAAGTCTTTGATGTATTGAAAGCTGATTTGTTAATTAATAGGTAGAAATCGAAAATCTTTATTTTCAGCACAGATTCGTCATGGGTAATATAATCTCTAGCGGTAGCTAGACTTGGATTTAGGCTGTACTAGTGATTCAATTGTTGCTGCCATATATCATTAATATGTGATTTTTTGGCAGCATTTGAAAACTTCCTGAATTGTATTAGCTGTACCTTTTCTAGAATGCAACTTCTGCATAATTATTGGTGAATTGGAATTTCGAAGTGAAAACATATATAAGATTTTTGTGTTGCATATATTGATTTTGTAGATCATTCGGGGATTTAAACGTCCTGATGATAGGACAGAAGAAGAAATGGATGCAGCAGGGGACGGTAGGGATCACAATTAGTTTTAATGTAATGTCTGTAACTTGATTTACATATTTCCCTGACTGTTTTACGCACCCATGTTTTAGGTGATGTGTTGGTAATATTGGATTTGCGTCAAGACGAGTCACTATTTGAGGCTGGGGTAGCTCGTGAGGTATTTGCAACTAATTATTCTTTTCAGAAATGAATTTATTTATGTCTTATGAGATATTTTTTGTTCCTTTTTTTATTTTTTATTTTTATAAATATATTTTTGAATGTAAAAAATTTCTGATGAATTTGTTGTTTAAAACATCGAGCAGATTGTAAATAGGATCCAGAAATTACGAAAGAAGGCTGCCCTTGAACCTACTGACATGGTGGAGGTTTACTTTAATTCATTGGATGAAGATAAAGCAATATCGCAAAAAATTTTGAATTCTCAGGTAACATATTTTTGTTAAATTTGTTGACACTAGTTCTTGAATAAATTACTTTATTACCATTTATTATTGACACGATTGAACTTGACTGATATGTTTTTAGCCTTTTTGGATTTTCTTACGAGTGTTTTTGGGGTTATAGATGACCATCGACCAATAGATACTTGGTCTTGTAGCTGTTACTTTAGATATATGTTACGGATTTTTTTTAAAGTCAGTGTTTGAGAGTTTATGTTATTGCACATTGCTCGCTGCACGTAATGTTTGATTGTTCAGAATACTTGTATCAACTTGAATTAATAATTGATCCAGTAAGTTGCTGATCTTAAAGAGTATCTATGTCATTAGCTTAAACTTATGTCTTGTACTAATATGGGAGTAATATACCAACATTTTTTATGGTCCAAAACATAAGTTTCCAATCTCATACCTGAAAACTAGAGATTAATACATTTAAAATCATGAAATTTTTACTGAATGCAGCCTAACCCAGAAGAAGTTTAAAAGACATTGGAACCTAAAGTTGAACAAATCGTTCAATTTAGTTTTATTCTTCAAATATGTTGTTGGACAAGTTAGAATGTAGATATACCTTACTATTCATAGTTCAACATTATGGAGTTTGCATTATGAACTGAGGGAAATGATGGTGTCCAAAATGTGGAGGTTTAACTTTACCATAGTTGTAATATATTTGAAGAACAAGGTTTAGTTGACTAGTTTATTCAACTTTAAGATTCAATGGTGGGGACTTGGTAACAGAGGTAAAAGATGTAGAGAAGATTGAGAGAAAAAAGAGAGGTAACAAAGATAAATAAGCAATAATGCTTCTCAATAAAATTGTAATAGTCAATGAATGAATAATATATAGGGGTTACAATGATTTTATAGGACCAATTAAAATCCCTAAACTTGATGACCAAGAAAATTCCTAAATAACCTAACTAGCTAAAGAAATAAAATCTCTTATAATCTTCTAAAATTAATAAGTATATTAAATAAAAGCTATTTGAGAATAATCTCCTTGTTGGGCTATTTATTGGAATGGATTTCCACCAAAAGTAACATTGATCAAACCAACATGGTGGAGACCAGGTAGGGTTAGAACAGAGGTAAAAGAGGTAGAGAAGATTGAGAGAAAAGAGAGAGAGAAGAGAGAGAGAGGTAACAAAGATAAATAAGCAATAATGCTTTTCAATAAAATTATAATATTCAATGAATGAATAATATGTAGGCATGCTTTTATAGTACTAACTAAAATCCCTAGACCTGATGACCAAGTAAATTCCTAAATAATCTAACTAGATAAGGAAATAAAATCTCTTATAATTATCTATTAAAATTAATAAATAAATTAAATAAAAGCTATTCTATAATGATCTCCTTCTTGGCCCTATTTATTGGAATGGATTTCCACCAAAAGTAATATTGATCTAACCAAGTTGGGTGGGTCCTTTGGGCTTGTCCTACATCATTCAATGTCTTATAAAATAATTCAGGGTTTAAACGGCTAAACGCTAAAACCGGGGTTTAAATGTTTTGAATCCTGAAATTTATATATTTTATCCTAAATATATATAAACATGTTTTTTAGTCAGAGTTACTGTAAATAGTAAATGAATCTGCTCCTCCATTTCAAATTGATTGTCATCTTGAACACTAATGTCGGGACGGATTTTAGTATCCAACACATTTAGAGAATATTTTTTCATTTAGAGACTATTTTTATTTTATTTTATTAATTATTCAAATTATTCTTTAGTATCTGAAGTGAAATTCTGAAAAACAAAGGAGAAATATAATGTCTAAATGTGCCGTAAACATGTCCTGAAATATGTAATGTACATCGTATGAAACATGAAGCTCACTTGGGATGGTGGGGTAATAGGTTACATATGAATTTAATTATCCTCGTATAAGGTAAAAAAAGTAGCTGAATTATTATAAACAAAGAGAATAATTTCTTCTTTTTCAATGTGCAGGAATCATACATAACAGGTGCACTTGGTTCTTCTTTGCTTCCTTCATCCAAGATTCCACCGCACGCTGTATGTGGTCCACTTTCACAACTCAATTAAGTTGATAAGTTGTGTCATATATACTTTTCTGAACTATGCAACTTTCATTTTATTCAAGCTGATACATCATTAGAATTATCATTATTACTTGTGTATATGGATTGCTGCCAAAAAATATTTTGGCCTTTGATTTCCTAATGAGATATGGAGGTATTTTGGGTGATAATTGAGGTTCAACTACATTTGTTGAAATGCACAATCTGGAAATGTTCGGCAGAGCCCAAATAAGTCTTGTATATCTAGTCTAGAAATTACCTTGATGAGAATATACTGAAAATTACCAATTCTAACCCATCAAAATAAAACATTAAGGATATACATAAATTATGTCAATTATAGAACTGATGAAAGGAAAATAGATCTGAGGAAAGTATCCAAGGGATGAGAGATTCTCTGTATTATAAAATATCTGTACTAAATTCGGTCATGGTTGAGTCATGCTCAAGTATTAAGTAATAACTTGCTTCCTAAAAACTGGAGAAAATATAACTTATTTGTTGCGAGAATTAGCTGTGTGCTCTTCCTTCTTCCATCTTCCATCTTCCATCTTCATAACTTGTTTTTGCAAGAATTTGCTATGTCTTCTTCCTATTGCTATCCTCGCTTCTTCCTTCAGTTTACATCTGTTCTTTTTTAATTCCAATTGGAAGATAATTATCAAATTTGGTAACCTCGAACGCTTAGAAACCATTTTCTTGGAAAATTTTAGAATTATTTTGTTTGTTGCTCCTTTCTATTATCTTTTATCCATTAAAGATTGAACCTGTCCTTGTTTTATCTAGAGTTCAATCCGGGGAAATGTTGAAACAAGACCTAATTATTAAGAATTATGATTAGGCCTCGTACTCTATTGAAATTTTGAGAATGGTAAATTGACCCACCCACACCATGTGTCTCCGGCCCTCTTCAACAACCCATATTCTAGTTAATCCCACCGGTCAATAGGTTGGTGCTAGAAGGAATTTTATCAGTCTCTTTAATGAAACATATCTCATTTCGAGATATACATGATACATCCATGATTGTTTGGACAACAATGATTAGTAAATTTATATATGGAAAATACATTAGCATAAACTTTCAAGTGACAGTGTTTGCGCTTATTTTAGACGAAAATGATTACCCACTATCCAATTGGTTTTGAGGGTTTCGTTAGTTGTGGTTTCCAAGCTAACATAAAACAAGTTGCGTCATGGCCTACAGTACCACTGCTTCTTTTACCAAAGAAGAAACACAAATATTGTTAGGTGGGGATATGGGTGTGATGAAGGGAAGAGGAAGACACTTGAATTTCAAAGGGCCTTGTTATTGTTGTTAACCTATATTCCTATGGATAAGTTGGACACAGCGATCTTTTATGTTTTATCATGTGGTGAATAATTTATCTTGGGAAATTTGGTGACATTTATAACATCTTCTATATGGCTAGGATTCAATGATCGCAAACTGTCTTAATGATATTCTACTTGACGGTAGGACTTTGTCTACTATATTCACATTTAATACACAACTTTATTAAGAAAAATAGGAGGAAATGAATGTTTTACCAAAAAGAGAAACATAAAAGGGGTAGAAAAGTAGGGATGCTTCTCAGTTATTTTTTAAGACAGCGCTTTGACTCTTGGAGATTTCTGATTTGAGTTGGTTGCATTTGAACCTTATCATTCAATATTCATACACTATCTGGTGTTCTACTTGCAGGAGGTCATCGCGGAGGAGAACTTTGATGGCATTTCGAACTTGAAGTTTGTCATCACTTTAGTGAGACCAGCATCGGTGTTTTCTCGGTGATTCTGTTTTCAATTGTTGAGTCCTACAGTTTAAATTCTAGAAAAGAAAAAAAGAAAAAGTCTAGAAATGAAAGATTCCATAGTCTTTCAATTCAAATATCAATATTTTTATCTTTGAAGAAAATAGATCCTACCAAAATTGAGGCACCACAGCTATTGTTGTTGTGTGATTGGAGAAGCACAATATAAAAGAACTATTCTAGGGAGTTGATAAATGGAGAGAGAAGAAAGTTTCATCTAAAGCAAAGTTCAGTTATAATTGTTTCATTTTCTTTCCCTTTTCCTCATCTCATTATTTCTCTTCTATCCAAGTAAAAAACTCGAAGAGCAGTGTTTATTCTCTTCTATTCTTTACTTATTAATAGCCCACAAAACAGTGTAATTTCGATGGTGGTGTGTGACAATTTTAAGTAGTATTTTCTATAAATTCGTAGAATTTCAATAGTAAAAAAGTACATATGAGGTGGTTTCAACCCTTGAGCACTATTCGAGGTGGTCAAAATCAAATTCCTCACGGGTCAAACCTATGTCCTTTAAGGTAATTATTTCAACCACGGTCCACAAATAGATTGTTTGTAGGCAATATACTTTCCAGGATATTTAAGCCTTGAATAAATTTAAGAGTTCCAAGCAATTTACGTTC
Source organism: Panax ginseng (assembly GCA_020205605.1). Lineage (NCBI taxonomy): Eukaryota > Viridiplantae > Streptophyta > Magnoliopsida > Apiales > Araliaceae > Panax > Panax ginseng. The sequence goes on from CM035143.1 coordinate 90,351,364, forward strand.
AGGATATTTTAGTTTTGAAAAAATAAACCATCTTTTGAGTGATGCTACTTTGTGATAGTAGGTGCTTTTCTAGAAAATTTTATGAGAATTATTTTTCTACAAGATTACTCTCATATTATACTCGCTTTTTTAACACTAAAAAATTGATAATTTAATGTGAATCATTGATATGCCTTCTTAGTATCAACGCAACTTTGTAACATGATCGCACCCCGACCCTGGTGTAACATCCCAAACCGGCAATAGACTTAACTGTTACACGTCGTAAGATCAAAGTCTTACACAACAATAATATTAATCGCCTAGCCCAATCAAAACAATTCAACAATAATTTTAAACTAAACTCAACAATAAACATCTTTCAATCCAGTTTAAATGAAATATCAATAAATACCAAATCGAATAACAGATGTAGTTTTCCAAAACTAAAAGTTTATCAAAATTCAAAATTATAATAAATAATATCATAAACTAAACTCTAGCTATCCAAAGCGTATAAAATAAGTGCTCAATTTTCAACGATAGATTCTGTAAAAATTTGTAATGTAAGGGGTGAGCGATGAAACCCAGCAAATAACAATCCTTCCTATCTAGTCGGATCAAGTACCATTTGTAAAACATTTTTTCGAAAATCTTTTAGTTCGATAACAATACTAAATATACTTTTCAAAACTAAAACAGATAATTACAAAACGAATTTCACGTACAAAAATGATTTCAATATATACAATATATCTTTTAATCAACAGCCTTATAGACTAAGGTTACAGTAGTCCTGTAACACGGCCCAAAAGTTTGATAACATCAATGATCATGCACTGTAAGACCCCAACTTTTTATGAATAAAGATTTAATTTATTTAATTATTATTTTGAATAATACTGTGTTGATTTGATATAATATTTTAGTTATCGGTGAAATGTACAAATTTTACAAAGTAAGTAAGTGGTCATAAAATATTCGTTTGGTCGAGAAATATTCTTTTTATCGGGGAATATCCGTACGACGGCGCAATCATTGGTGGACCACATAACAGAATAACTGTCGGATATAGAAAGTGACAGAAATAACCTTTTATAAAAATAACAGCAAAATTTTTACCGTTAATTGTTGAAATATCCGGTGATAAAAAGTACAGTAATACGCGTGGTTGCATAGTAGCACACTGTATTTCACAATATTTTTGGATTATTGATTCTTACGTAAGAAGTCACTCAATTTCATTCAATAATTGCCACATTAATTATTGCACAGTTTCTTATATTATTGATTCAATTATTGTCACAGTTTCATCTGCACAATATTTTATATTATTAAATCAATAATTGACGCAACACAATTATTCATATTATTAGTTAGCATTATTGGCAATGTCTAGAAAGTTCTGCCGAGGAAAGGGGTTGGTTATATAATTGGGCGCCAATAAGGATAAATCCTTATCGGAAAGCCCCCTCTTTCTTGGGAATGATCTGGTTGTTGATATTGTGAGCTTATAATATTAATTATTATGTGGTGGATATTGGTTCAATTTTTATGAAAATGAAGGAATTCAACATGAGATATTTGTTGAAAATTTGACATATTTTTCTGTGGAATTACAATTATTTTCTTTGATAAAATATTCATTCAAATATATTATTATAATATAATAATATTATTATAATATATATTTAAGCATGTGAATATGTTAAAGGTACGTGGAGGTGAGAAGCTGGCTTTGCATTCCTTTATTTTTCAAAATCAAGTACTGCATTATTTCTTTTAAAAACCATGTGCTGGTTTGTTCTCCTGCAAAGGGAATTCAACTCTTTTCTTCCAAATTTGTGGGCCCCCAACCAATGAAATGTAAGTTAGGCATATGTTAGGCTGAGAAAGAAAAGAAAATTAGGCAGAATTATTATTTTCTCTTCGAGGTTGCACTATAAAAGGAGGGCAACCCTCCATCCTAAATCTCACAAAAAATCTCAAGCATTTTTACTATAGTATTGTGAGTTTTTCTTTTGAGTATAAGAATACTTTGAGCGTAATTTTTTGTGCAAGATTTTCTCGTAATAATATCCGATATTCCAGTCAAATTCAGTTTCTACTAAGGTAAATGATATTATTTTTTGCAATACTCGTAAGAAATATTATTTTCTTTCATACTCCATATTATGAAAAGGATATTATGTGACGCCCCCAAAATAGGTATACATCACCCATCTTGAGTCGCCAAATACATGGTACAGAATATAAATACAAACTTAATTATACAACTGTCGTGTAATATACAACAATACATAAACTGAGAGTTTTAATAGGAATATTGTCATCTAGACAATATCCACACTCAAAGGAGTACTCATTACATTTATTGTCACACTATTTAACAGAATATTGAGGACTACTAATGCTATCGTCTGGACCGTCACTCCTTTCCCCGACTCGTCCCAGTTATATTCTCATTTCCTGAAGAGAACAGGGAAAGAAAGAGTGAGCTCAACTAGCCTAGTAAGAAATATTATGACTAAGATAATGCAGAATAAATTATCAATAGTCTTCAACAATGTTAAACTGATAAAATACAATAGACATCAAGTTTAACTGCAGCAGAATAAACAATCCATTAGAAGAGTCAAGTAGAGTATGATATCTACTATCTTCTATGATTTAAAATATTTTTATCAATTTTTATCGCTGAGACTCAGCTTAATAAATAAACCACATCATCTAATCATCCCTGTATTACGGACCAAGGATATTCATTAAATCATCAACGGTCATGACTATACCGAATAATCCCTGGTCATAATCATACCAAAAACTGTTCATCAATGCATTATAGGCCACTGAGGACTTTTACCACATCATTCGTCACATTACGGTCCTGATTACACCGAATAATCCCTGGTCATAATCACACCAAGTTCATCTATGCACGTAAGCCAAAGATGACTTTCATCACAATATAAGCATGAGAATGATGACAATGATATAAGCATTAATCAAACGAAAACAATCACTTAATAAACTCATAATCTAATATTATAACAATATTTTAATCACTTCTTAAACTTATAAACAATTTATTTCAATTGTTTACACTTTACCAAATAATGCATTTAATCATTCAAAAATGCAATACTCATAAGATTTCATCACCAATGATCAAATCCCTTATCAAAAATCTGCATATACCCTATATAGGATTCCCAAGCCATAAAATCCTATTTTCTAATTTTGTTACTTCACATAACATATTTAACTCATATGTTCGTAACAAAACCATTTTCATGAAAAATTACCAAATCAACTTGTTATTTTTCTATCCTTTGCCCAAACATATATACATATATTTCATACATAACAAGTATTTTTTTATAATTTTTCAACTCCCTTAAGTATTTTTAAAAAATCAATTTCTAATTAATTCCTTAAGAAATTAGCTACCTCAAGTTTAACTCCAGAAATTCCCAAATCTTGGCAGGAAAACATGTTAATGTGAGCTTCTAGTTTAAATTTCATGGTCATCGGAGTTATAGAACTCCAGTTATAGCATTTTTCGTCAGAAAAACCTAAATATTAAAATAGTCATAACTTGCTCATTTTAAGTCGGAATTAGCTCATTTTTGGACTGGAGGTACTTTATACCATATATTTTCATGTCCCAAAAGGCCGAATTTATTTCACAAGCTAAGTGGCAAAAATGCCCTTTTAAACTTCCTCGACAAGAGCCTTTTGGTAATTTGCAATTTTGACTCCTTTGCTAAAATCACCAATACATAAAATCTACAACACCTTTTTAAGTGATTCCACTTGGATAAGTTAGAAAACTCATAGATCTAACTCTAGAACTTGACCACACTTAAAAATTCGAAATATAATAGGAGATATGGTCAATTGAATTTCATACTCTATTTTTACCAAAAACAGATTTTCAACCCTTTATGATTTCTAAGAAACTATCATGTTTTCACATAATAACCAACATAACTCATCATGACAGTGACATAATAATTCAATAAAATAAGTTCAAGAATAAGTTTTAAAGATTTATACGTTAATTTATCCTGAACTCAATAATGTCCAAATTGTTAACATGATATTGCTTTGTGAAGAAAAATTCAAGAATGCTCAGAAGAATATTTCCACGAAAAGATACTGGATGAAGCGCAAATATCCAGGATATTCCACTAATTTCAAGGAATATAGAAGCCAAAACTTTAACCAACTGAGTATAATAGAATGTATGAAACTGCAAATAGATTTTCACCTACGCCACGCAGTAATCCACGATATCATGCATCATTTCCACAATTTAATAAGGAATGAATACAAAGGATCATTCACCATGCATGTGGTAATCCACATAGACAGGTTATGCCAACAGAATAATAAAGAATATAATAACATAAGGATTCACCATCCGCTCGATAGATCGCATGCATAAAAGTTATTCCCAATGTATAATAAATAATGGAACCAGTCCCAGATAAACGCATGCATGGATATATATTCCGGCGTAATAATAAATAATGGAACCAAGTCCCACAGAACGCACAAAAACAAGATATTCGACATAATAATAAATAATGGAACCATGTCCCACGAAACGCGCATGCATATGATATTATTCGAATAATAATAAAGAACGAAATATTAGAAGAATTTCACCATGTATGCGATATTAGATAAAACAAAGAGTTATTCCAATGTAATAATAAGAATGGAATAATGAAGAATTTCACCATGTATGCGGCTTGGCATATACATGTTATTCCAACATAATAATAAAGAATGGAATAACAGTAAGTTCTCTTCATGAATACGAAAAGAAATAATACCCTTACCTTAGAAGAAACTTGATATTGGAGTAGTGAAGTAGCGTAATACTTTTCTTCTTTCTCTCTATAGTTTCTCTCTCTAGAGTTTCAAAGAATTCGTAAGAAATAATGAAGGAATGAGCTTCTATTTATAAGAGAATGGATCTAATAAGAACTAATTCATGAAACGGTCCAGATTGATTTACTTTTAAACGGAAGGTCCATATTGATTTACTATTAAAACTTAAAGCAACCGTCCATACCGATTTACTATTAAAACTTTAAACCAAATGATCCATATTGATTTACTATTATAACTTTCCACCAAATGGCCTATATTGATTTACTATTATATCTTCAACCAACGATCCATATTGATTTACTATTATAACTTCAACCAACTCATTCTAAAAATTATCACATCTCCTCATGGAATAATATTGTACCCAAAAATGATTTGGACCGAAAAAAATATATTTTTGGGTGAATAGTACCCCGTGAATAGTAACTCATGAATAGTAACTCATGAATAGTAACTTATGAATAGTAACTCATAAATAGTAACTCGTGAATAGTAACTCGTGAATAGTAACTCGTGAATACTACTCCAACATGAAAAGTGCCCCGAATACCCGTTTGAACAATATAACCCCCAAACATTAATTATTATCGAAACAAATGTCGATTTTCACTAACACAAATAATTTCAACACAATGGAACTATAAAATTCATCTTTAATCAATACGAACTTATTCATCATTAATATTATAATTCACAATATTTAACAACCAGGTCGTTCCCAGGAAAGAGGGGGCTTTCCAATAAGGATTTCTCCCTATTGGCGCGCAATTAGGTGACCAAACCTCTCCTTGACAGAACTTCTAGACATTGTAAATATTATAATTTAATAATATGAATAATTTTGTCGTCTCAATTATTGATTTAATAATATAACATATTATGCAGATGATATTGTGACAATAATTGAATCAATAATATGAGAAATATGATGCAATAATTACTATAGCAATAATTGAGTATAACTGAGTGACTTCTTACGTAAGCATCAATAATCAATATCGTATTCTACTATGCAACCACGCGTATTACTGTACTTTTACTACCAGGTAGTTCAACAGTTTTAACGGTAACACTTTCGCCGTTATTTTTATAAAAAGATAATTCTGTCGTTTTCTTACTACGACAATACTTCCGTTGTGGGGTCCACCAATGATTGTGCCATCGTACGAATATTTCCTGTTAAAACGAATATTCTCCGACCAATCGAATATTCCCCGACACAACGAATATTATATAAAAACTTGCATACTTTACAAAATTTATAAATACTACCCACAACTATAACATTATATCAAATCCACACCATAATATAAAAAAAATATTTCGAGAAATTTAAATCTTTATTCATAAAATTTGGGGTCTCACATATTATTTTATTTTGTATTCCTAAATTTAAACTTACTGGTAGGTATTGCTTCTATAATATCTGAAATGATTAAAATTCCTTAAGTTTTTCCCTTCATCTAATATCATTTCACGGGAATATTGGTCTGAACTTTCTTGATAAATTTCCATATTTTCATGTCGGGTTACTATTCATGAAGTACTATTCATGACAAAAATTAATTCTTTTATGTCCAAATTATGTTTGATACATGAATATCATTCTTGAATTTTACTTCACAAATAGTTATCATGTTGACAATTTGGACATTTTTGAACTCTAGATAAATTGAATTATAATTCTCTAATATTTATCCTTTATCTCACTTGATTGAATCTTTATATCATTGTCATCATCCTCATGCTTATATTGTATTTGAAGTTATCTTTGGCACGTAGTGCAAAGATAGACTGCTGATTGGTATGATTATGACCAGGAATTGTGTATTGGTATAATCATAACCTTTAATGTTACAGATAAGGTTTGTGGTGAAAGTCCTCTTTGGCCCGTAGTGCATAAATGAACATGTGTTTGGCATGATCGTGATCACTGGTGATACTAACGAATATCCTTGACCCCCGTAGTGCATGGATAATTCGTTGGTTTGAAATATTTATTGAATGATGTTATATGGATAAAATATTGATGATGAACTTTTAAATCATAGAAGATAGTATATATCATGCTCTACTTGACTCTTCTAATGGATTGTTATTTTCGCTACAGTTATACTCTAAAACTTTTTGTCTATTGTATTCTATCAGATTTTTCCTTGTTGTGGACTAAGGATAATTTGTTCTACATTATCTTAGTCATAATATTCTTTATTGGGCTAGTTGAGCCCTTTTCCTTTTTGTTCCATTGTTCTTCTCAGGAGGCGAGAATATAACTGGTACTAGTCGGGATGTGGAGTGATGGTTCAAGAAAGTTATTATAGTAGTCCTCACTATTTTGTAAAATAGTGTATCAATAATTGTAATGCGGACTTTATTTGAGTTTGGATATTGTCTACAAGACAATATTTGTACTAAAACTCACAGCACATGTGTTGTCATATTTTGCACGACAATTGTATTAATGAAGTTTGTATTTGGTTTCTGTACCATGTATTTGGTGACTCAGAATGGGTTGTGTGGACCTATTTTGGGGGCGTCACAGTTGGTATCAGAGCTTAGGGATATGATCTCTGATGGAGATCTGGGGTTAGAACTAGGAAGGGAGAGATAAGTAAAACCTTCGCTAGTGTGTCCTACCTAAGCTTATTTGTTATTGGTCGGTCAGAATATAAGGATAATATGTGGCATGTGAATTTCCTTAATTAACCCTTGTTTTGTGGCAGTGTTTGAGAATGACATCTGAAAATTTTGAAATGAGCAATAGAGCACATGAGACTATTGAGACACCGACAATCAACAATCAGGAGGATAATATGCATCAGGAAGGCAATAATCTTCCTGTAAACAACAACACCGACCAAATGATTAATGATGGGATGTTTAGGAGCTTTCTACAATTCATGCAACACCAAACGAGAGAGACTCCTGTTCAAAATGCAAGTGAAAACAATGGTAACTCACGGCTGGTCACTGCTAAGCAATTCAAGGAGTTGGGACTGCCGGAGTTCTTGGGAAAGCCAGAACCGCTCAAGGCAGAGACATAGATTAAGCAGATTACGAAGATATTTGATGTCTTGGGATGCACTGAAGAGCAAAAGATTCCCTTTGCCACCTTCATGTTGCGCGGAGAGGCAGATTACTGGTGGAAATCTGTAAATCGTACTCATTTGTCCGCACTTAAGATATCTTGGGAGAGGTTCTAAGAATTGTTCAACGACAAGTACTTTCCAGAAAGTATTCGTCACATGAAGGAGGTGGAATTCATCAAACTGGAGCAGAACAATATGACTGTATCGCAATACGAGATAAAGTTTACGGAGTTATCTCGGTTTGCATCTCATTTGGTAGATAATGAGAAGCGAATGACGCGAATGTTTCTAAGAGGTTTGAAACCCGAAATTCATCAACATCTTATCTCTCATAAACTTTGCATGTATTCAGATGTGGTGAATAGAGCCCAATTATTGGAGCAGGATTATGAGTCAGATCAACCAAAAGACAGCTACCGGCACCATGCTAATAGTCATACCAGTGGCAACAGTCATCAAAGCGGTGATAACCAGCATGCCAGAAATGGTAACCACTTCGGTGGTAATCATGACCAAGATAATAGAGGAAATGATTCAAATGGAAATTTTTAGAAGAGAAGATTTAACAATGACGGAAAGATATCGGCAGCAGCACCAGCAATAACAACAGTTTCTAGGGGAGGAGAAAGACTACCAGTTAAATGCTACAAATGCAAAAAGGAGGGATACATAAGTCCAAACTGTTCACAACCTTCTAAGGTATGTTTTAGTTATGAAAAAGATGGTCACATAACTCGATTTTGTTCTTTAGTGAAGTCAAGTCCAGATGGGACGGTGGCACCAAAGGCAACTATAGACAAAACAAAGTCGGTGGTTCAAGGGAGAGCGTTTGTCGTGACGTCCCAAAAGGTGAGGAACCCGAACAAAGTTATCACGGGCAAGCTAATTATAAACTCTTGCGAAGTCTATACCTTATTAGATACCGGTTCTACCCATTCTTTTATTTCATCTGCTTATGCTCAACGTTTGAACTTGACCCCCTGAGAAACTAGACTTTGACTTATCTGTTAAAACTACGTTAGGAGAAACCTTCATTACATCCACTGTTTATAAATCTTGCTTGATTCAAGTTGACACCATCACATTACCTATTGATCTTATCTCTTTAAAGATACTTGCATTTGATGTAATTTTAGGGATTGATTGGTTAACTACTCATCATCCAAAAATTGATTGTTTTTGTAAGGTTGTTAGTTTTCATATTCCTAACAAACCTGTTATGTGAATTCAAGCAACCAAACCACTAAAGTCAATCATTGTCATATCAAGCCATAAAGCCATTCGTTTATTGAAAAACGGATGTCAAGCTTTCTTAGCCCATGTCATGGATTTGAACAAAAATACGTAAGATTTAAATGGTATTTATGTTGTTAATAAATTTCCTGACGTATTTCTTGAAGAACTTCCTGGCCTACCCCCAAAGCGTGAAATCAAATTTTGTATTGACCTTGAACCCGGTACAAAACCATTTCCAAAACCCTGTATCGAATGGCTCCTATTGAACTTCTGGAGTTAAAAACCCAACTACAAGAGTTGTTAGATATTTGTTTCATTCATCCTAGTACATCTCCTTGGGGTGCTCCTATGTTATTCGTAAAGAAGAAAGATGGGAGTATGCGAATTTGCATTGACTATCAGGAGTTGAACCATGTCACCATCAAAAATAGGTACCCGATACCTCGCATTGATGACCTGTTTGACCAGTTGTAAGGTGCTAAATATTTCTCAAAGATCGATCTTCGTTCCGGATATCATCAGTTAAAGATTAAAACTGAGGACATTCCAAAGACTACTTTCAGATTTTGGTATGGGCATTAGGAATTTCTAGTCATGTCTTTTGGATTGACTAATGCTCTTGCGGTTTTCATGGATATGATGAACCGAGTATTCAAGGAATATTTAGATCATTTTGTGGTTGTTTTTATTGATGACATCCTTATCTATTCCAAAAGCCGTGAAGATCATGAGCAACACTTGAAGCTGATACTCCAAAAGCTTAGTGAAAACAAGCTATAGCCAAGTTGAAGAAATGCGAGTTCTGTCTTGAGGAAGTAGTATTCCTTGGGCACGTGATATCAAAGTATGGAATATCAGTGGACCCGACAAAGATTAAAGCAATACAAAGTTGGGAGCAACCAAAGTTAGTAACCGAAGTACGTAGCTTTCTAGGCTTAACTGTTTATTATCGGAGATTCGTGGAAGGATTTTCTCGAATCGCTACTCCATTAACTTAGCTAACTCAAAAAGATACAAAATTCGGATGGAGCGAGGAATGTGAGAAGAGCTTCTAAGAACTCAAAAAGAGACTCATTTCAGCACCTGTTCTGATAATACCATCAGGTTCAGAGGGGTTTGTCATCTGCGATGCTTCAGGTAGAGGTTTAGGATGTGTTCTCATGCAACATAGGAAAGTCATAGCCTATGCCTCACAACAACTCAAAGAATATGAGAGGAATTATCCTACTCATGATCTAGAGTTGGCAGCAGTCGTTTTCGCGTTAAAGATCTGGAGGCACTACCTGTATGGGGAGAAAGTGGAGATTTATACAGATCACAAAAGCCTCAAATATTTCTTCACCCAAAAGGAACTCAACATGCAGCAACGACGTTGGCTCGAGCTGTTGAAAGATTAAGACCATACCATTCAATACCATCTTGGAAAAGTGAACATGGTAGCTGACACGTTGAGTAGAAGATCATATGCGGACGAGTGCGATGTTGTTAACACAAAGACCCATTTTGTATGACTTACAAATAATGGAGATAGAGTTAAAAGCTCCAGGGACCCATGTGATGATATCAAATATACGAGTAAAACCGACTTTAATCAATAAAGTTAAAGCTGCTTAAGCCACAAACCTGGAGCTGATGAGTATGAAGAAGAAAGTACAAGAAGGTGCTATTCTAGAAGCAAGAATCGATGAAGAAGGAATACTTCGAGTCAATTCCAAATTTTGTGTTCCTAACGACTCTGATTTGAAGTACAAAATCATGATGGAGGCACAAAACACACTATTTGCAATCCATCTTGGAAGTACTGAAATGTATCATGATCTTCGATATACATTTTGGTGGAGCAATATGAAGAGAGAGATCACAGAGTTTATCTCAAGGTGTTTAACCTGTTAACGTGTTAAGGCGGAGCATCAAGTACCAAAAGGTTCATTGCAACCACTTGAAATTCCAGAATAGAAGTGGGAGCACATCACCATGGATTTTGTTACCGGTCTTCCCAAGGTTTCTCAAGGCATAAATGTAATTTGGGTCATTGTCAATAGATTAACCAAGTCTGCTCATTTCTTGCCTATACGAGAAACTTATTCACTTAAATGCCTTGCTCGTATGTACATAAATGAGATTATGAGATTGCATGGTATGCCAGTATCTATAGTTTTTGATCGAGACCCAAGATTCACTTCATGATTTTGGGTTAGCTTGCAGAAAGCTATGGGCATTGATTTACGATTCAGTTCTACATATCATCCTCAGAAGGACGGGCAATAACAGAGGACTATTCAAACTCTTGAAGATCTATTAAGATTCTGTGTCCTATATGAGTCGGAGCTCGGACACAAGCTACCCAATCCATCATCATCAAAGATCCTGGAACTATATCCCCCATAAACTGTGTGGCGCGGGACTGGGCTCCAATTGTGCGAGGGGACCACCACCGTTGGAATGTCTCCTGAGTGCAAGGACCCTCTGATAATGCAAAACCGTCAACCCCCAACAATGGGATATCGGTGACGGTGATCGTGATCTGGCCAATGACGCTTTGGCGGAGGCAAGATCGGTATCTGGATCTCCCTCATGGTGCTCTAATAGCATGCTCTCATAAATAGAGCTCCCAGCCTCCATCTGTGAAGAAAGGAACTCTCTTGGTGGAAATCAAATACTCGACTCCAGTCGGGTGTCCATCCTCAAAGCGGATGGTCAAATGTTCCCCTGAATAGGGAATCCATGTAATGGTATCAGCTGTTAGCAACTCCAAATTGTGACATCGGCAAAGAGTGAATCCTCTCACCATCTGGGGACCTCCGACAAAATAGAATGGTGCCATTGTCGTCCTCGTGGATAGGTATCTAAACCTAACACACTCACAGGACGCAAGCATGGGAGCCTCTCATAGGCCCAAAACTGCCAACACAATGGCAAAACATCTGCTATCAGTAAACACTCTTAACCTATGAATGGGAAAAGACAAGAGAAATACTCACCAGCAGAAATGGGTAAAATCTTAGCCAAGCCTCGGTCAAACCCTATGAGCGCATATGCATACCCCAGAGGAAATAGGAAAAGGTATAGGAGCCCCAATCATACTCTCCAATACGGTCCACATCACGTGTGGTGCTGATCAAAGCAAAGGATACAGTAGAAGAGTTATCTGCTATGAAGCAGTCTCGAATGATCATCAGGAACAATCGCCGTAGAACGCGATCCCTGATTCTGACATCATCAGGCATGGGCTCACTCAAAAGCCTACTAATAGCATCTACGCTCAAAGGACTGAGCAATCTGACAGTCTTGCCTTTGAAATACCTCCGCGAACTCCTAATAAGGATCTCGACTAAAGAGGGGTAATATTCGCCATGCAAGGCACTGGCTCCCCTCCAAACTCCATGCCTGTGATAAATCGCCAATCCATAGGCGTCATCACCACCTCGCAATCCAGCAGATGGAGTGACTGAGTCTGATAAAACCATCGCTCAAACAATGCCCTGAGGTAAACCTAGGGACAACGACGGGGAAGGATGGAGAAAAATGCCCCAAATCCCCACACATGCACTACCGCTCTATAGTTAGGATGAAGCGCCTGGTACATGGAGTGAATGCTGAACCAGTTCTCTCGAGGCTGTGTAAATCCAGGAACCTGCATGAAATGCGGATCAACATCAAAACCCTTTAATCCTCATCAATAGGAAATAAGGAAGATCAAAAGTCTAACGCCATACCTCGTTAGCTTGCAAATACATCGATGGATGTCTATTCAAATCCCCCAGCAGCTCTGGGTTTGCCACCTGAATACTAGGTAGCTCCCTACGAGGAACATGTGCAGCGGGAGCGGGATCCTTAATCGGAATATCCGCCTCCTCGTCCTCAACGTCTGACACATCTACCCTGACAGGACGAATCACGGCCTCCACCAACCGACGAGGCTGTCTGACAGAACGGGGACGAGGCACTTCGGAAGCCCTCCGCTGTATGCCAGAAGTGGTCCTATGAGAACTGCTCGGCTGATCCGGATCCATCAATATCTGGACAACAAGTCTCCAAATCACCTCAGAAAGGGTGTGGTATTTCCTTACCTGGAGCTTTCTAGAATGCATTTATGTCTATATGCATGCATGCATTTACTTTAACATATAATAGAGTTAAAATGCATGACTACCCAATGCCTACATTTGGAAAAAATTTGCCATAGTCCCCTTTAAAAATAGGACTATCCATGTGCACACAGGCATGTCTAGGTGGCCATTCAGTAGCACACCTGCCCCAAAGTCATATACATAATATATGCATTAAAAATCAAAATCATCATGCATAAGGTCAGCCTCAATACTAGGAGTACTTTGCCTTTCTATCTTTTGCTCATTGGAGCTCAAATAGGACAAAAAATAGCAGAAAAAGGTGCCAATTTGACTGTCTCAAAAGTCAAATTTTTTCACATTATTATGTTCAGCATGGTTTAATACTAACATTTACTATGTTGAATATTTTTTATCAAGTCATTTGTGCATACATAATCACAACTATGTGTTTAGATGCATTTTATGTGATAACTTACAATCCAACGGATAAAAAGCCGGAAAAAATACATGCATACGTTACGGGATAGTATAGAACACTTGTGCGGTGATGTAAATTTGTAGAAAATAGCCTAACTCAAAGCAGATCGTAAAGAGGCTCACAGATTTTCCTTCGCTGCGACAAGTTAAAAGTGACTTGTGAGACCAACTCGCCGGAATTTATCATCCAGTGATTGGCGCAGCCCACTTCACGATCGCCAGAGCCCACTGGCGTGCGGCAGCAATGCACACAAGCACACTTTATGTGGGTCCCACCCTCCGGCTCGGTCCAGTTCGAGTTGCAAAGGAGTTCTTGCGGATTAGAAGAGTCAAATCAGAAATAAAAATGCCATGCAATTGAGCAAAATAGCATACAATCCTGGTCTTCTCAGATGAAACTTTGAATCTGTACATCACGCATCGGTAGTCACCTGAACACAAGGTATACCCTGCCGATGATCTCAGTTGTCACAAACCATATACGACAATACCTTATACAGGTCCGATGCCGCCAACTCCAGGTCGTTACCCTACGTGAGTCCCCGACGGGGGTTACAACGTGAGTCCCTGACGGGGGTTACAACGTATATCTCCGGCGAGAGTAACAACGCATACTCATCCGTTGACACACAAATCAGCGAAGGTCAAGCAGCCTTGACGTTATTTCAGCCGATAGCGATTAAACCTATCAGAGCTCTGGAGCTATTCGAGGTTTTCACACCCGACTTCTCGTATTCCCCAGCATATCCCCGGCGGGGGTCACAACGCAATGTTCCAGTGATCTACACGACAGCGGATGTCAAGCAACCTTGACAATCTACCCACAGAGTTTCAATTTGTTGATTCACACGTCGTGACGGTTGGCCCGCATCCTCGACAACATTTGTTGTTGGCAGTAAATCCAACAGGATCTTGACATACTCTGGCGATACTAACCAGAAAAAGTCAATGTTATAAAAGATGATAGATGATGGAATATGTTATACACATCCTCAAACAGATCAAACTTTATCCCCATAGATCTCTTACATATAAGAGGTACATCTTCAGGATCAAGTCATAATAAAAAATATAGGGATTTGGTGATAACACCAACATCAACATCCTAACAGATTTGGATCACACATCAAATCCGGTCATCATTGCCAATCCCCAGTTGAAGCAACAGGGAGCCAGCAATCATCCCCAGCGTGTTGGGCTACAACCCCGTACATATGCATCATACATTTGCATCATGTTGCTATCCATAGTACCATGTTCATCTTGTTGCATTTCAAGTGTCTAGGATTCTTTATCCTACCCATACATCGCCATGCATGAGTATGATAAAGAGGGGCATTTGTAGACACTCAAAATTTTCTGTACTACTGTCACTAACATTGCAGGAGGACAGATTTGTCTTTTAAGAGAGAACCCTGAAAGACAATCCAAATTCATACCGGATACTACCGGAAGTTCAACATCAACCCCGGATCACATTCTGGGAATAACAATTCCAACCTCGGATGTAACCCCGAGGCATGCAGATCCAATACCGGAACACACACCGAAGAAGACCGATTAATCTCGGAGATAACCCCGAGGTATCCAGTCTCAGTCCCAACCATGGGAATAACCACCTACCTTGGTGATAACCCCAAGGAATGCAATTTCGGCGATAACCCTGGAAATGGTTGTTTCAAATGCGACCAGCTTCAATCTCGGCGCTCATAATAAGATGCACTGTACCAACCCGGCAATAACATTGGGAAGACAGGCACACCTCAAAGGTGACAATGAGGACCTTCAACAATCGCAGCAGCCCAATCTCAGCGAAGTCTGAGCAACGTCTGCTTTATCAGCCCAATCCAGTGATAACACTGGTGAGGGGCAACATCATCATCTCGTCAACACAATGCCACGTCACATCGTCTTAAACATCTCTACGCAACAATGTTCGATAAGACTAAACCAATCCGGAGTGACTATTGTGCGGGGTAACGGATGAAAGTTGAAGCTTGAAGGCCGGAGGGCATCGTCCCATCTTCAATGACTTTGTACAAACTCTAATCCCATGCCATCGTACAACTCTCGACAACGGCGGTCCGAAATAGGTCATGTATACCTCAAACAGATGCCCGAATTGCACTTCTGAAAGATCGAGTGGACATTATAGTGCCTGAGTGCACGTACTTCGAGACGACCCAACTCGAAAAACCCGAGCCCCCTGGGTTACCTCTGGTACACCTGCGGCTAAATTTCCTATAAATAGAGGGCTTGGGCTGCCCATTTTGCAAGAGAAAAAGACGAGGAAGCCACATGATTTGTTCTCACTCTCACCCCACGCAAGGTACTTTCCCTTTTAAACACCTGTGAGCTCATATATAGCCCTTTTGTACCTACAAAAGTCAGTGTTTAGCCACTCTAAAGATATAGAAGTCTTCTTTGGCAGTTAGCTGTAAGCCTTCTCACACATTTTAGAGTCTTTCTCTTCATCTCTGCACACACCCTTCTACATTTTGAGAGTCGTGTTGCTTGCTTTTGCCCGGACTTCGGTCCGTGGTTTCATTTCAGTCTGTATATATATATATATATATTTATCAATAATTTCAAACACAATGAAAATATTTTTATCAATAATTTCATCTTTGAATGTTTGAAGTTTTACTTTTTTAAAAAGTCAACTGTTGACTTTTTGACCAAAAATCCAACCTCGACAAATTTTGTGTTTATAGTCTATTTTAACTAATTTCATCACTCCTGACTCAAATATCTTGTCCGCGTCTCCACATTCAACTTTGAACTCAAATTTGATTTTTAATTTGATTTTTTGTGTGTTTTATACACTACTTTTGCTTTCTTAGTTAGTTCAAACTATTTAATTAGTTTCGACTAAATATTAAATTAAATTTCATCATTTATCGCTAATAAATATATATAACACATTTTTAATCTTTCAACAATTATTCATCATTAATATTATAACTCACAATATTGGCAACCAGTTCGTTTCCAGGAAATGAGGGCTTTTCGACAAGAATTTCTCCTTATTGCAAATGAGAATAAAACATCATAAAGAAAAGAGTTAAATGAGTTAAATCTTGAGCAGATAGGACCCATATATATATATATATATATATATATATATATATATATATATATATATGATGATTTGATCTAAAAGTATATCTCTTAAATAGAATACTTTTACTAGAATTATGTCGTTTTAGAGATTATTTTAAAAAATAAGTGAGGCCGTGGGTGGAATTTTTATAAATTAAAATAAAGCAAGTGAGACCACTCTCTTTTAATATTATTTTTGTAAAAAAAAAAATCTTCAAAACGATGTAGTTTTAATAAATTTATGTTATTTAAAAGAAATATAATATTTAAGAGGTATGCTTTAGATCCGTTCCTTACATGTGAAATTGTGAACTAATATCAATTAATTGCTCATTTGTCTGATTAATTATCCGTTTGGTCAATTTAACATACAGAAATCAACTATTATCAAAATAAATGTCGATTTACACGAACATTAATATTCCAAACACAATGAAAATATTTTTATCAACACTTTCATCTTTGAATGTTTGAAGTTTGACTTTTTTGAAAAAGTCAACTGTTAACTTTTTGACCAAAAAGTTAACCTCGACAAATTTTGTGTTTATAGTCTATTTTGACTAATTTCATCACTCCTGACTCAAATATCTTGTCCGCATCTCCACATTCAACTCTGAACTCAAATTTGATTTTTTATTTTATTTTCTTGTGTTTTATACACACTTTTGCTTTCTTAGTTAGTTCAAACTATTTAATTAGTCTCCACTAAATATTAAATTAAATCTCATCATTTATCGCTAATAAATATATATAACACATTTTTAATCTTTCAACAATTATTTATCATTAATATTATAACTCACAATATTGACAACCAGATCATTTTCAGGAAATGGGGGCTTTTCGATAAGAATTTCTCCTTATTGGCACGCAATTAAATAACCTACCCCCTTTCCTCGACAGAACTTTCTAGACATTATCAATAATGCAAATAATAATATGAATAACCGTGTCGTCTCAATTATTGATTTAATAATATAAAATATTGTGCAGATGATACTGTGACAATAATGGAATCAATAATATAAGATACTATACAGCAACTACTGTGACAATTATTGAATAAAACGGAGTGACTTCTTACGTAAGCATTGTAGACACTCAAAATTTTCTGTACCACTATCACTAACATTGCAGGAGGACATATTCATCTTTTAAGAGGGAACCCTGAAAGACAATCCAAATCCATACCGGATACTATCGGATACTACCTTGAAAGATTAATCTCGGAGATAACCCTGAGGTATCCAGTCTCAGTCCCAACCATGGGAATAGCCACCAACCTTGGTGATAACCCCAAGGAATGCAGTTTTGGCGATAACCCCAGAAATGCTTGTTTCAAATGCAACCAGCTTCAATCTTGGCGCTCACAACGAGATATACCGCACTGACCCTAAGAATAACATCGGAAGACAGTACACCCTCAAAGGTGACAATTAGGACCTTCAACAATTGTAGCGGTCCAATCTCAAATAAGTCGAGCAACGTCTCGCTTCATCACCTTAATCCAAATGATAACACCGGTGAGGGGAAACATCGTCATCTTGTCAACACGATGCCACATCACGTCGTCTTAACATCTCTACGCAACAATGTCCCATAAGACTAAACCAATCCCGAGTGACTATTGTGCGGGGTAACGGATGAAAGTTGAAGCTTGAAGACTGGAGGGCATCGTCCCCATCTTCAATGACTTCAGACAAACTCTAATCCCATACCATCGTCATAACTCTCGACAACGGCAATCAAAAATAGGTCCTGATACCTCAAACGGATGTCTAATTTCACTTCTAAAAGTTCGAGTGCATATTACGAAGGTCTTGAGTGTACACGATTTTGAGATGACCCGACTCGAAAAACCCGAGCCCACCCGAGTTGCCTCTGGTACACCTGCGGCTAAAATGCCTATAAATAGAGGGCTTGGGCTGCCCATTTTGCAAGAGAAAAAGGCGAGGAAGCCCTGCCCAATTTGCTCTGCACTCACCCCATGCAGTGTACTTTCCCCTTTTAAACACCTGTGAGCTCATATATAGCCTCTTTGTACCTACAAAAGTCAGTGTTTACCCACTCTAAAGATATAGAAGTCTTTTTAGCGATCACCGTAAGCCTTCTCACACACTTTTGTAGTCCTTCTTTCATCTTTGCACACACCCTTCTACACGCTGAGAGTCGTGTTGCTTGCTTTTGCTCGGACTTGATCCGTGGTTTCATTTCAAATCAGATATATATATAAATTATATATATTTACATATATATTGACTAACATTATCGAGTTATGCCTTAATTGAGCCTAGACTTTCGCTTGGAGCATTTATTTGCTTTAATATATATATATATATATATATATATATATATATCTACATTTATATATTATTAATCGTATATCGAACTTTGTTCGATGAGCCTGAACTTTTGCCCTGTGCGCTTTATTCGCTATATATATATACTTATATATATAAATCGTGGTCTAACTTTGTTCGATGAGCCTCGATTTTACATCCTATGCGTCTATTCGCTTTTATATATATATATATATATATATATATATATATATATATATATATATATACTTATATATAAAAGCGTGGTCGAACTTTGTTCGATGTGCCTGGATTTTACATCCTGTGCGTTTATTGCTTTTATATATATATATATATATAGATATTTTTGTCCTGCCTGGAGTTTTCTTCGTGGAAGTTGATCGCTTTTACAACTTTATTTACATTCTGTCCCGCCTGGAGTTTCCTTCGTGGCGGTTGACCGTATTTAAAGCTTTATTTACATTTTGTCCCGCCTGGAGTTTCCTTCGTGGCGGTTGATAGCTTTTAACAACTTTATTTACATTTTTGATCCCCCATGGAGGTGCTTCGTGGTTGGTGATCCTGTCTGTATATATATATTTACAACTTTTATATATATACTTGCTTACTGCTTTCATACAATTTGCGGTATCTTGTGCGCCTAGGAATCATGTGATCACAGATTCAACCTATTGGATCTAGATTTTGTTCCCGTGATGGACATTTTTAGCTGTAAGCAGCTTGTAAATTATTCTGCGGTGTCTGAATTTCCTTAGATGGTTTCCATACCCACGAGGAAGTCAGCATTATTTTGTACATTATTTTCGTATGGATGCCTCGCATCTGTCAAATAAAATCAATCAAACCGAACACTTAATAAAATGGGAGTGTAAAAGGTCTCAATTACTATTGAGCATCAGGGTTTGAAAAACCTTTTTATAAAACATCATTGCTATATCTTGCTAAAACTGAATTTTTACATAAATTCAAACCATGTGTATATAGGTTCGAACGAGGCCTCGCACTACTTCCAAATAACAACACATTGACCCACACACACACACATTCAGATAATAGTTTCTTGAAAAGAGGCGGTCACCGTGGTAACATGGATGTCAGGGGGTGCCTAACACCTCCCCCCCGCATAACCAAGTCCCCGGACCCTAATGAATATCGGTTTTTACTCAATTCGCTTTAGCGATGTCACATCACCGGGTCATGTGCAAACCTTTTCTTGGTTGTGTTGGTACAACCATTTAAAAAACCAATGGCGACTCTTAATCATCCGCCATCGTCGACATTATACATGTCGGACCTTTTCCACTTATTTTTTCAAACAAATCTCACCTAAAATGAGAACACCAAAGAACAAGTAACGGAAAAAGACATCCAAAAATCTCGAAGTTGACAGGTGGCGACTCTGCTGGGGACTCCAGTAAGAGGACTTAAGCCGCTATTACAATCTTTTCAAAACTGTTATATGCTTGTGTGTGGATGTTGCATTTACATTTGATGAATGTGTACGAATGCATTTCCTTATTGCACTTAGTGCTTCGCACCATAACTGCTTGTGATATTAGTGCTTTGCACATGTCATCATTTTCATACGATGAGACGCGATGTATGTGAATGTATGTTGTGTGGTCCCTCCATCAGGAGGCTATCCCGTCGGTGTTTGATTACTGGACTCGTGAGAAGACTAATTCTCCGAGGCTCAGGAAAGGCACCACCCAAATTCGCTCCAGTTGAAAGACCGGATTAACTTCCAGTCAAGTAGATTGCGATAATTTGGGAACCTTCATGCCAAAAAGCCGCGAGAGTAACCTAAGATAGGTCAGCCTCTGATAAACCCAAAACGGAGGAAAGTCTTTTCATGCTCTTATTTCAATTACTTGTAATTTCATTCCATATCTATCTCCATGTAATGAGAAATATGAAGAAATGTGTATACATACATATTTTGAAACATGCTACAAACAGCTGACATCCGGTGTGCAGGATAAAATTCCTAAAATGGACACATCACATAGCATGTTATTATATACATTCCCTAAAGACTAAACTATGCAAGTTTTTCGTAGGGAATCAATCGGACCTAATACCCGTTCAAAGTCCAAAAAGGCAACAGCTCATACAATAATCATGTCGCATCCGATTGGATCAACTTAATCCAGCTCTCGAAAGAATTCGACGGATTAAGCAAATAGATTACAGATTTGGCTGTTCTACTAAATGAATTACACCAGTCTACGTAGGGTCAGAAAATACCCATACATGCTGAATCCTCCACACAAGGAGGAATACTGGTCATTACCATACCTGAACCACAGTTGGATACGACCAACAAAACTCATGATGCTGCCCATCCCACTGGAGATCCAGACACTGGTGACATCAAAAAGAAAGTCCTCTAAATGGAAGAGACCTTTCACGCTATCAAAGGAATTGGAACACACGGAAGTGTTTCATATGCTGATCTGTATATTTTTCCTTGGGTTCATTATCCAGAAAAATTTAAAACTCCTGACTTTGAAAAATATGACGGGTTAGGAGATCCTTACACACATTTAAAAGTGTTTATTGGAGAACTTGGATCTTATGCAGAGGATGAAAAGCTAAGAATGCAATTATTCCAAAAAAGTCTAACTGGAGAAGCCCGTTTGTGGTATATAAGATTAGACAACTCCAAAATCCATAGCTGGGAAGAGCTAGCACATGCTTTCCTCACTCAATACAGCTTTCAAACTCAGATGGCTCCTGATCGGTATCAAATTTCCAAGATCAAGAAACAGTCTAACGAGTTTTTCAGAGAGTATGCTCAAAGGTGGAGACGCCTAGCTGCCCAAGTTAGTCCTTCCATGACAGAATCAGAAATGGTCATGACTTTCATAGACATGCAAGAAGCTCCCTATTATGAGAGAGTTTTAGCCGGCATCGGCAAACCATTTTCTGAAATGGTCAAACATGGGGAGATGGCTGAGATGGGATTGAAGTCCGGAAAGATTCAAGACCTAGCTGCAACTCAAAGCTATTATGGATCACATCCAACTGAAATTATGGAAACAACCCGGAGAGGGTCCATAAAAAGAAAGAGGAAGATGTTTCCACGATACTACAGGGGGCAAAAGGAAATCGTAACATGCCTATTCAAAGGGGAAACTACACTCCCTTTCCAAAGACAATCAGAAACCCTCCAATCCCGAGAAAGTGGAGAAGTCAAACGCCTCGAGTGTTTACACCCTTAGGGGATACCTCGAGAACATCTTAAATCTTCTCGACAACACGTAAGAAAATTACACATCTTCTTCCACCAAATTTCCTAATGGACGGGGTTTTAATGTCATAGAAATGTGCTTATCATGCCGGGGCACCTGGACATGATACTCAGGATTGTTGGGCTTTGAAACACAAGATCCAGGACCTGATAGACAACGGAGAGATCGTAGTTAGCAAACCAGATCAGCCTCACAAACAAGACAACCCTCTTCCTCAACACAAAGAAGAAGAGGTCAACATGATTAATTGGAGCAATGGACAGAGTTCCAATTTTAGTTGTGATTCTTCCCAGACCATCAAAGACGGTGATGATAGATGGGATTTTGCTAAGTTCCAGTTCACAATGGAACGAAAGATGAAAGCTCTCTGCAAATAAATTGAAAAATTGGCAGAACTGGTGACTTATCAGCATCAAATAACTCATCAGTTAATCAGCCAGGAGCATGCTAGTCTCCTTCCTATTGTCATGAATATTCCCTCGTCACTTTCATAAAATGAAATGCTAGAAGACAAAGTGACAAAGAGAGCAAATGCCAAAGCCCGTCGGGATTTCGCCAACAAAAGGGAATTCACCTATCTGAGCCAACCTATGGAGGAAATCCTTCATATGTTAATCAATGAAGGAAGGATCAGTTCCCTTCTACCTCCAATCAACCCTCGTTCAGATTTCGTATAACTCGACTCGACGAGTGTGTCAATATCATTCTCAGTCTCGTGGTCACAGCACAGAAGAATGCTGGGTACTCTGCCACCTTATTCAAAATCTAATCGACAGTGGTGTCCTGCGTTTAGCGGACGACGATACTGTGTTACGTGCAAGTGAGAATGTAGGCCCTACTAAGTGGAAAAGTGTGGTAGCAGTCATATCCACTGAAACTGATGGGATTAATACATTACTCACAACGCCAACAATTCAACTCAAGGGAGGCAACAATCCTTTGAAAGTGGCCGCTCCCGAGCCAATCAACTTGCCGTGCAGAGCATAATATCCTATTGTTAGCTTGCACACAATTCCGTGGAATTATGGAGAAGGTGAAGGATCCACCTCACATACAACTGCTACAGTGTCGAAGGAAAATCCACTTTATCTTCCCCAACGGGTGATGAAGCCTACCACCAAATCAAAGGGGAAATACTCATGGAGAAGATTGAAGAATTCCTCCGCGCTGTGGGTCATAATGAAGCTACGGTGGTTTTAAGCTTGAAAGAACTCCACAATAAATATCAATTTTGGACTTGGTCCTAACTTTCGAGAATCACCGGAAGGTCTTGTTAAAGGTTTTAGAAGAAGCCTATCTCCCGACATTAGTGGATACGGAAAAGTTCCAACATCTGGTCGATCACATTTTCAACAACAATGTGATATCCTTCACTGATCACATACCACCTGAAGGGACCGGTCATTGTAAGTCGTTGCACATTGCGGTCTTGTCCTCCGGATATATGGTAGCGAGAGTCTTAATAGATGGAGGTTCCTCTTTGAATATCTTCCCATACGCTACCTTGGTGAAGATGAACATCAATCTCAATCGAATTCGGAGTAGCCATACTATCATTAAAGCTTTTGATGGAGCCCGGCGAAATTCAATCGGAGTAATTGAGCTGCCAATTAAAATTGGTCCTTACACATTCTGCGTATCTTTCCATGTGCTCAAGATAGATTCGGGATACAACTTGCTCTTGGGACGACCATGGATTCACATGGCTGGGGCAGTCCCCTCCACTCTTCACCAATAGTTGAAATACATTATCAACAATAGCCTGGTCACAGTCAACGCTGAACCGAAGATTCCTCAGCACAGAGACATGCCATTCATCAATGCCAATGCAGATGTGGAACCGGTCAGTTTTCATGCTTTGGAAATAAGCAACACCCAATACCATGCTATTGGAGCACCATTGCCCGAACCCAAGATTTCTGCCGAGGTAATGTCGGCCACTCAAGAAATGATGTCGTTGGGTTATAAGCCGTGACAAGGGTTGGGTAAAGATTGCCAGGGTATCAAGTACCCAATTCGCTTAACCAGGCAAGCTAGAACAACTGGGCTAGGTTATTCTACCAGTTCTAGTCACAGGAATCCTCATAAACATCAGGAGATTCCTTCAGCTTCAACCATGTGGCGTTTATCTTTGCCTTTAAACTTTGAGTCTGCACAACCTCCCGTAAAGGTGCCAGCCAATGTAATGGCTATGTTATGTCCCAAGCCGGTACCGATAAATTAAAAGAAATCTTTGTTCTAAATCCCACAGTGGAAGAAGAGGAACAAAGAATCAAGAAAGACGTCATACGGATGATGTCTGGTATACGCATCATTGTTCATGGTGAACATACCAACAAATACACCCCAGACGATGATTGCCTAGATGTAATGGCCATCATTCGGGACAGGGAGGATGATGACAATCCCTCCATCATCTTTGCGGTCCACCTTTATTGCCCTTGCCAATTGGAACAACATTCCTTGCATTGGTCGTCAAGGGTAAAGCGGTGTAAACTCTTTTTGCCCTCAGAGATATAATAACCGCTACTTTTCTACATACAAGATTAGCGGTTTATTTTGCCAAGATATACTAACACCGTATGATCAACACATTTCATATATACTAAGTGAAAGCATATTTTGTTTCAGACTCAATTTAGATGTGCTCAGATTTGCCGACACTGATTGCCTCTTCTCCACAAGGATTGTACCTTTGATGTAGAGATGAATTCACCTTGATGGATATACCGGGATGACATTGAGGTGCCTCCAAAATTCAAGAATGGGTCAAAGACAAACCTAAACCCAACCTTGATCAAACCACTTCTTTCAATCTCTAACCTTAGAAAGCCCTAAGTTAATCCAGATTGGTTCGCACCTTACCCCAAACCAACGGAATGACATGGTTACTCTATTAACCCAATTCTAGGATGTGTTTGCATGGTCTCATGAAGACATGGCGGGTTTGTCCACTGACATTGTCCTTCATTGCCTTCCCATTAAAGAGGGATTTAAGCCAATACAAAAGCTCAAAGCGATTGAAACCTGAGTGGAGTTTAAAGGTGAAAGAAGAAATTGTGAAACAATTTCAAGCTGGCATCATAATGGTGTCTACGTATCCTGAGTGGATATCCAACATTGTGCCTATGCCTAAACCTGGAGGGAAGGTGCGAGTTTGCGTGGATTACCGGGACTTGAACAAAGCTTGCTTAAAAGATAGCTTTCCCGTACCATTTATCCACATTCTCATTGATAATACTGCGTAATACGACATATACTCCTTTGCTGATTGCTTTGCGGGGTATCATCAGATTATGGTTGCTGAGGAAGATTGTGAGAAAACTGCTTTCATCACTCCTTGGGGAACTTTTTGCTATAGACGGTTGTCATTCGGCCTCATCAATGCCGGAGCCACCTATCAACGAGCTATGATGGCTCTTTTCCACTACTTAATGCATAAAGAGATCGAGATCTACGTGGATGACATCATTGTCAAGTCCTGGAAGGAGGATAACCATATAGACCATCTCAGAAAGTTGTTCAACAGGTTGCGTAAGTACAACTTGAAGTTGAATCCAACTAAATGCGCCTTTGGCGTTAAATCAGGCAAGTTGCTAGGATTTCTAGTCAGCCACAAAGGGATTGAGCTGGATCCTGCCAAAATCCAAGCCATCACCGAAATGCCCATTCCTCAGACAGAGAAAGAAATACGGGGATTTTTGGGAAGAATCAACTTCATTAGCATGTTTATCTCTCAACACACAGCAACCTGTGAGCCAATCTTCAAGCTATTAAGGAAGAACTCCTCCATGAAATGGAATGATGAGTGTCAAAATGCCTTCCTTACAATCAAGAAACTGCTAGGCAAAGCTCCCGTTTTGGTGCCACCCAGGGATGATGTTCCCCTGTTTATGTACCTGTCCATAAGTGACAATGCCACGGGCTGCATGCTGGGACAGAAGGACGATAGAGGCCAAGAACGAGCTATCTATTACCTCAAAGAAAAGGTTCAAAGAAGAAGGTGAACACAAGTACACTCTGATCGAAAAGACGTGTTGTGCGTTAGCATGGGCTTCCATGAGGTTACAACATTACCTCCGTGGTCACACAATCCATCTCATATCCTGCGTGGATCCTCTCAAGTACGTGTTCAACAAACCTATGTTAAATTGCCGACTGTCCAGATGGCAGTTGATCTTACAACAATTTGACATAGTATATGTGACTCAAAAGTCCATCAAAGGTCAAGGAATTGCGGATCAACTGGCCACCACACCTTCAGGGGATTTCAAACCCTTGGAAACATATTTCCCCGATGAAGGAGTAATGACAAGATCTGAAGAACACCATCGATCTGATCTGCCGCCAATCATGGAAGATGTATTTTGATGGAGTCATTAATATGGAAGGTTCTCGAGTGGAGTAGTTCTAGTATCTCGACACGGGAACGAGATCCGTTGCCATCAAATTACAGTTTGTCAGCACCAACAATACGGCTGAGTATGAAGGCTGTCTCATGGGGCTAAAACTTGCCCGTTCAATGGGCATCAGGCGGTTAACTGTCTTTGGAGATTAGGAGTTGGTAATCAAACAATCCATCAGAATCTATCAAACCAAGGAACTACATTTACTGCCTTACCATCGGCAGGTTTTACAGTTAGTTTTGGAGTTCAAAGAAATCTCCTTTCTACACATTCCTCGTAATAGGAATGACTTTGCGGACGCATTAGCAACTTTAGCCTCCTTGATTCGCATATCAGACAAGGAACACTTGTCGAGCGTCGCAATCTCCCTGCACAAGGCCCCAGCCTATGGGAATTACGTTGGAGACGTATCGGATGAGCTACCTCCCATCCAGCATCCTTGGTATCATCATATCAAGGAATATCTGCTAGATGGATCTACACCCGCTGAGGCGAGCCGGACTGAGAAAAGGCGGATCCATCGACTTGCTATGAAGTTCTACCTAAGTGGAGATGCGCTCTACAAAAGAGATGTAGGACTAGGTCTCCTCAGATGTTTAGACAAAGATCAAGCCCAAAGGCTTATGGATGAAATCCATGGCGGAGTCTGTGGCCCCCTCCTTGTCAAGAAAGTCCTCAGGACGGGACATTACTGGCTATCTCTCAAAGTCGATCGTAATAACCACGCCGAGATGCTATCGATGCGATTCATGGGAATGCTATACACGCCTCCACCAGAACTCCACAATATGAGTTCACATTGGCCCTTCTCAATGTGGGGAATGGACGTTATCGGGCCCATTGAGCCTAAAGCCAGTAATGGTCACCGATTTATCTTTACCATGATCGACTACTTTACCAAGTGGGTAGAAGCAGCCTCCTTCCCCAGGGTTACTAAAGAAGTCATCATTACTTTCATTAGAAACAATGTCGTTTGTCGATACGGACAACCAGAGGTGATTGTGTCAGACAATGCCAAGAACCTCAACAACAAAATGATGGAGGAATTATGCAAGAAATTCCACATCAAACATCTTAACTCTGCATCTATCGTCCAGAAGATGAATCGGTCTTTGTTGAAGCGACTAACAAAAACATCAAGAAGATTATGCAAAGATGTCCGCCAACCACAAAGATTGCCCCGACCTATTGCCTTTGACTCATTAGCCTACGTAACCTCAATGCGTATTTCCACCGGGCAACCCCTACGCATTAACCTATGGGATGGAAGCAATACTCCCCATAGAAGTTGAAATGGAATCCTCGAGTGTTGATCGACGCCACCGGATGAATGAAGACCAATGGGTACAAGACAGGTATCACCAATTGTCTTTGATAGACGAAAGGCGAACCGTGACTATTCTTCCATGGTCAGTTATATCAAGAAAGGATCGCCAGATCTTACAACAAAAAAGTCCGGCTACGGCAGTTTAAACAACATGACTTGGTTTTGAAGAAGATTCTTGACAACCAAGATCAGGCTAAAGGAAAATTCGCTCCTAACTGGGAAGGCCCGTTTATTGTCAAGGAAGTATTGACAGGAGGCACTCTCAGATTATAAGAAATGGACGGCGATAAATTTCCACACCTCATCAACTCAGACACCGTGAAACGGTACTATGTCTGAAGTAATTCGCAAACACCCTGATGTCGGACCATCAGATCACCAGTCATTCCGGTTCTGTAACCCTCCACCTACAACTTTTCTACACTTTGCCCCTCAGGGAAACATACATTTCAAGCCAGCAGCTTGGCTCTCCTTTGCGTTCCTACGACTTAGGTCATCCCACCGCGTATTGAACCTCTTACACTTGCAGTTTGACTACCCATACCTGGGATCAAACTTCTCATACCTGCAGTTTATCCTCAACCTAGGATTAAACTTTCTCCTCCCCGCATTCTGACCTGCACATGGGATTACGCTTTTCATCTCGCCCTGAGGGGCGAACTACGTCGACTTGATCTCCTCTTCAATAGGAGTACGTAGGCAACCATGTCACATGGCCCGGTCGCAATAAAACAAAAACAACAAAAACATTTCTACCCTTACAAAAACAAAAACAACCAAAAACATTCCTACACCATTTCTGCCATATACAGTGTTGAACCTCTTACACCAGGTTCGAACTACGCAGACCTGATCTCCTCTTCAATAGGAGTACGTAGGCAGCCATTCATGGTGCGGTCTCACCCCCTACCAAAACATAAACCCTTATCAGTTGGTACTGGGATCATCCTTCAATCCACTACATTTCATTTGGCTTCAGACCAAAGGGATGGAATTACCTGAACTCCTCCCAAATAGGAGATTTGGTGACCATCTAAGCTGCGGTCATACCTTGAAGAGCAACACCAATCCATAAGAAATGGAATTAACTAGGTTTCTCCTAAATAGAAGTGCTGGCGACCATCTGTGGTGCGGTCAATCTCAGAGAGGAAAGCCACACTCCTCTCCACATTTCCATCCATAATCCAGTCCCAAGACACCAAAGATGGTAGGGATACATAGAGATCGATGATCCATTCTGAACTATCCAGAGACAACTCAATGTCCATCCACCCAGGAGGAATTCAGAATACATCAAGACCACAAGCCCTCAAGAAGCGGCCAGGCAAAATATCAAGCAAATAGCAAGGCATATCTAAAAGGGAAGTGATCCAAAATATATTTCCACATGTCATATATATAATGTCTTATTTGATATATATACAATGTAAATCAGATACATGACAAAATGGATAAGCTAGTCTGTGCAGTAGATACAAGCTCATCTACAAGTCGTAGGTATATGCGAGCTAACAAGCCCAACATGGCGTCCCTCTCGTAAGACGAAGGCGGAGGCGGTCGTGGTCTCTCAGACGAGAATATCCACACGACCCCAAAAGATCTGCAGCCATCTGCATGGTGACTATATGATCATCAATATATGCACTCATCTCTGCGATCATGCTAGTGGTAAGGGACCTCATCAAAAGATTATCTCGTGATGACTACATCCCGGACAGAGATATAGCACTATCCCGCTCAACTATCATCAGTATCTCTGGCCGATCTAGCCTCATCCCGCTCAACAACAATGCGGCATCTCTCGAGCTAATGCCTCGCCTCTCTCTAATATAGTTTAAGTCCCTCCCTCAAGGCGGTCCAACATCATAGATCGAGCATGATCTCTTTCAAAGGTCATCAGATGAAGACTCTGCTCTAAGTATTGTGTCGAGTGTTGAATCACAACAGTACTGGTACTAGGAGAATCCGGAAGAAATGCTGGCAACCCAGCAGCGGGCTCCTCCTCGATGTAGGTATCGATGTCCTCCATGGGCTCTACATCGTCGACTCCTCGCTTATCCGGGTCTTGCGGATACTATCGCAATAGATAAAATCTCTGTCTCCATCCATGCGGAATACTCTGTAGAACAACCTGGATGACTGACAGAAAAAGCAGCTATCTCACGCTGATCCCAACAAGCATACACACGGGATCGGTCCTCTGCTGAGAGATATCGAAAAGCTGAATGCTGACCTATCGCCCCTTCAAAAGGATGGAAAGCCTGGAACTGGTCGAACTGCAACATCACGGCCAGTGGGTGATAAGTAGTCACGCCCCTCAAGCTAGCCAGAGGGAGGAAGTCAATGCCCGGAGCGTGAGTAATGAAGCTGTATGGTGAGCCCCAAACACAATAATATACTAAAAGGATCTCTGATATCTGCCAAAAATGTGGACCAGGATAGAGCATCGATACACTCTGATGGCTGAAAGGAGTATGACATGGCCACATCATGGGTGAAGCAATATCCATGCCGTCTAAGGGTACCAACAGGTCTCAAGTGTGACATAAACCACACGTACAACATGACCGAACTCTCAGTGAACACTCCTGTAGGATACGTGCAACAATAGGATGCCGACCGCAGGGTCTCTGCTACAATCATAGGTACAATGGTATGACCCTCTCTAAGAGCTCTCACAGCCATGATCACACCAATGTCTATCTCGTCCATATATCGTGGCATATAGACATACGATAGTACGCACAAGAACAAAGACATCAACTCGCCAAACGCCAAGAGTCCTCCGGCAAGTGAAATCCTGTGAATGTCGTGAGTAGCTATCCTCCGAGCCAAATCATCGTGCATGAAAATCTTTGGATATATCACGTGGTTAGATGTCACCGTCCCCACACTACTCAAGGCCGAATCCTTGTGAGAGTCATGAATCGCCTACTCATGTCTCCCAAAGCCGATGCACGCAAGGTCTATCTAAAGGCAAAGATCATCAAACGTGCATACTCCTCCGAGTAGGAGTCAACTCATGGGTGCCGAATCTAATACTGCTTATCCGGTAGCGTGCTTTCAGCATCCTCGTCTACAAACCTGCGGGAACTCAAAACATCAATAAAGTCATGGTATCTTTGCAATGGTGATCTCTGATCCCCATGCGGTGGTGACATGCTATCATTAAAGACCCCAACTTTTGAATAAAGATTAAATTTTCTCGAAATATATTTTTGAATATTATGGTGTGGATTTGATATAATGTTATAGTTGTGGGTAATATTTACAAATTTTGCAAAAGTACGCAAGTTGTTATATAATATTCGATTGGTGGGGAATATTCGCTTTTAACAGGAATATTCGTATAACGACACAATCATTGGTGGACTCCCCATAACGGAATTATTGTTAATTGAGAAAACGACAAAAATACTTTATGAAAATAACGGCGGAAGTTTTACCGTTAACAGTTGAACTACCCGGTAGTAAAAGTACAGTAATACACGTGGTTTCATAGTAGCACACGATATTGATTATTGATGCTTACGTGAGAAGTCACTCAGTTATACTCAATTATTGCTACAGTAATTGCTGCATCATCTCTCTCATATTATTGATTCGATTATTATCATAATATCATCTGCATAATATGTTATTTTATTAAATCAATAATTGAGACGACAAAATTATTCATATTATTAAATTATAATATTTACAATGTCTAGAAGTTACATCAAGGAGAGGTTTGGTCACCTAATTGCGCTGCATAGGGAGAAATCCTTATTGAAAGCCCCTCTTTCCTCGGAACGACACGGTTGATAAATATTGTTAGTTATAATATTAATGATGAATGTTATAAAATTGAAGTTATGTTCGGAGTTGAGTTTGGAGACGCGGACGTGATATTTGAGTCCGGAACGATGAAATTAGTAAAAATAGTCTATAAACACAAAATTTTCAGGAATACACTATTTAGTCAAAAAGTCAATAGTTGACTTTTTCGGGTAAAGTCAAACTTTAAAATTTCAAAATTTATATTTTTGATAAAATGGTTTCATTGTGTTGGAATTATTTGTGTTAGTGAAAATCGACAATTATTTCGATAATAATTGATGTCCTGAGGTTATATTGACCAATCTGTATTTAACCTGGGATAAATGAGCAATTGATTGCTATTATTTCACATGATTATAACTATTTGTTCACATGTGTATACTATTGTTTCACATTCTTGTTACTATTAGGGGAGTTGGTGCAAGATTGATAATACTTGCATGACTAAGTTAAAAATGGAGGTATAGATGGAGGTACTATACTGGAATTCATATTTTCACATGTCTAAAACTATTGATTCACATAATTTACTATTGAATCACATTATTTACTATTAGGGGAGGTGGTGCAAGTTTGATAATACTTCCATGACTAAATTAAAAATAAAGGAAAAGTTGGAGGTCAATATACTGAAATTTTTCGAGCCCCAAAACGTGCAATTATCGAAACTATATTTTTATATAAATAGAAGCTCATTCTTCCTTCATTTCTCACCAATTCACAAAAGCTTTAGAGCGATTATTATAGAGAGAAATTATAGAAAGAAGAAGAGAAGTCTGACCTCACTATTCCAGTATCTAGTTTTCTAAAGGTAGGGAGTATTATTTCTTTCTTATCTATGAAGAGAACTTCTGTTATTCCATTCTTTATTATTCTGTTGGAATATCCTGTATACACAGGCTACCCTATACTTGGTGAAATTCTTCGTTGTTCCATTCTTTATCATTACATTTGGAACATCCTGCATGCATGCGTTTCTACGCCGGACTCGGTTCCGTCTTTTTATTATTCTCGCTGGAATATCCTCGTTCACATGCGTTTACGCCGGACTCGATTCCGCCTCTTTATTATTCTCGTTGAATATCCCATGCATGCGTTCTACGCCGCACTGATTCCATCTTTATTATTCTATTGAATATCCTCATCTGCATGCGTTTCTACCGGACTTTTGATTCCATCTTTATTATTTTGTTGGACTATCTTGTCTGTGTGTTTTACGCCGGACCTGATTCCGTTATTTATTATTCTGTTGGAATAACCTGTCTGGCGGTCTATCACATGCCTGGTGATTTCTTTTGTTATTCCATTCCTTATTATACTCAGTTGGTTAAAGTTTTGACTTCTATACTCCATGAAATTAGTGGAATATCATTGATATTTGCGCTTCATCCAACATCTTTTCATGGAAATATTCTTATGAGAATTCTTGAATTTTACTCTACAAAGCAGTATCATGTTGACAATTTAGACGTTATTAGTTCCTGGATAAAATAATTCTTGAACTTGTTTTATTGAATTCTTATATCATTGTCATCATCCTCATGGTTATATTTTGTTGAAAGTCATCTGTGGCCTATAGTGCATAGATGGACTTGGTATGATTATTACCAGGGATTATTCGGTGTAATCATGACCGTAATGTTACAAATGATGTGGTAAAAGTCCTCATTGGCCCGTAGTGCATTGATGGACGATTGTTGGCATGATCATGACCATTATTGAATACACAAATATTCTTGGCCGTAGTGCATGGATAATTGTGGTCGTGATACTAAAGAATATCCTCGGCCGTAGTCAGGGGGTGATTCGATGATGTGGATTATTTATTGTCGAGTCCCAAATGATAAAAGTGATGAAAACCTTTTAAATCATAAAAGATAGTAGATTTTATTCTCTACTTGACTCTTTAAATGGATTGATTGTTCACCGCAATTAAACTTGATGGTTGTTATATTATATCGGTTTTAACATTGTTGAAGGCTAACGATAATATATTCGCATTATCTTAGTCATAATATTTCCTATTGGGCTAGTTGAGCTCACCCTTTTACTTTTATTGTTCTCTTGAAATGAGAACGTGGCGAGGACTAGTCGGGGGAATGGAGTAACGGACGGATGATAGCATTAGTAGTCCTCACTATTCAAAGGAAATAGTGGAAAATAAATGTAATAATATTGAATTTGAGTTTGAATATTGTCTAGACGACAATATTTGTATTAAAACTCATCGCTTATGTTTTGTCGTACTTTTACACGACATAACTTGTATAATTAAGTTGTATTTGTATTACATACCATGTATTTGACGACTTCGTAATAGGTGATGTATACCTATTTTGGGGCGTCACAACAGGTATCAAAGCTTAGGGATATGATCCCTGGCTAAGATGTGATACTAGAACTAGGAGGGAGAGCGGGAATTCCTTCGCTACTATGACCTACCTAAGTTTATTTGGTATTTAATTGGTCGACCAGTGTAGGGATAATATGTTTCATGTCAATTAACCCTTGTTTTGTGGCAGTATTTGAAAATGGCATCCGAGAATGTTGAGAACATCAATGGAGCACAGGAGACCGTTGAGTCTCTACAGATCAATAACCAGGACAATGTGCATCAGGAAGGCGATAATCCTCATGCAAACAACAACACTGACCAAATGATGAACGATGGAATGTTCCGAGGCTTTATGCAATTCATGCAACATCAGGCGAGAGCGGCTCCTGTACATTTGGTTGATAATGAGGAGCGAATGACCCGAATGTTTTTAAGAGGTTTGAAACCGGAGATACGACAATATCTTATTTCTCATAAACTGTGTTTGTATTCAGATGTTGTAAATAGGGCTCAGTTGTTGGAGCGCGATACTGAGTCAACACAACCAAGAGAAAGCAGCCGGCAGAATGAAAATACCAGTGGTAACAGTCATTGAAGCGGTGACAACAAATATGGAGGGAATCAACATGCAAGAAATGGTAACCACTTCAGTGGTAATCATAGCCAAGACAATAAAAATGGACATTTCAAGAAAAGGAGATTCAACAATGATGGAAAGACGCGTCGGGACCAAAGACCCGTTGTTAAGGAAGGAGAACGACCACCTATCATATGCTTCAAATGCGGAGGGAGGGACACATCACCAAACTCAAGCGATGCCGTCCAAAGCATGTTATAATTGTGGAAGAGAAGGTCACTTAGCTCAATTTTGTCGCTTCACCGAAGACAAATTCACTAGGATGGAGGCACCAAAGGTCATCCCGAAAAAGTCAAAGCCAGAAGTGCAAGGAGAGCGTTTGTTGTGACCTCCCGTAAAGCAAGGAACCCGAACGAGGTTATCACATGTAAGCTTATCATAAACTTTAGTGAAGTCTATACCTTATTTGATACCGGGTTCTACCCATTCTTTTATTTCTCCTACTTGCGCTCAACGCTTAAATTTGACTCGGAGAAATTAGACTTTGACTTATCTCGCTGAAACTCCATTAGAGAAACCTTCATTACATCCAATCGCTTATAAGTCTTGTTTGATTCAAATCGGTAACCGCACGTTACCTGTCGATCTTATCTCCTTAAAAATACTTGCATTTGATGTGATTCTAGGGATTGATTGGTTAACTACTCATCATGCTAAAATTGATTGTTTTTGTAAGGTTGTTAGCTTTCATATTCCTAATAAACCTATTATGCGAATTCAAGCGACCAAACCATTAAAATCAATCATGGTCATCTCAAGCCATAAAGCTATTCGTTTATTGAAAAATGGATGTCAAGCTTTCTTAGCTCATGTCACGGATTTAAACAAAAATATGTCAGATTTGAAGGATATTTCTATTGTTAATAAATTTCCTGACGTATTCCCTGAAGAACTTCCTGGCCTACCCCCAGAGCGTGAAGTTGAATTTTGTATCGACCTTGAACCCTAAGACAAAACCCATTTCCAAAGCCCCATATCGAATGGCTCCTATTGAACTTCAGGAGTTAAAGACCCAATTGCAGGAATTGTTAGACATTGGTTTCATTCGTCCTAGTACGTCTCCTTGGGGTGCTCATGTTCTATTCGTGAAGAAGAAAGATGGGAGTATGCGACTTTGTATTGATTATCGGGAGTTGAATCATGTCACCATCAAAAATAGGTACCCATTGCCACGTATTGATGACCTGTTTAATCGCCATAAGGAGCACAATTTTTTCAAAGATCGATCTTAGCTTACGATATCATCACCAAGGTTAAAATCGAGGATATTCCAAAGACCGCTTCGAACTCCTTGGTATGGGCATTATGAATTCTTAGTCATGTCTGTTGGATTGACTAATGCTCCTGTTGCCTTCATGGATATGATGAACTGAGTATTCAAGGAATATTTGGATCACTTTGTAGTCGTCTTTATTGATGACATCCTTATTTATTCCAAAAGCCATGAAGATCATGAGCAACACTTGAGGCTGATACTCCAAAAGCTTGGTGAATATAAGCTTTATGCCAAGTTAAAGAAATGCGAGTTCTGGCTTGAGGAAGTAGCATTCCTTGGGCACGTAGTATCAAGTCATGGAATATCCGTTGACCCGGCAAAGATTGAAGCTATTCAAAGCTGGGAGCAACCCAAATCAGTGACCGAAGTACGTAGCTTTCTCGGTTTAGCTGGTTACTATCAGAGATTCGTGGAAGGATTTTCTCGAATCGCTACTCTATTAACTCAGCTGACTCGGAAAGATACAAAGTTCAGTTGGAGCGAGGAATGTGAGAAGAGTTTTCAAGAACTCAAAAGGAGACTCATTTCAGCACCTGTTCTGATAATACCATCTGATTCGGAGGGATTTGTCATCTACAGTGATGCTTCGAGCAAAGGGTTAGGATGTGTTCTCATGCAACATGGGAAAGTAATAGCCTATGCCTCAAGACAACTCAAAGAATATGAGAGGAATTATCCTACTCATGATCTAGAGTTGGCAGCTATTGTCTTCGCACTTAAAATTTGGAGGCATTACTTGTATGGAGAGAAAGTGGAGATCTTTACGGATCATAAAAGCCTCAAATATTTCTTCACTCAAAAGGAACTCAACATGCGACAACGATGTTGGCTTGAACTATTGAAAGATTATGATCATACCATCCAATACCATCCTGGAAAAGCGAACGTGGTAGATGACGCATTGAGTAGAAGATCATATATGCGGCATGCAGTGCAATATTCACAACACAAAGCCCATTTTGTGTGACTTGCAAAGGATGGAGATAGAGTTAAAGACTCGAGGGGACCCATGTGATGATGATGAATATACGAGTAGAATCGACTTTAATTGATAAAGTTAAAGTTGCTCAAGTTACGATCCGGAGCTGATGCGATGAGGAAAAAAAGTGCAAGAAGGTGCTATCTTAAGCAAGAATCGATTAAGAAGGAATACTTGAGTCAACTCCGCATTTGTGTTCCTAACGACCACGATTTAAAGTATAAAATCATGATGGAGGCGCACAACACACTTGCTTGCAATCCATCTCGGGAGTACCAAAATGTATCGTGATGTTCGCCATACATTTTGGTGGAGCAATATGAAGAGAGAGATAGCGCTATTTATCTTAAGGTGTCTAATTTGTCAACGAAGTTAAAGCGGAGCATCAAGTACCAAAAGGTCCATTGCAACCACTTGAAATTCCGTAATG
Source organism: Panax ginseng (assembly GCA_020205605.1). NCBI lineage: Eukaryota > Viridiplantae > Streptophyta > Magnoliopsida > Apiales > Araliaceae > Panax > Panax ginseng. Next base: position 90,389,009 of record CM035143.1, read on the forward strand.
GAAGTGGGAGCACATTACCATGGATTTCAAGCATCGGTCTTCCCAAAGTTTCTCAAGGCATAGATGCGATTTGGGTCATTGTTAATAGATTGACCAAGTCGCTCATTTCTTCCGATACTGAGAAACTTATACACTTGAACGCCTTTGCTCAGATATGTACATAAACGAGGTTGTAAGATAGCATGGTATTCCAGTATCCATTGTTTCTGATCGAGACCCAAGATTCACTTAAAGATTTTGGGTTAGTTTGCAAAAAGCTATGGGCACGAATTTACGATTTAGCTCGACATATCATCCTCGATTTGACGGGCGATGAGAGGACGATTCAAACTCTTGAAGATCTATTAAGACTCTGTGTCCTTGACTTCAAGGGAAGTTGGGACAAGTTCTTACCATTGGTGGAGTTTTCCTACAACAATAGTTATCAAGCAAGTATTGGCATGGCTCCATTCGAGGCGTTGTATGGAAGAAAGTGTCGTTCTCTAGTATGCTGGGATGAGGTAGGTGAAGCAACGTTTTTGGGACCAGAGTTGGTACATATGACTACGGAAAAGATTCAAATGATCCGATAACGTATAAAAACCTCACAAGATCGACAAAAGAGTTATGCTGATCTTCATCGAAAGGACGTAGAATTCGATATTGGAGATCATGTGTTGTTACGTGTTGCTCCATGGAAAGGAGTTACAAGATTTGGAAAGAGAGGAAAGCTCAATCCTCGATTCATTAGCCCATTTTTGATCCTCGATCGAGTAGGAACTGTGGCCTATAGACTTGCGTTACGGCCAAGTATGTCTCGTGTTTATAACGTTTTTCACATATCCATGTTACGTAAATATGTGAAAGACCCAAACTACATTATTGAGTTAGAACCGGACGAAATAGAGGAAGATTTAACGTATGAAGAGGTTCCTGTTAAAATCTTGGATAAGAAGGAACATATTCTACGCTTCAAGGTTATACCTCAAGTCAAAGTTTTGTGGAGAAACCACGATGTTGAGGAAATGACCTAGGAGTTAGAATCTGAAATGAAATTAAAGTATCCTCACCTCTTCGACATACCAGGTACGCACCCTAATTTCGAGGACAAAATTTCATAAGAAGGGGAGGTTGTAAGACCCCAACTTTTTGAATAAAGATTAAATTTTCTCGAAATATATTTTTGAATATTATGGTGTGGATTTGATATAATGTTATAGTTGTGGGTAATATTTATAAATTTTGCAAAGTACGCAAGTTGTTATATAATATTCGATTGGTCGGGGAATATTCGTTTTAACGGGGGATATTTGTACAACTAAGACAATCATTGGTGGACCCCCATTAACGGAATTATTGTTTGATTGAGAAAACGACAAAAATACTTTTTATGAAAAGAACGGCGGGAGTTTTACCGTTAACTCGCTGAACTACCCTTAGTAGTAAAAGTACAAGAATACGCTGTGGTTGCATAGTAGCACACGATATTGATTATTGATTCTTACGTGAGAAGTCCCTCGCTTATACTCAATTATTGCTACTCGATAATTGTTTGCATCATATCTCTCTCATATTATTGATTCGATTATTGTCATAGTATCATCTCGCATAATATGTTATTTTATTAAATCAATAATTGAGACGATAAAGTTATTCATATTATTAAATTGTAATATTTACAATGTCTAGAAGTTCTCATCAAGGAGAGGTTTGGTCACCTAATCGCGCGCCAATAGGAGAAAATCCTTATCGAAAGCCCCTCTTTCTCGGAACGACACGGTTGATAAATATTATGAGTTATAATATTAATGATGAATGTTATTAAAATTGAAGTTGTGTTCAGAGTTGAATTTGGAGACGCGGACGTGATATTTGAGTCCGGAATGATGAAATTAGTAAAAATAGTCTATAAACACAAAATTTTCTGGAATACACTATTTGGTCAAAAAGTCAACAGTTGACTTTTTCGGGAAAAAGTCAAACTTTAAAATTTCAAAATTTATATTTTTGATAAAATGGTTTCATTGTGTTGGAATTATTTGTGTTAGTGAAAATCGACAATTATTTCGATAATAATTGATGTCTGGAGGTTATATTGACCAATTGGGTATTTAACCGGATAAATGAGCAATTGATTGCTATTATTTCACATTATTATAACTATTTGTTCACATATGTATACTATTGTTTCACATTCTTGTTACTATTAGGGGAGTTGGTACAAGATTGATAATACTTGCATGACTAAGTTAAAAATGGAGGTATAGATGGAGGTACTATACTGTAATTCGTATTTTCACATGTCTAGAACTATTGATTCACATAATTTACTATTGAATCACATTATTTACTATTAGGGGAGGTGGTGCAAGTTTTATAATACTTCCATGACTAAATTAAAAATAAAGGAAAAGTTGGAGGTATTGTACTGAAATTTTTCGAGCCCCAAAACGTGCAATTATCGAAACTATATTTTTGTATAAATAGAAGCTCATTCTTCCTTCATTTTTCACCAATTCACAAAAGCTTTAGAGCGATTATTATAGAGAGAAATTATAGAAAGAAGAAGAGAAGTCTGCTACCTCACTATTATAGTATCCAATTTTTCTAAAGGTATGGAGTATTATTTCTTTCTTATCTATGAAGAGAACTTCAGTTATTCCATTCTTTATTATTCATTGAATAACTCAGTATCACGCTGCTACCCTATACTTGGTGAAATTCTTCCATTGTTCCATTCTTTATCATTCTGCTGGAACATCCATGTCATGCGTTTCTGTGGGACACAATTCCGCCTTTTATTATTCTCCGTTGGAATATCCACATGCGTTTCTACGCCTTTGACTTGATTCCGCTTTTATTATTCTCATTGGAATATCCTCGTGCATGCGTTTTACATCTGACCGATTCCGTTATTTATTATTCTCGTTGGAATAACTCGCTTGTGCGATCTATCGCATCCCTGGTGATTTCTTGAATTTTACTCTACAAAGAAGTATCATGTTGACAATTTGGACGTTATTAGTTCCTAGATAAAATAATTCTTGAACTTGTTTTATTGAATTCTTATATCATTGTCATCATCCTCATGTTTATATTTTGTTGAAAGTCATCTGTGGCCTATAATGCATAGATGGACTTGGTATGATTATTATGACCGAGGATTATTCGGTAATCATGGCCGTAGTGTTACAAATGATGTGGTAAAAGTCCTCATTGGCCCGTGGTGCATTGATGGACAATTGTTGGCATGATCATGACCATTATTGAATACACAAATATTCTTGGCCCGTAGTGCATGGATAATTGTGGTCGCATTGATACTAAAGAATATCCTCGGCGTAGTAGTGGGGGTGATTCGATGATGTGGATTATTTATTAAAATTTGAGTCCCAAATAAAAGTGATGAAAACCTTTTAAATCATAAAAGATAGTAGATTTTATTCTCTACTTGACTCTTTTAATGGATTGCTTGTTCCGCTTCACGCTTAAACTTGATGGTTGTTATATTATATCGCTTTAACATCATTGTGAAGGCTAACGATAATATATTCTCCATTATCTTAGTCATAATATTTCCCTCTCGGGCTAGTTGAACTCACCCTTTTACTTTTATTGTTCTCTTGAAATGAGAACGTAATGAGGACTAGTCGAGAAGCGGAGTGACGGACGAGATGATAACATTAGTAGTCCTTACTATTCAAAGAAATAGTGGAAAATAAATGTAATAATATTGAATTTGAGTTTGAATATTGTCTAGGCGACAATATTTGTATTAAAACTCACGACTTATGTTTTGTCGTACTTTACACGATATAGTTGTATAATTAAGTTGTATTTGTATTCTGTACCATGTATTTGACGACTCAGAATAGGTGATGTATACCTATTTTGGGGACGTCACAATCATACCACGATCGCATGCCCAATACCACCACTGACGGTGGGGTATGATCTATATATATAATCGTCAAGAAGATACATGTCATGCGGCGTGTCATAAGACCATCCAGGTCAATGCCAAATATCTCTCGGATATACATACATATTCATAACATAATACATGCATAACAGATAATGGATGGAAATATGATATAGGGAATGAAAAAATGGTGTATACAATCCTAAGTATATCATCATCTAATACATCAGCTCTGTACAACTACAAATACAGGGAAATGGGGCACAACCGCCCTACTACTAACAGAGGCCTATCAAAAGATATAGCGAGAATGGGATACAGCCACCCAATATCTAACAAAGGCTTATCAAAAGATATAACGAGAATATACATCAGAAGAAAACCAGGGTCTCGATGTCTACATCCTTAATCCTATCCACCTGATGTAACTCCTCCTGAGTCACTGGATCTCTATCGACAGGGATGTCAGGCCTATAAAGAGGAGGATCTGCGCCGGCAAAACCAAATGGGTCGTCTGAGGGGCCAAATACTTTGAGCTGAAGGAACAAATGACTCACTTTTTGTTTGGATCTCTCGCCCAAATGTTATATAAATATATGTGCTCGATCTCTATCACGCAAGCAAGCTATCAATCTGGGTCATATGAGTCTGAGTTCGAACACAAGCTACCCAATTCGTCATCATTAAGGATCCTGGAACCATATCCCCCATAAACTGTGTGGCGCGGGACTGGGCTCTAATAGTGTGAGGGGACCACCACCGCTGGAGCGTCTCCTGAGTACATGGACCCTCTGATAATGCAAAACCGTCAACCCCCAACAATGGGATATCAGTGACGGGTGACTGTGATACGGGCCAATGACGCCTGACAGGAGGCAAGATCGGTATACGGATCTCCCCTGTGGTGCTCCTAATAGCACGCTCTCCTAAATAGAGCTCCTAACCTCCATCTGTGAAGAGAAGAACTCTCCTGGTGGAAATCAAATACTCGACTCCGGTCGGATGTCCATCCTCAAAGCCGATGGTAAAATGTTCCCCTGAATAGGGAATCCATGTAATGGTACCAACACAAGAACTCCAACAGACATCTGGCGGTGAGTGAATCCCTCAGCTACAAGGACCTCTGGCAAAATAGAATGGTGCCATCGTCGTCCTCGTGGATAGGTATCTAAACCTAACACACTCATAGGACGTAAACATGGGAGCCTCTCATAGGCCCAAAACTGCCAACACAATGGCAAAACATCTGCTATCAATAAGTACTCTTAACTTATGAATGAGAAAAGACAAGAGAAATACTCACCAATAGAAATGGGTAAAATCCTAGCCAAGCCTCAGTCAAACCCTGTGAGCGCATACGCATGCCCCGGAGGAAATAGGCAAAGGTATAGGATCCCCAATCATACTCTCCAATACGGTCCACATCACGTGTGGCGCTGATCAAAGCAAAGGATACCGTAGAAGAGTTATCTATTATGAAGAAGCCTCGAATGATCATTAGGAACAATCGCCGCAGAACGCGATCCCTGATTCTGACATCATCAGGCATGGGTTCACTCAAAAGCCCACTCATAGCATCTACGCTCAAAGGACCTGAACGGACAGTCCTGCCTTTGAGCTCCTCCGCCGGAACTCCTAATAAGGATCGGACGACAGTAGGGGTGATATTCGCCATACAAGGCACTGGCTCCCCTCCAAACTCCATACCTGTGATAAATCGCCAGTCCATAGGCGTCATCATCACCTCGCAATCCAACAGATGGAGTGACTGAGTCTGATGAAACCATCGCTCTGACAATGCCCTGAGGTAACCCCAGGGACAACGATAGGGAAGGATGGAGAAGAATTCCCCAAATCCCCACTCATGTACTATCGCTCTATAGTCAGGATGAAGCGCTTGGTACATGGAGTGAATGCTAAACTAGTTCTCTCGAGGCTGTGTAAAACCTGGAACCTGTATGAAATGCAGATCAACATCAAAACCTTTTAATCCTCATCAATAGGAAAGAAGGAAGATTAAAGTCTAACGCCATACCTCGTTAGCATGCAAGTACATCGATGGATGTCTGCTCAAATCACCCAGCAACTCTAGGTTTGCCACCTGAATGCTCGGGAGCTCCCTACGAGGGACATGTGCAGCAGGAGCGGGATCTTCAATCGGAATATCCGCCTCCTCGTCCTCAACGTCTGCCACATCTACCTGGACAGGACGAATCACGGCCCCACCAACCGACGGTCAGTCGGATGTAATCTGGGGACGAGGCACTTTGCCCTCCGCCAAATGCGCCGAAGTGGTCCTATAGAACCCTTTCTACCGATCCGGATCCATAATATCTAGACAACAAGTCTCCAAATCACCTCAGAAAGGGTGTGGTATTTCCTTACCTGGAGCTTTTTAAAAATGAATTTATGACTATATGCAGGCATGCATTTACTTTAACATATAATAGAGTTAAAATGCATGACTACCCAATGCCTACATTTGGAAAATTTTTGCCATAGTCCCCTTTAAAAATTGGACTATCCACATGCACATAGGTATGTCTAGGTGGCCATTCAGTAGCACACCTACCCCAAAGTCATATACATAATATATGCATTAAAAATTAAAATCATCATGCACAAGGCCAACCACAATACTAGGAGTACTTTGCCTTACTACCTTGTTCTCATTGGACCTCAAATAGGACAAAAAATAGCAGAAAAAGGTGCCAATTTGACTGTCTCAAAAGTTCAATTTTTTCACATCATTATGTTCAGCATAGTTTAATACTAACATTTACTATGTTGAATATTTTTTATCAAGTCATTTGTGCGTACATAATCACTACTATGTGTTTAGATGCATTTCATGTGATAAGTCACAATCCAACGGATAGAAACTAGAAAAAAATACATGCATACGTTACCAGGATAGTGTAGAACACTTGTTAGGTGACATAATTTGCAGAAAGCATCCCGAACTCAGCAGATCTGAAGATGGCTCGCGGTTTTCTCTATGCGAAGCAAGTGGAAAATGACTTGTAAAGACCAACCTGCAGGATTTATGATCCATGATTGGCCGTAGGCTCACCTGCGGCTGCAGCAAGTGCACCTGCGGCACCCCTATGTGGGTCCTACCCCTCCGTCTCGGTCCAGTTCGAGTTGCAAAGGAGTTCTCACAGACTGGAAAGGTCAAATCGAGAATATAAATGCCACGCGATTGAGCAAAACAGCATACAATCCTGGTCTTCTCAGATAAAACTTTGAGTCTATACATCACTCATTGGTAGTCACCTGAACACAAGGTATACCCTGCCGATGATCTCATTTTGCTATAAATCACATCCGGCAATACCTTATACAGGTCCGATGCCACCAACTCCGGGTCGTTACCCTAAATGAGTCCCCGACGGGGGTTACAACGTATGTCCCCGACGGGGGTTATAATGTAGATCCCCGGTGGGGGTAACAACACGTCCATCAGTTGACACGTCTATCAATGAAGGTCAAACAACCTTGACGTTATTTCAACCGATGGCAAGTAAACCCGTCAAAGCATTGAGAGCTGTTCGATAATTGCGTACGTACTCATGAGTCCCCAGTAGGTCCCCGACGGGGGTTACAATGTATATCTCCGGCGGGAGTAACAACGTATGCTTAGCCGTTGACGCACATATCAACGAAGGTCAAGCAACCTTGACGTCATTTCAGCCGATAGCGATTAAACCTATCAGAGCTCTAGAGCTATTCGAGGTTTTCATACCCAACTGCTCGTATTCCCCAGTGGCTGCCCGGTGGGGGTCACAACGCAATGCTCCGTTGATCTACACGACAGCGAAGGTCAAGCAACCTTGAAAATCTACTCACAGAGCCTCAACCGCTGATTCACATGTCAGCGAAGGTCAAGCAACCTTGACAGTATATCCCGCAGGATTGTTCAGCCGTTGATTCACATGTCAGTGAAGTACACATCAACAAAGGTCAGGCATCCCTGACAACATTTGCTGTTGGCAGTAAATCCAATAGAATCATGACATGTCCTGGCGATACCAACCAGGAAAGGTCAATGTTATCAAAGAGGATAAATGATGTAATATGTTATACACATCCTCAAACAGACCAAGCTTTCTCCCCACAGATCTCTTGCACATAAGAGATACCTCTTCAGGATCAAGTTTTTATCAAGAACACAGGGATTTGGTGATAACTCCAACATCAACATCCTAATAGATTCGGCTTACACATCAAATCTGGTCAGTATTGCCAATCCCCAGTTGAAGCAACAGGGATCCAACAATCATCCCCAGCATGTTGGGCTACAACCCCATACACAAGCATCATACATCTGCATCATTTTGCTACCCATAGTACCACGTTCGTCTTGTTGCATTTCAAGTGTCTAGGATTCTTTATCCTACCCATGCATCGCCATGCATGAGTATGATAAAGAGGGGCATCTGTAGACACTCGAAATTTTCTGTACCACTGTCACTAACATTGCAGGAGGACAAATTCATCTTTTAAGAGGGAACCCTGAAAGACAATCCAAATCCATACCGGATACTACCGGAAGTTCAGCATCTACCCAAGATCACACTCTGGGAGTAACAATTCCAACCTCGAAGATAACCCCGAGGCGTGCAGATCCAATATCGGAACACACACCGGAGAAGACCGATTAATCTTGGAGATTACTCCGAGGTATCCAGTCTCAGTCCCAACCATGGGAATAGCCACCAACCTTGGTGATAACCCCAAGGAATGCAGTTTCGGCGATAACCCTGGAAATGCTTGTTTCAAATCCTACTAGCTTCAATCTCGACGTTCACAACGAGATACACTGCACCAACCCGACAATAACATCGGGAAGACAGGCACACCTCAAAGGTGACAATGAGGACCTTCAATAATTGCAGCAGTCCAATTTCAGCGAAGTCTGAGCAACATCTGCTTCATCAGCCCAATCCGGCGATAACACCGGTGAGGGGCAACATCGTCATCTCGTCAACACGATGCCACGTCACGTTGTCTTAACATCTCTATGCAACAATGTCCCACAAGACTAAACCAATCCCGAGTGACTATTGTGCGGGGTAACAGATGAAAGTTGAAGCTTCAAGACTGGAGGGCATCGTCCCATCTTCAATGACTTCGTAAAAATTCTAATCCCATACATGATTTTCATATAAATAATAAATTATTTATAAAGAAATTTTGAAGGAGGAATTTGAGTTCTTTTAAGAAATCAAATTTCCGTTTAATCAGAAAGACAAGCTTTATGTGAAAAGTTAAAGATCAGTTCGATCAATTATGATCGAGATCTACTTGAAATGATTGTGTATGCTATGTACCCTGGTATATATAGGTTTTAAAACGGTGACTCTGGGGACGGAATCTTTATAAGGGAGGGTAAATGTAACAACCCGATATTTTCTATATAATTAAAACAAAAATTTTGCGTATATTTTTTTTTATTTTAAGGATGAGGATTTGTAAAAGATAAGGAGTACATGTATTTATGTGATAAATAAAAATATATTTATTACATGAATGTTTACAAATAATTTTATTTTAGAATTATTGATTATTATAAATTATATTCTTATAATAATTAATTTTATAATAGAAATATTTTTATTAATTATTTTCCATGAATATATAATTATATATTATTTAAATAATATATGAAATGATTTTAGAACAATTATAATTATTATTTTTAGCAGGATTATTAAGTTAAGTATTTTAACTTAATTAATAAAGTCAAGTTTATGCAAGGTAAATCAGATATGGAATCCAAACCCTAATTCTTGTTTTGGAATAAGGAATGATAATAATAATATAATATTAATTATATTTTAATTTTTAGTGCTATAAATATGTACTATATGTATACAGACTGACAATGGTTGGTCAATTATGGTGTATCATGACAAACCCTAGTAACCCTAATTTGAAACTCAAACTGGAGTTTATGATTTGTAAGAAATTGTGTTATTTGATTAATGTTGAGTATTATAGAATTTAAGGTTAATTAGGAAAACCCTAATTATTATTTAGGAACCCTAATTATTTGAAACCCTAATTTATAAATTAGAGACCCTAATTATTAAATTAGGAACCCTAATTTGCTAAATAGGGAACCCTAGTAATATTAAGAAACCCTAATTATTATTTAGGAACCCTAATTATTTTAAAACCCTAATTTTCTATTAAAACCCCTAATTTTAATTAGTGTGGTCTAATTAAAATTTTATTAAACTTTAAACTTAAATTTTTAAACCCTAGAAATTATTTGGGAAACCTTAAGGTTTAAGATCTATTGATTTTAACCTAGATTCAAGCATCATGGACAAAAATACCCTTAAAATACTTTGTTAGTTTACTAAAATAGCCTTTTGGTATTTATTTAATAAGCTAGATTGCAAGTCACCACTCTAGGTTTATAGCACATGCTCTATATGTGACGCCCCCAAAATTAGGTATCACGTCACCCATCTTGGGTCACCAGATACATGGTACAGAATTCAAATACAATCTTAAATATACAGCTGTCGTGTAGAATACGACAAGACATATGCTGTGAGTTTTAATAAGAATATTGTCATCTAGACAATATCCACACTCAATGGGGTCCTCATTACATTTATTGTCACACTATTTCACAGAATAGTGAGGAATACTAATGCTATCATCTGGACCATCACTCTGTTCCCCGACTAGTCCCAGCTACGTTCTCATTTCCTGAAGAGAACAGTGAAAGAAAGGATAAGCTTAACTAGCCCAGTAAGAATTATCATGACTAAGATAATGCAGAATAATTTATCCTTAGCCTTCAACAGTGTTAAACTGATAAAATATAATAGACATCAAGTTTAACTGCAATGAACAAGCAATCCATTAGAATGTACCAAGTAGAACATAATATCTACTATCTCTTCTAGATTAAAAGTCCATCATTGATATTTTATTCCTGTACTACTCATCAACAGTTCTTTGTTATACTCAAGACAAATAGAACTTTCATCACTTGTCTTCACCTGAACCACCAAATATGTTAGTTAAATTCACAATTCATATTTAAAATAATGTGAATTAACAGTTCCTTCTTGCCACAAAGGCATAATAGAACGTTCACTCAATATCCTTACCCCAAAGGCTGAAGATATTCAAATGTAATAACAATGATCATACCAATAAGTTGTCTATCTTTGCACTACGGGCCAAAGTTATTCAACTATAAAACCAATGGTCATGATCATACCAATCAATTGCCTGTCAGTGCACTACGGCCAAAGACATTCAATTGTTAACTAATGGTCATGATCCTGCCAATCACATCATTGAATTATCCATGCACTACGACCAAGGATATTCGTTAGTATCACTAGTGGTCATGATCATGTCATACACCTCTCCATCTTTGCACTACGGGTCAAAGCTATCAAACAACATATCATCTTTGCACTACAGGCCAAAGACATACAACTGTAAAACCAATAACCAACAGTATAATAAAGAATGGAATAATAAAAGGATTTCACCATTTATGCAATACTTCGCATAGACAGGTTATTCCAACATAATAATAAAGAATAGAATAATAAAAGAATTTCACCATGTATGCAGAAGATTGCATGATGCGACTTATTCCAACATAATAATAAAGAATGGAATAATAGAAGAATTTCACCATGCGTGCGTAATCCGCATGCAGACGGAGTTATTCAAACAGTAATAATAAATAATGGAACCAGTCATGTAGTAATCGCATGTATGTGAAATTCCAATGTAATAAATAAGAATGGAATAACAACGAATTCACCATACGATGCGATAGATCGCATGAAAGTGTTATTCCAATGTAATAATAAATAATGGAATCAGTCCGCGTATACGCACGATGTGATATTCGGCGATGTAATAATAAATAATGGAACCAGTCCCAAGTAACGCATGCATGTGATATTCCAACAGTAATAATAAAGATTTTAATTCAGGGTCCCAAAAAAACGCATGCATACGATGATGTTCCAAATGAATAATAAAATGGAATAATGTAAGAATTTCACCAAGTATAGGGTATTCATGATCTGAGTTATTCCAATGTAATAATAAAGAATGGAATAACAGAAGTTCTCTTCATGAATAAGAAAGAAAGAATACCCCTTATGAGTACAACAAATAATATTCCCTACCTTTGAAAGAAGAGTATTCCAACTGGTAGGGCGAGGATATACTCGAAGAAAACTTGCACTACGCTCAAAGCTTTCTTAAACTCTAAAGAAATACGCTTAAGATTATAGATGAATAACTCTCTCTATAGTTTCTCTCTCAAGAGTTTCAGTGAATTCGTAAGAAATAATGAAGGAATGAGCTTCTATTTATAGAAGAATGGACTGCATAGTAACTAATTCATGAACGGTTCAGATTGATTTACTTTTAATCGGACGGTCCATATTTAAAGCAAAATCTTTTACATAAAATATAATATATTCTATTTATAATCTAATAAAAACGAATAACTTTATAAATGTATTCTGTTTTATATAAAAAGATTTTACTATGCAAAACACTATGCATGCACTATGCAACACTATGCATAATAAAATATAATAAATTCTATTTATAGAATAACTTTATAAAAGTATTCTGTTTTATATAAAAAGATTTTACTATGCAAAACACTATGCATAATAGAATATAATATATTCTATTTATAGAATAACTTTATAAAAGTATTCTGTTTTATATAAAAAGATTTTACTATTAAAACATTAAACTAACGACCCATATTGATTTACTATTATAATTTCAACCAACGGTCTGAAAAATTAGCACATCTCCTCATGGAATAATATTGTACCCAAAAATAATTTAGACTGAAATGAAATATATTTTTCGGGTGAATAGTACCCCGTGAATAGTACTTCAAGAATAGTACCCTGTGAATAGTACCCCGACACAAAAAGTATCCCAAATACCCGAGTGAACAATACTAGAGTGAATAGTAATCGGGTGAATAGTAACCCATGAATAGTAACTCGTGAATAGTACTCCGACACAAAAAAGACCCCAAATACATGAGTGAATAATATTTGGGTGAATAGTAATTTAAGTGAATAGTAACCCATTAATAGTAACTCGTGAATAGTACTCTGACACAAAAAGTGCCCCAAATACTCGAGTGAACAATACTAGAGTGAATAGTAACCGGGTATTTTATGACAACTTGTCTACTTTGAAAATTTTTCACATATCACCCTTAACTTTAAACTTTTATCAATTTAACTATTTGCCAAAATAGAAAAATTGAATACTTTTATTTCATAAAATTCGGGGTCTCACACTATACATCATCCAATCTTATCCTTTTTGACACCTTACAAGTTAGATACATTGAATCTAAGAATTATAAATAGGTTAGGAGAGAGAAAAGTGCACATATTTGCTCATTTATGCTCATACACTTCACTAAGACCATCTCTTTCTAAACCCACGAATTTCCAGTGCTAGACCAGTCCCCAAATCAAGCCCCGTGAATTCTATAACCAAATCAGTGGCCAAGAATTAAAGATTGCTCATATAAGGTATAAATCCTAAAATGAAATCTGACTTTTGATCCTATGTTAGATGTTAGTTTTTTTTGTGTTAAATATGTTGTGTGTAGTGTATAATGATGATCTGGGTTGCTAGATGTTAGATCCATAACATCTAGAGGCTTGTATTTGATGATTTTAAAAATCTGGAAATTTTTTTTATATTGACTGACAACCGAATGTCAGGCCCTATAGATCTTTTGATATTTATGATTTATGTGCTTTTAAGCTTTGATCTGGTAGTGTGTTATGATATCTTTAATATGGAACTGGAATTAGTGTCACACGATGCACATATTTCGTGTTATTAATGGTCAAAGACCATTGACCGGCCATGACCATATGAAATCTGGGTAACCAAGATCAGGCCCAGAAACGTCTGACAAGATGTTCTTGGACCCTGATATGTCAGGTTATTGATGATTTAGTCATGATGTTGTAATAAGTTTATAGTTTGTTACCTGGACTACATGATTATGCTCTTATATCACTTAATAAGTAAATTGATTGGATTTGGGGAAAGGTCAAACCAAGCAGAAAGCTCACGGTTTTTGTAATAGATCTGTAGTACTACATGTGGTCTACAACCTGGAACCCTTATGTGACGCCCCCAAAACAGGAATACATCACCCATCTTGAGTCGCCATATACATGGTACATAATTCAAATACAACTTAATAATACAACTGTCGTGTACAATACGACGAAACATAAACTGTGAGTTTGAATACAAATATTGTCTACTAGAGAGTATACAAACTCAAAAGGAGTCCTCATTACAATTATTATCACACTATTTCACGTAATAGTGAGGACTACTAATGCAAACATCTAGGACCATCATTCTGCTCCCGACTAGTCCCAACTACTTTCTCATTTCACAAGAGAACAAAGAAAAGAAAAGGGTGAACTCAACTAGCCCAAGAAGAAATATTATGACTAAGATAATGCGTAATAAATTATCAATAGCCTTCAACAGTATAACAACTGATAAAATATAATAGACAATAAGTTTTAGATCAAAAACTGCAGCGAAATAAGCAATCCATTAGAAGAGTTAAGTAGAGAATAAAATCTACTATCTTCTATGATTTAAAAGGTTTTTCATCACTTTTATCATTGGGACTCGACAATAAATAATCCACATCATCGAATCACCCCTACACTACTACGGCCAGGATATTCTTTAGTATCACGACCACAAATTTTTCATGCACTATGGGCCAAGGACATTCGTGTATTCATTAATGGTCATGATCATGCCAACAACTCGTCCATCAATGCACGATGGGCCAATGAGGACTTTACCACATCATTTGTAACATTACTACCATGATTACATAATCAATAATCCCCAGGTCATAATCATACCAAGTCCATCTATACACTACATGCCACAGATGACTTTCAACAAAATATAAACATGAGGATGATGACAGTGATATAAGAATTCAATAAAAAAAGTTCAAGAATTAATTTGTCCAGGAACCAATAACGTCCAAATTGTCAACATGATATTTCTTTGTGGAGTAAAATTCAAGAATGCTCAGAAGAATATTTCCATGAAAAGATACTGGATGAAGCGCAAATATCGAGGATATTCCACTAATTTCATGGATTATAGAAGTCAAAACTTTAACCAACTGAGTATAATAAAGAATGGAATAACAAAAGAAATCACCATGTATGCGATAAACCGCACATGCAGGTTATTCCAACAGAATAATAAATAACGGAATCGTGTCCCACAAAAACGCATAGATGTGATATTCCAACGAGAATAATAAAGACGGAATCGTGTCCGGTTGTAAAACGCGTGCACAACAAGATATTCCAACATAATAATAAAGAGCGGAACCAGTCCCAAGCCAGAAACGCATGCATGTGATATTCCAACAGAATAATAAAGACGGAATCAATTCCTACAGAGAATGCATGAACAAGATATTCCAATGTAATAATAAAGATTTTAACCGTGTCCCATAGAAACGCATGAATGTGATATATTCCAATGTAATAATAAAGAATGGAATAATGTAAGAATTTCACCAAGTATACTAAGATTGCGATAGACAAAGTTATTCCAACATAATAACAAAGAATGGAATAACATAAGTTCTCTTCATGAAGACAAAAGAAAGAAATAATACCCCTTACCTTAGAAGAAACTGGATATAGAAGTAGTGATGTAAAAGAATATTTTTCTTCTTTCTCCCTATAATTTTTCTTTATAATAATTGCTCTATAGTTTTAGTGAATTGGTGAGAAATGAAGGAAGAATGAGCTTTTATTTATAGGAAAATATAGTTTCAATAATTGCACATTTTGGGGCTCGAAAAATTACAGTACAATACCTCCAACTTTTCTTTCATTTTTAATTTAGTCCTGCAAGTATTATCAATCTTGCACCAACTCCCCTAAAAGTAAATTATGTGAATCAATAGTACAATCATGTGAATAAATAGTATAATCATGTGAATAAATAGTATAATCATGTAAAAAAATCAATTACAGTATAGTACCTTCAATTATACCTCCATTTTTAACTTAGTCATGCAAGTATTATCAATCTTGCACCACCACCCCTAATAGTATAAGAATGTTAATCAATAGTACCCCGTGAATAATAACTCGTGAATAGTAACTCGTGAACAATATCTCAGAAGCATGAAAAGTGCTCACGAATACCGAAAGTGAACAATATAACCTCCAGACATCAATTATCATCGAAATAAATGTCAATTTCCACTAACACTAATAATCCCAACACAATGGAACAATCAATTTCATCTTTAATCAACACAACTTATTCATCATTAATATTATAACTCACAATATTTAACAACCAAATTCGCTCCTGTGAAAGAAGAGGCTTTCCGATAAGGATTTCTTTATCATGCGTAGCGTAATTAGGTGACCAAACCTCTCCTCGATGTAACTTCTGAACATCACAATATTGCAAATAATAATATGAATAACTTTAAATCTCAATTATTGATTTAATAATGTAACATATTATGCGATGTATTGTGACAATAATTGAATCAATAATATGAGAGATATGATACAACAATTATCAGAGCAATAATTGAGTATAACCGAGTGACTTCTCACATAAGCATCAATAATCAATCTGGTGTGCTACTATGCAACCACGTGTATTCTTTGTACTTTACTACCGAGTAGTTCAACAATTTTAACGGTAACACTTCCGTCGTTATTTTTATAAAAAGATAATTCTGTCGTTTTCTAACTACGACAATACTTCCATTGTGGGGTCCACCAATGATTGTGCCATCGTACGAATATTTCCCGACAAAAAGAATATTCCCCGACCAATCGAATATTTTATAATAACTTGCATACTTTGCAAAATTTATAAATACTACCCACAACTATAATATTATATCAAATCCACACCATAATATTCAACAAAATTATTTCGAGAAAATTAAATATTTATTCATAAAATCTGGGGTCTCACACCTTAGATCAGTTAAACATCAAAAGGATTTCAAGTTGTGGAAGCCTAAATATGAACAGTCAAACTGTTCTTCATTTCTGGGCAAACCCAGAAATGATGAACAACTCTGACAGATTGTTCATCAGCCTAGATCTTGCATTTGTGTTATGTTATGAACCTGTTGATGGCTGGTTCGTGTAATCGTGCATCAGTACTACAAGATCTGACCAAGATCATGCCCAGAAACATTACGATCTGACAATTATCACTGGTCAAAGTAGGGTACTTGAACGCTGGCTATGAATGTTCTTGAAGGCTCAAGAACACCATAAACTACACTGTCTGTCGCTAATGCCCTATAGCGATAGTTTTATTAATTTTAATTAATTAAATTTTCAAAAATCATTTAAAAATAGAAATTTAATTCTAAAAATTACAAAATTATTTTAAAAATTATTTTAAGTTATAAAAATTTAACTTTTAATAATTTGAAATATTTTTCATAAATATTAGTGTTTATTTAAATATTATTGGTAATTAATTTATTTATTAAATGCATTAAATAAATTAATTAAAAATGATTTTATTATATTAAAAATTATTTTAAATGGTAATAAGTTATTTAAAAATATTTTTAGTTATAAATATAACTTTTAATATTTTAAAGAAAATTTCATTAATTATTTAATATTAATGATATTAGATTTATTTAAAAATTAAATTAAATAATTTAATTAAAAATGATTTTAATATTATAAAATCATTTTAAATAAAAATAAATAGTTTAAAAATATTTGAAGTTATAAAATATAACTTTTAATATTTAAAGGTAAATTTCATTAATTAATTATTATTAATGATATTAATGTTATTTAATAATTATATTAAATAAATTAGTTTAAAAATAATTTTAATATTATAATAATTATTTTAAATAAAAATAAAGTGTTTAAAAATATTTTAACTTATAAAATATTGTTAGTTCATAGTAGGCACAAGTTATCTAGAGGGGGGGGGGGGGGTTGAATAGATATTTGAAAATCTTTTCGTTTTAACTTGTTCTTAGATTATGATTAAAACTTTGCAGAATTAGTATTTGTTTTAATCTTCTTTACTAAGCAATGGAGTTATGAGCGAGTAAGGCTGTAAGACCCCAAATTATTAATAAATAAAATTTATTTTTCTCTATTTATTATTTTGAAATAGTAAGGGTTGATTTGATTAATGTGGATAGTTATGGGTAAAATACGCAAATATTTCGAATAAGCAAGTGGTTATAAAATATTCATTATTGTCGGGGAATATTCGTTTGGTCGTGGAATATTCGTCGCTTCAGAATATTAAATGATGACTATGCGCAGCCTTTTGTGGGCCCCATAACTGAAAGAGATTATTGATGAAGAAAATGACAAATATAAGTTGTTTATAAATAACGACGTAGTTGTTACCGTTAATACTGTTGGAATACCCGGTGGTTAAAACACACTAATACGCGTTGTTGAACAGTAGCACACGGTATTGCACCAATTATTGATTCTTACGTAAGAAGGCACTACTCAATAATTGTTACAGTAATTACTGTTCAGTATTTTATTTTATTGATTCAATAATTGCTGCATTGATATTTTATATTACTGTTGTTTCAATAAATTGTCATTACACAGTATTTTCCATTATCGAAGCAATAATTCATATTATCTGAATAATATTATTGGATAACAATATTGGCAATGTATATAAAGTTCTGTCTAATGAGAGGTTTGGTCACCTAATTGCGCGCCAGTAAGGAAAGATCCTTATTGGAAAGCCCCCTCTTCCTGAACTACCGGTTTCCAAAGATCGTGATTCTGTAATATTATTTGTGAATAATTAATTATTGATTTATATGATGAGGAAAATATTGATTTTATGTGGGTATATATGGAGAAAATTTTTAAAGTGACAATTGTTGAAAATTGAAATTTTATCTTTTTCTGATAAAATAATTCATTTAAATATATTATTATATTTTAATAATATAATAATGGTGATATTTTTACAATGAATGTGGGATATATGAGTATACGAGGAAAAAGAGTATTTTTGTTGCAATAAATATTAAAAATGATTTTGTGTGCTCAGAGACCCATTTCTTGACCGAAATTTGATTATAAATTGTAAAATCGCCTGCTTGTAGATTTCGGTCAATTTCTGTTTGGAATTTGGAAAAACTTTCTTCTGCAAAGTTGTAGAGAATTGAATTTCCTATAAAAAGTTGTGAGATTCAAATTTTCTGATAAAAGAGCTAATTATTATAAATTATTGAAGTTCCGAAGCTCCGAAATAATTGATTTTTGGAAGTTTAAAATATTTAAAATAGGAAAAACATTTTGTTTTGTTTTGTGGGAAGCCGTAGCATGTGCAAGATAAGCTGAAATCAGTTGTGAAAATGTGCGTAGAGAATTTGTAATATATATAATATTATTATATTAAATTTTCTACTTTGGTGTTCTAAGCATTTTCCTATAGATAGGGTGCTTAGGTTAGAATTGAAATCACACCGTAAATCAAGTTTTCTCTCTCTATATTATCGAGCGTATTCTTGTGAGTATTTTGAGTATACTTTGAGTATTGCTATACGGTGCAAGTTCAAGTCATAGCCTATATCCGGTGTTTCAACTAGAAGTACTGTCTTTCGAGGTAAAAGATGTTATTTTATTCGAAAATGATATTATTTCTTCAATATCATTATGCAGAAATATTGGTTGGAAATTTTTATCAAATTTAAAACTTTTTCATGTCGAGGTTACTATTCACAAGTTACTATTCATGAGTTACTATTCACGAGTTACTATTCATGAGTACTATTCACGAAGCGTGAAGATGTTTTTTTTGTGAAATTTCTATCTTTTGGTGTCAGAGTTACTATTTACGTATACGGCACTATTCACGAATACGACACTATTCACCGAAAAATGAAATTTTTTCTTTTTGTCCAAAATATCTATTATGGATACTAGCTTTGATTGTATCCATGTTTTGATCATTCTTGAATTTTACTCCACTCTGATTACTTATGAAGTATTTTTGAACTTGGATTGTTTAAAATACGAATCCTTAATATTTGTTCTTTTGTTTCACTGGATTCGTTTCCTTTAAAATATTTTTCATCATCCTTAGTCCTAAATGATGATATTACTGAAAATCTTTGGCCTGTAGTGCAAAGATGAATGATTTCTTGATGAATATCTTTGTCACGTAGTGCAAAGATGAACAGTGTTGAGATGAACACGATCGATCGATTAATATCTTTGGCCGTAGTGCAAAGATGAACAGTGTTTAGATGAACATGACCAATCGATGAATATCTTTGGCCTCAGAGTGCAAAGATGAATATTTGATTCCGTATATATATTTATTGATGTTACAGGATAAAATATCGACGATGAACTTTTAAATTCATATATAGAAGATAGTAGTTTGCATTCTCTACTTAATTCTTCTAATGAATTATTATTTCCGCTGCGAAGATTGATTTAAAACTAGTTGTCTATTGTATTCTATTAGATTTTTTCCTGTTGGAGACTAACGATAATTTGTTGTATATTATCTTAGACATAATATTCTTTACTGGGCTAGTTGAGCTCACCCTTTTCCTTTTTGTTCCATTTTTCTTCTCGTGAGGCGAGAATGTGTAGCAAGTACTTAGCCTGGGTATGGAATGATGGTTATAGAGAGAGTTGTTTAGTAGTCCTCACCATTTTGTAAAATAATGTATAAATAATTGTGATGAGGATTTATTTGGGTATGTATATTATCTAGAAGACAATAATTGTATTTAAACTCACAGTATATATGTTGTCATATTTTGCACACAAATGTATTAATAAAGTTGTAGTTATTTCTGTACCATGTATTTGGTGACTCAGAATGGGTTGGATGGAATGGACCTATTGTGGGGGCGTCACAAAGGCAGTTATAGTAGATATAGCAGTTATAGCATGAATGTAAACGACACAGTTGTTTTTAAGTGGTTCAGAGCACTTAAAGCTCCTAGTTCACTCTTCTACTCAACGAGTAGGATATCCACTAAGGATGTCTTTTACAATCTTCTAAATCACACAGATTCCTACTAGACCAGCAGTCTAGGAACTTCTCTAGTTCACTCTTGAACTCTTCAAGTCCAGCAGACTTGGTACTCTTCTTCAATTGATTGATAGTTGTTGAGTTCTTGATGGTTTCTACTCAGTTGTTGTGTAAGCACTGGTTCGTTAAGAACTGAGTAGCTGAGCAAGCTTTGCAATATCTCAGATCGTAGAGTTGAGCTTGAGAGAGATGTTCACGTTGTTTGATTAGTGCTTGCTTATTTCTCTCTCATCTGTCTGATCTGTATATATGTGATGTTGAAAACTATCCGTTGGATACATCCGTTGTGGCATTAAATGCATCTGAACTTTTTGTATTGTGATGGAGACATTTCTGCACATCTTCTGAATTCTGCATTCTGGCCCACTGACACTGCAGGCTGCTTTCTCACATACCACCTGAAAAGGTATTTTGTCCCTCTTACCCATGGTACTATCCATAGCTTCTTCACTACGCTTCTTTGTTGCATACTAAGGATATTTTATATATTTTGGGACTGATGAACACTGCAGCATCTGGGATCCATTCCTCACTTGTTGAAAACACAGATCATGAGGCTCGACGTTTTCTGACATGAGACAGATGATGCTCTACGATTTGGATCGTGGTGTTCTACGATTTAGATCGTAGTGTCTTGGACATTTTTGCATACTACGAAGCTATTAGTTCGAGAGCACTACGATTTCCCTTTATCCTTCGCACACTACGATCTTCTCTTGCTCATGTTGTTGACTCTACGTTCCCGAGAGCACACTACGATCTTTTCTTGCTTGTGTTGTTGACTCTACATTCCCGAGAGCACACTACGATCGTTGACTTGTAAAACTTCATGTTTCCTTCAGCATACTGCGATCGTAGAATTGGCTCGGCAAACGTTGGGACCACTCTACGATTTCCGAAGAGTCCTCTTCAAGGCAGGCACACTACGATCTTTAGGCTCTACGTTTTCTGCCTTGACTTCTACAATGTTGATCAGATGGATGCACTATGATTTCTTCAAGACTAATCTATTACATCTTAAAATCAACCTAACAGTTTTTATCTTTCTATCTATACATTCTTTATCAGAATGGTACACGTTGAAAGCTTAGATCAACCTAACAATTTTGATCTATCACTAAGTCCTTGTACATATATTCATTTAAGGACCCTACAAATAATCATGAACATATACATTTAAAACATCAAATCATAATATGTATTCTCCCAACAATCTCCCCCTATTTGATGTTGACATAACCAAGGAGATTTGTTGTCATGATTATTAGTGACTAGATGCATTTGCAAGAATTTTAAACATGACTAAGTATTTCAGTGAGCAGCTGAAATTTCTAGAGAATAAGTATGAATTTATTGATGATCAGAAGATATTACAATTCAGCATTACATCAATAGGAAATTTAACTTTTAACTTATCTCTGTTTCCTTGACCTCTTATTTGGAGGTGGGTTGACATACTCCTCAGCCCTTCTTTTCCTTTGAGCTTCCTCATTTCTTGTTAACTCTTCCAGTTCGCTTAGACTTAGAACTGGATTGTCTTCATGTCTGCGCATGAATGCAGGATCTCCAATTGGCATTCTTATGCGTACAGTCGACACGTCTTGTGAGCTAGGAGTTGGCTCAGAGGAATAACTTCTCCCCCTTTCTTGAGTTTCATGACCTCTTCCTCTGCCTTGGCCTCCTTGATCTCCTTTCCCTTTATTATTCTCCCCCTTTATGTCAACATCAAGGGTTCGAATATCGGCAGACAGCCGATTAACTCCTTGAACAAGCTCATTCAGTTGGCTTTGGGTTTGAGCAATGTCCTCTCTATTTTCCTTGATCTATTTTTCAGCACTAGCTTCTTTATTTTGGAGGACTGTCAGAATCATATCATTATGCTTCTCCTGATTGGCATAAGATTTCTGGAAGTCATAGACAGAGGCTTTCAAGTTGAGAATATTGTCCAGCATAATTTGATGTCGACGATCTTGGTGTTTCTGCATTTCAAGTACAACCTCTCTTTGCTTGGCAGCAACCTGGAAGTGGATCTCATCTCTGTTTGATATACTCTTCAGAATCTCTTTGATAATTTCCCTTAGCCTCTTTGTAAGCTCAGTATTCATAGTGCCAGGGAGATTATTTGCAGCTGTGATCATTTGGTTTAGCCGGATATTGATGAGATCAGTGTGAGTTTCCAGGCTTGCTTCTATAGACTTGATCATATTTTCAGAGGTGTCTTTCAAGTCATCCTTGGTAGGCAGGCTTGGGATAGTATCATTTGCTTGAGGATTGTTCTTTGGAGGGGTTTTTGGGTGAGATTGATCTTGCAGATTGTAAAGAGCGAGATCAAGACTGAAGTAGTCATTTGATGAGGAGGATGGTATATCAAATTGGAGGGCTTGGGTTTGGATATCTCGATAGGTGACTCTACGATTTCAATATTGGACTCTATGATGTGGCTTGAGTCTAGAATCGTAGAGTTGGTGATTTGAGGGAGCATGGTAAGGTTGACTTCTTACGGTTCTTCGCCATGTAATTTTGGGATTCTGAATCGAAACCGATTCTTGGATTGAGAGTTACTTCCACCATTTAGGAAATTCATAGAAATAGCTAAATGAAGATGATGGCGGTGATTAACTCTAAAACCGGTAGGGATAGACAATACCTCGAGCTTATCTGCTTGATGAGGAATGGTTGGTAAGCGACTTTTTGGCAAAGATGACTTTCCTGAAATCCATTAGCCGTAATCGAGATTCTTTGGATATTCCTCAAGCTCCGAACATGTGATCCCATGAGTTCATGATTTGAGCTTGATGGTATGCCATCATGGGTAGGTAGGAAAACAGTTGAGTGTACATATAGCTCCTAAATCCATCTTTCCCTACACGAGTGATTTCAAGCTCATCATTATCATCATCTTTTCTTCTTCGCTTTTTCTTCTGAAGATTCCATTATCTCAATGGTCTTTGGAGGGTTTGGCATTGGCTCAATTTCATCTTGAGCAAGGACCTCTTCTTCAGCCATTGGGATATCATGAGGCTCCTCCTCAGCATGAACATCTTCTTGGAGGTTTAGAAACTCCCCCTCAGCTGGTATATCTTCTTGAGCTGAAGACTTCTCCCTCTCAGCTGGTGTATACTCAATCATGAGAATTTCAGGGATCTCCCCCTCAGCTGGAGCATCTTCTTCTAAGTTTGCTTGGGACAATTCTACTTTTGCAGCCATACTCTTGGCTTCCTTCTTCAGCACTTTTTCATTTTCAAGAATATACTTCTTGACCAGCTTTCTTTTTGCTTTCTTTGGGTTTAGCCACAACTTCGGACTCTCTTGAGTCTTAGCTTTGTCATGTTGAATGTACTACTATTCTTGAGGCAACTTCTTCCATTTCGCCACACTTGGCCTCGTTTCGAGAGAACATCGAGTCTCTACGATTGAAGAAACCTGTTGGTCTTTTGGACTTATGACCAGTTTTGTTCTTCTTTAGGATTTGTGAAATGGTGGCTTGATCCTCTTCAGCTTCTTCTTGCTGTTGCATCTTTTTTTAGCTTTTTTAGAGTCTCTATATCAGAGGACTCTACAGGAATGTTAGTTGTAGATCCTTGAGGCTCTTTAACTTGTCTTGCCCTTAGCTTTCTCTTGCCCTTGCTTTTTCTGGCAAGAGCAGAGGGTTCTCCCTTATCTGCTTCTCCTTCTTCTTCAACTTCTTTGATAATAGACATGCCTCCTGGAAAGCCTGTCTCCTTTAGTTCCCCAGTTCTCCCACTGGACTCTGTCATCATTCGAACATAATCAGAAGGGTTCCTTTCCCAGTTCTTAAACAACTGCTGTGTCATTCTTCGATTTGGGTTGATGGCTTCTCCTTCATCATCCCCTATTTTGTCACCCAGTGCAGATTGCAGAATGATGCTTATGAATCTCCCATATAGCATCTTCGGGGTGCTCTTTGATTTCTTCGAGTTGACGATCCACTTGCCGATCCACTCGAGCAATACAGCCCCATAGTTGAGTTGTGTACCATGAACCATGGCCGACATGAGCTTAAGCTGAGTCTCATTTACCGAGTCATGACCTAAGCTCTTGTAGCAGATGCATTTCCCAATAATGTCAGCCAAAAATTCGTACCTTTGAGGGAACTCCTTTTTGGTGCCTTTCACAAAGGGATTCTTCTTGTGGTGCATTTTCTTCAAGCCCTCTTGGAAGCTTATGCTGTCTAGAAATGGGTGCCCCACGTTCTTGAAACCTAGGGCCAGATTGAAGTTTTATTCCCTTAGCCTCATCTTAACTCCTCTTACTCGTGTAGTGATGGTGTTGTGTTCGTACACTCCATTCTTGTAGAACTCCTTCACTAGCTTGGGATAGATGAGGGTGTCGGTGCTCGGTGCCTCTTCGAGACCTGCCTTCTTCAATAGCGCTAAGGTCTTATGAAATTTTGGTGGAGCATCCATGAACTCATCAAAACAGAGTCTGTAGCCTGAAATTACATTTGAAGCAGCCATTGATTCTATAGTTGAGAAGTGGGATACGACTGAGCTTTCTTTTGATTTAGGGTTTTGCTTTGAGAGAGAGAGAGAGATAATCTTTTGAACTTCAGATTTCAAAAATACGGTTCCAATTTGTACTTGTAGCTTCCCTCTCTCTTTTTGACTAAGTGGGACAGGTGTCGCCTTTTGATTGGCTCTACGATTTTGACTTTGCATGAATGTACTGATTTGCCCTTTGAGTCTTCAGAGCTGAGATGTCCTTAGGATGACTACGATCGTAGAGGTAGTCTTTTGGTCGTTGAGTCTGTCCTGCGATCATCGAGTCTGTCCGAGATCGTTGAGTCGGATCACCATTCTAAGAGTCGTCCCTACGATCGTCGAGTCTGTCCGGATCCTTGTGATGAGTTTTTGACTAAGCTTCTTTTTAAGGTAACTCAGGAAGGGCCAACCTCTTGGTGTGATTTAAGGGTTAGGTTTGTCCCTGAGGTACCTCTTAGAGAGATTGCTTTGTTATGAAGCTTGTCATCACAGGATTCACTTTGCTTGTTGAAAGGGCTTTTGGTCATCGTCGAGTCTGCATTATGATAGTTGAGTCTTTCCTACGATCGTTGAGATAGTTCTGTTCGGCTCTACGATCGTGAACTTTCCTTGATCATGTCTACGATTTTGAGTACAGCCTTTATATCTGTAGTGGTTAGCACAATCTAGAGCATACATTTCATGGTTGAAGATTTAGCATGCCTAGCTCACTTATTAACTTGTTAAATCTGGATTCATCTAGCGGTTTTGTAAAAACATCAACAAGTTGATTTTCAGTAGGGATATATTGTAAAGATATAGTTCCATTTTGTACATGATCCCTAATGAAGTGATACCTTATTTCTATATGCTTGGTCCTAGAATGCATGACATGATTATAAGTTATTGCTATGGCACTTGTGTTATCACAATGTATGGGAATAGATTTGAAATCAAACCCATAGTCAGCTAGCTGATTTCTCATCCATAGGATCTGAGCATAGCATTTGCCGCCAAGAACAATATATTCAAACCTGCAGGTTGAAGTAGACACTTTGAGTTTGCTTTTTGCTAAACCGAACACAAGTCTGTTTCCAAGAAGTTAACAGGTGCCACCGGTGCATTTTTTTCTATCTATTTTGCATCCCCGCAAAATCAAGATCTCGTATATCCTATCAGTTCAAATGAGGATTCCTTGGGATACCACAACCCTAAGTAGGGTGTACCCTTGAGATACCTGAAGATCCTCTTTACAGCAGACAAATGTGACTCTTTAGGGTTAGCCTAAAATCTAGCACATATGCATGTTGCAAACATTATATCTGGTCTACTGGCAGTTAGGTATAAAAGAGACCCGATCATACCTCTGTATTGAGTGATATCAATACTTTTACCTTTCTCATCCTTGTCAAGCTTGGTTGCAGGAGCAATTGGTGTTTTCATGGGAGAAGATGATTCCATGCCATACTTCTTTAGTAAGTCTTTGATGTATTTGTCTTGGTTGATGAATATTCCTTCATCAGTTTGCTTCACTTGCAGTCCAAGGAAGAAATTCAGCTCACCCATCATGCTCATTTCAAACTTGCTCTGCATTAGCTTAGAGAATCTCTTACATAACTTTTCGTCAGTAGAACCAAAAATGATATCATCAACATATATTTGAACTAGTAAGACTTTGTCTTTATGCTTTCTAAGAAATAGTGTGGTATCTACTCTACCTCTAGTGAACCCATTTTCTATTAAGAAGTTAGTCAGTGTTTCATACCATGCTCTAGGTGCTTGTTTAAGACCATATAAAGCTTTATCTAATCTATAGACATAATTGGAAAGAGATGGATTGATGAAACACGGAGGTTGTTCTACGAGACTTCTTCTTGAAGCTCTCCATTTAGAAATGCACTCTTGACATCCATCTGGAAAACTTTGAACTTCATGTGGGCGGGAAGGCAAGAAAGATTCTTGATGGCTTCTAGTCTGGCAACGGGTGCAAATGTCTCATCATAGTCAATACCTTCTTCTTGAGAATAGCCCTTTGCCACTAATCTTGCCTTGTTTCTGATGACCCCATCTTCATCCATTTTGTTCCTAAAGACCCACTTGGTTCCTATGACAGGATGACTCTTTGGTCTTGGTACCAATCTCCACACTTTGCTTCGTTCAAATTGGTTGAGTTCTTCCTGCATGGCTTCTATCCAACTGGAGTCTTCCATAGCATTCTCTATCTTCTTTGGCTCTATCTGTGATGAAACTTAGATAAAGCATTCATTCCGAGAGTAGCGACCCTTGTTTTAACTCTTGCACTTGGATCTCCAATGATTAGATCCTGAGTATGATCCTTGCCCATCTCTGCTCCTGTTGGAACATCCGTCCCGATGCCTTCCTGTCTTAGGTCTTCAAGGTCTATCTCTTCTTCTTGGAGTGGAAGCTCGTTGTCTTGGATGGACCTCTCTATGATTTCATTATACTTCTCTACGATTTCACTGTCTGGTACTACGATCGTAGTGTTGAGCTCGACGATTGCACTCATAGTGTCTGCACTATCGGTCGTAGTGTCTAGAGGCACTGCTTTGTCTGAGTCAGTTTCATCAAAGATGATGTGTATTGAGACTTCGACATTCAGTGTCTTCTTGTTGAACACCCATAAGCTTTCATTGCCTGCGTGGCATATCCAAGAAAGATCCCTTCGTCTGACTTGGGCTGGAATTTTGTCAGATACTGCTTTCTATTGTTGAGAATATAGCATGCACAACCAAAGACATGGAAATAGATGACACTTGGCTTCCTTCCTTTCCACAGTTCGTAGGGTGTCCTCTTGATCGTAGAGTGAATTAATGATCTGTTCTGTGTGTAGCATGCAGTGTTAACAGCTTCTGTCCAGAAGTATTCAGGCAGATGAGCTGCTGCTAGTAGGGTCCTTCCAGCCTCTATTAGAGTTTTGTTCTTTCTTTCAGCAACTCCATTTTGTTGAGGAGTTCGTGGAGCTGAGAAGTTATGACTGATGCCATTGTCTGAGCAGAATTTGTCTATTTCTGAGAAATCGAATTCTCTTCCATGATCACTCCTTATTGCCTTGATTTTCTCTCCTTTCTCATTCATCACCAGTCTGAACATCTTGATTAATTCGGAGCTCGTTTCATCCTTTGAGGTTAGGAAGAATACCCATTTGAATCTGGTGTAGTCGTCGACTACAACCAGAGAGTATCTTTTTCCTCCAAGACTGGTTGTTGGGATTGGCCCAAAGAGATCCATGTGGAGCAAATTGAGGGCTTGTCAATGGAGTTGGCAGTCTTGCTCTTGAATGAGCTTCTGGTTTTCTTTCCAAGCTGGCAAGCGTTGCATGGCCTTTCCTTCACAAAGTTGAACTTGGGTAGGCCAGCTATGAGATCTTTTGATGCCAGTTTGGACATGTTTTTGAAGTTTAAGTGAGACAACCTTCTATGCCATAGCCAGCTTATTTCCTCGGATGTTTTTGCCAAAAAACATATTGTTTCATCAGAGCTTAGTTGACCAAGATCTACTATGTAGACATTTCCTTCTCTTGTTCCAGTCAGCTTTATGGCAGATGTCTTCAAATCTCTGACTTGACATTGATTATTGAGAAATGTTACTTGGTGACCCTTGTCGCAGAGTTGGCTGATGCTTAGAAGGTTGTGTTGAAGTCCTTCCACATAAGCTACTTTGTTGAAAGATACTGCACCATTGCCAGCAGAGCCATATCCTCTTGTCTTGCCCGAGCCGTTATCTCCAAAGATGACTGAGGGACCCTCCTTTTCTACATAGTTGGATAGTAGAGCTTTGTTCCCTGTCATATGCCTCGAGCAACCACTGTCCAGATACCATGTTGCGGTCGTGGAGCTCTTTTCCTGTCAAAACATTTGAAACTTCATTTTGGTACCCATATTAGCATGGGTCCTTCTTTGTTAGTGCCTTTGGGGACCCAAATTTGTCTTATCTTGGGTCTCACATGCATGGAATTATAATAACACTTTGTAGCCCTATGACCATATTTATTGCATATGAAACATCTATTATAATGCGTGCCGGTGTGTGTGTGGTGATTCAAATTCCACTTGGACTTGTGTGGTTCCTTAGTTAACCATCTGTTAAACTGATTCTCTTTCTTCCACGTGTCCTTAGGTTTCATAAATAGTGATGAGTGTGCCTTACCTCTACTGTACCTTCCCATTTGATTCGTAGAGTTGATTTTGTTTGACTCTACGATTCTTCGAGGTTGGTAAGTAGAGGTTGGGTTACTCTTTTCCTTGATGAAACCCAGACCAGCGTGAGATCCTTTACTTCTCTGAGTATAACTAGAGACAATAGAACAAGGTTGAACTGGTTCTCCCAACTGTGAGGATTTCACAAAAGCAATGCCTCTACCAAAACTTGAGACATTACTAGTGCTAGTTTCCATTGTCTTTTCCACACTTAGCTCTGAGATGGATTCCCCAAAGCCTAAGCCTATTCTGTTGAATGTGCTTCTCTAACTAGAGAGCAAGCAGTCCATGGATGATGAGGATCTGTTCCATGCAGAGATAGTCTTCTCTAGATCCTCAATTTTAGAGGTTAGCTTAGACTCTCTTTGTGCATGATGTGTGTTTGTCTGTTTTAATGTTTCATTCTCAGCTTCAAGCTTGGAGAGAAGATTAGTACTTAGAAGAGCTGTTTCAAGCTCTTCTTGAAATTTCTTCTTCTCCTCTTGAAGAAGTGAATGATCTTTAGACAAGACTCTGAACCACTTCATGTATTGATGTAGGTCAGTGATTATGCCATGCAAAGCAGTTCTTAAGTCACTTATATCTACATCAAGAGAATTAAAATCAAATACCTCATCGATACTTACATAATGTATGTTTAGGCTTTGTTTGTCCTTTGCATGTTTGGCCATTAAGCACAGATTGGCCCTATGTGGTTCTTCCTCATCTTCGGAGTCTGCATTTGAGTTATTATCTGAATCACTCCACAATCCTCCAGCAACCAGGCCTTTGTCTCTTTTCTGAGGCCTCTTGGTTCCTTTGTATTCTTTCTTTGCATGAGATTTCTTCTTTAGTTCTTCTTTGATAGGCTTGTTGCAGTTAGCAATGAAATGACCAGGTTTCTTGCAGTTGTAGCATAAATCATTCATTTGTTCCTGGCTGACGTAGTTGTTGACTTTCTTTGGCTTGCCGGTTCTGCCTTGTCGCATGAACCTTCTTAGTCTCTTTACCAGCATAGCAAAGTCATCGTCATCGTCTTCATCATCATCAGAGTCAATCTCAGTTATGACTTTTGATACACCTTCATTTGCCTTGAGAGCAACACCCTTATCCTTTCTTCTTCCTTCTGATAAGGTTTCGGCGCGTTGGGTCAACTCCAGTTCGTACGTCAGGAGATTTCCATACAGTTGTTGAACTGTCATCTCATTAAGATTCTTTGATTCTCTTATTGTTGTGGTCTTTGCATCCCACCTGCTTGGTAGGGCTCTCATGAACTTTATGGTTAGATCCTTGTTAGGATAGATCTTCCCATACGCTCGTAGAGAGTTGAGCAGAACGTTGAATCTTTCATAGGTTGCAGTCACGTTTTCTCCCTGCACATGAGCGAATATTTCATACTGCTGTGTCAGGAGAGACTACTTGTTCTCTCTGACTTCTTCAGTTCCTTCGTGTATAATCAGCAGTGCTTTCCAAACTTCCTTAGCTGTTTTATTGTTTACAACATTTTCAAACAGATCGTCCTCTAAGGATTGGAATAAGATGTTCTTTGCCTTTTTATCAAGTTGGATGACTCTTCTCTCGTATACATCCATTCTTCTTTACTTTGATTTGTACTGCTTTGGATCGTCAATGGTTGGTGCAAGCTTTGTTGGTATATAGGGCCCATTATGAACAGTCTCAAATAGATCTTCATCTATTGAGTCCATGTAAGCTTGCATCCTGACTTTCCAGTTAGCAAATTTATCCTTGTTGCACATTGGTGGCTTGCTTTGCCTCCCCAGATCTGAATTCACTTGGTATGAGTGCCATTTGGATCTACTAAAGTGTGTAAGCTGTAAAATAGAACCTGCTTCGATACCAATTGTTAGTTCCTAGTAGGCACAAGTTATCTAGAGGGGGGGGGGGGGGTTGAATAGATATTTGAAAATCTTTTCGTTTTAACTTGTTCTTAGATAATGATTAAAACTTTGCGGAATTAGTATTTGTTTTAATCTTCTTTACCAAGCAATGAAGTTATGAGCGAGTAAGGCCGTTATAGCAGATATAGCAGTTATAGCATGAATGTAAACGACACAGTTGTTTTTAAGTGGTTAAGAGCACTCAAAGCTCCTAGTCCACTCTTCTACTCAACGAGTAGGATATCCACTAAGGATGTCTTTTACAATCTCCTGAATCACATAGATTCCTCTTAGACTAGTAGTCTAGGAACTTCTCAAGTTCACTCTTGAACTCTTCAAGTCCAGCAGACTTTGCTTTCTTATAGTTCACTGAGAACTCTTCAAGTCCAACAGACTTGGTACTCTTATTCAATTGATTGATAGTTGCTACTCAGTTGCTGTGTAAGCACTGGTTCGTTAAGAACTGAGTAGCTGAGCAAGCTTTGCAATATCTCAGATCGAAGAGTTGAGCTTGAGAGAGATGTTCACGTTGTTTGATTAATGCTTTCTTATTTCTCTCTCATCTGTCTGATTTGTATATATGTGATGTTGAAAACTATCCGTTGGATCCATTCGTTGTGGCATTAAATGCATCTGAACTTTCTGTACTATGATGGAGACATTTCTGCACATCTTCTGAATTCTGCATTCTGGCCCACTGACACTGCAGGCTGCTTTCTCACCTACCACCTGAAAAGGTATTTTGTCCCTCTTACCCATGGTACTATCTTTAGCTTCTTCACTACGCTTCTTTGTTGTATACTAAGGATATTTCATATATTCGGGATCGATGATGATCATTAAAGATCTCGGGATCCATTCCTCACTTGTTGAAAACACAGATCATGAGGCTCGACGTTTTCTGACATGAGACAGATGATGCTCTACAATTTGGATCGTGGTGTTCTACGATTTAGATCGTAGTGTCTTTGACATTTTTGCATACTACGAAGCTATTAGTTCGAGAGCACTACGATTTCCCTTCATCCTTCGCACACTACGATCTTTTCTTGCTCGTGTTGTTGCCTCTACGTTCCCGAGAGCAAACTACGATCGTTGACTTGTAAAACTTCATGTTTCCTTCAGCATACTACGATCGTAGAGTTGGCTCGGCAAACGTTGGGACCACTCTACGATTTTTGAAGAGTCCTCTTCAAGGCAGGCACACTACGATCTTTAGGCTCTACGTTTTCTGCCTTGACTTCTGCAATGTTGATCAGATGGATGCACTATGATTTCTTCAAGACTAATCTATTACATCTTAAGATCAACCTAACAGTTTTGATCTTTCTATCTATACATTCTTTATCAAAATGGTACACGTTGAAAGCTTAGATCAACCTAACAATTTCGATCTATCACTAAGTCCTTGTACATATATTCATTTAAGGACCTTACAAATAATCATGAACATATACATTTAAAACATCAAATCATAATATGCATTCTCCTAACAAATATAACTTTTAATATTTAAAAGATAATTTCATTAATAATTTAATATTAATGATTATTAATTTATTATTAATGATATTAAATTTATTTAATAATTATATTAAATAACTAGTTTAAAAATAGTTTTATTAATTTAAAAATCATTTAAAAGGATATAAATGAATTAAAAATATTTTAAGTTATAATTGATGACTTTTAATATTTTAATAAATAGTACATTAATATTTAAATATTAATGATAATTATTTAAAAATGATTTTAAATGTTTTAAAAATCATTTAAGGATAATATTAATACTTTAAAAGTATTTTGAGTTATTATAAATAACTTTAAAATTTTGGAAATGATTTCATTAATAGTTTAATATTAATTAAATGTTAATGAAAATGAAATTACTTAATATTTAAATCATTTAATAATGATTCCGGTATTTCAAAAATTATGATGAATTGTAATAATTATTAAAAAAATTATTATAAGTCATTTAAAAATAATATGACTGATATATAAGTTATTTAAATGGATATTGAACTACTGTATAGAGTCTTAGACTCGATAAATACCCGATAAAGTTGTCAGTACACTGACATATTTCAGAATATTATCTGGACTTAGATAGGTTGACTTGAAAAATGTTTATTTGTCATTCAATGGTGGTTAAACTTATATGACAATGTGATTAGATTATGTACTGACTGTAAATAGAAGTACAATATGATATCATATGTTATTCTAATCGAACGAATGATCTATTTAATTATAGGGCTTGATATAAAAGATAAATCTAAGTTGTGTAAGCAGCAGACAAGGCAAGTATCTAACCCTTTGCATTTACTTTATGCAATGGACATGCGTAAGATAATATCTGAAATATTCTTTTCAATTGTTCAAATATTTCAACCTTTGTATGTACTTATGCAATGATTCTGTATAAGTAAGTTATTAAATTATAATCTATTGTACATGTTCCTTAATTCTGTTATTGTAAATCAAGAAATATATTTTGTTCGTTAATGTCTAAACTTGGTTATACAAGTGTTCTCATTGGATAATCATTATATTTTATCACATGTTGATATATACTTATCGGTGTCCAGTATGTACACGTTGAATTAAAATCCGTCTTAGCTATTTGATCTGGCTAGACACAAACTTAAAATCTGTTGTTGAACAAGATAAGAACTTTATTGTTATCCAACTGAATTATTTTGGTTTGGATTCTAGACTGGTAAGGACATCCCAATTATGGGAAACGTTTATGCGCCTAAGGCGGAAATGCTGGACGAAAATATCGTCCTTTAATGTAGTATTGATCAATATAGGGCATAACGGGCTGATCACCCCCCGTGCCCGTAAGTCATGACAGTTTACAGATGAAGTTCTGTTTAACCTTTTCGAAAATAGAAAATAATGTTCATAGTCTGTCAAATGATCCTTATTTATAGTCAATACGTAGTTTCAAAAATTTGAAATCGAAATGATATGTTGTTTATTATTGGTTCAGCTTACTTCACAACTGTTGATTCGTTGTAGAAGTATCGTTTAAAGAAAACATTTAATTCATTCAACTAAATGTTATTGTTGCTATTACTTGCTGCGCACTCAAATGTTCATCCTTGCTTAATTTAAATGTTTTCAGCTAAGTATGAACAACCTGAAGGATCTGCCAAGAATAAAGGGAAAGGGAAGGTCGTTGAATGAATGATAATGATATCTTTTGTAATAACTAGACTTTATTAGGATAATGATGATATATATTAATTATCATGTAATGTAACGAATGTTTCGTACTTGGGATTGAAAACTCTGATAAGATGTAAATTAAATTTGATAATCTATATTATTGTTATTATTATTAGTATTATTCCGCTCATAGAAATGGTATCATGAAGCACTGAGTTCGGGTTTCAAGTACCTGAATTTGGGGGCGTCACAGTAGCAATCCTTCCTATCTAGCTGGATAAAGTATAATTTTCAAAACACTTTTTTGAAAAACTTATTATTCGATAACAATACTAAACATACTTTTCAAAACTAAAATAGATAATTACAAAATGAATTTCAAATTAAAAAATGATTTCAATACATACATTATATATTTTAATCAATAACCTTAATGACTAAGGTAACAGTAGCCATGTAACACGGCCCAAAAGTTCGATAATGTCAATGATCACACACCCTATTAAGGTATCTAATACGCACGCTCCCCGAAGGGCATCTAAAAGGTGAGCGCTTTAGTAGGTCCTATATTAGCTTCAAAATTAAACTTAATCAATAACGAGTTCTATACATAGTCAGATTGAGGATTTTATATTTTTTTTCACAATATAATCAATATTTTAAACGATAGTTTTTCACAGTTCAATAATAAATACTTGATCCGAAATTTTGATATAGAAACATAGCATTTTAATTTAAATAGAAGTCTAAAATAAAACATAATGAATTTTGAAATCGTACATTTAGGCATCTGAGAAATTACTAATGTATACATAAATATAACTGATAATTTAAAAACACTAAATAGTTCGAAAAACCACTTACCTCAATATTGCGAAACACAAAATTAGAACCGAATAAATCCTCTTTGATTTTTCTTCTTTTCTTCTTCTCTGTTCTGCAGTACTCTAAAGCCAATAGTTTTTACTTTTTTTTTCTTTCTCTCTCGTTATTTAAATATATTTAATTCCTTTGTAAAATAGGTTACCAAGTAAAAGAGTGCTTTTTAAAATTAAAAGTTTATTATAACTTAAATGACTTATCATATCCTTATTCTTATATGTTTTAGATATGTACTAATAATTATCTTTTCATTATCTATATGTATATATATTTTTTATTATTATATTATTATTATTATTTTTAAAATCTGATATTTCATTTTACCCACCTTAAAAAAATTTGTTCCTCCAAATTTATTATTCTTAAGGTTAATTTCAAACAAGTTCTATGTAAGAACCCAACTTTTTATGAATAAAGATTTAATTTTCTCTAAATATTATTTTGAATAATATGGTGTTGATTTGATATAATGCAATAGTTATGGGTGATATGTGCAAATTTTGCAAAGTAAGCAAGTTGTCATAAATTATTCGTTTGACCGAGAAATATTCTTTTTATAGGGGAATATTCGTACGATGACGTAATCATTTGTAGACTACATAACGGAATAACTGTCAGATACAGAAAGCGACAGAAATAACATTTTTATAAATAATAACGACAAAACTTTTGTCATTAACTGTTGAAATACTCGTGATAAAAGTACAGTAATACACATTGCACAGTAACATACGGTATTACACAGTACCTCTGATTATTGATTCTTACGTAAGAAGTCACTCAGTTTCATTCAATAATTGTCACAGTAGTTGTTGCATATTATCTCATATCATTGATTCAATAATTGTTACAGTAACATCTGTATAATATTTTATATTATTTGAATAATATTATTAGTTAACATTATTGACAATATCTAGAAAGTTCTGTCGAGGAAAGGGGTTATGTTATATAATTGCGCGCCAATAAGAAAAAATCCTTATCGGAAATCCCCCTCTTTCCTGGGAATGATCTGGTTGTTAATATTGTGAGCTTATAATATTAATTGTGAATAATTATTATGTGGTGGATATTAGTTCAATTTTGATATAAATGAAAGAATTTAGCATGAAACAATTTTTGAAAGTTTGGCATATTTTTTATGGAATCACAATTATCTTCTCTGATAAAATATTCATTCAAATATTTTATTATAATATTTCATTATAATAGTATAATGTGATAATACAATAGTATAATTTTTATAATTTAAATGGTAATATTATTATAATAATATATATAATTTTTAGCATGCGAATAAAAGTGGAGTAAAGGTTATCATTTTGATTTTAATTTTTTTTTTTCAAACTTCACGTTCATTTATTTTGGGGGGGTATAGTGGAGTGTTTCTCGTGCCAATCTGTTGTTCAAAAATGTTGGGCCCTCAACCATTGGAAAATGAGAGGTTAGGCAGAGAAGAAATTTAAAGTTAGGCGGAGAAGGCAAAAAAAGAAAAGTTAAGCAGATTCATTTATTTTTTTCCTCCATGCTGCACTATATAAAAGGGGGGGTAACTTGATTTCCTAAACACATTAAAAACCACAAGCATTCCTACTGCAATATTGTGAGTATTTCTTTTGAGTATAAAAATACTTTGAGTGTAGCTTTTAGTGCAAAATTTTCTTAGGATAATATCAGATATTCCAAGTCAGATCTAGTTTCTTCTAAAGTAAAGGATATTATTTTATTTCAATACTCGTAAGAAATATCATTTTCTTTCATACTCTATATTATGTATGTGATATTATTTCATTTCATATTCCTAAATTTAAACTTACTATGATAAGTATTGCTTCTATAATTCCTGAAATGATTAGACATTCCTTAATGTTTGCGTTTCTTCTAATATCATTTCACTGAAATATTGGTCCGAATTTTCTTATTAAATTTTAATTTTTTCATGTTGGGGTACTTTTCATACGGTACTATTTATGGGCACTATTCATATGGTACTATTCATGAGTACTATTCATAATAGAATTTAATTCTCTTTTATGTCCAAATTATTTTTGATATATGAATATCATTCTTGAATTTTACTCCACAATTAGTTATCGTGTTGACAATTTGGACATTCTTAAACTCGGGATAAATTGAATTATAAATCTCTAATATTTATCCTTGATGTCACTTGATTGATTCTTTATATCATTGTTATCATCCTCATGCTTATATTATGGTGAAAGTCATCTTTGGCCCGTAGTGCAAAGATGAACTGTTGATTGGTATGATTATGACCATGAATTGTGTATTAGTATAATCATAACCTTTAATGTTATATATAAAGGTTTATGGTGAATGTCCTCTTTGGCCCGTAGTGCATAGATGGACAGGTGTTTGACATGATCATGACCACCGGTGATACAAACGATTATCTATGGCCCATAGTGCATAGATAATTCGTTAATTGAAAATAATTATTGATTGGTGTAATAGAGATACAATATTGATGATGGACTTTTAAATCATTGAAGATAGTAGACATCATGCTTTACTTGACTCTTCTAATGGATTGCTGTTTCCACTGCAGTTGTTGATCTAACACTTGTTGTTTATTGTATTCTATCAGATTTTTCCCTGTTGAGGACTAAAGATAATTTTTTTCTATATTATCTTAGTCATAATATTCTTTACTGGGCTAGTTGAGCTCACCATTTTCCTTTTGGTTCTATTGTTCTTCTCAAGAGGCTAGAATGTAGTTGGGACTAGTCGGGGAGTGGAGTAACGGTCCAAGACGGTTATTATAGTAGTCCTCACTATATTGTAAAATAGTTTGACAATAATTGTAATGAGGACTTTATTTGAATTTGGATATTGTCTACGAGACAATATGTGACACCCCCAAATCTGGGTACTTCATTCCCACACGATTTGGTGTTCACTTTCTAAACATACATTTTTTAACTACCCAAACATAATAAAATTTAAACAATAAATCTTCCCATTAAAGGGTTACATCCTTAAATTCAATAAAATTCTAGGTCATCTAACTTTAAACATTCATCAAACGCGGAAAAGTAAATAATTACATCACAGTAAATAAAATAATGTCTAACATCATAACAGTCAATAAATTTATAAGTCTTTAACACTTGTTCATTTTTACTTTCCCTTTGCTAGTGGTTGGTTCATCAACCTTCTCAACTTTAGTTGCAATGGTTATATATGCAAGAGTGATCAAAACAAATGCTCACTTGAAATGGCAATGAATAACAACAACATAATAACTGCCAACGAATAAGCTCAATAGGACTGAATAACATTCTTTATCATTGATAATCAAGAATTGTAAATAGAATCTGATGTTTATCTGAGGGTCACAAGACCACGAACTATGTCCAAGGTTATAAGTATTCTTTCAACTTAAACCTAAACAGTCATAAGACTATAGGGACTCCCTGTACTTAAGGTGATCAACCTTTCGTACCATGTATTGTGCACAAATATCTAAACACTTATGCGTAGTAAATCCCCTATAATATGGTTGTTCATCTCAGTTTTTAACATTCAAGTCCGCACCAAAGGAAGTTTGGTTTGGATAAGTTTTAAGGGTAATTTAGAATTCAACAAACATCAACTAAGGATTAGTTGAATCAAAAGTGTAATATCAATTCAAGGATTTGATAACATCGTAGTATGAAATAACCATGGGTTATAAGTGATTAAACATCAC
Source organism: Panax ginseng (assembly GCA_020205605.1). NCBI lineage: Eukaryota > Viridiplantae > Streptophyta > Magnoliopsida > Apiales > Araliaceae > Panax > Panax ginseng. The sequence continues at coordinate 90,428,425 of CM035143.1, forward strand.
ACATCAAAATTATACTTTAGGAACAAACTGGAAAGCATTAAAAAATAAACCTTGCTTGAACAATGATAATAAGCTAAGGTTGGAATCGTTGTCAATAAGGAAACAATTTAGGAACTTTATTCAATATAGGAATATGGAACTTGTTCAATAAGATATAACTTGAGCAATCGTAATTGAAATAAGGTAAAGAACGTGCTCAATGCATCGATAAGGTTTGCATCATACAACATAAATAGGATTCAAGTAACTTGCATGAATAAGTAACTTGTGTAATCTTAAAAACATAACATGATAGCGAAAAGTAAACCTTGCTGAATAATAAAGTAGCAAAGGTTAAGTAACTTGCATGAATGTAATCAAGTTAGGATACATAAGAGTAAGATTAAGAACTTGCTCAATTATAAACAAGATAGGGTAAAGAAAACTTGCATAAAGTAAGTAAGATAGGACAAACTCAAATAGAGATTAGAGTTTGGAAACTTGCCTTGCGTGTAAGCTTAACAGTATAACTTGATTCTCAATATCCTATACATATGTCATCATGACATATTTAGTTACTACATTTTCTCAGTACATAAATAAGTATCTATTTCATGAATGACTTGTAGTCTTAGGTTTAACTACATGATTAAGCCACACTTTTAATACGATAACATAACTTTTCAGTCATCACATAATTCACTAAAAATTTTCATATTTGGTAATACCACAACACCATAATATGAGCATTCACATTTTAATAGTCATAACACTACACTTTATTAGTAATTACGAAATTGTATAATTAAAATAATTTTTCTAAATCGCTAATCTAAGCGCTACATGCTCAGTTTGAACTGAAGCAAATCAGCTCTCTGCCGCTTTGTGCTCGTCAACATGCACTAAATGGCGCTGCAGCGCCCAGTTTCTTCATAAAATTGGCATTGCGGCACAGTTGCACGCAGGCAGTGTTCGCTAAGAACACAAAACAACGCCAAATTTGACTAAAAACTCCTTTCTAACAACAAATTTAACACATATCAAATATATAAACTTTACAGAAATATAACTTAAGGTTTCTAACATGTTTCTAACCATATAAACAACATAAACATCAAAAGTGCAACTTTTAAATTCATTGTTTTTACTATTTCTTCACCTTTTGACATTCTTAGCGAAATTAATCACCGCGAATTCGTTTTTCAACCAAAACAGTTAGTTTAAATCATATTATTTTTGTTTTTTCATGTATTTTCACAATCAAGATGGTGATTTTTGGATGTATAGAATGAGAGATGGATTTTACGGGAAAAAGACTATTTTAAAAGTAAACCCGAATAACTCCTTGTGGTTAACTCCAAAATTTGTGAATTTTTACTGGGAATACATATACATAACAGGAGCATACCCTGAAAGTTTCGGAATTTTTGGATAAAAGCTCAGGTTGTGATAAATGTAGCAAGATCCAGTTGTTTTGGCCATTTAAAAAATAGTAAATGAATTTTAAAAATTCCAGAAAATATATATGTTTAATATGGAACTATATTCTGTCAAATCCCAGAATTTTTTTTTTTGGAACTGATTTGGTATTTTTCATGGAAATAGTGTAGTTCTGAATAAATGTATTAAATTAATTATGTGATGTTAAAAATGAGGAAAATAGGATTTTATGGCTTGAAGACTCTAAATAGGGTATATGCATATTTTTGAAGAGTATTTTGTTCAATGTTGATGAGATATTATATTTATGGCATTTTAGGTTTATTAAATAAATGAATTAGGAAAGATTAAACAATTAAAATAAATTGTTTATAAGTTTAATAAATGATTAAAATATTACTAAAAGATTAATAATATTAGATTAAGATATTATTAAGTGATTGATAACATTTAGATTAAAGTGTTATTAAATCATTGATTTAAAATATCATTTAATGATTAATAATATTAGTAAATGATTTTAATGTTATTAAATAATTAATAATATTAAATGGAGTTTAAAAGAGGAGTTACATTATTAATTGGACATTCAATAGGCTATATTAACTAGTATGATGAATTAGAAATTCAATATGTTAAAAGGGGAATACAGTTTGAATCCAAGTTGTTGGATTAATATATTCGGCTTGTTGGATTAATTATGTTAGCTTGTATTCGGCTTGCTGAATTGGTATATTCGGTTTGCTGAATTGATGAATTCGAGTTACTGTATTAGTGAATTCAGGTTGCTGGATTGTAGGACAGTTTTAATCTAGGTTGCTGGATTGGTAAATCCAGGTTGCTAGGTTAGTAAATCCAGGTTGCTGAATTGGTATGTTTAAATAATCTAGATTATAGTATTAGTATTTGGCTTACTGGATTATAAAGAAGAACTTATAATATGAAAGATAAAGTGTTAAATCATAATGTATAGTTAGGGTGTTATGTAATATTTGATTTTATGATTAAGTGTTAGATAATTTATGGATAAAGTATTTGTATTATGAGATATACTATGATATGTTAATTAAAAGATCAATCTTAACAATGATAGGTCTTTACAATAAAGAGATTAAATTAGATTGCGTAGAAGTAATCGACGGTACATGCAAGTTTCCTAACTCAAACTTGAGTTGTTATTGCAAAGCATGTTCGTGGTTAATCATTGTTGATTATACCACATCTATGATTTATTGATTCGCACATGGTGCATGTTGTATATGTTCATCAGGTATGAAAGGCTGGTCACCTTCATTACCATAAGGTTCAGTTAAATTTTTCATGGTCATTGTTGACCTCCAAACATTATTGATTTTGTTATTTCACAATTATTACATTGTTGAAATTTTTTGAAAGCTTATTCTTTCTTTCCAATCATGAAATATCTTCACTATACTTAAACTTGTTGGACAAAATAGTTGCTCACCCTTACTATATCAGGATAACATTTTCATATTTAGACGAAGGCTCGAATAAAGACAAAGACAAAGGAAAATTCCAGAATTGGACTATTATGCAGTTAAAATTATAAAAATATTTAATGCAAATGGCATTGTAAATCGGGTAGGATAATGAATGTATGTATTAAGTCAAGGTTACAGACCTTGGAAATTATGTTGTAAAGGTTTATTGTATAAACAATTTATGTTTATATCTTCCACAATAGTTATATAAATGATCTATCGTAACGTACCTGGTTTGAGGTAAAAGGATTTGGGGACGTCACATGTATTATGTCTGAAGTTACCTACAAACCAGCATCCTAGTTCTGGATCATCAATCCATTAGTTAATTCAAGTTTTCAAAACCATTCTAACCGCATCAGTTCTCACTCAGGTTCGAACTACGCAAACCTGATCTCCCATCATCAGTGGGAGTACGTAGGTAGCCATTTATGATGTTGTCTAACCTCTGTGAAAAAGAAAAAACCCATCATCACATACAATTTTCAAACCATCTAGCTTAAGCTAGAACTACACAGACCTGATCTCCCCAGACATGTGAGTACGTAGGCAACCTTCCATGGTGCGGTCTGACCACAAATTTTTTTTTCCAAACCCCTTCAACTTTGTCAACCTTTCAAATCTTTTCACACCAGGTTCGAACTACGCAGACCTGATATCCCTTCATCAATGGGAGTACGTTGGCAGCCATTTACGGTGCAGTCTCACCCTTGCGAAATCACAAACTCTTTCAACAGTGTTGTGATCATCCTTTCAACCTTTCAAACCAAACCATAGAGATGGAACTACCTGGTCTCCCCTCATCAATGGGAAACAATCGACGACCATCTGTGGTGCGGTCAAACCACACCTCATTGGCTTAGACCATAGAGATGGAACTACCTAGTCTCCCCTCACCAATGGGAGAAAAATCAGTGACCATCTATGGTACGGTCACCCTCAGAGAGGAAAGACAAAATCCTCTCCTCAAACCACCACCACATTTAAAAACCAATCCCAACACACCAAAGAATTGGGAAACCCAAAGATCAACGATCAATTCTGAAAGATCCTGAGACATCTCAATGTCCATCCACCAAGGAGGAGTTAAGAATACATCGAGATCGCAAGTCCTGGAGAAAAGGCAACTATCAAGCAAGTAACAAGGAATATCTAAAAGGGAAGTGAATCAAAACATATTTCCTTAGCATATAATATTGTTTGATATAGAAAATGTGTCATGTAAATGACAAAAATGGCTAACCTAGTCTATGCAAGAAAATCAAAGCTAATCTACAAACCCGTGGATAAGCGAGCCATCAAGTCCAACATGGCATCCCTCTCAGTAGATGGAGGTGAATCTATGAGCTCCTGCCTCAGGGTGTCCATGCGATCCAGGAGATCTATAACCATCTGCATAGTGCTACCATGCCCATCAATGAATGCACTCATCTCTGCAACAATGTTAGCAATATGAGTTCTAAGTGAAGTACTATCTGTAGTGGCAGCATCTCGAGTAGCTAGAGCCTCATCCCGCTCAACAACAGCTGCATCCCAAGACGATCGAGCCTCATCCCGCTCAACAATAGCGGTATCCCTACTAGCTATGGTATCATCCCTCTCAATAAAAGTGGCATCTATATTAGAAAGAGTTATCAACATCAAGGCCCTAACCTGATCCCTCTCAAACGTCATCAGATGTAATCTCTTCTCTAAATACTCTACAGAAGGTAGAGCCACAACAATGAGAATACTGGGGGAATCAACTAGAGCTACTGACGAACCAGTAAATAGCTCATCCTTGATGGGAGAATCAGGGTACTCTATAGGCTCCCCATCATCAGAATCAATACCCGGCTTTGAGAAAATAACCCTAGCCGATGCAATCTCTACCTCTATCCATGTAGAATACTCTGAAGGGCGACTTGGATGACTAGTCGAAAAGTCAGCCCTCTCACGACGAGTCTAACAGTCATAAATCCTGGTCAAGTCCTCCGCTGACAAAAGTCGAGATGACAATCGCTGACCCACTATCCCGTTAAAGGGATGAATATTCTGAAACTGGTCAAACCGTCCCATGACAGCCAGTGGATGATGGAAGACCCCAACTTTTATGAATAAAGATTTAATTTTCTCTAAATATTATTTTGAATAATAAGGTGTTGATTTGATATAATGTTATATTTGCAATATTTGCAAAGTAAGCAAGTTGTCATAAAATAATCGTTTGGTCGGGGAATATTCTTTTTGTCGGGGAATATTCGCTTGATGACGCAATCATTGGTGGACCACATAACGGAATAATTGTTAGATATAGAAGGCGACAAAAATAACCTTTTCATAAAATAATGACAAGACTTTTATCATTAAACTGTTGAAATACCCGGTGATAAAAGTACAGTAATACGTGTTGTTGCACAGTAGCACACTGTATTGCACAGTATCTCTGATTATTGATGCTTACGTAAAAAGTCACTTAGTTTCATTCTATAATTGCCACAATAGTTGTTGCATAGTATCTAATATTATTGATTCAATTATTATCACAGTATCATCTGCGCAATATTTTATATTATTAAATCAATAATTGAGACGACACAATTATTCATATTATTATTTGCATTATGGACAATATCTAGAAAGTTCTGTCGAGGAAAGGGGTTTGATTATTTAATTGTTCGCCAGCAAGGAGAAATCCTTATCGGAAAGCCCCCTCTTTCCTGAGAACGATCTAGTTGTCAATATTATGGGTTATAATATTAAATGATGAATAATTGTTGAAAGATTAAAAATGTGTTGATTGAAGATAAGTGATTTGTGGGAAATATTTATTCAATTTTTGATATAAGTAGAGGGGTTTGTCATGAGGTATTTGTTGTAAGTTTGACTTATTATTTGTTTTAATAGTAAATCAATATGGACCGTCGGTTGAAGTTTTAATAGTAAATCAATACGGACTGTTGGTTGAAGTTTTAATAGTAAATCAATTTGGACCGTCAGTTGAAGTTTTAATAGTAAATCAATATGGACCGTCCGTTTTAGTAATAAATCAATCTGGACCGTCCGTGACTCGGTTACTATTTAGTCCATTCTCCTATAAATAGAAGCTCATTTCTTCATTTTTTTCTTACCAATTCACTAAAACTTTAGAGAGAGAAACTATAGAGAGAATAAGAGAGAAAGAAGAAGAGTATTTTGCTACTACAATATTGCAGTATCTAATCTTCTACTAAGCTAAGGGGTATTATTTCTTTCGTATTCGTAAATGATGTTATTTTCTTCATACTCATAAGGGTTGTCATTCTATTCCTTATTAATTTGTGGGAATATCATGTTTACGCGGATTACCGCATTCCTAGTGAATAACTCTTCGTATTCATTCTTTATTAATCTGCGGGAATAACCCGTCTATGCGGATTACCGCATGCCTGGTGAATAATCCTTTATATTCATCCTTTATTAATTTGTGGGTATAACCTATCTACGCGGATTACCGCATGCATGATGAATAATCCTTCGTTTTCATTCTTTATTAAATTATGGAAATGATCTGTCTACGCGGATTATCGCATGACGGGTAAAAATCTATTTGCAGTTTCATATATTCTTTCATACTCATATGAGATATCATTTCTTCTGTACTCATCAAAGGATATCATCTTCTTTCATATTTCTCTATTTATGGTACGAATTTATTGTTTGTTTCCATAACCTTATTATTAAATGGTGAAAACCGTTGAAATTAGTGGAATATTCTTAATAGTTGTGCTTTATCAAGTATCATTCCACTATTGGTCTGAATGTTCTTATTAAATGGCGGGACACTATTCATATCAGGGTATTATTCATTTAGGATACTATTTGTAACATTCTAGAATTTTTTAATTTTAATATTAAATATTTATTGAATTATATAAATATTTAATGGATTTGTTTATTGTTGAATGAATATTTGTTTAATTGATTTAATTTTATTTGGTTAATTATTTGTTAAATAAATAATTAATGAGTTAAGGAAATTATTATTATATTGATATTTCAATTTGATGGTTAATTATTTGTATTGAGTTATATGAAAAAATGATTTATTTAATTAATTGTTATTTGAATTAATTAAATTAAGTATGAAAACTTGATTAAATATAGTGTGGCAAATAACTATATTATAAGGAGTTATTCAAATAAATTAAATTAGTTTAATTTGGTTTGTGCTAAACAAGACTTAATGGTATTAAGTATTTAATTTTTAAATGGTTTTTGCCAAACAAAGCCCTATGGCTTTTGAAATTCTTTTTAATTTTGAATTATATAAATAAATAAAATAAATAAATTAAATAATAAATATAATATAATTATAACTTATACGTTATTTTTATAACTGATATCCTAATAAGTATACGTATTATTATTATATTAGTTTTATTCTTTTAAGCATTGGTTTATCAGTTCTAGTTTTAGTTTTGTTAAGCCTAAGAGGAGAATACAGAGAATTGAGAGAGAGTTGAGGGGAAACCTGAGGATTTCATAGTGATTATCAGTGGTGATAGTAAGGATTGCAAGAAAATTAAAGGTACTTTTACATAACCTTAGTATTGTGTGTATATATATATGTGTGTGTGTGTGTGTGTGTGTGTGTGTGTGTGTGTGTGTTTATGTGTATCACGACATAGTGTTGTTCATGTTCTGTGAATCCAAAATTCTAAGTTTACGATTATACAACTGAGTACTTGTAGTTGTATGTGTTTTTGATGATTAGAATTTGTGTTTAAACCAGAATTGTATGCTAATTTCGTTTGACAGTAGGAAGCAAATAATGTCAGTATATGTATTTTTCTCATATGGCTTATGTAAGTACCAAAATTAGTGGTTAAATTGTATGCTAAATTGTAAATTGAGTCTTATATATGTTAGTTCATTAAGAAAAGAGCACAACGTAATTTGAACGAAGCAATTTGGCCAAGTATAGAGATTACAGTGATGATTTTTGCAAGAGATGTCAAAAATGAAGTTTTCATATGAAATTATGGAATTTGAGAAATTAAACTAGTTTTAGTTGATGTTAAATTGTTCTAAGTGGTTGTAAATGTTAGCAAACATGTTTATGATTAGTTTATATCAATTTTTTTTGTGTTAATTTCACTATTTGGTGGGTGAAATTCATGTTAGTTGGGCTAAAAAACAGCTATCTTGTTCATGCCATATACGCTGCTTCTGTACATGCACCACAAGACAATGCCGATGCTAAGGCTAAAAAGCTATGCTTGTAATGCCACAAACCGATATGATATGAGGCGAAGCGATCTGCTTTGCTACATTCTTGGGGTAGCGACATATGTTGGTCTAATGATGTGTTAGTATAATAAACATGTACTAATATATCTAAAACAGAATTGTGCTATGTGGTTAGTAGATTTAAAGTGTGAATGATTAGTAATTGATGAACGTGGTATACTAGAACTTACTGAGCATGATGAATAGTAAACATGTGTTGTGAAGTTAACACTTGTAATTTCTGATATTTGTATGGTATCTCAAGACATGTGCTAAAATAATAAGTCTAACTAGTAATGCGTGTTATATTGGAACGCGAATGTTAGTATATCTAATAGATGATGGTTCTAAACCTATATATAGGTGAACGTGAGTCTAATATTATCGCTTACGCTCGAGGCAAGTTTCTAAACCTATCTTTTTAAATTGAACAAGTTCTTTAACTCTACTCTTATAATAATTGAGCATGTTTAATCTTAAGTTATTGTAATTCTAATCATTGTTGGCTTACTCTAACTTGTTTATAGTTAAACAAGTTTCTTTAGTTCATTCTTTTACAATAAATGTTTCTTGAACCTTAATTCCTTGTGTTGAATGGTTCAATCACTTTGTATATTTTATTACCATGTGGAGTAAGCATTATTTCTAGCTTGATATCAATTAATGCATGTTCGATAACTAAAATTCTAATTTGACAAGATCACATACCTAGCTTATTATTGTTCAATCCAAGATTTATCATTTCTTTATTTTGATCAATACTTATGCTCTCTAGTTATTTCAAGCATGAGTCTAGAATATAGTCAGTTCATCTATGATTCTCAAATGTTCTGAGTTATGTTGTTATTAAACAACTATTGTGTTATCAAGCATTATTGATTTAACTAGTTCCTTAGTTGATGATCGTTAAACTTCAAATTACCCTTGAAAACTTATCCAAACCAAACTTTCTTTGGTGCGGACTTGTACTCTAAATACTGAGATGAACAACCCTATTTTTAGGGGTTTACGCTTAGCGTTGAAATGTTTGTGCACAATACATTGTACGAAGGGTTGATCCCCCCTAGTACGTGGAGTCCTTATAGTCATATGACTGTTAAAGTTAAAGTTGAAAGATTACTTATAATTGTGGACATGGTTCGTGGTCATTAGACCCTCAGTAGTATATTTCAGAATGTTAATAGAACATATCATTCAGTTCTATTGAGCCTATTATTTGGCAAATGTTGTAAAGTTATTCATTCTTATTTCAAGTGAGCTTTGTTTGCTCACTCTTACTTATATAACCATTACAGCTAAGGATGAGAAGGTAGATGTACCTAGCACCAGTAAGGGCAAGGGGAAGATGAACAAGTTTTGAAGACTTGTAATATGTTGACAATTATTTATCAGACTTTAATTTGATTATTGTAATGAACTTATTTAAATTCCACATTTGAATGATTGTAATTAAAGGTTAGATAACCTGGGAGATAATGTTTTAATTAATGTAATCCTGTATGGGCAAGTTTTATTATTCAATTTTATTATGACTAGGTAGTTAGATATGAATGTTTTGATTAAGTGAACACCAAATCTTGAGGTAATGAAGTACCGGGATTTGGGGGTGTCACAAGTTGGTATCAAAGCTCTAGGTTATGAACTTTAGGTGGGGAAAAGCCTTAGGAAGTAATCTTTGAAAAGATAGTGGTGATTAACTCTTATCGAGTTTTAAGGAAGAAGTAATAAAACACTTATGTGCTTATGTGTTTATAACTTATGTGCTCGTGTGTGCCGAGTAGTAATGATTAATAATTAAAACTTAAATTTTTGTTGTCAGGATGACTAATGTCAGAGAATCCAATCAGGCTACGGAGGAGGGACCTCAGATGCCTATAGAGGTGGAGCCTCGCGACATTCAGGTTGTTTGGGAACGACTACTGCCATGGGAGTCAACCCTGTTGGTCACAGTGGTTGAAGAGGAGGACGATGATGTGGAGACGGATGAAGAGGATCCCGTGGAGTTGCCACAAGAGGATGAGGATGACGAGGACGAGGAGGAAGAGACTCCACTAAGCTCGATAGCTGCTCGTATGTACGATGAAGTCTACGACCGCAACGTGGAACTTCAGGATACAGTCGAGGAATTGCAAGAAATAGTAGATGAACAACATACTGCAATGACACATAAATACGGCGAGATCTAGGATCGTGAGGAACGACTGACTAATGTCGAGGAGAAGCTAGTACACACAGAAGGAGAGAAAGAACAACTGATCGAGGTGATCATTGAACTGAAGAACAAACTGAAGGAAGAAGCTACTAAGAGAAAAAGAGTTGAAGATGCATACGAGGAACTATTCAACGAACCGGAATAGCAGCGAGAGATGCACAAGAAAAGAGGATGAAGATGGAGGAGATGGATAAAGTATTCAACACCATGATTAATCGAGCTCAAGATCGGGTCATGGGATATCCTATTCAGTTCGAGACGCTGCCATCATACGTATTAGATCGCAGAACAATGTTCCGGAGCATGGAGGAAGAACGTAGTAAGGCTAAGTAGTATCTTAGTAGAACATCGTAGTTGTTATGCGATGAGTAAAATATTTAAAAAATTGTAAATCCCAAGTGTTATATAACCTATGGGATATGATGATGATGTTGTCCTAAAACTGTTATAGTTCAGGAAAGTAATGTAAATAGCAGTGATGATATTGTTTTATATTTTCAAAGAGGTTATGAATAAATAAAAGTTGTTATTTTATTCAAAGTATTACGTGATTATGTGGTTATTTCTTTTGTGGAGGCAAGTTAAGTAGAAATTACTTAAAAGAGTTGAATAATAATCTAATGAGTGTATATTTTAACAGAAAATGCCTCCCAGACGTCAACCACCACGACAGAGACCCACTGAAGGAACCAATAACGATAATGTTGATGCTAACCCTATTCAACAACTAGTGACGCTACTGACAGGAGCGTTGCAGAATCAACCACAGAACCAAGGAACAACGTTTAAGGATTTCAAGGCGGTTGGACCACCTGAATTCCGTGGGTCCATGAATCTAGTCGAAGCACAGACCTGGATTATGGAGATAGAAAAGGTGTTTGATGTCGCTAGGGTAGGGGTTGATCGAAAGATTGCTTTCACAATATTCATGTTGAAAGCAGAAGCTAGTTATTGGTGGCAGGCCAATAAAACTCGTGAAGGGCCAGGGGTGATGACCTGGGATTGGTTTAAGGAAATATTCTTCGAGACCTATTTCCCAGAGAGTTCGAAGAGTTAGCTAGAAGTGCAATTTCTAGAACTAAATCAGGGAATGATGACAGTATCTGAGTATGCCGCTAAATTCAACGAGTTGGTGAGGTTTGCGCCTTATCAAGTCAGCACGGACGAATGTAAGGCGAAGAGGTTTGAACAGGGACTGAAGCCCTGATTGTACAATAGGGTTTCCCTGTTCCAGTTAAAGACTTTCGTAGCAGTGATGGAGAAAGCAATACTCGCTGAAGGTGGAGGCGAGGAAGTGACAAAGTTCAATCAGGAACAGAAGAAGAAGAAGAATGAGGTGGAGATTAAGAATGGAGGTGGTAGTAGTGGAAACAGCAGCAGTAACAACAACAACAACAACAACAACAATTTGAAGAGGAAGTGGAATGGAAGCGTGGGTATTGGAAACCAGTAGGGTAACTAGCAAAACAAGAAGTTTGAAGCATGTGTTATATGCGAGAAGTTTCATAAGGGTGCGTGCTTGATGGGGAAATGAGTATGCTTCAATTGTGGTCAGGAGGGTCACATCGCCCCAAATTGCACTCAACCTAAGAAGAACATGTGCTTCACGTGCGGATCCAAGGATCACTTTGCTCGTGAATGCCCTAAGAAAAAGGCTGGAGAGACAACCAGAAGCAATGGAGGTACATGGGCCACTGCTGGACCTACAACATCAAACAAACCCACAGCCAGAACCTTCAACATGACTGTGCAAGATGCTGTGCAATCAAAAGATGTGGTGTCAAGTATTATCCCAATCAATGATATAAATGCTTATGTATTATTTTATTCGGGTGCTACTTGCTCGTTTATATCTGATGAATTTGCTAAGAGGTTAGGGTTGCCTAGTGAAGAACTGAATTTCCCTTTGAACATAGAAATTGTGAATAAGGAAGTAATCCTTGTTAGATTCGTATATAAGAACTGTAAGGTGAACATTAAGGGGAATATCTTGATGGTAGATTTTATTCTGATTAGACTTAGAGAGTTTGATGTTATTTTGGGAATGGATTGGCTATTCATATATGGAGCGGTAATTGATTGCCAAAAGAAATGTGTAAACCTTATGACCCCGTCAAAGGTAGTATTCTATGGTAGCAAGTCGCCTAGACAAATAAAATGTCTGATGATTATGCAGGCCAAGAAATTGTTGAGTTAAGGCTTTATGGGCTATTTAACTTACATAGTCGATACTCAAAAGAAGAGTGTGAAACTGGAAGAGATACCAGTGGTGAGGGAATTTGAGGATGTGTTTCCAGAGGATTTTCCTGGACTTCCGCCTGACAGAGAAATCGAGTTCGTGATAGACTTAGCGTCGGGAACAACACCAATATCGAAGGCCCCGTATAGAATGGCTCCGGTAGAGATGAAGGAACTGATGGTACAATTGCAAGAACTGTTAGATAAGAAGTATATTCAACCAAGCGTATCACCGTGGGGAGCGCCGGTGTTATTCGTGAAGAAGGACGATGGGTCGATGCGTCTTTCCATTGATTATAGAGAATTAAACAAAGTTACTATTAAAAACAAATACCTGTTACCGAGAATAGATGACTTGTTTGATCAGTTGAAGGGTGCTAAATACTTCTCGAAAATAGATTTGAGAAGTGGGTATCACTAATTGAAAGTGAGGAAGGAGGATATCGTAGAAACGGCATTCGAAACTCCTAGTATGGACATTACGAGTTTTTGGTGATGTCTTTTGGTTTGACCAATGCCCCTGCTGCATTCATGGATTTGATGAACAAGGTGTTTAAACTATTCTTAGACAAGTTTGTAGTGGTATTTATCGATTACATTCTGGTGTATTCCAAAACTCAAGAAGAACACGTGGAACACTTACGTTTGATGTTGGAAACATTAAGAAAGGAAAAGTTGTACGCGAAATTCTCTAAGTACGAATTTTGGCTAGATCATGTGCAATTTCTTGGGCACGTGATTGACAAAGATGGTATTTCAGTGGGTCCATCAAAAGTGGAAGCTGTAATCAATTGGGAGCAACCAAGAACACCGTCAGAAGTGAGGAGTTTCTTGGGACTGGTCGTTTATTATAGAAGATTTATTCAGGATTTTTCTAAGATGGCCACTCCGCTAACAAATTTGATAAGAAAAGCGGTAAAATTTGTTTGGACAGAGAAATGTGAAGAGAGTTTTCAAGATTTGAAGAAGAAATTAAGTGTGGCACCTATGTTGTCGTTACCAGATAGTACATGAAACTTTGTGGTGTTTAGTGATGCCTCACATAAAGGGTTGGGTTGTGTTCTTATGCAGAATGGAAAAGTTATTGTGTATGCATCAAAACAACTGAAGGATTATGAGAAAGGTTATCCGACTCATGATTTGGAATTGGCTGCAGTAGTATTTGTTTTGAAGATATAGAGACGCTATCTCTATGGAGAAAAATGTGAGATCTACACAGACCATAAAAGTCTAAAGTATATTTTCACACAAAAGGGCCTAAACATGCGTCAAAGAAGATGGATGGAATTGATAAAAGATTTAGATTGTGAGATCTTTTATCACCCGGGCAAAACAAATGTGGTTGCAGATGTTTTAAGCAGAAAAGGTCGGGAAAAATTGATGTTGTTAACCAACCAGGAAGAGCTTATTTCAGAAATGGCAAGGCTAGAGTTGGAAATCAAATTTCCAAAAGAAATCAACGAAAAATTATACCAGATAGAAGCTAGTCCAACTTTGGTGGACAAAGTGAAGAACGCTCAACTACAAGATAAAGAATGTGAAACGATCAAAGAGAAAGTGGTTGAGGGTAGTGATTTAAAATATAAGATCGATACCGAAGGACTACTACGGTTCGAGGAAAGAATTTGGGTTCCATTAGTACCAGAGTTTAAAGACGAAATCTTGACCAAAGCACACAACACAAGATATTCGATTCTTCCAGGAAGTACGAAGATGTATCAAGATTTGCGGCGCCATTTTTGGTGTCTGAACATGAAAAGAGACGTTGCTGAATGTGTGGCGAAATGCTTAACATGTCAAAGAGTCAAGGCTGAGCATCAAAGACCAAGCGGATTACTTCAACCATTAGAAATATCGGAATAGAAGTGGGAACACATCACAATGAATTTTGTGGTGGGTCTTCCAACTACTCAAAGAGGATACGATGCGATCTGGGTGATAGTGGACAGACTGACAAAATCAGCGCACTTTTTACTAATAAAGATTAGGTTCAATCTTGATCAGTTTGCAAGGTTGTACATTAAAGAGATCATTTTGAGGCATGGAGTGCCAGTATCAATTGTGTCAGATAGAGATCCGCGATTTACGTCAAACTTCTGGAAGAGACTACAAGAATGTACGGGAACACAATTGCGAATGAGTATAGCATATCACCCGCAAACTGACGGGCAAAGCGAACGAACAATCCAAATGTTGGAAGATATGCTGAGAGCATGCATCGTAGATTTCAAAGGAAGCTGGGAAGAACATTTACCGTTGGTGGAATTTTCCTACAACAACAGTTACCACGCGAGCATCGGCATGCCGCCTTACGAGGCATTGTACGGTAGAAAGTGCAGAACTCCACTGTGCTGTGATGAAGTTAGTGAATGCCAACTGTTAGGACCAGAACTGGTACACCAAACTGCTGAGGTTGTCAAACTCATCAGGACAAGATTGGTAGCAGCCCAAGACAGATAGAAAAAGTATGCTGATCAACACAGGCAGAATCACGAATTTGAAGTAGGAACTTTTGTTTTCCTAAAAGTTTATCCTTGGAAGGGGAAAACTCATTTTGGCAAGAAAGGAAAGCTCAGCCTAAGATTTATTGGCCTTTTGAGATACTGCGAAGAGTGGGGGAAGTGGCTTATAAGGTAGCACTACCTCCAGAGTTAGAAAACATTTATAATGTTTTTCATATTTCGGTGTTACGACCGTATAAACCCGATTACAAGCAGTGATCGAGTATGAACCATTGCAATTCGATAAAGATTTGTCTTATGAAGAGATTCCTATCCAGATAGTCGACAGGAAAGAACAAGTGCTCAGAAATAAAGTGATACCTTATATGAAGGTGATATGGAGAAACCATAATGTCGAAGAGGCAACGTGGGAACTCGAAGCTGAAATGATGAAGAATTACCCTGAGTTATTTGTTTAATCTGTATATTCGATTCTGGGGACAAAATCCTTGTAAGAAGGGAAGAATGTGACGATTTGATTGTTTGAATTGTGATTTCGAGGACAGAATCCTTGTAAGGAGGGAATGATGTAACATTCCAGAATTTTTTAATTTTAATATTAAATATTTATTGAATTATATAAATATTTAATGGATGTGTTTATTGTTGAATGAATATTTGTTTAATTGATTTAATTTTATTTGGTTAATTATTTGTTAAATAAATAATTAATGAGTTAAGGAAATTATTATTATATTGATATTTCAATTTGATGGTTAATTATTTGTATTGAGTTATGTGAATAAATGATTTATTTAATTAATTGTTATTTGAATTAGTTAAATTAAGTATGAAAGCTTGATTAAATATAGTGTGACAAATAACTATATTATAAGGAGTTATTCAAATAAATTAAAGTAGTTTAATTTGGTTTGTGCCAGACAAGACTTAATGGTATTAAGTATTTAATTTTTAAATGGTTATTGCCAAACAAAGCCCTATGGCTTTTGGAATTCTTTTTAATTTTAAATTATATAAATAAAATAAATAATAAATATAATATAATTATAACTTATACGTTATTTTTATAACTGATATCCTAATAAGTATACATATTATTATTATATCAGTTTTATTCTTTTAAGCATTGGTTTATCAGTTCTAGTTTTAATTTTGTTAAGCCTAAGAGGAGAATACTGAGAATTGAGAGAGAGTTGAGAAGAAACTTGAGGATTTCATAGTGATTATCAGTGGTGATAGTAAGGATTGCAAGCAAATTAAAGGTATTTTTACATAACCCTAGTATTGTATATATATATATATATATTATGTGTATCACGACATAATGTTTTTCATGTTCTGTGAATCCAAAATTCTAAGTTTACGATTATACAACTGAGTACTTGTAGTTGTATGTGTTTTTGATGATTAGAATTTGTGTTTAAACTAGAATTGTATGCTAATTTCGTTTGACAGTAGGAAGCAAATAATGTCAGTATATGTATTTTTCTCATATGGCTTATATAAGTACCAAATTTAGTGGTTAAATTGTATGCTAAATTATAAATTGAGTGTTGTATATGTTAGTTCATTAAGAAACGAGCACAACGTAATTTGAACGAAGCAATTTGGCCAAGTATAGAGATTACAGTGATAATTTTTGCAAGAGATGTCAAAAATGGAGTTTTCATATGAAATTATGGAATTTGAGAAATTAAACTAGTTTTAGTTGATGTTAAATTGTTCTAATTGGTTGTAAATGTTAACAAACATGTTTATGATTAGTTTATATCAATTGTTTGTGTTAATTTCACTGTTTGGTGGGTGAAATTCGTGTTAGTTGGGCTAAAAAGCGACTCTTGCTCATGTCATATGCGTATCATCTTGTCATGCATTACACCGGTAGCAATTACTGCTTTGGTGCTAAGGCTAAAAAGCTACTTGAGATCTTGTTGTGTGTAAGCGCCACTGCGCCACACAATCGATATGAAATGAAGCGATCTGCTGCTCACGCATTCTTGGGGTAGTGACATATGTTGGTCTAATGCTGTGTTAGTATAATAAACATGTACTAATATATATAAAACAGAATTATGCTATGTGGTTAGTAGATTCAAAGTGTTAATGATCAGTAATTGATGAACGTGGTATACTAGAACTTAGTGAGCATGATGAATAGTAAACATGTGTTGTGAAGGTTAACACTTGTAATTTTTGATATATGTATGGTATCTCAAGACTTGTGCTAAAATAATAAGTCTAACTAAAAATGCGTGTTGTGACACCCCCAAATCTGGGAACTTCGATTCCACGGGATTTGGTGTTCACTGTACAAATATCATCTATTTATCTACCCATAATAAATGCAAGCTATGCAATAGATAGAATAAAAATCTTCCCCTTAAGGGTTACAACATCCGAATAATAATAATACAATCCCAGGTTAAACTAACCTTAAACATCTGTGCGGAATCATAAACAAATAAGTCTTAAACAACATTATTAACTCAAGTCTTAAGCATAAATACATCATCTAATAAAAATAACAAGTCTTCAACATTTGTTAACCTTGCCCTTGCCTTTACTAGTAGAAGGCTCGTCGGTTCTTTCGTTCTTAACTGCAATGTTATTATTAAGCAAGACTGAGCACTATTGCCCACAAGTATAATAATGAAATAACAGTATAATAACATGCGAGTAAATCAAAGACATCTGGATAAAAGCTCAACTTTTGAATCAAGAATGAATAACTAGAATCAAAAGAATTCTTAGGGTCATAAGACCTTGAACTATGTCCTAGGTTATCAAGGGTTATACTTGAAACCTTTAACAGTCATAAGACTATGGACCTTTCTACTCGTACTTAGGGGGATCAACCCTTAGTACCATACTGTGCACAATATCTTAACGCTAAAGCATAAGTAAATCCCTTTGCAGGGTTGTTCATCTCGATTTGACATTCGAGTCCGCACTTTTGAAGGAAGTTTGGTTTGGATAATTCAATAAGGGTTCTGAAATTTAGAACGTTCATCAAATAAGGACTAGTTGAATCAATAAAGTTCACTAGTCTAAAAAGGTTCAACAATAATGATATTCGATTTGAATAATAATCTCAAGAAGTATACAATAGAACAATTATTGTATAACTGAATCATGCTTTGAAAAGATAATAAATCTTTAATATAACAATTGAACTTGAATAATAGTAACGATAATTTACTCGAGGTAACTAATAACTTGAACAATAATGACAAGTAGGGGTAGGAAACTTGCCTCGTGCGTAGGCTAAACGATTACTACTTCCGTTCACCACAAATCCGACACACATACCATATTTATTCACGACATTCATTAGTTACATTTTTACTTAATTATTTAATATAAACTCCACTTTATTTAACAAATCATTACCCTTCTAATTTAATTACTTAATTAAATTAGAATATTTTCATTCTCTTACTATTATTACACTCGAATAAATTATTTCATAATAATTTCCATCGAATACTTATTTTATTCCATAAATATCTCAATTAAAATATTTAATTTATTTTATAAATATTTTAATAATAATTTTCATCGAATATTTATTTTATTCCATAAATATCTCAATTAAAATATTTAATTTATTTTATAAATATTTTAATAATAATTTTCATCGAATATTTATTTTATTCCATAATATCTCAATTAAAATATTTAATTTATTTTATAAATATTTTAATAATAATTTTTATCAAATATTTTTTTATTTATTTTTATTTTTTATTTATTTTTATTATTTATTTATTTTTATTTTTTTTTTGATTAGTCGAGTGAGGTAATTTAGTTTAGTAACGCATGGCATGAAGCGAAAATTACCTGACTCATTTTCTCAGGTTTATCTTTATGTTACTGCGGTTCTTGAACATAACAAGGCCAAATTAGGCCAAAAAATCAATCACAGGTAAAATTATACATGAATATGGCCATAACTTCCAATTAGTTATTTTTACACGAATTTAGACTTACCCAATCATTGTAATACATATATAATCATTACTTAAACCATCTACCATGATTTTTAACAAGTTACAACACATAATTTGCAAAATCAACACATTTACTTCCACTATTCTTGATGTTTTTAAGGTTTTGAACATAAAACATACTTTCAACACTATGGATTCGTTATAACACCGAATCCGTTCAATTAAAGTTTGGTCTCTTCATATTAACATGCATAATAATATACGAGTATAAATTTTAGGGATAATATATGATCAACATATGAAATATCACGTATAAGGCCATATGGCCAAAACCCAAACTCTGTAAATTTTGAAATAACAATTCATCGTATTATGAAACAGATGATATGGTTTGTGAAATATATAAAATTAAATACAATATGGTAACATTTAACACATATACAACACATAATCCATACCCTTTATAAATACAGACACTTTATAGAAAACTTGAAAGCCATTTTCATAAAACTTAAACAACGTAACTTTAAAAATTTGGGAAGGAGGAGATTACCCTGAGTGTAAGGTATAGATTAGAAGACTCAGATGTTTTCTTAAATTCTCCTCTTTCAATCTCTTTCACAATATCTTAATTCTCTCTGAAAGTTCTCAAACTTTCTCTCTGAATTTCTCTCTGTGATGTTTTATCAGACTTGGTAAAATAAGAAATGTGACAACCCGAGAATTTAGAATATTTTTAAAATTTTTATTAATTGATTTAAGGTTCAAAATTAGAATCTAGATTGAAAATTAGTGTATGCGTTTGATATTTTTAAGATAGAATTTTGAGGATTTCAAAATTCTGTGAAGGATTTAAGTGAATTATTTAGGATTAAGGAAAACATGATTATGTTCTGTGTATATGTGTACAGTATGTGGTTAAGGGTCAAGGGTTGACCAGATAAACGATATCTGTAACAAACCCTAAGTATATATTAAGAACGTTAACCTTCAGTCAGAAAACCCTATTGAATTATAAGAAACCCTAGAAACCGGTTATGGAAACCCTAATTTCAGTTCCGGGAGTCCGAAACCCTAATTCGGTATCTGAAAACCCTACATTGGGAATGCAAATGCTAAGTATAAGGTTAAACGTTATTAATTATAACTTAATTAGGAAAAATCCTAATGATTTATTTGAAACCCTAATTGATT
The DNA here is from genome assembly GCA_020205605.1 of Panax ginseng. NCBI lineage: Eukaryota > Viridiplantae > Streptophyta > Magnoliopsida > Apiales > Araliaceae > Panax > Panax ginseng. Next base: position 90,448,652 of record CM035143.1, read on the forward strand.
ATTAGAAAACCCTAATACTCGATCTGGAAAGCCTAATTTCAGATTTTTGAATATTTGAAACCCTAATCTGGGAACTTAACAAAAAAAGTATAATGCTCAAGTGCTATTAAGTATGAGACTAATTAGGGTAAAGCTTAATCAATTTGAAAACCCTAATTTCAAATTATTAAACCCTAATTGTTCTGTCCGAAACCCTGATGTACAGTAATAAACTTAATTGCTAAATTAGCAATTTTAATTAGGATAAATTAATCCTAATAATCAAGTTGGAAGTTATGATTAGGAAATCTTAATATAATTATAGAATCCGAATTATAAGTTAGATATTTTAAATTTCTATTTTTTTAAACCTAATTTGGGAAATTTTGGAAACTAAAATGTAAAGCTTAAGGGTTAAACCCTAAACCCTAAAGGGTTAAACCCTAAACCCTAAGGGTTTGTATCAATCGACCTTTATGCCATTAAAATTAAGTGCTAAATAACTAAACTAGCCTTTTTGCATTATTTGTTAGGTTGCTTGTAAGTTATGTTCTAGTGTGGGTTGTTCACCAACCCTAGACCTAAATTTAGCTTAGCATGTGACTATATCCAACACATCAGCCATCTAGAACATTTAGATACATTGAATCAAAGATTTTAACTTATAAGTTAAGTAAAGTAACTTTACTTTACTTTTCAAAACCAACCTAGACCTTCTCTCTCTTCATTTTCTAAATTTAGAGTGATATAGAGATAGAATATTAGCCAAGAACATCCTTTGGCTTGCCAAGATCAGGAATCAATGATCAGTTCATGAATTAAAGCTCAAAGAAGGTATAAAAACCTAAATCATGAAATTTTTGTATTTGATGTTAGATGTTGTAAGTTGTTGGTTAAAGTTGTGCAGTAGGATGTTAATAAGTGATCTGGGATGATAGATCATAGATCTATAACACTTAGATGCACGGATCTAGCATTTTAAGAAATTTGGAAAAGTTGAAAAATATGGCCTGACAGCCATATGTCAGGGCCTTTAGATCCGTATGTGTTAAGTTTTTTGTGTGTTTTACGTTATAGATCTGTAGTATGCCATGTGGACTTGGATATGGGACTGAAGTAAGGTTTATATCATGTTTATATGGAAAGTTATGAATGGTCAAACCTTGTTGACCGATCACGAAATTTGAATCTAGGTAACCCAGATTTTTCCCAGATTGTCTGACAAGCTTTTTAAAACCCTTGATCTTTCAGTATATTAGTGTTTTGAGTTTGTTGTTGGTTTAATCGTGTAGTCTGCCATGAAGACTACATGCTAAAGACTTTAGTTTACCCAGATTAGTAATATAATTGTAGAAATTCGTGGTCAAACAGGCGTTGACCATCACGCCGGATGAAGATTCTGGGTAACCCAGAAATCTTCAAAGGCAATTTTTAGCATGCACTTTGACCAGCCATGATTTCTTTTATATGTTGTTGTTAGACCAATCTGTTGATTTATTATTGTACCCTGTCATGTGGTCTTCAAGATCAAACCTTTAGATCACACAAACAATGCATAGACGGCAAGTTACAAGGCATCAAAGTAAGCACCTAAGGTTGTTCTTCAAATTTGGAAAACCCAGAATTTGAAGAACAGGTCTGACATCAATTTAGTTGGCCTAGATCTCTCTGTAATTATGTGTTATGGACATGTAATTGATTAATGATGGTAGTATTACACTTATACTACAATCTAAACACTATATTCTGGCCAGAAAGGCTTAGTATCATGGATCAAATCGTGGTCAAACATAGGACCTTTCTCACTGACAAGGATTTCTGGGTTTGGCCAAGAACATGCTCAAGAACACCTATAGCGACGGTTCTGTCGCTATAGGGCCCTTTAGTGACAGTTTTAATTTCTAATTTCTGGAAATTATTAAATAAATTGAAATAAATAGATTTTAATTATTAAAAATACTAAATAAATTCCAAAAAATTATTTTAAATTCTAAAAAATAGTTTTTAATTATTTTAAGTATATTTCATACATATTTAATATTTTTGGAATATAAATGGTATTTAATTTAAATGATTTAAAATGATTTTAATACATGAAAAATCATGAAATATAATATTATGATAAAAGAAAATATTTTAAGTTATTTTAAGTGACTTTTAATATTTTATGATGAAATTCATTAATTAATTAACATTAATGATAATTAGTTTATTTAGTAAATATATTAAATAAATTATGGAAAATAGAATAAATGATTTAAAAATCATATAAAAATTATTTAAGTGTTAGAAAATATTTTAAGTTATAAAATATAACTTTTGATATTTTGTCATGAAAATAGTAATATTTTAATATTAAAAGCAATTAACGGATAATGAATTTAAGTGTTTAAAAATCATATTTTAAATAATTTTAAGGTATTAAAAATACTTTGATATATTATAAATATATTATAATATTATGACATATATTTCATTAATATTTGATATTAAATAAATATTAATAATAAAAGAATTATGTGCTATTTAATTTATTTAAATACGTTATTAATGATTAAAAATACGCGATAAATGATAATAATTATTTAAAAATTATTACGAGCTTACGAAAAATATTTCGACTGTTATTAAAATTATCTGCGATAATTGTTAAGTGTTGAGTCAGAGTTTAATTGAACTTAGACTCGATAAAAGTCCGACTAGACCGCCGGGACGTTAAATTTTTTTTCGAATTCAAGTCAGACTGCAATAGTTTGACCTGATACTGAGTCTTATGTGTGTTACAGACTAATAAGGTTATGTGTTATGTGTTTAGGTTATTCTATGTTTATATATACTATAGTATTATGTTGTGATGATATTATTCTAATATTGGAGATCTATATTACTAATATTAAGTCTTCGGATAAAGCGATATAAATTGCGTAGCGGTAATCAACGGTTCAGGCAAGTTTGTTTTACTTAACTCTACTAAGAGTTGTTTCATTTGGATATGCTTATGGTTAATCATTGTTGATTGCCATGTATAATTGTACTCTGTACATATTGCATGTATAAGTCAAGTATGAAAGGCTGATCACCTTCATTACCAGTTGGTTCAGATATATTTGTTCATGTATAATACTTGTTCAGTCATAAATTTGTTCCTGCTAGTTCACAATTATATTGTTGAATTATAGCCAGCCAATTATTCAAATCATTTCAATCATGATATATCGTTATATTGTTGAGATTAAGACGAACGCGTCGGATACAGGAAAGATTAAAGAAAGTTCCAGCTTTAGTTTATGAATGCGATTAGAAATGTAATAGTGTAGTTTGATAATAAAGTTATGTGTTAGATAGTTATGAATTGTGTATTAAGTTAAGGTTACTCGACCTTGGGGAATAGTGTGTAATGTATTGTATAAATAATTTATGTTTATATCTTCCGCAAATAGTAATAGTTGTATAGAATGATCGAACCGGATCCGAGGTGATTTGGGACCTGGATTCGGGGCCCTCACAAGAAATAATGAGAAGACGCATATAAGAAGGGAACTGACGCACTGAGTGGTCAGTTAACCCAATAATGGGCAACTGCTTCCAACTCCCCATAGGGCCTTGTTTGGCTTAGCAAGAATATATTACAAAACCACTTAATTTAATAAAACCTCTACAATATAGTTTAATTCATGTCACACCCAATTATATACAGTAGCTCAATTATATTATTTAATTTAATATAAACTAATTATAATAATTTCTCATAAATTCACATAGTCACATAATTAATTTTCTCATTAATTAATTATATCCAATTACTAAATCTCCAATTAATTATTACATTAATTAAATGACATTAGGCTTATTAAATATTTCATTTAATTCAATAAGCTCACATAATTACATACTTGAATAATAAAATTCTCCACATTAATTTAATAAATGTAACATATATAATTATATTAATCTACCACAATTTCATCAATTAATATTTAATCTAATAATTAATTCATCAAAAAATATTTATTCAATTTAATAAATATTAAATTAAATTACAAAAATCTCGTTCGTCACACGTGTTATGTTGGAACGTGAATGTTAGTATATCTAATAGATGATGGTTCTAAACCTATATGTAGGTGAACGTGAGTCTAATATTATAGCTTACGCTCGAGGCAAGTTTCTAAACCTATCTTTTTAAATTGGGCAAGTTCTTTAACTCTACTCTTATAATAATTGAGCATGTTTAATCTTAAGTTATTGTAATTCTAATCATTGTTGGCTTACTCTAACTTGTTTATAGTTAAACAAGTTTCTCTAGTTCATTCTTTTACAATAAATGTTTCTTGAACCTTAATTCCTTGTGTTGAATGGTTCAATCACTTTGTATATTTTATTACCATGTGGAGTAAGCATTGTTTCCAGCTTGCTATCAATTAATGCATGTTCGATAACTAAAATTCTAATTTGACAAGATCACAGACCTAGCTTATTATTGTTCAAGCTAAGGTTTATCATTTCTTTATTTTGATCAATACTTATGCTCTCTAGTTATTTCAAGCATGAGTCTAGAATATAGTCAGTTCGCCTATGATTCTCAAATGTTCTAAGTTATGTTGTTATTAAACAACTATTGTGTTATCAAGCATTGTTGATTCAACTAGTTCCCTAGTTGATGATCGCTAAACTTCAAATTACCCTTGAAAGCTTATCCAAATCAAACTTTCTTTGGTGCAGACTTGTACTCTAAATACTGAGATGAACAACCCTATTTTTAGGGGTTTACGTTTAGCGTTGAAATGTTTGTGCACAATACATTGTACGAAGGGTTGATCGCCCTAAGTACGTGGAGTCCTTATAGGCATATGACTGTTAAAGTTAAAGTTGAAAGATTACTTATAACTGTGGACATGGTTCGTGGTCATTAGACCCTCAGTAGTATATTTCAGAATGTTAATAGAACATATCATTCAGTTCTATTTAGCCTATTATTTGGCAAATGTTATAAAGTTATTCATTCTTATTTTAAGTGAGCTTTGTTTGCTCACTCTTGCTTATATAACCATTACAGCTAAGGATGAGAATGTAGATGTACCTAGCACTAGTAAGGGCAAGGGGAAGATGTTGACAGTTATTTATCAGACTTTAATTTGATTATGGTAATGAACTTATTTAAATTCCGCATTTGAATGATTGTAATTAAAGGTTAGATAACCTGAGAGATAATGTTTTTATTAATGTAATCATGTATGGGCAGGTTTTATTATGATTGGGTAGTTAGATATGAATGTTTTGATTAAGTGAACACCACCGGGATTTGGGGGTGTCACACTATTCATTCAGGGTACTATTCACGTCAAAATTGATTTCTTTTCTGTCCGAATTATTTTTGATATATAAATATCATTTTTAAATTTTACTCAACAATTAGTTACCATGTTGACAATTTAGACATTCTTAAACTCTGGATAAATTGAATTATAAATATCTAATATTTATCTTTAATCTCACTTGATTGATTCTTTATATATGTCGTTGTATCATCCTAATGCTTATATTGTGGTGAAAGTCATCTTTGGTCCGTAGTGCATATATGGACTGTTAATTGATTTGATTATGACCAAGAATTGTGTATTGGTATAATCATGATCTGTAATGTTATAAACAAAGGTTGTGGTGAAAGTCCTCTTTGGCCGTAGTGCATATATAGGATGGACATGTGTTTGGTAAGATCATGACCACTGGTGATACAAACGATTATCTTTAGCCTGTAGTGTATGGATAATTTGTTGATTTGGAAATAATTATTAATTGATGTTACAGGGATAAAATATTCATGATGAACTTTTAAATCATAGAAGTTAGTAGACATCATGCTCTACTTACGATGGATTGTTCTTCTAATGACTCTTCTAATGGATTGCTATTTACGATGCAGTTGTTGATCTAAAACTTGTTGTCTATTGTATTCTATTAGATTTTTCCCTATTGAGGACTAAGGATAATTTGTTCTACATTATCTTAGTCATAATATTCTTTACTGGGCTAGTTGAGCTCACACTTTTCCTTTTGGTTCCATTATATTTTCAGGAGGCGAGAATGTAGCTCGGACTAGTCGGGGAGTAAAGTAATGGTCCAAGATGGTTATTATAGTAGTCCTCACGTTGTTGTGAAATAGTATGACAATAATTGTAATGAAGAATTTATTTGAGTGTTGATATTGTCTACGAGACAATATTTCTATTAAAACTCACAGCTTATGTGTTGTCGTATTTTGCACGACAGCTGTATTAATGAAGTTTGTATTTGGATTCTGTATCATGTATTTGGCGACACAAAATGGGTTGTGTGGACCTATTTTGGGGGCGTCACAGTTAGTATCAGAGCTTAGGGATATGATCTCTGGTGGAGATCTGAGGTTAAAACTAAGAGGACAGAGACGAGTAAAACCTTCATAAGTGCGTCCTACCTAAGATTATTTGTTATTTAATTGGTCAGTCGGAATATAGAGATAATATGTGACATGTCAATATCTTTAATTAAACCTTGTTTTGTGGCAGCATTTGAGAATGCCATCTAATTTTTTTGAGATAATCAATGGAGCACATGCGGCCATTGAGACACTGCTAATTAATAACCAGGATAATGTGCATTAGGAAGGCAATAATCGTCCTGTAAACAACACTACTGACCAAATGATGAACGATGGGATATTTAGAAGTGTTCTACAATTTGTGCAACAATAAACGAGAGAGACTTCTATTCAAAATGCAGGTGGAAACAATGGTAACTCGCGGCTAGTCAATGCTAAACAATTCAAGGAGTTGGAACCGCCAGAGTTTTTTGGAAAGCAAGAGCCACTCACGGCAGAAACTTGGATTAAGTAGATCACCACAATATTTGATGTCCTAGGATGCACAGAGGAGCAAAATGTTCCCTTCGCCACCCTTGTGAGGAACCTGAATTTTAAATAATTCTATTTTTACGAATAATTTTTTTATCGGTATTGATACTTCAATAATATGTTGAGTATCTGTGATATGAGCATAACAAGATGGTCAAACTATTTATTGACTACGTAATATGAGTGAAGTTATTTTAAACAGTTGATGAAAACCCTAACCCTAATTACGAATATGGATTTGATAGTTAATATAGTTATTATAATTGTATCTATGAGTATGTGTTTATACAATATGGGATTAATGATCAAGTGTTGATCAGATAAGGTATAACCTTAGTAAACCATAACGGTAGATTAGAAACCCTAATCAGTAATTAGAAAACCCTAATGACCAGTTAGGAACCCTAATTATATTTTTAGAAACCCTAATTTCTTATTCGGGAACCCTAAACCCTAATTAGAAATTACTAAAATACCCTTTTGGAGATAAAATTACTAAAATACCCTTTTACTTAACTTTTAAGTTAAAAGATTTGTTAAATCTTGTGACTCATCATTTTGGATAACACTATGTGCTCTAAATCTAAGACAAATCAGATATACATGCCACCTTGCAACATCTAGATTCATTAAATCAAAGTTAAGAGATTAAAGAAAGAGAAAAACCTAAATAAGCCACGAAAAACTAAGTTTCTCTCTCTGAAAGACACGAAAACTAACTTGTAATTCAATCCCTAAATAAGTCCACAACACCCCAAGATCAGATTAGGAAGCAAGGATCAAAGATTGTTCAAAGAGAGGTATAAACCCTATCCAAGTTTGATCTTGTATGCTAAGATAAATTTTGTGTTTTTGTGTTTATTTATGTGTTAGAGGATGTTATTTAGTGATCTATGATGTTATATCATGGATCTATAACATCCAAGTGCTTAAAAATGAAGTTTTCAAAACTGTCAAGAACCCTAGATTTATGGCATGACAGTCAAATATCAGAGGCCATAGATCCAGATCTATTAATTGTTAGACTTGTTAGTTGTATCAGTGTTGTAGTATGCTATGAGGAGAGTAATCTAGAAGTGGAATCATGTTCATAGCATGTCTAGATTCCAAATTATTAATGGTTAAAGTAGGTTGACCAGTCATGGTTATGAGTTTTTGGGTAACCCAGAAATTCTCCAGATTGGTCTGACAACCTTTTACTGGGCTCAGATCTTTCATGTGTTATGTGTTTAGCTTTTGTAAATGTATCATTGTTATACCCTGATATATGGACTTTAGAACCATGACATTAGATCACATAAACAATCAATAGAATCAAAATTATGAGAAGTCAAAGTAGGTTGACCAAGAAAAGTTTAAATTTTCTGGAAATTCCATAAAACTTATGAATAAGTTTTCTGACAAGGTTTGACCAAGCCAGATCTTAAGATTGTGATGTAGTTAAGCTACCTAAGTAGTAGTACTTTAGTTCTGTAGCGCCCCCAAATCTGGGTATCTTCCAACCCGACAGATGGTGCCATACTGTACAACATTCATACATTCATTCAATTGAAAAGTCTCAAAGAACGAACATAACTTCTATATATTTAAAGTAATATTTACATTTCCCAGGTTCTATACCCATTACAAAGGTTCTTTGTCATAATATCAGTTACATTACAATAATAGACCTATACTATTACAAGACAGCTTAGTAATCTGCCTTAGTTTTTCCCTTATCCTTTTTCGATCCTTTGGGACGTTCAGTCTTAGCTGCATTCATATGGTTTAAGCAAGAGTGAGCATAACTAGCTCAACAAGTATAACAATTTAATAACAACATGCTTGACACATACAAATCGTATATCTTCAATAACTGAACAATAGTTATGAAGTACTATTGACAATTCAAAATAGCACTTCATCTTTTCTTTCAAAATGTTTTACAATAGCAATAGTATTTAGTAAAACATTCACTCCGGTCAAAGACCTCGAGTATTCATTCTTTATTCGAAAAAGGACAACCCGGAAACAAGTCCGTAAGCCCGATATCACTTACGAGCACTTCTAGGTGATCAGCTTATTGTACTCTATATTGATCAACATTACATCCATTAAACGTATGCATGTTAATTTAAGCATTTGGCAACCTCACGTGCCTGTCATTTTACCGATAAAATATTTGTTTAACATTTCAGTCTTCTTTTGAAAACCATAACAAGTAGCTGACAAAAGATAGCAACATTTGATAATACATGAATAGATTATCAATACATCAAGTCTAGCCAAAGGAATTGGCTTCAACTTCAACATACCTCAATTCATGCGAAATAATACATGAACCTCAAAAACTTGTTCAAATTGAACTGAGACAAGAGTTAGAATACTTGCCTTTAGCGTCTGCTATGGTAAATTAACTTTATGTTCAAGTCGTTCAAGTCTCTACAATACATGATCACATAATGCCTTACATTAGGTCACATATAATCAAGTATGTATATGACTATATCATACCCTTAATTTCAATCTAATTGTGTATTAGATTCAGTTACTATTCTTTTTGGTTTATCATTACCCTTCCATTTATATTCGACTAGGTTATACCATCCTTTACATTACATTCCTTAAGGTTTAACAAAGTTTAAACAATGTTACATTACCTTCCTTAAGTTATGTTTACTTTTAAATCATTTAGGTTTTCTTTTCTTTGTACTTAGAAACCTTCATTACTATCTTTGTTCTGAGACTGGCGCTGCGGTGCCAGCTTTATACATACATCTCACGCTGTGGCGCGAGTTCTTAATGTCATTGTTCCTGACTTGGCGCTGCGGAGCGAGTCCTTACTTAATGGGCATGGTTACATGCCACTCTCCATAGGTTTTTAGTCTATCATGATGTAAATAAGGGCGCCACAATATATACAATAGTTCGCATGGCAGTGAACTCTTGCAAAGGTGTTTCTTTATCGTTGTTGCATGCGCACGGGTAATTTACTTTAGGGTTGGCGCCGCGACGCCAACTATGTGCACCAGAAAATAATTTCAGTTTTTAATTTTTGTGAAGTTCACTGACGCATAACTTCTTCGTTATAAATCCGAATTGGCTCGTTCAAAAGCCTACGGTTCACAAATTACGTAATCTACATGATCATTCAAGAATTTTATCTATTTGACTTTGTTTGCTATAAATTCATCTATTGGTTCATTTTTAACGAAAACGATAAACGTTCGTGAACGTTCAACGCTTGTTTCTTCGTTCTAAGTCAGAATCCGGTCATTTTCGAGTCCGCAACTCTTAAATGCCAAATATGACTTGTCTCCATTGGAAAATAATGGTTCCGAGTTCAAACACAAAATTTGACTTCCATTTCGAGAATTTTACGGATTCGACGATTATCGTCCAATCGTGCGAATTCCGGCAATTCTTCCTTCTTATGATTTATTCAACATTACAAATGAACTTCATTCATCATGTGAACACACTAACATACTTAATACAACAACTTATATTCATTGTTGGATTTTGACTTATTCTTCATGAGCTTATAACTTGTTAAATTATAAACTATTTAAGATTTCATTGTTAATGACTTATGACAATTAAAGTTTCTTAAACATCATTTCTTATATGTTCTTAACATATAACTTAACTTAGGTATACATGATACATATGATCATATAAATTCTTTTATATTCATATCATTTCTCTTAATAAACTCTTTACAGGTTCATATTATTTTCACATAAGTTTATAACATATGCTAGCTTAAATGAATTATTACCAACTTAATTGGTTTAAGTTCACTACTTACTCATTCATGTTTCTTAATCCAACTTTTCTTATCATCCTATCATGGTAGAGATAGAAGATAATTGAGAAGAAATCTTACTCTTTTGAAGTCTTGGTAAGGTAGCTTTCTTCTTCTTCTTACTTATGGAAGTAACTTATTTGTGACTTAAACTCTCTAACACTTAAGCACTTTGTGATGTCTTAGATTATTTGAACAACCAACAAATGGCTTGTAAGATTCCTCTATTTATAGAAATTGCAAAGACAGGGTAGTTTAGTTATTAAACCATCCCACCTCCTCAAGCCACCTCCTTACTATTCATTACTTGCAAGGCACAAAACTTATCCTACACTTGGTCATTACTTCAAAGTCTTGGTCACCACACTAACTTGGTCACCACATTACTTGGTCACCACTATACTTGGTCATCACAATAACCATATCAATATGGTTTTGCCCCATGGGTCTATTAACTCATGGATTCTAGCTTGGGCTTGGATTAATAAATCCTTGGGCTTTGCATTAATAAACACTAGTTTGTTCATTAATCAATTATTGGGCCTCTTCCTTTAATTCACTTGGACTTATATTAATTCTTATTAATCTTTCCAAGTCCATTAACATTTCTTAATACATATACATATAGTTTATATATTATTTTCGTATTCTAATTCATATAGAATTTATATACGATATTTCATCCTTGATACAAACTCGTATAACACTTCGTATTATACTCGTTTTCATTACTTTGTACAATACCAAGTATCATACAATTATTACTTATTCCTTAACACTTCGCTTTACTTAATGTTTATAAATTAAGTCCACAATCAAATTATTACATTTTTTATAACTAGATTTTTATTACATAATCCATCTTACCTTGTTATTTCATCATTACGTATTTCTCGGAAACTCAAAATTATATCCCGAGAAAATAGCGATTAATTGTGTTTTTCGGAAAATTTCTCGGAAAACTTTTATTTTCGTCTTGGAAATTCAAACACTTTAATTCATCCACGTAGCTCAAATACTACGACATTCTAACATCAATAGGTTATATAATTACAACCGTCTTGATAACACAAGGAATACGATTTTATTATTATTTAATTTAATAAAATCATTTTACAATAAGATCCGAATTTCTTGGTCGTTACATTCTTCCCCCCTTATAAAGATTTTGTCCCCAGAATCTTGTCTTACTTTAATCAAATAGATGAGAAAAAATTTTCTTCATCTTTTCTTCTAGTTCCCACGTTGCTTCTTCAGCATCGTGGTTCTTCCATAATACCTTTACTGATGGTATTACCTTGTTCGTCAGAACTTGTTCCTTTCTATCAATGATCTGCATTGGCGACTCTGCATACGATAAATCTTTCTCGATATGAATAGGCTCATACTCAAATACATGCTTATAGTCCGGCTTATATGGACATAATACAGATACGTGAAACACATTATGTATTCGTTCTAGGTCTGGAGGTAATGCTATCATATACGCTACCTCTCCCACCCGTTTTAACACCTCAAAAGGTCCTATAAACCTTGGACTTAACTTTCCTTTCTTTCCAAAGCGTATCTTTTCTTTCCAGGGAGATACCCTTAGAAACACATACGAGCCCACCTCAAACTCTCGACTTAGTCTATGTGAGTCCGTATACTTCTTCTGTCTGTTCTGAGCTATGACGAGACGCATCCGAATTAACTTTACCACATCCGCCTCTGCCGCACCAATTACGGTCCCTAGCATCCTGCTGCTTCTCCCACCTCATCCCAACACAAAGGTGACCTGCACTTCCTTCCATACAAAGCTTCGTACAGCGGCATGCCTATGCTTGCATGATAACTATTGTTATATGCAAACTCTACTAGTGGTAGGTGATCATCCTAACTACCCTTGAAATCCATGATGCAAGACCTTAACATGTCTTCAAGCGTCTGAATTATCATTTCGCTCTGCCCATCGGTTTGTGGATGATAAGCTGTGCTTAACCTCAGCTGTGTTCCCAACTATTCTTGCAAACTCCTCTAAAAGTTTGATGTGAATCATGGATCACGATCTGACACAATCGATACCGGTACTCCATGTCTGGAAATAATTTCCTTAACATAAAGTTTAGCTAACTGGTCTAAGTTATACTTGACCCTAATTGGCAAAAAGTGAGCTGACTTCGTCAACCGGTCTACTATTACCCAAATCGAATCGTACCCTTTTTGCGTCGTCGGAAGTCCCACCACGAAGTCCATCGTGATATGCTCCCACTTCCATTCTGGAATCTCCAATGACTATAATAAACCACTGGGTCGTTGATGTTCAGCCTTAACTTTTTGACAAGTTAAGCACCTACTCACATACTCTGCTATTTCTCTCTTCTGCTATTTCAACTCAAGATGGATGAGTGCTACCAGGATGTATCGAGTACCTCGAACTATGAGCTTCCTGTAACACTTGCTCCTTTAATTCCGTCTCATTCGGAACCCAAATTCTTCCATCAAATCTTAATAATCCCTTATTATCAAGACTATACTTAACATCTTCCTTCTCGGATAACCGCTTCTTCATTTGGTTACACTCATCCATCTTGAGTTGTACCTCCTTGACTCTTTCTATGATGGTAGATTGCATCTCCGTCACAAAGAGTAACTGCCCCGAATCACTCTGCATCTTCACTTCTATTTCCATCCTAGCCATCTATGTTATTAACTCATTTTGAGCCGTTAACATAGACAACTTTTCCCGAACCTTCCTGCTTAAGGCGTCGACAACTACATTGGCCTTTCCAGGGTGATACAGGATTTCACAATCATAATCCTTTATCAACTCCAACCATCTTCTCTGTCTCATATTCAACTCCTTCTGAGTGAAGATATACTTTAGACTTTTATGGTCCGTATATATCTCACATTTTTCCCCATAAAGATAATGTCTCCATATCTTTAGGGCAAACACTACCGCGGCCAGTTCCAGATCATGAGTAGGATAAACTTTTTCATAATCCTTCAACTGCCGAGATGCATACGTAATGACTTTGCCATGCTGCATAAGCACACAACCAAGTCCCCTATGCGAAGCATCACTATACACTACAAAATTTCCTGTGTCATCTGGCAATGACAAAATAGGAACTTCACTTAATCTATTTTTTCAGTTCTTGAAAACTGTCTTCACATTTATCCGTCCATACGTATTTCATCGTCTTCCTTGTTAAATTAGTTAGCGAGGTAGCTATCTTCAAAAAATCTTGGATAAATCTTCGATATTACCCTACTAACCCTAGGAAACTCCGCACCTCAGTCGGCGTTTTTGGTTGTTCCCAATTCATTACTGCTTCCACCTTCACTGGATCCACTGAAATCCCCTCTTGGTCAATGACATGACCTAAAAATCAGTATTTTTCCTCACCAAAATTCACATTTGGTGAATTTCAGATATAACTTCTCTCTTTCCTTAGTGTCTCAACACTAATCTTAAGTGTTCTAAGCATGATCTTCCGGCGTCCATAGAATAGACTAGAATATCATCGATAAACAAAGACGACGAACTTGTCCAAATATAGTTTGAACACTCTGTTCATCATATCCATAAATGCAAATGGTGCATTCACAACCCAAATAACATTACCGTAAACTCGTAATGACCATAACGAGTCCCGAATGCGCCTTTCTTGATACATCTTCCTTCCTAACCTTCAACTAATGATACCCCGTCCAGAATCTATTTTTGAAAAATACTTTGCCCCTTTCAATTGATCAAAGAGATCATCGATCCTGGGCAATGGGTATTTATTATTCATCATTAACTTGTTCAACTCCCGATAGTTGATACAAAGCCTTAACGATCCGTCTTTCTTCTTGACAAACAACACCGGTTCTCCCCACGATGAAACACTTGGCTAAATGTACTTCTTGTCCAATAGTTCCTGTAGCTGAACCATTAGTTCTTTCATTTCCACAGGCGTCATACGGTAGGGTGCCCTTAAGACCGGTGCCGTTCCTGGCATAGTGTCTATCACAAATTCAATCTCCCTATCCGGCGATAAACCCGGTAACTCACTTGGAAATACATCCATGAATTCGTTTAGTATAGGTATTTGTTCCATGGTTGCTCCTACTCTCTGGGTATCAACAACATGTCATAGGTAACCTACACAACCCTTTCTTAAATGTTTTCTAGTTTGTGTTATCATAAGGCAACAGGGACGTCCCGGCAATTTACTACCGTAAAATACTACAGGAGGTTGTTTCAACGTCCTGATGCTCACACATTTCTTTTAGCAATCTATAATTGCTCTATGGTTAACCAACCAATCCATTCCGAGAATTACGTCAAATTCTCCTAACTTTATCGATATCAAATCTACCGATAGTTTACGATCACGTACATCTACACAACAACTCCTATGAATATCTTCACCAAGAATTATCTCTTCGTTTGCTACCTTAATGCTGAAAGGTATAGGCAATTTTTTGGGAAATAATTCTAGTCGTCTAGCAAAATCACATGCTATAAACGAACAAGTAGAACCCTAATCAAATAAAGATGCATTTATATATTGTTGATCGTAATAATACCTGCAACTACATCCCCGATGCCACCGCATCTTGGACCATCATATTAAAAGTGAGGGCTATTGATTTCCCCAATGAATGGACCACTAATAGCTAACTTCCCGCTTATTAGTTCCTTTATTTCCTTCTATCCCTTCTTTGGGCGGGCTTCTTTTGCTATGTGGTCATTGATCCACATACAAAGCATCCGTGATTTTTCTTTGGATTGGGACAAGTTAAGCGAAATGTGCCTTTCCTATCCACAATTATAACAAACCGCTTTTCTTTTGAGATGACTCCTAAGTGAGTCTTCCTGCAGTTTTTTCTGCATCCATCCTCCTCTTAGAGTCCCCTTGTTTTACTCCAAAGATTCCCAGTTAAAGCCCTTCCTCTTCCGACCGCCACTGCCACTTCCATCGGCTCCCTGGTCTTGGTTCATCCATCAACCTTACCCTTGTTTTTCTTATCTTTGTGGTAATCGGGTGAGAGCCTCATTCCCACCTTCTAATTATTTCCTTTTCTAGTATGGTTCCAAAGGAAGTACTTTGAACACGAGATGCGACTATAGAGCCGGGTTTCAAGCCCCGCCAACCTTCTAGCCTTTCTCACTTCAAAGGTCCACTTGATGTGGAGCGAATCGTGCCAGCTTCATTAAACTTGGCAAAGATATCTTTGGGAATTGTCATATCCCTTGTCTCAATTCTAGGAACCTCATCTCCATCCTCCTTGCATACTGTGGGGAAAATAGTTCTCAAGAAAATCTCCTCGAACCTCTCCCATGTTAGGTTTCCTATATCGACCCTAGCCTGGTTTGCCTCCCACCAGAAGTTGGCCTCTCCCTTCATCAAATAGGTTGCAAAGGCAACCTTTTGACCCTCCTCAACATTTGCTATTACAAATACTTTCTCGATTTCTTTTACCCATGTCTGGGCTTCTATAGGGTCCGTAGTTCCATTGAACTCCGACGGACCTACACTTTTGAAATCCTTAAAAGTAGTAGCTCGTACTACTCCAGGAATTATGGGTATGTTAGACCCCATTCTATTAAATGCAGCCGTTAAAAGATTAACGAACTCCTGCATTGGATTAACTGGACCACCCTCCGGTTGGTTAACATTAGTGCCCTGATTTTGTTGTCTCGTTCTTGGCGGCATTTTGCTGTTAAAAAAAACAACACATCATTATTACTTTATTCTTGTTGGTTTGTTATTATTTGTAATAAAACAACAACTCATACTCATTACTCAACATATTCCATAAAAAGACTTATATTGATTCATAACTTGTAGTATAACACTACATTGTTTACATTACTCAAATTAGTGATTACATTACCATCCCGCAATTGCTTTCCAAAATTGGGATTTACAAAAGACTACCCTTTGTTATACAAAAGAGGGTTTTACGTCACTACTAGATACATAATATTTACATATCTATTCTACTCTAGCAATTGTTATACTACATCTGTCGTAGGGCATTATCGAAATCCTTCTTGCCGGCGGGGCCGTAATTACATCTCTCTCGATAGTGTGTCGGTCCGCCCTACTTCTATCCGATATCCATTACCGTCATTGAAATCTACGTGAGAACTCCTATGAATATAGCACATCCTCTGTAACTTCCTCTTTTTAGTCTTTAGCTCCTGCTTGAGCTCAAAGACTTCACATTTCAGCTCTCGGACCTTGCCCTTAGCTAAAACTCTATCATCATGCTCCTCTTCCCACATTCCCTCCATGCTAGCCTTATCCTCCCGGACAACTCGGAGTTCCTATTTCAACTCCTTCACCTCTTGGCAGTAATGGACATTCCTATCCAATACCGACATAAATAATGCCTTCATCGATTCCTCCGTAGACATTTCCTCTGTAGGTGGAACCTGGTCAAAGGACATCACGTCCACCTCCTCCTCTAGCATGCCATCAAATATAGACATGTAGTTTAAATCATCTGAGTCTCCCGACTCGATGGTCACCAACTCGGTTTCTCTCACACGGGATTTGGTAGTATCTCTACCCCATTAATCAATCCTCGCTCACTACATGTATATCTCTATACATATCATTTTCTCCCGACATCTACAATAAAACAATATAGTTTGATTAGTACACGTCAAGAAATAATAGAAATACATAACATAATATAATGCATTTTTATAGGGTTAATTTCCATCTTTTACTTTTTTATTCTTTCTTACTACGGTTTATGACTTAAGGTTCTACTTTCCCCTTAAGTTTTATAACCTAGGCTTTGATACCAACTTGTAGCGCCCCAAATCCGTGTATCTTCCAACCCGACAGATGGTGCTATATCAGATAACATTCATACATTCATTCAATTGAAAAGTCTCAAAGAACGAACATAACTTCTATATATTTAAAGTAATATTTACATTTCCCAGGTTCTATACCCATTACAAAGGTTCTTTGTCATAATATCAATTACATTACAACAATAAACGTATACTATTACAAGACAGCTTAGTAATCTGCCTTAGTTTTTCCCTTATCCTTTTTCGATCCTTCGGGACGTTTAGTCTTAGCTGCATTCATATGGTTCAAGCAAGAGTTAGCATAACTAGCTCAGTAAGTATAACAATTTAATAACAACATGCTTGACACATACAAATCGTATATCTTCAATAACTGAACAATAGTTATGAAGTACTATTGACAATTCAAAATAGCACTTCATCTTTTCTTTCGAAATGTTTTACAATAGCAATAGTATTTAGTAAAACATTCACTCCGGTCAAAGACCTCGAGTATTCATTCTTTATTCGAAAAAGGACAACCTGGAAACAAGTCCGTAAGCTCGATATCACTTACGAGCACTTCTAGGTGATCAGCCTATTGTACTCTATGTTGATCAACACTACATCCATTAAATGTATGCACGTTAATTTAAGCATTTGGCAACCTCACGTGCCTGTCGTTTTACCGACAAAACATTTGTTTAACATTTCAGTCTTCTTTTGAAAACCATAACAAGTAGTTGACAAAAGATACCAACATTTGATAATACATGAATAGATTATCAATACATCAAGTCTAGCCAAAGGAATTGGCTTCAACTTCAACATACCTCAATTCATGCAAAAGAATACATGAACCTCAAAAACTTGTTCAAATTGAACTGAGACAAGAGTTAGAATACTTGCCTTTAGCGTCTGCTATAGTAAATTAACTTTATGTTCAAGTCTCTATAATACATGATCACATAATGCCTTACATTAGGTCACATATAATCAAGTATGTATATGACTATATCATACCCTTAATTTCAATCTAATTGTGTATTAGATTCAGTTACTATTCGTTCCGGTTTATCATTACCCTTCCATTTATATTCGACTAGGTTATCCCAACCTCTACATTACATTCCTTAAGGTTTAACAAAGTTTAAACAATGTTATATTACCTTCCTTAAGTTATGTTTACTTTTAAATCAATTAGGTTTTCTTTTCTTTGTACTTAGAAACCTTTATTACTATCTTTGTTCTGAGACTAGCTATCATGCAACACCAGCTTTTTATACATACATCTCATCACATGCATGCACATGAGCTCTTAATGTCATTGTTCTCGACTTGGCCATTGCGAGTCCTTACTTAATGGGTCATCATGGCTACCACTCTCCGAGGTTTTTAGTATCGTTTGCATGGCATGTATGCCATACCACAATATGTACATAATAGTTCGTGACTGCAGTGAACTCTTGCAAGTGTGCTCGATTCTACATCGCTCAGGCAAGTACATGGGTCATTTTGTTTAGGGTTGGCAGCCATGGCCAACTCTGGCACCGTAAAACAATTTGAGTTTTTAATTTTTTTGAACTTCACGGATGCATAACTTCTTCGTTATAAGTCCGAATTGTCTCGTTCAAAAGCCTACGGTTCATAAATTACGTAATATACATGATCATGCAAGAATTTTATCTATTTGACTTAGTTTGCTAAAAATTCATCTATTGGTTCATTTTTAACAAAAACGATAAACGTTCGTGAACGCTTCAACGCTGCTTCTTCGTTCTAAGTTTAATCCTGGTCATTTTCGAGTCCGCAACTCTTAAATGCCAAAATGACTTGTCTCCATTGGAAAACAATGGTTCCGAGTTCAAACACAAAATTTGACTTCCATTCCGAGAATATTACTTAATTCGACGATTATCGTCCAATCGTAAGTGTAATTCCTAAATTCTTCCTTCTTATGATTTATTCAACATTACAAATGAACTTCATTCATCATTTGAACACACTAACATACTTAATACAGCAACTTATATTCATTGTTGGATTTTGACTTATTCTTCATGAGCTTATAACTTGTCAAATTATAAACTACTTAAGATTTCATTGTTAATGACTTATGACAATTAAAGTTTCTTAAACATTATTTCTTATATGTTCTTAACATATAACTTAACTTGGGTATACATGATACATATGATCATATAAATTCTTTTATATTCATATCATTTCTCTTAACAAACTCTTTACAAGTTCATATTATTTTCACATAAGTTTATAACTTATGCTAGCTTAAATGACTTATTACCAACTTAATTGGCTTAAGTTCACTACTTACTCATTCATGTTTCTTAATCCAACTTTTCTTATCATCCTATCATAGTAGAGATAGAAGATAATTGAGAAGAAATCTTACTCTTTTGAAGTCTTGGTAAGGTATCTTTCTTCTTCTTCTTACTTATGGAAGTAACTTATTTGTGACTTAAACTCTCTAACACTTAAGCACTTTGTGATGTCTTAGATTATTTGAACAACCAACAAATGGCTTGTAAGCTTCCTCTATTTATAGAAATTGCAAAGACAGGGTAGTTTAGTTATTAAACCATCCCACCTCCTCAAGCCACCTCCTTACTATTCATTACTTGCAAGGCACAAAACTTATCCTACACTTGGTCATTACTTCAAAGTCTTGGTCACCACACTAACTTGGTCACCACATTACTTGGTCACCACTATACTTGGTCATCACAATAACCATATCAATATGGTTTTGCCCCATGGGTCTATTAATTCATGGATTCTAGCTTGGGCTTGGATTAATAAATCCTTGGGCTTTGCATTAATAAACACTAGTTTGTTCATTAATCAATTATTGGGCCTCTTCCTTTAATTCACTTGGACTTATATTAATTCTTATTAATCTTTCCAAGTCCATTAACATTTCTTAATACATATAGTTTATATATTATTTTCGTATTCTAATTCATATAGAATTTATATACGATATTTCATCCTTGATACAAACTCGTATAACACTTCAGATTATACTGCTTTCATTACTTTGTACAATACCAAGTATCATACAATTATTACTTATTCCTTAACACTTCGCTTTACTTAATGTTTATAAATTAAGTCCACAATCAAATTATTACATTTTTTATAACTAGATTTTTATTACATAATCCATCTTACCTTGTTATTTCATCATTACGTATTTCTCGAAAACTCAAAATTATATCCCGAGCAAATAGCGATGAATAGTATTTTTCAAAAAATTTCTCAGAAAACTTTTATTTTCGTCTTGGAAATTCAAACACTTTAATTCATCCACGTAGCTCAAATACTACGACATTCTAACATTAATAGGTTATATAATGACAACCGTCTTGATAACACAAGGAATACAATTTTATTATTATTTAATTTAATAAAATTATTTTACAATAAGATCTGAATTTCTCGGTCGTTACAAGTTCTTTGACATGAGATCTACAAGGTGTAACACTTTAACACCCAAACATAAAATAGAATCCAAGTTATTGAAGCTGCAAAGTAACTACCAGGAACTGTCCGGGTTTCTGGGTAACCCAGAAAACCCAGAACAGGCCTGATAGCCACTTTGGGCTCTTAGATCTTCTTGATGTGCAGTAGTTAGACCATGAAATTGGTTTGTATGTGTGACCTTACACTAGTACAACACCCCTGATTAACATCTCAAGCCCAGATTCATGATCAGTGAGGAATTAACCATGGTCAAAGTAGCCCCCAGGGCATTGACTATAGTTGTTCTTTAGTGATGAAGAACACCAACATCGACAGTTTGTGTCGTTAAAGCCTATAGCGACGGTTTTATTAACATTAATGAATTTAATTTCCAATAAATCACTAACAATAGAAAATAATTCTTAAAAATTCCAAAATGAGTTTTAAAAATTATTATAAGTTATAAAAATTAACTTTTGATAATTTGACATAATTTTCATTAATATTTTTATTTATTTGAATATTAATGATATTAAATTTATTTAATAAGTATATTAAATAAATTAGTTAAAATATGATTTTTAATATTTTAAAAATCATTTTAAATGATAATAAAGTGTTTAAAAATATTTTAAGTTATAAAAGATGACTTTTAATATTTTGAGATAATTTCATTAATAATTTAAATATTAATTATAATAAAATTATTTAATAATTATATTAAATAAATAGTTTTTATGATTTACAAATCATTTAAAATGATATAAATGATTTAAAAATATTTTAATTCATAATAAATGACTTTTAATATTTTTATGAAAAATACATTAATATTTGAATATTAATGGTAATTATTTTAAAATGATTTTAAATGTTTTAAAAATTATTTAAGGAAATATTAGTGTTTTAAAAATATTTTAAGTTATTATAAATAACTTTAATATTTTGATAAGGATTTCATTAATATTTTAATATTACTTAAATATTAATGATAATGATATTATTCAAGATTTAAATCATTTAACAATGATATCATTGTTTGAAAAATTATTATAAAAGATAATAATTATTTAAAAATTATTATAAGATTCCGAAATATATTATAAAGGATATTTTAATTATCTAAAATAATATTGAAGCTTTGGAATAGAGGTTTATTAAAAATAAACTCGTTAATTATCTGAGAGGGTGATCGGGACACCGAATTGATACCGACGTCCAACCAGACTGACATAGTTTGTCCTAATAAGTGTTAGTTTAAGTTCTAAACACTGTTGTTACTACATGATTACGTGTCTAAGTGATATAATGATATTAAATGATAGTATTATGTGACGTACGCTAATTGAAAGACCAACATTATTGATTATAAGTCATTCAAACGAAGCTAAATTATATTGTGTAGCAGTAGTCAACAACCAAGACAAGTTTCCTTAACTCAATCTCGAGTTATTACTTTTCAAACATAGTAGTGGGTAATTATTGCTGATTATTCCACATCTAAGATTTATTATTGATTATTCGCAGTTAATGCAAGTTCATTAACTCAAATTGAATTTTAAATTTCGAAAGTATGACTGAGGAATAACTATTGTTGGTTATTCATAATATTATTGTTGATTTCAAAAAGTGCAATTGATTTCTATCTATTATTGAACAATTTTTGAGCTTTATCTTAGCTAATTGTTTTGGTGAGACTAATATTTGTTGAAGTTGAATATGTTATAGTATTTGAACTACGTTGTTATTGAAAGATCAATGCCAATTATTTTGGCTAGATCGATATATATATTATATGTTGAAATCATAGTATTTTTGTAAATTAATCCAAGCCATATTATCATGGTATGGACTCGTGATGTAAGACTGAGATGAACAACTCTTATATAAAGGGGACTTTGTGGTCGGACATTGTGACGCCCCCAAATCCAGGTTCCTTTGAACCTCAGATTCGGTCCGCCACGATACTACTATCGTTAAACTATTTATATCTTTTATTTATAACTTAATGAATATAACTTTGCTTATTACAATTTAGAATAAAAATTCTTTCCATTTCCAAGATCTGTATAATGACCCCAAACTTTTATAAGTTTCTAATCTTGGTCATTTACTATTCTTGTCTTACAACATATTTGATATTATAAAAATGCGGAATAATTTAAACTTTTTACATCTCTTGGATAAATTATTTTTTTGATTTCATAACATTGAACCAATTACAATTCTTGAATCAACTATATAATATGGTTCAGTCTATTGGAATTACTGTATAAGATTTTACATCTTGATTCGATATCCTCTATGTATTAACTAATACATCCTTACAATACAACAAGTATTAAACATCGTAAGTATATATCAAGTACACTCCTAGAACCTAAACATGGTTCAAGTAATGATCTAAATAGTATCCTTCGTTGCGAAACTATCTACTTTGTCAACCAAGAAGCATGAAATCTTTACCGTTAGTCTTTAACCTGCAAAAGTGGTTATTTGCAAGGGTGAGCTCGACAACCCAGCAATTCTAACAGTTTTCATGCAGTACATAACATATAATAGCATATTCAGTTCCTGCATTCACAATAAATTAATATTTACTACACATGTTACTTCTTACATAACAAGCATAGAGGTTTATATCACAAGCATATCATCAAAGATCAACTTTCACATTTCATTCATATCTCATATGCATTTCATATATATACATAAACATTGTCATCGCATAATATAGCTCAACTAACAGTTATCAAATTCATATAACAAATAGGAACTGAAAGACTTGCCTGATTCATAGTTTATGAACTACGACTTACTGCTTAACGCTTAACTTCACTTTGTGTATTCCTACACAATTATATAATCATGGATTCATATCCATCAGTAACATATTTCATGCATTCTCAATTTAATAACAATGTTACATTATTTTCTAACTAGGTTCGTAAAACCTTCATTTCACTTTCTCATCATACTCTTAGAATTGCTATGTAGGTATAGGTATTCCTTAACCATCCGTACTTGACATCAACTTCATATACATTTATCACTCACTTGACTCGCTATGTGTTCGACACATATTTAAAGTTTATAGATACGAGATCTACGTTGTTCATATTCAAACTACTTTGTTTCATAATGATTTATTTCAATCAATAAAGCTTAACAACTTTCTTTAAAAAGATTCGATGTTATAAGCTTTTAAACCATATATTGGCACTAATAAGCCTCTACTAGTATGCTTCACATAGACATATCATATTTCATTATTTGAAAACGTATTTTAAACTATACTTGAAAGGTCCAATTCATGCTTAGCTAGATGATGAACAAATTTGTCATATCTAGAGGCATAAGGCGTTCAAGTTCACTTTTAAAAGTCATTCTAGGCCAAGGTAAAGCAACTTGGTGCAACTTTTAATCTCTTTTCATAGCTAACTAATCCATGAATATATGTTATCATGTTTAGAACTTTAAGTACACAAATTACTTTAAGTTTGTTCTTAAAGTTTTAAGTTTTCTTTAGAAATCATTTTCAACTAAGCTATTGTAAGTTGATAATAAGTACAGTAACTTTAAATCACTTCTCATTCTTAAGTATACTCATAAATCAACAAGACATATGTGTTAAAATATCATAACTTCAAAGACTCAAGGTTCGTCAATATTCGTTTTTCAAAACTCTAAGTTTCTTTTCAAAACACATACTAAGCCATGCTAAAGCATTCTATAATGAGTAAGGTAATCTTATATGTCATGTCTATTATCATGTATTTTTATGTTACATCACTTAGAATAACATATTCCAACGTCGGGAGCACTATACTTGTGTATGTGCTCGCCCACGCCCTCTGATGGCCTTCGATTACGTAACAGTCACAAAGATGACTATTTTGACCCTTCCTAATGACCTCAAACTGAAAACCTTAAAGAAAACAAGTTGTAGGTCTATTCGTTCTCGTTCCGGATCATCTTGAATCAACTCAATCGGAGTTCGTATGAAAATGTTATGGGAGTTTTACCAAAACATGTTCTGTCAGATTTTTCTCATCATTTGTAATAGACCACCCCCCGTCGGGGCGGGGGTATTGCCTTAAAAATAGCCCGCCGTGGTGGGCATAGCTACTGTAAGTGGGAAATTTCATGCCCTGTTACGAGCTAACAAGCCAACTTCCCTTCTAACCTTCATAATTTGAGTTATACATGTCCAAATTAGTCCGTTTTCAATTCTATGGATTCGTAATTCATAGAACTGTAACATACGAGATACCCATCAACTAACATAAACATTAACTAACCCAAATATGAATCTATAATGCATGTTCATACTAATTATTCATGTTTTGACAAATTAGTGAATTCGTTCATTACGAATTCTTTTCTAAACCAAATTGGTTCGTTTAACTTCCGTTGATTTCGTATTTGATTATATTAACAATATCTAACAATAATTCATGTATTATAACAATCCTTAGCCATCAATTTTGTGACTCAAAATCAACTTTTCTTGATATTTTCTAAGAAATGAAGAACTTGAATTCAAGAACATATATTTTAGAATCATTACCTTTTGGAGCTTAGTTTGCTTAACTTCTATCTTCTGAAATTGCTAATCTTCACTTTAAACCACAACTCACTCACTCTCAAGTTATCAGTGTTTCATGAACCAAAACAAAGCAACGTAAAAATTGAAAATGGTCTACTATATATAGAGGAAACTAGGACTGGACAATTTCATTACACTAAGGTTGAATTCATGGTGTAATGGGAAGAAACAAAGGTTGCTAAAGAGTTGCTCAACCACCCTTACCAGCCATCTTCCTAGCAAATGATCACATATTCCATAGACACTTGGAGAATACGTAACTTAGTTTTAGCCCACTGTTCATGTACTTTTGTGCCACTCAATTTGGGACAAGTGAAAAAATCTCAGCAACTTGTTATTCTAAGGATTGGTTTGGTTCTTTAAATTCCCAAAATGTGATTTTAATGTGTAAATGTTACTATACCAAGTAAAGTTAGAGATTATTTATGTACTCACCTCATATAGTCCATATACATTAGTCCACATATTTTAATCTTTAAAACATGTGTGGACTTAATTTAATTACTCACTAATAACTTAATATCTCTTTTTTCTATTTACTTACACATTAGTATTGAAATAAATGTTTTAATAACACATATTTATTTACTCCTATCTTTTAGGTACACACATAAATTGTCTCATCACCTAGGATGGGATAACAAAACTTATTTAAATCAACTTCATGATTTAATCACTTTTACCATATGTATATTATTAGTCCCAATTAAATGTCACACTTTATTTCATATCATATAGATGTAGCTACTATATAATATAAAATCATTGCACATACAAATTAATTCCTTCAATTATTCATTCATTAAATTATTTAACGAATGCTTATTCCTTCACTTTGCCACACTAGGCATATTTCACAAGCTCGATCTTAAGATTCTCTCATTCTCCACACTTATTATCCTTTCAATATAATATTTGCGTGACTCAAGCATTTAAATGCTAAACTACCTTAATTGATTATAAGTATAACATTTACGCTTATAATAATTAATATATACTCTATTAATTATTTAAATGATAACATCCACGATAAAATAATAACTTAAGTTACTTAATATATTAAAATAACTTAGTTTTCTTTCATTAATTAACTCCCTGAAAATACATTAGAAATTATGTATTTTTTCATAACATAAATATTATGTTTTCTCCTAATAAAGATATTTACAATTATAAATTAATTTGCTTATTGTCTCAAGTTATTATTCTTAATATAATATCAATTAACTATATATACGACACATATGTACATAAATTATATATAGAAAATAGATAATAAGTTTATTTTCTATTATAATAAATTGTTTCCATCAATTTATTTAAATATATGCAAATGCGCTTTTAATATATTTACTACATTATTAATCATACCTCATACAAAAATATATAAGGTAATATTATTATTCAAAATAACATTTCCTCCTTTTATTAAAATAACTCAATATTAGAAATTATTTTAATATCCTCTATTAGAAATATATAATTATTATTTCTTTCTCCTCTATAAATTGTTCCCAAAACAATTTCTTTAAATATTAAATATCCATTTAAAGATATAATAATTTATTTCTTCCTTTAATAACGTATATATATTTAACGTTATTCGAACATTAGACTTTTTCACATATTACCATTCTGAGTAACATATATAAAGTATCACATATTCAACACACATATTAGTTCACTTTTTTACTTAAGTAATTTAAACCTTGTACTATATTACCATAGTTATTTAAGACTTAACATATACATTATATTATTTCATAACATAACTCTCAACTATCAATTAACCAACATTTATTCTTATTAGTTAATTCTCTCAACTAACTCATGTTTCACTATCCAAACCCATTCGTGGATAACTTACCTACTATCAATAACCTATATTATAATCATACCAGTTATTAGTACACATACACAAGAAAATGACAATTATACATTAATGTCATCCACTTACTATGATAAAATAATCCTATAAACTATTAATATCGATAGAAAATTTTATCCACTTCTTTTATCTCAACTGAATTATCTCTGCGATCAATAACAATATATAATAATAATATATTTATTAATCACAAAATCACATATTACATAGTTCATATTACCCTATGTAAAACATTCCTACATACCTCGTATCACATAATTGTTTTTATTCGAACCCATTTCACACATAAGAATTTTATTTACTAAATTCTTATTTTAATATCTTCTAAAAATTTGGGTTCTTACATCTTCTCCCCCTGATAAGGATTCTGTCCTCGGAATCACCGAAACCTCCTCTACTCGGTTCCTTCAGAAGAATAAGAATCTTCCACGATTTTTCAATAATCGGGAAGCAGTATGAATAATCTTAGATTCCAAATTATGCTGAGAGGTCACAAGACCGTGAACTCTTCTCTAGGTTTACAAATACTTCAACAAAATCCTTCACACTGCAAACCAGAGTGTTTATCAATCACAAAGACTGAAAACACCCTCCACGCGTACACTAGGTGGCCAGCCTATTGTACCACTACGTTGGGCCGCAATGTAGTGTTTTGTAATGACTATATGCGTTACGCTCGGAACCATTGTCCCCGAAAACATGTCCCCTTATAGGGTTGTTCACCTCAGCTTTTCAATGACTGAATCCGCACCAGAGTAATCTGGTTTGGCACAAATACATAAGAACGCTTTAATTCTATAATCACTTTTCAACAGTCGTCTAGCCGAATCAAATAGCTTAGACTCTTATCAACAGTTTGGACATCAATCAAAATAATTTAGTCAACTCTTCATAATTCAAAAGAAAACCAAAAATTGTTTTATGACGTCATGATACCGTACCAGATTAGCAGTACGTCGAGGATTTCGCCATTAGGTGTGTTCGGGAGCGTTTTACCGACCTATACCTAGGCCGAAGGCTTGAGATTAGAAGGTGGTGCTAAGTCCAATGGGCCGAGACCTTTTGTGGTGTTGAAGGAATTTGTGCATCCCGAATCCTCTGGACCGGGGTCCTGATTGAAGTAAGCGTTCGGGGTCAGGCCTTCGAGCTCCTTGGGCCGAACGCCAAATCAAGTGTATGGCCTGGGGGGTTGGGCCTGTGCAGTGGGCTTCCCTACGTTCAGAGTCTACAGACCAGGCCATATTTGAATAAGGTAGCTGCAGAGGTAGTATTGGAAAGGGATTCCACTTGCACCTTTTAAGGAGATTGTCTTGGACCCAAATATAGTAACTACTATATTTAGGAGTCCTATTCTAATTCGGAGAAGGGTACCAAGGTGCTATAAGTACAAGGCCAAGGTTACGATTAACAGGTAATACCTACTTTTGAGCACTAAACACTTAAGCCTCCATTGTTAAACCTTGTGAACTACCAGCATTTATTCTCACACCGAGCTATCCCCTTTGAGGCACGACCGCAAAGCTTCAACGTGATCTCGTTATTGTGCGGTGTTTCAAATATGATTTCGTGATTGATTGGACGCGTGGACGAAAGTTGGCGTTAGAAGGAGGGCCTTAGTGCTTAATCAATCACACACCCACTTTTCCGGCAGCAAACTATGGCGAGTAAGGAAAATAACGTCTCTGTCTCGGAAAAAGAAAAAACCCAGCAGTCACACCAGACCACACAGGTGAGGGGGTCGGTGAAGGACCGCTTGGGGTCGAGAATTCCAGAGGTAGAAGAAGTGCCAGCTCCCCCTCTCCAACGAAAACTATTCCATGACAGCCCCCACACTGCAAACCATGCTAGTCGTGCAGATGAGAACCAATCTCGGGCACTGGAGGTGCCCGGAAACACCCGAGGGGAGGACAACCAAGATCAGAGAGAATTCATCTTGCAAAAAAAGATGCAACAGAATAAAGACGCCATGATGGCCTTGCGACTTCAGCAAGATGAACTCGAATAGCAGATGGCGAAGGTGGCTGGAGAGCAAGAAGCCCCCTCAAAAAGGCGTAGACATGGGAGCCGATCCCGGTCCCCTAGACAGGGAGAAAAAAGCAGGCACCGAAGTGGCTCTCGGGACGGTCAAAGCCGCCAATGAAGCCGTTCGGCTAAACGTAGATCAGATTATCCGGGCCGAACAGGACAAAGGAGGAGGGACGCATCTCCGGAATACGGGAGGGATAGACACATAGCGTCCCCTCGTAAAGAGCAGATCGACCCTCTCGCTCGAAGGGTGGCCGAATTGGAGAAGTTGTTGTTGGCAAAGAATTCGGGAGGCATGCCTTCGGCTTGCCTTGGATCACACTTCTCGCCAGAAATCAATCTTGTGACGGCCGACCCCAAAAAGAAGATGCCCCCAATGGAGACCTACGATGGAATGGGAGATCCATATGATCACTCAGACGGGTACGATAGGCTGATGACATACTACGGCCATTCTGATGCGGCCAAGTGTCACATGTTCGCGACCACTCTAAAGAAGAGTGCCCGAGAATGGATGGGGACCTTGATGGCGGGGTCAATCAATTCATGGAACGACCTTCGGGAGAAGTTTCATGCCCGCTTCGAAAGCAACAAAAGGAGAGGGAAGATTACCGCTTCCCTCATGCAGGTCAGACAGAAGGCAGATGAAAGCTTGGGCCAGTACGTCAAAAGGTTTCGAGAAGCTTTGGGGTCAGTGGCAGAGTTAAATTCCCCGCAAGCCTTGGGGTTCTTCACAACGGGACTGGACATCGGGAAATCAAAGAAGTTGATGAAAGATCTAGTGATCAACCCCTCGGCAGATTTGACATAAGCTTTCCACCGAGCCGAAGGGTATATAGCGATTGAAGAGGCGATGGGAAACTTTAAACCTCACTCCTATTCCTACGAGAAGTCTAATGATCGGGACAGGCAAAGTTACCCAAAGCCCAATAACCAGGGAAAATCAGATAATTACAATAAGAAAAGCAATTATGGGGGAGGCTCGAGCAATAGACGACCACCCTTCCCGAATAAGAGTGTTAACAAGGTCTACACCGCACTCAACACTGACCGTGCCAAAATATTGGAAGAGATACGAGATAAACCTTTCTTCGAACCAAGCCCAGAGACCCAAAAGCCAATAAGGAGGGGTCGGGGAAAATATTGTGTTTATCATCAGAGTCGGGGGCATACCACGGAGGATTGTATCAATATGAAAGATCTGATAGAAAAGAACGTCCAGAATGGGCAACTGGTGCAGTATGTAGTTGGTCGGGAAGGTTCAGAAGCCCCCCGGGAGGCAAATAAGGCATCATCTCGAGAAACACGGACACCACAGAACCCACAAGCCCGAGGGGGTCATAGACGTGATCACCAAGTGGTCAAGAGGGCGATAACCTAAGACAGGAGGAGTGGACACCGTAAGCGATGATTATCGTAGCCAATTCGTCACCCCGAAAGGACAGGGCTTATTCAGGGATTTCCATCTCCATCTCGGATGAAGATTATCCTACCGATCATATCGAACCACATGACGGGGCGTTGGTGATAACGGCACATGTCGGTTCAGTGGATATGAAAAGGATGATGATTGACAACGGATCTTCGGTCGATATACTGTACACACACGCCTATCAAAGGTTAGACCTGGAAGGAAAGAAGATGGAATTGGGAGGAGAGGACCCGTTATACGATTTTAGTGGGAACCCAGTGCACGTATCTGGAACGATAGAACTCCCTGTTAGGTTCGGAACAGCACCCCATCAAGAAGAGATCATGGTTAAATTTTTGAGCATACAGGTGGATTCGGCCTATAACACTATTCTGGGAAGGCCGACCCTAGCAGCCCTTCAAGCCGTGACATCCATTCCACACTTCAAGATCAAATTTCTGACATCGAACGGGATCGGGGAGGTAAAAGGCGATCTTGATATTGCCCGAAGGTGTTACCGGAATACTCTGATCTCCTCAGGAGTTGGGATCAGCAAATAGAAACAGTCGATGGCTATCGAGATGGAGTCGTTCATCGAAAGCAGTACTGAACCTATGGCACTACCGGCAGGTGAAATAGAGGATGTCGAGCTAATACAGGGAAACACAGAAAAATTGGTCAAGATTGGGGCTGGGTTGACAGAACCACTACGGACCGGGCTGGTGGACTTGCTTCGGGTATACGCCGATATTTTTTCTTGGGAACCTAGCGACATGCTGGGAGTAAGTGAATCGGTGGCGCTGCACAAGTTGCACATGGACCCGAAGAGAAAACCAGTAATACAGAAGAGAAGGACCTTCACCCCGGAAAGACAGAAGATCATAGACGAAGAGATCACCAAGCTACTGAAGGCGGGATTCATCTTTGAAATTGATTACCCTGAGTGGCTGGCGAATGTGGTACTGGTTCAAAAGCAAAATGGGAAATGGAGGCTGTGTATCGACTACACAGATCTTAATAAAGAATGCCCAAAAGATATCTATCCTCTACCCAACATAGACCAACTGATCGATGCCACTTCGGGACATGGCATGTTGAGTTTCATGGACGCTTTCTCGGGATACCACCAAATTTCGATGCATAAGGAGGACATCCCGAAGACAAGCTTCATCACGCATCAGGCCATATATGCGTACTGGAAGATGACCTTCGAATTATAGAACGTGGGTGTAACCTATCAACGGATGATGAATTTTGTATTCAGAAAGCAGTTGGGCCGAAGCATGGAAGTGTATGTGGATGACATTATCGTAAAAAGTATGTCAGTCCAGGATCACCTGGAGGATCTAAAAGACTGTTTCGAAACAGTAAGAAAACACAAATTGAGATTGAACCCTACAAAGTGTACCTTCGGCTTGGGCTCGGGCAAATTTCTGGGATATTTAGTAAGCAAAAGGGGAATCGAAGCGAATCCTGAAAAAATTAAGGCAATCCTAGATATGAAATCCCCAAAGACGTACAAAGATGTACAAAGGTCGACGGGGCGGATAGCAGCCCTTCGGAGATTCGTGTCAAAATCAGCCGAGAGGTGTTTACCCTTCTTTGACACCCTCAAGGGACCGAAGAACGACAAGAGTTTCCAGTGGACCTCAGAGTGCGAAGATGCATTCCAAGGGATCAAGAAATATCTGAGTTCGGCGCCGTTATTGATGAAACCAATCTCTTCGAAACCGTTATATTTATATTTGGCTGCAAGCCCGATGGCGGTAGGAGCAGCATTGGTGAGGAACAAGGGAGGGCAACAATTCCCGGTATACTATGCCAGCCATGTTCTTCGAGACGCAGAAACAAGATATCCCAACCTAGAGAAGTTCGCGTATGCCCTAATCATTGCAAGCAGAAAGCTTCGACATTATTTCCAAGGTCGGATGGTGGTGGTATATACGGATCAGCCATTAAAGAAAATATTGCATAAACCGGATGTATCGGGTCGACTTGCAGCATGGGCTATGGAGCTAACGCAGTTTGCTATAGAATATCACCCCCAAACGGCAATCAAGGGTCAGGCGTTGGTAGATTTCATCATGGAATGTTCTTTCTCAGAACTAGACATGAATACAGTGACCGAAACCTAACAAGGGCCGACTGCATGGACTTTATATGTGGATGGGTCATCGACATCGGATCTCAGTGGGGCAGGAGTCATCCTGATAAGTCCTTAAGGATTCAAAGTCCAGCAGGCGATTCGATTTTAGTTCAAGGCCACAAACAACAAAGCAGAGTACGAGGCCACCCTCGCAGGGATATGGTTGGCCTGGAGCTTAGAAGTACAGAAGTTAATCATCCACAGTGATTCACAACTGGTGGTCAAGCAGTTGTCAGGGGAGTATGAGGCTCTGGGGGAAAGAATGACAAAATATCTGGCCGAGGTGAAAACTAAGCTCTTGTACTTCACGTCACACAGTTGTCACGGGGTGGATCGGTCAGATAACACAGTAGCAGATGCCCTCACCAGGTTGGCAACCACCGAAGCAAGCTCCTTCAGTGGATCGGTGTATCTAGAAGTCTTAGAAAATCTAAGTGTACTAAAGACAGATGTATTGACTCTAGACTGACTAGACTGCTGGCTCACACCTTTTATCACCTACTTGGCAGATGGAATTCTCCCCTCAGACCGAATCCTAGCAAGAAAGATCAAACATAGGAGTTCAAACTTCATACTCATAGACGGAGACTTATACCGAAGGGCTTTTAGATCCCCATTGCTCAAATGCTTAACCCCCTCGGAAGTGGACTACACACTTTGAGAGGTACATGAGGGGATCTGCAGGGATCACATGGG
This sequence comes from Panax ginseng, assembly GCA_020205605.1. Lineage (NCBI taxonomy): Eukaryota > Viridiplantae > Streptophyta > Magnoliopsida > Apiales > Araliaceae > Panax > Panax ginseng. Next base: position 90,482,352 of record CM035143.1, read on the forward strand.
GGCCAAATCACTGGCGCATAAGATCTTGAGGCAGGGGTACTACTGGCCGACTATCTACACGGAGGCCAAAGAGTTCGTCAAACGATGTCCCAAGTGTTAGCTGAACGGCACTATCCCACACCAACCTCCCGAAGAGCTGTACTCCGTCTTATCCTTGATTCCCTTCGCCATATGGGGAATCGACATCCTGGGGCCTCTACCGAAGGCCAAAGGGAAAGTTACTTTCATAATCATGGTAATCGATTATATGACAAAGTGGGTTGAAGCCAAACCACTACAGAAGATCACCGAACAAGAATGCTTGAAATTCTTCAAAAAAGGAGTTGTTTATTGTTTCGGTATTCCGATGGCAATCGTCTTCGATAATGGCAGACAATTTGTTGGGTCAAAATTCGAAGCCTTTCTGAAAGAGTTGGGAATATAGCATCGCAAGACTTCAGTTGCTCATCCTCAGTCAAATGGTCAAGTAGAAGTGACCAACCGAACCCTGCTCAATGGGATCAAAAGAAGATTGGATGAGTTAAAAGGTCGATGGCCCGAAGAGTTACTCAGTGTTCTGTGGGCATATCAGACCACTTCGAGGATAACAACTGGAGACTCTCCGTTCAAATTGGCATACGGAATTGACGCACTTATACAGGTTGAGATCGGATCCCCCACCCTTCGAGTCAGTCAGTACAAAGAACTATACAATGATGAAGGTTTAAAAGCGAATTTGGATTTGCTGGACGAGGTTCGGGACTCGGCTATGATGAGGTTGGCTATCTATCAGCAGAGAACAGCCCGACACTACAACCAAAATGTGAAGTTGAGGATGTTTGCAGTAGGCGATTTGGTCCTTCGGGAGTCGGAGGCGTCAACCCCCCCAGAATACTGGCAAACTGATGCCTAACTGGGAGGGACCATACGAAGTGGTAGAGGTGTCGAAGCCAGGTACTTACCGGCTTCAAGCAATGGATGGTTCGGATGTAAAGAATACGTGGCATGCTGGGAGACTCAGAAAATTTTACCAGTAATATTTATGTCATTCTTTTCTTTACCCATGTAACCGCTTCAAATTTAAATTAAATAAATGCAAGTTTTCCTTGATTATGTCTAACTTTGTTTATATGACTCTTTCTACTCAAACGGGAAAACTTCGGACATGGTCCAATCAGAAGGTTCGAAAAGACACCTCTGATCGAGATAAGTCACAAGTATAACTGACCGAGAAAAAATGGTAATTTCCTCATATAAACTTCGGACATGGTCCGATCAGAAGGTTCGAAAAGACACCTCTGATCGAAATAAGTCACAAGTATAACTGACTGAGAAAAAAATGATAATTTCCTCAGAAAAACTTCGGACATGGTCCAATAAGAAGGTTCAAAAAAACACCTTTGATCGAGATAAGTCACAAGTATAACTGACCGAGAAAAATTGTAATTTCCTCAAATAAACTTCGGACATGGTCCGATCGGAATGTTCGAAAAGACACCTCTGATCGAGATAAGTCACAAGTATAACTGACCAAGAAAAAATTATAATTTACTCAGATAAACTTCAGACATGGTCCGATCGGAAGGTTCGAAAAGACACCTCTGATCGAGATAAGTCACAAGTATAACTGGCTATAAAAATTACAAACAAAGACAATATTTCATTCATACTTGGATATTTTTACAAAACTCGATTGCTTACGATTCGGGTGGGAAACAAAAAGTTACAAGAAATTATAAGTCCTAAAAAGAGTTATACAGGAGGAGGATTGTCTTCGGCTTCAGCCTCAGATTCGTCGTCTGATGAGTCGAGAAGGGAGATATCGAGCCCCGCAGCCATCAGTTTTGCCTTAGCCTTTTCCCAATAAGTTTCATACCCTTCCCCAAATTGGGCCATGACTTTATCGTTCAAATCTTCGGACTCTTCATACTCGGCAATTGCCTGCTGCTTGGCCTCTGAGATCTTTTTTTGAAAGGAGTCGGTTTCAGCTGTTAGGGCTGTATTCTCCTTTATCAGGTACCTCATCTTGGTGAGATTCTCAGCATATTTCTCGGTGATGGAGTCGACTGCCTTTTCCCGATACTTGACCTCCAAAGCCAGGTGCTCCTTTTCCTCGATCAGCTTCTTAGCATGACCCTCAAGACCAACGAACTCCTGTTGAAGTAGGGAATATTGTTCTTTCAGTTCGTCGGCCTAATGTTGGGCCTAGGTGACCTTATTTCGGGTCTCCGCATGACGATCCCTTCGATCTTGAGATCCGAGGTCGACCCTAACCTCGACCTCGAAAGCAACAAAGATCTCCATTCCTGCTTGAATCTCCTTTTTTGTGGTTTGGGCTAACGGAGGGATGGCCCGAGCAAGGATGGCATTGGCCTACAACAAGCATACATATCAACCAGGGAAATCATAGACTCAATTAGGAAATAAAAGACCGGGGAATCACCTGGCATTGGGCCCGGATGTACGACACCAGATAATCCTCGGAAGTGAATCCTCTGAACCATTCGTCATCGCCCGAAAGATGGAACTTGTCGAACAGATGGAAAGAAAACACGTCCGAAGGACTCTTCGGCCAACAAGTGGTCGGCGTTCCTTGAGAAGAGCTCACTCGCGAAGGGGGAGTGGCAACAGTGATGGGCTCAGCCTCAACAACTCGTTGTTCGGAGGGTGATGGCTCGGGATCCCGAGTGAGTCGCGGCTTTTTTGGTTGAGGCTCGAAAGGAACCTTTTCGGTATCCTCCGAGTCCTCGAGTACAGTGATTTGAACAGGAGGGGGAGGAGTAGACTCTACCGTTGGAAGGACGACCTTGGCGGGGACCTTTGAAGGAGGTTTAGAAACCTTCTTGGACCTCTTCAAAAAGGCCGCCTTCTCTGCCCGGCTCATCTTTAAAGCCACCTTTTTGGTGGATGAGGGATCGAGATTTGAAGTGGACTCCACGGACAACTCGATAATGGGAATGATCTCTTCGTCAGGGACGTCATTGGTTACCGGCGGATGGATAGGTTCGGTTGAAGCAGTCAGAGGAGCTAGGAACTCAGCGGTCCCTTCAAGTTTGAAAATTTTCACTGAACAGAAGAAAACAAGTTAAAATACGAGGCATCTGAGACAAATGATAAAAAAGGTAAGGGGGAATTGATTAGTAGGAAGAGAAATATTTACATCTATGTTTGTATAACCAACCTTCACTGGATAGAACCGTCAGGCTCCACTCAGTCTTGCTCCATTTTTTGAAAAAAGTCTTGAAAGCGTCGGTTCGACCCTTCGAAAAGGTGATAGGGTCCTCGGGGTGAGCCCAACGAGGAAGAAGTTGAAGGTCGGTCCCTCGGACAAAGATCCATTTGTCGTGCCATCCCTTGTTGCTTGAAGGGGTTTTGATGATGACAGGGCGATTGGCCCGTTTATTTAATTGTCGCAAACCAGGCTCTTTCGACCCGGTAAGGGTGAAAAGAGCGAAAAAGAAGTCAAGACCAAGAGTAATTCCAACCTCGTGGCATAGGGCAATGAAAGAGATTAGATAGATGTATGAGTTCGGCACGAGTTGTGCGAACCCAAGACCAGCAAAATTTAGAAAGGATGAAATGAACTCGTGAAGAGGGAATCGGATCCCATACTTTAGATTGTAAAGAGGAACGGCAACCCACTCACCCTCGGGCCTCCAAAACATCTTTTCGTCGGGTTTCGGGACCCGAAGTTTGTATTCGGGGGGAATGTTGTAAAGAATTCGAACGTCGAAAAGCTGAGATGGGGTGATGGTGGATGGAGTCTGCAGATGCGAGAACTCCTCTCGGGAGTGATAAGTGTTCCATATCCTAGCCTCGGAGCTAATTGGAGTAGGCAAGTCCGTAGAGGGAGTGGCGTCGGAAGGAGCCACCGACAACTCAATGGGAACAAGATCGCCGGTGGTGACGAAGGGAGGAACCGAGTTATCGGTAGGGGGATTAGTGTTGGAATCAGCCATTTGGTATGACTAGAGAAGGAAATAAGCAGAAACGAAGTTCAAAGTGTGACAGAGCCGGGAAAGTCAGACAAATTTGAGAAAGAAGTGAGCTCGCCGGAAATCGCCCTCGCCGGAAAAATTTGGTGAGGATTTGAAATGGGTAAAGGCTCGAAAAGTGAAAGTGATGGGTGTTAAGGGGCTTATATGGCACGTCTGGCACGGCTTCCTAGGAGGGCTATTTATGGCAGGTGGAGCCCAGCCTTAGAAAAATGTGTACCGACTCGCGGATCGAAGAGAAATCGCTTGGGTTCCCAAGATAGCTCATCATTAGCTGTCGTGACCTTTCTAAGACATAACCTTTCAAGTCTCCAATTATAAAGTACTTTACAATCGGTGACTGGGGGGAAATCTTCGGGAGCGTTTTACCGACCAATACCTGGGCCGAAGGCTTGAGATTAAAAGGTGGTGCTAAGTCCAATGGGCTGAGACCTTTTGTGGTGTTGAAGGAATTCGTGCATCCCGAGTCCTCTGGACCGGGGTCCCGATTGAAGTAAGAGTTCGGGGTCAGGCCTTCGAGCTCCTTGGGTTGAAGGCCGAATCAAGTTTATGGCCTGGGGGGTTGGGCATGTGCAGTGGGCTTCCCTACGTTCAGAGTCTACAGACCAGGACATATTTGAATAAGGTAGCTGCAGAGGCAGTATTGGAAAGGGATTTCACTTGCACCTTTTAAGGAGATTGTGTTGGACCCAAATATAGTAACTACTATATTTAGGAGTCCTATTCTAATTCGTAGAAGGGTACCAAGGTGCTATAAGTACAAGGCCAAGGTTACGATTAATAGGTAATACCTACTTTTGAGCACTAAACACTTAAGCCTCCATTGTTAAACCTTGTGAACGGCCTATACTTATTCTCACACCGGAGCTATCCCCATGCACTTGCTACCACAAGCTTCTGTGTGATCTGTTATTATCTTGAGTTTTTCAGCGTGAATTTTGTGATTGGAAGCGTGGACGAAACTTGGCGTTAACAAGGTGGCTTTGTCATATTACATCATACCATAGTGGGCTGACGATCTTTCGATCACAACCAACACTAGGTTCGACTGCATTGATGACTCCATCGTTTACCATCATACACCATATCAAGTGATGCACGTGGTCAAAATACATTTTGAAAGATTTTCAAATTATTTTTGTCTTAGCCGAAACAAGTAGCTTAGACATACGAATAACGGTGTTGTTTTTAAAACTTATTGGTTCGGTCACTTGACCCAATGTTTTTCTCAAGAAAACAGAAGTGCAAACACTAGCATGAAGTCAATAAATATTAAAAAATCTAGTGTAGCTAGAGGATTTAGGAAAATCCAATTTCTCCATCACTTCAATCTTTACTATACCAAAATTTCTAACTTCATAACATATATATCCCCGATACAGTTCATCAAACTACCACACTTTGGAAATTTAGGAACTTGCCACAATTATATGAGTTTAAGAACTTATCCTAGTCAGACCATAGGCGTCCATCCGCTGAGGGGTTCAAAAACATTTCATATAATTATGAGTCATGAACGTACCATGTGCATGAGTTTTAAGAACTCGTGCCTAATCTTAATATTCTCTATCTTACTCTTAACAGTCTCTATCTATCAAATATGATATGAGAAAAGAATCACCTTCTCACCATAAGCATATCGATAACGCGACACCGACATTTCATTGATTATCATTGTGAGGAACCGAGCATGAGCACAAAGCCTCCGCCCATACAAAGGTTTGTACAACTCAGCTCTCACGTGAGTCCTCAACTGAAATCCCACTTAACTCTATCTCACTCTTAACTTGCTCTTTGCTCGATACGAATATTTCGTATCTCATCATACACAACTCCTCATGAGTCCACATCGTACCACTTCATAGTACATTCTCTTATAGCATCAAGCTATACACACTTAGTCGTTATAGACTATTTATCACTTCATAGCTCAATCTGATCACGCCGTGATCATCAATTTACCTTAGGGTTCTTTCCCTATTATCAACAAAACTCCATCCGAGTTCATCCTCATTATCTTTGTCATCTTAATCTTATAGACATCATCTTATCATCTTTATTACCAGAGTTGGGAAACTCCTGAATTCTCATTCTCTTAGATACTTCAAGATTCTTCTTTGAATCTTCACTTATAAATTTTAATCTTTATCTTTCTCTCTCTCAGGTTATAGCCTAAGGTACTTTTACCTAAAGTTTATAACCTACAACTTTGATACCAACCTATGATGCCCCCAAATCCAGGTCCCTTTGAACCTCAGATTCGGTCCGCCACGATACTACTATCGTCAAACTATTCATATCTTTTATTCATAACTTAATGAATATAACTTTGCTTATTATAATTTAGAATAAAAATTCTTTCCATTGCCAAGATCTGTATAATGACCCCAAACTTTTATAAGTTTCTAATCTTGGTCATTTACCAATCTTGTCTTACAACATATTCGATATTATAAAAACGCGGAATAATTTAAACTTTTTCAATCTCTTGAATAAAATCTTTTTATTAATTTCATAACGTTGAACCAAATACAATTCTTGAATCAACTATATAATATGGTTCACTCTATTAGAATTACTGTATAAGATTTTACATCTTGATTCAATATCCTCTATGTATTAACTAATACATCCTTACAATACAACAAGTATTAAACATCGTAAGTATATATCAAGTACACTCCTAGAACCTAAACATGGTTCAAGTAATGATCTAAATAGTATCCTTCGTTGCAAAACTATCTACTTTGTCAACCAAGAAGCATGAAATCTTTACCGTGAGTCTTTAACCTGCAAAAGTGGTTATTTGCAAGGGTGAGCTAGACAGCCCAGCAATTCTAACAGTTTTCATGCATCACATAGCACATAATAGCATATTCAGTTCATGCATTCATAATAAATTAATATTTACTACACATGTTACTTCTCACATAACAAGCATAGAGGTTTATATCAGAAGCATATCATCAAAGATCAACTTTCACATTTCATTCATATCTCATATGCATTTCATATATATACATCAACATTTACATCGTATAATATAGCTCAACTAACAGTTATCAAATTCATATAACAAATAAGAACTGAAATACTTGCCTGATTCATAGTTAATGAACTACGACTTACTGCTTAACGCTTAACTACACTTCGTGTATTCCTACACATTTATATAATCATGGATTCATATCCATCAGTAACATATTTCATGCATTCTCAATTTAATAACAATGTTACATTGTTTTCTAACTAGGTTTGTAAAACCTTCATTTCACTTTCTCATCATACTCTTAGAATTGCTATGTAGGTATAGGTATTCCTTAACCATCCGTACTTGACATCAACTTCATATACATTTATCACTCACTTGACTCGCTATGTGTTCGACACATATTTAAAGTTTATAGATACGAGATCTACGTCGTTCATATTCAAACTACTTTGTTTCATAATGATTTATTTCAATCAATAAAGCTTAACAAGATTCGATGTTATAAGCTTTTAAACCATATATTGGTATAATAAGCCTCCACTAGTATGCTTCACATAGACATAGCATATTTCATTATTTGAAAATGTATTTTAAACTATACTTGAAAAGTCCAATTCATGCTTAGCTAGATGATGAACAAATTTGTCATGTCTAGAGGCATAAGGCGTTCAAGTTCACTTTTAAAAGTTATTCTAGGCCAAGTTAAAGCAACTAGGTGCAACTTTTAATCTCGTTTCATAGCTAACTAATCCATTAATATATGTTATCATGTTTAGAACTTTTAAGTACACAAATTACTTTAAATTTGTTCTTAAAGTTTCAAGTTTTCTTTAGAAATCATTTTCAACTAAGCTATTGTAAGTTGATAATAAGTAAAGTAACTTTAAATCACTTCTCATTCTTAAGTATACTCATAACTCAACAAGACATATGTGTTAAAATATCATAACTTCAAAGACTCAAGGTTCGTCAATATTCATTTTTCAAAACTCTAAGTTTCTTTTCAAAACACATACTAAGACATGCTAAAGCATTCTATAATGAGTAAGGTAATCTTATATGTCATGTCTATTATTATGCATTTTTATGTTACATCACTTAGAATAACATATTCCATCATCGGGAGCACTATACATGCGTATGTGCTCGCTCGACGCCCTCTGATGGCCTTCGATTAAGTAACAGTCGCAAAGATGACTATTTTGTCCCTTCCTAATGACCTCAAATTGAAAACCTTAAAGAATAAAGGTTGTAGGTCTATTCGTTCTCGTTCTGGATCATCTTGAATCACCTCAATCGGAGTTCGTATGAAAACGTTATGGGCGTTTTACCAAAACATGTTCTGTCAGATTTTTCTCATCATCTGTAATAGACCACCCCCGGCCGGGGCAGGGGTCTTGCCTTACAAATAGCCCACCGGGGCGGGCATAGCTACTGTAAGTGGGAAATTTCATGCCCTGTTACGAGTTAACAAGCCAAACTTCCCCTCTAACCTTCATAATTTGAGTTATACATGTCCATATTAGTCCGTTTTTGATTCTATGGATTCGTAATTCATAGAACTGCAACATACTAGATACCCATCAACTAACCTAAACATTAACTAACCCAAATATGAATATATAACTCATGTTCATACAAATTATTCATGTTTTGACAAATTAGCGAATTCGTTCACTACGAATTCGTTTCTAAACCAAATTGGTTCGTTTAACTTCCGTTGATTTCGTATTTGATTATATTAACAATATCTAAGAACAATTCATGTATTATAACAATCCTTAACCATCAATTTTGTGACTCAAAATCAATTTTTCTTGATATTTTCTAAGAAATGAAGAACTTGAATTCAAGAACATATATGTTAGAATCATTACCTTTTGGAGCTTAGTTTGCTTAACTTCTATCTTCTGAAATTGCTAATCTTCACTTTAAACCACAACTCACTCACTCTCATGTTATCAGTGTTTCATGAAACAAAACAAAGCAACGTAAAAAATTGAAAATGGTCTGCTATATATAGAGGAAACTTGGATTGGACAATTTCATTACACTAAGGTTGAATTCATGGTGTAATGGGAAGAAACAAAGGTTGCTAAAGAGTTGCTCAACCACCCTTACCAGCCATCTTCCTAGCAAATGATCACATATTCCATAGCCACTTGGAGAATACGTAACTTAGTTTTAGCCCACTGTTCATGTACTTTTGTGCCACTCAATTTGGGACAAGTGAAAAAATCTCAGCAACTTGTTATTCTAAGGCTTGGTTTGGTTCTTTAAATTCCCAAAATGTGATTTTAATGTGTAAATATTACTATACCAAGTAAAGTTAGAGATTATTTATGTACTCACCTCATATAGTCCATATACATTAGTCCACATATTTTAATCTTTAAAACATGTGTGGACTTAATTTAATTACTCACTAATAACTTAATATCTCTTTTTTCTATTTACTTACACATTAGTATTGAAATAAATGTTTTAATAACACATATTTATTTACTCCCATCTTTTAGGGTACACATATAATTGTCTCATCACCTAGGATGGGATAACAAAACTTATTTAAATCAACTTCATGATTTAATCACTTTTACCATATGTATATTATTAGTCCCAGTTAAATGTCACACTTCATTTCATATCATATAGATGTAGCTACTATATAATATAAAATCATTGCACATACAAATTAATTCCTTCAATTATTCATTCATTAAATTATTTAACGAATGCTTATTCCTTCACTTTGCCACACTAGGCATATTTCACAAGCTCGATCTTAAGCTTCTCTCATTCTCCACACTTATTATCCTTTTAATTTAATATTTGTGTGACTCAAGCATTTAAATGCTAAACTACCTTAATTGATTATAAGTATAACCTTTACGCTTATAATAATTAATATATACTCCATTAGTTATTTAAATGATAACATCCACAATAAAATAATAACTTAAGTTACTTAATATATTAAAATAACTTAGTTTTCTTTCATTAATTAACTCCCTTGAAAATACATTAGAAATTATGTATTTTGTCATAACATAAATATTATGTTTTCTCCTAATAAAGATATTTACAATTAGAAATTAATTTGCTTATTGTCTCAAGATATTATTCTTAATATAATATCAATTAACTATATATACGACATATGTACATAAATTATATATAGAAAATAGATAATAAGTTTATTTTCTATTATAATAAATTGTTTCCATCAATTTATTTACATATAAGCAAATACATTTTAATATATTTACTACATTATTAATCATACCTCATACCAAAATATAAAAGGTAATAATATTATTCAAAATAACATTTCCTCCTTTTATTAAAATAACTCAATATTAGAAATTATTTTAATATCCTCTATTAGAAATATATAATTATTATTTCTCTCTCCTCTATAAATTGTTCCCAAAATAATTTCTTCAAATATTAAATATCCATTTAAAGATATAATAATTTATTTCTTCCTTTAATAACGTATATATATATTTAACGTTATTCTAACATTAGACTTTCTCACATATTACCATTATGAGTAACATATATAAAGTATCACATATTCAACACACATATTAGTTCACTCCTTTACTTAAGTAATTTAAACCTTGTACTATATTACCATAGTTAGTTAAGGCTTAACATACACATTATAAATTAGGTATTTATTCTTATTAGTTAATTCACCCTAACTCATTATCGAGGATAACTTACCTACTATCAAAACCTACACCAGGTTATTAGTACACATAACAAGAAAATGACAATTATACTTAAATAATAAAATAATCCTATAAACTATTTAATATCGATAAAATTTTATCCACAACACATCTTATGAGTTTAAATACAAATATTGTCTTCACAGACAATATCCACACTCAAATAAGTCCTCATTACAATTATTCAAACACTATTTTATTGTCGAAAATAGTGAGGAGTTTAAATACAAATATTGTCTTCTAGACTATAAAAAACATCTTTCTAGAACCATCACTTTCATAGTGACCCATTTTTAGATCACTCCATTTGTAGATCTGCTATGTTCCTCTCGAGAAGAAAAATGGAACAAAAAGGAAAAGGGTGAGCTCAACTAGCCCGATAAAGAATATTATGACTAAGATAATATACAACAAATTATCATTAGTTTTCAACGAGGAAAAAATCGATAAAATATAATAGACAACAAGTTTTAGATCAACAACAACTGCGGTGAAACAACAATCCATTAGAAGAGTCAAGTAGAGAATGAGTTCTACTATCTTCTAATTTTTAAAGTCCATCATCAATATTTTATCCACAACAACAACAATCGATATACATCTTTAATCAAATATTCATCTTTGCACTATGGCCAAAGATATTCATTTATATCACCGATTGGTCGTATTCATCTCATTTTGTTCATCTTTTGCTACGGGCCAAAGATATTCATCGATTAATCATTCATCTTTTTACTTTCTGGCCAAAGATATTCGATAATATCATCATTTAGGGTGAGGATGATGAAAAATATTTTAAAGAAAAGCGAATCCGATGAGACGGAAGGACAAATAGTAGGGATTAAGTATAACGGTTTATCCAAGATCAATAATACTCCATAATAACCAATTTTGAAGCAAAATTCAAAAATAAAGATCAAAACATGGATACAATCAAAGATAGTAACCATAATAGACATCTTGGACAAAAAGAAAAAAATTTCATTTTTAGGTGAATAGTCATATATATTGAATAATAGTCTTATATCGTGAATAGTAACCCCGTGACACAAAAAGTTCTAAATTTGATAAAAGTTCAAACCAATATTTTGGCATAATGATATTGAAAAAATAATATCATTTAAGAAGAAAATAACATCCTTACCTCAAAATAACAGTACTTTACATTGAATATCGGATATAGAGCCTTGAAGAAACTTGCACTTGAATAGAAACTCTCAAAGTATCAAAATACTCACTAAAATAAACTCGATAATATAGAGAGAAAGAAAACTTGTTTACGGTGTGATTTTCAATTCTAACCTAAGCGTCTATTTATAGGAAAATGCTAGAAACATACATAGGAGACTAAAATAATAAAATATTAATATTTCATTTCTTATTTTCTCGCATGCTTCTTTGAAAAATTCAACCACCATACCATCATCTTGAAAAAATTTGGCAGACCCACATGTTAAAACAAAAAGTGGGTCCCACCCATAATTTAATAAAAATCATTTTATTTTACGAAACTTGATAATTCATAGAAAATAGCTCGTTTATCGAAAAATATAAATTTTATGTCCATTACACTTTTGAAATCAAATTCTCTACAACTTTGTAGCTTTGAGTTTTCCAAATTCCAAACATAAAATATCAAAAATCCACAAACGGATGATTTTTAATACCTCTACACAAAAAAAATCTTGATAAAACACCTCGGCATTAATTCCTTCATTTTATCCACATAAAATAAATATATCCATCATTTATATCCACATCAAATAAATATTTCCTTATCATATAAATCAATAATTAATTATTCATAAATAATATTACAAAATCCACAATTATGACAACCAGTAGTTCCCGAAAAGAGGGGCTTTCGATAAAATTTCTCCTTCTTGGCGCCATGATTAGGTGACCAAACCTCTCCTTGACGAACTTTCTAGACATTGCCAATAATGCTATCTAATAATATTATTCAAATAATATGAATTATTGATCGATAATGGGAAATCTTTGTGCGATGATAATTATTGAAACAACAATAATATAAAATATCAACGCAATGACAATTATTGAATCAATAAAATAAAATATTGAGCGATAATTCTTTGTAACAATTATTGAGTAGTGCCTTCTTACGTAAGAATCAATAATTCAACAATCTTGTGCAATCTGGTGTATTAATCTTCTTGTGCAACCACAGCGTATTCTTATATTTTAACCACCGGGTATTCAACGATGTTAGCTTGTAACAACTACGTAGTTATTTATAAAAACTCAAACTTTGTCATTTTCTTCATCAAGCCAATTATTACATTATGGGGCCCACAAATGGTTGCTGCAGTCGTGCGAATATTCCCAAACAAAAAGAATATTCCACGACCAAATGAATATTCCATGACAAAATGATGATATTTTATAACCACTTGCTTATTTTGCAAAATTTTCACATTTCACCCATATCAAAGCATTATATCAAATTAATACCTTATTAATTTAGAATAATGAATAGAGAAAATTCATTTTATTTATAATAAGTTGAGGTCTTACAACCTCCCTCCTTATAAAATTTTGTCCTCAAAATTGGCGTACGTACACAGTGTTTCGAAAAGGTGAGGTACCTTGCTTTCATTTAGATTCAACTCCCGGTCATTTCTTCAATAGCATGGTTCCTCCACAAAACCTTAACTTGTGGTATAACCTTGGTGCATGGGACATGCTCTTTCTATCCAAGATCTTAACAGTACCTCTTCGTCGTTAAATCTTGACTATCTCGTCTGCAGTTTCTAACGCAATAATATGGTTGGGTCTTTCACATATTTACGAAGCATGGATATGTGAAAAACATTATGAACACACGAGACATACTTGGAGGTAATCTTGAGTCTATAGGCCACATTTCCTATTAGGTCAAGAATCTCAAATGGACCAACAAATCTTGGATTGAGCTTTCCTCTCTTTCCAAATCTTGTAACTCCCTTCCATGGAGCAACACGTAACGATACATGATCTCGATATTAAACTCCGTCCTTTCTAGAAGATCGGCATAACTCTTTTGTCGATCTTGTGAGGTTTGAATCGTTGTCGAATCATTTGGATCTTTTACGTAGTCATGCGTACTAATTACGGTCCCAACAACGTTGCTTCTCCCACCTCGTCCCAACATCTTTGGAGAATGACACTTTTCGTCCATCTGGCGCCTCAAATGGAGCCATGCCTATACTTGCTTGATAAGCTTGTTGTTGTAGGAGAATTCCACCGATGGCAAATACTTATCCCACTTCCTTTGAAATCTAGAACACAGTCTTAATAGATCTTCAGGGTTTTGAATAGTCCTCTCGATTGTCCGTCCGTTTGAGGATGGTATGTGAAAAGCCCAGAATCATAAATCCGTGCCCATAGCTTTACTGTGAAGCTAACCCAAAATCTTGAAGTGAATCTTGGGTCACGATCCAAAACTATGGATCTTGGCATGCCATGCAATCTCACAATCTCATTCACGTATATATATGAGCAAGGCGTTCAAGGAATAAGTTTCTCGTATCGGTAAGAAATGGGCGGACTTGGTTAATCTATCAACAATAACCCAAATCGCATCTATGCCTTGAGAAACTTTGGGAAGACACATAACAAATCCATAGTAATGTGTTCCCACTTCCATTCCGGAATCTCAAGTGGTTGCAATGGACCTTTTGGCACTTGATGCTCCGCTTTACGTTGACAAGTTAAACACCACCTCGAGATAAACTCTGCGATCTCTCTCTTCATATTGTTCCACCAAAATGTATGTGAATATCATGATACATTTTGGTACTCCCGAGATGGATTACAAAGCGGGGTGTTGTGTGCCTCCATCATGATTCTATGCTTCAAGTCGAAATCGTTAGGAACACAAAGTGCTAGAGTTGAATCTAAGTATTCCTTCTTCATCGATTCTTGCTTACGGAATAGCTCCTTCTTGCACTTTCTTCTTCATACGTATCGGCTCCGGTTCAGTAGCTTGAGCGACTTTAACTTTATCGATTAAAATCGGGTTTCTACTCGTATATTCGCCATCATCATGTGGGTCCACAGGTCTTTAATTCTACCTCCATCCTTTGCAAGTCATATAAAATGGGCCTTTGCATTGACAATATCGCTTTTCGTACTCGCGTATGATCTTACTACTTTCGATCGTCGACTACTACGTTAAGCTTTTCGAGGATGATATTGAATAGTGTGATCGTAATCTTTCAATAGTTCAAGCCAGCGTCGTTGTTCTTGCATGTTTGAGTTCTTTTTGGGTGAAGAAATATTTGAGGCTTTTATGGTCAAGTATAAATCTCCACTTTCTCCCCATACAAGTAGTGTCTCCAAATTTTCAGCGAATCATTGCTTGCTAACTCTAGATCATGAGTAGGATAATTCCTCTCATATTCTTTGAGTTATCGTGAGGCATAGGCTATGACTTTCCCATGTTGCATGAGAACACATCCTAACCCTTTGCACGAAGCATCGTTTGTAGATAACAAATCCATCCGTACCGGATGGTATTGCGAAACAGTGCGAAAATGAGTCTCTCTTGAGCTCTTGGAAACTCTTCTCGCATTCCTCGCTCCATCTGAATTTTGTATCTTTAAAGAGTCGGTTTGAGTTAGCGGAGTAGCGATTCGAAAAATCCTTCCACGAATCTCAGATAATAACCGGCTAAGCCCGAGAAAGCTACGCGCTTTGATCCGCGACTTGGTTGCTCCCAACTTTGTATTGCTTGATCTTGTCCGGGTCAGCGGATACTCCATGTTTTGACACCACGTGCCCAAGAATGCTACTTCCTCAAGCGAACTTCGCATTTCTTGACTTGGCATAAAGCTTGTTTTCACGAAGCCTTTCAAGTATCGACTTCAAATGGTGCTCATGATCTTCCGCGGCTTTTGGAATAGATGAGGATGTCATCAATAAAGACAACAACAAATTGATCCAAATATTCCTTGAATACTCGGTTCATCATATCCATGAAAGCGGTGGAGCATTAGTCGATCAAAAGACATGACTAAAATTCATAATGCCGTCTGGAGTTACGAAGGCGGTCTTTGGAATATCCTCGGTTTTAATCTTGGTGATGATATCCGAGCGAAGGTCGATCTTTGAAAAGAATTGTGCTCCTTACAAGGCTGGTCGAATAGGTCATCAATGCGAGTAGCGGATACCTATTCTTGATGGTGACATGGTTTAATTCTCGGTAGTCGATACAAAATCGCATACTCCGTCTTTCTTCTTCTTTCTGAATAAAGCAGGAGCACCCCAAGGAGATGTACTAGGGCCAGAATGAAACCGATGTCTAATAACTCCTGTAGTTGGACTTTTAACTCCACGAAGTTCAATAGGAGCCATTCGATATGGGGTTTTAGAAATGGGTTTTGTGCGGTTCAAGGTCGATAAAGAATTCAACATCACGTTACGGGGGTAGGCAGGAAGTTCTTGAAATACATCGGAAATTCTCTAACAACGAAATATTATTCAAATCGACTTGTCTTTGTTCAAATCCATAACATGGGCTAAGAAAGCTTGACATCCATTTTTTAATAAGCGAATAGCTTTATGGCTTGATATGATGATGGTGATTTTAGTGGTTTAGTTGTTTGAATTAAGTATATGAGGGTTGGTTAGGAATATGAAAACTAACAACCTTACGAAAACAATCAATTTTAGCATGATGAGTGGTTAACCAATCAATTCTAAAATCACATCAAAAGCAAGTATCTTTAAAGAGATAAGATCAACGGTAATGTGATAGTGCCAACTTGGATCATGCAAGATTTATAAGCGTAGATGTAACGAAGGTTTCACCCAGCGGAGTTTCAACGAGATAAGTCAAAGTCCAATTTCTCGAGTCAAGTTTAAGCGTTGAGCACAAGCGGGAGAGATAAAGAATGGGTAGAACCGGTATCTAGTAAGGTATAAAACTTTGCATGAGAGTTCAAGATTAGCTTACAGTGATCACCTCGTTCGGGTTCCTCACGTTTTGGCGATCGCGACAAAGCGCTCTTTCCGAGAACCGTGATTTTGACTTATCAGGACGACCCTTGGAGTCACCATCCCGTTGAACTTGGTTTTGCTATAGAACAATCCCGAGCTATGTGGCCTTCCTTTCCATGGTTATAACATACCTTGGATTGTTGTGGACGGTTTGGGTGATGATATGTCCCTCTTTCCGCATTTGTAACATCTAATGGCGGTCGTTCTCCTCCCCTAGAATTTGTTGTTGGTGTTTGGTCTTTGCTGCTTTGATGTCTTCCGTCATTGTTGAATCTCCTCTTTACGAAATTTCCACTTGACTCACCTCTCCTATTATCATGGCCCACGATGACCACCCAGAGTGGTTCTGCAGCCTTTGTTAATATTTTTCCTCTCTCGTTGGTTATCATCGCTCGATGATTCTTTGTCCTTAGGTATGACCACAGTTGTGGTCCCTCGGTTGAACATACTCACTATCTCGCTCTAATAATTGAGCCACATTTGACAACATCTGAATCTGAGAGAAAATTTATGAGAGATAAGGTATTGTGAATCTCGGGGTTTTAGACCTCTCTCGAAACATCCTTGTCATTACGTTCCTCATTCTCTACCAAATGAGGTGCAAACACAGATAACTTCGTGAACTTAGCCTCGTCTTTGGGACACCGTCATGTTGTTTTGTTCGATCGATAAACTCTACCTCCTTCATATAGCCGAATACTTTTTGGAAAGTACTTGTCATTGAATAGTTTAAAATGTTTCCCAAGACATGTTGAGTCGGCGGTGGTGAGTGCGCTTCACAGACTCCCACCGATGATCTGCCTCACACATGGAACATAAAGGTGGCGAATGGAACCTTCTTGTTCCTCCGTGCATCCCAAGACATCGAATATCTTGGTAATTTGCTTGACCCGTGTTTACGCCTTGATCGGATCCGACTTTCCAATAAATTACGGTGGTCCCACTCCTTGAAGCTTGCTTGGGCTGTGACAAATCGCAGCGTTGGTATCACTTCCACCCATATTTTGTACACGAGTCTCCTAAATGCGATTTTTGCATGAGCGCTGCAAAAAGCTCTAAAACATTCCATCATTCATCGTTTGCTCGGTAGTGTTGTTTACGGGAGGAATATTGCCTTCTGTTGCACGTTCTCTGGTTTGTAACTAAAGGTTGTTCCACGGTCTCATACACTCCATTGTTAACGTTCTCGTGACCATTCTTAAATCTTGCCATAAAACAAGGGTTAATTAAACAAATTAACATATCACATAATATCCTATATTATGTGACCAACCAACAAATAAGCTTAGATAGGACACACTTTAGCGAAGGATTTACTCATCTCTCCCTCTCTAGTTCTATTCCCAGATCTCTCACTTGGAGACCATATCCTAAGCTTTGATACCAAGCTGGCGCCCCCCAAAATAGGTATACAACACCCATTACGAGTGCGCCAAATACATGATACGAGAAAGCAAACTACAACTTCAATAATACAATTGTGGTGCAAAATCGACAACACATCTTTGTGAGTTTAAATACAAATATTGTCTTCTAGACAATATCCACACTCAAATAAGTCCTCATTACAATTATTCAAACACTATTTTACGAAATAGTGAGGACTACTATAAAAACATCTTTCTAGAACCATCACTCCATTACCCATTGAGATCTGCTTTATGTTCTCACCTCACGAGAAGAAAAATGGAACAAAAAGGAAAAGGGTGAGCTCAACTAGCCCGATAAAGAATATTATGACTAAGATAATATACAACAAATTATCATTAGTTTTCAACGGGAAAAAATCGATAAAATATAATAGACAACAAGTTTTAGATCAACAAGCTGCGGTGAAAACAACAATCCATTAGAAGAGTCAAGTAGAGAATGAGTTCTACTATCTTCTAAGATTTAAAAGTCCATCATCAATATTTTATCCACATGTAACAACAATCAATATACATCTTTAATCAAATATTCATCTTTTGCACTACTGAGCCGAAGATATTCATTTATATCACCCGATTGGTCATGTTCATCTCAACACACATTCATCTTTTTTGCTACGGGCCAAAGATATTCATCGATTAATCATTCATCTTTTTTTCTGAACAGGCCAAGATATTCGATAATATCATCATTTAGGACTGAGGATGATGAAAAATATTTTAAAAAAAGCGAATCCGGTGAGACGAAGGACAAATAGTAGGGATTAGGTATAGCGGTTTATCGAAGATCAATAATACTCCATAATAACCAATTTTGAAGCAAAATTCAAAATAAAGATCAAAACATGGATACAATCAAAGATAGTAACCATAATAGACATCTTGGACAAAAAAGAAAAAATTTCATTTTTAATTGAATAGTGTAAATATAGTGAATAATGTCGTATCGTGAATAGTCTTAGTATCGTGAATAGTAACCCAGACACAAAAAAGTTCCAAATTTGATAAAAAGTTCAAACCAATATTTTGGCATAATGATATTGAAAAAAATAATATCATTTATGAAGAAAATAACATCCACTTACCTCAAAATAATAGTACTTACATTGAATTTGGGATATAGTCTTGAAGAAACTTGTACTTTGAATAGCAACTCTCAAAGTATCAAAATACTCACTAAAATAAACTCGATAATATAGAGAAAAGAAAACTTGTTTACGGTGTGATTTTCAATTCTAACCTAAGCGTCTATTTATAGGAAAATCTTTAGAAGCATGCCATAGGAGACTAAAATAATAAAATATTATTATTTCATTTATTTTTCTCTCATGCTTTGAAGAATGAAAATCGACCACCGACCATCTTTGAAAAAAATTTGGCAGACCCACATGTTTAAAAACAAAAGTGGGTCCCACCCATAATTTAATAAAAATCATTTTATTTTCTAAAACTTGATAATTCATAGAAAATAGCTTTCGTTTATCGGAAAAATACAATTTTATATCCATTACTTTGAAATCAAATTCTCTACAACTTTGTAGCTTTGAGTTTTCCAAATTCCAAACATAAAATATCCAAAAATCCACAAGCGGATGATTTTTAATACCTCCTGCAAACAAAATCTTGATAAAACACCTCGGCATTAATTCCTTCATTTTATCCACATAAAAATAAATATATCCATCATTTATATCCACATCAAATAAATATTTTCTTATCATATAAATCAATAATTAATTATTCACAAATAATATTACGAGAATCACAATTATGACAACGGTAGTTCCCGAGAAAGAGGGGCTTTCAAATAAAATTTCTCCTTCTTGGGCGCGCAATTAGGTGACCAAACCTCTCCTTGACATAACTTTCTAGACATTGCCAATAATGCTATCTAATAATATTATTCAAATAATATGAATTATTGATCGATAATGGGAAATCTTTGTGCGGTGATAATTATTGAAACAACAATAATATAAAATATCAACGCAACAATTATTGAATCAATAAAATAAAATATTGAGCGATAATTCTTTGTAACAATTATTGAGTAGTGCCTTTTTACGTAAGAATCAATAATTCAACAATCTTATGCAAAACTGTATGCTTCTTTTGTGCGACCACACGTATTCTTGTATTTTAACCCACGGGTATTCAACGATGTTAGCGTATAACAACTACGCCGTTATTTATAAAAACTCAAACTTGTCATTTTCTTCATCAAAGCCAGTTATCCGTTATGGGGCCCACAAATGGTTTACTTGTCGTAAATGCGAATATTCCCAAACAAAAGAATATTCCACGACCAAATAATATTCCACGACAAAATGAATATTTTATAACCACTTGCTTATTTTGCAAAATTTTCACATTTCACCCATTTCACCCATATATCAAATTAATATTATATCAAATTAATACCTTATTATTTACACCGAATAATGAATTAGAGGAAATTTACTAAATTTTATTTTATTTATAATAAGTTGGGGTCTTATGCATCTGAGTTATTCTATAACCTAAAAGAGGAATAATATAATATTATTCTGGCTAAGTGCTGGAATTAATGTGCTTGAATTAACAAGACGAAAATAAAAGCTTTCCGAGAAATTCTCCGAAAATACTATTCATTCATTTCTGCTTGGGAATTATTTTTGAACTTCCGAGAAATACGTAACGATATAATGTTAAGGAAAGATCGATAATCTAATAATAATTATTTATGACAAACGTAGTTTTTCGTCTGCATACTAAGTCCGAGAATGATAAGGAAAGTGAAAATTTGAATAATTGATGATCGTATGATAAGAAAGTTATTATACGAAGAAATGAATAGGAGTATAATACAAAGTATTGTATAAGTATATACGAAAGATAACATAATGTATATGATGAATGTTCTACGAACTAGTATACGAGAAGGATATGGGGATTATACGGTAAAAGCCTAAACCATTAGTAATGGACTAGTAAGACTTTAATGTGAATTTGGCAAGCCCAAATGAAAGATGAGTAAGGCCTAAAGATAATTTAATTCAAACCCAAGGTTAAGCCCAAATTAAATTAAACCTAAGCTCAAACTAAAAACCGAACCCGTGGATCGAACCGATGGGTCACCAGATGAGAAAAACCCATGTAGGCCCCCCTTGGTGAGTCATGGCCAGCCACTTGGTGGCTAAGCAAAGGAGGTGGCTTAGTTTACAAGTTTTGAATAGTAAGGAGGTGGAATAGTTAGGAGGTGGGATGGCATTCTGACCTTTGTGCTCTCACTTTGTAATTCTATAAATATGAAGCTTAGTTGGTCATTTGCTGCTTGTTTAATTTCACCAACATCTTAGAGCAATAATATTGAGAGAGAAGTGATAACTATTTCATCTAATCAAGAAAGAAGAAGACGAAAGCTAGAACATCAAAGGTAAGGAAACTTTAACCTTTAATCTTCATCTCTTAAATTATAATTTTGATAGAGAAGTGGATATTGGTGGAGCATATATCTTAAGGAGTAACAAGGATGTCTATTAATGGACTTTAAACATTAATAATCATGTTACAAGTGGAATCATAATCAACTAAGTATGAAATAATGAAGAACACATGATAATTTATCATATGTTGTTGATGGACAAATTTAAAACCATCGTGTATATGATTAGATGATATATGTTTTGTTAGGATGATAGATGTATGAATAATGGAATGAATCCATTTTGAACGGAGTAAAAATCTCAAGTAACGAAGTTATGTCGACATTTACGAGATTAGACGATAATTGTCAAAATCGTAAAATTCTCAAAATGATAGTCAAAAGTCGTCGTTTAACTCAGAAACCTTATTTTTCGATGGTGTATCGTAGAAATTTGCATTTAAGAGTTGTGGACTCAAGAATAGTCGAATTCTGACTTAAGACGAAGAAATTAGCTATGAACGTTCACGAACGTTTAACGAATGCATAATAAGAAAATTTAAATCGTGAATTTAATGTTAACGGATTCAGAAACTTAAGTTGTCCTAATGAAATCATATTATGCAAGATATGTGAGATAACGGCTTTTGAACAAGCCAATTCTGACTTATAACGATTAAGTTACGAGCCCAGAAAGGATTGGAAATGAAAAAACATAAAAAACATTCCAAAGGCAAGGTAAAGGCCAGTAAGCCAGCATTACAAGCTTATAAAGATAGTCTTTGCGATTGCCATACCGGATCCCACGATTGAGCGATGAATATGCCTCTGCCCTTGCCTTTTTCTACTTTCCTTTTATTCTCCCCCTTTATGTCAGCATCAAGGGTTCAAATATCTTCAGATAGGCAAGTCATGCCTTGCACAAGCTCATTGAGCTGATTCTTAGATTGAGCAATGTCTTCACGGTTTTCTTGAACAAGAGAATCAGTTTGAGCTTCCCTCTTTTGGAGAATGGTCAAGACATTTTTTGTCTGTTGCGTTTGGCCCATAGAGAATCCTTGGAATTCTTTCATTGACGTTCGTAGACTCGTGAGACTGTCTATTATAAGTTTGTTCTGGGATTCCTTAGTATTCTATAAGACAAGAACAACTTCCCTGTGTTTCTTAGTAGCTTGAAAGTGGATTTGATCCCTTTCATTAATACTCTGAATCATCTCCTTTATAATCTCCCTAAGCTTCTTTGACAACTAAGAGCTTAGGTTGCTTGGGAAAGTGTTGGAAGCATCGATCAAGAGAGTCAGCCTTAGGTGAACAAGGTCTGAATGAACTTTAAGGTCATCTTGTATATCCTTAGTCACCTTCTTGGATGCTTCAGACAACTCTATTTTGGTTGGAAGATCTGATATGAGCTCAAGGAGTTACTGATTGTTTGGAGGAGTTGCTTTTGTGTATTGATCTCGCATAGTGTAGAGAGCAAGATCCAGATTGAAATACTCATTTTTTGATGAGGAAGGGATATCTGATGGAGGGGCTGGTGTGTAGGGTTAAGCTTCGGGAGGAGGGGACTCTACGAATTGAGCATGGGACTCTACGATTGGATTTGGATCAGTGATCGTAGAGTGAGAGATGATAGGAGATTGGATCAATATAAAGTTGGGCACATTTGGTTCATCAGTTACAGAATGTTGGGATTCTGTAATGGGAAATTGGTTGAGTGGATGAAGTATCACTTCCAACCATATGGTAATTCATAGAATTGGTTGAAAAATGATGGTCGACAGTGATTAACCCTGAAAGATATGGGAATAGTTTGTACCTCATGCCCATTTTCTGAAGAGGGGCCATTTGTGATCAGCTTTCGGGAAAAGTTAAGGTTGCCTGAGAATCCATGAGCTAGCACTGAGATTTCTGGATAGGCTTTGAAGGTACAAAACATGTGATCCCAGGAGTTGAGAATTTAGGCTCTGTGAAATGGCATTATAGGTAGATATGAGAACAATTGGTTGTAGTTGGCTCTCCTATATCCATCACAGCCTACTACAATGATCTCAACTTCATCATCCTCTTCTTCTTCTCTGTCTTCATGTGAAGATTCCACTACATCAATTATCTCCACTTGACTTCTTTGCTTTTCTGCTCACTTATCCTCCATTGCTTCACTCCTTTCCATTTCTGCAGTTCCGAAGCTAGAATCTCTTGAGGGGCTGAGGAAGATTCAAGATGATCTCTCAGCAATTCATCCTCAGCTGCAACCTTTTCTGACACGGGGACTTCGTGAGGCTCCCCCTCAACTCGAACATCCATTTGAATTTTAAATAGTTCCCCCTCAGCTGGAGCATTTTTTAGTGTAAAAGCTTTAGGAAGCTCCCCCTCAACTTGAGCTGTATTCTCCTTACTGACTTCAGGTAGCTCATTCTCAGCTTCGGTTATCCCCTTCTCAGCATTTATCCTTATGTCTTCTTCTTTTAGCACTCCTTCATTTACAAGGATGTACTTCTTGACTAGCTTTCTCTTTGGCCTCCTAGGCTGAGCCACAGTCTCAGTACCTTCTTCAGCTATGAAAGATTGATCAGGCTAAGAAGCTAGTGCAGTATCCTCTTTTGGAGTGGGGTCAAGTCTGGACTCTACGATCGGTAGAGACTCTACGATTAAAGAGGAAGACTTCTTTGATTTGTTGCTGCGTTTTTCCTTCTTAAGCAGCTGAAAAATGGTAGCTTTGTCTTCATCTTCCTCAAACTGTCATTCTTTTCTCTTCAGCTTCTTTAGAGTTTCAATGACTGAACTCTCTTGAGGTGCGTCAGTAGTTGACCCTTGAGGCTCCTCTGCCATTTGAGCCTTCATTTTTCTCTTACCCTTGTTTTTTCTGATCAAAGCAATGGGTTCCTCCTTGTTGATTTCTTCTTCTTCTTCTTCTTCTTCTTCTTCTTCTTCAGTTTCCTTCAGAATCGACATGTTTCCTGGTATCCCAGACTCCTTTGCATCACCAGTTCTTCCAGTAGATTTCGACATCATCCTGGCATTTTTTGCTGGATTTCTTTTCTAGTTTTCAAACAGCTGCTGGGTCATCCTTCTGTTGGGATTGATGGATTCTCCTTCATTATCCCTGATTTTGTCACCCAGTGCTGACTGTAAGATGATGCTTATAAATCACCCATTAAGCATCTTTCCAGAGCTCTTTGATTTCTTTGAGTTAAGAATCCACTTCCAAATCCAGTCGATGAGTAGGTCCCCATAGTTGAGTTGAATACCAAAATAGATTGCTGTAATGAGCTTAAGTTGCACTTCGTTCACAGAGTCATGACCAAATCTCTTGCAGCATATGCATTTCTCAATAATGTCAGCCAAAAACTCATACCTTTGGGGAAACTCTTTCTTTTTATATCCTTTGACAGTCGGGAACTTCTTATGATGCATCTTTTTCAGTACTTCTTGAAAATTGATGCCCTCCATAAATGGAAATCCTTTCGATTTGAAACCTAGGGCTAGGTTTATATCTACAACTTTGAGTTTAATTTCTACGCCCTTAACCCTTGTGGTGATAATATCGTTGTCAAATGTTCCATTTCTGTAGAACTCTTTTACTAGCTTAGGGTAGATCCATGTGCTGGTACCTAGAGCTTCTTCAAGACCAGCTTTCTTTAATAGTGTCAAAATCTTGTGAAATTGAGAATCAGCGATTTGAACTTGTCGAAGCAGAGTCTGTAACCAGTGACAACATTTGAGGCCTCTATTGATTTCTTTGCACTGAGGTTGGTTGAGCATTTTTAAAGGCTAGGGTTTCTGCTGGTGGAGAGAGAGAGGAATAAGCTTTTTGAACTTTTGATTTCAAAAAGATATTTTCAAACTGTACTTGTAACTTCACTCCTCTCGATCTGCTTAGTGGGGCATGTGTCAAGTTCTGATTGGCTCCACGATTTTAACTTGTGTGGAAAATACCAATTTATCCTTAGCTCCTCCTGAGTTAGTGTATTCTTTGGGAGAACTACGATCGTTGAGGTAGCACTACGATCGTTGAGGTTTGCACTACGATCGTTGAGTCCATTGCTGAATCTGTTCTACGAACGTTGTCTGCCCTGGTCCTTATGATGAACTTTGCCTTACCATTCCTTCCAAATCAAGATAGCTCAGGAAGGGCTAATCTCTTAGAATGAACTAAGGATCAGGTTTGTCCCTGAGGTTCTTGACAAAGAGATTGCTTGGATTTGTTGGAGATGTTGTCATCACCTTAATTACTAAATCAAATTAAAACAACATTATAATAATTTATTTAATCCCTATCAAGTCTCTAATTTAATTATTAAATTAAGTCAGAATACTATTTCATAATAATTAATTCATAACTCTTTTATTTTAATTACTTTAAACTACCAATTACCAATTATTAACTTAATTAACATATTACCTTAATTAAGTTAATTCCCAACAACTCATGAATTATTTATTTAACTAATAAATAATCAAATTAAACCAAATATTTATTTAATAATAAACACATCAACTAAAATATTTATTTAATTCAATAAATATTTTAAATTACATATAAAATTCTGGATTGTTACACAATATATGTATTAAAACTTACTGTAAGACCCCAACTTTTTTGAATAAAGATTTAATTTTCTCTATATATTACTTTGAATAATAAGGTGGGGATTTGATATAATGTTATAGTTGTGGGTAATATTTACAAATTTTGCAAAGTACGGTCATAAAATATTCATTTGGTCGGGGAATATTCTTTTTTATCGGGGAATATCCGTACGACGTCACAATCATTGGTGGACCCCACAACGGAATAACTGTCGGATATAGAAAGTGACAAAACTAACATTTTCATAGAATAACGACAAAACTTTTACAGTTAACTGTTGAAATACCCGGTGATAAAAGTACAGTAATACACGTGGTTGCATAGTAGCACACGATATTGTACAATATCTTTGATTATTGATGCTTACGTAAGAAGTCACTCAATTTTATTCAGTTACTGCAACAGTAGTTACTGCATAGTATCTCATATTATTGATTCAATTATTGTCACAGTATCACCTGCACAATATTTTATATTATTAAATCAATAATTGAGATGACAAAGTTATTCATATTATTATTTGCATTATTGAAAATGTTTAGAAAGTTCTGTCGAGGAAAGGGGTTTGGTCACCTAATTGCGCGCCAATAAGGAGAAGTCCTTATCGGAAAGCCCCCTCTTTCCTGGGAGTGATCTGGTTGTCAATATTGTGAGTTATAATATTAATGATGAATACTTGTAGAAAGATTAAAAATGTGTTAATTGAAGATAAAGTGATTTGTGGTAAATATTTATTTAATCTTTGATATAAAAAAGAAGTCTGTTATGAGACGTTTGTTGTAAGTTTGGTTTATTCTATGGGACCCATAGGTCATCATCTAATCTAAGAGTCACTTTCTTCAAATAGTTCTTTCCTTTACCAGACGTCAAACCACTTGCCGTTTCATATTACAGGCGTCGAACTACTTGTCGTTTCACATTACAGGTGTCGAAGCACTTGTCGTTTTACATTACAGGCGTCAAACCACTTGCCTTTCATATAACAGGCATCAAACCATTTTTCTTTTCACATTACCAGTCGTCAAGCCACTTGTGTTTTCACATTGCAAGGGCCAAGCTAGAAATCTTCTATAAATAGAAGCTTATTTCTTCTTTCATTCTCACCAATTCACTAAGACACAAGAGGAAGCTATAGAGAGAGAATCAGAGAGAAAGAAGAAGAGTATTTTGTTACTACACTACTGCAGTATCCAATTTCATACTAAGGTAAGTGGTATTATTTATTTCATATTCGTAAGGGGTATTATTTCTTTCGTATTCGTAAGGGATATTATTATTGTTCAATATTCGTAACAAATAATATTTGGAATTAGTATAATATCCTTGGAATTTGCGCTTCATCTAGTATCGTTTCACAGAAATATTTTTCTGAACATTCTTGTGAAGTTTTAATCTTTTCATGTCGGGGTACTATTCACGTGGTACTATTCACAAAGTACTATTCACGAGGTACTATTCACTCGGGTACTATTCACCCGGGGTACTATTCATGATAAAAATTGATTTCTTTTCTGTCTGAATTATTTTTACATAAATATTATTCTTGAATTTTACTCTAGAAAGCAGTATCATGTTGACAATTTGGACATTCTTGAACTCTGGATAAATTGAATTATAAATCTTTAAAATTTATCATTTGCTTTCACTTAATTGAATTCTTATATCATTGTCATCATCCTCATGATTATATTGTGATGAAAGTCATCTTTGGCCCGTAGTGTATAGATGGACTGTTGATTGGTATGATTCTGACTATGTATCGGAATAATCATGACCATTGGTGATAATAACGAATATCCTTGGCCCGTAGTGCATGGATAATTCGTGGATGTGATAATAATGAATATCCTTAGCCCGTAGTGCATGGATAGTTCAGTGATGTGGATTATTTATTGAGCTGAGTCTCAGCGATAAAATTGATGATAAACTTTTAAATTATAGAAGATAGTAGATATCATATTCTACTTGACTCTTCTAATGGATTACTTGTTCCGCTACAGTTAAATTTGTTATTTATTGTATTCTATCAGTTTAACATTGTTGAAGTCTAACGATAAATTTATTCTGCATTATCTTAGTTATAATATTTCTTACTGGGCTAGTTGAGCTCACCATTTTCCTTTCATTGTTCCCTTCAGGAAATGAGAATGTAGCCGGAACTAGTCGAGGAATGGAGTGACGGTCCGAGATGGTGACTGTAGTAGTCCTCACTGTTTTATAAAATAGTGTGATAATAATTATAATGAGGACTCCATTTGAGTTTGGATATTGTCTAGAAGACAATATTCGTGTTAAAACTCTTAGCTTATGTTACACGACAGTTGTATAATTAAGTTTGTATTTGTATTCTGTACTATGTATTTGACGACTCAGAATGGGTGATGTATACCTATTTTGGGGGCGTCGTAGTTGGTATCAAAGCTTAGGGATATGATCCTTGGCTGAGATGTGAGGCTAGAACTAGGAGGGGAGAGACGGGTAAATTCTTCACTAGTATGACCTACCTAAGTTTATATGTTATTTAATTGGTCAGTCAGAATATAGGGATAATATGTGGCATGCCAATTTAACCTTTGTTTTGTGGCAGTGTTTGAAAATATAGCATCTGGAAATGTTGAGATAAGCAATGGAGCACATGAGACCGTTTAGTCACCGATGATCAATAACCTGGATAATGTGCATCAGGAAGGCAATAATCCTCAGGTAAACAACAACATCGATCAAATGATGAATGATGGAATGTTCAGAAGCTCTTTACAACTCATGCAACTTTAGGCGAGAGAGACTCCTGTTCAAAATTTAGGAGGAAACACTGGCAACTCTCGGCTGGTCACTGCTAAGCAATTCAAGGAGCTGGGACCACCAGAGTTTTTGGGAAAGCCAGAACCACTTAAGGCAGAGACGTGGATAAAGCAAATCACCAAGATATTTGATGTCTTGGGATGCTCCGAGGAACAAAAAGTTCCCTTTGCCACCTTCATGATGAGAGGAGAGGCAGATTACTGGTAGGAATCTATAAAATGAACTTAACCTGCCGCACTGAAGATGTCTTGGGAGAAGTTCCAAGAACTATTCAACGACAAGTACTTTCCTGAAAGTATTCGTCACATGAAGGAGGTATAATTTATCAAGCTAAAATAAAATAATATGATTGTATCTCAGTACGAGGCTAAGTTTCCGGAGTTATCTCGGTTTGTATCCCATTTGGTAGATAATGAGGAGCGTATGACGCAGATGTTTCTAAGAGGTTTGAAACCTGAAATACGTCAATACCTCATTTCTCACAAACTTTGTTTATATTCAGATGTTCTGAATAGGGCTCAGTTATTGGAATGCGATAATGAGTCAATCCAACCAAGAGATAGCAGCCGTCAAAACGATAATACCAGCGGTAGCAGTCATCAAAGCGGTGACAACAAACGTGGAGGAAATTAAGATGCCAGAAATGATAACCACTTCGATGTTTATCTTGGCCAAGATAATAGAAGTAGAATTTTCAAGAAGAGGAGATTCAATAATGATGGAAAGACGTCCGCACCAACACTCATTGTTAAGGAAAGAGAACGACCACCGACCGTATGCTACAAATGCGGAGGGGAGGGACACATCAGTCCAAAACTGCACGCAACAATCCAAAGTGTGTTATAATTGTGAAAGAGAAGGCCACCTAGCGCGATTTTGTCGTGTAGTGAAGACAAGTTCAACTGGGATGGTGACGCCAAATTTCGTCCTAGACAAGTCAAAGACAGTAGTTCAAGGGACCTGAACGAGGTTATCACGGGTAAGCTAATCATAAACTCTTACAAAGTTTATACCTTATTTGATACCGGTTCTACCCATTCTTTTATTTCTCCTATTTGCACTCAACGTTTAAATTTAACAACAGAGAAATTAGACTTTGACTTATCTGTTGAAACTCCGTTGGGAGAAACCTTCATTACATCCACTATTTATAAATCTTGTTTGATTCAAATCGGCAACCACACGTTACCTGTTGATTTTATCTCTTTGAAAATACTTGCATTTGATGTGATTTTAGGGATTGATTGGTTAACTACTCATCATGCTAAAATTGATTGTTTTCATAAGGTTGTTAGCTTTCATATTCCTAACCAACCTATTATGCGAATTCAAGCAACCAAACAACTAAAGTCAATCACTGTCATATCAAGCCATAAAGTTATTCGTTTATTGAAAAACGTATGTCAAGCTTTCTTAGCCCATGTCACAGAAGAAACCCGATTCGCCAATTCTTATTCCTTTACTCTTAATCAAGGGCTTTCCCGAGTGCACTTTCTTTCTGTTGAGCTAGGACCCTAACTTCAGATAGGACTTCCTCCTCCCAAGCAGCTTACAACTAATCTCCTTCCGGTTCAAAGAAAGGACTTGACTTGATCTGGCTAGTATAGAATTCTTACTGTTCGAGAAGGCTTTCTAAAACCTGATTTAAACAAAAATATGTCAGATTTGAATGATATTCCTATTGTTAATAAATTTCCTAACGTATTCCCTAAAGAACTTCCTGGCCTACCTCCAGAGCGTGAAATTGAATTTTGTATCGACCTTGAACCAAGTACAAAATCCATTTCCGAAGCCCTATATCGAATGGCTCCAATTGAACTTTAGGAGTTAAAAATTCAACTGCAGGAGTTGTTAGACATCGGTTTCATTCATCCTAGTATGTCTCCTTGGGGTGCTCCTGTTCTATTCTTAAAGAAGAAAGATGGGAGTACGTATGCGACTTTCCATTGATTATCGGGAGTTGAACCATGTCACCATAAAAAATAGGTACCCATTGCCTCGCATTGATGATCTGTTTGACTAGTTGCAAGGTGCTAAATTCTTTACAAAGATTGATATTCGTTCCGGATATCATCAGTTAAAGATTAAAACTAATGACATTCCAAAGACTACTTTCAAAACTCGGTACGGGCATTACGAATTTCTAGTCCTGTCTTTTGGATTGACTAATGCTCCTTCTGCCTTCATGGATATGATGAACCGAGTATTCAAGGAATATTTGGATCATTTTGTAGTTGTCTTTATTGATGACATCCTCATATACTCCAAAAGCCATGAAGATCATGAGAAACACTTGAGGCTGATACTCCAAAAGCTTTGTGAAAACTAGCTATATGCCAAGTTAAAGAAATGCGAGTTCTGGCTTGAGGAAGTAGCATTTCTTAGGCACGTGATATCAAATTATGGAATATCTGTTGACCCGACAAAGATTGAAGCAATTCAAAGCTAGGAGCAACATAAGTCAGTTACCGAAGTACATAGCTTTCTGGACTTAGCTGGTTATTATCGGAGATTCGTGGAAGGATTTTCTTGAATCGCTACTCCATTAACTCAGCTGACTCTAAAAGATACAAAATTCGATTGGAGCGAGGAATGTGAGAAGAGTTTTCAAGAACTCAAGAGGAGACTTATTTCAGCACATGTTCTGACAATACCATCTGGTTCGGAGGGATTTTTCATATATAGCGATGCTTCAGGCAAAGGGTTAGGATGTGTTCTTATGCGACATGGGAAAGTCATAGCCTATGCCTCATGATAACTCAAAGAATATGAGAGGAATTATCCTACTCATGATCTAGAGTTGGCAGCTGTCATTTTCGCGCTTAAAATCTGGAGGCATTACCTGTATGGGGATAAGGTGGAGATCTATATGGATCATAAAAGCCTCAAATATTTCTTCACCCGAAAGGAACTCAACATGCGGCAACGACGTTAGCTCGAGCTATTGAAAGATTACGATCATACCATTCAATACCATCCTAGAAAAGTAAACATGGTAGCTGACGCGTTGAGTAGAAGATCATACACGAGTACGAGTGCGATATTGTCAACGAAAAGGGCCATTTGGTATGACTTATAAAGGATGGCGATAGAGTTAAAGACTCCAGGGACCCACGTGATGATGTAAAATATATGAGTAGAACCGACTTAAATCGATAAAGTTAAAGTTTCTCAAGCTACGGACCTGGAGCTGATGCGTATGAAGAAGAAAGTATAAAAAGGTGTTATTCCAGAAGCAAGAATCAATGAAGAAGGAATACGTCGAGTCAACTCCAGAATTTGTGTTCCTAACGACTCTGACTTGAAGTATAAAATCATAATGGAGGTGCACAACACACCGTTTACAATCCATCTTGGGAGTACCAAAATGTATCGTGATCTTTGATATACATTTTGGTGGAGCAATATGAAGAGAGAGATAACGGAGTTTATCTCAAGGTGTCTAACTTATCAACGTGTCAAGGTGGATCAAGTGCCAAAAGGTCCATTACAACCACTTGAAATTCCAGAATGGAAGTGGGAGCACATTACCATGAATTTCGTTACTGGTCTTCCCAAGGTTTCTTAAGGCTTAGATGCAATTTGGGTCATTGTTGATAGGTTATTCAAGTCTGCTCATTTCTTACCTATACGAGAAACTTATTCACTTGAACGTTTTGCTCGTATATATATAAATGAGATTGTAAGACTGCATGGTATGTCAGTATCCATAGTTTCTGATTGAGACCCAAGATTCACATCACGATTTTGGGTTTGTTTGCAAAAAGCTATG
Source organism: Panax ginseng (assembly GCA_020205605.1). Taxonomy (NCBI): domain Eukaryota; kingdom Viridiplantae; phylum Streptophyta; class Magnoliopsida; order Apiales; family Araliaceae; genus Panax; species Panax ginseng. The sequence continues at coordinate 90,515,059 of CM035143.1, forward strand.
GGCACAAATTTACGATTTAGTTCGGCATATCATCCTCAAATGGACAGGCAGTCGGAGAGGACTATTCAAACTATTGAAGATCTATTAAGACTCTGTGTCATTCACTTCAAAGGAAGTTGGGACAAGTTCTTGCATGTGGTGGAATTCTCCTACAACAACAGTTATCAAGCAAGTATAAGCATGGCTCTATTCAAGGCGTTGTATGGATGCAAGTGTCGTTCTCCAGTATGCTGGGACGATGTGGGTGAAGCAACGTTGTTGGGACCAGAATTGGTATATATGACTACGAAAAAGATTTAAATGATCCGGTAACGTATAAAAACCTCACAAGATCGACAAAAGAGTTATATTGATCTTTATCGAAGGGACGTGGAATTCAATGTTGGGGAACATGTGTTGTTACGTGTTGCTCCATTGAAGGGAGTTACGAGATTTGGAAAGAGAGGAAAGCTCAATCCTCGATTCATTGTCCCATTTGAAATCCTCGATTGAGTAGGAACTGTGACCTATAGACTCGTCTTACTGCCAAGTATGTCTCGTGTTGATAACTTTTTTCACATATCTATGTTACGTAAATATGTGGAAGACCCGAACCACATTATTGAATTAGAACCAGATGAGATAGCGAAAGATTTAACGTATGAAGAGGTACCTATTAAAATCTTGGATAAGAAGGAACATATTCTACGCTCCAAGGTTATACCTCAAGTCAAAGTTTTGTGGAGAAACCACGATGTTGAGGAAATGACACGGGAGTTAGAATCTGAAATGAAATCAAGGTATCCTCACCTCTTCGACATACCAGGTACGTACACCAACTTCGAGGATGAAATTTCATAAGAAGGGGAGGTTGTAAGACCCCAACTTTTATGAATAAAGATTTAATTTTCTCTAAATAGTATTTTGAATAATAAGGTGTGGATTTGATATAATGTTATAGTTATGGGTAATATTTACAAATTTTTTAAAGTAAGCAAGCTGTCATAAAATATTCGTTTAGTCGGAAAATATTCTTTTTATCAGGGAATATCCATACGACGACACAATCATTGGTGGACCCCGCAATAGAATAATTGTCGGATATAGAAACCGACAAAAATAACATTTTCATAGAATAACGGCAAAACTTTTATCGTTAACTCTTGAAATACCCAGTGATAAAAGTATAGTAATACGTGTGGTTGCATAGTAACACACGGTATTGTACAGTATCTTTGATTATTGATGCTTACGTAAGAAGTCACTCAGTTTTATTTAATTATTGCAACAGTAGTTGCTGCATAGTATCTCATATTATTGATTCAGTTATTGTCACAGTCACCTACAGAATATTTTATATTATTAAATCAATAATTGAGATGACAAAGTTATTCATATTATTATTTGCATTATTGAAAATGTTTAGAAAGTTCTGTCGAGGAAAGGGGTTTGGTCACCTAATTGCGCGCCAATAAGGAGAAGTCCTTATCAGAAAGCCCCCTCTTTCCTGGGAGTGATCTGGTTGTCAATATTGTGAGTTATAATATTAATGATGAATACTTGTAGAAAGATTAAAAATGTGTTAATTGAAGATAAAGTGATTTGTGGTAAATATTTATTCAAACTTTGATATAAATAAGAAGTCTGTTATGGGACATTTGTTGTAAGTTTGGGTTATTCTATGGGACCCATATGTCATCATCTAAGAGTCACTTTCTTCAAATAGTACTTGCCTTTACTAGACATCAAACCACTTGCCGTTTCACATTACAGGTGTCAAACCACTTGTCGTTCCACATTACAGGCGTCGAACCACTTGTCATTTCACATTACAGGCATCGAACCACTTGTCGTTTCACATTACAGGCGTCAAACCACTTGCTTTTTCACATTACAGGCGTCAAACCACTTTTCTTTTCACATTACCAGTCGTCAAGCCACTTGTCTCTTCACATTGCAAGGGATAAGCTAGAAATCTTCTATAAATAGAAGCTTATTTCTTCTTTCATTCTCACCAATTCACTAAGACTCACAAGAGAAAGCTATAGAGAGAGAATCAGAGAGAAAGAAGAAGAGTATTCTGTTACTACACTATTGCAGTATCCAATCTCCTACTATGGTAAGGGGTATTTTTTATTTCATATTCGTAAGGGATATTATTTCTTTCGTATTCGTAAGGGATATTATTTTTGTTCAATATTCGTATGAAATAATATTTTCTTTCATATTCTGTAGTATGTAAGTAATATTATTTCCTTTCATATTCCTAATTCTAAACTTATGTTGATAAGTATTGCTTCTATACTCCTTGAAATTAGTAGAATATCCTTAGAATTTGCGCTTCATCTAGTATCGTTTCACATAAATATTTTTTTGAACATTCTTGTGAAGTTTTAATCTTTTCATACTGGGGTACTATTCATGGGGTACTATTCACAAAGTACTATTCACAGGGTACTAATCACCCGGGATACTATTCATGATAAAAATTGATTTCTTTTCTGTCCGAATTATTTTTACATAAATATTATTCTTGAATTTTACTCCACAAAGCAGTATCATGTTGACAATTTGGACATTCTTGAACTCTGGATAAATTGAATTATAAATCTTTAAAATTTATCCTTTGCTTTCACTTAATTGAATTCTTATATCATTGTCAGCATCCTCATGCTTATATTGTGATGAAAGTCATCTTTGGCCCGTAGTGCATAGATGGACTGTTGATTGGTATGATTGTGACTATGTATCGGTATAATCATGACCATTGGTGATAATAACGAATACCCTTGGCCCGTAGTGCATGAATGATTCGTGGATGTGATAATAATGAATATCCTTAGCCTGTAGTGCATGGATAAAATTGATGATAAACTTTTAAATCATAGAAGATAGTAGATATCATGTTTTATTTGACTCTTCTAATGGATTGCTTGTTCCGCTGCAGTTAAACTTGTTATTTATTATATTCTATCAGTTTAACATTGTTGAAGGCTAACGATAATTTATTCTGCATTATCTTAGTCATAATATTTCTTACTAGGCTAGTTGAGCTCACCCTTTTGCTTTCATTGTTTTCTTCAGGAAATGAGAACGTAGCCTGGACTAGTCGGGGTCCAATGGAGTGATGGTTTGAGATGGTGACTGTAATTGTCCTCACTATTTTATAAAATAGTGTGATAATAATTATAATGAGGACTCCATTTGAGTTTGGATATTGTCTAGAAGACAATATTCGTGTTGAAACTCTCAGCTTATGTAACACGACATTTGTATAATTAAGTTTGTATTTGTATTCTGTACCATGTATACCTATTTTTGGGGCGTCACACTCACAACTTATATTTTTTCGTATTTTACACGACAATTAATAGTTGTATAAATGAAGTTTGTATTTGAATTCTATACCATATATTTGGCTACTCATAATGTGTTGTGTGGACCTATTTGGGGGCGTCACAGTTGGTATCAGAGCTTAGGGATATGATCTCTGGTGGAGATCTGGGATTAGAACTAGGAGGGGAGAAACGAGTAAATCCTTCGCTAGTGTGTCCTACCTAAGCTTATTTGTTATTTAATTGGTCGGTCGGAATATAGGGATAATATGTGGCATGTCAATTTCTTTAATTAACCCTTATTTTGGGGAAGTATTTGAGAATGATATCTAAAACTTTTGACATAAACAATGGAGCACATGAGATCGTTCAGACACCGCCAATCAATAACCAGGATAATGTGCATAAGGAAGGCAATAATCCTCCTGTAAACAACAACACCGACCAAATGATGAACGATGGGATGCTTAGGAGGTTTCTACAATTCATGCAACACTAGACGAGAGAAACTCCTGTTCAAAATGCAGATGAAAACAATGGTAACTCATGGCTAGTCACTGCTAAGCAATTCAAGGAGTTGGGACCGCCGGAGTTTTTGGGAAAGCTAGAGCCACTCAAGGCAGAAGCTTGGATTAAGTAGATCAACAAAATATTTGATGTCTTGGGATGCACAGAGGAGCAAAAGGTTCCCTTCGCCACCTTTATGTTGCATGGAGAGGCAGATTACTGGTAGGAATCTGTAAAGTGTACTCAACTTTCCGCACTTAAGATGTCTTGGGAGAAGTTCTAGGAATTATTCAATGACAAGTATTTTCCAAAAAGTATTCGTCATATGAAGGAGGTGGAATTCATCAAACTGGAACAAAATAATATGACTGTATCATAATACGAGGCCAAGTTTGCAGAGTTATCCCGGTTTGCATCCCAGTTGATGGATAATGAGGAGCGAATGACACGAATATTTCTGAGAGGTTTGAAACCTAAAATTCGTCAATACCTCATTTCTCATAAACTTTTTTTTGTATTCAGATGTTGTGAATAAGGCTCAATTATTGGAGCGAGATAATGAGACTTTTCAAGCAAAAGACAACGACCAACAACACGAGAATAATCATACCAGTGGCAACGGTCATTGGAACAATGATAACCAGCATGGAGGAAATTATCATGCCGAAAATGGTAACCACTTCAATGGTAATCCTAGCCAAGATAATAGAAGAAATGAGTCAACTGAAAATTTCAAAAAAAAAAGATTCAACAATAACAAAAAGACATCGGCACCAGCACCCGTTTCTAAGGAAGGAGAACGACTACCTGTCGTATGCTACAAATGCGGACAAGAGGGACACATCAGTCCAAACTGTACGCAACAACCCAAAGTGTGTTACAATTGTGAAAAGGAAGGTCACTTAGCTTGATTTTGTCATGCAGCAAAGTCAATTCCAGCGGTAATAATGACACCAAAGGCTCTCCCAAACAAGTCAAAGTTGGTGGTTCAAGGGAGAGCGTTTGTCGTGACTTCTCAAAAATCAAGGAATCCGAACAAAGTTTTCACACGTAAGCTAATCATAAACTCTTGTAAAGTCTATACTTTATTCGATACTAGTTCTACCCACTCTTTTATTTCACCTAATTGTGCTCAACGTTTGAACTTGACTCCTGAGAAATTAGACTTTGACTTATCTGTTGAAACTCCATTAGGAGAAACCTTCATTACATCCACTATTTATAAATCTTGTTTGATTCAAATCGGCACCCTCACATTACCTGTTGATCTCATCTTTTTGAAAATATTTGCATTTGATGTAATTTTAGGGATTGATTGGTTAACTACTTATCATGCTAAAATTGATTATTTTCGTAAGGTCGTTAGTTTTCATATTCCTAACCAACCTGTTATGCGAATTCAAGAAACCAAACCACTAAAGTCAATCACTGTCATATCAAGTCTTAAAGCCATTCTTTTATTGAAAAACGGATGTCAAGCTTTCTTAGCCCATGTCACGGATTTAAACAAAAATATTTCAGATTTGAATGATATTTCGGTTGTTAATAAATTTCCTGATGTATTTCCCGAAGAACTTCTTGGCGTACCCCTAGAACGTGAAATCTAATTTTGTATTGACCTTGAACCCGGTACAAAACCCATTTCCAAAACCCCATATCGAATGGTCCTATAGAACTTCAGGAGTTAGAAACCCAACTACAGGAACTATTAGACATTGGTTTCATTCATCCTAGTACATCGCCTTGAGGTGCTCCTCTTTTTTTCGTAAAGAAGAAAGATGGGAGTATGCGACTCTGCATTGACTATCGTTAGTTGAACCATAGCACCATTGAAAATAGGTTTCCGTTACCTCGCATTGATGACCTATTTGACCAAGTGCAAGGTGTTAAATTCTTTTCAAAGATCGATCTTTATTCTGGATATCATCAGTTAATGATTAAAACTATTGACATTCCAAAGACTGCTTTTAAAACTCGATACGGGAATTACGAATTCCTAGTCATTTTTTTTGGATTGACCAATGCCCATGTTGCCTTTGTGGATATGATGAACCATTCAAGGAATATTTGGATCATTTTGTGGTTATCTTTATTGATGACATCCTCATTTACTCCAAAATCCATGAAGATCATGAGCAACACTTGAGGCTGATACTCCAAAATTTTCGTGAAAATAAGCTATATGCCAAGTTGAAGAAATGCGTGTTCTGGCTTGAGGAAGTAGCATTCCTTGGGCACGTGATATCAAAACATGGAATATCAGTTGACCCGGCGAAGATTGAAGCAATACAAAGTTGGGAGCAACCTAAGTTAGTAACTGAAATACGTAACTTTCTGAGCCTAGTTGGTTATTATCGAAGATTCGTGGAAGGATATTCTCGAATCGCCACTCCATTAACTCTGCTGACTCGTAAAGATACAAAGTTCGGATGGAGCGAGGAATGTGAGAAGAGCTTCCAAGAACTCAAGAGGAGACTCATTTTAGCACCTGTTCTGACAATACCATCAGGTTCAGAGGGATTTGTCATCTATAACGATGCTTCAGGCAGAGGTTTAAGATGTGTTCTCATGCAACATGGGAATGTCATAGCCTATGCCTCACGACAACTCAAAGAATATATGAGGAATTATCCTACTCATGATATAGAGTTGGCAGAAGTCGTTTTCGCGCTAAAGATCTGGAGACACTACCTGTATGGGGAGAAGTGGAGATCAATACAGATCATAAAAGCCTCAAATATTTCTTCACCCAAAAAGAACTCAACATGCGACAATGACGTTGGCTTGAGCTATTTAAGGATTACGACCATACCATTCAATACCATCCTGGAAAAGTGAACATAGTAATTGACGCGTTGAGTAGAAGATCATATGCAGGTACGATTGCGATGTTGTTAACTCAAAGATCCATTTGTATGACTTACAAATGATTGAGATAGAGTTAAAAACTCCAGGTACCCACGTGAAGACGACAAATATATGAGTAGAACCAACTTTAATCGATAAAGTTAGAGCTGCTCAAGCAACATACCTAGAGTTGGTACACATGACTATGGAAAAGATTCAAATGATCCAGCAACGTATGCAAACCTCATAAGATCAACAAAAGAGTTATGCTGATCTTCATCGAAGGGATAAGGAGTTCAATGTCGGAGATCATGTATTGTTACGTGTTGCTCCATAGAAAGGAGTTACGAGATTCAAAAAGAGAGTAAAGCTCAACCATCTATTTATTTGTCCATTTGAAATCCTCAATCGAGTAGGAACTGTGGCTTATAGACTCGCCTTACCACCAAGTATGTCTCGTGTTCATAACGTATTTCATATATCTATGCTACATAAATATGTGGAGGACCCAAACCACATTATTAAATTAGAACAAGACGAGAGAGCCAAAGATTTAACATATGAAGATGTACATGTTAAAATCTTGGATAAGAAGAAACATATTCTATGCTCAAAGGTTATACCTCAAGTCAAAGTTTTATGGAGAAACCACGATATTGAGGAAATGACCTGGGAGTTAGAATCTGAAATGAAAACAAGGTATCCTCACCTCTTCGACATACCAGGTACATACATCAATTTCGAGGACGAAATTTCAAAAGGAGGGGAGGTTGTAAGGCCCCAACCTTTTATGAATAAAGATTTAATTTTCTTTAAATATTATTTTGAATAATAATGTATTGATTTGATATAATGCTATAGTTATGGGTGATATGTGCAAATTTTGCAAATTAAGCAAGTTGTCATAAAATATTCATTTGGTCTAGGAATATTCTTTTTATCAGGGAATTTTCGTACGACGAAGCAATCATTGGTAAACCACATAACTGAATTACTGTCGGATATAAAAAGTGACAAAAATAACCTTTTTATAAAAAATAACAGCAAAACTTTTACCATTAACTGTTGAAATACTCGGTGATAAAAGTACAATAATAAGCGTTGTTACACAGTAGCACATGGTATTGCATAATACATCTAATTATTGATGTGACACCCCCAAAATCAGGTATATATCACCCATTTTGAGTCGCCAGATACATGGTACAAAATTTAAATACAACTTCATTTATATTAATCATTAAGTATGTCAGATAGAATCGACCACGATTAATCGTGAGTTTTAATACAAATGTATGTAACTCTCATGGTGCCTCGACCACAACCTTACAATGGTACTTTACATAAAAGTATAGTCAAAAACTGTTTTAGAAATTAAAATATTTGGAAGTGCTCAAGGAAACCTTCATACATGGGAGGCCATGCGTCTAGGTTATAATAGATATCATATGGACACAGAATTATCCTTGGTTGACCCAATAGACCCCAAAGAAAAATGAGAAGATTACTATCATCTTCTTTCCAATGGTGAGGCTTCTCTTGACATATAACTATCTCCACTGTCTCCAAGTGAATATTATATTTCAAAGAAACTCCAAGATCATATAGGTATTGCTCGTAGATATACTTAGCAAGTGGATGCGCACAACCCTGTCTTATGATAACACGAGGTTGTATGTCATTAGACATCTTCTATGATAGTGGCAAAACACCCTTCCAAAGTTGGGTTCACCTCACCCTATTTGATTCACCAAATTTAACTACTAAATGTTGTATAAAATACAACACACTTTTCTATACTGTTTAGGGAGAACCTCCACTGCTAGAGACCACTGTTCTATTCCCCTGTTATTCCCGCTCGACCCGGCAACACTCTTACGGAAACACTCTTATTACCTTAAACGAATTGTGAAGCAGAAAGGGTGAGCACAACTAACCCAGTAAATAATATCATGACTAAAGATAATTAAATTATCAATAGCTTTTATCAATAATAAATTAGAGATTTAGAACATATGGTAGATGATAAAACTTTTCAACCATAGTTGCAGCGGAACGAGCAATCTATTAGAAGAGTCAAATAGACCATAAGGTCTATTATCTTCTCTATGTTAAAAGTCCACCAATAATGTTTTATCCATGTAACATCAATCAACAATTCCCATCCACGATCATGTGAATAACTCATAATCACAATTGTGATTCTAAATTCCTCTTCGTACCCAGGATGAAGATAATTTTCATCACCTGTCTTCACCTGAAATATCAAAAATCATGGTTATACCAAATCACAATTCCTGCTCGTAATCATTAAATCATCTTTGCACTATGGCCAAAGATATTCATTATTATCACATCCATGAATTAATATTTCATTGCTGAGACTCAGCTCATTAAATAATCCACATCATCGAATCATCCCTACACTATAGGCCAAGGATATTCTTTAGTATCACGACCACGAATTATCCATGCACTACGGGCCAAAGATAATCGTGTTTTCATCAACGGTCCTGATCATGCCATACAATAATTCATCTTTGCACCCTTGGCCGAAGAGAATCCATAGCCATAATCATACCAAAAACTGTCCATCAATGTACTACGGGCCAATGAGGACTTTTTCATTAGTATCACAACCACAAATTATCCATGCATTACGAGCCAAAGATAATCGTGTTTTTATCAACGGTCCTTATCATACTATAAAATAATTCATCTTTGGACCCTTGGCCGAAGAGAATCCATAGTCATAATCATACCAAAAATTGTCCATCAATGCACTACAGGCCAATGAAGACTTTTTCCACATCATTTGCACTATTACGGTCATGATTATACCGAATAATCCCTGGTCATAATCATACCAAGTCCATTTATGCACTACAGACCACAGATGACTTTCAACATAATATAAATATGAGGATGATGATAATATTATAAGAATTAATCAAACTAAATCAAGGATAAATATTAAAGACATTAAATTTATCCAGACATTATCAATTACTTAATAAAATCATAATCTAATACTGTTAATATTATAACAATATTTTAATCACTTCTTAAACTTATAAACAATTACATTTAATTGTTTTACACTTTTCCAAATAATGCATTTAATCATTCAAAAATGTCATACTCATAAGATTTCATCACCAATAATCAAATTACTCATCAAAAATCTACATATACCTTATATAGGATTTCCAAGCCATAAAATCCTATTTACCAATTCTTCAACTCCACATAACATATTTAGCTCATATGTTCGTAGCTAAACTATTTTCATGAAAATACCAAATCAGTCCCAAAAATTATTCTTTTCTAGGATTTAGCAGAATATAGTCCCATCTTGAACATATATTTTTCTCAGAATTTTTAAAATTTATTTACTATTTTTCATATGGCTAAAATTGCCGAATATTTAGACATTTATCATAAATTGTACTTTTGTCCAAAAATTTCGAAATTTACAGGGTATACTCCTGTTATATACATGTACTCCCAATAAAAATTTCACCAATTTTGGAGTTAACCACGAGGAGTTATAAGGGTTTACTTTTAAAATAGTATTTTTCCATAAAATCCATAACTCTTAATCTATACAGCCAAAAATCGTCATTTTTGGATACAATCTATAAAACTCATCAAATTATCATTTCAAATTTTTTCAGAATTTTTGAGGGTCAAAAAAATTACGAATCTGCCCCTGGCAGAAACCCTTTTTTAATGAAAATACTATTCGTATGAATACGAAAGATCATTCACCATGCATGTGGTAATCCACATAGACAAGTTATTCCAACAGAATAATAAAGAATGGAATAACAGAAGGATTCACCATGCGTGTGATAGACTACACCAACAGGATATTCCGACAGAATAATAAAGAACGGAATATTAGATGAATTTCACCATGTATGCGGTCCTTCGCATAAACAGGTTATTCCAACATAATAATAAAGAATGGAATAACAGAAGAATTTCACCAAGTATAGGGTAGTCCGCGTATACAGGTTATTCCAACAGAATAATAAATAATAATAATATCCTTTACTGAAATACGACAATTATATCCCCTACCTTAAAAGAAAAAGTATTCCGATTTAGGTAGCGAATATACTTGAAGAAAACTTGCACTACGCTCAAAGCTTTCTTAAACTCTAAAGAAATACAGTTAAGATTATAGAAGAAGAACTCTCTCTATAGTTTCACTCTCTAGAGTTTCAGCGAATTTGTAAGAAATAATGAATGAATGAGTTTCTATTTATAGAAGAATGGATCAGTATAAGAACTAATCCATGAATCGGTCCAGTTTGATTTACTTTAATCGACGGTCCATATTTAAAAGCAAAATCTTTTAAATAAAATATAATATATTCTATTTATAATCTAATAAAACAAATAACTTTATAAAAGTATTCTGCTTTATATAAAAAGATTTTACTATACAAAAACACTATGCAGTAACTATGAAATACTATGCATAATAAAATATAATATATTCTATTTATAGAATAACTTTATAAAAATATTACATTTTATATAAAAAAAATTTACTATGCAAACACTATGCATAATAAAATATAATATATTCTATTTATAGAATAACTTTATAAAAGTATTCAGTTTTATATAAAAAGATTTTACTATGTAAAATACTATGCATAATAGAATATAATATATTCTATTTATAGAATAACTTTATAAAAGTATTATGTTATATATAAAAAGCTTTTCTGTTTTATTACATTAATAATACCAATAAAACAAAACTGAGTGCCTTATTACGTAAGCATCAATAATCAATACCATGTGCTACTATAAAACCACGCGTATTACTGTAATTTTAACACCATGTGTTTCAATAGTTAACGGTAAAACTTCCGCCGTTATTTTCATAAAAAAAATTTTGTCGTTTTCTCAATCCGATAATAATTCTGTTGTGGGGTCCACCAATGATTGTATCGTCGTACGGATATTCCCCGACAAAAAGAATATTCCCCGACACAACGAATATTTTATATCAACTTGCTTACTTTGCAAAAAAAAATAATTTCACATATTACCCTTAACTTTAAACTTTTATCAATTTAACTATTTACCAAAATAGAAAAATTGAATATTTTTATTTCATAAAATTCGGGGTCTCACAATCACCCCTCCTTATGAAATTTCACCCTCGAAATTTACGTACGTACCTGATATCCGAAGAGATGAGAATACCCTGCTATCTTTTCGGATTGTACCTTCCCGGTTATATCCTCTGTATCATGATTTTTCCATTGCTCATCTATTGTATTTCAGATATCATTCTAAAATATATCTTCAAAACAAAGGTTAATTGACATATCACAATTTGTCAACTTATCAAGTAAACAATTTCAGCTAAGGTAAGTCACACACTAGCAAAGTATATAACTCGTCTTTCCCCTCCTAGTTCTAGACACTTATCTCTGCCAGCGACCATATCCCTAAGCTCTGATACCAAATTTGACGCCCCCAAAATTAGGTATACATCACCCATTCTGAGTCGCCAGATACATGGTACAAAATTTAAATACAACTTCATTTATACAACTGTTGAGCTGTCGTATAGAATACGACCACCGTTAACTGTGAGTTTTAATACAAATGTATGTAACTCTCATGGTGCCTTGACTACAACCTTACAATGGTACTTTACATAAAAGTATAGTCAAAAACTGTTTTAGAAATTAAAATCTTTGGGAAGTGCTCAAGGAAACCTTCGTACATGGGAGGCCATGCGTCTAGGTTATAATAGATATCATATGGCCACAGAATTATCCTTGGTTGACCCAATAGACCCCAAAGAAAAATGAGAAGATTACTATCATCTTCTTTCCAATGGTGAGGCTTCTCTTGATATATAACTATCTCCACTGTCTCCAAGTGAATATTATATTTCAAAGAAACTCCAAGATCATATAGGTAGTGCCCGTAGATATACTCAGCAAGTGGATGCGTACAACCCTGTCTTATGATAACACAAGGTTGTATGTCATTAGACATCTTGTATGATAGTGGCCAAACACCCTTCCAAAGTTGGGTTCACCTCACCCGATTTGATTCACCAAATATAACTACTAAATGTTGTATAGAATACAACACACTTTTCTATACTATTTAGGGAAAACCTCCATAGCTAGAGACCACTGTTCTATTCCCCTGTTATTCCCGCTTGACCCAGCAACACTCTTATTACCTGAAAGGAATTGTGAAGCAGAAAGGGTGAGCACAACTAGCCCAGTAAAGAATATCATGACTAAAGATAATTAAATTATCAATAGCTTTCATCAATAATAAATCAGAGTTTTAGAACATATGGTAGATAATAAAACTTTTTAACCATAGTTGCAGCGGAACGAGAAATCCATTAGAAGAGTCAAATAGACCATAAGGTCTATTATCTTCTCTATGTTAAAAGTCCACCAATAATGTTTTATCCCTGTAACATCAATCAACAATTCTCGTCCGCGATCATGTGAATAACTCATAATCACAATTGTGATTCTAAATTCATCTTCGCATTTGTGGGGCGAAGATAATTTTCATCACCGTCTTCACACCGAAAACATAAAAATCATGGTTATACCAAATCATAATTCCTGCACGTAATCATTAAATCATCTTTGCACTACGGCCAAAGATATTCATTATTATCACATCCATGAATTAATATTTCATTGCTGAGACTTAGCTCAATAAATAATCCACATCATCGAATCATCCTTACACTACAGGCCAAGGATATTCTTTAGTATCACGATCACGAATTATCCATGCACTACGGGCCAAAGATAATCTTGTTTTCATCAACAGTCCTGATCATGCCATAAAACAATTCATCTTTGCACCCTTGGCCGAAGAGAATCCATAGCCATAATCATACCAAAAACTGTCCATCAATGCACTACAGGCCAATGAGGACTTTTTCATTAGTATCACAACCACAAATTATCCATGCACTACGGGCCAAAGATAATCATGTTTTTATCAACGCTCCTGATCATGCTTTAAAATTATTCATTTTTGCACCCTTGGCGGAAGAGAATCCATAGCCATAATCATACCAAAAATTGTCCATCAATGCACTACGGGCCAATGAAGACTTTTTCCGCATCATTTGCAACATTACGGTCATGATTATACCGAATAATCCCTGGTCATAATCATACCAAGTCCATCTATGCACTACAGGCCACAGATGACTTTCAACATAATATAAATATGAGGATGATGACAATATTATAAGTATTAATCAAACTAAATCAATGATAAATATTAAAGACTTTAAATTTATACAGACATTATCAATTACTTAATAAAATCATAATCTAATACTGTTAATACTATAACAATATTTTAATCACTTCTTAAACTTATAAACAATTACATTTAATTGTTTTACACTTTTCCAAATAATGCATTTAATCATTCAAAAATGTCATACTCATAAGATTTCATCACCAATAATCAAATTACTCATCAAAAATCTGCATATACCATATATAGGATTTCCAAGCCATAAAATTTTATTTACCAATTCTTCAACTCCACATAACATATTTAACTCATATGTTCGTAACTAAACTATTTTCATGAAAAATACCAAATCAGTTCCAAAAATTATTCTTTTCTGAGATTTAGCAGAATATAGTCCCATCTTAAACATATATTTTTCTCAGAATTTTTAAAATTTATTTACTATTTTTCATATGGCTAAAATTGCCGAATATTTAGACATTTATCATAAATTGTACTTTTGTCCAAAAATTTCGAAATTTACAAGGTATACTCTTGTTATATACATGTACTCCCAATAATAATTTCACCAATTTTAGAGTTAACCACAAGGAGTTATGAGGGTTTACTTTTAAAATAGTATTTTCCCATAAAATTCATAACTCTTAATCTATACATCCAAAAATCGCCATTTTTGGACACAATCTAGAAAACTCATCAAATTATCATTTCAATTTTTTCCAAAATTTTTGAGGGTTAGAAAAATTACGAATTTGCCCCTGGCAGAAACCCCTTTTTAATGAAAATACTATTCGTATGAATACGAAGGATAATTCACCATGCATGTGGTAATCCATATTAACATGTTATTCCAACAGAATAATAAAGAATGGAATAACAGAAGGATTCACCATGCGTGCGATAGACTACACCAACAGGATATTCCGACAGAATAATAAAGAATGGAATATTAGAAGAATTTCACCATGTATGCGGTACTTCGCATAAACAGGTTATTCCAACATAATAATAAAGAATGGAATAACAAAATAATTTCACCAAGTATAGGGTAGTCCGCGTATACAGGTTATTCCAACAGAATAATAAATAATAATAATATCCTTTACGAGTACGACAATTATATCCCCTACCTTAAAAAGAAAAGTATTCCGACTGGTAGGGCGAGAATATACTTGAAAAAAACTTGCACTACGCTCAAAGCTTCCTTAAACTCTAAAGAAATACACCCAAGATTATAGAAGAAGAACTCTCTCTATAGTTTCATTCTCTTGAGTTTCAGCAAATTCGTAAGAAATAATGAATGAATGAGTTTCTATTTATAGAAGAATGGACTGCATAGTAACTAATCCATGAACGGTCCAGATTGATTTACTTTAATCTGACGGTCTATATTTAAAGCAAAATATTTTAAATAAAATATAATATATTCTATTTATAATCTAATAAAACGAATAACTTTATAAAAGTATTCTGTTTTATTTAAAAAGATTTTACTATGCAAAACACTATGCAGGCACTATGCAACACTATGCATAATAAAATATAATATATTCTATTTATAGAATAACTTTATAAAAGTATTCTATTTTATATAAAAAGATTTTACTATGCAAATACTATGCAAACACTATGCAAACACTATGCATAATAAAATATAATATATTCTATTTATATAATAACTTTATAAAAGTATTCTATTTTATATAAAAAGATTTTACTATGCAAAACACTATGCATAATAGAATATAATATATTCTATTTATAGAATAACTTTATAAAAGTATTTTATTTTATATAAAAACTTTTCTCGCTTTTATTACATTAATAATACCAATAAAACAAAAACCGAGTGACTTATTACGTAAGCATCAATAATCAATACAAAGGTGCTACTATACAACCACGCCAGACATCGTACTTTTAACACTGCAGTTTTCAACAGATTAACGGTAAAACTTCCGCCGTTATTTTCTTAAAAATATTTTGTCGCTTTTCTCGATCCGATAATAATTACATTGTGGGGTCCACTAATGATTGTACCGCAGTCATTTGCGGATATTCCCCGACAAAAAGAATATTCCCTTCCAATCTAATATTTTATATCAACTTGCTTACTTTTTACAAAAAAAAAATAATTTCACATATTACCCTTAACTTTAAACTTTTATCAATTTAACTATTTACCAAAATAGAAAAATTGAATATTTTTATTTCATAAAATTCGGGATCTCACAATCACCCCTCCTTATGAAATTTCGCCCTCGAAATTTACGTACGTACCTGATATCCGAAGAGATGAGAATACCTTGCTTTCTTTCTTTTCAGGATTGTACTTCCCAGCTTATATCCTCTCAGATCATGATTTTTCCATTCCTCATCTCCTGTATTTCAGATATCATTCTAAAATATATCTTCAAAACAAAGGTTAATTGACATATCACAATTTGTCAACTTATCAAGTATACAATTTCAGCTAAGGTAAGTCACACACTAGCGAAGTATATAACTCGTCTTTCCCCTCCTAGTTCTAGACTCTTATCTCCGCCAGCGACCATATCCCTAAGCTCTGATACTAAATGTGATGCCCCCAAAATTAAGTATACATCACCCATTCTGAGTCGCCAGATACATGGTACAAAATTTAAATACAACTTCATTTATATTAATCGTTGAGTCGTCAGATAGAATACGACCACCACGCTAATCGTGAGTTTTAATAAAATGTATGTAACTCTCATGGTGCCTCGACCACAACCTTACAATGGTACTTTACATAAAAGTATAGTCAAAAACTGTTTTAGAAATTAAAATCTTTGGGAAGTGCTCAAGGAAACCTTCGTACATGGGAGGCCATGCGTCTAGGTTATAATAGATATCATATGGCCACAGAATTATCCTTGGTTGACCCAATAGACCCCAAAGAAAAATGAGAAGATTACTATCATCTTCTTTCCAATGGTGAGGCTTCTCTTGATATATAACTATCTTCACTGTCTCCAAGTGAATATTATATTTCAAAGAAACTCCAAGATCATATAGGTAGTGCCCGTAGATATACTCAGCAAGTGGATGTGCACAACCTTGTCTTATGATAACATGAGGTTGTATGTCATTAGACATCTTGTATGATAGTGGCCAAACACCCTTCCAAAGTTGGGTTCACCTCACCCTATTTGATTCACCAAATATAACTACTAAATGTTGTATAGAATACAACACACTTTTCTATACTGCTTAGGGAGAACCTCCACAGCTAGAGACCACTGTTTTATTCTCCTGTTATTCCCGCTCGACCCGGCAACACTCTTACGGCAACACTCTTATTACCTGAAAGGAATTGTGAAGCAAAAAGGGTGAGCATAACTAGCCCAGTAAAGAATATCATGACTAAAGATAATTAAATTATCAATAGCAATCATCAATCATAAATCAGAGATTTAGAACATATGGTAGATGTGACGCCCCCAAAATAGGTATACATCACCCATTCTGAGTTGTCAATACATGGTACAGAAATAACTACAACTTTATTATTACAACAGTAAAACTGTGAGTTTGAATACAAATATTATCTTCTAGACAATATCTATACTCAAATAAATCCTCATCACATTTATTGATACATTATTTTACAAAAATGGTGAGGACTACTAAACAACTCTCTCTAGAACCTTCATTCCATACCCCAGACTACGTACTCACTATATTCTCGCCTCCGAGAAGAAAAATGGAACAAAAAGGAAAAGGGTGAGCTCAACTAGCCCAAGAAGAATATTATGACTAAGATAATATACAACAAATTATCGTTAGTCTTCAACAGGAAAAATCTAATAGAATACAATAGACAACAAGTTTTAAATCAATATTCGCAATGAAAATAATAATTCATTAGAAGAGTTAAGTAGAGAATGCAAACTACTATATTCTATGTATGAATTTAAAAGTTCATCATCTATCTTTTATCCTGTAACATCAATCAATATATATCTCGAATCAAATATTCATCTTTTGCACTACAGCCAAAGATATTCATCGATTGGTCATGTTCATCTAAACACTGCTTCATCTTTTGCACTACACGGCCAAAGACATTCATCGAAATTCATTCATCTTTGCACTACAGCCAAAGATATTCAATAATATCATCATTTAAGATTGAGGATGATGAAAATATTTTTAAAAGAAACGAATCCAAAACAAAATGACAAGGATTAAGGATTAATGATTCGTACTTTGTTTTATCCATGTCCAAGAAAATACCTCAAAATAATCATAGTGGTGTAAAATTCAAGAATGATCAAAATATGGATACAATCAAAGCTAGTATCCACAATAGATATTTTAGACGAAAGGGAAAATTTTCATTTTTTCGATGAATAAGGTCAGATTCGTGAATAATGTCAGATATCGTGAATAGTGCCGTATACGTGAATAGTAACTCCGACACCAAAAGTTCCAAATTTGATAAAAACTTCAAATCAATATTTCAGCATAATGATATTGAAGAAATAATATCATTACAAAAAAAATAATATCCCTTACCTCGAAAGATTATTACTTCTAGCTGGAATACTGGGTATAGTGCTGAAGGGAACTTGCACCGTATAACAATACTCAAAGTATCAAAATCCTCACAAGAATACGCTCAATATATAGAGAGAAATAGAGAAAACTTGGGTTTACGTGTAATTTTCAATTCTAACCTAAGCACCCTATTTATAGGAAAATGCTTAGAACACCAAAGCAGAAAATTTAATATAATATTATTATATAATTTAAATTTTCCTATGCCATCCTTTGTAGAACTGAATTCAGCCACCCTTAAAGCCCACAATAATGACAAAAACAAAAAAAAACGTTTTTGTTATTAAAAATAATTAAAACTTTCAAAAATTAATTATTTCGGAGCTTCGGAACTTCAATAATTCATAATAAATAGCCCTTTTGTCGGAAAAATTCGAAACACGCGACTTTTCATATGAAATTCCATTATCTACAACTTTGAAGAAGGAAATGTTTCCAAATTCCAAACAGAAATTGACCGAAATTCATAAACGGGCGATTTTACAAGCTATAATCAAATTTCAGTCAATAAATGGGTCCACAGATATGCTTAACATGTTTTTAACATTTATTGCAACAAAAATACTCTTTCTCCTCGTATACTCATATATCCCACATTCATTGTAAAAATATCACCATTATTATATTATTAAAATATAATAATATATTTAAATGAATTATTTTATCAGAAAAAGATAAAATTTCAATTTTCAACAATTGTCACATTAAAAATTTTCTCCATCTATATCCTTATAAAATCAATATTTTCCTCATCATATGAATCAATAATTAATTATTCACAAATAATATTACGTAATCACAATATTGACAACCGAGCATTCTTAGGAAAGAGGGGCTTTCAATAAGAATTTCTCTTTCTTGGCGCGCCGCAATTAGGTGACCAAACCTCTCCTTAGATGTAACTTTCTAGACATTGCCAATAATGTTATCTAATAATATTATTCAGATAATATGAATTATTACTTCGATAATGAAAAATCTTGTGTAATGACAATTATTGAAACAACAAGTAATATAAAATATCAACACAACAATTATTGAAAATAAAATATCGAATAAGAATTACTATAACAATTATTGTGTAGTGCCTTCACGTAAGAATCAATAATTGGTGCAATACCGTAATGCTATCGTGTTAAACCACGGGTATTTTAACAAAGATAATTGAAACAACTACGCCAAGTATTTTTAAACAACTTATATTTTTCGCTTTCTTCATCCAATCGCTTTTAAGCATGGGGCCCACAAAAGATCGCTATGCAGTCGCATTTAATATTCCCAACAAAGAAGAATATTCCACGACCAAACGAATATTCCCCGACAACAATGAATATTTTATAACCACTTGCTTATTTTGAAATATTTACGTATTTTACCCATAACTATCCACATTAATCAAATCAACTCTTACTATTTCAAAATAATAATTAGAGGAAATTAAATTTCATTTATTAATTATTTGGGGTCTTACAACCTCCCCTCCTTATGAAATTTCGTCCTCGAAATTGACATACATACCTGGTGTTTCAAAAAGGTGAGGATACCTCGCTTTCATTTCCGTTTCCAATTCCCAGGTCATTTCCTTTATAGCATGGTTCCTCCACAAAACTTTAACTTGTGGTATGACCTTCGTGCGTAGGACATGCTCCTTCCTATCCAAGATCTTGACAGGTACCTCCTCATACGTTAAGTCTTCGGCTATCTCGTCCGGTTCTAACTCTATAACGTGGTTCGGGTCTTTCACATATTTACGAAGTACATATATGTGAAACACATTATGAACACGAGACATACTCGGAGGTAACGCGAGTCTATAGGCTACATTTCCTACTCGATCAAGAATTTGAAATGGACCAATAAATCGTGGATTGAGCTTTCCTCTCTTTCCAAATCTTGTAACTCCCTTCCATGGAGCAACTTGCAATAATACATGATCCCCTATACTAAATTCCACGTCCTTTCGATGAAGATCCACATAACTCTTTTGTTGATCTTGTGCCGTTTGTATACGTTGTCGAATTATTTGGATCTTTTCGGTAGTCATACGTACTAACTTGGGTCCCAACAATGTTGCTTCACCCACCTCATCCCAACATATTGGAGAGCGACACTTTCGTCCATATAATGCTTCAAATGGAGCCACACCTATACTTGCCTGATAACTGTTATTGTAGGAGAATTCCATCAATGGTAAATACTTATCCCAACTGCCCTTGAAGTCTAGGACACAGAGTCTTAATAGATCTTCAAGAGTTTGAATAGTCCTCTCTGATTGTCCGTCCATTTGAGGATGGTATGCCGAACTGAATCGTAAATCCGTGCCCATATCTTTTTGCAAGCTAACCCAAAATCTTGAAGTGAATCTTGGGTCACGATCCGAAACTATGGATACTGGCATGCCATGCAACCTCACAATCTCATTTACATACATACTAGCAAGACGTTCAAGGGAATAAGTCTCCCGTATCGACAATAAATGAGCAGACTTGCTTAATCTATCAACAATAACCCAAATAGTATTGATGCCTTGAGAAACCGTAGGAAGACCCGTAACGAAATCCATAGTAATGTGTTCCCACTTCCATTTTAGAATCTCAAGTGGTTGCAATGGACCCTTTGGCACTTGATGCTCCGCCTTTACACGTTGACAAGTTAAACATGTTGAGATAAACTTTGCAATCTCTCTCTTCATATTGTTCCACCAAAATGTATGTCGAAGATCACGATATATTTTGGTACTTCCAGGATGGATTGCAAATGGTGTATTGTGTGCCTCCATCATGATCTTGTACTTCAAATCAGAGTCGTTAGGAACACAAAGTCTGGAGTGGCCTCGAAGTATTCCCTCTTCATCGATTCTCGCTTCCGGAATAGCACCCTCTTGTACTTTCTTCTTCATATGCATCAACTCCGGATCGGTGGCTTGAGCAACCTTAACTTTTTCTATTAAAGTTGGCTCTATACGTATACTTGACATCATCGCACTCGTTCCTGCATATGATCTTCTACTCAACGTGTCAGCTACCACGTTTGCTTTTCCATGATGGTATTGAATAGTGTGATCGTAGTCTTTTAATAGCTCGAGCCAACGTCGCTGCCGCATGTTGAGTTCTTTTTGAGTGAAGAAATATTTGAGGCTTTTATGGTCTGAATATATCTCCACTTTCTCCCCGTATAGATAGTGCCTCCAGATCTTTAGCACGAAAATGACTGCTGCCAATTCTAGATCATGAGTAGGATAATTCCTCTCATATTCTTTAAGTTATCGCGAGGCATAGGCTATGACTTTCCCACGTTGCATGACAACACATCCTAACCCTTTGCCCGAAGCATCATTGAGATAACAAATCCATCCGAACCGGATGGTATTGTTAGAAACAGTCTTTGAAATTAGTCTCCTCTTAAGCTCTTGGAAACCCTTCTCGCAATCTTCGCTCCATACGAATTTTGTATCCTTCCGATTTAGCTGAGTTAATGGAGTAGCGATTCGAGAAAACCCTTCCACGAATCTCCGATAATAACCAGCTAAGCCCAGAAAACTACGTACTTCAGTCACCGACTTCGGTTGCTCCCAACTTTGTATTGCTTCAATCTTCGTTGGATCAACAGATACTCCATATTTCGACACCACGTGCCCAAGGAATGCTACTTCCTCAAGCTAGAATTCACATTTCTTTAACTTGGCATAAAGCTTATTTTCACGAAGCCTTTGGAGTACCAGCTTCAAATGGTGCTAATGATCTTCACGGTTTTTGGAATATATGAGGATGTCATCAATAAAGACAACAACGAATTGATCCAAATAATCCTTGAATACTCGGTTCATCATATCCATGAAAGCCGCAGGAGCATTAGTCAATCCAAAAGACATGACTAAGAATTCATAATGCCCATACCGAGTTCTGAAGGCAGTCTTTGGAATATCCTCAGTTCTAATTTTCAGCTGATGATATCCAGAACGAAGATCGATTTTTGAAAAGAATTGTGCTCCTTGCAACTGGTCAAATAGGTCATCAATACGAGGTAGAGGATACATATTCTTTATGGTGACATGGTTTAATTCCCGATAGTCAATACAAAGTCGCATACTCCCGTCTTTCTTCTTTACGAATAAGACAGGAGCACCCCAAGGAGATGTACTAGGACGAATGAAATCGATGTCCAACAACTCCTGTAGTTGGACCTTTAACTCCTGAAGTTCAATAGGAGCCATTCGATATGGGGTTTTAGAAATGGGCTTTGTACCAGGTTCAAGATCAATAAAGAATTCAACTTCACGTTCTGAGGGTAGACCGGGAAGTTCTTCAGGAAATACATCAGGAAAGTCAATAACAACAGGAATATTATTCAATTTTGACGTGTCTTTATTCAAATCCATAACATGAGCTAAGAAAGCTTGACATCCGTTTTTCAATAAACGAATAGCTTTATGATTAGATATGACAGTGATTGATTTTAATGGTTTAGTTGCCTGAATTCGAACAACAGGTTGATTAGGAATATGAAAACTAACAACCTTATGAAAACAATCAATTTTGGCATGATGAGTAGTTAACCAATTAATCCCTAAAATCACATCAAAAGCAGGTATCTTTAAAGAGATAAGGTCAACATGTAAGGTAAGGGTGCCAACTTGGATTAGACAAGATTTATAAATAGTGGATGTGATGAGAGTTTCGCCTAACGGAGTCTCCATAGATAGGTCAAAGTCTAATTTCTCCGGAGTCAAGTTTAAACGTTGAGCACAAGCAGGAGAGATAAATGAATGGGTAGCACCGGTATCAAGTAAGGTATAAACTTTGTAAGAATTTATAAATAGCTTACTCGTGATCACCTCGTTTGGGTTCCTCATATTTTGACCAGTCACAACAAACGCTCTTCCAAGAACCGTTGGCTTTGACTTTTCTGGGACAGTCTTTTGAGTCACCGTCCCCGCTGAATTAGGTTTCGTTACCATACAATCTCGAGCGATATGTCCTTTCTTTCCACAATTATAGCATACCTTGAACTGTTGTGGGTAGTTTGGACTAATATATCCCTCTTTCCCGCATTTATAGCATATGACCGGTGGTCGTTCTCCTCCCTTAGAACCAGTTGTTGCCGGTAGTGTCGTCTTCACATGGTCGTTGTTAAATCTCCTCTTTTTAAAATCTCCTCCTGACTCGCTTCTTCTATTTTCATGGCCATGATTACCACCAGAGTGGTGGTTACGATTTTGTCCATCTTTTTCTTTCTCCGCTGGTTATCGTTGTTTTGTTGATTGCTATCTCCTAGATGATCCTCGATTGTGGTCCCTCGGTTGACCAGTACTCGTTATCTCGCTTCTAACAATTGAGCCACATTAACAATATCTCGAATAGAGAGAAAATTTATGAGAGATAAGATCTTTGTCAGTATGTCGGGTTTCAAACCTCTCGTAAACATCCGCCATCATCGCTCCTCATTCTCCACCAAATGAGGTGCAAACCTGGATAATTCTGCAAACTTTGCCTCGTATTGAGATACCGTCATGTTATTCTGCTCCAGTCTAATAAACTCCACTACCTTCATATGATGAACACTTTCAGGAAAGTATTTGTCATTAAATAGTTTCTAAAATGTCTTCCAAGACATGCTGAGTGCGGCTGGATGGGTACGCTTCACAGACTCCCACCAGTAATCTGCCTCGTCACGGAACATAAAGGTGGCGAATGGAACCTTCTGTTCCTCCGTGCATCCCAAGACATCGAATATCTTGGTAATTTTCTTGACCCATGTTTCCGCCATGATCGGATCTGGCTTTCCCTTAAATTTTGGTGGTTCCAACTCTTTGAACTGCTTGGCTGTGACAACCCGTGAATTGCTATTTATAGAATAACTTTATAAAAGTATTATGTTTTATATAAAAAGTTTTTCTGTTTTATTACATTAATAATACCAATAAAACAAAACAGAGTGACTTATTACGTAAGCATCAATAATCAATACCGTGTACTACTATACAACCACGCCAGACATCGTACTTTTTAACCGGTGTTTCAACAGCTTAACGGTAAAACTTCCGCCGTTATTTTCATAAAAATATTTTTGTCGTTTTCTCAATCCGACAATAATTCCGTTGTGGGGTCCACCAATGATTGTACCGTCGTACGGATATTCCTCGGCAAAAAATTCACATATTACCCTTAACTTTAAACTTTTATCAATTTAACTATTTACCAAAATAGAAAAATTGAATACTTTTATTTCATAAAATTCGGGGTCTCACAATTGATTCTTACGTAAGAAGTCACTCAGTTTCATTCAATAATTGTCACAGTAGTTGTTGCATAGTATCTCTCATATCATTGATTCAATAATTGTTACAGTAACATCTGTACAATATTTTATATTATTTGAATAATATTATTAGTTAGCATTATTGGTAATGTCTAGAAAGTTCTGTCGAGGAAAGGGGTTAGGTTATATAATTGCACGCCAATAAGGATAAATCCTTATCGAAAAGTCCCCTCTTTCCTGTGAATGATTTGGTTGTTAATAGTGTAACCTTATAATATTAATTGTGAATAATTATTGTGTGGTGGATATTGGTTCAATTTTGATATAAATGAAGGAATTTAGCATGAAACAATTTTTGAAAGTTTGGCATATTTTTTATGAATTCACAATTATCTTCTCCGATAAAATATTCATTCAAATATATTACTATAATATTTCATTATAATAGTATAATGTGATAATATAATAGTATAATTTTTATAATTTAAATGGTAATACTATTATAATAATATATAATTTTCAGCATGTGAATAAAAGTGGAGTGAATGTTATCATTTTTATTTTGAATTCTTTTTTTTCAAACTTTACGTGCATTTATTTTGGGGGTTATAGTGGAGTCTTTCTCCTGCTATTCTTTTGTTCCAAAATTATGGGCCCTTAGCCATTGGAAAATGAGAGGTTAGGCAGAGAAGAAATTTAAAGTTAGGCGGAGAAGGAAAAAAGGAAAAGTTAAGCAGATTCATTTATTTTTTTCATCCGTGCTGCACTATAAGGGGGGGGGGGGGGGTGTAACTCGACTTCCTAAACACATAAAAAATAACAAACATTCCTACTACAATATTGTGAGTATTTTTTTTAGTATAAGAATACTTTGAGTGTAGCTTTTAGTGCAAAATTTTCTAAGGATAATATCCGATATTCCAAGTCAGATCTAGTTTCTTCTAAGGTAAATGATATTATTTTATTTCAATACTCGTAAGAAATATCATTTTCTTTCATACTCCATATTATGTAAGTGATACTATTTCATTTAATATTCCTAAATTTTATACTTACTATGATAAGTATTGCTTCTATAATTCCTGAAATGATTAGAAATTTCTTAAGGTTTGCGCTTCTTCTAATTTCATTTCACTGGAATATTGGTCTGAACTTTCTTATTAAATTTTAATCTTTTTATGTCGGGGTACTATTCATACAGTACTATTCATGGGCACTATTCATACGGTACTATTCATGAGTACTATTCATAACATAATTTAATTTTCTTTTCTGTCCAAATTATTTTTGATACATGAATATCATTCTTGAATTTTACTCCACAATTAGTTATCGTATCGACAATTTGGACATTCTTGAACTCAGGATAAATTAAATTATAAATCTCTAATATTTATCCTTGATCTCACTTGATTGATTCTTCATATCATTGTCATCATTCTTATGCTTATATTATGGTAAAATTTATCTTTGGCCCGTAGTGCAAAGATGGACTGTTGATTGGTATGATTAAGACCATGAATTGTGTACTTGTATAATCATAACCTTTAATGTTACAGATAAAGGTTTGTGGTAAAAGTCCTCTTTGGCCCGTAGTGCATAGATGGAAAAGTGTTTGACATAATCATGACTACTGGTGATATAAACGATTATCTTTGGCCCGTAGTGCATAGATAATTCGTTAATTGGAAATAATTATTGATTGGTGTTAAATGGATAAAATATCGATGATGGATTTTTAAATCATAAAATATAGTAGACATCATGCTCTATTTGACTCTTCTAATGGATTGATGTTTCCGCTGCAGTTGTTGATCTAACACTTGTTGTATATTGTATTCTATCAGATTTTTCCCTATTGAGGACTAAAGATAATTTGTTCTACATTATCTTAGTCATAATATTCTTTACTGGGCTAGTTGAGCTCACCCTTTTTCTATTGGTTCCATTGTTCTTCTTAGGAGACGAGAATGTAGCTGGGACTAGTCTAGGAGTGGAGTAAATGGTCGAAGATGCTTATTATAGTAGTCATCTCTATTTTGTAAAATAGTGTGACAATTATTGTAATAAGGACTTTATTTGAGTTTGGATATTGTCTACGAGACAATATTTGTATTGAAACTCAGAGCTTATGTTTTGTCGTATTTTGCACGACAATTAATAGGTGTATAAATAAAGTTTGTATTTGAATTTTGTACCATGTATTTGGCGACTCAAAATGGGTTGTGTGGACCTATTTTGGGGGCGACACATTCTAACACTCAATCCATATCTAAATAATGCTCCAAAGTCTCAGTCTTCATATAAAATACATAGTCAATCACCCAATTATTGTACTCATGTTAATATAAAAGAAATCTGTTTGACACTTTCTTATTCTATATCCATCAGAACATCAAATTTATGACACCCCCAAATCCAGGCACTCGAATTTCCCACAGATTTGATGTTCACTCCCCAAAATAAATAACATTTATCTACCTATAGTAAAGATGACAACACAATTTAAATAGAAATCCTACCAATAAAGGGTTATAACAACTTAAACAAATAAATCCCGAGTTATCTAACCTTAATACATCAAATACGAAAATATCATAAACAAATAAGTCTTAAACATCACATCATAAGTCTTAACATAATCATTCTGAAATACTAAATAAGTCTTCTTCATTTGCTTCCTTTGCCCTTACTTGTGGATGGCTCATCAACTCTTTCAATCTTAGCTGCAATGTTATTATGCAAGGGTGAGAACAATTGTCTACAAGTTTAACAATGGTAATAATAATAACATGCGAATAAACAATGGATAGTGAACAAAAGAAAGCTCGGCTTTTGAATCAAGATTAGACCATGAATCAAAAGTACATCTGAGGGTCACTAGACCATGAACTATGTCCCAAGTTATCAAGTGTTTCTACTTTAAACCTTTAACAGTCGTAAGACTATATGAACCTTACTTCTTGTACTTAAGGGGATCAACCCTTAGTACCATGTATGTGCACAACATCTTAACGCTATCACATAATATAATCCCTTGTAGCAGGGTTTTTCATCTCAACTTTGACATTAGAGTCTGCACCAAAGGAAGTTTGGTTTGGATTGATTTCTAGGGTAATTTAGAGTTCAACAATCATCAACTAAGGATTAGTTGATTCAATAAGGATTTAATAATCATTCAAGAGCTCGTTAACAACATAATGTTATAAAGGGATACAATAGCAGTGATAGAATACCGTTGAATCATAAGTAGGTAAGCATCATATATCAAAGTTATGCTTTCATAAAGAATTAGAAGACTTAAACAAAATATAGACATTGATTACTATAACAAACCTTGCTTGAATAATAATAAGTTAAGGTTAATCTTTCTCGATAATGTAGAGTTAGAAAAACTTGCACAACTATAATCAAGTTGGAGATAAAGAACTTGCTCAATGATAACATAAAAAATAAGAACTTGCTCAACGATCGCAGTGCAGACTCAACGATTATAAAAGACTACCTCAACGAACATATATAGTGCTACCTCGACGATCGTAGTCCTCTGAAGGAACACACTAGCTCAAGAAGAGCTAAGGCCAATTCAGTACATTCCACATCATTTAAATTCGTGGAGCCAAGCAGAACTTAACACATACCCCACTTAGCAGATCGAGAGGAGGGAAGTTACAAGTACAACTTGAAAATATCTTTTTGAAATCAGAAATTCAAAAAGCTTATTCCTCGTTCTCCCTCTCTCTACCAGCAGAAACCCTATCTTTTAAAATCGCTCAACCATCCTCAATGCAAAGAAATCAATGGCATCTTCAAATGACATCACTAGTTATCGACTCTGTTTCGATGAGTTCAAGACAGCTGATCCCAAATTTCACAAAACGTTATCTCTGATAAAGAAAGTTGGTCTTGAAGAAGCTCTGGGTACAAGCACATGGATCTACCCTAAGTTGATAAAAGAGTTCTACAGAAATGGAACATTTGAGAATGATGTCCTCACCACAAGGGTCAATGATGTGGAAATCAAACTCAGAACGGAGGATATAAACCTAGCCCTATGTTTCAAATCGAAATGATTTCCATTCATACAAGTCATCGATTTCCATGAAGGATTAAAGAGGATGCATCACAAGAAGTTTCTGACTGTCAAAGGGTACAAAAAGAAAGAGTTCGCCCAAAGATATGAATTTTTGGCTGACATTATTAGGAAATACATATGCTATAAGAGCTCTGTCCACTCTGTGAATGAAGTACAGCTTAAGCTCATGACAGCAATCAGTTATGGGATTCAACTCAACTATGGAGCTCTACTACTCGACTGGATTGGGAAATGGATACTCAGTTCGAAGAAGTCAAAGAGCTCTGGAAAGATGCTCTACGGGCGATTCATAAGCATCATCCTATAGTCAACATTAGGAGATAAGATTGGGGGATGATGAAGGAGAATCCATCAATCCAAATAGAAGAATGACCCATCAGCTGTTTGAGAATTGGAAAAGAAATCCAGCAGAAATTTTAAGGATGATGTCTGAATCCAGTGGAAGAACTGGTGATGTAAAGGAGTCCGGGATTCTAGGAAACATGTCAGTTGTAAAGGAGACTGAAGAAGAAGAAGAAGAAGAAATTAACAAGGAAGAACCCATTGCTTTAGTCAGAAAAAGCAAGGGTAAAAGGAAAATGAAGGCTCAAATGGCACAGGAGCCTCAAGGCTCAACTACTGATGTACCTCAAGAGTGTTCTATCACTGAAACTCTGAGGAACTTGAAAAATGAAAGAACAACAGACTGAGGAAGATGAAAACATAGCTACCATCTCTCAGCTGCTTAAGAAGAGAAAACACAGTCATAAGTCAAAGAAGCCCTCTGTCTCTTCAATCGTAGAGTCACTACCAATCGTAGAGACCAGACTGGACCCCACTCCCGAAGGAGATGCTGCAATAGCTTCTCAAGTTGATCAACCATTCAGAGCTGAAGCTGAAGAAAGTGCTGAGGTTGTGGCTCAGCCTAGGAAGCTAAGAAGAAAACTGATCAAGAAGTACATCCTTGTTAATGAAGGACTGCTAAAAGAAGAAGACAGAAACATAGCTGCTGAGAAGGGGCTATCCGAAGCAAGTCAGAAGAACACAACTCAAATTGAGGGGGAGCTGCCTGAAGTTCTTACTCTAGAGAATGCTCCAACTGAGGGGGAGCTGTGTGAAATGCAAATAAATGATCTAGCTGAGGGGAGCCTCATGAAGTCCCTATGTCAGAAGAAGCTGCACCTGAGGAAGAAATGCCAAGAGATCATCATGAATCTCCCCCAGTCCCTCAAGAGATTCTAGCTTCAGAAACTGCAGAAATGGAAAGAAGTGAAGCTATGGAGGATGATAGAGAAGAAAAACAAGGAAGTCAAGTGGGGGTAATTGTTAAAGTGGAATCTTCACAACAAGACAGAGAAGAAGAAGAGGCTGATGAGGTTGAGATTATAGATGTGGGTTGTTCTCCTATCTACCTATGATGCCATTTCACAGAGCCCAAATTCTCAATTCTTGGGATCACATGTTCTGGACCTTCAAAGCCTATCCAGCAATATCGGTGCTAGCTCATGGATTCCCAGGCAACCTCAACTTTGCCCGACAACTGATCACCAATGGCCCTTCTTCAGAAAATGGGCATGAGGTACAAACTATTTTCATCTCGTTCAGGGTTAATCACTATCCACAATCGTTTTTCAACCAATTCTATGAATTACCAAGATGGTTGGAAGTGATTCTTCGTCCACTCAATCAATTCCCAGTTAAAGACCAACATTCTATAATTGATGAACCAAATGTGCCCAATTTTATTTTGATACAATCTTCTATCATTTCTAACTCTACGATTACTGATCCAAGCCCAATCGTAGAGTCACATGCTCAAGTCGTAGAGTCATCTCCTCCTGAAGCTCAAACCCACACACCAACCCCTCCATCAGATACCCCTTCCTCATCCTCTAATGAATACTTCAACCTAGATCTTGCTCTCTATACTATGCAAGATCAATATACAAGGGCCCTTCCTCCAAATAGTTCGTAAATCCTTGAACTCATATCAGATCTTCCCACCAAAATAGAGTTGTCTAAAACATCTAAAAAGGTGACCAAGGACATACAAAAAGAACTTGAAGTTCACTCAGACCTTGTTCAACTAAGGCTGACTCATTTGATCGATGATGCCAACTCTCTCCCAAGCACCCTAAGCTCTGAGCTCTCAAAGAAGCTTAGGGAGATCATAAAGGAGATGCTTAAGATCATAAATGAACGAGATCAAATCCACTTTCAAGCTCATAAGAAACACAGGGATGTTGTTCTCATTTTATAGAATTCTCAGGAGTCCCAGAACAACTTTATGATCGTCTCTCGAATCTACAAACTGCAATGAAAGAATTCCAAGGATTCTCCATGGGTCAAATAAAACACACAGAAAATTGGCCATTCTCCAGAAGAGGGAAGCTCGATCTGATTCTCTAATTAAAGAAAACCGTGAAGACATTGCTCAATCCCAGAATCAGCTCAACGAACTTGTCCAAGGCATGACTTACCTATCTGAATACATTCGAGCCCTTGATGATGACATAAAGGGGGAGAATAAAGGAAAATGAGAAAAAGGCAAGGGAAGAAACAGAAGCACATTCATCGCTTAATCATCAAGGAGCCCTCGTATAAGACAACCTCACCATCAGACTCCACGATCTGAACAACAACAAATTATTATGGCACAACCACTAAGGAGTCAAGGGCCTTCTCCCAACTCACATGAGGTGACCACCACAGGCCTAAGAATTCCAATTGGAGATCCTGCATTCATAAATAGGCACGATCATCATGAAAGATTAAGTCAAAGCAAGCTAGAAGATATAGCTTCGAGAGACGAAGTGAGCCAGTAAAAAAAAGTTGAGGAGTATGCAAATCTTCCAAGGAATAAAAGGCAAAAGAAATAGAGATAAGTTGAAACTCAATTCTTATTGATGTAACTAAGCTTAATTGTAATATCTGTCTTTACAAAACATCAATAAATTCATGCTTATTCTCTAGAGATTTCAGTTGCTCACTGAAACACTAAGTCAATATTACTTTATAGCAACTTCATCTAGAAATTGATAATCCTGACACAAATCTCCTTGGTTATGTCAACATCAAATAGGGGGAGATTGTTGGGAGATTGCATATTTAAATTTGATGTGGAAAGTAAATATTTATTATTGTATGTAAAGTCCTTTAAGGAATATATGTACAAGGACTTAGTGGCAGATCAAATTTGTTAGGTTGATCTAAGCTTTTAATGTTTATCATTCTGTAAATGAATGTATAGATGAAGAAATCAAAGTTGTTAAGTTGATCTATGTCTTGAGATGTAATAGATAGGCTTTAACAGAATCGTAGTCTATCGAGTTGATCAAGAGATTGAAGAAGCTAAGGTAGAATCGTAGAACATCTAGAATAGTAATGTGTCTACCTTGAAGGGGCTCTCCTAAAATCATAGAGTGATCCAAACGTTTGTCGAGCCAACTCAGAGATCGTAGTGTGCTCTCAGAAACGTAGAGTCTGCAAGACAAGCAAGTGAATATCATAGTGTGCCAGTCCTTAAGAGAAATCGTAGTGTTCTCATTTGCCAATATCAGATCAAGCACTAAGGTGGCAAGACACCATGATCAGAATCGTAGAGCATCATCTGCATGTGTCAGAAACATCGAGCCTTGCCCATTTGTTTAAGAATAAAACCTAAAAAATGTGGAATGGATTATAAACGTTGAAGCCCTCAGCAGTCCCAATGTCACAACATTCGTCCTTAGCGTATAACAAGGAAACGTATTGAAGAAGCTAAGGAAAGTACTTTGGGTTAGCAGAAAATACCTTTTTAGGTGTTAGGTGAGATAGCAGTCTGATGTGTTAGTGGGCCAGACTGATAATCAGAAGATGTGCAGAAAGTCTCCATCAAAGCTCAGAAATTTCAAATGCATTTAATGCTTCAACGGATACATTTTCAATGACCTAATATATGAAAAACATCAGCAGATGAAAGAATCAAGCAAACATTGAACAAAACACTGAAGAACACTCAATGCTCAACTCTACGATCTGAAAAGAGAAAGCTTGCTCAGCTACTCAGTTCCTTCGAACAAAAGCTTAACGGAAACTGAGTAGCACCATTCAAGAACTCATCAACTACTATCAAGTGAAGTAAGAAGTTCCAAGTCAGAAGGACTTGAAGAGTTCTAAGTGAACTGTGAAGAACCAAGTTTGTTGGACTTGAAGAGTTCAAAAGTGAACTGAGAAGTGCCAAGACTACTGGTCTTGAAGGAATCTGTGAGATTCAGAAAATGTAAAGATATCCTTAGTGGATTTCCTACTCGAGGAGTAGAAGAGTGGACTGGGAGCTTTAAGTGATTTGAACCACTTAAAATTGTCGTGTCTCTTACATTATGTTATAACTGCTATAACTGCTATAACTGTCTCACTCTCATTAACTCACTATATCTAAATGGGAGAACAAACAAATCTTAATTCCGCTGTGTTTGAATCATTAACAAAACTAACAAAGTATTTCGAAAAGAATTTAAAATATCTATTCAACCCCCCTTCTAGATAACTATTGTGTCTCCGGGAACTAACAGGTAGTTTCGGTTCATAAGCTGAAAGAGGTAGAAATTAGTGCTTGAGTACGTCATTGTTGCCTGTTTCACTATTGTTGGACTTGCTTTGTATTGACTTTCCTTGTTGATGTTCCTCTGCATCACATCTTAATGTTATGTCACTTACATTTTCAACAGTTTGAGAAAGTGACCTCGTACTGTGGTTGTAAGCTGACCAACTTGGTCTCTCATATCTTGAACAGAAGTTCTTGTCTCCTGCTAGAATTGTTGTGTCTGACTCATGAACTGTTGTGTTTGGTTCATGAATGCCTTGGACATATCCTCCATAGATGTCCTAGAATTGACAGGCACTTCTTGGTTTTCTTTTTGGTACCGAGGTTGAGCTTGCTGAAAACCTTGCATATTCCTTGCAGCCATTTGTCAAACTATAACACTTAATTTAGAAACCCGTTGCTCAAGATATAAGTGCTCACTTCCTTTACCCTTGGTGATGTATGAGTCATCCTAGTACCATACTACTGTGAGTTGGCTGTTATGGTTATAATTAAATTCTTTGCAACGTCTGGATTTTTGTCTACCATTGCTCCTCCACTAGCCGCATCGATCAGACTTATTTCCATTGGTAGCAACCCCTCATAGAAGTACTAGATCAAGTGTGATGGTCATCAATTTCGTGAGGTGGACAGCTGGAACATAACTTTTTAAACCTTTCCCAATACTCATAGAGAGTTTATCCATTGAACTGTCTGATTCCACATATCTCATTCCTTAGGTGAACAACTCTTGATGTAGGAAAATACCTTTCCAAAAATAGCCTTTGCATATCAGTCCATGATCGTATTGATCCTGAAGGTAGATAGTATAACAAGTCTTTAGCAAAATCTGCTAATGAGAATTGAAAAAGTCTACTCTTGATCTGCTCCTCTACCACTCCTTGTGCTTTCATCGTGGAACACACCACATGGAACTCCTTTAGATGCTTATATGAATTTTCACCTATAAGACCACAAAAAGTAAGCAAAAGATAAACTAGTCTAGAGTTAAGTTCAAAAGCAACATCTAAAGTAGGATATTTAATACAAAAAGATGGTCGAGTCAGATCAGGAGTAGCCAAAATTTGGGAGCTATCTTTTACACTACTAAGTTAACCTCACTTTCACTTTATAAATTCAAACAATTAGCATAGTAGTAAGTAAGGATCGATCCCACTGAGAGTGATTTGTTTTATATTTATCCTATGATTTCTAATGAAAAGGGAATTTTGAATTAATTAACTAAATTAACAAGAATAAACTAATAAGAATAAACAATTAATAAAAAGCTTTAGTTCTTTAGTTCAGTATCACCTTTTTACAACATTAGATTAATAGTGTAACATTATTTACCCTTCAATGAAACTAATAGCCCTAAGTAACAACAAGCTCTGCTACTCGAAACTCCCCTTAGATTTTCACTCAATGAAACAAACTCTTCACAAGATTCTAACCATTATATAACCTATAACAAGCTCTCTAGATTATATAACAGTAGAATTAAGAATAGGGAATTAGACTATTCCAAGCAACAAACACATAAGCTCAGATTGTTTAACTTGTCTTCTGATAATTATTGCAATACTCAAAAGCTTGTCCACAATGAGATATTACTAATTACTACTTGTGATTAGGAACAATATCAATTACACGTAATTATATTCCTTGATCTAACATATGATATTCGTTAACCAACTCAATCCTACATAAATCAAATCAGTTAAGCCAAATAGCATTCAGAAATTAAATCAGATTGTCAAAAATGAATTTCATGTGAGAAGGAATATTTAATGAATACTCAACTAACCATTAATTATAAATAAGGTTCAACATCCCTTAGAACTGAATAAAAAGAACTTAGCTCATGTCTTCAATCCTCCAATGTTGTAGATGAGAGAATGTAATAGATGATTGAATGAATAAAATCTTGACTATCATCCTCTATTTATAGTGCTAGTCAAAGTCCTAAATCCTATTGGAATTAGAAATTCAAATCCTAAAAGGATTTACAAATTGCAATTAGTTTCCATACAGAAATAGAATAAAATTTGGAAATAAATCTCAGCCTAAAGATATCCTAAATCTAATAGAAATATCAATCTTATTCCATGTATAAAGAAGCTACCAAAATCTGGTTTTAGAAACTTTCTAAAAATCCAAGATTTTCCAATTTTCCAGCTCAAATTCGTTGGGGCGAATTTCCATTTTCTGCTACAAAGTAGTTTGGTAAAATGACCATAACCTTTTATCTGGGAGGAGTTACGGGGTCTGCTACCTATCAAATCGAAGCTCTCGACGAGATCTACAACTCTACGTTTGAGAATTGAAATATTCTTGTTGGATCAAGGTTGAAATTGGCCTCCAAGTGACTGTTATGTAAATTGTAACTCCAAACTTTGAGGTTCAACGTCCGTTTTGTAAAAAGATCATAACTTTTTCATATGAACTCTGATCGAGACGATTCAAGATGTTCCGAAAAGCTAAAGAAGAACTCTACAATATAATTCAAGTCCCAAGCCAAGACCATGCATCCAACGTAATGCAAAAACCCTATAATTTTCCCTTTTTCTTCATTTTAGCTCCAAATCTTCCTAAAATCATTAAACACCTTATTAAGCTCATATACACATGAAACATGCAATAAAACTAAACATAAAGAAATCAAAATAAAGGTATAATTTGCACTCATCAGGCATCTAAAAGGTGAGCGCTTTAGTAGGTCCTATATTTCCTCCGGAACTAAACGTAATCAATAACGGGTTCTATACATAGTCAGATTGATGATTTTATATTTTTCACAATATTATCAATATTCTAAACGATAGTTTTTCACAGTTAAAAATCATATAATCACATTTCACAGTTCAAAAAATAAATACTTGATCCGAAATTTTGATATAGAAACATAACATTTTAATTTAAATGGAAGTCTAAATTAAAAGATAACGAATTTTGAAACCGTATATTTAGGAATTCGAGAAATTACTAACGTATACATAAAAATAAATGATAATTTAAAAACACTAAATAGTTTGGTAAGCCACTTACCTCAATATTGCAAAACACAAAATTAGAAGCGAATAAATCATCTTTGATTTTTCTTCTTTTCTTTTTCTCTGTTCTGCAATACTCTAAAGCCAATAGATTTCATATCCTTATCTTTATATGTTTTAGATATGTACTAATAATTATATTTTCATTATCTATATGTATTTATTTTTTTTATTATATTTTTTTAAAAAAATTCGATATTACACTTGGCCTCGGCCCGTGCGGTGCATGACTCTATGTTGAAATGGTACGTCTTCTCTTTTAGTCCACAACTAAGCTAGTGTTTGATAAAACTGAATAATTAAGATCTGAATGGTTAATACATCATAATAAATTATATTAACTGAATGGAATAATATTTGAATCTAAAAAACTGTTTGATAACTAAAAAGTGTAAAACATCTGAATGACACTATTTTACCATTTTAACCCTGTGACGCCTCCAAAATTAGGTATACATCACCCATCTTGAGTCCCCAGATACATGGTACAGAATACAAATACAAACTAATTATACAACAGTAGTGTTAAATACGACAAAACATATGCTATGAATTTTAATACAAATACTGTCCTCTAGAGAGTATACAAACTCAATGGAGTCCTCATTACATTTATTATCACACTATTTCACGAAATAGTGAGGACTACTCTTGCACCATCTAGGACCATCACTCTCTGTTCCCCGACTAGTCCCTCACTTTACGTTCTCATTTCACAGAAGAATAAAGTGAAAGAAAAGGGTGAGCTCAACTAGCCCAGTAAGAAATATTATGACTAAGATAATGTAGAATAAATTATCGTTAGCCTTCAACAGTGTTAAACTGATACAATATAACAACCATCAAGTT
Organism: Panax ginseng; assembly: GCA_020205605.1. Lineage (NCBI taxonomy): Eukaryota > Viridiplantae > Streptophyta > Magnoliopsida > Apiales > Araliaceae > Panax > Panax ginseng. The sequence continues at coordinate 90,552,400 of CM035143.1, forward strand.
TAACTGCAGTGGAACAAGCAATCCATTAAAAGAGTCAGGTAGAGAATAAAATCTACTATCTTCTATGATTTAAAAGGTTTTTCACCAACTTTATCGCTAGGACTCATCTTAATAAATAATCCACATCATCGACTCACCCCTGCACTACAGGCCAAGGATATTCTTTAGTATCACAACCACGAATTATCCATGCACTACGGGCCAAAGATAATCGTGTTTTCATCAATGGTCCTGATCATGCCATACAATAATTCATCTTTGCACCCTTGGCCGAAGAGAATCCATAGCCATAATCATACCAAAAACTTTCCATCAATGCACTACGGGCCAATGAGGACTTTTTCCACATCATTTGTAACATTACAGTCATGATTACACCGAATAATCCCTTGTCATAATCATACCAAGTCCATCTATGCACTACAGGCCACAGATGACTTTCAAAAAAATAAACATGAGGATGATGACAATGATATAAGAATTCAATAAAACAAGTTCAAGAATTAATTTATCCAGGAACTAATAACGTCTAAATTGTCAACATGATACTGCTTTGTAGAGTAAAATTCAAGAATGCTTAGAAGAATATTTCCACGAAAAGATACTAGATGAAGTGTAAATATCAAGGATATTCAACTAATTTCATGGAGTATAGACGTCAAAACTTTAACCAACTGAGTATATTAAGGAATGGAATAACAAAAGAAATCACCAGGCATGTGATAGACCGCACAGGAAGGTTATTCCAATAGAATAATAAATAACGAAATCAGGTCCGGCGTAAAACGCACAAACAGGATATTCCAACAAAATAATAAAGACGGAATCAGGTCCGGCGTAAAACACACTGACAGGATATTCCAATAGAATAATAAAGACGGAATCGGTCCAAAGAAAACACGTATAGGATATTCCAACGAATAATAAAGATTTTAACCAGTGTCGGCGTGAGAACGCATGAATATGATGTTCCAACAGAATGATAAAGAATGGAACAACAGAAGAATTTCACCAAGTATAGGATAGCCCGCGTATACAGGTTATTCCAACAGAATAATAAAGAATTGAATAACAGAAGTTCTCTTCATGGATAAGAAAGAAATAATACTCCCTACGAGTACAACAAATAATATTCCCTACCTTAAAAAAACTGTATACTAGAATAGTGAGGTAACAGACTTCTCTTCTTCTTTCTCTCTATAATTTCTCTCTATAATAATTGCTCTAAAGCTTTTGTGAATTGGTGAGAAATGAAGGAAGAATGAGCTTCTATTTATAGGAAAATATAGTTTCGATAATTGCACGTTTTGGGGCTCGAAATATTACAATATAATACCTTCCTCTATTTCTTCATTTTTAATTTAGTCCTGCAAGTATTATCAATTTTGCACCAACTCCCCTAATAGTACAAGAATGTGATTCAATAGTACACACATGTGAACAAATAGTTATATAAGCATGTGAATTAGTAGCAATTAATTGCTCATTTATCCGATAAATTACCCAATTTATCAATATAACCCCCAGACATCAATTATCATCGGAATATATGTCGATTTTCACTAACACAAACAATTCCAACATAATGAAACTATTTTTATCAACAATATAAATTTTGAAATTTCGAAGTTTGACTTTTCCCGAAAAAAGTCATCTGTTGACTTTTTGACCAAATAGTGATTCCCAGAATTTTTTTATTTATAGACTATTTTTACTAATTTTATCGTTCCAGACTCAAATATCACGTCCGCGTCTCCAAATTCAACTCTGAACACAACTTCAATTTTAATAATATTCATCATTAATATTATAACTCACAATATTTAACAACCAGGTCGTTCCCAGGAAAGAGGGGGCTTTCTGATAAGGATTTCTCCTTATTGGCGCGCAATTAGGTGACCAAACCTCTCATTAACAGAACTTCTAGACATTGTCAATATTGCAAATAATAATATGAATAACTTTGCCGTCTCAATCATTGATTTAATAATATTTCATATTATGAAGATGATACTGTAACAATTATTGAATCAATAATATGAAAGATATGATACAGTAATTACTGCAGCAATAATTGAGTATAACTGAGTGACTTCTCACGTAAGCATCAATAATCAATACCATGTATTACTATGCAACCACGCGTATTACTGTACTTTTAACACCGGGTGTTTCAACAGTTAACGATAAAACTTCCGCCGTTATTTTCATAAAGTATTTTTATCGTTTTCTAACTATGATAGTACTTTCGTTGTGGGGTCCACCAATGATTATGCCATCATACGAATATTCCCCGACAAAAAGAATATTATATAACAACTTGCGTACTTTGCAAAATTTATAAATACAACCCACAACTATAATATTATATCAAATCCACACCATAATATTGAAAAAATTATTTCGAGAAAATTAAATATTTATTCATAAAATCTGGGGTCTCACAAACCCTCTGAGTTATTTAAAAAAATTATTTGAATGATCTTAAAATTTGAAAATGAAGGAGTACACTATTTATTGAAGATATTTTTGTCCATAAATTTTAAATAAACTATTAAGAGGCAGCTCTTAATGATTAATATTTGAGTTTCTGTCTTAACGTATAAGATGCATTAAAAGAGAATTTTTTTTACCAAACAAGATCGAATCATTCAACAGGTGAATTAAGAAGCATTCAGACACAAACAAACACATACATCATTAATTAATATTTCATCTATTACAAATTATTAGAGTATTATTGATTTTTAAAAGTCAATTTGATATATTTTTTAAATTCAAAATTGAGATGATTCATTAAAGATTATGAAAAAATTAATTTTATAATGAGTTTATTAACTAAAATTAAACAAATTTATGTCAATTTTGAGTTTGAAAATATCTTTAATTGACTTTAACAAGTTAATAATAATCTTATATTTTAGAACAAAAGAGTATTATTTAGGGAGAGTAAATGGGGTGATTACTAGTGTAATAACCCGATATTTTCTATATAAATAAATAAAAAAAAATTTGCATATAATTTTTTTTATTTTAAAGGTGGAATATGTTTCGGGTAATGTGTATGTATATATTTGTGATAAATGAAAATTTATTTATTAAATTTGAATAATTATAAATAATTTTTTGAATTATTAATCATTATAAATTATATTCTTATAATAATTAATTTTATAGTAGAAATGTTTTTATTATTTATTTTCTATGAAAATATGATTAATATATTATTTAAATAATATATGAAATGATTATAAAATTATTATAATAAATATTTTGTTATATAAATTTATTTCAGATTAATTAAGTTAATTATTATAACTTAATTAATAATGGTATGTATATGAAAGATAAATCAGATATGGAATCCAAACCCTAATTTTGGATTTTGATCAAGAAATGAGAATAATAATATAATATTAATTGTATTTCAGTAGTATAAATATGTACTGTATGTACGTATTGTTAATGGTTGGTCAATATTGGTGTAGCATGTCAAAACCCTAATATATATTAATTTGTTAAACCCTAGTTCAAAGGTTAAATACGAGTTCAAGACTGTTCAGTAATTGTGTTATATGATTTATGGTGTGTATTATAGGATTTAATGTTAATTAGGAAAATCCTAATTAATATTTAGAAACCCTAATTGTAAATTCGAAACCCTAATTTCCAATTTAAAACCCTAATTGTTAATTGTAAGCCCTAATACTAATTATTGGATCTTAAACCCTAATGTTCAAGTTTAATGTAATTAGAAAACTAATTGTAATTAGGAAACTCTAATTTACATTTCTAGGAAACTAATTTTTTTATATTTTATTTTAGCCCTAATTGCCAAATCCTAGAAAACCAAATTTGTATAACCTAAGGGTTAAACCCTAAGGGTTAAATCCTAATGGTTAGACAAATGACTTGAATACCATTAAAATTGCAAGGAAAATGACCTAATTGCCCTTTTTGTCATATTCTTGAATTGGTAGCTTGCAAATCATGCCATGATTTGGGTTGTTCACCAACCCTAGATATCCAATGTGCCAAAATCATTTCAAATCAGCCAAGTCTTGACCACATACACTAGCAATATACATTTCATCATAATATATATAGATTTAAGAGAGAGAAAAGTGCACATTTTTTCTCATTCATTCCCAAACACTCAATCAAACTCTCTCAACCCTAGACCCATGAAATCCTAAGGTGTTTCAGTCCCTAAAGAAAGCCCCACTACTTCTATTAACAGATCAGTAGCCAAGAATCAAGAGTTTGTTCATAGTGAGGTATAAACCCTAAGAAAAATCTGACCTTTAATCCTATTTAGATGTTAGTTTTTGTGTGCTAAACATGTTGTATGTTGTGTATATTGATGATCTGGGTTGATAGATGGTAGATCCATAACATCTATAGGCTCGGATTTGATGTTTTCAAAAATATGGAAAATATTCTTTTTGTTGTCTGACAATGAATGTCAGACCTTATATCTCAGTGATTGATAATTATTTTTGTGTTTTGAAAGTTTGTAGTTGTAGTATGCTATACGATTTTTGATCTGAAACTTGAATCAAGCCCAGATCATGAACAGATTAAAAGTTATGGCTGGTCAAACCTAGTTAACCGTGTGACACCCCCAAATCCCTGTACTTCATTACCTCAAGATTTGGTGTTCACATAATCAAAACATTCAAAATTAACTACCCAATTATAATAAATTGAATAATAAAAACCTGCCCATACAGGATTACTTAAATAAAAACATTATCTCCCAGGTTCTCTAACCTTTAATACAATCATTCAAGTGCGGAAATAAAATTATTACATCACATCATTATTAAAAAGTCTATCATCAATGATAAAACAAAATTATAAGTCTTCATCATTTGTACATTTTTCCCTTTCCTTTGCTAGTTGTAGGTTTATCTACCTTCTCGTTCATAGCTGCAATAAATGTATAAATATGCAAGAGTGAGAAAACAAAGCTCACTTGAGATAAGAATAAATATCTTTACAACATTTGCCAAATAATAGGCTCAATAAAACTGAATGATATGTTCTATTATCTTTTCAACATTTTCCAACTCATAGGCTCAATAGAACTAAATGATTTGTTCTATTAACATTCTTAAATAAACTACTGAGGGTAAAGTGACCATGAACCATGTCCACAATTATAAGTAATCTTTCAAGTTTAACTTTAACAGTCATATGACTATAAGGACTCCACGTACTCAGGGGGATCAATCCTTCGTACAATGTATTGTGCACAACCATTTCAACGTTAAGCGTAAACCCCTAAACATAGGGTTGTTCATCTCAGTATTTAGAGTACAAGTCCACACCAAAGAAAGTTTGGTTTGGATAAGATTTCAAGGGTAATTAAAGTTTAATGATCATCAACTAGGGAACTAGTTGAATCCACAATGTTTGATAATACAACAATTGTTTAATAACAACATAACTTAGAACATTTGAGAATCATAAATGAACTGATTCTATACATCTAACTCATGCTTGAAATAACTATAGAGCATAAGTATTCAATAGAATGAATAAAATGGTTAACCTTTGCCTTAACAGTAAAATAAGCTAGGTTCAAGATTTATAATATTTAGAAATGAATTTCTGAACTGTAAGAAACTTGCTTAACTGTAAACAAGTAGAATGAATCAATCAATTGACAATTTTCAATAATACTAGAGTTAGAGTTTGCTCAAATGAATTTTGGAAACAATAACATTTGATATAAAAAGCTTGCTCAATCAAAAGCATGCATTTATAAATATAGGACTAACTCAACGAAAATGTAGAGTTAAAAGAACTGAATAAACGTAACAATCTAACTCAATGAAAGTATGGAGTTAGAAAACTTACCTCGAGCGTAAGCTAAAATATTAAACTCACGTTCACCTAAACACAGTATTAAAACCATAACATCCATTAGACATACTCTTATTCACGTTTCAATATAAAACGCATTACTAGCTAAACTTGTTATTTTAACATAATTCTTGTGCTACACTTTACATTTCAGAATTCCCAAGTGTTAATCATCATAACACTTCACTATCGTTCATTGTATAATCTATGTTATCACATAACGCATTTTCGATTAAATAATCATTTTTGCAACTTTGCTCATACTAACCACAACTCACTATGTTATGTTAACATTAACATTACATATTTAACATGTTAACAAAATCTCAGATCATGTTATGACATTTCCCCAATTTTGCAGAATTAGCAGAAGTCAGCATCTCAAACTGTGGTATATGCAAATTCATTGCATACAAAGTTTTTTCTACTATAAACATACACTGTCAAAACTTTTTCTTCCACTGTCAAACGAATTTAGCATACCATTGTTGTTTAAACAAAATCTCTAATCACTATATACTCATATAATCACAAGTAATCCATTGTAAAGCAACAATTCAAAATATGAAATTCACAGAACATGAAATTTTGCCGTAAAACCCATATATATATATATATATATATATATATATATATATATATATATATCTAATACTAATGTTGTGTAAAAATACCTTGAAGTTGCTTGTAATCCTTGTTAAACAAACTGAAATTGTTGTAAAATTCATAGGTTTCTCTCCAATTCTCTGTATGTTCTTAGCAACTGACCAAAGAAATGAAAACTTTTAAGCGTAAAACAAATATAAAAACCGATATGGCCTTAATTCACCTATTAAATATATCACTTAATACATATAACGTACATATATTATAATTATATTATAATTATTATTTTATATATTATATTTATTTTAAAAATCTAGAAATTCCAAAAGCCATAAGGCTTGTTTGGCAAACCCTTTTATTTTATTAAAGAATTAATATATTAAGCCTTGTTTGGTAAACACTAAAATAAATTACTTCAATTTATTTTAACGACTCCTTATAATATAGTTATTTGTCACACTATATTAATCAAGCTTTCATATTTATTTTAATTAACTCAAATCACAATTAATTAAATAAATCCTTTAATCACATAACACAATACAAATAATATATCATTTAATTGAAATATCAATATAATAATCATTTCCTTAATTCATTAATTATTTATTTAACAAATAATTCTCCAAATAATATTAAATCAATAAAACAAATATTCATTTACCGATAATCACATCCATTAAATATTTATATAACTCAATAAATATTTAAAATTCTGGAATGTCACAGACCGAGCATGACTTTCCAAATCTAGAAAACCCAGATCGTGCCCAGAAAGCTCTGACAAGATCTTTATGGGTTCGAATCTGACAATGGTTTGATGATCTGTTATTGTTATTGTATCTAATCTGTAATATGTTATATAGACTACATGTTAAGGCCTTTAGAACACATAAACCTCAAACTGGCTGGATTCAGTGGTCGGTCAAACTAGCCAAGTCGACCACGTCCTTTGTTTTCTGGGTCCTCTATTTTCTGGGTAACCCAGAAAACATATGAACGTGTCGACTGACATGGTTTGACCGGACGATATTTGTTGATTATGATGTTTTTATATGTATTGTATGTGATAGATCTCTTCACTTACATGTTGGCTACTCACTGAACTCATTAGATCACATAAATGTTGCAAGAACAGCAAGTTATGGAAGCCCAAAAGTGGCCACTCGAACTGTTCTTCATTTCTAGGTAACCCAGAAATGAAGAACAACTCTGACAGCCACTTTGCATGCTCAGATCTCATTTGTGTAATGCTTTTTGATCATGTTTGTTGTTGAATCTTGTAGTATTACATTAGTTCTACATGACCTGACCATTATCTTTCCCAGAAACAACATGATCAGTGTTTAATGTTTGGTCAAAGTAGCTAACTCGATCACTGACTATGCATGTTCGTCAGTCAAGAACACTTTAGGCGACGGTTTCTGTCGCTAAAAGCTATAACGACAAATTTAATAATTTAATTTAATTTAATTTCTAAAAATCATTTAAAATAGAAATTCATTATTAAAAATTCCAAAAATAGTTTTAAAAATTATTTTAAGTTATAACAATTAACTTTTAATAATTTGACATATTTTCATAAATATTAACATTTATTTGGATAATATTGATATTTAATTTATTTAATAAATGCATTAAATAAATTAATTAAAAATGAGTTTACTATATTAAAAATCATTTTAAATGATAAAAGGTATTTAATAATATTTTAAGTTATAAAATATAACTTTTAATATTTTAAAGACAAATTTCATTAATTATTTAATATTAATGATATTAGATTTATTTAACAATTATATTAAATAAATAAATTAAAAATGATTTTAATATTATAAAATATCATTTTAAATGAAAATAAATAGTTTAAAAATATTTTAAACTATAAACTATAACTTTTAATATTTAAAGGTAAATTTTATTAATAATTTAATATTAAATGATATTAGTGTTATTTAATAATAATATTAAATAAATAGTTTTAAAATGATTTTATTAAGTTATAAATCATTTAAAAGGATATAAATATTTTAAAAATATTTTAAGTTATAATTAATGACTTTTAATATTTTAATAAATAGTACATTAATATTTAAATATTAATGGAAATTGTTTTAAAATGATTTTAAATGTTTTAAAAATCATTTGGGTAATAAAATATTTTTAAAATATTTTGAGTTATTATAAATAACTTTAATATTTTGGCAATGGTTTTATTAATAATGTAATATTAATTAAATATTAATGATAATAGAATTATTTAATATTTAAATCATTTAATAATAATTTTAGTGTTTGAAAAATCATGATAAATTATAATAATTATTTAAAAAATTATTATAAGTTATTTAAAAATAATATGACTGATATTTATATTTGTTAAAATACAGAATACTTTTAGACTTGATAATTACCCGATAAAGCCGTCGGTACACCGAAATATTTCAGAAATTGATCTGGACTTAGATAATTTGACTAGATACGTATTTATTTATGATCAAATGACTGTTAAATATATGTGACAATGTGATTAGGTTATGTGCTGACTGCAAATAATAGTACTATGTGATATGATATATTATTCTAATCGAACGAATCATTTTATTAATGATATGTTTCGATATAAAAGATAAAACTAAGTTATGTAAGCAGCTGATCATGCAAGTATCCTAACTTTTTATTTACTTTATGCAATGGACATGAGTAAGAAAGTTTCAGAATTATATTATCGTTATGCCAGATTATTAACTCTATTGCTATTGATTTTGTGTCCATTCATTTGTATTCATACAAGTTGTTAAATTATTTGATCATTGTTTATCAACATAGTATTATTATATAATCCAGATATTTATTATGTTCGTTAAATTCTAATATGGTTAGACAAGTGTCCTCACTTGAATAATCATTGTATTTAATCACATGTTGATACATACTTACTGATTTCCAGTATGTATACGTTGACTTAAAAGCCGTCTAGGCTATTTGATTCAGTTAGACACAAACTTAAAAATATTGTTGAACAAGATAGAACTTTATTATATCCAACTAAATTGTTTTGGTTCGGATTCCCGACTAAGTATAAACATCCCGAATATTGGAAAACTTTTGTGCGCCAAAGGCGGATAAGATAAATGATAATATCATTCTTGCATGTAGTATTGATCAATACAGGGCATAACGGGCTGATCACCCCCCGTGCCTGTAAGTTATGACGGTTTGTATATGAAGTTCTGTTAAAACCTTATCGAAAATTGAAAACAAAGTTCATAGTCTGTCGACTGCTCTCCATGTATAGTCAGTACGTAGTTTCAAAAAATTGATATAGATTTGATATGTTGTTATTATTGGTTCAGCTTACTTCATAACAGTTGATTCGTTGTAGAAGTGTCATTCAAAGAAAACATTTACTTCGTTCAACTAACACTTATTGTTTACTATTACTTGTTGGGCAATCAAATGCTCATTCTTGTTTAATTTAAATGTTTTCAGCTAAGTGTGATCAACCAGAAAACTATGCCAGGAACAAAGGAAAAGGAAAGGTTGCAAAATAAGTTCTACGCTATCCTATGTAATAATTAGACTTTATTAAGACAATGATATCTATTAATTATCATGTAAGGACTGTTTAAAGGTCGCGTACCTGGGATTAGACTCTGATATATGTAAATTAAGTTTGGTATTTATATTATTATTATTATTATTAGTATTATTCCGCTCATAGAAATGGTATCGTGAAGCACCGAGTTCGAGTTTGAAGTACCTAAATTTCAGGGCGTCATAGGTTGGTATCAGAGCTTAGGGTTAGAAACCTTAGGTGGGATAAACCTTAGGCTATAACCTTAGAATAGAGGGAAACGTTGAAAATATAGATAACTCATATAGAGTTTAAAAGGAGATGAGTTGGATAAATTCATCGTCAACTAAAATAAAAGATAACTTATATAAAACTATTATTTGATGTGTGTATATATTATATACTAATCTAGATAATTTATGTGTAGATGTTAGGTGGAAAAGGCTTACTATATGCTTATAGCATGAAGAAAGATCAAATCCATACACCCGAGCTAATATCGAAGCCAATAGCTAAAATAGAGGCTCACAATGAAAATAACTCGGATGAGATGGTTATTTTGGAAAACATAGTACCCAATCCGGAAATGATGGAACTAACAGTCTGAAGTTGGAGCTGATCAAGAATCAACTGAAGTGCAAAATCTGAGGAACAAGGTTTCTTCTCTTGAAAAGTTATGGGAAATAGAAAAGCTATTAAATAGTTAGTTGTGAAAGATGTTAATAGAAACAATGGAAGAACAAGATAAGCTTAAAATCCAAATTGATCAGATGGGAGCCAAAAGCCACATATCGGGTGCAGCTCCAAGTAAGAAGGGGAAAAGAATGATTAAAGACCGCAATATAGGAAATACCGATAACAACCCATGGAACCTTAATCGAATAGAAAAGTGTACAAACTATGACAAGAAACATGAAGGTATATGCAGGAAAGGGAAAAAGATATGTTACATTTGCGGCTATGAGGGACATACCTCTCCTTATTTTCCCGACTTTAAGCAAGGTGCATGTTTTAATTATGGGTTGGAAGGTCATCGGGCGAAAGGTTGTCCAGAATCAGGAAAGAGGTGTGGGAAATAATTAGGATTAGTAGTTGATTATGTATGTTTGATAATATGCGTGTGTAATGTAATATTCTCAACTTTTGTAAATCCCAACTTTTGTTGTCACAAAGGGATAACAGTATGTTTTATGCTATGTAAGGTACTATGACTTAGTTGAATGAACATGAATCTATGAAATAAGTTTTGTATAAAACTTCGCGTTATATCTTAAATCTATACGATAAGATTTAGAATGTAGGTTAAATTTATGATTTTATTTAATAAGATAATGCCGCCAAGACGTCGAACTCGAAATCAAAGGGCAGAATAATCTGTCAACAACGCTAGAGGACAACAACCAGACCCGATGCAAAACTTGCAAATATGGTAGCTCAGGCTATGCAGCAGGGAATACCAGCCGCAGGAAACCAGCCAGACAATCGCTTGGCAAACTTCAAAGACTTTAAAGCGGTTGGACCACCAGAATTCAGGGGAACATGCAAACTTCAAAGACTTTTGCCACCTTTGATGAAAGGGGAGGCTAACTTTTGTATTCATACAAGTTCTTAAATTATCCGATCATTGTTTATCAACATAGTATTATTATATAATCCAGATATTTATTATGTTCGTTAAATTCTAATATGGTTAGACAAGTGTCCTCACTTGAATAATCATTGTATTTAATCACATGTTGATACATACTTATTGATTTTCAGTATGTATATGTTGACTTAAAAGCCGTCTAGGCTATTTGATTCAGCTAGACACAAACATAAAAATATTGTTGAACAAGATAGAACTTTATTATATCCAACCGAATTATGTTGGTTTGGATTCCCGACTAAGTATGAACATCCCGAATATGGGAAAACTTTTGTGCGCCAAAGGCGAATAAGATGAATGATAGTATCGTTCTTGCATGTAGTATTGATCAATACAGGGCATAACGGGCTGATCACCCCCCGTGCCTGTAAGTTATGACGGTTTGTATATGAAGTTCTGTTAAAACCTTATCAAAAATTGAAAACAAAGTTCATAGTCTATCGACTGCTCTCCATGTATAGTCAGTACGTAGTTTCAAAAATTTGATATATATTTGATATGTTGTTATTATTGGTTCAGCTTACTTCACAACAATTGATTCATTGTAGAAGTGTTATTCAAAGAAAACATTTACTTCGTTCAGTTAACACGTATTGTTGACTATTACTTGTTGGGCAATCAAAAGCTAATTCTTGCTTAATTTAAATATTTTCAGCTAAGTGTGATCAACCAGAACGCTATGTCAGGAACAAAGGAAAAGGAAAGGTTGCAGAATAAGTTCTACGATTTCCTATGTAATAATTAGACTTTATTAAGACAATGATATCTATTAATTATCATGTAAGGATTGTTTAAAGGTCGTGTACCTGGGATTAGACTCTGATATATGTAAATTAAGTTTGGTAATTATATTATTGTTATTATTATTAATATTATTCCGCTCATAGAAATGGTATCGTGAAGTACCGAGTTCGGGTTTCAAGTACCTGAATTTGGAGGCGTCACAACTAGTAGTTTTAACTTTTAAAATATTAAAAATAATAAATATTTATTTTAAAATTTAAATTTTTATTTTATTTTAAAATATTAAATATAATAATTATTTTTAAAATATTTATTTTATTTGAAAATATTAAAATTTGGGATCGAGTTAAATTGGGTCGGGTTTGGTCAAAATAGGTTGGGTTGGGTCAAACCAGGTAAAAGGAACAGAATCGACATAAAATACCACTTTAAGGGTCCAATTGACGAAAAATGTACTTTAGGAACAACTTAGAAAGTGAGTGGTTACTTGGAGGGAAAAGTGTCATTTAGCCTTTAAAGGAGGTGAGAGAGTATTAAGTAAGTTGCATTATTGCCCATGGTGGACTTTATATCTAGTACACTAAAAAACATTTTCCTTTCTATAAATAATTGTTAGATATTAAGATTGAATAACACAAAAAATAAAGAAGAACAAAATAAAACACGAAGTTACCCGATTTCACCAAATTTTAGCTAGTTCTACTTGTCTGATGTATTCATTAGACGTCTCACACACTCTACAATGATTCACATACCAAATAATTTTTATATAGAGCTAAATCATGGATTCAAACTCATAAGACCCAACACTGTAGTTAAAACCCAAGACTCGGACTATAGTGTGGTACCACTGGTCGACTCGTGAGCCAATCCCAACAATAATGAATCCATTTAAATACTCTTAAATAAGGGTGTAAACTGAAAGTTGTATGCATACAAGCCAATCATGTATGATGATAAAGTATATACTTTGTAATCAATCTTATTTATTTATTAATTAAAGAATTAATTATTAAAGGCATTTATTATCTACATGGTTGTGACGCCCGCAAAATAGGTCCACACAACCCGATCTGAGTCGCTAAATACATGGTACAGAAACAACTATAAACTTCATTATTACAATTGTTGTGCAAAATACGACAACACATATGTTGTGAGTTTAAATACAAATATTATCTTCTAAACAATATCCAAACTCAAATAAGTTATCATTATATTTATTTATACACTATTTTACAAAATAGTGAGGACTGCTAAAACAACTGTCGGGACCCATCACTCCACACCCCCGACTAGTTCCCGCTATATTCTCGCCTCCTAAGAAGAAAAATGGAAAAAAAAAGAAAAAGAGTGAGCTCAACTAGCCCAGTAAAGAATATTATGATTAAGATAATGTAAAACAAATTATCGTTAGCCTTCAATATATCAGATAAAATATAATAGACAACAAGTTTTAGATCAATATTCGCAGCGGAAATAATAATTCATTAGAAGAGTTAAGTAGAGAATGAAGTCTACTATCTTCTACGATTGAAAAGTCCATCATCAACATTTTATCCATTTAACATCAATCAATATACATCTTAATTAAAATATTCATCTTTGCACTACGGGCAAAAGATATTCATTTGTATCACCAGTTGGTCATGTTCATCTCAACACATGTCCATCTTTGCACGACTACCAAAGATATTCATCAGGTAATCATTCATCTTTGCACTACATGCCAAAGATATTCAACAAGTATCACCATTTAAGACTGAGGATGATAAAAAATATCTTAAAGAAACGAATCTAGTGAGCTTAAAGGATAAAGATTAGGAATTCGTACTTTGGTTTATCCAAGTTCAAAAATATTGCATAATAATCAATTGTGGAGCAAAATTCAAGAATGAAGATCAAAACATGAATACAATCAAAGATAGTAACCATAATAGACAACTTGGACCAAGAATTTTTTTTAATTTTTCTCTGAATATTGCCGTATTCGTGAATAGTTTCGTACACGTGAATACTGTCGATATACGTGAATAGCAACCCCAACACGAAAAGGTGACAATTTTAAAATAAAAATCATACTCCGTGAATAGTATCGTATTCGTGAATAGTGCCATATACGTCAATAGTGTCGTATACATAAATAGTAACCTCGACATAAAAAGGTAAAAGTTTCATACCAATATCGCCCCAAAATAGTATACATCACCCATCTTGGGTCGCCAAATACATGGTACAAAATTCAAATACAACTTAATTATACAACAATGTAAAATACGACAAAATATAATCTAAGAGTTTTAATAAGAATATTGTCATCTAGACAATATACAAACTCAATGGAGTCCTCATTACATTTATTATTACACTATTTAATGAAATAGTGAGGACTACTAATGCTATCATCCGACCGCCACTCCGCCCCCCGACTAGTCCCAACTACGCTCTCATTTCCTCAAGAGAACAAAGGAAAGAAAGGGTGAGCTCAACTAGCCCAAAGAAGAAATATTATGACTAAGATAATGCAAAATAATTTATCGTTAGCCTTCAACAAAGTTAAACCGATAAAATATAACAAACATCAAGTTTAATCATAATGAACAAGCAATCCATTAAAGAGTCAAGTAGAGAATAAAATCTACTATCTTCTATGATTTAAAAGGTTTTTCATCACTTTTATCCACGAGACTCAAATTTTAATAAATAAACCACATCATCCCCGCACTACGGCCAAGGATATTCATTAGATCACGACCACAAATTATCCATGCACTACGGCCAAGGATATTCGTATTCATCAATGGTCATGATCATGCCAACAACTCGTCCATCAATGCACTACGGGCCAATGAGGACTTTTACCACATCATTTGTAACATTACTACCATGATTATACCGAATAATCCTCGTCATAATCATACCAAGTCCATCTATGCACTACAAAAGCCACATATGACTTTCAACATAATATAAAACATGAGGATGATGACAATGATATAAGAATTCAATAAAACAAGTTCAAGAATTAATTTATCCAGAACCGATAACGCCCAAATTGTCAACATGATATCGCTTTGGGAGTAAAATTCAAGAATGCTCGTAAGAATATTTCCATGAAAAGATATCGGATGAAGCGCAAATATCAAGGATATTCCACTAATTTCATGGAGTATAAAAGCCAAAACTTTAACCAACCGAGTATAATAAAGAATGGAATAACAAAAGAATTCACCAAGCATGCGATGGACCGCATGACAACATCCCAAGTTATTCCAATGTAATAATAAATAATGGAACAGTGTCACGCAAAACGCACATATAGATATTCCAACCTAAATAATAAAGAATGGAATAATGTAAGATTTCACCATGCATGCGCGATATAGACGCATGCATGTGTTATTCCAACAGAATAATAAATAATGGAACAAAAATGTCATGCGTAATACGCACGCATGCATAGATGTTCCAATGTAATAATAAAGAATGGAATAATGTAAGAATTTCACCATGTATGCGGTATTTTGATGTATGTGTTATTCCAACAAAATAATAAATAACAAAACCAGTCATCATGCTTAATTCATACAAACATGTGATGTTCCAACATAATAATAAGGGATGGAATAACAATAGCTCTCTTCAAGAACACGAAAGAAATAATACCCTTCAACTACGAAAGAAAATAATACCCCTTACCTTAGAAAAATCGGATAATCGAATAAAGAGGTAGCAGCACTTCTCTTCTTCTTTCTCTCTATATTTTCTCTCTATAATAATTGCTCTAAAGCTTTTGTGAATTGGTGAGAAATGAAGGAAGAATGAGCTTCTATTTATAGGAAAATATAGTTTCGATAATTGCACGCTTTTGGGGCTCAAAATATTACAAAGATAATACCTTCCTCTTTTTCTTTATTTTTAATTTAGTCCCGCAAGTATTATCAAACTTGCACCACCTCCCCTAATAGTAAATAATGTGAATTAATAGTTCATTCATGTGACTCAATAGTATAATCATGTGAAAAAACTAATTACAGTATAGTACCTTCAACTATACCTCCATTTTTAACTTAGTCATGCAAGTATTATCAATCTTGCACCAACTCCCCTAATAGTACAAGAATGTGATTCAATAGTACACACATGTGAACAAATAGTTATATAAGCATGTGAATTAGTAGCAATTAATTGCTCATTTATCCGATAAATTACCCGATTTATCAATATAACCCCCGCACATCAATTATCATCTAATAGATGTCGATTTCCACTAACACTAATAATCCCAACACAATGGAACTATCAAATTCATCTTTAATCAACAAAACTTATTCATCATTAATATTATAACTCACAATATTTAACAACCACGTCGCTCCTCGTGAAAGAGGGGCTTTTCGATAAGGATTTCTCCTTATCATGCCGCAATTAGTGACCAAACCTCTCCTCGATGTAACTTCTAGACATATCATCAATATTGCAAATAATAATATGAATAACTTTGTCGCCTCAATTATTGATTTAATAATAATAAATATAATGCATGATGATATCGCGACAATAATTGAATCAATAATATGAGAGATATGATGCAAAGAATTATCGTAGTAATAATTGAGTATAACCGAGTGACTTCTCACGTAAGATCAATAATCAATACCGCAGTGCTACTATGCAACCACGCCAGACATCAGACATCGTTTTTTACTACCGGTAGTTCAACAGCTTTTTTAATGGTAACACTTTCGCCGTTATTTTTATAAAAGATAATTTCGCTGCTTTCTAACTACGACAATACTTCCGCTGTGGGGTCCACTAATGATTGTGCCGTCGCATTTAATATTCCCTCGTTAAAACGAATATTCCCCACCAATCGAATATTATATAACCACTTGTTTACTTTGCAAAATTTGTAAATATTATCCACAACTATAACATTATATCAAATCCACACCATAATATTCAAAAATATATTTTGAGAAAATTATTCTTTATTCATAAAAGTTGGGGTCTTACAACCTCCCCTTCTTATGAAATTTCGCCTCAAAATTAGGGTACGACCGTATATCAAGAGGTGAGGATACCTTGATTTCATTTCAAATTCTAACTCCTGTGTCATTTCCTCAACATCGTGGTTTCTCCACAAAACTTTTACTTGAGGTATAACTTTAGAGCAAAGAATATGATCCTTCTTATCCAAGATTTTAACAGTAACTCTTCATACGCTAAATCTTCCTCTATCTCGTCTCGGTTCTAATTCAATAATGTGGTTCGGGTCTTTCACATATTTACGTAACATAGATATGTGAAAAAACGCGCTATGAACACGAGACATACTTCATGTAAGGCGAGTCTATAGGCCACGCCCTCCTACTCGATCAAGGATTAAAATGGGCCAATGAATCGAGGGTTGAGCTTTCCTCTCTTTCCAAATCTCAGAACTCCTTTCCATGGAGCAACACGTAACAACACATGATCTCCAATATCAAATTCCACGCCCTTTCGATGAAGATCAACATAACTCTTTTGTCGATCTTGTGAGGTTTTTATACGTTGTTTGATCGCTTGAATCTTTTCCGTAGTCATATGCACCAACTCCGGCCCCAACAACGTTGCTTCACCCACCTCATCCCAAAGATACCGAGAACGACACTTTCTTCCATACAACGCCTCAAATGGAGCCATGCCAATACTTGCTTGATAACTGTTGTTGTAGGAAAAACTCCACCAATGGTAAGAACTTGTCCCAACTTCCTTTGAAGTCAAGGACACAGTAGTCTTAATAAATCTTCAAGAGTTTGAATAGTCCTCTCCGATCGCCTCATCCGCTCGAGAGGATGATATGCCGAAGCTAAATCAGAAATCCGCGCTCATAGCTTTTTGCAAACTAACCCAAAATCTTGAAGTGAATCTTGGGTCTCGATCGTAAACTATGGATACCGGCATACCATGCAATCCTTACAATCTCATTTATGTACATACGAAAGCAAGACGCTCAAGTGTATAAGTTTCTCGATAGGTAGAAAATGAGCAGACTTGGTCAATCTATCAACAATGACCCAAATCGCATCTATGCCTTGAGAAACCTTGGGAAGACCAAAGAATGAAATCCATGGTAATGTGCTCCCACTTCCATTCTGAATTTCAAGTGGTTGCAAATGGACCTTTTGGTACTTGATGCTCTCGCCTTGACTCGCTGACAAGTTAAACACCTTGAGATAAACTCCGCTATCTCTCTCTTCTTATTGCTCCACCAAAATGTATGTCAAGATCACGATACATTTTGGTACTCCCAGATGGATTGCAAACGGTGTGTTGTGCGCCCATCATGATTTTATACTTTAAATCGTGGTTGTTAGAACACAAAGTCCGGAGTTGACTCAAGTATTCCTTCTTCATCGATTCTTGCTTCCTAAGATAGCACCTTCTTGCACTTTCTTCCTCATACGCATCGCCTCCAGTGTCCGTAGCTTTTGAGCAAATTTTAACTTTATCGATTAAAGTTAATGCTCTACTCAGATATTCGCCATCATCACATGGGTCCCCGAGTCTTTAACTCTATCTCCATCCTTTGTAAGTCATATAAAATGGGCCTTTATATTGACAATAATGCACTCATACCGCATATGATCTTCTACTCAATGCATCACCTACTACGCTCGCTTTTCCAGATGGTATCAATGGTATGATCATAATCTTTCAACAACTCAAGCCATCGCCGCATGCCGCATGTTGAGTTCCTTTTGAGTGAAGAAATATTTGAGGCTTTTATGATCCGTGATAAATCTCCACCTTCTCTCCATACGTAATGCCTCCAAATCTTAAGCGCAAAAAACGATCGCCGCTAACTCTAGATCATGAGTAGGATAATTCCTCTCATATTCTTTTTGAGTTGTCGTGAGGCATAGGCTATGACTTTCCCATGTTGCATGAGAACACATCCTAACCTTTGCCTCAAGCATCACCAGAGATGACAAATCCTCCGAGCCGATGGTATTGTCGTAACAAAATAAAATGAGTCTCCTCTCGAAGTTCTTGAAAACTCTTCTCACATTCCTCGCCTCCAACCGAATTTTGTATCTTTTCGAGAGTCACCGAAGTTAATGGAGTAGCGATTCGAGAAAACCCTTCTACGAATCTCCGATAATAACCAAATAAGCCGAGAAAGCTACGATTTCTGGCCATCGATTTAGGTTGCTCCCAACTTTGAATTGCTTCAATCTTTGCCGTCAATGATATATCCCATGATTTGATATCACGCGCCCAAGGAATGCAACTTCCTCAAGCCATAACTCGTATTTCTTCAACTTGGCATATAGCTTGTTTTCACGAAGCTTTTGGAGTATCAGCCTCAAGTGTTGCTCATGGTCTTCACGTGTTTTGGAGTATATGAGGATGTCATCAATAAAGACGACCACAAAGTGATCCAAATATTCCTTGAATACTTGGTTCATCATATCCATGAAGGCCGCAGGAGCATTAGTCAATCCAAAAGACATGACTAAGAATTCATAATGCCCGCATCGAGTTCTCAAAAGCGTCTTTGAATGTCATCGCTTTTAATCTTCAACCGATGATATCCTAACGAAGATCAATCTTTGAAAAGAATTTGGCGCCTTGCAACCGGGTCAAACAGTCATCAATGCGAGGCAATGGGTACCTATTTTTTATGGTGACATGATTCAACTCCCGATAATCAATACAAAGTCGATACTTCCATCTTTCTTCTTCACTGAATAGAAATGTGAGCACCCCAAGGAGACGACTAGATGAATGAAACCGATGTCTAACAATTCCTGCAATTGGGTCTTTAACTCCTCAAGTTCAATAGAGCCATTCGATATGGGGCTTTGGAAATGGGTTTTGTACCAGGTTCAAGGTCGATAAAAAAATTCAATTTCACGCCTCGGGTAGGCCAGAAGTTCTTCAGTGAATACGCCAGAAATTTATTAACAATAGAAATATCTTTCAAATCGACGATTTTTGTTTAAATCAGATACTGAGCTAAGAAAGCTTGACATCCGCTTTTCAATAAACGAATAGCTTTATGGCTTGAGATGACCGTGATTGATTTTAATGGTTTGGTCGCTTGAATTCGCATAATAGGTTGATTAGGAATATGAAAGCTAACAACCTTACGAAAATAATCAATTTTAGTATGATGAGTAGTTAACCAATCAATCCCTAGAATCACGCCAAATGCAAGTATTTTTAAAGAAATAAGATCGACAGTAACGCGTAGTGTTACCGATTTGAATCAAACAAGACTTATAAACAAAGGATGTAATGAAGGTTTCTCCCAACGGAGTTTCAACCGATAAGTCAAAGTCTAATTTCTCCTGAGTCAAATTTAAACGCTGAGCGCAAGTAGGAGAAATAAAAGAATGGGTAGAACCCAGATCAAATAAGGTATAGACTTCGCTAGAGTTTATGATAAGCTTACCCGTGATGACCTCGTCGTTTCCTTGCTTTCGGGAGGTTACGACAAACGCCTCCTCAACTACCGGCTTTAACTTTTCGACGGCTTTTGGTGCCTCCATCCCACCGGACTTTGTCTTTGGTGCACACGAAAAATCGGCCAGGTGACCTTCTTCCACAATTATAACACGCTTTGATCGCATCGCTGCTAGCTTTGACCGATATGTCCCTCCCCTCCGCATTTGAAGCATATGATAGGTGGTCGTTTCTCCTTCCTTAACAACGGTGCCGGTGTGCCGACGCCTTTCCATCATTGTTGAATCTCCTTTTCTTGAAATGTCCATTTTACTGCTTTGGCCATGATTACCACCGGCGTGGTTACCATTTCGCATGTTGATTCCTCCACGCTTGTTGTCACCGCTTCGATGATCGCTACCACCGTATTATCATTTTGCCTACCGCTTTCTCTTGGTTGAGTTGACTCGTTATCGCGCCCAATAATCGAGCCCTATTAACAACATCCAAATACAAACACAGCTTTATGAGAAATTAGATATTGACGATCTCTCGGTTTCAAACCTCTTAGAAACATCCGCTATTCTCTCCTCATTATCAACCAAGTGAGACGCAAACCGACAACTCGCAAAAACTTAGCTTCAGATCGCGACACTGGCCATATTGTTCTCGCTTCCAACTTGATGAACTCTACCTTTTTCATGTGACGAATACTTTCGAAAGTACTTGTCGTTGAATAGTTCTTGAACTTCTCCCAAGACATCTTCAAGTGCGGCAAAGTCGAGTACGCTTTACCGATTCCCACCAAGAATCGCCTCCTCTCCTCGCAACATAAAGGTGGCAATGGAACCTTTTTCTCTCGAGCATCCCAAAACATCAAATATCTTGGTGATCTCGCTTTATCCACGCTCCGCCTTTAAGTGGTTTTGGCTCTCCAATAAACTCCGTGGTCCCAAAAGCCTTTGAATCGCTTAATGGTGACCGTCCGAGAGTTTCCAAGTGTTTCCACCTACATTTTGGACAGAGCCGCCTCTCCGACGATGTTGCATGAATTGCATAAAGCCTCCGAACATTCCATCGCTCATCATTTGGTCAAGGTTGTTGTTTTTGCATGAGGATTATCGCCTTCCCGATGCACATTATCCTCGATTATTGATCCGGAGAGACTCAACGGTTTCCCCTGTGCTCCATTGCTATTCTCAACATTCTCTGATGTCATTTTCAAATACCGCCACAAAACAAGGGTTAATTGACATGTCACATATTATCCCTATACTCCGACCGACCAAATAAATACCAAATAAACTTAGGTAGGTCATACTAGCTAAGGAATTCCCTGCCTCTCCTCCTAGTTCTTGTCTCACATCTCACCAGGATCATATCCCTAAGCTTTGATACTAACCGTGACGCCCCCAAAATAGGTATACATCACCCATCTTGAGTCGCCAAATACATGGTACAAAATTCAAATACAACTTAATTATACAACAACAATGTGGTAAAATACGACAAAATATAATCTAAGAGTTTTAATAAGAATATTGTCATCTAGACAATATACAAACTCAATGGAGTCCTCATTACATTTATTGTCACACTATTTAATGTATAAGTGAGGACTACTAATGCTATCATCCGACCTCCACTCCTCCCTCGACTAGTCCCGCCACGCTCTCATTTCCTCAAGAGAATAAAGGAAAGAAAGGGTGAGCTCAACTAGCCCAAAGAAGAAATATTATGACTAAGATAATGCGTAATAATTTATCATTAGCCTTCAACAAAGGTTAAACCGATAAAATATAACAAACATCAAGTTTAATCAAGCAGCTGAACAAGCAATCCATTAAAGAGTCAAGTAGAGAATAAAATCTACTATCTTCTATGATTTAAAAGGTTTTTCATCACTTTTATCACGAGACTCAAATTTAATAAATAAACCACATCATCCCCGCACTACACCAAGGATATTCATTAGTATCACACCACAAATTATCCATGCACTACGGGCCAAGGATATTCGTATTCATCAATGGTCATGATCATGCCAACAACTCGTCCATCAATGCACTACGGGCCAATGAGGACTTTTACCACATCATTTGTAACATTACTACCATGATTATACCGAATAATCCTCGGTCATAATCATACCAAGTCCATCTATGCACTACAGCCACATATGACTTTCAACATAATATAAACATGAGGATGATGATATAATGATATAAGAATTCAATAAAACAAGTTCAAGAATTAATTTATCCAGAACCAATAACGCCCAAATTGTCAACATGATATCGCTTTTGTGGAGTAAAATTCAAGAATGCTCAAGAAGAATATTTCCATGAAAAGATATCGATGAAGCGCAAATATCAAGGATATTCCACTAATTTCATGGAGTATAAAAGCCAAAACTTTAACCAACCGAGTATAATAAAGAATGAATAATAAAAGAATTCACCAGCATGCGATAGACCGCATGCATAAGTTTATTCCAATGTAATAATAAATAATGGAACCAGTCATGCGTAAACGCATGCATGTGATATTCCAACCAATAATAAAGAATGGAATAATGTAAATAATTCACCATGCATGCGATAGATCCGCATGCATATGCATGTTATTCCAATGTAAATAATAAATAATGGAACCAAAATCATGCGTAATACGCATGCATGTGATGTTCCAATGTAATAATAAAGAATGGAATAATAGTAAGAATTTCACCACGTATGCAGATTGCGATATGCATGTGTTATTCCAATGTAATAATAAATAATGGAACCAGTGTCATTTCACCAATTCATTCACACAAATGATGTTCCATCCAAATGTAATAATAAGGGATGGAATAACAATAGCTCTCTCTTCAAGAATACGAAAAGAAATAATACCCTTTACCTAATAAAAAATATCCCTACCTTAGAAAAAGCGGATATAATAAGGAGGTAGCAGAACTTCTCTTCTTTCTCTCTATAATTTCTCTCTATAATAATTGCTCTAAAGCTTTTGTGAATTGGTGAGAAATGAAGGAAGAATGAGCTTCTATTTATAGGAAAATATAGTTTCGATAATTACACGCTTTTGGGCTCAAAATATTACAAGATAATACCTTCCTCTTTTTCTTTATTTTTAATTTAGTCCTGCAAGTATTAACAAACTTGCACCACCTCCCCTAATAGTAAATAATGTGAATTAATAGTTCATTCATGTGACTCAATAGTATAATCATGTGAAAAAACTAATTACAGTATAATACCTTCAACTATACCTCCATTTTTAACTTAGTCATGCAAGTATTATCAATCTTGCACCAACTCCCCTAATAGTACAAGAATGTGATTCAATAGTACACACATGTGAACAAATAGTTATATAAGCATGTGAATTAGTAGCAATTAATTGCTCATTTATCCGATAAATTACCCGATTTATCAATATAACCCCTGCATACATCAATTATCATCTAAATAGATGTCGATTTCCACTAACACTAATAATCCCAACACAATGGAACTATCAAATTCATCTTTAATCAACACAACTTATTCATCATTAATATTATAACTCACAATATTTAACAACCAGTCGCTCCCGTGTGAAAGAGGGGGCTTTCCGATAAGGATTTCTCCTTATCATGCGCAAATTAATTAGGTGACCAAACCTCTCATTGATGTAACTTCTAGACATCATCAATATTGCAAATAATAATATGAATAACTTTGTCGCCTCAATTATTGATTTAATAATAATAAATATAATGCAGATGATGATACTGTGATAATAATTGAATCAATAATACGAGAGATATGATGCAAAGAATTATCAGTAGCAATAATTGAGTATAACCGAGTGACTTCTCACGTAAGCATCAATAATCAATACCGTAAGCTACTATGCAACCACGCCAGACATCGTATACTTTTACTACCGGTAGTTCAACAGCTTTTAATTCAGAATACTTTTTCGCCACGTTATTTTTATAAAAAGATAATTCTATTGTTTTCTAACTACGACAATACTTTCGCTGGGGTCCACTAATGATCGTGTCATTGCATTTAATATTCCATGTTAAAACGAATATTCTCCCACCAATCGAATATTATATAACCACTTGCTTACCAAAATTTGCAAATATTACCTACAACTATAACATTATATCAAATCCACTTTTCAAAAATTTTGTAAATATTACCCTTACAACTAACTAACATTATATCAAAAAAAAATATTTATTTCACACCATAATATTCAAAAATATATTTCGAGAAAATTATTCTTTATTCATAAAAAAGTTTTTCCAAATTCAAATGTGACTCCACATTTTAAATTTTTCGAAATATTTTTATAATTATTATGGTGTGGATTTGGTATAATGTTATAGTTGTGGGTAATATTTATAAATTTTGCAAAGTATGCAAGTTGTTATAAAATATTCGTTGTGTCGGGGAATATTCGATTGGTCGGAAAATATTCGTTTTAACAGGGAATATTCGTACGACGACACAATCATTGGTGGACCCCACAACGGAAGTATTGTCGTAGTAAGAAAACGACAGAATTATCTTTTTATAAAAATAACGACGAAAGTGTTATCATTAAAACTGTTGAACTACCAGGTAGTAAAAGTTCAGTAATATGCGTGGTTGCATAGTAGCACACGATATTGATTATTGATCTTTACGTAAGAAGTCACTTAGTTATACTCAATTATTTCTACAGTAATTGCTGCATTGTATCTCTCATATTATTGATTCGATTATTGTCACAGTATCATCTGCATAATATGTTATATTATTAAATCAATAATTGAGACGACAAAGTTATTCATATTATTAAATTGCAATATTTACAATGTCAAGATGTTCTGTCAAGGAGAGGTTTGGTCACCTAATTATGCGCCAATAGGGAGAAATCCTTATTGGAAAGCCCCCTCTTTCCTAGGAACGACCTAGTTGTTAAATATTGTGAGTTATAATATTAATGATGAATAAGTTCGTGTTGATTAGAGATGAATTTTATAGTTCCATTGTGTTAAAATTATTTATGTTAGTGGAAATCGACATTTGTTTCGATAATAATTGATGTCTGGAGGTTATATTGTTCAATCGGGTATTCGGGGCACTTTTCGTGTCGGAGTACTATTCATAAGTTACTATTCACGAATTACTATTCACAGGGTACTATTCACCCAAAATATATATTTCTTTTCGGTCCAAATCATTTTTGGGTACAA
Organism: Panax ginseng; assembly: GCA_020205605.1. Taxonomy (NCBI): domain Eukaryota; kingdom Viridiplantae; phylum Streptophyta; class Magnoliopsida; order Apiales; family Araliaceae; genus Panax; species Panax ginseng. Next base: position 90,578,518 of record CM035143.1, read on the forward strand.
TATTATTCCATGAGGAGATGTGCTACTTTTTCAGACCGTTGGTTGAAGTTATAATAGTAAATCAATATGGATCGTTGGTTGAAGATATAATAGTAAATCAATATGGACCATTGGCGAAAAAAGTTATAATAGTAAATCAATATGGATCATTTGGTTTAAAGTTTTAATAGTAAATCAAGATGGACCGTTGCTTTAAGTTTTAATAGTAAATCAATATGGACCGTCTGCTTAAAAAGTAAATCAATCTGACCGTTCATGAATTAGTTACTATTCAGTCCTTCTCCTATAAATAGAAGCTCATTCCTTCATTATTTCTTACGAATTCACTGAAACTCTAGAGAGAGAAACTATAGAGAGAAAGAAGAAAAGTATTCTGCTACTTCACTACTCCAATATCTAGTTTCTTATAAGGTAAGGGATATTATTTGTTGTACTTGTAAGGGGTATTATTTCTTTCGTATTCATGAAGAGAACTTCTGTTATTCCATTCTTTATTATTATGTTGGAATAACCTGTATATGTGAAGTACCGCATACATGGTAAAATTCTTCTGTTACTCCATTCTTATTATTATGTTGGAATAACCTGCATATGCGAAGTACCACATACATGGTGAAATTCTTATGTTATTCCATTCTTATTATTCTATTAGAATAACCTGTTTATGCGAAGTACCGCATACATGGTGAAATTCTTCTAATATCACGTTCTTTATTATTCTTCGCTTTAATATCATGTCTATAACGCTTACGTGGGACTGGTTCCATTATTTAATATTCTCATTTAATATCCTATCTCATGCATTTACGCCTTTACTGGTTCCATTATTTATTATTCGTCGAAATATCTTATGCATGCGTTTATCTTTGGACTTGGTTCCATTATTTATTATTCTATTGGGAATAACACGTGCATGCGATCCTATCGCACACATATATAGTGAATCCTTCCATTATTCCATTCTTTATTATTACATTGGAATAACTTTGTCTATGTGGATTACCACATGCATGGTGAATGATCCTTTGTATTCATTCCTTATTAAATTGTGGAAATGATCATGATATCGTGGATTACTGCATGGCGGTGAAAATCCATTTGCGCTTTCATACATTCTATTATACTCAGTTGGTTAAAGTTTTAGCTTCTATATTCCTTGAAATTAGTGGAATATACTGGATATTTACGCTTCATCCAGTATCTTTTCGTGGAAATATTCTTCTGAGCATTCTTGAATTTTTCTCCACAAAGCAGTATCATGTTAACAATTTAGACATTATTGAGTTCAGGATAAATTAACTTATAAATCATTAAAACTTATTCTTGAACTTGTTTTATTGAATTATTATGTCATTTTCATGATGAGTTATGTTGATTATGTGAAAACATGAAAGTTTCTTAGAAATCAAAAAGGGTTGAAAATTAGATTTTGGTAAAAATGGAGTATGAAATTCAATTGACCATATCTCCTATTATATTTCGAATTTTTGAGTTTGGTCAACTTCTAGAGTTAGATCTATGAGTTTTCTAACTTATCCAAGTGGAATCACTGGAAAAGGTGTTGTAGATTTTTGTGTGGACTGATTTTAGTAAAGGAGTCAAAAACTGCAAATTACTAAAAAGACTACTGCCCAGAAGTTAAAAGGGAATTTTTGGCCACTTAGCTTGTGAAATAAATTCCGGCCTTTTGGGACATGAAAATATATGGTATAAAGTACCTCATGTCCAAAAATGAGCTCATTCCGACTTAAAATGAGCAAGTTATGACTATTTCAATATTTAGGTTTTTCTGATGAAAAAAGTTATAACCGGAGTTCTATAACTCCGATGACCATGAAATTTAAACTGGAAGCTCACATTAACATGTGCAAGATTCTGCCAAGATTTGGGAATTTCTAGAGTTAAACTCGAGGTAGCTAATTTTTTAAGAAATTAATTAGAAATTAATTTTTGAAAAATACTTAAGGGAGTTGAAAAATTATAAAAAAAATACTTGTTGTGTATGAATTATATGTATATATGTTTGGACAAAGGATAGAAAAATAACAAGTTGATTTGGTAATTTTTCATGAAAATGGTTTAGTTACGAACATATGAGTTAAATATGTTATGTGAAGTAACAAAATTGGAAAATAGGATTTTATGGCTTGGGAATCCTATATAGGGTATATATAGATTTTTGATAAGGGATTTTATCATCGGTGATGAAATCTTATGAGTATGACATTTTTGAATGATTAAATGCATTATTTGTTAAAGTATAAACAATTGAAATAAATTGTTTATAAGTTTAAGGAGTGATTAAAATATTGTTATAATATTAATAATATTAGATTATGAGTTTATTAACTGATTGATAATATTTGGATAAATTTAAATTCTTTAATATTTATCCTTGTTTTCGTTTGATTAATGCCTATATCATTGTCATCATTCTCATGCTTATATTGTGATGAAAGTCATCTTTGGCTTATGTGCATAGATGGACTTGGTATGATTATGACCAAGGATTATTAGGTATAATCATGACCGTAATGTGACGAATGATGTGGTGAAAGTCCTCAGTGGCCTGTAGTGTATTGATGGACAGTTTTTGGTATGATTATGACTAGGGATTATTCGGTATAGTCATGACCATTGATGATTTAAAGAATATCCTTGGTTCGTAGTGCACGAATGATTTGATGATGTGGTTTATTTATTAAGCTGAGTCTCAGCAATAAAAGTGATGAAAAACCTTTTTAAATCATAAAAGACAGTAGATTTTATTCTCTACTTGACTCTTTTAATGGATTGTTTGTTCCGCTGCAGTTAAACTTGATGTCTATTGTATTTTATCAATTTAACATTGTTGAAGGCTAATGATAATTTATTATGTATTATCTTAGTCATAATATTTCTTACTGGGCTAGTTGAGCTCACCCTTTCTTTCACTGTTCTCTTCAGGAAATGAGAATATAGCTGGGACGAGTCGAGAAAAGGAGTGACGATCCAGATGATAGCATTAGTAGTCCTCACTATTCTATTAAATAGTGTGACAATAAATGTAATGAGGACTCCTTTGAGTGTGGATATTGTCTAGATGACAATATTCCTATTAAAACTCTCAGTTTATGTATTGTCGTATATTACACGACGGTTGCATAATTAGTTTGTATTTGTATTCAGTACCATGTATCTGGCGACCCAAGATGGGTGATGTATACATGTTTTGGGGGCGTCACATAGGTGACCAAACCCCTTTCCTAGACAGAACTTCCTTAGACATTGCCAATAATGCTATCTAATAATATTATTCAAATAATATGAATTATTGATCTGATAATGGGAAATACTGTGCAGTAACAATTATTGAATCAACAATAATATAAAATATCAACGTAGCAATTATTGAATCAATAAAATAAAATATTGAACAATAATTACTGTAGCAATTATTGAGTAGTGCCTTCTTACGTAAGAATCAATAATCCAAAAATACTGTGCAATACCGTGTGCTACTGTGCAACCACGCGTATTACTGTACTTTAATCCCCAGGTATTCCAATAGTGTTAACGGTAACAACTATGTCGTTATTTATAAAAACTCATACTTGTCCTTTTTTTCATCCGACAGTTTTTCGTTAGGCCCGCAAATGGCTGCGCCATCTTACGAATATTCCCCGACAGCAAGAATATTCCCCGAAAACAATGAATATTTTATAACCACTTGCATAGTTAAAATATTTGCGCATTTTATCCATAACTAACCATATTAATCAAATCCACCCCTTACTATTTTCAAAATAATGAATATAGGAAAATCAATTTTATTTATAAAAAGTTGGGGTCTTACAACCTCCCCTCCTTATGAAGTTTCATCCTCGAAATTGACGTACGTACCTGGTGTTTCGAAAAGGTGATGGTACCTCGTTTTCATTTCCAATTCCAACTCTCATGTCATTTCCTCAATAGCATGGTTCCTCCAAAAAACTTTGACTTGTGGAATAACCTTTGTGCGCAGGACATGCTCTTTCCTATCCAAGATCTTGACAGGTACCTCCTCATACGTTAAATCTTCGGCTATCTCATCTGGTTCTAACTCAATAATGTAGTTTGGGTCTTTCACATATTTACGAAGCACAGATACGTGAAAAACATTATGAACACGGGACATGCTTGGAGGTAATTCGAGTCTATAGGCCACATTTCCTACTCGGTCAAGAATCTCAAATGGACCAACAAATCTTGGATTAAGCTTTCCACTCTTCCTGAATCTTGTAACTCCCTTCCATGGAGCAATACGTAACAATACATGATCCCCAACATTAAATTCCACGTCTTTTCGATGAAGATCCGCATAACTCTTTTGTCGATCCTATGCCATTTGTATATGTTGCCGGATCATTTGGATCTTTTTCGTAGTCATGCATACCAATTTTGGTCCCAACAATGTTGCTTCTCCCACCTCATCCCAGTATACTGGAGAGCGACACTTTCGTCCATATAATGCTTCGAATGGAGCCACACCTATACTTTCCTGATAACTGTTGTTGTAGGAGAATTCCACCAATGGTAGGTACTTATCCCAACTCCCTTACCGTTTGAGGATGGTATGCCGAACTGAATCATAAGTCCGTGCCCATAGCTTTCTACAAGCTAACCCAAAATTGTGAAGTAAATCTTGGGTCACGATCCAAAACTATGGATACTGGCATGCCATGCAAACTCACAATCTCATTTACGTACATACGAGCAAGACGTTCAAGGGAATAAGTCTCCCGCATAGGCAAGAAATGAGCAGACTTGGTTAATCTATCAACAATAACACAAATCACATCTATGCCTTGAGAAACCTTGGGAAGATCCGTAACGAAATCCATGGTAATGTGTTCCCACTTCCATTTTGGAATCTCAAGTGGTTGCAATGGACCCTTTGGCGCTTGATGCTCCGCCTTCACACGTTGACAAGTTAAACACCTCGAGATAAACTCTGTGATCTCTCTCTTCATATTGTTCCACCAAAATGTATGTCGAAGATCATGATATATTTTGGTACTCCCGGGATGGATTGTAAACGGTGTGTTGTGTGCCTCCATCATGATTCTATGCTTCAAGTCAGAATCATTAGGAATGTAAAGTCTGGAGTTGACTCGAAGTATTCCTTCTTCATCGATTCTTGCTTATAGAATAACACCTTCTTGCACTTTCTTCTTCATACGCATTAGCTCCAGGCCCGTAGCTTGAGAAACTTTAACTTTATTGATTAAATTCGGTTCTACTCGTATATTTGACATCACCACGTGGGTCTCTGGAGTCTTTAACTCTCTCCATCTTTTGCAAGTTATACAAAATGGGCCTTTGTGTTGACAATATCGCACTCGTACCCGCATATGATCTTCTACTCAATGCGTCAGCTACCACGTTTGCTTTTCCAGGATGGTATTGGATGGTATGATCGTAATCTTTCAACAGCTCGATCCAACGTCATTGCCATATGTTGAGCTCCTTTTGGGTGAAGAAATATTTAAGGCTCTTATGATTCGTATAAATCTCCACTTTCTCCCCATACAGGTAGTGTCTCAAGATCTTCAATGCAAAAATGACTGTTGCCAACTCTAGATCATGAGTAGGATAATTCCTCTCATATTCTTTAAGTTATTGCGAGGCATAGGCTATGACTTTCCCATGTTGCATGAGAACACATCCTAACCCTTTGCCTGAAGCATTGCTGTAGATAACAAATCTATCCGAACAAGATGGTATTGTCAGAACAGGTGCCGAAATGAGTCTCCTCTTGAGCTCTTGGAAACTCTTCTCGCATTCCTTGCTCCATAAAAATTTTGTATCTTTCCGAGTCAGCTGAGTTAACGGAGTAACGATTCGAGAAAATCCTTACACGAATCTCCGATAATAATTAGCTAAGCCCAGAAAGCTACGTACTTCGGTCACCGACTTCGGTTGCTCCCAACTTTGTATTGCTTCAATCTTCGCCGGGTCAACAGATACTCCATGCTTTGACACCACGTGCCCAAGGAATGCTACTTCCTCAAGCCAAAACTCGCATTTCTTCAGCTTAGCATATAGCTTGTTATCACGAAGCCTTTGAAGTACCAGCTTCAAATGGTGTTCATGATCTTCACGACTTTTGGAATAGATGAGGATGTCATCAATAAAGAAAACAACGAACTGATCCAAATATTCCTTGAACAAATGGTTCATCATATCTATGAAAGCAGCAGGAGCATTAGTCAATCCAAAAGACATGACTAAGAATTCATAATGCCCGTACCGAGTTCTGAAGGCAGTCTTCGGAATATCCTCAGTTTTAATATTTAACTGATGATATCTGGAATGAAGATCGATTTTTGAGAAAAATTATGATCCTTGTAACTGGTCGAACAGGTTATCAATGCGAGGTAGCAGATACCTATTCTTGATGGTGACATGGTTCAATTCCCGATAGTCAATACAAAGTCGCATACTCCCGTCTTTCTTCTTTATGAATAAAACAGGAGCACCCCAAGGAGATGTACTAGGACAAATGAAACCGATGTCTAACAACTCCTGTAGTTGGACCTTTAACTCCTGAAGTTCAATAGGAGCCATTCGATATGGGGTTTTAGAAATGGGTTTTGTACCAGGTTTAAGATCATTAAAGAATTCAACTTCACGTTCTGGGGGTAGACCGGGAAGTTTTTCAGGAAATACGTCAGGAAATTCACTAACAACATAAATATTATTCAAATATGACGTATTTTTGTTCAAGTCCATGACATGGGCTAAGAAAGCTTGACATCCATTTTTCAATAAACGAATTGCTTTATGGCTTGATATAACAGTGATTAACTTTAGTGGTTTGGTTGCTTGAATTCGCATAACAGGTTGGTTAGGAATATGAAAACTAACAACTTTACGAAAACAATCAATTTTAGCATGATGAGTGGTTAACAAATCTGTCAGGAATAAGCATGTAAATGATATTCCTATTTACATATGATTTGTATGATATATATGAATGAATATGCAATTATTCTTGCATTAAGAAAAATTGTAAATTCCTTTGATAGATAATAGAAATAGATGTACAAGGACTTAGAATGATTTGATCAAATATGTTAGGTTGATCCTACATAAACAAAACAACTTTGTAAAGTCCTTAAAAAGAAATAATGTACAAGGACTATAAATATAGAAAGATCAAGCATGTTAGGTTGATCTTATGATGTAATAGATAGGCTTGTCGATCGCGTCAAACCTTTGCACTGTAAATCGTGATCCGCTAGGAGAGTCAAGGAATACTCGAGAGCTATCAAGGTAGAATCGTATTTTACAAGATAATAGATCTCAGAGTTTGTAGACTGCCAGGAGAGACGAGGAAGGATCGTAGGGTGTAGAGTAGAACATCCTCGGAGCCGTAGTCTGCTAAGGAAGTCATGTTCAGAATCGTAGACACAGCCTGCCTACGAGCCGACCGAGCATCTGCTGAAGCCAAGTCAAGAATCGTAGACTACACTCAGAGTCGTAGAGTCTGCACAGCCAAAGCTGAATCATAGAGTGCAGAACTAAGACCTCAATAGATGTGCTCACTATGCCAAGGCAAAATCATAGAGCAAATACGATTCTCAATAAATGAGCACTCCAGAATATCCAAAAGGAACGAAGCCTCTGGTTTGTACTGCAAAGATACATCCCACTTAAAGGAAACTAGAGAGCACTCAACGAATGGCATGCAAGCTAACAGAAGATCCAAGCACCAACCCAATTAGCATTCAAATTAAGTTGGGAAGCCATTCGAGATGAAGTCTTCCACAAGTTGATCAAAAGAAGACTTCAGTAACTGACTAAGGAAAGTCATCAACTGTAGTAGCTGTCAAGTAAACAGAAGACAACGATCTTGGAAGCAACAAATATCGTAGTGTTTGCCAAACAAAGAAAGAACTGATGGAGTATACACATAGATACTAGTCAGCTTCTAAAGAACAAGGCTAAAGTGATTAAGCATTGGGTCAGTCCATTGATGATAAGTGAACGGGAGATCACAAGGAGAAAGCGAGCTGGATACGCCATAAATCTGAAGTGTCTTGCTATTCAGAAGGGGCTTGAGCAAGGAGTCAAGCCATCAGTATCTGAGAGCAGTCAAAGCAAACAGAAGTGATGAAGCACTGCACAATAGAAGGAAGAGGTGTTCTACACTGAAGATCAAATGAACATTCTTCAAAGATCGTAGTGTTGTCTCTGCATGTCAATGAGCAACAGTCAACAAGTCACTACGATCAGGTCCAAGAAAGCATGCATCAGAATCGTAGAGTTCTATCATCCGAAGATTGAAGCATTGGCAACGGTTCAATCTGAGGGTTGGTATTCGGACAAGAGCTTATTGAGAGCATCGATGCACAAGGATAACCTCTGATCGAGAACTCAGAAGGGGGAAATAAAGTCGTTGACCTGCCCGAGACATCAAAGTGACATCTCTGACGGGGTAAGTGAAATAGTAGATTGTAGTGTCAGAAAGTCATGTCACGTCACATCTGCAGTCTGCACCAAACAACTCGAGATCTGTGAAGCAGTTCAAAAAGAGTTTAATGGCTACTTTCCAACGGGAAGATTGGGAAGGAGTATAAATCTTCTAGAGCTTCAAAGATCAAAGAGTGCTGGAGTTGCTAAGTTTGGAGAAATGGTGGACTGATCTAACCAACGTAAAATAGTGAGTGACCAATGAAGGTCCGAAGGCTCACTCTACGATCCACCAAGAACACTTAGAGACAAACAAAGAAAGAAGTAGAAGTGAGAGTTCTATAATACAGAAGTGAGTGTTCTACTACACGAAGAGTGTTCTGAACGGCTAAGAGAAAGAAGAGAATTAATGTCATCTTAGCAAGTCCATCATGAGAAGGCATCAAATATCAAGAAAGAAGATCACCAACGCCATTATGGTGTCAAGCATGAGAAAATTTCTAAGTACCTAGCAAAAGAGCTTACAGTCATCTTAGAAACTCATCATGTGCAGCCATCAAGTATCAAGAAGAATGATCTTCAAGGCAGTTCAACAAGGGATCATCAGAAGTGGTTGAGTAACCGAAGAAGCTGAGCATCATGCAACACTCAACTTCATCTCAAGGATGATTACGACAAGCTGCTAAGCATTCAGAGATGAAGAGCTTAAATGATATCTTAACAGCTCAGCACCAACAACAATAACAAAAAACATCAACAAGAAGCCAGGGCCTGAGGGGTCCTTTTCCGGAGAGACTAAATGAAGTTCCAAGCCTGCTGGGCTTGAAGAGTTCCTTGGGAACTAGAGAAGTTCCAAGGCTACTGGTCTTGAAGAGTTCTTAGTGAACTGAAGTCCCAAGGCTGCTGGCCTTGAAGGAATCTTAGTGATTCAGGGTGCTGCCCTTCCTTAGTGGAAATCCTGCTAGTTGAAAACAGAAGAGTGGATTAAGAGCTTGAGTCTCTGAACCACTTTAAACCCCTTATGTCTTTTACTTTATGTCATTTACATTATGTACATTAACTGCTATAACTTCTATGTATGTTTTAACTGCTTACAACCGAACTAACTCTAAGAACAATGTATGTATGATTATGAATATATCAATGAAGGGGATCTTTTACTTATTCCGTTGTGCTTGAAAAGATTCTTATGTTTGTCATATGCTAAATCATTAGCAATACAAAATAAATGAGAAAAGTATTTGAAATTAAAAAGTATCTATTCAACCCCCCTCCCCTCTTCTAGATCTATATTGTGCCTACTGGGAACTAACAATTGGTATCAGAGCAGGTTCTCATGCTATATTCAAAAGCTAATCACTTTGAGTCTGATCCTAGGCACAAACATTGTTATAAACTTAGTTTAGTAGTACGTCACTTGTTATATACAGACGAGCTCACAAGTTGGAAATACTGTGTACAGGTAAATGTGTATATACCCCTAAAGCTACTCAGATTGGTCCATGCTCTTGGTTGCCATATCAACAAGACCAATCCCTGCCCGCGATCAATCTTGTAGTCTGGAGACTAGGCTAGGAAGCTCAAGAGACATCAACAGAAAAGAGTCAAACATCCACCAGCCTGAAAAGATGAAAAGGCCATACATGCTAAGAAATGTTTATCCAGAGAAGAAAGAAGAACTTCTCAAACATGTGTCTGGCCAACCAGCAGCTGGATGTAAACCTAGTGAACTCAAGGATGTCAAAGAACTAAAGATGCTGAGATTCTCTTAGCTTGTATCTTCAAGACCACGACTGATTGATTGAAGGTCAACTGGAGCAACAAGCTGTCAGGAGCAAATGAGAAACTATGCACATCAATGCCTAACCTCATTATATCTAAGATAAATGATTGTTAAGAAACTGACAATAAAAGGTACGATTCCTCATATATAAATATGTACATTATATTGCACCTACTTATGCACTATAACAGTATCCTGTCAAGAAATCATAATCTACCTAAAAAGGTGAAGAGAGAAAGTACATTGAGGTTGGAAACATAAATGCTTATAAACTTTCTCTCCATCCAAGTTTTAGGTTGAAGATGATATCTTGAAAGAAATCTGAAATAGGTCATAAACATATCAAAGGTTAGATTAATCTTATGTGGAATAATCTTTGCTGATGGGTTAACATGTATGTACAAGCCTATGTTCTAAGTGTTTGATGACACACATAGTATGATCAGCTCTACAAGAGTATCTTGAAGATTCATAGAAACTGATCACCTCCATGAATCAACCAGATACACATAAGTCATGGAGTTGATTCTCACTATGTGAACATTTAAACCCTGTGAGCATAACCAAGCAAATGATGAAACCATCAAAGAAAAATAGTGTTTTATTAAAATGACAAATCTTACACACACTCATCATCATGCATCTCAATATGTCATATCTAAATTAGTTACATGTATGAATATGATGGTTGGTGATCAATATGATGATTATCCAAATATATGAGGAACATGGATTTAGAAAACTAACCTAGCAGGACCCATTTAATTATAGGTACCAAAATAAAAATGTATTTAACCTGCATGCACCTGGTGTATCTGGCCACACTAAGGAATGCTAAAGCAGAAGACTTCAGTCAAGAAGATTCAATCAGTAGAAGGCTTAAGACTGTTCAAAAATAATTCTGATAAAACTCCTATATGTCAAAGCCTGTCCTTGAAGACATGCTGAGCTAATCTAAATGAAGCTCACATGGCTACTAATCTTTATATGGAAGTATGCCATTCAATCAAAGATTAAAAAGGATCTTAGATGCTCAAATCATGCAAAGAATGTCATAAGAGAAGAATCCTCAAGGAAGCTCACCAAAGAGGATTATCGAGCATCAAACATGCCGAACTCATTACGGGAGCAGAACTCAGCAAGCACAAACTGTCAAAGAAGACTACGTTCGTAGTGCTATCAAAGGATCGTAGAATGATCAACCCTGAAGATGCCCATTTCTACGATATAAGAAGATTTAATGACTTCAGCCAGAATGAGATATGCAAGGCTACCTTCTGCTACACATGAAGAAGAAGAACTTATGTCTCTCTGAGAAGACAATATCAACTATAGGGGAGCAGTGATCTGCTAATAGAATAACAGCTCTAAAACATCAGAAATACACTATGAAGCAATGTACCAGTTACAGAGTCCCAAAACATTGTGACTGATGAACCAAATGAAGATCCATAGTTAGTAGGAACGTCTCAAAACGTACTACTGATAACCTATTAGCCACCCAACTCAAAATCGTGGAGTGCCTACGATCAAACATCTGATCGTAGTGTAAGTGCAGGAGGACACCACGATTACAGCCAATGCAAATGTCTAAAGTTGGCAGAGGAACTCCCCAGCAGAAAAGGTCAAATGAGATATTAGTGCAAATCACTTCTAAAGTATTTTGTAAGACCCCGAATTATATGAAATGAAAGTATCTAATTTACTTATAATAATTATTCTATTTAATAAATGGTTAGATTGATAAAATGTTAAAGTTAAGGGTGATATTTGAAAATTTTGCAAAGTAAGCAAGTTGATATAAAATATTCGTTGTGTCGGGGAATATTCGATTGGTCGGGGAATATTCCTACGACGGTATAATCATTGGTGGACCCCACAACGGAAGTATTGTCGTAGTAAGAAAACGACATAAATATATTTTTATGAAAATAATGGCGAAAGTTTTACCGTTAACTGTTGAACTACCCGGTGGTAAAAGTACAGTAATACGCGTGGTTACATAGTAGCACACGGTATTGATTATTGAAGCTTATGTAAGAAGCCACTCAGTTTACTCAATTATTGTTGCAGTAATTATGGCATAGTATCTCACGTTATTTGATTTGATTATTGTCACAGTATCATTTGCATAATATTTTATATAATTAAATTAATAATTGAGACAACAAAGTTATTCATATTATTATTTGCAATATTGACAATGTCTAGAAAGTTCTGTCGAGGAGAGGTTTTGTCACCTAATTGCGTGCCAATATGGAGAAATCCTTATTGGAAAGCCCCCTCTTTCCTGGGAATGATCTGGTTGTTAAATATTGTGAGTTATAATATTAGTGATGAATAATTGTTGAAGTATTAAGAATGTGTTTATTGAAGATAAGTGAATTACAAAAGTTTGAGGGGAATAATGCAAACTTGGAAAACTTTAGGGGTACCAAAGTGTAATAAGTTAAATCAATCTAAGACCATTGGTGGTGGTTTTAATAGTAAATCAATCTAGACCATTGATGGTGGTTTTAATAGTAAATCAATCTGGACCATTGATGGTGGTTTTAATAGGAAATCAATCTGGACCATTGATGGTAGTTTTAATAGTAAATCAATGTGACGCCCCCAAAATAGGTATACATCACCTATTCTGAGTCGCCAAATACATGATACAGAATACAAATACAATCTTTAATATACAACAAGAGAGCTATGAGTTTCAATACAAATACTGTCTTCTAGACAATATCCACTCTCAGAATAAGTCCTCATTACATTTATTGTCACAATATTTAACAGAATAGTGAGGACTACTAATACTATCATATGATCCATCACTCCGTTCCCCGACTCGTCCCAACTATATTCTCATTTCCTGAAGAGAACAGTGAAAGAAAGGGTGAGCTCAACTAGCCCAATAAGAAATATTATGACTAAGATAATGCAGAATAAATTATCATTAGTCTTCAACAATGTTAAACTGATAAAATACAATAGACATCAAGTTTAACTGTAGCGGATCAAGCAATCCATTAAAAGAGTCAAGTAGAGAATAAAATCTACTATCTTTTATGATTTAAAAGGTTTTTCATCACTATTATCATTGGGACTCAACTTAATAAATAATCCACATCATCCACGCACACTACTACGACGATGATATTCATTAGTATCACGACCACAAATTATCCATGCACTACGGGCCCAGGATATTCGTGTATTCATCAATGGTCATGATCATGCCACCAACTATCCATCAATGCACTACGGGGCAATGAGGACTTTTACCACATCATTTGTAACATTACGGTCATGATTACAATCAATAATCCTCGGTCATAATCATACCAAGTCCATCTATGCACTACAAAATACACGATGAATTTCAACAAAATATAAACATGAGGATGATGACAATGATATAAGAATTCAATAAAACAAGTTCAAGAATTAATTTATCCAGGAACTAAGAACATCCAAATTGTCAACATGATACTTCTTTGTAGATTAAAATTCAAGAATGCTCAGAAGAATATTTCCATGAAAAGATACTGGATGAAGCGCTAATATCAAGGATATTCCACTAATTTCATGGAGTATAGAAGTCAAAATTTTAACCAACCGAGTATAATAAAGAATGGAATAACAAAAGAAATCACCGGGCATGCGATAGATCGCCTGAGGCGAAAGTTATTCCAACGAATAATAATTAATGGAACCCGGATCCGGTGTAAAACGCATGCATGAGATATTCCAACGTAATAATAATTAATGAGAATCCGTGTCCGGCGTAAAACGCATGCAGACGAGGATATTCCAATAGAATAATAAAGATTTGGAATCAGTCCCACAGTAAACGCATTGCGAATATGATATTACAATGTAATAATAAAGACGAAATCAGGGTATGTACCCTTCATTCCATAATATTCAAAAATGATATTTATAGAAAATTCATCTTTATTTATAAAAGTTGGGGTCTTACAACCTCCCCTTCTTATAAAATTTTGCCCTCAAAATTAGGGTACGTACCTTGTATGTCGAAGAGGTAAGGATAACTTGATTTCATATCAGATTCTAACTCCCAGGTCATTTTCTCAACATCGTGGTTTCTCCACAAAACTTTGACTTGAGGTATAACCTTGGAGCGTAGAATATGTTCCTTCTTATCCAAGATTTGAACAGGAACCTCTTCATACGTTAAATCTTCCATTATTTCATCCGGTTCTAACTCAATAATGTGGTGTGGGTCTTTCACATATTTACGTAACATAGATATGTGAAAAACGTTATGAACACGAGACATACTTGGCGGTAAAAGCAAGTCTATAGCCCACGCTTCCTACTCGATCGAGGATTAAAATGGGTAGATGAATCGAGGATTGAGCTTTCCTCTCTTTCCAAATCTCGTAACTCCTTTCCTTGGAGCAACACATAACAACACATGATCTCCTATATCGAATTCCACGCCCTTTCGATGAAGATCAAAGATAACTCTTTTGTCGATCTTGTGAGGTTTTTATACGTTATCGAGCGTTTGAATCTTTTCCATAGTCATATCGCATTCAACTCGGGTCCCAACAACGTTGCTTCACCCACCTCATTCCAAAGATACTTGAGAACGACACTTTCTTCCATACAACGCGCCTCGAATGGAGCCATGCCAATGCTTGCTTGATAACTGTTGTTGTAAGAAAACTCCCATGATCACAATCTATGGATACCAACTTACCATTACCTAGTTAGATCGATGACATATACGAAAGCAAGATGCTTCCATGTATAAGTCAGACAGGAGAAGTGAGCGCATTCAATCAATCTATCAATAACGACCCAAATCGCATCTACGCCTTGGAGAAACTTCGGGGAAAACCCAGAATCTAAATCGACGGTAATGTGTCCCACTTCTATTCTCGAATTTCAAGTGGTCATGGCGGACCTTTGGTACTGATGCTCCACCTCGACTCATCGGGACACGTTGTATTAATTCCTCGAGATAAACATCGCTATCTCTCTCTTCTTCATATCAGCCCCACCAAACAAGTATGCTCAAGATCATGACATTTTCGGGTACTCCCAAGATGGATTCTAAATCTGTGTTAGGCCGCTACCATCATGATTTTATACTTTAAATCGTGGTCACTAGGAACATCAAAGTCCGGAGTCGACTCAAGTATTCCTTTCTTCATCAATTCTTGCTTTCAGACATAGCACCTTCTTGCACTTTTCTTCCTCATAATGAGATCAAAATGGGTCCTAGATCCGCAGACGTGTAGCTTTTAACTTTATCAATTAAAGCTTGCTCTACTCAGATATTCGCCATCATCACATGGGTCCCTCGGAGTCTTTAACTCTATCTCATCCTTGTAAGTCACACAAATGGGCCTTTGCGTTGATAATATCAAAGATTCGCACTTCAGACATACGATCTTCTACTCAATACACCACCTACCACGCCACTTTTCCAAGATGGTATTGATGGTACGATCATAATCTTCAACAGCCTCAAGCCAACGCCAAGTGTTTGCGATGTCGAGTTCCTTTTGAGTGAAGAAATATTTCGAGGTTTTATACGATCCTTAAAGATTCCACTTTCCCACATAAGCAGCTCTCCAAATCTTAAGGTGAAGATAACAATGCCAACCCCTGTATCACTTAGTAATAATTCCGCTCATATTCTTTTCGAATGTCAGCAGGCATGTGCCAAGACTTTCCCATGTCAGATGAGAACACATCCTAACCTCTTGTTCAAGAATTCATCGGTAGGTGACAAATCCTTCAACCGATGGTATTGTCGTAACAAGTGTTAGAAACGAAGTCTCCTCTCGACTTTTGAAAACTCTCTCACATTCTTCGCTTAACCTAATCCTCAGATCTCTTCTTCGAGTCAGCCGAAAGAAGGAGGAATCGAGAAACCTTCACTTAATCGAAGTAATAACCATTTAAGCCAAGAAAGCTACGTTTCGCACATCGACGAGGTCAGCTTCCAACTAATAGCTTAACTCATTGGTCAATAGATATTCTACGACTTGATACTACTCGTGCCCAAGAAATGCTACTCCTCAAGCCGTAACTCGTGATTTCTTTTAAACTCCGCATAGCTTATATTCACGTAAGTTGGATTATCAAATTCAAGTGTCGGCTTTCACGCTTCACTTCGGTTTTGGAATATACGAGGATGTCAATCAATAAAGACGCTTACAAAGTGATCCAGTCTTCAATACTTTGCCCATCATATCCACGAAGGCAATGAGGAGCATTAATAATCCAAAAGGACATGACTAGGAATTTATAATGCACGTAATCGAAGTTCTGAAGTCGCTTTTGGAATGTCAAATGCTTTAATCTTCAATCGGTGATATCCTAATGAAGATCAATCTTTAAAAGAATTTCGCCTCGCAAATCGGTCAAACAGTCATCAATACGCATGGCAAATGGGTACCTATTTTTTTATGGTGATACGACCAACTCCCGATAATCAATACAAAGTTGCATACTCCCATCTTTCTTCACATATCAATAGAGCACCCTGGCAAGTACTAGGACGGCTAAAAGCCAACGTCTAACAATTCCTCAAGCAGTCATTCTTGATTCTCAAGTTCATTAGAGCTTATTCGACATTGGCTTCGAAATGGGTTTCAGACTGTGTTCAAGGTCGCTTACAAAATTCAATTTCACGCCCCGTAGCAGGGCCAAAGTTCTTCGTGGAATACGTCTTCGAAATTCATTAACAATAGAAATATTATTCAAAATCGACGATTTTTTGTTGCATCCGCGAGGTAGCTAAGAAAGTTTGAATCCGCTAATAAACAAGACTTTATCGGTTGATGACAGTGGATGATTTTTAATGGTTTGTCCCAATTGTGATTTCAATAAATAAAAGCCAAAACCTTACAAAACAATTTTGTGTACGATGAGTCTTAACCAATCAAACGTCACATCATCAAACGGAAGTATTTTCAAAGATATAAGACGACAGTAACGTATAAGGTGCCGATTTGAACTAAACAAGACTTATATGAAGCTGTAATGAAGGCCCCAACGAGTTTCAATAAATAAGTCAAAGTCCAATTTCCCTGTCAAATTTAAACGCTGAACGCAAAGTAGAGAAATAAAGAATGGGCAGTAATATCAAATAAGGTATACGCTTGTAGTTTATGATAGCAATTCATGATGACCAGTTCTTTTTGACTAACTTTCTCAGACCACCGCTGATTTTCTAGGACTGGGTGCCTCCATCTTAGTTGAACTTGTTTTCGTGAACGACAAAATTCGGGCTAGTGACCTTCTTTCCAAAATTATAACATGCTTTGATGGCATCACGCGCTAGCTTGGACTGATGTGTCCTCTCCTCCGTATTTGAAGCATACGATAGGTGGTCGCTCTCCTCCTTAACAATGGGTGTTGATGTCCGACGCCTTTTCCATCATCATTGAATCTCCTCTTCTTAAATGTCCATTCTTATTATTTTGGCCATGATTACCAATCGAAGTGATTACCATTTCGCTCGTTGATTCCTCAACACTTGTTGTCACCGCTTTGATGATCGCTCTCACTGGGTATTATCATTTCTTGCCGTTGCTCTTTTTAATCAAGCGTTGACTCGCTATCGCGCTCCAATAACGAAGCCCTATTTACAACATCCTCACAAACACGGCTTATGAGAAATAAGATATCGACGATTCCTCGGTTTCAACCCTCTTAAAAAACATTCGCCATTCTCTCCTCATTATCAACCAAATGGGACGCAAAATGGGACAACTCAAGAAACTTGGCTTCGTCTCATGCGATACGGCCACGTTGTTTTGGCGCCAACTTGATGAATTCTACTTCTTTCTTTGTGGACGATACTTTCGGAAAGTACTTGTCATTGAACAATTCTTGAACTTCTCCCAAGTCATCTTTAGTGCGGCAGTTGAGTACGCTTTATCGATTCCTACTAGTAATCTGCCTTCCTCGTAACATAAAAGGTGGCAAAGAAACTTTGCTTCTCGGCAATCCCAAGACATCAAATATCTTGGTGATCCGCTTATCCATGCTTCCGCCTTAAGTAGTTTTGGCTCCAATAAACTCTGGTGGTCCCAGCCTTGAACTATTTAGCGGTGGCCAGTCGAGAGTTTCAAGTGTTTCACCTATATTTTGGACGAGAGCCGTTTTCTTGCGATGTTGCATGAATCGCAAAAGTCGAACATTCCATCATTCATCATTTGGTGGGTGTTGTTGTTTGCTTTGAGGATTGTCGCTTCGATGCACATTATCCTCGATTATCGATCTGTGGAAACTCAATGGTCTCCTCGTGTTCCATTTCTATTCTCAACATTCTCGGATGTCATTTTCAGACATCGCCACAAAATAAAGGTTAATTAACATATAACATATTATCCCTATACTTTCATTGATGACCAATTAAATACCAAATAAACTTAGTAGGTATGTCATACATGAAGCAATTCTAAAATCTCCCTCCTAGTTCTAGTCTCACATCTTAGCTGTGGATCATATCCTAAAGCTTTGATATTAACCGTGACGCCCCCAAAATAGTATATACATCACCTATTCGAAGTCACAAATACATGATATGTAATATAAATACAATCTTTAATATACAACAAAGAGAGTTGTGAGTTTCAATACAAATACTATTTTCTAGACAATATCCACTCTCGAGAATAAGTCCTCATTACATTTATTGTCACACTATTTAATGTAATAAGTGAAGACTACTAATACTATCATCTCGATCCATCACCTCCGTTCCTCGACTGTCCCAGTTTATATTCTCATTTCTGAATAGAACAATGAAAAAGAAAGGTGAGCTCAACTAGCCCAAGAAGAAATATTATGACTAAGATAACGCAGATTAAATTATCATTAGTCTTCAACAATGTTAAACCGATAAAATACAATAGACATCACGCTTAATCAAGCGGTGGATCAAGCAATCTATTAAAAGAGACAAGTAGAGAATAAAATCTCATCATCTTTTATGATTTAAAAGGTTTTTCATCACTATTATAGTTGGGACTCAAATAATAAATAATCCACATCATCCTCGACATTACCAAGTGATATATTCATTAGTATCCGACCACATATTATCCATGCACTACGGCCAAGGATATTCGTCTATTCATCAATGGTCATGATTATGCCAACAATCTGGTCCATCAATACACTACGCGCCAATGAGAGGACTTTTACCACATCATTTGTAACATTATGGTCATGATTATACACGAATAATCCTTGGTCAAAAGCATAACCAAGTCCATCTATGCACTAAACCACAAAATGACTTTCAACAAAATATAAACATGAGGATGATGACAATGATATAAGAATTCAATAAAACAAGTTCAAGAATTAATTTATCCAGAACTAATAACGTCCCAAATTGTCAACATGATACTTCTTTGTAGATTAAAATTCAAGAATGCTCGAAGAATATTTCCATGAAAAGATATCAATGAAGCGCAAAAATATCAAGGATATTCCACTAATTTCATCGACTATAGAAGTCAAAATTTTAACCAATTGAGTATAACAAAGAATGGAATAACAAAAGAAATCACCGAGGCATGCGATAGATCGCATGCTGGTGTTATTCCAACAAAATAATAATTAATCTTAACCGTGTCCCGCAAGAAACGCATTGTACGTGATATTCCAATGTAATAATAATTAATGGAACCAAAATCCACGTAAAATGCATGTATACGTGATATTCCAACGTAATAATAAAGACAAAATCGTGTCCGGACGAAACGCATGCATACGATATTCCAAATGAATAATAACGAATGGAATAATGTAAGAATTTCACCAAGTATAGGGTAACTGCATTATACAAAGTATTCCAATCGAATAATAAATAATGGAATAACGAAGTTCTCTTCATAAATACAAAAGAAATAATACCCACTACCGTAAAAAGAGAATGGATATAAGAGTAGGAAGTAGCGAATACTTTTCTATAGTTTCTCTATAATTTCTCTCTCTGAGAGTTTCAATTGAATTCATAAGAAATAATGAAGGAATGAGCTTCTATTTATAGGTGAATTAAAGGGCACTCGTAGTTAGAAAATTACTTTGATGCAATAATTCCTCCATTCACTATGATGCCCTGATGCATTATTTCATTAATGTAGCTAACCAACTTGCGAATAATTGAAATCAACCAATTTCAAATAACAACAAACAAAAAAACAAAAATTATATATATATATATATATATAACACATGTTATAACATATATATATATATATATATATATATATAAATATAATACTAATTACCTTTTATAAAGCAAACTCCTCCCCCCCTATTTCCACCCGAGAATAAATAAATTCACCCCCCAAAAGTCATTATTCTTCCAACATGTGGGCCCCCACCATTATAAAATAATTTTCTACCGATTATTTTGAAAAATGGGTAAGTGGGAATCCAAATAATAAGCAAAATTTACAACAATTACTATAGCAATAATTGAACAAAATGAGTGACTTCTCACGTAAGCATCAAGAATCAATACAAACAAGTCTTTACTATGCAACCATCAGATTACTTTTAACACCGGTGTTTCAACAAAGATAATTGGTGAAACTTCCGCCGTTATTTTCATAAAAAATATTTTTGTCGTTTTCTTTAATCCGGCATAATAATTACATTATTAGGGTCCACCAATGATTGTAAAGGCATTGCATTTAATATTCCTCGTTAAAACGAATATTCCCCACCAATCGAATATTATAAAATAACTTGCATACTTTGCAAAATGTATAAATATTACCCACAACTATAACATTATATCAAATTCATTCCATAATATTCAAAAATGATATTTATAGAAAATTCATCTTTATTTATAAAAGTTGGGGTCTTACAACCAATATGGACCGTTGATAGTGGTTTTAAAAGTAATCAATTTGGACCGCTTGGGGTGGTGGTTTAAAAGTAAATCAATATGGACCTTTGCCAGGTGGTTCTAATAATAATCAATATGGATGATCTGCTCTAATAGTAAATAAATAAGAATCGCTCATGAATAAGTTACTATTTAGTCCATTCTCCTATAAATAGAAGCTTAATTCTTCTTTCATTCTCACCAATTCACTGAGATTCACAAGAGACACTATAGAGAGAAACTAAAGAGCAAGAAGAAGAGTATTCTCACTACTTCACTATCAAGTAAGATCCACTCTTCTACTAAGGTAAGGAGTATTATTTCTTTCGTATTCATAAGGAATACTATTTTTTTTGTATTCATCCTTTAATATGTCAGAATAACCTGTCTACGCGGATTATGTTCCGAATGACGAGTGAAAATCCATTTACAGCTTCGTATATTATTTCTTTTCATATTCTTAAATCTAAACTTACTATGGTAAGTATTGCTTCTATAATCCCTGAAATTAGTGGGATATCCTTGAAGTTTTGTGCTTCATCCAGTATGGTTTCGTTGGAATATTGATCTGAACATTCTTATTAAATATCAATATTTTCACCGGGGTACTATTCACGTTTTACTATTCACTAAAATATTATTCACTCTCAATTATTCGGGGCACTTTTCATGCCAAAGTACTATTCACGGGTTACTATTCACCCAATTACTATTCATTAAAATATTATTTACTCAGGTATTCGGGGCACTTTCATGCCGGGGTACTATTCACGGAGTACAATTCCCGAAGTACTATTCATGGGGTACTATTCAGCGCAAAATTTATTTTTTTTCTATCCAAATTATTTTTGATACATGGATATTATTCTTGAATTTTACTCCACAAAGCAGTATCATGTTGACAATTTGGACATTATTGAATTCTGGATAAATTAAATTATAAATCTTTAAAATTTATCCTTTACTTTCATTTAATTAAATGCTTATATCATTGTCATCATCCTCATGCTTATATTATGATGAAAGTCATCTTTGGCTTACGTCCATAGATGGACTGTTGATTGATATGATTATGACCAGGGATTATTCGGTATAATCATGACCATTGATGATTACATGAATATCATTGGCCCGTAGTGCAGGGATGATTCGATGATGTGGTTTATTTATTAAGCCGAGTCTCAGTGATAAAGTTGATGAAAACCTTTTTAAATCATAGAAAATAGTAGATATCATGCTCTACTTGACTCTTCTAATGGATTGCTTGTTCCGCTGCAGTTAAACTTGTTGTCTATTATATTCTATTAGTTTAACATTGTTGAAGGCTAAGGATAACTTATTCTATATTATCTTAGTCATAATATTTCTTACTAGGCTAGTTGAGCTCACCCTTTTGCTTTCATTATTCTCTTCAGGAAATGAGAACATAGTTGGGACTAGTCGGGGAATGGAGTGATGGTCCGAGATGGCTGTTTTAGTAATCCTCACTATTTAGTGTGATAATAAATGTAATGAGGATTGAATTTGAGTTTGGATACTGTCTATGAGACAATATTCGTGTAAAAACTATCAGCTCTTGTTGTATAATTAAGTTTGTATTTGTATTCTGTACCATATATTTGGCGACCCAAGATGGGTGATGTATACCTATTTTGGGGGCGTCACAGTTGGTATCAAAGCTTAGGGATATGATCCATGGCTGAGATGTGAGACAAGAACTAGGAGGGGAGAAACAGGGAATTCCTTCGCTAGTATGACCTACCTAAGATTATTTGGTATTTAATTGGTCGGTCAGAGTATAGGGATAATATGTGATATGTCAATTAACCCTTGTTTTATGGCAGTGTTTGAAAATGACATCTGAAAATGTTGAGATCAACAATGAAGCATATGAGACCGTTGAGTCACCAACGATCAATACTCAGGATAATGTGCAACAGGAAGACAATAATCCTCAGGTAAACAACAATACTGATCAAATGATGAACGATGGGATGTTCAGAAACTTTATGCAATTCATACAACATCAAAGCGAGAGTGGCTCTGCCCAAAATGCAGTGGAAACACTGGCAACTCTCGGACGGTCACCGCTAAGCAGTTCAAGGAGCTGGGACCACTGGAGTTTATTGGAGAGCCAAAACCACTTAAGGAAGAGACTTAGATAAAGCAGATCACCAAGATATTTGATGTCTTAGGATGCTCCAAGGAGCAAAAGGTTCCCTTTGCCAACTTCATGTTGCGAGGAGAGGCAGATTACTGGTGGGAATCTGTAAAGCGTACTCAACCTGCCGCACTTAAAATGTCTTGGGAGAAGTTCCAAGAGCTGTTCAACAACAAGTACTTTCCCAAAAGTATTCATCACATGAAGGAGGTGGAGTTTATCAAGTTGGAGCAAAACAATATGACCGTGTCACAGTACGAAGCTAAGTATGCTGAGTTGTCCCGATTTGCGTCCCACTTGATTGATAATGAGGAGAGAATGACGCGGATTTTTCTAAGAGGTTTGAAACCCGAGATACGTCAATACTTAATTTCTCACAAACTATGTTTGTATTCGGATGTTGTAAATAAGGCTCGCTTATTGGGTAGCGATAACGAAGTTAACCCAACCCGTAGAGAGAAGCGATTGACAAGTCGATAATACCAATGGTAGCGATCATAGGCTAAAGGATGACATCAAACGCGGAGGGAATCAACATGCGAAAAATGGTAACCACTCTTGGTGGTAATCATGGCCAAGATAATGGAAGTGGAAATTTCAAGAAGAGAGATTCAATAATGATGGAAAGACGCCAAGACCAAAGACCGTTGTTAAGGAAGGAGAACGATCGTCTATCGATATGTTACAAATGCGAGGGGAGGACACATCGCCTAAACCAGACGATCACCAAAGCATGTTACAATTGTGGAAGAGAGGTCACCTAGCTTTCCGATTTTTGCTTGGCACCAAAGTCAAGTCCAAATTAGATGGAGGCATCAAAGGTCATCCTGCACAAGAAAAAAATCGGTAGTTCAAGGAGAGCGTTTGTTGTAACCTCCCAAAAGCGAGGAATCCGAACGAGGATCACGGTAAGCTAATCATAAACTCTTACGGTTTATACCTTATTTGATACCGCTTCTACCCATTCTTTTATTTCTCCTACTTGTGCTCAACGTTTAAATTTGACTACGGAGAAATTAGACTTTAACTTGTCGGTTGAAACTCCGTTGGGGGAAACCTTTATTACATCCACTGTTTATAAGTCTTGTTTGATTCAAATCGGTAATTGCACGTTACCTGTCGATCTTATCTCTTTAAAAATACTTGCATTCGATGTGATTTTAGGAATTGATTGGTTGACTACTCATCATGCTAAAATTGATTGTTTTTGTAAGGTTGTTAGCTTTCATGTTCCTAATCAACCTATTATGAGAACTCAAGCAACCAAACCATTAAAGTCAATCACTATCATTTCAAGCCATAAAGCTATTCGTTTATTAAAAAACGGATGTCAAGCTTTCTTAGCTAATGTCACGGATTTAAACAAAAATACGTCTGTCTTGAATGATATTTCTATTGTTAATAAATTTCCTGATGTATTCCCTGAAGAACTTCTTGGCCTACCCCAAGAGTGTGAAATTAAATTTTGTATCGACCTTGAACCTGGTACAAAACCCATTTCCAAAGCCCCATATCGAATGGCTCCTGTTGAACTTCAGGAGTTAAAGACCCAACCGCAGGAATTGTTGACACATCGGTTTCATCCATCCTAAGACGTCTCCTTGGGTGCTCATGTTTCTATTCAGTAAGAATAAAGATGGGAGTATGCGACTTTGTATTGATTATCGGGAGTTGAATCATGTCACCATCAAAATTGGTACCCATTGCCTCGCATTGATGACCTATTTGACCAACAGCAAGGCGCCAAGTTCTTTTCAAAGATCGATCTTCGTTAGAATATCATCGCTTAAAGATTAAAATCAAGACATTCCAAAGACGCTTTCGAGAATCCCCATGCGGCATTATGAATTCCTAGTCATGTCCTTTGGATTGACTAATTTTCCTGCGCCGCTTTCATGGATATGATGAATCGAGTATTCAAGGAATATTTAGATCATTTTGTGGTTGTCTTTATTGATGACATTCTCATTTACTCCAAAAGTTATGAAGATCATGAGCAACACTTGAAGTCGATGCTACAAAAGCTTTGTGAAAACAAATTATATGCCAAGTTGAAGAAATGCGAGTTCGGCGAGGAAGTAGCATTCCTTGGGCACGTGATATCAAATCATGGAATATCTGTTGACCACAAAGATTGAAGCAATTCAAAGTCCGAGCAACCTAAGTCGTTGACCGAAGTGCAGTAAGCTTTACGGGCTTAGCTAGTTATTATCGGAGATTCGTGGAAGGATTTTCTCAAATCGCTACTCCATTAACTCAAATTGACTAAAAAGATAAAAATTCTATTTGGAGCGAAGAATGTGACAAGAGTTTTCAAGAACTCAAGAGGAGACTCATTTCAAAGACCTGCTCGACAATACTATCTCTGGCCTGAGGGATTTGTCATCTCATGCCGATGCTTCAAGCAGAGGGTTAGGATGTGTTCTCATACAACATGGGAAAGTCATAGCCTATGCCTCACGATAACTTAAAGAATATGAGAGGAATTACCCTACTCATGATCTAGAGTTGGCAGATGTCGTCTTCATACTTAAAATATGCGTGGCATTACTTGTATAGGGAGAAAGTGGAGATCTATACAGATCATAAAAGCCTCAAATATTTCTTCACTCAAAAGGAACTCAATATGTGGAAAAGACGTTGGCTTGAACTGTTGAAAGATTATGATTATACGGGTACGAGTGCTATATTGTCAACGCAAAGGCCCATTTTGTATGACTTGCAAAGGATGAAGATATAGTTAAAGACTCCAGGGACCCACATGATGATGGTAAATATACGAGTAGAACCAACTTTAATTGATAAAGTTAAAACTGCTCAAGCTACGGACCTGGAGCTGATGCGTATGAAGAAGAAAGTACAAGAAAGTGTTGTTCCGGAAGCAAGAATTGATGAGGAAGGAATACTTCGAGTCAACTCCAGACTTTTTGTTCCAAACGACCCTGATTTAAAGTATAAGATCATGATGGAGGCACACAACACACTATTTGCAATCCATCTCTGGGAGTACCAAAATGTATCGTGATCTTCGACATACATTTTGGTGGAGCAATATAAAGAGAGAGGTAGTGGAGTTTATCTCAAGGTGTCTAACTTGTAAACGAGTCAAGGCGGAGCATCAAGTGTCAAAAGGTCCATTGTAATCACTTGAAATTCCAGAATGGAAGTGGGAGCACATTACCATGGATTTCGTTACTGGTCTTCCCAAGGTTTCTCAAGGCATAGATGCGATTTGGGTCATTGTTGATAGATTGACCAAGTCTGCTCATTTCTTACCTATACGAGAAACATATTCACTTGAACGCTTTGCTCAGATGTATATAAATGAGATTGTAAGATCGCATGGCATGCCAAGATCCATAGTTTCGATCGAGACCCAAGATTCACTTCACGATTTCAGTTAGTTTGAAAAAAGCTATGGGCACGGATTTATGATTTCGTTCGGCATATCATCCTCAAACGGACGGGCAGTCGGAGAGGGCTATTCAAACTCTTGAGGATTTATTAAGACTTTGTGTCCTTGACTTCAAAGGAAGTTGGGACAAGTTCTTGCCATTAGTGGAATTCTCCTACAACAACAGTTATCAAGCAAGTATTAGCATGGCTCCATTTGAGGTGTTATATTTAACGCGAAATGTCGCTCCCCAAGATATCTTTGACGAGGTGGGTGAAGCAATGTTGTTGGGACCGGAGTTGGTTCGTATGACTACGGAAAAGATTCAAATAATTCAACAACGTATAAAAACCTCACAAGATCGACAAAATAGTTATGTTGATCTTCATCGAAAGGACGTAGAGTTCAATGTTGGAGGTCATGTGTTGTTACGTGTTCCTCCATGAAAAAGAGTTACAAGATTTGGAAAGAGAGGAAATCTCAATCCTCGATTCATTGGACCATTTGAAATCCTCAATTGAGTAGGAACTATGATTTATAGACTTGCGTTACCGCCAAGTATGTCTCGTGTTCATAATGTTTTTCATATATCTATGTTACGTAAATATATGGAAGACACGAACCACATAATTGAGTTATAATCGGACGAAATAGCCGAAGATTTAACGTATGAAGAGGTACCTGTTAAAATCTTGGATAAGAAGGAACATATTCTACGCCCAAGATTATAACTCAAGTTAAAATTTTGTGGAGAAACCACGATGTTGAGGAAATGACCGGGAGTTAGAATTTGAAATGAAATCAAAGTATCCTCACCTCTTCGTCTACACGTACACCAATTTCGAGGACGAAATTTCATAAGGAGTGAGGTTGTAAGACCTCGAATTATATGAAATGAAAGTATCTAATTTTCTTATAATTATTATTCTATTTAATAAATGGTTAAATTGATAAAAGGTTAAAGTTAGGGTGATATTTGAAAATTTTGCAAAGTAAACAAGTTGATATAAAATATTCGATTGTGTTGGGGAATATTTGTAAGACCCCTTAATTTTATGAAATAAAAGTATTCAATTTTTCTATTTAGTAAATAGTTAAATTGATAAAAGTTTAAAGTTAAGGGTGATATATATAAATTTTCAAAATACGCAAGTGGTTATAAAATACTCATTTACTCATTTAGGGAATATTCGTTTGGTCATGGAATATTCTTGTTGTCGAAGAATATTATTTACGTATGCCAGCAAACCATTTGTGGGCCCCATAATGTAATAAGTGTCTGGATGAAGAAAACGACAAGTTTGAGTTTTATAAATAACGGTAGTTGTTACTGCTAACAATTTGTTGGAATACTCGGTGGTTAAAATATACGAATACGTGTGGTTCCACAAGAAGCATACCAGGTATTACGCAGATATTTTGAATTATTGATTCTTACGTAAGAAGACACTACTCAATAACTGTTCAAGTAATTACTGTTCAATATTTTATTTTATTGATTCAATAATTGTTGCGTTGATATTTTATATTATTATTGTTTCAATAATTGTCACTGCACAGTATTTTCGATTATCATATCAATATTTCATATTATTTGAATAAAATTATTAGATAGCATTATTGATAATGTCTAGAAAGTTCTGTCAAGAAGAGGTTTGGTCACCTAATTGCGCGCCAGTAAGGAGAAATCCTTATCGGAAAGCCCCTCTTTCAGGAAACCGTCTGTCATTATTGTGATTCTATAATATTATTTGTGAATAATTACTTATTGATTTAAATGATAAGAAAATATTTATTTGATGTGGATAAAAATAATGGATTTATTTATGTGGTTATAAATGAAGGAATTAGTGTTTAGGTATTTTATCAGTATTTTGTCGGAATGGATGTATTAAAAATTAAATCAGTGTTCTTAAAGCTCTATTAAGTGAGTTATAATTTTAATCGTAGTTGGATCGTTGTGATTTTTGGATATGTTATACATATATAAGTTGAGTATATGTCCACAAATTTTGAACCGTTAAAAATTAATGCATGATTTGTTATGAATTTTAAGAAGTGTTGAAAACCATCCGTTTGTGGGTTTTGGATATTTTATGTCTGGAATTTGGAAAAACTTAAAGCTACAAAGTTGTAGAGAATTCAATTTCGTGTGGAATGGACATAAAATTCGTATTTTTCTGATAAACATGTTATTTTCTATGAATTACTGAAGTTTCAAAAAATAAAATAATTTTTATTAAAATTGGGTGGGACCCACTTTTGGTTGGTGTTGAAAACATGTGCTAATTTTAAGCGGGCCTTTGTGGTGGTTGAAGTTTTGATTCAAATGAGGCATACATAGAGGATGAATAATTTATAATATTATTTTATTATTTAGTCTCCTTTCATGCTCTAGTATTTTCCTATAAATAAAGCGCTTAAGTTAGAATTGAAAATCACACCGAAACATAAGTTTTCTCTCTATATTATCGAGCGTATTTTTGTGAGTATTTAGATACTTTGAGAGTTGCTATTCAAAGGCAAGTTTCCTTCGACTTTACATCCGATATTCCAAAGTAAAAAATCGCTTCTTTTTTAAGGTAAGGGATATTGTCATTATTATAGTAAGGATCATTGTCGTGGATTGTAAGGGATTATAAGGGATGTTATTTTTCTTCATAATGATGTTATTCTTTCAATATCATTATACTAAAATATTGGTATTGATATTATTGTGGAATTTCTACCTTTTTCATGTCTTAAGTTTAGTATTCACGTAAACGACACTATTCACGTATACGACGCTATTCACGTATATGACATTATTTACGTATATGGTACTATGTACAAATACAGAGTACTATTATTAGTTACTATTCACGAGTTACTATTCACGAGTTACTATTCACGGGTACTATTCACGACAAAATTGGTTTTTTTTCTAACCAAATTATCGTTGATTTATGAATCTTACTCTTGAAATTAAATGCAGCTGTTGATCATATTATTTTTATCATCATATATAACATTTTTATAAT
Organism: Panax ginseng; assembly: GCA_020205605.1. Classification (NCBI taxonomy): domain Eukaryota; kingdom Viridiplantae; phylum Streptophyta; class Magnoliopsida; order Apiales; family Araliaceae; genus Panax; species Panax ginseng. The sequence goes on from CM035143.1 coordinate 90,608,203, forward strand.
CGTGGTGATGAAATTTCTCTTTGACTTGAGTGGAAAGATGGGTAGATTATTGGTATGATCGTGACTATGGGTTCTCTTTGGCCAGTAGTGCAAAGTTGAATTGTTGACTGATATGATCATCACCATTGAATTTATAATTGAATATCTTTAGCTTAAGTGCGAAGGTGAATTGATCAACATGGTTATAATTATTGTTTATATAAATTCTGAAATGATTATATATTTCTTTGAGATATTAATATCTTTGGCTTGTAGTGAGAAGATGATCAGTTGTTGAATATCTTTGGTCCAGAAAGCAAAGATGATATGTTGTTGAATATCTTTGGCCTATAGTGCAAAGATGACCCGTTGTTGAATATCTTTGGTCAAGAGTGCAAAGATGAACTGTTGATTTAATATCTTTGGCCCATAGTGCAAAGATGAATTTATTAGTATGATTATGAACAAGAATGTGATTTGGTATAACCATGATCTTTGATGTTTCGTAAAGACATGTGATGAAAATTATCTTATACGGATGAGAAGAGAATTTAGAACCACAATTATAATTATGAGTTATTCACATAATTGTGGATCAGAACTGTTGATTTATGTTACAGGGATAAAACATTGTTGGTGGTCTTTTAACATGGAGAAGATAATAGACTTTATGGTCTATTTGACTCTTCTAATGGATTTCTCGTTCCGCTGCAACTATGATTGAAAAGTTTTATCATCTACCATATGTTCTAAATCTCTGATTCATTACTGACGAAGGCTATTGATAATTTAATTATCTTTAGTCATGATATTCTTTACTGGGCTAGTTGTGCTCACCCTTCTACTTCAAAATTACTTTCAGATAATAAGAATGTAGCTGGGTCGAGCAGGGGTAACAGGGGAATCGAACGGTGGTCTCTAGCCGTGGAGGTTCTCCCTAAACAGCATAGAAAAGTGTGTTGTATTTTATACATCATTTAGTAGTTATATTTGGTGAATCAAATAGGGTGAGGCGAACCCAAGGTTGGAAGGGTGTTTTGCCACTATATTACAAGATGTCTAATGACATACAACACTTTGTGTCATCATAAGACGAGGTTGTGCACATCCACTCTCTTTGAGTATATCTACGATGAGCACTACCTATATAATCTTGGAGTTTGGTTGAAATATAATCCTCAATTAGAGACAAGGATACATGCGATATGTCAAGAGAAGACTCACAATTGGAAAGAATATGATAACAATCTTCTCATTTTTCTTTGGAGTCTATTGGGTTAACAAAGGATAATTCTGTGGGCATATGATATCTATCATAACCTAGACGCATGGCCTCTCATGTACAAAGGTTTCCTTGAGCATTTTCCGAAGATTTTAATTTCTAAAACAGTTATTGACTGTACCTTTATGTAAGGTGCCATTGTGACGTGCTATCCAAGGTTGGGATGAGAGTCATAGTTGGTATATATTTGTATCAAAACTCACAACATATGTGTCGTTGTATTTTGCACGATAATTATAGTAATAAAGTTGTAGTTGTCTTACATACCATGTATTTGGCGACTTCGTAATAGGTTGGATGGATTGGACCTATTTTGGGGGCATCACAGTTGGTATCAGAGCTTAGGGATATGGTCTCTGGCGGAGATCGGGAAATAGAACTAGGAGGGGAGACATGTGTAAACCCTTCACTAGTGTGTCCTACCTAAGCTGAATTTTCTTGCTTAAGTTGACAAATTGTGATATGTCAATTAACCTTTATTCTGAAGCTGTATTCTAGAATGATATCTGAAATACAGGAGATAAGCAATGGAGAAATCATGAGAACAGGGAAGATGTAATCTGAAATGAAAGCAATGTCTTCTTAACTCTTTGAAATACCAGGTACGTAAATTTCGGGGACGAAATTTCATAAGGAGAAGAGATTGTAAGACCCTGAATTTTATTTTATTATGCATAGTGTCTGCATAGTATTTTGTATAGTAAAATCTTTTTATATAAAACATAATACTTTTATAAAGTTATCCTATAAATAGAATATATTATATTTTATTATGCATAGTGCACATATAGTGTTTTGCATAGTAAAATCTTTTTTTATATAAAATGTAATACTTTTATAAAGTTATCTCTGCTTTTATTAGACAATAATTAGAATATATTATATTTTATTATGCATAGTATTTTCATAGTGCTCGTGATAGTAAATTCTTTTATAAAGTTATTCGTTTTATTAGATTATAAAAAGAATATATTATATTTTATTTAAAAGATTTTGCTTTAAATATGGACCGTCAGATTAAAGTAAATCAATCTAGACCGTTCATGAGTTAGTTACTATGCAATCCATTTTTCTATAAATAGAAGCTCATTCCTTCATTATTTTCTTACTTAATTCACCAAAACTCTAGAGATAAACTATAGAGAAAAGAAAAAGTATTCTGCTACTTCACTACTTATATATCCAGTACTCTTCTTTCTAAGGTAGGGAATATTATTTGTTGTACTCGTAAGTGGTACTCTTTCTTTCTTATTTATAAAGAGAACTTCTGTTATTCCATTCTTTATTATTCCGTTGGAATAACCTGTTTACGCGGGCTACCCTATACTTGGTGAAATTCTTTTGTTATTCCATTCTTTATTATTATGTTGGAATAACCTGTCTATGCAAAGTACTGCATACATGGTGAAATTCTTCTGTTATTCCATTCTTTATTATTCTGTTGGAATATCCTATCTGTGCATTTTACGCCGGACCTGGTTCCGTCTTTATTATTATTCTGTTGGAATAACCTGTCTATAAGAAGTACCGCATGCATGGTGATTTCTGTTGTTATTCCATTCTTTATTATTCTGTTGGAACATCTTGTCGGTGCGAATTTACTTTGACCGGGTTCTTATTATTATTATTCATTGGAATAACATGTCTATCTGGCACCGCATGCATGGTGATTTCTTTTGTTATTCCATTCTTTATTATACTCAGTTAGTTAAAGTTTTGACTTCTATACTCCATGAAATTAGTGGAATATCCTTGATATTTGCTCTTCATCCAGTATTTTTTCATGGAAATATTCTTCTGAGCATTCTTGAATTTTACTCTACAAAGAAGTATCATGTTGACAATTTGGACGTTATTAGTTCCTGGATAAATTAATTCTTGAACTTGTTTTATTGAATTATTATGTCATTGTCATCATCCTCATGTTTATATTATGTTGAAAGTCATCTGTGGCCTGTAGTGCATAGATGGACTTGGTATGATTATGATCAGGGATTATTCGGTATAATCATGATCGTAATGTTACAAATGATGTGGAAAAATTCCTCATTGGCCCGTGGTGCATTGATGGATAGTTTTTGGTATGATTATGGCTATGGATTCTCTTTGGCCGTAGTGCAAAGATGAATTATTTTATGGCATGATCAGACCAGTTGATGAAAACATGATTATTCTTGGCCCGTGTGTATGGATAATTGTGGTCGTGATACTAAAAGAATATCCTTGGTCAGTAGTGCAGGTGATTCAATGATGTGGATTATTTATTAAAATTTGAGTCCCAATGATAAAAGTGATGAAAAACCTTTTAAATCATAAAAGATAGTAGATTTTATTCTCTACTTGACTCTTTTAATGGATTGCTTGTTCCATTGCAGCTTAAACTTGATGTTTGTTATATTGTATCGGTTTAACACTGCTTTTAAGATAATGATAATTTATTCTCGCATTATCTTAGTCATAATATTTTTTATTTGGGCTAGTTGAGCTCACCTTTCTTTCACCGTTTCTTGTGAAATGAGAACGAATGGGACTAGTCGGGGAACCGGAGTGATGTTCCTAGATGGTGCATTAATAGTCCTCACTATTTTGTGAAATAGTGTGATAATAATTGCAATGAGGACTCCTTTTGAGTTTGTATACTCTCTAGTAGACAATATTTGTATTCAAACTCACAGTTTATGTTTTGTCGTATTGTACACGACAGTTGTATTATTAAGTTGTATTTGAATTTTGTACCATGTATCTGGCGACTCAAGATGGGTGATGTATACCTAATTTTGGGGGCGTCACAGTTGGTATCAAAGCTTAGGGATATGATCCCTAGCTAGGATGTGAGAATAGAACTAGGAGGGGAGAGATGGGGAATTCCTTCGCTAGTATGACCTACCTAAGTTTATTTGGTATTTAATTAGTCGGTCATAGTATAGGGATAATATGTGATATGTTAATTAACCCTTGTTTTGTGGCAGTGTTTGGAAATGGCAGCTAAAAATGTTCACAATGGAGTGAATGTGACCGTTGAGACACCTTTAGTCACTAATCAGGTTAATGCGGTGTCAGACAAAGAATAAATTAGAGATATCTACGTGGTGAATGAAGAACTAATAGTTGCACCCGAGCTAGTTGCAGAGGTGGCAGCTGAGAGTGAGGAAGAAGAGGAAGAAGGGGAAGAAGAGGAACCTGAGGAGAATTTATTAGAAGAATTTTATGATCAAAATTTAGTATTACAAAATCGTATTCATGAGTTAGAAGAGCGAAATTTGAAGAACTAGAAGGTCGTGGAGCAAAGAGATGCAACCATTCAAAATTGTGTTACCCGAGTAAGCGATGCTTGAATGTAAGCACTCTTTGGCAGAGTATAAGATATTAGAGCTGGAATCTGAGAATGCTATGATCAAAGTTCTGATGAAAGTAGAAACAACTGAACGAAGGAGAATAGATGACGCATGGGTAAAAGTCGCACGACGTGTAGATATTGTATAAAAAGACATCCGATCCAATAAAGCCAAAATAGATGAAATGGATTTTTCTTTTTGGACAACAATTGGGAGAATCCAACATCGAATTCGGAATTACCCTGTGCATAACGGTCAACCCCAATTCGATATGGATCGGAGAATAATGATTCAAATCATGGATCAGGAATGGGACGAAGCACTTAAGGTTGGAATGTACCCTATAGCAAAGTCAAATCCAGTAGTTTAAGTGAGAGCGTTTGTCGAGGAACCCGAACAAAGTTATTACGGGTAAGTTAATGATAAACTCTTGCAAAGTTTATACCTTACTAGATACAAGTTATTACGGTTTTGGTAATGAAATTCAGCAAGAAGAATTCACTGATGAATCTGATGAAAGGAGTCAGCAAGATTCAAGTTCAAGAAGTGAAGAATTGGAGAAAGATTCTAGTTCTGCAAATCATGTATCAGAGGAACCAACAAACTATCCTGTCATCTCTCCAGCTAGGATTAACAGAAGAAAAGTGGTGGAAGTCTCGGATGAACCACAAGAAGTACTTCCAGAAATTCCAAGCCTAGAGTTGGTGGCTCAGAACTTCCCAAAGGTGAAGAGTTATGCAACAATGATGATCAAAGACCAGCCCCATTACAAAGTTTACGTACATGCCGGGCAACCACTATATTCCTAATGATTGTAGAGTGCACTCTAAAGCGCGTAAGGATTATGGCCAAGGAGATAATCGTAGAAATTCGATTTCACTCTACCAATCGATGGTATTCAAATCTAAAATGAGAAGCCTTCATCTCTCAAGCACTATTGCTTCGACATTCCTTCATCCTCCAATAACGATTGGTACTCAACGATTTTTCGATTCTCAACACTTTCAAAAAATTTTCCAAGGATGAAAATTGCAAAGTCCAATCTGATGCTCAAAAAGAGGCTGCCCAATCAGATGACCAAATTCCTATGGAGCAGGAGCTGTTGAAGAATTCTGATGAGCTGGTCAAGAAGATATCTCCAATCAATGAAGAGTCAAAGATGTTGACAGCAGGAGATAATTCAGTTCAAAAAAGACTTCAAGCCACTATGGCTGATGTATCTCTCAAAATAAAAGAGAGAGATCAAATATATTTGAAGGCAATACATGATCAGAAGGCAGAAGCTCTACGAGCACAGAAGGCCAATGAAGAGCAACTCCAAATCCTCTCTAACAAGATTGACAACATGAATCAGTCTTTCCCCGTGTAACTTAAGCTGAGCCAACAAGAACTCAAGATTGAAGTTGGTAACTCCTCTTATCTGATGGAGCAGCTTATGTCCAACATGGAACAGCTCTCTCAAGTGATTAATGACAAAAAAGGGGCGGAGAAAAAGAGGCATAGAAAGAGGCATGTTAAAAGGAATTCTAGAAAGAGCAAGGAGAATAGAAGGAAAGAAGAAAAGAAGACAAAGAAGAAGAAGAAGCTATGTCATCATCTGAGGGGGAGCCAAAGGATGATGAGCCTATGTTTGCAAAGGCTGAGGGGGGAGCCAGAAGAAGAAGAAGAGGAGCATACATCTGAGGGGGAGCAAAAATAGAAATTAAGTCCACATCCCTAGGTGAGCAAGAGCAAAAAGGTCAAACAGATGAATAGCTGATCAACAGACATCCTCGAAACATACATAGAGCGAAAGAGGTACATCTCTAACTAGTTAGGTATGTTCTGGATCCAGGATAAAATGTCAGTGTATAAAATTCCATATTATTATAAATGACATTTATGATTATCTATTTTAGAAATATAGTTGCTCATTGTATATAAGATTCATTCAAAACATGCATATGCACTTATTGTTTTTGTCATAATCAAATAGGGGGAGATTGTCAGGAATAAGCATGTAAATGATATTCCTATTTACATATGATTTGATTATGATATATATGAATGAATATGCAAGTATGCTTGCATTAAGAAAAGCTATAAAGTTCTTTGATAGATAATAGAAACATATGTACAAGGACTTAGAATGAATTGATCAAATATGTTAGGTTGGTCCTATATAAGCAAAACAGCTTTGTAAAGTCCTTAAAAGAAATGATGTACAAGGACTATAAATATAGAAAGATCAAGCATGTTAGGTTGATATTATAATATAATAGATAGGCTTGTCTGATAGTCGAGCACTGCACCAGAAATCGTAGTTTTCCAGGAGAGTCAAGGAAAACTCGAGAGCTATCGAGGCAGAATCGTAGTCTGCAAGATAGTAGATCTCGGAGTTCCTAAACTACCAGGAAAGACGAGGAAGGATCATAGTGTGTCGAGTATAACTTCCTCGGAGTCGTAGTCTGCTGAGGAAGTCATGTTCAAAATCGTAGAGACAGCCTGCCTACGAGCCGACCGAGCATCTGCCAAAGCCAAGTTAAGAATCGTAGACTACACTCAGAGTCGTAGAGTCTACTGATCATATCATAGGCAGAGATCATAGTCGAGCAAGATCAGATGAAGACAACAAGCACAACAACAAAAATCGTAGAGTGTCAAGATCTGATCTCGGAGTCATAATGTCTGCAAAGAAGAAGCTGAATCGTAGAGTGAAGAACTAAGACCTCAACAGATGTGCTCACTATGCCTTAAGGCAGAATCGTAGAGCAAATACGATTCTCAACAACTGAGCACTCCTAGAATATCAAAAGGAACGAAGCCTCTAGTTGGTACTGCAAAGATACATCCCACTTAAAAGAAACCAGAGAGCACTCAACGAATGGCATGCAAGCTAACAGAAGATCCAAGCACCAACCCAATCAGCATTCAGATTAAGTTGGGAAGCCGTTCGAGATGAAGTCTTCCAAAAGTTGATCAAAAGAAGACTTCAGTAACTGACTAAGGAAAGTCAGCAAGTGCAGTAGCTGTCAAGTAAACAGAAGACAACGATCTTGGAAGAAACCAGGATCGTAGTGTTTGCCAAACAAAGAAAGAACTGATGGAGTGTGCACAGAGATACTAGTCAGCTTCTGAAGAACAAGGCTAAAGTGATTAAGCATTGGGTCAGTCCATTGATGATAAGTGAATGAGAGATCACAAGGAGAAAGCAAGCTGGACACGCAACAAATCTGAAGTGTCTTGCTATTCAGAAGGGGCCAGAGCAAGGAGTCAAGCCATCAGTATCTGAGAGCAGTCGAAACAAACAAAAGTTTTTTAGCATTGCACAATAGAAGGAAGCGGTGTTCTACACTGAAGATCAAATGAACACTCTTCAAAGATCGTAGTGTTGTCTCTACATGTCAATGAGAAATAGTCAACAAGATACTACGATCAGGTCCAAGAAAGCATGCATCAAAATTGTAGAGTATGGTCATCCGAAGATTGAAGCATTGGCAACGGTTCAATCTGAGGGTTGGTATTCGAACAAGAGCTTATTGAGAGCATCGATGCACAAGGACAACCTCTGATCGAGAAATTAGAAGGGGGAAATAAAGTCATTGACCTGCCCGAGACATCAAAGTGACATCTCTCATGTCATGTCACATCTACAGTCTGCACCAAATAACTCAAGATCTGTGAAGCAATTCAAAAAGAGTTTAACGGCTACTTTCCAATGGGAAGATTGGGAAGGAGTATAAATCAGCAAGAGCTTCAAAGATCAAAGAGTGATGGAGTTACTGAGTTTGGAGAAATGGTGGACTGATCTAACCAACGTAAAATAGTGAGTGACCAATGAAGGTCCGAAGGCTCACTCTATGATCCACCAAGAACACTTAGAAACAAACAAAGAAAGAAATAGAAGTGAGAGTGAGAGTTCTATAATGCAGATGTGAGAGTTCTACTACAAGAAGAGTGTTCTGAACTGTCGAGAGAAAGAAGAGCATCAATGTCATCTTGGTGTCCATCATGAGAAGACTCTAAGTACCAGTGAGAAGAGCTTATAGTCATCTTAGCAAGTCCATCATGAAAAGGCATCAACTAACAAGAAAGAAGATCACCAACGCCATCATGGTGTCAAGCATGAGAAAGTTTCTAAGTACTTAGCAGAAGAGCTTACAGTCATCTTAGAAACTCATCATGTGCAGCCATCAAGTATCAAGAAGAATGATCTTCAAGGCAGTTCAACAAGGGATCATCAGAAGTGGTTAAGTAACTGAAGAAGCTGAGCATCATGCAACACTCAACTACATCTCAAGGATGATCACGACAAGCTGTTAAGCATTCAGAGATGAAGAACTTAAAGGACATCTTAGTAGCTTAGCACCACCAACAACAAATAACATCAACAAGAAGCCAGGGCCTGAGGGGTCTTTGTCCGGAGGGACTAAATGAAGTTCCAAGCCTGTTGGGCTTGAAGAGTTCCTAAGGAACTAGAGAAGTTCCAAGGTTGCTGGCCTTGAAGAGTTCTTAGTGAACCAAGTCCCAAGGTCACGGGCCGTGAAGGAATCTTAATAATTCAGTGTCGCCTTTCCTTAGTGGAAATCACTTTAGTTGAAAGTAGAAGAGTAAATTAGGAGCTTGAGTCTCTAAACCACTTAAAACCCTTGTGTCTTTTACTTTATGTCATTTACATTATATACATTAACCTGCTATAATCAAGCATGTATGTTTTAATCGCTACAACCGAATCCAACTCTAAGAACAATGTATGTATGATTATGAATATATCAATGAAGGAGATCTTTTACTTATTCCACAGTGCTTAAAAAGATTCTTATGTTTGTCATATGCTAAATCATTAGCAATACAAAATAAATGAGAACAGTATTTGAAATTAAAAAGGATCTATTCAACCCCCTTCTAGATCTATATTGTGCCTATTCGTAACTAACACAATCAATCCCTAAAATCACATCAAATGCAAGTATTTTCAAAGAAATAAGATCGACATGTAATGTGATGGTCCCAACTTGAATCAAGCAAGATTTATAAACCGTGGATGTAACGAAAGTTTCTCCTAATGAAGTTTTAATAGATAAGTCAAAGTCTAATTTCTTAGGGGTTAAGTTCAAACGTTGAGCACACGCAGGAGAAATAAAAGAATGGGTAGAACCGATATCTAATAAGGTATAAACTTCGCAAAAGTTTATGTTTAGCTTACCCGTGATCACCTCGTTTGGGTTCCTTGCATTTTGGGAAGTCACGACAAACGCTCTTCTATGAACCACTGACTTTGACTTGTCCGGGACAACCTTTGGAGTCACCATTCCCGCTGGACTTGGTTTCGCTACAATACAATCTCTAGCTATATGACCTTCCTTTCCACAATTATATCACACCTTGGATTGTTGTGGGCAGTTTCGGCTGATGTGTCCCTCTTTCCCGCATTTATAACATATAACCGATGATCGTTCTCCTCCCCTAGGAACAGTTGATGTTGGTGCTGACGTCTCCACGTTGTCATTGTTGTACCTTCTCTTTTTGAAATCTCCCACCGACTCGCTTCTTTTACTATCATGGCCATAATTACCACCAGAGTGGTTACCTTTGTCTGGATATTTTTCTCCTCACTAGTTGTCATTGCTCGATGATCACGCCACCGAGATGACCCACGGTTGTGGTCCCTCACGAAAGCATACTCATTATGTTGCTCTAATAATTGAGCCATGTTAACAACATCTTAATATAAAGAAAATTTGTGAGAAATAATGTAATAACCTGAATATTTTCTATATAAATAAATAAGAAATTTTGCATATTAATTTTTTTTTAAATGAGAATATGTGTCAAGTAATGTGTATGTATATATGTGATAAATAAAATTATTTATTTCATGAATAATTTCAAACAATTTTATTTTAGAAATATTGATCATTATAAAGTATATACTTATAATAATTAATTTTATAGTAGAAATGTCTTTATTATTTATTTTCTATGAAAATATGATTTTTATATTATTTAAATAATATATGAAATGATTGTTGGAATTATTATAATTACTATTTTATTATATGAATTTTAGTTCGTAGTTTTAAGTTAATTATTTTAACTTAATTAATAATGCATGCTATATGTGAAAGATAAATCGGATATGAAATCCAAACCCTAATTTTGGATTTTGACTTTATGAATGAGAATAATAATATTATATTAGGTATAATATTATTTTTCTATTATTATAAATATATACAAAGATATGTGTAGACTGACATTGTTAGTCAATTATGGTGTATGACAACAAACCCTAGTATTACTGCTATAAACCATAATTGGGAACTCAAAACCGGAAATTAAGACCTATTTAAATTGTGTTATATGAATTATGTGCATATTATAGAATTAATGTTAATTAGATAAAACTCTAATTAATATTTGAAAGCCCTAATTTAAAATGTAGAAACCCTAATTACAAATTAGGAACCCTAATTGCTAAAATTATAAACCATGATTATTATTTTAGTAAATTGAAATATTAATTTAGGAACTCTGATGATAATTAAGGAACCCTAATTATTTAAACCCTAATTTTTATTAAAAACCCTAATTTAAATAGTATGTTTTAATTTAAAATTTTACTACCCTTTTATTTTTAATTGTCCAAACCCTAGTAATTATTTGGGAAACTTTAAGGTTAAAAATCTAGTGATTAAACCCTAGATTCAAGCACCTTGGACAAGAATACCCTTTGACTTATTTGCAAAATTACTAAAATACCCTTTTTGTCCCATTCTTGAATTATTGTTAGACAAATCTTATCAAAATCTTGCTAGCCACCCTAGTCTACCTAGCTATGAACCTACAAGCTACAAATCTCAGCCATGTGATCATCCAATACATTGCATACATGTTATTTGAATAGATCAAGAGAGAGAAAATGTCACATTTATGCTAATTTGTACAAACACTCATCCTATAACTTCTCTCTCTAAAACCTCCGAAATTTCCTTACTAGATCAGTCATAAATCAAGCCCCACTATCACACTTAACAAATCAGAAGCATAGAAATCAGATTTGCCCACTTAAAGGTATGAACCATATTTTATAATCTGACCTTGATCTTATGTTTGATGTTAACATTTTTGTTTTAAATATGTAGTATGGAGTCTAACAAAGTGATCTGGGTTGCTAGATGTTAGATCCATAACATCTAGAGGCTTAGATTTGATGATTTTCCAAATCTGGAAATTTTTGAAAATAAGGGTCTGACAATGAATGTCAGATCCCATATATCCCTGTCAGATATGTATTTTTGTTGTTTAAGGCTTTCATCTTGTAGTCGGTTATGAGATCTTTAATATAGGACTTGAATCATGTCCATCTCTTTTGTAGATTAAAAGATATTCGTGGTCAAAGTGAGTTGACCGATCAGAAATTCTGAGTTTCTGGGCAACCCAGAAACCCAGAATTTCTGACAGTCATTTTAGGAGCTTCTGATTTTGCTGATCTGTTATAGTTAGTACACGTTGTTGTTTTGATGTTGTAGTATAACATAAGGACTACACAATCATGCCTCTAGAACCCCCAAATCGCACACTGAATCGAATTTAATGACGATCAAAGTAGGTTGACCAAACTGCTTCATGAACAAATCTTGGTAACCCAGATTTTTCCCAGATCGTCCTGACAACATATTTATGAGCTCGGATCTTACTTGTGTTTAATGATTTGAGGGTGTTTGTTTTTCTATGTTGTACTATGGTATAGGGACTACAGATTAGTACTTTCATTTCACTTTAAAAACAAACAGGATGCATGTAGTAAACGGTTAAAGTAGGCTGCTCAGTCCTGAAATCCATTTTCTGGAAAACCCAGATTCTTCATGAGCGAGTTTTTTGACCTACGTTGACCGGCTCAGATCTGGTGTTGTTGATATTGATTGACTAAAATAATTACATGGTGTTGTTGTGAGACCCCGAATTTTATGAAATAAAAGTATTCAATTTTTCTATTTTGGTAAATAGTTAAATTGATAAAAGTTTAAAGTTAAGGGTGATATTTGAAAAATTTTCAAAGTAGACAAGTTTTCATAAAATACCTGGTTACTATTCACTATAGTATTGTTCACTCGAGTATTTGGGGCACTTTTTTGTGTCGATTTACTATTCACGAGTTACTATTCACGAGTTACTAATCACGAGTTACTATTCACGGGGTACTATTCACCCATAAAATATATTTCTTTTCATCCAAATTATTTTTGGGTACAATATTATTCCATGAGGAGATGTGCTAATTTTTTCTATCGTTGGTTGAAATTATAATAAGAAATCAATATTGATCGTTGATTTAAAGTTTTAATAGTAACTTGTCCCTTCGCTTTTCCAAGAGTTATTTGTCCTTTCGCTTTCCAAGAGTTATTTGTCCCTTCGCTTTTCAAGAGTTATTTGCCCTTCTTTGTTTCAAGAGTTAATTGCCCTTCAAGAAATAATAGTTGTCTCTTCAATACTACCAAGAGTCATTTTGACCCTTCGTTAAGACCAAGAGCCACTTTCAGTTCTTCTATAAATAGAAGCTCATTCATTCATTATTTCTTACGAATTCACTGAAACTCTAGAGAGAATTCTTCTTCTATAATCTTGAGCGTATTTCTTTAGAGTTTAAGAAAGCTTTGAGCATAGTACATGTTTTCTTCGAGTATATCCTCGCCCTACCAGTCGGAGTACTCTTCTTTCAAAGGTAAGGGATATCATTATTGTGTAAGGGATATTATTTGTTATACCTGTAAGGGGTGTTATTCTTTCGTATTCATGAAGAGAACTTTTGTTATTCCATTCTTTATTATTCTGTTGGAATAACCTGTATAAGCGGACTCCCCTATACTTGGTGAAATTCTTCTGATATTCCATTCCTTATTATTATGTTGGAATAACCTGTTTATGCGAAGTACCGCATACATGGTGAAATTCTTCTATTATTCCTTTCTTTATTATTCTGTCAGAATATCCTGTCAGTGCGAATTTCGCCTGACCTGGTTCCATCATTTATTATTCCGTATTTACGATTACGTTTAATATCTCTTCTCATGCGCTTTTACGCCGCACTGGTTCCATAATTTATTATTCCGTATTTACGATTCTATTGGAATATCCTGTCTGTGCATTTTACGCCGGACTTGGTTCCATTATTTATTATTCTGTTGGAATAACCGGTCTATGTGGATTATCACATGCATGGTGAATGATCATTTGTATTCATTCTTTATTAAATTGTGAAAATGATATTTTTACGTGGATTATGATGAAAGTCATAACAAAAGTATTAGACTGATAAAAATTATGGGTATATGTGGTATTAGTAAGTGTTATGATGAGTTATGTTGGTTATTATGTGAAAACTTGAAAGTTTCTTAGAAATCGCAAAGGGTTGAAAATCAGATTTTGGTGAAAATGGAACATTAAATTTAATTCACCATATCACCTATTATATTTCAATTTTGAGTAAGGTCAAGTTCCAAAGTTAGGTCTATGAGTTTTGTAACTTATCCAAGTGGAATCACCGAAAAGATATTGTAGATTTTCGTGTGGACCGATTTTAGTAAAGGAGTCAAAAGTCGCAATTTAAGAAAAAGCTACATCGCCTTTATTTTAAAAGGGCATTTTCTTTCACCACTTAATTTGTGAGTAAAATTCTGGCCTTTTGGGACATGAAAGTATATGGTATAAAGTACCTCCCGTCCAAAAATGAGCTCATTCCGACTTAAAATGAGCAAGTTATGACCATTTCAATATTTAGGTTTTTTCGACAAAAAATGTCAGAATCGGAGTTCTATAACTCAGATGACCATGAAATTTAAACCGAAGCTCACGTTAACATGTGTAAGATCCTCGCTAAGATTTAGGAATTTCGAGTTAAAATTAAGGTAGCTAATTTCTTAAGGAATTAATTAGAAATTGATTTTGAAAAAATAGTAAATGAATTTTAAAAATTCTGATAAAAATATATGTTCAATATGGGACTATATTATGCTTAATCCCAGAAAAGAATACTTTTTGGGGCTGATTTGGTATTTTTATGAAAATAATCTAGTTATGAGTAAATGAGACGTTATTAGTTCTTGGTTAAATTTATTCTTGAACTTGTTTTATTGAATTCTTATATAATTGTCATCATCCTCATATTTATATTTTGTTGAAAGTCATCTGCGGGCACAGGTGCATAGATGGACTTGGTATGATTATGACCAGGGATTATTCGGTATAATCATGACCGTAATGTAACAAATGACGTGGTAAAAGTCCTCATTGGCTCGTAGTGCATTGATGGACAGTTTTTGGTATGATTATGGCTATGGATTCTCTTCGGCCAAGGGTGCAAAGATGAATTGTTTTATAGCATGATCAGGACTGTTGATGAAAACACGATTATCTTTGGCCCGTAGTGCATGGATAATTAATTGATCGTGATACTAAAGAATATCCTTGGCCTGTAGTGCAGGGATGATTTGATGATGTGGATTAATTATTGAGCTGAGTCTCAGCAATGAAATATTAATTCATGGATGTGATAATAATTAATATCCTTGGCCATAGTGCATGGATAATTCATGGATGTGATATTAACGAATATCCTTGGCCGTAGTGCAGGGATGATTCGATGATGTGGATTATTCGTTAAGCTGAGTCTCAACATTATTTGTTTTACAGTTGTATATCTTTCATCTGTAGTGTAAAAATGAATTTATTAGTATGATTATGAGCAGGAATTGTGATTTGGTATAACCATGATTTGTGATATTTCAGGTGAAGATAGGTGATGAGAATCATCTTCGTCCTGGGTACAAAAAGGGAATTCAGAATCACAATTATGATTATGAGTTATTCATATGATTGTGGACAGGAATTGTTGATTGATGTTACATGGATAAAACATTATTGGTGGACTTTTAACATGGAGAAGATAATAGACCTGATAGTCTATTTGACTCTTTTAATGGATTGTTCGTTCCACTGCAACTATGGTTGAAAAGTTTTATCATATACCATATGTTCTAAATCTCTGATTTATTATTGACGAAAGCTATTGATAATTAAATTATCTTTAGTCATGATATTCTTTACTAGGCTAGTTGTGCTCACCCTTTTGCTTCACAATTCCTTTCAGGTAATACGAGTGTAGCTGGGTCGAGCGGGGATAACAGGGGAATAGAACGGTGGTCTATAGCTGTTGAGGTTCTCCCTAAATAGTAGGGAAATAATTTTGTTAAGAACTTTAGATAAGTGTGTCGTATTGTATACGTCATTTGATATTTAATTTTGGTGAACCCAACTTTGGAAGGGTGTTTTGCCACTACCATACAAGAGGTCTAATGACATACAACCTCGTGTTATCATAAGATAGGGTTGTGCACATCCACTTGGTGAGTATATCTATGAGCACTACCTATATGATCTGGGAGTTTATTTGAAGTATAATTTTCACTTGGAGACAGTGGAGATAGTTATAAGTCAAGAGAAAACTCACAATTGGAAAGAAGATGATAGTAATCTTCTCGGTTTTTTTTGGGTTCTATTGGGTCAACCAAGGATAATTGTGTGGACATATGATATCTATCATAACTTAGACGCATGGCCTCCCATGTACGAAGGTTTCCTTGAGCACTTCCCAAATATTTTAATTTCTAAAACAGTTTTTGACTGTACTTTTATATAAGGTACCATTGTAAGGTTGAGGCACCATGAGAGTTACATACATTTGTATTAAAACTCACAGTTAACTGTGGTCGTATTCCATATGACAGTTCAACAGTTGTATAAATAAAGTTTGTATTTGATTTTTATAATGTAATATCTGGCAACTCAGAATGGGTCATGTGGACTTATTTTGGGGGCGTCACAATTGGTATCAGAGCTTAGGGATATGGTTGCTGGCAGAGATAAGAGTCTAGAACTAAGAGGGGAGAGACGAGCTATATATTTCGCTAGTGTGTGACTTACCTAAGCTAAAATTGTTTACTTGATAAATTGACAAATTATGATATGTCGATTAACCTTTGTTTTGAAACTATATTCTAGAATGATATTTGAAATACAGGAGATGAGAAATGGAAAATCATGATAGAGAGGAAATAACCGGGAAGGTACAATCCGAAAAGAAAGCAAGATATTCTCATCTCTTCGAATATTAGGTACATACGTAAATTTCGAGGGCAAAATTTCATAAGGAGGGGAGATTGTGAGACCCCGAATTTTATGAAATAAAAGTATTCAATTTTTCTATTTCGGTAAATAGTTAAATTAATAAAAGTTTAAAGTTAAGGGTGATATGTGAAAATTTTTCAAAGTAGACAAGTTGTCATAAAATACCCTGTTACTATTCACTCTAGTATTGTTAACTCGAGTATTTGGGGCACTTTTTTGTGTTGATTTACTATTCACGGGTTACTATTCATGAGTTACTATTCACGAGTTACTATTCACAGGGTACTATTCACCTGTAAAATATATTTCTTTTCGGTCCAAATTATTTTTGGGTACAATATTATTCCATGAGGAGATGTGCTAATTTTTCAGACCGTTGGTTGAAATTATAATAGTAAATCAATATGGATCGTTGATTTAAAGTTTTAATAGTAACTTGTCCCTTCAGTTTTCCAAGAGTTATTTGTCCCTTCAGTTTTCCAAGAGTTATTTGTCCCTTCAGTTTTCCAAGAGTTATTTGCCTTGATTGTTTCAAGAGTTAATTGCCCCTTCGCAAATAATAGTTGTCTCTTCAATACTACCAAGAGTCATTTTGACCCTTCGTTAAGACCAAGAGCCACTTTCAGTTCTTCTATAAATAGAAGCTCATTCATTCATTATTTCTTACGAATTCACTGAAACTCTAGAGAGAGAAACTATAGAGAGAATTCTTCTTCTATAATCTTGAGTGTATTTCTTTAGAGTTTAAGAAAGCTTTGAGCATAGTACAGGTTTTCTTCGAGTATATCCTCGCCCTACCAGTCGGAGTACTCTTCTTTCAAAGGTAAGGGATATCATTATTGTGTAAGGGATATTATTTGTTATACCGTAAGGGTGTTATTCTTTCAGTATTCATGAAGAGAACTTTTGTTATTCCATTCTTTATTATTCTCATTGGAATAACTCATATGTTTTAATTCCCCTATACTTGGTGAAATTCTTCATTATTCCATTCCTTATTGTTATGTTGAATAACTCGCTTTTATCTGCAGTCTGCATACATGGTGAAATTCTTCTATTATTCCGTTCTTTATTATTCTCGTCAGAATATCCTCGGCTTGAATTTCGCCTTGACACGGTTCCATCATTTATTATTCAGTATTTATGATTCTCGTTTAATATCTTGTCTTCGTATGCTTTTACGCTGCACTCTGGGTTCCATAATTTATTATTCCGTATTTACGATTCTGTCGGAATATCCTATCTGTGCATTTTACGCCGGACTTGGTTCCATTATTTATTATTCTGTTGGAATAACTGGTCTATGTGAATTATCACATGCATGGTGAATGATCCTTTGTATTCATTCCTTATTAAATTGTGAAAATGATTTTTTTACATGGATTATGATGAAAGTCATAACAAAAGTATTGGACTGATAAAAATTATGGGTATATATGGTATTGGTAAGTATTATGATGAGTTATGTTGGTTATTATGTGAAAACTTGAAAGTTTCTTAGAAATCGCAAAGGGTTGAAAATCAGATTTTGGTGAAAATGGAACATTAAATTCAATTGACCATATCTCCTATTATATTTTGAATTTTTGAGTAAGGTCAAGTTCCAGAGTTAGGTCTATGAGTTTTGTAACTTATCCAAGTGGAATCACTGGAAAAGGTGTTGTAGATTTTCGTGTGGACTGATTTTAGCAAAGGAGTCAAAAGTCGAATTTAAGAAAAAAGCTATCATCCCGATTTTTAAAAGGGCATTTTCGGCCACTTAATTTCTGAGAAAAATTTTGGCCTTTTGGAACATGAAAGTATATGGTATAAAGTACCTCATGTCCAAAAATGAGCTCATCCCGACTTAAAATGAGCAAGTTATGACCATTTCAATATTTAGGCTTTTTCGACAAAAAATGCTATAACCGGAGTTCTATAACTCCGATGACCATGAAATTTAAACTGGAAGCTCACGTTAACATGTGTAAGATCCTTCTAAGATTTGGGAATTTCTGGAGTTAAACTTAAGGTAGCTAATTTCTTAAGAAATTAATTAGAAATTGATTTTTGAAAAATAGTAAATGAATTTTAAAAATTCTGATAAAAATATATGTTCAATATGGGACTATATTATGCTTAATCCCAGAAAAGAATACTTTTTGGGGCTGATTTGGTATTTTTATGAAAATAATCTAGTTATGAGTAAATGAGACGTTATTAGTTCTTGGTTAAATTTATTCTTGAACTTGTTTTATTGAATTCTTATATAATTGTCATCATCCTCATATTTATATTTTGTTGAAAGTCATCTGTGGCCTGTAGTGCATAGATGGACTTGGTATGATTATGACCAGGGATTATTCGGTATAATCATGACCGTAATGTAACAAATGACGTGGTAAAAGTCCTCATTGGCCCGTAGTGCATTGATGGACAGTTTTTGGTGTGATTATGGCTATGGATTCTCTTCGGCCAAGGGTGCAAAGATGAATTATTTTATAGCATGATCAGGACTGTTGATGAAAACATGATTATCTTTGGCCCGTAGTGCATGGATAATTCGTGGTCGTGATACTAAAGAATATCCTTGGCCTGTAGTGCAGGGATGATTTGATGGTGTGGATTAATTATTGAGCTGAGTCTCAGCAATGAAATATTAATTCATGGATGTGATAATAATGAATATCCTTGGCTGTAGTGCATGGATAATTTATGGATGTGATATTAACGAATATCCTCGCCGTAGTAGTGGGGGATGATTCGATGATGTGGATTATTCGTTAAGCTGAGTCTCAGATTATTGGTTTTATAGTTGTATATCTTTGGCCCGTAGTGCAAAGATAAATTTATTAGTATGATTATGAGCAGGGAATTGTGATTTGGTATAACCATGATTTGTGATATTTCGGTGAAGATAGGTGATGAGAATCATCTTCGCCCCGGTACGAAAAAGAGAATTCAGAATCACAATTATGATTATGAGTTATTCATATGATTGTGGACAGGAATTGTTGATTGATGTTACAGGGATAAAACATTATTGGTGGACTTTTAACATGGAGATGATAATAGACCTAATGGTCTATTTGACTCTTTTAATGGATTGCTCGTTCCGCTGCAACTATGGTTGAAAAGCTTTATCATATACCATATTTTCTAAATCTCTGATTTAATATTGACGAAAGCTATTGATTATTAAATTATCTTTAGTTATGATATTTTTTACTGGGCTAGTTGTGCTCACCCTTTTGCTTCACAATTCCTTTCAGGTAGTACGAGTGTAGCTGGGTCGAGCGGGGATAACAGGGGAATAGAACGGTGGTCTATAGCTGTTGAGGTTCTCCCTAAATAGTATGGAAATAATTTTGTTAAGAACTTTAGATAAGTGTGTGTCGTATTGTATACGCTATTTGATATTTAATTTTGGTGAACCAAATAGGGTGAGGTGAACCCAACTTTGGAAGGGTGTTTTGCCACTACCATACAAGATGTCTAATGACATACAACCTCGTGTTATCATAAGATAGGTTGTGCACATCCACTTGTTTGAGTATATCTACTGAGCACTACCTATATATGATCCGGGAGTTTATTTGAAGTATAATTTTCACTTGGAGAAAGTGGAGATAGTTATAAGTCAAGAGAAGACTCACCATTGGAAAGAAGATAATAGTAATCTTCTCATTTTTTTTGGGTTCTATTGGGTCAACCAAGGATAATTTTGTGGACATATGATATCTATCATAACTTAGACGAATGGCCTCCCATGTACAAAGGTTTCCTTCACTTCCCAAATATTTTAATTTCTAAAACAGCTTTTTTGTATTACTTTTATAAAAGGTACCATTGTAAGGTTGAGGCACCATGAGAGTTACATACATTTGTATTAAAACTCACAATTAATCGTGGTCGTATTCCATATAATGACCAACAATTGTATAAATAAAGTTTGTATTTAATTTTATAATATGATATCTGGCACTTTCGGAATGGGTCATGTGGACCTATTTTGGGGCGTCCACAACAATACCGACATCAAGACTATAGGACTAAACCTTCATAACACACAAACCTAGCTTTGAAAGCAAAGATTAAAGCCTGCTAAATAGGTACCTTGGTTGTTCTTCATTTCTGGGTAACCCAGAAAATGAAAAACAGGCCTGACAAGATTTTTATTGCCTTATAACTCACTGATCGGATGTTTTATGGCCATGAACTTGGTATGATATTGAAGTATTACATATGTACTATAACTGTAACACAAATTTTAACCTAGAAAGCAGCAGGAACATAGAATTAAAATTGGTCAAACCTTCTACCCTAAAAGTTGACATGAACATTCTGGGCAGGCTCAAGAACACCTATAGCGACGGTTCTGTCGCTATAGGGCCCTTTAGCGACATTTAATTTCTGAAAATTATATTTATATTAAATAATTAGAGAAAATTAGTTTTTAATTATTAAAAATACAAATTTAATTATTAAAAATTATTTTAAAGTCTGAAAATTAGTTTTTAATAATTTTTAATATCTTTCATAAATAATTAATATTTTTGAAATATTAAAGGTATTTAATTTATTTAATTATTATATTAAATAAATTATTTAAAAATGATTTTAATACTTGAAAAATCATTTAAAATTATATTATGATATATGAAAATATTTTTAGTTATTTTAGTGAATTTAAGTATTTTGTGATGAATTTCATTAATAAATTAATATTAATGATAATTAAGTTATTTAATAAATATATTAAATAAATTATGAAAAATAGAATTAATGATTTAAAAATCATCTAAAAAATGATTTAAAGGTTATAAAAATATTTTAATTTATAAATTATAACTTTTGATATTTTGTCATGAAAAATATTAATATTTTAATATTAATGATATTAATTTAATATTAAATGATATTTGATTTATTTAATAATTATATTAAATAAATAATTTAAAAATGGTTTTATTGATTTAAAATCATTTAAAAAGGAAATAAATGAATTAAAAATATTTTAAGTTATAAGTAATGACTTTTAATATTTTGATAAATAATAAATTAATATTCTAATATTAATGGTAATTATTTAAAAATGATTTTAAATGTTTTAAAAATCATTTAAGGGTAATATTAATACTTTAAAATATATTTTGAGTTATTATAAATAACTTTAATATTTTGGCAATGGTTTCATTAATAGTTTAATATTAATTAAATATTAATGATAATAGAATTAGTTAATATTTAAATCATTTAATAATGATTTCAGAGTTTGAAAATTCATGATAAATTATAATAATTATTTAGAAATTATTATAAGGCTATGAAAAATAATATGACTGATATTTAAAATATTTAAACGACTATTGAACTACACGATAGAGTCTTAAACTCGATATTTATCCGATAAAGCCGTCGGTACACCAAAATATTTCAGAAATTGATCTGAACTTAGATAAACTGACTAGATATGTGTTTGTTAGTGAATCAATAATTGTTATATATATGTGACAAAGTGATTAGGTTATGTGCTGACTGCAATAGACAGTGTTCTGTGTTACGATATATTATTCTAATCGAACGAATGATCTTATTACTAATAGGTTGCTGTATAAAAGATTAATCTAAGTTGCGTTATTGTAAGCAGTAGTTCAGGCAAGTATCTAAACCTTATGCACTACTTTTATTTCGTGCAAACAGGTATATCATGTTATGCAAGTTTCCTAAACTTACTCCAATTATTATTGAGCAAGTATCTAATCTATTATTTACATTGTGCAAGAATTCTACCTTTACATTTCCTTTATGCAACAGACATGAGTAAGAAAGTTTCAGAATTATATTATTATGCCAGATTATTAACTCTATTATTATTGATTATGTATCCAATCTTTGTATTCATACAAGTTCTTACATTATCCAATCATTGTATTATTGTATAATTCAGATATTTATTCTGTTCAAGAATTAGGTATATAGGTTAGACAAGTGTCCCCACTTGGATAACCATTGTATTTAATCATATGTTGATACATACTTATTGATTTCAAGTATGTATATGTTGACTTAAAAGCCGTTTAAGCTATTTGATTCAGTTATACATAAAAATATTGTTGAACAATATAGAACATTATTGTATCCAACCAGATTATTTTGGTTCGGATTCCCGACTAAGTATGAACATCCAAAATATGGGAAAACTTTTGTGCGCCTAAGGTGGATAGAGTGAACGATAATATTGTTCTCAAGCGTGTAGTATTGTTCAATATGAGGCACATTGGGCGATCACCCTCGTGGTAATAAGAAGTAATGACGATTTATGGATGAAGTTCTCGCTAAACCCTAGCGAAAATGAAAAAATAATGTTCATAGTACCGTCGACTAATCTCCGATTATAGTCTATACGTAGTTTCAAAGATTACATATGGAAGTGATATGTTGTTATTATTGGTTTAGCTTACTTCACAACTGTTGATTCGTTGTAGAAGAGTTATTCAAAGAAAACATTTAATACTTTCAGCTTATATTTATTGTTGCTATTACTTGTTGGGCAATCAAATGCTCATTCTTGCTTTAAATTTAAATGTTTCCAGCTAAGCATGATCAACTGGAATGTTCAGGCCAGAACAAGGGAAAAGGAAAGCAGTCATAATAATTCTATGTTATCTTTTGTAATAATTAGACAGTATTAAGACAATGACATTTATTATCTATCATGTAATGTATTGTAGTAAAGGTTACGTACTTGGGATTAGACTTTGATATATGTAAATTAAGTTTGATATTTATATTATTATTAGTATTATTCCGCTCATAGAAATTGTATCGTAAAGCACCGAGTTCGGGTTTCAAGTACCCGAGTTTGGGGGCGTCACAAGTTGGTATCAAAGCTTTAGGGTTAGAAACCTTAGGTGGGACAAACCTTAGGCTATAACCTTAGAACAAGGGGAAACGTTGAAAATATAAATAACTCATTTAGAGTTTAAAAGGAGATGAATTGAATAAATTCATCGTTAAACAAAATAAAAGATAACTTATATAAAATTATTAATTGTTATGTGTATATACTATATGTTAATCAAGATAGTTAGTGTGTAGATGTTATGTGAGATAAGGATTAGCATACCCTCAGGTCATAAAGTAGGAGTCAACCTCCATAACCGAGCCAATATCAAAGCCAATAGCTGAAATAGAGGCTCACGTTGAAAGCTACCTCAATGAGGTGATTATACAGGAAAGTGTAGTACCGGACCCAGAAATGATAGTATGTCTGATAGGTAGAGTATAGTTACAGGATAAAAGATCAAGCTCGAGTTCTTAAGCACACATTCTTGTGGTGAGTTCTTAAACTCATAAGGTGTGGAAGGTTTGACGAACTAGGTATAGCTAAGTGAGAAGGATTATTGAGGATAATAGGAATATATAGAATGCTAAGCAATTGATCCTTAGTGAAGGCGTATGAAATGAGTAGTATTAGTGTTATTTGAATATATATGATTCTATGATGCGTATACGATAAGTATGTCAGTGTAAAGTAGTATTCTCAACTTTTGTATAAGTTATGGCAACGATTCCCGATTGTTATGTCACAAAGGGGATAACAGATGTTTAAAGCAGTATGTGATATGCTATGAAAAGTACGATGAATTAGTTAGATGAACATGATCTTATTTAATCAGATAATGCCGCCAAGACGAAAACAAAACCAAAAGGCAAAAGAACCTGTCAACAAAGCTGAAGGACAATTAGACCCAACACAAAATTTGGCTAATGTGGACGTTCAAGCTATGCAGAACGGAATACCAGCCGCGGGAAATCAACCAAGTAATCGATCAACAAACGTCAAAGACTTCAAAGCAATTGAACAGCCAGGATTTAGAGGATCAACTGACCCTGTAGAGATGTTTGTGACAGCTAGAGTAACGGATGGGCAAAAGACAGCTTTTGTCACCTATACGATGAAAGGGGAGATGAATTTTTGGTGGGAAGCAAATCAAGCTAGAGCCGGAGAAGAAAATAGTGCCAGTAAAACTGGAAAAAGAAAAGGAGATAATATCGGGAATACCAGAAGTAGGCCAGGAGGTGGAAAGAAACAGGTTGCGCAGTGTGGGAATTGTGGAAAGAATCACTCAAGGAGTGTCTTAAGGGTAAGTTTGTGTGTTACAAGTGTGGGCAGGAGGGACATATCTCTCCTAACTGGCCCAATCCAAGGATGAACAAGAGGTGTTTCAAGTGTGGATCAATGGAACATAAGGTGAAAGACTGTCCAAAAAAGGGAGGGGATACAGGGAGCGCGAGTAAAGGAAAAGGCAGCGGGACTCTAGTGACAACGGAACCTACTTCAACAAACAAACCAACAGAATCAACCGCAAGAGTTTTCAATATGACGGTCCAATATATGGTGGCAGCTGAGAATGCAACTCCAGGTATTATTCGTATAACTTGTATATTTCGATATATATGATTTTCTAATATATAATAAATTATTTTATAAAAATATTTTGAAGAAGGAATTTGAGTTCTCTTAGCAATCGAACTTTCGTTTAATTAGATAGACAAACTTTATGTTGAATAGTTAAAGACCGGTTCGATCAAATCTGATCGAGATCTATTTGAAATGACTATGTGTGTTATGTACCCTTGTAAGTATGAGTTTTAAACCAGTGATTTCGGGGACGGAATCCTTATAAGGGAGGGTGAATGTAATAACCTGAATATTTTCTATATAAATAAATAAGAAATTTTGCATATTAATTTTTTTTTTATTTTAAAAATGAGAATATGTGTCAAGTAATGTGTATGTATATATGTGATAAATAAAATTATTTATTTCATGAATAATTTCAAACAATTTTATTTTAGAAATATTGATCATTATAAAGTATATACTTATAATAATTAATTTTATAGTAGAAATATCTTTATTATTTATTTTCTATGAAAATATGATTTTATATTATTTAAATAATATATAAAATGATTATTGGAATTATTATAATTACTATTTTATTATATGAATTTAGTTCGAGTTTTTTAGTTAATTATTTTAACTTAATTAATAATGCATGCTATATGTGAAAGATAAATCAGATATGAAATCTAAACCCTAATTTTGGATTTTGAGCTATGAATGAGAATAATAATATTATATTAGGTATAATATTATTTTTCGGTGTTATAAATATATAAAATATATGTGTAGACTGATATTGGTTAGTCAATTATGGTGTATGACAACAAACCCTAGTATTACTATGATAAACCATAATTGGGAACTCAAAACTGTAAATTAAGATCGGTCAGAAATTGTGTTATATGAATTATGTGCATATTATAGAATTAATGTTAATTAGATAAAACCCTAATTAATATTTGAAAGCCCTAATTTAAAATTTAGAAACCCTAATTGCTAATTAGGAACCCTAATTGCTAAAATTATAAACCATGATTATTATTTTAGTAAATTGAAATGTTAATTTAGGAACTCTGATGATAATTAAGGAACCCTAATTATTTAAACCCTAATTTTTATTAAAACCCTAATTTAATTAGTATGTTTTAATTTAAAATTTTACTACCTTTTATTTTAATTGTCCAAACCCTAGTAATTATTTGAAAAACTTTAAGATTAAAAATCTAGTAATTAAACCCTAGATTCAAGCACCTTGGACAAGAATACCCTTTGACTTATTTGCAAAATTACTAAAATACCCTTTTTTGTCCCATTCTTGAATTATTGTTAGACAAATCTTATCAAAATCTTGCTAGCCACCCTACTAGTCTACCTAGCTATGAACCTACAAGCTACAAATCTCAACCATGTGATCATCCAATACATTGCATACATGTTATTTGTATATAGATCAGAGAGAGAAAATGTCACATTTATGCTAATTGTTCACAAAACACTCATCCTAGAACTTCTCTCTAAACCTCCAAAATTTCCTTACTAGATCACTCATAAATCAAGCCCCACTATCACACTTAACAAATTAGAAGCATAGAAATTAGATTTGCCCACTTAAAGGTATGAACCCTATTTTATAATCTGACCTTGATCTTATGTTTGATGTTAAAATTTGTGTTAAATATGTAGTATGGAGTCTAACAAAGTGATCTGGTTTGCTAGATGTTAGATCCATAACATCTAGAGGCTTAGATTTGATGATTTTCCAAATCTGGAAATTTTTGAAAATAAGGGTCTGACAATGAATGTCAGATCCCATATATCCCTGTCAGATATGTATTTTTGTTGTTTAAGGCTTTGATCTTGTAGTCGGTTATGAGATCTTTAATATAGGACTTGAATCATGTCAATCTCTTTTGTAGATTAAATGATATTCGTGATCAAAGTGAATTGACCGATCAGAAATTCTGAGTTTCTGGGCAACCCAGAAACCCAGAATTTCTGACAGTCATTTTAGGAGCTTCTAATTTTGCTGATCTGTTATAGTTAGTCCACGTTGTTGTTTTGATGTTGTAGTATAACATAAGGACTACACAATCATGCCTCTAGAACCCCCAGATCGCACACTGAATTGAATTTAATGACGGTCAAAGTAGGTTGACCAAACTGCTTGATGAACAAATCTCGGTAACCCAGATTTTTCCCAGATCGTCTTGACAACATATTTATGAGCTCAGATCTTACTTGTGTTTAATGATTTGATGGTCTTTGTTTTTCTATGTTGTACTATGGTATAGGGACTACAAATTAGTACTTTTATTTCACTTTAAAAACAAACAGGATGCATGTAGTAAACGGTCAAAGTAGGCTGCTCAGTCCTGAAATCCATTTTCTGGAAAACCCATGTTCTTCATGAGCGAGTTTTTTGACCTACGTTGACCGACTCAGATCTGGTGTTGTTGATATTGATAGACTGGAAATAATTACATGGTGTTGTACCCTGACATCAAGACTATAGGATTAAACCTTCATAACACACAAACCTAGCTTTGAAAGCAAATATTAAAGCCTGCTAAATAGGTACCTTGGCTGTTCTTCATTTCTGGGTAACCTAGAAAATGAAAAACAGGCCTGACAAGATTTTTATTGCCTTATAACTCACTGATCGGATGTTTTATGGCCATGAACTTGGTATGATATTGAAGTATTACATATGTACTATAACTGTAACACAAATTTTAACCCAGAAAGCAGCAGGAACATAGAATTAAAATCGGTCAAACCTCCTACCCTGAAAGTTGACATGAACATTCTGGGTAGGCTTAAGAACACCTATAGCGACGGTTCTGTCGCTATAGGGCCCTTTAGCGACATTTAATTTCTGAAAATTATATTTATATTAAATAATTAGATAAAATTAGTTTTTAATTATTAAAAATACAAATTTAATTATTAAAAATTATTTTAAAGTCTGAAAAATTAGTTTTAATAATTTTAATATCTTTCATAAAAATTTAATATTTTTAAAATATTAAAGGTATTTAATTTATTTAATTATTATATCAAATAAATTATTTAAAAATGATTTTAATACTTGAAAAATCATTTAAAATTATATTATGATATATGAAAATATTTTAAGTTATTTTTAGTGACTTTTAGTATTTTGTGATGAATTTCATTAATAAATTAATATTAATGATAATTAGGCTATTTAATAAATATATTAAATAAATTATGAAAAATAGAATTAATGATTTAAAAATCATCTAAAAATGATTTAAAGGTTATAAAAATATTTTAAGTTATAAAATATAACTTTTGATATTTTGTCATGAAAAATATTAATATTTTAATATTAATGATATTAATTTAATATTAACGATATTTTTGATTTATTTAATAATTATATTAAATAAATAGTTTAAAAATGGTTTTATTGATTTAAAAATCATTTAAAAGGAAATAAATGAATTAAAAATATTTTAAGTTATAAGTAATTTACCTTTTATATTTTGATAAATAATAAATTAATATTCTAATATTAATGGTAATTATTTAAAAAAATGATTTTAAATGTTTTAAATATCATTTAAGGGTAATATTAATACTTTAAAATATTTTGAGTTTTTATAAATAACTTTAATATTTTGGCAATGGTTTCATTAATAGTTTAATATTAATTAATTATTAATGATAATAGAATTAGTTAATATTTAAATCATTTAATAATGATTTCAGAGTTTGAAAATTCATGATAAATTATAATAATTATTTAGAAATTATTATAAGGCTATGAAAAATAATATGACTGATATTTAAAATATCTTAACGACTATTGAACTACACGATAGAGTCTTAAACTCGATATTTATCCAATACAGCCATTGGTACACCGAAATATTTCAGAAATGGATCTGAACATAGATAAACTGACTAGATATGTGTTTGTTAGTGAATCAATAATTGTTAGATATATGTGACAAAGTGAATAGGTTATGTCTTTATTTACAATTAAGCGATTACGTGTTACGATATATTATTCTAATCGAATCGAATGATCTTATTAATGATAGGTTTTGATATAAAAGATTAATCTAAGTTGCGTTATTGTAAGCAGCAGTTAAGGCAAGTATCTAAACCTTATGCACTACTTTTATTTCGTGCAAACAGGTATATCATGTTATGCAAGTTTCCTAAACTTACTCCAATTATTATTGAGCAAGTATCTAATCTATTATTTATATTGTGCAAATATTCTACCTTTGCATTTTCTTTATGCAACAGACATGAGTAAGAAAGTTTCAGAATCATATTATTGTGCCAGATTATTAACTCTATTATTATTGATTATCTATCCAATCTTTGTATTCATACAAGTTCTTACATTATCCAATCATTGTATTATTGTATAATTGATATATTTATTACATTAGATTAATTAGATATAGGGTTGACAAGTGTCCCCACTTGGATAACCATTGTATTAATCATATGTTGATACATACTTATTGATTTCAAGTATGTATATGTTGACTTAAAAGCCGCCTAAGCTATTTGATTCAAATTTATACATAAAAATATTGTTGAACAAGATAGAAACGTTATTGTATCCAACCGATTATTTTGGTTCAATTCTCGACTAAGTATGAACATCCCGAATATGGGAAAACTTTTGTGCCCTAAGGTGGATAGAGTGAGCGATAATATCGTTCTTGCATGTAGTATTGATCAATCAGAGGCACATTGGGCGAGATCACCATCGTGTCCGTAAGTTATGATGGTTTGTGGATGAAGTTCGCTAAACCCTAGCGAGAATGAAAAACAATGTTCATAGTCCGTCGAATGATCTCCGATTATAGTCTATCGTAGTTTCAAAATTACATATGGATTGATATGTTGTTATTATTGGTTCAACTTTTTCTTCAATTTGTTGATTCGTTGTAGAAGAGTTATTCAAAGAAAACATTTAATCCTTTCAGCTTATATTTATTGTTGCTATTACTTGCTGGGTAATCAAATGCTCATTCTTGCTTTAAATTTAAATGTTTTCAGCTAAGCATGATCAACCGGAATGTTCAGGCCAGAACAAGGGAAAAGGAAAGCAGTCAGAATAATTCTATGTTATCTTTTGTAATAATTAGACAGTATTAAGATAATGATATTTATTATCATGTAATGTATTGTAGTAAAGGTTACGTACTTGGATTAGACTTTGATATATGTAAATTAAGTTTGATATTTATATTATTGTTATTATTATTAGTATTATTCCGCTCATAGAAATGGTATCAGAAAAAACCGAAGTTTGTTTCAAGTATTTTTTGGGGCATCACAAATAAGATATTGCAAAATTATGGGTTTTGCACCTCTAGTAAACATCCGCACATACATTCCTCATTCTCTACCAAATGAGGTGCAAACTCGGATAACTCTACTTAAGCCTAGTCTTTGGGACACAATCATGTTGTTCTGTTCCAGTCTAATAAACTCTACCTCCTTCATATAACGAATACTTTCAAGAAAGTAATTGTCCTTGAATAGTTTCTAAAACATTTCCCAAGACATGTTGAGTGCGGCAGGCTGGGTACGCTTCACAGATTTCCACAAGTAATCTGCCTCACCACGGAACATAAAGGTGGCGAATGGAACCTTCAACTCCTCTGTGCATCCCAAGACATCAAATATCTTGGTAATTTGCTTAACCCATGTTTCCGCCTTGATCGGATCCGGCTTTCCCAAAAATTATGGTGGTCCCAACTCTTTGAACTGCTTGGCTGTGACAAGTCGTACGCTGCTATTATTTCCACCCGTATTTTGTACACGAGTCTCCCTCTTCTGATTTTGCATGAACTGCAAAAAGCTTCTAAACATCACATCATTTATCGTTTGATCATTGGTGTTGTTTACAGGAGGAACATTGTCGTCTTGTTGCATGTTCTCTCCGTTGGTGATTAAAGGTGTCTCCCCACGGTTTCATTCACTCCATTGTTAACATTTTCAAATTGCCATTCTCAAATATTGCCATAAAATAAGGGTTAATTAGAGAAATTGGCATTCCACATATTATCCCTATATTTCGACCGACCAATTAAATACCAAATAAGCTTAGGTAGGACACACTAGCGAATGATTTACTCGTCTCTCCCCTCCTAGTTCTATTACCAGATCTCCGCCAGAGACCATATCCCTAAGCTCTAATACCAACTGTGACGCCCCAAAAATAGGTCCATACAACTCATTCTGAGTCACCAAATACATGGCACAGAAACAACTACAAACTTCATTATTACAATTGTCGTGCAAAATACGACAACACATATGTTGTGAGTTTGAATACAAATATTATCTTCTAGACAATATCCAAACTCAAATAAGTCCTCATTATAATTATTGATACACTATTTTACAAAATAGTGATGACTGCTAAAACAACTGTCTGGACCCATCACTCCACACCCCGACTAGTTCCCGCTATATTCTTGCCTCCTAAGAAGAAAAATGGAACAAAAAAGAAAAGGGTGAGCACAACTAGCCTAGTAATGAATATTATGACTAAGATAATGTAGAACAAATTATCGTTAGCCTTCAATACATCATATAAAATATAATGGACAACAAGTTTTAGATCAATATTCGCAGCGGAAATAACAATTCATTAGAAGAGTTAAGTAAAGAATGAAGTCTACTATCTTCTTTGATTTAAAAGTCCATCATCAATATTTTATCCACAGAACATCAATCAATATACATCTTGAATCAAATATTCATCTTTGCACTACAGGCCAAAGATATTCATTTGTATCACCAGTTGGTCATGTTCATCTCAACACCTGTCCATCTTTGCACCTCGGCCAAAGATATTCATCAGGTAATCATTCATCTTTGCACTACAGGCCAAACATATTCAGCAAGTATCACCATTTAAGACTGAGGATGATGAAAAATATCTTAAAGAAATGAATCCAGTGAGCTTAAAGGACAAAGATTAGGGATTCATACTTTGGTTTATCCAAGTTCAAAAATACTCCATAATAATCAATTATGGAGCAAAATTCAAGAATGAAGATCAAAACATGGATACAATCAAATATAGTAACCATAATAGACAACTTGGACCAAGAAAAGAAATTTTAATTTTTCTCGGAATAGTGACGTATCCGTGAATAGTGTCGTATACGTAAATAGTAACCTCGACACGAAAAGGTAACAATTTCAAAATAAAAATCATACTTTGTGAATAGTACTCCTGAATAGTACCGTATTCATGAATAGTGTCGTATACGTGAATAGTAATCTCGACATAAAAAGGTAAAATTTTTATAATAAAATTCATACAAATATTTTGACATAATAATATTTAACGAAATAATATCATT
Source organism: Panax ginseng (assembly GCA_020205605.1). Lineage (NCBI taxonomy): Eukaryota > Viridiplantae > Streptophyta > Magnoliopsida > Apiales > Araliaceae > Panax > Panax ginseng. Next base: position 90,640,732 of record CM035143.1, read on the forward strand.
TATGAAGAAAATAACATCTCATACCTCAAAAGAACAATACTCTGACTGGAATATCAGATATAATGTTGAAGGAAACTTGCACTGAATAACAACTCTCAAAGTATATAAATACTCACAAAAACACGCTTGATATTATAGAGAGAGAAAACTTATGATTCTGGTGTGATTTTCAATTCTAACTAAGCACCCTATTTATAGGAAAATGCCAGAACGCCAAAGCAGACTAAAATTTAATAAATTAATATTTTATCAAAATTCTCACGAACACTACTTGAACAAACTCAGCACACCACAAGTGGGGTCCACCAAATTCAGAAAATTCCACAACTAAAAGTGGGGCCCACTCATGTTTTTTTTTAAAATATTTATTTTCGAAACTTCAATAATTCATAATAAATAACCCTTTTTATCAGAAAAATATAACTTTTATGTCCTTTCAATAGGAAATTTAATTCTCTACAACTTTGTAGAAAAAGGTTTTTTCCAAATTCCAAACAAAAAATGACCGAAATCCACATACGGATGATTTTTAATACCTCCATTCCTATAAAATACTTATAAAACTCATCAGCATTAATTCCTTCATTTATATCCACATAAAATAAATATTTTCTTATCATATAAATTAATAATTAATTATTCATAAATAATATTATAGAATCATAATAATGACAACTAGGTCGTTCCTAGGAAAAATGGGGCTTTCCGATAAGGATTTCTCCTTACTGATGCACAATTAGGTGACCAAACCCTTTTCCTAGACATAACTTCCTTAGACATTGCCAATAATGATATTTAATAATATTATTCAAATAATATGACTTATTGATCTGATAATGGGAAATACTGTGCAGTAACAATTATTCAATCAACAATAATAAAAAATATCAACGTAGCAATTATTGAATCAATAAAATAAAATATTGAACAGTAATTACTGTAGCAATTATTGAGTATTGCCTTCTTACGTAAGAATCAATAATCCAAAAATACTGTATAATACCGTGTGCTATTGTGCAACCACACGTATTATTGTACTTTAACCCCCAGGTATTCCAACAGTGTTAACGGTAACAACTACACCATTATTTATAAAAACTCATACTTGTTGTTTTCTTCATCCCACAGCTTTCCATTATGGGGCCCACAAATGGTTTAACGTAATTGTACGAATATTCCCCTACAACAAGAATATTCCACGACCAAATGAATATTCCCCAACAACAATGAATATTTTATAACCACTTGCTTAGTTAAAATATTTGTCCATTTTACCCATAACTAACCACATTAATCAAATCCACCCCTTACTATTTCAAAATAATGAATAGAGGAAAATTAATTTTATTTATAAAAAGTTGGGATCTTACAATGGTGATGTTTTAATAATATGTGATAAACCTATAGTTTTAAGCAATGCTTTTTAAATCATGATGAGATCATGCTAATGGGATCTAAATTCTTAGATAGCTTAAAATTAAAATATTCTCAATCAATGGATTACTAAAAAGGGGATTAGTGAAAATAGATTGGTACATACGTTGCTTGCTTATTGGATGAGGATGATTGATATCATGATCATTTGTGTGGAGACACTAAAGCAAGTATATAAGTGTTTATTGGAGAATAAGTTCACTGAATGTGACTCGCTAAGGAATACCTAATAGAGTTTTACTTGCATGTCAATAGGAATTCCTGTAGTGATAGTAGTACAAATGATCCTTAGACTTGAGATCATCGTAGTATCTTATATATAATGAATTACACTTTGACTTATTCCTTAAGACTCTTAGGGTATATCAAAGGGTATGTTTGGGTGTAATAAGTTATATATGAAGATAATGAATGATCAATAAAGAATTTATCACTTCTAGTAAAAGAAGAGAAATGTCCTATGTGATTCAATAAATGACAACCCAGGAATCCTTGGCCAAGGTGAAATGAAATTAGAAAGTAGTTTCTAATTTGTATTTATTTAGAGTTGTGCATTTAGGAATCGAAATACATATAATTAAATAAAATAAGACTTGACAGTAATTGTGACTCCCCCAAAATAGGTATACATAACCCATTTTAAGTCGCCAGATACACTACAGATGTAATTCAAATACAAACTTCATTTATACAATCGTTGAACTGTCGTGCAAAATACGACAACACATAAGCTGTGAGTTTCAATACAAATATTGTTACGCATATAATACGATAATATTCATATTCAAATTATACAATGCCATATAAAGTATAGTCGGGAATATTTCAAGTACTTCAAGAAAAAGGCATATCTGGGTGTAATAAGTTATATATGAAGATAACGAATGATCAATAAAAAATCTACAACTTGTAGCAAAAGAAGAGAAATGTCCTATGTGATTCGATAAATGACAACCCAGGAATCCTTGGCCAAGGTGAAATGAAATTAGAAAGTAGTTTCTAATTTGCATTTATTTGGAGTTGTGCATTTAGGAATCGAAATATATATAATTAAATAAAATAAGACTTTACAGTAATTGTGACGCCCCAAAATAGGTATACAGAACCCATTTTAAGTCGCCAGATACACGGTACAGAATTCAAATACAAACTTCATTTATACAATTGTTGAATTGTCGTGCAAAATAAGACAACACATAAGCTGTGAGTTTCAATACAAATATTGTTACACATATAATATGATAATATTCATATTCAAATTATTACAATGCCATATAAACTACAACCGGGAATATTTTAAGTACTTCAAGAAAAAGGCCTATCTGGGTGTAATAAGTTATATATGAAGATAATGAATGATCAATAAAGAATCTACCACTTCTAGTTAAAGAAAAGAAATGTCCTATGTGATTCGATAAATGACAACCCGTGAATACTTGGCGAGGTGAAATGAAATTAGAAAGTAGTTTCTAATTTGCATTTATTTGAGTTGTGCATTTAGGAATCGAAATATATATAATTAAATAAAATAAGACTTGATATGAATTGTGACTCCCCAAAATAGGTATCTGAGAACCCATTTTAAGTCGCCAGATACACTAAGATGTAATTCAAATACAAACTTCATTTATACAATTGTTGAATTGTCGTGCAAAATAAGACAACACATAAGTCATGAGTTTCAATACATATATTGTTACATATATAATACGATAATATTCATATTCAAATTATTACAATGCCATATAAAGTACAACCGGAATATTTCAAGTACTTCAAGAAAAAGGCATATCCGGGTGTAATAAGTTATATATGAAGATAACGAATGATCAATAAAAATCTACAACTTGTAGCAAAAGAAGAGAATGTCCTATGTGATTCGATAAATGACAACCCAGAATCCTTGGCGAGGTGAAATGAAATTAGAAAGTAGTTTCTAATTTGCATTTATTTGAGTTGTGCATTTAGGAATCGAAATATATATAATTAAATAAAATAAGACTTTCTATGGTTGTGACGCCCCAAAATAGGTATCTGTAACCCATTTTAAGTCGCCGATACACTGATGCGAAATTCAAATACAAACTTCATTTATACAATTGTTGAATTGTCGTGCAAAATAAGACAACACATAAGCTGTGAGTTTCAATACAAATATTGTTACACATATAATATGATAATATTCATATTCAAATTATTACAATGCCATATAAACTACAACCGGGAATATTTTAAGTACTTCAAGAAAAAGGCCTATCTGGGTGTAATAAGTTATATATGAAGATAATGAATGATCAATAAAGAATCTACCACTTCTAGTTAAAGAAAAGAAATGTCCTATGTGATTCGATAAATGACAACCCAGGAATACTTGGCCAAGGTGAAATGAAATTAGAAAGTAGTTTCTAATTTGCATTTATTTGGAGTTGTGCATTTAGGAATCGAAATATATATAATTAAATAAAATAAGACTTGACAGTAATTGTGACTCCCCCAAAATAGGTATACAGAACCCATTTTAAGTCGCCAGATACACGGTACAGAATTCAAATACAAACTTCATTTATACAATTGTTGAATTGTCGTGCAAAATAAGACAACACATAAGCTGTGAGTTTCAATACATATATTGTTACATATATAATACGATAATATTCATATTCAAATTATTACAATGCCATATAAAGTACAACCGGGAATATTTCAAGTACTTCAAGAAAAAGGCATATCTGGGTGTAATAAGTTATATATGAAGATAACGAATGATCAATAAAAAATCTACAACTTGTAGCAAAAGAAGAGAAATGTCCTATGTGATTCGATAAATGACAACCCAGGAATCCTTGGCCAAGGTGAAATGAAATTAGAAAGTAGTTTCTAATTTGCATTTATTTGGAGTTGTGCATTTAGGAATCGAAATATATATAATTAAATAAAATAAGACTTTCTAATGAATTGTGGCGCCTCAAAATAGGTATCTGAGAACCCATTTTAAGTCGCCGGATACACTATGATGTACAGAATTCAAATACAAACTTCATTTATACAATTGTTGAATTGTCGTGCAAAATAAGACAACACATAAGCTGTGAGTTTCAATACAAATATTGTTACACATATAATATTTTAATATTCATATTCAAATTATTACAATGCCATATAAAGTACAACCGGGAATATTTTAAGTACTTCAAGAAAAAGGCCTATCTGGGTGTAATAAGTTATATATGAAGATAATGAATGATCAATAAAGAATCTACCACTTCTAGTAAAAGAAAAGAATGTCCTATGTGATTCGATAAATGACAACCCAGAATACTTGGCGAAGGTGAAATGAAATTAGAAAGTAGTTTCTAATTTGCATTTATTTGAGTTGTGCATTTAGGAATCGAAATATATATAATTAAATAAAACAAGACTTGATGATAATTGTGACTCCCCAAAATAGGTATACTGTAACCCATTTTAAGTCGCGGATACACTATGATGTAATTCAAATACAAACTTCATTTATACAATTGTTGAATTGTCGTGCAAAATAAGACAACACATAAGCTGTGAGTTTCAATACATATATTGTTACATATATAATACGATAATATTCATATTCAAATTATTACAATGCCATATAAAGTACAACCGGGAATATTTCAAGTACTTCAAGAAAAAGGCATATCTGGGTGTAATAAGTTATATATGAAGATAATGAATGATCAATAAAGAATCTACCACTTCTAGTAAAAGAAAAGAAATGTCCTATGTGATTCGATAAATGACAACCCAGGAATATTTGGCCAAGGTGAAATAAAATTAGAAAGTAGTTTCTAATTTGCATTTATTTGGAGTTGTGCATTTAGGAATCGAAATACATATAATTAAATAAAATAAGACTTGACGGTAATTCCATGTCTTATATTTAATTGGGACATTGTATGGTGGAAGGATTGAATTTTACGGTAACTATTTACTCAAATGTTCTTTTATGATTAATATTTAAATATATATTATCTCGAAAGTCGTTGATCGCTAAGGAGGCTTATCCCTATTGTAGAATAAATATTATTTATTTAACTAAATTAATAGTTTAGTGTATTTATTTAAATAAGATTAGAATTGTTCTAATTGATTTATTCATAACCGGTTTAATATGGAGAACCTAAAGGGTCACACCATAAAAAGAAGAATAATTATTTAAGAAGTTAATGGCATAATCGTAATAATATGTTAAGGATATTTAATTTAATCTATGGTGATATAATAAATTAAATAGCTTAATATTTATTATTTAATATTTTGAAATATTAAATATAAATTAATAAGAGGAGTCTTATTAATATTATTACAATTATTATTATTTTAATTTCTTAAAGAGTTTAGGAATTAATTTAATATAAGTACTCACATTTATTCCTAATAGTATTAGGATGAAAAATTAGTTAAAAGAGTTTAATTAATTATCCATTATAAGATTAGGGAGCCTAATTAATTAAAGGAGATTAATTAATTAAATAATACCCTAAAAGGGTTAACTTATATCTTTATAAGAGGAGTCTTATATCGGATATCAAATATCGTAATTCCAATAGTTGGAGAGTACGCCTCTTTTTTTATAGAGATAAAAAAATAGGGTTTGAGCCAATACATCCTTCTTCTTGAAAATTCTTATTCCTTGGTGGATCACCAGAGAGAGGTCATACACTTGGGTGGCTAACATTGATCAAAGGAGGAATCTACCCGGAGATTCAAGGAGATCACGAAGAAGTAGGAGTTGAACTCGCACTCGCATGGAGCTCATATCTACAAGGGTATGATTCCATAACTTCTTATTCTTCATTTTAATTAATAATATGCATAAAGGATGATCCAAATAATTGTTTTGTGAAAAACTTTAAAACCTGATTTTACTTTGCTTCCACTACTTTTACAATTTGATTGCTACTTTGATTTTCACAAAACCTTACATAAACAAGTCGAACCGAAGCGAACAAGGAGCAGCTCGAATTCGACACGAAATGATAAATTCGTACTCGAATTCGAATTGTATTTAAAAAATTCTACTCAGATTCGACTCGAGTTGAATATTTATTACTCGAATTCGATCTGACTCGGATCGAATTATATTCAAACTACTCGTAAGCTTCAGATTCAAGTTCGAATTCGAGTCTCCACATAATAGCTAGTTTTATAATAAATATAATTATAAATTGAATTTGTTATTTTACTTAGAAATGAGAAAATATATTTACTATTACACTTTACAAATATAAAATCAGAATTAAAATTAAAAATAAAATAATAATTAATTATCCTAATTTGATTTAAATTTGTATAGATTATAAGAGAATATATCGAGCATCTAATCGAATATGTATCAATTTAGTATATATCGAATCACAATCAAGAATTCGAGTAGTTTGAATCTTAAACCAGACGAGTATAACCTTGCTCAGATTCTACTCATATTTTTATTCGAACTATTTTTAATACTCAGATTTGGATCATATTGTTAACGAATCCGAGTCTCGCTCGTATTTTTTCGAGTCGAGCCCAAACTATTTGGCTCGTTTATAGCCTAACTCTTAAAAATAAAATAGTTTTTTTTATAACATTTTAGTATTATAAAGCTAAGTAAAACATATCAAATCATAGATATTTTGGTGATATTTTTTGTGGGCTTGATAGGTGCATAATATTTGATTATTTTCATTCTTTTATGCTTAGTTTAGTTGCATATTTTTTGTTATACAAGTTGATTTAAGGTATTTATTGATTGTTGGGTCTCTAACTTTTAGTCTTATTATGATGATAACAATAATTAGTAAATAAATTAATTAAAAGGTATAATCCCTCCAAAGAATTTTTTATTATAATTATCTTATTTACTTTGATCAAAAATATTTTCTAAATCTTATTGAATTGATAAATATTTTTCTAAATCTTATTGAATTGATTTTCCTGATAATTTAAAAGTGCTAAAGAAAAAAAATGTTGATCAAAATAGTACTAAGACAATTATTTTGAGACAAAGGGTGAATTAATATGCTCATTAATACCTCTTTTTTTTTGCTTTTTTTAAAACAACTAATTTTTTTTTAATATTTTATGGAACTGGAATTTTTACATAATACAGTGTTTTGGGTGTGATTTGGATACATATAACAAAACATGCATGTTTTGTTATATGTATCCAAATCACACCCAAAACACTGTATTATGTAAAAATTCCAGTTCCATAATTATTATTTTTTAGTTGTTTTAAAAAAAAAGCAAAAAAATAAAATAAAATTAAAGGTTCGCATTTTAAGCCTGTCTGAGAGTCCGGACATAATCCTTCTCCTATATATATATATATATATATATTAATATATGTTTCATATATAGATATATATACATATATACATAAGTCGTGTGTATGTGTGTGAATATTTGGTTATTTGGTGACTACATTTTTGGGACACATTAATTGGCCACAAGGATAGTTAATGTGCCTTGACTAAATTACCTCCTTGGCCGAATTTAATTCCATTTGGTAGATAAAATTTTTGATTGGCGGAAACACATTTTGGCAATCTGTGTGTTGTGGTTTCATCCGAACCATTAAATTTAAATTCAATCAATCCTAACCATTGATTTCAATTTTTTTAAAAAAATTACCTTCCAGCCTCAAAAATCTATAAATAGAAGGTCTTTCTTTCATTTTCAATTTGCCAATTCACTTGAAAAGAAAAGCTTATTTCTCTCCTACATATTCTCTCTCTAAGGGGCTTTCTTTCTCTTCTTATCAAAGTTCTAATAATTTGAGAAGAGGAAATTGGTTTAAGCATATTGAGATAAGTTATTGGATTTATTTTATTTAAATTATCTCTTGCTTATTTATATTTATAGATATATGAATATAAATTATTATACACAATTTATATATCTATATTTCATCTATTTATCAAATAAAAAATTGTACTTAGACGGCGAAAGTCTACAGAGATATTTCTCTACGGAGAGGAAATCAAACCGTATGATTCCTTATAGTACTAAGTAACTTTTTATTGATATTATTTATATAAATATTGTAAAATAGATATACACTTTTTTAGGAAATTGCATATTTAAATTTGATGTTGAAAATAAATATTCATGATTATATGTAGTCCTTCTAGGAATACATGTACAAGGACTTAGTGGTAGATCAAACTTGTTAGGTTGATCTGAGCTTAAATGTTTATCATTCTGTAAATGAATGTATTGAAGAAAAGATTAAAGTTGTTAGGTTGATCTATGTCTTGAAATGTAATAGATAGGGCTTCAACAGAATTATAGTCTGTTGAGCCAGTCAAGAGATTGCAGAAGCCAATGCAAAATCATAGAACATCGAGAAATCATAGTCTGTCTGCTTTGGAGGGCCTATACCAGAATCGTAGAGTGGTCCAAACGCCTACCGAGTCAACTCAAGAATCGTAGTGTGCTCTCGAAAGCATAGAGTCTGCAAATCAAGCAAGCAAAGATCATAGTCTACCAGTACTTAAGAGAAATTGTAGTGTTTTCATCTACCAATATCGGTTCAAGCACTAATGTTGCAAAACACCACGATCATGATCGTAGTGTATCATCTGTCTACATCAGAAGCATCGAGCATTGTCCATTTGTTTAAGAATAAAAGTTAACAAATGTGGACTGGATTATAGATGTTGGGACTATCGGGAATCCCAATGACACAACACTCATCCTTAGTGTGACGCCCCCAAAATAGGTATACATCACCCATTCTGAGTCGCCAAATACATGGGACATAATTCAAATACAAACTTAATTTATACAACTGTTAAGTCGTAAATGCGAGAATCATTGTAGACACTTGAAATTTTCTGCCCACCTGTCACTAATATTGCAGGAGTACAGATTTGTCTTTCAAGAGGGAACCCTGGAAGACAGTTCATATCTATTCCGAATACTACCGGAAGTTCAGCATCAACCCTAGGACACACACTGGGAGTAACAATTCCAACCTCGGAGATAACCTTGAGGTGTGCAGATCCAATATCAGAACACACACCGGAGAAGACCGATTAATCTTAAAGATAACCCCGAGGTATCCAGTCTCAGTCCCAATCATGGGAATAACTACCAACCTTGGTGATCACCCCAAGGAATGCGATTACGCGATAACCCTTAAATGCTTGTTTCAAATGCAACAAGCTTCAATCTCGGCGCTCTGGCGGATACCCAGTATCAACTTGGAGATAACACTGGGAGGACATGCACACCTCAGAGTTGACACTGAGGACCTTCAACACTTGCAACAGTCATTCAATCTCAAAGAATAAACTTGAAAGCAACGTCTTTGACATTAAAACCAAATGATAACTCCTATGAGGGGCAAAGGCATCATCTCGCCACTCTAAAGCCACATCACGCCATCTCAACATTTCATATACACCTTTCTATACCACGATGTCCCACAAGAATCAAGGAAAACCAATCTCGAGTGACTATTGTACGGGGTAATGAATAGAATTTGAAGCTTGAAGACCGGAGGGCACCGTCCCATCTTCATGACTTCGTACAACCTCTAATCCCATGTCATTGTACAACTCTCGACAACGGCGGTCCGAAATAGGTCCTACATTGTGATGCCCCCAAAATAGGTATACAACACCCATTCTGAGTCGTCAAAATACATGGTACAGAAACAACTACAACTTTATTAATACAACATAAAAACTGTGAGTTTAAATACAAATATTGTCATCTAGACAATATCTACACTCAAATAAGTCCTCATTACAATTATTAATACACTATTTTTATAGAATAGTGAGGACTACTAGAACAACTTCTAGAACCAACATTCCACATCCCGACTAGTACTCGCTACATTCTCGCCTCCTGAGAAGAAAAATAGAACAACAAGGAAAAGGGTGAGCTCAACTAGCCCAGTAAAGAATATTATGACTAAGATAATGTACAACAAATTATCCTTAGTCTTCAACAGGGAAAAATCTGATAGAATACAATAGACAACAAGTTTTAGATCAACAATTGCAGCGGAAACAACAATTCATTAGAAGAGTTAAATAGAGAATAAAATCTAATATCTTCAATATATGAATTTAAAAGTCCATCGTCAATATTTTATCCATGTAACATCAATCAACATATATCTGGAATCAAATATTCATCTTTGCACTACAGGCCAAAGATATTCATCAGTTGGTCATGTTCATCTAAACACTGCTCATCTTTACACTACGGGCCAAAGATATTCATCGAAATCATTAATCTTTACACTACTGAGCCAAAGATATTCAATTATATCATCATTTAGACTTTGAGGATGATAAAAATATTTTACGTAAAAAGCGAATCCAATGAAACAAAAGAATAAATATTAAGGATTAGTATTTCAACTATTCCATGTCCAAAAATACCTCATAAGTAATCATAGTGGAGTAAAATTCAAGAATGATCAAAACATGGATACAATCAAAGCTAGTATCCATAATAGATATTTTGACGAAAAACGAAAATTTAATTTTTCGTGAATAATGTAAATCGATTCGTGAATAGTGCAAGATACGTGAATAATTAATCGATATCGTGAATAGTAACTCCTACACCAAAAGATAGAAATTTCACAAGAAAATCATCATGCTTCGTGAATAGTACTCGTGAATAGTAACTCATGAATAGCTACTCATGAATAGTAACCCCGACATAAAAAAGTTCCAAATTTAACAAAAAGTTCCAACCAATATTTCGGCATAATGATATTGAAGAAATAATATCACTTATGAAGAAAATAACATCCCTTACCTCGAAAGAATAGTACTTCTGGCTGGAACACTGAATATAGTGCTGAAGGAAACTTACACCGTATAGCAACACTCAAAGTATTAAAATACTCACAAGAATACGCTCAATATATCGAGAGAGAAAGAGAGAGAAATCTTTAGTTTCTGGTGTGATTTTCAATTCTAACCTAAGCACCCTATTTATAGGAAAATGCTTAGAACACCAAAGCAGAAAATTTAATATAATATAATTATATTTACAAAATTGTCAAGCCCACCTCTTGAATCTGAATTCAGCCACCTTGTACATGTTTAATGCAGCCAACCAAGCAAAAAAAATGATTTTGTAATTAAAAATAATTAAAACTTTCAAAAATCAATTATTTCGGAACTTCAAAACTTTAATAATTCACAATAAATAGCCCTTTATCAGAAAAATTCGAACCACATGTCCTTTCCATAGGAAATTTCATTCTCTACAACTTTACGTAAGAAAGTTTTTCCAATTCCAAATGTAAATTGGCCAAAAATCCACAAACCAGGCAATTTTACAATCTATAATCAAATTTAAGTCAAGAAATGGGGTCCACCGATACACAAAACATGTGTTAATCATTTAATGCAACAAAAATACTCTTCCTCCTCATATACTCATATATCCCACATTTATTGTAAAAATATTATCATTATTATATTATTATAATATAATAAAATATTATTTTACTAAAGTAGTTCCTGAGAAGAGGGGGCTTTCCAATAAGAATTTCTCCTTCATCGCGCGCTGAATTAGGTGACCAAACCTCTCCTTAGATGTAACTTTCTAGACATTGCCAATAATATTTTCTAATAATATTATTCAGATAATATGAATTATTGATTCGATAATGGAAAATTTGTGTAGTGACAATTATTGAAACAACGAAGAATATAAAATATCAACACAACAATTATTGAATCAATAAAATAAAATCTTCGAATAAGAACTCATGTAACAATTATTGAGTAGTGTCTTCTTTACGTAAGAATCAATAATTGGTGCAATACTGCAAAGTATCTTCTTGTCAACAACGCCAGATTCTCGTGTTTTAACCAATTTGGTATTCCAATAGTGTTAATTGAGTAACAACTACGCCGTTATTTATAAACAACTTATACTTGTCGCTTTCTTCATCCAATCACTTTTTAGTTATGGGGCCCACAAAGGTCTGCTAGTCGTCGCATTTAATATTCCTCGACAAAGTGAAGAATATTCCACCACCAAACGAATATTCTCCGACAACAATGAGTATTTTATAACCACTTGCTTATTTGAAATATTTATGCATTTTACCCATAACTAACCACATTAATCAAATCAACCCTTACTATTTCAAAATAATAAATAGAGAAATTTAATTTTATTTATAATAAGTTGGGGTCTTACAACCTCCCTCCTTATAAAATTTCGTCCTCAAAAATTGACGTCGCATCTTGTTTTCAAAAGATGAGGATACCTCGCTTTCATTTCCGTTTCCAACTCCCAGTCATTTCTTCAATAGCATGGTTTCTCCACAAAACTTTAACTTGTGGTATGACCTTCGTGCGTAGGACATGCTCCTTCCTATCCAAGATCTTGACAGGTAACTCTTCGTACGTTAAGTCTTCGGCTATCTCGTCTGGTTCTAACTCAATAATGTGGTTTGGGTCTTTCACATATTTACATAGCACAGATATATGAAAAACATTATGAACACGAGACATACTTGGAGGTAACGCGAGTCTATAGGCCACATTTCCTACTCGGTCAAGAATCTGAAATAGACCAATAAATCATGGATTGAGCTTTCCTCTCTTCCCAAATATTATAACTCCTTTCCATGAAGCTACACGCAATAATACATGATCCCCAATACTAAATTCCACGTCCTTTCGATGAAGATCCGCATAACTCTTTTGTCGATCCTGTGCCATTTGTATACGTTGTCGAATCATTTGGATCTTCTCTGTAGTCATTCGTACCAACTCTGGTCCCAACAACGTTGCTTCTCCTACCTCATCGCAACATACTGGAGAGCGAAACTTTCGTCCATACAATGCTCCAAATGGAGCCACACCTATACTTGCCTGATAACTGTTGTTGTAGGAGAATTCCACCAATGGTAGGTTGTTGTTGTATGATAACTTATGTTTGTCATATGCTAAATCATTAGCAATACAAAATAAACGAGAAAAGTATTTGAAATTAAAAAGTATCTATTCAACCCCCCCCCCCCCCTTCTAGATCTATATTGTGCCTACTGGGAACTAACAATTGGTATCAGAGCAGGTTCTCATGCTATATTCAAAAGCTAATCACTTTGAGTCTGATCCTAGGCACAAACATTGTTATAAACTTAGTTTAGTAGTACGTCACTTGTTATATGCAGACGAGCTCACAAGTTGGAAATATCGTATGTAAAAATGTGTATATACCCCCAGAAGCTACTCAGATTGGTCCATGCTCTTGGTTGCCATATCAACAAGACCAATCCACCCCATGATCAATCTTGTAGTCTGGAGACTAGGCTAGGAAGCTCAAGAGACATCAACAGAAAAGAGTCAAACATCCACCAGCCTGAAAAGATGAAAAGGCCATACATGCTAAGAAATGTTTATCCAGAGAAGAAAGAAGAACTTCTCAAACATGTGTCTGGCCAACCAGCAGCTGGATGTAAACCTAGTGAACTCAAGGATGTCAAAGAACTAAAGATGCTGAGATTCTCTTAGCTTGTATCTTCAAGACCACGACTGATTGATTGAAGGTCAACTGGAGCAACAAGTTGTCAGGAGCAAATGAGAAACTATGCACATCAATGCCTAACCTCATTATATCTAAGATAAATGATTGTTAAGAAACTGACAATAAAAAGGTACGGTTCCTCATATATAAATATGTACATTATATTGCACCTACTTATGCACTATAACAGTATCCTATCAAGAAATCATAATCTACCTAAAAAGGTGAAGAGAGAAAGTACACTGAGGTTGGAAACATAAATGCTTATAAACTTTCTCTCCATCCAAGTTTTAGGTTGAAGATGATATCTTGAAAGAAATCTAAAATAGGTCATAAACATATCAAAGGTTAGATTAATCTTATGTGGAATAATCTTTGCTGATGGGTTAACATGTATGTACAAGCCTATGTTCTAAGTGTTTGATAACACACATAGTATGATCAGCTCTACAAGAGTATCTTGAAGATTCATAGAAACTGATCACCTCCATGAATCAACCAGATACACATAAGTCATGGAGTTGATTCTCACTATGTGAACATTTAAACCCTGTAAGCATAACCAAGCAAATGATGAAACCATCAAAGAAAAATAGTGTTTTATTAAAATGACAAATCTTGCACACACTCATCATCATGCATCTCAATATGTCATATCTAAATTAGTTACATGTATGAATATGATGGTTGGTGATCAATATGATGATTATCCAAATATATGAGGAACATGGATTTAGAAAACTAACCTAGCAGGACCCATTTAATTATAGGTACCAAAATAGAAATGTATTTAACCTGCATGCACCTGGTGTATCTGGCCACACTAAGGAATGCTAAAGCAGAAGACCTTGTATGTACCTTGTATGTTGAAGAGGTAAGGATAACTTGATTTCATTTCAGATTCTAACTCCCAGGTCATTTTCTCAACATCGTGGTTTCTCAACAAAACTTTGACTTGAGGTATAACCTTGGAGCGTAGAATATGTTCCTTCTTATCCAAGATTTGAACAGGAACCTCTTCATACGTTAAATCTTCCACTATTTCATCCGGTTCTAACTCAATAATGTGGTGTGGGTCTTTCACATATTTACGTAACATAGATATGTGAAAAACGTTATGAACATGAGACATACTTGGCGGTAAAGCAAGTCTATAGGCCACAGTTCCTACTCGATCGAGGATTAAAAATGGGCCGATGAATCGAGGATTGAGCTTTCCTCTCTTTCCAAATCTCGTAACTCCTTTCCTTGGAGCAACACATAACAACACATGATCTCCTATATCGAATTCCACGTCCTTTCGATGAAGATCAGCATAACTCTTTTGTCGATCTTGTGAGGTTTTTATACGTTATCGGAGCGTTTGAATCTTTTCCATAGTCATACGTACCAACTCTGGTCCCAACAACGTTGCTTCACCCACCTCATTCCAGCATACTTGAGAACGACACTTTCTTCCATACAACGCCTCGAAGGGAGCCATGCCAATGCTTGCTTGATAACTGTTGTTGTAAGAAAACTCCACCAACGGTAAGAACTTGTCCCAACTTCCCTTGAAGTCAAGGACACAAAGTCTTAATAAATCTTCCAGAGTTTGAATAGTCCTCTCTTATTGTCCGTCCGTCTGAGGATGATATGCCGAACTAAATCATAAATCCGTGCCCATAGCTTTTTGCAAACTAACCCAAAATCGTGAAGTGAATCTTGGGTCTCGATCAGAAACTATGGATACCGACATACCATGCAGTCTTACAATCTCATTTATGTACATACGAGCAAGACGTTCAAGTGTATAAGTTTCTCGTATTGGTGAGAAGTGAGCAGACTTGGTCAATCTATCAATAATGACCCAAATCGCATCTATGCCTTGAGAAACTTTGGGAAAACCGGTAACGAAATCGATGGTAATGTGCTCCCACTTCTATTCTGGAATTTCAAGTGGTTGCTATGGACCTTTTGGTACTTGATGCTCCACCTTGACTCATTGACACGTTAGACACCTTGAGATAAACATCGCTATCTCTCTCTTCATATTGCCCCACCAAAATGTATGTCGAAGATCATGATACATTTTGGTACTCCCAAGATGGATTCTAAACGGTGTGTTATGCGCCTCCATCATGATTTTATACTTTAAATCAGGGTCGTTAGGAACACAAAGTCTGGAGTTGACTCGAAGTATTCCTTCTTCATCAATTCTTGCTTTCGGCATAGCACCTTCTTGCACTTTCTTCGCATCGCATCGACTCCAGTCCAGTAAAGTTTTGAGCGGCTTTTAACTTTATCAATTAAAGTCGGTTCTACTCGTATATTCGCCATCATCACATGGGTCCCTGGAGTCTTTAACTCTATCTCTATCCTTTGCAAGTCACACAAAATGGGCCTTTGCGTTGATAATATCGCATTCGCACTTGCATATGATCTTCTACTCAATACATCAGCTACCACGTTCGCTTTTCCAAGATGGTATTGGATGGTATGATCATAATCTTTCAACAGTTCAAGACAACGTCGTTGTTGCATGTTGAGTTCCTTTTGAGTGAAGAAATATTTGAGGCTTTTACGATCCTTAAAGATCTCCACTTTCTCCCCATACAAGTAATGCCTCCAAATCTTTAGTGTGAAGACAATAGCTGCCAACCCTAGATCATGAGTAGAATAATTCCTCTCATATTCTTTGAGTTGTCGTGAGGCATAGGCTATGACTTTCCCATGTTGCATGAGAACACATCCTAACCCTTTGCCCGAAGCATCACTGTAGGTGACAAATCCTTCTGAACCAGATGGTATTGTCAGAACAAGTGTTGAAATGAGTCTCCTCTTGACTTCTTGAAAACTCTTCTCACATTCCTCGCTCTAGCAACTTAACTTTGTATCTTTACTCGAGTCAATTTGAGTTAGTGGAGTAGCAATTCGAGAAAACCTTTCTACGAATCTCCGATAATAACCAGCTAAGCCAAGAAAGCTACGTTCTTCGGTCACTGATTTAGGTTGCTCCCAGCTTTGAATAGCTTCAATCTTTGCTGGGTCAATAGATATTCTATGACTTGATACCACGTGCCCAAGAAATGCTACTTCCTCAAGCCAGAACTCGCATTTCTTTAACTTGGCATAAAGCTTATATTCACGAAGCTTTTGGAGTATCAGCCTCAAGTGTTGCTCATGATCTTCACGGGTTTTGGAATATATGAGGATGTCATCAATAAAGACGACCACAAAGTGATCCAAATATTCCTTGAATACTCGGTTCATCATATCCATGAAGGCAGCAGGAGCATTAGTCAATCCAAAGGACATGACTAGGAATTTATAATGCCCATACCGAGTTCTGAAAGCTGTCTTTGGAATGTCATCGGTTTTAATCTTCAATTGGTGATATCCGGAATGAAGATCAATCTTTAAAAAGAATTTGGCTCCTTGCAACTGGTCAAACAGGTCATCAATACGTGGAAATGGGTACCTATTTTTTATGGTGACATGATTCAACTCCCGATAATCAATACAAAGTCGCATACTCCCATCTTTCTTCTTCACGAATAGAATAGGAGCACCCCAAGGGGAAGTACTAGGACGAATAAAGCCAATGTCTAACAATTCCTGCAGTTGGGTCTTTAATTCCTGAAGTTCAATAGGAGCCATTCGATATGGGGCTTTGGAAATGGGTTTTGTACCAGGTTCAAGGTCGATACAAAATTCAATTTCACGCTCTGGGGGTAGGCCAGGAAGTTCTTCAGGGAATACGTCTGGAAATTCATTAACAATAGAAATATTATTCAAAACTGACGTATTTTTGTTTAGATCCGTGACATGAGCTAAGAAAGCTTGACATCCGTTTTCAATAAACGAATAGCTTTATGGCTTGAGATGACAGTGATTGATTTTAATGGTTTGGTTGCTTGAATTCGCATAATAGGTTGGTTAGGAATATGAAAGCTAACAACCTTACAAAAACAATCAATTTGTGCATGATGAGTAGTTAACCAATCAATCCCTAGAATCACATCAAATGCAAGTATTTTCAAAGAAATAAGATTGACAGGTAACGTGCGGGTGCCGATTTGAACTAAACAAGACTTATAAATAGTGGATGTAATGAAGGTTTCTCCCAACGGAGTTTCAATAAATAAGTCAAAGTCCAATTTCTCCGAGTCAAATTTAAACGTTGAGCGCAAGTAGGAGAAATAAAAGAATGGGTAGAACAGGTATCAAATAAGGTATATGCTTTGCTAGAGTTTATGATAAGCTTACCCGTGATGACCTCGTTCGGGTTCTTTGTTTTTTGGTAGGTAACTACAAACGCTCTCCCTTGCACTACCAGTTTTGACTTTTCTAGGACGGCCTTTGGTGCCTCCATCTTAGCTGAACTTGTCTTTGGTGAATGACAAAATCGGGCTAGGTGACCTTCTCTTCCAAAATTATAACATGCTTTGGATGGCATCGCGCAGTTTGGACTGATGTGTCCCTCCCCTCCGTATTTGAAGCATATGATAGGTGGTCGTTCTCCTTCCTTAACAATGGGTGTTGGTGCTGACGTCTTTCCATCATTGTTGAATCTCCTCTTCTTAAAATGTCCATTCTTATTATTTTGGCCATGATTACCACCGAAGTGATTACCATTTCTGGCCTGTTGATTCCCTCAACACTTGTTGTCACCGCTTTGATGACTGCTCTCACTGGTATTATCATTTTGCCGGTTGCTCTCTTTTAATTGCGTTGACTCGTTATCGCGCTCCAATAACTGAGCCCTATTTACAACATCTAAATACAAACACAGTTTATGAGAAATAAGATATTGACGTATCTCCGGTTTCAACCCTCTTAAAAACATTCGCGTCATTCTCTCCTCATTATTAACCAAATGGGACGCAAAATGGGACAACTCGGCAAACTTGGCTTCGTACTGCGATACGGTCATGTTGTTTTGCGCCAGCTTGATGAATTCTACTTCTTTCTTGTGACGAATACTTTCGGGAAAGTACTTGTCATTGAACAATTCTTGGAACTTCTCCCAAGTCATCTTTAGTGCGGCAGGTTGAGTACGCTTTATCGATTCCCACTAGTAATCTGCCTTTCCTCGTAACATAAAGGTGGCAAAGGGAACCTTTTGCTCCTCGGAGCATCCCAAGACATCAAATATCTTGGTGATCTGCTTTATCCATGCTTCCGTCTTAAGTAGTTTTGGCTCTCCAATAAACTCTGGTGGTCCCAGCTCCTTGAACTATTTAGCGGTGACCGTCCGAGAGTTTCAAGTGTTTCCACCTATATTTTGGACAGGAGCCGTTCTCGCCCGATGTTGCATGAATTGCATAAAGCCTCTGAACATTCCATCATTCATCATTTGGTCAGTGTTGTTGTTTGCTTGAGGATTGTCGCCTTCCTGATGCACATTATCCTGATTATTGAACTGTGGAGACTCAATGGTCTCCTGTGCTCCATTTCTATTCTCAACATTCTCGGATGTCATTTTCAGATACTGCCACAAAATAAAGGTTAATTAACATATAACATATTATCCCTATACTTTGACTGACCAATTAAATACCAAATAAACTTAGGTAGGTCATACTAGCGAAGGAATTCCCCGTCTCTCCCCTCCTAGTTCTAGTCTCACATCTTAGCCAGGGATCATATCCCTAAGCTTTGATACCAACTGTGACGCCCCCAAAATAGGTATACATCACCTATTCTGAGTCGCCAAATACATGATACAGAATATAAATACAATCTTTAATATACAACAAGAGAGTTGTGAGTTTCAATACAAATACTATTTTCTAGACAATATCCACTCTCAGAATAAGTCCTCATTACATTTATTGTCACACTATTTAACAGAATAGTGAAGACTACTAATACTATCATCTGATCCATCACTCCGTTCCCCGACTCGTCCCAGCTATATTCTCATTTCCTGAAGAGAACAATGAAAGAAAGGGTGAGCTCAACTAGCCCAGTAAGAAATATTATGACTAAGATAACGCAGATTAAATTATCATTAGTCTTCAACAATGTTAAACTGATAAAATACAATAGACATCACGTTTAACTGTAGTGGATCAAGCAATCTATTAAAAGAGACAAGTAGAGAATAAAATCTACTATCTTTTATGATTTAAAAGGTTTTTCATCACTATTATCGTTGGGACTCAGCTTAATAAATAATCCACATCATCCCTGTACTACGGCTAAGTATATTCATTAGTATCACGACCACATATTATCCATGCACTACGGGCCAAGGATATTCGTCTATTCATCAATGGTCATGATTATGCCAACAACTGTCCATCAATGCACTACGGGCCAATGAGGACTTTTACCACATCATTTGTAACATTATGGTCATGATTATACAGAATAATCCTTGGTCAAAAGCATACCAAGTCCATCTATGCACTACAGGCCACAAATGACTTTCAACAAAATATAAACATGAGGATGATGACAATGATATAAGAATTCAATAAAACAAGTTCAAGAATTAATTTATCCAGGAACTAATAACGTCCAAATTGTCAACATGATACTTCTTTGTAGATTAAAATTCAAGAATGCTCAGAAGAATATTTTCATGAAAAGATACTGAATGAAGCGCAAATATCAAGGATATTCCACTAATTTCATGGACTATAGAAGTCAAAATTTTAACCAATTAAGTATATAAATAATGGAATAACAAAAGAAATCACCAGGCATGCGATAGACCGCACAAGCAGGTTATTCCAACAAAATAATAATTAACGGAACCAGGTCCGGCGCAAAACGCACAGACAGGATATTCCAACAGAATAATAATTAATGGAACCAGGTCCGGCGTAAAATGCACAGACAGGATATTCCAACAGAATAATAAAGACAAAATCAGGTCCGACGTAAAATGCACAGACATGATATTCCAACAGAATAATAACGAATGGAATAACAGAAGAATTTCACCAAGTATAGGGTAACCCGCGTATACAGGTTATTCCAATCGAATAATAAATAATGGAATAACAGAAGTTCTCTTCATAAATACAAAAGAAATAATACCCCTTACCGTAAAAGAGAATGGATATAAGAGTAGGGAAGTAGCAGAATACTTTTCTATAGTTTCTCTATAATTTCTCTCTCTAGAGTTTCAGTGAATTCATAAGAAATAATGAAGGAATGAGCTTCTATTTAGGAGAATTAAAGGGCACTGTGTAAGAAAATTACGGATGCAATAATTCCTCCATTCACGGATGCCTGACTGATGCATTATTTCATTAACAGAAGCTAACCAACTTGCAGACAATTGAAATCAACCAATTTCAAATAACAACAAACAAAAAAACAAAAATTATATATATATATATATACATGTTATAACATATATATATATATATATATATATATATATATATATAATATAATACTAATTACCTTTTTATAAAGCAAACTCCCCCCCATATTTCCACCCGAGAATAAATAAATTCACCCCCAAAAGTCATTATTCTTCCAACATGTGGGCCCCACCATTATAAAATAATTTTCTACGATTATTTTGAAAAATGGGTAAGTGGGAATCCAAATAATAAGCAAAATTTACAACAATTACTATATCAATAATTGAACAAAATCGAGTGACTTCTCACGTAAGCATCGAATCAATACAATGGCTTCTACTACGACCACCATGCGTATTACTTTTTTAACACCGGGTGTTTCAACAGTATTAACGGTAAAACTTCCGCCGTTATTTTCATAAAAATATTTTTGTCGTTTTCTTAATCCGACAATAATTCTGTTGTGGGGTCCACCAATGATTGTGCCGTTGTACGAATATTCCCTGTTAAAACGAATATTCCCCGACCAATCGAATATTATAAAATAACTTGCATACTTTGCAAAATGTATAAATATTACCCACAACTATAACATTATATCAAATTCATTCCATAATATTCAAAAATGATATTTATAGAAAATTCATCTTTATTTATAAAAGTTGGGGTCTTACAACCAATATGGACCGTTGATAGTGGTTTTAAAAGTAATCAATTTGGACCGTCGGTGGTGGTTTTAAAAGTAAATCAATATGGACCTTCGGTTGTGGTTCTAATAGTAATCAATATGGACCGTCCGTTCTAATAGTAAATAAATAAGAATCGTTCATGAATAAGTTACTATTTAGTCCATTCTCCTATAAATAGAAGCTTAATTCTTCTTTCCTTCTCACCAATTCACTGAGATTCACAAGATATAGAGAGAAACTATAAAGAGCAAGAAGAAGAGTATTCTGCTACTTCACTATTGCAGTATCCACTCTTCTATTAAGGTAAGGAGTATTATTTCTTTCGTATTCATAAGGAATACTATTTTTTTTGTATTCATCCTTTAATATGTCAGAATAACCTGTCTACGCGGATTATGTTCCGAATGACGAGTGAAAATCCATTTACAGCTTCGTATATTATTTCTTTTCATATTCTTAAATCTAAACTTACTATGGTAAGTATTGCTTCTATAATCCCTGAAATTAGTGGGATATCCTTGAAGTTTTGTGCTTCATCCAGTATGGTTTCGTTGGAATATTGATCTGAACATTCTTATTAAATATCAATATTTTCACCGGGGTACTATTCACAGCTTACTATTCACTAAAATATTATTCACTCGGGTATTCGGGGCACTTTTCATGCCAGAGTACTATTCACGGGTTACTATTCACCCAATTACTATTCATTAAAATATTATTTACTCAGGTATTCGGGGCACTTTCATGCCGGGGTACTATTCACGGAGTACAATTCCCGAAGTACTATTCATGGGGTACTATTCAGCGCAAAATTTATTTTTTTTCTATCCAAATTATTTTTGATACATGGATATTATTCTTGAATTTTACTCCACAAAGCAGTATCATGTTGACAATTTGGACATTATTGAATTCTGGATAAATTAAATTATAAATCTTTAAAATTTATCCTTTACTTTCATTTAATTAAATGCTTATATCATTGTCATCATCCTCATGCTTATATTATGATGAAAGTCATCTTTGGCTTACGTCCATAGATGGACTGTTGATTGATATGATTATGACCAGGGATTATTCGGTATAATCATGACCATTGATGATTACATGAATATCATTGGCTCGTAGTGCAGGGATGATTCGATGATGTGGTTTATTTATTAAGCCGAGTCTCAGTGATAAAGTTGATGAAAACCTTTTTAAATCATAGAAAATAGTAGATATCATGCTCTACTTGACTCTTCTAATGGATTGCTTGTTCCGCTGCAGTTAAACTTGTTGTCTATTATATTCTATTAGTTTAACATTGTTGAAGGCTAAGGATAACTTATTCTATATTATCTTAGTCATAATATTTCTTACTAGGCTAGTTGAGCTCACCCTTTTGCTTTCATTATTCTCTTCAGGAAATGAGAACATAGTTGGGACTAGTCGGGGAATGGAGTGATGGTCCGAGATGGCTGTTTTAGTAATCCTCACTATTTAGTGTGATAATAAATGTAATGAGGATTGAATTTGAGTTTGGATACTGTCTATGAGACAATATTCGTGTAAAAACTATCAGCTCTTGTTGTATAATTAAGTTTGTATTTTTATTCTGTACCATATATTTGGCGACCCAAGATGGGTGATGTATACCTATATTTTGGGGGCGTCACGATTAATATCAAAGCTTAGGATATGATCCATGGTTTGAGATGTGAGACAAGAACTAGGAGGGGAGAAACAGGGAATTCCTTCGCTAGTATGACCTACCTAAGATTATTTGGTATTTAATTGGTCGGTCAGAGTATAGGGATAATATGTGATATGTCAATTAACCCTTGTTTTATGGCAGTGTTTGAAAATGACATCTAAAAATGTTGATATCAACAATGAAGCATATGAGACCGTTGAGTCACCAACGATCAATACTCAGGATAATGTGCAACAGGAAGACAATAATCCTCAGGTAAACAACAATACTGATCAAATGATGAACGATGGGATGTTCAGAAACTTTATGCAATTCATACAACATCAGGCGAGAGTGGCTCCTGTCCAAAATGCAGGTGGAAACACTGGCAACTCTCGGACGGTCACCGCTAAGCAGTTCAAGGAGCTGGGACCACTGGAGTTTATTGGAGAGCCAAAACCACTTAAGGAAGAGACTTAGATAAAGCAGATCACCAAGATATTTGATGTCTTAGGATGCTCCAAGGAGCAAAAGGTTCCCTTTGCCAACTTCATGTTGCGAGGAGAGGCAGATTACTGGTGGGAATCTGTAAAGCGTACTCAACTTTCTTTGCCTTAAAAATGTCTTGGGAGAAGTTCCAAGAGCTGTTCAACAACAAGTACTTTCCCAAAAGTATTCATCACATGAAGGAGGTGGAGTTTATCAAGTTGGAGCAAAACAATATGACCGTGTCACAGTACGAAGCTAAGTATGCTGAGTTGTCCCGATTTGCGCCCCACTTGATTGATAATGAGGAGAGAATGACGCGGATTTTTCTAAGAGGTTTGAAACCCGAGATACGTCAATACTTAATTTCTCACAAACTATGTTTGTATTCAGATGTTGTAAATAAGGCTCAGTTATTGGAGCGCGATAATGAGTTAACCCAACCCAGAGAGAGCAGCCGACAAGTCGATAATACCAATGGTAGCAGTCATAGAAGCAGTGACATCAAACGTGGAGGGAATCAACATGCCAGAAATGGTAACCACTCCGGTGGTAATCATGGCCAAGATAATGGAAGTGGAAATTTCAAGAAGAGGAGATTCAATAATGATGGAAAGACGTCATCACCAGCACCTGTTGTTAAGGAAGGAGAACGATCGTCGGTCGTATGTTACAAATGCGGAGGGGAGGGACACATCAGTCTAAACTGTACGCATCAGTCCAAAGCATGTTACAATTGTGGAAGAGAAGGTCACCTAGCCCGATTTTGTCGGGCACCAAAGTCAAGTCCAGCTAGGATGGAGGCATCAAAGGTCATCCCAGACAAGAAAAAATCGGTAGTTCAAGGGAGAGCGTTTGTTGTAACCTCCCAAAAAGCGAGGAATCCGAACAAGGGGATCACGGGTAAGCTAATCATAAACTCTTATGAAGCTTATACCTTATTTGATACCAGTTCTACCCATTCTTTTATTTCTCCTACTTGTGCTCAACGTTTAAATTTGACTACGGAGAAATTAGACTTTAACTTATCGGTTGAAACTCCGTTAGGGGAAACCTTTATTACATCCACTGTTTATAAGTCTTGTTTGATTCAATCGGTAACTGCACGTTACCTGTCGATCTTATCTCTTTAAAAATACTTGCATTCGATGTGATTTTAGGAATTGATTGGTTGACTACTCATCATGCTAAAATTGATTATTTTTGTAAGGTTGTTAGCTTTCATGTTCCTAACCAACCTATTATGAGAACTCAAGCAACCAAACCATTAAAGTCAATCACTATCATTTCAAGCCATAAAGCTATTCGTTTATTAAAAAACGGATGTCAAGCTTTCTTAGCTAATGTCACGGATTTAAACAAAAATACGTCTGTCTTGAATGATATTTCTATTGTTAATAAATTTCCTGATATATTCCCTGAAGAACTTCTTGGCCTACCCCAAGAGTGTGAAATTAAATTTTGTATCGACCTTGAACCTGGTACAAAACCCATTTCCAAAGCCCCATATCGAATGGCTCCTGTTGAACTTCAGGAGTTAAAGACCCAACTGCAGGAATTGTTATACATCGGTTTCATCCATCCTAGTACGTCTCCTTGGGTGCTCATGTTCTATTCGTAAAGAATAAAGATGGGAGTATGCGACTTTGTATTGATTATCGGGAGTTGAATCATGTCACCATCAAAAATTGGTACCCATTGCCTCGCATTGATGACCTATTTGACCAGTTGCAAGGCGCCAAGTTCTTTTCAAAGATCGATCTTCGTTCCGAATATCATCAGTTAAAGATTAAAATTGAAGACATTCCAAAGACTGCTTTCAAAACTCGGTACGGGCATTATGAATTCCTAGTCATGTCCTTTGGATTGACTAATTTTCCTGCTGCCTTCATGGATATGATGAATCGAGTATTCAAGGAATATTTAGATCATTTTGTGGTTGTCTTTATTGATGACATTCTCATTTACTCCAAAAGTTATGAAGATCATGAGCAACACTTGAAGCTGATGCTACAAAAGCTTTGTGAAAACAAATTATATGCCAAGTTGAAGAAATGCGAGTTCTGGCTTGAGGAAGTAGCATTCCTTGGGCACGTGATATCAAATCATGGAATATCTGTTGACCCGACAAAGATTGAAGCAATTCAAAGCTGGGAGCAACCTAAGTCAGTGACCGAAGTACGTAGCTTTCTGGGCTTAGCTAGTTATTATCGGAGATTCGTGGAAGGATTTTCTCAAATCGCTACTCCATTAACTCAGCTGACTAAAAAAGATAAAAAATTCGGTTGGAGCGAAGAATGTGAGAAGAGTTTTCAAGAACTCAAGAGGAGACTCATTTCAGCACCTGTTCTGACAATACTATCTGGGTCGGAGGGATTTGTCATCTACAGCGATGCTTCAAGCAGAGGGTTAGGATGTGTTCTCATGCAACATGGGAAAGTCATAGCCTATGCCTCACGATAACTTAAAGAATATGAGAGGAATTACCCTACTCATGATCTAGAGTTGGCAGATGTCGTCTTCATACTTAAAATATGCAGGCATTACTTGTATAGGGAGAAAGTGGAGATCTATACAGATCATAAAAGCCTCAAATATTTCTTCACTCAAAAGGAACTCAATATGTGGCAAGGACGTTGGCTTGAACTGTTGAAAGATTATGATTATACGGGTACGAGTGCTATATTGTCAACGCAAAGGCCCATTTTGTATGACTTGCAAAGGATGAAGATATAGTTAAAGACTCCAGGGACCCACATGATGATGGTAAATATACGAGTAGAACCAACTTTAATTGATAAAGTTAAAACTGCTCAAGCTACGGACCTGGAGCTGATGCGTATGAAGAAGAAAGTACAAGAAAGTGTTGTTCCGGAAGCAAGAATTGATGAGGAAGGAATACTTCGAGTCAACTCCAGACTTTTTGTTCCAAACAACCCTGATTTAAAGTATAAGATCATGATGGAGGCACACAACACACTATTTGCAATCCATTACAGGGAGTACCAAATGTATCGTGATCTTGACATACATTTTGGTGGAGCAATATAAAGAGAGAGGTAGCGAGTTTATCTCAAGGTGTCTAACTTGTAAACGAGTCAAGTGCGAGCATCAAGTGTCAAAAGGTCCATTGTAATCACTTGAAATTCCGTAATGAAGTGGGAGCACATTACCATGGATTTCGTTACTGGTCTTCCCAAGGTTTCTCAAGGCATAGATGCGATTTGGGTCATTGTTGATAGATTGACCAAGTCTGCTCATTTCTTACCTATACGAGAAACATATTCACTTGAACGTCTTGCTCGTATGTATATAAATGAGATTGTAAGACTGCATGGCATGCCAGTATCCATAGTTTCTGATCGAGACCCAAGATTCACTTCACGATTTCGGGTTAGTTTGAAAAAAGCTATGGGCACGGATTTATGATTTCGTTCGGCATATCATCCTCAAACGGACGGGCAGTCGGAGAGGGCTATTCAAACTCTTGAGGATTTATTAAGACTTTGTGTCCTTGACTTCAAAGGAAGTTGGGACAAGTTCTTGCCATTAGTGGAATTCTCCTACAACAACAGTTATCAAGCAAGTATTAACATGGCTCCATTTGAGGTGTTATACGAACGCAAGTGTCGTTCCCCAGTATGCTGGGACGAGGTGGGTGAAGCAATGTTGTTGGGACCGGAGTTGGTTCGTATGACTACGGAAAAGATTCAAATAATTCAACAACGTATAAAAACCTCACAAGATCGACAAAATAGTTATGTTGATCTTCATCGAAAGGACGTAGAGTTCAATGTTGGAGATCATGTGTTGTTACGTGTTGCTCCATGAAAAAGAGTTACAAGATTTGGAAAGAGAGGAAATCTCAATCCTCGATTCATTGAGCCATTTGAAATCCTCAATTGAGTAGGAACTATGACTTATAGACTTGCGTTACCGCCAAGTATGTCTCGTGTTCATAATGTTTTTCATATATCTATGTTACGTAAATATATGGAAGACACGAACCACATTATTGAGTTATAATCGGACGAAATAGCCGAAGATTTAACGTATGAAGAGGTACCTGTTAAAATCTTGGATAAGAAGGAACATATTCTACGCTCCAAGATTATAACTCAAGTTAAAATTTTGTGGAGAAACCACGATGTTGAGGAAATGACCTGGGAGTTAGAATTTGAAATGAAATCAAAGTATCCTCACCTCTTCGTCTACGTACACCAATTTCGAGGACGAAATTTCATAAGGAGTGGAGGTTGTAAGACCCCGAATTATATGAAATGAAAGTATCTAATTTTCTTATAATTATTATTCTATTTAATAAATGGTTAAATTGATAAAAGGTTAAAGTTAGGGGTGATATTTGAAAATTTTGCAAAGTAAACAAGTTGATATAAAATATTCGTTGTGTTGGGGAATATTTGTAAGACCCCGAATTTTATGAAATAAAAGTATTCAATTTTTCTATTTAGTAAATAGTTAAATTGATAAAAGTTTAAAGTTAAGGGTGATATATATAAAATTTTCAAAATACGCAAGTGGTTATAAAATACTCATTTCTGTCGGGGAATATTCGTTTGGTCATGGAATATTCTTATTGTCGAAGAATATTCGTACGACGGCGCAGCCATTTGTGGGCCCCATAACAGAATAAGTGTCGGATGAAGAAAACGACAAGTTTGAGTTTTTATAAATAACGGTGTAGTTATTCTGCATAACACCGTTGGAATACACGGTGGTTAAAATACGATGTACGTGTGGTTGCACAAGAAGAAGATACGGTATTACACGATATTTTTGAATTATTGATTCTTACGTAAAGAAGACACTACTCAATAACCTGCTTCAAGTAATTACTTTATTCAATATTTTATTTTATTGATTCAATAATTGTTGCGTTGATATTTTATATTATTATTGTTTCAATAATTGTCAACTGCACAAGATATTTTTCGATTATCATATCAATATTTCATATTATTTGAATAAAATTATTAGATAGCATTATTGATAATGTCTAGAAAGTTCTGTCAAGAAGAGGTTTGGTCACCTAATTGCGCGCCAGTAAGGAGAAATCCTTATCGGAAAGCCCCCTCTTTCCTGGGAACTGTCTGGTTGTCATTATTGTGATTCTATAATATTATTTGTGAATAATTACTTATTGATTTAAATGATAAGAAAATATTTATTTGATGTGGATAAAAATAATGGATTTATTTATGTGGTTATAAATGAAGGAATTAGTGTTTAGGTATTTTATCAGTATTTTGTCGGAATGGATGTATTAAAAATTAAATCAGTGTTCTTAAAGCTCTATTGCGTGAGTTATAATTTTAATCTGACCGTTGGATCGTTGTGATTTTTGGATATGTTATACATATATAAGTTGAGTATATGTCCACAAATTTTGAACCGTTAAAAATTAATGCATGATTTGTTATGAATTTTAAGAAGTGTTGAAAACCATCCGTTTGTGGGTTTTGGATATTTTATGTCTGGAATTTGGAAAAACTTAAAGCTACAAAGTTGTAGAGAATTCAATTTCGTGTGGAATGGACATAAAATTTGTATTTTTCTGATAAACATGTTATTTTCTATGAATTACTGAAGTTTCGAAAAATAAAATAATTTTTATTAAAATTGGGTGGGACCCACTTTTGGTTGGTGTTGAAAACATGTGCTAATTTTGGGCGGGCCCACTGTGGTGGCTGAAGTTTTGATTCAAATGAGGCATACATAGAGGATGAATAATTTATAATATTATTTTATTATTTAGTCTCCTTTGGCGTTCTAGTATTTTCCTATAAATAGGCGCTTAAGTTAGAATTGAAAATCACACCAGAAACATAAGTTTTCTCTCTCTATATTATCGAGCGTATTTTTGTGAGTATTTAGATACTTTGAGAGTTGCTATTCAGTGCAAGTTTCCTTCGACTTTACATCCGATATTCCAGTAAGAAATACTGCTCTTTTAAGGTAAGGGATATTGTCATTATTATAGTAAGGGATTGTCGGGGATTGTAAGGGATTATAAGGGATGTTATTTTCTTCATAATGATGTTATTCTTTCAATATCATTATACTAAAATATTGGTATTGATATTATTGTGGAATTTCTACCTTTTTCATGTCGGGGTTAGTATTCACGTAAACGACACTATTCACGTATACGACGCTATTCACGTATATGACATTATTTACGTATATGGTACTATGTACAAATACAGAGTACTATTATTAGTTACTATTCACGAGTTACTATTCACGAGTTACTATTCACGAGTTACTACTCACGGGTACTATTCACGACAAAATTGGTTTTTTTTCTAACCAAATTATCGTTGATTTATGAATCTTACTCTTGAAATTAAATGCAGCTGTTGATCATATTATTTTTATCATCATATATAACATTTTTATAATCGTGGTGATGAAATTTCTCTTTGACTTGAGTGGAAAGATGGGTAGATTATTGGTATGATCGTGACTATGGGTTCTCTTTGGCCAGTAGTGCAAAGTTGAATTGTTGACTGATATGATCATCACCATTAAATTTATAATTGAATATCTTTAGCTTAAGTGCGAAGGTGAATTGATCAACATGGTTATAATTATTGTTTATATAAATTCTAAAATGATTATATATTTCTTTGAGATATTAATATCTTTGGCTTGTAGTGCGAAGATGATCTGTTGTTGAATATCTTTGGTCTGTAGTGCAAAGATGATATGTTGTTGAATATCTTTGGCCTATAGTGCAAAGATGACCCGTTGTTGAATATCTTTGGTCAGTAGTGCAAAGATGAACTGTTGACGAATATCTTTGGCCCATAGTGCAAAGATGAATTTATTAGTATGATTATGAACAAGAACTGTGATTTGGTATAACCATGATCTTTGATGTTTCAGGTAAAGACATGTGATGAAAATTATCTTCGCCCTGGATGAGAAGAGGAATTTAGAACCACAATTATAATTATGAGTTATTCACATAATTGTGGATCAGAACTGTTGATTGATGTTACAGGGATAAAACATTGTTGGTGGTCTTTTAACATGGAGAAGATAATAGACTTTATGGTCTATTTGACTCTTCTAATGGATTTCTCGTTCCGCTGCAACTATGATTGAAAAGTTTTATCATCTACCATATGTTCTAAATCTCTGATTCATTACTGACGAAGGCTATTGATAATTTAATTATCTTTAGTCATGATATTCTTTACTGGGCTAGTTGTGCTCACCCTTCTACTTCAAAATTACTTTCAGATAATAAGAATGTAGCTGGGTCGAGCAGGGGTAACAGGGGAATCGAACGGTGGTCTCTAGCCGTGGAGGTTCTCCCTAAACAGCATAGAAAAGTGTGTTGTATTTTATACATCATTTAGTAGTTATATTTGGTGAATCAAATAGGGTGAGGCGAACCCAAGGTTGGAAGGGTGTTTTGCCACTATCTTACAAGATGTCTAATGACATACAACACCGTGTCATCATAAGACAGGGTTGTGCACATCCACTTGCTGAGTATATCTATGAGCACTACCTATATAATCTTGGAGTTTGGTTGAAATATAATCCTCAATTAGAGACAGTGGATACAGTTATATGTCAAGAGAAGACTCACAATTGGAAAGAATACGATAACAATCTTCTCATTTTTCTTTGGAGTCTATTGGGTTAACAAAGGATAATTCTGTGGGCATATGATATCTATCATAACGTAGACGCATGGCCTCTCATGTACGAAGGTTTCCTTGAGCATTTTCCGAAGATTTTAATTTCTAAAACAGTTATTGACTGTACCTTTATGTAAGGTGCCATTGTGACGTGCTATCCAAGGTTGGGATGAGAGTCACAGTTGGTATATATTTGTATCAAAACTCACAACATATGTGTCGTTGTATTTTGCACGATAATTATAGTAATAAAGTTGTAGTTGTCTTCTGTACCATGTATTTGGCGACTCAGAATAGGTTGGATGGATTGGACCTATTTTGGGGGCATCACAGTTGGTATCAGAGCTTAGGGATATGGTCTCTGGCGGAGATCGGGAAATAGAACTAGGAGGGGAGACATGTGTAAACCCTTCACTAGTGTGTCCTACCTAAGCTGAATTTTCTTGCTTAAGTTGACAAATTGTGATATGTCAATTAACCTTTATTCTGAAGCTGTATTCTAGAATGATATCTGAAATACAGGAGATAAGCAATGGAGAAATCATGAGAACAGGGAAGATGTAATCTGAAATGAAAGCAATGTCTTCTCAACTCTTTGAAATACCAGGTACGTAAATTTCGGGGACGAAATTTCATAAGGAGAAGAGATTGTAAGACCCCGAATTTTATTCTATTATGCATAGTGTCTGCATAGTATTTTGTATAGTAAAATCTTTTTATATAAAACATAATACTTTTATAAAGTTATCCTATAAATAGAATATATTATATTTTATTATGCATAGTGCCTGTATAGTGTTTTGCATAGTAAAATCTTTTTATATAAAACAGAATACTTTTATAAAGTTATCTGTTTTATTAGACAATAATTAGAATATATTATATTTTATTATGCATAGTATTTTCATAGTGCCTGCATAGTAAATTCTTTTATAAAGTTATTCGTTTTATTAGATTATAAAAAGAATATATTATATTTTATTTAAAAGATTTTGCTTTAAATATGGACCGTCAGATTAAAGTAAATCAATCTAGACCGTTCATGAGTTAGTTACTATGTAGTCCATTTTTCTATAAATAGAAGCTCATTCCTTCATTATTTTCTTACGAATTCACTGAAACTCTAGAGAGATAAACTATAGAGAGAAAGAAGAAAGTATTCTGCTACTTCACTACTTATATATCCAGTACTCTTCTTTCTAAGGTAGGGAATATTATTTGTTGTACTCGTAAGGGGTACTCTTTCTTTCTTATTTATAAAGAGAACTTCTGTTATTCCATTCTTTATTATTCCGTTGGAATAACTCAGATATCTGTGAGCTACCCTATACTTGGTGAAATTCTTTTGTTATTCCATTCTTTATTATTATGTTGGAATAACCTGTCTATGCAAAGTACTGCATACATGGTGAAATTCTTCTGTTATTCCATTCTTTATTATTCTGTTGGAATATCCTATCTGTGCATTTTACGCCGGACCTGGTTCCGTCTTTATTATTATTATTCTGGAATAACTTTGCCTATAAGAAGTACCGCATGCATGGTGATTTCATTGTTATTCCATTCTTTATTATTCATTGGAACATCTCGCTTGGGTGCAATTTCACTTTGACCGGTTCTCATTATTATTATTATTCATTGGAATAACATGTCTATGCTAAGCACCGCATGCATGGTGATTTCTTTTGTTATTCCATTCTTTATTATACTCGATTAGTTAAAGTTTTGACTTCTATACTCCATGAAATTAGTGGAATATCCTTGATATTTGCTCTTCATCCAAAGATTTTTCATGGAAATATTCTTCCGAGCATTCTTGAATTTTACTCTACAAAGAAGTATCATGTTGACAATTTGGGCGTTATTAGTTCCTCGGATAAATTAATTCTTGAACTTGTTTTATTGAATTATTATGTCATTGTCATCATCCTCATGTTTATATTATGTTGAAAGTCATCTGTGGCCTGTAGTGCATAGATGGACTTGGTATGATTATGATCAGGGATTATTCGGTATAATCATGATCGTAATGTTACAAATGATGTGGAAAAAGTCCTCATTGGCCCGTGGTGCATTGATGGATAGTTTTTGGTATGATTATGGCTATGGATTCTCTTTGGCCGTAGTGCAAAGATGAATTGTTTTATGGCATGATCAGGACCGTTGATGAAAACATGATTATTCTTGGCCCGTAGTGCATGGATAATTGTGGTCGTGATACTAAAGAATATCCTTGGCCGTAGTGCAGGGGTGATTCAATGATGTGGATTATTTATTAAGCTGAGTCCCAGTGATAAAAGTGATGAAAAACCTTTTAAATCATAAAAGATAGTAGATTTTATTCTCTACTTGACTCTTTTAATGGATTGCTTGTTCCGCTGCAGTTAAACTTGATGTTTGTTATATTGTATCAGTTTAACACTGTTTAAGGATAATGATAATTTATTCTGCATTATCTTAGTCATAATATTTTTTACTGGGCTAGTTGAGCTCACCCTTTCTTTCACTGTTCTCTTCAGGAAATGAGAACGTAGCGGGGACTAGTCGGGGAACGGAGTGATGTTCCTAGATGGTGCATTAGTAGTCCTCACTATTTTGTGAAATAGTGTGATAATAATTGCAATGAGGACTCCTTTTGAGTTTGTATACTCTCTAGTAGACAATATTTGTATTCAAACTCACAGTTTATGTTTTGTCGTATTGTACACGACAGTTGTATTTTTAAGTTGTATTTGAATTTTGTACCATGTATCTGGCGACTCAAGATGGGTGATGTATACCTAATTTTGGGGGCGTCACTATTGGTATCAAAGCTTAGGGATATGATCCCTAGCTAGGATGTGAGAATAGAACTAGGAGGGGAGAGATGGGGAATTCCTTCGCTAGTATGACCTACCTAAGTTTATTTGGTATTTAATTAGTCGGTCATAGTATAGGGATAATATGTGATATGTTAATTAACCCTTGTTTTGTGGCAGTGTTTGGAAATGGCAGCTAAAAATGTTCACAATGGAGTGAATGTGACCGTTGAGACACCTTTAGTCACTAATCAGGTTAATGCGGTGTCAGACAAAGAATAAATTAGAGATATCTACGTGGTGAATGAAGAACTAATAGTTGCACCCGAGCTAGTTGCAGAGGTGGCAGCTGAGAGTGAGGAAGAAGAGGAAGAAGGGGAAGAAGAGGAACCTGAGGAGAATTTATTAGAAGAATTTTATGATCAAAATTTAGCATTACAAAATCGTATTCATGAGTTAGAAGAGCAGGCTGAAGAACGGCAGGAGGTCGTGGAGCAAAGAGATGCAACCATTCAAAATTGTGTTACCCGATGTAATGCGATGTTTGAATGAAGCACTCTTTGGCGTAGTATAAGATATTAGAGCCGGAATCGAGAATGCTATGATCAAAATTCGATGAAAGTAGAAACAATCAAACGAAGGAGAATAGATGACGATGGGTAAAAGTCGCATGACGTGTAGATATTGTATAAAAAGACATCCGATCCAATAAAGCCAAAATAGATGAAATGGATTTTTCTTTTGGACAACAATTGGGAGAATCCAACATCGAATTCGAATTACCACATGCATAATCAATTGACCCCAATTCGATATGGATCGGAGAATAATGATTCAAATCATGGATCGTGAATGGGACGAAGCACTTAAGGTTGGAATGTACCTATAGCAAAAGTCAAATCCAGAGGTTTAAGTGAGAGCGTTTGTCGAGGAACCCAACAAAGTTATTACGGGTAAGTTAATGATAAACTCTTGCAAAGTTTATACCTTACTAGATAGAAGTTATTACGGTTTTGGTAATGAAATTCAGCAAGAAGAATTCACTGATGAATCTGATGAAAGGAGTCAGCAAGATTCAAGTTCAAGAAGTGAAGAATTGGAGAAAGATTCTAGTTCTGCAAATCATGTATCAGAGGAACCAACAAACTATCCTGTCATCTCTCCAGCTAGGATTAACAGAAGAAAAGTGGTGGAAGTCTCGGATGAACCACAAGAAGTACTTCCAGAAATTCCAAGCCTAGAGTTGGTGGCTCAGAACTTCCCAAAGGTGAAGAGTTATGCAACAATGATGATCAAAGACCAGCCCCATTACAAAGTTTACAGACATGCTGGCAACCACTATATTCCTAATGATTGTAGAGTGCACTCTAAAGGCAGAAGGATTATGGCCAAGGAGATAATCGTAGAGTCAGTTCACTCTACCACTGATGGTATTCAAATCTAAAATGAGAAGCCTTCATCTGCTCAAGCACTATTGCCCGACATTCCTTCATCCTCCAATAACGATTGGTACTCAACGATTTTTCAGATTCTCAACACTTTCAAAAATTTTTCCAAGGATGAAAATTGCAAAGTCCAATCTGATGCTCAAAAAGAGGCTGCCCAATCAGATGACCAAATTCCTATGGAGCAGGAGCTGTTGAAGAATTCTGATGAGCTGGTCAAGGAGATATCTCCAATCAATGAAGAGTCAAAGATGTTGACAGCAGGAGATAATTCAGTTCAAAAAAGACTTCAAGCCACTATGGCTGATGTATCTCTCAAAATAAAAGAGAGAGATCAAATATATTTGAAGGCAATACATGATCAGAAGGCAGAAGCTCTACGAGCACAGAAGGCCAATGAAGAGCAACTCCAAATCCTCTCTGACAAGATTGACAACATGAATCAGTCTTTCCCCGTGCAACTTAAGCTGAGCCAACAAGAACTCAAGATTGAAGTTGGTAACTCCTCTTATCTGATGGAGCAGCTTATGTCCAACATGGAACAGCTCTCTCAAGTGATTAATGACAAAAAAGGGGGGGAGAAAAAGAGGCATAGAAAGAGGCATGTTAAAAGGCATTCAAGAAAGAGCAAGGAGAATAGAAGGAAAGAAGAAAAGAAGACAAAGAAGAAGAAGAAGCTATGTCATCATCTGAGGGGGAGCCAAAGGATGATGAGCCTATGTTCAAAAAGGTGAGGGGAGCCAAGAAGAAGAAGAAGAGGAGCATACATCTGAGGGGGAGCAAAAATAGAAATTAAGTCCACATCCCTAGGTGAGCAAGAGCAAAAAGGTCAAACAGATGAATAGCTGATCAATAGACATCCTCGAAACATACATAGAGCGAAAGAGGTACATCTCTAACTAGTTAGGTATGTTCTGGATCCAGGATAAAATGTCAGTGTATAAAATTCCATATTATTATAAATGACATTTATGATTATCTATTTTAGAAATATAGTTGCTCATTGTATATAAGATTCATTCAAAACATGCATATGCACTTATTGTTTTTGTCATAATTAAATAGGGGGAGATTGTCAGGAATAAGCATGTAAATGATATTCCTATTTACATATGATTTGATTATGATATATATGAATGAATATGCAAGTATGCTTGCATTAAGAAAAGCTATAAAGTTCTTTGATAGATAATAGAAACATATGTACAAGGACTTAGAATGAATTGATCAAATATGTTAGGTTGGTCCTATATAAGCAAAACAGCTTTGTAAAGTCCTTAAAAGAAATGATGTACAAGGACTATAAATATAGAAAGATCAAGCATGTTAGGTTGATCTTATAATGTAATAGATAGGCTTGTCTGATAGTCGAGCACTGCACCAGAAATCGTAGTTTTCCAGGAGAGTCAAGGAAAACTCGAGAGCTATCGAGGCAGAATCGTAGTCTGCAAGATAGTAGATCTCGGAGTTCCTAAACTACCAGGAAAGACGAGGAAGGATCATAGTGTGTCGAGTATAACTTCCTCGGAGTCGTAGTCTGCTGAGGAAGTCATGTTCAAAATCGTAGAGACAGCCTGCCTACGAGCCGACCGAGCATCTGCCAAAGCCAAGTTAAGAATCATAGACTACACTCAGAGTCGTAGAGTCTACTGATCATATCATAGGCAGAGATCATAGTCGAGCAAGATCAGATGAAGACACAAGCACAACAACAAAAATTGTAGAGTGTCAAGATCTGATCTCGGAGTCGTAGTGTCTGCAAAGAAGAAGCTGAATCATAGAGTGAAGAACTAAGACCTCAACAGATGTGCTCACTATGCCTTAAGGCAGAATCGTAGAGCAAATATGATTCTCAACAACTGAGCACTCCCAGAATATCAAAAGGAACGAAGCCTCTAGTTGGTACTGTAAAGATACATCCCACTTAAAGGAAACCAGAGAGCACTCAACGAATGGCATGCAAGCTAACAGAAGATCCAAGCACCAACCCAATCAGCATTCAGATTAAGTTGGGAAGCCGTTCGAGATGAAGTCTTCCAAAAGTTGATCAAAAGAAGACTTGATGAATCGACTAAGGAAAGTCGACAAGTGCGATGAGTCCGTCAAGTAAATGTAAGACAACGATCTTGGAAGAAACCAGGATCGTAGTGTTTGCCAAACAAAGAAAGAACTGATGGAGTGTGCACAGAGATACTAGTCAGCTTCTGAAGAACAAGGCTAAAGTGATTAAGCATTGGGTCACTCCATTGATGATAAGTGAATGAGAGATCACAAGGAGAAAGCAAAATTTGGACACGCAACAAATCAAGTGTCTTGCTATTCGTAAGGGGCCGCAAAGGAGTCAAGCCATCGATGATCGAGAGGCGGTCAAAACAAACAAAAGTTTTTTAGCACTGCACAATAGAAGGAAGCGGTGTTCTACACTGCAGATCAAATGAACACTCTTCAAAGATCGTAGTGTTGTCTCTACATGTCAATGAGAAATA
The DNA here is from genome assembly GCA_020205605.1 of Panax ginseng. Lineage (NCBI taxonomy): Eukaryota > Viridiplantae > Streptophyta > Magnoliopsida > Apiales > Araliaceae > Panax > Panax ginseng. The sequence goes on from CM035143.1 coordinate 90,679,274, forward strand.
GTCAACAAGATACTACGATCAGGTCCAAGAAAGCATGCATCAAAATTGTAGAGTATGGTCATCCGAAGATTGAAGCATTGGCAACGGTTCAATCTGAGGGTTAGTATTCGAACAAGAGCTTATTGAGAGCATCGATGCACAAGGACAACCTCTGATCGAGAAATTAGAAGGGGGAAATAAAGTCATTGACCTGCCCGAGACATCAAAGTGACATCTCTCATGTCATGTCACATCTACAGTCTGCACCAAACAACTCAAGATCTGTGAAGCAATTCAAAAAGAGTTTAACGGCTACTTTCCAATGGGAAGATTGGGAAGGAGTATAAATCAGCAAGAGCTTCAAAGATCAAAGAGTGATGGAGTTACTGAGTTAGGAGAAATGGTGGACTGATCTAACCAACGTAAAATAGTGAGTGACCAATGAAGGTCCGAAGGCTCACTCTATGATCCACCAAGAACACTTAGAAACAAACAAAGAAAGAAGTAGAAGTGAGAGTGAGAGTTCTATAATGCAGATGTGAGAGTTCTACTACAAGAAGAGTGTTCTGAACTGTCGAGAGAAAGAAGAGCATCAATGTCATCTTGGTGTCCATCATGAGAAGACTCTAAGTACCAGTGAGAAGAGCTTACAGTCATCTTAGCAAGTCCATCATGAGAAGGCATCAACTAACAAGAAAGAAGATCACCAACGCCATCATGGTGTCAAGCATGAGAAAGTTTCTAAGTACTTAGCAGAAGAGCTTACAGCCATCTTAGAAACTCATCATGTGCAGCCATCAAGTATCAAGAAGAATGATCTTCAAGGCAGTTCAACAAGGGATCATCAGAAGTGGTTAAGTAACTGAAGAAGCTGAGCATCATGCAACACTCAACTACATCTCAAGGATGATCACGACAAGCTGTTAAGCATTCAGAGATGAAGAACTTAAAGGACATCTTAGTAGCTTAGCACCACCAACAACAAATAACATCAACAACAAGCCAGGGCCTGAGGGGTCCTTGTCCGGAGGGACTAAATGAAGTTCCAAGCCTGTTGGGCTTGAAGAGTTCCTAGGGAACTAGAGAAGTTCCAAGGTTGCTGGCCTTGAAGAGTTCTTAGTGAACTGAAGTCCCAAGGCTACTGGCCGTGAAGGAATCTTAATAATTCAGGGTGCTGCCCTTCCTTAGTGGAAATCCTGCTAGTTGAAAGTAGAAGAGTAAATTAGGAGCTTGAGTCTCTGAACCACTTAAAACCCCTTGTGTCTTTTACTTTATGTCATTTACATTATATACATTAACTGCTATAACTGTTATGTATGTTTTAACTGCTTACAACTGAACTAACTCTAAGAACAATGTATGTATGATTATGAATATATCAATGAAGGAGATCTTTTACTTATTCCGTTGTGCTTAAAAAGATTCTTATGTTTGTCATATGCTAAATCATTAGCAATACAAAATAAACGAGAAAAGTATTTGAAATTAAAAAGGATCTATTCAACCCCCCCCCCCCTTCTAGATCTATATTGTGCCTATTCAGAACTAACACAATCAATCCCTAAAATCACATCAAATGCAAGTATTTTCAAAGAAATAAGATCGACATGTAATGTGATGGTCCCAACTTGAATCAAGCAAGATTTATAAACCGTGGTTGTAACGAAAGTTTCTCCTAATGAAGTTTTAATAGATAAGTCAAAGTCTAATTTCTCAGGGGTTAAGTTCAAACGTTGAGCACACGCAGGAGAAATAAAAGAATGGGTAGAACCGATATCTAATAAGGTATAAACTTCGCAAAAGTTTATGTTTAGCTTACCCGTGATCACCTCGTTTGGGTTCCTTGCATTTTAGGAAGTTACGACAAACGCTCTTCCATGAACCACTGACTTTGACTTGTCCGGTACAACCTTTGGAGTCACCATTCCCGCTGGACTTGGTTTCGCTACAATACAATCTCTAGCTATATGACCTTCCTTTCCACAATTATATCACACCTTGGATTGTTGTGGGCGCCAATGAAGTGTCCCTCTTTCCGCATTTATAACATATAACCGATGATCGTTCTCCTCCCCTAGGAACAGTTGATGTTGGTGCTGACGTCTCCACGTTGTCATTGTTGTACCTTCTCTTTTTGAAATCTCCCACCGACTCGCTTCTTTTACTATCATGGCCACAATTACCACCAGAGTGGTTACCTTTGTCTGGATATTTTTCTCCTCACTAGTTGTCATTGCTTCGATGACTGCTGCCACCGGTATGACCTTGGTTGTGGTCCCTCGGTTGAGCATACTCATTATGTTGCTCTAATAATTGAGCCATGTTAACAACATCTTAATATAAAGAAAATTTGTGAGAAATAATGTAATAACCTGAATATTTTCTATATAAATAAATAAGAAATTTTGCATATTAATTTTTTTTTTTAAATGAGAATATGTGTCAAGTAATGTGTATGTATATATGTGATAAATAAAATTATTTATTTCATGAATAATTTCAAACAATTTTATTTTAGAAATATTGATCATTATAAAGTATATACTTATAATAATTAATTTTATAGTAGAAATGTCTTTATTATTTATTTTCTATGAAAATATGATTTTTATATTATTTAAATAATATATGAAATGATTGTTGGAATTATTATAATTACTATTTTATTATATGAATTTTAGTTCAGAGTTTTAAGTTAATTATTTTAACTTAATTAATAATGCATGCTATATGTGAAAGATAAATCAGATATGAAATCCAAACCCTAATTTTGGATTTTGACCTATGAATGAGAATAATAATATTATATTAGGTATAATATTATTTTTCGGTGTTATAAATATATACAGTATATGTGTAGACTGATATTGGTTAGTCAATTATGGTGTATGACAACAAACCCTAGTATTACTGTCATAAACCATAATTGGGAACTCAAAACTGGAAATTAAGACCGGTCAGAAATTGTGTTATATGAATTATGTGCATATTATAGAATTAATGTTAATTAGATAAAACTCTAATTAATATTTGAAAGCCCTAATTTAAAATCTAGAAACCCTAATTACAAATTAAGAACCCTAATTGCTAAAATTATAAACCATGATTATTATTTTAGTAAATTGAAATATTAATTTAGGAACTCTGATGATAATTAAGGAACCCTAATTATTTAAACCCTAATTTTTATTAAAAACCCTAATTTAAATAGTATGTTTTAATTTAAAATTTTACTACCCTTTTATTTTTAATTGTCCAAACCCTAGTAATTATTTGGGAAACTTTAAGGTTAAAAATCTAGTGATTAAACCCTAGATTCAAGTACCTTGGACAAGAATACCCTTTGACTTATTTGCAAAATTACTAAAATACCCTTTTTTGTCCCATTCTTGAATTATTGTTAGACAAATCTTATCAAAATATTGCTAGCCACCCTAGTCTACCTAGCTATGAACCTACAAGCTACAAATCTCAGCCATGTGATCATCCAATACATTGCATACATGTTATTTGAATAGATCAAGAGAGAGAAAATGTCACATTTATGCTAATTTGTACAAACACTCATCCTAGAACTTCTCTCTCTAAAACCTCCGAAATTTCCTTACTAGATCAGTCATAAATCAAGCCCCACTATCACACTTAACAAATCAGAAGCATAGAAATCAGATTTGCCCACTTAAAGGTATGAACCATATTTTATAATCTGACCTTGATCTTATGTTTGATGTTAACATTTTTGTTTTAAATATGTAGTATGGAGTCTAACAAAGTGATCTGGGTTGCTAGATGTTAGATCCATAACATCTAGAGGCTTAGATTTGATGATTTTCCAAATCTGGAAATTTTTGAAAATAAGGGTGTGGCGACCCCAAATCCAGGTACTTGAAACCCGAACTCGGTTCTCCACGATACCATTTCTTTAAGCTGAATAATACTAAATAATAATATAATTCGAACTTAATTTACATACATCAAAGTTTACTTTCCCAGGTACGTGACCTTCAAAATACATTCCATACAATACCTGACAATAGATTCCATTGTCTTACTAACTATAACCATTAACTCATACTAATTCTCATTCGAACAGCTTTTCTTTCCCCTTGTTCGTGCCTGAGCCTTCAGGTTGCTCATACATAACTGAAAACATTTAATTTAAGCAAGGATGAGCATTTGAGTGCCAAGCAAGTAATAGCAATTATATATATAAGCTGAAAGAATATAAGTATTCTCTTTCCATAACACTTCTACAACGAATCGAAAGTTGTGAAGTAATCTGTACTGATAAAAATTCACATAACAATTCTCTTTCAATTTCTTGAAATTAGGCTCCACCCATGAATAGGGTTTAAGAAACATACTATGAACATGGTTCTTTTCATTTTCGAAAAGGTTTAGCAGAAATTCATCCGCAAACCGTCATAACTTACGGGCACAGAGGGTGATCAAATTTCATTGTACCTGATTTGATCAATACTACATAACTTGAACGAAATTCATCGCTCACCCTTTGTCCGTAAAAGCGCATAAAATTTTCCCATTATCTAATGTTCATACATGCCCGGTTCCAAACCCAAGTTTTTTAATCTTGCTCAACAATAATATGTAATTCAACATATATGTATACGGGTAATTGACAAAGGTATATCAACATGTGAATAAATGCTATGATTATCCAAGTGGGGACACTTGTATAACCATTTAGAAATCAATGAAACAGAATATATATCCGAGCTAACATGTTGATAATCAAAGCGTATATAATCATGACGAGAATAGAAAAGAATTCAAAACTTCTTACTCATGTCCATCGCATAAAGAAAATGCAAAGGTAAGATATCACCGATTTGTGATTACAAATCTCAACTTAGGTTTTATCTCTTTATCACAACCTATCAATAAGTAGATCATTCGCTTCGATTAGAACAATATATCATAACACATAGTCCGCTTATTACTACAAAGACATAGTCTAATCACGCCATCACATAATCGCAAAGGATCATACTTTTAGTTCATAATCTATACTTTTATACATTTTTCAAATATCTCATCCATGCTCTTACGTGAAGTCTTTTCTTTCTATTATAGGGATTCCGATATTTGTTTGCTGCATCGACGCCTTTTTATCGGGTAAAATCTGAGTCTAAGACTCTTATTCTATACCTCAACATCTCAGAATATCGACATTTTACTTTTAATCATTTTTGAATTTTCCGTAAATTGAAAAATTTAAAATAAATCAAATCATCACTCAAGGGATTATAGTGTTATAACTATTACTATGGGTGCTCTTCATCAAATCCTCGACTTCATAACCTGCTCTCAAAGTCACTAGTTTGGCCATTATATAACTTTCAAACATCTAATCATAATTAAATGATTTAAACATTAAATAATTCCATTATCATTAATAATTAATTTATATTAAACTATTAATGAAACCATTGCTAAAATATAAAAGTTATTTATAATAACTCAAACTATTTTTAAAACATTTATATTACCCTTAAATGATTTTTAAAATAATTAAAATCATTTTTAAAAATAATCACCATTAATATATAAATATTAATGTACTATTCATCCAAATATTAAAAGTCATTAATTATAACTTCAAATATTTTTAAATCCTTAATATCCTCTTTAAATGATTTTTAAATAAATAAAACCATTTTTAAACTATTTATTTAATAATAATTATTAAATAAACTAAATATCATTAATATTATCTTAATATCATTAATATTAAATTATTAATGAAATTATCCTTTAAATATTAAAAGTTATATTTTATAACTTAAAATATTTTTAAATACCTTAATTTCATTTAAAATGATTTTTATAATATTAAAATCATTTTTAAACTAAATTATTTAATATAATCATTAAATAACTTTAATATCATTAATATATAAATAATTAATGAAATTCATCACAAAATATTAAAAGTCATGGGAAATAACTTAAAATATTTTCTTATACCATAATATAATTTTTGATTTTTCATGAATTAAAACTATTTTTAAATAATTTATTTAATATTATAATTAAATAAATAAATACCTTTTATATTAAATATTTATGAAAATATACTCAAAATAATTAAAAACTATTTTTCGTACTTTAAAATAATTTTTCATAATTTATTTGGTATTTTTAATAATTAAAAACTAATTTTTCTAATTTTTAAATTAATTTCCTAAAAATCGTAAATTAAAATAATTAAAATCGTCATAAAGGCTCCTATAGTGACGTAAGTCGCTATAGGTGTTCTTGAGCCTACCCAGCATCTTCATAAGGCGTAACCGAGTGGCCCACTTTGACCGTGAATAACTCTCTCATCTTAACGAATTTGGACAATCTATAAATTGGGTCTTGTAGAGGAATTACAAGACTACAATCTCCAATAATCATAACCTCTAAACAAACATCGATCTCGATAAATCACCATCAAAGTAGTTACCAAAGTCGTTTCTTCACGAAGAACAGCTTCGAGGTGCCTACTTGGACCTCTATAACTTGATGATCGTGTAACGCTTTATGTGATCTATCAATTCCAAAGTGTGTAGACAACATGTAGGACTACAACTCTAACACTTAACATCATCATAACAACAAGAAATCAAGCATCTAAAGTATGGTCAAACCTTGTCGAAAAAATTAACACTTAGAAAATTCTCGGTCGCCTGCATTTTTCGTCAATCAATGCCATCAACCCACTTCACCTTAAATAACTCTTAATCCGTAATATATATGGACTGATTCTTTTTGGAGGTTAAATACCATAACACGCTACACATATCAACCTTTAGAACACAAAACATATTAAAGATGACCGAGATATAAGGCCCGACATTTTCCAAAAAACATTTTTTCGGACACTTAGAATATTTTCTGGTTTGAAAAATAAATGGCCAATGCCGGCCAACCCACTTTGACCGCTTATAAATCCCGATCTACAATAGATATAGACCTGATTCCTTTTGGAGTTTAAAGACCACATATTAGGCTACCTATAACAACCTTTAAACAACAAAACTCATGATCGACCAAAGAGTTATAGCCTCGACATTTGGTGAAAAATAACAAATCTTGCTTTTTCCAACTTGTTTAAATCTTCAAATTGCACACTTTGATGTTATGGGTTCATGATTTTACAACCAAGAACATTAATAGACTCTCTATTACACTACTTTAAACAATCAATTGCATCAATTAACATCGAATCAAGGATTTCTAGAATTTAGGATTTCCTACCTTTTCAAGCTTGATTTTTGATTTCCGCTTCTTGATGCTTCCGATTTGTTGTTTGTGATGGTTGGGCTTTGTTTAGGGACCGATATGCTAGATAATTTCGCTTGGCTAGAGGTTGAGAGAGTTTGTCTAGAGAGTTTGTGAAATTTTAGTGTGTATTTTCATTAACTCTCCTCGATCTCTATTTATAGATCATGTCAAGAGCCTTGATACCGATTTGGTGCCATTATTGAGCTCACATGATAAATATGAAGTGGTTGGTCGGATTTGGTGGAATTGGTAGCACAATAATTCACAAATAATGCACTAAGATGGACAAAAGGGTAAAATGGTCATTTCCTTCTCTTTAATCTATATAAAATATATTAGATACATCGATGCTACAATTGGATGATTCAACTTGAATGATTGAGCATTGGATGCTAGATGGGTAGGGTAGGAGTGTTGGCTAGCAATAATCTATCAATATTTCAACTAATAATACACTAATAAACCAAAAGGGCATTTTGGTAATTTCATAAAATTTCAAGGGCATTTTTGTACATAGCAATTAAATGTAGTATTTAATCACTAGATGGTAATTTTATCATTTACCAATTAATTCTATCCTTTGGTAAATTAAAACATTTATACAATAACATCGTAATTAAACCCAATAATTTTAAATTAGGGTTTTGATTGAAAAAATTAGGGTTTTCTAATTAGGGTTTCTTAACGCCATCAATTAGGGTTTTAATTGACCATTAGGATTCTCTAATTATCTCGTATGTTCTAACACGCCATTACGATCTCTAACTTCAACCGATTAGGGTTGTAATAATTAGGGTTTGTCCTAATTATCGACAATACAACAATAATTAGGGTTTTCTTCTAATTACCGACATCTTATACACAGAATAACCTTTATATACATAAATACTACTCACGCATATTTCTCATAACTAAGTTTAATAATTAGGGTTTCACAAAGATGGTAATATGCTATGACCTAATCAATCGTCATTGCTCAATATTATCTCTGTCACATACACAAAGATATATAATTATTGTATCAGAAAATCATTATAACAATAATATAATATTATTATTCTCATCTCTTGATCACAATCCCAATTCGTGGTTTGATCTCATATCTAACTTCTCTTTCGAATATCAAGTTAAAATACTTGATTTAAATATTCTAACAATTCATATAATAAAATATATATTATATAAATTCTAATTATCACTTCATATATTATTTCCAATCATGTTTTCATGGAAAATAATTAATAAAAACATTTCGCTTACGTAAAATTAATTACCATAAAATATAATTTATAGTAATTAATAATTCCAAAATTATTTCTAATTTTTCAAGTAATAAATATATTCATATTTATCGCTCACATTACTAGACACTTATTCTCGCTATTAAATAAAAAAAAAAAATTTATACGCAAATTTCTTATTTATTTTATTTAGGAAATCTCGGTTATTACATTCACCTCCTTTATAAGGATTCCGCCCCTAATCACCGCTTTAAAACTCATACACGTAAGAGTACATAACACATATAATCCTTGCAAGATATGACCTCGATCAATACTTGATCGAACTGTTTTTTAACTATTCTCCATAACGCATGTTTTTTCGATAAATGTAATTTTGATTAAGAGAACCAAAATTCCTCCTTCAAAATTTCTTTATGAAATAATTTACTATCTATATAGCTATATTTTATATAGGAAAATCATATAAAATATTTAAGTTATTCAATAGAACCTCGGAGTTCCATTTCCAAATGCCACAAGATCCTCAATCGCTACGATATCTTGAACGACCATAATGAAGACACTTACGGCTTTATTTCGTTGTCTTATATCTTGTCAGTCATTTCTCGTATTTCACATTCCTTATCTCACTTCTCCTTCTTGAAAAATCTTTCACCTTATAATCCATTGATTCACAAATAAAACATTCGCTATACATTCTTGAATTGAGACAATTGGAAGAGATATGTCTCTTCCGCCCACAAACTTTCTTTTATCTCATTTCCCTTTATCGTATAATTGATAAAAGTTATCTTTTGCCCTTTCCGTTATCCTAACTATCATAAACGCTTTTACTTAGTCACTTAATCCTCTATACCCTAGCAATAGGATTGCCTTTAAAGTCTTTATGCGCTCGACATTCGATTATCCGGTTGGTCTTCCGCAACCGGGTTTTCTTTTTTTTCTCTCTGTGACATAATCGTAAATTATTCTTCATTTCCTTACATTCTAAGCCTCATCGATACGCTCGACATATATAACACAAAATTTTCTACTCAAATAATCATGTATTCCAAAATATTGATTTGAAACTTGGTTTACTATATTAACCAATATTCGGATAAATATCTCGCTTCTTTTTATAACAACTTACTTCATTAATCCAACTTGTGACACTCATGGTACTTCCAACCATAGCACCTCACATTAATAGAACTTAACATACCATAGCACATATTGCTTTAAACATCAGCTATCCCTTTGTGACTACAACAGTCGGGATTTAAAATCTTGACCAACATAAAAGTTGAAAATAGTTCATTACTTATCATACACATTACATCTACTCAACATAACCTAAATCTTTTTCTTGGACATCTTTTCGCTTGATGGCCTTTCCTCCTACAAACAAAACATGAACCTGGTTCTAAATAAGGACAATAATGAGAGGTATGTCCCTCACGTCCGCAAACATAACATATCTTCTTCCCTTTCTTCTTATCAGGTTTTCCTAAGTCGTGGTCTTCTATCTTTCTTTTCCCTTTACCTCTCTGAGTCGCATTACCTGTGTTGCTTGAGGCTCCCATCCGTCAATTTGGATTTTGAGCTTATCTTGCTCTTCCATTGTTTCTTTTAATGCTTTTCGCAGCTTGAATATTAAGCAACTTTTCTATCTCCCACAACCTTTCTAGTGAAGAAACCTTGTTCTCCGTGATCCTCGCACTTTCGCTGATGCTTGAGCAACTTCAACTTTAGTGTCCGAATCACTATCCACAAATCCACCATTTCGGATTTGATACTACGCTTTCCACTATAGCTACCTCGTCCGATTTGGGTTCTTGGTAAGCTTCTATTTCAAATTGCTGGCCTCGATATTAGCTCTGGGTATGGATCTCGATCCTTCTTATTCCACATATCTTTTCCACCGTATATCTACATACATAAGTTACCCCGATTAGCATGTAGTATATATACACAAAGAATCAAGAGTTCTATATACGTTGTCTCTTATTTTGTTTGACAATGAATTTATTCAATCCATCTCTATAAACACATCAACGCCTATCTTTCTCTCGCCGAAAAGGCAACCCATCCACTTCGTGGTCGAATCACATAAAGGCGATGTCTAAAGCCCGCTTCAAGGTATATATCCCGTGTCTTTGGCTTCTATCTCAACCTTCAACCGCCTCTATCTCAGATCTCCCTCTCGCTCCAACCTCCTCAGAACTCGCTAACTCCATCTCAGGTTCGATGAGCAACAGTCCTTGTATCACTTCCAAAATCTTGAGAGTACAATTTCGCGCCTCCGCTTGCTCGACTTTCTAACCTTTAAGTCATCGCTCCTAACTATCAAATCTCTTATCATCTCACCGTCAGTACTCCTCGCTAGAGTCCATCGCCTCGGGTCAAGGAATTACTACTTTGACTTTCGCCATCCATCCTATGACCACAATAAACGAGACAACATCATTATCAAATAAAATATATTCATCATTAAAATGAAGTAATATTTTATTTAGTACCACTAAAACTCGATGAATCTCTTCAACTCATCATATCCTATAACTTCACACCGTAGTACTTCGCCTCATGGTTCATCAATATCTATCTTACTTTCGCCTCCATTCTACTAAGGTTATAATTCTTCACCGTAGTTCTTCGCTCACCAATATCTATCTTAACTTTCGTTATCCATTCTACTAAGGTTATAACCTAGGTTTCGATTCCTAACGCTTATAACCTCACTTTGATACCAACCCATGCGTATGTATTCCCCAAATCCGGAGTACTTGAAACCCGAACCCCTGCTTCTCCACGATACCATTTCTTTAAGTCAATAATACTAAATAATAATATATTCAACATAATTTACATACATCAAAGTTTACTTTCCTGTGCACGACCTTCAAAATACATTCCTTACAATACCGATAATAGATTCCATTGACTTACTAACTATAACATTTAACTCATACTAATTCTCATTCAATGCCTTTTTCTTTTCCCTTGTTCGCGTGCTCGAGCCTTCACGTTGCTCATACATAATCGAAAAAACATTTAATTTAAGCAAGGATGAGCATTTGAGTGCCCAAAAAGTAATAGCAATTATATATATAAGTTTGAAAGAATATAAGTATTCTCTTTCCATAACACTTCTACAACGAATCGAAAGTTGTGAAGTAATCAGATCGATAAAAATTCACATAACAATTCTCTTTCAATTTCTTGAAATTAGGCTCCACCCATGAATAGGGTTTAAGAAACATACTATGAACATGGTTTTTTCATTTTCAAAAGGTTTAGCGTAAATTCATTCAAGAAACCGTCATAACTTACTGGCACGGAGGGTGATCACTTCATTGTACCTCAGATTGATCAATACTACATAACTTGAACGAAATTCATCGCTCACCCTTTTCCGTCCACCAAGTCGCGCATAAAATTTTCCCCCATATCGGGATATTCATACATGCCCGTTCCAAACCCAAGGTTTTTAATCTTGCTTTCAACAATAATATGTAATTCAACATATATGTATACGGGTAATTGACAAAGGTATATCAACATGTGAATAAATGCTATGATTATCCAAGTGGGGACACTTGTATAACCATTTAGAAATCAATGAAATGTAATATATATCCGAGCTAACGTGTTGATAATCAAAGCGCATATAATCTGTATAGAATAGAAAAAATTTCAAACTTCTTACTCATGTCCATCAGATAAAGAAAATGCAAAGGTAAGATACTCATTGATTTGGTCGATTACAAATCTCAACTTAGGTTTTATCTCTTTATCACAACCTATCAATAATCGATCATTCGCTCGATTAGAACAATATATCATAACACATAGTACTATCTATTACTACCAAGACATAGTCTAATCACGCCATCACATAATCGCAAAGATCATACTTTTAGTTCATAATCTATACTTTTATACATTTTTCAAATATCTCATCCATGCCCTTACGTAAGTCTTTTTCTTTCTATTATAGGTTCCGATATTTGTTTGCAGCATCGGCGCCTTTTTATTTCGGGTAAATAATCGAGTCTAAGACTCTTATTCTATACCTCAACATCTCAGAATATCGACATTTTACTTTTAATCATTTTCTAATTTTCCGTAAATTGAAAAATTTAAAATAAATCAAATCATTACCAAGGGGATTATAGTGATATAACTCATACTATGGGTGCTCTTCATCAAATCTCGACTTCATAACCTGGTTCTCAAGTCACCTAGTTTGGCCTATATAACTTTCAAACATCTAATCATAATTAAATGATTTAAACATTAAACAATTCCATTATCATTAATAATTAATTTATATTAAACTATTAATGAAACCATTGCCAAAATATAAAAGTTATTTATAATAACTCAAACTATTTTTAAAACATTTATATTACCCTTAAATGATTTTTAAAACAATTAAAATCATTTAAATAATCACCATTAATATATAAATATTAATGTACTATTCATCCAAATATTAAAAGTCATTAATTATAACTTAAAAATATTTTTAAATCTTTAATATCCTCTTTAAATGATTTTTAAATAAATAAAACCATTTTTAAACTATTTATTTAATAATAATTATTAAATAAACTAAATATCATTAATATTATCTTAATATCATTAATATTAAATTATTAATGAAATTATCCTTTAAATATTAAAAGTTATATTTTATAACTTAAAATATTTTTAAATACCTTAATTTCATTTAAAATGATTTTTATAATATTAAAATCATTTTTAAACTAAATTATTTAATATAATCATTAAATAACTTTAATATCATTAATATATAATTAATTAATGAAATTCATCACAAAATATTAAAAGTCATGGGAAATAACTTAAAATATTTTCTTATACCATAATATAATTTTTCATTTTTCATTAAAAAACTATTTTTAAATAATTTATTTAATATTATAATTAAATAAATAAATAAATATTCCTTTTATATTAAATATTTATGAAATATACTCAAAATAATTAAAAACTATTTTTCGCTTTAAAATAATTTTTCATAATTTATTTGGTATTTTTAATAATTAAAACTAATTTTTCTAATTTTTAAATTAATTTCCTAAAATCGTAAATTAAAATAATTAAAATCGTGCTAAAGGCCCTATAGTGATGTATGTCGCTATAGGTGTTCTTGAGCCTACCCTGATCTTCATAAGGCGTAACCGAAAGTGGCCCACTTTGACCGTGTGAATAACTCTCTCATCTTAACGAATTTGGACAATCTATAAATTGGGTCTTGTAGAGGAATTACAAGACTACAATCTCCAATAATCATAACCTCTAAACAAACATCGAGATCTGGGATAAATCACCCATCAAAGTAGTTACCAAAGTCGTTTCTTCACGAAGAACAATGAGGTGCCTACTTTGGACCTCTATAACTTGATGATCGTGTAACGCTTATGTGATCTATCAATTCCAAAGTGTAGACAACATGTAGGACTACAACTCTAACACTTAACATCATCATAACAACAAGAAATCAAGCATCTAAAGTATGGTCAAACCTTGTCGGAAAAATTAACACTTAGAAAATTCTGGGTCGCCTGCAATTTTCTCGTCAATGCCGCCAACCCACTTTGACCTTAAATAACTCTTAATCCGTAATATATATGGACCTGATTCTTTTGGAGGTTAAATACCACATAACGTACACATATAATCAACCTTTAGAACACAAAACATATTAAAGATGACCGAGATATAAGGCCCGACATTTTCCAAAAAAACATTTCTCGACACTTAGAATATTTTTCTGGGTTTGAAAAAAATGTTGGCCAATGCCGGCCAACCCACTTTGACCGCTTATAAATCCCGATCTACAATAGATATAGACCTGATTCCTTTTGGAGTTTAAAGACCACATATTAGGCTACCTATAACAACTTTAAACAACAAAACTCATGATCGACCAAAGAGTTATAGCCTCCGACATTTGGTGAAAAATAATGTAATCTTGCTTTTCCAACTTGTTTAAATCTTCAAATTCGTGCACTTTGATGTTATGGGTTCATGATTTTACAACCCAGAACATTAATAGACTCTCTATTACACTACTTTAAAACAATCAATTGCATCAATTAACATCGAATCAAGGATTTCTAGAATTTAGGATTTCCTACCTTTTCAAGCTTGATTTTTGATTTCGCTTCTTGATGCTTCGATTTGTTGTTTGTGATGGTTGGGCTTTGTTTAGGGACCGATATGCTAGATAATTTCGCTGGCTAGAGGTTGAGAGAGTTTGTCTAGAGAGTTTGTGAAATTTTAGTGTGTATTTTCATTAACTCTCCTCGATCTCTATTTATAGATCATGTCAAGAGCCTTGATACCGATTTGGCCGCCATTATTGAGCTCACATGATAAATATGAAGTGGTTGGCCGGATTTGGTGGAATTGGTAGCACAATAATGCACAAATAATGCACTAAGATGGACAAAAGGGGTAAAATGGTCATTTCCTTCTCTTTAATCTATATAAAATATATTAGATACATCGATGCTACAATTGGATGATTCAACTTGAATGATTGAGCATTGGATGCTAGATGGGTAGGGTAGGAGTGTTGGCTAGCAATAATCTATCAATATTTCAACTAATAATACACTAATAAACCAAAAGGGCATTTTGGTAATTTCACATAAAATTTCAAGGGCATTTTTGTACATAGCAATTAAATGTAGTATTTAATCACTAGATGGTAATTTTATCATTTACCAATTAATTTTATCCTTTGGTAAATTAAAACATTTATACAATAACATCGTAATTAAACCCAATAATTTTAAATTAGGGGTTTTGATTGAAAAATTAGGGTTTTCTAATTAGGTTTCTTAACGCCATCAATTAGGGTTTTTAATTGACCATTAGGATTCTCTAATTATCTCGTGTATGTTCTAACACGCCATTACGATCTCTAACTTCAACCGATTAGGGTTGTAATAATTAGGGTTTGTCCTAATTATCGACAAACAACAAGAATTAGGGTTTTCTTCTAATTACCGACATCTTATACACAAAGAACCTTCATATACACAATAACTACTCTCACCATTTCTCATAACTAAGTTTAATAATTAGGGTTTCACAAAGATGGTAATATGCTATGACCTAATTGATCGTCATTGCTCAATATTATATGTCTCACATACACACACGTGACATAATTATTGTATCAGAAAATCATTATAACAATAATATAATATTATTATTCTCATCTCTTGATCACAATCCCAATTCGTGGTTCGATCTCATATCCGAACTTCTCTTTTCGCATATCAAGTTAAAATACTTGATTTAAATATTCTAACAATTCATATAATAAAATATATATTATATAAATTCTAATTATCACTTCATATATTATTTCCAATCATGTTTTCATGGAAAATAATTAATAAAAACATTTCGCTTGTAAATTAATTACCATAAAATATAATTTATAGTAATTAATAATTCCAAAATTATTTCTAATTTTTCAAGTAATAAATATATTCGCATTTATCGCTCACATTACTAGACACTTATTCTCGTCATTAAATAAAAAAAAAATTTATACGCAAATTTCTTATTTATTTTATTTAGGAAATCTCGGGTTATTACAAAGGGTCTGACAATGAATGTCAGATCCCATATATCCCTGTCAGATATGTATTTTTGTTGTTTAAGGCTTTGATCTTGTACCCAGAAACCCAGAATTTCTGACAGTCATTTTAGGAGCTTCTGATTTTGCTGATCTGTTATAGTTAGTACACGTTGTTGTTTTGATGTTGTAGTATAACATAAGGACTACACAATCATGCCTCTAAACCCCCAAATCGCATTAATCGAATCGAATTTAATGATTTATCAAAGTAGGTTGACCAAATCGCTTTACTTAACAAATCTGGGTAACCCAGATTATTCCCAGATCGTCCTGACAACATATTTATGAGCTCGGATCTTACTTGTGTTTAATGATTTGAGGGTGTTTGTTTTTCTATGTTGTACTATGGTATAGGGACTACAAATTAGTACTTTCATTTCACTTTAAAAACAAACAGGATGCATGTAGTAAATGGTTAAAGTAGGCTGCTCAGTCCTGAAATCCATTTTCTAGAAAACCCAGATTCTTCATGAGCGAGTTTTTTGACCTACGTTGACCGGCTCAGATCTGGTGTTGTTGATATTGATTGACTAAAATAATTACATGGTGTTGTTGTGAGACCCCGAATTTTATGAAATAAAAGTATTCAATTTTTCTATTTTGGTAAATAGTTAAATTGATAAAAGTTTAAAGTTAAGGGTGATATGTGAAAAATTTTCAAAGTAGACAAGTTTTCATAAAATACCTGGTTACTATTCACTATAGTATTGTTCACTCGAGTATTTGGGGCACTTTTTTGTGTCGATTTACTATTCACGAGTTACTATTCACGAGTTACTAATCACGAGTTACTATTCACGGGGTACTATTCACCCGTAAAATATATTTCTTTTCGGTCCAAATTATTTTTGGGTACAATATTATTCCATGAGGAGATGTGCTAATTTTTCAGACCGTTGGTTGAAATTATAATAGTAAATCAATATTGATCGTTGATTTAAAGTTTTAATAGTAACTTGTCCCTTCAGTTTTCCAAGAGTTATTTGTCCCTTCAGTTTTCCAAGAGTTATTTGTCACTTCAGTTTTCCAAGAGTTATTTGCCCCTTCGGTGTTTCAAGAGTTAATTGCCCCTTCGCAAATAATAGTTGTCTCTTCAATACTACCAAGAGTCATTTTGACCCTTCGTTAAGACCAAGAGCCACTTTCAGTTCTTCTATAAATAGAAGCTCATTCATTCATTATTTCTTACGAATTCACTGAAACTCTAGAGAGAGAAACTATAGAGAGAATTCTTCTTCTATAATCTTGAGCTTATTTCTTTAGAGTTTAAGAAAGCTTTGAGCATAGTACATGTTTTCTTCGAGTATATCCTCGCCCTACCAGTCGGAGTACTCTTCTTTCAAAGGTAAGGGATATCATTATTGTGTAAGGGATATTATTTGTTATACCTGTAAGGGGTGTTATTCTTTCGTATTCATGAAGAGAACTTTTGTTATTCCATTCTTTATTATTCTGTTGGAATAACCTGTATAAGCGGACTCCCCTATACTTGGTGAAATTCTTCTGTTATTCCATTCCTTATTATTATGTTGAATAACTTTGCTTATGCTAATCACCGCATACATGGTGAAATTCTTCTATTATTCCGTTTCTTTATTATTCTCGCTGGTCTTGAATTTCACCGACACAGTTCCATCATTTATTATTCCGTATTTACGATTCTGTCGGAATATCTTGTCTGTGCGTTTTACGCCAGACCTGGTTCCATAATTTATTATTCCGTATTTATGATTCTGTCGGAATATCCTGTCTGTGCATTTTACGCCGGACTTGGTTCCATTATTTATTATTCTGTTGGAATAACCGGTCTATGCGGATTATCACATGCATGGTGAATGATCCTTTGTATTCATTCCTTATTAAATTGTGAAAATGATTTTTTTACGTGGATTATGATGAAAGTCATAACAAAAGTATTAGACTGATAAAAATTATGGGTATATGTGGTATTAGTAAGTGTTATGACGAGTTATGTTGGTTATTATGTGAAAACTTGAAAGTTTCTTAGAAATCGCAAAGGGTTGAAAATCAGATTTTGGTGAAAATGGAACATTAAATTTAATTGACCATATCACCTATTATATTTCGAATTTTTGAGTAAGGTCAAGTTCCAAAGTTAGGTCTATGAGTTTTGTAACTTATCCAAGTGGAATCACTGGAAAAGATATTGTAGATTTTCGTGTGGACTGATTTTAGTAAAGGAGTCAAAAGCTGCAATTTAAGAAAAAGCTACTGCCCAGATTTTTAAAAGGGCATTTTCGGCCACTTAATTTGTGAGTAAAATTCTGGCCTTTTGGGACATGAAAGTATATGGTATAAAGTACCTCCTGTCCAAAAATGAGCTCATTCCGACTTAAAATGAGGAAGCTATGACCATTTCAATATTTAGGTTTTTTCGACAAAAAATGCTATAACTGGAGTTCTATAACTCCGATGACCATGAAATTTAAACTGGAAGCTCACGTTAACATGTGTAAGATCCTGCTAAGATTTAGGAATTTCTGGAGTTAAAATTAAGGTAGCTAATTTCTTAAGGAATTAATTAGAAATTGATTTTTGAAAAATAGTAAATGAATTTTAAAAATTCTGATAAAAATATATGTTCAATATGGGACTATATTATGCTTAATCCCAAAAAAGAATAATTTTTGGGACTGATTTGGTATTTTTATGAAAATAATCTAGTTACGAGTAAATGAGACGGTATTAGTTCTTGGTTAAATTTATTCTTGAACTTGTTTTATTGAATTCTTATATCATTGTCATCATCCTCATATTTATATTTTTTTGAAAGTCATATGTGGCCTGTAGTGCATAGATGGACTTGGTATGATTATGACCAGAGATTATTCAGTATAATCATGACCGTAATGTTACAAATGACGTGGTAAAGTCCTCATTGGCTCGTAGTGCATTGATGGACAGTTTTTGGTATGATTATGGCTATGGATTCTCTTCGGCCAAGGGTGCAAAGATGAATTGTTTTATAGCATGATCAGGACCGTTGATGAAAACACGATTATCTTTGGCCCGTAGTGCATGGATAATTCGTGGTCGTGATACTAAAGAATATCCTTGGCCTGTAGTGCAGGGATGATTTGATGATGTGGATTAATTATTGAGCTGAGTCTCAGCAATGAAATATTAATTCATGGATGTGATAATAATTAATATCCTTGGCCATAGTGCATGGATAATTCATGGATGTGATATTAACGAATATCCTTGGCCGTAGTGCAGGGATGATTCGATGATGTGGATTATTCGTTAAGCTGAGTCTCAGCATTATTTGTTTTACAGGTGTATATCTTTCATCTGTAGTGTAAAAATAAATTTATTAGTATGATTATGAGCAGGAATTGTGATTTGGTATAACCATGATTTGTGATATTTCAGGTGAAGATAGGTGATGAGAATCATCTTCGTCCTGGGTACAAAAAGGGAATTCAGAATCACAATTATGATTATGAGTTATTCATATGATTGTGGACAGGAATTGTTGATTGATGTTACATGGATAAAACATTATTGGTGGACTTTTAACATGGAGAAGATAATAGACCTGATGGTCTATTTGACTCTTTTAATGGATTGTTCGTTCCACTGCAACTATGGTTGAAAAGTTTTATCATATACCATATGTTCTAAATCTCTGATTTATTATTGACGAAAGCTATTGATAATTAAATTATCTTTAGTCATGATATTCTTTACTAGGCTAGTTGTGCTCACCCTTTTGCTTCACAATTCCTTTCAGGTAATACGAGTGTAGCTGGGTCGAGCGGGGATAACAGAATAAATAGAGCGGTCTATAGTCATGTTGAGGTTCTCCCTAAATAGTATGGAAATAATTTTGTTAAGAACTTTAGATAAGTGTGTCGTATTGTATACGTCATTTGATATTTAATTTTGGTGAACCCAACTTTGGAAGGGTGTTTTGCCACTACCATACAAGATGTCTAATGACATACAACCTCGTGTTATCATAAGATAGGGTTGTGCACATCCACTTGGTGAGTATATCTACGAGCACTACCTATATGATCTGGGAGTTTATTTGAAGTATAATTTTCACTTGGAGACAGTGGAGATAGTTATAAGTCAAAAGAAAACTCACAATTGGAAAGAAGATGATAGTAATCTTCTCGGTTTTTTTTGGGTTCTATTGGGTCAACCAAGGATAATTCTGTGGACATATGATATCTATCATAACTTAGACGCATGGCCTCCCATGTACGAAGGTTTCCTTGAGCACTTCCCAAATATTTTAATTTCTAAAACAGTTTTTGACTGTACTTTTATATAAGGTACCATTGCAAGGTTGAGGCACCATGAGAGTTACATACATTTGTATTAAAACTCACAGTTAACTGTGGTCGTATTCCATATGACAGTTCAACAGTTGTATAAATAAAGTTTGTATTTGATTTTTATAATGTAATATCTGGCAACTCAGAATGGGTCATGTGGACCTATTTTGGGGGCGTCACAATTGGTATCAGAGCTTAGGGATATGGTTGCTGGCAGAGATAAGAGTCTAGAACTAAGAGGGGAGAGACGAGCTATATATTTCGCTAGTGTGTGACTTACCTAAGCTAAAATTATTTACTTGATAAATTGACAAATTATGATATGTCGATTAACCTTTGTTTTGAAACTATATTCTAGAATGATATTTGAAATACAGGAGATGAGAAATGGAAAATCATGATAGAGAGGAAATAACCGGGAAGGTACAATCCGAAAAGAAAGCAAGGTATTCTCATCTCTTCGAATATTAGGTACATACGTAAATTTCGAGGGCAAAATTTCATAAGGAGGGGAGATTGTGAGACCCCAAATTTTATGAAATAAAAGTATTCAATTTTTCTATTTCGGTAAAAAGTTAAATTAATAAAAGTTTAAAGTTAAGGGTGATATGTGAAAAATTTTCAAAGTAGACAAGTTGTCATAAAATACCCTGTTACTATTCACTCTAGTATTGTTAACTCGAGTATTTGGGGCACTTTTTTTGTGTTGATTTACTATTCACGAGTTACTATTCATGAGTTACTATTCACGAGTTACTATTCACAAGGTACTATTCACCCGTAAAATATATTTCTTTTCGGTCCAAATTATTTTTGGGTACAATATTATTCCATGAGGAGATGTGCTAATTTTTCAGACCGTTGGTTGAAATTATAATAGTAAATCAATATTGATCGTTGATTTAAAGTTTTAATAGTAACTTGTCCCTTCAGTTTTCCAAGAGTTATTTATCCCTTCAGTTTTCCAAGAGTTATTTGTCCCTTCAGTTTTCCAAGAGTTATTTGCCCTTGATTGTTTCAAGAGTTAATTGCCCTTCTTCAAAATAATAGTTGTCTCTTCAATACTACCAAGAGTCATTTTGACCTTCGTTAAGACCAAGAGCCACTTTCGCTTCTTCTATAAATAGAAGCTCATTCATTCATTATTTCTTACGAATTCAATTGAAACTCTAGAGAGAGAAACTATAGAGAGAATTCTTCTTCTATAATCTTGAGCGTATTTCTTTAGAGTTTAAGAAAGCTTTGAGCATAATACGTGTTTTTTCTTGAGTATATCCTCGCCTACCAAATGAGAGTACTCTTCTTTCAAAGGTAAGGGATATCATTATTGTGTAAAGGATATTATTTGTTATACCTGTTGTAAGGGTGTTATTCTTTCGTATTCATGAAGAGAACTTTTGTTATTCCATTCTTTATTATTCTGTTGGAATAACTCGTTGTATGTTTTAACTCCCCATACTTGGTGAAATTCTTCATTATTCCATTCCTTATTATTATGTTGGAACAACTTTTTTTATCTAAGCACCGCATACATGGTGAAATTCTTCTATTATTCCGCTCTTTATTATTCTCGTCAATAATATCACAAGTCTAATTTCTTTGACTGGTTCCATCATTTATTATTAAAATATTTACGATTACGTTTAATATCTTGTCATGCGTTTTACGCCGGACACAGTTCCATAATTTATTATTCCGTATTTACGATTACGCTTTAATATCCTCATGCATGCATTTTACGCGGACTTGGTTCCATTATTTATTATTCTGTTGGAATAACTGGTCTATGTGAATTATCACATGCATGGTGAATGATCCTTTGTATTCATTCCTTATTAAATTGTGAAAATGATTTTTTTACGTGGATTATGATGAAAGTCATAACAAAAGTATTGGACTGATAAAAATTATGGGTATATATGGTATTGGTAAGTATTATGATGAGTTATGTTGGTTATTATGTGAAAACTTGAAAGTTTCTTAGAAATCGCAAAGGGTTGAAAATCAGATTTTGGTGAAAATGGAATATGAAATTCAATTGACCATATCTCCTATTATATTTTGAATTTTTGAGTAAGGTCAAGTTCCAGAGTTAGGTCTATGAGTTTTGTAACTTATCCAAGTGGAATCACTGGAAAAGGTGTTGTAGATTTTCGTGTGGACTGATTTTAGCAAAGGAGTCAAAAGCTGTAATTTAAGAAAAAGCTACTGTCCAGATTTTTAAAAGGGCATTTTCGGCCACTTAATTTCTGAGAAAAATTCTGGCCTTTTGGAACATGAAAGTATATGGTATAAAGTACCTCATGTCCAAAAATGAGCTCATTCCGACTTAAAATGAGCAAGTTATGACCATTTCAATATTTAGGTTTTTTTGACAAAAAATGCTATAACCGGAGTTCTATAACTCTGATGACCATGAAATTTAAACTGGAAGCTCACGTTAACATGTGTAAGATCCTTCTAAGATTTGAGAATTTCTGGAGTTAAACTTAAGGTAGCTAATTTCTTAAGGAATTAATTAGAAATTGATTTTTGAAAAATAGTAAATGAATTTTAAAAATTCCGATAAAAATATATGTTCAATGTGGGACTATATTATGCTTAATCCCAGAAAAGAATACTTTTTGGGGCTGATTTGATATTTTTATGAAAATAATCTAGTTATGAGTAAATGAGACGTTATTAGTTCTTGGTTAAATTTATTCTTGAACTTGTTTTATTGAATTCTTATATAATTGTCATCATCCTCATATTTATATTTTGTTGAAAGTCATCTGTGGCCTGTAGTGCATAGATGGACTTGGTATGATTATGACCAGGGATTATTCGGTATAATCATGACCGTAATGTAACAAATGACGTGGTAAAAGTCCTCATTGGCCCGTAGTGCATTGATGGACAGTTTTTGGTATGATTATGGCTATGGATTCTCTTGACGAGGGTGCAAAAAGATGAATTATTTTATAGCATGATCAGGACTGTTGATGAAAACATGATTATCTTTGGCCCGTAGTGCATGGATAATTCGTGGTTGTGATACTAAAGAATATCCTTGGCCTGTAGTGCAGGGATGATTTGATGGTGTGGATTAATTATTGAGCTGAGTCTCAGCAATGAAATATTAATTCATGGATGTGATAATAATGAATATCCTTGGCTGTAGTGCATGGATAATTTATGGATGTGATATTAACGAATATCCTTGGCCGTAGTGCAGGGATGATTCGATGATGTGGATTATTCATTAAGCTGAGTCTCAGTATTATTGGTTTTATAGTTGTATATCTTTGGCCTGTAGTGCAAAGATGAATTTATTAGTATGATTATGAGCAGGAATTGTGATTTGGTATAACCATGATTTGTGATATTTCAGGTGAAGATAGGTGATGAGAATCATCTTCGTCCTGGGTACGAAAAGAGAATTCAGAATCACAATTATGATTATGAGTTATTCATATGATTGTGGACAGGAATTTTTGATTGATGTTACAGGGATAAAACATTATTGGTGGACTTTTAAAATGGAGAAGATAATAGACCTAATGGTCTATTTGACTCTTTTAATGGATTGCTCGTTCCGCTGCAACTATGGTTGAAAAGCTTTATCATATACCATATTTTATAAATCTCTAATTTAATATTGACGAAAGCTATTGATAACTAAATTATCTTTAGTTATGATATTCTTTACTGGGCTAGTTGTGCTCACCCTTTTGCTTCACAATTCCTTTCAGGTAATACGAGTGTAGCTGGGTCTAGCGGGGATAACAGGGGAATAGAACGGTGGTCTATAGCTGTTGAGGTTCTCCCTAAATAGTATGGAAATAATTTTGTTAAGAACTTTAGATAAGTGTGTCGTATTGTATACGTCATTTGATATTTAATTTTGGTGAACCAAATAGGGTGAGGTGAACCCAACTTTGGAAGGGTGTTTTGCCACTACCATACAAGATGTCTAATGACATACAACCTCGTGTTATCATAAGATAGGGTTGTGCACATCCACTTGGTGAGTATATCTACGAGCACTACCTATATGATCTGGGAGTTTATTTGAAGTATAATTTTCACTTGGAGAAAGTGGAGATAGTTATAAGTCAAGAGAAGACTCACCATTGGAAAGAAGATGATAGTAATCTTCTCATTTTTTTTGGGTTCTATTGGGTCAACCAAGGATAATTTTGTGGACATATGATATCTATCATAACTTAGACGAATGGCCTCCCATGTACAAAGGTTTCCTTCACTTCCCAAATATTTTAATTTCTAAAACAGTTTTTGACTGTACTTTTATAAAAGGTACCATTGTAAGGTTGAGGCACCATGAGAGTTACATACATTTGTATTAAAACTCACAGTTAACTGTGGTCGTATTCCATATGACAGTTCAACAGTTGTATAAATAAAGTTTGTATTTAATTTTTATAATGTGATATCTGGCGACTCAGAATGGGTCATGTGGACCTATTTTGGGGGCGTCACAGTTGTACCCTGACATCAAGACTATAGGATTAAACCTTCATAACACACAAACCTAGCTTTGAAAGCAAAGATTAAAGCCTGCTAAATAGGTACCTTGGTTGTTCTTCATTTCTACAGGTAACCCGGAAAATGAAAAACGAACTGATAAGATTTTTATTGCCTTATAACTCACCGATCGGATGTTTTATGGCCATGAACTTGGTATGATATTGAAGTATTACATATGTACTATAATCAGAATAATAAATTTTAACCTAAAAGCAAAGAGGAACATAGAATTAAAATCGGTCAAACTTTTACCCTAAAAGTTGACATAAACATTCTCAAGGTGCTCAAGAACACCTATAGCGACGGTTACCTGCATTATAGGCCCTTTAAGCGACATTTAATTTCCGAAAATTATATTTATATTAAATAATTAGAGAAAATTAGTTTTAATTATTAAAAATACAAATTTAATTATTAAAATTATTTTAAAGTCTCTAAAATTAGTTTTTAATAATTTTAATATCTTTCATAAATAATTAATATTTTTGAAATATTAAAGGTATTTAATTTATTTAATTATTATATTAAATAAATTATTTAAAAATGATTTTAATACTTGAAAAATCATTTAAAATTATATTATGATATATGAAAATATTTTTAGTTATTTTTAGTGACTTTAAGTATTTTGTGATGAATTTCATTAATAAATTAATATTAATGATAATTAAGTTATTTAATAAATATATTAAATAAATTATGAAAAATAGAATTAATGATTTAAAAATCATCTAAAAAATGATTTAAAGGTTATAAAAATATTTTAATTTATAAATTATAACTTTTGATATTTTGTCATGAAAAATATTAATATTTTATTATTAATGATATTAATTTAATATTAAATGATATTTGATTTATTTAATAATTATATTAAATAAATAGTTTAAAATGGTTTTATTGATTTAAAAATCATTTAAAAGGAAATAAATGAATTAAAAATATTTTAAGTTATAAGTAATGACTTTTAATATTTTGATAAATAATAAATTAATATTCTAATATTAATGGTAATTATTTAAAATGATTTTAAATGTTTTAAAAATCATTTAAGGGTAATATTAATACTTTAAAAATATTTTGAGTTATTATAAATAACTTTAATATTTTGGCAATGGTTTCATTAATAGTTTAATATTAATTAAATATTAATGATAATAGAATTAGTTAATATTTAAATCATTTAGTAATGATTTCAGAGTTTGAAAATTAATGATAAATTATAATAATTATTTAGAAATTATTATAAGGCTATGAAAAATAATATGACCGATATTTAAAATATTTAAACGACTATTGAACTACACGATATAGAGTCTTAAACTCGATATTTATCCGATAAAGCCGTCGGTACACCAAAATATTTCAGAAATTGATCTGAACTTAGATAAACTGACTAGATATGTGTTTGTTAGTGAATCAATAATTGTTATATATATGTGACAAAGTGATTAGGTTATGTCTTTGATCGCAATAGAGCAATTGTTCGTGTTACGATATATTATTCTAATCGAACGAATGATATTATTACTAATAGGTTGCTGTATGAAAGATTAATCTAAGTTGCGTTATTGTAAGCAGTAGTTCAGGCAAGTATCTAAACCTTATGCACTACTTTTATTTCGTGCAAACAGGTATATCATGTTATGCAAGTTTCCTAAACTTACTCCAATTATTATTGAGCAAGTATTTGATCTATTATTTACATTGTGCAAGAATTCTACCTTTACATTTCCTTTATGCAACAGACATGAGTAAGAAAGTTTCAGAATTATATTATTATGCCAGATTATTAACTCTATTATTATTGATTATGTATCCAATCTTTGTATTCATATGAAGTTCTTACATTATCCAATCATTGTATTATTGTATAATTCGATATATTTATTCTGCTCACAATTCAGATATAGGGTTGTACAAGTGTCCCCACTTGGATAACCATTGTATTTAATCATATGTTGATACATACTTATTGATTTCAAGTATGTATATGTTGACTTAAAAGCCGTTTAAGCTATTTGATTCAGTTATACATAAAAATATTGTTGAACAATATAGAACATTATTGTATCCAACCAGATTATTTTGGTTCGGATTCCCGACTAAGTATGAACATCCAAAATATGGGAAAACTTTTGTGCGCCTAAGGTGGATAGAGTGAACGATAATATTGTTCTTGCGTGTAGTATTGTTCAATACAGGGCACATTGGGCAGATCACCCTCGTGTCTGTAAGTTATGACGATTTGCGGATGAAGTTCTGCTAAACCCTAGCGAAAATGAAAAACAATGTTCATAGTCTGTCGACTAATCTCCAGTTATAGTCTATACGTAGTTTCAAAGATTACATATGGAAGTGATATGTTGTTATTATTGGTTTAGCTTACTTCACAACTGTTGATTCGTTGTAGAAGAGTTATTCAAAGAAAACATTTAATACTTTCAGCTTATATTTATTGTTGCTATTACTTGTTGGGCAATCAAATGCTCATTCTTGCTTTAAATTTAAATGTTTCCAAATTAAGCATGATCAACTGGAATGTTCAAAGCGTAACAAGGAAAAGGAAAGCAGTCATAATAATTCTATGTTATCTTTTGTAATAATTAGACAGTATTAAGACAATGACATTTATTATCTATCATGTAATGTATTGTAGTAAAGGTTACGTACTTGGGATTAGACTTTGATATATGTAAATTAAGTTTGATATTTATATTATTATTAGTATTATTCCGCTTCATAGAAATTGTATCGTAAAGCACCCGAGTTCGGGTTTCAAGTACCCGAGTTTGGGGCGCCACAAGTTGGTATCAAAGCTTTAGGGTTAGAAACCTTAGGTGGGACAAACCTTAGGCTATAACCTTAGAACAAGGGAAACGTTGAAAATATAAATAACTCATTTAGAGTTTAAAAGGAGATGAATTGAATAAATTCATCGTTAAACAAAATAAAAGATAACTTATATAAAATTATTAATTGTCATGTATATACTATATGTTAATCAAGATAGTTAGTGTGTAGATGTTATGTGAGATAAGGATTAGCATACCCTCAGTCATAAAGTAGAGTCAACCTCCATAACCGAGCCAATATCAAAGCCAATAGCTGAAATAGAGGCTCACGTTGAAAGCTACCTCAATGAGGTGATTATACAGGAAAGTGTAGTACCGGACCCAGAAATGATAGTATGTCTGATAGGTAGAGTATAGTTACAGGATAAAAGATCAAGCTCGAGTTCTTAAGCACACATTCTTGTGGTGAGTTCTTAAACTCATAAGGTGTGGAAGGTTTGACTTAACTAGGTATAGCTAAGTGAGAAGGATTATTGAGGATAATAGGAATATATAGAATGCTAAGCAATTGATCCTTAGTGAAGGCGTATGAAATGAGTAGTATTAGTGTTATTTGAATATATATGATTCTATGATGCGTATACGATAAGTATGTCAGTGTAAAGTAGTATTCTCAACTTTTGTATAAGTTATGGCAACGATTCCCGATTGTTATGTCACAAAGGGATAATGATGTTTAAAGCAAGTGATATGCTATGAAAAGTACGATGAATTAGTTAGATGAACATGATCTTATTTAATCAGATAATGCCGCCAAGATGAAAACAAAACCAAAAGGCAAAAGAACCTGTCAACAAAGCTGAAGGACAATTAGACCCAACACAAAATTTGGCTAATGTGGACGTTCAAGCTATCAGAATCTAATACCACCAGTGGGAAATCAACCAAGTAATCGATCAAGAAACGCCAAAGACTTCAAAGCAATTGAATGTACCAGATTTAGAGGATCAACTGACCTCAGAGAGATGTTTGTGATGGTTAGAGTAACGGATGGGCAAAAGACGACTTTTTGTCACCTATAATGATGAAAGGGAGATGAATTTTTGGTGGGAAGCAAATCAAGCTAGAGTCGGAGAAGAAAATAGTGCCAGTAAAACTGGAAAAAGAAAAGGAGATAATATCGGGAATACCAGAAGTAGGCTAGGAGGTGGAAAGAAACAGGTCGCGCAGTGTGGGAATTGTGGAAAGAATCACTCGGGGGAGTGTCTTAAGGGTAAGTTTGTGTGTTACAAGTGTGGGCAGGAAGGACATATCTCTCCTAACTGGCCCAATCCAAGGATGAACAAGAGGTGTTTCAAGTGTGGATCAATGGAACATAAGGTGAAAGACTGTCCAAAAAAGGGAGGGGATACAGGGAGCGCGAGTAAAGGAAAAGGCAGCGGGACTCTAGTGACAACGGAACCTACTTCAACAAACAAACCAACAAAATCAACCGCAAGAGTTTTCAATATGACGGTCCAATATACGGTGGCAGCTGAGAATGCAATTCCAGGTATTATTCGTATAACTTGTATATTTCGATATATATGATTTTCCAATATATAATAAATTATTTTATAAAAATATTTTGAAGAAGGAATTTGAGTTCTCTTAGCAATCGAACTTTCGTTTAATTAGATAGACAAGCTTTATGTTGAATAGTTAAAGACCGGTTCGATCAAATCTGATCGAGATCTATTTGAAATGACTATGTGTGTTATGTACCCTTGTAAGTATGAGTTTTAAACCGGTGATTCCGGGGGACTAATCCTTATAAGGAGGGTGAATGTAATAACTCAATATTTTCTATATAAATAAATAAGAAATTTTGCATATTAATTTTTTTTTATTTTAAAATGAGAATATGTGTCAAGTAATGTGTATGTATATATGTGATAAATAAAATTATTTATTTCATGAATAATTTCAAACAATTTTATTTTAGAAATATTGATCATTATAAAGTATATACTTATAATAATTAATTTTATAGTAGAAATATCTTTATTATTTATTTTCTATGAAAATATGATTTTTATATTATTTAAATAGTATATAAAATGATTATTGGAATTATTATAATTACTATTTTATTATATGAATTCTAGTTCAGAGTTTTAAGTTAATTATTTTAACTTAATTAATAATGCATGCCATATGTGAAAGATAAATCAGATATGAAATCTAAACCCTAATTTTGGATTTTGAGCTATGAATGAGAATAATAATATTATATTAGGTATAATATTATTTTTCGGTGTTATAAATATATAAAATATATGTGTAGACTGATATTGGTTAGTCGTGTATGACAACAAACCCTAGTATTACTATGATAAACAATAATTGGGAACTCAAAACTGTAAATTAAGATCGGTCAGAAATTGTGTTATATGAATTATGTGCATATTATAGAATTAATGTTAATTAGATAAAACCCTAATTAATATTTGAAAGCCCTAATTTAAAATTTAGAAACCCTAATTGCTAATTAGGAACCCTAACTGCTAAAATTATAAACCATGATTATTATTTTAGTAAATTGAAATGTTAATTTAGGAACTCTGATGATAATTAAGGAACCCTAATTATTTAAACCCTAATTTTTATTAAAAACCCTAATTTAATTAGTATGTTTTAATTTAAAATTTTACTACCCTTTTATTTTTAATTGTCCAAACCCTAGTAATTATTTGGAAAACTTTAAGATTAAAAATCTAGTAATTAAACCCTATATTCAAGCACCTTGGACAAGAATACCCTTTGACTTATTTGCAAAATTACTAAAATACCCTTTTTGTCCCATTCTTGAATTATTGTTAGACAAATCTTATCAAAATCTTGCTAGCCACCCTAGTCTACCTAGCTATGAACCTACAAGCTACAAATCTCAACCATGTGATTATCCAATACATTGCATACATGTTATTTGTATAGATCAAGAGAGAGAAAATGTCACATTTATGCTAATCTGCACAAACACTCATCCTAGAACTTCTCTCTCTAAAACCTCCAAAATTTCCTTACTAGATCAGTCATAAATCAAGCCCCACTATCACACTTAACAAATCAGAAGCATAGAAATTAGATTTGCCCACTTAAAGGTATGAACCCTATTTTATAATCTGACCTTGATCTTATGTTTGATGTTAAAATTTGTGTTAAATATGTAGTATGGAGTCTAACAAAGTGATCTGGTTTGCTAGATGTTAGATCCATAACATCTAGAGGCTTAGATTTGATGATTTTCCAAATCTGGAAATTTTTGAAAATAAGGGTCTGACAATGAATGTCAGATCCCATATATCCCTGTCAGATATGTATTTTTGTTGTTTAAGGCTTTGATCTTGTAGTCGGTTATGAGATCTTTAATATAGGACTTGAATCATGTCAATCTCTTTTGTAGATTAAATGATATTCGTGATCAGTGAATTGATCGATCGAAATTCCGAAGTTTCGGGCAACCCGAAACCCGAAATTCGACGATCATTTTAGAGCTTCTAATTTTGGCCGATCTCATATAGTTAGTCCACGTTGTTGTTTTGATGTTGTAGTATAACATAAGGACTACACAATCATGCCTCTAGAACCCCGGATCGCATTAATCAATTGAATTTAATGACGGGCCAAAGTAGGTTGACCAAATCGCTTGATGAACAAATCTCTTGTAACTGTGATTTTCCCGGATCGCTTGACAACATATGTATGAGCTCGAGATCTTACTTGTGTTTAATGATTTGATGGTCTTTGTTTTTCTATGTTGTACTATGGTATAGGGACTACAAATTAGTACTTTCATTTCACTTTAAAAACAAACAGATGATAGTAGTAAACGGTCAAAGTAGGTCGCTTTCATCCAAATCCATTTTCCGGAAAACCCATGTTCTTCATGAAATGAAGTTTTTCACTTTACGTTGAATCCGACTCGGATCCGGTGTTGTTGATATTGATAGATCGAAATAATTACATGGTGGTGTTGTACCGACATCAAGACTATAGGATTAAACCTTCATAACACACAAACCTAGCTTTGAAAGCAAAAGATTAAAGCCTCGCTAAATAGGTATTTGGTACGTTTCTTCATTTCGGGTAACCCGTAAAATGAAGAAACGAACTCGATAAGATTTTTATTGCCTTATAACTCACCGATCGGATGTTTTATGGCCATGAACTTGGTATGATATTGAAGTATTACATATGTACTATAAATCAGTAACACAAATTTTAACCCGTAAAGCAAAGCAGAACATAGAATTAAAATCGGTTGAACCTCCTACCCCGAAAGTTGACATGAACATTCAGGTAGGCTCAAAAACACCTATATATGATTTCTGCTACAAGCTTATAGGCCCTTTAGCGACATTTAATTTAAAAATTATATTTATATTAAATAATTAGATAAAATTAGTTTTAATTATTAAAATACAAATTTATTTTTAAAAATTATTTTAAAGTCCTAAAAATTAGTTTTTAATAATTTTAATATCTTTCATAAAAAATTAATATTTTTAAAATATTAAAGGTGTTTAATTTATTTAATTATTATATCAAATAAATTATTTAAAAATGATTTTAATACTTGAAAAATCATTTAAAATTATATTATGATATATGAAAATATTTTTAGTTATTTTTAGTGACTTTTAGTATTTTATGATGAATTTCATTAATAAATTAATATTAATGATAATTAAGTTATTTAATAAATATATTAAATAAATTATGAAAAATAGAATTAATGATTTAAAATCATCTAAAAATGATTTAAAGGTTATAAAAATATTTTAAGTTATAAAATATAACTTTTGATATTTTGTCATGAAAAAAATATTAATATTTTAATATTAATGATATTAATTTAATATTAAATGATATTTGATTTATTTAATAATTATATTAAATAAATAGTTTAAAAATGGTTTTATTGATTTAAAAATCATTTAAAAAGGAAATAAATGAATTAAAAATATTTTAAGTTATAAGTAATGACCTTTTATATTTTGATAAATAATAAATTAATATTCTAATATTAATGGTAATTATTTAAAAATGATTTTAAATATTTTAAATATCATTTAAGGGTAATATTAATACTTTAAAATATTTTGAGTTATTATAAATAACTTTAATATTTTGGCAATGGTTTCATTAATAGTTTAATATTAATTAATTATTAATGATAATAGAATTAGATAATATTTAAATCATTTAATAATGATTTCGTAGTTTGAAAATTAATGATAAATTATAATAATTATTTAGAAATTATTATAAGGCTATGAAAAATAATATGACTGATATTTAAAATATCTTAACGACTATTGAACTACACGATAGAGTCTTAAACTCGATATTTATCCAATAAAGCCATTGGTACACCGAAATATTTCAGAAATTGATCTGAACATAGATAAACTGACTAGATATGTGTTTGTTAGTGAATCAATAATTGTTAGATATATGTGACAAAGTGAATAGGTTATGTCTTTGGCGCAATGATGCGATTCTTCGTGTTACGATATATTATTCTAATCGAACGAATGATCTTATTACCGATAGGTCATCAGATAAAAGATTAATCTAAGTCATAAGTATTGTAAGCGGCCGAGTCAGTAAAGTATCTAAACCTTATGCACTACTTTTATTTCGCGGCAAACAGTATATCATGTTATGCAAGTTTCCTAAACTTACTCCAATTATTATTGAGCAAGTATCTAATCTATTATTTATATTGTGCAAATATTCTACCTTTGCATTTTCTTTATGCAACAGACATGAGTAAGAAAGTTTCAGAATCATATTATTGTGCCAGATTATTAACTCTATTATTATTGATTATCTATCCAATCTTTGTATTCATACAAGTTCTTACATTATCCAATCATTGTATTATTGTATAATTCAGATATTTATTCTGTTCGTTAATTCGTATATAGGGTTAGACAAGTGTCCCCACTTGGATAACCATTGTATTTAATCATATGTTGATACATACTTATTGATTTCAAGTATGTATATGTTGACTTAAAAGCCGTCTAAGCTATTTGATTCAGCTATACATAAAAATATTGTTGAACAAGATAGAACGTTATTGTATCCAACCAGATTATTTTGGTTCGAATTCCTGACTAAGTATGAACATCCAGAATATGGGAAAACTTTTGTGCCCCTAAGGTGGATAGAGTGAACGATAATATCATTCTTGCACGTAGTATTGATCAATACAGGGCACATTGGCCAGATCACCATCGTGTCCGTAAGTTATGACGGTTTGTGGATGAAGTTCTGCTAAACCCTAGCGAGAATGAAAAACAATGTTCATAGTCTGTCGACTGATCTCCAGTTATAGTCTATACGTAGTTTCAAAGATTACATATGGAAGTGATATGTTGTTATTATTGGTTCAGCTTACTTCACAACTGTTGATTCGTTGTAGAAGAGTTATTCAAAGAAAACATTTAATCCTTTCAGCTTATATTTATTGTTGCTATTACTTGCTGGGTAATCAAATGCTCATTCTTGCTTTAAATTTAAATGTTTTCAGCTAAGCATGATCAACCGGAATGTTCAGGCCAGAACAAGGGAAAAGGAAAGCAGTCAGAATAATTCTATGTTATCTTTTGTAATAATTAGACAGTATTAAGATAATGATATTTATTATCTATCATGTAATGTATTGTAGTAAAGGTTACGTACTTGGGATTAGACATTGATATATGTAAATTAAGTTTGATATTTATATTATTGTTATTATTATTAGTATTATTCCGCTCATAGAAATGGTATCGTAAAGCACCGAGTTCGGGTTTCAAGTACCCGAGTTTTGGGGGCATCACAAATAAGATATTGCAAAATTTCGGGTTTCAGACCTCTCAGAAACATCCGCGTCATACATTCCTCATTCTCTACCAAATGAGGTGCAAACCTGGATAACTCTACGAACTTAGCCTCGTACTGGGACACAATCATGTTGTTCTGTTCCAGTCTAATAAACTCTACCTCCTTCATATAACGAATACTTTCAAGAAAGTAATTGTCCTTGAACAGTTTCTAAAACATTTCCCAAGACATGTTGAGTCACGGCAGTGTCATACGCTTCGATTTCCACCAAGAATCATCACCACGGAACATAAAGGTGGCGAATGGAACCTTCAACTCCTCTGTGCATCCCAAGACATCAAATATCTTGGTAATTTGCTTAACCCATGTTTCCGCCTTGATCGGATCCGGCTTTCCCAAAAATTATGGTGGTCCCAACTCTTTGAACTGCTTGGCTGTGACAAGTCGTACGCTGCTATTATTTCCACCCGTATTTTGTACACGAGTCTCCCTCTTCTGATTTTGCATGAACTGCAAAAAGCTTCTAAACATCACATCATTTATCGTTTGATCATTGGTGTTGTTTACAGGAGGAACATTGTCGTCTTGTTGCATGTTCTCCTGGTTGGTGATTAAAGGTATCTCCACGGTTTCATTCACTCCATTGTTAACATTTTCAGCTGCCATTCTCAAATATTGCCATAAAATAAGGGTTAATTAGAGAAATTGGCATTCCACATATTATCCCTATATTTCGACCGACCAATTAAATACCAAATAAGCTTAGGTAGGACACACTAGCGAATGATTTACTCGTCTCTCCCCTCCTAGTTCTATTACCAGATCTCTCCGCCAGACCATATCCCTAAGCTCTAATACCAACCGTGACGCCCCAAAAATAGGTCCATACAACTCATTCTGAGTCACCAAATACATGGCACAGAAACAACTACAAACTTCATTATTACAATTGTCGTGCAAAATACGACAACACATATGTTGTGAGTTTGAATACAAATATTATCTTCTAGACAATATCCAAACTCAAATAAGTCCTCATTATAATTATTGATACACTATTTTACAAAATAGTGATGATTGCTAAAACAACTGTCTGGACCCATCACTCCACACCCCGACTAGTTCCCGCTATATTCTTGCCTCCTAAGAAGAAAAATGGAACAAAAAAGAAAAGGGTGAGCACAACTAGCCTAGTAATGAATATTATGACTAAGATAATGTAGAACAAATTATCGTTAGCCTTCAATACATCATATAAAATATAATGGACAACAAGTTTTAGATCAATATTCGCAGCGGAAATAACAATTCATTAGAAGAGTTAAGTAAAGAATGAAGTCTACTATCTTCTTTGATTTAAAAGTCCATCATCAATATTTTATCCCTGTAACATCAATCAATATACATCTTGAATCAAATATTCATCTTTGCACTACAGGCCAAAGATATTCATTTGTATCACCAGTTGGTCATGTTCATCTCAACACCTGTCCATCTTTGCACCTCGGCCAAAGATATTCATCAGGTAATCATTCATCTTTACACTACACAGCCAAACATATTCAAAGAAGTATCACCATTTAAGACCGAGGATGATGAAAATATCTTAAAGAAATGAATCCAAAGGAGCTTAAAGGACAAAGATTAGGGATTCATACTTTGGTTTATCCAAGTTCAAAAATACTCCATAATAATCAATTATGGAGCAAAATTCAAGAATGAAGATCAAAACATGGATACAATCAAATATAGTAACCATAATAGACAACTTGGACCAAGAAAAGAAATTTTAATTTTTCTCGGAATAGTGACGTATCCGTGAATAGTGTCGTATACGTAAATAGTAACCTCGACACGAAAAGGTAACAATTTCAAAATAAAAATCATACTTTGTGAATAGTACTCCTGAATAGTACCGTATTCATGAATAGTGTCGTATACGTGAATAGTAATCTCGACATAAAAAGGTAAAAATTTTATAATAAAATTCATACAAATATTTTGACATAATAATATTTAACGAAATAATATCATTTATGAAGAAAATAACATCCCATACCTCAAAAGAACAATACTCTGACTGGAATATCAGATATAATGTTGAAGGAAACTTGCACTGAATAACAACTCTCAAAGTATATAAATACTCACAAAAACACGCTTGATATTATAGAGAGAGAAAACTTATGATTCTGGTGTGATTTTCAATTCTAACTAAGCACCCTATTTATAGGAAAATGCCAGAACGCCAAAGTAGACTAAAATTTAATAAATTAATATTTTATCAAAATTCTCACGAACACTACTTGAACAAACTCAGCACACCACAAGTGGGGTCCACCAAATTCAGAAAATTCCACAACTAAAAGTGGGGCCCACTCATGTTTTTTTAAAAAATATTTATTTTCGAAACTTCAATAATTCATAATAAATAACCCTTTTATCAGAAAAATATAACTTTTATGTCCTTTCAATAGGAAATTTAATTCTCTACAACTTTGTAGAAAAAGGTTTTTCCAAATTCCAAACAAAAATGACCAAAAATCCACATACTGGGATGATTTTAATACCTCCATTCCTATAAAATACTTATAAAACTCATCAAGATTAATTTCTTCATTTATATCCACATAAAATAAATATTTTCTTATCATATAAATTAATAATTAATTATTCATAAATAATATTATAGAATCATAATAATGACAACTAGGTCGTTCCTAGGAAAAATGGGGCTTTCCGATAAGGATTTCTCCTTACTGACGCACAATTAGGTGACCAAACCCTTTTCCTAGACATAACTTCCTTAGACATTGCCAATAATGATATCTAATAATATTATTCAAATAATATGACTTATTGATCTGATAATGGGAAATACTGTGCAGTAACAATTATTCAATCAACAATAATAAAAAATATCAACGTAGCAATTATTGAATCAATAAAATAAAATATTGAAAAGTAATTACTGTAGCAATTATTGAGTATTGCCTTCTTACGTAAGAATCAATAATCCAAAAATACTGTACAATACCGTGTGCTATTGTGCAACCACACGTATTATTGTACTTTAACCCCCAGGTATTCCAACAGTGTTAACGGTAACAACTACACCATTATTTATAAAAACTCATACTTGTTGTTTTCTTCATCTGACAGTTTTCCATTATGGGGCCCACAAATGGTTGCGTAATTGTACGAATATTCCCCTACAACAAGAATATTCCACGACCAAATGAATATTCCCCAACAACAATGAATATTTTATAACCACTTGCTTAGTTAAAATATTTGTCCATTTTACCCATAACTAACCACATTAATCAAATCCACCCCTTACTATTTCAAAATAATGAATAGAGGAAAATTAATTTTATTTATAAAAAGTTGGGATCTTACAATGGTGATGTTTTAATAATATGTGATAAACCTATAGTTTTAAGCAATGCTTTTTAAATCATGATGAGATCATGCTAATGGGATCTAAATTCTTAGATAGCTTAAAATTAAAATATTCTCAATCAATGGATTACTAAAAAGGGGATTAGTGAAAATAGATTGGTACATACGTTGCTTGCTTATTGGATGAGGATAATTGATATCATGATCATTTGTGTGGAGACACTAAAGCAAGTATATAAGTGTTTATTGGAGAATAAGTTCACTGAACGTGACTCGCTAAGGAATACCTAATAGAGTTTTACTTGCATGTCAATAGGAATTCCTGTAGTGATAGTAGTACAAATGATCCTTAGACTTGAGATCATCGTAGTATCTTATATATAATGAATTACACTTTGACTTATTCCTTAAGACTCTTAGGGTATATCAAAGGGTATGTTTGGGTGTAATAAGTTATATATGAAGATAATGAATGATCAATAAAGAATTTATCACTTCTAGTAAAAGAAGAGAAATGTCCTATGTGATTCGATAAATGACAACCCAGGAATCCTTGGCCAAGGTGAAATGAAATTAGAAAGTAGTTTCTAATTTGTATTTATTTAGAGTTGTGCATTTAGGAATCGAAATACATATAATTAAATAAAATAAGACTTGACAGTAATTGTGACTCCCCCAAAATAGGTATACATAACCCATTTTAAGTCGCCAGATACACGGTATAGAATTCAAATACAAACTTCATTTATACAATCGTTGAACTGTCGTGCAAAATACGACAACACATAAGCTGTGAGTTTCAATACAAATATTGTTACGCATATAATACGATAATATTCATATTCAAATTATTACAATGCCATATAAAGTATAGTCGGGAATATTTCAAGTACTTCAAGAAAAAGGCATATCTGGGTGTAATAAGTTATATATGAAGATAACGAATGATCAATAAAAAATCTACAACTTGTAGTAAAAGAAGAGAAATGTCCTATGTGATTCGATAAATGACAACCTGTGAATCTTGGCGAAGGTGAAATGAAATTAGAAAGTAGTTTCTAATTTGCATTTATTTGGAGTTATGCATTTAGGAATCGAAATATATATAATTAAATAAAATAAGACTTTACAGTAATTGTGACGCCCCAAAATAGGTATACAGTACCCATTTTAAGTCGCCAGATACACGGTACAGAATTCAAATACAAACTTCATTTATACAATTGTTGAATTGTCGTGCAAAATAAGACAACACATAAGCTGTGAGTTTCAATACAAATATTGTTACACATAATATGATAATATTCATATTCAAATTATTACAATGCCATATAAAGTACAACCGGGAATATTTTAAGTACTTCAAGAAAAAGGCCTATCTGGGTGTAATAAGTTATATATGAAGATAATGAATGATCAATAAAGAATCTACCACTTCTAGTAAAAGAAAAGAAATGTCCTATGTGATTCGATAAATGACAACCGAGGAATACTTGGCCAAGGTGAAATGAAATTAGAAAGTAGTTTCTAATTTGCATTTATTTGAGTTGTGCATTTAGGAATCGAAATATATATAATTAAATAAAATAAGACTTGATAAAGAATTGTGACTCCCCAAAATAGGTATACGTAACCCATTTTAAGTCGCCAGACATACTGCATGTAATTCAAATACAAACTTCATTTATACAATTGTTGAATTATCGTGCAAAATAAGACAACACATAAGCTGTGAGTTTCAATACATATATTGTTACATATATAATACGATAATATTCATATTCAAATTATTACAATGCCATATAAAGTACAACCGGGAATATTTCAAGTACTTCAAGAAAAAGGCCTATCTGGGTGTAATAAGTTATATATGAAGATAATGAATGATCAATAAAGAATCTACCACTTCTAGTAAAAGAAAAGAAATGTCCTATGTGATTCGATAAATGACAACCCAGGAATACTTGGCCAAGGTGAAATAAAATTAGAAAGTAGTTTTTAATTTGCATTTATTTGGAGTTGTGCATTTAGGAATCGAAATACATATAATTAAATAAAATAAGACTTGACAGTAATTCCATGTCTTATATTTAATTGGGACATTGTATGGTGGAAGGATTGAATTTTACGGTAACTATTTACTCAAATGTTCTTTTATGATTAATATTTAAATATATATTATCTCGAAAGTCGTTGATCGCTAAGGAGGCTTATCACTATTGTAGAATAAATATTATTTATTTAACTAAATTAATAGTTTAGTGTATTTATTTAAATAAGATTAGAATTGTTCTAATTGATTTATTCATAACCGGTTTAATATGGAGAACCTAAAGGGTCACACCATAAAAAGAAGAATAATTATTTAAGAAGTTAATGGCATAATCGTAATAATATGTTAAGGATATTTAATTTAATCTATGGTGATATAATAAATTAAATAGCTTAATATTTATTATTTAATATTTTGAAATATTAAATATAAATTAATAAGAGGAGTCTTATTAATATTATTACAATTATTATTATTTTAATTTCTTAAAGAGTTTAGGAATTAATTTAATATAAGTACTCACATTTATTCCTAATAGTATTAGGATGAAAAATTAGTTAAAAGAGTTTAATTAATTATCCATTATAAGATTAGGGAGCCTAATTAATTAAAGGAGATTAATTAATTAAATAATACCCTAAAAAGGGTTAACTTATATCTTTATAAGAGGAGTCTTATATCAGATATCAAATATACGTAATTCCAATAGTTGGAGAGTACGCCCCCTTTTTTTATAGAGATAAAAAAAATAGGGTTTGAGCCAATACATCCTTCTTCTTGAAAATTCTTATTCCTTGGTGGATCACCTGTAGAGGTCATACACTTGGGTGGCTAACATTGATCAAAGGAGGGAATCTACCCTGAGATTCAAGGAGATTGCGAAGAAGTAGGAGTTGAACTCGTACCTGTGGAAGCTCATATCTACAAGGGTATGATTCCATAACTTCTTATTCTTCATTTTAATTAATAATATGCATAAAGGATGATCCAGATAATTGTTTTGTGAAAAACTTTAAAACCTGATTTTACTTTGCTTCCACTATTTTTACAATTTGATTGCTACTTTGATTTTCACAAAACCTTACATAAACAAGTCGAACCGAAGCGAACAAGGAGCAGCTCGAATTCGACACGAAATGATAAATTCGTACTCGAATTCGAATTGTATTTAAAAAATTCTACTCAGATTCGACTCGAGTTGAATATTTATTACTCGAATTCGATCTGACTCGGATCGAATTATATTCAAACTACTCGTAAGCTTCAGATTCAAGTTCGAATTCGAGTCTCCACATAATAGCTAGTTTTATAATAAATATAATTATAAATTGAATTTGTTATTTTACTTAGAAATGAGAAAATATATTTACTATTACACTTTACAAATATAAAATCATAATTAAAATTAAAAATAAAATAATAATTAATTATCCTAATTTGATTTAAATTTGTATAGATTATAAGAGAATGTATCGAGCATCTAATCGAATATGTATCAATTTAGTATATATCGAATCACAATCAAGAATTCGAGTAGTTTGAATCTTAAACTGCATTTAGTATAACCTTGCTTTAGATTCTACTCATATTTTTATTCGAACTATTTTTAATACTCAGATTTGGATCATATTATTAACGAATCCGAGTCTCGCTCGTATTTTTTCGAGTCGAGCCCAAACTATTTGGCTCGTTTATAGCCTAACTCTTAAAAATAAAATAGTTTTTTTTTTATAACATTTTAGTATTATAAAGCTAAGTAAAACATATCAAATCATAGATATTTTGGTGATATTTTTTGTGGGCTTGATAGGTGCATAATATTTGATTATTTTCATTCTTTTATGCTTAGTTTAGTTGCATATTTTTTGTTATACAAGTTGATTTAAGGTATTTATTGATTGTTGGGTCTCTAACTTTTAGTCTTATTATGATGATAACAATAATTAGTAAATAAATTAATTAAAAGGGTATAATCCCCTCCAAAGAATTTTTTATTATAATTATCTTATTTACTTTGATCAAAAATATTTTCTAAATCTTATTGAATTGATAAATATTTTTCTAAATCTTATTGAATTGATTTTCCTGATAATTTAAAAGTGCTAAAGAAAAAAAATGTTGATCAAAATAGTACTAAGACAATTATTTTGAGACAAAGGGTGAATTAATATGCTCATTAATACCTCTTTTTTTTTGCTTTTTTTAAAACAACTAATTTTTTTTAATATTTTATGGAATCGAATTTTATATATGATGTGTTTTGGGTGTGATTTGGATACATATAACAAAACATGTGCTGCATGTTTTGTTATATGTATCCAAATCACACCCAAAACATCAGATTATATAAAAATTCCGCCCATAATTATTATTTTTTAGTTGTTTTAAAAAAAAAAAAAAAAATAAAATAAAATTAAAGGTTCGCATTTTAAGCACATCTGAGAGTCCCATATAATCCTTCTCCTATATATATATATATATATATATATATATATATATATATATATATATTAATATAAGTTTCATATATAGATATATATACATATATACATAAGTCGTGTGTATGTGTGTGAATATTTGGTTATTTGGTGACTACATTTTTGGGACACATTAATTGGCCACAAGGATAGTTAATGTGCCTTGACTAAATTACCTCCTTGGCCGAATTTAATTCCATTTGGTAGATAAAATTTTTGATTGGCGGAAACACATTTTGGCAATCTGTGTGTTGTGGTTTCATCCGAACCATTAAATTTAAATTCAATCAATCCTAACCATTGATTTCAATTTTTTTAAAAAAATTACCTTCCAGCCTCAAAAATCTATAAATAGAAGGTCTTTCTTTCATTTTCAATTTGCCAATTCACTTGAAAAGAAAAGCTTATTTCTCTCCTACATATTCTCTCTCTAAGGGGCTTTCTTTCTCTTCTTATCAAAGTTCTAATAATTTGAGAAGAGGAAATTGGTTTAAGCATATTGAGATAAGTTGTTGGATTTATTTTATTTAAATTATCTCTTGCTTATTTATATTTATAGATATATGAATATAAATTATTATACACAATTTATATATCTATATTTCATCTATTTATCAAATAAAAAATTGTACTTAGACGCCGAAAGTCTACAGAGATATTTCTCTACGGAGAGGAAATCAAACCGTATGATTCCTTATAGTACTAAGTAACTTTTTATTGATATTATTTATATAAATATTGTAAAATAGATATACACTTTTTTGGGAAATTGCATATTTAAATTTGATGTTGAAAATAAATATTCATGATTATATGTAGTCCTTCTAGGAATACATGTACAAGGACTTAGTGGTAGATCAAACTTGTTAGGTTGATCTGAGCTTAAATGTTTATCATTCTGTAAATGAATGTATTGAAGAAAAGATTAAAGTTGTTAGGTTGATCTATGTCTTGAAATGTAATAGATAGGGCTTCAACAGAATTATAGTCTGTTGAGCCAGTCAAGAGATTGCAGAAGCTAATGCAAAATCATAGAACATCGAGAAATCATAGTCTGTCTGCTTTGGAGGGCCTCTACCGTAATCGTAGAGTGGTCCAAACGCCTACCGAGTCAACTCAAGAATCGTAGTGTGCTCTCGAAAGCATAGAGTCTCGCAAATCAAGCAAGCAAAGATCATAGTCTACCAAGACTTAAGAGAAATTGTAGTGTTTTCATCTACCAAGATTTCGGTTCAAGCACTAATGTTGCAAAACACCACGATCATGATCGTAGTGTATCATCCGCTCACATCGTAAGCATCGAGCATTGTCCATTTGTTTAAGAATAAAAGTTAACAAATGTGGAATGGATTATAGATGTTGGGACTATCGGGAATCCCAATGACACAACACTCATCCTTAGTGTGACGCCCCCAAAATAGGTATACATCACCCATTCTGAGTCGCCAAATACATGGGACATAATTCAAATACAAACTTAATTTATACAACTGTTAAGTGTCGTGCAGAATACGACTGTAGACACTTGAAATTTTCTGCCCACCTGTCACTAATATTGCAGGAGTACAGATTTGTCTTTCAAGAGGGAACCCTGGAAGACAGTTCATATCTATTCCGAATACTACCGGAAGTTCAGCATCAACCCTAGGACACACACTGGGAGTAACAATTCCAAAGACCGATTAATCTTAAAGATAACCCCGAGGTATCCAGTCTCAGTCCCAATCATGGGAATAACTACCAACCTTGGTGATCACCCCAAGGAATGCAGTTCTGGCGATAACCCCAGAAATGCTTGTTTCAAATGCAACAAGCTTCAATCTCGGCGCTCACAACGGGATACCCAGTATCAACTTGGAGATAACACTGGGAGGACATGCACACCTCAGAGTTGACACTGAGGACCTTCAACACTTGCAACAGTCCAATCTCAGCAATAAACTTGAGCAACGTCTGCTTTATCAGCCCAAACCAGCGATAACTCCGGTGAGGGGCAAAGGCATCATCTCGCCACTCTAAAGCCACATCACGC
Source organism: Panax ginseng (assembly GCA_020205605.1). Taxonomy (NCBI): domain Eukaryota; kingdom Viridiplantae; phylum Streptophyta; class Magnoliopsida; order Apiales; family Araliaceae; genus Panax; species Panax ginseng. Next base: position 90,723,940 of record CM035143.1, read on the forward strand.
CATCTCAACATTTCATATACACCTTTCTATACCACGATGTCCCACAAGAATCAAGGAAAACCAATCTCGAGTGACTATTGTGCGGGGTAATGAATAGAATTTGAAGCTTGAAGACCGGAGGGCACCGTCCCATCTTCATGACTTCGTACAACCTCTAATCACATGTCATTGTACAACTCTCGACAACGGCGGTCCGAAATAGGTCCTACGTTGTGATGCCCCCAAAATAGGTATACAACACCCATTCTGAGTCGTCAAAATACATGGTACAGAAACAACTACAACTTTATTAATACAACATAAAAACTGTGAGTTTAAATACAAATATTGTCATCTAGACAATATCTACACTCAAATAAGTCCTCATTACAATTATTAATACACTATTTTTATAGAATAGTGAGGACTACTAGAACAACTTCTAGAACCAACATTCCACATCCCGACTAGTACTCGCTACATTCTCGCCTCCTGAGAAGAAAAATAGAACAACAAGGAAAAGGGTGAGCTCAACTAGCCCAGTAAAGAATATTATGACTAAGATAATGTACAACAAATTATCCTTAGTCTTCAACAGGGAAAAATCTGATAGAATACAATAGACAACAAGTTTTAGATCAACAATTGCAGCGGAAACAACAATTCATTAGAAGAGTTAAATAGAGAATAAAATCTAATATCTTCAATATATGAATTTTAAAGTCCATCGTCAATATTTTATCCCTGTAACATCAATCAACATATATCTGGAATCAAATATTCATCTTTGCACTACAGGCCAAAGATATTCATCAGTTGGTCATGTTCATCTAAACACCTGTTCATCTTTACACTACGGGCCAAAGATATTCATCAGAAATCATTAATCTTTGCACTACAAAGCCAAAGATATTCAATTATATCATCATTTAGGACTAGAGGATGATAAAAATATTTTACGTAAAACGAATCCAAAGAAACAAAAGAATAAATATTAAGGATTCGTATTTCAGCTATTCCATGTCCAAAAATACCTCATAAGTAATCATAGTGGAGTAAAATTCAAGAATGATCAAAACATGGATACAATCAAAGCTAGTATCCATAATAGATATTTTGGACGAAAAACAAAAATTTAATTTTTCTGTGAATAGTGTCGTATTCGTGAATAGTGCTGTCAGATATCGTGAATAAAGGTCGATACGTGAATAGTAACTCCGACACCAAAAGATAGAAATTTCACAAGAAAATCATCATGCTTCGTGAATAGTACTCGTGAATAGTAACTCATGAATAGCTACTCATGAATAGTAACCCCGACATAAAAAAGTTCCAAATTTAACAAAAAGTTCCAACCAATATTTCGGCATAATGATATTGAAGAAATAATATCACTTACGAAGAAAATAACATCCCTTACCTCGAAAAGAATAGTACTTACGGGCCGAACACCGAATATAGTCTTCAAGGAAACTTACAATCAGATAGCAACACTCAAAGTATTAAAATACTCACAAGAATACGCTCAATATATCGAGAGAGAAAGAGAGAGAAATCTTTAGTTTCTGGTGTGATTTTCAATTCTAACCTAAGCACCCTATTTATAGGAAAATGCTTAGAACACCAAAGCGTAAAATTTAATATAATATAATTATATTTACAAAATTGTCAAGCCCACCTCTTGAATCAATTCACCACCTTGTACATGTTTAATGCAAACCAACCAAGCAAAAAAAATTTTTTGTATTAAAAATAATTAAAACTTTCAAAAATCAATTATTTCGGAACTTCAAACTTTAATAATTCACAATAAATAGCCCTTTTATCAGAAAAATTCGAACCACATGTCCTTTCCATAGGAAATTTCATTCTCTACAACTTTACAGAAGAAAGTTTTTCCAAATTCCAAACAGAAATTGACCGAAATCCACAAACGGGCAATTTTACAATCTATAATCAAATTTAAGTCAAGAAATGGGGTCCACCTATACACAAAACATGTGTTAATCATTTAATGCAACAAAAATACTCTTCCTCCTCATATACTCATATATCCCACATTTATTGTAAAAATATTATCATTATTATATTATTATAATATAATAAAATATTATTTTACTAGGCCGTTCCCAGGAAAGAGGGGGCTTTCCAATAAGAATTTCTCCTTACTGGCGCGCAATTAGGTGACCAAACCTCTCCTTAGACAGAACTTTCTAGACATTGCCAATAATATTTTCTAATAATATTATTCAGATAATATGAATTATTGATTCGATAATGGAAAATACTATGTGTGACAATTATTGAAACAACAGTAATATAAAATATCAACACAACAATTATTGAATCAATAAAATAAAATACCGAATAAGAATTCATCAGTAACAATTATTGAGTAGTGTCTTCTTACGTAAGAATCAATAATTGGTGCAATACTGCAGTGCTATCTTGTCTGCAACAACGCCAGACATCGTGTTTTAACCACCGGTATTCCAATAGTGTTAATCGTGAATAACTACGCCAAGCTATTTATAAACAACTTATACTTGTCGCTTTCTTCATCCAATCACTTTCCGTTATGGGGCCCACACAAGACTCGCTACCATCAGCATTTAATATTCCCTAGACAAAGAAGAATATTCCACCACCAAACGAATATTCTCCGACAACAATGAGTATTTTATAACCACTTGCTTATTTGAAATATTTGCGCATTTTACCCATAACTAACCACATTAATCAAATCAACCCTTACTATTTCAAAATAATAAATAGAGAAAATTTAATTTTATTTATAATAAGTTGGGGTCTTACAACCTCCCCTCCTTATAAAATTTCGTCCTCAAAATTGACGTACGTACCCGGTGTTTCGAAAAGATGAGGATACCTCGCTTTCATTTCCGTTTCCAACTCCCAGGTCATTTCTTCAATAGCATGGTTTCTCCACAAAACTTTAACTTGTGGTATGACCTTCGTGCGTAGGACATGCTCCTTCCTATCCAAGATCTTGACAAGTAACTCTTCGTACGTTAAGTCTTCGGCTATCTCGTCTGGTTCTAACTCAATAATGTGGTTTGGGTCTTTCACATATTTACGTAGCACAGATATATGAAAAATATTATGAACACGAGACATACTTGGAGGTAACGCGAGTCTATAGGCCACATTTCCTACTCGGTCAAGAATCTGAAATAGACCAATAAATCGTGGATTGAGCTTTCCTCTCTTCCCAAATATTGTAACTCCTTTCCATGGAGCTACACGCAATAATACATGATCTCCAATACTAAATTCCACGTCCTTTCGATGAAGATCCGCATAACTCTTTTGTCGATCCTGTGCCATTTGTATACGTTGTCGAATCATTTGGATCTTCTCTGTAGTCATTCGTACCAACTCTGGTCCCAACAACGTTGCTTCTCCTACCTCATCGCAACATACTGGAGAGCGAAACTTTCGTCCATACAATGCTTCAAATGGAGCCACACCTATACTTGCCTGATAACTGTTGTTGTAGGAGAATTCCACCAATGGTAGGTACTTATCCCAACTCCCTTGGAAATTGAGGACACAAAGTCTTAATAGATCTTCAAGAGTTTGAATAGTCCTCTCTGATTGCCCGTCCGTTTGAGGATGGTATGTTGAACTGAACCGTAAATCCGTGCCCATAGCTTTTTGCAAGCTAACCCAACATCTTGAAGTAAATCTTGGGTCACGATCCGAAACTATTGATACTGGCATGCCATGCAACCTCACAATCTCATTCACGTATATACTAGCAAGACGTTCAAGGGAATAAGTCTCCCGTAGTGGTAAGAAATGGGCAGACTTGGTTAATCTATCAACAATAACCCAAATCGCATTTATGCCTTGAGAAACCGTGGGAAGACCCGTAACGAAATCCATGGTAATGTGTTCCCACTTTCATTTTGGAATCTCAAGTGGTTGCAATGGACCTTTTGGCACTTGATGCTCCGCCTTTACACGTTGACAAGTTAAACACTTCGAGATAAACTTTGCAATCTCTCTCTTAATATTATTCCACCAAAATGTATGTCGAAGATCACGATACATTTTGGTACTTCCAGGATGGATTGCAAATGGTGTATTGTGTGCCTCCATTATGATCTTGTACTTCAAATCAGAATCGTTAGGAACACAAAGTCTGGAGTGGACTCGAAGTATCCTTCTTCATCGATTCTTGCTTCTGGAATAGCACCTTCTTGCACTTTCTTCTTCATACGCATCAACTCTGGGTCTGTGTCTTGAGCAACTTTAACTTTATCGATTAAAGTTGGTTCTATGCGTATACTTGACATCATCGCACTCGTTCCTGCATATGATCTTCTACTCAACGCGTCAGCTACCACGTTCTTTTTTCCAGGATGGTATGGTCAGAACATGTGCCAAAATGAGTCTCCTCTTGAGTTCTTCGAAGCTCTTCCCACATTCCTTACTCCATTCGAATTTTGTATCTCTACGAGTCAGATGCGTTAATGGAATAGCGATTCGAGAATATCCTTCAACGAATCTCTGATAATAACCAACTAAGCCTAGAAAGCTACATATTTCGATTACCGACTTAGGTTGCTCTCAACTGTGACTCATATCCCAACCTTGGATAGCACGTCACAATGACACCTATCAGTTTACTATCGCATGAATATGGCATCCCCTACGGAGAGTCTGGCTTCGGTTTATTCCACAAAAGAAGTCACGAGGTAGAGGCTCGGTTATCAACTTCTATAGTTGGGTTTTTTTTAACTCCTAAAGTTCAATAGGAGCCATTCGATATGAGATTTTAGAAATGAGTTTTGTACCGGGTTCAAAGTCGATACAAAATTCAATATCATGCTCTAGGAGTAGGCCAGGAAATTTTTCAGGAAATACGTCAGGAAATTTACTAACAACAGAAATATCATTCAAATCTGACGTATTTTTGTTCAAGTCCATAACATAGCTAAGAAAGCTTGACATCCGTTTTTCAATAAACGAATGACTTTACGGCTTGATATGAAAGAGTTTGACTTCAATGGTTTGGTTGCTTGAATTCGAATAACAGGTTGTTTAGGAATATGAAAACTAACAACCTTACAAAAGCAATCAATTTGGAATGATGAGTAGTTAACCAATCAATCCCTACATCAAAAGCAAGTATCTTTAAAGAGATAAGATCAACAGGTAATGTGATGATGCCAACTTGGATCAAACAAGATTTATAAATAGTGGATGTAATAAAAGTTTCTCCTAACAGAGTCTCCACAGATAGGTCAAAGTCTAATTTTTCCAGAGTCAAGTTTAAACGTTGAGCACAAGCAGGAGAGATAAATGAATGGGTAGAACCGGTATCTAATATGATATAATCTTTGCAAGAATTTATAATTAACTAACCCATGCTAACTTCGTTCGGGTTCCTCGCATTCTGACCAGTCACGACAAATGCTTTTCTAGGAACCGTTGACTTTGACTTTTTTGGGACAGCCTTTTGAGTCACCATCCCCACTGGACTTGGTTTCGCTACAGTGCAATCTCGATCGATATGTCATTCCTTTCCAAAATTATAACATACCTTAAACTGTTGTGGACAGTTTGGGCTGATATGTCCTTCTTTTCCGCACTTATAGCATATGACCGGTGATCGTTCTTCTCCCTTGGAACCAGTTGCTGCTGGTGCTGATGTCTTCACATTGTCATTATTGAATCTCCTATTTTTAAAATCTCCCCCTGACTCGCTTCTTCTATTTTCATGGCCACGATTACCACCAGAGTCGTTACCGTTCTTGTCCGTATTTTTCTTTCTCCACTGGTTATTGTTGTTCTCGATGATCATCACCCAGTATGATCCTCGTTGTGGTCCCTCGGTTGACCAGTACTTCGTTATCTCGCTCTAATAATTGAGCCCCAATTAACAACATCCGAATAAAGAGAAAATTTATGAGAATGAGATATTGACGTATCTGGGGGTTTCAAACCTCTCAGAAACATCCGCGTCATACGTTCCTCATTCTCCACCAAATGAGGTGCAAACCTGGACAACTCTACAAACTTTGCCTCGTATTAGGACACCGTCATGTTATTATGCTCCAGTCTAATAAACTCTATCTCCTTCATATGATGAATATTTTCAGGAAAGTACTTGTCATTTAATAGTTTCTGTAATGTCTCCCAAGACATGCTGAGTGCGGCTGGATGTGTACGCTTCACAGACTCCCACCAGTAGTCTGCTTCGCCACGGAACATAAAGGTGGCGAATGGAACCTTCTGTTCCTCCGTGCATCCCAAGACATCGAATATCTTGGTAATTTGTTTAACCCACGTCTCTGCCTTGATCGGATCCGGCTTTCCAATAAATTCGTGGTCCCAACTTTTTGAATCGCTTGGTTGACAAACCGGTGAATTGCTATCATTTCCTCCTCAGATTTTGAACACGAGTCTCCTCGTCTGATTTTGCATGAACTATAAAAAGCTTCTAAACATCACATCGTTCATCATCTGCTCAGTGGTGTTGTTCACAGGAGAACATTACCAGCCTGTTGCACGTTCTCTTCGTTGGTGAGCACAGGTGTCTCCACGGTTTCATTTACTCCACTGTTAACATTCTCAATCGACATTCTCAAATACTGCCATAAAACAAGGGTTAATTTAACAAATTAACATATCACATAATACCCCTATATTATGACTGACCAACAAAAAAGCTTAGGTAGGACACACTAGCAAAGGATTTACTCATCTCTCCCCTCCTAGTTCTATTCCTCGATCTCCGCCAGAGATCATATCCCTAAGCTCTGATACCAACTGTGACGCCCCCAAAATTGGTATACAACACCCATTCTGAGTCATCAAAATACATGGTATAGAAATAACTACAACTTTATTAATACAACATAAAAAACTGTGAGTTTAAATACAAATATTATCATCTAGACAATATCCACACTCAAATAAGTCCTCATTACAATTATTAATACACTATTTTTACAGAATAGTAAGGACTACTAGAACCACTTCTAGAACCATCATTCCACACCCCGACTAGTACTCGTTACATTCTCGCCTCCTGAGAAGAAAAATGGAACAACAAGGAAAACGGTGAGCTCAACTAGCCCAGTAAAGAATATTATAACTAAGATAATGTACAACAAATTATCCTTAGTCTTCAACAGGGAAAAATCTGATAGAATACAATAGACAACAAGTTTTAGATCAACAACTGCAGCGAAAACAACAATTCATTAGAAGAGTTAAATAGAGAATAAAATCTACTATCTTCTATATATGAATTTAAAAGTCCATCGTCAATATTTTATCCTTGTAACATCAATCAACATATATCTGGAATCAAATATTCATCTTTGCACTACATGCCAAAGATATTCATCAGTTGGTCATGTTCATCTAAACACCTGTTCATCTTTACACTACGGGCCAAAGATATTCATCAGAAATCATTAATCTTTTGCACTACAAAAGCCAAAGATATTCAATTATATCATCATTTAGGACTGGAGGATGATGAAAAATATTTTACTGAAAAACGAATCTAGTGAAACAAAAGAATAAATATTAAGGATTCAGATTTCAAATTTATTCCATGTCCAAAAATACCTTATAAATAATCATAGTGGAGTAAAATTCAAGAATAATCAAAACATGGGTACAACAAAGCTAGTATCCATAATAGATATTTTGGACGAAAAGCGAAAATTTAATTTTCTGTGAATAGTGTCATATTCGTGAATAAGGTTTGATATCGTGAATAAAGGTCGATACGTGAATAGTAACTCCGACACTAAAAGATAGAAATTTCACAAGAAAATCATCATGCTTCGTGAATAGTACTCGTGAATAGTAACTCGTGAATAATAACTCATGAATAGTAACTCATGAATAGTAACCCCGACATGAAGAAGTTCCAAATTTGATAAAAATTTCCAACCAATATTTCGGCATAATGATATTGAAGAAATAATATCACCTACGAAGAAAATAACATCCCTTACCTCGAAAGAATAATACTTCTAACTGGAACACTGAATATAGTGCTGAAAAAAATTTACACCATATAGCAACACTCAAAGTATTAAAATACTCACAAGAATACACTCAATATATCGAGAGAGAAAGAGAGAGAAATCTTTAGTTTTTGGTGTAATTTTTAATTCTAACCTAAGCACCCTATTTATAGGAAAATGGTTAGAACACCAAAGCATAAAATTTAATATAATATAATTATATTTACAAAATTGTCAAGCCCACCTCTTGAATCTGAATTCAGCCACCTTGTACATGTTTAATGCAGCCCACCAAGCAAAAAAAATGATTTTGTAATTAAAAATAATTAAAACTTTCAAAAATCAATTATTTCGGAACTTCAATAATTCACAATAAATAGCCTTTTATCAGAAAAATTCGAACCACATGTCTATTCCATAGAAAATTTCATTCTCTACAACTTTGCAAAAGAAAGTTTTTCCAAATTCCAAATGTAAATTGACCAAATCCACAAACCAAGCGATTTTACGATCTATAATCAAATTTCAACAAGAAATGTGGTCCACCGACATAAAAAACATGTGTTAATCATTTAATGCAACAAAAAATACTCTTCCTCCTCATATACTCATATATCCCACATTTATTGTAAAAATATCATCAAGATTATATTATAATAATATAATAAAATATTATTTTATCAGAAAAGATAAAATATAAATTTTTAATAATTGTCACTTTAAAAATTTTCTCCATCTATATCCACATAAAATCAATATTTTTCTCATCATATAAATCAATAATTAATTATTCACAAATAATATTACGAGAATCACAAGATCGGGCAACCACTGTGCCGCTTCTTAGGAAAGAGGTGGCTTTCCAATAAGAATTTCTCCTTACTGGCGCGCAATTAGGTGACCAAACCTCTCCTTAGACAGAACTTTCTAGACATTGCCAATAATATTTTCTAATAATATTATTTAGATAATATGAATTATTGCTTCGATAATGGAAAATACCGTGTAGTGACAATTATTGAAACAACAAGAATATAAAATATCAACGCAAAGAATTATTGAATCAATAAAATAAAATACCGAATAAGAATTCACCGTAATAATTATTGAGTAGTGCCTTCTTACGTAAGAATCAATAATTGGTGCAATACTGCAGTTATCGCGTCAACAACGCATATTACTGTGTTTTAACCACCGGGTATTCCAACAGTGTTAACGGTAACAAGTACGCCATTATTTATAAACAACTTATACTTGTCGTTTTCTTCATCCAATCGCTTTCCGTTATGGGGCCCACACAAGGTTGCACCGTTGTACGAATATTCCCCGACAGCAAGAATATTCTACGACCAAACGAATATTCTCCGACAACAATGAGTATTTTATAATCACTTGCTTATTTGAAATATTTACGGATTTTACCCATAACTAACCACATTAATCAAATCAACCCTTACTATTTCAAAATAATAAATAGAGGAAATTTAATTTTATTTATAATAAGTTGGGGTCTTACATACGTATCTCAGTCGGATGCCCGGATTGCAATTCTGAAAGTTCGATCGGACATTGCATTAAGGTTTACGCGTCACGCATCTTGCATTTACGACCCGACTCAAGAAACACAGGGCAACCCACAAGATCCTCAGTACACATGCGGTGACCTTAGTACACTCTACGTCTCCCCCCTCTATAAATAGATGGCTTGGGGTGGCCAATTTAAGAGGAGAAAGAGCGAGGAAGCCCTGTCAAATTTGCTCCGTACTTGCAATATACTGAGTACTTTCCCATTTTATACACTTGTGAGCTCACATATAGCTACTTTTGTACTGGCGGGAGCCGAGTTTTATCTACTTTAAAGATATAGAAGCCTTCTTTGGCAATCCACTGTAAGCCTTCCTACACACTTTAAAGCCTTTCTCTTCATCTATGCACACACCCTTCTTCCTGTTGATAGTTGTGTTGCGTGCGTTTGCCTGGACTTCGGTCCATGGTTTTATTTTCAGTTTGTATATACATATATATATATATATATATATATATGGACTAGCATTATCGAGTTATGCCTCGATTGAGCCTAGACTTAGGTCTGGAGCGTTTACTGCTTTATATATATATATACTTATATATACTTATATATATGAACTGTGTGTCGAACTTTGTTCGATAAAGCCTGGATTTTACATCTGGAGCGTTTACTTGCTTATATATATATATATATATATATATATATATATATAGAACCGATAAGGTGAGGGCTTCCTTACTTTGTTAAAATGCGGACCTTTTTTTTTTTTTTTTTTTTTGGTTTTTTTAAAACAACTAAAAAAAAAATTTAATATTTTATGGGCGAATTTTTTCCATAATACTATGTTTTGGGGGTGATTTGGATACATATATCAAAAAATGGTGGTACAGTCTGCATAGACTGTACAGACCTATTTTGTTATACGTATCTAAATCACATCCAAAACACTGTATTATGAAAAAATTTCAATTCCATAAAATATTAAACTTTTTTTTTAGTTATTTTAAAAAAAACCAAAAACCAAAAAAAAGGTCCACATTTTAACAAAGTAAGGGAGCCCTATACAGAACCGAACCTTATATATATATATATATATATATATATATATATATATATATATATATATATATATATATATATTGAATCTATTGCTCGAACTACTTGATGAGCCCAGATTTTACATTCTGATGCGTTTATCGCTTTTATATATATATAGAGATTTTTTTCCCACGTGGAGTTCACTTCGTGGTGGTTGATCACTTTTACAGCTTTCTTTACGTTTCTTCCTGCCTAGAGTTTACTTCGTGGCAGTTGATAGCTTTTATAGGTTTATTTATATTTCGTCATGCCTGGAGTTTCCACTGTGACGGTTGATAGCTTTTACAGCTTTATTTATGTTTCGTCCGCCTGGAGTTTCCTTCGTGGCGGTTGATAGCTTTTACAGCTTTATTTACATTTTCTGATCCCCCATGAAGGTGCTTTGTGGTGGCTGATCATGTCTGTATATATATATTTACAACTTTTATATATATACCTGCTTACTGCTTTCATACAAATTATGATATCATGTGCGCCTAGGAATCGTGTGATCACAGATTCACTTTTATCGATCTAGATTCGGTTCCGTGATGGACATTTTCACCGTAGCGAGCGCCTTTGTAAATTATTCTCATGGTGGTCTCAATTTCCTCATATGGTTTTCATACCCACGAGGAAATCGGCATTATTTTGTACACTAGTTTCTTATAGATGCTTTGCATCACGAAAATAAAATCAATCAAATGGAAGTGTTAAAGGTCTCAATTACTATTGAGCATCAGGGTTTGAAAAACCTTTTTTATAAAGCATCATTGCTATATCTTGCTAAAAACTAAATTTTTACATAAATTCAAACCCTGTGTATATAGGTGCGAACGAGGCATCGCACTACTTCCAAATAACAGCACATTAACCCACACACATACACATTCAGATAATTGTTTCTTAAAAAGAGGCGGTCACCGTGGTAACACGGATGTCGAGGGGTGCCTAACACCTTCCCTCCGCATAATCAAGTCCCCGGACCCTAATGAATCTCGGTTTCACCAACTCGTTTAGCAATGTCACATCACTGGGTCAATATGCAAACCTTTTCTCGGTTGTGTTGGTACAACCATTTAAAAAACCAACTGGCGACTCTTAACAGTCCATCGTCGACATTATACATGTCGGACCTTTTTCACTTGTTTTTTCAAACAAATCTCACCTAAAATGAGAACACCAAAAAACAAGCAATGGAAAGGGACAATTAAAAATCCCGACGTCGACAGATGGCGACTATACTGGGGACACCAGTAAGAGGACTTAAGCCGCTATTACAATCTTTTCAGAACTGTTATCTACTTGTGTATGGATGTTGCATTTACATTTATGATGAATGTGTACGAATGGATTTACTTATTGCACTTAGTGCCTCGCACCATATCTGTTTTGTGATATTAGTTATTCGCACATGTCATCATTTCCATACGGTGAGACGCGATGTATGTGAATGTATGTTGTGTGGTCCCTCTACAAGAAGGCTATCCTGTCGGTGTTTGATTACTGGACTCGTAGGAAGACTAATTCCCGCGAGGCTCAGGAAAGGCACTACCCAAATTCGCTCCAGTTGAAAGACCAGATTAATTTCCCGTTGAGTAAATTACGATGATTTGGGAACCTTCATGCCAAAAAGCCGCGAGAGTAACCTAAGATAGGTCAGCCTCTGATAAACCCAAAATGGAGGAAAGTCTCTTCATGCTTTCTCATTTTAATTACTTGTAAACACAATTACTTGTAATTTCATTCCATATCAATCTCCATGTAATGAGAAATATGAAGAAATGTGTACACATACAAATTGACATGCTACGAATAGCTGACATCCATTTTGCAGGATAAAATTCCTAAAATAGACACATCACATAACATGTTATTATACACACATTCCCTAAAGACTAAACTATGCAAGTCTTTCGCAGGTAACCAATCGGACCTACTACCCGGTCAAAATCCAAAAAGGTCAGTAAGTTCTGCGATCAAATCATGTCGTCATCATCTAACCAAACCGACCTTAATCCAGTTTCTAGAAAATTAATTCACGGATTAAGCAAACAAATTCTGATTTGGTTGCTCATTAAAGAAATACACCACCTACTCATGGTCCAAAAATACCTGTACATGCTGAATCCTATACACAAGGGGGAAACTAGGTCATTACAATACCTGAACTGCAGTTGGATACGACCAATAAAACTAATGATGCCACCCATCTCATAGGATATCCAGACACCGGTGACATCAAAAAGGAAAGTCATCCAAATGGAAGAGACCCTTCGTGCTATCAAAGGAATTGGAACCAATTTGATCTTTGCATTTTCCCTGGTGTTCATTATCCAGAAAAGTTTAAGACTCCTGACTTTGAAAAATATGATGGGTTAGGAGATCCTTACACACATTTGAAAGTGTTTATTGGAGAACTTAGATCTTATGCAGAGGAAGAGAAGCTTAGAATGCAGCTGTTCCAGAAGAGTCTGACTGGAGAAGCCCGGTCATGGTATACCAGGCTAGATAATTCAAAGATCCATATCTGGGAAGAGCTAGTACATGCCTTCCTCACTCAATATAGCTTTCAGTCTCAGATGGCTCCTGACCGGTATCAAATTACCAAGATCAAGAAACAGTCTAATGAGTCTTTCAGAGAGTATGCTGAAAAGTGGAGACGCCTGGCTGCCCAAATTATTCCTTCCATGATAGAATCAGAGATGGTCATGACTTTCATAGACATACAAGAAGCTCCTTTCTATGAAAGAGTTTTAACCGGAATCGGTAAACCATTTTCTGAAATGGTCAAACATGGGGAGATGGCTGAGATGGGATTGAAGTCCCGAAAAATTTAAGACCTAGCTGCCCTTAAAGCTGTTGCTGATCACATCCAATCCAAATTTTATGGAAACAATCCCTGGAGAGTCTATAAAAGAAAGAGGAAGATGTTTCCCTGATACTACAGGGTCAAAAAGGCAATCAGAACATGCCTATTCAAAGGAGAAACTACACTCCCTTTCAAGCACAGTCTTCAAACCCTCCAATACCAAAAGGTGGAGAAGTCAAACGCCCTAGAGTGTTCACACCCTTAGGGGACACACTCGAGAATATTCTCACTTTTCTGACAACACAGAAGAAAATTACGCATCTTCTTCCACCAGCTAGCCCTAATGGATGGGGTTTCAATGCTGCTCGAAAATGTGCTTATCATGACGGGGGAACCTGGACATGATACTCAGGATTGTTGGGCCTTAAAACACAAGATCCAAGACCTGATAGACAACGGTGAGGTCGTGGTCACCAAACCAGATCAGCCTCACGTTCAAGACAACCCTCTTCCTCAACACAAAGAAGAAGAGGTCAACATGATCAATTGGAGCAATGGACAGAGTTCCAATTTCAACTATGAATCCTCCCAGACCCTCAAAGATGGTGTTGACAAATGGGATTATGCCAAGTTCCAGTTCGCAATGGAATGTAAGATGAAAGCTCTATGTAAGCAAATTGAGCAATTGGCAGAACTGGTGACTTATCTGATCAAGTGACACGCCAATTAGTCAGCCAGGAGCATGCTAGTCTCCTCCCTCTTGTCACAAATATACTCTCGTCACCTTCAGAAAATGAAATGCTGGAAGACAAAGTGATAAAGAGAGCGAATGCCAAAGCCCGTCGGGATTTTGCCAACAAAAGGGAATTCACATATCTGGGCCAACCTATGGAGGAAATCCTTCAGATGCTAATCAATGAAGGAAGGATCACTTCCCTTCTACCTCCAATCAATCCCCGTTCAAGACGGTACAATTCTGATGGAGTATGTCAATATCACTCCCATTCTCACGGTCACAACACAGAAGAATGATGGGCACTCCGCCACCTTATCCAAAATCTAATTGACAGTGGTGTCCTGCAACTAGCAGACGATGATACTGTGCTATGTGCAAGTGAGAATACATGTCCTACTAAGTGGAAGAGTTTGGTAGCAGTCATATCCACTGAGACTGATGGGACTAACAAATCACTCACAATACCAATAATTCAACTCAGGGGAAGCAACAATCCTTTGAAAGTGGCCGCTCCCGAGCCCATCAACTTGCCATGCAGAGCACAATATCTTATTGTTAGTTTACATAAAGTTCCATGGAATTATGGAGAAGGTGAAGGATCCACCTCACATACCACTGCTACAGTGTCAAAGGAAAATCCACTGTATCTTCCCTAACGGGTGATGAAGTCTACCATCAAATCAAAGGGGAAAATACCCATAGAGAAGATTGAAAAATTCCTCCGTACTATGGGTCATAACGAAGCCAAGGTGGTTTTAAGCTTAAAAGAAGCTCCACACCAAATATCAATTTTGGACATGGTCCTAACTTCCGAGGATCACCAAAAGATCTTGGTGATGGTTTTAGAAGAAGCCTATCTACCAACATCAGTTGATACAGAAAAATTTCAACACTTGGTTGATCACATTTTCAACAAAAATGTGATATCCTTCACTGATGATGACATACCACCCGAAGGGACCGGTCATTGCAAGCCGTTGCACACTGCGGTCTTGTCCTCCGGATACATGCTAGCTGGAGTCTTGATAGATGGAGGATCATCTCTAAATATCTGTCCATATGCTACCTTGGTGAAGATGAATATCAATCTCAACCGAATCCAGAGCAGCCATACAGTCATCAAAGCTTTTGATGGAGCCCGCCGGAATTCGGTCGGAGTAATTGAACTGCCAATCGAAATTGGTCTCCATACATTCTGCGCATCTTTCAACGTACTCAAGATAGATTCGGGATACAACCTGCTCTTGGGACGACCATGGATTCATATGACAGGGGCTACTCTCTCCACCCTTCATCAACAGTTGAAATATATTATCAACAATAGCCTAGTCATGGTCAACGCTGAACCAGAGTGTCCTCAACACGGGGACATGCCATTCATCAATGCCAATGTAGATGTTGAACCAGTCAGTTTTCATGCCTTAGAAGTAAGCAATACCCAATACCATGCTATTGGAACGCCATTTCCCGAACCCAAGGTTTCTGCCGAAGTAATGTCGGCTACTCAAGAAATGATGTCATTGGGTCATCAGCCGGGACAAAGGCTGGGTAAAGATCGCCAGGGTATCAAATACCCAATTCAATTAACTAAGCAAACTGGAACAGCTGGATTAGGCTATTCTGCCAGTTCTAGTCATAGGATTCCTCATAAGCATCAGCAGATTCCTTTAGCTTCAAGCATGCGGCGTTTATCTTCGCTTTCAAACTCTGAGTCCGCACAACCTCCTATAAAGGTGCCAGCTAGCTTAATGGCTATGTTATTTCCCAAGCTGGTACCGGTGAAGGAGAACGAAATTTTTGTTCCAGATCCCCGAGTGGAGGAAGAGAAACTAAGAATTAAGTAAGACGTCATCCGAATGATGTCGGGAATACGCATCATCGTTCATGATGAACATACAAACAGATACACCCCAGACGATGATTGTTCAGACGTAATGACCATCATTCGGGATAGGGAGGACGATGACAATCCCTCCATCGCTGCAGTCCACCCGGACTTTGCCCTTGCCAATTGGAGCAGCACTTCTTGCATTGGTCGACAAGGGTAAAATGGGTAGAAACTATTTTTGCCCTGTAGATATCATAACTGCTTACTTTTTCTATACAGTATTAGCAGTTGTTTTGCCAGTACATGCTAACACTTTGTATGATCAAACCTTTTCATATATATTAAGTGAAAGCATATTTTATTTCAGGACCCTAAATTTAGATGTGCCTGTACTTGCTGATACAGTGCCTCTTCTCCACAAGGATTGTACCTTTTATGTAGAGATGAATTCAGCCTTGGTGGAAGTACATGAGGACATTGAGGTGCCTCCAGAAATTCAAGAATGGGTCAAAGACAAACCTAAACCCAACCTTGACCAAACCACTTCCTTCAATCTCGAAACCTTAGAAAGCCCTAAGTTAATCTAGATCGGTTCAGACCTTACCCCAAACCAGCAGAATGACATGGTTATGCTACTAACCCAATTCCAAGATGTGTTTGCATGGTCTCACGAAGACATGGTGGGTTTGTCCACTGACATTGTCCTTCATCGCCTTCCCATTAAATAAGGATTTAAGCCAGTCCAGCAAAAGCTCAGGCGATTGAAATCTGAGTGGAGTTTAAAGGTGAAAGAAGAAATTGTGAAACAGTTTCAAGTTGGCATCATTATGGTGTTCACATATCCTGAGTGGATATCCAACATTGTTCCCGTACCTAAACCCGGAGGAAAGGTACGAGTCTGCGTGGATTTTCGGGACTTGAACAAAGTTTGCCTTAAAGATAGCTTTCACGTGCCATTTATCCACATTCTCATTGACAATACTGCGCAATACTACATGTACTCTTTTGCTGATTATTTTGCGGGGTACCATCAGATCATGGTTGCTGAGGAAGATCATGAGAAAACTGCTTTCATCACGCCTTGGGGAACCTTTTGCTATAGACGGTTGTCATTTAGCCTCATCAATGCCGGAGCCACCTATCAGCGAGCTATAATGGCTCTCTTCCATGACTTAATGCACAAAGAGATCGAGATTTATGTGGATGACATCATTGTCAAATCCCGGAAGGAGGAAGACCACTTAAACAATCTCAAAAAATTGTTCAACAGGTTGCGTAAGTACAACTTGAAGTTAAATACAGCCAAGTGCGCCTTTGGCGTTAAATCAAGCAAGTTGCTAGGATTTCTAGTCAGCCACAAAGGGATTGAGCTGGATCTTACCAAAATCTAGACCATCACGAAAATGCCCATTCCTTAGACAGAGAAGGAAATACGGGGATTTTTGGGAAGAATCAACTTCATTAGCAGGTTTATCTCTCAACTCACAGCAACCTGTGAGCCAATCTTCAAGCTATTAAGGAAGAACTCCTCCATGAAATGGAATGATGAGTGCCAAAATGTCTTCCTCATAATTAAAGAATAGCTAGTCAAAGCTCCCATTTTGGTACCACCCAGGGATGATGTTCCCCTATTCATGTACCTATCCATAAGTGACAACGCCATGGGCTGCATGCTAGGACAGAAGGACGATATAGGTCAAGAACGAGCTATCTATTACCTCAGCAAAAGATTCAGTAGCAGTGAACGCAAGTACACTCTGATCGAAAAGACGTGTTGTGCTTTAGCATGGTCACACAACACTACCTCCATGGTCACACAACCCATCTCATATCACGCGTGGATCCTCTCAAGTACGTGTTCAATAAACCCATGTTAAATTGCCGGCTGTCCAGATGGTAGTTGATCCTACAATAATTTGACATCGTCTATGCGACTCAAAAGTCCATTAAAGGTCAAGGAATTGCGGATCAACTGGCCATCGCACCCTTAGGGGATTTTAAACCCTTGCAGACATACTTCCCCGATGAAGGAGTAATGACAGTTCAACAACACCATCAATACGATACACGCCAATCATGGAAGATGTATTTTGATGGAGCTGTTAATATGGAAGGTTCTGGAGCAGGAGCAGTTCTAGTATCCAATACGGAGGAGCAGTATCCCGTCGTCGTCAAATTGCAGTTTGTCAGTACCAACAACACAACTGAGTATGAAGACTGTCTCATGGGGCTAAAACTTGTCCGTTCAATGGGCATCAGGCGGTTAATTGTCTTTGGAGATTCTGAGTTGGTAATCAGACAATCCACCATAATCTATCAAACCAAAGAGTTACACTTGCTGCCTTACCATCAGCAAGTTTTACAGATGGTTTTGGAGTTTGAAGAAATCTCCTTTCTACACGTTCCTCGTAATAGGAATGACTTTGCAGACGCATTAGCAACTTTGGCCTCCTTAATTCGTATATCAGACAAAGGACACTTGCCAAGCGTCATAATTTCCCTGCACAAGGCCCCAGCCTATGGGAATTACGTTGGAGAAGTATCGGATGAGCTACCTCCCATCCAGCATCCTTGGTATCAACCTATCAAGGAATACCTACGAGATGGATCTACACCCACTGAGGCAAGCCCGACTGAGAAAAGGCGGATCCATCGACTTGCTATGAAATTCTACCTGAGTGGAGATGCGCTCTATAAAAGAGATGCAAGATTAGGTCTCCTCAGATGTTTAGACAAAGATCAAGCCCAAAGGCTTATGGATGAAATCCATGGTGGAGTCTGTGGCCCCCACATGAGTGGCCCCCTCTTTGTCAAAAAAGTCCTCGTGACGAGGACATTATCGCTATCTCTCAAAGTCGATTGCAATGACCATGTCGGGGAGATGCTATCGATGCCCGCCTTCGTGGAATGCTATACACGCCTCCACGGAACTCCACAATATTAGTTCACCTTGCCCTTCTCAATGTGGGGAATGGACGTTATCGGGCCCATTGAGCCTAAATTCAGCAATGGACATCGATTTATCTTCACCATGATCGACTACTTCACCAAGTGGGTAGAAGCAGCCTCCTTCCCCAGGGTTACCAAAGAAGTCATCATTGCTTTCATAAGAAACAATGTCATTTGTCGATATGGACAACCAGAGGTGATTGTGTCAGGCAATTCTAAGAACCTCAACAACAAAATGATGGAGGAATTATGCAGTAAATTCCACATCAAACATCTTAACTCTGTCATCTATCATCCAAAGATGAATGGTGTTGTTGAAGCGGCTAACAAAAACATCAAGAAGATTATGCAAAAGATGTCCGCCAACCACAAAGATTGGCCTGACCTATTGCCTCTTACTCTGTTAGCCTACAGAACATCAATGCGCACTTCCATTGGGGCAACCCCCTACGCATTAACCTATAGGACGAAAATAGTGCTCCCCATAGAAGTAGAAATGGAATCCCTCAGAGTGTTAATAGATGCTCAGCTGGAGGAAGACCAATGGGTACAAGATAGGTATCACCAATTGTCTTTGATAGACGAAAGGTGAACCGCGACTATCTTCCATGGTCAGTTATATCAACAAAGGATCGCCAGATCCTACAACAAAAAAGTCCGGCTACGGCAGTTTAAACAACATGACTTGGTTTTGAAGAAGATCATTGACAACCAAGAGAAGTCTAAGGGAAAATTCGCTCCTAACTGGGAAGGCCCATTCGTTGTCAAGGAAGTATTGACAGGAGGTGCTCTCAGATTGCAAGAAATGGACGGTGATGAATTTCCACAACTCATTAACTCGGACGCTGTGAAACGGTACTATGTCTGAAGTGACCATCAAGCAAACATCCTGGTGTTGGATCATCAGATCACCAGTCATTCCGGTTCTTTAACCCTTTACCACATACAACTTTTCCACACTTTGCCCCTCAGGGAAACATACTTTTCAAGCCAGCAGCCTGGCTTCTCTGTGTTCTTATAACTTAGGTCATCCAACTTCGGATTGAACCTCTCGCGTTTGCAGTTTGGCTACCCATACATGAGATCAAACTTCTCATACCTGCAGTTTATCCTTGTGAGGGCCCAAAATTCGAGGTCCCGAATCACCGTGGATCCAGTTCTATCATTCTATAACTATTACTATTTTTGCGGAAGATATAAACATAAATTGTTTATACAATAACTTACACACTTTTCCCTAAGGTCGAGTAACCTTAACTTAATACACAATTCATAACTATCTAACATATAACATTATTATCACTACACTATTACAAAACTAATCGCGCAAATTAACTTTAGCTGGAACTGTCTTTAACCTTTCCTTGTATCCGACGTATTCGTCTTAATCTGCAATATTTTATCATGATATAGCAAGGGTGAGCATAAGGATTTCCCAGCAAGTTTAAGTTCAATAATATAACGATATATTATGATTGAAAGAATCTGAATAATAAGCTAGCTATAATTCAATAATATAATTGTGAACTAGCAGGAACAAATTTATGAGTGAACAAGTATTATACATGAACAAATATATCTGAACCAACTGTAATGAAGGTGATCAGCCTTTCATACCTGACTTATACATGCAATATGTACAGAGTACAATTCATGGCAACCAGCAATGATTAACCATAAGCTTATCCGAATGAAACAACTCTTAGTAGAGTTAAGTAAAAACAAACTTGCCTGAACCGTTGATTACCGCAACGCAATTTATAACGCTTTCTTCGAAGACCTAATATTAGTAATGTAGATCTCCAATATTAGAATAATATCATCATAATATAATACTATTATATATATAGACATAGATAGAATAACCTAAACACATAACACATAACCCTATCAGTCTACAACACACACAGGACTCGCTATCAGGTCAAACTATTTCAATATGAGTTGAACCCAACACAATTTTACCATCCAGACGGTCTAGTCAGACAAAATTTTGAGTTGAAGTTCAATTAAACTCTGCCTAAGACTTAACAATTATCTCAGATAATTTTATTAACAGTCAAAATATTTTTCGTAAGCTCGTAATAATTTTAAAATAATTATTACTATTTATCAAAAAATTTCAATCATTAACAATGTATTTATACTAATTAAATACCACATAATTCTTTTATCATTAATATTTATTTATTATCAAATATTAATGAAATACATGTCATAATATTATAATATTTTTATAATATTACAAAGTATTTTAATACTTTAAAATCACCTTTATATGATTTTTAAACCGTTAAATTCATTATCCTAGAATTACTATTAATATTAAAATATTAATATTTTCATGACAAAATAACAAAAGTTATATTTTATAACTTCAAATATTTTATATGATTTATAAAACATTAATCCTATTTTTCCTTAATTTATTTAATATATTTATTAAATAAACTAATTATCATTAATATCAATTAATTAATAAAATTCATCCTAAAATATTAAAAGTCACTTTGAAAATAACTTAAAATATTTTATTATAACATAATATTATTTTTCGTGATTTTTCATGTATTATAATTAAATAAATTAAATACCATTTATATTCCAAAAATATTAAATATTTATGAAATATACTCAAAATAATTAAAAAACTATTTTTTTAGAATTTAAAATAATTTTTTGAATTTTTTAGTATTTTTAATAATTAAAAATCATTTTATTCGATTTATTTAATTAAAAATATTAGTTTTCATAATTAAGTGTCGCTAAAGGTACCACAGGCTACAAAACTGTCGCTAATGGTGTTCTTGAGGTGTTCTTGAGCTGCCCAGAAAATGCATGTCAGTTAACAAGTTAGCAACTTTGACCACATTTTGATCTGTGATCCTAAGGGTTTCTGGGCTGCTTGATGTAATAAACATGTAGTATTAATGTATTACTACACTTACAAACATACATCATGCCTAAACCACATTAAATCAGTGTGTTATTAGCCTCCAAAATGTCTGACAACCCTGTTCTTCATTTCTGGGTTTTCCAAAAAATGAAGAACAGACGAAGGGCTATATTTAGATCATTGTAGCTTCCAGTATATGTATTATTTGTGTGCTATAATGGTTAGATCGTATAGAGAACATGTCAGGCTACAATTAAATATCATCAGATACGATCAACAACATCACATATGACATAACAAGCCTGGTCAAACTACTGACAAAAACTTTGCTCTTAAAGATTCTGGGTTTTCCAGAATCATCATCCGAGCAGTCGGTCAACGGTGGTTTGACCACTCCTAACTTTGATTCTGAGATATATCATGGTGATCTAATGACTTTAGTATGTAGACTACATGCCAGGCTACAACTTCAAAACGACAACTGGGCAAAAACATTAACATACAACAAGATCAAGGACGTTAAATATCTTGTCAGACCACTGAAAAAAATTCTGGGTTACCCAGATTGTGATTTTCGTGAACGGTCAATGCCTTTTGACTGCTTATATCTTTCGATCTACACATGATCTAGACTTGATTCAAGTTCCAGATCAAAGACCTTTTAACATACAACAAGTAGAAACTCTTAAAACACAAAAAAAGCTAACAAGACAGGATCTATGAGACCTGACATTGGACTGTCAGACATCATTTTTCTAGATTTCCAGATTTGAGAAATCTTTAAATTCGAGTATCAAAATGATATGGATCTAAGTTTTAGCAAGCCAGATCATCAAATGACACCCTCTAACACATATCTAAACAACAAACAACAATATTAACACAAAATTTAAAGGATTTCTAGAATTAGGGTTCTTATACATTTCTATGCTTTGATCCTTAATCTGACTTCTGATTCTGATCTTTATAAGTTATAAACTGATATAGGCTTTGTATCTCACTATCTATCACTCCCCATTCCCGAATTTAGAGAGAGAGGGTCTTGAAAGAAATGAAAAATAAAGTGGTCCATTCTCTCTCTTAATCTATTTATTTGCTACATATGCAATGAAATGGGTTGGCAAGTGGCTGATTGTTGCGGTTTGTAGCACAAGGCTAGGGCTAGGAGTGGTTCACCAACTCAATTTAGGGCTAGATCTACAAGCAACCAATTAAAGAATGTAATAAGGGCACTAATGTCATTTGTATTTTATATTTAATGGCATTTTTGTTAATTGGCCAAACCCTTAGGGTTTAGGGTTTGGGTTTAGAGTTTGGAAAATCCTTGGGGTTTAGAAAAATAAAATCTAGAATTTCTAAATTAGGTTTTCAAAATAGAAAATTAATATTTCTAAATTATAATTAGAATTTTCTAATTATATTAAAATTTCTTAATCATAATTTAAATCTTGCTAATTAGGATTAGTATTTTCTAATTAAAATCGCTAATTTAGCAATTAGGGTCAAAATCACGGATTAGGGTTTATAACCCAGAAATTAAGGTTTCTAATAGAAAAATAATTTTCTAATTTAGAAATTACATTTCGTAAGTAGATTAGGATTTTCCAATTACTTAACTTGAAAATTAGAATTAATATATCCTAATTAACATTAAAAGTATTTAATTTATAATTGGGTTTTCCTTAATTATAACTTAAGGTTTTAAATCCAGAAATTAGGGTTTGCTAAATAATTACGCTTTACCCTAATTAATATTATAATTAATTGCACTTGAGCATTATAATTCTCCGTTAAGTTCCCAGTTTAGGGTTTTAAATTTCCGAATTAGGGTTTTGGATTCTCGGAATCGAAATTGGGGTTTCTAGAACAGGTTTCTAGGGTTTCTTGTTAATCGTTAGGGTTTTCTAACCGAACGTTGACGTTCTTAATATAAAATTAGGGTTTGTTACAGATATCGTTTATCTGGTCAACCCTTGACCATTAACCACGTACTGTACAAGTATAATAACATTTACACAGAACATAATCACGTATACCCTTAATCTTGAATAATTCACCTAAATCCTTCACAGAATTTTTGAAATTTTCAAAATTCTTTCTTAAAAATATCAAACGCATACACTTATTTTATGTCTAGGTTCTAATGTAGAACCTTAAATCAATTAATAAAAATTTTAAAATTTTTCTAAATTCTCGGGTTGTCACAATCCTCAACTTAGGATCAAACTTTCTCCTCCCCGTAGTCTGACCTGTACATGGGATCACGCTTTTCAACTCGCCCTGAGGGGCGAACTACGCCGACCCGATCTCCTCTTCAATAGGAGTACGTAGGCAACCATGTTACATGGCCCGGTCGCAATAAAACAAAAAACAACAAAAACATTTCTACCCTTTTTCTCCTTACAAAAACAAAAACAAATTACTACACCATTCCTGCCACATACATCGTTGAACCTCTTACACCAGGTTCGAACTACGCAGACCCGATCTCCTCTTCAATAAGAGTACATAGGCAGCCATTTATGGTTCGGTCTCATCACCCCCTACCAAAACATAAAAACTTGTCAATTGGTACTGGGATCATCTTTCAATCCACTACATTTCATTGGCTTCAGACCAAAGGGATGGAATTACCTGAACTCCTCCCAAATAGGAGATTCGGCGACAATCTAAGCTGCGGTCATACCTTGAAGAGCAACACCAATCCATAAGAGATGGAATTAACTAGGCTCCTCCTGAATAGGGGTACTGGCAACCATCTGTGGTGCGGTCAATCTTAGAGAGGAAAGCCAAACTCCTCTCCATATTTCCATACAAAAACAAGTCCTAAGACACCAAAGATGGTAGGGATACATACAGATCAATGATCCATTCTGAACTATCTAGAGACAACTCAATGTCCATCCATCTAGGAGGAATTCAAAATACATCAAGATCACCAGCCCTGAAGAAGCAGGCAAATATCAAGCAAGCAACAGACATATCTAAAAGGGAAGTGAAAAAAATATATTTCCCTGCTATATATAATGTTGTTTGATATACATAATGTAAATCATGCAGACAAAATTGATATCTTTGATGCAGGCCGGAAAATACAAGCCCATCTACAACTCTGGATATATGCGAGCTAACAAGCCCAACATGGCATCCCTCTCAGAAGAAGGAGGCGAAGCTGTGGTCTCCTGTACGAGAGTATCCACACGACCCAACAGATCTGCAGCCATCTTCATGGTGATCATATGCTCATCAATATAAGTGCTCATCTCTGCGATCATGCCAGTGGTAAGGGACCTCACTGCAGTACTATCTGTAACGGTGACATCCCGAACAGATATGGCACTATCCCGCTCAACTATCACTGCATCTTTGGCTGATCTAGCCTCATCCCACTCAACAACAGCGGCATCTTTACGAGCTAATGCCTCATCTCTCTCTAATAGAGCTGCGTCTCTCCCATCAAGGGCAGTCAACATCAAGGCTCTAGCCTGGTCTCTCTCGAAAGTAATCAGATGAAGACTCTGCTCAAAGTACTGTGCCGAATACTAAATCACAACAGTACTAGTACTGGGATAATCTAAAGAAAATGCTGGCAACCCAGAAACTAGCTCCTCCTCGATGTAGGAATCGATGTCCTCCATAGGCTTTACATCATCTAAATCACTACTCAATAATGTGGATACTACCGTAGCCAGTTCAACCTCTGTATCCATCCATGTGGAATACTCTGTAGAACAACCCGGATGGCTCACAAAAAAAGCAGCTATGTCACGCTGATCCCAACAAGTATACACACGGGATCGGTCCTCTGCTGAAAGATAAGGAGAAGCGGAACGCTGACCCGATGCCCCCTCAAAAGGATGAAAGTCCTAAAACATGTCAAACTGCGACATCACAGCCAGCGGGTGGTAGGTAGTCATGCCCCTCAAGCCAGCCAGAGGGAGATAGTCCATGCCTGGAGCATGAGTAATAAAGCTATAAGGTGAGCTAAGCCCCGAGCACGGCAATATGCTAAACGGATCACTAATATCCGCCAGAAACATAGACCAAGCCAAAGCGTTCGTACACTCCGATGGCTGAAAGGAGTATGACATGGCTATATCATGGGTGAAACAATACCCATGCCGTCTAAAGGTGCCAATCGGTCTCAAATGTGACAAACTACACGTATAACATGACTGAGCTGCCCATGAACACTCCTGTCGGATAAGTACATCAGTATGTAGTTGACCTCAGAGTCTTTGCTATAATCATGGGAATGATGGTATGACCCTCCCTGAGAGCTCTCACTGCCATGATGACTCCAATGTCTATCTCATCCATGTACCGTGGCATATAGACATACGACAGCACACACAATATCAGTATATCCACTCTGGCTAGACGCCAATGATCCTCCGATGCGGTAAAATCCCCAGAATGCCGTGTATAACTATCCTCGAGCCAAATCATCAAAGCAGAAAATGTTTGGGATATAACATGGCGGAGGTAAGCTCATCCAAAGACCACTCTCACGCCTCAATCTAGTGAGGGTCATGAACCGTCGACTCATGTCCCCCCAAAGCCATATGCACACAAGGTCCGCCCGATGGCGATCATCAACCGTGCATACTCCTCCAGTGGGGAGTCAACTCCAGGTCCCAAATCGGAAAACATGCCTCTCCGATACCCAAAGCTCCAAAGATGCCATCCATAAATCTCTGTAGGAACCTAAAAACATCAACAAGGTCATAGTATCTTTGCAACAAATGATCTCTACGGTCACCCAATCGATGGTGACATGCTATCATACCACGATCACATACCGATGCCACCAATGATGGTGGGGTATGATCAATACTGACTAACTGTCAAGAAGACATCACATGCGACGTAGTGTCATAAGACCATCCAGGGGTCCATGCTAAATATCTCTGGACATACATTCATATGCATAACATAATACATGCATTGCAGATAATAGATGGCAATATGATATAGGGAATGAAAAAACTATGCATACATTCCTAAGTATATCAACATCTAATACATCATCTCTGTACAGCTACAAATATAGGGAAATGGGGCACAGACGCCCTACAACTAACAGGGGCCTATCAAAAGATATAGTGAGAATGGGGCACAACCACCCAATAGCTAACAGATGCCTATCAAAAGATATAATGAGAATACACATCAGAAGAAGACAATAGTGTCAATGTCTACATCATCAATCCTGTCCACCTGATGTAACTCCTCCTGAGTCACTAGATCTCTATCAACAGGGATGTCAGGCCTATATAGAGGAGGATCTGCGCCGGCAAAACCAAATGGGTCGTTTGAGGGGCCAACGCCTGAGTTGGAAGGATCAAACTAATCTGCCTCTGCCGGATCTCTGGCCAAATGCCGGATAAAGAAATGTGTCTGGTCTAGTCGTCGGGTCAAACTATCAATCTGTGTCACATGAGTCAAATCTCAGACATAGGCTATCCAATCTGTCATCATCACGGATCTTGGAACCATATCCCCCATGAACTAAGTGGCGCGAGACTGGGCTCCAATAGTACGAGGGAACCACCAACGCTGGAATATCTCCTGAGTGCAAGGACCCTCTGATAATGCAAAGCCGTCAACCCCCAACAATGGGATATCAGTGACGGGTGACTGCGATACAGGCCAATAACGCTTGGCAGGAGGCAAGATCGGTATACGAATCTCCCATGTGGTTCTCCTAAAAGCACGCTCTCCTAAATAGAGCTCCTATCCTCCATCTGTAAAGAGAGGAACTCTCCGGGTGGAAATCACATACTCGACGCCAGTTGGGTACCCATCCTCAAAATAGATGGCCAAATGTTCCCTAGAATAGGGAATCCATGTGATGATATCAGCTATCAACAACTCCAGCTGCAGACGACAATGAGTGAAACCCTCAGCTACAGGGACCTCCGTTAAAATGGAATGATGCCATCGTCGTCCTCGTGGATAGGTATCTAAACCTAACACACTTATAGGGCGCAAGCATGGGAGCCTCTCGTAGGCCCAAAATTGCCAACACAATGGCAAGACATATGCGGTCAGTAAACACTCTTAACCTATAAATGGGAAATAACAAGAGAAATACTCACCAACAGAAATGGATAGAATCCTACCCAAGCCTCAATCAAACCCTGTGAGTGCATATGCATGCCCCGGAGGAAATTGGCAAAGGTGTAGGAACCCCAATCATACTCTCCAATACGGTCCCCATGACGAGTGGCGCTGATCAAAGTGAACGACACCGTAGAAGAGTTATCTGCTATGAAGCAGCCTCTAATGATCATCAGGAATAATCGCCGAAGAATGCGATACTTGACTCTGACATCATCAGGCATGGGCTCACTCAAAAGCCCGCTCATAGCATCTACGCTCAAAGGACCTGCACGGACAGTCCTGCCCTTGAGCGCCTCCACCGCAACTCCTAACAAGGATCTGATGGCAATAGGGGTAATTGTAATAACCCGATATTTTCTATACAAATAAATTAGAAATTTTGCGTATAATTTTTTTTTTTATATTTTAAATATGGGGAATATGTGCCAAGATAATGTGTATATGTATTTATGTGATAAATAAAAATATGAATAGTTACAAATAATTTTATTTTAGAATTATTGATTATTATAAATTATATTCTTATCATAATTAATTTTATAGTAGAAATGTTTTATTAATTATTTTCCATGAATATATAATCATATATTATTTATATAATATATGAAATGATTTTTAGAATTATTATAATAATTATATTTTGATTTTTCAGTGCTATAAATATGTACTGTATATGTGGACCAATAAGGGTTGGTCAATTATGGTGTTATGTGACAAACCCTTGTATTACTGTGTGAAACCCTAATTACAAATTTTAGGAACTAAGTTTATTTTATTTTAAACCCTAAATGAAAGCTTCGTAACCTAATTATACATTAGGTGAGACAATTAAATAACCTAAGGGTTATGGTAATAAAGAAAGGTTAGTATTTAATATGTATACTAACTTATGTGGATAATCTTGTTATTTCAAGTGACTAATAATTTTAAACCTATTTCTAGTAAACCTAATTAGGTTATGAGCTAAAGTCACATGTATAAGTAATTAAATTTCATAAGATTGGGAATGGAAACTCTGAATAAACAATTTGGGTAGCATATATTAAAATTGTTAGACTATATTTATTACATGGCCCAAAACAATTAAGGGATAAGCCCAAAAGAAATAAAATACAAGCCCAAACTTAGTCCACTTAATTAAGGGCATTTTAGATCTTTGATTTATCTAATTTATGCATTAAAATAAAAGCTAAATGAAGGAATTAGTGGTCATTTATATAGTTGGCCCTATTAGGCCTTTTAAGGCAACTAATTAAGCTAAACAATGTCCATAATTAGTAACTCTTACACACAAGTACATGGTTGTCAAGCTCTCATTGGTTGCAAATCTATTAAGCACCTCTAATCACATTATTAGGCTCATTTGGAAGAGATAAGGTTAAGCCTTTTATCCAAGAGACAATAAAAGTATGGAGGATAATAGTTAATCACCCCATTCATTTGCTAGATCATTTTGCATTTCTCTCATTCTTCTTCTTCTAATTTTTCTCCCAAGCTAGCAACTTCTAGAAAGAGAAGGAGAGAGAGGTTCAGCCATATATAGAGAGAGAGGAGTGCTAGTTTGTTCATGCATCCTAAGTTAATCACTTACTTTGGTAGATCAAGGAAGGTTGCCATTAAATCAAGGTATAACCTAACCTTCATCTTCTTCTTCTACTTTGTTTTATAGCTTGAGTTTTGTTGGGGTTATGAACAAATACTCAAGATACCCTAGTCCTACATATCATCATATATGGAACTAATTATCTTGAGTGTTAGATCAAAGGCTTAGAGGAAGAATATGAGCATATGTTCTCCAAGGGTGAAAACTCTTGTTTTCTTCCACTAAATCTTGTGTAACTCAAGTTTTCTAACTTAGATTTGTGATCCGTCGAAGGGGGGGGGGGGGGGGTGCTAGATACATGAGTTATCTAGTAAACCCAAGTGATAGAACATAAATCTAGCAAGTTTTAAAACCTTTGGGGCTGATTTCCTCAAAACAGCCCACTTGGAATATTAAGGGTTCAAAAACCCTAAAATAGCTTTTGTCCCATTTTTCTTGGGACTGTTTCGGACAGTTTCATGTCTCTTAAACATCTGGGAAAATTCACAAAGGTACCTTGAGAAGTTATCTACATGTAGGTAAAAGAACGGACACGTTTCGAGTTATAGATTGTGCGTAATGACTATTTCCGTAAAGGACTCCTAAATATTTACCTTCGAATATCTCACTGTGTATACACTGGAAAATTACGAAATATTTACACTAGGTTCATATATGTTAGGAAAGAAGACCCTGAAAATTTCAGATTTTGCTGAGCAAAACTCAATTTATGAAAAATGAAGCAAGATCCGAGTGTTTTGGGAACTTTAAAAATAGTAAATCATTTTCTAAAATTCCAGTAAAATTTGGGGATCATTATTGGGTCATATACTGTCTAAATACAAAAGATGAGAATTGTTTGAATCAGTTTACTATTTTTCCTAAAAATAATTAAGTTATGAATAAAAGGAAATAAATAGTTAAATGATGTCTTTAATAAGAAAAATGTGATTTTAATGCTTGAATACTCCTAATATATAGTATTATGACTATTTTAGGGTATTTTGATAATTTATAATTAAAAATATTATTTATGACCTTTTATGGATATTAAATAAATGGTTTTATAAAGGGTGAACAATTAAAATAAATTGTTTATTGATCTAATAAATTATTAAAATGTTATTATGATATTAATAATATTAGAATATGATATTGTTAAGTAAATAAAATATTAAGATTAAAACTTTATTAAAATATTATTAAATGGTTAATCATGTTTGATTTAAAATATTAATAAATGATTAATAATATTAGATTAAAATATTAGTCTTAGATTAAAATATTATTAAAAGATTAATAATATTAAATTAAAGTATTCTTGGACGATTAAAATATTATTAAGCAAATAATAATATTTGAGATTAAATAATATGTTATTAAAAATGTAATAATATTAGTAAATAAATAAAATATTATTAAATGATTAACAATATTAGTAAATGAATAAAATATTAATACTATTGGTAAATGAATAAAAGTATTATAAGTAAGATATTATTAAAGTAATAATATTAACGCATGATTAAAATATTATTAAGAGGATTAATAATATTAGTAAAGTATTAAAATATTATTAAGATGTTAATAATATTAGTAGCGAATAAAAGTATTATTAGCGAACTAACAATACTAAGAGGTGAATTAAATAAAATCAAGATTAATAATATTAGTAAATGAATAAAATATTAATACTATTGGTAAATGAATAAAAGTATTATTAATAGTTTAATAATAATTAAATGATAATAGAATTATTTGATATTTAAATCATTTAATAATGATTTCGGTGTTGGAAAATTCATGATAAATTAATAAATGTTTATTAAGTCATTTAAAATAATATGACTGATACTTACGGATATTGAACGTTGGAATAGAGTCTTAGACTCGAT
This sequence comes from Panax ginseng, assembly GCA_020205605.1. NCBI lineage: Eukaryota > Viridiplantae > Streptophyta > Magnoliopsida > Apiales > Araliaceae > Panax > Panax ginseng. The sequence goes on from CM035143.1 coordinate 90,755,363, forward strand.
AATTACCCGATAAAGCTGTCGGTACATCGACATATTTCAGAAATTGATCTAGACTTAGATATTTTGACTGTATTAATGTTTGTTTGTGATGCAATGACTGTTGAACATGTGTGATAATGCGATTAGATTATGTGCTGACTATGAAATGCAGTACTATATGTTATAGTATATTGTTCTAATCGAATGAATGATCTGATTAATGATAGGTCGTGATATAAAAGATTAAACTAAGTTGCGTATTTTAAGCAGCACATCAGGCAAGTATCCTACCTTTGCATTTTCTTTATGCAATGGACATGAGTAAGAATGTTTTAGAATTATATTATTACTGTACAGATTATTAACCTTATATTATATACGCTCATTGATTATCAATATGTTAGTATATGGTAATTCTGATATATATTCTGTTGGATAATTTCTATAAATGATTATACAAGTGTCCCCACTTGGATAATCATTGCATTTAACCACATGTTGATACACATTTGTTAATTACCCGTATACATATATGTTGAATTATGGATTATTGTTGAACAAGATAAAACCTTATTATTATCCAACCGAATTGCTTTGGTTTGGAACCCCGACAAGTATGAACATCCCTTACACGGGAAAACTTTTATGCGCCCAAGGCGGATAGAGTGAACGATCCTATCGTTCTTGCATGCAGTGTTGATCAATACAGGGTACAACGGGCTGATCACCCCCGTGCCCGTAAGTTATGACGGTTTATAGATGAAGTTCTGTTTAACCTTTTCGAAAATGAAAACAATGTTCATAGTATGTCTCCTTAACCCTATTTATAGTCAGTACGTAGTTTTAAAAATTTGAAAGAGGGTTGTTGTGTTATTATTATCGGTTCAGATTACTTCACAACTATTGATTTGTTGTACAAGAGTATTATAAAGAAAACATTTAAATTCTTTCAGCTTATATATATATAATTGTTATTACTTGCTGGGCACTCAAATGCTCATCCTTGCTTAATTTAAATGTTTTCAGCTAAGTGTGAGCAATCTGAAGGCTCTGCTAGAAACAAGGGAAAGGGAAAGGTTGCTGAATGATTTCAATGTTATCTTATGTAATAGTTTGATATTATTAAGACAATGTTATATATTTATTATCATGTACTGTAAGGAATGATTAAAGGTCACGTACTTGGGAGCTAGACTTTGATAGTTATGTAAATTAAGTTTAATATTTATATTATTGTTATTAGTATTAGTATTATTCCGCTCATAGAAATGGTATCGTGAAGCACTGAATTCGGGTTTCAAGTACCTGAATTTGGGGGCTTTATAGTAATATTTTCCATGCAAGGCACTGGCTCCCCTCCAAACTCCATACATGTGATAAACCGCCAATCCATCAGCGTCATCATCACCTTACAGTCCAACAGATGGAGTAACTGAGTCTGATGAAACCATCGCTCAGACAATGCCCTGAGGTAACCCCAGGGATAACGACGGGGAAGGATGGAGAAGAATGCCCCGAATCCCCAATCATGCACTACCGCTCTATAGTCGGGATGAAGAGCCTGATACATGGAGTGTATGCTAAACCAATTCCCTCGAGGCTGTGTAAAGCCGAGAACCTGCATGAAATGCAGATCAACATCAGAATCCTTTACTCTTCGTCAATAGGAAAGAAGGAAGATCAAGATATAACATCATACATCGTTAGTATGCAAATACATCGAGGGATGTCGACTCAAGTCACCCAGAAGCTCTGGGTTTGCCACCTGAATATTCGGGAGGTCCCTACGGGGAACATGTGCAGCAGAAGCGGGATCCTCAATCAAAATGTCCTCATCCTCATCCTCGATGTCCGGCACATCAGCCCGGACTGGACGTATCACTGCCTCCACCAATCGACGAGGCTGTCTAACAGAACGGGGTCGAGGCACTTCAAGAGCCCTCCTCTGTATACCAAAAGTGGTCCTACGAGAACTACTCGGCTTATCCAGATCCATAATATCTGGACAACAAGTCTCCAAATCACCTCAGAAAGGGTGTGGTATTTCCTTACCTGGAGCTTATCAAAATGCATTTTATGACTACATGCATGCATGCATTACTTTAACATACATCTATAGTAGAGTTAAAAATGCATGACTAATTCAATGCCTGCATTTTGAAAAATTTTTCCATAGTCCCTTTGAAAATAGGACTATCCACATGCACATAGGCATGACTAGGTGGCCATTCAGTAGCACACCTGCCCCAAAGTCCTATACATAATATATGTATTAAAAATCAAAATCATCAATGCATAAGGTTAACCTCAATATCAGGAGTACTTTGCCTTTTTACCTTTTGCTCATTGGACCTCAAATAGGACAAAAATAGCAGAAAAATGTGCCAATTTGACTGTCTCAAAAGTTAAATTTATTCACATCATTATGTTCAGCATGGTTTAATACTAACGTTTACTATGTTGAATATTTTTTATCAAGTCATTTGAGCATGCATAATCACTACTATGTGTTTAGATGCATTTCATGCGATAATTCATTTTCCAACGGATAAAAATCGGAAAAAAATACATGCATATCGTTACTGTGATAGTCTTGAAACACTTGTACGCGGTGATGAAATTTGCGTAAAATCGCCTCAACTCAAAGAGATCTAAAGGAGAGCTCGGATTTTTCTTCACGACACAAGTTGAAAGTGACTTGTGAGACCAACTTGCAGGATATTAATATCCACGGTTGGCCGCAGGTCCATCTGCGGCTAAAGCAGGTGTACCTGCGGCACCCTTATATGGGCCCCACCCCTCTGGCTCGGTCCAGTTCGAGTTGCAAAGGAGTTTTTGCGGACTAAAACGGTCAAATCGGGAATAAAAATGCTACACGATTGAGCAAAACAGCCTGCAATCCTGGTCTTCTCAGATTGAACTTTGAGTCTGTACATCACTCATTGGTTGTGACGCCCCCAAAATAGGTATACATCACCTATTCTGAGTCGCCAAATACATGATACAGAATACAAATACAATCTTCAATATACAACAAGAGAGATGTGAGTTTTATTACAAATATTGTCTTCTAGACAATATCCACTCTCACAATAAGTCCTCATTATATTTATTGTCACACTATTTTAACGAATAGTGAGGACTACTAGCTAATACTATCATCCGCACCATCACTCCGCTTCCCCGACTAAGTCCCAACTACGCTCTCATTTTCACAAGAGAACGGTGAAAGAAAGGGTGAGCTCAACTAGCCCAAAGAAGAAATATTATGACTAAGATAATGAAGAATAAATTATCATTAGCCTTCAACAAAGTTATTAAACCGATAAAATATAACAAACATCAAGTTTAACTACAATGAACAAGCAATCCATTAGAAGAGTCAAGTAGAGAATAAAATCTACTATCTTCTATGATTTAAAAGGTTTTTCATGACTTTTATCGCCGAGACTCACAATAAATAATCCACATCATCGAATCACCCCTCGCACTACTGACCAAGGATATTCTTTAGTATCACGACCACAATTATCCATGTACTACGGGCCAAGAATATTTGTGTATTCATTAATGGTCATGATCATGCCAACAATCGTCCATCAATGCACTGCACGGGCCAATGAGGACTTTTACCACATCATTTGTAACATTACGGTCATGATTACAATCGACTAATCCTCGGTCATAATCATACCAAGTCCATCTATGCACTACATGCACCATAGATGACTTTCAAAAAAATATAAACATGAGGATGATGACAATGATATAAGAATACAATAAAACAAGTTCAAGAATTAATTTATCCAGAACTAATAATGTCCAAATTGTCAACATGATCTTTGCTTTGTAGAGTAAAATTCAAGAATGCTCGTAAGAATATTTCCATGAAAAGATCTTTGGATGAAGCGCAAATATCAAGGATATTCCACTAATTTCATGGAGTATAGAAGTCAAAACTTTAACCAACTGAGTATAATAAAGAATGGAATAACAAAAGAAATCACCATTGTGACGCCCCCAAAATCGGTATACGTCACCTATTCTGAGTCGCCAAATACATAGTACAGAATACAAATACAATCTTAAATATACAACATGAGCTGTGAGTTTGAATACAAATATTGTTTACTAGAGAGTATACAAACTCAAAAGGAGTCCTCATTACTATTATTATTACACTATTTCACAGAATTATGAGGACTACTAATGCACCATCTAGGACCATCACTCTGTTCCCCGACTAGTCCTAGCTACGTTCTCATTTTCTGAAGAGAACAATGAAAGCAAAAGGGTGAGCTCAACTAGCCCAGTAAGAAATATTATGACTAAGATAATGCAGAATAAATTATCATTAGCCTTCAACAGTGTTAAACTGATAAAATATAACAAACATCAAGTTTAACTGCAACGGAACAAGCAATCCATTAGAAAAGTCACGTAGAGAATAAAATCTACTATCTTCTATGATTTAAAAGGTTTTTATCAACTTAATTGCTGAGACTCAGCTTAATAAATAATCCACATCATTAAATCATCCCTGCACTACAGGCCAAGGATATTCTTTAGTATCACGACCACGAATAATCCATGCTCTACGGCGAAAGATAAACGTGTTTTCATCAACAATCCTGATCATGCCATAAAATAATTCATCTTTGCTCCCTTGGCCGAAGAGAATCCATAGCCATAATCATACCAAAAACTGTCCATCAATGCACTACGGGCCAATGAGGACTTTTTCCACATCATTTGTAACATTACAGTCATGATTATACCGAATAATCCCTGGTCATAATCATACCAAGTTAATCTATGCACTACAGGCCACAAATGACTTTCAACATAATATAAACATGAGGATGATGACAATGACATAATAATTCAATAAAACAAGTTCAAGAATTAATTTATCTAGGAACCAATAATGTCCAAATTGTTAACATGATACTTCTTTGTAGAGTAAAATTCAAGAATGCTCAGAAGAATATTTACATGAAAAGATACTGGATGAAGCACAAATATCAACGATATTCTACTAATTTCATGGAGTATAGAAGTCAAAATTTTAACCAACTGAGTATAATAAAGAATGGAATAACAAAAGAAATCATCAGGCATGCGATAGACCAAGCATGCATGCGAAGTTATTCTAACGTAATAATAAATAACGAAACCAGTCCAAATAAAAATGCATGCAGACGTGATATTCCAACATGTATAATAAATAATGGAACCAAATGCGTAAAAGCACGTATATGATGTTCCAATAGAATGATAAATAATGGAACCAGTCCGTCAGAAAACTGCACGATGTGATGTTCCAAAGAGAATAATAAAGAATGGAATAACAAAAGAATTTCACCAAGTATAGGGTAGTCCGTGTATACAGGTTATGCCAACAGAATAATAAAGAATGGAATAACAGAAGTTCTCTTTATGAAAACAAAAGAAATAATACCCCTTACTTTAGAAGAAACTGGATATAGAAGTAGTGAAGTAGTAGAATACTTTTCTTCTTTCTCTCTAAAATTTCTCTCTATAATAATTGCTCTAAAGCTTTTGTGAATTGGTGAGAAATTAAGGAAGAATGAGCTTCTATTAATAGGAAAATATAGTTTCGATAATTGCACGTTTTGGGGCTCAAAATATTACAATTATAATACCTTCCTCTTTTCTTCATTTTAATTTAGTCCTGCAAGTATTATCAAACTTGCACCACCTCCCCTAATAGTAAATAATGTGAATCAATAGTAAATCACGTGACTCAATAGTTCTAATCATGTGATAAAAATAATTACAGTATAGTACCTCCATCTATACCTCCATTTTTAACTTAGTCATTCAAGTATTATCAATCTTGCACCACCACCCCTAATAGTATAAGAATGTGAATCAATAGTACCCCGTGAATAGTAACTCGTGAATAGTAACTCGTGAATAGTACTCTGACACGAAAAGTCCTCCCAATACCCGAGTGAACAATATAACCTCCAAACATCAATTATTATCGAAATAAATGTCAATTTCACTAACACTAATAATCCCAATACAATGGAATGTACCAATTTCATCTTTAATCAACACAACTTATTCATCATTAATATTATAACTCACAATAGTTAACAACCAATTCGCTCCCGGAAAGAGGGGCTTTCCGATAAGGATTACTCCTTATTGGCGCAATTAGGTGACCAAACCTCTCCTCGATGTAACTTCTAGACATTGTCAATATTGCAAATAATAATATAAATAACTTTGTCGTCTCAATTATTGATTTAATAATAATAATAATTATGCAGATGATACTGTGACAATAATTGAATCAATAATATAAGAGATATGATGCAACAATTACTGTAGCAATAATTGAGTATAACTGAGTGACTTCTCACGTAAGCATCAATAATCAATACCGTGTGCTACTATGCAACCACGCCAGACATCGTACTTTTAACACCGGGTGTTTCAACAGTTAACGGTAAAACTTCTGCCGTTATTTTCATATAGTATTTTTGTCATTTTCTCAATCCGACAATAATTCCGTTGTGGGGTCCACCAATGATTTTACCGACAAAAAGAATATTCCCCGACCAATCGAATAATATATAACAACTTGCGTACTTTGCAAAATTTATAAATATTACCCACAACTATAACATTATATCAAATCCACACCATAATATTTAAAAAATTACTTCGAGAAAATTAAATGTTTATTCATAAAATCTGGGGTCTCACAATCTCCCCTCTTTATGAAATTTTGCCCTCGAAATTTACGTACGTACCTGGTATGCCGAACACATGAGGATACCTTGACCTCACTTAAAATTCTAACCCTTGAGGTATAACCTTCGAGTGTCGAATATAATCCTTCTTTTCCAAGATTTTAACACGTATCTCCTCATACGTTAAATCATCCGCTATCTCGTCCGGTTCTAAATTAATAATGTGGTTCGGGTCATCCCCATATTTACGTAACATCGATACGTTAAAAACGTTATGAACACGCGACATACTTGATGGTAAAACGAGTCTATAAGCCACAGTTCCTACTTTATCGAGGATTTTAAATGGGCCAATTAAATCGAGGGTTGAGATTTCTTCTCTTCATCGATTCTTGCTTCTAGAATAACGCCCTCTTGAACCTTCTTAATTCTTCACATTCATCAGCTCCAAGTGTGTAGCTTGAGAGACTTTAACTTTATCGATTAAAATCGATTCTACTCGTATATTCGTTATCTTCACGGGGGTTCGTATATTCGCACTTGTAAACGCATACGATCTTCTACTCAACGTGTCAGCTACCACGTTCGCTTTTCCACGATGGTATGATATGATCGTAATCTTCAACAACTCGAGCCAACGTCTTTGGCACATGTTACGTTCGTTTTAGGTGAAGAAAATATTTGAGGGTTTAAGAAATGAGTTTTGTACTGGGGTTAATACAAAATTCGATTTCACGCTCTAGGGTAGGCTAAGAAGTCTTCAAGAATACGTCAGAAAATTTATTAACAATAGAAATATCATTCAAAACTGTGACTCTCATCCAAGACTTGGATAGTACGTCATATTGATACCTATCAACTTGACATCGTCATTCACGACATCGCCTACAGAAAGTCTGGCTTCGGTGCATTCCACACAAGAAAGTCAACAACGAAAGGACCAGGGCTCTTTACTTATGGCTTGATATGACAATGATTGGCTTTAGTGGTTTGGTTGCTTGAATTCGCATAACAGATTGGTTAGGAATATGAAAGATAACAACCTTACGAAAAGAATGATGAGTAGTTAACCAATCGTTTCCAAAAATCACATCGAAGGCAAGTATTTTCAAAGAGATAAGATCGACAGGTAACGTGAAAGTGTTGATTTGAACAAGATTTATAAATAATGGAGGTAACGAAGGTTTCTCCCAACTTAGTTTAAACAGATATATCAAAGTCTAACTCTCCGGAGTTAACTTCAAACATTGAACACAACTAGGTGAAATAAAAGAGTGGGTAGAATCGGTATCTAATAAGGCATAGACTTCGCAAGAATTTATAATTAACTAACCCGTGCTAACTTCGGTCGGGTTAGTCGCTTTTTGAGATGTCACGAAAAACGCTCTCCCTAAAACCACCGACTTTGTTTTGTCCATATCCGCCTTTGGTGCCACCGTTCCAGCTGGACTTGACTTCACTATACGATAAAATTGAGCTAAATGACCTTCTCTTCTTGAAATTTCCATTTCTATTATCTTGGCCATGATTACCACCGAAGTGGTTACCATTCTTGGCATGATAATTTCCCCCATGATGGTTATCATTATTCTGATGGTCGTTGTCACCGGTATGATTATTATCGTGTTGTTGCTCGTTACCTTTTGGTTGTGCTGACTCATTATCGTGCTCCAATAACTGAGCCCTATTCACAACATCTAAATATAAACAAAGTTTGTGAGAAATAAGGTATTGACGTATATCGGGTTTTAAACCTCTTAGAAACATTCGCGTCATTAGCTCCTCATTATCGACCAAATGGGATGCAAACCGGGATAACTCGGCAAACTTAGCCTCGTACTGCGACATGGTTATATTGTTTTGCTCCATTGCACATCTAAAAAATTTTAGATGTCATTATCAAATACTGTCACAAAACAAGGGTTAATTAAATAAATTAACATATCACATATCATCCCTATACTTTGACCGACCGATTAAATACCAAATAAACTTAGGTAGGTCATACTAGCGAAGGAATTCCCCGTCTCTCCCCTCCTAGTTCTTGTCTCACATCTCAGCCAGGGATCATATCCCTAAGCTTTGATACCAACTATGATGGCCCCAAAATCAGTATACGTCACCTATTCTGAGTCGCCAAATTAATGGTACAGAATACAAATACCATCTTAAATATACAACATGAGCTGTGAGTTTGAATACAAATATTGTTTACTAGAGAGTATACAAACTCAAAAGGAGTCCTCATTACTATTATTATTACATTATTTCACAGAATAATGAGGACTACTAATGCACCATCTAGGACCATCACTCTGTTCCCCGACTAGTCCCAGCTACATTCTCATTTTCTGAAGAGAACAATGAAAGCAAAAGGGTGAGCTCAACTAGCCCAGTAAGAAATATTATGACTAAGATAATGCAGAATAAATTATCATTAGCCTTCAATAGTGTTAAACTGATAAAATATAACAAACATCAAGTTTAACTGCAGCGGAACAAGCAATCCATTAGAAGAGTCACGTAGAGAATAAAATCTACTACCTTCTATGATTTAAAAGGTTTTTCATCAACTTAATTGCTAAGACTCAGCTTAATAAATAATCCACATCATTAAATCATCCCTGCACTACAGGTCAAGGATATTCTTTAGTATCACGACCACGAATTATCCATGCTCTACAGCTAAAGATAATTGTGTTTTTATCAACGGTCCTAATCATGCCATAAAACAATTCATCTTTGCTCCCTTGGCTGAAGAGAATCCATAGCCATAATCATACCAAAAACTGTCCATCAATGCACTACGGGCTAATGAGGACTTTTTCCACATCATTTGTAACATTACGGTCATGATTATACCGAATAATCCCTGGTCATAATCATACCCAGTACATCTATGCACTACAGGCCACGGATGACTTTCAACAAAATATAAACATGAGGATGATGACAATGACATAATAATTCAATAAAACAAGTTCAAGAATTAATTTATCTAGGAACCAATAACGTCCAAATTGTCAACATGATACTTCTTTGTAGAGTAAAATTCAAGAATGCTCAGAAGAATATTTACATGAAAAGATACTGGATGAAGCGCAAATATCAAGGATATCCCACTAATTTCATGGAGTATAAAAGTCAAAACTTTAACCAACTGAGTATAATAAAGAATGGAATAACAAAAGAAATCACCAGGCATGCGATAGACCGCACATGCAGGTTATTCCAAGAGAATAATAAATAACGGAACCAGTCCGGCGTAAAACGCATGCATACATGATATTCCAATGTAATAATAAAGATTTAAATCGTGTCCCACGTAAAAGCGCATGATCGGGATATTCCAACGTAATAATAAATAATGGAACCGGTCATGTGTAAAGCATGCATATGATGTTCTAACAGAATGATAAATAATGGAACCAGTGTCCCATGTAAACGCACGCATGTGATGTTCAATGAGAATAATAAAGAATGGAATAACAAAAGAATTTCACCAAGTATAGGGTAGTCTGAGTATACATGTTATTCCAACAGAATAATAAAGAATGGAATAACAGAAGTTCTCTTTATGAATACAAAAGAAATAATACCTCTTACTTTAGAAGAAACTGGATATAGAAGTAGTGAAGTAGCAGAATACTTTTCTTCTTTCTCTCTATAATTTCTCTCTATAATAATTGCTCAAAAGCTTTTGTGAATTGGTGAGAAATGAAGGAAGAATGAGCTTCTATTTATAGGAAAATATAGTTTCGATAATTGCACGTTTTGGGGTTCGAAATATTACAGTATAATACCTTCCTCTTTTTCTTCATTTTTAATTTAGTCCTGTAAGTATTATCAAACTTGCACCACCTCCCCTAATAGTAAATAATGTGAATCAATAGTAAATCATGTGACTCAATAGTTCTAATCATGTGATAAAAATAATTACAGTATAGTACCTCCATCTATACCTCCATTTTTAATTTAGTCATGCAAGTATTATCAATCTTGCACCACCACCCCTAATAGTATAAGAATGTGAATCAATAGTACCCCGTGAATAGTACTCCGACACGAAAAGTGCTCCCAATACCCGAGTGAACAATATAACCTCCAGACATCAATTATCATCGAAATAAATGTCAATTTCCACTAACACTAATAATCCCAATACAATGGAACAATCAATTTCATCTTTAATCAACACAACTTATTCATCTTTAATATTATAACTCACAATATTTAACAACCAGGTTGTTCCCAGGAAAGAGGGGGCTTTCTGATAAGGATTTCTCCTTATTGGCGCGCAATTAGGTGACCAAACCTCTCCTTGACAGAACTTCTAGACATTGTCAATATTGCAAATAATAATATGAATAACTTTGTCGTCTCAATTATTGATTTAATAATAATAATAATTACGCAGATGATACTGTGACAATAATTGAATCAATAATATGAGAGATATGATACAGCAATTACTGTAGCAATAATTGAGTATAACTGAGTGACTTCTCACGTAAGCATCAATAATCAATACCGTGTGCTACTATACAACCACGCCAGACATCTTGTACTTTTAACACCGGGTGTTTCAATAGTTAACGGTAAAACTTCCGTCGTTATTTTCATAAAGTATTTTTGTCGTTTTCTCAATCCGACAATAATTTCGTTGTGGGGTCCATCAATGATTGTACCGTCATACGGATATTCCCCGTTAAAAAGAATATTTCCTGACCAATCGAATAATATATAACAACTTGCGTACTTTGCAAAATTTATAAATATTACCCACAACTATAACATTATATCAAATCCACACCATAATATTTAAAAAATTATTTCGAGAAAATTAAATCTTTATTCATAAAATCTGGGGTCTCACAACCATGCATGCGGTACTTCGCATAGACAAAGTTATTCCAAAGAGAATACTAAATAACGGAACCAGTCAAAGTAAATTAACAATCCGCTGGATGTTCCAACAGAATAATAAAGAATGGAATAACAACAGAAATCACCATGCATGTGGTACTTTGCATAGACAGGTTATTCTAACAGAATACTAATAAGGACGAAATCAGGTCCGGCGTAAAATGCACAAACAGGATATTCCAACAGAATAATAATAAAGAGATGGAACTAGGTCCCAAGAAAACGCATGCATACGATATATTCCAATGTAATAATAAAGACGAAATCAGTCCCAAAGAAAAAACGATAGTATGTGGATATTCCAAATGTAATAATAAAGACGAAATAATAGAGAATGGAATAACATGAATACAAAAGAATAACACCCCTTACGAGTACAACAAATAATATTCCCTACCTTAAGAAGAAGAGTACTGGATATATAAGTAGTGAAGTAGCAGAATACTTTCTTCTTTCTCTCTATAGTTTATCTCTCTAGAGTTTCAGTGAATTTGTAAGAAAATAATGAAGGAATGAGCTTCTATTTATAGAAAAATGGACTGCATAGTAACTAACTCATGAACGGTCCAGATTGATTTAATTTAATTTGACGATCCATATTTAAAGCAAAATCTTTTAAATAAAATATAATATATTCTATTTATAATCTAATAAAATGAATAAATTTATAAAAGATTTTACTATGCAAACACTATACAGGCACTATGCAAACATTATGCATAATAAAATATAATATATTCTAATTATTGTCTAATAAAATAGATAACTTTATAAAAGTATTCTGTTTTATATAAAAATATTTTACTATGCAAAACACTATGCAAACACTATGCAACACTATGCATAATAGAATATAATATATTCTATTTATAGAATAACTTTATAAAAGTATTCTGCTTTTATATAAAAGATTTTCTCATATTATTACATTAATAATACCAACAAAAGCGAGTGACTTATCACGTAAGCATCAATAATTAATACCGTGTGCTACTATGCAACCACGCCAGACATCGTATTTTTCAACACCGGTGTTTCAACAGCTTAATGGTAAAACTTCTGCCGTTATTTTCATAAAGTATTTTTGTCATTTTCTCAATCCGACAATAATTCTGTTGTGGGGTCCACCAATGATTGTGCCATTGTACGATTATTCCTTGTTAAAACGAATATTCCCCGACCAATCGAATAATATATAACAACTTGCGTACTTTGAAAAATTTATAAATATTACCCACAACTATAACATTATATCAATTTCACTCCATAATATTCAAAAATAATATTTATAGAAAATTCATCTTTATTCAAAAAGTTGGGGTTTTACAATCTCCCCTTCTTATGAAATTTTGCCCTCGAAATTAGGGTATGTACCTGGTATATCGAAGAGGTAAGGATACCTTGATTTTATTTCAAATTCTAACTCCCAAGTCATTTCCTCAACATCGTGGTTTCTCCACAAAACTTTGACTTGAGGTATAACCTTGGTGCGTAGAATATGTTCCTTCTTATCAAAGATTTGAATAGGAACCTCTTCATACGTCAAATCTTCCGCTATTTCGTTCGGTTCTAATTCAATAATGTGGTTCGGATCTTCCACATATTTACGTAGCATGGATATTTGAAAAACGTTATGAACACGAGACATACTAGGCGGTAAAGCGAGTCTATAGGCCACAGTTCATACTCGATCGAGGATTAAAAATGGGCCGATGAATCGAGGATTAAGCTTTCCTCTCTTCCAAATCTCGTAACTTTCGCTTTCCATGGAGCAAAGACGTAACAACACATGTTCTCCTATATCGAATTCCACATCCTTTCGATGAAGATCAGCATAACTCTTTTGTCGATCTTGTGAGGTTTTTATACGTTGCCAGATCGTTTGAATCTTTCTGTAGTCATACGTACCAACTACGGTCCCAACAACGTTGCTTCTCCCACCTCATCCCAGAATACTAAGAATGGCACTTTCTTCCATACAACGCTTCGAATGGAGCCATGCCAATACTTGCTTGATAACTTTTGTTGTAGGAAAACTCCACCAATGGTAAGAACTTGTCCCAACTTCCCTTGAAATCAAGGACACAGAGTCTTAATAGATCTTCAAGAGTTTGAATAGTCCTCTCTGACTGTCCGTCCGTCTGAGGATGATATGCCGAGCTAAATCGTAAATCTGTGCCCATAGCTTTCTGCAAACTAACCCAAAATTGTGAAGTGCATCTTGGGTCTTGATCAGAAAATATGGATACTGGCATACCATGCAGTCTTATAATCTTGTTTATATACATATGAGCAAGACGTTCAAGTGTATAAGTTTCTCGTATCGGTAAGAAATGAGCAGACTTAGTCAATCTATCAACAATGACCCAAATCGCATATATACCTTGAGAAACCTTAGGAAGACCGGTAATGAAATCCATGGTAATGTGCTCCCACTTCCATTCTGGAATTTCAAGTGGTTGCAATGGACCTTTTGGTACTTGATGCTCCGCCTTAACTCGTTGACACGTTAGACACCTTGAGATAAATAGCGCTATCTCTCTCTTCATATTGCCCCACCAAAATGTATGTCGAAGATCATGATACATTTTGGTACTCCCAGGATGGATTGCAAACGGTGTGTTGTGCACCTCCATCATGATTTTATACTTTAAATCAGGGTCGTTAGGAACACAAAATCTGGAGTTGACTCAAGTATTCCTTCTTCATCGATTCTTGCTTCCTAAGATAGTACCTTCTTGCACTTTCTTCCTCATACGCATCGGCTCGTGTCCGTAGCTTGAGCGCCTTTAACTTTATCAATTAAAGTCGGTTCTACTCGTATATTCGCCATCATCACATGGGTCCCTGGAGTCTTTAACTCTATCTCCATCCTTTGCAAGTCACACAAAATGGGCTTTTATGTTGTCAATATTGCACTCGTACTCGCATATGATCTTCTACTCAATGCATCAGCTACCACGTTCGCTTTTCCAGGATGGTATTGGATGGCATGATCATAATCTTTCAACAGTTCAAGCCAACGTCGTTGTCGCATGTTGAGTTCCTTTTGAGTGAAAAAATATTTGAGGCTTTTATGATCCGTAAAGATCTCCACTTTCTCCCCATATAAGTAATGCCTCCAAATCTTTAGTGCGAAGACAACAACTGCCAACTCTAGATTATGAGTAGAATAATTCCTCTCATATTCTTTGAGTTGTCGTGAGGCATAGGCTATGACTTTCCCATGTTGCATGAGAACACATTCTAACCCTTTGCTTCAAGCATCATCAGAGATGACAAATCCTCCCAACCGTGGTGGTATTGTCGTAACACATGTCTTTGAAATGAGTCTCCTCTTGAGTTCTTGAAAACTCTTCTCACATTCCTCGCTCCAACCGAACTTTTTATCTTTCTAAGTCAGCTGAGTTAGTGGGGTAGCGATTCGAGAAAACCCTTTTACGAATCTCCGATAATAACCAGCTAAGCCGAGAAAGTTACGTTTTTGATCATCGATTTAGGTTGCTCCCACTTTGAATAGCTTCAATCTTTGGGTCAATGATATTCCATGACTTGATACCACGTGCCCAAGGAATGCTACCTCCTCAAGCCAGAACTCGTATTTCTTCAACTTGGCATAAAGCTTATATTCATGAAGCTTTTGGAGTATCAGCCTCAAGTGTTTCTCATGATCTTCACAGCTTTTGGAATAAATAAGGATGTCATCAATAAAGACGACCACAAAGTGATCTAAATATTCCTTGAATAGTCGGTTCATATCCATGAAGGCAGTAAGAGCATTAGTCAATCCAAAGGACATGACTAGGAATTCATAATGCCCGTACCGAGTTCTGAAAGCCGTCTTTGGAATGTCATCAGTTCTAATCTTCAATTGGTGATATCTAGAACGAAGATCAATCTTTGAAAAGAATTTAGCGCCTTGCAACTGGTCAAACAGATCATCAATACGTGGCAATGGATACCTATTTTTGATGGTGACATGATTCAACTCCCAATAATCAATACGAAGTCGCATACTAAGACGAATGAAACCAATATCTAACAATTCTTGCAATTGGGTCTTTAACTCCTGAAGTTCAATAGGAGCCATTCGATATGGGGCTTTGGAAATGTGTTTTGTACCGGGTTCAAGGTCGATACAAAATTCAATTTCACGCCTGGGGTAGGCCAGAAGTTCTTCAGGGAATACGTCAGGAAATTCATTAACAATAGAAATATCATTCAAAACTGACGTATTTTTGTTTAGATCTGTGACATGGGCTAAGAAAGCTTAACATCCATTTTTCAATAAACGAATAGGTTTATGGCTTGAGATGACCGTGATTGATTTTAATGGTTTGGTCGCTTAAATTCGCATAATAGGTTGATTAGGAATATGAAAGCTAACAACCTTACAAAAACAATCAATTTTAGCATGATGAGTAGTTAACCAATCAATCCCTAGAATCACATCAAATGCAAGTATTTTCAATGAAATAAGATCAACAGGTAATGTGAGGGTACCGATTTGAACCAAACAAGACTTATAAACAGTGGATGTAATGAAGGTTTCTCCAAACGGAGTTTCAACAGATAAGTCAAAGTCTAATTTCTCCGGAGTCAAATTTAAACATTGAGCGCAAGTAGGAGAAATAAAAGAATGGGTAGAACCGGTATCAAATAAGGTATAGACTTCGCTAGAGTTTATGATAAGCTTACCCGTGATGACCTTATTCGGGTTCCTTGCTTTCTGGGAGGTCACGACAAATTCTCTCCCTTGCACCACCTGCTTTGACTTTTCTGGGACGGGCTTTGGTGCCTCCATCCTAGCTGAACTTGTCTTCGGTGAATGACAAAATCGGGCTAGGTGACCTTCTCTTCCACAATTATGACATGCTTTGGATGGCATTGTGTAGTTTGGACAGATATGTCCCTCCCCTCCGCATTTGAAGCATATGATAGGTGGTCGTTCTCCTTCCTTAACCACGGTTGCTGGTGCTGACGTCTTTTCATCATTATTGAATCTCCTTTTCTTGAAATGTCCATTTTTACTGTCTTGGCCATGATTACCACCGAAGTGGTTACAATTTCTCGCATGTTGATTCCCTCCACGTTTGTTGTCACCGCTTCGATGACTGATATCATTGGTATTTTCATGTTGCCGGCTACTTTCTCTTGGTTTCATTGACTCATTACCGCACTCCAATAACTGAGCCCTATTTACAACATCTGAGTACAAACACAGTTTATGAGAAATAAGATATTGACGTATCTCCAGTTTCAAACCTCTTAAAAACATTCGTGTCATTCGCTCCTCATTATCGACCAAATGGGATGCAAACCGGATAACTCCAAAAATTTAGCCTCAGACATATACATGGTCATATTGTTTTGTTCCAACTTGATAAACTCCACCTCTTTCATGTGACGAATACTCTCGGGAAAGTACTTGTCGTTGAATAGCTCTTGGAACTTCTCCCAAGACATCTTGAGTCGGCCAGTCGGGTACGCTTTTACGTGATTTCCACCAAGAATGTCGCCTCTTCATGCAACATGAAGGTGGCGAAGGGAACCTTTTACTCCTCGGAGCATCCCAAGACATCAAATATCTTGGTGATCTGCTTTATCCATGATTCCGCCTTAAGTGGTTTTGGCTCTCCAATAAAGTCCGGTGGTCCCAGCTCCTTGAACTGTTTAGCGGTGACCGTCCGAGAGTTTCCAGTGTTTCCACCTACATTTTGGACAGGAGCCGCTCTCGCCTGATGTTGCACGAATTGCATAAAGCCTTTGAACAATCCATCATTCATCATTTGGTTGGTCGTTGTTATTGTTTGCATGAGGATTGTCGCGCCCCGATGCACATTCTCCTGATTATTGATATATAGAGACTCAACGGTCTCCTGTGCTCCATTGCTATTCTCAACATTCTCGGATGTCATTTTCAGATACTGCCACAAAATAAGGGTTAGTTGACATGTAACATATTATTTCTAAACTCTGACCAACCAATTTTAAATACAAAATAAATTTAAGTAGGTCATACTAGTGAAGGAATTCCCCGTCTCTCCCCTCCTAGTTCTAGTCTCACATCTTAGCCAGGGATCATATCCCTAAGCTTTGATACCAACTGTGACGCCCCCAAAATAGGTATACATCACCTATTCTAAGTCGCCAAATACATGGTACGTAATACAAATACAATCTTTAATCTACAACAAGAGAGTCATGAGTTTTAATACAAATCATGCTTCTAGACAATATCCACTCTCGAATAAGTCCTCATTATATTTATTGTCACACTATTTAATGTATAGTGAGGACTACTAACTAATACTATCATCCCACCATCACTCCGCTCCCCGACTGTCGTCTCAACTTACGCTCTCATTTCCTAAAGAGAACAAAGGAAAAGAAAGGATGAGCTCAACTAGCCCAAGAAGAAAAATATTATGACTAAGATAATACGTAATAAATTATCATTAGCCTTCAACAAAGTTAAACTGATAAAATATAACAAACATCAAGTTTAACTACAACGGAACAAGCAATCTATCAGAAGAGTCAAGTAGAGAATAAAATCTACTATCTTCTATGATTTAAAAGGTTTTTCATGACTTTTATCACGAGACTCGACAATAAATAATCCACATCATCGAATCACCCCCGCACTACTACCAAGGATATTCTTTAGTATCACGACCACAATTATCCATGCACTACGGGCCAAGAATATTTGTGTATTCATTAATGGTCATGATCATGCCAACAACTGTCCATCAATGCACTACGGGCCAATAAGGACTTTTACCACATCATTTGTAACATTACAATCATGATTACAATCAATAATCCCTCGGTCATAATCATACCAAGTCCATCTATGTACTACAGGCCACAAATGACTTTCAAAAAAAATATAAACATGAGGATGATGACAATGATATAAGAATTCAATAAAACAAGTTCAAGAATTAATTTATCCAGAACTAATAATGTCCAAATTGTCAACATGATACCGCTTTGCTAGAGAGTAAAATTCAAGAATGCTCGTAAGAATATTTTCATGAAAAGATATTTGGATGAAGCGCAAATATCAAGGATATTCCACTAATTTCATGGAGTATAGAAGTCAAAACTTTAACCAACTGAGTATAATAAAAAATTAAATAACAAAAGAAATTACCATGCATGTGGTACTTCGCATAGACAGGTTATTGCAACAGAATACTAAATAACGGAACCAGGTCAGGCGAAATTCGCACCGACAGGATGTTCCAACAGAATAATTGTGACGCCCCCAAAATAGGTATACATCACCCATCCTGAGTCGCCACTTACATGGTACATAAAATAAATACAAACTAACTTATACAACATGAGCTGGGAGTTTTAAATATGCATATTGTCATCTAGACAGTATACAAACTCAATGGAGTCCTCATTACATTTATTGTCACACTATTTAACAGAATAGTGAGGACTACTAGCTAATGCTATCATTTGGACCGTCACTCCGTTCCCCGACTAGTCCCATCTACGTTCTCATTTTCCTGAAGAGAACAATGAAAGAAAGGGTGAGCTCAACTAGCCCAGTAAGAAATATTATGACTAAGATAATGAAGAATAAATTATCGTTAGCCTTCAATAGTGTTAAAATGATACAATATACCAAATATCAAGTTTAACTGTAGCGGAACAAGCAATCCATTAGAAGAGTCAAGTAGAGAATAAAATATATTATCTTCTATGATTTAAAAGTCCATCAACAGTTCTTTGTTATACTTAAGACAAATAGAACTTTCAACACTTGTCTTCACCTAAACCACTAAAGATGTTAGTTAAATTCATAATTCATATTTATAATAATGTGAATTAACAGTTCCTTTTTGCCACAAAGGTTTAATAGAACGTTTACTCAATATCCTTACCCCAAAGGTCAAGATATTCAAATGTAATAACAATGATCATACCAATCGGGTTGTCTATCATCGCACTACTGAATGCCAAAGATATTCAACTATAAAACCAATGGTCATGATCATACCAATCAATTGCTGTCAAAGCACTACTACCAAAGACATTCAATCATTAGCTAATGGTCATGATCCTGCCAATCACATCATTGAATTATCCATGCACTACGGCCAAGGATATTCGTTAGTATCACTAGTGGTCATGATCATGTCATACACCTTTCCATCTTCGCACTATGGGTCAAAGCTATCAAACAACAAATCATCTTTGCACTACAGGCCAAAGATATTCAATAACATATCATCTTTTTCTACTGTGCCAAAGACATATAAATGTAAAACCAATAACCAACAAAGATAATAAATAATGGAAGAACAACAGACTTTACCGGTATACTAGAATCACAGATACAAAGTTATTCCAACAGAATAATAAAGAATTGAATAATAGAAGAATTTCACCATATATGTGATACTTCGCATAAACAGGTTATTCCAACATAATAATAAAGAATGGAATAACAATATCTCTCTTCATGAATACGAAAGAAATAATACTCCTTACTATAATAATAATAATATCCCTTACTTAATATTGAATCGAAAATAATATTCCTTACTTAATATTAAACGAAATTAATATTCCTTACGAATATTAAACAAATATAATGAATATTGAACGATAATAATATTCATATGAATATGAAAAATAATTTCTCTTCAGAATAAAAAAAATAATAATCCTTACTTTTGAAAGAAGAGTACTCCGACTGGTAGGGCGAGGATATACTCGAAGAAAACTTGTACTACGCTCAAAGCTTTCTTAAACTCTAAAGAAATACGCTCAAGATTATAGAAAGAGAATTCTCTGAACTTCTGGTGTGATTTCAATTCTAACTAAGCTTCCTATTTATAAGAAATGGACTGCATAGTAACCAATCCTATGAACGGTCCAGATTGATTTACTTTAATTGGACGGTCCATATTTAAAGCAAAATCTTTTAAATAAAATATAATATATTCTAATTATTGCCTAATAAAACAAACAACTTTATAAAAGTATTTTGTTTTATATAAAAAGATTTTACTATGCAAAATACTATGCATAATAAAATATAATATATTCTATTTATAGAATAACATTAATAAAGTATTTTATTTTATATAAAAAGATTTTACTATGCAAAACACTATGCACAATAGAATATAATATATTCTATTTATAGAATAACTTTATAAAAGTACTCTGTTTTATATAAAAAGATTTTCTGTTATAATTTCAACCAACGGTCTGAAAATTAGTACATCTCTTCATAGAATAATATTGTACCCAAAAATAATTTGGACCGAAAATAAATACATTGTTCGAGTGAATAGTAACTCGTGAATAGTAACTCATGAATAGTAACTCATGAATAGTAACTCGTAAATATTAACTCGTGAATAGTAACTCATGAATAGTAACTTGTGAATAGTAACTCCGACACAAAAAGTGCCCCAAATACCCGAGTGAATAATACTAGAGTGAATAGTGACCGTATTTTATGACAACTTGTTTACTTTGAAAAATTTTCACATATCACCCTTAACTTTAACCTTTTATCAATTTAACCATTTACTAAAATAGAAAAATTGAATACTTTTATTTCATAAAATTCGGGGTCTCACAATAATAAAGAATGGAATAACAACAGAAATCACCATGCATGTGGTATCAGATAGACAAAGTTATTCCAATGAATACTAATAAGGATTTTAAATCGTGTCCCACAAAACGCAGAGACAAGATATTCCAACAAAACAATAATAAAGATGAATTCAGTCCCACAGAAAAAGCATGCATAACAAGATATTCCAATGTAATAATAAAGACGAAATCGGTCCCACAGAAAACGCATAGACATGATATTCCAATGTAATAATAAAGACGGAATAATAGAAGAATGTCACCAAGTATAGGGTAGCTCATGATACAAAAGTTTATTCAATGTAATAATAAAGAATGGAATAACATAAGTTCTCTTCATGAATACAAAAGAATAACACCCTTTACGAAAGTACAACAAATAATATTCCCTACCTTAAGAAGAAGAGTACTGGATATATAAGTAGTTAAGTAGCAGAACACTTTCTTCTTTCTCTCTATAGTTTATCTCTCTAGAGTTTCAGTGAATTCGTAAGAAAATAATGAAGGAATGAGCTTCTATTTATAGAAAAATGGACTGCATAGTAACTAACTCATGAACGGTCCAGATTGATTTACTTTAATCTGACAAATCCATATTTAAAGCAAAATCTTTTAATAAAATATAATATATTCTATTTATAATCTAATAAAATGAATAACTTTATAAAATATTTTACTATGCAAACACTATGCGAGCACTATGTAAACACTATGCATAATAAAATATAATATATTCTAATTATTGTCTAATAAAATGATAACTTTATAAAAGTATTCTATTTTATATAAAAAGATTTTACTATGCAAAACACTATGCGAACAATTATGCAACACTATGCATAATAGAATATATAATATATTCTAATTATAGAATAACTTTATAAAAGTATTCTGTTTTATATAAAACATTAATAATACCAACAAAACTGAGTGACTTATCACGTAAGCATCAATAATTAATACCGTGTGCTACTATGCAACCACGCATATTACTATACTTTTAACACCGGGTGTTTCAACAGTTAACGGTAAAACTTCCGTCGTTATTTTCATAAAGTATTTTTGTCGTTTTCTCAATCCGACAATAATTCCGTTGTTGGGGTCCACCAATGATTGTGCTGCTTACATGCGAATATTCCCTTTTAAAATGAATATTTTCCCACCAATCGAATATTATATAACAACTTATGCATTTTGAAAAATTTATAAATATTACCCACAACTATAACATTATATCAATTTCACTCCATAATATTCAAAAATAATATTTATAGAAAATTCATCTTTATTCAAAAAGTTGGGGTTTTACATTGGTAGTTGCCCAAACACGAGGTATACCATGCCAATGCTCTCATTTGTTACAAATCACATTCGACAATACCTTGTACAGGTCCAATGCCGCCAATTCCGGGTCATTACCATAAAGATCAACGTGGATCCCTGGCGAGGGTTACAACGTGGATTCCCCGGCGGGGGTTACAACTTGGATTCCCCAGCGGGGGTTACAACATGGATTCCTAGTGAGGGTTACAACGTGGATCCCCGGCGGGGGTTACAATGTGGATTCCCCGGCGGGGGTTATAACGTGGAACCCCAGCAGGGGTTACAATGCATGCTCATCCGTTGACACACACATCAATGAAGGTCAAACAGCCTTGACGTTATTTCAGCCGATGGCAGGTAAACCCATCGACTATATGCTTAGTACGAGCATGAAAGACTGGGTTGGTCATCAAAAACTGTTCGATGATTGCATACGTTGGTAATCATGAGTCCTCAATGGATCCCCGACAGGGGTCACGATGCAATGTTCAGTTGATTCACACGTCAGCGAAGGTCAAGCAACCTTGACAATCTGCACATAGAGTATCAGCCGTTGATTCACATGTCAGCGAAGGTCAAGTAGCCTTGACAATCTATCCCAAAGGGTTTTCATCCGTTGATTCACACGTCAGTGAAGTACAAATCAACGAATGTCAGGCAATCCTGACATCATCTGTTGTTGGCAGTAAATCCAACAGAATCTTGACATATCCTGGCGATACAAACTAGGAAAGGTCAACATCATCAAAGAGGATTGATGATGGAATATGTTATACACATCCTCAAAATAGACTAAGCTGTATCCCCACAGATCTCTTACACATAAGAGGTACCTCTTCTAATTAAGTCTCAGATCAAGGCTCCGTGAGTTTGGTGATAACTCCAACATCAACATCCCAATGATTCGGATCACACATCCAATCAATCATATTTTACAATCCTCGAGAAACATTACAAGGATTCAGCAATCATCCCCAACATGTTGGGCAATAACCCCGCACACATGCATCATACATTTGCATCATGTTGCTATATATAGTATCATGTTTATCTTATGGCATTTCAAGTGTCTAGGATTCTTTATCCTACACATGTATTGCACTGTATGAGTATGATAAAGAGGGGCATCTGTAGACACTCAAAATTTTTTGCCCACCTGTCACTAATATTGTAGGAGGACAAATTCGTCTTTCAAGAGGGAACCCTGGAAGACGGTTCTTATCCATTTCGGATACCGAAAGTTCAACATCAACCCTAGGACACACACTGGGAGTAACAATTCCAACCTCGGAGATAACCCCGAGGCGTGCACATCCAATACCGAAACACACATCGGAGAAGTCCAATTAATCTCAGAGATAGCCTAGAGGTATCCAGTCTCAGTCCCAATCATGGGAATAGCTACCAACCTTGGTGATCACCCCAAAGAATGCAGTTCCGGCGATAACCCCGAAAATGCTTGTTTCAAATGCAACCAGCTTCAATCTCGGCGCTCACAACGAGATACCCAGTATCAACCCGGAGATAACACCGGGAGGATAAGCACACCTCAGAGTTGACACTGAGGACTTTCAACACTTGCAGCAGTCCAATCTAAGCAATAAACCTGAGCAACATCTGCTTTATCGGCCCAAACCAGCGATAACTCCGGTGAGGGGCAAAGGCATCATCTCGCCACTCTAAAGCCACATCACGCCGTCTCAACATTTCATATACACCTTTTTACACTACGATGTCCCACAAGAATCAAGGAAAACCAATCCCGAGTGACTATTGTGCGGGGTAACAGATAGAATTTGAAGCTTGAAGACCGGAGGGGGCCGTCCCATCTTCATGACTTCGTACAACCTCTAATCCCATGCCATTGTACAACTCTCGACAACGGCGGTCCGAAATAGGTTCTACATATCTCAGTCGGATGCCGGGATTGCACTTCTAAAAGTTCGATCGGACATTATAGTGCCTACGTGCACATACTGCGAGACAACCCGACCCGAGAAACCCGGGGCAACCCGGGTAGCCTCAGTACACTGGCTGGTCAGTCAGAGGTACATACATGGCTAGCCAGCAGTACACTATGATGGCCAGTAGTACATCATGCGCTCCCCTTCTATAAATAGAGGGCTTGGGGTGGCCATTTTAAGAGGAGAAAGAGCGAGGAAGCCCTGTCAAATTTGCTCCGTACTTGCAATATACTGAGTGCTTTCCCATTTTATACACTTGTGAGCTCACATATAGCTACTTTTGTACTGGTGGGAGCCGAGTTTTATCTACTTTAAAGATATAGAAGCCTTCTTTGGCAGTCCACCGTAAGCCTTCTTACACACTTTAAAGCCTTTCTCTTCATCTTTGCACACACCCTTCTTCACGTTGAGAGTCGTGTTACGTCGCTTTCCCGGACTTCTGGCCTCATGGTTTTATTTTCAGCTTGTATATACATATATATATATATATTTATATATATATATATATATATATATATTTATATATATGGACTAACATTATCGAGTTATGCCTCGATTGAGCCTGAACTTGATGCAGGCGAGCGCTTCGCTTTATATATATATATATATATATATATATATATATATATATATATAACTGTGTGTCGACTTTTGTTTGATGAGCCCTAATTTTACATTCTAATGGTTAATTATATATATATATATATATATATATATATATATATATATATATATATATATATATATATATATATATATATATATATATATATATGAACTGCTTGGACTTGACTGCTCGATGAGCCCAGATTTTTACATCCTGAGCGCTTATTTTATATATATATATATATATATATATATATATATATATATATATATATATATATATATATATATATATATATATATATATGAGGATGATCCATAACATCTATATGCTATGGGATTAAAAGTGGCATATAAGCTCTAAACCGTCCGTTTTATTGATGAAAGGCTGAGATTAAAAATGGGAAATCGTCGTCCGCTAGACTTACTAGCGGATGTGTTTAATCAAAATTCTGGATGCTTATGCCCCCCATTTGGCCAAACCAAAGACAGTAGACGAAACCAAAAATAAAGCACGACCATTATAACCAGAGTCCGCTAGTATGTCTAGCGGACGGTAAAATTACAATTGCTAACTTTTGTAACAAGAACTCTGTTACCTGATACAGATCACTGCAATTATAAATGGACGTAACAAGAACTCTGTACAAACTGATACAGATCAATGCAACAAGAACTCCAAGGTAATAACAGATATAATTCAATTCAATTACAAACTGTTACAATTTCCATCAACAAGAACTCCCAAGTAGTAACTGATACAATCCAAATCAGTCGTTGGCACAGCTAGCATATTGTTCACAATTCAATTGCAACACAATTTAAAGTAATGCCAAAACCAAGAAAAATAACAAAATAAAATTCCAAATTATACCAAAATTTGAGAATTTAATGAACATCAACACTACATTCCAAATACATCAAAATTTCCAAATCTTTCCAAATCAAAACAAGATATATCAAATACCAAATTATATCACTCAAATATATAAAATTTCCAAAGGAAATCAAATCAAATATATTAAATCCAAATTATTCCAAAGCATATAAATCCAATTCTAAAATATTCCAAATCAAACAAAATCAATTCCAAATCAAATACAACACATCCTATTCTAAATCAAATACAACACATCCTATTTTAAATCAACAATAAAATTTATTCAAGTACATAACAAAATTATATTATACAAGCCTACTATATTAGAAGATAGAAGGGCGGTCTTAGTTAATAATCTTTTTGCCCTACCAAGGTAAACAAAATATTCTAGCCGCCTTCAATTGTCATCAAGGAAGAAAATCACACAATTAATTAAGCAAGTCTTCGCACCTCAAATCGTTGTTGTAAGTATAGAATTATGGCAGAAGATATGTTTAATTCTAGTTCATCAAATTCTTCTCGTGATAATATTGACATGGATAATATTGGTGCTCATAACATGAACCAATCGCATATTACCGATTCAAAAAGTCCATATGAGGGTCAAATTTTTTCTACTATCCAAGAGGCGGAAGATTTTTATAGAAACTATGCACGAAGTAGTGGATTTGAAATAAAAATTAGGGCAAGTCATAAACATGCCCGCTCCAACAATTTGTCTAACAGACTTTTTACGTGTACCAAAGCAAGAAAACCGATTGAAAGAAAGAAACAAGACGTTGATGAAGCTGAGGGTAGCAAGGCTAAAAGAAAAAGGGATTCAATAGGTCGCACGATGTGCAAAGCTAGAATGTCTATTGTTCATCTACAAAAAGAAGATATATAAAAAGTTTCAAATTTTGAGTTGAGCCACAATCATGATTTGGTTACTCCGAGCAAGAAAATTTTCATTCAAACACGAAAAAATATAACTCTTGTTGCTCGAACTTTAATCGAAACTTTAAACAGCGCTGGAGTTGGGCCAAGTAAAATGATGAATGTTTTTAGTGAAATAGGAGGAGGGATGGAAAATGTTGGTTTTAGTGATAAGGATATTCGGAATGTTGTGCGAGATTTAAGACGTGACACGATAGATTCAAACGATGCCCAAGCACAACTGCAGTATCTGAAAAAACTTTCAGCGGAAAATCCTCTATTTTTTATGATATCAAACGAGATGAAGATCATCGTATCGCATGCATTTTGTGGATAGATTACTGATCAATGATAGCATACAAAAATTTTGGGGATGTAGTGACTTTTGATACAACTTATCGGACAAACAACTATTCCATGCCGTTTGTTCCGTTCACAGGGGTAAATCACCATTACCATTCCCTCTTGTTTGGTTTTGCACTGATACAAGATGAAACAGAGGATACTTTTGTATGGGTCTTTGATACTTGGCTTCATGCAATGAACAATAAGGCACCGGTTACAATTATTACTGATCAGGACAAAGCTATGAGCAATGCGATTGCTAGGGTTCTTCCTGAAACGCACCATGCACTTTGCACATGGCATATTAGTAACAAATTTCCAGAGAAATTGCATACATTGTATGATGAGTACCCAACATTTAAACATGATTTTAACTGGTGTGTGTATAAATCATTGACTGCTGCGGAATTTGAGGAGCGATGGGAAAACCTGATGACAGATTACGAACTGCAAGCCCATGATTGGTTACAATCACTCTATGAGGTTAAGCACAAATGGATCATGGCGTACACAAAGAGTTTTTTTGCAGCGGGAATGACGACTACATCCAGAAGTGAGGGAATGAACAGTTTATTCGATGAGTATGTCAATGCGACAACGAGTATAAAGGACTTTATCATAAACTCATAAAATGCCATTAAGAAGCAGATAATGAGAGAGAGAGACAGGCTGACTACGCAACCTGCCATCGGACTAGAACTATGACTATTGAATCACCGTTGGAAACGCATGGAGCGGCTGTTTATATAAAAGAGATGTTTAGACGCTTTCAGATTGAGATTGTAAAATCTCACAAGTACATAAAGAAGAAGCTTCAACATCTAACAACATCGGATACAAAGTCGTACGCAGTGTACAAGAAAAACGCCATTGAAGAATCCAATAGGTACTTTACTGTTGTCAGTAGTGTTTAAAATGGAGATATAAAATGTAATTGTCAAAAATTTGAACATGCCGGTATGCTTTGTAGTCACATTGTAAGGCATATGATTGCAAAAAGTACTACACAGATACTGAATAAATACATTTTAAGCCGCTGGTGTAGAGATGGTAACAAAGTGAACGCTGAACTACCAAAGATCTTGACTAAAATATCCAACTACGAGGAATCTCAGATGATGCAGTACAATTATTTGGTGACATTGCTCCTACGATTAGCTTCTACGGGATCATGCTCTATTGACAATCAACCCATCGTTGAGAAGTTTGACCCCGATGAAGTTACTGTAAATGACGTGCCAGAAATTCCAGTAGATGATGATGAGGCAGTTCAAGATGAGCCGTTATTAGACCCTATTTGTTCCCAAACAAAGGGGCGCAAGAAAGCTTCAAGAATAAAGAGTGGGATCGAAGAGGCTGGAAGTCGTAAACAATTGAGAAAGTGTGCAATATGTAATATGATGACTAATCATGATAAGCGGAACCACTACAAAGTTTTGGGTCAAGACAAGTCGGGTGTTTGAAGTTATATTTATATTTGCTTGTACTTCTGTTATTATTCCAGCTTTCTTAAATTTTTAACTGACTATTTGAAAGACATATTTATTTGAAAGAAATATTTCTTAAATTTTGGTTACTTATATTTTCTTAGGTTTATAAATAAATGCCATGATTGTTTTCTTATAACATGTTTTTTAATGCATGTTTTAAAATATTTTATTAGTTAAAGATGTATCAGCTTACCAGTTGGACCAACCACCAGCAGAAAGAATAAAAATAATCTAATACCTTCAGTCATTTGCAATTTATTGTTGTAGTACCTGTAGTTGAAAATTACATTTCAAGTCATCAAACTAGACAAGGCAAAGCAAACAATGAATTCCAAACAAGAATATAATGATAGTACAATAATGGATTCCAAACAAGAAAATGATAATAGTATAATAATGATTCCAAACAATCAAACATAATGGATTCCAAACAAGAAATAAAATATTAACGTATTACAATCATTACTCTTCATTTGAATCCAAATCTAAAGTTTGGTCGATACAAAGATATTTTGAAGGAATATCCCTCGCCTTGCACATCCTAAGCTCGTGTGCTATTCTAAATCTAAAATTGTAAGCCTCGTTTGGAGTCCACCTCGGCTCCTTAATGATGTTTATCCGGTGCAAAAAGAAATCTACGTACTTTGCAAAATAAACACCACAATCGTCTGAATTCCATTGTCTTGGCCTATTCACACACACTTCAACTTTCGGCTTCGATCTTGGCCACTTTTCTTTAGGATTTGCCATACGAAGCAACAAAGGAATTAACTCCACCTATAAACCACAAAACAAGCATTTAATTCCCTAAACTTCATATGTTTGTGTGATGACATGAAAAAAAATGTTATATATAAATGAACTCACCACAACAGCAAAATAGTTTTGGTATAATTGTGACAATGGCATTAAGGGTTTGTCATCATTAAGTGGATCAAATAGCACCACTTTCCAATTGTTCACACTCTAAATAAATAAGGAGAAATGACTGTTGCTTTTATTGATGAATGGAACGAATATGTAATCAGACTCGTGAACTGGGGCACTAACTGGAGGGTTGATGTAACTTCTTAAAAATTTGATTGTTGTTGCTTTGCTTACTCCGACACTTGGTAAGTATTGGATGCCTAAACCCGAAAAGTATGTTAGCATGAAATAAAACATAGCCCATCGTTGGATTCCTTCACTCCTCATCTTAGCTTCTCTGTCTCTCAACAACAACAAATATGCATCCAATACATGCACCCATAACCCACCATTGGGTCTCAAACAGTTCACATCCTTAAACTCTAAGTTGTATAGACCGCCTAGATGGATATGAGGAAAGTATGATAGGTCGGTAGTTGGACTAAACCAATAGTGATTTAACCAAGTGATTTTCTCAATCTTCAAATACTTGACAAGGTGAGTGTGCTTTGTTCCCTCTCTCCTTCTAACCGGAAATTTCCTACTGTGTTGAGTAGAAGGAGCAAGGCTACCTTGAGTTTCTTGAACCGTAGGTTGGGGTCCCGTCATGTCAATATCCATTTGTTCAACTTGAGGTTGTCTTGGATTTTGTTCAGCTGGAACCCCTTTGTAATCATTCATGAACGGCTGGTACAGTGTATTGAACCATGACTTATACATGGTTCTTAACTCAGCTGGAAGATCAACTGACATAAACTTTACAAATATAGCTTTTGCAATCTCAATCTAGAAATAAAACAAACAAAAAAAATATATTAGTAAAATAAGGACATCCAATTATAATATAGAAACATGTATAAAAATTATAAATTTAAAAACTTACAGTGTTTACAGCCACATATTGGTTAATGAATACTCGTGGCTCGTAATCTTCCCCTTCACGCCTAAAGGGTCGAGGGTGGTGTATCCGTCTCCGAGTAATTTCTCTGTACCATGTCATATAATCCTCAGTAGATATCTGCTGCAAACCCTCCAACACTTGCCCTTCTAAACTATCCATGTAGGCCTTCCACAAATGAATATAACTGGCCCTATGATTTTCATAATTTATTCTCTCAAACAATTTATGTTCCATCCTCAACTCCACCATGTTTTCAGCATTAGATGGATATGACTGCAAATATCCAAATTGCCTCATAAATCTGTCAGGCATTTGAAACTCAATAATGTCATAATGAATCAAAGGTATACAAGCGGCTCCACCAAACCTTGCCTCAAAAAAGTCCCAACCCAAACGTGTGTCAAATATCTGATATGGACGCCACACCCAATCTGTTTCCAACATGTCATCAAACTCTCCTCGATAAAACACAAGATGGTGATGGGGATTTTTGCGACGCTGATATTGTTTGGAATTTGGATCAAAAGAAGAGTATGCCCAGGATAATGCCCTAGGTATCAACTTCTGGGACTTAGGCCAATGGGTAGGACGACCAATGTTGAACCTTTTGTGAGCCCACATCATAAGCAAGGTTGCACATCCTACAAATTTTTTCGCTGTTTTTCGAGTAGCCTCATGCAAACCCCTATACAAATGTCCTAAAATTACTGCTCCCCAAGCATATGTAATTATGTCTTCCAATCTTTCAAATAACAATAAATACCTAGGATGCACAAATTTTTTAATCTTGGTAGGAAACAAAATAGCGCCACACAAATACAACAGGTATGCCTTAGTGTGTTTTACCACATCATCTGAAGTTGCATCTTTAGGTAATTGTCCATATTTATGTCTTAACCAAGGCAAACTTATGCCCCCCCTTTTATAGCACTGTTCCCAATCCTCTACTGCTACTTGTTGCCCAAAAACCCTTATAAAATAGCTTTTGGGATGTTCTAGTTCTCCGCAAGTCAAAGGTTTTCCTAATATGGGCAATCCGAATATAAATCCCACATCCTCTAAAGTAATGCCGACCTCTCCGCATTTTAAGTGAAACGCATTTGTTTCACTCCTCCAACGCTCAACAAAAGCAAATACAAGAGATGCATCAATCTTTGACACTACTTCTTGATGACAAAATATACCGAAACCTAACTGTTCTAGTAGATATTCTTGTTGTTTAGTCAAGTTCCATTCAATTAATTTTGTAGACATTTGACAAATTTCTAACACACCCCTATCCTACAAGTTAAACAAAAGATACATACATAAATTGTCAAAATATGAAAGTTTTGTACAAAATTTTAAGATAAATTAGATATATGGGACAATAAACTTACAATATTTTGCCATAGGTCAGAAGATACATGATTGTCTTGGTCCCATAAGATAACAGGATCAAAAGGTCCTGGATTTATATCCATATCAGTCCTAAAAATTCAACACAATGTCAAGTATTAAACAATTTATAAAAATTCCATTAAAGAGGTAAAGGGAGAAGGTACAAATTTTTGAGATTCTAAAAATTTAGGATCAAAACAAGGATATAATATAGGATGAATAACTCAAAACTCAAAGAATATTAGTAACATCCATCCACTTGTTTTGGTAATAAATTTAACAGTAAACTGTTTGAGCAAATTGCAAAGTCTGGTATGTTGATGGATTATTACTGTTCGTTCTCGCTTTCGAATTAAGATCATTATGACATTACTAGTACATCACATTATGACACCCCAACATTTTAGACACTCTTGTTTTTTCTGCTGACGGATCAAACAAATCCAACATGCATCCTCGCATCTCATTCAACACATACCAAATGTTTACAATTACAAATCAGAGCTAGCTAGCTAGCTCCCACTTATGACTGCCTTTTATTTTTTTTTACTCCTCCTCCTCCTCATGTAAAATAATAACTTAATTTGAAAGGACTCTACCAAGAACAAGTGGATATAAACTAATACTAACAAGAAAAAGTAGAATCATAGATTAGGCTGCCACGCTCATCCACATCCAAAATAGCTAGCTACTTCTTTATAAAAACAGGCTGAAACTAGGGTTCAACAAAATTAATGGAGAACAACAACATAAATCATTTATTTTGGAGATTAATCTACAGCCTTACCTGCGAATTCGACCCCAATAGTTGATTTGTAGATGACGTCTTCTAGGGTTCTATCATTTTCCCTAAAATCACCGAAAGAGAGACAACGGGAGTTGATTTGCAGTTGACGTCTTCTAGGGTTTAATGGGTTTCCCCAAACTCGCCGAAAGAGAGATCGACTTCTTGGCACTGAACTGAATTCGACCCCAATAGTTGATTTGCGTATGGATTCTTCTAGGGTTCTACAGTTTTCCCCAAATTCGCGATAGACAACAGTAGTTGATTTGCAAATGAATTAACTGTATTGTATTAACTGATACTAACTCATCCTCAGCTAGTAAGTCTAGCGAATTGTTAAGCTACTATCTTTGGTTTGGCCAAATGGGGGGCATAAGCGTCCGGAATTTTGATTAAACACGTCCGCTAGTAAGTCTAGCGGACGATGATTTCCCATTTTTAATCTCAGCCTTTCATCAATAAAATGGACGGTTTAGAGCCTATATACCACTTTTAATCCCATAGCATATAGATGCTATGGATCATCCCCCTATATATATATACTTATATATATGAATCGTCGAACTACTCGCTCGATGAGCTTGATTTTACATCCTATGCGTTTATCGCTATATATATATATATATATATATATATATATATATATATATATATATATATATATATACACACACACACACACATTTTGTCCCACTGGAGTTCACTTCGTGGTGGTTGATCGCTTTCTGACTTTTTTTACGTTTAAATCTCGCCTTTGAGTTTACTTCATTGTAGTTGATAGCTTTTACAGCTTTATTTACATTTCATCTCGCCTGGAGTTTCCTCCGTGACGGTTGATAGCTTTTATAGCTTTATTTATATTTCGTCCCGCCTAGAGTTTCCTCCGTGGCGGTTGATGACTTTTACACTTTATTTACATTTTTTGATCCCTCATGGAGGTGCTTCGTGGTGGTGATCATGTGATATATATATATATATATATATATATATATATATATATATATATATATATATATATTTTACTGATTTTATATATATATATCTGTTTCTTCGCTTTCATACAAATTGTGGTATCATATGCTTTAGGAATCATGTGATCACCGATTCAAATTTATTGGATCTAGATTCGGTTCCCGTGATGGACATTTTCAAATTGTAATCGACATTGTAAATTATTCTATTTGTCTAAATTTCCTCGGATGGTTTTCATACCCACGAGGAAATCTGCATTATTTTGTACATTATTTTCTTATAGATGCTTCACATCTCGGAAATAAAATCAATCAAGCCGAACACTTAATAAAATGGAAGTGTAACAGGTCTCAATTACTATTGAGCATCAGGGTTTGAAAAACCTTTTTATAAAACATCATTGCTATATCTTGCTAAAAACTGAAGTTTTACATAAATTGACCACACACACACACACTCAGATAATCGTTTCTTGAAAAGAGGTGGTCACCGTGGTAACATGGATGTCGGGGGGTACCTAACAAATTCCCTTTGCATAATCAAGTCCCCGGACCTTAATGAATCTCGGTGTCACCGACCCGTTTAGCAGTGTCACATCACTAGGTCAATGTGCAAACCTTTTCTCAGTTGTGTTGGTACAACCATTTAAAGAACCAACTGGAGACTCTTAACAGTCCATCATCGACATTATACATGTCGGACCTTTTTCACTTGTTTTTTCAAACAAATCTCACCTAAAATGAGAACACCAAAAAACAAGTAACGAAAAGGGACAATTAAAAATCCCGACGTTGACAATGACAAAACATAAGCTGTGAGTTTTAATACAAATATTGTCTCCTAGATAATATACAAACTCAAAATAAGTCCTCATTACAATTATTATCACATTATTCTTATAGGATAGTGATGACTACTATAGCAACCATCTTGGACCATCACTCAATTCCCTGACTAGTCACAACTATATTTTCATTTTCTGAAGAGAACAATGAAAGAAAAGGGTGAGCTCAACTAGCCCAGTAGGAAATATTATGACTAAGATAATGCAGAATAAGTTATCGTTACCCTTGAACAATATAACATTTGATAGAATACAATAGACAATAAGTTTTAGATCAACAACTGCAGCGGAAATAACAATTCATTAGAAGAGTCAAGTACAGCATGACATCTACTATCTTCTATGATTTAAAAGTTTATCATTAATTTTATCGCTGAGACTCAGCTTAATAAATAATCCACATAACTGAATTATCCATGCACTACGGGCCAATGATATTTGTGTTATCACTAATGATCATGATCATGCCAAAAAATAATTCATCTTTGCACCGGCCCTTGGCCGAAGAGAACGCATAGTCATGATCATACCAACATTTGTACATCAATGCACTACGGGCCAATGAGGACTTTAACCATAACATTTGTAACATTACATGTCATGATTATACCGAATAATCACTGGTCATAATCATACCAATCAATAGTCCATCTATGCACTATGGGCCAAAGATGACTTTCATTATAATAAAAGCATAAGGATGATAACAAGGATATAAGAATTCAATCAAACGAAATCAAGGATAAATATTAAAGATTTTTAATTTATCTAGAATTTAAAAATGTCCAAATTGTCAATATGATAACTGCTTTGTGGAGTAAAATTCAAGAATAATATTCACGTAATCAAAAATAATTTGGACAGAAAAGAAATAAATTTTTCGGGTGAATAGTATCCCGTGAATAGTGTCATACGTATGAATAGTACCATACGTATGAATAATACCCATGAATAGTACTCCGACATGAAAAGCTAAAAATTTAATAAGAATGTTAAGAAAAATATCCTCGTGAAACGATACTAGATGAAGCGTAAATTTCAAGGATATTCTACTAATTTCAAGGAGTATAGAAGCAATACTTAACAAAATGAGTGTAGAATTCGAAATCTGAAATGAAATAATATTACTTACATACTACATAGTATGGAAGAAAATATTATTTCATACGAATATTGAACAAAAATAATATCCCTTCCAACTGTTGAATGAAAATAATATTTCTTTACGAATATTGAACGAAGATAATATTCCTTACGAATATTGAACGAAAATAATATTTCTTGCGAATATTGAACGAAATAATATTTCTTACGAATACGAAAAATAATATCGTAAGCGAATATGAAATAAATAATACCCCTTACCTCAAAAAGAGAGCAATTCCGACTTGTATAGCGGAGATATTCTTGAAAAAAACTTGTACTGTTTTCTACACTCAAAGCTTTCTTAAACTCTAAAGAAATACGCTCAATATTATAGAAGAATAATTCTATGATTCTTTTGTGATTTTCTTTTCTAAACTGAGCATCCTATTTATAGGAGGATGGAGGGATACTATGTGAACGCACAGTACACAAAGGTTGTAATACCCGAGAATTTCCACATCTTATTAAATGAATATATTAATGGAAATAAATATTTATTTGAATATAAATATTGATGTATGGTAAGATAAGTGATTCAATTAGTGTAAATTGAAGTTAAAAGTGTGAAGTTGTGATGAGAATTGAGTAATGCCTTGTGTGGAATGACAAAGGAATATTAAGCGATTAAACCAATAAGAAGATTTATTGTGTATGTTTATGTGATTCTATATAAGGAATAAATACACTCTTAGATTAGCAATATAATTCATGTGGACATTAATTCATGTCATGTAAAACTAGTATGGCAATAGAAGTTGAAACTGGCTTGAAGATAAACCAGCTAATAACTTTGCCAGGTCCTATTACAATTGCGCCCTCAAAGAAAGATAAATCAATATGAGATAGTTAAGTTTTCTACTATAGAAATGAAAGGGAACACTATTGTAATATGTGACATTAATAAAACCATATGATAGAAGTATATGTTAATGACTTGAGGTACCTAGTAGTACAATGAAATCCCATGGGATTGTAATACAAAAATAATTAAAATATATCTGTACTCTAGAAACTGGGAAAGAAATTAGATGTTTAAATAAACATTAATATTAAATAATGTTATAGTGTTGTTATGTGAGTAGTAAAAATAAATATGGGGGATACCCAGACAATAATACCTAAATACGTTATTTTATTGCGTGTATTTAATGTACATGGATTATATGATGTGAGTATATAATTAATTCCTAATTTCCTAATATGGTAACAATTATACATTAAGATTACATTATGGGAATTAAAGAAACCAAACCAAGCCTTAGATAACTTATTGCTGAGATTTTTGCTCTTGTCCCAAATTGAGTGACACAAAAGTACATGAACAATGACCTAAAGCTAATTTACGTAACTTCCAAGTGGCTAAGCTTAGGTGATGATTGCAAAGCCAATGGCTAGTGGTGGTTTGTTAAACCACTCTCTAGTAACCTTTGTTTCCTTCTAATGCACCATAGACTCAAACCCTAGTGTAATACAAATGTTCGGTCCA
The DNA here is from genome assembly GCA_020205605.1 of Panax ginseng. NCBI lineage: Eukaryota > Viridiplantae > Streptophyta > Magnoliopsida > Apiales > Araliaceae > Panax > Panax ginseng. Next base: position 90,792,577 of record CM035143.1, read on the forward strand.
AGTTTCCTTTATAAATAGAAGCTCCATTTTCAGTTTTTGATGCTTGTAATTGTCTGAGTTTGAGAGTTCTAAGTGGCTGAGAAATTATAGAAGCATACTCAGTGTGTAAGGAGTCCAATCCAAGCTTAATGAGGTATAAATTCTAATTGTGTTCTTGAATTGGGTTTTGTTTAATTCTTCAAATTTCTTGGATTTCTATGTCAGTTGATATGAATTAACATGCTATAATGTGTTTAAGAAGTATACTTACATGTATGAACTCTTTAATGATGGTTTGGAACAAGTTTAAATCGATAGGAATCAAGTTGGTTGATACTTTGCAAAAGCAGTATATCTCGCTTACGGTTTTGCGGCATGGTGCAAGCTAGCATACTGCTTATACTATGGTGCGGTCTTGTTTACTTGATACCTCGAAATCTATTCTTTGGTTTTGTTTATGCTAGGTGTTGAGAACTTGATATCATGACTTATATATATACACCTAAAAAGGGGTATAGCATGAGGTATAAAGCTTTCTTATGTAGCATGAAGTGATCAACAAGATTTAGTAAGAGGGTTGTAATGAAAACTTAAAGTGTCAAAAACAAACTTTGAAGTAATTCATGTTCTACAAGTTTTGGACTTAGTGATTCATATGCATGATTGATTTCAAATATATAAGTATATTAACCTAATGTGACCATGTTTTACTAGATTAGCATACATGATTAATGAAAGCGTATAGTTTAAAATGAATTTAGAACTTTAGAAATGAACTTGATATGTATGTATGCCATGTTTATCTACTAACTTTGTAAGCATGTTGGTATCGTTTATAAATGCATGAATAACCCATTAACTTGTGTTTATATGATTCGTAAGGAAACATGAACATGTTGAACTTATTAGTAAGCTTTACTAATAAAAATACAAACTTTGAATGTGAACGTTAACATGCTACTTTGAGAGTTAAAATTTGACATTTATGAACATGTTTGATGATACTTTTAGACTTACTAATGTATCATACATATATGCCTATTATGTTAGGAGTTATGAAATCAAGTTAAGACTAAATAAAGCATGCATGTTTTCAAAGTAATAACTCAAATAGTTACATATATATAATTGAATACTCATAAGCATGCCTAATATGAGTTATATGACTACCTTATATGTTTAAAAAGCAAACATGTTAGACTTTGTGGTTTCATGACCTTAACTTGTTGAAATGTTCAACTTAGAACCATATTATGAAAGAAGGGACCTAGTTTGAATTGAGAGACACAAAAGGACCTTTGACATGATAATATATATTATGTGTGAAAGATGTGTTCATGCCAGACAAAAACCACAAGGCAACAACTTAGCCTTGGCTTGGCGGAAGGGTCATGTGCACTCTGGCTGCCCTAAGCTTAACTATATGGCAATGTTCTTGTGGAATTCAAAATCGTAAGTAATGCAATTTGACAATCTGATTTTGAACAGTTAGCTTATATGATGCTTACATTGCTAGAAATGGTTTACACCATACTGATACGTGTATATATGTGATGATTAAGTAATAAGATAGTGTTTACCTTATATAATGAAAGTCCATGGATAAAAAGGTACTAATCTTGAGCATTGTAAAGGAAAGCGTATACAATAAAGAAACTGACGCTGTTGTGGTCAGTTAATCACTCGTGATTAACTGCCCAACTCCCAATAGGGCTCTGTTTGGCTAGCCTTAAAAGGCTCATAACCATTTAATTTGATAAATCTCTTATACTATAGTTTAATAATATCACACTCATTTACACAATAAATCAAATATCTTATTTATTTTATTTTAAATAAAATATAATAATTTCTCATTAATTCACATAGTCACATAATTAATTTTCTCATTTATTAATTATGTCAAATTATTAAATTATCTAATTAATTATTAAATTAATTAAAATAACATTATGCTTCTTAAATATTTCATTTAATTCAATAAGCTCACATAAATACATACTTTAAATAATAAAAATTCTCCACATTAATTTAATAAATATAACCCATATAATTAAATTAATCTACCACAATTTCATCAATTAATTATTTAATCCAATAATTAAATCATCAAAAAATATTTATTTAATTCAATAAATATTCAAATAAAATTACAAAATCTCGTTTGCCACATCTTTCCCCGCTTAAAAGGATTCTGTCCTCAAAATCACGACTCAATCAATTCGTCCCGTTACATTCTCCCCGCTTACAAAGATTCTGTCCCCAGAATCGCTTACACATAAATTAAGTAAATAAATGGGGATAATTCTTCATCATATGCTCTTCGAGTTCCAATGTTGCTTCTTCAGCGTTGTGATTCCTCCAAATTAACTTAATAGAAGGTATTACTTTATTTCTGAGAACTTGTTCTTTCCTGTCGACAATCTGAAAAAGAATTTCTTCATAGGATAAGTCTTTTTCAAAATGTAGGGGTTCATATTCAATCACGTGCTTGTGGAAGACGTTGTGGACATTCTCGAGTGCTGGAGGTAAGGCTACCTCATACGCAACTTCTCCGATTCTTCGCAATACCTCAAAGGGTCCAATGAATCTTGGGCTTAATTTCCCTTTCTTTCCGAACCTGATCTTTCCCTTAAATGGAGAGACTTTCAAAAACACATAACTACTCGATTCCAACTCAACATTTTTACGATGTGGGTCGGCGCATTTCTTCTGCTTATCTTGAGCTACTACCAGTCTTGTTCGGATCACTTTAACTATATCTGCTGTTTGCTGTACCAATTCTGGGCCTAGTAATTGGCTAAGGCCAACTTCATCCCAGTATAACGGAGTTCTGCACTTTCTGCTGTATAACCCTTCATAAGGCGGCATGCCAATACTAGCATGGTAACAGTTGTTGTAACCAAACTCTACGAGCGGTAAGTGATTATCCCAATTTCTTTTAAAGTCCATTATACAAGCTCTTAACATATCTTCTAATGTCTGAATCGTTCTTTCACTCTGCCCATCTTTCTGAGGGTGATATGTCGTACTCATTCGCAACTGCGTACCTATGTATTCCTGTAGACGTTTACAGAAGTTTGATGTAAAGCGTGGATCCCTATCGGAAACAATTGATACCAGAACTCCGTGTCTCGAAACAATCTCTTTTACATATAATTTTGCAAACTGGTCTAAGGTAAATTTGATTCTGATCGAAAGGAAATGTGCGAATTTTGTCAGTCGGTCAACAATAACCCATATTGCGTCATAGCCTTTCTGAGTTGTCAAAAATCCAACCACGAAATCCCTCGTAATACGTTCCTATTTCCATTCTAGAATCTCCAATGGTTATAGCAACCCACTCGGTCTCAGATGTTCTGCTTTCACTTTCTGACATGTTAACATTTAGCAACACACTCCGCAACATCTCATTTCAAATTTGGCCACCAGAAATGTTGTCAAAGATCTTGGCACATCTTAGTACTACCAGGGTGAATCGAATATCGTGAGCTATGAGCCTCGCTCAAAATGTCTTCCTTAATCTCTGGTACTGGCGGTACCCAAATTCTACTCTCAAATCTCAGTATTCCTTCCTTGTCCATCTTGAATCTCGGTTCGGATCCTTGGGATATTTTTTTTTCACCTTTTTACATTCTTCATCCTGAAGTTGAGCCTCCTTAACTTTATCCAATAGGGTTGTACCAGATTGCATCTGGAACAGCTTCTCATCAATTTCCATAGGATACTTCACTTCAAACTCCAACTTCTCCATTGCTGAAATCAACTCCTTCTGAGCGGTCAACATCGTCAATTTCTCTCGGCCCTTTCTACTTAAAGCGTCGGCAACCACATTTGCCTTACCTGGATGGTATAAAATCTCACAATCATAGTCCTTAAATAACTCCAACCACCTTCTTTGGCGCATATTCAAGTCCTGTGTAAAAATATATTTCAGACTCTTCTGATCTATATATGTTTCACACTTCTCCCCGTAGATATAGTGCCTCCAGATTTTCAAAGAAAAAACCACTGTAGCTAACTCCAAGTCGTGGGTCGGATACCTCTTCTCATAATCCTTCAATTGTCGTGACGCATACGCAATGACTCTGCCATTTTGCATAAGTACATAGCCACGTCCTTTATGCGACGCATCCTATAAATAACAAAATTTCATGTATCATCCGGAAGAGATAACACATGTGATGTACTCAACCTCTTCTTTAGTTCTTGAAAGCTTTCCTCACACTTCTCTGTCCAAACAAATTTCACAGCTTTTCGAGTCAAATTTTTTAACGGAGTTGAAATCTTGGAAAAGTCTTGAATGAATCTTCTATAATAACCTGCCAATCCAAGAAAACTTCGTACTTCCGATGGCGTTCTCGGCTGATCCCAGTTTACCACGGCTTCGACTTTGGATGGATCTAACGAAATTCCGTCTTTATAAATCACATGTCCAAGAAATTGTACCCATTCGATCCAAAATTCTCATTTCAAAGACTTGGCATACAACTTCTCCATTCTCAACGCCTCTAACGTTACCTTTAAATGCTCTTCATGTTCTTCCTTGGTTTTTGAATATACCAAAATATCATCTATAAATACCACCAAGAATTTGTCCAAAAATGGCTTGAACACTCCGTTCATTAAGCCCATAAATGCTGCAGGAGCATTCGTTAGACCAAATGACATAACCAAAAATTTGTAGTGACCATATCGTGTTCTGAATGCTGTCTTCGGTACATCCTCTAGCCTCGCCTTCAGTTGATGATAACCACTCCTCAAGTCTATCTTTGAAAAGTATCTCGCTCCCTTCAATTGATCAAACAGGTCATCGATCCTCGGTAATGGATATCTATTCTTAATCGTGACCTTATTTAGTTCTCTATAGTCGATGCAGAGTCGCATCATCCCATCCTTCTTCTTCATAAATAAAATCGGCGTTCCCCACGGTGAAACGCTTGGTTGAATGTAATTCTTGTCCAGTAATTCTTGTAGTTGTACCATCAATTCTTTCATCTCTATCGGTGCCATTCGGTACGGTGCCTTTGATATTGGAGCCATTCTTGGTGCAAAATGGATCACGAACTCAACTTCTCTATGTGGCGGAAGTCCTGGTAAATCATCCAAAAATACGTCTGCGAAGTCCCTCACTACCAGTATCTCCTCTACTTTCGGATTCTCTTTACGACTATCGACTATGTAAGCTAGATATCCTACACAGCCTTGTCTTAACAACTTCCTGGCTTGCATTATCGTCAGATAACTCGCTTGTCTAGGTGACTTGCTACCATAAAACACAACCTTTAACGGAGTCATAAGGTTAATACGCTTCTTCTGGAAATCAATTATAGCCCCGTAATTGAATAACCAATCCATTTCCAAGAAAACATCAAATTCCCCAAGCCTGATAGGGATAAGATCTACGTTTATAATATTACCCTTAATAACCACTCTAAAGTTCTTATGTACGTACTTAATAGGTATTATTTCTCTATTCGCAGTTTCTATGTTCATGGGGTATTCTAACTCATCCTTAGGCAATTCTAAGTTCTTAGCAAAGTCATCGGATATAAATGAACAAGTAGCACCCGAATCAAATAATACATAAGCATTAACTTTATTGATAGGAATGATACCTGACACCACATCACGAGACTGCACAACATCTTGCATTGTCATGTTGAATGTCCTGGCAGTCGGTCGGTTGGTTGCGGTTGGTCCTGTGATAGTCATAGCGCTTCCACCACTGTTTCCTCTATTTCCTCCTGATCCTGCCCCTCCAGATCCCTTCTTAGGACATTCCCTTGCAAGATGATCTTTTGAGCTATAAGTGAAGCATACACCCTTCTTTGGGTTAAGACAGTTAGGTGCTATGTGGCCTTCTTGACCACAATTGTAGCACACTCGTTTACCCTTCATACACACTCCCAAATGAGCTTTCCCGTAGGTCGAGCATGCTTCGATCCTCTTCTTCTGACCTTCTTGCTGAATTCCAGTTGCTGGGTTGTCAGACCACCTTTTCTTCTGATTATTACTACCACCCGTGTTACTTCCACTAGCCTTGTTAATTCCTTCATTTTCACTCTTCTTCTTCTTCTTCTTCTTCTGATCCTGATTATACTTGGTTGCCGCATCGCTTCCACCTTCAGCGAGTATGGCCTTCTCTAGTACCGCAGCGAACGTCTTCAACTGAAACATCGACACTTTACTATACAACCAGGGCTTCAGTCCTTGTTCAAACCTTCTTGCTTTTCTCTCATCCGTCTGCACTTGATATGTGGCGAACCTAGACAACTCATTGAATCTTGCCGTATAGTCTGGTACAAACATATTCCCATGTTTCAACTATAGAAATTAGACCTCCATTTGGTTCTGCGAGCTGGTCAGAAAATACATCTCAAAGAACATCTCCTTAAACCTCTCCCAGGTGATCATACCTTTTCATCCCCGGACTTTATTTGCTTGCCACAAATAACTGGCTTCAGATTTCATCATGAACGTCGCCGTGTAGGCAGTTTTTTTGGTCCTCTCTGACTCTGGCGACATCAAAAACTTTTTCCATCTCCATAACCCAAGTTTGAGCCTCGATCAGGTTCATGGAGCCTTTAAACTCTGGCGGTACCACCGTCTTGAAATCCTTAAACGTCGTATTCGGTAGAGCTTGGGGTTGATTATGAATCGCTCCAACTAATAAGTTCACCAATTGTTAAACCAGGTTAGCATTGGCGTTGTTATTATTCGTCGATTCTTCTTGAGCTGGTTGACGATTTTGCCTTCTTCTCGGTGACATATTTCTGTTAAAATATATGCTTATTAGATCTTTATCCAATTCTTTAAATATTTAAGACTTAATTCAAACAATTTAACATAATCACTTAACACACTTTCTTAAACAACTTGATATATTTATTTAATCAAAAGTTTTAACAAACTACGATAGCATCACTGCTATTTACATCAACTATCCCGAGATAAAGAATCTTCATGATTTAAAATAATAAAATATTCCTTTGTTTAAAAAGACATTGGAATTTATATCTTTAACTACCAGATAGGTTTTCACATAATTAAACTAATCGTATCACTGCCTGTTAAGGCGTTGAATAGCCTTGCTACGTTCCTCTTCCATGATGCGGGACATCGTCCTGCGATCTAGCATATACGATGGTAGTCCTCCGAACTGAATTGGGTATCTCATAACTCTATCCTGGGCCTCATCCATTTCATTTTGAAGTATAGAGTACGTCTCCCCAAGCTTAGCCTTCTTCGCACAACAATCCTCTTCTGGAAGATCAGCACGACGTGATTCCCTTACCCAGGCCTCCTCTGCTATGGTCAGCCTTGCTGAGCTCTCTTTCAGTTTATTCTTTAATTTCTCTATTTTCTCGGACTTCTCCTCAGTTTAACCCTTCTCGTGAACCAAATCCCACTCTACGTTTCCTTGACGTGTGTGAAGAGTCACAACCTCCCTATCCCTCTGCTCGATGGTAAGCTATTGAATAATCGTCCGCTCATTCAGCTCCTGAAAAGTGTCACGTAACTCTACGTTATGGTCATATAGCTCGTCATACATCTCAGCATCAATGGAGTTCGGTGGGAACTCATCTTCTTCCTCTTCTTCTTCAGGATCCTTCTCTGGATCAGTCTCAGGCTCATGCCCCTGACCAACAATAGTGATCAACGGAGATGGCTCTCTTTGTACCAACTGCTCCCTGACAACATAAATGTCTCGGGGCTCCTCCTCTGTAGGTACTCAAGGTTCCTCCTCCCCAGCTCGACTAGCTCCTCCAACGTCCGACATCCTAACAACACAGTTTTTAGTTTTAGTTACTAAGCTATACTAGCGAGCACATAATTAACACATAAACACATAAAGTCTTTTATTATCTTTTAATGAATTAAAAAATTCATTTCCTAGAACTCGATAAGAGTTTACCACCACTATGTTTTTGATCTTCTATAAGGCTACTACCTAAGGTTGTTCCCCCACCTAAGGTTCATAACCTACAGCTCTGATACCAACCTATGACACTCCCAAATCAGGGTACTTCAATTCCCACATGATTTGGTGTTCACTATACAAACATCATATGTCTATCTACTCGTAATAAATGAAAGCATAAATAGATATAAATAAATCCTCTCCTTAAGGAGTTACATCATCTGAATTAAATACATAAATCCCAGGTCATACTAACCTTAAATCTCAAATGCGGAAATATAAACAAATAATAGTCTTACACAACATTAACATAAGTCTGAAACATAAATACATAATCACATAAACAACAAGTCTTCATCACTTGTTAATCTTTCCCTTGCCTTTGATAGTAGAAGGCTCGTCGAACCTTTCGTTCTTAACTGCAATGTTATTATTACGCAAGAGTGAACACGATTGCTCACAAGTATAATAATGACACAATAATATACTAACATGCGAGTAAATCAAAGTCTTTTGGAATAAAAACTCAACTTTTGAATCAAGAATGAATAACAAGAATCAAAAGAATTTCTGAGGGTCATAAGACCTTGAACTATGTCCTAGGTTATCAAGGGTTATACTTGAAACCTTTAACAGTCATAAGACTATGGACTCTTCTACTCGTACTTAGGGGGATCAACCCTTAGTACCATACTGTGCACAATATCTTAACGCTAACACATAAGTAATCCCCCATACAGGGTTGTTCATCTCAGTTTGACATTAGAGTCCGCACCAAAGGAAGTTTGGTTTGAATAATTGAACAAGGGTTCTGAATTTTTAAACGTCCATCAACTATGTACTAGTCGAATCAATAAGGGTTTGCAAGTCTTACAAGATTCAACAATAACTGATATTTAAATTGAATAACAAACTCAAGAGGTATACAATAGAATACGTATTGTATAACAGAATCATACTTTGAAAAGATTAATAACATTTAATATAACAAATTGAACTTGATTAATAATAACGAGAATTTGCTTGATGTATAGAGGCAAGTTTATAAACTTATATAATGATAACGAGTAAGGTTAAGAAATTTGCCTCGTGCGTAGGTTACATGTTAATTATACATGTTCCTCGATTTAATCTTGTATACCATTCATATTCACAATACCAGTCAATTATAACGTAACTACAAGTTCATTCTTTTTGTCTAACTCGGATTATGACTATACTTAGTCAAATTACCACACATGCTTTCACATAATGTTACACTACACGAACACAAGCTAGCTACATGTTCAATAATTTAATTAAACATGTAATTACCTTATTGACATGTTAAGGATCTATTTAATCACCACATTATATGACTAACACATTTTTATGTTCATTAGATTAGGTTACTATTACAGTCCCTAAAATAAAACCACTAAAATGCTCATTCTTGGACAAACTAGAGTGGCATATATTACCACCAAAGAAGAATATTATTGGCGTTACGGCGGCGGCGTTGCGGCTTTGAATATTGGCGTTATGACGTGGCGGTACCATGTGGCGCGGGCCTTAAGGCATGGAGTTGGCACCGCGACGCGAAACTCCAGTTTTCGAATTTTCAGTTCGCGAAGAACACAGAGCCAGACAAAATTATCTTTACATGATCATTAAATACATTAAATTAAACATACCTATGTACTAGAATTCATACATAATCATTACCCAACCTTTATAGAGTGATTTTAACAAGTTTAAACACACAATTACTTGAATCAAATTATATAATTTCACTGTTCTTGATGTTTTTGAAAGTTTTGAAAACAAAACATGAAGATTGGCACTACGGGTTCGTTATAACACTAAATATGTCCATTCGATGTTTATTTTCTTCGTTTTAACATGCATATAATCATATACAAGTGTAAATTTATGATACAACATATGATTAACGCATTAAATTTATGCGTAAGGGCTATATGGCCATATTTTTATACTCTATAACTTTGAAGAAACTATATAAAACATATTTTTATAAAACTGATGTTATGGAACCATACAATATATAGTAAAAACATGTTATGATGATATATTATCACATATATTCACATAATCGCTACCCTTTCCAACTACAGAGATTTTAACAAATTCTTGAAAGCCATTTTTTTATAAAAACTTCAATGACGTAAATTAAAACTTGAATGTGAGGTTTTACCCTAGATTGCTCTGCTTGGATTACACAAGCGTGATAACAACTTCAAATTTCCCACAATTCTTCTCTTTTAATCTCACTGATTCTCAAAATTCTCTATGTGATTTGTTTTTTCCAGACTTAGCAAAATAAAGGAAAGCGTATATAATAAAGAAACTGACGTTGTTGTGGTTAGTTTATCACTTTCGTAGTTAATTGCCCAACTCCCAATAGGGCTCTATTTGGCTAGCCTTAAAAGGCTTATAACCATTTAATTTGATAAATCTCTTATACTATAGTTTAAAAATGTCACACTCATTTACACAATAAATCAAATATCTTATTTAATTTATTTTAAATAAAATATAATAATTTCTCATTAATTTACATAGTCACATAATTAATTTTCTCATTTATTATTTATGTCAAATTATGAAATTCTCTAATTAATTATTAAATTAATTAAAATAACATTATGCTTCTTAAATATTTCATTTAATTCAATAAACTCACATAAATACATACTTTGAATAATAAATTTTATCCACATTAATTTAATAAATATAACCCATATAATTAAATTAATCTACCACAATTTCATCAATTAATTATTTAATCCAATAATTAAATCATCAAAAAATATTTATTTAATTAAATAAATATTCAAATAAAATTACAAAATCTCGTTTGTCATAATTAGTGTGGTGTTATGCATAACATTGAGTATTGTAGACTGATCATCTATCGTACTTAATTCTTTTGGATTATCAGTTTAATATTGGTAATTAAAGTAGATGTTCAATATTCATTAGTGACTGCTCAGAATAAATTGTTTTATCTAGTTGGATACACTTATAGTCTTTGAATTCATATATATCTGTTGATCTATATTGAACTATCATTTCATATTCCAAAGATTTGATTCGAGAATTGTTGATACACATTGTTTATGATATTATTCTAAGGCTCTGAACTATCTTGGAGACTATACTTTGATATTTCAAACTCGTGATATAATACTCATCACCCTTGTTGTATATTACTTGCTGAGAAATTTGTGCTCATTCTTGCTTATTTAAAATCTTTCAGTTAAGGCGGAACAGAGAAGTGTCTTTGGGAAAGACAAGGGCAAGGGCAAGGCTACCGACTAGCTTGTTCCTTTATGTTTAAAATTGTTATGTTGTTATGTTGTATTAAGACTGTCTTCAGATTATGTTTAAGCTTAAGTAGGATTATGTAATAAGTCTTTATTTGATATTATTATGTAATATATTAAGTATTATAGGTTGCAAAATTTGGGGGAATAATTATAATAAATCATTGTATATTATTCTAGATTAGATCTTTCGCTTTGAATGTGTAATTTAAGTTATTATTGTATTACCGTGATCACGTGACGAACCGAATTCGAGTGACCAAGTGGCGGTCCGAATTTGGGGCCGTCACAAAGGTCACGGGCGAAAATTTTCTGAGGATTCACGTGAATTTTTCTGATTTCACTATGAAAACACTATGCATGCACTATACAAATATAATGCATAATAAAATATAATATATTCTATTTTTCATAAAAAAACAAAACTTATTATAATATATATATATATATATATATATAATAACAAACTCCTCTCGACTTTTTTTTTTATCCCCCCGTGACCCCTTTCATTATCATGTTTATATATATATATATATAATACGTATATATATATATATATATTAAAAAACTGAAATAACTTCTACCGACACTTTTGAAAAATGGGTAAGTGTGTAGCGACCCCCGAACCTGGGCCCCAAATCGCCGCGGATTCGGTTCGCTAATCTTACTATAACTTTTCGCGGAAGATACAAACATAAATTGTTTATGCATTACATTACACACTATTCCCCAAGGTCGAGTAACCTTTACTTATACACAATTCATAAGCTATCTAACAGATAACATATTATGCACCTATACTATTACAAACTAGCCGCACAATTTATCCCAAGCTGTACTTGGCATTAACCTTTTCTTGTATCCAAACGCATTCGCTTTATCTGCAATGTTTATCATGATATAGCAAGGGTGAGCATGAAAATTGCCCAGCAAGTTTAAATACAACAATATAAAGATATATCATGATTGAAGAGTATGAATAATAAACTGGCTATAATTCATCAATATAATTGAGAACTAGCACGAACAAACTTTTGACTGAACAAGTTTTAAACATGAACAAACATTTACGAATCAACCGGTAATGAAGGTGATCAACCTTTCATACGACTTATACATCACGGGATGTACAGAGTACAATTTTCATGGCAATCGAAGAATGATTTAACCAATAAGCTTGAATAAAACACTCTTAGTAGCGTTAAGTAAATACAAACTTGCACGAGGCAGATTGATTCTGCAAACACATTTATATCGCTTTGCAAAGACCTAATATTAGTAATATAGATCTCCAATATTAGAATAATATCATCACAAGATATAATCTTTATATATTTAAATACAAATAATAACCTAAACACATAACACATAACCCTATAAGTCTATACAAACATAAGACTTAGCATCGTGTCAAACTATTTCAATCGACTTAAAAGCGACACGATTCTATCATCCCGCGATCTAGTGGGACAATACTCGAGTTTAAGTTCGGTTAAACTCTTTTTAACCCTTAACAATTATCACAGATAATTTTCTTATCAGTCAAACATTTTTCCTAGGCTCGTAATAATTTTCGGATAATTAATATCATTTATCAACATTTTCCAATCATTAATATCGTATTTAAATGAAGTAAATACCACAATATTCATTAATCATTAATATCCATTTAATAAAAAAATATTAATGAAATTCATAACATAATATTATAATATAATTATAATATTTCAAAATATTTTAATACCTTAAAAATCATAATTATTTGATTTTAAACACTTAAATCCATTATCCGATAATTAATATTAATATTAAAATATTAATATTTTCATGCCAAAATATCAAAAGTTATATTTTATAACTTAAAATATTTTATAACACTTAAATCATTTTATATGATTTTTAAAATATTAATTCTATTTTCCTTAATTTATTTAATATATTTATTAAATAAATTAATTACCATTAATATTAAAATATTAATGAAATTTATCATAAAATATTAAAAGTCACTAAAAAATAACTTAAAATATTTTCTTTTACCATAATATTATTTTTCATGATTTTTCATGAATTAAAACCATTTTTAAATAATTTATTTAATATTATAATTAAATAAATAAATACCTTTTATATTCCCAAAATATTAAATATTTTGAAATATATCAAAATAATTAAAAACTATTTTTCAAGCTTTAAAATAATTTTCATAATTTATTTAGTATTTTAATAATTAAAAACCATTTTTATCTATTTTTAATTAATTTTTAAAATAATAATAATAAACTGTCAGCTAAAGGGGCCTATAAGCGGCAGGCAACCGTCATTATAGGTGTTTTTGGTGTTCTTGGCCAATTCCCAGAACTTCATGTCAGTTGACAAGTTAACCACTTTGACCATACTTTGATCAGTGATTATATGGTTTTCTAGGCAGTATTAAGCATCAATCATGTAGTATATATGTAATACTACACATATCAGTCATCAACTATGTTATACAACATCACACGTGGAAGATCTGGGCCTCCAAAATATCTGACAACACTGTTCTTCATTTTCTGGGTTTTCCAGAAAATGAAGAACAGTCGAGGGTACTAGTTTTCGATCCTTATAACTTGCATTCTAGGCTTTGGTTTTGTGATCTAAAGGTTCAGTCTTGTAGCAGAGATGTCAGTGTACAAGGTTGTAACAACCGATCATCATAAAAACAACAACAAGTTAAGATTTGGTAGCCATTCAACCGGTAGGCGAAAAATCCGTTGAAGATCCGGGTTACCCGAGAATCTTCTTCCGATCATGATAGTCAACGATGGTTTGATTGTTCATTACTTTGATTCTATGAAAGATCTGAGTGATATAATAACATGATTGTGTAGTCCTTAAACATACCTACAATATCTAACTGACACAATGGCCAAAACAACAAAAACCAACAAGATCAAGAGCTTTGAACATCTTGTCAGACCCCCTGGGAGAATTCTGGGTTACCCAGAATTCATTTCCCGTGAACGGTCAACGGTCTTTGACCGGTCATATCTCTCAGTCCATTCATGATCTGATCATGTTTCTTGTTTCAGAGCACAGTCGACATGACATAGAACACATATATAACTTAAAACATAACAAACATTTAACAGAAAAAGATCTAGAGGCTCTGACATTCGTTGTCAGACCTCAACTTTAAAATTTTTCCAGATTTTCAAAAATGTAAGATTTGAGCTCTTTAATGTTATGGGTTTGTGCTTTGACAACCCAGATCATCATTTGACACCCTATTACACATGTTTAACCAATCAATTACAACAAATAACTTCAGATCATAGATTTCGAATTTTAGGGTTCATATACCTCTTTATGCTTTGATTTTAATCTTGGCTCTCCAATCTGTTTATGGATGATCTTGGAGCTGTTTCTAGGACTGATCCACTACTGATTTTCGTGGGTTTGTGAAAGAGAGAGAGTTGGTGAGAGCAAAATGCAAAATGGCTAAGTTTTATGAACTTTCTCTCTCTAAATCTTATATATAATGCTTTGATTCATGCATGTTGCTTCAATTTCGGCTGAGTTGGGCTGATTTGTTAAGATTTTATGTTGCAAAGTCAAAAGAGTTGGTGACCTAATAAAGTGATAGCCATTTTTGCAAATTAACATATAAAAATCCCATAAAGGGCATTTAGGTCATTTCCAATTTTTTCTAGAATTTGAACTTTATGAAACCCTTGGGGTTTAGGTTTTGTGCAATCTAAGATTTAGGGTTTAGACAAATTTAGGGTTTAGGTTTTATCCCTTAAATATTAAGCAACTTGGATTTCAAAAATTTTCTAATTAAATTTTAAAAATAGAAAATTTTGATTTCTAATTATAATTAGGGCTTCCTAATTATATCATAATTTTCTAATCATGAATCATTATTTGCTAATTAGGACTATTTTATCCTAATTAAAATTGCTAATTACGCAAGTAGGGTCAAACTGGTCATTAGGGTTTTCAACCCACAATTTAGGGTTTTTAAATAGAAAATAATTTTCTAATATAGAAATTAAATATTCGTAATTAGATTACAGTTTTCTAATTACTAAACATTAAATTAGAATTAATATATCCTAATTAACATTAAAATATTAAATTATCACTTTCATTTTTCCTAATTATAAATTAGGGTTTCAAATCCATCATTAGGGTTCCTGACGGAAAATTTAAGTTCGATAATTTGAAATTAGGGTTTGCTAATTAATTAAGCGTTATCCTAATTAATATTATAATAATAGCGATGAAGCATTATAATTCTCCATTAATTTCCCGATTAGGGCTTCATTTATCGAGGATCTCAAACTAGGGTTTTCGGATCAAGTATTAGGTTTTGATTTGGAATTAGGGTTTTGTAATCAATTTGTTAAGATTAACCCTAATTAATTTTATAGTTATTTACACTTATGCCATTAAGTTCCCGATTTAGGGTTTCTTGCACCGAATTAGGGTTTCGGATTCTCGGAACTGAAACTAGGGTTTTCAGAACTGATTTCTAGGGTTTCTTATCGAGGGCGTTAGGGTTTTCTAGCCCGAGCGTTGTTGTTCTTAATATATTCTTAGGGTTTTATTACGGATATAATTTATCCGGTTGACCCTCGACCATAACCACATTACGAACACGAACATAACCATATTCACGAACTTAATCACATAAACACTTAATCTGAATAATTAACCTATATCCTTCACAGAATTTTGAAACCTTCAAAATTCCATCCCAATAACATCAAACGCATACACTTATTTTCTGTCTAGGTCTAATATTTGACCTTAAATCAATCATTTAAGATTTTACTAAATTGTCCAAATTCTCGGGTTATCACAAAGTGGGGATCCAAATAATAAGCCAAATTTACAATAAATACTTAATAAAAATCCCCTTTATTTATCCCAACTTACTTGGCTTCACAAAACACATATTTAAACAACAATTATTCATCAATAATATAACTTGCAATATTAACAATCAGATCATTCCCAGGAAAGAGGGGGCTTTACGATAAGGATTTCTCCTATTGGCGCCTTGAATTAGGTGACCAACCCCCTTTCCTCGACAGAACTTTCTGGACATCGTCAATAATATAAATAAAAATATGAATAACTGTGTCGTCTCAATTATTGATTTAATAATATAAAATATTATGACAATAATTGAATCAATAACGTGAGATACTATGCATCAATTATGTGGCAATAATTAAATAAAACTGAGTGACTTCTCACGTAAGCATCAATAATCAATATCGTGTTCTACTATGCAACCACGCGTATTACTATACTTTTATCACCGAGTATTTCAATAGTTAACGCTAAAACTTTCGCTGTTGTTTTCATAAAAAGATATTTCTGTCAGTTTATAACTCTGATAGTAATTCTATTATGGGGTCCACCAATGATTATGCCATCGTACGAATATTCCCCGACCAATCGAATATTTTATAACAACTTGCTTACTTTGTAAAATTTATAAATATTACCCACAACTATAACATTATATCAAATCCACACCATAATATTCAAAAAATATTTTGAGAAAATTAAATCTTTATTCATAAAAGTTGGGGTCTTCTGACCTCCCTTCTTATGAAATTTAAGTCCTCAAAATTGACGTCACGATTTTTGGTATCTCAAGAGGTGAGGATACCTTGTTTTCATTTTAGATTCTACTTCTTGAGGTATAACCTTTGAGCGTAGAATATATTCCTTCTTATCCAAGATTTTAATAGGTACATCTTCATACGTTAAATCTTTCACTATCTCGTCTAGTTCTAATTCAATAATGTGGTTCGGGTCGTCCATATATTTATGTAACATCGATACGTGAAAAATGTTATGAACACGAGACATACTTGGCGGTAAGACGAGTCTATAGGCCACATTTTCTACTCGATCGAGGATTTTAAATGGACCAATAAATCAAAGGTTTGAGCTATCCTCACATCGTCAATTCTCGCTTCTAGAATAATGCCTTCTTACACCTTCTTCTTTACATTCATCAGCTCCAAGTCTATAGCTTGAGCGACTTTAACTGTATCGATTTAAAGTTGATTCTAATCGTATATTCGTCATCTTCACGTAGGTCTCTAGAGTCTTTAACTATATCCCCATTTTTTGTAAGTCATACGAAATGGGTCTTTGTGTTAATAATATTGCACTCGTAAATGCATACGATCTTCTATTCAACGCGTTAACTACCACATTTGCTTTTCCAGGATGGTATTGAATGGTACGATCGTAATCTTTCAATAGCTCGAGTCAACGTCTTTAGCGCAGTTACGTTCGTTTTAGGTGGAAAAAAATATTTGAGGGTTTTGTATCGGGTTCAAGGTCAATACAAAATTCGATTTCACGCTCTGGGGGTAGGCTATGAAGTTCTTCGGGGAATACGCCAGGAAATTTATTAACAATAGAAATATCATTCAAAACTGTGACTCTCATCCAAGACTTGGATATCACCTCACATTGATACCTATAAACTTGCCACCGTTATTCACAGCGTCCCCTAGGGAAAGTATGGCTTCAGTGCATCCCACACAAGGAAGTCACCAGTGAAAGGCTCGGGGCTATTTACTTATGGCTTGATATGACAGTGATTGAATTTAGTGGTTTGGTTGCTTGAATTCGCATAATAGGTTGGTTAGGAATATGAAAGCTAACAACCTTGCCAAAATAGTTAATTTTAGCATGAGGAGTAGTTAACCAGTCGATTCCTAAAATCATATCAAATGCAAGTATTTTCAAAGATATAAGATCGACAGGTAACGTGAGGGTGCCGATTTGAATCAAACAAGATTTATAAACAGTGGATGTAACGAAGGTTTCTCTTAACGGAGTTTCAACAGATAAGTTAAAGTCTAATTTCTCCGGAGTTCAATTTAAACGTTGAGCACAAGTAGGAGAAATAAAAGAGTCGGTAGAACTTGTATCGAATAAGGTATAGACTTCGCAAGAGTTTATGATTAACTTACCCGTGATAACTTCGTTCGGGTTCCTCGACAAATGCTCTCACTTAAACTACCATCTTTAACTTGTTTGGGACATCCTTTGGCATCACCATCCCAGCTGGACTTGACGTCACTACATAACAAAATCGAGCTAGGTGACCTTCTCTTTCGCAATTAAAACACGCTTTGGGTAGCTGCTTTCAGTTTGGACGGATGTGTCCCTCCTGTCCGCATTTGAAACATACGATCGGCGGTCGTTCTCCTTCCTTCGAAATGGGTGTTGGTGCTGCTGTCTTTCCATAATTATTGAACCTTCTCTTCTTGAAATTTACACTTCTATTATCTTGGCCATGATTAGCACTGAAGTGGTTACCATTCTTGGCATGAGAATTTCCCCATGATGGTTATCATTGTTCTGATGGTTGTTGCCACCGGTATGATTATTATAGTGTTGTTGGTCGTTGCCTTTTGGTTGGGCTGACTTATTATCGCGCACTAATAACTGAGCCCTATTCACAACATCTGAATATAAACAAAGTTTGTGAGAAATGAGGTATTGAAATATTTTGGGTTTCAAACCTCTTAGAAACATCTGTCTCATACGCTCCTTATTAGCAACAAAATGGGATGCAAACCGGGATAACTCCATAAACTTTGCCTCGTATTACGATACGGTCATGTTGTTTTGTTCCAGCTTGATGAATTCCACCTCTTTCATGTGATGAATACTTTCGGAAAAGTACTTGTCGTTGAACAATTCTTGGAACTTCTCCCAAGATATCTTTAGTACGAAAGGTTGAGTACGCTTTATAGATTCTTACTAGTAATCTGTTTCTTCACGCAACATAAAGGTGGCAAAGGGAGCCTTTTGCTCCTCGGAGCATCCCAAGACATCAAATATCTTGGTGATCTACTTAATCCACGTCTCTGCCTTAAGTGGCTCTAGCTTTCGCAAAAACTTCAGTGGTCCCAGCTCCTTGAACTGTTTAACGGTGACCAACCGTGAGTTTCCATTGACTCCACCTGTATTATGAACATTAGTCTCTCTCGTTTGGTGTTGCATTAATTCTAAAAAGTTCCTAAACGTACCATCGTTCATCATTTGGTCGATGTTGTTGTTTACATGAGGATTATTGCCTTCCTGATGCTCATTATCCTAGTTATTAATCATCAGTTACTCAACGGTCTCATGTGCTCCATTGCTTATCTCAACATTTTCAGATGTCATTCTCAAATACTGTCTTAAAGGAAAGGTTAATTAATATGCCACATATTATCACTATACTCTGACCGACCAATTAAATAACAATTAAGCTTAGGTAGGTTATACTAGCGAAGGATTTACCCGTCTCTCCCCTCATAGTTCTAGTCTCTAATCTCAGCCAGAGATCATATCCCTAAGCTTTGATACCAACTGTGACGCCCCCACAATAAGTATACATCACCCATTCTGAGTCGCCAAATACATGGTACATAATTCAAATACAAACTTAATTTATACAACTGTTAAGTGTCGTGCATAATACGAGAAAACATAAGCTGTGAGTTTTAATACACATATTATCTCCTAGACAATATCCAAACTCAAAATAAGTCCTCATTACAATTATTATCACACTATTCTTATAGGATAGTGAGGACTTCTATAGCAACCATCTTGGACCATCACTCCATTCCCTAAAGAAAATAATGAAAGAAAAGGGTGAGCTCAACTAGCCAAGTAAGATATATTATGACTAAGATAATGCAAAATAAATTATCGTTAGCCTTCAACAATATAACAACTGATAGAATACAATAGACAACAATTTTTAGATCAACAACTATAGCGGAAATAACAATCCATTAGAGGAGTCAAGTAGAGCATGACATTTACTATCTTCTATGATTTAAAAGTTTATCATCAATTTTATCACTGAGACTCAACTTAATAAATAATCCACATCACTGAATTATCCATGCACTACGGGCTAAGGATATTCATTAGAATCACATCCATAAATTATCCATGCACTACGGGCCAAGGATATTCGTGTTATCACCAATGATAATGATCATGCCAAACAACAATTCATCTTTGCACCCTTGGCCAAAGAGAACGCATGGTCATGATCATACCAACATATGTTCATCAATGCACTATGGGCCAATGAGGACTTTAACCACATCATTTGTAACATTACATGTCATGCTTATACCAAATAATTTCTGGTCATAATCATACCAATCAACAGTACATCTATGCACTACAGGCCAAAGATGACTTTCATCACAATAAAAGCATGAGGATGATGACAATGATATAAGAATTCAATCAAACGAAATCAAGGATAAATATTAAAGATTTTTAATTTATCCAGAGTTTAAAAATGTCCAAATTGTCAATATGATAACTGCTTTGTGGAGTAAAATTCAAGAATAATATTCACGTATCAAAACTAATTTGGACAGAAAAGAAATAAATTTTCTGGGTGAATAGTACTTCGTGAATATTGCCGTACATATGAATAGTATTATACGTATGAATAGTGTCGTACGTATGAATAGTACCCATGAATAGTACTCCAGCATGAAAAGCTTAAAATTTAACAAGAATGTTCAGAAAAATATCCTTGTGAAACGATACTAGATAAAGTGCAAATTTCAAGGATATTCTACTAATTTCAAGGAGTATAGAAGCAATACTTAACAAAATGAGTGTAGAATTCGGAATATGAAACGAAATAATATTACTTAAATACTACAGAGTATGGAAGAAAATATTATTCATACAAATATTGAACAAAAATAATATCCCTTACAACTGTTGAACGAAAATAATATTCCTTACGAATATTGAACGAAGATAATATTCCTTACGAATATAGAACAAAAATAATATTTCTTGTGAATATTGAACGAAATAAAATTTCTTACAAATACGAAAAATAATATCGTAAGAGAATATGAAATAAATAATACCCCTTACCTCAAAAAGAGAGCAATTTCGACTGGTATAACGGAGATATTCTTGAAGAAAACTTGCACTATTTTTTACACTCAAAACTTCCTTAAACTCTAAAGAAATACGCTCAATATTATAAAAGAAAAATTATCTGATTCTGGTGTGATTTTCTTTTTTAAACTGAACATCCTATTTATAGGAGGATGGAATGATACTATTTGAATGCACATTACACAAAGGTCACGGGCGAAAACTTTCTGAGGATTCATGTGAATTTTTTCTGATTTCACTATGCAAATACTATACAGACACTATGCATAATAAAAATACAGTATATTCTATTTTTTATAAAAAACAAAACTTATGATAATATATATATAATAATAATAATAATAATAATAATAATAATAATAACAAACTCCCTCCTGCAACCACGCGTATTACTGTACTTTTATCACCGATTATTTCAACAGTTAACGGTAAAATTTTCGTCGTTATTTTCATAAAAAGATATTTCTGTCGTTTTTTAACTCTGACAGTAATTCCGTTATGGGGTCCACCAATGATTGTGCCGTCGTACAAATATTTCTTGTTAAAATGAATATTCTCCGACCAATCGAATAATTTATAACAACTTGTTTACTTTGCAAAATTTGTAAATATTACCCACAACTATAACATTATATCAAAACCACACCATAATATTCAAAAAAATATTTCGAGGAAATTAAATTTTTATTCATAAAAGTTGGGGTCTTACACTTAGTATATAACAAAGAGACGTATTAAAGAAGCTAAGGAAAGTACTACATGTCAGCCAAAAACACCTTGTCAGGTGTTAGGTGAGATAGTAGTCTACTATGTAAGTGGGCCAGACGGCTAATCAGAAGATTTGTAGAAAGTCACCATCAGTGCTCAGAAATGTCAAATACAATTAATGGTTCAACCGATGACTTTAAACGGATACATTTCAAAGTCACCCTATATACAAATCAGATGCAGAAGTAAGAGATTAAGCAAGCGTACAACGAAAAGCTAAAGAACACTCAACGCTCAACTCTACGATCTGAAAAGAAAGCTTGCTCAGTTCTTTTGAACACAAGCTTAACGACAACTGAGTAGCACCATTTAAGAACTCAACTATCATTAAGAGAAGTAAGAAGTTCCAAGTCTGTTGGACTTGAAGAGTTCTAAGTGAAATAAGAAGTTCCAAGTCTGCTGGACTTAAAGAGTTCTAAATGAACTAAGAAGTTCCAAGACTGTTGGTCTTGAAGGAATCAAAGTGATTCAAAGATTGTAAAAACATCCTTAGTGGATTTCATACTCAATGAGTAGAAGAGTGGACTAGGAGCTTTGAATGCTCTGAACCACTTAAATTATCCGTGTCTTTTATATTCTTACTTTAACTGCTATACTTGATATAACTGCTTGTTAACTACTAACTCTGTTTATCTTAAAGGGGAACAAACAAATCACATATTCCGCTGAAATTGATTAACAATATATGACAAAGAATTTTGAAAAAGAATTTTGAAAATATTTATTCAACCCCCCTTCTAGATAACTATTGTGTAAGACCCCAACTTTTATGAATAAAGAATAATTTTCTCGAAATATATTTTTGAATATTATGGTGTGGATTCGATATAATGTTATAGTTGTGGGTAATATTTACAAATTTTGCAAAGTAAGCAAGTGGTTATATAATATTCGATTGGTCGAAAAATATTCGTTTTAATAAGGAATATTCGTACGACGACACAATCATTGGTGGACCCCACAACGAAAGTATTGTCATAGTTAGAAAATGACAGAATTATCTTTTTATAAAAAATAATGGCGAAAGTGTTACGGTTAAAACTGTTAAACTAGCTGGTAGTAAAAGTACAGTAATACGCGTGGTTACATAGTAGCACACGGTATTGATTATTGATGCTTACGTGAGAAGTCACTCAGTTATACTTAATTATTGCTATAGTAATTGCTGCATCATATCTCTCATATTATTGATTCAATTATTGTCATAGTATCATCTGCATAATATTTATTATTATTAAATCAATAATTGAGACGACAAAGTTATTCATATTATTATTTGCAATATTGACAATGTCTAGAAGTTCTGTCAAGGAGAGGTTTGGTCACCTAATTGTGCGCCAATATGGAGAAATCCTTATTGAAAAGCCCCTTTTCACAGGAGCGACACGGTTTGTTAAATATTGTGAGTTATAATATTAATGATGAATAAGTTCGTGTTGATTAAAGATGAAATTGATATTTCCATTGTGTTGGGATTATTAGTGTTAGTGAAAATTGACATTTATTTCGATAATAATTGATGTCTGGAGGTTATATTGACCAATCGGGTAATTAATCGGATAAATGAGCAATTAATTACTATTATTTTACATGCTTATAACTATTTGTTCACATGTGTGTACTATTGATTCACATTCATGTACTATTAGGGGAGGTGGTGCAAGATCGATAATACTTGCATGACTAAATTAAAAATGGAGGTATAGTTGAAGGTACTATACTGTAATTAGTTTTTTCACATGACTATACTATTGAGTCACATGAATGAACTATTAATTCACATTATTTACTATTAGGGGAGGTGGTGCAAGTTTGATAATACTTGCAGGACTAAATTAAAAATGAAGAAAAAGAGGAAGGTATTATACTGTAATATTTCGAGCCCTAAAACATGCAATTTTCGAAACTACATTTTCCTATAAATAGAAGCTCATTCTTCCTTCATTTTTCACCAATTCACAAAAGCTTTAGAGCGATTATTATAGAGAGAAAGAAGAAGAGAAGTCTGCTACCTCACTATTCCAGTATCCAATTTTTCTAAGGTAAGGGGTATTATTTCTTTCGTATTCATGAAGAGACTTATTTTCTTTCAATACTCATAAGGATTGTTATTTCATTCTTTATTATTATGTTGGAATAACCTGTCTATGCGAAGTACCGCATACATGGTGAAATTCTTCTGTTATTCCATTCTTTATTATTACATTGGAATAACTTTTGTCTGCATTAGGTCTATCGCTTTGCTGGTGAATTACATTGTTATTCCATTCTTTATTATTCAGGTTGGAACATCTTGTCTGTGTGGATTACGCATGACCTGGTTCCATTCTTTATTATTCTGTTGGAACATCCTGTCTGTGCGGATTACGCATGACCTAGTTCCATTCTTTATTAATCTATTGGAATAACCTGTCTGTGCGGATTACGCACGCCTGATGAATTCTTCTGTTATTCAATTCTTTATTATTCTGTTGGAATAATCTGTCTACGTGGATTATCGCATGGCGGCGAAAATCCATTTGCGGTTTCATATATTCTATTATACTCAGTTGATTAAAGTTTTGGCTTCTATACTCCATGAAATTAGTGGAATATCCTTGATATTTGCGCTTCATCCAATATCTTTTCATGGAAATATTCTTCTGAGCATTCTTAAATTTGGACGTTATTGATTTCTGGATAAATTAAATTATAAATCTTTACAAATTTATCCTTGAACTTGTTTTATTAAATTCTTATATCATTGTCATCATCCTCATGTTTATAAAATGTTGAAAGTCATCTGTGGCCTGTAGTGCATGGATGGACTTGGTATGATTATAACCAGGGATTATTCAGTATAATCATGACCGTAATGTTACAAATTATGTGGTAAACGTCTTCATTAGCCGTAGTGCATTGATGGACAGTTGTTGGCATGATCATGACCATTGATGAATACAAGAATATCCTTGGCCCGTAGTGCATGGATAATTTGTGGTCGTGATATTAATGAATATCCTTGGCCGTAGTGCAGGGATGATGTGGTTTATTTATTAAAATTTGAGTCTCAATGATAAAAGTGATGAAAACCTTTTAAATCATAGAAGATAGTAGATTTTATTCTCTACTTGACTCTTCTAATGGATTGCTTGTTCACCGCAGATTAAACTTGATGTTTAATATATTTTATCGGTTTAACAACATTGAAGGCTAATGATAATTTATTCTCGCATTATCTTAGTCATAATATTTCTTCTTGGGCTAGTTGAGCTCACCCTTTCTTTTTACTATTCTCTTGAGGAAAGAAGCGTGGCCGGGACTAGCCAAGGGAGCAGAGTGATCAGTCCGGATGATAGCATTAGTAGTCCTCACTATTACATTAAATAGTGTGATAATAAATGTAATGAGGACTCTATTGAGTGTGGATATTGTCTAGATGACAATATTCTTATTAAAAACTCTTAGATTATGTTTTGTCATATTTCACACGACTGTTGTATAATTAAGTTGTATTTGAATTTTGTACCATATATTTTGCGACCCAAGATGGGTGATGTATACTTATTTTGGGGGCGTCACAGTTGGTATCAAAGCTTAGAGATATGATCCCTGGCTGAGATGTGAGACAAGAACTAGGAGGGGAGAGACGAGGAATTCCTTCGCTAGTATGACCTAGCTAAGTTTATTTGGTATTTATTTGGTCGAATTCGAGATATAGGGATAATATGTGACATGTCAATTAACCCTTGTTTTGTGGCAGTATTTGAAAATGACATCCGAGAATGTTGAGAATAGCAATGGAGTACAGGAGACCGTTGAGTCTCCACATATCAATAATTAGGATAATGTGCATCAGGATGGAGACAATCTTCATGTAAACAACAACACTGACCAAATGATGAACGATGGAATGTTTAGAGTCTTTATGCAATTCATGCAACATCAGGCGAGAGAGGCTCCTGTCCAAAATGTTGGTGGAAACACTGGAAACTCTCGGACGGTCACCGCTAAAAAGTTTAAGGAGCTGGGACCACTAGAGTTTATTGGAGAGCCAAAACCACTTAAGGCGGAAGCGTGGATAAAGCAGATCCCAAAGATATTTGATGTTTTGGGATGCTCTGAGGAGCAAAAGGTTCCATTTGCCACCTTTATGTTGCGAGGAGAGGCAGATTACTGGTGGGAATCGGTAAAGCGAACTCAACCTACCGTACTAAAGATGTCTTGGGAGAAGTTCCAAGAACTATTCAACGACAAGTACTTTCCCGAAAGTATTTGTCACATGAAAGTGGTAGAGTTCATCAAGTTGGAGCAGAACAATATGATAGTGTCACAGTACGAAGCTAAGTTTGCCGAGTTGTCCCGGTTTGTGTCTCACTTGGTTGCTAATGAGGAGAGAATGATGCGGATGTTTCTTAGAGGTTTGAAACCCGAGATACGTCAATACTTAATTTCTCACAAACTGTGTTTATATTCAGATGTTAATAGGGCTCAGTTATTGGAGCGCGATAACGAGTCAACTCAACCAAGAGAAAACAGCCGGCAAAATGATAATACCAGTGGTAGCAGTCATCGAAGCAGTGATAACAAACGTGGAGGGAATCAATATGCTAGAAATGGTAACCAATTTGGTGGTAATCATGGCCAAGATAGTAAAAATGGACATTTCAAGAAAGGAGATTCAACGATGATGGAAAGACATCAGCACCAGCACCCGTTGTTAAGGAAGGAGAACGACCACCTATCATATGCTTCAAATGCGGAGGGGAGGGACATATGCAGTCCAAAGCTTGTTATAATTGTGGAAGAGAAGGTCACCTAGCCCGATTTTGTCATGCACCAAAGACAAGTCCAGCTGGGATGGAGGCACCAAAAGCCGTCCCAGAAAAGTCAAAGCCGGTAGTTCAAGGGAGAGCATTTGTCGTAACCTCCCAGAAAGCAATGAACCTGAACGAGGTCATCACGGGTAAGCTTATCATAAACTCTAGCAAAGTCTATACCTTATTTGATACTGGTTCTACCCATTCTTTTATTTCTCCTACTTGCGCTCAACGTTTAAATTTGACTCCGGAGAAATTAGACTTTGACTTATCGGTTGAAACTCCGTTGGGAGAAACCTTCATTACATCCACTGTTTATAAGTCTTGTTTGATTCAAATCAATAACCGCATGTTACCTGTCGATCTTATTTCTTTAAAAATACTTGCATTTGACGTGATTCTAAGGATTGATTAGTTAACTGCTCATCATGCCAAAATGGATTATTTTCGTAAGGTTGTTAGCTTTCATATTCCTAATCAACCTATTATGCGAATTCAAGTGACCAAACCATTAAAATCAATCACGGTCATCTCAAGCCATAAAGTTATACGTTTATTGAAAAACGGATGTCAAACTTTCTTAGCTCATGTCACAGATTTAAACAAAAATACGTCAGATTTGAAAGATATTTCTATTGTTAATAAATTTCCTGACGTATTCCCTGAAGAACTTCCTGGCCTACCCCCAGAGCGTGAAATTGAATTTTTTATCGACCTTGAACCCGGTATAAAACCCATTTCTAAAGCCCCATATTGAATGACACCTATTGAACTTCAGGAGTTAAAACCCAATTACAGGAATTGTTAGACATCGGTTTCATTCGGCCTAGTACGTCTCCTTGGGGTGCTCCTATTCTATTCGTGAAGAAGAAAGATGGAAGTATGCAACTTTGTATTGATTATCAGGAGTTGAATCATGTCACCATCAAAAATAGGTACCCGTTGCCTCGCATTGATGACATGTTTGACCAGTTGCAAGGCGCTAAATTCTTTTCAAAGATTGATCTTCATTTCGGATATCATCAGTTGAAGATTAAAACTGATGACACTCGGTACGGGCATTATGAATTCTTAGTCATGTCTTTTGGATTGACTAATGCTCCTGTTGCCTTCATGTATATGATGAACTGAGTATTCAAGGAATATTTGGATCACTTTGTGGTCGTCTTTATTGATGACATCCTCATATACTCCAAAACCCATTAAGACCATGAGCAACACTTGAGGCTGATACTCCAAAAGCTTCATGAAAACAAGCTATATGCCAAGTTGAAGAAATGCGAGTTCTGGATTGAGGAAGTTGCATTTCTTGGGCACGTGATATCAAATCATGGGATATCTGTTGACCCGGTAAAGATTAAAGCAATTCAAAGCTGGGAGCAACCTAAATCAGTGACCAAAGTACGTAGCTTTCTCGGCTTAGCTGGTTATTATCAGAGATTCGTAGAAGGGTTTTCTCGAATCCCCACTCCATTAACTCAGCTGACTCAAAAAGATACAAAATTTGGTTGGAGCGAGGAATGTGAGAAGAGTTTTCAAGAACTCAGGAGGAGACTCATTTCAGCACCTGTTCTGACAATACCATTTGGCTCGGAGGGATTTGTCATCTATAGTGATGCTTCAGGCAAAGGGTTAGGATGTGTTCTCATGCAACATGGGAAAGTCATAGCCTATGCCTCACGACAACTCATAGAATATGAGAGGAATTATCCTACTCATGATCTAGAGTTGGCAGCAGTCATTTTTGCGCTTAAGATTTGGAGGCATTACATGTTAGGAGAGAAGGTGGAGATCTATACGGATCATAAAAGCCTTAAATATTTCTTCACTCAAAAAGAACTCAACATGTGGCAACGACGATGGCTTGAGTTGTTCAAAGATTACGATCATACCATTCAATACCATCCTGGAAAAGCGAACATAGTAGCTGATGCATTGAGTAGAAGATCATATGCGGGTACGAGTGCATTATTGTCAATGCAAAGGCCTATTTTATATAACTTACAAAGGATGGAGATAGAGTTAAAAACTCCAGGGACCCATGTGATGATGGTGAATATACGAGTAGAACCGACTTTAATCGATAAAGTTAAAGATGCTTAAGCTACAGACTTGGAGCTGATGCGTATGAGGAAGAAAGTGCAAGAAGGTGCTATGCCGGAAGCAAGAATCGATGAAGAAGGAATACTTCGAGTCAACTCCAGACTTTGTGTTCCTAACGATTACGATTTAAAGTATAAAATCATGATGGAGGCGCACAACACACCGTTTGTAATCTATCCTGGGAGTACCAAAATGTATGGTGATCTTCGATATACATTTTGGTGGAGCAATATGAAGAGAGAGATCGCGGAGTTTATCTCAAGGTGTTTAACTTTTCAATGAGTCAAGGCGGAGCATCAAGTACCAAAAGGTCCATTGCAACCACTTGAAATTCCAGAATGGAAGTAGGAGCACATTACCATGGATTTTGTTACTGGTCTTCCCAAGGTTTCTCAAGGCATAGATGCAATTTGGGTCATTATTGATAGATTGACCAAGTCTGCTCATTTCCTACCTATACGAGACACTTATACACTTGAACGTCTTGCTCGTATGTACATAAACGAGATTGTAAGACTGCATGGTATGCTGGTATCCATTTCTGATCGAGACCCAAGATTCACTTCAAAATTTTGGGTTAGTTTGCAAAAAGCTATGGGCACAGATTTACGATTTAGCTCGGCATATCATCCTCAGACGGACGGGCAGTCAGAGAGGACTATTCAAACTCTTGATGATTTATTAAGACTCTGTGTCCTTGACTTCAAAGGAAGTTGAGACAAGTTCTTACCATTGGATGAGTTTTCCTACAACAACAGTTATCAAACAAGTATTGGCATGGCTCCATTTGAGGTGTTGTATGGAAGAAAGTGTCGTTCTCCAGTATATTGGGATGAGGTGGGTGAAGCAATGTTGTTGGGACTAGAGTTGGTATGTATGACTACAGAAAAGATTCAAACGATCCGACAACATATAAAAACCTCACAAGATCGACAAAAGAGTTATGCTGATCTTCATCAAAAGGACGTGGAATTCGATATTGGAGATCATGTGTTGTTACGTGTTGCTCCATGGAAGGGAGTTACGAGATTTGGAAAGAGAGGAAAGCTCAACCCTCGGTTCATTGGCCCATTTTTAATCCTCGATCGAGTAGGAACTGTGGCCTATAGACTCGTCTTACCGCCAAGTATTTCTCGTGTTCATAACGTTTTTCACATATCTATGTTACGTAAATATGTGAAAGACCCGAACCACATTATTGAATTAGAACCAGACGAGATAGAGGAAGATTTAACGTATAAAGAGTTACCTGTTAAAATCTTGGATAAGAAGGATCATATTCTACGCTCTAAAATTATACCTCAAGTCAAAGTTTTGTGGAGAAACCATGATGTTGAGGAAATGACCTAGGAGTTAGAATCTAAAATGAAATCAAGGTATCCTCACCTCTTCGATATACCAGGTACGTACCCTAATTTCAAGGACGAAATTTCATAAGAAGGGGAGGTTGTAAGACCCCGACTTTTATGAATAAAGAATAATTTTCTCGAAATATATTTTTGAATATTATTGTGTGGATTCAATATAATGTTATAGTTGTGGGTAATATTTATAATTTTTGCAAAGTAAGCAAGTGGTTATATAATATTCGATTGGTCGGGGGATATTCATTTTAACAGGGAACATTCGTACGATGGCACAATCATTGGTGGACCCCACAACGGAAGTATTGTCATAGTTAGAAAACGACAGAAATATATTTTTATAAAAATAACGATGAAAGTTTTTACCACCGTTAAATTGTTGAACTACCCGGTGGTAAAGAAATGCTGATGATATCTGGCGTGGTTGCTTAGTAGCACACGGTATTGATTATTGATGCTTACGTGGGAAGTCACTCAGTTATACTCAATTATTGTTACAGTAATTACTGCATCATATCTCTCATATTATT
Source organism: Panax ginseng (assembly GCA_020205605.1). NCBI lineage: Eukaryota > Viridiplantae > Streptophyta > Magnoliopsida > Apiales > Araliaceae > Panax > Panax ginseng. Next base: position 90,823,336 of record CM035143.1, read on the forward strand.
GATTCAATTATTGTCACAGTATCATCAGCATAATATTTATTATTATTAAATCAATAATTGAGACAATAAAGTTATTCATATTATTATTTACAATATTGACAATGTCTAGAAGTTATTTTAATGAGAGGTTTGGTCACCTAATTGCGCGCCAATAAGTAGAAATCCTTATCGGAAAGCCCCCTCTTTCCTGGGAACGACCTGGTTGTTAAATATTGTGAGTTATAATATTAGTGATGAATAAGTTCGTGTTGATTAAAGATGAAATTGATATTTCCATTGTGTTGGGATTATTAGTGTTAGTGAAAATTGACATTTATTTCGATAATAATTGATGTCTGGAGGTTATATTGACCAATCGGGTAATTAATCAAATAAATGAGCAATTAATTGCTATTAGTTCACATGCTTATGACTATTTGTTCACATGTGTGTACTATTGATTGACATGTATGTACTATTAGGGGAGGTGGTGCAAGATTGATAATACTTGCATGACTAAATTAAAAATAGAGGTATAGATGAAGGTACTAAACTGTAACAATTTTTTTCACATGTATAGAACTATTTGTTCACATTTGTGTACTATTAATTCATATGATGTACTATTAAGGGAGGTAATGCAAGTTTGATAATACTTGCTGGACTAAATTAAAAATGAAGGAAAAGATGAAGGTATTATACTGTAATATTTTGAGCCCCAAAATGTCCAATTATCGAAACTATATTATCCTATACATAGAAGCTCATTCTTCTTTCATTCTCACTAATTCACTAAGACTAACAAGAGCAATTATAGAGAGAGAAGCTATAGAAAGAAAGAAGAAGAGAACTCTGCTACTTCACTATTTCAGTATCCAGTCTTTTTCTGAGGTAAGGGGTATTATTTATTTCATATTCAGAAGAGATATTATTTTTTGTATTCATATGGATATTATCTTCATTCAATATTCATATGAATAATATCTTCTTCCATACTCTGTAGTATTTAAGTAATATTATTTTGTTTCGTATTCCTACTTCTACACTCATTTTGTTGAAGTATTGCTTCTATACTCCGTGAAATTAGTAGAATATCCTTGATAGTTGCGCTCCATCCAGTATCTTTTCATGGAAATATTATTCTGAGCTTTCTTGATAATTATTGATCTTTTCATGCCGGAATACTATTCATGAGTTACTATTTACGGGTTACTATTCACCCAGTTACTATTTACTCGAATATTATTCACTCGGGTATTCGGGGCACTTTTCGTGCCGGAGTACTATTCACGAGTTAGTATTCACGGGTTACTATTCACTCGAATATTATTCACTCGGGTATTTGGGACACTTTTTATGTCGGGGTACTATTCATGGGGTACTATTAACCCAGAAAAGATATTTCTTTTCTATCCAAATTATTTTTGATACATGAATATTATTCTTGAATTTTACTCCACAAAGCAGTATCATGTTGATAATTTTGATATTTTTAAACTCTGAATAAATTTAAAGTCTTTAATATTTATCCTTAATTTAGTTTGATTAATGTTTATATCATTGTCATCATCCTTATGCTTATATTATAATGAAAGTCATCTGTAGCTTACGTGCATAGATGGACAGTTGATTAGTAAGACTATGACCAGGGATTATTCTGTATAATCATGACCGTAATGTTACAAATGATGTGGTAAAAATCCTCATTGGCCCGTAGTGCATTGATGGACATATGTTGGTATGATCTTAACCATGCGTTCTCTTCGGCCAAGGGTGCAAAGATGAATTATTGTTTGGCATGATCATGACCATTGGTGAAAACACGAATATCTTTGGCCCGTAATGCATGGATAATTCATGGATGTGATACTAATGAATATCATTGGTCGTAGTGCATGGATAATTTGATGATGTATTGAGCTGAGTCTCAGCGATAAAATATTGATAATAAACTTTTAATTCGTAGAAGATAGTAGATATCATGCTCTACTTGACTCTTCTAAAATACAGTTGTATGTCTTTGGCCTGTAGTGCAAAGATGAATTTATTAGAATGATTATGAATAGGAACTGTGATTTGGTATAACCATGATCTTTGATGTTTCAGGTAAAGACAGGTGATGAAAATTATATTCGTCTTGGGTGCGAAGAGGAATTTAGAATCACAATTATGATTATGAGTTATTCACATGATTGTGGACAGGAACTGTTAATTGATGTTACAGGGATAAAACATTGTTGGTGGACTTTTAACATGGAGAAGATAATAAACTTTATGGTGTATTTAACTCTTCTAATGGATTGCTCGTTCCGCTGCCACTATGGTTGAAAAGTTTTATCATCTACCATACGTTCTAAATCTTTGATTTATTACTGACGAAGGCTATTGATAATTTAATTATCTTTAGTCATGATATTCTTTACTGGGCTAGTTGTGCTCACCCTTTTGCTTCACAATTCCTTTCATGTAATAAAAGTGTAGCTGGGTCGAGCGGGGGTAATAGGAGAATAGAACGATGGTCTATAGCTGTTGAGGTTTCCCCTAAAATAGTATGTAAATAATTTTATTGAGAATTATAGATAAGTTTGTCATATTTTATACGTCATTTTAACCGTTGATTTTGGTGAACCGAATAGGGTGAGGTGAACCTAACTTTGGAAGACCTTTTTTCCACTATCATACAAGATGTCTAATGACAAACGACTTTGTGTTATCATAAGACATGGTTGTGTACATGCACTTGCTGATTATACCTATGAGCACTACCTATATAATCTCAGAGTTGGTTGAAATATAATTCTCAATTAGAGATAATGGAGATAAGTATATGTCAAGAGAAGACTCACCATTGAAAAGAACATGATAGTCATCTTCTCGTTTTCCTTTAGGGTCTATTGGGTCAACCAAGGATAAATCTCGAGTTATATGATATCTATCATAACTTAGATGCATGGCCTCCCATGATAGTAACATTATATCAAATCCATACCATAATATACAAAATATATATCAAGAAAAATTAATCTTTATTTATGAAAGTTGGGGTCTTACACTATTGATATTACTTTTTGAAATGATTTCTCTGAAAGCATGAATAAGGATTTTGAAATGGGCATGAAGGGAAAATTAAACATCTTCCTCGGATTGTAAATGAAATTAGGTGAAAAAGATTCTGACTATGCATGTCATCATAATTGTTTCAAATACAAGTGACACATGTCAGTTTTCTCATAATTATTTATGCATTTAAATATATATGTCCATATAAATATTTTTTAATATATATATCTAGGAATATTTTTTAAAGAATATATTTAATATTTAAATCTATTTTTAAAAAATACACACATATATATATATATAATAGATTTAATGTGGAACATTCATTTAAATTTCTATACATCTAACGGTAAATAATCTCCATTCGTGTATATTAATTTGGGTTAATTAGAAGCAACCACAAAAATTCAAATTATGCAAGTTTCCTATCGTTCGATCAAAAGACAAATTGGCAACTAAAACTTTAAAAGGATTTTTTCAGATTCTAATCTCTTTTCTTGCAGGTTCTAAGAAAAATAACATTATTCTTTTCCATACTATCACATGTTATATACATGGACAATTATATATTGTTACATGTTAGTTTTTCAAAAATGTTAACCTTTTTTGAATGCATAAATTGAGGGTGAACATTTATGAAAAATATTTTTAGTTGATTGACATCATAAAAAATGGGAAGATTGTTGGGTCTCTAACTTTTAGTTTTATTTTGATGATAATAATAATTAGTAAATTCATTAATTAAAAGGGTAGAATCCTCTCCATGGGATTTTTTTAATATAATTTTTTTATTTATCATATTTACTTTGACCAAAAAATATTTTCTAAATCTTATTGAATTGATTTTCCCGATAATTTAAAAGTGTTAACGAAAATACATGTTGATCAAAATAGTGCTAAGACAATTATTTTGAGACAAAAGGTGAATTAATATGCTCATTGATTGCTAGTTTGACTTCATATTTTGATATATGTAAAGATATGGAAAATGAATGTGGTGAGATATGGAAAGATTAAATTAAAATTTGGGAATTAATGCATAATGTGTGTGTGTAACCGTATATATATATATATATATATATATATATATATATATATATATATATATGTCCGATAGCTGGATTGAAGAAAATCACGAAACAAGGTAGCTCTAGCCGAACCGATAGCTGGATTGAATTCTAACGATCGAAGAACCCTGCCGCTTGGGTTGTTGAAAGTGAGATCCTTGAAATTGCTTATGATATGGAATATTTGATTCATCTGAATAGCTGGATAGCGAGAGAAAGACTTGTAGGAAGGATGTCATGTCTAAGGAGATGAAAGCTTCAAGCCAATCGGTCGGGTAAGCCAAGGGCATGGATGAATGAACTCGATGCTAGAAAATTTGCCAGATAAGTAGAGCCTTTCAAAGAATTGTTGAAGGCGTCCGGGCATCTACGTAGGACCTCTTGAAGTCTTCCCAACCATAAAAAGCCAAACAAAGTCAGACTCCCTACCTAGTAACGTTATATATGTTAGTCTTATTATTAAGTCGTTCTCCTAATAGGATAACTAACTATACCTTATGGTAGGATGATAAATTATTGAGTAAGCCTATGCAATCCACTGGGGACTCTTTCAATTACATAAAAACCTTTGAAAACTTTATTAATTTATAGTAGAAGGGTACTTTAGGGCTTCCAACTATCACTTTCCCTGGTTTTGAATGCTTACCAATACCACTACTTGAACTGGGAAATAGCTCATCATGGGCTCTTACCCACTCCAACGCACTTCATGGCATGGTTTTGGCTCAGAAGAGCACTCTCCGGACTCTTACTTAGAGCTGAATCTTAACTTTTCTTTCTTTAGATCGAGATTCGTTTTCCAATTCATATTTTAGAAGTCAATTGAAGACCCGACTATTCTTTCTTCCTGGCGTACTGCATTACCGATACTCCCCTTAAAATCTCCCCAAACTCTCTGCCGAGTCAGCGATTTTCAAACCTTTCCTTGGAGGGTACTGTCACTTGAAGCCCTTTATCTATAACATCTAACAAAGTCGCCTTCAATTGCATCGACCCTTGCTTTTAGAATAACTACCAAGACTCTGCACACTCAACCAATAGGTGTTGGCTTTTCCACCTGCTCTGATGCCCACCCCTTCACCTCGAAAAGTCAAATAGTAAATAATCATACCAAACTCTAGTCGAGCAAGTAGTATTCAAACCATACGAGATTGAGTAAGCGCCTATTCCTCATTCCTCTAACGAAGAAGCATTATCCATCCTTCTTGGTGGCACTTTTCTACTTCACATTCCCAGACTCAAATTGGCTTTGTTTCATACGTTAGGGGCTCGGGACATAATCTTTTAAGTCTTAGTTAATGACCAGATTGGATATATTCTCAAGTCTACACTAAAACTTGATACTGGAACTATACCTCCTTCAGGGCTACATTGGTTGGTCCTTACTATTGCGGGGGCATCCATTAAAATAAAAGAAGAAAAAGAATTCCAACTTTTGGGATCTCTGGTTTCGGTGAGAGAAAAGGGCCTAGCCCTTCCCTTCCGAACTAGGTCGAAGAAATTAAACAGAAAAAGCATTTGAACAGCTTCAAATCGCCTATGCGGGTTCACCACGCCCTTACTTTAAGAGGAAGGAAGTTTCTTGTTCGCTCCCACGCTTGCAGTCAGCCTTCCCCCAAGAAGAGCCAATAGCCTATAAGTTTGTTTTCTCCTGTACTAGAAGCTCTAGGGAAGCTAGTTCACCCTATCCACAAGTAAAATAAAAGGGCACAGTTGCTACAAGAGAGCGTTCAATATCAAAAGTTGTAAGGGTTTCTAATTGAATTCTACCTGCCCTATTGAAACCAGATTCGAATTCGGAATGAAAGAAGAGCTCGAGCGCTTGAGAAAAAAAAGAACCTTGGCTATTTCACCCACCCACTGCCCCTTCTCAATGTGGCTGAAAAGCGAGCGCATTTTAAATGTCCTTCTCGAGCATACATAATATTATTTTCTCACTTGTCCCCTACCTCGTAACCCTAGGATTGAGGGATCCTATGCCCGCTGCTCAAAATCCGATGACTCGCTTTCGTACATAAGCTCCTCCAACAGCTTAGGAAAGAGCAAGGGCGCAGTGAGCCACGGGATTAAGGCAGGCAAAGGCAAGGGTCAATTGGCCAAGCTAGCATCATAGGGGATATAGGCATCGTCAAACAACGGATCCACTTTCTCTAAAAGCAAGCCTGCCCTTTACCTTTCACTTTGACTGACCCCTCTTCCGTTGGTCTGACATAGACCTCTCCTTATTGAAAAGTAAATCTACTCTCCCTAACGGATCGAGCAGTCACTCCACCTGTGAGAAAAACTCCAAACACGACCGAAGGAGCGTAGCACTTTATGAATCGTTTCCCCGACAGTGGAAACATGGGAACAACAAATTTGAAAAGAGCGAGAAAAAGAAGTAGCTATTAGAAGTTTGAGTTGGAGCTTTCCGCACCTGCTTCAGGAGGATGAGAATAGTTACATTCTTTATTGGGTGGGAATAATAGCCAGTAGGTCCAGGTGCTGGGTCCATCGACTCCTCAGATCGATCATTAAACTTAGGTCGGCTCGCTCCATCTACAACCCTAGTGGAAACCAAGTGTTTCATGGTTTCTTCATGCTTCATCTCGTCTCACTCATCATTTGTCGGGACTCTTTGGAGGGAGTCAGCTCTTTGGCTCAGACGGGACACGTCAAAATTTTTTGGATACTCTCTGGGTTTTGAAGTTGATAGGGGATCAGTTCCCTTGGCATCGGTTCAGTTCACTCGAGATCAGTGCTCAATGCTCTACTCAATCGGTATGGGCTCAAGGCTCAACGCGATAAGGGATCTTAGGGAATGGGATCGATCTAAGCTAAGGTATGGGCTCCACGCTCTATCGTATTCAGTATAAGGCGATCAAGCAAAATTGGGATGAAAAGGAGGGCGGTGGATGTTTCGGGTCTGCTCAGCGCAAGGTAAAGAAAGCTAGTCCGAAAGGGCTAGCTAAGACAAGGCAGCTAGAGCTAAAGGCAAGCGAGGACGAGGAGAGGGAATATAAAAAATCCCTGTCTGCCCTGTAGCTAATCGAAGGAGCGAAGAAAGCAACAGTTAGCGCATCCGTTTTCTCACTTGCTTAAAGCTACATTTCTTAACTAGCTAAGAGTTGACTAAGGACTTTAGTGCTTAATCTACTATTAGCAGCTAAACGAAGAGAACAAGAAGCAACAGATTGAGCTAGCAACCACCTTGCCAGGTACAAAAAGAGAAAGAACATTTATGGAACCTCTCGGGAACGCAGAAACTGGCATAAGTGAGCTAGTTTAATCAAAACCCCGTCTTTTTAATGAATTAAAAAAGAGCGATTTAAGCATTCACAAACTAGTTGCTATGAGGACTTCCTTACTCTACTAGAATAGAGAGAGTAAAGAAGTAAAACTACCATCCCATAGGTAAGATTGAAGACCTCTCTTTCCTCGGAACTTAATTAGCTGCCCTAGTCGCTTAGCTACTTTGCTAGCAAAGCAAGAAGACCCAGCAGCTCTAGTCGTTCAGGGAAAAGAGCGAACGGAAAGGGCGGGCTACTAGAGGGGCATAGGCAGGCAACAAAGAAGAGGAAGAATGGCTAGGGACATGGTAGTCCTTGATCTAACCTGGTCTCGGTTTGATCCATGTTATTGCGCTGAAGCTTCCTTCCAGCTAACAGGTCATTCTTTCAAGAAAATTTGATCGCCGTTCCTTAATAGGCTGCCTTAGTTTTTTGAAAAACCTCTCAAAGCGGAACACCTGCCTTAAAGCAGGCCCTAAAGACAAGGTATTCCGTACAGCCGTCTCCCAAAACGACATCTTCTCTGTCTCCCCACCATCATAAGAGTGCTCTGCGTCGTTCTTGAATGTGATTTCATATCCCGGATGACCGGCCGAATTGCATGATTAAGGAAACTAAATTAGTTCGAATAAACTCTTTCAAAGGCCTCATCTCAGGCTACAAGTGCCACCATCAAATCATTGAAGAAAAGATATTTTTAAATCAGGAAGAAAAAAAAGTTCCATATGAACTAGCCCTACTCGTGCACAGAGATGGCACCCTCCCACTCACTGGACCTAAGACCAAAAGGCTGACAAAGGGAAGGAAAAAAACCCAGCCTAATCATTAAAGCATGAGACTTGGACCTAGGATCAAAACACTCACATCCTCTGGGCTCTCATTCGCATTCAGTCAATTCAAACAATCTTTTAAGAAGACTATTCTATGCTTAGAGAAGCTCTAAAAAGCATGGACTGATTAGACGCTCCTACCTATCGTACCCAAGGGAATTCCCTCCCTACTAGACTTGTCTAAAAGACGAAAAGATGGACGTTTTTATTCCTACTTTTCCTCTTGTAACTCTTGTTTTTTTACTTAAAGAGAGGCCTTATCAAGTTCCTGCAGTCAAAGAGTTCCACATCTCTATCTTCTAATTGATATTTTCAATTTCAACAAGAGGAATTCCTCGTCGAATGGAATATAGCAACTAACTACTAGCTTAGTGAGGGGATCTAACTCTTTGTTGGGTAACTAGAATGGAAGGAAGAGAGAGAGAGCCTTGGATTTCTTTCGGCAAAGAACTTTCACTCGCTACACAGGAAAAAAGAAGACTAGTATATCTTGCAAGGAAAGCCAGAGGCAAGCCGAAAGCAAGGGAATCAGGTTTCTAGGGTACTTAGACCGAGATTGGCAAGGGGACTTATAAAAATAGAAAATAATAATAATGAAGGGACCCTCTTCTATTGAAGTTTGAATAGGATTTGACGTATTACGAGTAAGATAAGAAGGCTGTCAATCTCTTATGCTAGTCAGATTAAGAAAGATGCTAGTAATTAGATGGGCTTGACTTAGTACTCCAATCCTTAGCCCTCACTCTTTAATCTTATTTAGTATGGCGACTAATTAGATTAAGGGTAGATAATGGGCTGGTTCTTTAGAGTCTGAGAGATTTGCTATGCTCTTCTTATTTCTACCAGATATTGAGTGAAGAACTGCGTCTATCCGCATTCACAGAGTACGAGGACTAATTGTAGGGGGACAAGGACAAGGCAGAATAGAATCTTTCTCTTTCTCCTACAGGCTTATAGAGAGCTAGCACTGGGATGAGACTATAAAGTACTCCTACAAAAAATAATACACAAGGTTCACGATCTCCCGCTCTAATGAGAAAACTATCTAATGGGGATGGATTGGCTGAAAATGAGCAGGCCAAGAAAGAAGATAAGGGAGGGGTATTAAGACGGTCTTCTTTTTCTTAGTTTTCGCTATCTAAAGGGAGTTTCTCTTCCGTAGAACCTATAGGAGCAATAGACAGAGTTAGTGTGGTATAGCTGTTAGTAAGGCGTAGAGTAGTAGCGGTCTTAAATTTTCCTATTACAGAATCGGCTCTGAACGCTGTTCATGGCATGGTTAGCGGTGAAAAAGAAGAGCAATTGTTAAATCAGTTTGCTCTTTCGACTGTGATTATTCTTGTGAAGCTCTGAGGTGAGGTTTTCTTCCTTACTACACGTGTCACAAGGTTTACATGATATTTATTCTCCAATGCGCGTAGTAGTCAAAGGGGGAACTCTGCTTTGCTGCATCGTCTATAATTCTGGTACATCAAGAACAAAGCGTGGAAATCATATCCGTCTAATAACTAATAAGTAGTATTCCCTCCCTAAAGCTCAGCTCAGCTCAGCTTGGCGATAAAGAAAATGATTCTTTCTTCGAAAATCGTGAATCAGTAGCTCGACCGCTAGTACACGTAGATCAAGCCAAAAAGGGTAGAAAGGTAGTTTACTTGTGAAAAATTCACTATAGACTGCTCTCTTAGCCTATAGCTCTATCTCTGAGAAGTAGTGTTATGAGGAGGCTCTTTCTTTGCTTTTTTCCTCCCATCGAGTAAATACCAGGCTAGCTCCGATAAATACCAGGAAATCCCCGAAAAAATCATACTATGAATCCCACCAAAAGAACATTATATATGCCTCCGGAGCAGTGAAAAAGACCAAAAAGAGCAGGTCCACTAAAACGCGTTATAACGAGAGTTGATAAAATGACTATACTCCCGGTTTAGGAAGATTTTTCAAAAGGCCTTGTCGCGAGCTGGGCTCGAACCGGCGCTTTCAAGATTCAGGGTATGCCAACTATCAAAGGAGCAGACATAAAATACCGGACTATACACCCCTTTACCTATTCCAGTAGCGCCTTGGACTGATATCAGCATGGATTTGGTGTAGGGCTTGCCCAGGACATGGCTTGGTAACAATTCTATTTTGTTTGTAGTAGTAGATCGGTTTTCTAAAATGGCTCATGTTATTCTTTGTCAGAAGACTTTCAATGCTATTCACATTGCATACCAGTTTCTTAAGAGTAAGGTTGCATGGCAAAGACTATGACGTCTGACCGGCCAGTTTTTGGCTCGGATAACTTGATGGATTTAGGAACTGTAGTAGAGTTCCACAGTGCATACCACCCACAAACAGATGGTTAAACGGAAAGTCGTGAACCGCTATTTGGGAAATTGGTTAAGAAGTATTGCAGGGATAAGACAACCACTCAAGATCTTTGGGGATCTGGCGATACCCAAAGCGGAATTCGCTTATAACATTCGATAAATTGGTCTACTAGGAAGTCACCATTTCAGGTCGTGTATGGCGGTCACCAATAGTGTGTTAGATTTTGTGCCTTTACCCTCCGGGTCTCACTAATCCCATTGGAGACAAAGCAATAGAATCCGGGATAAGTGCCATTGGTACCATTCCTCGCTTCTTTCTCTTGTCCCTACCCTATTACATATATAGGAACAGAGGTTTCTCACAATGAGCATTTTTAAGAAAATAGCAAATTTTTATAGCAATATAAAAAGGCCTACTTATAGCCATGAGCAAAACCCCATTTTGTGTTGTTCACAATGAGACCTTTCTCTGAGTCCTAGCCGTTTGGGATGGCTTACTCATCTTCCTCTTATTCCACTACCTCAAAGCGTCGATGGCATCTTTTCGGGTAAGCACTCAAGTCAATCAAGTATCGGAAACCAAACTTCGCCACAACACCGGTTCGAATAGAGCTCTCGAGTTGTCCTTCGAGCTATCTTTGACATGATTAGCTTCTTTATACGGAAATTACCGACGACCAGAGATTCAAGCACATCGCTCTTTCCAGAGGTCACCAATCCATTCCACAGTAGCAAAGCGGTGATGGAGTGGAAGGTGTTAATCTTTGGAATTGCCCTTCCCTGACAGATTAAGCGTGCTCAAGCTCACATCGAAATTTTGGGTCACTTGTAAGCGTTGCCACATACCTATACCTATATGAACTTCGTGCGTGCTTGGCGAAACAAGATCGGAGGAACTTTTGAGGTGTCTGAAATGGACCACTTTAAATCCCTATTTTGTTCTAGGGATGGGGCTTATGATTGTAGAGAACGGGACCGTTAACTAGATAGGTTGTTGAGGGCGTCGAAGAACACCAACAAATGTCTCGGGACTAGTAGCTTCAGTCGAATATCCATACCCCACGGGAGTCATTCTAGTAAAAGATCTAGTCCGTCAAGAGCCATCTAAGCACTAATAGTTTACCCAGAAGAAGTGGATCCGACCATGCTTCAAAACGGAAGGGCGCTAGCGCACTACAAAGTTTCTCGCTTTGTTTCAGGAGCCCATGGGCATTGTCTTTTGATTCAATGCATTGGCAAGGGACACAAGATCCAAACCTACAGGTCGACAACAAGGAGAATGATTAGATCTAGAAGACTAAGATCAGTCTTTATCTAAATGAGGGCTAAGCCCGAGAGCATTCTTTCCAGCCGAATTTTTATTCAACATAACCAATTCTGATCTCGAGAGTGAGACCTCTAGCTAAGTCTTCTTCATCCATGTAGGTGACTTGGCGGGGAAGGTTCAATCAGGACTCATATCGGGTCGGTGTTCCGCTCTTTAGCTAGGCATATTTCACATTGCTTATACAATCGATCTCCTACCTCTTGTTCCATACTTGTCGGCGAGAGTGGAATCTCGGTCAAGCATTCAATTGATCCCCCCGCTTATGCCTCTTACCAGAGCACTCTTCTTGATTTGAGTTTCCATCTTCTCCTCGTCCCTTTAGTTATCGGCTCTTGGGAATGTACGTGAGTTTCCAGCATCACTTAGCTTTGTAACAATCAGGTCTCTAACTCACTATCAAGGGATGGCTTTCTTGACCTTTCCAGTTGTGGAGGAATCAAAAACTACTGCATCTCACTCTGCTGAAGTTGAGGCAAGTGACACTACTTCGGGTCCCGGCCTTTGATGACAACAAACTATTGAGTATAGAGAACCAACAATCTCAGTTCCGATAGTTGAAGCGGGAAGACTGCGCTATGCGAATGGGATATACCCCCCTCTAGGTGACTGATCTTGATGCTTCGGAGAATGAGATAGTGCTTTTTTCAACTCTATTTGCCTGATAAAGGGCTTTTCCCAGGATGAAACTACCTCTTATGTACCTGCCGGGGTTTCGGGGGGACTCACCCTTTGCCTCTTGGATTACTTTCTTTCTTTGCTCTAGAAGCCGCATCTCCCCCCGCTCCCCTCTGTTTTTGTGAGTGTTCCAGTTCCAGTTCCAATGCTTGCATACTAACTTAGTTCCTATGATAGTAACTTTTGGAGCATGGATTTCGACTACACTCCCTAACCTGATCGTGAGCTTCTGAGCTTATGGGTAAGATATGTCTCTATGAGCTATACTATTCCATGTCTAGTAGTGAGGGGTTAGCTGCGTCTCGTAAGGTGTATTGCCCGAATCCTTTACATGGAACTACCCTCGACTTGATCCTTCCCCCAAGAAGGTAGGTAGGCAACTCTCTCCAAAGAACGCGGTTGAGAAATTATGTCCTTATCCTTGTTTTGGTCATACTGTCTGCCTGCTTCATGAAACAATCACATTCCCTTTTACTTTAGTTTGTGAGGAAAGCCTCACCTGCTAGACAAGATGCAACCGCAAGAGAGATAAAGTAGAGCTTATGCCTAGGAAGAGCTTATTTACAGTAGGCATGCTCTTTGCATGTCTGAGTTTGCCAGGTATGAACTCCTCCCTTCTAGTTACATAATTCCTTCAAACATAATCTTTTTGATCTCCTCATTCCTTAGCTGAGGGTAATTAGCTTAAAGGGGAATTGGCTTCTATTCATTCCTTGCCATTAAGACTACCACTCCGCACCTTGCTATTCATTCTTGCTTTTTATGTCTCAAACTAATCTTTCTTTCTTATAGCTCTTTCCTAAGAGTCATAAATATTTTCTCTACACAGCTTGGGGGGTGAAAGACTGAAGCTTTCGAGAAAAATTTCATTGCCTCAGGTTAAACAACCGAATCTCCCAGCTGGGTAGTATGAAAAGAAAAAAAAAATCCATAAAAAGTATATTGGCTGTTGTAGTAAGTGGTGTAGGAGCATACACAAAAAACCCCTTTTTTCATTCTTTCATGAACTGTCCGGGTACTGGTCCAGTTACTAATTAAGTAAATAACTCAATAACTCTATAAGAGGATCTTCTTCACAAGGTTGAGTGACAGGAACTGACTACTGACGAGAGCTTAACGAAAGACTCATTTCCATAGTGGGAGTGTACGCGAGGAGCTAATCACGAGAGGAAAAAAAAGGACTCGATCTCATCATTTTCGTATATAAGGATATGGTTCGTTTGGCAAAGTCACTCAATCTTCAATTACACAGAAGAAGAAGAGTATATTGGGAAGGCTTTCTTAGGGTATATCCTTGTCTCGTCTCTTTTTAACCCATGATAACTGTCACGAAATATTCAAAGGCTCTGCAAAAGAGGTTCCACTCTGCATCCTAATAGAAATCCTTCCTTATCTTATTTTGCCAAGAGATTCGTAGACGAAGGAGACGAAGCGAGCGATCACCAATGAGGAAATGAAATAGCTCTACCCTCATTTCCTGTGGATGAGCTACTCTTGTGTTGACTTATAGTGCCATAGAGTTTTTTCTAGGGTTCCTGTAACTGTTGAGTTAGTCTTCTTATAGTGCTTCCTCTTGTTAGTAGTTCCAGAGTTCTTAGTTCGAGGGACAGATCCGGAGGACTCACCCAATAGTCCTACCTCTAAAGCAATAAGACTAGGTGCGTAGCGAAGAGCAAGGTGCGAAGCAATTAACTCTTATTTTCTTTTAAAAAAAAGTAGATTCCATGTCATAGGAAGAGCCAGTCTAGTTAGTAAATTAAGGCAATGTAATTAAATTGCTCTTGTTCGCTTAAAGTTGTTTTAGAGTTCCGATAGCTATGATATCTTCTGCTGGAGTTCCTTTCTTCTGAGTTCTGTCTCTAGTTCCTGTTCAAGGGAGTGAAATCGGGAGAAGGAGCAATCGAGGAAGGGAGTCTTACTCACAATAATGAATTCCTATTCACAACCAGCTCTTTGGAGAAAGTCCCATAGTCTCCTCTCTGTGTACATCCCATTAGATGCATCTAGTTTATTGCTTTAAAAAGTTCCATTGTAGATGTGCCATTTTCTTTTTATTCTTTCTTCGGGAAAGGTAATGAAATTAGTTGTTCTTCTTGTTCCAGTTCCTCTACTTCTAGTAGTTCCTGAGGAATGGAAATCCGATCTTATCAAATCTCATCTCCTGCGGGGAAAGCCTTTGGAAAAGACTAAGTTTTCTAGCTATACGAGGAGGAAAGAAGAGAAAGGGCCATTCCATATAACTTTTCTTTAATTGCATTACCTACTTCTTCCTATGAATAGAAATCCGAGCCTGTATGAACTCTTCCCCTTCCTCTATAATTCCCTTCTTCATTCGGTAGCTGGGAGTTAGAAGTTAGCTCTTCTTTACGGAGGATATTTTAGATTCCTTTCCTCTACTAGCTGCTAGAACTTTCGACTAGCAAAAACTAGCAATGAGAAAGAGGATTAGCTTCTGATGGCAGGAATCTAACTTCAATCGAAAGAATGAAATCGATGAACTGGTTGATTTATTGATTGACTTTCCGATCCTATATATTCTATAAAGGGATAGACATTAGCCTAGGAACTCTCTGAAGGGATAGACCCTAGGAGCTCGGATAAAAGGAAAGGGCCTACTTAATCTCCAAAAGGTAGCTAGAATCGATTCTATTCTAAGGTGCAAGGTTTTTCTTCACGGAGTGAGGGCTCATCTCGCTTCGAGTAAGGAGTGAATGACCAGAAAGGAAGGTTGTTAACGAAGGTTACAATAGAATGATAGATAGCAGTCAAGATAGTACTTGAGTAGGAGCGATAGAGAGTAGCTCACCGGGAAGTCTCTGTCCAAGGAGATTTCATAACAATCATAAGCCCAGCGAAAGAGACAAGAAAGACCATAGATAGATGAGATAGCGTAAGCAAAGACAAAGAGGAAGCTCGCTCGATCGAAGTTAGTTCGATCACTTTCGAGCTAGTAGGAAGTCGGGTTCTCAAATTTTTATTCAAAGACAGTTCGAGGACTTTCAAAGAAAACGATTTCTTCCGATCAAGTCTCAATCAGTATCGAGATTTCCTTTGTCCGGAATAAGCTTCTAAATAGGTCCTTCCGTAAAGGGGATTTTTCCAATCTTTATAGCTTCGATGTGTTCTTTGCTTAATTATAAGGGGCATCCCCCTTCTGCTAAGAGTTTTTCTCGAGTGCTTGTTCTCTTTATATTATTTTATTTTGATAACTATAGATTTTGAGCTAATCAGGTATCACCGCGTGTCCACTTTTGTCAGGCAAAAGAAAGAGGATTCATCCGATTCCTTTCCAATTCAATGCCAGTGTCCTAAGAAAGGAAAAGTACACCAAATCTAGGTCAAGTAGTTTGACCCATCAATCTGTCTGGATAGGGTTTTGCATTGCAAGGCAGAGAGCCCCAATCTGAGAAGGTTTTCAGACCAGGTAGGGGAGGTAACTCTCACTCTCAGGTGAATCTCATCCTAGGGAAGAGGAAACCCTATCCTTGGAAGGAACTCACAATCCTATCTGGAATCCACATCCTAATGCTCTAGAAAGGCCTTTATTGCGGAACAACAAGGAGTCGCATAGTCTCCTTTTGAATGAGCGCTCTAGCGCGAAATAAGCAAAGGCCCAGGGTAGCAATCAAAGCAAAGGGAATGAGTGGAGCCAGGTTTGTGCCATTGAGTCTTGCCTCTTGTAGGCCTGGGTCTAGTCTAGTGGTGGAAGCGAAATGAGGAAGAGAGTTATAAAACAGAATCGATTGAAGAGCTCACCCCTCTTGATGATCGGGAATGACCCATCTCCGAACAAGCCCTTTGTGAAGCGAGCAGGTAGATTCCTTCTTAGGCATAAGATGAAGTTTATGTTTATGCTTGCCTTGCTAACTCTGATCTTTCTTACTGAAGTGCGCAGAAGTATAATCCTCTAAAATCCAGTGAACTATTTATATTTAAGCCGATTCAATCTGTCTCTGTCTCTGGGGAAGTTTCAGTCAAGTTACATCGTCCCTTTCAGGTTTTCAGGCATATCAGGTCTTTTCTCTTTCCCTTTATTGGGGGGGTATAAGGATAGGTAGAAGCTAATATAAAAAAAAGAGCTCCCCCTTTGTTTTCTTTTATCATTCCTACGATTCATATTGATTGACTATCCGGCCAGAAATCAAAGTCTTTTAGGCGGCATCTTAGGAAAGAAAGCGGGTTCTAGGTCTAAGGATAAGAGATCCAGTTCTTTCCCATCGAGTTATCCCTTGCTCTCTCTTTTTCATGGGGGAACAAGGATTATCAGCTCTAAGCGCACGCAATCAGAACAAGAACTTAGTTAAGGCATATGATGTTTGGACCCGGATACATCCGCTTATCTCCAGCCGAGCTAACTTTGATGACAGTCTTTTCCAATTAGCTGCCAGCCAAGGCAGTTTGTATTTTACTATCCCCAATCCCCTCTTCCTTCTCGAAAATAGCCATAACCTTTTAGAGGAGAAAGAAAAGAGAGTCAAGCTTTGAAACAGAATAGATTGAATATCACGCCAGCCTATAAGCATCTCTTATACGATGTTCACCAATCGAAAAGCCAGGTTTAAGTGAGGCATCCCATTCGTAAAAAGCAGAGAATCCGGTGTAATTCTTGAAAAGACAAGTGGTGTTGGCACTTCGCTCGTTGATGCCCTAAAAATAGGCTTAACTAGAGGATTTCCTCTGTAAAAAACTTCCAATCTGGTATACTCTCTTGAATTGTCGTAGCTAAGGCCTTTCTCTTGCGAGTAGAGTTTCCGATCTATTGTTTGAACTACCCACAGCTGTCACGCTTCTCTTCTGCCAAACAAGAAAAATATAGAATGAATAAACCTCCAATCCTTGTTATGAGAGGCTTGCATTTTCACTCGCGCTACCCGTGAAAACGAAGTCACCCCTTTATCTAAGCCTGCTAGCTAAAAAGCCCTACGCAAAGAAATGTTTTCGTTCCTTATCTTGATCTTGGGCCAGTCTAATTCGATTCTGCAACAATGCTTAACACATACATTCTTTCTTAGTTGGATTGATCTCTCACTTGGAGAGGACTTTCTCTCCCTAAAGGGTTCTCCTGCTTAAGCCAAACACTCGAACAGTAGCATTGGCTGCTATGATTGGAGCTGTGATATTAGCTATGGTGTTAGATGAATCAGTCACAATAGAGGGAATTGTACTATAATTGATTATGTTACTTAGGCTACTGTTATTCATAGTTTATTTGTCAACTTCTACGATAGAAGAAAGATAAGAAGGGAGGATTGAACCAAGATGCATCTTTAATAGGATAAAGAGAATCTATATTAAGGGATTTTATTATGTCAAAAGGGCGACGTCAAGCTCTTACCCAGACAAAAAACAAAAAACACCAGGCAATTCCAGACAAGAAAAGCAAGAGAAACTAACTTATTAATTTCCTTTCTTCATTTGGATGATATTGTGGTTCCTATTGTTGACTCCGGTAGCTAAAGATAGCTCTTTGGTAGCTATTTCTGCTCTTCTGACTATGCTTTCTGCGGTGAACTCTTTCGACTCTTCATGGTTTGCTGTGAAAAAGAATAGGTTGTTCTCAGGTGTAAAGGAAGAGCTGCTAGTAAGAAGTGAGGGAAGGAACCCTAGGGTATGACATGAACATAGAGTAAAGAACTCTTAGCTATGACCCAGAAAGGTAAGCGAGGAGGAGATTAAATGCTTGCTTGATCAGACAAAATAGGCCCTTAATAAATAGAGTTGTACAGGCCAAGGCAATAAAAAAGACCAAGCGTAAGGCAAAAGGCAGTAAATAAAAGCTCTTCCTGATTCAAGTCTTTGAGGAAGGGCAGGATATTTCATCAATAGCTATTCATTTAAGTCTTCGGGTAGCATTGCTTTGCTTGGCATCGGTCTATCGTAGTCCCCATGGCACCACTAGATAAGAGGTTCGAATCTAAATCATGACAGTAGTGGAAGTAGACACCAAAAGGAAATTCAAAAGATCAAAGGCACTCTTATTCGCCTTCCTGTCTTGACTGCTAGGCACAATCGCTTGAGTCTAGTTCTTGAGCGAAGGAATCACTTTCAATGACAATTTTTCGTTAGCAATCAACCATCAGCCCTCTTCAAGCTATCGAATATAGATAGGAGATCAACTTCAAGTTCACGGCATGCAGCTAAGGGACTACTTGACTCTGTGAGACCTTACGTTCACCTAACCATGAGGGAAATACTTAAATAAGTAATAAGTAAATATCTCAAAAGCCATAGAAGAGTTCCGCTTAGTGGAGCTCCTTTACTTGAACTGTGGAGGATGTGCGTAGCATTATTAGCTAGCGGGTGGAAATTACTCAGAGTGATAAATTAGCTATCCAATAATTTAATTTTCCTTTTTAGCAGGTATAGTTCCCTGTTATCTCCATCTCCTTACTTGGAAGACCAAAGGCCAGCAAAGGCTGATTTAAGCATATCTTTTCTCAAGCTTGGTTAAACGGGTGCCCCTCAAATACCCAAACCATGAAAAAACAATCTCTTATTATTCTTATTCAGATGATGAAAGGATAAGGCCCTAACGATGGAAGAAGAGCAGGTAGAGGCACGAAATAGAAGGATGGGGCACTTGCCACTTTCAAGACCGTTCACTCGTGATTTTGAATTGGGATACATAAAGATGTGCCATCAGGAACGGGGGGATACACCACATTTGAAAGATCTGATCCACGCCACACAGTAAATAGGCCAGGGAAATGGTTATTAATATTGCAAACAAAATAGTAGCATCCATCGTCTGCTGACAAGGAGCTAGCTAGGAGATCTTGACCCGTGGTGGAGGGGCCCTTTTAAAGATCTCGACGATGAATACCAAGAATATTTTGGTTACAATCGGATGAGAAGTTGTTCGTAGGATAACAATGACTAAATGGGATAAAAGGCGACACGGAGCCATGCCAGGATAAACCGAGTGACTAAAATATAGAAACGGATATGCCAAAGTGAACAAGCTTTATGGGCTCTTTGTAGTGGCCTAACCGGGTAAGGATAGGATGTTCTAACCCTCCACGAATCGGGAGATGATCACAAGATATGTAAGTGATTCCACGTAAGCAATGGGAACCATTTTAGTGCTTTTCACCCCAATTGATGGGGCCTTTTTCTAGAAGGAGGTTCACTCTTTTTGGTTGCCCCAAGAAGCGGATGGGCGTCTTTGCTCATGAACAGAACTTCTGCGATTGACATTATTTTGGCGACGAGGGCCCTATACCAACCCTTATAATAAACACATCTCATCCAGAAGACGAAACACGAAAGTACACAGCCTTCATTTTCTTATAAAGAGTACCATGATGATAGGTGGGGCCACAAAGATAACATGATTATATAAATAGGCGTATTAGTATATTTATAATTGATGCGATACATGCTAATAGCGAATGAGAGCAGCCGCCAATTAGGTGTGCTTAAATTCCTATTGTCACCATTTTTTTTATTTGATCCCGCGGTATGTCACGACCCATCTTTCTCTTCCCTTCACGTAATTCCTCATTCTGAAGCAAAAAAGGCTTCGGAGAGAGGGCACCCGTAAGGCATAACAATCGATCCTATAAAAAGTATAAGGAGGGGGTTAACACATATGGTTTGGTTCCTTTGTAAATCTGTAAACATCAATAGGAAAATCCATGGCATAGTGAGTAGATCCACATCCAGAGTAGTGATCAAACAATTATCACAATCGAGATTAGCAGGTAGGAATGGATAGCTGTGTTTGAAACCAATTAGAACTAGAGAGCGTGAAGGAAACCAACCCTATTGCATATTGCAATATGATTTTGCGCCTCACTTGCGCCAGAAAGATGCCTATCAGGATCCAGGGCTAGATCTAGAGGAAGGCACTCGAGGTAGCAATTGTGGAGAATAGAGCCAAACTGCTAGTGAACAAGGTATTAATTATGGGCAAGTTAATAGCACTCCTCGCGAAACGGAAGGAAAACAGCTAAAGATGTACCCCTCTTTAAATAATTTTTGCATATAGTGACTAGTCTTTGTTTGATTTATCCGCTCCACAACTCAGGGGCAAGGTTGATTTATCTATATCTATTCAATAAATGTCGGCTTTAGCCAAAAAAAAAAACCTTTCTAGCCCTTTAGGGGTCTGGGTGGCACTCCTCATGGCTATAGTTACTAATCTGAGGCACTGGCTTCAGAAGCAAGTTCAACCGACTTACAAACCTAAAAATCTAACGTTGCTGCTTCCTTTAATCAAGTGTTTGGAATGGTTCTAGGTGTCACATTCTCCAAAAGGGCAGGACTACTATAAAACTAGAAATAAGGGGTCAGATATCTTACTAGCTCTTAGATATCCTCTGGAGCTTCCCACTTTCTAGTCTCAATCTCCTCAATAACTTGACATGGAAGCTAGCAATAGCAAGCACTGACCAAGGGAAAGAGTTGGCGTCTTGTTTAAAGACCGTGTAAGGGCCCGAGGGAGACAAGCTTAGCGAGGATAGAGATTGCCCTGTAGACCATCAATGGGCGACAACTCGCTTTTTGAAGCCTGGGATTAGTTCAACAGAAAGGGAGCTCGGGACAAGAGAAGGAAAGTTATGGGAAGTGAGAGCTTGAGTGAGAAGGGCCTCCTCGCTTATTGACTTGAACCACTGACCTTTAGAACGAACCTATAGGACAAAAGGAACTTAACTAAGGGCACCTGACAAAGAGCAAAGAGCTTATCTCAACTACTTGGCTTGAGTCCTAGTATTGAAAGACGTAACTTCAGGAGTTTCCCTGAAAGAATAGCAAGGCGTCGAAAGCAGGGAGAGAGGGAGCTCTTACTATAGATCTCCCCTTCCTTATGGCAGGAGGTTTCAAACATTTTCTCTTGTATTCAAATCAAGTTCATCCCTCCGTTCATTTATTGACTAGAGTTCTGGGCTTGTCGAGGTGGGTGGGCATAGTTGAACATAGCATTTTCCAGAAAAGACGGGAGGAGCAATGGATCCCCTACTTTCACCTGCATAAAAAAAACTTCATGATGTTGAGGGAGAGCTTCGCAAGGTTAACGAAGGTATTCAGAGAGCTAAAGAGAAGATGTCTACCATCCAAACTCGTCTGAACGTCTTAGAAAATCAAAAGAAGGTGATTACTAAGATGAAAAAGAGAACGATTGAATCATACCACCTAACACTTCATCAGGAACATTTATGATTGATGAAGGAATTGTCTTCTCTTTTAAGGAGGGTTCTGCTTCGTCTGCAGTAGATGATCCTCCTACAACCTCTGTCTCCTTTCTTTTAGACGAGTCTTCTACTACCGAGTCTACTCTGTTAAAAAAATTTATTTTAAGACAATCTTTAAATAAAGAATTCTTTTTTTTATTCAAACTTTGAAGTACCTTCTCCTTTGCTGAGCAAGACCTGATTTGAATACCGATTTTATGACCTCTTCTCCGGGACTGCTTCATCAAATTAAGCAACGGAGCCCGAGAGGTTAAGCGTAACCAGATCGCGTCGGGAGCATTGGAAGTTTCATTCCTAACAATATCATGCTTGATTAACGATCTTAGAAAGCCAACTGGGTTTGACTCTCATTGTATTACTCGAGTTGTCTCCCTCTCTTTTATTCAAAGATTTACCTTGCCTCCGGTGGCTATTTGAGTAAGGCCTCGAGTTGATTAGCAATCAATTCTAACTAAAGAAAAGGACAAGAACACCTTTTGAACAAGCTTCCAAGACTAAGTTAACATGAACGGTGCCGAACGATGCTCTGAGTTAGCCTCAGTTTTGGGTTACCCCTTTTGAATAGATTCTAGTCAGTCTGCTAATGTAGTTTGTTGCTTCTTTGAAGCGTATGGGACCGCTTGTACCCTTATTCTGGTTGCAGCTCGTAGATCTACTTTTAGTTGGTCTCGTTGAACCAATGGATTCAGAATCTATCAGATAGATGGGAAGTGGCTAAGTATGGTTCAGTTCATGAAGGAACAGAATCAGCTTATAGAGGGCGGCCCTACTTTATAAGGCGACCAATGTCAAACTCAAGCCTTTCCATCAACAATGGAGTAAATACCTTGGGATTTCCCTTCACCTTGAGCTCGTACCCTTCGACCAAGCAAATGACTACTTTACTTTATATAGGACTTTTCCAACTATTAAGTCTGCTATCCCAACCAATCGACTGTGACTATCTCCCTTGTGGGGCGGATGAGTGCACGAATCGCTTTTACCTAGGATTATAGAAAGAACACGCTAAGGCACCTCCTTTATTGCTTTCAACAGGGGCTCCTTTCGAATCGACTTGAGTATTTGAATTAAGGAACAGTCTTGAGTGCTTCCCCTTCCCAAGCATGAGCATGCTTGAGTATTTGAATTTCTCTCTTTATCCGACAAATCCTACTTTATTTGATGCAGTTCATCCGTCGCCCGGATGGCTCGTTATAGATCTCTATCAGGATCCCTATTTTACTAAGGATCTGCGCCTCCCTTACTTATTTGGCTCGTTCTTGGCCTCGACCCCAGCAGGGCCCATCTCTGGGCTTCAATCTAGTATGTAAGGTTCTCCCATTCTTTGTCTCCAATGCAGCCCTCTATTATCTATGCGTCGGTATGGCTATCTTCTCCTATTGATTCTTTCCTTAAAAGGCATTTTTTTATTCTTTCTTCGGGATTCAACGACAAAAAGTCGACGTGAGGCACTATTCCCACAACAGCAGGTTGGATTCTCCAACTTTTGCAAATGAACCCCATTCAAGTTCCATCCCAACTGCCTCATCTTGAGAAAGGGCAATATGGCAATATTTATTAGGTCAATCAGCTTCACACCTTCCCTTCCCGTGGTTTAATCGAGTAAATCACGTAAGATATATTCTTTGGCAAAGCACGCCAACGCCTTTAATTTAGGAGTGAAAGAGCCCAACAGACTTTTATTACACCAAGAGCGGAACTCGACAACAGATGAGAGTAGCTCGGATCTAGCTAGATCGCTTGCTAAGCCCTTGCCTCCCTTTAAGCATCAAAATAGGAGATCTTTGGGTCTCGGCTATCACTTGACTTTCCTTAGTTTCAAAGGATTTAAGAAGCTAACTCTCACAGCGGTTAGTGATTCAATCACACTGGATAGGAGAATTCTAAGAGCGTCAAGGCTTAGCGCTTCTTCTCAAGCTACCTATTTTGTGTGTGGGTTAACTATTGATTCAATTACGCAAAGAAGCCTAGTTGTCCTAAGAGATGATTCGGGAACTGCTTCAAATCCAAGAGGAGCGCTTACTCTTGTAGCTTTTTCTTTCACAACTCTTTCTATCACATCCTATTTTTCCTCATACGGATCTAAGCTCTCGCAAGTGCCTTCCCTTCCTTCTTGCCTATTCGATAGGAGCTTGCATTCTCTGCATCTAAAGGGGGAGTTCTTTAATATTAAAGAATAGTTGACATCAGTGTTATCAGTGCATCTATGAATCCAACCTTCCCTCACAGTGGGAAGGGATAAACGTTGATTCCTCCTTGCAATGGTTATTTTGGATTCTGTAAGAGCAAATTCTATGGTACAAAAAGGCTATGAAGATTGTATGCTTTCCTTTACACCTTCAAGCTTGAAGGTTCAAAAAGCGATTCGGTGATTACAAAGTACTCAATCAGCCCTATCTCCTACTTGTACCTTCCATCTTCGATTATAAAATTGATAGTTAGAGGAATTAGAGAGAAAACTCCTAAAAGAAAAGCACGCATGAGAAAGTATACGATAACACCATCTCTTCCCACTACGCACTAAAAAGGAAAAGAAAGGAAAGGACATCACACTGATATTTATTCTAGAGATACCAATATCGAC
Organism: Panax ginseng; assembly: GCA_020205605.1. Lineage (NCBI taxonomy): Eukaryota > Viridiplantae > Streptophyta > Magnoliopsida > Apiales > Araliaceae > Panax > Panax ginseng. The sequence continues at coordinate 90,847,630 of CM035143.1, forward strand.
AAGTGGAATAGCCGAAGAAAGAGCGGCAGAAGGCCTAGTAACACCAGAACAAGAAGAGCATAAACTTGGTTCCACAAAAAGGAGAGGAAAGAAGATAGGTTCGGAGTCGTTAGTAGCCTAGTCCAATATTCGGGGTAGCAAGTCAAGCAAGTAGGGGTTCCACGGTTCAAGGAGAGGGGAATGGAACAAGAGTCTCGAGAGGTCTCATATCGGAAAATGAATGCTACGTGTGGCAATTGGAAGTGAGAGTATTGGATCTCGGGCTCATCAATCTGGGGTTGAGACCGTAGGTTCGAAGCTCATCGAGCCCATCTTATCAACAAAACTAGGTAAATGCCATTCTTTGCTTCCCTTACCTTTGATTTGGAATGAGAGAGAAGATCGAGTCGCCACATCAAACTTACTTTACTTTACTTTACTTTAAAAGGGTTTGGTCTTCCCGCACCATTCAAAAAAGGAAAGTCTCATCTTGTTCACATCATAGGTAGTAGAAGAGTCCTATCCTGGTCTTAGTTTGTTTGACTCGGTGGTTAAGCAGTAGATGTGCAAAGATTAACAGAGATCTCATAGGTGCCCTTCTAATCTAAGGCTAAGAAAAATAAAAGATGATGCACGACGCGTCAGGATGGATAAGGCTTTTGAATCAATAGATGTGTCCGCATCGCTCTTGTCCATCAGGTGCAAGTGTACTACCGTCAAGTGATTTTCTTTTGCATAAAATCTTATTGTCACTTCAAAAGGAAGAATCGTTCGTCGGAAAACACGTCGAAACAAAGAGTTCTTGCTCTTTTTGCGCAAGTGCGCGTCTACTGCGTTGGCTACTACTTTATACCAAACGAGCACCTTCATGGTTGAACTTTGCCTTATGTGGCTTGGCAAAACAACATCTTTCTATAAAGCTTGTTCCATTGCTTTCTTCTAGGAAAAGATAGAAGTGGGGTTGGTTCTGCATTTTATGATGCCAAGATTTACGCTGAAAGGCCATTTAGCTCTCATGCTGAGGGACTTCGCCCCAAGCCGAGTTCTATTGCTAAAAGCGACCAGTTCACATGGAGGATCTATTATATCCGCCCATCTCATGTTTATAGTTCAAGTTCGGATAACATCAAGCATCTATTCACTAAAAAAGTGGCTCCAAGAAGTCTTTCAAGAGTTGAAGAGATGAACACTACTTCAAACAACTTCTTAGTACCCCTAAACTCATGATGGAGCAAGTAATGCTCTTATCTAACATGGTGTTGATATTCATTCTGTGGTCTACCCTTCCACCGTCCCCATCCCTTGAAATGCACTCAACGGGGTCCTCTAATGTTTGTGAAGGAATGCAGTCGCTTTTTACTACGACCTACGAATAGTGTAATTGTGGAACCTTTGTTTACTACAAGAGAGGCATTGGATAAATACCAATTAGTTGAAAAGCCAAGAAGTCGGAAACTTTGGTTTCAAGAAGAGTTAAATTTTCGTAAATTAAGGAAATTCTTTTTGAGGTGACCGAAAGAATAGTCGGATGTGTAAGCCATGATGAGGCCGCTTTAAAAGGGCCCAAAAGGTCATGATGAGTTTATATGAGAATGCATCTAACAAGATACACATTGTTCCCGCAATCTTAGCCACCATTCGAGACGCGTTTATAGGCTTGTTGTCAAGGAATTGACGAGTTGGGTTATTTACTTGGATGAGGAGCGGAAGTTCAATAAAGATATAACTTTCGGCCTCATTCGCTCGAGTGACTAAACATTGCGAGTATATTAATTGTTAATAATTTTAGAAAGACTTTTTGATGGCGGAAGGCAATTAAGAAGTCCAACCTTTCCCAAGTAAGCTCCTAGCTAGCCTTTTTTATCATTCAACCAAATAAGACACCACCCTTTGTCTTGCCAACTCGCCTCTGGTAAAATGTTCTTGCAATCATGAAGGTCCTAGTGAAATGCTCAATCGCTTCATTAAGAAAATGCCAAATGCGTTCTTCAATCACAAAGCCCTAAAGGAAAAAAAAGAGAATCACCACATCCTCATACAAGAACTTTTCTACCTCTCTGGCCATGCCTCACCGCCTTTGTTTCAACCCATTTGTCTCAAGCCATACAGGTAGGGCGAGGGTGGGTAAAGGAAGAAATGAGTTCATGCCATGACGATCCATAGGGAAGGGCAATCTATCAAGATTTTTGGCTCGCAATAAAGCTAGGGTCCTGATCGAGCAACTAATAGTCCTATCTATCCACCTCTCTAGACACAATATCTTGAGTACCTATGACGGTGACCACATCTGCTGGCATGTGATGTTTGGACATAGAATTGAGTCCTTGTGAATGGGCAGAGCCTGGCCTGGTATATAACTACTGAATACTATTGATGTTGGTAGAAAGTACATGAATTTTGGTTAGCTCAGCACCAGGGTGATCGGAGTTCCCGCGCTTCAAGTTTCTTTCATACGGACATACATCAAGCTCTTCTTTGTGAAGACCATCGAGGATAACTAGCCTTCATTGCCTAGCAGCTCATCTCCAGCTCAGCTCTCTCCTTGTGCTTTGATGCGTATCTCAGGTAGAAAGAAATAAGAGAAGTTGAGAGATTCACCCGCATGGACGCGCTCCGGTCTCAACATGCTAGGCAGAGGAAGTGTCCTATTTCCAACATCCCCCTACCATCACTACAATTAATTCTATTAATGCTATCTGGCTAAATTATAGCTGCTGAATTATGGTCCATGTACCATGGCTTGATGATACCATAGGAAGGTGGCTGTCACAGTGGACTCCTCTACGGTGCTTACCTTAGTTTTGTGGGAACCAGAAAGGACTAACCCCCCTTTCTACATCCACTCTAACGGAAGCTTGGTAAACTTTAGTTAAGTTAAAGCTAAAACAAGATATAGAATAGAATCTCACGGTTCTAGAACAGAAGCGGCTTACCTCTCCAGGACGGGCAATACGGCTTTTTGGCCTATTCTTTCTGGCTTCGTAATGACGAGTATACAAACTCATACCATGGTCTAAAACCATAATTTCTATACTATGTCGAATGCACCGGTCCCTCTAACGAATTTCCATCAGCATCGGCAGACGCCTAACCAAGAGATTTCGTTTATCCCCGAAGCCGATTGTTCCGAACAAAGCTACATTTCTATTCTATCCAAAAGAACATAAACAGACGCAGGTACATTCGCAGAAAGAAGAGATCGGGATTCCAGTCGAATTTGGGGAATCCCCTTTCTCAAGGGCAGCAAGGGAGGAAAGAAGGTTTGGATCAAGGATTGGCTATTTATTGATCACCAGAGGGAATTGCCTCTACGTGCCCAAGGGTGGAGACTTAAGGAATGAGATCTTAAGGGAGTTCCATGCGGCTGGTCACCCACGGAGGACACCGGCCCTTATAGTACGAGGTGAATACTGGCCAAAGATGGAGGAAGAGGTTTAAGGGTATGTGAGAACTTGTCGTCTTTGTCAGCAGGACAAGGTGGAGCAAGCTAAACTAGTGGGTTGGAGCCCTTTCCTATACCAGAGAGACCGGGCAAGTGTATCCATGGATTTCATTGCAAGCTTGCCTAAGGTGGGGGGAGATATATCCTGTGTACTTTTCTCCTTAGCCAACTAGCAGCGCCGATTCGAGGATCGGTGGAATGCCGTAGCTTTAAGAGATAGGGGTTGAGGCAATATTGAGTAAGAGAAACTCATAGCACAAACGATCCTTACCCGCGAAGGCAGAAAGAGTACCTGTTGTTAACAAAACCGAGTCTCAAACATTTATCGCACTGGTCTCAAAAAATAAATTCTCGCTTTTTCAGGCAGAGCACCAGTAAAAAAAAGACCGTCAGGCCTATGAAAGTCACGGTTGTAATAACCCGAGATTTTCTATATAAAATAAATAAGAAATTTTATGATAAATTTTTTTTTTTTTTTTAATGACGAGACTAAGTGTCAAGTAAAGTGAACGATAAATGCTAATACATTTATTACTTGAAAAATTAGAAATAATTTTGGAATTATTAATTACCACAAATTTAATTACAAATTATATGGTAATAAATTTCAGTAGTTTAAAAATGTTTTTATTAATTATTTTCCATGAAAACATGATTGAAATAATATATGAAGTGATAATTAGATTTATATAATAAATATTTTATTATATGAATTGTTCGTAATATTTAAGTTAATTATTTTAACTTGATTATTGATGTCGTGTACGAAGAATAAGTCGTATATGAGATCCAAACCCCGATTGGGATTGTGATCAAGAGATGAGAATAATAATATTATATTATTTATATAATGATTTTACAAAGACTACATAATTATGTAATCGGTATGTGCGATGATATAATATCGAGCAATGACTACCAATTAGGTCATAAAGATATTACCGCGGTCAGTGAAACCCCTAATTATTAAACTCGCTTATGGGATATTTCGAGTAGTGACCGTGTATATGAAGTTACCGTGAATAAGAATATCTGAATTAGAAGAAACCCTAATTATCATTGTGACGTCGATAATTAGGACAAACCCTAATTATTATAACCCTAACCTATTGAAATTAGAAACCAGAACGACGTGTTAGTAACATACATACATAATTAAAGAACTACTAATGGTCAATTAGAAACCCTAATTGATGACGCTGAGAAACCCTAATTTTAATTACCGTTTAAATTTCGATGTTATCAGATAAGTGTTTTAATTTACCAAAGGATAGAAGTTAATTGGTAAATTATAAGAATTAAATCTAGTGATTAAATATTACATTTAATTGCCTTGTACAAGATTGCCCATACACTCTTAAACAAAGCCCAACCATCACCCATAACAAATCAGAAGCAAGAATCAAGAATTTTTGGCAAAAAGGGTATAAGAACACTAAACCTAGAAATCCTTTGATTCGATGTTATTTGATGCAATTGATTGTTTAAAGTTGTGTAATAGAATGTTAATTGATGATATGGGTTGATAAATCAAAGACCCATAACATCAAAGTGCACGAATTTGAAGATTTAAGCAAGTTGAAAAAACTGAATTCTGTTATTTTTTTTCACCAAATGTCAGAGGCCATAACTCTTTGCTCGATCATGAGTTTTGTTCTTCAAAAGTTGTTATGTGTAGCCTGATATGTGGTCTTTAATCAAAAAAAAGAATCAAGTCCATATCATGTATAGATTAGAAGTTATAGATGGTCAAACATGGTCGACCGATCATGATAAACTATTTTTGGGCAAATTGTAATGGGGGCATTCTCGCCCACTTTTGTGCTTTAAAAGGTCTGGGCTTTTGATATGTTGTAGTGCATCGAGTTAGGAAGCCATAGGTTTTGGAATGACCTCATTCCACCTTCCTCTGATGAGGGAATTACTTATGATTGGAAGGAAATGTGTCAAATTTCTCAAAACCGAAAGTCAGCAGCGGATGTGCTATTCGGGACACTGCTTTCGATCAGTTAATGTTTCCAAAACCTTCTGGGCTTTTGGTATGTTATAGTACACCGAATAAGTTTTTTATAGACTCCAAAACGACTAAACCGATATCGGAGAGAGAGTTATGACATTTCAAAGTAGTAGTGTCAAAACTTCCCAACAAGTGCGGTGCAGTCCATTTGAACGGAATTTCTGGGCTGATGTGTTCGGAATTTGGAAATGGTCAAAGAATAAAAGTTGTAGCCCCAGAAGTTAGCTTCAAGGGGGCTCAAGAATCGCCAAAAAATGTTTTAAAATGAAAGAGTTATGACTGTTTTAGCGAAAGAGGGTAAAGCTGAAACGAGATTGAAAATCATATGAACGCCCACTTTTGACGACCGCTTGGGCTACCTAATGAACCCGAATTGGGTAATTCAGATTTTTAAAAAATAGTCTTACATACCATGTATAACATATCCAAAAATCAGATTAATCGAGTTATGAGCAATGCGTTAGAAAATCGCAAAGTGAGCTATTGAAAATTAGTATAAACCAAGTCCCACATCGACTAAATTGAGAACTTCACCATTTTCTAAACCTATAAATAGAAGGGCTTGGCCTTTTTCTTCATCATTCACCAACAATAAGGCCTCCAATTTTTGAGAAAGGTTTGTTGTGGGGGAACTTTTTTATAAAGATCTCCTTAGTTAAATTTTGCGGAAGTGCGATTCAAATTGTGGAATTCAGATTTCCTAGTATGTTTTTATTTAATTTTTGTAATGTTATTATTTTTAATTGTTAGTTAAAGTTTGAATTTTTGAAGTTTAGTTAGTGTTGTTAATAAACTAGTTAGTTTACTATGTTTATTTTGGCTTGGAATTGATTATGTAAATGAGTTATTTGTGATGACTTTTAATATTTTGTGATGAATTTCATTAATTAATAATTATTAATGATATTAAAGTTATTTAATGATTATATTAAATAATTTAGTTTAAAAATGATTTTAATATTATAAAAATCATTTTAAATGAAAATAAGGTATTTAAAAATATTTTAAGTTATAAAATATAACTTTTAATATTTAAATGATAATTTCATTAATAATTAAATATTAATGATATTAAGATAATATTAATGATATTTAGTTTATTTAATGATTAATATTAAATAAATAGTTTAAAAATGGTTTTACTTATTTAAAAACCATTTAAAGAGGATATTAAGGATTTAAAAATATTTTAAGTTATAATTAATGACTTTTAATATTTGATAAATAGTACATTAATATTTAAATATTAATGGTAATTATTTGGGTAATATAAATGTTTTAAAAATAGTTTGAGTTATTATAAATAACTTTTATATTTTTTATAATTTAATGTTTCATTAATAGTTTAGTATTAATTAAACTATTAATGATAATGGAATTGTTTAATGTTTAAATCATTTAATTATGATTCCGATATTTGAAAGTTATAAATTACCAAACTAGTCGACTTTGAGAACCGATTATGAAGTTCTCAATTTGAAGAAGAACACCTATAGTAATGCTTATATCACTATAGGCCCTTTTTTAGACAGATTTGAATTATTTTAAATTTTTCAATTTCGAAATTGCATAAAAATGATTAAAAATAAGATGTCCGATATTTACAGATGTCGAGGTATAGAATAAGAGTCTTAGACTCAAGATTTACCCGATAAAGTCAGCTTGAGACGCCGACAAATGTCGAATCTTTATAAAAAAAAGAAAAGACTACCGTAAGAGCATGGATGAGATATTTGAAAAATGTATAAAAATATTTCAAGTATGTATAGAACTAAAAGTATGATCACCGTGATTATGTGATTAGACTATGTGTCAATCGTAATAGATGCATTATGTGTTAAGATATATTGTTCTAATCGAACTAATGATCCGATTATTGATAGGTTGTGATAAAGAGATAAAACCTAAGTTGAGATTTGTAATCAAATAATCAAAAGTATCCTACCTTTGCATTTCCTTTATGCAATGGACATGAGTAAGAAGTTTCGTAATTATTCTATCCCCTCGCATGTATTATGTACGCTTTGATTATCAACATGTTAGCTCGTATATATATTCTGTTCATTGATTTCTATAAATGGTTATACAAGTGTCCCCACTTGGATAATCATGGCATTTGTTCACATGTTGATACACCTTTGTCAATTACCCGTATATATATATGTTGAATTACATATTATTGTTGAGCAAGATTAAAACCTTCTGGTTTGGAACTGTGCATGTATGAACATCCCTATATGGGAAGATTTTTTATGCAAGGCGATAGAGTGAGCGATGAATTTCGCTCAAGCTATGTAGTATTGATCAATACAGGTACAACTGGGTCCGATCACCCTCCGCGTCTGTAAGTTATGACTTTTGAGGATAGAATTCGCTAAACCTTTTCAAAAATGAAAAGAATGTTCATAGTATGTTTCTTAAACCCTATTCAAGGGTAGAGCCAGAGCCAAATTTAAAGAATTTGAAAGAGAGTTGTTATGTGAATTTTTTATCAAGATGTATTACTTCACAACTTTCAATTCATTGTAGAAGTGTTATGTAAAGAGAATACTTATATTCTTTCAAATTTTATATATAATTGCTATTACTTGTCGGGCACTTAAATGCTCATCCTTGCTTAAATTAAATGTTTTCAAGCATGTATGAGCAACCAAGGCTCAAAAACCAACAAAGGAAAAGGAAAGTCGATCAATAAGTGTGTATTATGAGTTAATGGTTATAGTTGTATTGGTATCTATTCAAGTATTGTAAGGAATGTATTTGAAGGTCACGCACTGGGAAGTAAACTTTGATGTATGTAAATTAAGTTCGAATGTATTATTATTTAGTATTATTCAAATTTTAAAGAAATGGTATCGTGGAGAACCGAAGTTCGGGTTTCAAGTACCGGATTTGGGGTCGCCACAAAGTGGTATCAAAGTCATTGGTTATGAAGCTTAGGTAGGAATACCCCGAATAACCGCAATGATTAGATAAGTATTAACTCATATAGAGTTAGTTGGTCGATAAGATTCAAAGATGAATCTCTATGAGTGTAAAGAACACAGTAGTTCCCTAACTCGATTATAAAGTTAAACAAGAGGGGGGAATAGATTGAGTCTAAAAGACCGAAAGTGCAAAGCATGAGAGATCGTGAAATAAAACGATCAAGATATAGAACTAAATCGTAATATATACGGCGAGATCATCACCCCGATCCGATAAGGCTATGACAAATGTAAGGAATCAACTGATGATTGAAAGTTTACAAAGAAGATTGTCGTGTATGAAATTGTACTATCAATCGCATACAGCATCCGTAAGAGAATTATAAATACGAATTAAATTCGTATGGAGAATGGGGTTAGTGTTAGATGGGGATTCAATTGAGGACCTCATGCTCAAGCAAATGAAGTTGTATGATTCTTCGATGGGAGCCGAATTGTACTTGTGTAAAAAACCACTTAGTTTCGCAATCGATAATCATTGAAATGTCTGTGTCGCGCTATTTGTTATATGCACATTAAGAGGATGACTCCATTCTCGTGTGTATAACAGTAGATAGGTCATAGATAGAGAATATAAGATTAAGTTCGAGTTCTTAAAACTCATACCTATGAGACATTCTTGACTCATAATTATATGAAATGTTTATGAACCCCTCAAATAATGGACGCCAAAGGTCCGACTAGGATAAGTTCTAAACTCATATGATTGTGGCAAATTTATGAACTCATAAGTGTGGTTTGATGAACTGGTATAGTTTTGTGTGAATGGAGTGTTATGGATTACAGTGAATGTATAGATTGTTAAGTAAATGATTTTAGTGAAGGTGTTAGGTTTTCCTAAACTCCTAGCTATGCTAAACTTCAAAATTTTTGACATCAAGCTAAATACGCACTATGTGCTTTTTGAAAACAAAAAATGTAGACTCGTAATCATTTTTGAAACGGTTTAAAGTACTATTTATGCTACTTATTTTGGCTAGACGCAAATGATTTGAAATATCAAAATTTGTTTTTAATTATCACTCATGTACCATGTAACCTCAAAAGTAGATGATAAATAAAAAATGTGATGGAGTTGTAAATACAGAATACTTGTGTGAATTTGACCAAGTCATTGCTCCACTATTGTATGATGTGTTATGACAAAGTCATACAATGACTGACTATCCTCAACGGATTGTTAATACAAGACGCAAGATCATGACGCCATTCTCTAAAAATGTTTTCAAAAGTTTAATTTGCCAACTGGTTTTGGCTACATCTAAATAATTCATTGAATTGAATTATTGATATGAGTCTATGCTATTTGAATCACCTAGACTAATGTTTATGAAAACTCTAAGTGTTCATTGAAAGAAATTTCCTAACCAAATTGTTTGGTGCGAATCCTATGATAAGACCGAGGTGAACAATGTTGTTTGGATAAATGATCCAATCTAATGGCGTAAATATTCGCTAGGTATGATTAATACGCTATGCATGACGAGGGGTACAATAGGCTAATCACCTAAAGTACTATTAATGGTAGTTTACCTTCTTTGTGATTGTAAACATACTGTAATGTTTTGTTTTATGTATGAATACCGCTAAAACTATGTGTTCATGGTCTATATGACCCCTCAAAGACAATTTGAAAACTTTTACTCTTGTGAGAGGTGTATTGGGTAGCATGATGATATGTGTGAATGTTGTAAGCACAGTATAGAGTTAGCCGAAAGCATGAGGGAGGTTGGAGCAGAGGGAGATATTCAGATAAGACAAATTGAAGGTTGAAATAGAAGCCAAAGACACCAGATATATACCTTGACCAAAGCTTTAGTCATCACCTTCATGCGATTCGATGCAGAGTGGATGGAGTCGCTTTCTACAGAGATAGGCGCTGATGAGAATTGAATAAATTTATCGTCAATCAAAATAAGAGACAACGATATAGAACTCTTGATTGTCGTGGTATATATACTATATGTTAATCGTGGTAACTTATGTATGTAGATGTCCGGTGAGAAAGATATGTGGAATAAGAAGGATCATATTCACACCCCGAGCTAATATCGAGGCCAACAGATGAAATAGAAGCTCACTAGAACCCAAATCCTGACGAGGGGGCTATCGTGGAAAAACGTAGCATCGATCCGTAAATGTTGGATTTGACAGATAAGTGATTCGTACACTAAAGTTGAAGCCGCCAAGCATCAACGGAGGTGCAGATTTGGAGAACAAGGTTTCTTCATTGAAAGGTTGTGGGAGATAGAAAAGTTGATGCGCCAAAGCGTTAATGGAAACAATGGAAGAGCAGGATAAGCTCAAAATCCAAATCGACCAGATGGAGCCTCAAGCTTACACATCCGTGAAGGACACACCTCCCTCGCTGCCTCCTCACTATAAGAAAGGTGGATGTTTTAATTGGGGATGGAAGGACATCGAGCGTAATGAATGTCCGAGAAAAAAGGCTTGGTAAATAAGTAGTATGGGTTATGTATGTATATGTAATAATATGTGATAAGTAATGAACTATTTTTAACTTTTATGTTGGTTAAGATTTTAAATCCCGACTTTCGTAGTCACAAAGGGATAGTCATGATTAAAGCAGATGTGTCGTAAATATTCGATAAATGAATATGAATCTAAGTTTGAGAAATGAAACGAAGTTTAATACATTAATCTTATGCAATAAGGTTTAAAATGTAAGGGTATAATTTATGGTTTTATTTAACCGATAATGCCGCCAAGACGCCAAACTCAAAACCAAAGGATAGAAGAATCTACTAATGTCGGGGAACGACAAATTTAATCGATGCAAAACTTTGCAAACATGGTAGCTCAAAGCATGCAAAAAGGGAACACCAAATATGGAAACCAAATGCATAATCGCTGGCAAAATTCAAAGACTTCAAAGTCAGAGAGACCACCAGTAATTCAGAGGATCACCAACCCTATAGAAGCCTGCATTTGGGTGAACGAGATAGAGAAGGCGTCAGAATCGCTAAAGTAGATGAGGGGGGCAAAAGACCGCTTTTGCCACTTATATGATGAAAGGGGAAGCTAACTTTTGGTGGGAGGCAAATAAGACTCTAAAGGTGAGAAGAAGAAATTACTTGGGATAGGTTTAAGGATTTATTTTTCAAAACTATCTCTCTCGTTAGTATGCGCCTAGAATGGAGGTGAGATTCCCGAGTTAAAGCAGATAATATGACTGCTATGTGAGTATGCCGCAAAATTTAATGAGTTGGTTAGGTTTGCTCCACATCAAGTGGATACAGAGGCTAGGAAGGCAAGGAGATTTGAGCCGGGCTTAAAACCCCGGCTCTACAATAAGGTGTCAAGATCAAAAATCAATACTTTTGCAAAGACTCATGGAGAAGGCTATCATTGTCGAACAGGAAGTGAGGCCATGAGCCTCTACCATAAGGAGAGAGAAGAACAAAAGCAAGTCAGAGGAACAAAAAAGAAAGATAGAAAGTAGTAGTAGGGAATAGGGGTGAGAAAAGAATGAGGAATTTTTCCGAGAAAAAATGCAAGTAAAGCAGAAGGTATAAAGAAGGTGTAGTGCAAAGGCAAGAATCATGGAAGAATCACTCCGCGAGTGTCTCAAGGGCAAGTTTGTATGCTACAAGTGCGCGGCAAGAGGGTCATATCTCTCCCAACCGCCTCTAACTCAAGGATGATCAAGGATGCTTCATATGTGGATCGATCGAGCATAAGGTGAGGAACCGCCCACAGAGGGGAATGGAGGCAGGAACGAACTACTGGGGAGAAGCAAGGACGTTAGCAATTTCAGACTAAACTCAACCAAGAACTCCAACGAAAGCAACTCCGAGGGTTTACAACACGACGGTCCAGATACTATGGGGCAAATGGAAATGTAACTCCAAAAAGTGCTATTTGAATAACTTATATATCTTATATTTCGCTTAATCTGATAGACAAGTGTTATGATGAATAATTAAAGATCGCCTCGATCAAGTATGATCGAGATCTACGACAATGATTATATGCTATGTACCTTCTCGCATATATGAGTTTTTAAAGCTAAGATTCCGGGACTAATCTTTATAAGGGAGGGTGAATGTAATAACCCGAGATTTTCTATATAAAATAAATAAGAAATTTTATGATAAAAATTTTTTTTTTTTTTTAATGACGAGACTAAGTGTCAAGTAAAGTGAACGATAAATGCGAATACATTTATTACTTGAAAAATTAGAAATAATTTTGGAATTATTAATTACCACAAATTATATGGTAATAAATTTCTCGTAGTTTAAATGTTTTTTATTAATTATTTTCCATGAAAACATGATTGAAATAATATATGAAGTGATAATTAGATTTATATAATAAATATTTTATTATATGAATTGTTCGTAATATTTAAGTTAATTATTTTAACTTGATTATTGATGTCAGTACGAAAGAATAAGTCGTATACGCAGATCCAAACCCCGGATTGGGATTGTGATCAAGAGATGAGAATAATAATATTATATTATTTATATAATGATTTTACAAGATACATAATTATGTAATCGGTATGTGTGATGTATAATATCGAAAGAAACGACTACCAATTAGGTCATAAAGATATTACCGCGTCAGTGAAACCCCTATTATTAAACCTCTATGGGGGATATTTCGAGTAGTGACGTATATGAAGTTACCGTGAATAAGAATATCGCAGAATTAGAAAAACCCTAATTATCATTAGACGACGATAATTAGACAAACCCTAATTATTATAACCCTAACCGCTTGAAATTAGAAACCGTAACGATCGTGTTAGTAACATACACATAATTAAAGAACTACTAATGGTCAATTAGAAACCCTAATTGATGACGCTGAGAAACCCTAATTTTAATTACCGTTTAATTTCGATGTTATCAGATAAGTGTTTTAATTTACCAAAGGATAGAAGTTAATTGGTAAATTATAAGAATTAAATCTAGTGATTAAATATTACATTTAATTGCCTTGTACAAGATTGCCCATACACTCTTAAACAAAGCCCAACCATCACCCATAACAAATCGTAAGCAAGAATCAAGAATTTTTGGCAAAAAGGGTATAAGAACACTAAACCTAGAAATCCTTTGATTCGATGTTATTTGATGCAATTGATTGTTTAAAGTTGTGTAATAGAATGTTAATTGATGATATGGGTTGATAAATCAAAGACCCATAACATCAAAGTGCACGAATTTGAAGATTTAAGCAAGTTGGAAAAACCAAATTCTGTTATTTTTTTTTCACCAAATGTCAGAGGCCATAACTCTTTGCTCGATCATGAGTTTTGTTCTTCAAAAGTTGTTATGTGTAGCCTGATATGTGGTCTTTAATCTGCAAAAAGAATCAAGTCCATATCATGTATAGATTAGAAGTTATAGATGGTCAAACATGGTCAATCGATCATGATAAACTATTTTTGGGCAAATTGTAGAATGGGGGCATTCTCGCCCACTTTTTGTGCTTTAAAAGGTCTGGGCTTTTGATATGTTGTAGTGCACTGAGTTAGGAAGCCATAGGTTTTGAATGACCTCATTCCAACCTCTGATGAGGGAATTACTTGATGATTGGAAGGAAATGTGTCAAATTTCTCAAAACCGAAAGTCAGCAGCGGGATGTGCTATTCGGGACACTGCTTTCGATCAGTTAATGTTTCCAAAACCTTCTGGGCTTTTGGTATGTTATAGTACACCAATAAGTTTTTCCATAGACTCAAACGACTAAACCGATATCGGAGGAGAGAGTTATGACATTTCAAAGTAGTAGTGTCAAAACTTCCCAACAAGTGCGGTGCAGTCCATTTGAACGGAATTTCTGGGCTGATGTGTTCGAATTTGGAAATGGTCAAAGAATAAAAGTTGTAGCCCCAGTGGTTAGCTTCAAGGTGGGCTCAAGAATCGCCAAAAATGTTTTAAAATGAAAGAGTTATGACTGTTTTAGCGAAAGAGGGTAAAGCTGAAACGAGATTGAAAACTCATATGAACGCCCACTTTTGACGACCGCTTGGGCTACCTAATGAACCCGAATTGGGTAATTCGTATTTTTTTAAAAATAGTCTTACATACCATGTATAACATATCCAAAAATCGATTAATCGAGTTATGAGCAATGCGTTAGAAAATCGCAAAGTGAGCTATTGAAAATTAGTATAAACCAAGTCCCACATCGACTAAATTGAGAACTTCACCATTTTCTAAACCTATAAATAGAAGGGCTTGGCCTTTGTTTCATTCACCAACAATAAGGCCTCCAATTTTTGAGAAAGGTTTTGTTGTGGGAGAACTTTTTATAAAGATCTCCTTAGTTAAATTTTGCGCGAAGTGCGATTCAAATTGTGGAATTCAGATTTCCTGCATGTTTTTATTTAATTTTTGTAATGTTATTATTTTTAATTGTTAGTTAAAGTTTGAATTTTTGAAGTTTAGTTAGTGTTGTTAATAAACTAGTTAGTTTACTATGTTTATTTTGGCTTGGAATTGATTATGTAAATGAGTTATTTGTGATGACTTTTAATATTTTGTGATGAATTTCATTAATTAATAATTATTAATGATATTAAAGTTATTTAATGATTATATTAAATAATTTAGTTTAAAAATGATTTTAATATTATAAAAATCATTTTAAATGAAAATAAGGTATTTAAAAATATTTTAAGTTATAAAATATAACTTTTAATATTTAAATGATAATTTCATTAATAATTAAATATTAATGATATTAAGATAATATTAATGATATTTAGTTTATTTAATGATTAATATTAAATAAATAGTTTAAAAAAATGGTTTTACTTATTTAAAAACCATTTAAAGAGGATATTAAGGATTTAAAAATATTTTAAGTTATAATTAATGACTTTTAATATTTGATAAATAGTACATTAATATTTAAATATTAATGGTAATTATTTGGGTAATATAAATGTTTTAAAAATAGTTTGAGTTATTATAAATAACTTTTATATTTAACTTTTATAATTTTGGTTGGTTTTATTAATAGTTTAGTATTAATTAAACTATTAATGATAATGGAATTGTTTAATGTTTAAATCATTTAATTATGATTCCGATATTTGAAAGTTATAAATTTACCAAACTAGTCGACTTTGAGAACCGATTATGAAGTTCTCAATTTGAAGAAGAACACCTATAGTAATAAAGCTTATATCACTATAGCCCTTTAGTGACAGACAGATTTGAATTATTTTAAATTTTTCAATTTCTCGAAATTGCGAAAATGATTAAAAATAAGATGTCCGATATTTACGATGTCGAGGTATATAGTAATAAGAGTCTTAGACTCAAGATTTACCCGATAAAGTCATTTATACGACGACAAATGTCGAATCTTATAAAAGAAAGAAAAGACTACCGTAAGAGCATGGATGAGATATTTGAAAAATGTATAAAAATATTTCAAGTATAGAATAGAACTAAAAGTATGATCACCGTGATTATGTGATTAGACTATGTGTCAATCGTAATAGACAAAGATTATGTGTTAAGATATATTGTTCTAATCGAACGAATGATCCGATTATCGATAGTCAGTGATAAAGAGATAAAACCTAAGTTGAGATTTGTAATCAAATCGTGCAAGTATCCTACCTTTGCATTTTTTATGCAATGGACATGAGTAAGAAGTTTCGTAATTATTCTATTCCCGCATGTATTATGTACGCTTTGATTATCAACATGTTAGCTCGTATATATATTCTGCTCATTGATTTCTAAATGGTTATACAAGTGTCCCCACTTGATAATCATGGCATTTATTCACATGTTGATACACCTTTGTCAATTACCCGTATATATATGTCAATTACATATTATTGTTGAGCAAGATTAAAACCTTCTGGTTTGGAACTGTGCATGTATGAACATCCCTATATGGGAAGATTTTTATGCAAGGCGATAGAGTGAGCGATGAATTTCGCTCAAGCTATGTAGTATTGATCAATACAGGTACAACGGGCCGATCACCCTCCGCGTCTCGTAAGTTATGACTTTGCTTGAGGATAGAATTCGCTAAACCTTTTCAAAAATGAAAAGAATGTTCATAGTATGTTTCTTAAACCCTATTCAAGGGTAGAGCCAGAGCCAAATTTAAAGAATTTGAAAAGAGAGTTGTTATGTGAATTTTTATCAAGATGTATTACTTCACAACTTTCAATTCATTGTAGAAGTGTTATGTAAAGAGAATACTTATATTCTTTCAAATTTTATATATATTGCTATTACTTGTCGGGCACTTAAATGCTCATCCTTGCTTAAATTAAATGTTTTCAAGCATGTATGAGCAACCAAGGCTCTGTACACTAACAAAGGAAAAGGAAAGTCGATCGAATAAGTGTGTATTATGAGTTAATGGTTATAGTTGTATTGGTATCTATTCAAGTATTGTAAGGAATGTATTTGAAGGTCACGCACTGGGAAGTAAACTTTGATGTATGTAAATTAAGTTCGAATGTATTATTATTTAGTATTATTCAAATTTAAAGAAATGGTATCGTGGAGAACCGAAGTTCGTTTCAAGTACCGGATTTGGGGTCGCCACAAAGTTGGTATCAAAGTCGTTGGTTATGGCTTAGGTAGTAGAATACCCGAGACTAATAACCGCAATGATTAGATAAGTATTAACTCATATAGAGTTAGTTGGTCGATAAGATTCAAAGATGAATCTCTATGAGTGTAAAGACACAGTAGTTCCCTAACTCGATTATAAAGTTAAACAAAGAGGGGGGAATAGATCGAGTCTAAAAGACCGAAAGTGTAGCTATGAGAGATCGTAAAATAAAACGATCAAGATATAGAACTAAATCGTAATATATACGGCGAGATCACCCCGATCCGATAAGGCTACGACAAATGTAAGGAATCAACTGATGATTGAAAGTTTACAAAAGATTGTCAGTATGAATTGTACTATCAATCGGGTATGCATCCGTAAGAGAATTATAAATACGAATTAAATTGTATGAGAATGGGGTTAGTGTTAGATGGGGATTCAATTGAGGACCTGCGCTCAAGCAAATGAAAGTGTATGATTCTTCGTCGATGGGAGCCGAATTGTACTTGTGTAAAAACCACTTAGTTTCGCAATCGATAATCATTGAAATGTCTCGTCGCGCTATTTTTGTTATATGCACATTAAGAGGATGACTCCATTCTCGTGTGTATAACAGTAGATAGGTCATGATAGAGAATATAAGATTAAGTTCGAGTTCTTAAAACTCATACCTATGAGACATTCTCGACTCATAATTATATGAAATGTTTATGAACCCTCAAATGAATGGACGCCAAAGGTCCTGACTAGGATAAGTTCTAAACTCATATGATTGTGGCAATTTATGAACTCATAAGTGTGGTTTGATGAACTGGGTATAGTTTTGTGTGAATGGAGTGTTATGGATTACAGAAATGTATAGATTGTTAAGTAAATGATTTTAGTGAAGGTGTTAGGTTTTCCTAAACTCCTAGCTATGCTAAACTTCAAAATTTTTGACATCAAGCTAAATACGCACTACGTGCTTTTGAAAAAAACAAAAATGTAGACTCAGAATCATTTTTGAAACTATTTAAAGTACTATTTATGCTACTTATTTCGCTAGACGCAAATGATTTGAAATATCAAAATTTGTTTTAATTATCACCATGTACCATGTAACCCGGTGCGTAGATGATAAAAAATGTGATGGAGTTGTAAATACAGAATACTTAGTGTGAATTTGACCAAGTCGCTGCTCCACTATCAGATGATGTGTTATGACAAAGTCATACAATGACGGCATCCTCAACGGATTGTTAATACAAGACGAAGATCATGACGCCATTCTCTAAAAATGTTTTCAAAAGTTTAATTTGCCAACTGGTTTGGCTACATCTAAATAATTCGATTGAATTGAATTATTGATATGAGTCTATGCTATTCAAATCACCAGACTAATGTTTATGAAAAACTCTAAGTGTTCATCGAAGAAATTTCCTAACCAAATTGTTTGGTGCGAATCCCATGATAAGACCGAGGTGAACAATGTTGTTTGGATAAATGATCCAATCTAATGGCGTAAATATTCGCTAGGTATGATTAATACGTTATGCATGATGACGAGGGGTACAATAGGCTAATCACCTAAAGTACTATTAATGGTAGTTTACCTTCTTTGTGATTGTAAACATACCGTAATGTTTTGTTTTTTGTGATGAATACCGCTAAAACTATGTGTTCATGGTCTATATGACCCCTCAAAGACAATTTGAAAACTTTTACTCTTGTGAGAGGTGTATCAAGTAAAGATGTGATGATATGTGTGAATGTTGTAAGACAGTATAGAGTTAGCCGAAAGCATGAGGGGAGGTCGGAGCAGAGGGAGATATTCAGATAAGACAAATAAGGTTGAAATAGAAGCCAAAGACACCAGATATATACCTTGACCAGTGCTTTAGTCATCACCTTCATGCATTCGATGCAGAGTGGATGGAGCGCTTTTCTACAGAGATAGGCGCTGATGAGAATTGAATAAATTTATCGTCAATCAAAATAAGAGACAACGATATAGAACTCTTGATTGTCGTATATATATATATATATGTTAATCAGTGGTAACTTATGTATGTAGATGTCCGGTGAGAAAGATATGTGAATAAGAAGGATCATATTCACACCCCGAGCTAATATCGAGGCCAACAGATGAAATAGAAGCTCACTAGAACCCAAATCGACGAGGTGGCTATCGTGGAAAAAACGTAGCATCATCGATCCGTAAATGTTGGATTTGACAGATAAGTGATTCGTACACTAAAGTTGAAGCCGCCAAGCATCAACGAGGTGCAGGATTTGGAGAACAAGGTTTCTTCATCGAAAGGTTGTGGGAGATAGAAAAGTTGATGCGCCAAAGCAATTTAATGGAAACAATGGAAGAGCAGATAAGCTCAAAATCCAAATCGACCGTATGGAGCCTCAAGCGACACATCCGTGAAGGACACACCTCTCCTCGCTGCCTCCTCGACTATAAGAAAGGTGGATGTTTTAATTGTGGGATGGAAGGACATCGAGCGTAATGAATGTCCGAGAAAAAAAGGCTTGGTAAATAAGTAGTATGGGTTATATATATGTAATATGTGTGATAAGTAATGAACTATTTTTAACTTTTATGTTGGTTAAGATTTTAAATCCCACTTTCGTAGTCACAAAGGGATAGTCATGCTGATTAAAGCAGATGTGTCGTGTAAATATTCGATAAATGAATATGAATCTAAGTTTGAGAAATGAAACGAAGTTTAATACATTAATCTTATGCAATAAGGTTTAAAATGTAAGGGTATAATTTATGGTTTTATTTAACCGTATAATGCCGCCAAGACGCCAAACTCAAAACCAAAGGATAGAAGAATCTACTAATGTCGGGGAACGACAAATTTAATCGATGCAAAACTTTGCAAACATGGTAGCTCAAAGCATGCAAAGGAACACCAAATATGGAAACCAAATGCATAATCGCTGGGGCAAAATTCAAAGACTTCAAAGTCAGAGGACCACCGTAATTCAGAGGATCACCGACCCTATAGAAGCCTGCATCTGGGTGAACGAGATAGAGAAGGCGCTCAGAATCGCTAAAGTAGATGAGGGGGCAAAGACCGCTTTTGCCACTTATATGATGAAAGGGAAGCTAACTTTTGGTGGGAGGCAAATAAGACTCCTAAAGCAGAGAAGAAGAAATTACTGGGATAGGTTTAAGGATTTATTTTTCAAAACTATCTCTCTCGTTAGTATGCGCCTAGAATGGAGGTGAGATTCCCGAGTTAAAGCAGATAATACGACTCACTATGAGTATGCCGCAAAATTTAATGAGTTGGCTAGGTTTGCTCCACATCAAGTGGATACAGAGGCTAGGAAGGCAAGGAGATTTGAGCCGGGCTTAAAACCCCGGCTCTACAATAAGGTGTCAAGATCATCAAATCAATACTTTTGCAAAGACTCATGGAGAAGGCTATCATTGTCGAACAGGAAGTGAGGCCATGAGCCTCTACCATAAGGAGAAGAAGAACAAAAGCAAGTCAGAGGAACAAAAAGAAAGATAGAAAGTAGTAGTGGGAATAGGGGGAGAGAAAAGAATGAGAGGAATTTTTCCGAGAAAATGCAAGTAAAGCAGAAGGTATAAAGAAGGTAGTAGCAAAAGGCAAGAATCATGGAAGAATCACTCCGCGAGTGTCTCAAGGGCAAGTTTGTATGCTACAAGCAAGTGCAAGAGGGTCATATCTCTCCCAACCGCCTCTAACTCAAGGATGATCAAAGATGCTTCATATGTGGATCGACCGAGCATAAGGTGAGGAAACTGCCCCACGAGGGGAATGGAGGCAGGAACGAACTACGGGAGAAGCAAAGGACGACGTAGCAATTTCAGACTAAACTCAACCAAGAACTCCAACGAAAGCAACTCCGAGGGTTTACAACATGACGACGGCCCAGATACTATGGCAAATGGAAATGTAACTCCAAAAGCTATTTGAATAACTTATATATCTTATATTTCGCTTAATCTGACAGATGTTGTTATATGATGAATAATTAAAGATCGCCTCGATCAAGTATGATCGAGATCTACGACAATGATTATATGCTATGTACCTTCTCGCATATGAAGTTTTAAAGCTTGATTCCGGGGACTAATCTTATAAGGAGGGGTGAATGTAATAACCCGAGATTTTCTATATAAAATAAATAAGAAATTTTATGATAAATTTTTTTTTTTTTAATTAATGATTTAGACTAAGTGTCAAGTAAAGTGAACGATAAATGCTAATACATTTATTACTTGAAAAATTAGAAATAATTTTGAAATTATTAATTACCACAAATTATACGGTAATAAATTTCTCGTAAGTTTAAATGTTTTTATTAATTATTTTCCATGAAAACATGATTGAAATAATATATGAAGTGATAATTAGATTTATATAATAAATATTTTATTATATGAATTGTTCGTAATATTTAAGTTAATTATTTTAACTCGATTATTATCGATGTCGTACGACGAAGAATAAGTCGTATATGAGATCCAAACCCCGGATTGGGATTGTGATCAAGAGATGAGAATAATAATATTATATTATTTATATATAATGATTTTACAAAGACTATAATTATGTAATCGGTATGTGCGACAGATAATATCGAGCAATGACGACACCAATTAGGTCATAAAGATATTACCGCGTCAGAAACCCTAATTATTAAACTCGCTTATGGGATATTTCGAGTAGTGACCGTATATGAAGTTACCGTGAATAAGAATATCTGCAATTGTAAGAAACCCTAATTATCATTGTTGACGTCGATAATTAGACAAACCCTAATTATTATAACCCTAACCTATTGAAATTAGAAACCGTAACGATCGTGTTAGTAATATACACGTATAATTAAAGAACTACTAATGGTCAATTAGAAACCCTAATTGATGACGCTGAGAAACCCTAATTTTAATTACCGTTTTAATTTCGATGTTATCAGATAAGTGTTTTAATTTACCAAAGGATAGAAGTTAATTGGTAAATTATAAGAATTAAATCTAGTGATTAAATATTACATTTAATTGCCTTTGTACAAGATTGCCCATACACTCTTAAACAAAGCCCAACCATCACCCATAACAAATCGTAAGCAAGAATCAAGAATTTTTGCAAAAAGGGTATAAGAACACTAAACCTAGAAACTTTTGATTCGATGTTATTTGATGCAATTGATTGTTTAAAGTTGTGTAATAGAATGTTAATTGATGATATGGGTTGATAAATCAAAGACCCATAACATCAAAGTGCACGAATTTGAAGATTTAAGCAAGTTGGAAAAACGAATTTCGTTATTTTTTTTCACCAAATGTCGAGGCCATAACTCTTTGCTCGATCATGAGTTTTGTTCTTCAAAAGTTGTTATGTGTAGCCCGATATGTGGTCTTTAATCTGCAAAAAGAATCAAGTCCATATCATGTATAGATTAGAAGTTATAGATGGTCAAACATGGTCACCGATCATGATAAACTATTTTTGGGCAAATCAGTAATGGGGGCATTCTCGCCCACTTTTTGTGCTTTAAAAGGTCTGGGCTTTTGATATGTTGTAGTGCATGAGTTAGGAAGCCATAGGTTTTGAATGACCTCATTCCAACCTCTGATGAGGGAATTACTATGATTGGAAGGAAATGTGTCAAATTTCTCAAAACCGAAAGTCAAGCAGCTGGATGTGCTATTCGGGACACTGCTTTCGATCAGTTAATGTTTCCAAAACCTTCTGGGCTTTTGGTATGTTATAGTACACCGAATAAGTTTTCCATAGACTCAAACGGACTAAACCGATATCGGAGGAGAGTTAGTTATGATTTTCAAAGTAGTAGTGTCAAAACTTCCCAACAAGTGCGGTGCAGTCCATTTGAACGGAATTTCTGGGCTGATGTGTTCGGAATTTGGAAATGGTCAAAGAATAAAAGTTGTAGCCCCAGTGGTTAGCTTCAAGGGGCTCAAGAATCGCCAAAAATGTTTTAAAATGAAAGAGTTATGACTGTTTTAGCGAAAGAGGGTAAAGCTGAAACGAGATTGAAAACTCATATATGAACGCCCACTTTTGACGACTGCTTGGGCTACCTAATGAACCCGAATTGGGTAATTCAGATTTTTTAAAAATAGTCTTACATACCATGTATAACATATCCAAAAATCGATTAATCGGAGTTATGAGCAATGCGTTAGAAAAAATCGCAAAGTGAGCTATTGAAAATTAGTATAAACCAAGTCCCACATCGACTAAATTGAGAACTTCACCATTTTCTAAACCTATAAATAGAAGGGCTTGGCCTTTGTTTCATTCACCAACAATAAGGCCTCCAATTTTTTGAGAAAGGTTTTTGTTGGGGAGAACTTTTTAAAAGATCTCCTTAGTTAAATTTTGCTGCAAGTGCGATTCAAATTGTGGGAATTCAGATTTCCTAGCATGTTTTTTATTTAATTTTTGTAATGTTATTATTTTTAATTGTTAGTTAAAGTTTGAATTTTTGAAGTTTAGTTAGTGTTGTTAATAAACTAGTTAGTTTACTATGTTTATTTCGGCTTGAAATTGATTATGTAAATGAGTTATTGTGATGACTTTTAATATTTTGTGATGAATTTCATTAATTAATAATTATTAATGATATTAAAGTTATTTAATGATTATATTAAATAATTTAGTTTAAAAATGATTTTAATATTATAAAAATCATTTTAAATGAAAATAAGGTATTTAAAAATATTTTAAGTTATAAAATATAACTTTTAATATTTAAATGATAATTTCATTAATAATTAAATATTAATGATATTAAGATAATATTAATGATATTTAGTTTATTTAATGATTAATATTAAATAAATAGTTTAAAAATGGTTTTACTTATTTAAAAACCATTTAAAGAGGATATTAAGGATTTAAAAATATTTTAAGTTATAATTAATGACTTTTAATATTTGATAAATAGTACATTAATATTTAAATATTAATGGTAATTATTTGGGTAATATAAATGTTTTAAAAATAGTTTGAGTTATTATAAATAACTTTTATATTTTGGCAAATGGTTTCATTAATAGTTTAGTATTAATTAAACTATTAATGATAATGGAATTGTTTAATGTTTAAATCATTTAATTATGATTCCGATATTTGAAAGTTATAAATTTACCAAACTAGTCGATTTTTTGAGAACCGATTATGAAGTTCTCAATTTGAAGAAGAACACCTATAGTAATAAAGCTATATCACTATAGGCCCTTTAGTGACAGATTTGAATTATTTTAAATTTTTCAATTTCTCGAAATTGCAAAATGATTAAAAATAAGATGTCCGATATTTACGTATGTCGAGGTATAGAATAAGAGTCTTAGACTCAAGATTTACCCGATAAAGTCATTTTAGACGACGACAAAATGTCGACTTTATAAAAGAAAGAAAAAAGACTACCAGTAAGAGCATGGATGAGATATTTGAAAAATGTATAAAAATATTTCAAGTATGTAATAGAACTAAAAGTATGATCACCGTGATTATGTGATTAGACTACGTATGTCGTCGATCGTAATGATGCAAGATTACGTGTGTTAAGATATATTGTTCTAATCGAACGAATGATCCGATTATCGATAGGTCAGGATAAAGAGATAAAACCTAAGTCGAGATTTGTAATCAAATAATCAAAAAGTATCCTACCTTTGCATTTTCTTTATGCAATGGACATGAGTAAGAAGTTTCGTAATTATTCTATTCCCTCGCATGTATTATGTACGCTTTGATTATCAACATGTTAGCTCGTATATATATTCTCGTTCATTGATTTCTAAATGGTTATACAAGTGTCCCCACTGATAATCATGGCATTTATTCACATGTTGATACACCTTTGTCAATTACCCGTATATATATATATATGTCAATTACATATTATTGTTGAGCAAGATTAAAACCTTCTAAGTTTGGAACTGTGCATGTATGAACATCCCTATATGGAAGATTTTTTTTTACAAGGCGGATAGAGAGAGCGATGAATTTCGCTCTCAAGCTATGTAGTATTGATCAATACAGGTACAACTGGCCGATCACCACCTCCGCGTCTGTAAGTTATGACGACTATTTGAGGATAGAATTCGCGCTAAACCTTTTCAAAATGAAAAGAATGTTCATAGATGTTTCTTAAACCCTATTCAAGGGTAGAGCCAGAGCCAAATTTAAAGAATTTGAAAGAGAGTTGTTATGTGAATTTTTATCAAGATGATTACTTCACAACTTTCAATTCATTGTAGTAGTGTTATGTAAAGAGAATACTTATATTCTTTCAAATTTTATATAATTGCTATTATTACTTGTCGGGCACTTAAATGCTCATCCTCGCTTAAATTAAATGTTTTCAAGCTATGTATGAGCAACCAAGGCTCAGTACCTAACAAAGGAAAAGGAAAGTCGATCGAATAAGTGTGTATTATGAAAGTTAATGGTTATAGTTGTATTGGTATCTATTCAAGTATTGTAAGGAATGTATTTGAAGGTCACGCACTGGGAAGTAAACTTTGATGTATGTAAATTAAGTTCGAATGTATTATTATTTAGTATTATTCAAATTTTAAAGAAATGGTATCGTGGAAACCGAAGTTCGGTTTCAAGTACTGGATTTGGGGTCGCCACACAGTTGGTATCAAAGTTGTTAATTATGAAGCTTAGTAGGAATACCCGAGACTAATAACCGCAATGATTAGATAAGTATTAACTCATATAGAAGTTAGTTGGTCGATAAGATTCAAAGATGAATCTCTATGAAAGTGTAAAGACACAGAGTTCCCTAACTCGATTATAAAGTTAAACAAAGAGGGGGAATAGATTGAGTCTAAAAGACCGAAAGTGTGCTATGAGAGATCGTAAAATAAAACGATCAAGATATAGAACTAAATCGTAATATATATACGGCGAGATCACCCCGATCCGATAAGGCTACGACAAATGTAAGGAATCAACTGATGATTGAAAGTTTACAAAGAAGATTGTCGTATGAATTGTACTATCAATCGGGTACAGCATCCGTAAGAGAATTATAAATACGAATTAAATTCATGAGAATGGGGAGATGGGGATTCAATTGAGGACCCATGCCTCAAATTGAGTTGTATGATTCTTCAGATGGGAGCCGAATTGTACTTCGTGTAAAAACCACTTAGTTTCGCACCGATAATCATTGAAATGTCTGTGTCGCGCTATTTGTTATATGCACATTAAGAGGATGACTCCATTCTCGTGTGTATAACAGTAGATAGGTCATGATAGAGAATATAAGATTAAGTTCGAGTTCTTAAAACTCATACCTATGAGACATTCTCGACTCATAATTATATGAAATGTTTATGAACCCTCAAATAATGGACGCCAAAGGTCCGACTAGGATAAGTTCTTAAACTCATATGATTGTGGCAATTTATGAACTCATAAGTGTGGTTTGATGAACTGGGTATAGTTTTGTGTGAATGGAGTGTTATGGATTACAGTGAATGTATAGATTGTTAAGTAAATGATTTTAGTGAAGGTGTTAGGTTTTCCTAAACTCCTAGCTATGCTAAACTTCAAAATTTTTGACATCAAGCTAAATACGCACTACGTGCTTTTGAAAACAAAAATGTAGACTCGTAATCATTTTTGAAACTATTTAAAGTACTATTTATGCTACTTATTTTGCTAGACGCAAATGATTTGAAATATCAAAATTTGTTTTTAATTATCACCATGTACCATGTAACCCAAAAGTAGATGATAAAAATGTGATGGAGTTGTAAATACAGAATACTTAGTGTGAATTTGACCAAGTCGCTGCTCCACTATCAGATGATGTGTTATGACAAAGTCATACAATGACTAATCCTCAACGGATTGTTAATACAAGACGCAAGATCACGACGCCATTCTCTAAAAATGTTTTCAAAAGTTTAATTTGCCAACTGGTTTGGCTACATCTAAATAATTCGATTGAATTGAATTATTGATATGAGTCTATGCTATTTGAATCACCAGACTAATGTTTATGAAAACTCTAAGTGTTCATCGAAGAAATTTCCTAACCAAATTGTTTGGTGCGAATCCTATGATAAGACCGAGGTGAACAATGTTGTTTGATAAATGATCCAATCTAATGGCGTAAATATTCGCTAGGTATGATTAATACGCTATGCATTTACGTAGGGGTACAATAGGCTAATCACCTAAAGTACTATTAATGGTAGTTTACCTTCTTTGTGATTGTAAACATACCGTAATGTTTTGTTTTATGGAGATGAATACCGTTAAAACTATGTGTTCATGGTCTATATGACCCCTCAAAGACAATTTGAAAACTTTTACTCTTGTGAGAGGTGTATTGGGTAAGATGATGATATGTGTGAATGTTGTAAGACAGATAGAGTTAAATGAAAGCATGAGGGAGGTCGGAGCAGAGGGAGATATTCAGATAAGACAAATGAAGGTTGAAATAGAAGCCAAAGACACCGATATATACCTTGACCAGCTTTAGTCATCACCTTCATGCGATTCGATGCAGAGTGGATGGAGCGCTTTTCTACAGAGATAGGCGATGAGAAATCAATAAATTTATCGTCAATCAAAATAAGAGACAACGATATAGAACTCTCTTGATTGTCGTGGTATATATACTATATGTTAATCGTGGTAACTTATGTATGTAGATGTCCGGTGAGAAAGATATGTGGAATAAGAAGGATCATATTCACACCCCGAGCTAATATCGAGGCCAACAGATGAAATAAAGCTCACTAGAACCCAAATCTGACGAGGTGGCTATCGTGGAAAAACGTAGCATCGATCCGTAAATGTTGGATTTGATGATAAGGATTCGTACACTAAAGTTGAAGCCGCCAAGCATCAACGAGAGGCAGCATTTTGGAGAACAAGGTTTCTTCATCGAAAGGTTGTGGGAGATAGAAAAGTTGATGCGCCAAAGCGCAATGGAAACAATGGAAGAGCAGGATAAGCTCAAAATCCAAATCGACCGATGGAGCCTCAAGCCGACACATCCGGTGAAGGACACACCTCTCCTCGCTGCCCTCACTATAAGAAGGTGGATGTTTTAATTGTGGGATGGAAGGACATCGAGCGAATGAATGTCCGAGAAAAAAAGGGCTTGGTAAATAAGTAGTATGGGTTATGTATGTAATATGTGTGATAAGTAATGAACTATTTTTAACTTTTATGTTGGTTAAGATTTTAAATCCCGACTTTCGTAGTCACAAAGGGATAGCCGCTGATTAAAGCAGATGTGTCGTAAATATTCGATAAATGAATATGAATCTAAGTTTGAGAAATGAAACGAAGTTTAATACATTAATCTTATGCAATAAGGTTTAAAATGTAAGGGTATAATTTATGGTTTTATTTAACCGTATAATGCCGCCAAGACGCCAAACTCAAAACCAAAGGATAGAAGAATCTACTAATGCCGGGGAACGACAAATTAATCGATGCAAAACTTTGCAAACATGGTAGCTCAAAGCATGCAAAGGGAACACCAACATGGAAACCAAATGCATAATCGCTTGCAAAAATTCAAAGACTTCAAAGTCAGTAGGACCACCGTAATTCAGAGGATCACCGACCCTATAGAAGCCTGCATCAAAGAACGAGATAGAGAAGGCGCGTCAGAATCGCTAAAGTAGATGAGGGCAAAAGACCGCTTTTGCCACTTATATGATGAAAGGGAAGCTAACTTTGGTGGGAGGCAAATAAGACTCTGGGCAGAGAAGAAGAAGAAATTACTTGGGATAGGTTTAAGGATTTATTTTTCAAAACTATCTCTCTGTTAGTATGCAAATTAGAATGGAGGTGAGATTCCCGAGTTAAAGCAGATAATACGATCACATGAGAGTATGCCGCAAAAAATTTAATGAGTTGGCTAGGTTTTTGCTCCACATCAAGTGGATACAGAGGCTAGAAGGCAAGGAGATTTGAGCCGGGCTTAAAACCCCGGCTCTACAATAAGGTGTCAAGATCAAAATCAATACTTTTGGCAAAGACTCATGGAGAAGGCTATCATCATTGAACAGGAAGTGAGGCCAAGAGCCTCTACCATAAGGAGAAGAAGAACAAAAGCAAGTCAGAGGAACAAAGAAAGATAGAAAGTAGTAGGGGAATAGGGGTGAGAAAAGAATGAGGAATTTTTCCGAGAAAATGCAAGTAAAGCAGAAGGTATAAAGAAGGTGTAGTGCAAAGGCAAGAATCAATCATGGAAGAATCACTCATGCGAGTGTCTCAAGGGCAAGTTTGTATGCTACAAGTGCGCAAGAGGGTCATATCTCTCCCAACCGCCTCAACTCAAGGATGATCAAAGGATGCTTCATATGTGGATCGATCGAGCATAAGGTGAGGAACTGCCCACGAGGGGAATGGAGGCAGGAACGAACTACGGGGAGAAGCAAGGGACGTTAGCAAATTTCAGACTAAACTCAACCAAGAACTCCAACGAAAGCAACTCCGAGGGTTTACAAATACGACGGGCCCAGATACTAAAACCGGAAATGTAACTCCAAAAAGCTATTTGAATAACTTATATATCTTATATTTCGCTTAATCTGACAGATGTTGTTATGATGAATAATTAAAGATCGGGCTCGATCAAGTATGATCGAGATCTACGACAATGATTATATGCTATGTACCTTCTCGCAGATATGAAGTTTTAAAAGCTAAGATTCCGGGACTAAATTTATAAGGAGGGTGAATGTAATAACCCGAGATTTTCTATATAAAATAAATAAGAAATTTTATGATAAATTTTTTTTTTTTTTTATTTAATGACGAGACTAAGTGTCAAGTAAAGTGAACGATAAATGCGAATACATTTATTACTTGAAAAATTAGAAATAATTTTGGAATTATTAATTACCACAAATTATACGGTAATAAATTTCGTAAGTTTAAATGTTTTTATTAATTATTTTCCATGAAAACATGATCGAAATAATATATGAAGTGATAATTAGATTTATATAATAAATATTTTATTATATGAATTGTTCGTAATATTTAAGTTAATTATTTTAACTGATTATCGATGTGTGTACGAAGAATAAGTCGTATACGAGATCCAAACCTCGGATTGGGATTGTGATCAAGAGATGAGAATAATAATATTATATTATTTATATAATGATTTTACAAAGACATATAATTATGTAATCGGTATGCAAAAGTGACAGATAATATCGAAAGAAATGACTACCAATTAGGTCATAAAGATATTACCGCGTCAGTGAAAACCCCCTTATTATTAAACTCGCTATGGGATATTTCGAGTAGTGACCGTATATGAAGTTACCGTGAATAAGAATATCTGCAATTAAGAAAAACCCCAATTATCATTGACGTCGATAATTAGACAAACCCTAATTATTATAACCCTAACCTATTGAAATTAGAAACCGTAACGACGTGTGTTAGTAACATACATATAATTAAAGAACTACTAATGGTCAATTAGAAACCCTAATTGATGACGCTGAGAAACCCTAATTTTAATTACCGTTTAATTTCGATGTTATCAGATAAGTGTTTTAATTTACCAAAGGATAGAAGTTAATTGGTAAATTATAAGAATTAAATCTAGTGATTAAATATTACATTTAATTGCCTTTGTACAAGATTGCCCATACACTCTTAAACAAAGCCCAACCATCACCCATAACAAATCGTAAGCAAGAATCAAGAATTTTTTGGCAAAAAGGGTAAAGAACACTAAACCTAGAAACTTTTGATTCGATGTTATTTGATGCAATTGATTGTTTAAAGTTGTGTAATAGAATGTTAATTGATGATATGGGTTGATAAATCAAAGACCCATAACATCAAAGTGCACGAAATTTGAAGATTTAAGCAAGTTGAAAAACCGAATTCGTTATTTTTTTTCACCAAATGTCGAGGCCATAACTCTTTGCTCGATCATGAGTTTTGTTCTTCAAAAGTTGTTATGTGTAGCCCGATATGTGGTCTTTAATCTGCAAAAAGAATCAAGTCCATATCATGTATAGATTAGAAGTTATAGATGGTCAAACATGGTCAATCGATCATGATAAACTATTTTGGGCAAATTCAGAATGGGGGCATTCTCGCCCACTTTTTGTGCTTTAAAAGGTCTGGGCTTTTGATATGTTGTAGTGCACGAGTTAGGAAGCCATAGGTTTTGGAATGACCTCATTCCACCCTGATGAGGGAATTACTATGATTGGAAGGAAATGTGTCAAATTTCTCAAAACGAAAGTCAAGCAAATGGATGTGCTATTCGGGACACTCGCTTCGATCAGTTAATGTTTCCAAAACCTTCTGGGCTTTTGGTATGTTATAGTACACCGAATAAGTTTTCCATAGACTCAAACGGACTAAACTGATATCGGAGGAGAGAGTTATGACATTTCAAAGTAGTAGTGTCAAAACTTCCCAACAAGTGCGGTGCAAATCCATTTGAACGGAATTTCTCAATGATGTGTTCGGAATTTGGAAATGGTCAAAGAATAAAAGTTGTAGCCCCAGTGGTTAGCTTCAGTGGGCTCAAAGAATCGCTCAAAAATGTTTTAAAATGAAAGAGTTATGACTGCTTTAGCGAAGAGAGGTAAAGCTGAAACGAGATTGAAAACTCATGAACGCCCACTTTTTTGACGACCGTTTGGGCTACCTAATGAACCCGAATTGGGTAATTCAGATTTTTAAAAAATAGTCTTACATACCATGTATAACATATCCAAAAATCGATTAATCGAGTTATGAGCAATGCTAGAAAATCGCAAAGTGAGCTATTGAAAATTAGTATAAACCAAGTCCCACATCGACTAAATTGAGAACTTCACCATTTTCTAAACCTATAAATAGAAGGGCTTGGCCTTTTGTTTCATTCACCAACAATAAGGCCTCCAATTTTTTTGAGAAAGGTTTGTTGTGGGAGAACTTTTTATAAAGATCTCCTTAGTTAAATTTTATGCTGGAAGTCATTTCAAATTGTGGGAATTCAGATTTCCTGCATGTTTTTATTTAATTTTTGTAATGTTATTATTATTTTAATTGTTAGTTAAAGTTTGAATTTTTGAAGTTTAGTTAGTGTTGTTAATAAACTAGTTAGTTTACTATGTTTATTTCGCTTGGAATTGATTATGTAAATGAGTTATTTGTGATGATTTTTTTAATATTTTGTGATGAATTTCATTAATTAATAATTATTAATGATATTAAAGTTATTTAATGATTATATTAAATAATTTAGTTTAAAAATGATTTTAATATTATAAAAATCATTTTAAATGAAAATAAGGTATTTAAAAATATTTTAAGTTATAAAATATAACTTTTAATATTTAAATGATAATTTCATTAATAATTAAATATTAATGATATTAAGATAATATTAATGATATTTAGTTTATTTAATGATTAATATTAAATAAATAGTTTAAAAAAATGGTTTTACTTATTTAAAAACCATTTAAAGAGGATATTAAGGATTTAAAAATATTTTAAGTTATAATTAATGACTTTTAATATTTGATAAATAGTACATTAATATTTAAATATTAATGGTAATTATTTGGGTAATATAAATGTTTTAAAAATAGTTTGAGTTATTATAAATAACTTTTATATTTTTTTGCAATGGTTTCATTAATAGTTTAGTATTAATTAAACTATTAATGATAATGGAATTGTTTAATGTTTAAATCATTTAATTATGATTCCGATATTTGAAAGTTATAAATTTACCAAACTAGTCGACTTCGAGAACCGATTATGAAGTTCTCAATTTGAAGAAGAACACCTATAAGAATAGCTTATATCACTATAGGCCCTTTAGTGATGTGATTTGAATTATTTTAAATTTTTCAATTTCGAAATTGCAAAATGATTAAAAATAAAGATGTCCGATATTTACAGATGTCGAGGTATAGAATAAGAGTCTTAGACTCAGATTTACCCGATAAAGTCAGTTTACATACGCCGGCAAAAATGTCGAATCTTATAAAAGAAAGAAAAGACTACCGTAAGAGCAATGGATGAGATATTTGAAAAATGTATAAAAATATTTCAAGTATGTATAGAACTAAAAGTACGATCACCGTGATTATGTGATTGACTACGTGTCAATCGTAATCGTAATAGTAAAGATTACGTGTTAAGATATATCGTTCTAATCGAACGAATGATCCGATTATCGATAGTCAGTGATAAAGAGATAAAACCTAAGTCGAGATTTGTAATCGCCGAATCAAAAAGTATCCTACCTTTGCATTTTCTTTATGCAATGGACATGAGTAAGAAGTTTCGTAATTATTCTATTCCCGCATGTATTATGTACGCTTTGATTATCAACATGTTAGCTCGTATATATATTCTCTTCATTGATTTCTAAATGGTTATACAAGTGTCCCCACTGATAATCATGGCATTTATTCACATGTTGATACACCTTTGTCAATTACCCGTATATATATATGTTCAATTACATATTATTGTTGAAAGAAGATTAAAACCTTCTGCTTTTGGAACTGTGCATGTATGAACATCCCTATATGGGAAGATTTTTGCGCAAGGACAGAGAGAGCGAAACGGCGAATTTCGCTCTGTTATGTAGTATTGATCAATACAGGTACAATCTGGCCGATCACCCTCCGCGTCTGTAAGTTATGACTTTTTGAGAGGATAGAATTCCGCTAAACCTTTCAAAAATGAAAAGAATGTTCATAGATGTTTCTTAAACCCTATTCAAGGGTAGAGCCAGAGCCAAATTTAAAGAATTTGAAAGAGAGTTGTTATGTGAATTTTTATCAAGATGATTACTTCACAACTTTCAATTCATTGTAGAAGTGTTATGTAAAGAGAATACTTATATTCTTTCAAATTATATATAATTGCTATTACTTGTCGGGCACTTAAATGCTCATCCTCGCTTAAATTAAATGTTTTCAAGCATGTATGAGCAACCAAGGCTCAGCACGAACAAAGGAAAAGGAAAGTCGATCGAATAAGTGTGTATTATGAAGTTAATGGTTATAGTTGTATTGGTATCTATTCAAGTATTGTAAGGAATGTATTCAAGGTCACGCACTGGGAAGTAAACTTTGATGTATGTAAATTAAGTTCGAATGTATTATTATTTAGTATTATTCAAATTTAAAGAAATGGTATCGTGGAGAACCGAAGTTCGTTTCAAGTACTGATTTGGGGTGACCGAAATTTGATTATAACTTTGTAAAATCGCTTTCGCTTATGGATTTTGGTCAATTTCGCTTTGGAATTTGGGAAAACTTTTTCCGCAAAGTTGTAGAAATTGAATTTCCTATAAAAAGCCTCTTAGATTCAAATTTTCCGATAAAAGGGTTATTTATTATGAATTATTAAAGTTCAAGTTCAAATAATTGATTTTTGAAAGTTTTAAATATTTTAATTTACAAAATCGTTTTTTTTGTGATGTAGGCTACTTGAGTGGTCGATCTTTGATCGAATATTGGGCGAGAAAATTTATATATATATATTATTATTATATTAAATTTTCTCGCTTGGTGTTCTAAGCATTTTCCTATAAATAGGGTGCTTAGGTTAGAATTGAAAATCACACCGTAAACTAAAGATTTCTCTCTCTTTCTCTCTCTCTATATATCGAGCGTATTTTTGTGAGTATTTTAGTACTTTAGTATTGCTATACTAAGGCAAGTTCTTTAGCAAGATATCCAAAGATTCCAAATGTAAGTACTATTCTTTCGAGGTAAGGAGATTATTTTCTTCATAAATGATATTATTTCTTCAATATCATTATGCCGAAATATTGGTTTGAATTTTTATCAAATTTGGAACTTTTTCATGTCAGGGTTACTATTCATGAGTTACTATTCACGAGTTACTATTCACGAGTACTATTCACGAAGCGTGATGATGTTTTTTGTGAAATTTCTATCTTTTGGTGTCGGAGTTACTATTCACATATACGTCACTATTCACAAATACGACATTATACACAAAAAAATTAAGTTTTCTTCTCTGTGTCCAAGATTGTCTGTTATAGTTCCCATCTTTGATTGGATCTATGTTTTGATCTTCATTCTTGAATTTTATTCCACTCTACTTATTTATGAAGTATTTTTGAACTTGGGTTATTTAAAGTACGAATCCTTAATACTTATTCTTTTGTTTCATTGGATTCGTTTTCTTTAAATATTTTTCATCATCCTCAGTCATAAATGATGATATAACTGAATATCTTTGGCCTGTAGTGCAAAGATGAATGATTTCTGATGAATATCTTTGGCCAGTAGTGCAAAGATGAACATGTGTTTAGATGAACATGACCAACTGATGAATATCTTTGGCCTATAGTTCAAAGATTACATGTTGTTGAATATCTTTGGCCAGTAGTGCAAAGATGAATTGTTGATGAATATCTTTGGCCCGTAGTGCAAAGATGAATTTATCGGTATGATTATGAACAGGAACTGTGATTTGGTATAACCATGATCTTTGATGTTTCAGGTGATGAAAATTAACTTTGTCCTGGATGAGGAAAGGAATTTAGAACTATAATTACGATTATGAGTTATACACGTGATTGTGGACAGGAATTGTTGATTAATGTTACAGGGATAAAACATTGTTGATGGACTTTTAACATGAAGAAGGTAATAGATTTTATGGTCTATTTGACTCTTCTAATGGATTGCTCATTCCGCTGCAACTATGGTTGAAAAGCTTTATCATCTACCATATGTTCTAAATCTCTGATTTATTACTGTTGAAGGCTATTGATAATTTATTTATCTTTAGTCATGATATTCTTTACTGAGCTAGTTGTGCTCACCCTTTTGCTTCACAATTCCTTTCAGGTAATAAAAGTGTAGCTGGGACAAGCGGGGAATAACAAGGGAATAGAACGGTGGTCTATAGATGTTGAGGGTGAGATGAATTTAACTTGGAAGGGTGTTTTGCCACTATCATACAAGATGTCTAATGACATACAACCTCGTGTCATCATAAGATAGGGTTGTACTCATCCACTTACTGAGTATATTTACAAGCACTACCTATATAATCTTGGTGTTTGTTTGGAGTATAATACCCAATTAGAGACAGTGGAGATAATGATATGTCAAGAGAAGACTCACCATTGGGAAGAATATGATAGTAATCTTCTCGTTTTTCTTTGGGGTCTATTGGGTCAACTAAGGATAATTATGTGGCCATATGATATCTATCATAACTTAGACTCATGGCCTCCCATGTACGAAAGTTTCCTTGAGCACTTCCCAAAGATTCTAATTTCTAAAACAGTTTTTGACTATACCTTTATGTAAGGTGTCATTGTGACGTGCTATCCAAAGTTGGTGTCCAGAGTTACAGTTGGTATATATTTGTATCCAAACTCACAGCATATGTGTTGTTGTATTTTACACGACAATTGTTGTAATAAAGTTGTAGTTGTTTTCTGTACCATGTATTTGGCGACTCAGAATGGGTTGGATGGAATGGACCTATTTTGGGGGCATCACAGAAATACCCTATGAGGGTCTTTAAGTGGTCTCCTTTATTCAGTCCTAACATGGAATCATCCATCGCTCCTGTGTGGGTCTCCTTTCCTGCTTTGTCTATCCATTTGTTAAACATATTCTTTTTTCGATTGCACAGTTGATTGGCAAGCCTATAACCCTAGATATGGCGATGATAAATCTGACGAGACCTAGTGTAGCTAGGGTTTACATTGAGATTGGTTCTCTTCCACGCCATCGTTTTCTCTTTTTTTTGCAAGGTCGTGACCATGAGCATTGTAAAGTTCTTCATAAGCCTGTTGTCCAAGTCTTCAAGGTTAAGCAAATCGGTAGAAAATAACAATGCTAAGAAGACGGATCCTCAATCGAGTAATTGTGTGGATCAACCTATTGTTATTGAGGGTGATTGCAAAGATAATGTCATTGATCCAAATTTCGATTTGGTAGGAGCTTAATTCCTCTACGATACTAGTGGTAAGGTGTCATATGATCATCAAGAAGATAATAAAGTATTGCCAAGACAAGAGATGACAGGAATGCAAGTAAAGATCCAAGCTCTTCTAAGGGGGTTATAGGTGAGGATACTTTGGTTATTGAGGTGGATACTCAAGGTCTTAATCCAATTCCAAGGGATGAGACTCTTGATGTTGGGACCGATGTTAGTCATGAAGGAAACTTGCAAGAGGAGCATCATGCGAATGGTAATGACAATCATGAGCAACAAGATGTTGAAGGGTTAAACTTATCCCCTAGGGCCATTCCTCGATGATTCTCGTAATGATGGAATTGGGCTTGCTTTGAACAATGTTTGCAAGGAACTCAATTTGACTCCTCGCTGGATGATAGGGAGTCTATTAGCTTACAAAATGCCTTTGGGTCTTTGAATTTGGATAGGCGTACACCTGTGTGGATAAGGATGGGCTACCATCGTTTTAAGGATGCAGAAAGCATAAAAAGAAATCAGCTACTACTCTTGGTGCTGGAACAATAATGCATTTGAGGTCTCACTATAAACCTTCTCAATCTCCTCCTCGACATGTTTCCTCATGATAGGTGGATTTCTATGGAATATAAGAGGTATTGGCAACTCCCCTTCACTTAAAAGGCTTCGTAGGCTTGTTAAAATGAAGAATTCTTCTCTATAAATTCTCATCAATGGTACTCCAACTTAATACTTCCTGCCTTCGTCAGGCATAAGATAGGGTTAGGAACAAGTCTAGTTAGAGCTAATTCGGTAAAGTAGTCACCCCTAAGCAATGTGAATTGGAAAAACATTCCTAATGTCAGCGAATCTCGGGTTAGACTTAGAGTCTATTAATAAAAAGAAGATGGTTTCACTCAATTTACATTGCCTATTAATGAAAAGTGCTCATAGAGAGGCTAAGAGAAGAACCACTATCCCGGAGAGCGAGGAAAGAAAGCTAGCAGACTATCATAGAAGAGAGGTCTTATCCCTACTTCAATCAATCGGCCTTGGAAGTGTGAATCGATTCAAGTCGACACGTCCCCATGGTATGGTAGGCTAAGAATTTCATACTCAATGAGGGGATACTTTTTAACAAGTCTTCTACTATAGGCTAACTCATTTCCGCAATTTCCTAGACTCAAAAGAAGGGAGGAGTGATAACCTCGATCTGGAATCTACGTAAAGATTCGTATAAAGGAATAGCCTAGCATTGTTTAGGTAACTAGGAAAAGAAAGAGGATTCAAATATTGCCTCGCTTTCTTATCAGCATTTCTTTTGTCTTTTTCTTTCCTTCCGCTTAGGGGCACTCTAAAGGCTTTGCAACATTCAGTGAGTCGGGTCGACAATGGCCTAGTCATCCCTCTCGCTCTTTGATAGACATCTTTCTTCTCGATCTCATCCGACTTAACTACTTTAGGTCCTTATTCTATGTCCCATCCTTCCTTGCGGATTCTCGATTTCTCAAGAAGTAGCGGCCTCTCGCCTCCCAAACCTGGAGAACTTTACCTATAGCTAACCTAGAGAGCTTTACTTTTAGATAGCTCTCAAGTGCACTCTTCTTCTGAAAGAGGAGTTGTTGCCTTACCGCACTAACCACCTTAGCTACCGGAAGTTCCAAAGAATGGGTAGCTAGGCAAAGGAAGATTAGATAGCAAATTCATATTCATTAGATAAGAGATTGTGGATCTGTTCTTAGTGAGGACAAAAGATGGGAACCAGGGAGTCAGACCAAAAAGAATTAGTTCTTTGATCCATTTGGTGTCCAAAAATCCCTCATTGATAGATATAAAGAGAACTTCTCCACTGGTGTGGTGTTTCCACAGATGAGGATAAGACTTTCCAATTAATTAGAGTATCAAGATCTCCTTTTAGATCTTCTTTGGCTATGTCCCAAGCCTCCATTCACTAAGAAAGGGGAAGGCGCATTGCGTGATTCATCAAGCTGCTCAAGGCATTGTTCTTCTTCAAGCTATGGAATAAGGACAAGACCCATAGAGAAATGTTTAATGGTTCGCAGGCTAGAAGAAAATTGATGATCTTCCAAACCTTCCTCGTCCGTCCAAACCTTCTACAATGGAGAATTAGTGATAGCGTGGAGGTGGAAAAGAAGAAGAGGAAGAATGCTATTAGAATCTTCTTTTGCAATCATCGCATCCATCTACCTGTGTCAAAGATGCGCCCACACATCTATCAATCTGCGCCTAGATACCTTGCCACTGAATCCGACCGACAGGCTTTGAAGCAGCAATTCCTCTCGCGGTGCTCCCAGGGGATAGTCGCTCCCCTTTGCTTCAGTGTCTTTCCCAGCTCTCGAGGCATAGGAATCTGCTCCCAGCCGCCCGTCAAAAGGTGGGTGCTCCCCAATTCTCACATCTTTCCTCCAACTATGCAAATAAAAGAGTAGATCATCCTGGAAAACCACCTTCATAAATAGAAGAATGTAAAGTCTTCGCTCCACCTCTAGAATTCTCTCATTCTTAACAGCCCGAGAAAATCCAAGCCAGTCTTTCGATCCTTGTCCGATATAGCAGCTGGATCCCCGCCTTTCCAATCTTCCTCTATAAATTCTCTTTTGAATGGATAGATGTATTCTTTTAAGTAAGGCACGAGTCTCAGTCTTAATAAGCGCCAGCCAATGTCATAGTAGAAGGAAGAGAAGTGGGAAAGAAGTCGCTTCCTAACCGATAACAATGGGTGGAGGATCGAGAGCGCTTGTTGATGGAATAGAAGCTCTTCCTCTCCTATCGCTGCTACGTTATGGAAGGGCCACTCCTTCCCCTTACTTCATCTGTATGCCCATTTATTGGCTAGCCCTTTTGTATTTCATGGCATGGCTACACGTGCCCTTTGGATTTGATAGCCATCAGTTGGTGCCCTCACTTCAGCATCTGGGGCCATCTCTTCGGCTCAGAGCATTGGTGTAGTCTCAACCTTCCATGATGTATCCCTGGGGTCATTCAAGAGGTGTCGATCATCAGCGATCGTGTTCTTGTACCAGGGAAGATCGGAAGCGTTATCATCAGATCATCAAAGCAAGTGACGCCTACCCTCACTTCCTATTCTTGAGTGAACTCACTTGCTATTCGGTTATGGTAAATCCAATCGCTATTCAGGAATTTTGGGACCTCTCTATCCATCCCATCCACTTCGCTGCCTTATCCTTTGGTTTACAATCACAGGCCTTGTTATGCCATCCTTCGATGCTAACTCTGAACTCATGCTTGCACCTCCAGCTTAAGCACTTCTATCGATTAATTCTGGTTCACCTTCACATTCAAGAAAAGATTTTCAACTTACAGTCGAACCCAACGAGTGAAGTATACATAAGGAGTCAGAAGAAAGCAAGCAAGCAATAAAAAAATCTTTCACGGCGATATCAATTCCGTCATATCTGAAATCCATTCTTGAAATAAATAAAGAATTTTGTCACTTCAAGAAAGAAGGAAGGAATTCCATCAATAATGGCCAAATCCTAAATGAAGTATTCACTGATAGATAAAAAGCAAAATTCTAGAAAGCAAAGAGAAGAGAAGGCTTGAAATAAAATCCATCTTAATACGAATTCTTTAAATATAAAATCTTTCAACTTCCAATGCACCTCATTTCCATGCAACTTCTTTCTTTTCCACTTCATGCCCAGGAATTAGAGGTCGGCATTTCTTTCATTATCAACAAAGGCACCTCTGAACATCTACTTCAACTTCAAGCCCTTCTAGGCACCATGGATCAATATTTCCGCCTCACCTCGGAACTAGAGTTTTCATATCAAACAACTATATGATAGGCAAAGAAAGCAGGAATTAGAAGACTCGATTTCATCTCCTGCTCGGAATAGCCAACTAGAGTGGGCAGTTGAGCAATGTTTAGCGCTTTCTGAGCTTTAGCACGAATCGATGACTATTGTTGTATAAGATATTGGTCTGTCGAACCCTTATCTTTTTTGTCAAACAAGAAGAAAACCATTTTAGGCCCTAGAGGAACAATGTTGGAGAACAAAAACTGTACAACAATTCATTTGAGGACAAGACAAAGATTCTAAGTTTCACAGAAAGAAAAGGTTTCGGGGAGACCTTCGTGATAACAAAGGAAGTTATAGAATTGTTGTTTCCTTACTATAGAATACTTATATGAATTCAAAGAAAGTATAACTAAGGACTTGTTTCCATTCGAAAGCGGGGTTCCTTATTCTTGTGAGTAGTGACCCAAAGTGGTTTCACACTACCCGACAAGCGATCCAAAAAGAGACTTGACATGTATCCGATGGCTTTTCAGATTGATTTCATATAGTGATTGATGTCGATGGGACGAATCGGCTTCCAAGGATGCTTTACGCTATATGATCCTTTAATTGAATAGTTTGATGGGCTTTGCCACTGCTTGCTATTCTTGTGCCACGAGAATGCTTCCTTTTTTGCACAAATGCGTATGCCTTCCGTTGTATGCTCAAGATTTTGTTCTTAACTACTTGCCTTCTGGACAATTTGCCATTAGTTATCTTATTTCATATAATGAAGTTTTTCCTATTGAGTAAAGATCTTCGTCCCAACAAGGGCTTCATTTAGTCGATAACAATTCAAAGAAAGAGACAAATGTGAAGTGAAGCCATTGTTTCGCCTCTCGCTAGATTGATTGAGCCTTCATTTCTATTTATATAGAGCATGGGCTCTGTCCTATATCTATCTCAGTGGTAGATTCCCTGGTTGAACTAATAACATTCTTAATCATACAGATGGAATTGCTCGATAGGAAAGTCTTTTGGTTAAGGGATGAGACTCCCCCAACCCCTCCCTCCGAAGTGAATACTTCTCCTTACAATGACCTATAAACCCGAACATGTAAATAGTGTAAATAGTGAGTAACTATAAAAACGTTCCAGGAGAGCGTAGTCAATACGCCTCGATATTGACAACCACACCATCATTAATCAGAATAACTCGATTCGTACAATTTCACAATCCGTTAATGGATCCTCATTCAATCATTTTCCTTAGCGGAGGCTCTCATGCACTCTTATGTATGGATTTCAAGTTCGCTCTTCCCCACCCCTTTCTTTTTAAAGAAAGAACTCTAGTGAATGGCTAAGAGGAAGTGCCTCTGGTATTTCAGTTGTGACATGGCCTTGATCTTCTGGTGAAGTGGCAGTAATGTGAGCCTTCTTCCTCTGTTCCAATCAAGTATCTCTAGAAGCGAGCGAGCATGTTGAGGTAGGTGAATCCGGATAGCGTGTTATAGTCTTGACCCGAATGCGTTCTTTAATTTCTGACCTTTCGTCCTTGGCTCTGTCCCGTACAGTATACATACATTCGTTTATCGAATTGATTCCTTGTTAATGTTTTCTATGTCATAAGACATTGATTACTACACGAATCAACTCATATTAGTAAGATAGGGCGAGAGAGGAACGAACCGAACCAAGA
The DNA here is from genome assembly GCA_020205605.1 of Panax ginseng. Lineage (NCBI taxonomy): Eukaryota > Viridiplantae > Streptophyta > Magnoliopsida > Apiales > Araliaceae > Panax > Panax ginseng. The sequence continues at coordinate 90,890,035 of CM035143.1, forward strand.
CTTGAAGATAGAGAACGAGAGAGAAGGTCCTTTTTCTCGTTGACTGGCCCTTGTTGCACTTACTTCATCCTTCTGTTTATTTCACTCTTGCTGAAGTTTGTTTACCGCCCGCTTCTTCTCTTGCGGGTCTGATTGAACTAAACTACTTGGGACCATTGCTCGCCTGCCAGCTTTAGCTGCACAACCCAATACCACCGCTTCTCGTACCTTACTACCCCTATCTATAAAGCTACTCTACCTGGCACTCACTGCTCATTGCCTTCTTTCTTGTAGACTGGTAAGATGAATGAGAGCCTGTGGCTTTTCGACTTTCTCGGCATGATCTTGCGACTTTTGGAGTCTACCTTTGAGCGCCTGAATCAATTTAACAAATAAAAGACTAAAATTTCTTATTTGAGGACGTTGTTGCAAAAGACGATGACTCTTGGAAGGGAAAGAGAAGGTCGTTGACTACCTCAGACCTTGCTCGCAAAGACTATCCACCTTCAGTATTTGGTACTTACTTTCTTCCTCCTAACAAAATAAACTAGAAGTAGGACCAAACTGAGAGTTAGCAGCATAAACAAAGATGGATTTGTGAATGAGTAAGGAAGAAGTGAAGAAAGTAGTTCGAATCGCTCATGAGGGCTTTCGGGCGTTACAATGAACTGCTTCCCAAGTTCTTCCAGAGCGTCCTTAAAAGACTCACCTTTCTCTCCGTTCTCGAGGAGATCCACATGGATAGTATGTAGAGTCTCCACATCCATCGTCTCCAAATGGACCCACTGCCCCAACATATGGGGATCATCCTCCATCAACCGACCATATCCCCTTGAAGAAGCAATCTCCTACACCTTTTGTCCAATGAGCATTTGGAGTTGATCCACCCTTGAGGCAATTTCCTCTGAAACGGGGGGCAGAAAGATCGGACATCGTTGATGAATCATCCGAGTCATAAGACGAGGAAGGAGAGTCGGGTTCTTGATTAGGAGCGCGAACTATACCCGGCTCCCGAGGAGGCGACAGGGTGGGACATTTCTCCACAAAAAGATTTTCAACTAAAGAACGAAAGCGACGTATATACTGGATTGACTAGTGTGTGCCAACTATTCTACTTCCCTATTTCTTGCCTTTTCACCTCCCCTTATTAGTGCACTCTTTCCCCCAATTCACCGATAGAGAAGAAAAAGATAAGCAATGACCGGACTAGACCAATGAAAACGGACCAAGGTTTTTATTCGTTAGCCAAGCGGCATTTATTACAAATACTTCTATTACAGAAGCGAAAGCGATGTGCCCTATTGACCAGCCGAAGAGCATCCTTATAAAAGAATGAATGGGAATCAGGCCCGGTCTATATTGCTAGAGTTATGTTTACTTCACCCCCCACGTACTTATCTCTCTATTCTGATATTTGAATTCCGTCTCTAAGCTTCCCCCATAGTGCCTTATTAGACTTATTTCCTCTCGACTATGGTTGAATGGAAGTTTCATTTCCTAAATCTCAAATCCTTTTTTAATTTTATTGAGTCCCCATAGTGCATTCCCCTACATAGTCTTTAGAGTAATTTCTCACTAAGAAGGATTACAATATAAAAAAGAGAATTCCAGATTGAAGATCTCTTAACCCATATATGATCCAGTTCTACATCTTAGCGCTGAACTAATGAATAGAGGTTGAGCTTCACTTCGCGAGTCGGGAATGGCATCATTTATGAAAAAGTTCTAGCATTGACAAGAGATAAGCTAAAAAGGTGGCCGGGCAGTTAGGCCCTACCACATACAGACAGCAAGCAAGAGCTGCGTCGACTTATCCAGAAAATGGAATTCTTGTCACGCTAAATGCTACTACCTCTTTGCTAAGCACAGGAATGCTTGATCGAGAAAAGCAAGAAAAGAAGCAGCAAGATACGGAATATGAAGGGGCTGGAGGTAGAGCGACCAATTGAAGAGTTAAAGACTACAGTATAAAGCCCTCAATCATGCTCTTGCCAGTGAAATAGATTGTATATACTCTTGCCGATTAAGGAAAATTTTGCACTCCACGAAAAAACATACGGGTCATCCCTGGACTTAAGGAAGGAAAAAAAAAGTGCCCCTATGACTCTGGTTCTAGTGAAAGCAATGAAAGTATAGCTGTGCTCCAGTTGAACGGGTAAAAGTTCTACGGTGAAGAGCCCGGTCAAGGCGACCATCTCACCAGCAATTAAATAATCACCGGAGGTCGCGTACTTTATGAAGTACTGTCCTGGACATACCCTTCTCTCGCCGCTCTTCCTCACCACTAGGTGGTGTGAAAGAGTAAGGAGAGAGTAGAAGTACAAGATCCAAGCGAGGCAAAGCCAAAATGAAGTTGGTAACTTGGCTAAACCCAACAGATACGCCGCTTTCCTCCGTCTCGACTTCGTTAAATAAAGCGAAGCGACTCAAGCTAACTATTTGGTTGAGTCACGATCGCTACCCAAGTTGAGATCCATGGAGTCCCTTGGTATGAGGGCATGGAAGACAAACCCGGAGACACCTCAACATTAAATCACAGGAGCAACCATAAAGTAACATAAAGGTCATTGTATGGAGCAACCTAACTTCGAGTACCGAATGGGTACCAGAGACCTCCTCCCAATCGCTTGGCGATAAAGAAAAGGAATAATGTAGAGATATCCCGTCTTATTCGAAGAGGCGGGCACAGATAGTAAACCTTACACAAGGGAGCACTAGATGCATGCCTTCCAAGACATACACCGAGGACTCACCAAAGGTGTACTACCTGCCTGGTATGAGTATGCTCTAATATCTCATTCGTGGCTAGGCCATCAGGGACTACTAATCTAGTTCTATTTTAGAACATAAATCCATAGAATGAGGTCTTCTAAGACCCCGTACCACCTGATTGGTCTAACTCACAGAGGCTCATCGGACATTAGAGATTATTGTTTGAGGAGTCTTACAAGATAGAGCAACCAAGACTCACCTAAATGAAGAGATGTTTCACTCTCAATGGGTTGGTACCTTTTCTTAACCAAGAAGGGAGCCCCTATACCAGGGACCATTCATTTCCTTTAGTCGTTTCTTTAGTGATTCGAATACTGTTTTTCTAATGTGAACTTTCCTACCTTGCGCTCTCCCTACTGTACTCTGTACTAAAAGAAAAGAATTGATTTATGAATCTCCCCCTTTATTGGTTTGAAATACTCCTTTCTCCTTGCCATTTGATAGAATTCTTCATCCTTGCTTGTTAGCAACTCATCTAGAGTAACAATGAGTCGAAGAACACCATGCATTGATGGGTGCTGATGACCCAGATTGGCTATCATAAGGTCATTTCGTGTAGCTAATACAGTCATAGGTCCCCTTGTGCTTCAGGACCCCATAGTAACAATAAAGAATATGCTAAACTATTAGCGGGGAGTAAAATCTATGGCAGCTTAAGAAATTGCATCCTTCCAAATAGAACTGCCAATCCATGGGTATACCATGAAGTTACAAAGGTTGTACTGTGAACCAACCCCTAAAGAGAAACAAGCGAAGGAAAGAGCAATACACGGATAAAGCGTCATCACCTTTTCTTGAATCGATCCGTAGTATGAGGATCGAGTTAATTCAGACCACCCGGCACACGGCCCAATCCCAAAGGGATTCAAATTTTACTTTTCTATCTATCACTATTAGAAGTTTTAGTTTTCAAGAGAGGATCGATTGCCATGAAGTAGCGATCAAAAGACTAAATCCACTTCCCTCAATTGCTTTCTTTCGGGGATGGATGAAAGGCTCTCTATCTCGACATTCACAAAATAGGCATGATTCAACTACAAAACAGAAAAGTAGTGTGGAGAACTAGTAAGAATTGTGTCTGCCATCCAATTCGTGATGCATGGCGAGATTCCTCTACCACTCTATAAATGGAGGACCGAAGGAACCTCCTTTTCTACCGGAACTAAGCTAGGCGACTAGTCGATTCTCATGCTTGGTTTGAAGGTAGGAAGAAGTAAGATCCGAAGTCAACAAGGGAATCGCTTGAGAACCAGTCTCTCATAGTGTCCGTCCCACCAGACACCATCCTGTTACTACAAACGGCGACATATGCAGTTAATGCAATTTCTACGGAAGAAGAATCCATTGATGAAGAAATAGAAATAGAATATCCTCCAGCAAGCGGAGGCGTCAAGCCTGTCTATAATTGAGATAGGTGGGACTCCCCCTCCGAGAACCGTATATGGGACTTTCATCTCATACGGCTCAAGAAAAACACCCAAATACTAGTTTGAACGAATATAATAGTGGAATCAACGGTGCAGAGTCAAAAAGGGATTCTGACTGAACACTATTGATGAACCAATCCAATAAATCCACTTCTACTAAATTCCTATCCGTCTATCCAACCAAATTCAAAACCCAGTCAGTAGACATTAGTAGTAGAATAGAAGGGAATCAAAAAGTCTTGATAACCCTCCACCATTCTAATCTTTACTTGAATCCTAGATATAAAGATTTACAATCTTTTATTTTAGCTTTAGAAAACCTCCGCATCAATGTACAGCTTGCTTTACTACTATCACTACGTGGAATAATTCGGTGAGTTATATATCGCCAGAACATAATAATAGATTTTGAGTCTTTTGTTGATCGTGCAACACCCGGATTTGAATCGGGAAAAAGGATTTACAATCCCGCTTACCACTCCTACCATATCGCCAAAATGATACAAAAAAAATAGATGAAAAATTTCCGCTTAGATCTCGTCGTTAAGAAAAGAAAGTTTAATAAAATATATATATAAATGCTTTCATTCATTAATAGGAGGCAAACTTTATATTTATGTTAAAGAAGAGAAAAAACAATGATATGCTTTAGGTCAATATTTATCTATATACGCTTTCATAAAGCGCAAGAGTAATAGATCAAATTCGTGGACGTTCTTATGAAGAAACACTTATGATACTAGAACTCATGCCTTATCGAGCATGTTATCCTATTTTAAATTGGTTTATTCTGCAAAAGAAAGAAATGCTAGTTACAATATGGATTCCAACGAATCAAATTTAGTTATTAGTAAAAATTTGAAGTCACGAGGGTACTATCGTGAAGAAATTAAAACCTCGAGCTCGAGGACATAGTTTTCGATAAAAAGACCTACCGCCATATAAGTATTGTAGTGAAAGATATATCCTTAGATGAATATAAAGAAGTAGACTTTCTAGACCCTCTCAGGTGGTCAAAAAAACTAAAATAAAAAAAAAAGTATACGGCTATGGCGTATCATAATATGTATAGTAATGGGGGAGTATGGGACAAAAAATAAATCCACTTGGTTTCAGACTTGATACAACCCAAGTTCATCATTCCCTTTGGTTTGCACAACCAAAAAATTATTCCGAAGGTTTACAAAACAACCCCTTAGAGGAAGGGCCAAGCAAGGTGGACAGCGGGTAGGAGAGATTGAGGTTTGGGCTCTAGAGGGATTTGGTGTTGCTCATATTTTGCAAGGGAAGACCTACCCTGAATAAGGTCTTCCCCCCTATGTTGTTCAAAGCTGTATCTTATGAGCAATTCCAACCCTTTGCAGGCCCAGCTGATCCCAAAGCTCACAGCTTGAAAGATCCAGGGGATCGGATCGAACTCCTGGAGTCCATTCTGGAACTCCGTAGGAACGAGTAGAAGGATTGAACCCCCCGGGCTGTGAGGGGGTGAACTCCTAGAGTCCATTTCACCTTAACGTTGGGTAATTACGCTAAACCTTGGAAATCTTAATGCCATAATGCCTTTCAAATCCTCCTAGCCATTATCCTACTGCAATAATTCTTGCTAAAAAGAACGCCCTTTTTTCTTTTGATATCTCCGAACTGATGAAACTCATCTTTAGAATTTGGATGGGTAAAGGGGCAGAATTAAAAGATTACCATTTTTGGAATGGAATATTTACGTAATCTCCATGAATAGGATCAAACCTTATTCCATGGTATTTACATGAGGTTCCTCTTTCTTATTCTTAAGAAAGTCCCCGAGAGGGCTTAGTTGATCCATGACTTTTGTTTCAAACATGGGTTTGATTCACACTCCATGTTCTGAGAAATATTTACCATCCAAAAAGAGGAAAAAATGGAGTCTTTATCTAAAGAAATGCGTTGAGAAAGGGCAGATGTATAGAACCTTTCAACGAGATAGTGCTTTTTTCAACTCTCTCAAAATGGAATCTATTCCAAACATATATGCCATGGTTCCTTACTTCGACAGGGTACAAATATCTAAATTTTATATTTTTAGATACTTTTTCAGACTTATTGTCGATACTAAGTCTAAGTAGCAGTCAAAAATTTGTGTCCATTTTTCATGATATTATGTATGGATCAGATATATCATGGCGAATTCTTTAGATTTCTTTGGAGAGGAAGAACCGGTATTTTCAGCATAAAACCTCTTCGCCCCTTATCCGCACGTAGATCTTTCAGAGCCCCAATGGACTAAACTTTCTCCCAACGGCACTGAGAAAGAAAAAACTTCCTTTCTTCCTTTGTTTTGTGAAGGTATCAGATCTTTTGTAGTTCTATTCTTCTATCTTACCTGGGTATTCAATTCATTGATCAATAAGATAGATAGAGTCTATATTCCTTATATACGAGAATCGATCACGACAGGTAGACAAGTGGAATACATAAATGTCGTATCTATAGAGAGAAGGAAATGCTCCAGTACCAATGGACGTACCGAAGCCAATCCTTCATCCAGTTCTTGAGCAATGACCACTCTTTGAAGTCCCGGACTCTTTCTGTTGGAAATAATTCATCAGGAGCCACAATTCTAATGGATAGTCATTGTGACCCCGAGGCTTGGTGTACATAGCAAGAATATAGATCTCTATAACTCACTTAGCACATATCTTTACCTTAAAATCTTGACCTGCAAAAGTGGTTATTTACAAGAGTGAGCTCGACAGCCCAACAAAGTCTAACATTTTGCATGCATAACATAGCACATAATAACATGCTCGATATACATCTCATTAAAGTAACATGGCATACATGGTTTTAATTCACATAGCAAATATAAAGATTGAGTTCCTTACTCAATACTCCTTATTTAACCAAAATAATGCAGTCATAAATTGACTTTAACATTTCATGATTTCAACATGTATAACAACATATCATACAATTTAAAATAGTTCATCAAGTCCACGAAGAAAATAGGAACCGAAAGACTTGCATTGATCGTTGTTTACCAATAACTATTTAACAGCTTACAGTTATCTGCACTTCACGTGCCCTACACAATTATATAATCATACACATCAACTATTAGTCACATAACAACATATAGTAATTGTAATGTAAACTCTACTCCACATCTCATAATCTTTTTTATTAATTAGCACACAATGTTCAATTAGATTGTGTTAACTTTTCGACTTATGACTCACTATATTTCTTCTTAGTCAAACTCGAAGTTCATTCAAGTACTTAAGTCTTGCTAGGACTACTTATTGGTTTTATATTAAACCCATTTCATATCCTATAATATTCATTTCAATTGAATTGAAACACTTTTTAAGTTCATTAACACTTGGCACGGTGTTTCGACGTTCAATCGTCATACGCCCGATTTTCCTCTCTTGTGTATGCTTACTATGATTCTATAACTTATCTAATACATTAATTATTAATGTTAAGCATCATTATATTTACTAACATACATATTTTATAACTTAGGACATCATCTTTTATCGTCAGGAGCACTACACATGCATATGTGCATGTCCGACGCCCTCCGATTGCCCCCGAAAACACAACAGTCCTAACGATAACCATTTTGACTACTGTTACCGACCTCAAATTGAAAAACTTAAAAAAACGAACATTGTAGGTCTACTTGTGCTCGTTCCGGATCATCTTGAATCACCTCAATCGGAGTTCGTATGAGAAAGTTATGTCCATGTTACTACGGGAGGCCAAAATCGTCTGACTCAGATTGGCCCACACATGCCAAAAAGGCAGAACTAGGCTAACTAAAGGGGCGCCAAGAATGCGAGATTGGTGCTAGGTCATGAATGTCGTTGTTGGCGCCAATTTCAAGCATTTGGGCACGAATTTCCTACCGAGGCGCGAATTTTGTTCTTTGGTGCAATTTCAAATACTGGGCTCCATATTTGGCGATGGGGCACCAAAAACTAACAGAACCAAGCACAAAGACCATTTTCGATCTGTTTAAGAAATTCTAGCAACTAATTACATACATATGACTGATGTAATTTACACATAACCTCACCAAGCATACATTTATTAACTTAGCACAACTTAAACAACTATTTGAGAGAAGTTAAATCCTTGAAAGTATTATTTTAAAAACCCAAAACTCCATTGTTTATATTCTTGACACAGTGAACACTGTAACCAAAATTATAAACTCAATTGATTCCTTTTTAACTAAGTTCTCTGTTATTTCATACCCAATTAACATAATCACACTTCAATTTTACAATTAGAATACAATCAATTACTAATTTTGTTATCCTGCAAAACATGTTCATACTCATATGTTTTTAATGTAAAAAACTCTTTTCTTTCTTTTTGATCGTAATTAGCATACAAATATATATATATATATATATATATATATATATATATATATATATATATATATATGCTAGTTATAACAATTATCTTTACAAATACATGTAACATCAAAACCACTTCTAAAACATGGTTTACATACAATTTTTTCTAAAAACCTTATACACAGTGAATTTCAAGCACATACTTTAAGCATTATACTGTAAAACATATATACGTGTAAAGATTATGCAACATACCTTTTAATTGCTCAGACAACACTTGTTAATCAAATAGCTTCGACGAACTCAGAACATGTTTTGGAAATCACAGCCCTTTCTCTCTCAAACTCTCTCTGAACTTTTCTCAGACAAACTTCTATTTTCCTTAGGCTTAAGCCAAAAACAAAATACGTAAACTAAAAACCAACGCACTTTTCAAACGTTTAAAACCCAAACGTAATCGCCATATACTAACGAATTCTATTAAACTATCGCTTACCAAATATATTATATATTATTTATATTTTGTTTAATTTAATTTATATTATTAATAAATCAAATTTAAAAATCAAAAAGCCATAGGGCTTTGTTCTAAAAAATACTTTAAAATTAAAGACTTAATATAGTTAAGCCTTTGTTTGGTAAAACTAAATTAAAATCACTTTAATTTATTTTAATAACCACTTAAAATATAGTTATTTGTAACACTTCTAATTAATTAAGTTTTCATACTTAATTTAATTAATTCTAATAATAATTCATTGCATAATATAATAATTTATTTAATCATTATAAACTCTCTAACTTAATTATTAAATTAAATTAGATTACTATTTCAAAATAATTACTTTCCTTAACTCATTAATTATTTATTAAACAAATAAATAATCAAATCACATCAAATCAATTAAACAAATACTTATTCAACGATAAACACATCCATTAAATATTTATATAATTCAATAAATATTTAAATATTATAATTAAAAATCTTGATTGTTACATGGGCCCCATAACGAAAAACTGTCGATTGAAGAAAATGACAAGTATGAGTTTTTATAAAAAACGGCGTAGTTGTTATCGTTAACATTGTTGAAATACCTGGTGGTTAAAGTATAGTAATACACGTGGTTGCATAGTAGCACACGGTATTGCATAATATTTATGGATTATTAATTCTTATGTAAGATGGCACTACTCAATAATTGTTACAGTAATTATTGTTCAATATTTTATTTTATTGATTCAATAATTGCTACGCTGATATTTTATATTATTGTTGTTTCAATAATTGTCACTGTACAATATTTTCCATTATCAGATCAATAATTCATATTATTTGAATAATATTATTAGATAGCATTATTGGCAATGTCTAAGGAAGTTTTGTCTAGGAAAGGGGTTTGGTCACCTAATTGCGTGCCAGTAAGGAGAAATCCTTATCGGAAAGCCTCATCTTTCCTGGGAACGACCTGGATGTCATAATTGTGATTCTGTAATATTATTTGTGAATAATTAATTATTAATTTATATGATAAGGAAATATTTATTTTTATGTGGATATAAATGAAAGAATTAATATGGAGGTGTTTTATCAGTATTTTGTCGGAATAAATGTAATAAAAATAATCTGTATGTGGATTTCGGTCATTTTCTGCTTGGAATTTGGAAAAACGTTCTTCTACAAAGTTGTAGAGAATTAAATTTCCTATGTAATGGACATAAAATTCGTATTTTTCTGATAAAATGGCTATTTATTATGAATTATTGAAGTTTCAAAAATAAATGTTTTTATTAAAAACATGGTGGGCCCCACTTTTGGTTGGTGTGAAATTTTTGAATTTTGTGGGCCCCCACTGTGGTGTGCTAAAATTTGATCAATTGTGGTGGGCGTGAATTTTTTTTATAAAATATTATTTTATTAAATTTTAGTCTGCTTTGGCGTTCTAGCATTTTCCTATAAATAGGGTGCTTAGTTAGAATTGAAAATCACACCAGAATCTGAAGTTTTCTCTCTCTATATTATTGAGCGTATTTTTGTGAATATTTAGATATCTCGAGTGTTTCTATTCAGTGCAAGTTTTCTTTGACTTTATATCCGATATTCCAGCCAGAGGTACTGTTCTTTTGATGTAAGGGATGTTATTTTCTTCGTAAATTATGTTATTTCGTTCAATATTATTATGCCGAAATATTGGTATGAATTCTATTGTGAAATTTCTACCTTTTCATGTCGAGGTTACTATTCACGTATACGACAGTATTCACGTATACGACACTATTCACGAATACAGTACTATTCACGAGTACTATTCGCGAAATATGATTTTTCTTATGGAATTTTTACCTTTTTATGTCGGGATTACTATTCACGTATACGGTACTATTCACAAATACGGCATTATTCACAGAAAAATGAAATTTTCTCTTCTTTGTCCAAGATGTCTATTATGGTTACTATCTTTGATTTTATCCATATTTTGATCTTCATTCTTGAATTTTGCTCCACAATTGATTATTATGGAGTATTTTTGAACTTGGATTATCTAAAGTATGAATCCCTAATCTTTGTCCTTTTATCTCACTAGATTCGTTTCTTTAAAATATTTTTCATCATCCTTAGTCCTAAATGATGATATAACTGAATATCTTTGGCATTTGTGCAAAGATGAATGATTACCTGATGAATATCTTTGGCCCGTAGTGCAAAGATGAACTGGTGTTGAGATGAACATGACTAACTGGTGATACAAATGAATATCTTTGGCTAGTAGTGCAAAGATGAATATTACATTCAAGATGTGTATTGATTGATGTTACAGGGATAAAATATTCATGATGGACTTGTAAATCATAGAAGATAGTAGATTTCATTCTCTACTTAACTCTTCTAATGAATTGTTATTTTCACTGTGAATATTGATCTAAAACTTGTTATCCATTATATTTTATCTGAAGGCTAACGATAATTTGTTGTACATTATCTTAGTCATAATATTCTTTACTGGGATAGTTGAGCTCACCCTTTTCTTTTTTATTCCATTTTTCTTCTCAGGAGGCGAGAGTATAGCGGGAACTAGTCGGGGTGTGGAGTGCTGTTCTATGTCAGTTGTTTTAGCGGTCCTCACTATTTTGTAAAATAGTGTGTGAGACCCCAGAATTTATGAATAAAGATTTAATTTTCTCAAAATATTTTTTTTATTATGGTATGGATTTGATATAATGTTATAGTTTTGGGTAGTATTTATAAATTTTGCAAAGTATGCAAGTTGTCATATTATATTCGATTAGTCGGGGAATATTTGTTTTTTCAGGGAATATTCGTGCAACGGCACAATCATTGGTGGACCCCACAACGGAATTATTGTCTGATTGAGAAAATGACAAAATATTTTATGAAAATAATGGCGGAAGTTTTACCGTTATCTTGTTGAACTACTCAAGAGTAAAAGTACATGTCTGAATACGCTGTATTGCATAAGAAGCACACTTGTATTGATTATCGATGCTTACGTGATAAGTCACTCGCTTTTATTTTATTGGTATTATTAATGTAATAATACGAAAATATTTTTATATAAATGAATACTTTTATAAAGTTATTCTATAAATAGAATATATTATATTTTATTATGCATAGTGTTGCATAGTGCCTGCATAGTATATTGCATAGTAAAATCTTTTTATATAAAACAAAATACTTTTATAAAGTTATCTGTTTTATTAGACAATAATTAGAATATATTATGTTTTATTATGCATAGTATTTGTATAGTGCCTGCATAGTGTTTGCATAGTAAAATCTTTTATAAAGTTATTCGTTTTATTGGATTATAAATAGAATATATTATATTTTATTTAAAAGATTTTGTTTTAAATATGGACTGTCAGATTAAAGTAAATCAATCTGGACCGTTCATGAGTTAGTTACTATGCAATCCATTTTTCTATAAATAGAAGCTCATTCATTCATTATTTCTTACGAATTCACTGAAACTCTAGAGAGATAAACTATAGAGAGAAAGAAGAAAAGTGTTCTGCTACTTCACTATTTCTATATCCAGTACTCTTCTAAGGTAGGGAGTATTATTTCTTTTGTATTCATGAAGAGAACTTCTGTTATTCCATTCTTTATTATTCTCATTGAATAAATCAGATATCGCCTGCTACCCTATACTTGGTGAAATTCTTCATTATTCCATTCGTTATTATTCTCATTGGAATATCTTGTTCAGACGCTTTTTCGCCGCACTGGTTCCGCTTTTTATTATTCTCGTGGAATATCATGTCATGCATGCTTTTATGTGGGACTTCGATTCCGTCTTTATTATTCTATTGAATAACTTTGTCTATGCTGATACCGCATGCATGGTGATTTCTGTTGTTATTCCATTCTTTATTATTTTGTTGGAACATCCTATCAGTGTGAATTTTGCCTGACCTGGTTCCGTTATTATTATTCTATTGGAATAACCTGTCTATGCGAAGTACCGCATGCATGGTGATTTATTTTGTTATTCCATTCTTTATTATACTCAGTTGGTTAAAGTTTTGACTTCTATACTCCATGAAATTAGTGGAATATCCTTGATATTTACGCTTTATCCAGTATCTTTTCATGGAAATATTCTTCTGAGCATTCTTTAATTTTACTCTATAAAGAAGTATCATGTTGACAATTTGGACGTTATTAGTTCCTGGATAAATTAATTCTTGAACTTGTTTTATTGAATTCTTATATCATTGTCATCATCCTCATGTTTATATTATGTTGAAAGTCATATGTGGCCTGTAGTGCATAGATGGACTTGGTATGATTATGACTAGGGATTATTCGGTATAATCATGACCGTAATGTTATAAATGATGTGAAAAAATTCTTCATTGGCCCGTAAAGCATTGATGGACAGTTTTTGGTATGATTATGACTATGGGTTCTCTTCGGCCAAGGGTGCAAAGATGAATTTTTTTATGGCATGATCAGGACCGTTGATGAAAACATGATTATCTTTGGCCCATAGTGCATGGATAATTCATGGTCGTGATACTAAAGAATATCCTTGGCCTGTAGTGCAGGGATGATTTGATGATGTGGATTATTTATTAAGTTGAGTCTCGTGATAATAAATGATGAAAAACCTTTTAAATCATAAAAGATAGTAGATTTTATTCTCTACTTGACTCTTTTAATGGATTGCTTGTTCCGCTACTGCTTAAACTTGATGTTTGTTATATTGTATCGACTTAACATCGCTTTAAGGCTAATGATAATTTATTCGCATTATCTTAGTCATAATATTTCTTATTGGGCTAGTTGAGCTCACCCTTTCTTTCACCGTTCTCTTCTGTGAAATGAGAATATAGTTGGGATGAGTCGTGAACCTGGAGTGATGGTCCTAGATGGTGTATTAGTAGTCCTCACTATTCGTGAAATAGTGTGATAATAATTGTAATGAGGACTCCTTTTGAGTTTGTATACTCTCTAGTAGACAATATTTGTATTCAAACTCACAGTTTATTTTTTGTCGTATTGTACACGACATTTGTATTATTAAGTTGTATTTGAATTCTGTACTATGTATCTGGCGACTCAAGATGGGTGATGTATACCTAATTTTGGGGGCGTCACAGTTGGTATCAGAGCTTAGGGATATGATCCCTGGCAAGGATGTGAGAATAGAACTAGGAGGGGAGAGACAGGAAATTCCTTCGCTAGTATGACCTAGCTAAGTTTATTTGGTATTTAATTGGTCGGTAAGAATATATGGATAATGTGTTACATGTCAATTAACCTTTGTTTTGTGGCAGTATTTGCAAATGGCATCCGAAAATGTTGAGATAAGCAATGAAGCAATGAGACCGTTGAGACACCTTTAATCACTAACCAGGTTACTGTGATGTCAAACGAAGAAGAAATTAGAGATATCTACGTGGTGAGTGAAGAACTAATAGTTGCACCCGAGCTACTTGCAGAGGTAGCAGCTGAGAGTGAGGAAGAAGAGGAAGAAGAGGAGAATTTATTAGAAGAATTTTATGATCAAAATTTAGCATTACAAAATCGTATTCATGAGTTAGAAGAGCAGGCTGAAGAACGACAGACGGTCATGGAGCAAAGAGATGCAACCATTCAAAATTGTGTTACCTGATGTACGATGCTTGAATAGAAGCACTCTTTTGCAGAATATAAGATATTACAGCTGGAATCTGAGAATGCTATGATCAAAGTTCTGATGAAAGCAAAAACAAATGATAGAAGGAGAATAGATGATGCATGGGTAAAAGTCGAACGACGTGTAGATATTATAGAAAAAGACGTCCGATCCAATAAAGCCAAAATAGATGAAATGGATTTTTCTTTTTGGACAACAATTGGGAGAATCCAACATTGAATTCAAATTACCACTGCGCATAGCTGGCAAACCCCAATTCGATATGGATCGGAGAATAATGATTCAAATCATGGATCAGGAATGGGATGAAGCACTTAAGGGTGGAATGTACCCTATAGCAAAGTCAAATCCAGTAGTTTAAGTGAGAGCGTTTGTCGAGGAACTCGAACGAAGTTATTACGGGTAAGTTAATGATAAACTCTTACGAAGTTTATACGTTATTAGATATCAGTTCTACCCACTCTTTTATTTCACCTAGTTGTGTTCAATGTTTGAATTTAACTCTGGAGAAGTTAGATTTTTATTTATCTGTTGAAACTCAGTTGGGAGAAACCTTCGTTACATCCACTATTTATAAATCTTGTTTAATTCAAATTGTCACTTTCACGTTACCTGTCAATCTTATCGCTTTAAAAATACTTGCCTTTGATGCAATTATAGGAATCGATTGGTTAACTACTCATCATGCTTTTCGTAAGGTTGTTAGTTTTCATATTCCTAACCAACCTGTTATGAGAATTCAAGCAACCAAACCACTAAAGTCAATCATTGTCATATCAAGCCATAAGTAAAGAGCATCGGTCCTTTCATTGTTAACTTCCTTGAGTGGAATGCACCGGCCGCTTTACTTTCGTCATGCGGCGCCGTGAATGACGATGGCAAGTTGATAGGTATCAATGTGACGTACTATCCAAGTCTTTGATGAGGGTCACAGCTTTGAATGATATTTCTATTGTTAATAAATTTCCTGACGTATTCTTGAAGACTTCTTAGCCTACCCTAGAGCGTGAAATCGAATTTTGTATTGACCCTAGTATATACCTCATTTCTAAAACCCTTAAATATTTCTTCAACTAAAGTGAACGTAACATGCGCTAAAGACGTTGGCTCGAGCTGTTGAAGATTACGATCGTACCATTCACTACCATCGTGGGAAAGCGAACGTGGTAGCTGACGCGTTGAGTAGAAGATCGTATGCGTTTATGAGTGCGATGTTGTTAACACAAAGGCCCATTTTGTACGACTTACAAATGATGAAGATAGAGTTAAAGACTCTAGGAAACCAAGTGAAGATAACGAATATACGAGTAGAATCAACTTTAATCGATAAAGTTAAAGCCGCTCAAGCTACACACCCGGAGCTGATAAATGTGAAGAAGAAGGTTCAAGAGGGCGTTATTCTAGAAGCAAGAATCGACGAAGAGAGGAAATCTCAACCCTCGATTTAATTGGCCCATTTAAAATCCTCGATCGAGTAGGAACTGTGGCTTATAAACTCGTTTTACCGTCAAGTATGTCGCGTGTTCATAACGTTTTTAACGTATTGATGTTACATAAATATGTGGACGACCCGAACCACATTATTAATTTAGAACCGGACGAGATAGCAGAAGATTTAACATATGAGAAGATACGTGTTAACATCTTGGATAAGAAGGATCATATTCGACGCTCAAAGGTTATACCTCAAGAGTTAGAATTTGAAGTGAAGTCAAGGTATCCTCACCTGTTCAGCATACCAAGTACGTACGTAAATTTCGAGGGCGAAATTCCATAAGGAGGGGAGATTGTGAGACCCCAGAATTTATGAATAAAGATTTAATTTTCTCAAAATATTTTTTTTTATTATGGTGTGGATTTGATATAATGTTATAGTTTTGGGTAGTATTTATAAATTTTGCAAAGTATGCAAGTTGTCATATTATATTCGATTGGTAGGGGAATATTTGTTTTATCAGGGAATATTCGTGTAACGCCACAATCATTGGTGGACCCCACCACAGAATTATTGTCTGATTGAGAAAATGACAAAAATATTTTATGAAAATAACAGCGGAAGTTTTACCGTTAATATTGTTGAACTATTAGGTAGTAAAAGTACAGTAATACGCGTGGTTGCATAGTAGCACACATTATTAATTATTGATGCTTACGTGATAAGTCACTCAGTTTTGTTTTATTGGTATTATTAATGTAATAATTCAGAAAATCTTTTTATATAAAACATAATACTTTTATAAAGTTATTCTATAAATAGAATATATTATATTCTATTATGCATAGTATTGCATAGTATCTGTATAGTGTTTTGCATAGTAAAATCTTTTTATATAAAATAGAATACTTTTATAAAGTTATTCTATAAATAGAATATATTATATTTTATTATACATAGTGTTGCATAGTGCCTGTATAGTGTCTGCATAGTATTTTGCATAGTAAAATCTTTTTATATAAAACAGAATACTTTTATAAAGTTATCTGTTTTATTAGACAATAATTAAAATATATTATATTTTATTATCCATAGTGTTTGCATAGTGCCTGCATAATGTTTGTATAATAAAGTCTTTTATAAAGTTATTCATTTTATTAGATTATAAATAGAATATATTATATTTTATTTAAAAGATTTTGCTTTAAATATGGACCGTCAGATTAAAGTAAATCAATCTAGACCGTTCATGAGTTAGTTACTATGCAGTCCATTTTTCTATAAATAGAAGCTCATTCATTCATTATTTCTTACGAATTCACTGAAACTCTAGAGAGAGAAACTATAGAGAGAAAGAAGAAAAGTGTTCTGCTACTTCACTACTTCTATATCCAGTACTCTTCTAAGGTAGGGAGTATTATTTCTTTTGTATTCATGTAGAGAACTTCAGTTATTCTATTCTTTATTATTCTGTTGGAATAACCTGTATACGCGGGCTACCCTATACTTGGTGAAATTCTTCATTATTCAATTCATATTATTCTACATTGAATATCCTCATGCATGCGCTTTTACTGGAACCTAGTTCCGCTCTTTATTATTCTCACTGAATATATCTTGTCTCAGACGCTTTTATCTTTGGACTGATTCCGCCTTTATTATTATTCATTGGAATAACCTGTCTATCCGGAGTACCACATGCATGGTGATTTCTGTTGTTATTCCATTCTTTATTATTCTGTTGGAACATCCTGTCAGTGCGAATTTCTCCTGACCTGGTTCCGTTATTATTATTCTATTGGAATAACCTGTCTATGCGAAGTACCGCATGCATGGTGATTTATTTTGTTATTCCATTCTTTATTATACCCAGTTGGTTAAAGTTTTGACTTCTATACTCCATGAAATTAGTGGAATATCCTTGATATTTGCGCTTTATCCAGTATCTTTTCATGGAAATATTCTTCTGAATATTATTTAATTTTACTCTACAAAGAAGTATCATGTTGACAATTTGGACGTTATTAGTTCCTGGATAATTTAATTCTTGAACTTGTTTTATTGAATTCTTATATCATTGTCACCATCCTCATGTTTATATTACGTTGAAAGTCATCTGTGGCCTGTAGTGCATAGATGGACTTGGTATGATTATGACCAGTGATTATTTGGTATAATCATGACCGTAATGTTACAAATGATGTGAAAAAATTCCTCATTGGCCCGTAGAGCATTGATGGACAGTTTTTGGTATGATTATGACTATGGGTTATCTTCGGCCAAGGGTGCAAAGATGAATTTTTTTATGGCACGATCAGGACCGTTGATGAAAACATGATTATCTTTGGCCCGTAGTGCATGGAAAATAATGGTCGTGATACTAAAGAATATCCTTGGCCTATAGTGCAGGGATGATTTGATGATATGGATTATTTATTGTTTGAGTCTCAAATGATAATGATGATGAAAAACTTTTTAAATCATAAAAGATAGTAGATTTTATTCTCTACTTGACTCTTTTAATGGATTGCTTGTTCCGCTACAGTTAAACTTGATGTTTGTTATATTGTATCAGCTTAACACTGTTTAAGGCTAATGATAATTTATTCTGCATTATCTTAGTCATAATATTTCTTATTGGGCTAGTTGAGCTCACCCTTTCTTTCACTGTTCTCTTTAGGAAATAAGAATATAGCTGGGATGAGTCAGGGAACGGAGTGATGGTCCTAGATGGTGCATTAGTAGTCAGGGAACGGAGTGATGGTCCTAGATGGTGCATTAGTGTGATAATAATTGAAATGAGGACTCCTTTTGAGTTTGTATACTCTCTAGTAGATAATATTTGTATTCAAACTCACAGTTTATGTTTTGTCGTATTGTGCACGACAGTTGTATTATTAAGTTGTATTTAAATTCTGTACCATGTATCTGGCGACTCAAGATGGGTGATGTATACCTAATTTTGGGGGCGTCACATAGTGTATCAATAATTATAATGAGGACTTATTTGAGTTTGAATACTGTCTAGAAGATAATATTTGTATTTAAACTCACAACATATATGTTGTCGTATTTTGCACGACAATTGTAATAATGAAGTTGTAGTTGTTTTTCTATACTATGTATTTGGCGACTCAGAATGGGTGGTGTATACCTATTTTGGGGGGATCACACAAAATTCCTAGTCCCAATCATACCAATCAACACTCCATCTATGCACTACGGGCCAAAGATGACTTTTATCACATCATATTTCTGTAACATTACAGGTCATGATTATACCAATACATAATTCCTAGTAATAATAATACCAATCAATAGTCCATCTATGCACTACGGGCCAAAGATGACTTTCAGCACAATATAAACATGAGAATGATGATAATGATATAAGGATTCAATCAAGTGAGATCAAGGATAAATATTAGATATTTATAATTCAATTTATCCATAGTTCAAGAATATCCAAATTGTCAACATGATCACCAATTGTGGAGTAAAATTCAAGAATATTAATATCCATGTATCAAAAATAATTTTGGACAGAAAATAGCCAATTTTGTCGTGAATAGTACCCCATGAATAATACCTAAGTGAATAGTACCCCGAGTGAATAGTACCTAAGTGAATAGTATCCCGAATAAATAGTATTCCAAATGAATAGTACCTCAACATAAATAGTATCCCGGAATTTAATAAGAAAGTTCATGTGATGCCCCCAAATCTGGGTACTTTTTACCCCAGATCTGTTACATCATTTCTATAACTATTGCAAAAGATATAAACATAAATTGTTTATACATTAAACTTTTACACATTATTTCCAATGTCTATAACCTTAAATTAATTCACACCTTCAATATCTAAAAAGGTTTACAAAGAAATTTTCCTCATAAAATTTAATAGATCTTGTGACGCCCCCAAAACAGGTATACATCACCCATCCTCGGTCGACAGATACAAGGTACTGAATACAAATACAACTTAATTATACAACAGTCGTGTGAAATACGACAAAATATAGGCTGTGAGTTTTAATACAAATATTGTCATCTAGACAATATCCACACTCAATGGAGTCCTCATTACATTTATTATCACACTATTTCACAGAATATTTAGGACTACTAATGCACCATCTAGGACCATCACTCTGTTCCCCGACTAGTCCCAGCTACGTTCTCACTTCCTGAAGACAACAGTGAAAGAAAGGGTGAGCTCAACTAGCCCAATAAGAAATATTATCACTAAGATAATGCAGAATAAATTATCAATAGCCTTCAACAGTATAACAACTGATAGAATATAATAGAAAACAAGTTTTAGATCAAAAACTATAGGAGAATAAGCAATCCAGTCAAGTAAATTATAAAATCTATTGCCTTCTATGATTTAAAAAGTTTTTCATCAACTTTATCTCTGAGACTCAGCTTAATAAATAAAATCGAATCATCCCTACTCCACGGCCAAGGATATTAATATAATCATCAATGGTCATGACTATACCGAATAATCCCTGATCATAATCATACCAACAACTGTCCACCAATGAACTACAGGTAAATGAGGACTTTTACCACATCATTCGTCACATTACGGTCATGATTATACCGAATAATCCCTGGTCATAATCATACCAAGTCCATCTAAACGTAAAACCAAAGATGACTTTCAACATAATATAAGCATGGGGATGATGACAATTCAATAAAACAAAAGTTCAAGAATAAATTTTAAAGATTTATAAGTTAATTTATCTTGAACTCAATAACGTCCAAATTGTCAACATGATATCGCTTTTATGCGGCAAAAAAATTCAAGAATGCTCGTAAGAATATTCCCATGAAAAGATATTTGGATGAAGCGTAAATATCAAGGATATTCCACTAATTTCATGGAGTATAGAAGCCAAAGCTTTAACCAATCGAGTATAATATAATATATGAAATCAAAATGGATTTTCACCCGCCATGCATTGATCCACATATACGCATCATTTCCATAATTTAATAAGGAATGAATACATTGAATCATTCACCATGCATGTGGTAATCCATATAAACAAAGTTATTCCAATGTAATAATAAAGAATGGAATAACGGTAAGATTCACCATGCGTGATGATAGATCGCACCGACAAAGTTATTCACAATGTAATAATAAATAATGGAACCAGTCCCACAGAACGCATGCATGTGATATTCGATGAATAATAAATAATGGACTGTGTCCAGTAATAAGCGCGCATGATATAGATATTCCGGCGTAATAATAAATAATGGAACCAGTCCCACAAATGCATGCATGTGGATATTCAAGCGTAATAATAAAGAACGGAATATTAGAAGAATTTAACTATGTATGCGATTTCACATAAGCAAGTTATTCCAATGTAATAATAAGAATGGAATAAGAACAGAAATTCACCGTGCATGCGATAGATCAAGACGCATAAAGTTTATTCTAACAGTAATAATAAATAATGGAATAACGAGAAGAATTTCGCCATGTATGCGGTAGATTGATATAAACAAAGTTATTCCAACATAATAATAAAGAATGGAATAATGTAAGAATTTCACCAAGTATAGGGTATCCCGCGTATACAGGGTATTCCAATAGAATAATAAAGAATGGAATAACAGAAGCTCTCTTCATGAATAAGAAAGAAAGAATACCCCTTACGAGTACAACAAATAATATCCCCTACCTTAGAAAGAAGAGTACTAGATATAGAAGTAGTGAAGTAGCAGAACACTTTTCTTCTTTCTCTCTATAGTTTCTCTCTCTAGAGTTTTAGTGAATTCGTAAGAAATAATGAAGGAATGAGCTTCTATTTATAGGAGAATGGACTGAATAGTAACTAATTCATGAACGGTCCAGATTGATTTACTTTTAAACGAACGGTCCATATTGGTTTACTATTAAAACTTTAAACCAGCGATCCATATTGATTCACTATTATAACTTTCCATCAGCGGTCCATATTGATTTACTATTATATCTTCAACCAACGTTCTGAAAAATTAGCACATCTCCACATGGAATAATATTGTACCCAAAAATGATTGGGACCGAAAAGAAATATATCTTATGGGTGAATACTACCCTGTGAATAGTAACTCGTGAATAGTAATTCGTGAATAGTAACTTGTGAATAGTCACTCCTGAATAGTAACTCGTGAATAGTAACTCATTAATAGTAACTCGTGAATAGTAACTCATGAATAGTAACTCGTGAATAGTACTCCGACACGAAAAGTGCCCCGAATACCTGATTGGACAATATAACCTCCAGACATCAATTATACTAACATAAATAAGTCCAACACAATGGAACTATAAAATTCATCTTTAATCAACACGAACTTATTCATCATTAATATTATAACTCATAATATTTAACAACCAGGTCGTTCCCAAGAAAGAGGGGGCTTTTCGATAAGGATTTCTCCTTATTGGCGTGCAATTAGGTGACCAAACCTCTCCTTGACAGAACTTCTAGACATTGTCAATATTGTAAATAATAATATGAATAACTTTGCCGTCTCAATTATTGATTTAATAATAATAAATATTATGCAGATGATATTGTGACAATAATTGAATCAATAATATGAGAGATATTATGCAACAATTACTGTAGCAATAATTGAGTATAACTGAGTGACCTCTCACGTAAGCATCAATAATCAATACCATGTGCTACTATGCAACCACACGTATTACTGTACTTTTACTACCGGGTAGATCAACAGTTTTAACGGTAACACCTCCGCCGTTATTTTTACAAAAAGATAATTTTGTCATTTTCTAACTACGACAATACTTCCGTTGTGGGGTCCACCAATGATTGTGCCATCGTACAATATTCCTTGTTAAAACGAATATTCCCCGACCAATCGAATATTATATAACCACTTGCTTACTTTGCAATATTTATAAATACTATCCACAACTATAACATTATATCAAATCCACACCATAATATTAAAAAAATTATTTCGAGAAAGTTAAATATTTAATCATAAAATTTGGGGGTCTCACAATCTCCCCTCCTTATGGAATTTCATTCTAGAAATTTACGTCGTGACATACTGGTATCTTTCAAGAGGTGAGGGTATCTTGACTTCATTTCAGATTCTAACTCTTGAGGTATAACCTTTGAGTGTCGAATATAATCCTTCTTATCCAAGATTTTAACACGTATCTCCTCATACGTTAAATCATCCGCTATCTCGTCCAGTTCTAAATTAATAATGTGGTTCGGGTCATCCCCATATTTACGTAACGTCGATACGTTAAAAACGTTATGAACACGCGACATACTTGGCGGTAAAACGAGTCTATAAGCCACAGTTCCTACTTCATCTAGGATTTCAAATGGGCCAATTAAATCGAGGGTTGAGATTTCCTCTCTTCGTCGATTCTTGCTTCTAGAATAATGCCCTCTTGAACCTTCTTCTTCGTATTCATCAGCTTCGGGTGTGTAGCTTGAGTGGCTTTAACTTTATCGATTAAAGTCGATTCTATTCGTATATTTGTTATCTTCACGTGGGTCACTAGAGTCTTTAACTCTATCTTCATCATTTGTAAGTTATACGAAATGGGTTTTTATGTTAACAACATCGCACTCGTAAACGCATACGATCTTCTACTCAACGTGTCAGCTACCACGTTCGCTTTTCTATAATGATATTGAATGGTACGATCGTAATCTTCAACAGCTCAAGCCAATGTCTTTAGCACATGTTACGTTCGTTTTAGGTGAAGAAAATATTTAAGGGTTTAAGAAATGGGTTTTATATCTGAAATTCAATACAAAATTGATTTCACGCCTAGGGGTAGGCTAAGAAGTCTTCAAGAATACGTCAGGAAATTTATTAACAATAGAAATATCATTCAAAACTGTGACCCTCATCCAAGACTTGGATAGTACGTCACATTGATACCTATCGACTTGCCATCGTCATTCACAACGTCGCGAACAGAAAGTCTGGCTTCGGTGCATTCCACACAAGGAAGTCAACAACGAAAGGACCGGGGCTCTTTACTTATGGCTTTATATGACAATGATTGACTTTAGTGGTTTAGTTGCTTGGATTCGCATAACAGGTTGGTTAGGAATATGAAAGCTAACAACCTTACGAAAAGCATGATGAGTAGTTAACCAATCAATTCCTAAAATCACATCAAAGGTAAGTATTTTCAAAGAGATAAGATTGACAGGTATCGTGAAAGTGTCAATTTGAATTAAACAAGATTTATAAATAGTAGATGTAACGAAGGTTTCTCCCCACTTAGTTTCAACAGATAAATCAAAATCTAACTTCTCCGGAGTTAAATTCAAACATTGAACACAACTAGGTAAAATAAAAGAGTGAGTAGAACCCAGATTCAACACGGTATAGACTTCAAAGAGTTTATGATTAACTTACCCGTGATAATTTTATTCAGGTTCCTCGTAAAAAAAAATGCTCTCTCTTAAACTACCGGCTTTAGCTTGTCTGGGACACCCTTTGGCATCACTATCCTAGCTGGACTTGACTTTGGTGCACGACAAAATCGGGCTAGGTGACCTTCTTTTCCACAATTGTAACATGCTTTGGACTGCATCACGCAGTTTGGACTGATATGTCCCTCCCCACCGCATTTGAAGAATACGACCGACGGTCGTTCTCCTTCCTTAACAGGTGCTGGTGCTGTTGTCTTTCCATCATTATTGAACCTTCTCTTCTTGAAATTTCCACTTCTATTATCTTGGCCATGATTACCACCGAAGTGGTTACCATTCTTGGCGTGATAATTTCCCCCCCCCCAATGGTTATCATTGTTCGGATGGCCGTTGCCACCGGTACGATTATTATCTTGTTGTTGGTCATTGCCTTTTGGTTGTGTTGACTCATTATCGCGCTCCAATAACTGAGCCCTATTCACAACATCTGAATATAAACAAAGTTTGTGAGAAATGAGGTATTGACGTATATCTGGTTTCAAACCTCTTAGAAACATTCGCGTCATTCGCTCCTCATTATCGACCAAATGGGATGCAAATCGGGATAACTCGGCAAACTTAGCCTCGTACTGCGAGACGGTCATATTATTTTGTTCCAACTTGATAAACTCCACCTTCTTCATGTGACGAATACTTTCGGGAAAGTACTTGTCGTTGAATAGCTCTTGGAACTTCTCCCAAGACATCTTGAGTGCGTCAGGCTGGGTACGTTTTATAGATTCCCACCAATAATCTGCTTCTTCACGCAACATAAAGGTGGAAAACGGAACCTTTTGCTCCTCGGAGCATCCCAAGACATCAAATATCTTGGTGATCTGCTTTAACCACGTCTCCGCCTTAAGTGGTTCTGGCTTTCCCAAAAACTCCGGTGGTCCCAGCTCCTTGAACTGCTTAGCGGTGACCGACAGTGGTTTGCCATTGTTTCCACCTGCATTATAAACAGGAGTCTCTCTCGCCTGATGTTGCATGAATTGCATAAAGCCTCTTAACATCCCATCATTCATCATTTTATCGGTGTTATTGTTTAACTGAGGATTATTGTCTTCCTGTTGCACATTATCCTGGATATTGATTGTTGGTGACTCAACGGTCTCATGTGCTTCATTACTTATCCCAACATTTTCGGATGCCATTTTCAAATACTGCCACAAAACAAGGGTTAATTAACATGTCACATGTTATCCATATACTCTGACCGACCAATTAAATACCAAATAAACTTAGGTAGGTCATACTAACGAAGGAATTCCCCGTCTCTACCCTCCTAGTTCTTGTCTCACATCTCAGCCAGGGATCATATCCCTAAGCTTTGATACCAACTGTGACCCGCATCCAGGACTTGGATAGCACCTCACAATGATACCTATCAACTTGCCACCAATTACTCACTTCACTGGCCCCCACGGAAAGTCTGGCTTCGGTGCATCCCAAGACTTGGAAGTCACCAGATAAAGGCTCGGGGCTCTTTTCTATGGCTTTGATACCAACTGTGACGCCCCCAAAATAGGTATACATCACCCATCTTGGGTCACCAGATACAAGGTACTGAATACAAATACAACTTAATTATACAACAGTCGTGTGAAATACGACAAAACATAGGCTGTGAGTTTTAATACAAATATTGTCATCTAGACAATATCCACACTCAATGGAGTCCTCATTACATTTATTATCACACTATTTCACAGAATATTGAGGACTACTAATGCACCATCTAGGACCATCACTCTGTTCCCGACTAGTCCCATTCGTTCTCACTTCACTAATAGAAATGTTGAAAAGAAAGGGTGAGCTCAACTAGCCCAGTTAGAAATATTATCACTAAGATAATGCAGAATAAATTATCAATAGCCTTCAACAGTATAACAACTGATAGAATATAATAGAAAACAAGTTTTAGATAAAAAACTACAGGAGAATAAGCAATCCAGTCAAGTAAATTATAAAATCTATTGTCTTCTATGATTTAAAAAGTTTTTCATCAACTTTATCTCTGAGACTCAGCTTAATAAATAAAATCGAATCATCCCTACTCCACGGCCAAGGATATTAATATAATCATCAATGGTCATGACTATACCGAATAATCCCTGATCATAATCATACCAACAACTATCCACCAATGAACTACAGGCAAATGAGGACTTTTACCACATCATTCGTCACATTACGGTCATGATTATACCGAATAATCCCTGGTCATAATCATACCAAGTCCATCTAGCACGTAAACCAAAGATGACTTTCAACATAATATAAGCATGGGGATGATGACAATTTAATAAAACAGGTTCAAGAATAAATTTTAAAGATTTATAAGTTAATTTATCTTGAACTCAATAACGTCCAAATTGTCAACATGATACTGCTTTGTGCAGTAAAATTCAAGAATGCTCAGAAGAATATTCCCATGAAAAGATACTGGATGAAGCGTAAATATCAAGGATATTCCACTAATTTCATGGAGTATAGAAGCCAAAGCTTTAACCAACTTAGTATAATATAATATATGAAACTTCAAATGGATTTTCACCCGCCATGCGGTAATCCACGTATACAGATTATTTCCATAATTTAATAAGGAAGAATACACAAGATCATTCACAATGTATGTGGTAATCCACATGTATGTGTTATTCCAATGAATAATAAAGAATGGAATAATGTAAGGATTCACCATGCGTCATGATAGACTCGCACTTAAGCGGTTATTCCCAACATAATAATAAATAATGGAACCAGTCCCACGTAACGTCGAGATGTGATATTCCGGCGAATAATAAATAATAGAACCATGTCCAAAATGCACATATAGGATATTCTGACAAAATAATAAATAATGGAACCAGGTCCGGCATAAACGCACAAACAGGATATTCCCACAGAATAATAAAGAACGGAATATTAGAAGAATTTCACCATGTATGCGGTACTTCGCAACAGAATAATAAAGAATGGAATAACAGAAGAATTTCACCAAGTATAGGGTATCCCGCATATACAGGTTATTCCAACAGAATAATAAAGAATGGAATAACATAAGTTCTTTTCATGAATAAGAAAGAAAGAATACCCCTTACAAGTACAACAAATAATATCCCCTACCTTAGAAAGAAGAGTACTAGATATAGAAGTAGTGAAGTAGCAGAACACTTTTCTTCTTTCTCTCTATATTTCTCTCTATAGTTTCTCTCTCTAGAGTTTCAATGAATTCGTAAGAAATAATGAAGGAATGAGCTTCTATTTATATGAGAATGGACTGAATAGTAACTAATTCATGACCGATCCAGATTGATTTACTTTTAAACGGATGATCCATATTGGTTTACTATTAAAACTTTAAACTAGCGATCCATATTGATTCACTATTATAACTTTCCACCAGCGGTCCATATTGATTTACTATTATATCTTCAACTAACGGTCTGAAAAATTAGCAACTCTCCTCATGGAATAATATTGTACCCAAAAATGATTTGGACCGAAAAGAAATATATCTTACGGGTGAATAGTACCCTGTGAATAATAACTCGTGAATAGTAACTCGTGAATAATAACTTATAAATAGTAACTCCTGAATAGTAACTCGTGAATAGTAACTCATGAATAGTAACTCGTGAATAGTAACTTATGAATAGTAACTCATGAATAGTAACTCGTGAATAGTAACTCGTGAATAGTACTCTGACACGAAAAGTGCCCCGAATACCCGATTGAACAATATAACCTCCAGACATCAGTTATACTAACACAAATAAGTCCAACACAATGGAACTATAAGATTCATCTTTAATCAACACGAACTTATTCATCATGAATATTATAACTCATAATATTTAACAACCAGGCCATTCCCAGGAAAGAGGGGGCTTTCTGATAAGGATTTCTCCTTATTGGCGCACAATTAGGTGACCAAACTTCTCCTTGACAGAACTTCTAGACATTGTCAATATTGCAAATAATAATATGAATAACTTTGTTGTCTCAATTATTGATTTAATAATATAACATATTATGCAGATGATACTGTAACAATAATTATGAGACCCCAGATTTTATGAATAAAGATTTAATTTTCTCGAAATATTTTTTTAATATTATGGTGTGGATTTGAGATAATGTTATAGTTGTGGGTAGTATTTATAAATTTTGCAAAGTATGCAAGTTGTCATATTATATTCGATTGGTCGGGGAATATCTATTTTACCAGGGAATATTTGTGCAATGGCACAAACATTGGTGGACCCCGCAATGGAATTATTGTCGGATTGAGAAAGCGATAAAAATATTTTATGAAAATAACGGCGGAAGTTTTACCGTTAATACTGTTGAACTACTCTCAAGTAGTAAAAGTACAATAATACGCTATTGGTTGCATAAGAAGACACCAGTATTGATTATTGATGTTTATGTGATAAGTCACCAGCTTTTGTTTTATTGGTATTATTAATGTAATAAAATGTAATACTTTTTATAAAGTTATTCTATAAATAGAATATATTCTATTCTATTATGCATAGTATTGTGTATGTTCAGATAGTGTTTTGCATAGAAAAATCTTTTTATATAAAATGTAATACTTTTATAAATTTATTCTATAAATAGAATATATTATATTTTATTATGCATAGTATTTGCATAGTATTTTTGCATATAAAATCTTTTTTATATAAAAATGTAAATACTTTTATAAAGTTATTTGTTTTATTAGACAATAATTATTATAATATATTATATTTTATTATGCATAGTGTTTGCATAAGGCCTGATATAAAATTTTGCATAGTAAAATCTTTTATAAAGTTATTCGCTTTATTAGATTATAAATAGAATATATTATATTTTTATTTAAAAGATTTTGCTTTAAATATGGACCGTCGATTAAAGTAAATCAATCTGACCGCTCATGAGTTAGTTACTTATGCGCATTCTATTTTTTTATAAATAAAAGCTCATTCATTCATTATTTCTTACGAATTCACCAAACTCTAGAGAGAAACTATAAAGAGAAAAGAAGAAAAGTGTTCTCGCTACTTCACTACTTTTATATCCAAAGATTTTCTTTCTAAGGTAGGGAATATTATTTGTTGTACTCGTAAGTGGTATTACTCTTTCTTTCTTATTTATGAAGAGAACTTCATTATTCCATTCTTTATTATTCTCATGGAATAACCTCAGATACGCTGGCTACCCTATACTTGTTGAAATTCTTCTGTTATTCCATTCTTTATTATTATGTTGAAATAACCTGTTTATGCGAAGTACCGCATACATGGTGAAATTCTTCTAATATTCCATTCTTTATTATTCTGTTGGAATATCATGTCTGTGCGTTTTACGCCGGACCTGGTTCCGTTATTTATTATTCTCGCTGAATTGAAATATCATGTTTATCGTTTTCATTAATTTAGTTCCGCTTCTTTATTATTCTCGTTGGAACATCCTGCTTGCATGTAATTTCACCGACCGGGTTCCGTTATTATTATTCTATTGAATAACTCGCCTATGCAAAGTACCGCATGCATGATGATTTCTTTTGTATATTCCATTCTTTATTATACTCAACAAGTTAAAGTTTTGACTTCTATACTCCATGAAATTAGTGGAATATCCTTGATATTTGCGCTTCATCCAAAGATCTTTTCATGGAAATATTCTTTTGAGCTTTCTTGAATTTTACTCTACAAAGCAAATATCATGTTGACAATTTGACGTTATCGGTTCCTAGATAAATTAATTCTTGAACTTGTTTTATTGAATTCTTATATCATTGTCATCATCCTCATGTTTATTTTTTGAAAAAGTCATCTGTGGCCTCAGAGTATATAGATGGACTTGGTATGATTATGACCGTGGATTATTCTTATAATCATAACCGTAATGTTACAAATGATGTGGAAAAAGTCCTTATTGGCCCGTAGTGCATTGATGGACGCTTTTTGGTATGATTATGGCTATGGATTCTCTTTTCGTAGTGTGCAAAGATGAATTGTTTTATGGTATGATCAGGACCGTTGATGAAAACATGATTATCTTTAGCCGTAGTGCATGTATAATTCGTGGTCGTGATACTAAAGAATACCATTGGCCTGTAGTTCAGGGATGATTTGATGATGTGGATTATTTATTAAGATGAGTCTCAGCGATAAAAGTGATGAAAAACTTTTTAAATCATAGAAGATAGTAGATTTTATTCCCTACTTGACTCTTCTAATGGATTGCTTGTTCCGCTATAGTTAAACTTGATAGTTATTATATTTTATCAGTTTAACACTGTTGAAGGCTAACGATAAATTATTCTGCATTATCTTAGTCATAATATTTCTTACTGGGCTAGTTGAGCTCACCCTTTCTTTCACTGTTCTCTTTAGGAAATGAGAACGTAGCTGGGACTAGTCGGGGAACAGAGTGATGTTCCTAGATGGTGCATTAGTAGTCCTCACTATTCTGTGAAATAGTGTGATAATAATTGTAATGAGGACTCCTTTTGAGTTTGTATACTCTCTAGTAGACAATATTTGTATTCAAACTCACAGCCTATGTTTTGTCATATTTTACACGACTATTGTATAATTAAGTTGTATTTTGAATTCTATACCATGTATCTGGCGACTCAAGATGGGTGATGTATACCTAATTTTGGGGGCGCCACAGCTTGGTATCAAAGCTTAGGATATGATCCCCGGCCAGATGTGAGAATAGAACTAGGAGGGGAGAGACGGGAATTCTTCACTAGTATGACCTACCTAAGTTTATTTGATATTTAATTGGTCATCGTAGTATATGGATAATATGTTACATGTCAATTAACCTTTGTTTTGTGGCAGTATTTGCAAATGGCATCCTAAAATGTTGAGATAAGCAATGAAGCACATGAGACCGTTGAGACACCTTTAATCACTAACCAGGTTAATGTGATGTCGACGAAGAAGAAATTAGAGAGATATCTACGTGAAAAGCGTGAAGAACTAATAGTTGCACCTTTGCTAGTTGCAGGTAGCAGGTAGCAAATTTAGGAGTGAAGAAGAAGAGGAACCTGAGGAGAATTTATTAGAAGAATTTTATGATCAAAATTTAGCATTACAAAATCGTATTCATGAGTTAGAAGAGCAGTCTGAAGAATGGCAGGAGGTCGTGGAGCAAAGAGATGGAACCATTCAAAATTGTGTTACCCGATGTGCGATGCTTGAATGTAAGCACTTTTGGCGTAGTATAAGATATTAGAGCCGAATCGAGAATGCTATGATCAAAGTTCGATGAAAGCGTAAACAATCGAACGAAGGAGAATAGATGACGATGGGTAAAAGTCGCACGACGTAGATATTGTAGAAAAAAGACGTCCGATCCAATAAAGCCAAAATAGATGAAATGGATTTTTCTTTTGGACAACAATTGGGAGAATCCAACATCAAATTCGAATTACCCAGTAGCATACCAACCCCAATTCGATATGGATCGGAGAATAATGATTCAAATCATGGATCGTGAATGGGACGAAGCACTTAAGGGTGGAATGTACCCTATAGCAAAGTCAAATCCAGAGTTTAAGTGAGAGCTTTTTCGAGGAACCCGAACGGTTATTACGGTAAGTTAATGATAAACTCTTGCAAAAGTTTATACCTTATTAAATACCGCCTACTTACTCTTTTATTTCACCTAGTTGTGTTCAATGTTTGAATTTAACTCGAGAAGTTAGATTTTGATTTATCTGTTGAAACTCAATTGGGAGAAACCTTCGTTACATCCACTATTTATAAATCTTGTTTAATTCAAATTGTCACTTTCACGCTACTTCGTCAATCTTATCTCTTTAAAAATACTTGCCTTTGATGCGATTTTAGGAATCGATTGGTTAACTACTCATCATGCTTTTCGTAAGGTTGTTAGTTTTCATATTCCTAACCAACTCATTATGCTAATTCAAGCAACCAAACCACTAAAGTCAATCATTGTCATATCAAGCCATAAGTAAAGAGCCCTTGCTTTCATTGTTAACTTCCTGAGTGGAATGCACCGCCGACTTTCTTCAGAGGCGACGCCGTGAATGACGATGGCAAGTTGATAGGTATCAATGTGACGACTATCCAAGTCTTTGATGAGGGTCACAACTTTGAATGATATTTCTATCGTTAATAAATTTCCGACGATTCTCAAGACTTCTTAGCCTACCCTAGAGCGTGAAATCGAATTTTGTATCGACCCCAAAGACTAAACCCATTTCTAAAACCCTTCAATATTTCTTCAACTAAAATGAACGTAATACGCGCCAAAAAGACGCTGGCTCGAGTCATTGAAGATTACGATCGTATTATTCAATATCATCGTGGAAAGTCAACGTGGTAGCCGACGCTAGCTAAGATCGTATGCGTAGATGATTGACCCATTTCATGCGAACTTACAAGTGATGAATATAGTTAAAGACTCTAGGACCGTGAAGAAGATAACGAATATATGATTAGAATCGACTTTAATCGACAAAGTTAAAGTCGCTTGCCAAGCTACACACTCCGAAATGATGAATGTGAAGAAGAAGGTTCAAGAGGGCGTTATTCTAGAAACAAGAATCGACGAAGAGAGGAAATCTCAACCCTCGATTTAATTGGTCCATTTGAAATCCTCGATGAAGTAGGAACTATGGCTTATAGACTCGTTTTACCGCCAAGTATGTCGTATGTTCATAACATTTTTAACGTATCGATGTTACATAAATATGTGGACGACCAGAACCACATTATTAAATTAGAACTAAACGATATAGCAGAAGATTTAACGTATGAGGAGATAAGTGTTAAAATCTTATATAAGAAGGATCGTATTCAACACTCAAAGGTTATACCTCAAGAATTAGAATCTGAAATAAAGTCAAGGTATCTTCACCTCTTCAACATACCAGGTACGTACGTAAATTTCGAGGGCGAAATTTCATGAGGGGAGATTGTGAGACCCCAGATTTTATGAATAAATATTTAACTTTCTCGAATTTTTTTTTAATATTATGGTGTGGATTTAAGATAATGTTATAGTTGTGGGTAGTATTTATAAATTTTGCAAAGTATGCAAGTTGTCATATTATATTCGATTGGTCTCTGGGAATATTTTTTTTATCGGGGAATATTCGCAGTAACAATGGCACAAATTATTGGTGGACCCACAAGAACGGAATTATTGCTTTGATTGAGAAAACGACAAAAAATATTTTATATGAAAATAACTGATGGAAGTTTTACCGTTAATACTATTGAACTACTTCCTAGTAGTAAAAGTACAAAGAATACGCTGTGGTTGCATAGTAAGAGCACACTTGGATTGATTATTGATGCTTATGATAAGATAAGTCACTCGATTTTTGTTTTATTAATGTATTATTAATGTAATAAAATGTAATACTTTTATAAAGTTATTCTATAAATAAATATATTATATTCTATTATGCATAGTATATAGTGTCTGCATATAGTATTTTGCATAGTAAAATCTTTTTATATAAAAAATGTATACTTTTATAAAGTTATTCTATAAATAGAATATATTATATTTTATTATGCATAGTGTTGCATAGTGTTTGCATAGTATTTTGCATAGTAAAATCTTTTTTATATAAAACAAAATACTTTTATAAAGTTATTTGTTTTATTAGACAATAATTAAAATATATTATATTTTATTATGCATAGTGTTTGCAGATAAGGCTCTAGTAAAAAAATCTTTTATAAAGTTATTCGCTTTTATTAGATTATAAATAGAATATATTATATTTTATTTAAAAGATTTTTCTTTAAATATGGACCGTCGATTAAAGTAAATCAATCTGGACCGCTTCATGAGTTAGTTACTATGCGTACCATTTTTCTATAAATAGAAGCTCATTCATTCATTATTTCTTACGAATTCATTTGAAACTCTAGAGAGAGAAACTATAGAGAGAAAGAAGAAAAGTGTTCTCTTCACTACTTCACTACTTTTATATCTAGTACTTTCTTTCTAAGGTAGGGAATATTATTTGTTGTACTCGTAAGGGGGTACTCTTTCTTTCTTATTTATGAAGAGAACTTCATTATTCCATTCTTTATTATTCTATTGAATAACTCAGATATCTGCTGCTACCCTATACTTGTGAAATTCTTCTCGTTATTCCATTCTTTATTATTATGTTGAAATAACTCGCTGTATGCAAAGCACCGCATACATGGTGAAATTCTTCTAATATTCCATTCTTTATTATTCTCGCTGAATATCCTGTCTCATGCATGCTTTTACGCCGACCGTTCCGTTATTTATTATTCTCATTGAATATCATGTTTATCGTGCTTTTTACGCATGCATAGTTCCGTTATTTATTATTCTGTTGAACATCCCGCTTGCAAGTAATTTCGCCGACCGTTCCGTTATTATTATTCTATTGAATAACTCGCCTATGCATAACTGTACCGCATGCATGGTGATTTCTTTTATTATTCCATTCTTTATTATACTCAAATTGGCTAAAGTTTTGACTTCTATACTCCATGAAATTAGTGGAATATCCTTGATATTTGCGCTTCATCCAAAGATCTTTTCATGGAAATATTCTTTTGAGCTTTCTTGAATTTTACTCTACAAAGCAAAGATCATGTCGACAATTTGGACGTTATCGGTTCCTAGATAAATTAATTCTTGAACTTGTTTTATTGAATTCTTATATCATTGTCATCATCCTCATGTTTATTTTTTTTTGAAAGTCATCTCAGTGTCCTCAGAGTGCATAGATGGACTTGGTATGATTATGACCAGGATTATTATTCGGATAATCATAACCGTAATGTTACAAATGATGTGGAAAAAGTCCTCATTGGCCCGTAGTGCATTGATGGACGCTTTTTGGTATGATTATGGCTATGGATTCTCTTTGGCAGTAATGCAAAGATGAATTGTTTTATGGTATGATCGTGACCGTTGATGAAAACATGATTATCTTTAAGTCAGTAGTGCATGGATAATTCATGGTCGTGATACTAAAGAATATCATCGGCAGAAGTTAGGGGATGATTTGATGATGTGGATTATTTATTGTCGAGTCTCAAATGATAAAAGTGATGAAAACCTTTTAAATCATAAAAGATAGTAGATTTTATTCCTACTTGACTCTTCTAATGGATTGCTTGTTCATTCAAGCAGCTTAAACTTGATAGTAATTATATTTTATCGCT
The DNA here is from genome assembly GCA_020205605.1 of Panax ginseng. Lineage (NCBI taxonomy): Eukaryota > Viridiplantae > Streptophyta > Magnoliopsida > Apiales > Araliaceae > Panax > Panax ginseng. The sequence goes on from CM035143.1 coordinate 90,925,868, forward strand.
TTAACACTCGTTGAAGGCTAACGATAAATTATTCTCGCATTATCTTAGTCATAATATTTCTTCATCGGCTAGTTGAGCTCACCCTTTCTTTCAATGTTCTCTTCAGAAATGAGAAATTAGTGGGACTAGTCGGGAACAGAGTGATGGTCCTAGATGGTGCATTAGTAGTCCTCACTATTCGTGAAAATAGTGTGATAATAATTGTAATGAGGACTCCTTTTGAGTTTGTATACTCTCTAGTAGACAATATTTGTATTCAAACTCACAAATTTATGTTTTTTCGTATTTTACACACCTATTGTATAATTAAGTTGTATTTGAATTTTGTACCATGTATCCGGCGACTCAAGATGGGTGATGTATACCTAATTTTGGTTTTTACTACCGGGTAGTTCAACAGTTTTAACGGTAACACCTCCGCCGTTATTTTTATAGAAAGATAATTTTGTCATTTTCTAACTACGACAATTCTTCCGTTGTGGGGTCCACCAATGATTGTGCCGTCGTACAATATTCTCTGTTAAAATGAATATTCCCCGACCAATCGAAATTATATAACCACTTATTTACTTTGTAAAATTTATAAATAATATCCACAACTATAACATTATATCAAAGTCACGCCATAATATTAAAAAAATTATTTCGAGAAAGTTAAATATTTAATCATAAAATCTGGGGTCTCACAGATCTAACTACACCATAATTTAATCTTGCACTTTGCCTTTGCTTCTGTTTTTACTCGAGCTTTCATCTTAATCTGAAAATTTTTATCATGATATAGCAAGGGTGAACAACAAATTTGCCCAGCAAGTTTTAAGTACAAGAAGGATATATCATGATTGATAAGAAATAAGCTGTCAAACTTTCAACAATATAATGATTGTGAAAGAGCATAAATGAATTTCAATAATTGAATGACTGAGCCAATAATATTAGATGTCAACAATGAACATGAACAAGTTTAACTGAAACATGTGGTAATGAAGGTGATCAGCCTTTCATACCTGATGAACATATACAACATGCACAATGTGCGAATCAATAAATTATATATAGACGTGGTATAATCAACAATGATTAACCACTAACATGCTTGTAAAAACAGCTCAAGTTGAGGTAGAGAAACTTGTCTGTACCGCTGATTACCGCTAAACAATCTAATATAATCTCTTATGAAAGACCTTTCAGTTATAAGATTGATCTTTCAGTCAGCATAACATACTTTATATCACAATACAACTACTCTATTAGCAATTTAGTTAACACTTAATCACATAATCAATTACCTTAAAACATCTTTATTATTATCATTCTTTGATAATATTTTAATTACTTTATCATATATATTATGATTTAACATTTAATCTTACCTTTTATCAGTTCTTCTTTAACCTAGTAAGTCGAATACTAACATTATAGTTTGGATTATTCAAACAAATCAATCCAGCCACCTGGATTGGATAATCCAGCAAACTGGATTCAAAATCCTTCAATTCAGCAAGCCTAGATTCAAAATACTTCAATCCAGCAAGCCTGAATTCAAATTCCTTCAATCCAGCAAGCCTGGATTCTTAAATCCTTCAATCCATCAAGCCTAGATTCTTAAATCCTTCAATCCAGCAAGCTGGATTCATTAATTCAGCAAGTTATTTTCCTTTCTAACATATTAAATTTCCAATTCATCATACTATACATTCAATATGACATATTGAATGTCCAATTAATAACTTAACGCCTCTTTTAAGCTCCATTTAATATTATTAATTATTTAATAATATTAAATTCATTTACGAATATAATTAGTCATTAAATAATATTTTAAATCAGTGATTTAATAACACTTTAATCAAAATGTTATTAATCACTTAGTAATATCATAATCTAATATTATTAATATTTTAATAATATTTTAATCATTTCTTAAACTTATAAATAATTTATTTTAATTATTTACACTTTACTAATTAATGCATTTAATCATTCTAAAATGTCATACTCATAAGATTTCATCACCAATGACCAAAACCTCCATAAAAAATCTGCACATACTCTATTTGAGTTTTCAAGCCATAACATCCAATTGTTCAAATTTTTAACATCACATAACTAATTTAATTCATTTGTTCATAACTAAACCATTTCCATGAAAAATACCAAATCAGTTCCAAAAAAGTTTCTTTTCTGAGATTTGGTAGTATATAGTCCCATATTGAATTTATATTTTTCACGGAATTTTTAAAATTCAATTACTATTTTTTAAATGGCCAAAACTGTCGGATCTTGCGACATTTATCAAAAATTGTGCTTTTGTCCAAAATTTCGAAACTTACAGGGTATACTCATGTTATGTATATGTACTCCCAGTACAATTTTTACAAATTTTGGAGTTAACCACAAAGAATTATACGGGCTTACTTTTAAAATAGTATTTTCCCATAAAATCCATATCTCGCATTCTATACATCCACAAATCGCCATTTTTGGACACAATCTAGAAAACTCATCAAATTAACATCTTAAATTTGTCCAGAATTTTTGAAGCTCGGAAAAATTACAAAAATGCCCCTGACAGAAATTGCCCCAAAACAGTTTATTTCCTCCTACAAAAAATGGGTCTGTTTTGGGCAAAATAGCCATTGCGGCTTGTAAACTCAACCTTTTTGAGTGCTACCACTTCGGATCGCAAAAAGGAGTTATAGATTTAAAACGGTGGAAATCCAAAGTACATAAAAGTTTGGGTTTCAAAACTAGAAAAATTATTTTTCTTTTCTTTTGATTCCAACCAAATCAACACCCCAATATGGATAAATCATAATATCAAACACTCATCAACATGTATATTCGTGGTTTTTGAGTTTAGAAACATAAATCCAAACTTTGATTTGAAATAACTAAAATCAATTACATAAACTAATTTTAAGATTATACCTTTTTCTCAAAATCTTCTTTGGAGGATCGTTCTCTCTCCTCTTTTCTCCCTTGAAGGGGTTGCCGCCACTTCTTCTCTCTCTTTCTCTCTTTCTCCCGTTCTTTTCTATTTCTTTTCATCTTTCTCTTTCTTCTTTCCCTTATCTCTTATTTTTTTCTTATCCTCTCCTCTTCTCTTCTTGATTAGCCGATTCTTTTTTTTTCTCCTTCTCTATTTCGGCCACATGTGACCTCTTATATATATTTTTGTATTACTACTTCAAATGTCCAACATGCCCCTCTTCAATTTACTTTACTTTGAGCCACATTATTTAATCTTTTGGGCTTTCAAATTAATTCTTTGGGACATGTAAAATTAACATAGGTCAATCATTTTCATCTTATCTGACCCTAAATATTAAATTAGGGTATCCATTCCATACATTTAAAATTTAAATCGTTATTCTTGTACATTAAATTTAATAACTCAATTCAACTTACTTTAATTAAGTTATAAAATGTAATAAATTGAGATAGTAAAGATATATCTGACTTAATATAATTTTTAATATTATTATTCTCTCACATGTTCCTTAACAATTGGGCTCACTAGGGCTTAACACTTAATTCCTTTGAGGCTTTCCAATTAAAATATTTAGACTTCCTAACTAAAATGTTTGGGCCATAAAAATTAACATGGTCCATTATATTAAATTTTATCTTACCCTAATCATTTAATTAGGGTTTCCATGTACTCAAATGAAATACAAATTCTTACTCAAGTACATTTAATTTCTTAACCCAATTAGACTTACCTTAATTAGGTTATAAAATTAATAAATTGAGATATATAAAATAAATCTCTTCAAATTAGTATATATTTTAAATACCATAATTCTCTCATCCTATAACCCTTAAGTTATTAAATTTTTCATTCCTAATATATAATTAGGATTACACTAGTTTTTTTATTTGTTTATATAATAAACAAATATAAACCATTACATAATATTCATATTCACTTACTCACATAATTATACAAAATAATTTAATAGGTGGAGACATGATCCACAAATCTCTTAGATTAGGTCACTAGTTTATAATTAAAATACTATGACCACTAAATAAAGATAACCATTTAGGTTATTTAATTCTAATACCTAATTTAAATAACTTATTTAAATTATATAATTTATATTGTATAATTTAATTTAATTTCCTCCTTCTCTCATAAATTGTTTTCAAATAATTTATTTATATATTAAATATATAATTTAATATATTCAATCATGTATTCAAATATGAATTTAATTTACTAACTAGTAGATACCAATATACATATTTTACATATTGGATCTCATCTCATATTTTTACTTTACATCATTTGGTATAATATTAAATATTATACCATTATCCATATAATATAACATAATATCTTATTTAATTATTTTCTTTACTTTCTATAAATTGTCTTCATAATTTATTTAACTATAGTAAATATGTTAATATATTCACCACATTAAATACATGCATATATTACACTCAATAATGTAATATATGATTTCTTCAATAAAATAGTGGTTATATCTGAGAAGTATATTTAATGCCACTTAATTACCACATTAAAATAATTTCATATTATAAATTATTTTAATTTTACCCATATATTTTCCTTTAATAACTTACTCCTACATCTTACTTACATATAATAAATATATAATTCTAATATATATTTATTATACACCACATCATATATTGCATGACACATATTCCTTTGTGCACTACAATATCACATAACATATCATATAAATAAGAATTTTTTTTTTAATTATTATTTTAATATTTCTCAAAGATTTGGGTTATCACATTCACCCATTCTTCTAAGAATTTCGTCCTCGAAATTATAGCATACTAATCTCTGCTTATTCCATTGATCAAAACTAGGTTTTTAACTTGACCTTTACAATTTCCTCCTATGAGGATTTCTCTTCTATCATCACATTTCATCATAACTACTCACTAAGAGTTTACATCTTCTAATCATTCAGGAGTCTCCACAATTGTTCAATAACTGTAAAGCAGTATCAATAATCTAAAAAGTTTTTATTCAAGAAAACTTGTTATATCATTATGAGGGGTCATATAGACCATGAACACATAGTTTTAACGGTATTCACACCGCAAAATAATAAATTACTTGGTATGTTTACAATCACGAAGAAGGTAAACTACCGCTGCTAGTACTTTAGGTGATTAGCCTATCGTACTCTTACGTCATGCATAATGTATCAATCATGTCTAGCAAATATTTACCCTACTAGATTGGATTATTTTATCCAATCAGCATATCCCCTTTTTCAAGGTTGTTCACCTCAGACTCATCATAAGATTTCGTACCAAAAGAATTTGGTTTGGCATAAGCTTTCAAAGAATACTTTGAATTCCATAAACATTTTTTTAGCTGAATCAAATAACTTAGACACATATCAAATAATTCAAATTTTAATCGAAACATTGTTGTCCAACCCAGTTGGCAATAATTTACATTTAAAATTATAAAAATCATTTTATGACGTCATGATATCGCACTGTATTTACAGTCCGTTTGAGGATTCATTCATTTTGTGACTTTTTCATACTAAATCATTCCATAGAGGGCTGACGATCCTTAGATGACATCTAACACTAAGTAATTCTGCATTGATAACTCCATCATTTTTATCATCTCTGCACCAGGTTACATGATGCATTAATGATACATAAAATACATTTTGATAATTCAAATCATTTCCGTCTAGCCGAATCAATTAGCATAGACGCTTCTTTAAACAGTTTAAAACCTTTGAAAATCATTTTTGGTGTCTTGCCACAACAGGTAACAATGTGTTAGTGACCGAAGTCCACACCTACACACTTATCATCATGTGTTGATGATAACAAAAATTCATTTTTAAAGGCACATCAATGCGAATTTAGCTTGATGTCAAAAACTTCAAAGTCTAGCATAGCTAGAAGATTTGGAATACCTATGCTTCAACCATCAACTTCACTTTCTCTACTGATCCATTGCTTAATATTCTATATATTTCTATCATCCTCAATTCTCCATTCACAACTTTCTATACCCCAGTTCATCAAACTTACCACACATTATGAGTTCAGGAACTTTCCACAATAATATGAGTTTAAGAACTTCCTAGTCAGACCATAGGCGTCCATTCGTTAAGGAGTTCAAAAACATACCATAAGATTATAAGTCACAAACTTACCATTAGTATGAGTTTTAAGAACTCGCACCTAATCTTATATCCTCTACATATCCGTTATACACATGAGAAAAGAATCACCTTCTCAACATGCATATAGCAAATAGCGTGACATCAAGTTCCAATGATTATCAATGTAAGAAGCTAAGTGGTTGTCGAACCAAACACAATCCCTTTTCCATACAAGTAATTGGTCAACTTGGCCAATAATCCATATAGGAAGTTAAGCGGTTGTTAAACCAATGACAATTCCCTGCCCATACAAAGAATTGTTCAACTTAACCACTATATCAATATAGGAAGCTAAGTGGTTCTAAAACTAAGTACAAATTCCCCGCCCATACAAGGAATCATACAACTTAGCTGCTGACATGAGTCCTCAATTGAAATCCCACATACTTCTAAATTTCTTTTTGTTAATATGAATTTTCTTTAATCTGTATCTTAACATTTACCACTCTTTTCTGAGTTTACATCGTACCATTTCATAGTACCTTCTCTTTATAGCGTCAAGCTATATTATTCCAATCACTTAACATAGCATATGTTATTCACTAATTTAATCTGATCACGTCGTGTGACGCCCCCAAATCCGAGTACTTTTTACCCCAGATATGGTACATCATTTCTATAACTATTGCAAAAGATATAAACATAAATTGTTTATACATTAAACTTTTACACATCATTCCCAAGGTATACAACCTTAACTTAATACATACCTTCAATATCTAAAAAGGTTTACAAAGCTATTTTCCTCAAAAAATTTAATAGATCTAACTGCACCATAATTTAATCTTTCACTTTGCCTTTGCTTCTGTCTTTACTCGAGCTTTCATCTTAATCTAAATTTTTTTATCATGATATAACAAGGGTGAACAACAAATTTGCCCAGCAAGTGTTAAGTACAATAAGGATATATCATGATTGACAAGAAATAAGCTGTCAAACTTTCAACAATATAATGATTATGAAAGAGCATAAATCAATTTCAATGATTGAATGACTGAGCCAATAATATTGGATGTCAACAATGAACATGAACACGTTTAACTGAAACATATGGTAATGAAGGTGATCAGTCTTTCATACATGATGAACATATAAAACATGCACAATGTGCGAATCAATAAATTATAGATGTGGTATAATCAACAATGATTAACCACTAACATGCATTGTAATAACAACTCAAGTTGAGTTAGGGAAACTTGCATGTACTGCTGGTTACCGATGAGCAATCTAATGTAATCTCTTATGAATGACCTATCAGTTATAAGATTGATCTTTCAGTCAGCATATCATACTTTATATCACAATACAACTACTCTATTAGCAATTTAGTTAACACTTAATCACATAATCAACTACTCTATTAGCAATTGAGTTTAAGAACTTATCCTAGTCAGACCATAGGCGTCCATTCGCTGAGGGGTTCAAAAACATGCATATTATTATGAGTCACAAACATACCATATGCATGAGTTTTAAGAACTTGCACCTAATCTTAATATTCTCTATCTTAATCTTAATAGTCTCTATCTATCCAATATGATATGAGAAAAGAATCACCTTCTCACCATAAGCATATCGATAGCGCGACACCAATATTCCATTGATTATCATTGTGAAGAATAGAGCGCGAGCATAAAGCCTCCGCCCATACAAAGGTTTATACGACTCAGCTCTCACATGAGTCCTCAACTGAAATCCCACTTAACTCTATCTCACTCTTTAACTTGCTCTTTGCTCGATACGAATTCTTTGTATCTCATCATGTACAACTCCTCATGAGTTCATCTCATACCATTTCATAGTACCTTCTCTTATAGCATCAAGCTATAGTAACTTAGTCGTTATAGACTATTTATCATTTCACATCTCATTCTGATCATGTCGTGATCATCGGTTCACCTTAGGGTTCTTTCCCATTATTAACTAAACTCTATTCGAGTTCATTCTTATTATCTTTGTCATCTTCATCTTTCACTCTCAGGTTATAGCCTAAGGTAATATTACCTAAAGTTTATAACCTACAGCTTTGATACCAACCTGTGACGCCCCCAAATCTGGGTCCCTTCGAACCTCAGATCTAGTCTGCCACGATATTACTATCGTCTAACTATTTATATCTTTTATTCATAATTTAATGAATATAACTTTGTTTATTACAATTTAGAATATAAATTCTTTCCATTTCCAAGATCTGTATAATGACCCCAAACTTTTATAAGATTCAAATCTTGGTCATTTACCATTCATGTCGTACATCATATTCGATATTATAAAAATGCGGAATAACTTAAACTTTTTCAATCTCATTTGAATAAAATCTTTTATTGATTTCTTAACTTGAATCAATTACATATCTCTGAATCAAATTATGTTATGATTCATTCTATTCGAATTACTGTATAAATTTTTACATCTCGATTTGAATTCCTCTATGTATCATATAGTACAACTTAACATGTATTACACATCGTAAACTACTATCATGTACATCTCCTAGAACCTAAACATGGTTCAAGAATATATATTTAAATAAATGAATCAATCTTCTTTGATACTATTGAACACTATCAATCACATAGCACGTAATCTTTACCGTGAGTCTTTAACCTGCAAAAGTGGTTATTTGCAAGGGTGAGCTCGACATCCCAGCAATTCTAACAGTTTTCATGCAGCACATAACATATAATAGCATGTTCAGTTCATACATTCATAATCAATTGATATTTACTACGCATGTTACTTCACACATAACAGGCATAGAGATTTACTTCACAAGCATATCATGAAAGATCAACTTTCAACTTTCATAAATATATTTGCATAGCATAATATAGCTCGACTAAAAGTTATCAAATTTATATATCAAATAGGAACTGAAAGACTTGCCTAATTCGTAGTTTATCAATTACGACTTAACTTCTTAAAGCTTATCTGCACTGCATATATTCCTACACAGTTATATAATCATGGATTCATACCATCAGTCATACATTTCAAATGCTCTTAATATAAGAACAAATATTGTTTCCTAACTTGGTTTCATTTTTACTTAAACTTAGGATAACCATGAGACTAGCTCATCCTACTATCATATTTATTTAAACAATCTTGTTTCATATCTTGTAGTCCTTAAGGACAACATATAACCATAACTTAAGACTATGCAGTTAACAAACTGCTCTTGGTCACTCTGCAGGATGACGCGGGCGCGCTGCATTTAAGCTTGGGAGTGGCGCGGCCGCGCTACTCCCTGCCAAAATAAGACTTGAGCTTTTCATTGCTCAGTTTAGTCCTAACCTACTATGCATTCTAATACATACTATAAACATACATCAAGTAGGTTCTGATATTTCTTCAAGTTCACATTTCAAATAATTTTGTTTTGAATTATATAGCTCTATGTTGAATGATTTACATCAACAAGGCTTAACAACTTCTTTAACAAGATTCAATGTTATAAGATTTTAAACCTTATATTGGTACTAACAAGCCTTTAATACGCATGTTCACATGAATCTATCTCATTTATATAGATATAGCATAGTTCATTTACTTTTAAAACATGTTTAAATAACATATGTCATGCTTAAATAATTGAGTGCACATATCATTCATGCTTAAAGGCATAAACAACTCTATCATGTTTGCTTAAAAGGTCATAATGCAAGTAATACAGTTCTCATCAAAATTAGTTTCTAAACTTTTAAATTTCTCTTTAAAACCCATACTAAACCGAGCTTGACAACCTTTTATGTGCAATATATCTTGAAATTACATTCTTTACCCATCCGCGCACATAACTAGCCCACATTCACATGTTCACAAAGTCGGAACTTAAAAGACACAAAGTTCGTCAAGTTTCATTTTCAAACTTCAAGTTTTCTTTAAGAAATCATTGTTAAAGCATTCCATTATGAGTAAAGTAATCTTAGTTATATGAAATGTCTATTATCATGCATATTTATGTTTTATCACTTAGAACAACATATTTTATCGTCGGGAGCACTACACTTGTATATGTGCATGCCTGACGCCCTTCGATTGCTTCCTATTACAAATCAGTCCTAAAGATGACTTTTTTGACCCCTTCTAACGACCTCAAATTAAAAAACTTAAAGAACAAAAGTTGTAGTTCTATTCGTCCTCGTTTTGGATCATCTTGAATAGTCTCAATCGGAGTCCGTATGAAAAGGTTATGAACATTTTACCAAAACTGGTCAAATTAGTCACACTTTGGGCACGCATCAAGCCATTTTCTCCCCATGCCATGCCTTGCTTATTAGGGCAAATTGACTGGCAACGCAGCCTTGCTCTCTGGGCAACAAGGTCCGTCATCACTCGACTCGCCAGCTTCTGATTTACGCAATAACTTCCTCATTTTAAGTCCGAATTAGTTGGTTTTTGAATCGTTGAACTCGTTAAACCCTTAGCTACTCATCTACTGAATAATTATAATACTTCAAAAACATTAACTAACCCAAATATTAATCCAAAACTCATGTTCATACTGAATTTTCATGTTTTGACAAATTTAGCGAATTCATTCACTATGAATTCGTTTCTAAACGAAATTGATATGTTTAACTCTCGTTGTTTTCGTTTCTAATTGTATTAACAACATCTAGCAACAATTCAAGGATTACAACAACCCTTAACCATCAAATTTATGACTCAAAAGGGAGTATTTCTTGACATTTTTCTAAGAATTGAAGACTTTGAATTCAAGAACATAAAAATCGGATTATTACCTTCTTTCTGGCTTAGTTTACTTAATTCTCTCTCTGCACTATCTAGATTCCTCGTCAATCACCAGCAACCCAACTCTCAAGCTTAGAATTTGATAGGCAATTTTTGCAGTAACAAGAAATTTGAATGAAGCTGTCCTTAAATTGAGAAATGGTGGACTGGACATTGGGTTTATACTTAGGTTGTAATCCATGGTATATAAGAAGGAAACAATGGTTAACAAAGGGTTGCTCAATCACCCATCATCAGCTACCTTCCTAGCCATTATCACCTAGCCTTCATAGTCACTGTGCAAGTCTTGGTGGCTACGCAATGGAAACTAAACACGGTTTGTGCAACTGAGTTTGGAACAATGGTTCTAATACTTAGCAATTTGGGTATTAATGCTTAGTTTGGTTTCTTTAATTTCCAAAAATGAAATTTTAATGTACAATTATTACTATAATGTGGAAAATTAGGGATTTAAGATATACCCTATCATATAATCCATGTACATTTGGGCTAGTCCAAATAATATTTTAATTGGGCTAAATATAATTTAGTTGAGTACTTTCAACTCATTACATCATATCACACATAAATATCTCAACGATTAATTAATATTAATCATTTATTTTCTTTTCAATAATTATTATGTACTCCACTAATTAATACAATATAATTCTTTCATTTTATTTCTTCCAAAAATTGTTCCAAAACAATTTTCTTTAACCACCACATAAAGTATTAACTTAATGCATCAATCTCTAACTAATAATTACTTATAACTATATTGGTTCTTTTCTTGTATTAATCAAATATCAACCCTTTTATATATTATAATACTATGTAATATATTACAAATATCAAATATTAATTACCATATTTCTTTTCATTTTCTTATGTTAAACATATATAATAATTCACAGTCTTATGTAAGTGAATTAATCCTTTCTATTCAATTTAATATCACACCACTGTCACACAAGGTTTTAACACTTAAATTATATTATCCCATCTGTAGACCGGCACGACCGCGGTGGTCTTAGGCTTGAGAGTGGCGCGGCCGCGCCACCTCAAGTTCAGATGCATACAATTTCTTTCATCTATACATTTAACCATATCTACAATATTAATCAATAAATCTCTAGCCAATATTTATCTAAAGATATATCAATTTTCTTCTCTCGTCAATAACGTATATATATACAAGTCTAAACCTAGCACACATCGAGTCTTTAATAGTATTTAATATAGTACACTGAGTGGTTTCCCACAAAAAACCAACAAATTAGTTTATGTCTCGTCTACACTGTTTTCATAGTGAGTTAGATCGGTTACTAATTCGTATATACCTCCGCTCTCTGAAAGAATCATTTATGTAAAACCCCAATTTTTATGAATAAAGATTTAACTTTCTTGAAATATTTTTTTTAATATTATGGTGTGGATTTGATATAATGTTATAGTTGTGGGTAATATTTATAAATTTTGCAAAATAAGCAAGTAGTTATAAAATATTCGATTGGTCGGAGAATATTCGTATGATGGCACAATCTTTGGTGGACCCCATAACAGAATTATTATCGGAGTTAGAAAATGACAAAAATATCTTTTTATAAAAATAACGGCAGAAGTTTTACCGTTAACTGTTGAATCACCCGGTGATAAAAGTACAGTAATACGCGTGATTACATAGTAGCACACGGTATTGATTATTGATGCTTACGTGAGAAGTCACTCAGTTTTATTCAATTATTGCTACAGTAATTGTTACATAGTATCTCACGTTATTTGATTCAATTATTGTCACAGTATCATTTGCACAATATTTTATATTATTAAACCAATAATTGAGATGACAAGTTATTCATATTATTATTTGCATAATTAAAAATGTCTAGAAAGTTCTGTCGAGGAGAGGTTTAGTCACCTAATTGCGCTCCAATAGGGAGAAATCCTTATTGGAAAGCCCCTTCTTTCTTGGGAACGATCTGGTTGTTAATATTGCGAGTTATAATAATGATGAATAAAGGTTGTTAAAAATATTGAGGGAATTTTTATGAAGTATTTGATGTAAATTTTGCTTATTATTTGGACTCCCACTTACCAATTTTTCAAAATAATCGGTAGAAAGTTATTCAATATAATAAGGGTGGGGTCCACATATGGGGCCCACATGTGATGATGATATTTTGGTGGGGGTGGTCACGGGGAGAAAATGTAATGGAATGTAGTAAAGGGAAGGTAAAGTATATATATAATTATATTTTATAAGTTTTTGTTTTATATATATATATATATATATATATATAAGTATTATATATATATATATATATATATATATATATATATATATATATATATGTATAAAGGATGTACGATAGAATGTGGGGGGAAGCATCACAGGCGCTGCAGTGTGATGTAGGTTATTTATATAAATATTATATATATATATATATATATATGTTTTGTTTTAATAGATTATAAATAGAATATATTATATTTTATTATGCATAGTGCAGCATAGTAAAATCAAAAATTTTAAAATTTTCAGCCGGTGAACGCCTGTGACTTTCTCCTTTACTATGCGTCCAAATAGTATCATTTCCATTCTCTTATAAATAGGATGCTTAGTTAGAATTGAAAATCACACCAGAATTAGAGAATTCTTCTTATATAATATTGAGCATATTTCTTTCGAGTTTAGGAAGCTTTGAGTATAGAAAATAGTGAAAGTTTTCTTCAAGAATATATACGCTATACCAGTTGGAATACTCTTCTTTTTGAGGTAAGGGATATTATTTATTTCATATTCTGAAGAGATATTTTTTTTGTATTCGTATGAATATTATTTTTGTTCAATATTCATAAAGAATATTATTTTTCATTCAATATTCGTCAGGATTATTATTTATTTCATATTCGTTTACGTTATTATTTTTCGTATTCGTAAAAAACTTTATTTCGTTCAATATTCGCAAGAAATATTATATTCGTTTAATATTCGTAAGGAATATTATTTTCGTTCAATATTCGTAAGGAATATTATATTCGTTCTATATTTGTAAGGGATGTTATTTTTGTTCAATATTCGTACGAAATAATATTTTCTTCCATACTTTGTAGTATATAAGTAATATTATTTCGTTTCAGATTCAGAATTCTACACTCATTTTGTTAAGTTTTGGCTTCTATACTCCATGAAATTAGTAGAATATCCTTGATATTTGCGCTTCATCCAATATCTTTTCATGAAAATATTATTCTGAGCATTATTGATAAGTTTTAATTTTTTTCATGTCGGGATACTATTCACTTGATTACTATTCACCCGGAGTACTATTCATGACAAAAATTGATTTCGTTTCGGTTCAAATCATTTTTGATACAATATTATTCTTGAATTTTACACCACAAAGCAGTATCATGTTGACAATTTGGACATTATTAAATTCTGGATAAATTAAATTATAAATCTTTAAAAATCTATCATTTGCTTTCTTTTAATTGAATTATTATATCATTGTCATAACCCTCATGCTTATATTATGTTGAAAGTTATTTGTGGCCGTAGTGCATAGATGGACTTGGTATGATTATGACCAGGGATTATTCGGTATAATCATGACCGTGATGTTACAAATGATGTGGTAAAAGTCGTCATTGGCCCGTAGTGCATTGATGAACAATTGTTGGTATAATCATGACCATTGATGAAAACACGAATATCCTTGGCCCGTAGTGCGTGGATAATTTGAGGTCATGATACTAATGAATATCCTTGGTCGTAGTTCAGGGCTGATTCGATGATGTGGATTATTTATTAAGTTGAGTCTCAACGATAAAATTGATGATAAATTCTTTTAAATCATGGAAGATAGTAGATATCATGCTCTACATGACTCTTCTAATGGATTGGTTGTTCCGCTGCAGTTAAACTTGATGTCTATTATATTTTATCAGTTTAACATTGTTGAAGGCTAACGATAATTTATTCTGCATTATCTTAGTCATAATATTTCTTACTGGGCTAGTTGAGCTCACCATTTGCTTTCATTGTTCTCTTCAGGAAATGAGAATATAGTTGGGACTAGTCGGGGAACGGAGTGACGGTCCAGATGTATGCATTAGTAGTCCTCACTATTCTGTGAAATAGTGTGATAATAAATGTATTGAGGACTTATTTTGAGTTTGAATACTATCTAGAAGACAATATTTGTATTAAAACTCACAGTTCATGTTGTATATTTAAGTTTGTATTTTTATTCTGTACCATGTATTTGACGATTCAGAATGGGTGATGTATACCTATTTTGGGGGCGTCACAATTTAGCCCATCTCCTATACATGTACCATTAAAGGGTACGGTCACACTGCCTTAGACTTGATACTTACTCGTACATACTCAAGAAATTGGTAATTATCAAAGATATTTAATGTCACCAACTTACTATGATAAAATAATTCCACATAAATTATTTACTATCGATAGATAAATTTCTATCCATCTTCGTACTAATCCATCTCTACAATTTAAAACAAATATATAATAATAATATATTTATTAAACACATAAATCACTTATTACATAGTTTATATTACCCTATGCAAAGACTATACCACATACCACATACCTCATAACGTATATATATATATATATATATATATATATATATATATATATATATATATATATATATATATATATATATATATATATTCTTATTTGAACCCTTCACATGCCTTAAGAATTTTATTTACTAAATTCTTATTTTAATATTTTCTAAAAATTCGGGTTCTTACATCCTCTCCCCCTTATAAGGATTTCGTCCTCGGAATCACCAAAACCTCCTCTACTCGGTGCTATTTCGAATATTACATATTCTTTTGAATAATTTTATCCATTCTCTTTTCGGAAGTTTTTATTATTATAACTTTTGTGAGACCCCATATTTTATGAATAAAGATTTAATTTTCTCGAAATATTTTTTTGAATATTATGGTGTGGATTTGAGATAGTGTTATAGTTGTGGGTAGTATTTATAAATTTTGAAAAGCATGCAAGTTGTTATATAATATTCGATTGGTCGGGGAATATCCGTATGCGATTTTGCACAATTATTGTGGACCTAGCAACGGAATTATTGTTTGGATTGAGAAAATGACAAAAATATTTTTATGAAAATAACGGTGGAAGTTTTACCATTAATCTTTGTTGAACTACTTTAGTAGTAAAAAATACGATGTCTACGTGGTTGCATAGTAGCACACCAGTATTGATTATTGATGCTTACGTGATAAGTCACTCGGTTTTATTTTATTAGTATTATTAATGTAATAAAATGTAAAAGCTTTTTATATAAAATAGAATACTTTTATAAAGTTATTCTATAAATAGAATATATTATATTCTATTATGCATAGTATTTTGTATAGTAAAATCTTTTATATAAAACAAAATACTTTTATAAAGTTATTCTATAAATAGAATATATTATATTTAATTATGCATAGTGTTGCATAAAGGCTGCGTAGTGTTTTGCATAGTAAAATCTTTTTATATAAAAATGTAATACTTTTATAAAGTTATTCGCTTTATTAGATTATAAATAGAATATATTATATTTTATTTAAAGATTTTGCTTTAAATATTGACCATCCGATTAAAAGTAAATCAATCTGGACCGTTCATGAATTAGTTACTATAGGTCCATTCTTCTATAAATAGAAGCTCATTCCTTCATTATTTCTTACTTAATTCAATTTTGAAACTCTGAGAGAGAAACTATAGAGAGAGTTCTTCTTCTATAATCTTGGCGTATTTTTTAGAGTTTAAGAAAGCTTTGAGCGTAGTGCAAGTTTTCATCGAGTATATCCTCGCCCTACCAGTCGGAATACTCTTCTTTCAAAGGTAAGGGATATTATTTGTTGTACTCGTAAGGGAGATTATTTGTTTTACTCGTAAGGGGTATTATTTCTTTCTTATTCATGAAGAGAACTTCTATTATTTCATTCTTTATTATTCTTGTTAACGCCAAGTTTCATTTCGGTCATGCTGTCCAATCACGTAATCCACGAAATAAACACCGCATAATAACGAGATCACACGAAGCTTGACTACTGTATCACGTGGGGAGGATAGCTCCGATGTGAGAATAAGTACAGGCCGTTCACAAGGTTTAACAATGGAGGCTTAAGTGTTTAGTGCTCAAAGATGTATTACCTGTTAATTGTAACCTTGGCCTTGTATTTATAGTACTCTCACCACCTTAGAATCCTTCTCTGAGTCGGAATAAGACTCCTAAATATGGTAGCTGCCATATTTGGGTCCAACACAATCTCCTTAAAAGGTGCAAGTAGAATCCCTTTCCAATACTACCTTTGGAGTTGCCTTATCAACGTATGATTAGGGTTAGGACCCCTAACCACATAATCCGCTTATCACTCCCAACTATGCATGTGGGCTATCCGACTGCACAGGCCCAACCCATCAAGCATCATAAGCACCGGTCTGGGCCTCGGTCCAAAGGACGCAAAGACCCGACCCCGACCTCCATGATCACAACCAGATCCCGGCCTATTGGGATCGGGTATCCGAACCCGAACGTCCTCGACCTCCTATATGCCTTCGGCCATATCGGCCCAACCTCACCTATTCCAGCCCAGGCCTACAGCCAACATGGTGGTCGATAAAACACTCCCGAACATTTCCCCCCAGTCCCTTGTTATAAGATATTTATGACATGAGACTTGAAAGGACATGAATCTAAATAGTCACGTCCGATAATGATGAGCCGTCTTGGGAACCCAAATGGTTTCTCTTTGATTCATGAGCCGGTACACGTTTTTCCAAGGCTGGGCTCCACCTGCCATAAATAGCCGCCCTGGGAAACCATGCCAAACGTGCTATATAAGTCTCTTAACACCCATCACTGTCACTTTTTCGAGCCTTTATCCATTTCAAATTCTCACCAAATTTTTCCGGCAAGGGCGATTTCCGGCAAGTATTCCATTTCCATAGATCCTTTGATTTTCATCATCCTGCTAGTTTTCTAGCTTCATCCTTGTCCATTTTCTTCCAAAAAACTCTCAGCTGTGCCTCATTCCCTTCCAAAACACCTCAAATGGCTGATTCTAGCATTCCAACCCCAACCGGTGAATGAAATCCTCCCTCCGTCACCGCTGGTGACCTGGTTCCTGTCGACTTACCTATGGCTCCCACCGATAATCCTTCTTCCTCAACACTCCCTACCCCTATCAGTGCCGAGGCCAAAATCCGCAACGTCTACCACTCCGAAATAGTGTTTGCCCATGTCAATACCCCATCCTCCATTACGCCTGGTCAAATCTTCGATATCCGAACCCTCTTCAACATCCCCCAAGAATACAAGCTTCGGGCTCCAAATCCCGATGAGAAAATGTTTTGGAGGCCCGAAGGCGAATGGATGGATGTTCCCCTATATCTTCTGAAATATGGGGTTCAGTTTCCACTTCACGAGTTCATCTCTTCCTTCCTTTTCGTGGGCATCGGGTTCGCACAGCTCGTGTCCAACTCGTACATCCACCTTGTTTCCTTCGTTGCTTTATGCCAGGAGCTCGGGATCACACCTGGCCTCGACTTCTTCTTCTCCCTTTTTACTGTCACCGCTTCGAAAGAGCCAGGCTTGAAGCAATTAAATAAAAGACCCACCCGAACCGCTCTTATTACGAGCCCTTCAAGTAACAAGGGTTGGCATGACAAGTGGTTCTTCGCCAGAAGAACCGACCTCCAGCTCCTCCCTCGATGGGCCCAACCTGTAGATCCCATAGCCAAGGTGTCCAAGTTCTCAAAGGATCGGGCTAGTGCATTCAAGGTCTTCTATAAGAAATGGAATAAGACCGAATGGCACGGATGTAAGTATCTTTCTCCTAACCCCTTTATATTTCCTCTGACTGCCGAACCTCTGGACGTGTTCCCTAACCTTTCCAACTCATTGTTGTTTGTGCACTGATAATTTTCAAGCCCAATGGTGCCGCTGAATCGTTGACTCCTTTTCCTGTTGCGGTCGAGCCCATCCGTATGCCCATCACCGATGAGACTCCAGAGGAGGATGCCATTCTCCTGTCAAAACTCTCCGTCGGTTCCTCTTCGGGTCCTACTAACCCAGTTTTCGGGGCTGGGGCTCCTATCAAGTCGGTACTAAAGATGAATAAGGCCGATAAGATGGCTCTGCTAAAAAAGGCAAAGAAGCCATCTGCCAAGGCCTCATCCAAGATCGTCACGTCAGCTCAGCCGAAGCTGACACCCCCACCCCCTGCAATAATTACAGTGGTCGAGGATTCGGAAGACACAGAGGATCGACCCCTCAAACCTCCCCTTAAGAAGCCTCATCTATTCTAAGGCCCTGCCCCTGTTGATGCGGTCGCGGTCCCGATCCCTGTATCCACTCCTACCTTCAAGGCCAGTTCTTCCCAAGGGTCGCCAACTACCTATTGGCCGAAGAGTCCTGCGGACATATTCCCCTTCAACTTGTTCGACCACTTCAAGCTTCCAGGAGACGACGAGCGGTTCAAGAGCTATTCGTCGGAAGAGTATCTGGTTACCTACATCAGAGCTCAAACTCAGGTATTCCCGATCAACTTTAAAGATTTTTCCTCTGTCGCTATGTTGTGTTTTGCATATCTGATGTTTCTTTTGTGTTTAGGCCAACGCCATCCTTTCTCGGGCTATCCCTTCTCTTGCCCGATCTACTAAGAAAGAAAATCAACTGAAACATGATGTGTTGCTTCTCGAAGCCGAGTTGCGAGGTCGTGATTCAGAGCTGAAGAGGGAGAGGGACCTGCACGCCGATACCCAAAACAAGGTGATGAAGGCTGATCATCGGATTGCCAAACTCGAAGAGCAATATTCTCTACTTCAACAAGAGTTCGTCGGTCTCGACGGTCATGCCAAGAAGCTTGTGTAGGACAAGGAGCTTCTGGCTGAGGAGAACAAGGTCTTGGTGGGGAATCTTCACTCTATCGAAGACCAATTCAATACAATGCACGACAACATGAGAACGTTGATCCGATCGAACAATGCATTGTTAGAGGAGCAGATCATCATCAAGCAAGCGGCCATCAAGGAATATGAAGAGTCGCCTGCCTTGACCGATAAGATTATGGCCCAGTTTGCTGAGGGGGTCGAAGCTTATTGAGAGAAGGCTCGGACGAAGCTGGTCGAGGCTGGATTGGATATCTCGATCCTTGACTCTTCTGATGAGGAATCCGAGGCTGACGCTGGTGATGATTTGCCTTAGTGTAGGATTTTCGTACTTGTAATTTTTTCCTTTTTTAGTTTTGTAATTCGCTCGATCAGTTAGGCTAATGGTATATGTATGCGAAGCCTGTTTGATTGGGAATTGTAAAACAGATTTGATACGAATGAAATAGTATAAGTTTTATTAGTTGTTATCACGATTAGTTTCGCTTGTGACTTTTATCGAATAGTTAAGTCATTTCTGATTGTCTGGTCAATTTATGTCTGAAGCATACAGGATCGGATTTATAACTTTATCGATCAGTTATACTTGTGGTGTTTACCGATTAGTTAAGTTCTTTCAGACTGTCTGATCATTTTATGCTCGAAGCTTATCTAATCGGATGTGTAACTTTGTCAGTCAGTTATACTTGTGACCTTTGCTGATCAGTTAGGTCCTTCCGGACTGTCTGATGAGTTTACGTCCGAAGCATGTCTGATTGGTAAAGTAGTGCGAATTTAAATGAAGTGTAAGTATTTCTCAAAGTGAAGTTTTTATTTCATTGATAAATTGCATAGATTACATAAATAAAGGGAAGAATAGACATGCATTTATTGGTAATATTTTCTAAGTCTTCCAGCATGCCATGTATTCTTTACCTCAGATCCATCCATAACTTTAAGCCGGTAAGTCCCTGGCTTCGGCACCTCCACTACCTCATAAGGCCCCTCCCAGTTAGGCATTAGCTTGCCTATGTTCTTGGGGGTTGATGCCTCTGACTCCCGAAGCACCAAATCTCCTACCTCAAACCTCCTCAGCTTCACCTTTCCGTTTTGTAGTGTTTCATTTGTTCTTGACGATAAATAGCTAACCTCAGCATAGCAGAGTCCCGAGCTTCATCCAGCAGATCCAAATTTATTTTCAGGCCTTCACCATTGTATTGTTTCTTGTATTAACTGACTCGAAGAGTGGGGGATCCGATCTCGACTGGTATGAGTGCATCAGTTCCGTATGCCAGTCGGAAAGGAGATTCTCCAGTTGTTGTCCTCGAAGTTGTCCGATATACCCACAAGACACTGAGTAGTTCTTCGGGCCACCGACCCTTTAACTCATCCAACCTTCTTTTTATTCTGTTGAGTAGGGTTCAGTTGGTCACTTCTACTTGGTCGTTCGATTGACGGTGAGCAACTGAAGTCTTACGATGTTGAATTCCCAACTCTTTCAGAAAACTTATGAACTTTGACCCGAAAAATTGTCTGCCATTATCAAAAACCACTGCCCTAGGAATGCCAAAATGGTAAACGACTCCTTCCTTTAGAAATTTCAAGCATTCTTGTTTGGTGATCTTTTGTAGTGGTTTGGCTTCGACCCATTTTGTCATGTAGTCAATAGCCACGATTACGAAGCTGACTTGCCCCTTGGCCTTTGGCAAAGGCCCAAAGATGTCGATTCCCCATACAGCGAAGGGAATCGGGGATAAGACCGAGTAAAGCTCTTTGGGGGGTTAATGTGGGATATTGTTGTTCAGCTGACACTTGGGACACCTTCTTACGAATTCCTTGGCCTCTGTGTAGATAGTCGGCCAGTAATACCCCTGCCTCAAAATCTTGTGTGCCAGTGACTTGGCCCCCATATGATCTCCACAAATCCCTTCGTGTACCTCCCGAAGTGTATAGTTTTCTTCTGACAGTGTTAAGCACTTGAGTAGTGGAGAACTGAAAGCCCTTCGATATAAATCTCCATCAATAAGTACAAAGTTTGAGCTTCGGTGCTTGAACTTCCTTGCTAGGATGCGATCCGAAGGAAACACCCCATCGGCTAGGTAGAAGATGTATGACGTAAGCCAACAATCCAGCCGATCAATACATAGTACCTCCTCTTTCGAAACACTTGGCTGCTCCAATACCTCCAGATATATCGATCCACTGAAGGAGCTTACTTCTGTCGTTGCCAGTCGAGCCAAGGCATCTGCCACTGTGTTGTCTGATCGATCCACTCCCTGACAGCTGACTTAACTGAAGTAGGCCAATTTACTCTTCGTTTCTGCTAAATACCTCAACATTCTTGCCCCCCGGGCCTCATACTCCCCCGATATCTGTTTGATGACCAACTGTGAATCACTATAGATGACTAGATTTTGTACTTCTAGGCTTCGAGCCAACTTCAGCCCAGCTAGAATGGCCTCGTACTCTGCTTCATTGTTAGTCACTTTGAACTGGAACTGAATCGCTTGTTGGACTTTAAACCCTCCGGGACTCGTCAGTATGACCCCGACACCACTGACGTCCGAGGTTGATGAGCCATCAACATATAGTGTCCATGAAGTCCTCACGTGTTGTGTTTTGGTCACCGACCCCACATCCGGTTCTGAAAATGAACATTCCACGACGAAGTCGGCCAGTGCCTGTCCTTTAATTGATGTCCGAGGTAGATACTCCAATGCAAACTGTGTTAATTCCATTGCCCATGCTGCCAGTCTTCTCGATACCTCTGGTCGGTATAGAATTTTCTTCAACGGCTGATCCGTGTATACCACCACCACCCGACCATGGAAATAATGCCGAAGTTTCCTACTTGCAATGATTAGAGCATAGGCGAATTTTTCCAGGTTCGGGTACCGAATTTTTGCATCTTAGAGCACATGGCTGATGTAGTATACTGGGAACTGTTTTCCCCCTTTGTCCCGAACTAATGCCGCCCATATTGCCATTGAACTCGCTGCCAAATACAGGTATAAAGGTTCCGAAGGGATCGGTTTCATCAGCAGTGGTGCCGATGATAAATAGTGTTTGATCCCTTTGAACGCGTCTTCGCACTCCGAAGTCCATTGGAAGCTTTTCTCATTCTTGGGCCCTTTCAAGGTGTCAAAAAATGGTAGCATCTCTCTGCCGATTTGGAGACAAACCTTTGTAGGGCCGCGATCCGACCTGTCAGTCTTTGTACATCTTTATAGGACTTTGGAGATTTCATATCCAGGACCGCCTGGATCTTTTCTAGGTTCTCTTCGATTCCCCTTTTGCTGACCAAATACCCCAGGAATTTTCCCGATCCCAATCCGAACGTGCACTTGGTCGGGTTCAACCTCAGCTTGCATCTTCTGACTGTCTCGAAGCATTTCTCTAGATCTTCAAGATGGTCACTGACTGACATGCTTTTAACGATCATGTCGTCTACGTAGACCTCCATACTTCTCCCTAGTTGCTTTGTGAACACGAAGTTCATCATTTGCTGATAAGTTTCCCCGGCGTTTAGTAGCCTGAAGGTCATTTTCCGATATGCATATATTGCCCGATGCGTGATGAAACTTGTCTTCGGGATATCTTCCTTGCTCATTGAAATCTGATGGAACCCTGAGAATGCGTCCATGAAGCTCAGCATACCGTATCCCGAAGTGGCGTCTATCAACTGATCTATATTGGGTAAGGGATAGTAATCCTTTGGACATGCCATGTTCAGATCCGTGTAGTCGATGCATAGTCTCCACTTCCCGTTCTGCTTCTGGACCCAGACTACATTGGCCAACCACTCTGGGTAATCGATTTCGAAGATAAATTCAGTTTCCAGAAGTTTGGCAATCTCCTCATCAATGATTTTCTATCTTTCTGGGGTGAAAATTTTTCGCTTCTGTATGACTGGTTTTTTGCTTGGGTCCACATGTAATCTGTGTAGGGCCACCGATTCGCTCACCCCTAGCATATCACTTGGCTCCCATGCGAAGATGTCGGCGTAGACTTGGAGCAATTCTATCAATCCTGTCCTGAACGGTTCTGCTAACCCCGACCTGATCTTGACCATTTTTATTGAATTCCCTGGCACCAGTTCTATATCCTCTGTTTCTTCGGCCGACAGAGCAAGCGGTTCTATGCTACTTTTAGTGAATGGCTCTATTTCGATGGCCATTGTCTGTTTTTGTTTACTGACCCCGACCCCTGAGGAAATCAAGTTGTTCCGGTAGCACCTCCGGGCAATATCTAAATCTCTTTTAACCCCCCGATCCCGTTCGGTGTTGGAAACTTGATTTTAAAGTGGGGTATGGAAGTCACTGCTTGCAAGGCTGCTAAGGTCGGTCTTCTGAGGATTGCGTTATAGGCCGAGTCCACCTGGACAACGAAAAATCTGACCATTATCTCGACCTGAGTGGGTGTTGTGCTGAACTTAACCGGTAGTTCGATGGTGCCTGACACATACACAGGATCTCCACTGAAACCGTACAAGGGTCCTTCGCCTCCCAAATCCATCTTCTTCCCTTGCAGATCCATCCTCTGGTAGGCGTTAGTGTACAGGATATCGACCGAGGATCCGTTGTCTATCATCATCCGCTTCATGTCCACTGTCCCGACCTGTGCAGTTATCACTAGAGCCCCATCGTGTGGTTCGATGAGGTCTGTGGGATAGTCCTCATCCGAAAAGGAGATAGACGTTCTCGGATATGCCCAATCCTTTCTAGTAGCTGACCCCGTAACCGATAACACTGCCTCGAGATGCCCACTTCTCTTCCTTCCCGTTACCCGTCTGACAAAACCTCCTGCGATAACATCAATCACGCCTCGGGCTGGGGGGTTCTGTGGAGGCTGGGTGTCCTGATCTTGATCTTTATTTTCTTCTCTAGGTGCCGCTGCATTACCCTGACCGGCCACATACTGTATCAATTGTCCGTTCTAAACATTCTTTTCTATCATGTCCATCAGGTAGGTGCACGCCTCTGTCGCGTGCCCGGTGCTCTGGTGATAATCACAATATTTGTCCCGACCCCTTCGTCCGGGCTTGGTTCGCCTCGAGCATGGTTCGTAAAATGGTTGGCTCTTCATCTCCTCCAAAATTTTGTTCCGATCTACGGTGAGGGGGGTGTAAAATTTGTTGACATTACGATTGGGTAATGGAGGTCTGTTGCTTCCTGATCCTCCCCCATTCTAGGTTTTATTGCCCTGATTTTCCGACCTCCACTAGTTGTTATCTGAGCACTAATAGTGTGATTTGTCCCGATCTTTTGACTTCTCATAGGACTGGGACTGGGAGTGTGGTTTAAAATTGCCCAATGCTTCTTCTATTGCAATAAACCCTTTGGCCCGGTGGAAGGCTTCGGTCAGATCCGCGGGGGGATTGATCACCAAATCTTTCACCAGCTTCTTCGACCTCCCAATATCCAGACCCGTTGTGAAGAATCCCAAGGCCTATGGGTAGTTTAACTCTGCTACCGACCCCACTTCTTCCCAAAATCTTTTTACATACTGGCCTAGAGTTTCGTCCAACTTCTGTCTGACCTGCGTGAGAGACGCCGTGATCTTTCCTCGTCTTTTATTCCTCCTAAACCGAGCGTGGAAATTTTCTCGAAGATCGTTCCACGACCCGATTGATCATGCCGCCAAAGTTCACATCCATTCTCGAGCGCTCTTTTTTAGTGTTGTGGCAAACATGTGGCATTTGGTTGCATCCTAATGTCCGTAGTAAGACATCAGACGGTCATACCCATCTGAATGGTCGTAAGGATCTCCTAGCCCGTCATATGTCTCCATCGGGGGCATCTTCTATTTTGTATCGGCTATCACCTGATTGATTTTGGGCGAGAAGGGGGATCCTAGGCAGGTCGAAGATGTTCCCACCGAGTTTTTTGCCACCAGCAATTTTTCCAGTTCTGCCACCCTTCGAGCGAGGGAATCGGACTCTTCCTTTCGAGGGGACGATCGGGGTCTGTCCCTTCTATAATCAGGGGACGCATCCCTCCTCCTTTGTCCCGATCTCCCTGGATGCTCCGATCGGCGCTCAGCTGAACGACTTCTTCTTCTGCTCTTTTCTCTTCCAGCCTCTCCCCGTCGAGGTGACCGGGATCGACTTCGATTTCGACGCCTTTTGGAGGATGCATCCTGTTCTCCATTCATTTTCGCCATTTGTTGTTCGAGCTCTTCCTGTTGGAGGCGTAGGGCCAGTATGTCGTCGTTGTTCTGTTGCATCTTCTTTTTTATGATGAACTCCCTCTGGTCTTGGCTACCTTCTGCTCTTTCGTGTCATACGAGGGCCCGTGAATGTTTTTCCTCGGCCTGACTCGTAGGATGGGGAGAGTGCTGGCTGTCGTTGAAGAGTTTATGCTGGCGGGAATGGGATGGTATCTCTTCAACCTCAGGAACTTTGGACCCCAGTCGGTCCTTCACCGACCCCCACCGTGTGATGCGTGTGTGATTCTTTGGGTTTTCCTTTTCGTAAGTGTAGACATCGCTTTTCCTTACTCGCCATAATCCTCTGCCGGAAAAGTTGGTTGTGATTGCAAAAAAGCACTAAACCCCTCCTTCTAGTGCCAATGTTAATGCCAAGTTTCGTCTGCGCGTCCAATCACATAATTCACGCTACTGAAACACCACATAATAACATCACACAGAAGCTTGATCGTCTACCATTGGGGATAGCTCTAGTGTGAGAATAAGTACAGGCCGTTCACAAGGTTTAACAATGGAGGCTTAAGTGTTTAGTGCTCAAACATGTATTACCTGTTAATTGTAACCTTGGCCTTGTATTTATAGTACTCTCACCACCTTAGAATCCTTCTCCGAGTCGGAATAAGACTCCTAAATATGGTAGCTGCCATATTTGGGTCCAACACAATCTCCTTAAAAGGTGCAAGTAGAATCCCTTTCCAATACTACCTTTGGAGTTGCCTTATCAACGTATGATTAGGGTTAGGACCCCTAACCATGTAATCCCTTTATCACTCCCAACTCTATATGTGGGTTGTCTGACTGCACAGGCCCAACCCATCAAGCATCGGTCTGGGCCTCGGTCCAAAGGACGCGAAGACCCGACCCCGACCTCCATGATCACAACCGGATCCCGGCCTATTGGGCTCGGGTATCCAAACCCTAACGTCCTCAACCTCCTAAAAGCCTTCGGCCATATCGGTCCAACCTCATCGATTCCAACCCAGGCCTACAGCCAACATGGTGGTCGGTAAAACACTCCCGAACAATTCTGTTGGAGTAACTTGTATATGCGGGCTACCCTATACTTGGTGAAATTCTTCTGTTATTCCATTCTTATTATTACATTGGAATAACTTTGTTTGTCTTAATCACCGCATACATGGTGAAATTCTTATGTTATTCCATTCTTTATCATTATGTTGGAATAACACCGTCTACATGCTGAGTAAGCGTATACATGGTGAAATTCTTCATTATTCCATTCTTTATTATCTTGTAGGAATATCATGCGTATGGCAATTATTACGCTTTGACTTGGTTCCGCTTCTTTATCGATTCATTGGAACATCACATGCATGCTTTACACATGACCGGTCGCGCTTCTTTATCATTCATTGGAACATCCTGCTATGCTTTACGCGCATGACCTAGTTCTATTATTTATTATTACATTGGAATAACTCATCTGCGGTGGCCTATCGCATGCCTGGTGATTTCTTTTGTTATTCCATTCTTTATTATACCTAGTTGGTTAAAGTTTTGACTTCTATACTCCATGAAGTTAGTGGAATATCCATGATATTTGCGCTTCATCCAGTATCTTTTCATCAAAATATTCTTCTGAGCATTCTTGAATTTTACTCCACAAAGAAGTATCATGTTGACAATTTGGACGTTATTGGTTCCTGGATAAATTAATTCTTGAACTTATTTTATTGAATTCTTATATCATTGTCATCATCCTCATGTCTATATTATGTTGAAAGTCATCTATGGCTTGTAGTGCATAGATGGACTTGGTATGGTTATGACCAGGGATTATTCGGTATAATCATGACCGTAATGTTACAAATGATGTGGTAAAAGTCCTCATTGGCCGTAGTGCATTGATGGGCCGCTTTTTGGTATGATTATGGCTATGGATTCTCTTCTTACAAGGGTGCAAAGATGAATTGTTTTAAGGCATAATCGGATCTGATTGATGAAAACACGATTATCTTTGGCCGTAGTGCATGAATAATTCGTGGTCGTGATACTAAAGAATATCCTTGGCACAGAATGGTGCATGGATGATTTGATGATGTGGATTATTTATTAAAATTTGAGTCTCACTTATAAAAGTAATGAAAAACCTTTTAAATCATAGAAGATAGTAGATTTTATTCTCTACTTGACTCTTCTAATGGATTGCTTGTTCAGCTGCAGTTAAACTTGATGTTTATTATATTTTATCAGTTTAACATCATTGAAGGCTAACGATAAATTATTCTGCATTATCTTAGTCATAATATTTCTTACTAGGTTAGTTGAGCTCACCCTTTTCCTTTCATTGTTCTCTTCAGGAAATGAGAACGTAGCAGGGACTAGTCGGGAAACAGGGTGATGGTCCTAGATGGTGCATTAGTAGTCCTCACTATTCTGTGAAATAGTGTGATAATAAATGTATTGAGGACCCCATCGAGTTTGTATATTGTCTATGTTGGGAGAATGCATATTATGATTTGATGTTTTAATGCATGTGTTCATGATTATTTGTAAGGTCCTTTAAAGAATATATGTACAAAGACTTAGTGATAGATCAAAATTGTTAGGTTGATCTAAGCTTTCAACGTGTATCATTCTGTTCTAGAATGTATAGATAGAAAGATTAAAACTGTTAGGTTGATCTTGAGATGTAATAGATTAGTCTTGAAGAAATCGTAGTGCATCAATCTGATCAACATTGCAGAAGTTAAGGCAGAAAACGTAGAGCCTAAAGATCGTGAGTGTGCTGCGCTTGAAAGGGGACTCTTCGAAATCGTAGAGTGGTCCCAACGTTCACCAAGCTAACTCCACGATCGTGAGTGTCTTTGAAGGAAATGTGAAGTTTATAAGTCAACGATCGTAGTGTGCTCTCGGGAACGTAGAGTCAACAACACGAGCAAGAGAAGATCGTAGTGCATGAAAGTTTAAGAGAAATCGTAGTGTTCTCGACTGATAGCATCGTAGTATGCAAGTCAAAGCCACTACGATCTTAACCGTAGAACATCACGATCCAATCGTAGAGCATCATCTGTCTCATATCAGAAAACGTCAGGCCTCATGAGTTGTTAATTCAATATACGAGGAATGGATCCCAGATGCTGAAGTGCTCATCAGTCCCAGAATATATGAAATATCCTTAGTATGCAACAAAGAAGCGTATTGAAGAAGCTAAGGATAGTACTATGGATAAGAGGGACAATACACCTTTTCAGGTGGTAGGTGAGAAAGCGACTGCGGTGTCGCGTGAGCCGAATGCGTAATTCGTAGATGTGCGAAATGTCTCCATCGCAAAGACGAAAGTTCGTAAGCATTTAATGCCACAACGGATGGATCCAACGGATAATTTTCAACATCACATATATACAGACAAGACAGATGAGAGAGAGAAAACAAGCAAGCAATAAAACATTCAACGTGAAGAATTCTCTAAGGCTCAACTCTATGATCTGAGATATTGAAAAGCTTGCTCAGCTACTCAGTTCTTAACGAACCAGTGCTTACACAGCAAATTGAGTAGCAACCTTCAGAACGCAACAACAACAACCATCAATCAACTGAAGAAGAGTACCAATTCTGCTGGACTTGAAGAGTTCGTAGTGAACTGTAAGAAAGCCAAGTCTGCTGGACTTGAAGAGTTCAAGAGTGAACTAGAGAAGTTCCTAGACTGCTGGTCTAGAAGGAATCTGTGTTATTCAGAAGATTGTAAAAGACATCCTTAGTGGATATCCTACTCGTTGAGTAGAAGAGTGGACTAGGAGCTTTGAGTGCTCTGAACCACTTAAAAACAACTGTGTCATCTATATCTGCTATAACTGCTATATCTGCTATAACTGCCTTACTCGCTCATACCTCCATTGCTTGGTTAAGAAGATTAAAACAAATACTACTTTCGCTAAGTTTTAATCACTATCTAAGAACAAGTTTAAAATAGAAAAGATTTTCAAATATCTATTCAACCCCCCTTCTAGATAACTTGTGCCTACTAAGAACTAACAATTGGTATCAGAGCGGGTTCTATTTTACAGCTTACACGCTTTAGTAGATCCAAATGGCACTCGTACCAAGCGAATCTCTAGGACCGGGAGGCAAAGAAGCCACCAATGCAACAAGGATAAATTTGCTAACTGGAAAGTTAGAATGCAAGCTTACATGGACTCAATAGATGAAGATCTATTTGAGACTGTTCTTAATGGTCCCTATATACCAACAAAGCTTGCACCAACCATTGACGAGCCAAACAAAGTACAAATCAAAGTGAAAGAAGAATGGACAGACACAGAGAAGAAAGTCGTCCAACTTGACAAAAAGGCTAAGAACATCCTGTTCTAATCCTTGGAGGACGATCTGTTTGACAATGTTGTAAACTGCAAAACAGCCAAGGAAGTCTGGGAAGCACTGCTGATCATGCACGAAGGAACTGAAGAAGTTAGAGAGAACAAACAGTCTCTTCTAACACAGCAGTACGAGATGTTTGCTCATGTGCAAGGTGAAAATGTAACTGCCACTTATGAAAGATTCAACATTCTGCTCAACTCTCTACGAGCATATGGAAAGATCAATCCTAACAAAGATCTGACCATAAAGTTCATGAGAGCCCTACCGAGCAAGTGGGATGCCAAGACCACTGCAATAAGAAAGTCAAAGAATCTTAACGAGATGACAGTTCAACAACTCGTATGGTAATCTCCCCGACATACAAGTTTGGAGTCACCCAATGTCTCAAAACCCTTTCGGAAGGAAGAAGGAAGGAAAAGGGTGTTGCTCTCAAAGCAACCGAAAGTGTATCAAAAGTCATCACCGAGATTGAATCGATTTATGATGACGATCTTGCCATGATGGTAAGAAAACTAAGAAGGTTCATGCGTCAAAGGCAAAGCTTAAGCAAGAAAAGAAGATCAAAGAACTACAATAGCGTGAACAAATAAATGAACTATGCTACAACCGCAAGAAGCTCGGCATTTCATTGCCAACTGCAACAAACCCCTAAGAGAAGAACTAAAGAAGAAACAGCATGGAAAGAAGGAATACAAAGGAAATAAGAGGCCTCATAAAAGAGATAAAGGCTTGGTAGCTGGAGGATCATGGAGTGATTCAAATAATGATTCAAATGCTGACTCTGGAGATGAAGAAGAACCACAGATGGCCAATCTGTGCTTAATGGCCAAACATGCAAAGGACAAACAAAGCCTCAACATTCACAATGTAAATCTCGATGAGGTATTTGATTT
Organism: Panax ginseng; assembly: GCA_020205605.1. Taxonomy (NCBI): domain Eukaryota; kingdom Viridiplantae; phylum Streptophyta; class Magnoliopsida; order Apiales; family Araliaceae; genus Panax; species Panax ginseng. The sequence continues at coordinate 90,957,166 of CM035143.1, forward strand.
CAACTCACCTGGTGTAGATATGAATGACTTAAGAGCTGCACTGCGTGGCATAACCAATGATCTACATTAATACATGAAGTGGTTCAGAGTGTTGTACAAGGATCATTCACTTCTTTAAGAGGAGAAGAAGAAAATTCAAGAAGAGCTTGAAACAACCCTTCTAAGTACTGATCTTCTCTCCAAGCTTGAAGCTGAGAATGAAACTTTAAAGTAGACAAACACACATCATGCATAAAGAGAGTCTAAGCTAACCTCTAAAATTGAGGATCTAGAGAAGACTATCTCTGCATGGAATAAATCCTCATCATCTATGGACTGCCTGCTCTCTAGTTAGAGAAGCACATTCGACAGAACAGGCTTAGGCTTTGGGGAATCCATTTCAGAGCTAAGTGTGGAAAAGATAATGGAAACTAGCTCTGGTAATGTCTCAGGCTTTAGTAGAGGCATTGCTTTTGTTAAATCCTCACAGTTGGAAGAACCAGCTCAAGCTTGTTCTACTGATTCTAGTTATACTCAGAGAAATAAAGGATCACACACTGGTCTGGGTTTCATAAAGGAGAAGAGTAACCCAACCTCTACCTACCAACCTCGAAGAATCGTAGAGTCAAGTAAAACTAACTCTATGAATCTATTGGGAAGGTACAGTAGAGGTAAGGCTCACTCATCACTATTTATGAAACCTAAGGACACGTGGAAGAAAAAGAACCAGTTCAACAGAAGGCTAACTAAGGAACCACACAAGTCCAAGTGGAGGATGAATCACACACACACAGGCATGCATCATAATAGATGTGTCATATGTGATAAGTATGGTCATAAAGCTACAAAGTGTTATTATAACTCCATGCATGTGAGACCCAAGACTAGACAAGTTTGGGTTCCCAAAGGCACTAACACAGAAGGACCCATGCAAACATGGGTACCAAAATGAAGGTTAAAATTTTTTGACAGGAAAAGAGCTCTACAACCTCAACATGGTATTTAGACAATGGATGCTCAAGGCATATGACAGGGAACAAAGCTCTGCTATCTAACTATGTAGAAAAGGAGGGTCCCTCAGTCATCTTTGGAGATAACGGCTCGGGCAAGACAAGAGGATATGGCTCTGTTGGCAATGGTGCAATATCTTTCAGCAAAGTAGCCTATATGGAAAGACTTCAACACAACCTTCTAAGCATCAGCCAACTCTGCGACAAGGGTCATCAAGTAACATTTCTCAACAATCAATGTCAAGTCAGAGATCTGAAGACATCTGCCATAAAGCTAATCGGAAGAAGAGAAGGAAATGTTTATACTATAGACCTTGGTCAACTAAGCTCTGATGAAACAATATGTTTTCTGGCAAAAGCATCTGAGGAAATGAGTTGGCTATGGCATAGAAGACTGTCCCACTTAAACTTCAAAAGCATGTCCAAACTGGCATCAAAGGATCTCGTAGCTGGTCTACCCAAGTTCAACTTTGTGAAGGAAAGGCCATGCAATGCCCGCCACTTGGAAAGCAAACCGAAGCTCATTCAAGAGCAAGACCGCTAACTCCATTGACAAACCCTGCAGTTGCTCCCACATGGATCTCTTTGGGCCAATCCCAACAACCAGGTCTTGGAGGAAAAAGATACTCTAGTCATAGTCGATTACGGCACACCAGATTCATACACATGGGTATTCTTCCTAACTTCAAAGGATGAGACAAGCTCAGAATTAATCAAGATGTTCAGACTGGTGATGAACGAAAAAGGAGAGAAAATTAAGGCCATAAGGAGTGATCATGGTAGAGAATTCGATTTCTCAGAAATGATTCGATTACCGCGATGCACAGACAATGGCATCAGTCATAACTTCTCAGCTCCATGAACTCCTCAACAAAATGGAGTTGCTGAAAGAAAGAATGTAACCACGATAGAGGTCGGAAGGACTCTACTAGCAAAGCAACCCATCTACCCGAATACTTCAGGCGTAAGTCATCAACACTACATGCTACACACGTAATGGATCATTAATTCACTCTACAATCAAGAAGACACCCTACGAGTATGTGGAAAGGAAGAAAGCCAAGTGTCGGCTATTTCTATGTCTTTGGTTGTGCATGCTATATTCTCAACAACGGAAAGTAGTATCGACAAAATTCCACCGAAGTCGGATGAAGGGATCTTTCTTGGATATGCCACAGACAGCAAAGCTTATAGAGTGTTCAACAAGAAGACACTGAGTGTCGAAGTCTCAATACATATCATCTTTCATGAAACTGACTTAGACAAAACAGTGCCTTAAGACACTACGACCGATAGTGCAGACACTACAAATGAAGTCGTCGAGCTAAACACTACGATCGTAGTACCAGATAGTGAAATCGTAGAGCGTGATAATGAGATCGTAGAGAGGTCCATTCAAGACAGTGAGCCTCCATTCCAAGAAGAAGAGATAGACCTTGAAGACTTAAGATAGGAAGGCATTAGAACAGATGTCCCAACCGGGAATAGATGGGCAAGAGATCACACTCAGGATCTAATCATTGGAGATCCAAGTGCAAGAGTCAAAACAAGAGCTGCTACTCAGAATGAATGCTTCTACTTAAGCTTCCTGTCACAAATAGAGCCAAAGAAGATAGAAGATGCTATGGAAGACTCCAATTGGATAGAAGCCATGCAGGAAGAACTCAACCAATTTGAATGAAACAAAGTGTGGAGATTGGTACTAAGACCAAAAAGTCATCCTATCATAGGAACCAAGTGGGTCTTCAGGAACAAAATGGATGAAGATGGGGTCATTACAAGAAACAAGGCAATATTAGTGGCAAATGGCTATTCTCAAGAAGAAGGCATTGATTAGGATGAGACATTTGCACCTGTTGCCAGACTAGAAGCTATCAGAATCTTTCTTACCTTTGCTGATCACATGAATATCAAAGTCTTTTAGATGGATGTCAATAGTGCATTCCTAAATGGAGAGCTTCAAGAAGAAGTCTACGTAGAATAACCTCCAGGTTTCATCAATCCATCTCTTTCCAATTATGTCTATAGATTAGATAAAGCTTTATATGGTCTTAAACAAGCACCTAGAGCATGGTATAAAACACTGACTAACTTCTTAATAGAAAATGGGTTCACTAGAGGTAGAGTAGATACCACATTGTTTCTTAGAAAGCATAAGGACAAAGTCTTATTAGTTCAAATATATTTTGATGATATCATTTTTGGTTCTACTGACGAAAAGTTATGTAAGAGATTCTCTAAGCTAATGCAGAGCAAGTTTGAAATGAGCATAATGGGTGAGCTGAATTTCTTCCTTGGACTGCAAGTGAAGCAGACTGATGAAGGAATATTCATCAACCAAGCCAAATACATCAAAGACTTATTAAAGAAGTATGGCATGGAATCAGCCTCTCCCATGAAAACACCAATTGCTCCTACAACCAAGCTTGACAAGGATGAGAATGGTAAACGTGTTGATATAACTCAATACAGAGGTATGATAGGTTCTCTTTTATACCTAATTGCCAGTAGACCAGATATAATGTTTGCAACATGCATATGTGCTAGATTTTAGGCTAACCCTAAAGAGTCACAATTGTCTGCTGTAAAGAGGATCTTCTGGTATCTTAAGGGTACACCCTACTTGGGGTTGTGGTATCCCAAGGAATCCTCTTTTGAACTAATAGGATACACAGATGCTGACTTTGTAGGATGCAAAATAGATAGAAAGAGTACCAGTGGCACTTGTCAATTACTAGGGAATAGACTTGTGTCTTGGTTCGGAAAAGTAAAACTCAAAGGTCCACTTCAACCGTAGAAAGTGAATACATTCTTTTTGGAAGTCAGCCGCTCGAGATCCTTTGGATGAGAAATCAACTAGCTGACTATGGGTTTGATTTCAAGTCTATACCTATACACTGTGATAATACAAGTGCCATAGCAATAACTCATAATCCTATTATGCATTCTATAACCAAGCATATAGAGATAAGGTATCACTTCATTAGGGATCATGTGCAAAATGGAACTATTTCTTTACAATATATCCCTACTGAAAATCAACTTGCTGATGTTTTTACTAAACCATTAGATGAATCCAGATTTAACAAGTTAATAAGTGAGCTAGGCATGCTAAATCTTCAACCTTGAATCTATGCTCTAGATTGTGCTAACCATGACAGATATAAAGCCTGCACTCAAAATCGTAGACATGATAAAGGAAAGATCACGATCGTAGAGCTAAACAGTCAACTACCTCAACGATCGCAGCAAAGACTCAACTTTCATAAGTGCAGACTCGACGATGACCAAAAGCCCTTTCAACAAGCAAAATGAATCCTGTGATGACAAGCTTTATAACAAAGCAATCTCTCCAAGAGGTGCCTCAGGGACAAACCTAACCCTTGAAACACACCAAGAGGTTGGCCCTTCCTAAGTTACCTTAAAAAGAATTCTTAGTAAAAAAAAAATAAAAATAACTCATCACTAGGATCCGGACAGACTCGACGATCGTAGGACAGACTTGACGATCGTAGGACAGACTTGACGATCGCAGGACGGACTCTACAAATGCTGATCAGACTCAACGATCTTTGGACGGACTCGACGATGCAGACTCTACGAATCTTCGATCGGACTCAACAACTGCCGGACAGACTCGACGATCGTAGGACAGACTCTACGAATGGAGAACTGACTCAACAATTAGAAGACTATCTCTACGATCGTATTCATCCTGAGGACATCTCAGCACTGAAGACTCAAAGGGCAAATCAGTACATTCCTAAACAGTCAAAATTATAGAGCCAAGCAAAATGCAACACCTGTCCCACTAAGTCAAAAAGAGAGAGGGAAGCTACAAGTACAAATTGGAACCGTGATTTTGAAATCTGAAGTTCAAAAGATTATCTCTCATTCTCTCTCTCTCTCAAAGCAAAACCCTAACTCAGACAAAAGCTTAGCAGTATCTCTCTTCTCAACTAAAGAATCAATGGCTGCTTCTAATGTGATTTCCAGACTCTGAGACTTTCTGATTGAATTCAAAACCGCTCCACCAAAGTTTCACAAGATCTTAGCCTTACTAAAGAAGGCAGGTCTCGAAGAGGCGCTCAGCACTGATACACTCATCTATCCTAAATTAGTGAAGGAGTTCTACAAAAATGGAGTGTACGAAAACAACACCATCACCACACGAGTTAGAGGAGTTGAAATAAAGCTAGGGGAAGAAGACGTCAATCTAGCCCTAGGTTTCAAGAATGTGGGGCATCCATTTTAAAATAGCATAAGATTTCAAGAGGGACTGAAGAAGATGCATCACAGGAAGAACCCCTCTGTGAAAGGCTACAAAAAGAAGGAGTTTCCTCAGAGGTATGAATTTTTGGCTAACATTATTGGGAAATGCATCTGCTGCAAGAGCTCAGGTCATGACTCATTAAATGAGGCTCAGCTTAAGCTCATGACAGCTATAGTATATGGAACTCAACTCAACTATGGGGCTGTATTGCTCGAATGGATCGGCAAGTGGATCGTAAGCTCGAAGAAATCAAAGATCACCCCAAAGATGTTGTATGGGAGGTTCATTAGCATCATTCTGCAATCTGCATTAGGTGAAAAAATTGGGGATAATGAAGGAGAAGCCATCAACCCAAACCGAAGAATGACACAGCAGTTGTCCAAAAACTAGGAAAGGAACCCTGCTGAGTTCGTTCGAATGATGACAGAGTCAAGTGGGAGATCTGAGGAACAAAAGAAAGCAGGCTTTCAAGGAGGAATGTCTGTTGTCAGTTGTAAGACCCCAAATTATTAATAAATGAAATTTATTTTCCTCTATTTATTATTTTGAAATAATAAGGGTTAATTTGATTAATGTGGATAGTTATGGGTAAAATACGCAACTATTTTGAATAAGCAATTGGTTATAAAATATTCATTATTGTCGGGGAATATTCGTTTGGTCGTGGAATATTAAATGCTTTGTCGGAATATTCGCATGCAATGGCCAGTATGATCTTTTGTGGGCCCCATAACTGGAAAGCGATTGGATGAAGAAAACGACAAATATAAGTTGTTTATAAATAATGGCGTAGTTATTACCGAATTATCTTTGTTGGAATACCCGGTGATTAAAACACACTAATCGCGCGTTGTTGAGCGAGAAGCACTGCGGTATTGCACCAATTATTGATTCTTATGTGAAGGCACTACTCAATAATTGTTACGATGATTCTATCGCTCAAAGATTTTTATTTTATTGATTCAATAATTGCTGCATTGATATTTTATATTACTGTTGTTTCAATAAATTGTCATTACACAATATTTTTCATTATCGGAGAAATAATTCATATTATCTGAATAATATTATTGGATAACATTATTGGCAATGTCTAGAAAATTCTGTCTAAGGAGAGGTTTGGTCACCTAATTGGGCGCCAGTAAGGAGAGATCCTTATTGGAAAGCCCCTCTTTCTGAACTACTTTGGTTGCAAGATCTTGTGATTCTGTAATATTATTTGTGAATAATTAATTATTGATTTATATGATGAGGAAAATATTGATTTTATGTGGATATAGATGGAGAAAATTTTTAAAGTGACAATTGTTGAAAATTGAAATTTTATCTTTTTCGATAAAATAATTCATTTAAATATATTATTATATTTTAATAATATAATAATGGTGATATTTTTACAATGAATGTGGAATATATGAGTATACGAGGAAAAAGAATATTTTGTTGCAATAAATATTAAAAAGCAGATTTTGTGTGTCGGTAGACCCCATTTCTTATCGAAATTTGATTATAAACATAAAATCGTCTGCTTTGTTGATTTCTTTTAATTTACATTTGGAATTTGGAAAAACTTTCTTTTGCAAAGTTGTAGAGAATTGAATTTCCTATAAAATTCGCAAGATTCAATTTTCCGATAAACGAGCTAATTATTATGAATTATTGAAGTTCAAGTCTCAAATAATTGATTTTTGAAGTTTAAAATATTTAAAATAGGAAAAACATTTTTTTTGTTTTGTGGGCGCTACTAGCATGTGCAAGATAAGTTGAAATCAGTTGTCAAAATGTGTGTAGAGAATTTGTAATATATATAATATTATTATATTAAATTTTCTACTTTGGTGTTCTAAGCATTTTCCTATAAATAGGTGCTTAGGTTAGAATTGAAAATCACACCGAAACTCTGAAGTTTTCTCTCTATATTATCGAGCGTATTCTTGTGAGTATTTTGAGTATACTTTGAGTATTGCTATACGGTGAAAGTTCAAGTCATAGCCTATATCCTGTTTCAACTAGAAGTCTTGTCTTTTCGAGGTAAGGGATGTTATTTTATTCGATGATGATATTATTTCTTCAATATCATTATCTTTGAAATATTGGTTGGAAATTTTATCAAATTTGGAACTTTTTCATGTCGGGGTTACTATTCATGAGTTATTATTCACGAGTTATTATTCATGAGTTATTATTCACGAGTTACTATTCACGAGTACTATTCACGAAGCGTGAAGATGTTTTTTGTGAAATTTCTATCTTTTGGTGTCGGAGTTACTATTCACGTATACGACACTATTCATGAATACGGCACTATTCACTGAAAAATGAAATTTCTTCTTTTTGTCCAAAATATCTACTATGGATACTAGCTTTGATTGTATCCATGTTTTGATCATTCTTGAATTTTACTCCACTCTGATTACTTATGAAGTATTTTTGAACTTGGATTGTTTAAAATACGAATCCTTAATATTTGTTCTTTTGTTTAACTGGATTCGTTTCCTTTAAAATATTTTTCATCATCCTCAGTCCTAAATGATGATATTACTGAATATCTTTGGCCATGTGCAAAGATGAATGATTTCTTGATGAATATCTTTGGCCCGTAGTGTGAAAGATGAGCAGTGTTGAGATGAACATGACCGATCGATTAATATCTTTGGCCGTAGTGCAAAAGATGAGCAGTGTTTAGATGAACATGACCAACTCGATGAATATCTTTGGCCTATAGTGCAAAGATGAATATTTGATTCCAGATATATATTGATTGATATTACAGGGATAAAATATTGACGATGAACTTTTAAATTCATATATAGAAGATAGTAGTTTGCATTCTCTACTTAATTCTTCTAATGAATTATTATTTCCGCTGCGAAGATTGATTTAAAACTGGTTGTCTATTGTATTCTATTAGATTTTTCCATGTTGGAGACTAATGATAATTTGTTATATATTATCTTAGTCATAATATTCTTTACTGGGCTAGTTGAGCTCACCCTTTTCCTTTTTGTTCCATTTTTCTTCTAAGGAGGCGAGAATGTAGCGAGTACGAGTCGGGGTATGGAATGATGGTTATAGAGAGAGTTGTTTAGTAGTCCTCACCATTTTTGTAAAATAATGTATAAATAATTGTGATGAGGATTTATTTGGGTATGTATATTGTCTAGAAGACAATAATTGTATTTAAACTCACAGTATATATGTTGTCGTATTTTGCACGACAAATGTATTAATAAAGTTGTAGTTATTTCTATACCATGTATTTGGCGACTCAGAATGGGTTGGATGGAATGAACCTATTTTGGGGGCGTCACATCAGAGAAGTTGAAGAAGAAGGAGAAGCAGACAAGGGAGAACCCTCTACCCTTGCTTTTGCCAGAAAAAGCAAGGGCAAAAGGAAGCTGAGAGCAAGACAAGTTGAAGAGCCTCAAGGATCAACAACTAACATTCCTGCAGAGTCCTCTGACATAGAGACTCTAAGGAGGCTAAAGAAGATGCAACAGCAAGAAGAAGCTGAAGAAGATCAAGCCACCATTTCACAAATCATAAAGAAGAACAAGACTGGTCATAAGTCCAAAAGACCAACAGTGTCTTCGATCGTAGAGACTCTGCTGTTCTCTGAAAATAGGCCAAGTGTGGCAGAAATGGAGGAAGCTGCTTCAAGGAAAGTGGCTGATCAACGAGGCAAAACAAAGACTCAAGAGAGTCCGTAAGTGGTGACTAAAACCAAAGAAAGCAAAGAGAAGGTCGGTCAAGAAGTATATTCTTGAAAATGAGAAAGTCTCAAGAAGTCGACAAGAGCATGGTACGCAAAAGTAGAACCGCCCCAAGCAAATCAAGAGGAAAATGCTCCAAGCCGAGGGGGAGAACTCAAAAATTCTCATGATTGAGTATACACCAAATGAGGGGAGAAGCTTCTTGATGAAGAAGAGGTTCTAGTGAAAAGGGACTTTCTAAACATAGAAGACGATGTACCAGCTGAGGGGGAGTTTCTAAACCTCCAAGAAGATGATCATATTGAGGGGGAGCCTCACAATATCCCAATAGCTGAAGAAGAAGTCCTTGTTCAAGATGAAGATGAACTAATGCCAAACATTCCAGAGGCCATTGAGATAATGGAATCCTCAAATGGAGATAGTGAATAGGAAGAAGATGATGATGACCTACAAATCATTTATGAGGGCAAGGATGGATATAGAAGCTATCTTTACAATCAGATATTCTCTTACCTACCCATGATGGCATACCATCGAGCTCAAATTCTGAAATCATGGGACCACATGTTCTGGAGCTTCAAGGAATATCCAGCAATCACAGTTCTGGCTCACGGATTTCCAGGGGAAGTCATCTTCGCCAAAAAGCTGATTACAGACCATTCCTCATCAAATGCCAAACCTGAGGTATTGACTATCCCTACAAGCTTTAGAGTTAATCACCTGCCATCATCTTCGTTTAGCCAATTCTATGAATTTCCTAAATGGCTGGAAGTGATTCTTAACCCATTAAATCAGTTTCCAGTTGCAGAATCCCAAAATTCTGTATCTGAATAACCAGAAGAAATCAACCTTACCCTGCTCCCTCAAATAACCAACTCTATGATTCCAGACTCAAGCCAAATCGTAAAGTCAAACATTGAAATCGTAGAGTCACCAATCCCAAATGTCCAAACCCAAGCTCCTCCAACTGATATACCATCCTCCTCATCGCACGACTATTTCAGTCTTGATCTTGCTTTGTACAACTTGCAAACTCAATCTCCACCAAGAACCCCTCAAATGGACAATCCTCAATCAACTGATACTTTCCCCAGCCTTCCCACCAAGGATGATCTGAAAGAAACTTCTGTGCAACTGATCAAGTCCATCGAAGCGAGCCTGGAATCTCACTCTGACCTTCTGAACATCCGACTAAATCAAATGATACAAGCTGCAAACAAATTCCCTAGTACAATGAATACTGAGCTCACTACGAAGCTAAGGGAAATTATCAAAGAAATTCAAGAAGTATATCGATGGAGATGAGATCCATTTCCGTGTTGTCGCCAAACAAAGAGAGGCTATGCTTGAGATACGTGAAAAACCAAGATCGTCAACATTAAATTATCTTTGGACAATATTCTCAACTCGAAAGCTTCATTTATGACTTCCAAAAATCTTATGCCAATCGGAGAAGCATAATGATACGATTCTTACAATCCTCCAAAACAAAGAAGCTAAAAGTCGAAAATGCAGATCAAGGAGAATAGGAGGACATTGCTCAAACTCAAAGCCAACTCAACGAGCTTGTCCAAGGAGTAAATAGTCATCTCACCGATATTCGAACCCTTGATGTTGATATAAAGGGGAGAATAAGAAAGGAAAGGAGATCAAGGAAGCCAAGGCAGAGGCAGAGGAGGTCATGCAATTCAAGAAAGGGGAAGCCCTCCTGCAAGACCATCACATCATCAGACTCAACGATCTAGTTAGCAGGCAATTGTATCAGCTATTCCTCTAAGTCATCAGGAGCCAAATCCTAGCTCGCAAGACGTGACTACTGTACGCATCCGAATGCCAACTGGAGATCCTGCATTCATGCGCAAACATGAAGAGAATCCAGTTCTAAGTCTAAGTGAGCTGGAAGAGTTAGCAAAAAACGAGGAAGCTCAAAGGAAGAGAAGGGCTGAGGAGTATGCAAATCCACCTCCACACAAGAGACAAAGAAAACAGAGATAAGTTAAGAGTTTAATTTTTTATTGATGTAATGCTATATTGTAGTATCTTCTGATCATCAATAAGTTCATACTTATTCTCTAGAAATTTCAGCTGCTTACTGAAATACTAAGTCATGTTTAAATTCCTGCAAATGCATCTAGTCACTAATAATCATGACAATAAATCTCCTTGGTTATGTCAACATCAAATAGGGGGAGATTATTGGGAGAATTCATATTATGATTTGATATTTTAATGCATGTGTTCATGATTATTTGTAAGGTCCTTTAAAGAATAGATGTACAAGGACTTAGTGATAGATCAAAATTGTTAGGTTGATCTAAGCTTTCAATATGTATCATTCTGTTCTAGAATGTATAGATAGAAAGATCAAAACTGTTAGGTTGATCTTGAGATGTAATAGATTAGTCTTGAAGAAATCGTAGTGCATCAATCTGATCAACATTGCAGAAGTCAAGGCAGAAAACGAAGAGCCTGAAGATCGTAGTGTGCCTGCCTTGAAAGGGGACTCTTCAGAAATCGTAGAGTGGTCCCAAATTCACCAAGCTAACTCCACGATCGTAGTGTCTGAAGGAAACGTGAAGTTTATAAGTCAACGATCGTAGTGTGCTCTCGGGAACGTAGAGTTAACAACACGAGCAAGAGAAGATCGTAGTGCATGAAAGTTTAAGAGAAATCACAGTGTTCTCGACTGATAGCATCGTAGTATGCAAGTCAAAGCCACTACGATCTTAACCGTAGAACATCACGATCCAATCGTAGAGCATCATCTATCTCATGTTAGAAAACGTCAAGCCTCATGAGTTGTTAATTCAATATACGAGAATGGATCCCGATCTTTGCAGTTGTGCTCATCACCCCGTAATATATGAATTATCCATAGTATGTAACAAAGAAGCGTATTGAAGAAGCTAAGGATAGTACTATGGATAAGAGGGACAATACACCTTTTCAGGTGGTAGGTGAGAAAGCAAAAAGAAAGTGTCGGTGAGCCGTAATGCGAAATTCAGAGAAGTGCAGAAATGTCTCCATCGCAGCACAGAAAGTTCAGAAGCATTTAATGCCACAACGGATGGATCCAACGAATAGTTTTTAACATCACATATACAGATCAGACAGATGAGAGAGAAAAACAAGCAAGCAATAAAACATTCAACGTGAAGAATTCTCTAAGTCTCAACTCTACGATCTGAGATATTGAAAAGCTTGCTCAGCTACTCAGTTCTTAACGAACCAGTGCTTACACAGAAAACTGAGTAGGAACCTTCAGAACGCAACAATAACAACCATCAATCAACTGAAGAAGAGTACCAAGTCTGCTGGACTTGAAGAGTTCGTAGTGAACTATAAGAAAGCCAAGTCTGCTGGACTTGAAGAGTTCAAGAGTGAACTAGAGAAGTTCATAGACTGCTAGTCTAGAAGGAATCTATGTGATTTAGAAGATTGTAAAAGACATCCTTAGTGGATATCCTACTCGTTGAGTAGAAGAGTGGACTAGGAGCTTTGAGTGCTCTGAACCACTTAAAAATAATTGTGTCATCTATATCTGCTATAACTGGTATATCTGCTATAACTGCTATATCTGCTATAACTGCTTTACTCGCTCATAACTCCATTGCTTGGTTAAGAAGATTAAAACAAATACTAATTCCGCTAAGTTTTAATCACTATCTAAGAACAAGTTTAAAATAGAAAAGATTTTCAAATATCTATTCAACCCCCCTTCTAGATAACCTGTGCCTACTAAGAACTAACAGTCTAGATGACAATATTTGTATTAAAACTCACAGAATATGTTTAGTCATATTTTACACGACTGTTGTATAATTAAGTTGTATTTGAATTTTGTACCATGTATTTGGCGACTCAAGATGGGTGATGTATACCTATTTTGGGGGCGTCAAAACTTTCTCCAATGCATTCTACCACTTTTTCCTTTCTAAAGAACATTCTACTTACTACATTCATCCTTTAGAAGAATAAGAATCTTCCACGATTTTTCAATAATCGGGAAGTAGTATGAATAATCTTAGATTCCAAATTATGTTGAGGGGTCACAAGACCGTGAACTCTTTTCCAGGTTTACAAAGGCTTTAACAAAATCCTTCAAACTGCAAACTAGAGTATTTATCAATCACAAAGACTGAAAACACCCTCCACACGTACACTACGAAGCCAGCCTATTGTACCACTACGTTGGGTCGCAACGTAGTGTGTTGTAACGACTATATGAGTTACATTTGAAACTATTGTCTCTGAAAACATGTCCCCTTATAAGGTTGTTCACCTCAGCTTTTCAACATCTGAATCCACACAAGAGAAATCTGGTTTGGCATAAATACTCAAGAATGCTTGAATTTCATAAATATTCAACAGCCATCTAGCCGAATCAAATAGCTTAGACTTTCAACAACTAGGACATCAATAGAAATAATTTAGTCAACTTAATTGACCTTCTTCATAATATAAAAGAAAACCAAAAATTCTTTTATGACGTCATGATACCGTACCAAATTAATAGTACGTTGAGGATTCCGCCATTATGTGATTTTGTCATATTATATCATACCATAGTGGGCTGACGATCTTTCGATCACAACCGATACTAGATTCAATTGCATTGATGACTCCATCGTTTACCATTTTCAACACCATATCAAATGATGCACATGGTTAGAAATACATTTTGAAAATTTTCAAATCATTTTTGTCTTAGCCGAAACAATTAGCATAGAAGAAAGAATTATGGTATTGTTTTTAAACATAATTGGTTCAATCACATGATCCAATGTTTTTCAAGAAAACAGAAGTTCAAACATCAGCACGAAGTCAATAAATTTTGAAAATCCAGCAGAGCTATAAGATTTAGAAAATCCATGTTTCTCCATCAACTTCAATCTTTACTCCATTGCTTCATTCTATCAATCTCTAACACCATCAATGCTTACTATACCAAAATTTCTTAATTCTTACCTCAGAAGTTTTCTATACCCAGTATAGTTCATCAAACTTACCACACTTTGGAAGTTTAGGAACTTGCCACAATAATATGAGTTTAAGAACTTATCCTAGTCAGATGAGGGGTTCAAAAACATGTATACTACTATGAGTCAAAAACATACCATATGTATGAGTTTTAAGAACTCGTGCCTAATCTTAATATTCTCTATCTTAATCTTAATAGTCTTTTTCTATCTAATATGATATGAGAAAAGAATCACCTTCTCACCATAAGCATATCGATAGCGTGACACCGACATTCCATTGATTATCATTGTGAAGAACCGAGCACGAGCACAAAGCCTCCACCCATACAAAGGTTTGTACAACTCAGCTCTCACATGAGTCCTCAACTGAAATCCCACTTAACTCTATCTCACTCTTTAACTTACTTTTTGCTCGATACGAATTCTGCGTATCTCATCATGTACAACTCTTCATGAGTTCTCTCTCTCAGGTTATAGCCTAAGGTACTCTTACCTAAATTTTATAACCTACAGCTTTGATACCAACCTGTGATGCCCCCAAATCTGGGTCCCTTCAAACCTCGGATATAGTCCGCCACGATACTACTATCGTCAAACTATTTATATATTTTATTCATAATTTAATGAATATAACTTTGTTTATTACAATTTAGAATATAAATTATTTCCATTTCCAGGATCTGTATAATGACCCCAAACTTTTATAAGTTTCAAATCTTGGTCATTTACCATTCATGTCGTACATCATATTCGATATTATAAAAATGCGGAATAACTTAAACTTTTTCAATCTCCTTTGAATAAAATCTTTTATTGATTTCTTAACATGAATCAATTACATATCCTTGAATCAAATTATGTTATGATTCATTCTATTCGAATTACTTTATAAATTTTTACATCTCGATTCGAATTCCTCTATGTATCACATTATCCAACTTAACATGTATTACACATCGTAAACTACTATCATGTACATCTCCTAGAACCTAAACATGGTTCAAGAATATATATTTAAATAAATGAATCAATGTCCATTAATACTATTGAACACTATCAATCACGTAGCACGTAATCTTTATCGTGAGTCCTTAACCTGCAAAAGTGGTTATTTGCAAGGGTGAGATCGACAGTCCAGCAATTCTAACAGTTTCCATGCAGCACATAGCATATAATAGCATATTCAGTTCATGCATTCATAATCAATTGATATTTACTACGCATATTACTTCACACATAACAGGCATAGAGATTTACTTCACAAGCATATCATGAAAGATCAACTTTCAACTTTCATACATATCTCATATACATTTCATATATTCGCATAACATAATATAGCTCAACTAAAAGTTATCAAATTCATATATCAAATAGAAACTAAAAGACTTGCCTGATTCATAGTTTATCAATTACGACTTAACTGCTTAAAGCTTATCTGCACTGCATATATTCCTACACAGTTATATAATCATGGATTCATACCATCAGTCATACATTTCATACGCTCTTAATATAAGAACAAATATTATTTCCTAACTTGGTTTCATTTTTACTTGAACTTAGGATAACCATGAGACTAGCTCATCCTACTATCATATTGATTTAAACAATCTTATTTCATATCTTGTATTCCTTAAGGACAACATATAACCATAACTTAAGACCAATCAGTTAATAAACTGCTCTTGGTCACTCTGCAGGACGGCGCGGTCGCATTGTATTTAAGCTTGGGAGTGGCACGGCTGCGCTACTCCCTGCCAAAACCAGACTTGAGCTTTTCATTACTCAGTTTAGTCCTAACCTACTATGCATTCTGATACATACTATAAACATACATCAAGTAGGTTCTGATATTTCTTCAAGTTCACATTTCAAATCATTTAGTTTTGAATTACATAGCTCTATGTTGAATGATTTACATCAACAAGGCTTAACAACTTCTTTAACAAGATTCGATGTTATAAGATTTTAAACCATATATTGGTACTGTGACACCCCCAAATCCAGGTACTTCATTCCTACAGGATTTGGTGTTCACTTGATAAAAACATTCATATCTAACTACTAATTCATAATAAAATTGAATAATAAAACCTTCCCATTAAAGGATTACGTTAATAGAAAAATCTCTCAGGTTGTCTAACCTTTAAATACAATCATTCAAATGCGGAATTTAAATAAGTTCATTACAATCATTAAAATAAAGTCTGATAATAAAATATCAACATGTTACAAGTCTTCAATACTTGTTCATCTTTCATTTTCCTTTATTGGTGCTAGGTACATCGACCTTTTCATCCTTAGTTGTAATAGTTATATAAGCAAGAGTGAACAAACAAAGCTCACTTGAAACAACAATGAATAAAAATCTTTACAACAACTGCCAAATAAGAGGCTCAATAGAAAGGAACAATATGTTCTATCAACATTCTAAAATATATAACTGAGGGTCTTAAGACCACGAACTGTCTATAGTTATAAGTTATCTTTCAACTTAAACTTTAATAGTCATAAGACTATAAGGACTTGATGAGTGAGCTTTATACATATGAATTGAGTGCGTTTGAGATTAATCTTTTGGATGTTTTTAAGTGTTTGTGTCTATTCATGCATATTTTACGTTGTTTTGTAGGAATTGGGACAAAAGTTACTTGGATCGACGTTTGGGGTGGCTAGATGCGCGTTTTCAGCTTGCCATTTACACAGCAGTCACTTCAAAGCCAATTTAAGTATTTCTTGAGACCTTATTTCGAACCACTTAAAGAATGAAAGTTGTAGATCTACGTCTCCTCTTTCCGGAACATCTTGAATCATCAAAATCGGAGTTCGCACGAAGAAGTTATGGCCGTTTTCCCAAAGGACGTCGAAGTAGAAAATTTCCGAAAAAAGCCCAGCTTTGGGCGCCCAACCAAAACTTATGCCCAGCCAAAGCGCTGAGGGAAAGCAAGTCGTTGTCGCAGATACCAAGTTAGCCAGAAGGTAGCTGCCGGGGAAGAGGTTGGGCAAGCTTGGACGCGATTTTGTGGCAAATTTTGACACCTTTTTGACTCCAAATTGGATTGGGTTTGTTCCTAAGCTAAAAATTGGACTTGTAACCTATAAATACATGATGTAAGACATAAAATAAAGGGAGAATACATAGATTAGATTAGAGATACACTCTATTAGATTAGAAATTAACCCTAGTTCTTATTAGTTTTTGAGATTAAAGCAACTTGGAGAACACTGAAGATCAAGAGCAAGTGCAAGAGGGGAGCATCAGATTTACTATCAACAGATTTTATTCTCTTCTCTTATCATACTTTTATCTTTTAATATCTATTCAGTTGTGGATCCTTAGTTTTAATTCATTATTATGAACTAACTCTTTTATTAAGATTTCAATTGAACCTTTTATGTTTATGAATTAATTATTTGATTTATTCCAATTATTTATGTCAAGGTGAATTGTTTATCTTGTCTTGTGCTTATTGCTTAATTATTAGATCAGTAATTACCTTGTTACTCTAGAAGGAATTGAAAGAGGAATTCTAGGGTTAGAACTGGGCATGATATCATGTGACTTAGTTATTTGCAAAGTCAATAATTAGGTTTGTGAATTGAATGGAAATATCTATTCACCGCATGTAACACATAAGGAATTAGGATTGGAAGGAGTTTAATTCAATTGTTTTCCATAGGAATATATCAAGATTAATCTGGATTAAATAGAAGTCATTTAATCACTTGAAAAAAGACTTTTGGCATTTGAGAATTCTTGTTAATAATTCAGTAGGCATAATAATTGGGATAATTGGATAATTGGTTTATAGTTCATAATTGAGGATATTGGAGTCTTAAACTTTTTTTATTTGAATTCATTTATAAAGAAATTAGGTTTAATTAGTTAATTTAGTTTTCTTAATTAGAAAAATCACGATTTGAGATTGTTTAAATAAAATTAGTTTAGTTAAGAATTAGTACTTGGTGATTTTTATTAAATAATTCCTCGTGGGAACGATACTCTACTTTCACTTTATTACTTGTTGACGGTGGATACTTGCGTATTCATTGATTGATTGAAATCGATCAACAGGACTCCTCGTATTTTTAGGGGGTGACCCTTACGTATACAATGTATTGTGCACAAACATTTCAACGCTAAGTGTAAATTATCCCCTAATATTAGGGTTGTTCATCTCAGTATTTAGAGTACAAGTCCGCACCAAAGTAAGTTTGGTTTGGATACATTTCAAGGTAATTTGGAATTCAACGAACATCAACTAAGGATTAGTTGAATAAAATTAATAACGTTATGCTATGGAATAATCATAACTGAATCGACATTATAAATTAAGATCATGCTTTAGGAATAATCTAATAGCATACATATTAAATAATATAACCTACCTTGCTTGAACAACGTTAAGCTAAGGTTAAGATCTTATTTAGAATTGAGCATTGAGCATGCATACTAAATAGTAATTTGAACGATAAATTTGCTTAACGAAACAAGTTAAAAACAAGAATAACTTGCTCAATATAATTGAAATAGGATAAGTAAACTTGCACAATGTAATAATAACACTAATTCAATGAAAGTTTAGAATTAGAAAAACTTGTATCATCCCAAACAAACTAGATACAAGAACTTGCTCAATAATAAACAACTAGCTCAACAAAAGTGTAGAGTTAGAAAACTTGTATAATGTAATCGAATTAGAAACAATAATTTGCTCAACGAAGGAATAGATTTAGAGAACTTGCCTAGCTTGTAGGCTAAATCGTAACAACTCGAATCACAATACCCTATATATATATATATATATATATATATATATATATATATATATATATATATATATATATATGTCATCATGACATAATTAGTCACTACCACATTATATATATAACTAAGTACATGCATCATGTAAGATTTGATTTTTAATCACATAATCGAATTACATTAGTAATAAAACTAGTTAATCGTTAATAACATGTTCATTCTTGGTATAGAAATCTTTGAAATCATAATTTAACAAATCTACTATTAACACATGACAACTTTTTTCGGACTTTGTGTAAATAAATCACACTTTCTCGACCATTTTTTTAAACTTCATGTTGCTTATTTCCACAATTTACAACGTAAGGTGGGTCCTTTGCGGCGTTGTATTATCTTCTTGAGACAGCTAGCTAAAGATTGGCATCTGGCGGCGTGCTTTGGCGTTGCTTGTAGCGATAATTACATTCTTTGGGCGCCACGGCACATTGAACACCAATAACTAGCCTCTGCTTTCAACATGAATGTTGCAAAAGCAGTCTTCTGATCCTCCCCTACTCTCGCAACATCGAATACCTTCTCTATTTTCATGATCCATGTTTGTGCCTCCATGGGATTCATGGAACCACATAATTCAGGTGGTCCAACCGCCTTGAAATCCTTAAACGTTGTACCTTGATTCTGAGGTTGATTCTACAACGCTCCTGTTAGTAACGTCACTAGTTGTTGAACGGGGTTAGCTTCAGCATTATCGTTATTGGTTCCTTTAGTGGTTCTCTGTCGGGGTGGTTGACGTCTTGGAGGCATTTTCTGTTAAAAATACACTCATTAGATTATTACTCAACTCTTTTAAGTAATTTCTACTTAACTTGCCCCCATAAAAGGAATAATCACATATCACATAACACTCTGGAATAAAATAAAATAATAACTTTTATTCATTCATAATCTTTTTGAAAAACATAATAACAATAGCATCCCTGCTACTTACATTACTTTCCTGAACTACTAAAGTTTCAGGACAACATCATCATCATATCCCATAGGTTAAATGTCACTAGGGATTAATAAATTATTTAACATTTTATTAATCGCATAACAACTACGATGTTCTACTAAGATACTGCTTAGCCTTACTACGTTCTTCCTCCATAATCCGGAACATTGTTCTGCGATCTAATATGTATGATGGCAGCATCTCGAACTGAATCGGATAACCCATGACCCGATCTTGAGCTCAATTAATCACAATGTTTAAAATGCTATTCATCTCTTCCAGCTCCATTCTCTTTGCTTGTGTTTCTTTCATTGCTATCCCGACTCGTTGAAAAGCTTCCTCATATGCGTCTTTGGCTCTTGCCCTCTTAGTAGATTCTTCCTTCAGCTTGTTCTTCAGTTCTGCGATCTCCTCGGTTAGTTGTTCATCCACTCCTTCCGTGTGAACCAGCTTCTCTTCGACATTATTCAAACGTTCATCTCGATCCTGGATGTCATCGTCCATCTGTGCCATCGAGGTCTGTTGCTCAGCTACTATCTCTTGCAACTCCTCGATGGTATCCTGAAGTTCCACATTGTGGTCGTAGACTTCATCGTACATACGAGCAGCGATCGAGGTCAGTGGAATCTCTTCCTCCTCGTCCTCGTCATTCTCATTCATCTGTGGCAGCTCAACGGGATTTTCCTCATCTGTTTCTACATCATCATCCTCACCTTCAACCACTTTGACCAACGGGGCTGACTCCCGTGGAAGTAATTGTTCCCAAACCACCTGAATGTCACGAGATTCCTCCTCTCTAGGCATTTGAGGTCCTTCCTCCCTAGCCTAACTGGATTCTCCGACATTAGTCATCCTGACAACAAAATTTTTAAGTTTTAATTATTAATCATTACTATTCGACACTCACGAGAACATAAGTTGTAATCACATAAGTACATAAGTGTTTTATTACTTCTTAAAACTCGATAAGAGTTTATCATCACTATCTTTTCCAAGGTTTCTTCCTAAGGCTTTTTCCCCCACCTAAGGTTCATAACCTAAATCTTTGATACCAACTTGTGACACCCCCAAATCCAGGTACATCATTCTCACAGGATTTGGTGTTCACTTGATAAAAACATTCATATCTAACTACCCAATCATAATAAAATTGAATAATAAAACCTTCCCATTAAAGGATTACATTACTAAAAAAATTCTCTCAGGTTGTCTAACCTTTAAATACAATCATTCAAATGCGAAATTTAAATAAGTTCATTACAATCATTAAAATAAAGTCTGATAATAAAATATCAACATGTTACAAGTCTTCAATACTTGTTCATCTTTCATTTTCCTTTACTGGTGCTAGGTACATCGACCTTTTCATCCTTAGTTGTAATAGTTATATAAGCAAGAGTGAGCAAACAAAGCTCACTTGAAACAACAATGAATAAAAATCTTTACAACAACTGCCAAATAAGAGGCTCAATAGAAAGGAACAATATGTTCTATCAACATTCTGAAATATATAAATAAGGGTCCTAAGACCACGAACTGTGTCTATAGTTATAATTTATCTTTCAACTTAAACTTTAATAGTCATAAGACTATAGGGACTCCTCGTACTTAGGGGGGGTCAGCCCTTCGTACAATGTATTGTGCACAAATATTTCAACGCTAAGTGTAAATTATCCCCTAATATTAGGGTTGTTCATCTCAGTATTTAGAGTACAAGTTCGAACCAAAGTAAGTTTGGTTTGGATACATTTCAAGGTAATTTGGAATTCAACGAACATCAACTAAGGATTAGTTGAATAAAATTAATAACGTTATGCTATGGAATAATCATAACTGAATCGACATTGTAAATTAAGATCATGCTTTAGGAATAATCTAATAGCATACATATTAAATAATATAACCTACCTTGCTTGAACAACGGTAAGCTAAGGTTAAGATATTATTTAGAATTGAGCATGCATACTAAATAGTAATTTGAACTATAAATTTGCTTAACGAAACAAGTTAAAAACAAGAATAACTTGTTCAATATAATTTAAATAGGATAAGTAAACTTGCACAATGTAATAATAACACTAATTCAATGAAAGTTTAGAATTAGAAACACTTGTATCATCCCAAACAAACTAGATACAAGAACTTTCTCAATAATAAACAACTAGCTCAACAAAAGTGTAGAGTTAGAAAACTTGTGTAATGTAATCGAATTAGAAACAATAATTTGCACAACGAAGTAATAAATTTAGGAACTTGCCTTGCTTGTAGGCTAAATCGTAACAACTCGAATCACAATACCATATATATATATATATATATATATATATATATATATATATATATATATATATATATATATATATGTTACCATAATTAGTCACTACCACATTATATACATAACTAAGTACATTCATCATGTAAGATTTGATTTTTTTTTAATCACATAATCGAATTACATTAGTAATAAAACTAGTTAATTGTTAATAACATGTTCATTCTTGGTATATAAATACTAAAATCATAATTTAACAGTCCTACTATTAACACATAACAACTTTTTTAGACTTTGTGTAAATAAATCACCTTTGTCTCGACCATTCTCTTAACTTCATATTTGAGCCATACGATACATTACCTTTGTTGGCAGGTCTTTATGACAACAGCATATTCTTCTTGTGAGCGACGCATGCTAACGATTAGCATTCTTGGCGTGGCATGGCAAGCGGTACAACAATTACCTTTGCTTAGGCAGCTGTGACTGTGTCGAACTACTGAGACCTCGGTGACCAAACCTCGAACAAAGATGAACAAAAAGCCAATTTGGTCTACAAGCTACTTTCTAACAACCTAATTAACATGTAATTCATACAGAGACTTCATATAAATATAATTCAAAGACTCTTAACATGATTCTTCCCATATAACAACATAAAGATCCAATTTCACTATTTTTTATAAAATCTCACTTTTTAACATTTGTAGTAAAAATCATCATTGTAGCTTTGTTTTTCAACCAAAACAATTAATTCAAACTACTTTTTTTAGTTTATTCATGTACTTTTGAAATCATAGTCAATATATATATATATATATATATATATATATATATATTAAATAACTAATTAAACCTTAATTTTACTTTAAACTAAGCCATATTCATATATATTCATATAAACTCACTATAATATGGTTTTCTTCACAAATTACATAAATACATTAATTAATTCATCTATAAACTTATGAACACAGTTTTATAACAAATAATTAATCATATAAAGCCATATACAACAAAAAATTTATCATTCACAAAGATTTTACAGAGAATTTTTAGAAGAGAAAAACCAAAACTTTAAAAATAAAAGAATTAAGATGATACCTTTGTTTGAGAAGATGACAACCTTCCCTTTGATCAACAAACTTTCTTTTCCCCAATTCTTCTCTCAAGACTCTCTAGAATTCTCTCAACTTCTCTCTCAATTTTTTTCTTCCTCTTCTCTTCGTTTTCTTCTTCTGAGTCTTTCTTCTCTATTCTAACATACGTACTAGAATATAACGTATAGATAATAATATATATTAATTATATAATATAAATATAGATATAACTGATATCGACTATCAAATTTTTTGAAAATCAAAAGCCATAAGTCTTGTTTGGCTAGCTAATTAAAAATAACCCAATAAATCTTACACCTTGTTTGGTAAACATAATTAAAATAATCGATTAATCCTTATACATTGTTTGGTAAAACACAATTAGATTAAAGACTTAATATGCATTAAGCCTTGTTTGGCAAAACCGAAATAAACTCTTTTAATTTATTTTAATAACTCCTTTATAGTAAGGTTATTTGTCACACTTTTATTTAATTAAATTTTCAAAAACCAATTTAATTTATTCTAATAACAATTTATTAAATTACTTTACACATAAATTAATACCACATAATTATAATTTTCTTTTATAATTATAACTTTATTTAATCAACTAACACATCATTTTAATTACAAATTCACATTAAAATATAATAATTCATTTAATCATTATAAATTCTCTAATTTAATTATTAAATTAAATTAGTATATTATCTCATAACAATTAATTTTCTTAACTCCTTAATTATTTACTTAACAAATAATTAACCAATTAAGTCAAATCAAATTAAATATTTATTCAACACTAACCACATCCAAAAGAAATGTGTAAACCTTATAACTCCATCAAATGTAGTTATCTATGGTAGCAAATCGCCTAGACAAATGAGATGTCTGGCGATTATGCAGGCCAAGACGTTGTTGAGTCAAGGGTGTGTGGATTATTTAGCTTACACAGTCGATACTCACAAAAAGGGTGTGAAACTGGAAGAGATACTAGTGGTTAGGGAATTCGAAGATGTGTTTCCAGAGGATTTGCCATGACTTCTGCCTGACAGAGAGATTGAGTTCGTGATCGATTTAGCACCAGGAACAACACTGATATCGAAGGCCCCATATAGAATGGCTCTGGTGGAGATGAATGAACTGATGGTACAACTGCAAGAGTTGTTAGACAATAAGTATATTCAACCAAGCGTATCACCGTGGGAAGCGCCGGTATTATTCATGAAGAAGAAGGATGGGTCAATGCGTCTTTGCATTGATTATAGGAAATTCAACAAAGTCACTATTAAGAGAAAATATTTGTTGCCAAGAATAGATGACTTGTTTGATCAATTGAAGGGTGTTAAATACTTCTTGAAAATAGATTTGAGAAGTGGGTATCACCAATTGAAGGTAAAGAAGGAGGATATACCTAGAACGACATTCAGAACTCCGTATGGACATTACGAGTTTCTGGTGATGCCTTTTGGTTTGACCAATGCCCCTGCTGCATTCATGGATTTGATGAACAGGGTGTTTAAACCATTCTTAGACAAGTTTGTTGTGGTATTTATCGACAACATTCTGGTGTATTCCAAAACTGAAGAAGAACACGTGGAATATTTACGTTTGACATTGGAGACACTAAGAAAGGAAAAGTTGTACGCGAAATTCTCTAAGTGTGAATTTTGGCTAGATCTTGTACAATTTCTCAAGCATGTGATTGACAAAGATGGGATTTCAGTGGATCCATCAAAAGTGGAAGCTGTAATCAATTGGTAACAACTAAGAACACCGTCAAAAAGTGAGGAGTTTCTTGGGACTGGCCGGTTATTACAGACGATTTATTTAAGATTTTTCCAAGATAGCCATTCCGTTAACAAATTTGACAAGGAAGGCTGTAAAATTTGTTTGGACGGAGAAGTGTGAAGAAAGTTTTCAAGATTTGAATAAGAAGTTAAGTATGGCACCTGTGTTGTCATTACCAGATAATACAGGAAATTTTGTAGTGTATAGTGATGCCTCACATAAAGAGTTGGGTTGTGTTCTTATGCAGAACGGCAAAGTTATTGCGTATGCATCAAGATAACTGAAGGATTATGAGAAAGGGTATCCGACTCATGATTTAGAGTTGGCTGCGGTAGTATTTGCTCTGAAGATATGAAAACACTTTCTTTATGGAGAGAAATATGAAATCTACACAGACCATAAAAGTCTGAAGTATATTTTCACTCAGAAGGACCTGAACATGCGTAAAAGAAGATGGATGGAATTGATAAAAGATTACGATTGTGAGATCTTTTATCATCTGGACAAAGCAAATGTGGTTACAGATGCTTTAAGCAGGAAAGGTCGAGAAAAGTTGATGCTGATAACCACTCAGAAGGAGCTTATTTTAGCAATGACAAAGCTAGAGTTGGAAATAAAATTTCCAAAGGAATCCAATGAACGACTATTCCAGATAGAAGCGGGTCCAACTTTAGTGGACAAGGAGAAGAACGCTCAACTACATGATGAAGAATGCAGAAAAATAAAGGAAGGTGTGAACGAAGGTAAAGAGGTGAAATACAAGATCGATACCGAAGGGTTACTAAGGTTCGAGGGAAGAATTTGGGTTCGAATAGTATCAGAAATTAAAGACAAAATCTTTACCGAAGCACATAACACAAGATATTCGATTCGTCCAGGAAGTACGAAGTTGTATCAGGATTTACGACGACATTTTCACTAGTTGAACATGAAAAGAGATGTTGCATAATGTGTCGCGAAATGCTTGACATGTCAAAGAGTCAAGGAGGACGAGCATCAAAGACCAAGTGGATTTCTTCAACCGTTGGAAATACTAGAATGGAAGTGGGAACACATCATAATAGATTTTGTGGTGGGTCTTCTAACTACTCAAAGAGGATGCGATGCGATTTGGGTGATTGTGGACACACTGACAAAATCAGCACACTTTTTGCCAATAAAAATTTTGTTCAATCTTGATCAGTTGGCAAGGTTGTGCATTAAAGAGATCATTTCGAGACATGGAGTGCCAGTGTCAATTGTGTTAGATAGAGATCCGCGATTCACGTCAAACTTCTGGAAGAAATTACAAGAATGTATGGGAACACAATTACAAATCAGTACAGCTTATCATCAACAAACAGATGGCAAAAACGAACGAACAATGTAGACATTGGAAGATATGTTGAGGGCATGCATCATGGATTTCAAAGGGAGCTAGGAGGAACAATTACCGTTGGTGGAATTTACCTACAACAACAGTTACCACGCGAGCATCGGCATACCGCCTTACGAAGCATTATACGGCAGGAAGTACAGAACTACACTGTGCTGGGATGAAGTCGGTGAACGCCAACTGTTAGGACTAGAACTGGTACAACAAATTGCTAAGGTTGTCAAACTCATCAAAACAAGATTAGTAGCTGCTCAAGACAGACAAAAGAAGTATGCTGATCAACATAGACAAGATCGTGCATTCGACGTAGGAAATTACGTATTCCTAAAAGTTTCTCTTTGGAAGGGAAAAATTTGGTTCGGTAAAAAGGGAAAACTAAGCCCGAGGTTTATTGGACCCTTCGAAGTGCTGCGAAGAGTTGGAGAGGTGGCTTACGAGGTAGCTCTACCTCCAGAATTGCAAAACGTTCATAATGTTTTTCACGTTTCGGTGTTACGACCGTATAAACCCGATTATAAGCAAGTGATCGAGTACGAACCATTGCAGTTTGATAAAGACTTGTCCTTTGCAGAGGTTCCTATCCAGATAGTAGACAGGAAAGAACATGTGCTCAAGAATAAAGTAATACCTTCTATGAAGGTGATATGGAGGAACCACAATGCTGAAAAAGCTACGTGGGAACTCGAAGATAAAATGATGAAAGATTAGCTTGAGTTATTTGTTTAGTCTATGTCTTCGATTCTGGGGACAGAATATTTGTAAGTAGGGAAAAATGATTCTGGGGACAGAATCCTTATAAGGAAGAAAGGATGTAACAATCCAGAATTTTAAATTATAATTTTAAATATTTATTGTATAATATAAATATTTAATGGATGTGGTTAGTGTTGAATAAATATTTAATTTGATTTGACTTAATTGGTTAATTATTTGTTAAGTAAATAATTAAGGAGTTAAGAAAATTAATTGTTATGAGATAATATGTGACACCCCCAAAATAGGTCTACATCCCCCATTCTGAGTTGTCAATACACGGTACAGAAACAACTACAACTTTATTATTACAATAGTAAAACTGTGAGTTTAAATACAGATATTGCCATCTAGACAATATCCACATACAAATAAATCCTCATCATAATTATTGATACATTATTTTACAACAATGGTGAGGACTACTAAACAACTCTCCCTAGAACTTTCATTCCATACCCCAACTCGTACTTGTTATATTCTCGCCTCCTGAGAAGAAAAATGGAACAAAAAGGAAAAGGGTGAGCTCGACTAGCCCAGTAAAGAATATTATGACTAAGATAATATACAACAAAATTATCGTTAGTCTTCAACAGGGAAAAATATAATAGAATACAATAGACAACAAGTTTTAAATCAATATTCGCAGCGGAAATAATAATTCATTAGAAGAGTTAAGTAGAGAATGCAAACTACTATCTTCTATGTATGAATTTTAAAGTTCATCGTCTATTTTTATCCCTGTAGCATCAATCAATATATATCTGGGATCAAATATTCATCCTTGCACTACTGAGCCAAGGACATTCACCGATTGGTCATGTTCATCTTTGCACTACGGGCCAAAGATATTCATCAGAAATCATTCATCTTTGCACTACGAGCCAAAGATATTCATCAGAAATCATTCATCTTTGCACTACTGGCCAAAGATATTCATCATAAATCATTCATCTTTGCACTACAGGCCAAAGATATTCAATAATATCATCATTTAAGACTGAGGATGATGAAAAATATTTTTTTTAAAGAAACGAATCCAGTGAAACAAAATGACAAGGATTAAGGATTAAGGATTCGTACTTTGTTTTATCCACGTCCAAAAATACCTCAAAAATAATTATAGTGGTGTAAAATTCAAGAATGATCAAAACATGGATACAATCAAAGCTAGTATCCAGAATAGATATTTTGGACGAAAAGAAAAATTTTATTTTTCGATGAATAGTCTTAAATATTCGTGAATAGTACCATATATATCGTGAATAGTGCTTGAGTATCGTGAATAGTAACCCCAACACCAAAAGTTCCAAATTTGATAAAACTTCAGATCAATATTTCAAAGATAATGATATTGAAGAAATAATATCATTACGAAAAAAAATAATATCCCTACCTCGAAAGATCAAGATTTAACCGGAATAATTTGGATATAGACTATATCTTGAACCTTCACCGTATAGCAATACTCAAAGTATACTCAAAATACTCACAAGAATACGCCTCGATAATATAGAGAGAAAAAACTTGATTTACGTGTGATTTTCAATTCTAACCTAAGCACTATTTATAGGAAATTGCTTAGAACACCAAAGCGTAAAATTTAATATAATATTAATATATATAAAAATATTATACGTATTTCTTGAAATCTTAATCTCAAAGAATTCACACATGCCAACCTTCTAGAAAAAAATAAAAAAACGTTTTTCTAATTTAAAATAATTTAAACTTCCAAAATCAATTATTTGAGACTTGAACTTCAATAATTCATAATAAATAGCCCTTTTATCAGAAAATTCAATCTCACGAGTTTTTATAGGAAATTCAATTCTCTACAACTTTGCGGAGAAAGTTTTCCAAATTTCCAATGAAATTGACCAAAATTCACAAACGGGTGATTTTAGAGGCTATACTCAAATTTCAAATAATAAATGGGCTCCAATTTACATGTTTAACATGTTTTAAACATTTATTGCAACAAAAATACTCTTCCTCCTCATATACTCATATATCCCACATTCGTTGTAAAAATATCACCATTATTATATTATTAAAATATAATAATATATATTTAAATGAATTATTTTATCGAAAAAGATAAAATTTCAATTTTCAACAATTGTCACATTAAAATTTTCTCCATCTATATCCACATAAAATCAATATTTTCCTCATCATATGAATCAATAATTAATTATTCATAAATAATATTCTGAGAATCACAATATTGACAACCAGTAGCTCCTGTGAAAGCGGGGGCTTTCCAATAAGAATTCTCCTTCTTCATGGCGTAATTAGGTGACCAAACCTCTCCTTAGATGTAACTTTCCGGACATTGCCAATAATGTTATCTAATAATATTATTCAGATAATATGAATTATTGTTTTACAATGAAAAATCTTTGTGTAATGACAATTATTAAAACAACAACAATATAAAATATCAACGCAAATTATTGAATCAATAAAATAAAACATCGAATAATAAATTACTGTAACCATTATTGAGTAGTGCCTTCTTACGTAAGAGTCAATAATTGGTGCAATACTGGTGTCTACTGCTCAACAACGCGTATTCATCGTGTTTTAACCACCGGGTATTCCAACGATTAAACGGTAATAACTACGCCAGTTATTTTTAAACAACTTATATTTGTCATTTTCTTCCTCCAATCGCTTTTTAGTTATGGGGCCCACACATGGTTGCGCTGCCGCATTTAATATTCCCAAGACAGCGATCTGAATATTCCACGACCAAACGAATATTCCCAAACAACAATGAATATTTTATAACCACTTGCTTATTTTGAAATATTTGCGTATTTTACCCGTAACTATCCACATTAATCACATCAACCCTTACTATTTCAAAATAATAATTAGAGGAAATTAAATTTCATTTATTAATTATTTGGGATCTTACAACCTCCCCTCCTTATGAAATTTCGTCCTCGAAATTGACGTACGTACCTGGTGTTTCGAAAAGATGAGGATACCTCGCTTTCATTTCCGTTTCCAACTCCCAGGTCATTTCCTCTATAGCATGGTTTCTCCACAAGACTTTAACTTGTGGTATGACCTTCGTGCGTAGGACATGCTCCTTCCTATCCAAGATCTTGACAGGTACTTCCTCATACGTTAAGTCTTCGGCTATCTCGTCTGGTTCTAACTCAATAACGTGATTCGGGTCTTTCACATATTTACGAAGTACAGATATGTGAAACACATTATGAACACGAGACATACTTGGAGGTAACGCGAGTCTATAGGCTACATTTCCTACTTGGTCAAGAATTTGAAATGGACCAATAAATCGTGGATTGAGCTTTCCTCTCTTCCCGAATCTTGTAACTCCCTTCCATGGGGCAACATGCAACAATACATGATCCCCTATACTAAATTCCACATCCTTTCGATGAAGATCCGCATAACTCTTTTGTCGATCTTGTGCCGCTTTGTATACGTTGTCCGAATCATTTGGATCTTTTTCGGTGAGTCATACGTCTTAACTCGGGTCCCAACAATGTTTCTTCACCCACCTCATCCCAACATATTGGAGAGCGACACTTTCGTCCATATAATGCTTCAATGGGGCCACACCTATACTTGCACTGATAACTTGTTGTTGTAGGAGAATTCCACCAATGGTAAATACTTATCCCAACTTCCTTGAAGTCTAGGACACGAGTCTTAATAAATCTTCAAGAGTTTGAATAGTCCTCTCTCGATTGTCCGTCTGCTTTGAGGATGGTATGCTTAATCGAATCTTAAATCCGTACCCATAGCTTTTTGCAAGCTAACCCAAAATCTTGAAGTGAATCTTGGGTCACGATCCGAAACTATGGATACTGGCATGCCATGCAATCTCACAATCTCATTTACGTACATTTGAGCAAGACGTTCAAGGGAATAAGTCTCCGTGACAGCAAGAAATGAGCAGACTTGGTTAATCTATCAACAATAACCCAAATAGCATTTATGCCTTGAGAAACCGTAGGAAGTCCCGTAACGAAATCCATGGTAATGTGTTCCCACTTCCATTTCAAAATCTCAAGTGGTTGCAATGGTCCCTTAGGCACTTGATGCTCTGCCTTTACACGTTGACAAGTTAAACATGTTGAGATAAACTTTGTAATCTCTCTCTTCATATTGTTCCACCAAAATGTATGTCGAAGATCACGATACATTTTAGTACTTCCCGGATGGATTGCAAATGGTGTATTGTGTGCCTCCATCATAATCTTGTACTTCAAATCAGAATCGTTAGGAACACAAAGTCTGGAGTGGACTCGAAGTATTCCTTCTTCATCAATTCTCGCCCTAATAGCTCCTTCTTGTACTTTCTTCTTCATATGCATCATTCCGGCCTGTGGCTTGAGCAACCTTAACTTTTTCTATTAAAGTTGGCTCTATCGTATATTTGACATCATCGCACTTCGTTCTCGCATATGATCTTCTACTCAACGCGTCGCCTACCACGTTCGCTTTTCCAGATGGTATTGAATAGTGTGGTCGTAGTCTTTCAATAGCTCGAGCCAACGTCATTTGCCGCATGTTAAGTTCTTTTTTGAGTGAAGAAATATTTAAGGCTTTTATGGTGCGAATATATCTCTACTTTCTCTCCATATAGATAGTGCCTCCAGGATCTTTAATAGCAAAACGATTGCCGCCAACTCTAGATCATGAGTAGGATAATTCCTCTCATATTCTTTAAGTTGTCGCGAGGCATAGGCTATGACTTTCCCACGTTGCATGAGAACACATCCTAACCCTTTGCTTGAAGCATCGTTGTAGATAACAAATCCATCCGAACGGATGGTATTGTTAGAACAGTCTTAAAATAAGTCTCCTTTTAAGCTCTTGGAAACTCTTCTCGCACTCTTCGCTCCAAACTAATTTTGTATCCTTCCGAGTTAGATGAGTTAACTGAGATAGCGATTCGAGAAAACCCTTCCACGAATCTCCGATAATAACCAATTAAGCCCAAAAGCTACGTACTTGATCCACCGACTTGGTTACTCCCAACTTTGTATTGCTTCAATCTTCACCGGGTCAATGATACTCCATGTTTTGACACCACATGCCCAAGAAATGCTACTTCCTCAAGCCGTAACTCGCATTTCTTTAACTTGGCATAAAGCTTGTTTTCACGAAGCCTTTGGAGTACCAAACTTCAAATGGTGCTCATGATCTTCACGGCTTTTGGAATATATGAGGATGTCATCAATAAAGACAACAACGAATCGATCCAAATACTCCTTGAATACTCGGTTCATCATATCCATGAAAGCCGCAGGAGCATTAGTCAATCCGAAAGACATAACTAAGAATTCATAATGCCCGCATCGAAGTTCTAAAGGCGCCTTTGGAATATCCTCGCCTCTAATCTTCACCGATGATATCCGAATCGAAGATCGATTTTTGAAAAGAATTGTGCTCCTTGCAACCGGTCAAACAAGTCATCAATACGAGGTAGAGGATACCTATTCTTGATAGTGACATGGTTCAATTCCCGATAGTCAATACAAAGTCGCATACTCCGTCTTTCTTCTTTACAAATAAAACAGAGCACCCCAAGGAGATGTACTAGGACGAATGAAACCAATGTCCAACAACTCCCCGTAGTTGGACCTTTAACTCCACGAAGTTCAATAGGAGCCATTCGATATGGGGTTTTAGAAATGGGCTTTGTACCAGTTCAAGGTCAATAAAGAATTCAACTTCACGCTAAGGGGTAGACCGGAAGTTCTTCAGAAATACGTCGGAAAGTTAATAACAACAGAATATTATTCAATTTTGACGTGTCTTTATTCAAATCCATAACATGGGCTAAGAAAGCTTGACATCCGCTTTTTTAATAAACGAATAGCTTTATGATTAGATATGATGTTGATTGATTTTAATGGTTTAGTTGCTTGAATTCAACAACAAAGTTTGTTTAGGAATATGAAAGCTAACAACCTTACGAAAACAATCAATTTTGGCATGATGAGTAGTTAACCAATCAATCCCTAAAATCACATCAAAAGCAAGTATCTTTAAAGAGATAAGGTCAATGGTAAGATAAGGGTGCCAACATGGATTAGACAAGATTTATAAACAGTGGATGTGATGAAAGTTTCTCCTAACGGAGTTTCCACAGATAGGTCAAAGTCTAATTTCTCCGGAGTCAAGTTTAAACGTTGAGCACAAGCAAGAGAGATAAATGAATGGGTAGCACCGGTATCTAGTAAAGTATAAACTTCACAAGAATTTATAAATAGCTTACCCGTGATCACCTCGTTTGGGTTCCTCGCATTTTGACCAGTCACAACAAACGCTCTTCCAGAACCGCTGACTTTGACTTTTTCTCGGGATACTTTTGAGTCACCGTCCCCCATTGAACTAGGTTTATTCTGCGTGCAATTTCGAGCGATATATCCTTCCTTTCCACAATTATAGCATACCGGGCTACGCTGTGGGCGCTTGACCGATATGTCCCTCTTTTCGCATTTATAGCATATACGACCGGTGGTCGTTTCTCCTCCTTGGAACCAGATTCTTTCTTGGCATCGTTGTCTTCACATGGTCGTTGTTGAATCTCCTCTTTTAAAATCTCCTCGACGACTCACTTCTTCTATTTTCATGGCCATGATTACCACCAGAGTGGTTACCATTTTGTCCGCTTTTTTCTTTCTCCACCGATTATTGTTGTTTTGTTGATCGCTATCTCCTAGATGATCCTGATTATGGTACCTCGGTTGACCGTATTTCTCGTTATCTCGCTTCTAACAATTGAGCCCCTCATTAACAACATCTCGAATAGAGAGAAAATTTATGAGAGATGATATCTTGACGTATCTTAGGGTTTAAACCTCTCGAAACATCCGCCATCATTCGCTCCTCATTCTCCACCAAATGAGGTGCAAACTGGATAACTCGCAAATTTAAGCCTCGTCTCCGAGACACCGCCATGTTGTTCTCGCTCCATCTAATAAACTCCACTTCCTTCATATACGATTGAACACTTTCGTGAAAGTATTTGTCATTAAATAGTTTCAAACGTCTCCCAAGACATGCTTTGAAAGCGTGGATGGATGGTACGCTTCACGAGACTCCACCGATGAGTCTGCTTCGCCACGGAACATAAAGGTGGCGAATGGAACCTTCTGTTCTTCTGTGCATCCCAAGACATCGAATATCTTGGTAATTTGCTTGACCCATGTTTCTTGCCATGATCGGATCCGCTTTCCCTTAAATTCGTGGTCCCAACTCTTTGAATCGCTGGCTTGTGACAACCCGTGAATTGCTATCATTTCCTCCTATGTTTTGAACACGAGTCTCCTCGTCTGATTTTGCATGAATCGCAAAAAGCTTCTAAATATCCCTCGTTCATCATCGCTTTCGGGTGTTGTTCACAGGAGGAACATTGCCAGCCTGTTGCACGTTCTCCTCGTTGGTGAGTACAGGCGTCTCCACGGTCTCATTTCCATTGTTAATATTCTCAGTCGACATTCTCAAATACTGTCATAAAACAAGGGTTAATTAAGGAAATCAATATATCACATAATATCCCTATATACTGACCAACTATCAAATAAACTTAGGTAGGACACACTAGCGAAAGATTTACTCGTCTCTCCCCTCCTAGTTCTATTCCCCGATCTCCGCCAGAGATCATATCCCTAAGCTCTGATACCAACTGTGACACCCCCAAAATAGGTCTACATCCCCCATTCTGAGTTGTCAATACACTGATGTAAACAACTACAACTTTATTATTACAATAGTAAAACCGTGAGTTTAAATACGAGATATTGCCATCTGCACAATATTCACATACAAATAAATCCTCATCATAATTATTGATACATTATTTTACAACAATGGTGAGGACTACTAAACAACTCTCCCTAGAACTTTCATTCCATACCCCAGACTTAAATACTTGTTATATTCTCGCCTCCCGAGAAGAAAAATGGAACAAAAGGAAAAGGGTGAGCTCGACTAGCCCAAGAAAAGAATATTATGACTAAGATAATATACAACAAAATTATCGTTAGTCTTCAACAGGAAAAATATAATAGAATACAATAGACAACAAGTTTTAAATCAATATTCGCAATGAAATAATAATTCATTAGAAGAGTTAAGTAGAGAATGCAAACTACTATCTTCTATGTATGAATTTTAAAGTTCATCGCCTATTTTTATCCTCAGAAGCATCAATCAATATATATCCGATCAAATATTCATCCTTGCACTACGTGCCAAGGACATTCACCACGATTGGTCATGTTCATCTAAACACCTGTTCATCTTTGCACTACGGGCCAAAGATATTCATCAGAAATCATTCATCTTTGCACTACGAGCCAAAGATATTCATCAGAAATCATTCATCTTTGCACTACTGGCCAAAGATATTCATCATAAATCATTCATCTTTGCACTACAGGCCAAAGATATTCAATAATATCATCATTTAAGACTGAGGATGATGAAAATATTTTTTTAAAGAAACGAATCCAGTGAAACAAAATGACAAGGATTAAGGATTAAGGATTCGTACTTTGTTTTATCCACGTCCAAAAATACCTCAAAAATAATTATAGTGGTGTAAAATTCAAGAATGATCAAAACATGGATACAATCAAAGCTAGTATCCAGAATAGATATTTTGGACGAAAAGAAAAATTTTATTTTTCGATGAATAGTGCCGTATTCGTGAATAGTACCATATACGTGAATAGTGCCGTATACGTGAATAGTAACCCCGACACCAAAAGTTCCAAATTTGATAAAAACTTCAGATCAATATTTCAGCATAATGATATTGAAGAAATAATATCATTACAAAAAAAAAATATCCCTTACCTCGAAAGATCAGTACTTCTAACTGGAATACTGGATATAGACTATATCTTGAACTTTCACCGTATAGCAATACTCAAAGTATACTCAAAATACTCACAAGAATACGCTCGATAATATAGAGAGAGAAAACTTCAGTTTCTGGTGTGATTTTCAATTCTAACCTAAGCACCTATTTATAGGAAATTGCTTAGAACACCAAAGCAGAAAATTTAATATAATATTAATATATATAAAAATATTATACGTATTCCTTGAAATCTTAATCTCAGAAATTCACACATGCCAACCTTCTAGAAAAAAAAAAAAAAAAAATGTTTTTCTAATTTAAAATAATTTAAACTTCCAAAAATCAATTATTTTGAGCTTCTAACTTCAATAATTCATAATAAATAGCCCTTTTATCGTAAAAATTTGAATCACGCGAGTTTTTATAGGAAATTCAATTCTCTACAACTTTGCAGAAGAAAGTTTTTCCAAATTTCCAACAGAAATTGACCGAAATTCACAAACGGGTGATTTTAGAGGCTATACTCAAATTTCAGTCAATAAATGGGGTCCACCGACATGTTTAACATGTTTTAAACATTTATTGCAACAAAAATACTCTTCCTCCTCATATACTCATATATCCCACATTCGTTGTAAAAATATCACCATTATTATATTATTAAAATATAATAATATATATTTAAATGAATTATTTTATCGTAAAAAGATAAAATTTCAATTTTCAACAATTGTCACATTAAAATTTTCTCCATCTATATCCACATAAAATCAATATTTTCCTCATCATATGAATCAATAATTAATTATTCATAAATAATATTACGTAATCACAATATTGACAACCAGTGCGCTTCCTGGAAAGAGGGGCTTTCCAATAAGAATTTCTCCTTACTGGCGCGCAATTAGGTGACCAAACCTCTCCTTAGATAGAACTTTCTAGACATTGCCAATAATGTTATCTAATAATATTATTCAGATAATATGAATTATTGTTTCGACAATGAAAAATACTGTGTAATGACAATTATTAAAACAACAACAATATAAAATATCAACGCAGCAATTATTGAATCAATAAAATAAAACACCTAATAAAGAATTATCGTAACCATTATTGAGTAGTGCCTTCTTACGTAAGAGTCAATAATTGGTGCAATACCGTGTATACTGCTCAACAACGCCATTATCGTGTTTTAACCAATCGGTATTCCAACAATGGTAAAATTCAGAATAACTACGCCTGCTATTTTTTTTAAACAACTTATATTTGTCATTTTCTTCCTCCAATCGCTTTTTACTATGGGGCCCACATGGTTGCGCCGTCAGCATTTAATATTCCCCGACAAGATTTAATATTCCACGACCAAACGAATATTCCCAAACAACAATGAATATTTTATAACCACTTGCTTATTTTGAAATATTTATGATTTTACCCGTAATTATCCACATTAATCACATCAACCCTTACTATTTCAAAATAATAATTAGAGGAAATTAAATTTCATTTATTAATTATTTGGGATCTTACATAATATACTAATTTATTTTAATAATTAAATTAGAGAGTTTATAATAATTAAATGAATTATTATATTTTAATGTGAATTTGTAATTAAAATGATGTGTTAGTTGATTAAATAAAGTTATAATTATAAAAGAAAATTATAATTATGTGGTATTGATTTATGTGTAAAGTAATTTAATAAATTGTTATTAGAATTAATTAAATTGGTTATTGAAAATTTAATTAAATAAAAGTATGACAAATAACCTTACTATAAAGGAGTTATTAAAATAAATTAAAGGAGTTTAATTCGATTTTGCCAAGAAAGGCTTAATGCATATTAAGTCTTTAATCTAATTGTGTTTTACCAAACAATGTATAAGGATTATTCGATTATTTTAATTATGTTTACCAAACAAGGTGTAAGATTTAATGGGTTGTTGTTAATTAGCTAGCCAAACAAGCCTTATGGCTTTTGATTTTCAAACAATTTGATAACTGATATCAGTTATACCTATATTTATATTATATAATTAATATATATTATTATCTACACGTTATATTCTAGTACGTATGTTAGAATAAAAAAGAAAGACTCAAAACAAGAAAAAGAAGAGAAGAAGAAAAAAAATTAGAGAGAAGTTGAGAGAATTCTAGAGAGTTTTGAGAGATGAATTGGGGAAAAGAAAGTTTGTTGATCAAAGGGAAAGTTGTCATCTTCTCAAACAAAGGTATCATCTTAATTCTTTTATTTTTAAAGTTTTGGTTTTTCTCTTCTAAAAATTCTTTGTAAAATCTTTGTGAAGGATAAATTGTTTGTTGTATATGGCTTTATATGATAATTTTTTTGTTATAAAAATGTGTTCATAAGTTTATAGATGAATTAATTCCTGTATGTATGTAATTTATGAAGAAAACCATATTACAGTGAGTTTATATGAATATATATGAATATGGCTTAGTTTAATGTAAAATTAAGGTTTAATTAGTTGTTTAATATATATATATATATATATATATATATATATTGACTATGATTTCGAAAGTAGATGAATAAACTAAAACAAAGTAGTTTGAATTAATTGTTTTGGTTGAAAAACAAAGCTACAATGATGATTTTTACTAAAAATGTCAAAAAGTGAAGTTTTATCAAAAATAGTAAAAATTGGATGTTTTAAATTGGATGTTTATGTTGTTTTATGGGTAGAATCATGTTAAGAGTCTTCGAATTATGTTTATATGAAGTCTCTGTATGAATTACATGTTAATTAGGTTGTTAGAAAGTAGCTTGTAGGCTAAATTGGCTTTTGTTCATGCTGTTGCGAAGGTTGGTCACCGAGGTCTCAGAGATCGGCAATCAAAAGATCGCCTAAAGAAGTAATTGTCACGTCAAGCGCCTAATCATTAGCATGCGTCTCAAGAGTAGCCTAATTGTCACAAGAAGCCTTGACGTCACAAGAAATTGCCACTTACCAAAGTGTAAACCGTATACCAGAAAGAAAGTTAGCGTAATGGTAAGACAATGTGATTTATTTACACAAAGTTTGAAAAAGTTGTTATGTGTTAATAGTAGGACTGTTAAATTATGATTTCAGTATTTCTATACCAAGAATGAACATGTTATTAACGATTAACTAGTTTTATTACTAATATAATTCGATTATGTGATTAAAAAAAATTAAATCTTACATGATGAATGTACTTAGTTATGTATATAATGTGGTAGTGACTAATTATGTCATGATGACATATATATATATAGGGTATTGTGATTCGAGTTGTTATGATTTAGCCTACAAGCAAGGCAAGTTCTCTAAATCTATTGCTTCGTTGAGCAAATTATTATTTCTAATTCGATTACATTACACAAGTTTTCTAACTCTGGACTTTTGTTGAGCTAGTTGTTTATTATTGAGCAAGTTCTTGTATCTACTTTGTTTGGGATGATACAAGTTTTTCTAATTCTAAACTTTCATTGAATTAGTGTTATTATTACATTGTGCAAGTTTATTTATCATATTTCAATTATATTGAGCAAGTTATTCTTGTTTTTAACTTGTTTCGTTAAGCAAATTTATCGTTCAAATTACTATTTAGTATGCATGCTCAATGCTCAATTCTAAATAAGATCTTAACCTTAGCTTAACATTGTTTAAGCAAGGTAGGTTATATTATTCAATATGTATGCTATTAGATTACTCCTAAAGCATGACCTTAATTTACATTGTCGATTCAGTTATGATTATTCCATAGCATAACGTTATTAATTTTATTCAACTAATCCTTAGTTGATGTTCGTTGAATTCCAAATTACCTTGAAATGTATCCAAACCAAACTTACTTTGGTGTGAACTTGTACTCTAAATATACTGAGATGAACAACCCTAATATTAGGGGATAATTTACGCTTAGCGTTGAAATGTTTGTGCACAATATGTACGAAGGGCTGATCCCCTTAAGTACGATGAGTCTCTATAGTCTTATGACTGTTAAAGTTTAAGTTGAAAAATTACTTATAATTATGGACATAGTTCGTGGTCTTAGGACCCTCAGTTATATATTTCAGAATGTTAATAGAACATATTGTTCATTTCTATTGAGCCTCTTATTTGGCAGTTGTAAAGATTTTTATTCATTGTTATTTCAAGTGAACTTTGTTTGCTCACCCTTTCTTATATAACTATTACAGCTAAGGATGAGAAGGTCGATGTAGCTAGCACTAGTAAAGGAAAGGGAAAGATGAACAAGTATTGAAGACTTGTAACATGTTGATATTTTATTATTAGACTTTATTTTAATGATTATAATGAACTTATTTAAATTCCGCATTTGAATGATTGTATTTAAAGGTTAGACAACCTGGGAGATTTTTTTATTAATGTAATCCTTTAATGGGAAGGTTTTATTATTCAATTTTATTATGATTGTGTAGTTAGATATGAATGTTTTTATCAAGTGAACACCAAATCATGTGGGAATGAAGTACCTTGATTTGGGGGTGTCACAGGTACTAACAAGCCTTTAATACGCATGTTCACATGAATCTATCTCATTTATATAGATATATCATAGTTCATTTACTTTTAAAATATGTTTAAATAACGTATGTCATGCTTAACTAATTGAGTGCACATATCATTCATGCTTAAAGGCATAAACAACTCTATTATGTTTGCTTATAAGGTCATAATGCAAGTAATATAATGCTCATCAAAATTAGTTTCTAAACTTTTAAATTTCTCTTTAAAACACATACTAAACTGAACTTGACAACCTTTTATGTGAAATATATCTTGAAATTACATTCCTTACCCATCCGCGCACATAACTAGGCCACATTCACATGTTTACAAAGTCGGAACTTAAAAAACACAAAGTTTGTCAAGTTTCATTTTCAAACTTCAAGTTTTCTTTAAGAAATAATTGTTAAAGCATTCCATTATAAGTAAAGTAATCTTAGTTATACGACATGTCTATTATCATGCATATTTATGTTTTATCACTTAGAACAACATTTTTTATCATCGGGAGCACTACACTTGTATATGTGCATTCCCGACGCCCTTTGATTGCCTCCTATTATGCATCAGTCCTAAAGATGACTACTTAGAACAACAAAAGTTGTAGTTCTATTCGTCCTCGTTTCGGATCATCTTGAATAGCCTCAATCGGAGTCCGTATGAAAATGTTATGACCATTTTACCAAAATAGGTCAAATTAGTCACACTTTGGGCTCGGTCGTGCCCATTTTCTCCCCCATGCCAGCGAGCCCGAGCCATTAGGCAGTGCCAAGCCACGCGCCCGCAATTATGGGCGGCACGCTCGCGTTCGGCCTCGCCTAGTTTACAGTTTCTGCCATAACTTCCTCATTTTCAGTTCGAATCAGTTTGTTTTTGATTCGTTAAACTCTTAGCTACTCATCTACTGAATAATTATAACACTTCAAAAACATTAACTAACCTAAATATTAATCCAAAACTCATGTTCATACTAAATTTTTATGTTTTGACAAATTTAGCGAATTCATTCACTACGAATTCGTTTCTAAACGAAATTGATCCGTTTAACTCTCGTTGTTTTCGTTTCTAACTGTATTAAAAACATCTAGCAACAATTCAAGGATTACAACAACCCTTAGCCATCAAATTTGTGACTCAAAAGGAAGTATTTCTTGATATTTCTCTAAGAATTGAAGACTTTGAATTCAAGAACATAAAAATCATATTCTTACCTTCTTTCTGGCTTAGTTTACTTAATTCTCTCTCTTTGCACTATCTAGATTCCTCCTCAATCACCAGCAACCCAACTCTCAAGCTTAGAATTTGACAGACAATTTTTGCAGTAACAGGAAATGAGAATGAAGCTGTCCTTTAATAGAGAAATGGTGGACTGGACATTGGGTTTATACTGAGGTTGTAATCTATGGTATATAAGAAGGAAACAATGGTTAACTGTGACACCCCCAAAATAGGTATACAGCACCCATTCAGAGTCGCCAAATACATGGTACAGAAACAACTACAACTTTATTAATACAACTGTCTTGCAAAATACGATAACACTTAAACTGTGAGTTTAAATACAAATATTGTCGTCTAGAAAATATCCACACTCAAATAAGTCCTCATTACAATTATTGATACACTATTTTATAAAATAGTGAGGACTACTAAAACAACTTCTAGAACCATCATTCCACACACCGACTAGTACTCGCTACATTCTCACCTCCTGAGAAGAAAAATGGAACAAAAAGGAAAAGGGTGAGCTCAACTAGCCCAGTAAAGAACATTATGACTAAGATAACATAGAACAAATTATCGTTAGTCCTCAACAGGGAAAAATCAAATAGAATACAATAGACAACTAGTTTTAAATCAATATTCGCAGTGGAAATAATAATTCATTAGAAGAGTTAAGTAGAGAATGAAATCTACTATCTTCTATATATGAATTTAAAAGTTCATCGTCGATATTTTATCCTCAGAACATCAATCAATATATATCTCGAATCAAATATTCATCTTTGCACTACAGGCCAAAGATATTCACCAGTTTTGGTTATGTTCATCTAAACACTGTTCATCTTTGCACTACGGCCAAAGATATTCATCGAAATCATTCATCTTTGCACTACAGGCCAAAGATATTCAGTAATATCATCATTTAGGAGTGAGGATGATGAAAAATATTTTAAAGAAAACGAATCCAGTGAAGCAAAAGAACAAATATTAGGGATTCGTATTACAGTTTTATCCAAGTTCAATAATACTCCATAATAACTAATTTTTAAGTAGAATTCAAAAATAAAGATCAAAACATGGATACAATCAAAGATAGTAACCATAATAGACATCTTGGACAAAAAGAAGAAAATTTTATTTTTCGGTGAATAGTGTCGTATTCGTGAATAGTGTCATATACGTGAATAGTGTTGTATATGTGAATAGTAACCTCGACACAAAAATTTCCAAATTTGATAAAAAGTTCAAACCAATATTTCGGCATAATGATATTGAAAAAAATAATATCATTTTAGAAGAAAATAACATCCCTTACCTCAAAAAGACAGTACTTCTGACTAGAATACTGAACATAGTGTTGAAGGGAACTCGCACCGTATAACAACACTCAAGGTATCAAAATACTCACAAGAATACGCTCAATAAATAGAGAGAGAAAGAAAGAGAAAACTTTAGTTTCTGGTGTGATTTTCAATTCTAACCTAAGCACCCTATTTATAGGAAAATGCTTAGAACACCAAAGCAAAAAATTTAATAAAATAATAATATATTTATATAAATTTCCTATGCACACCAAGAATCTGAATTCAGCAACTTAACACATGTTTAATGAGGCCCAAAAATGTAAAAAACGTTTTTCTTAAAAAAAATAATTAAAACTTCCAAAAATCATTTATTTCAGAACTTCAGAACTTCAATAATTCATAATAAATTTCCCTTTTGTCAGAAAAATTTGAACCTTATGTCTTTTTCATAGGAAATTCCATTATCTACAACTTTGCAGAAGAACGTCTTCCCAAATTCCAAACAGAAATTGACCAAAATTCACAAACGGGCTATTCTACAAGCTATAATCAAATTTCAGTCAAGAAATGGGTCCACAGACATGTTTAACATGTTTTAAACAATTTTTGTAACAAAAATACCCTTCCTCCTCATTTATTCATATATCACATATTCATTATAAAATATCACCATTATTATATTAATAAAATATAATAATATATTTAAATGAATTATTTTATAAGAAAAGATAAAATATCAATTTTTCAACAATTGTCACTTTAAAAATTTTCTCCATATATATCCACATAAAATGAATATTTTTCTTATCATATAAATCAATAATTAATTATTCACAAATAATATTACAGAATCACAATACTGGCAACCAGGTCGTTCCCAAGAAAGAGGGGGCTTTCCAATAAGAATTTCTCCTTACTGGCGCGCAATTAGGTGACCAAACCTCTCCTTAGACAGAACTTTCTAGACATTGACAATAATGTTATCTAGTAATATTATTAAAATAATATGAATCATTGATCTGATAATGGGAAATATTATGTAATGACAATAATTAAAACAACAATAATATAAAATTTCAACGTAGCAATTATTGAATCAATAAAATAAAATATTGAACAGTAATTACTGTAACAATTATTGAGTAGTGCCTTCTTATGTAAGAATCAATAATTGGTGCAATACCTTGTGCTTCTTCGCAACAACAACGCCAGACATCGTGTTTTAACCACCGGGTATTCCAAAAGTGTTAACGGTAATAACTACGCCGTTATTTATAAATACTCATACTTGTCATTTTCTTCATCCAATCGCTTTCCATTATGGGGCCCGCAAAAGGCTGCGCCGTGATACAAATATTCCCCGACAGGAAGAATATTCCACGACCAAACGAATATTCCCCGACAACAATGAATATTTTATAACCACTTGCTTATTTGAAATATTTGCGCATTTTACCCATAACTAACCACATTAACCAATTCAACTCTTACTATTTCAAAATAATAAATAGAGAAATTCAATTTCATTTATAATAAGTTGGGGTCTTATAACCTCCCCTCCTTATGAATTTTCGTCCTCGAAATTGACGTACGTACCTGGTGTTTCGAAAAGGTGAGGATACCTCGCTTTCATTTCCGTTTCCAACTCCCAGGTCATTTCCCCTATAACAT
Source organism: Panax ginseng (assembly GCA_020205605.1). NCBI lineage: Eukaryota > Viridiplantae > Streptophyta > Magnoliopsida > Apiales > Araliaceae > Panax > Panax ginseng. The sequence continues at coordinate 91,001,773 of CM035143.1, forward strand.
GGTTCCTCCATAAAACTTTGACTTGTGGTATGACCTTTGTGCGTAGGACATTCTCTTTCCTATCCAAGATCTTGACAGGTACCTCTTCGTACGTTAAGTCTTCAGCTATCTCGGTTGGTTCTAACTTAATAACGTGGTTTGGGTCTTTCACATATTTACGTAGCACAGATATATTAAAAACATTATGAACACGAGACATACTTGGAGGTAATACGAGTCTATAGGCCACATTTCCTACTCGGTCAAGAATCTGAAATAGACCAATAAATCGTGGATTGAGCTTTCCTCTCTTCCCGAATCTTATAACTCCCTTCCATGGAGCAATACATAACAATACATGATCCCCAATGTCAAATTCCACGTCCTTTCGATGAAGATCCGCATAACTCTTTTGTCGATCCTGTGTCGTTTGTATACGTTGTCGAATCGTTTGGATCTTCTCTGTAGTCATTTGTACCAACTCTGGTCCCAATAACATTGCTTCTCCCACCTCATCCCAACATACTGGAGAGCGACACTTTCGTCCATATAATGCTTCAAATGGAGCCACACCTATACTTGCCTGATAACTGTTGTTGTAGGAGAATTCCACCAATTGTAGGTACTTATCCCAACTCCCTTTGAAATCTAGGACACAAAGTCTTAATAGATCTTCAAGAGTTTAAATAGTCCTCTCTGATTGCCCGTCCGTTTGAGGATGGTATGCCAAACTGAATCGTAAATCCGTGTCCATAGCTTTTTGCAAGCTAATCCAAAATCGTGAAGTGAATCTTGAGTCACGATCCGAAACTATGGATAATGGCATGCCATGCAATCTCACAATCTCATTTACGTACATACTAGCAAGACGTTCAAGGGAATAAGTCTCCCGTATCGGCAAGAAATGAGCAAACTTGGTTAATCTATCAACAATAACCCAAATAGTATTTATGCCTTGAGAAACCGTGGAAAGACCCGTAACGAAATCCATGGTAATATGTTCCCACTTCCATTTTGGAATCTCAAGTGGTTACAATGGACCCTTTGGCACTGTATGCTCCGCCTTTACACATTGACAAGTTAAACACCTTGAGATAAACTTCGCGATCTCTCTCTTCATATTGTTCCACCAAAATGTATGTCGAAGATTATGATACATTTTGGTACTCCCGGGATGGATTGCAAACGGTGTGTTATGTGCCTCCATCATGATTCTATGCTTCAAGTTAGAATCGTTAGGAACACAAAGTCTGGAGTTGACTTGAAGTATTCCTTCTTCATCGATTCTTGCTTCTGGAATAGCACCTTCTTGCACTTTCTTCTTCATACGCATCAGCTCCATGTCCGTAGCTTGAGCAGCTTTAACTTTATCAATTAAAGTCGGTTCTACTCGTATGCTTGATATCATCACGTGGGTACTTGGAGCCTTTATCTCTATCTCCATCCTTTGCAAGTCATACAAAATGGGCCTTTGTGTTAACAACATTGCACTTGTACCCACGCATGATCTTCTACTCAATGCGTTAGCTACCACGTTTGATTTTCCAAGATGGTATTGGATGGTATGGTCGTAATCTTTCAATAACTCGAGCCAACGTCATTGCCGCATGTCGAGTTCCTTTTGGGTGAAGAAATATTTGAGACTTTTATGGTCTGAATATATTTCCACTTTCTCCCCATATAAATAGTGCCTCCAGATCTTTAGCGCGAAAATGATTGCTTCCAACTCTAGATAATGAGTAGGATAATTCCTCTCATATTCTTTAAGTTGTCGTGAGGCATAGGCTATGACTTTCCCACATTGCATGAGAACACATCCTAACAGTTTGCCTGAAGCATCGCTGTAGATAACAAATCCATCCGAACCAGATGGTATTATCAAAATAGGTGCCGAAATGAGTCTCCTCTTGAGATCTTGGAAACTCTTCTCGCATTCCTCGCTCCATACGAATTTTGTATCTTTACGAGTCAGCTGAGTTAACAGAGTAGCGATTCGAGAAAATCCTTCCATAAATCTCCGATAATAACCAGCTAAGCCCAAAAAGCTGACGTGCTTGGCCACCGATTTCTGCTGCTCCCAACTTTGTATTGCTTCAATCTTCGTCCGAGTCAATGATACTCCATGTTTTGACACCACGCGCCAAGGAATGCTACTTCCTCGCCGAACTCGCATTTCTTCAGCTTGGCATATAGCTTGTTATCACGAAGCCTTTGTAGTACCAGCTTCAAATGGTGCTCATGATCTTCACGGCTTTTGGAATATATGAGAATGTCATCAATAAAGACAACAACGAACTGATCCAAATAATCCTTAAATACTCGGTTCATCATATCCATGAAAGCCGCAGGAGCATTAGTCAATCCAAAAGACATGACTAGGAATTCATAATGCTCGCATTTAAGTTTACGAAGCGCCTTGAATATCCTCGCTTTTAACCTTCAAATTGATGATATCCGAATCTAAGATCAATTTTTGAAAAGAATTGTGCTCCTTGCAACTGGTCAAATAGGTCATCAATACGAGGTAGCGGATACCTATTTTTGATAGTGACATGGTTTAATTCCCGGTAATCAATACAAAGTCGCATACTCCCATCTTTCTTCTTTACAAATAAAACAGGAGCACCCCAAGGAGATGTACTAGGACGAATGAAACTGATGTCTAACAACTCCTGTAGTTGGACCTTTAACTCCTGAAGTTAAATAGGAGCCATTCGATATGGGGTTTTAGAAATGGGCTTTGTACCAGGTTCAAGATCAATAAAGAATTCAACTTCACATTCTGGGGGTAGACCGAGAAGTTCTTCAGGAAATACGTCAAGAAAGTCAATAACAACACGAATATTATTAAAATCTGACGTGTCTTTATTCAAATCCATAACATGGGCTAAGAAAGCTTGACATCCGTTTTTCAATAAACGAATAGCTTTATGACTTGATATGACAGTGATTGATTTTAATGGTTTAGTTGCTTGAATTCGAACAACAGGTTGATTAGGAATATGAAAACTAACAACCTTACGAAAATAATCAATTTTGGCATGATGAGTAGGTAACCAATCAATCCCTAAAATCACATCAAAAGCAAGTATCTTTAAAGAGATAAGGTCGACAGGTAATGTGATGGTGCCAACTTGGATCAAACAAGATTTATAAACAGTGAATGTGATGAAAGTTTCTCCTAACGGAGTTTCCACAGATAGGTCAAAGTCTAATTTCTCCGGAGTCAAGTTTAAACGTTGAGCACAAGCAGGAGAGATAAATGAATGGGTAGCACCGGTATCTAGTAATGTATAAACTTCGTAAAAATTTATGATTAGCTTACCCATGATAACCTCGTTTGGGTTCCTCGCATTTTGACCAGTCACGAAAAACGCTCTTCCAGGAACCGTTGACTTTGACTTTTCTGGGATAGCCTTTTGAGTCACCATCCCCGCTGGACATGGTTTCACTATCGTATAATCTCGAGAGATATGTCCTTCCTTTCCACAATTATAGCATACCTTGAACTGTTGTGGACAGTTTGGACTGATATGTCCCTCTTTCCTGCATTTATAACATACGACTTGTGGTCGTTCTCCTCCCTTGGAACCAGTTGCTGCTAGTGCTGACATCTTCACATTGTCGTTGTTGTACCTTTTCTTTTTAAAATCTCCTCCCGACTCGCTTCTTCTATTTTCATGGCCATGATTACCAACAGAGTGGTTGCCGCCCTTGTCCGTATTCTTCTTTCTCTGATGGTTATCGTTGTTCTGATGACTGTTGTCACCGGTATGATCCTGGTTGTGGTCCCTCGGTTGACCGTACTCGTTATCTCGCTCTAATAATTGAGCCATGTTGACAACATCTGAATAAAGAGAAAATTTATGAGAAATGAGATATTGACGTATGACAGGTTTAAAACCTCTCAGAAACATCTGCGTCATACGTTCCTCATTCTCCACCAAATGAGGTGCAAACCTGGATAACTCCGCGAACTTCGCCTCGTACTAGGACACCGTCATGTTGTTTTGTTCCAATCTAATAAACTCTACCTCCTTCATATGATGAACACTTTCAGGAAAGTATTTGTCATTAAACAGTTTCTAAAATGTCTCCCAAGACATGCTGAGTGCGGCAGGCTGAGTACGCTTCACAGATTCCCACTAGTAGTCTGCCTCACCACAAAAGATAAAGGTGGCGAATGGAACCTTCTGTTCCTCCGTGCATCCCAAGACATCAAATATCTTGGTAATTTGTTTAACCCACGTCTCTGCCTTGATCGGATCCAGCTTTCCAATAAATTCTGGTGGTCCCAACTCTTTGAATCGCTTTGTGATGGATGTCAAATGCAGCGTTCTTATCATTTCCACCCGTATTTTGTACACGAGTCTCCCTCGTTTGGTTTTGCATGAACTACAAAAAGCTTCTAAGCATCCTATCATTCATCGTCTGCTCAGTGGTGTTGTTTACATGAGGAACATTGCCATCCTGTTGCACGTTCTCCTCATTGGTGAGCAAAGGTGTCTCCACTGTCTCATTTACTCCACTGTTAACATTCTCAGTCGACATTCTCAAATACTGCCATAAAACAAGGGTTAATTTAACAAATTAACATATCACATAATATCCCGATATTATGACCGACCAACAAATAAGCTTAGGTAGGACACACTAGCGAAGAATTTACTCGTATCTCCCCTCCTAGTTCTATTCCCCGATCTCTGCCAGTGACCATATCCCTAAGCTCTGATACCAACTGTGACGCCCCCAAAATAGGTATACAACACCCATTCTGAGTTGCCAAATACATGGTACAAAAATAACTACAACTTTATTAATACAACTGTCTTGCAAAATACGATAACACTTAAACTGTGAGTTTAAATACAAATATTGTCGTCTAGACAATATCCACACTCAAATAAGTCCTCATTACAATTATTGATATACTATTTTACAAAATAGTGAGGACTACTAAAACAACTTCTAGAACCATCATTCCACACCCCGACTAGTACTCGCTACATTCTCGCCTCCTGAGAAGAAAAATGGAACAAAAAGGAAAAGGGTGAGCGCAACTAGCCCAGTAAAGAACATTATGACTAAGATAACATAGAACAACTTATCGTTAGTCCTCAACAGGGAAATTCTAATAGAATATAATAGACAACCAGTTTTAAATCAATATTCGCAGCGAAAATAATAATTCATTAGAAGAGTTAAGTAGAGAATGAAATCTACTATCTTCTATATATGAATTTAAAAGTTCATCGTCGATATTTTATCCCTATAACATCAATCAATATATATCTGGAATCAAATATTCATCTTTACACTACAGGCCAAAGATATTCACCAGTTGGTCATGTTCATCTAAACACCTGTTCATCTTTGCACTACGGGCCAAAGATATTCATCAGAAATCATTCATCTTTGCACTACAGGCCAAAGATATTCAGTAATATCATCATTTAGGACTGAGGATGATGAAAAATATTTTAAAGAAAACGAATCCAGTGAAGCAAAAGAACAAATATTAGAGATTCGTATTATAGTTTTATCCAATTTCAATAATACTCCATAATAACCAATTTTTAAGCAGAATTCAAAAATAAAGATCAAAACATGGATACAATCAAAGATAGTAACCATAATAGACATCTTGGACAAAAAGAAGAAAATTTTATTTTTCGGTGAATAGTGTCGTATTTGTGAATAGTGTCGTATACGTGAATAGTAACCCCGACACAAAAAGTTCTAAATTTGATAAAAAGTTCAAACCAATATTTCGGCATAATGATATTGAAAAAAATAATACCATTTAAGAAGAAAATAACATCCCTTACCTCGAAAAGACAGTACTTCTGACTAGAATACTGAATAAAGTGCTGAAGAGAACTCGCACCGTATAGCAACACTCAAGGTATCAAAATACTCACAAGAATACGCTCGATAATATAGAGAGAGAAAGAGAGAGAAAACTTTAGTTTTTGGTGTGATTTTCAATTCTAACCTAAGCACCCTATTTATAGGAAAATGCTTAGAACACCAAAGCAAAAAATTTAATAAAATAATAATATATTTATATAAATTTCCTACGCACACCAAGAATCTGAATTCAGGAACTTAACACATGTTTAATGAGGCCCAAAAATGTAAAAAACATTTTTCTTAAAAAAATAATTAAAACTTCCAAAAATCAATTATTTCGGAACTTCGGAACTTCAATAATTCATAATAAATGGCCCTTTTGTCAGAAAAATTCAAACCTTATGTCTTTTCCATAAGAAATTCCATTATCTACAACTTTACAGAAGAAAGTTTTTCCAAATTCCAAACAGAAATTGACCGAAATACACAAACGAGCGATTCTACATACTATAATCAAATTTCAGTCAAGAAATGGGCCCACAGACATGTTTAACATGTTTTAAACAATTTTTGTAACAAAAATACTCTTCCTCCTCATTTATTCATATATCCCACATTCATTGTAAAATATCACCATTATTATATTAATAAAATATAATAATATATTTAAATGAATAATTTTATCAGAAAAGATAAAATATCAATTTTTCAACAATTGTCAATTTAAAAATATTCTCCATCTATGTCCACATAAAATTAATATTTTCTTTATCATATAAATCAATAATTAATTATTCACAAATAATATTACGTAATCACAATCTCGCAACCAGCCGCTCCCCGAGAAAGAGGGGCTTTCTAATAAGAATTTCTCCTTCTCAAGCCAAGCAATTAGGTTACCAAACCTCTTCTTAGACAGAACTTTCTAGACATTGCCAATAATGTTATCTAGTAATATTATTAAAATAATATGAATCATTGATCTGATAATGGGAAATATTGTGTAGTGACAATTATTAAAACAACAATAATATAAAATTTCAACGTAGCAATTATTGAATCAATAAAATAAAATATTAAACAGTAATTACTGTAACAATTATTGAGTAGTGCCTTCTTACGTAAGAATCAATAATTGGTGCAATACCTTGTGTTACTGTGGAACAACGCGTATTACTGTGTTTTAACCACCGGGTATTCCAACAGTGTTAACGGTAACAAGTACGCCGTTATTTATAAATACTCATACTTGTCGTTTTCTTCATCCAATCGCTTTCTGTTATGGGGCCCACAAAAGGCTGCGCCGTCGTACGAATATTTCCCGACAGGAAGAATATTCCATGACCAAACGAATATTCCCCGACAACAATGAATATTTTATAACCACTTGTTTATTTGAAATATTTGTGCATTTTACCCATAACTAACCACATTAATCAATTCAACCCTTACTATTTCAAAATAATAAATAGAGAAATTCTATTTCATTTATAATAAGTTGGGGTCTTACATTAACAAAGGGTTGCTCAACCACCCATCATCAGCCATCTTCCTAGCCATTATCACCTAGCCTTGATAGTCACTGTGCAAGTCTTGGTGGCTACGCAATGGAAACTAAACACGGTTTGTGCAACTGAGTTTGGAACAATGGTTCTAATAATTAACAATTTGGGTATTAATGCTTAGTTTTGTTTCTTTAATTCCCAAAAATGAAATTTTAATGTACAATTATTATTAGAAATATAGAAAATTAGGGATTTAAGATATACCCCTATCATATAATCCATGTACATTTGGGCTAGTCCAAATAATATTTTAATTAGGCTAAATATAATTTAGTTGAGTACTTTCAACTCATTACTTCATATCACACATAAATATCATAAAGATTAATTGATATTAATCATTTATTTTCTTTTCAATAATTATTATGTATTCCACTAATTAATATAATATAATTCTTTCATTTTATTTCTTCCAAAAATTGTTCCAAAACACTTTTCTTTAACCACCACATAAAGTATTAACTTAATGCGTCAATCTCTAACCAATAATATTACAATCAAATATCAACCCTTTTATATATTATAATACTATGTAATATATTAAAAATATCAAATATTAATTAACATATTTCTTTTCATTTTTTATGTTAAACACATATAATAATTCACCGTCTTATGTAAGTTAATTAATCATTTCTATTCAATTTAATATCATGCCACTGTCACACAAGGCTTTAATACTTAAATTATATTATTCCATAATATAATTTTTCACTTAATTTAAGTTAACTAATATTTATTCTTGTTTAGTTAATTTCCATAACTAACTCTCATTCAATTCATGGTCACTATCTTCATCCCTTCATGGGCACTATCTATATCAAATATGACCCATATGATACATATTAGCCACTAATATATAATCCCTATAGTTCAGATTACACAACTCACTATGACCCATCTATAGATCCAAGGCATAATTGCTACTGGTCTTAGGCTTGAGAGTGGTGCTTGCCGCTACCACCTCAAGTTCGAACATTATACAATTTCTTTCATCTATACATTTAACCATATCTCAATATTAATCAATAAATCTCTAGCCAAGATTTATCTAAAGATATATCGATTTTCTTCTCTCGTCAACAACGTATATATATACAAGTCTAAACCTAGCACACATCGAGTCTTTAATAGTATTTAATATAGTACACTGAGTGGTTTCCCACAAACAACTAACAAATTAGTTTATGTCTCGTCTACACTGTTTTCACAGTGAGTTAGATCGGTTACTAATTTGTATATACCTCCGCTCTCTAAAGGAATCGTTTAGTCCAGCTCATATACATCCACCATTAAAGGGTACGGTCGCATTGCCTTAGACTTGATATTTACTCGTACATACTCAAGAAATTTGTGATTATCAAATATATTTAATGTCACCAACCTACTATGATAAAATAATTCCACATAAATTATTTACTATCGATAGATAAATTTCTATCCATCTTCTTACTAATCCATCTCTACAATTTATAATAAATATATAATAATAATATATTTATTAAACACAGAAATCACTTATTTCATAGTTTATACATCACCCTATGCAACACCATACCACATACCTCACAACGCATATATATATATATATATATATATATATATATTCTTATTTGAACTGTGACGCCCCCAAAATAGGTATACATCACCCGTCTTCAGTCGCAAAATACATGGTACACAATACAAATAAAAACTTAATTATACAACATGAGACATGAGTTTTAATACAAATATTGTCTTCTAGACAGTATACAAACTCAATGGGGTCCTCATTACATTTATTATCACAATATTTCATAGAATAGTAAGGACTACTAATGCTATCATCTGGACTGTCACTCTGTTCCCCGACTAGTCCCTCCTACGTTCTCATTTCCTGAAGAGAACAATGAAAGCAAAAGGGGTGAGCTCAACTAGCCCAGTAAGAAATATTATGACTAAGATAATGCAGAATAAATTATCATTAGCCTTCAACAAATTATTAAACCGATAAAATATAACAAACATCAAGTTTAACTACAGCGGAACAAGCAATCCATTAGAAGAGTCAAGTAGAGAATAAAATCTACTATCTTCTATGATTTAAAAGGTTTTTCATTACTTTTATCGATGAGACTCAGCTTAATAAATAATCCACATCATCCCTGCACTACGGCCAAGGATATTCATTAGTATCACGACCACAAATTATCCGTGCACTACGGGCCAAGGATATTCGTGTATTCATCAATGGTCATGATCATGCCAACAACTGTCCATCAATGCACTACGGGCCAATGAGGACTTTTTCTACATCATTTGTAACATTACTACCATGATTACAATCAATAATCCCTGGTCATAATCATACCAAGTCCATCTATGCACTACAGGCCACAGATGACTTTCAACATAATATAAACATGAGGATGATGACAATGATATAAGAATTCAATAAAACAAGTTCAAGAATTAATTTATCCAAGAACTAATAACGTCCAAATTGTCAACATGATACTTCTTTGTAGAGTAAAACTCAAGAATGCTCAGAAGAATATTTGTGAGACCCCGAATTTTATGAATAAGATTTAATTTTTCTTGTAATATTTTTTAATATTATGATGTGGTTTTGATATAATGTTATAGTTGTGGGTAGTATTTATAAATTTTGCAAAGTATGCAAGTTATCATAAAATATTCGATTGGTCGGGGAATATTCGTTTTAACAGGGAATATTGTACGACGGCACAATCATTGGTGGACCGCACAACGGAAGTATTGTCGTAGTTAGAAAACAACAAAATTATCTTTCTATAAAAATAACGGCGGATGTGTTACCGTTAAAACTGTTGAACCGCCTTAAGTAAAGTACAAGATACGCTGTGTGGTTGCATAGTAGCACTGCAGATTGATTATTGATGTTTACGTGATAAGTCACTCAATTATACTCAATTATTGCTACAATGAATTCTTTGCATCATATCTCTCATATTATTGATTCAATTATTGTTACAAGATCATCCTCGCATAATATGTTATATTATTAAATCAATAATTGAGACTCACAGAAGTTATTCATATTTTTATTTGCAATATTAACAATGTCTAGAAGTTCTGTCAAGGAGAGATTTGGTCACCTAATTGCGCGTCAATAAGGAGAAATCCTTATCGAAAACCCCCCCTATTTCCTGGGAACGACCTGGTTGTTAAATATTATGAGTTATAATATTAATGATGAATAAGTTCGTGTTAATTAAAGATGAATTTTATAGTTCCATTGTGTTGGACTTATTTGTGTTAGTATAATTGATGTCTGGAGGTTATATTGTTTAATCGGGTATTCGGGGCATTTTTCGTGTCAGAATACTATTCACGAGTTACTATTCATGAGTTACTATTCACGAGTTAGTATTCATGAGTTACTATTCACGAGTTACTATTCACAAGTTACTATTCACGGGGTACTATTCACCCGTAAGATATATTTCTTTTCGGTCTAAATCATTTTTGGGTACAATATTATTCCATGAGGAGATGTGCTAATTTTTTAGACCGTTGGTTGAAGATATAATAGTAAATCAATATGGACCACTGGTGAAAAGTTATAATAGTAAATCAGTATGGACCGTTGCTTTAAGTTTTAATAGTAAACTAATATGGACCGTCCGTTTAAAAGTAAATCAATCTGGACCGTTCATGAATTAGTTACTATTCAGTCCATTCTCCTATAAATAGAAGCTCATTCCTTCATTATTTCTTACGAATTCACCGAAACTCTAGAGAGAGAAACTATAGAGAGAAAGAAGAAAAGTGTTCTGCTACTTCACTACTTCTATATCCAGTACTATTCTTTCTAAGGTAGGGGATATTATTTGGTGTACCCGTAAGGGGTATTCTTTCTTTCTTATTCATGAAGAGAACTTCTGTTATCCATTCTTTATTATTCTCATTGGAATAACTCAGATCACGCTGGATACCCTATACTTGGTGAAATTCTTCTGTTATTCAATTCTTTATTATTATGTTGGAATAACCTGTTTATCCGAAGTACCGCATACATAGTGAAATTCTTCTTTTATTCCATTCTTTATTATTTTGTTTGAATAACCTGTTTGTGCGGTCTATCGCATGCCTGGTGAATTCTGTTGTTATTCCATTCTTATTATTATGTTGGAATAACCTGCTTATGCGAAGTACCTCATACATGGTGAAATTCTTCTAATATTCCGTTCTTTATTATTTTGTTGGAATATCCTGTTTGTGCGTTTACGCCGGACCTGGTTACATTATTTATTATTCTGTCAGAATATCTTGTCTGTGCGTTTAGGCCGGACCTGGTTCCATTATTTATTATTCTGTCAGAATATCATGTCTATGCGTTTACGCCGGACCTGGTTCCATTATATATTATTCTATTGGTAATAACATGTCGGTGCAGTCTATCGCACGCATGGTGAATCCTTCTGTTATTCGATTCTTTATTTTTCTGTTGGAATAACATGTCTTTGTGGATTACCACATGCATGGTGAATGATCCTGTGTATTCATTCCTTATTAAATTGTGGAAATGATCTCAGATATCGTGGATTACTGCATGGCGTGAAAATCCATTTGCGCTTCATATATTATATTATACTTAGTTGGTTAAAGCTTTGGCTTCTATACTCCATGAAATTAGTGGAATATCCTTGATATTTACGCTTCATCCAGTATCTTTTCATGGAAATATTCTTCTGAGCATTCTTAAATTTTACTGCACAAAGCAGTATCATGTTGACAATTTTGACGTTATTGAGTTCAGGATAAATTAACTTATAAATCTTTAAAATTTATTCTTGAACCTGTTTTATTGAATTGTCATCATCCTCATACTTATATTATGTTGAAAGTCATCTTTGGATTACGTGCATAGATGAACTTGGTATGATTATGACTAGGGATTATTCGATATAATCATGACCGTAATGTGACGAATGGTGTGGTAAAAGTCCTCATTGGCCTGTAGTTCATTGGTGGACAGTTATTGGTATAATTATGACCAGGGATTATTCGGTATAGTCATGACCATTGATGATTATATGAATATCCTTGGTAGTGAGCGAGGATGACTCAATTTTATTTATTGTCGAGTCTCAAATATAAAGTTGATGAAAAACTTTTTAGATCATAGAAGATGATGAGATTTTATACTTTACTTGACTCTTCTAATGGATTGCTTATTCTGTTGTAGTTTTTGATCTAAAACTTGTTGTCTATTATATTCTATCAGTTGTTATACTGTTGAAGGCTATTGATAATTTATTCTGCATTATCTTAGTCATAATATTTCTTACTGGGCTAGTTGAGCTCACCTTTTCTTTCACTGTTCTCTTCAGAAAATGAGAACGTAGCTGGGACTAGTCGGGGAACAGAGTAATGGTCCTAGATGGTGCATTAGTAGTCCTCACTATTCTGTGAAATAATGTGATAATAAATGTAATGAGGACCCTATTGAGTTTGGATATTGTCTAGATGATAATATTTGTATTAAAACTCACAACATATGTTTTGTCGTATTTCACACGACTGTTGTATAATTAAGTTGTATTTGTATTCAGTACCTTGTATCTGGTGACCCTAGATGGGTGATGTATACCTGTTTTGGGGGCGTCACAGTTGGTATCAAAGCTTAGGGATATGATCCCTAGCTGAGATGTGAGACAAGAACTAGGAGGGGAGAGACGGGGAATTCCATCGCTAGTATTACCTACCTAAGTTTATTTGGTATTTAATTAGTCGGTTAGAGTATATGGATAATATGTGACATGTTAATTAACCCTTGTTTTGTGGCAGTATTGAAAATGGCATCCGAAAATGTTGGGATAAGTAATGAAGCACATGAGACCGTTGAGTCACCAACGATCAATATCCAGGATAATGTGCAACAGGAAGACAATAATCCTCAGGTAAACAATAACCGATGAAATGATGAACGATGGGATGTTCAGAGGCTTTATGAAATTCATGCAACATCAGGCGAGAGAGACTCCTATTTATAATGCAGGTGGAAACAATGGCAACCCACGGTCGGTCACCGCTAAGCAGTTCAAGGAGCTGGGACCACTGGAGTTTGTGGGAAAACCAGAACCACTTAAGGCGGAGACGTGGTTAAAGCAGATCACCAAGATATTTGATGTCTTGGGATGCTCCGAGGAGCATAAGGTTCCGTTTGCCACCTTTATGTTGCGTGAAAAAGCAAATTATTGGTGGAAATCTGTAAAACGTACCCAGCCTGATGCACTCAAGATGTCTTGGGAGAAGTTCTAAGAGCTGTTCAACGACAAGTACTTTCCCGAAAGTATTCGTCACATGGAGGAGGTGGAGTTCATCAAGTTGGAGCAAAACAATATGATCGTGGCGCAGTACGAAACTAAGTTTGCCGAGTTGTCCCAGTTTGTGTCCCACTTAATCGATAATGAGGAGCGAATGACGCGAATGTTTCTAAGAGGTTTGAAACCCAATATACGTCAGTACCTCATTTCTCACAAACTTTGTTTATATTCAGATGTTGTGAATAAGGCTCAGTTATTGGAGCGCGATAATGAGTCAACACAACTAAAAGGCAACAACCAATAACACGATAATAATCGTACCGGTGGCAACGACCATCGGAACAATGATAACCATCGTGGGGGAAATTATCATGCCAAGAATGGTCACCACTTCGGTGGTAATCATGGCCAAGATAATAGAAGTGGAAATTTCAAGAAGAGAAGGTCATTTAGCTCGATTTTGTCGTATAGTGAAGTTAAGTCCAGCTGGAACAGTGGCACCAAAGGCGGATACAGACAAAACAAAGTCGGTGGTTTCAGGAAGAGCATTTTTCGTGACTTCTCAAAAAGTGAGTAACCCGAACGAAGTTAGCGCGGGTTAGTTAATTATAAATTCTTGCGAAGTCAATGCCTTATTAGATACCGATTCTACCCATTCTTTTATCTCTCTTGCTTGCGCTCAACGTTTAAATTTGACTCCTGAGAAATTAGACTTTGGCTTATCCATTGAAACTCCGTTAGTAGAAACCTTCGTTACCTCCACTGTTTATAGATCTTGATGATTCAAATCGACACTTTCACATTACCTGTCGATCTTATCTCTTTGAAAATACTTACCTTTGATGTAATTTTAGGAATAGATTGGTTAACTACTCATCATGCTTTTCGTAAGGTTGTTAGCTTTCATATTGCTAACCAACCTGTTATGCGAATTCAAGCAACCAAACCACTAAAGTCAATCATTGTCATAGCAAGTCATAATTAAAGAGCCTCGAGCCTTTCGCTGGTGACTTCCTTGTGTGGAATGCACCGAAGCCAGAATTTCTGTAGGCGACGTCGTGAATGACGATGACAAGTTGATAAGTATCAATGTGACGTGTTATCCAAGTCTTGGATGAGAGTCACATTTTTGAATGATATTTCTATTGTTAATAAATTTCCTGACGTATTCTTGAAGACTTTTTAGTCTACCCCTAGAGCGTGAAATCGAATTTTGTATTGACCCCAGTACAAAACCCATTTCTAAAACCCTCAAATATTTTCTTCACCCAAAACGAACGTGTAATGTGCCAAAGATGTTGGCTCGAGCTGTTAAAGATTACGATCGTACCATTCAATATCATCGTGGGAAAAATGAATGTGGTAGCTGACGCGTTGAGTAGAAGATCGTATACGTTTACGAGTGTGATGTTGTTAACACAAAGACCCATTTCGTATAACTTACAAATGATGGAGATAGAATTAAAGACTCTAGCGACCCACGTGAAGATAACGAATATACGAGTAGAATCGACTTTAATCGATAAAGTTAAAGTCGCTCAAGCTACACACCCGAATCTGATGAATACAAAAAAGAAGGTTCAAGAGGGCATTATTCTAGAAGCAAGAATCGACGAAGAGAGGAAATCTCAACCCTCGATTTAATTGGCCCATTTGAAATCCTCGATGAATTTGGAACTGTGGCTTATAGACTCGTTTTATCGCCAAGTATGTCGCGTGTTCATAACATTTTTTCCACGTATCGATGTTACGTAAATATGTGGATGACCCGAACCACGTTATTAAATTAGAACTAGACGAGATAGCAGAAGATTTCATGTATGAAAAGCTACGTGTTAAAATCTTGGATAAGAGGATCGTATTCAACACTCAAAGGTTATACCTCAAGAGTTAGAATTTGAAGTGAAGTCAAGGTATCCTCACCTATTCAGCATACCAGGTAAGTACGTAAATTTCGAGGGCAAAATTTCATAAGGAGGGGAGATTGTGAGACCCTGAATTTTATGAATAAGATTTAATTTTTCTAGAAATATTTTTTAATATTATGGTGTGGTTTTGATATAATGTTATAGTTGTGGGTAGTATTTATAAATTTTGCAAAGTATGCAAGTTGTCATAAAATATTCGATTGGTCGGGGAATATTCGTTTTAACAGGGAATATTCGTACAACGACACAATCATTGGTGGACCCCACAACGGAAGTATTGTCATAGTTAGAAAATGACAAAATTATCTTTCTATAAAAATAACGGCAGAGGTGTTACCATTAAAACTGTTAAACTACCCGGTAGTAAAAGTACAGTAACACGCGTGGTTGCATAGTAGCACACGGTATTGATTATTGATGCTTATATGATAAGTCACTCAGTTATACTCAATTATTGCTACAATAATTGTTGCATCATATCTCTCATATTATTGATTCAATTATTGTTACAGTATCATATGCATAATATGTTATATTATTAAATCAATAATTGAGATGGCAAAGTTATTCATATTATTATTTACAATATTGACAATGTCTAGAAGTTCTGTCAAGGAGAGGTTTGGTCAGCTAATTGCGCGCCCTCTTTCCTGGGAACGACCTGGTTGTTAAATATTATGAGTTATAATATTAATGATGAATAAGTTCGTGTGGATTAAAGATGAATTTTATAGTTCCATTGTGTTGGACTTATTTGTGTTAGTATAATTGATGTCTGGAGGTTATATTGTTCAATCGGGTATTCGGGGCACTTTTCGTGTCGGAGTACTATTCACGAGTTACTATTCATGAGTTACTATTCACGAGTTACTATTCATGTGTTACTATTCATGACTTACTATTCACGAGTTACTATTCACGAGTTACTATTCACAGGGTGCTATTCACCCGTAAGATATATTTCTTTTCGGTCCAAATCATTTTTGGGTACAATATTATTCCATGAGGAGATGTGCTAATTTTTCAGACCGTTGGTTGAAGATATAATAGTAAATCAATATGGACCGCTGGTGGAAAGTTATAATAGTAAATCAGTATGGACCGTTGCTTTAAGTTTTAATAGTAAACCAATATGGACCGTCCGTTTAAAAGTAAGTCAATCTGGACCGTTCATGAATTAGTTACTATTCAGTCCATTCTCCTATAAATAGAAGCTCATTCCTTCATTATTTCTTACGAATTCACTAAAACTCTAGAGAGAGAAACTATATAGAGAAAGAAGAAAAGTGTTCATCTACTTCACTACTTCTATATCCAGTACTCTTCTTTCTAAGGTAGGGGATATTATTTGTTGTACTCGTAAGGGGTATTCTTTCTTTCTTATTCGTGAAGAGAACTTCATTATTCCATTCTTTATTATTACTGTTGGAATAAGTCGTATCACGCCGGATACCCTATACTTGGTGAAAATCTTCCATTATTCCATTCTTTATTATTATGTTGAATAACTTTTGTTTATCTGACGTCTCGCATACATGGTGAAATTCTTCTCATTATTCTATTCTTTATTATTACATTTGAATAACTTTGTTGCATGCGGTCTATCACATGCCTGATGAATTCTATTGTTATTCCATTCTTATTATTCTGTTGGAATAACCTGCTTATGCGAAGTACCGCATACATGGTGAAATTATTCTAATATTCCGTTCTTTATTATTCTGTTTAATATCATGTGCATAATGTTTATGCGGACACTGGTTCCATTATTTATTATTCTATCGGAATATCCTATCTGTGTGTTTACGCCGAACCTGGTTCCATTATTTATTATTCTGTTGGGAATAACATGGCGGTGCAGTCTATCGCACGCATGGTGAATCCTTCTGTTATTCCATTCTTTATTTTTCTGTTGGAATAACTTGTCTATGTGGATTAACACATGCATGGTGAATGATCCTGTGTATTCATTCCTTAATCAATTGTGGAAATGATATGTATAAGTGGATTACCGCATGGCGGGTGAAAATCCATTTGTAGTTTCATATATTATATTATACTCAGTTGGTTAAAGATTTGGCATCTATACTCCATGAAATTAGTGGAATATCCTTGATATTTACGCTTCATCCAGTATCTTTTCATGGAAATATTCTTCTGAGCATTCTTAAATTTTACTGCACAAAGCATTATCATGTTGACAATTTGGACGTTATTGAGTTCAGGATAAATTAACATATAAATCTTTAAAATTTATTCTTGAACCTGTTTTTATTGAATTGTCATCATCCTCATGTTTATATTATGTTGAAAGTCATCTTTGGCTTACGTGCATAGATCGACTTGGTATGATTATGACCAGGGATTATTCGGTATAATCATGACCGTAATGTGACGAATGATGTGGTAAAAGTCCTCATTGGCATGTAGTTCATTTGTGGACAGTTGTTGGTATAATTATGACCAGGGACTATTTGGTATAGTCATGACCATTGATGATTATATGAATATCCTTGGCCGTGGAGCAGGGATGATTCAATTTTATTTATTAAGCTGAGTCTCAGCGATAAAGTTGATGAAAAACTTTTTAAATCATAGAAGACAGTAGATTGTATACTTTACTTGACTCTTCTAATGGATTGCTTATTCTGTTGTAGTTTTTGATCTAAAACTTGTTGTCTATTATAGTCTATCAGTTGTTATACTTTTGAAGGCTATTGATAATTTATTCTGCATTATCTTAGTCATAATATTTCTTACTGGGCTAGTTGAGCTCACCTTTTTTTTCACTGTTCTCTTTAGAAAATGCGAACGTAGCTGGGACTAGTCGGGGAACAGAGTGTTGGTCCTAGATGGTGCAATAGTAGTTCTCATTATTCTGTGAATTAGTGTGATAATAAATGTAATGAGGACTCCATTGAGTGCGGATATTTTCTAGATGACAATATTTGTATTAAAACTCACAGCCTATGTTTTGTCGTATTTCACACGACTGTTGTATAATTAAGTTGTATTTGTATTCAGTACCTTGTATCTGGCGACCCAAGATGGGTGATGTATACATGTTTTGGGGGCGTCAAAATATTTTCATGAAAAGATACTGGATGAAAAGCAAATATCAAGGATATTCCACTAATTTCATAGAGTATAGAAGTTAAAACTTTAACCAACTGAGTATAATAAAGAATGGAATAACAAAAGAAATCATCAGGCATGCGATAGACCGCACAGACAGGTTATTCCAATAGAATAATAAATAACGGAACCAGGTCATGCGTAAATGCACAGACAGGATATTCCAACAGAATAATAAATAATGGAAACATGTCATGCATAAACGCACATACAGGATTTTCCAACAGAATAATAAGCAACGAAACCAAGTCATGCGTAAACGCACAGACGGGATGTTCCAACAGAATAATAAAGAAAGGAATAAGAGAAGAATTTCACCATGTATGCAGTACTTTGCATAGACAGGTTATTCCAACATAATAATAAAGAATGGAATAACATAAGAATTTTACCAAGTATAGGGTATCCCGCGTATACATGTTATTCCAACAGAATAATAAAGAATGGAATAACAGAAGTTCTCTTCACGAATAAGAAATAAAGAATACCCCTTACGAGTACAACAAATAATATCCCTTACCGTAAAAGAAGAGTATTCTGACTGGTAGGGCGAGAATATTCTTTAATAAAACTTGCACTATGCTCAAAGCTTCTTAAAACTCTAAAGAAATACGCTCAAGATTATAGAAGAATTTTTTGAACTTCTGGTGTGGTTTTCAATTCTAACTAAGCATCCTATTTATAGGAAAATAGAAAGGATACTATGCTGCACTATGCAATAAAATATAATATATTCTAAATATATATATATATATATATATTTAAAATCTAATAAAACAAATAACTTTATAAAAGTATTCTGTTTTATATCAAAAGATTTTACTATGCAAAACAATATGCAGACACTATGCATAATAAAATATAATATATTCTAATTATTGTCTAATAAAATAAATAACTTTATAAAAGTATTCTGTTTTATATCAAAAGATTTTACTATGCAAAACACTATGCATAATAGAATATTATATATTCTATTTATAGTCTAATAAAACGAATAACTTTATAAAAGTGTTCTGTTTTATATAAAGTTTTTCTGTTTTAATACGTTAATAATACTAATAAAACAAACTTTATCACCATTATTATAATTCACAATATTAATCGACCAGGTCGTTCCCAGGAAAGAGGGGGCTTTCCAATAAGGATTTCTCCTATTGGTAGCCAATTAGGTGACCAAACCTCATCCTCGATGAACTTCTAGATATCGTTAATATGGCAAATAATAATATTAATAACCTTGTCGTCTCAATTATTGATTTAATAATATATAAAATATTGACAATAATTGAATCAAATAACGTGAAATACTATGCAGCAATTACTGTAGCAATAATTGAACAAAACTGAGTGACTTCTCACGTAAGCATCAATAATCAATACCGTGTGCTACTATGCAACCACATGTATTACTGTACTTTTAACACCGGGTGTTTCAACAGTTAACGGTAAAACTTCCGCCGTTATTTTCATAAAGTATTTTTGTCGTTTTCCCAATTCGACAATAATTCTGTTGTGGGGTCCACCAATGATTGTGTCGTTGTACGAATATTCCCTATTAAAATGAATATTCTCCGACCAATCGAATATTATATAACAACTTGCGTACTTTGCAAAATTTATAAATATTACCCACAACTATAGCATTATATCAAATTTACTCCATAATATTAAAAAATGATATTTATAGAAAATTCATCTTTATTTATAAAAGTTGGGGTCTTACAATCTCCCCTTCTTATGAAATTTCTCCCTCAAAATTAGGTTACGTACACGGTATGTCGAAGAGGTAAGGATACCTTGAATTTATTTCAGATTCTAACTCCCAAGTCATTTCCTCAACATCGTGGTTTCTCCACAAAACTTTGAGTTGAGGTATAACCTTGGAGCGTAGAATATGTTCCTTCTTATCCAAGATTTGAACAGGAACCTCTTCATACGTTAAATATTCCGCTATTTCATCTGGTTCTAACTCAATAATGTGGTTCGGGTCTTCCACATATTTACGTAACATGAATATGTGAAAAACGTTATGAACACGAGACATACTTGGCGGTAAAGCGAGGCTATAGGCCACAGTTCCTACTCGATCGAGGATTAAAAATGGACCGATGAATCGAGGATTGAGCTTTTGTCTCTTTCCAAATCTCGTAACACCTTTCCATGGAGCAACACGTAATAACACATGATCTCCTATATCGAATTCCACACCCTTTCGATGAAGATCAGCATAACTCTTTTGTCGATCTTGTGAGGTTTTTATATGTTGTCAGATCATTTGAATCTTTTCCGTAGTCATATGTACCAACTCTGGTCCCAACAACATTGTTTCACCCACCTCATCCCAGCATACTGGAGAACAACACTTTCTTCCATACAACGCCTCAAATGGAGCCATGTCAATACTTTCTTGATAACTGTTGTTGTAGGAAAACTCCACCAATGGTAAGAACTTGTCCCAACTTCCCTTGAAGTCAAGGACATGGAGTCTTAATAGATCTTCAAGAGTTTGAATCGTCCTCTCCGACTGCCCGTCCGTCTGAGGATGATATGCCGAGCTAAATCTTAAATCCGTGCCCATAGCTTTTTGTAAACTAACCCAAAATCTTGAAGTGAATCTTGGGTCTCGATCAGAAACTATGGATACTGGCATACCATGCAATCTTATAACCTCGTTTATGTACATACAAGTAAGACGTTCAAGTGTATAAGTGAGCAAACTTGGTTAATCTATCAAGAATGACCTAAATTGCATCTATGCCTTGAGAAACCTTGGGAAGACCAGTAACAAAATCCATGGTAATGTGCTCCCACTTCCATTCTGGAATTTTAAGTGGATGCAATGGACCTTTTGGTATTTGATGCTCTGCCTTGACTCGTTGACACATTAGACACCTAGAGATAAACAACGTTATCTCTCTCTTCATATTGCCCCACCAAAATGTATGTCGAAGATCATGATACATTTTGGTACTCCTAGGATGGATTGCAAATGGTGTGTTGTGCGCCTCCATCATGATTTTATACTTTAAATCTGGGTCATTAGGAACACAAAGTTTGGAGTTGACTCGAAGTATTCCTTCTTCATCGATTCTTGCTTCCGGCATAGCACCTTCTTGCTCTTTCTTCCTCATACGCATTAGCTCCAGGTCTGTAGCTTGAGCAGCTTTTACTTTATCAATTAAATTCAGTTCTACTCGTATATTCTCCATCATCACATGGGTCCTTGGAGTCTTTAACTCTATCTCCATCCTTTACAAGTCACACAAAATGGGCCTTTGCATTGATAATATCGCACTCGTACCCGCATATGATCTTCTACTCAATGCGTCAGCTACCACGTTCGCTTTTCCAGGATGGTATTGGATGGTATGATCATAATCTTTCAACAGTTCAAGCCAACGTCGTTGTCGCGTGTTGAGTTCCTTTTGAGTGAAGAAATATTTGAGGCTTTTATGATCCGTAAAGATATCCACTTTCTCCCCATACAAGTAATGCCTCCAAATTTTAAGTGCGAAGACAACAGCTGCCAACTCTAGATCATGAGTAGGATAATTTCTCTCATATTCTTTGAGTTGTCTTGAGGCATAAGCTATGACTTTCCCATGTTGCATGAGAACACATCCCAACCCTTTGCCCAAAGCATCACTGTAGATGATAAATCCTCAAGGCCGGATGGTATTGTCGTAACAGTCTTTGAAATGAGTCTCCTCTTGAGTTCTTGAAAACTCTTCTCACATTCTTCGCACCAACCGAACTTTGTATCTTTCCAAGTCAGCTGAGTTAATGGAGTAGCGATTCGAGAAAATCCTTCCACGAATCTCCGATAATAACCAAATTTAAACCGATAAAGCTACGTATTTGATCCTTGATTTAGGTTGCTCCACTTTGAATTGCTTCAATTTTTGTCGTCAATGGATATTCCATAACTTGATACTACATACCCAAGGAATGCTACTTCCTCAAGCCAGAACTCGTATTTCTTCAACTTGGCATAAAGCTTGTATTCACGAAGCTTTTGGAGTATCAGCCTCAAGTGTTGCTCATGATCTTCACGGCTTTTGGAATAAATAAGGATGTCATCAATAAAGACGACCACAAAGTGATCCAAATATTCCATGAATACTCAGTTCATCATATTCATGAAGGAAGCAGGAGCATTAGTCAATCCAAAAGACATGACTAGGAATTCATAATGCCTGTACCGAGTTCTGAAAGTCGTCTTTGGAATGTCATTGGTTCTAATCTTCAATTGGTGATATCCAGAACGAAGATCAATCTTTGAAAAGAATTTGGCTCCTTGCAACTGGTCAAACAGGTCATCAATACATGGCAATGGGTACCTATTTTTTATGGTGACATGATTCAACTCCCGATAATCAATACAAAGTCGCATACTCCCATCACGAATAGAACAGGAGCACCCCAAGGAGACGTACTAGGACGAATAAAGCCAATGTCTAACAATTCCTGCAGTTGGGTCTTTAACTCCTGAAGTTCAATAGGAGTCATTCGATATGGGGCTTTGGAAATAGGTTTTGTACCGGGTTCAAGGTTGATACAAAATTCAATTTTACGCTCTGGGGGTAGGCCAGGAAGTTCTTCAGGGAATACGTCAGGAAATTTATTAACAATAGAAATATCATTCAAAACTGACGTATTTTTGTTTAGATCTGTGACATGAGCTAAGAAAGCTTGACATCCATTTTTTAATAAACGAATAGCTTTATGGCTTAGATGAACAGTGATTGATTTTAATGATTTGGTTGCTTGAATTCGCATAATAGGTTGGTTAGGAATATGAAAGCTAACAACCTTACGAAAATAATCAATTTTTGCATTATGAGTAGTTAACCAATCAATCCCTAGAATCGCATCAAATGCAAGTATTTTTAATGAAATAAGATCGATAGGTAATGTGAGGGTACCGATTTGAAGCAAACAAGACTTATAAACAGTGGATGTAATGAAGGTTTCTCCCAACGGAGTTTCCACAGATAAGTCAAAGTCTAATTACTCCGGAGTCAAATTTAATCGTTGAGCGCAAGTATGAGAAATAAAAGAATGGGTAGAACCGGTATCAAATAAGGTATAGACTTCGCTAGAGTTTATGATAAGCTTACCCGTGATGACCTCGTTCGGGTTCCTTGCTTTCTGGGAGGTCACTACAAACGGTCTCCCTTGCATTACCGGCTTTGACTTTTCTGGGACGACCTTTGGTGCCTCCATCCTAGCTGAACTTGTCTTCGGTGAATGACAAAATCGGGCTAGGTGACCTTCTCTTCCACAATTATAACATGCTTTGGACGGCATCACACAGGTTTGGATCGATGTGTCCTCCCTCTCTGCATTTGAAGCATATGATAGGTGGTCGCTCTCCTTCCTTAACAACGGTCTTTGGTCTTTGACGTGTTTCCATCATTGTTGAATCTCCTCTTCTTGAAATGTCCATTCTTATTGTTTTGGCCCTGATTACCACCGAAGTGGTCACCATTTCTGGCATGTTGATTCCCTCCACGCTTGTTGTCACCGCTTCGATGACTACTCTCACTGGTATTATCATTTTATTGGCTGCTTTCTCTTGGTTGCGTTGACTCGTTATTGCGCTCCAATAATTGAGCCCTATTTACAACATCTGATACAAACACAATTTATGAGAAATTAGATATTGACATATCTCGGGTTTCAAACCTCTTAGAAACATCCGCGTCATTCTCTCCTCATTGTCAACCAAGTGAGACGTAAACCGGGACAACTCGGTAAACTTAGCTTCGTACTGCGACACGGTCATATTGTTCTGCTCTAACTTGATGAACTCTACCTCTTTCATGTGACGAATACTTTCGGGAAAGTACTTGTCATTGAATAGTTCTTGGAACTTCTCCCAAGACATCTTCAGTGCGACAGGTTGAGTACACTTTACCGATTCCCACAAGTAATATGCCTCACCTTGCAACATAAAGGTGGCAAAGGGAACCTTTTACTCCTCGGAGCATCCCAAGACATCAAATATCTTGGTGATCTGCTTTATCCACGTCTCCGCCTTAAGTGGTTTTGGTTCTCCAATAAACTCCGGTGGTCCCAGCTCCTTGAACTATTTAGCGGTGACCGTCCGAGAGTTTCTAGTGTTTCCACCTGCATTTTGGACAGGAGTCTCTCTTGCCTGATGTTGTACGAATTGCAGAAAGCTCCTAAACATTCCGTCGTTCGCCATTTTGTCGATGTTGTTGTTCACCTGAGGATTATTGCCTTCCTGATGCACATTATCCTGATGCACATGAGCTGTGAGTTTTAATACAAATATTGTCTTCTAGACAGTATACAAACTCAATGGGGTCCTCATTACATTTATTATCACACTATTTCATAGAATAGTGAGGACTACTATTGCTATCATCTGGACCGTCACTCCGTTCCCTGACTAGTCCCTGCTACGTTCTCATTTTCTGAAGAGAACAATGAAAGCAAAAGGGGTGAGCTCAACTAGCCCAGTAAGAAATATTATGACTAAGATAATGCAGAATAAATTATCATTAGCCTTCAACAGTGTTAAACTGATAAAATATAACAAACATCAAGTTTAACTACAGCGGTACAAGCAATCCATTAGAAGAGTCAAGTAGAGAATAAAATCTACTATCTTCTATAATTTAAAAGGTTTTTCATTACTTTTATCGTTGAGTCAGCTTAATAAATAATCCATATCATCCCTGCACTACGGCCAAGGATATTCATTAGTATCACGACAACAAATTATCCATGCACTACGGGCCAATGATATTCGTGTATTCATCAATGGTCATGATCATGCCAACAACTGTCCATCAATGCACTACGGGCCAATGAAGACTTTTTCCACATCATTTGTAACATTACGGTCATGATTATACCAAATAATCCCTGGTCATAATCATACCAAGTCCATCTATGCACTATAGGCCACAAATGACTTTTAACATAATATAAACATGAGGATGATGACAATGATATAAGAATTCAATAAAACAAGTTCAAGAATTAATTTATCCAGGAAACTAATAACGTCCAAATTGTCAACATGATACTTCTTTGTTGAGTAAAACTCAAGAATGCTCAGAAGAATATTTCCATGAAAAGATACTGGATAAAGCGCAAATATCAAGGATATTCCACTAATTTTATGGAGTATAGAAGTCAAAACTTTAACCAACCGAGTATAATAAAGAATGGAATAACAAAAGAAATCATCAAGCATGCGATAGACCGCATGCATGAGTTATTCCAACGGAATAATAAATAACGGAATTGTGTCATGCGTAAACGCATGCATATGATGTTCCAACAGAATAATAAACAATGTAGAACCGGTCATGCGCAAGCGCGCACAGCATGTGATATTCCAATGTAATAATAAAGAATGGAATAACACAAGAATTTCACCATGTATGCAAAGATTTTTTCCATGTAGAAAAGTTATTCCAACATAATAATAAAGAATGGAATAATAGAAGAATTTCACCAAGTATAGGGTATCCCGCATGATACAAAAGTTATTCCAACGTAAAAATAAAGAATGGAATAATGTGTTCTCTTCACGAATAAGAAAGAAAGAATACCCCTTACGAGTACAACAAATAATATCCCTTACCGTAAAAGAAGAGTATTCTGACTGGTAGGGCGAGGATATTCTTGAAGAAAACTTACACTACGCTCAAAGCTTCTTAAAACTCTAAAGAAATACGCTCAAGATTATAGAAGAATTCTCTGAACTTCTGGTGTGATTTTCAATTCTAACTAAGCATCCTATTTATAGGAAAATAGAAAGGATACTATGCTGCACTATGCAATAAAATATAATATATATTATATATATATATATACAGAAAGGATCAAGAGTAGAATTCTTAAATAGCAGAATGCCTTAAATAATAGAATTTTATCAAAACGACGTAGTTTTGATAAGACGCGGGCATTTTTTAGTAATAATGCTATGGCATGGTATTTACAAAATGCCATCGCTTCTTATCAAAACTACGCTGCTTTGATAAAGTTCTATTATTTAAGAGAGTTCTACTACTTAAGAGGTCTACTCTTGATCCTCATCAGATATATATATATATATATATAAATATATTTTATTTAAAATCTAATAAAACAAATAACTTTATAAAAGTATTCTGCTTTTATATCAAAAGATTTTACTATGCAAAACACTATCAGCATACACTATGCATAATAAAATATAATATATTCTAATTATTGTCTAATAAAACAAATAACTTTATAAAAGTATTATGTTTTATATAAAAAATTTTACTATGCAAAATACTATGCATAATAGAATATTATATATTCTTTTTATAGTCTAATAAAATGAATAACTTTATAAAAGTATTATGTTTTATATAAAAAAAATTTCTGTTTTATTATATTAATAATACTAATAAAACAAACTTTATCACCATTATTATAATTCACAATATTAATCGACTAGGTCGTTCCCAGGAAAGAGGACCTATTGGCGCGCAATTAGGTGACCAAACCTCTCCTTGACAGAACTTCTAGACATCTATAATATTGCAAATAATAATATTAATAACCTTGTCGTCTCAATTATTGATTTAATAATATATAAAATATTGTCAATAATTGAATCAAATAACGTGTGCTATTATGCAACCACGCGTATTACTGTACTTTTAACACCGGGTGTTTTAACAGTTAACGGAAAAACTTCCGTCGTTATTTTCATAAAGTATTTTTGTTATTTTCTCAATCTGACAATAATTCCATTGTGGGGTCCACCAATGATTGTGTCATTGTACGAATATTCCCTGTTAAAACAAATATTCCCCGACCAATCGAATATTATATAACAACTTGTGTACTTTGCAAAATTTATAAATATTACCCACAACTATAATATTATATCAAATTTACTCCATAATATTCAAAAATGATATTTATAGAAAATTCATCTTTATTTATAAAAGTTGGGGTCTTACATGAACCCTTCACATGCCTTAAGAATTTTATTTACTAAATTCTTATTTTAATATTTTTTGAAAATTTGGGTTCTTACATGATATACTTTCAAGGCTACCTGTAACATCATTAATTCAATCCAGATTTTATCCCGAGCCTGGAACACCTTATCCATGAGGCGAGTCTTCTTAATTTGCACCTTTCTCGGATGCCTAATCTTTCACAATGAAGATCCCATCAGAAGCCAACTTGTAGAGTTTTCTGATCCTTTTTCCAACGACAAGGTAAGAAAAATTAATACACACATCCATGCCAAATCAGTTTAATTGGGAAAGTTCATTTAACGACGAGATTAGGGATGCGGGTGGAGAAATCTACAGTATCAAAAGTTCAGATCTGGATCTGGGTTGTTCAGATTTGGATCTGAATAGACTTGATTAAAAGGCCTATCCCTCTGATACATTCTTCAAATCCTTCTTCTAAAATCCATTTCTTAAAGCAATCCCGTTCAAGAAATCGTGTTCATCAATGGTGTTCAAGCAATCACGTTTATCAATGGAAGTCTTGTTACCTCTCTCGACCTTATCTAAGGTGTCTTTGTTGCATAATAAAACAGGGCCAACGAATTTGGGTTGTTAGCTTTGCTTTGATTTTGATGAGTTTCAGATTAAGTACTACTTTCATATTTGTGGTGAATAAGATGAGTTTCATATTTGATGAGTTTCAAAAGTACTGCTTTCATATTTTGATAAGTTTCAGATTTGCTTTGATTTTGATTTTTGATGAATTTCAGATTACGAATCTGGGTTGTTAGATTTGCTTTCATATTTATGGTGAAGAAGATGATGAATTAGATTGGAATTTGGATTTGTGGTGAAGAAGATGATGAATTCAGATTTGGATTTGTGGTGGAGAAGATTGTAACGATCGAGAAATTTGTAATTTAATTTAAATATTTATTGATTAAATAAATATTTTAAATAATTTATTTATTGGAAAAAATAAATATTTGATGAATTGTGATGTAATAATTTAGTTGGATATCTATGCAAACTGTGACGCCCCCAAAATTAGGTATACATCACCCATCTTGAGTCGCCAGATACGTGGTACAGAATTTAAATACAACTTAATAATACAACTGTCGTGTACAATACGACAAAACATAAACTGTGAGTTTGAATACAAATATTGTCTACTAGAGATTATACAAACTCAAAAGGAGTCCTCATTATAATTATTATCACACTATTTCACGTAATAGCGAGGACTACTAATGCACCATCTAGGACCATCACTCGCTCCCCGACTAGTCCCAAATACGCTCTCATTTCACAAAGAGAACAATGAAAGAAAGGGTGAGCTCAACTAGCCCAAAGAAGAAATATTATGACTAAGATAATGCGAGAATAATTTATCGTTAGCTTTCAAATGTGTTAAACCGATAAAATATAATAACTATCAAGTTTAATCTGCAATGAACAAGCAATCCATTAGAAGAGTCAAGTAGGGAATAAAATCTACTATCTTCTATGATTTAAAAGGTTTTTCATCACTTTTATCATTTGGGACTCGACAATAAATAATCCACATCATTAAATCACCCCATCACTACTGACCAGGATATTCGTGTATTCATTAATGGTCATGATCATGCCAACAATCGCTCATCAATGCACTACCGCCAATGAGGACTTTTATCACATCATTTGTAACATTACTACCATGATTACACCGAATAATCCCTGGTCATAATCATACCAAGTCCATCTATGCACTACAGGCCATAGATGACTTTTAACAAAATATAAACATGCGGATGATGACAATGATATCAGAATTCAATAAAACAAGTTCAAGAATTAATTTATCTAGGAACTGATAACGTCCAAATTGTCAACATGATACTGCTTTGTAGAATAAAATTCAAGAATGCTCAAAAGAATATTTCCATGAAAAGATACTGGATGAAGCGCAAATATCAAAGATATTCCACTAATTTCATGGGTATAGAAGTCAAAGTTTTAACCAACTGAGTATAATAAAGAATGGAATAACAAAAGAAATCATCATCATGCGATAGATCGCATTGACAGCAAAGTTATTCCAACATAATAATAAAGGATGGAACCAGTCCTGAGTAAACGCATGCACGTGATATTCCAACGTATAATAAATAATGGAACCCGTCCCGTAAACGCACGCATGTGATATTTCGACGAATAATAAATAATGGAACCAGTCCGGCGTAACGGAAAGACAGGATATTCCGGCGAATAATAAATAATGGAACCAGTCCTGTAAACGCATGCATGTGATATTCCGACGTAATAATAAAGAATGGAATATTAGAAGAATGTCACCATGTATAGGGTAGCTCAGATATCTGAGTTATTCCAATGTAATAATAACTAATGGAATAACAAAAGTTCTCTTCATGAGTACAACAAATAACATCCTTACCGTAAAAGAAACCGAATATAAGAGTAGGGAAGTAGCGAGAATACTTTTCTATAGGTTCTCTTATAATTCTCTCTAGAGTTTCAAAGAATTCGTAAGAAATAATGAAGGAATGAGCTTCTATTTATAGAAGAATGGACTTCATAGTAACTAACTTATGAACGGTCCAGTTGATTTACTATTATTACTCCACCAGCGGTCCATATTGACTTACTATTATAACTTCAACCAACGGTCTGAAAAATTAGCACATCTCCTCATGGAATAATATTGTACCCAAATACCCGAATGCACAATACTAGAGTGAATAGTAACTCGTGAATAATAACTCGTGAATAGTAACTCATGAATAGTAACTCGTGAATAGTAACTCGTGAATAATAACTCGTGAATAGTAACTCATGAATAGTAACTCCGACACGAAAAGTGTCCCGAATACCCAATTGAACAATATATCCTCCAGACATCAATTATACTAACACAAATAACTCCAACACATTGGAACTATAAAATTCATCTTTAATCAACACGAACTTATTCATCATTAATATTATAATTCACAATATTTAACAACTAGGTTGTTCCTAGGAAAGAGGGGGCTTTCCGATAAGGATTTCTCCTTATTGGCGCGCAATTGGGTGACCAAACCTCTCCTTGACAGAACTTCTAGACATTGTCAATATTGCAAATAATAATATGAATAATTTTGCCATCTCAATTATTGATTTAATAATATATCATATAATGCAGATGATACTGTAACAATAATTGAATCAATAATATGAGAAATATGATGCAACAATTATTGTAGCAATAATTGAGTATAGCTGAGTGACTTCTCACGTAAGCATCAATAATCAATACCGTAAGCATCAATGCAACTACGCCAGACATCGCATTTCTTTTACTACCGGGTAGTTCAACAGCTTTAATTCAGTAACACCTCCGCCGTTATTTTCATAAAGTATTTTTGTTGTTTTCTCAATCCGACAATAATTTTATTATGGGGTCCACCAATGATTGTGTCGTTGTACGAATATTCTCTGTTAAAACGAATATTCCCCGACAAATCGAATATTATATAACAACTTGCGTACTTTTCAAAATTTATAAATAGTACCCACAACTATAACATTATATCAAATCAATAACATAATATTCAAAAATATAATTCAAAAAAATTATTCTTTATTCATAAAAGTTGGGGTCTTACAACCTCCCCTTCTTATGAAATTTCATCCTCGAAATTAGGGTACATACCTGGTATGTCGAAGAGATGAGGATACCTTGACTTCATCTCAGATTCTAACTCCCAAGTCATTTCCTCCACATCGTGATTTCTCCACAAAACTTTGACTTGAGGTATAACCTTGGAGCGTAGAACATGATCCTTCTTATCCAAGATTTTAACAGGTAACTCTTTATATGTTAAATCTTCCTCTATCTCGTCTGGTTCTAACTCAATAATGTGGTTCGGGTCTTTCACATATTTACGTAACATAGATATATGAAAAACATTATGAATACGAGACATACTTGGCGGTAAGGCGAGTCTATAGGCCACAGTTCCCACTCGCTCAAGAATTAAAAATGGGCCAATGAACCGAGGATTGAGCTTTCCTCTCTTTCCAAATATCGTAACTCCTTTCCATGAAGCAACACGTAACAACACATGATCTCCAGTATCGAATTCTACGTCCTTTCGATGAAGATCAACATAACTCTTTTGTCGATCTTGTGAAGTTTTTATACGTTGTCGGATCATTTGAATCTTTTCTGTAGTTATACGTACCAACTCCGGTCCCAACAACGTTGCTTTACCCACATCATCCCACCATACTGGAGAACGACACTTTCTCCCATACAATGCTTCGAATGGAGCCATGCCAATACTTGCTTGATAACTGTTGTTGTAGGAAAACTCCACCAATGGTAAAAACTTGCCCCAACTTCCCTTGAAATCAAGGACACAAAGTCTTAATAGATCTTCAAGAGTTTGAATAGTCCTCTCCGACTGTCCATCCGTCTGAGGATGATATGCCGAGCTAAATCGTAAATCCGTGCCCATAGCTTTCTGCAAACTAACCCAAAATTGTGAAGTGACTCTTGGGTCTCGATCAGAAAATATGGATACTGGCATACCATGCAGTCTTACAATCTCATTTATGTACATACGAGCAAGACGTTCAAGTGTATAAGTTTCTCGTATAGGTAAGAAGTGAGCAGACTTGGTCAATCTATCAATAATGACCCAAATCGCATCTATGCCTTGAGAAACCTTAGGAAGACCGGTAACGAAATCCATGGTAATATGATCCCACTTCTATTCTGGAATTTTAAGTGGTTGCAATGGACCTTTTGGTACTTGATGCTCCGCCTTGACTCGTTGACAAGTTATACACCTGGAGATAAACTCCGATATCTCTCTCTTCATATTGCTCCACCAAAATGTATGTCGAAGATCCTGATACATTTTGGTACACCCAGGATGGATTGCAAATGGTGTGTTCTGCGCCTCCATCATGATTTTATACTTTAAATCAGGGTCGTTAGGAACACAAAGTCTGGAGTTGACTCGAAGTATTCCTTCTTCATAGATTCTTGCTTCCGGCATAGCACCTTCTTGCACTTTCTTCCTCAAACGCATTAGCTCCGGGTCTATAGCTTGAGCAACTTTAACTTTATCAATTAAAGTCGGTTCTACTCATATATTCGCCATCATCACATGGGTCCCTGGAGTTTTTAACTCTATCTCCATCCTTTGCAAGTCAGACAAAATGGGCCTTTGCATTGACAATATCGCTCTCGTACTTGCATATGATCTTCTACTCAATGCGTCAGCTACCACATTCGCTTTTCCAGGATGGTATTGGATGGTATGATCATAATCTTTCAGCAGTTCAAGCCAACGTCGTTGTCGCATGTTGAGTTCCTTTTGAGTGAAGAAATATTTGAGGCTTTTATGATCCGTAAAGATCTCCACGTTCTCGCCATACAAGTAATGCCTCCAAATTTTAAGTGCGAAGACAACAGCTGCTAACTCTAGATTATGAGTAGGATAATTCCTCTCATATTCTTTGAGTTGTCTTGAGGCATAGGCTATAACTTTCACATGTTGCATGAGAACACATCCCAACCCTTTGCCCGAAGCATCACTGTAGATGACAAATCCCTCCGAGCAAGATGGTATTGTCAGAACAAGTGCTGAAATGAGTCTCCTCTTGAGTTCTTGAAAACTCTTCTCACATTCTTCGCTCCAACCAAACTTTGTATCTTTCCAAGTCAGCTGAGTTAATGGAGTAGCGATTCGAGAAAATCCTTCCACGAATCTCCGATAATAACCAGCTAACCCGAGAAAGCTACGTACTTCGGTCACTGATTTAGGTTGCTCCCAGCTTTGAATAGCTTCAATCTTTGTCGGGTCAACAGATATTCCATGACTTGATACTACGTGCCCAAGGAATGCTACTTCCTCAAGCCAGAACTAGTATTTCTTCAACTTGGCATAAAGCTTGTATTCACGAAGCTTTTGGAGTATCAGCCTCAAGTGTTGCTCATGATCTTCACGGCTTTTGGAATAAATAAGGATGTCATCAATAAAGACGACCACAAAGTGATCCAAATATTCCTTGAATACTCGGTTCATCATATCCATGAAGGCAGCAGGAGCATTAGTCAATCCAAAGGACATGACTAGAAATTCATAATGCCCGTACCGAGTTCTGAAAGCCGTCTTTGGAATGTCATCGGTTCTAATCTTCAATTGGTGATATCCGGAATGAAGATTAATCTTTGAAAAGAATTTGGCTCCTTGCAACTGGTCAAACAGATCATCAATACGTGGCAATGGATACCTATTTTTGATGGTGACATGATTCAACTCCCGATAATTAATACAAAGTCGCATACTCCCATCTTTCTTCTTCACGAATAGAACAGGAGCACCCCAAGGAGACGTACTAGGACGAATGAAACCAATGTCTAACAATTCCTGTAATTGGGTCTTTAACTCCTAAAGTTCAATAGGAGCCATTCGATATGGGGCTTTGGAAATGGGTTTTGTACCAGGTTCAAGGTCGATACAAAATTCAATTTCACTCTCTGGGGGTAGGCCATGAAGTTCTTCAGGTAATACGTCAGGAAATTTATTAACAATAAAAATATCGTTCAAAACTGACGTATTTTTGTTTAAATCTGTGACATGAGCTAAGAAAGCTTGACATCCATTTTTCAATAAACGAATAGCTTTATGGCTTGAAATGACCGTGATTGATTTTAATGGTTTGGTCACTTGAATTCGTATAATAGGTTGATTAGGAATATGAAAACTAACAACCTTACGAAAACAATCAATTTTTGCATGATGAGTATTTAACCAATTAATCCCTAGAATTACGTCAAACGCAAGTATTTTAAAGAAATAAGATCAACAGGTAATGTGCGGTTACCGATTTGAACCAAACAAGACTTATAAACAGTGGATGTAATGAAGGTTTCTCCCAATGGAGTTTCCACAGATAAGTCAAAGTCTAATTTCTCCGGAGTCAAATTTAATCGTTGAGCGCAAGTAGGAGAAATAAAAGAATGGGTAGAACCGGTATCAAATAAAGTATAGACTTCGCTAGAGTTTATGATAAGCTTATCCGTGATGACCTCATTCTGGTTCCTTGTTTCTGGGAGGCCACAACAAATGCTCTCCCTTGCACTACCGGCTTTGACTTTTCTGGGACGGCCTTTGGTGCCTCCATCCTAGATGAACTTGTCTTCGGTGAACGACAAAATCGGGCTAAGTGACCTTCTCTTCCACAATTATAACATGTTTTGAACGGCATCGCGCAGTTTGGACTGATGTGTCCCTCCCCTCAGCATTTGAAGCATATGATAGGTGGTCGTTCTCCTTCCTTAACAACGGGTGCTGGTGCTAACATCCTTCCATCATTGTTGAATCTCTTCTTCTTGAAATGTCCATTCTTATTGTTTTGGCCCTGATTACCACCGAAGTGGTTACCATTTCTTGCCTGTTAATTCCCTCCACGCTTGTTGTCACCGCTTCGATGACTGCTCTCCTTTGGTTGCGTTGACTCGTTATCGCGCTCCACTAACTGAGCCCTATTTACAACATCTAAATACAAACACAGTTTATGAGAAATAAGATGTTGACGTATCTCCGACTTCAAACCTCTTAAAAATATCCGCATCATTCTCTATTCATTATCCACCAAGTGGGACGCAAACCAGGACAACTGGGCAAACTTGGCTTCATACTGCGACACGGTCATATTATTTTGCTCCAACTTGATGAATTCTACCTCTTTTATATGATGAATACTTTCGGGAAAGTACTTGTCGTTGAATAGTTCTTGGAACTTTTCCCAAGACATCTTCAGTGCGGCAGGTTGAGTACGCTTTACCGATTCCCACCAGTAATCTGCCTCTCCTCGCAACATAAAGGCAGCAAAGGAAACCTTTTGCTCCTTGGAGCATCCCAAGACATCAAATATCTTGGTTATCTGCTTTATCCATGCTTCCGCCTTAAGTGGTTTTGGCTCTCCAATAAACTCCGGTGGTCCCAGCTCCTTGAACTGTTTAGCGATGACCGTCCGAGAGTTTCCAGTGTTTCCACCTACATTTTGGACAGGAGCTGCTCTCGCCTGATGTTGTATGAATTGCATAAAGCCTCTGAACATTCCATCATTCATCATTTGGTCAGTGTTGTTGTTTGTATGAGGATTTTCGCCTTCCTGATGCACATTATCCTGATTATTGATATGTGGTGAATCAATGGTCGCATGTGCTCCATTGCTATTCTCAACATTCTCAGATGTCATTTTCAAATACTGCCACAAAACAAAAGGTTAATTGACATGTAACATATTATCCCTATATTCTGACCGACCAATTAAATACCAAAAAAAACTTAGGTAGGTCATACTAGCGAAGGAATTCCCCGTCTCTCCCATCCTAGTTCTATTCTCACATCTTAGCCAGGGATCATATCCCTAAGCTTTGATACCAACTGTGACGCCCCCAAAATTAGGTATACATCACCCATCTTGAGTCGCCAGATACATGGTACAGAATTTAAATACAACTTAATAATACAACTGTCGTGTACAATACAACAAAACATAAACTGTGAGTTTGAATACAAATATTGTCTACTAGAGATTATACAAACTCAAAAGGAGTCCTCATTACAATTATTATCACACTATTTCACAGAATAGCGAGGACTACTAATGCACCATTTAGGACCATCACTCTGTTCCCCGACTAGTCCCAACTACATTCTCATTTCCTGAAGAGAACAGTGAAAAAAAGGGTGAGCTCAACTAGCCCAGTAAGAAATATTATGACTAAGATAATGCAGAATAATTTATCGTTAGCCTTCAATAGTGTTAAACTGATAAAATATAATAACTATCAAGTTTAACTGCAGCGGAACAAGTAATCCATTAGAAGAGTCAAGTAGGGAATAAAATCTACTATCTTCTATGATTTAAAAGGTTTTTCATCACTTTTATCATTGGGACTCGACAATAATAAATAATCCACATCATCGAATCACCCCTGCACTACGGCCAAGGATATTCGTGTATTCATTAATGGTCATGATCATGCCAACAACTATCCATCAACGCACTACGGGCCAATGAGGACTTTTATCACATCATTTGTAACATTACAGTCATGATTACACCGAATAATCCCTGGTCATAATCATACCAAGTCCATCTATGCACTATGAATGTGCCACAGATGACTTTCAACAAAATATAAACATGAGGATGATGACAATGATATAAGAATTCAATAAAACAAGTTCAAGAATTAATTTATCTAGGAAACTAATAACGTCCAAATTGTCAACATGATACTGCTTTGTAGAGTAAAATTCAAGAATGCTCAAAAGAATATTTCCATGAAAAGATATCGGATGAAGCGCAAATATCAAAGATATTCCACTAATTTCATGGGTATAGAAGTCAAAGTTTTACCCAACCGAGTATAATAAAGAATGGAATAACAAAAGAAATCACCATGCATGAGATAGATCCTTGCAGGCGAGTTTATTCCAATGTAATAATAAATGATGGAACCAGTCCCGCGAAAACGCGATAACCGTGATATTCTCGGCGAATAATAAATAATGGAACCGGTCCCGTACGCACGCACGCAGACGTGATATTCCGGCGAGAATAATAAATAATGGAACTAGGTCCAAATAAGCCACGAGACGTGATATTCCGGCGAGAATAATAAATAATGGAACCCGAGTCCCCCATAAACGCACGCATGTGAGGATATTCCGGCGAGAATAATAAATAATGGAACCAGTCCGACGTAAATGCACGCATGTGATATTTCCACGAATAATAAATAATGGAACCCGTCCCACAGAACGCATGCATGTGATATTCCGGCGTAATAATAAAGAACGAAATATTAGAAGAATGTCACCATGTATAGGGTAGCCCGTGTATACAGGTTATTCCAACAGAATAATAAATAATAGAATAACAGAAGTTCTCTTCATGAGTACAACAAATAACATCCGTTACCGTAAATGAAACTGAATATAAGAGTAGGGAAGTAGCAGAATACTTTTCTATAGGTTCTCTTATAATTCTCTCTCTAGAGTTTCAATGAATTCGTAAGAAATAATGAAGGAATGAGCTTCTATTTATAGAAGAATGGACTTCATAGTAACTAACTTATGAACGGTCCAGATTGATTTACTATTATTACTCCACCAGCGGTCCATATTG
Organism: Panax ginseng; assembly: GCA_020205605.1. Lineage (NCBI taxonomy): Eukaryota > Viridiplantae > Streptophyta > Magnoliopsida > Apiales > Araliaceae > Panax > Panax ginseng. The sequence continues at coordinate 91,039,716 of CM035143.1, forward strand.
ACTTACTATTATAACTTCAACCAACGGTCTGAAAAATTAGCACATCTCCTCATGGAATAATATTGTACCCAAATACCCGAATGCACAATACTAGAGTGAATAGTAACTCGTGAATAGTAACTCGTGAATAGTAACTCATGAATAGTAACTCGTGAATAGTAACTCCGACACAAAAAGTGTCCCGAATACCCAATTGAACAATATATCCTCCAGACATCAATTATACTAACACAAATAAGTCCAACACAATGGAACTATAAAATTTATCTTTAATCAACACGAACTTATTCATCATTAATATTATAATTCACAATATTTAACAACTAGGTTGTTCCTAGGAAGAGGGGGCTTTCCGATAAGGATTTCTCCTTATTGACGCGCAATTAGGTGACCAAACCTCTCCTTGACAGAACTTCTAGACATTGTCAATATTGCAAATAATAATATGAATAACTTTGCCGTCTTAATTATTGATTTAATAATATATCATATAATGCAGATGATACTGTAACAATAATTGAATCAATAATATGAGAAATATGATGCAAAGAATTATCTTGTAGCATAATTGAGTATAGTCGAGTGACTTCTCACGTAAGCATCAATAATCAATCTGGTAGTGTACTTCTTGTGCAACTACACGACATCGCATTTTACTTTTACTATCGGGTAGTTCAACAGTTTTAACAGTAACACCTCCGCCGTTATTTTTATAAAGTATTTTTGTCGTTTTCTCAATCCGACAATAATTCTGTTGTGGGGTCCACCAATGATTGTGCCGTTGTACGAATATTCCCTATTAAAACGAATATTTCCCAACCAATCGAATATTATATAACAACTTGCGTACTTTGCAAAATTTATAAATATTACTCACAACTATAACATTATATCAAATCAATACCATAATATTCAAAAATAATATTCGAAAAAATTATTCTTTATTCATAAAAGTTGGGGTCTTACACTAACTAAATTAATGAATAGTAATTTTATTATTTGAAGGATTTAATTTAAGAAAATAATTAAATTAAATGAACTGTTTAATATTTAAGAAAATAAGTAAATTAATTAAAGTTATGATTAAGTCTAATTTATTAATTAAATTAGATATATCCTTATTTATTAATCATAAGTATAACTATAATAAAAAATTATAATTTTTATAATTATAATTGTATGCTTTTAAATTAACTAAGGTGTGACAAGTGAAAACTATACAATATAAGTATTATTAAAATAAATTGAGAGAGGGGAGTTGTGTTTAGCCAAACAAGGCCTTGTGGCCTTTGGCATTTTGCAACTGACTTAACTCTTTGGTTTTTAACCTGATGCGTTAAATAAGCGACTATATCAGTTATTTGTTTTACGGGTCTTATTTTCCTAAGGCTAACTAAGAGAGAGTTGGAGAAAGCAAGAGAGAAAAACACAGTGAAAGAGAGAATTCTCTGAGATAGTCTAGAGAAAGGAGAGCAATTTCTAAGCCTTGACGATATCTTTTGCTAGCTTACAACGAGCGATTTAAGGTATATTATACTTCTATTGTTTATGTTTTGATTTTTTCCATGATCATCTTCTGTAAAGTGTTTAATCACGTTGGATTAATAGATATACAAGTGTGTATGGTTTAAAATCTGTTAATAATCGTGTGTGATTGCTATTTGATGATTAGAATACATGAAATTGGGTTTGTAGTAGAAGATTTTAAAAATAGTGTTTATGCATGAAAAATGGCTTAAGAAAGTACAAAAATTTATGTTCAATGTGTGTTATAATGTGAGACCCCAGATTTTATGAATAAATATTTAATTTTCTCAAAATAATTTTTTAAATCTTTCATATTATTGATTCAATTATTGTTATAGTATCATCTGCATAATATGATATATTATTAAATCAATGATTGAGACGGCAAAGTTATTCATATTATTATTTACAATATTGATAATGTCTAGAAGTTCTGTCAAGGAGAGGTTTGGTCACCTAATTACGCGCCAATAAAGAGAAATCCTTATCGAAAAGCCCCAATTTCCCGGGAACGACCTGGTTGTTAAATATTATGAGTTATAATATTAATGATGAATGTTATTAAAATTGAAGTTGTGTTCGGAGTTGAATTTGGAGATGCGGACGTGATATTTGAGTTCGGAATGATGAAATTAGTAAAAATAGTCTATAAACACAAAATTTTCCGAGATTCACTATTTGGTTAAAAAGTCAACAGTTGACTTTTTCGGGAAAAGTCAAACTTCTAAATTTCAAAATTTATATTGTTGATAAAAATAGTTTCATTATGTTGGAATTGGTTGTGTTAGTGAAAATCGACATCTATTCCGATGATAATTGATGTCTGGGGATTATATTGATAAATCGGGTAATTTATCGGATAAATGAGCAATTAATTGCTACTAATTCACATGCTTATATAACTATTTGTTCACATGTGTGTACTATTGAATCACATTCTTGTACTATTAGGGGAGTTGGTGCAAAATTAATAATACTTGCATGACTAAGTTAAAAATGGAGGTATAGATGGAGGTATTATACTATAATTATTTTTATCACATGATTAGAACTATTGAGTCACATGATTTACTATTGATTCACATTATTTACTATTAGGGGAGTTGGTGCAAGTTTGATAATACTTGCAGGACTAAATTAAAAATGAAGAAAAAGAGGAAGGTATTATACTCTAATATTCTGAGCCCCAAAACGTGCAATTATCGAAACTATATTTTCCTATAAATAGAAGCTCATTTCTTTATTATTCTTCACCAATTCACTCAAGCTATAGAGCATTTATTATAGAGAGAAATTATAGAGAGAAAGAAGAAGAGAAGTCTGCTACCTCTCTATTCCAAAGATCCAGCTTTTTCTCTACGGTAAGGGTATTATTTCTTTCAGATTCATGAAGAGAAACTTCATTATTCCATTCTTATTATTCTCGTTGGAATAACTTTGTTTATCTGAAGTACCGCATACATGGTGAAATTCTTCTAATATTCCGTTCTTTATTATTCTATCGAAATATCCCGTCATGCGTTTCTGTACGGACCTAATTCCGTTATTTATTATTCTGTTGGAATCACATGCATGCGTTTTATGCCGCACTTCGGTTCCGTTATTTATTATTCTGCTGGAATATCACGTTTGCATTTTACTACCGACTGGTTCCATTCTTTATTATTCTGTTGGAATATCCTCGTCATGCAATGCGTTTCTGGCGGGACCGGTTCCGTTATTTATTATTCTATTGGAATAACCTACATATGCGCGGTCTATCGCATGCATGGTGATTTCTTTTGTTATTCCATTCTTTATTATACTCAGTTGGTTAAAACTTTGACTTCTATACTCCATGAAATTAGTGGAATATCCTTGATATTTGCGCTTCATCCAGTATCTTTTCATGGAAATATTCTTCTGAGCATTCTTGAATTTTACTCTACAAAGAAGTATCATGTTGACAATTTGGACGTTATCAATTCCTAGATAAATTAATTTTTGAACTTGTTTTATTGAATTCTTATATCATTGGCATCATCCTCATGTTTATATTTTGTTGAAAGTCATATGTGGCCTGTAGTGCATAGATGGACTTGGTATGATTATGACCAGGGATTATTCGGTATAATCATAACCGTAATGTTATAAATGATGTGAAAAAAGTCCTCATTGGCCCGTAGTGCATTGATGGATAGTTTTTGGTATGATTATGGCTATGGATTCTCTTTGGCCGTAGTGCAAAGATGAATTGTTTTATGGCATGATCAGGACCGTTGATGAAAACATGATTATCTTTAGTTGTAGTGCATGGATAATTCATGGTCGTGATACTAAAGAATATCCTTGGCCGTAGTGCAGGGGTGATTCGATGATGTGGATTATTTATTAAGTCGAGTCCCAAATGATAAAAGTGATGAAAAACCTTTTAAATCATAGAAGATAGTAGATTTTATTCCCTACTTGACTCTTCTAATGGATTGCTTGTTCACCGCAGCTTAAACTTGATAGTTATTATATTTTATCGCTTTAATCTCGTTGAAGGCTTACGATAAATTATTCTGCATTATCTTAGTCATAATATTTCTTACTGGGCTAGTAGAGCTCACCCTTTCTTTCATTGTTCTCTTCAGGAAATGAGAATATAGCTGGGACTAGTCGGGGAACAAAGTGAGGGTCCTAGATGGTGCATTAGTAGTCCTCACTATTCTGTGAAAATAGTGTGATAATAATTGTAATGAGGACTCCTTTTGAGTTTGTATACTCTCTAGTAGACAATATTTGTATTCAAACTCACAGTTTATGTTTTGTCGTATTGTACACGACAGTTGTATTATTAAGTTTTATTTGAATTTTGTACCATATATCTAGCGACTCAAGATGGGTGATATATACCTGTTTTGGGGGCGTCACAGTTGGTATCAAAGCTTAGGGATATGATCCCTGGCTGAGATGTGAGACATGAACTAGGAGGGAAGAGATGGGGAATTCCTTCGCTAGTATGACCTACCTAAGTTTAATTGGTATTTAATTGGTCTGTCAGAATATAGGGATAATATGTGATATGTTAATTTGTTTAATTAACCCTTGTTTTGTGACAGTATTTGAGAATGACATCTAAAAATTTAGAGATGTGCAATGGAACAAAACAATATGAACGTGTCGAATTACGAGGCTAAGTTTGCGGAGTTATCCCGGTTTGCATCCCATTTGGTCGATAATGAGGAGAAAATGACGCGAATGTTTCTGCGAGGTTTGAAACCCGAAATACGTCAATACCTCATTTCTCATAAACTTTGTTTATATTCAGATATTTTGAATAGGGCTCAGTTATTGGAGCACGATAATGAGTTAGCTCAACCAAAAGGTAACGACCAACAACACGATAATAATCATACCGGTGGCAATGGCCATCGGAACAATCATAACCATCGTGGGGGAAATTATCATGCAAAGAATGGTAACCACTTTGGTGGTAATCATGGCCAAGATAATAGAAGTGGAAATTTCAAGAAGAGAAGGTCATTTAGCTCGATTTTGTCGTATAGTGAAGTCAAGTCCAGCTGGAACGGTGGCACCAAAGGCGGATACGAATAAGTCAAATTCGCTAGTTTAAGGGAGAGCGTTTTTCATGACGACGAATCGAACGAAGTTATCACGGGTTAGTTAATTATAAATTCTTGCGAAGTATATATCTTATTAGATACCTGTTCTACCTATTCTTTTATCTCTCTTGCTTGTGCTCAACGTTTAAATTTAACTCCGGAGAAGTTAGACTTTGACTTATTGGTTAAAACTTCATTAGTAGAAACCTTCGTTACCTCCACTATTTATAAATCTTGTTGATTCAAATCGACACTTTCAAGTTACCTGTCGATCTTATCTCTTTGAAAATATTTGCATGGATGTGATTTTTAGAAATTGATTAGTTAACTACTCATCATGTTTTTCGTAAGGTTGTTAGCTTTCATATTCCTAACTTTTTTAAGTAACCAAACCACTAAAGTCAATCATTGTCATATAAAGCCATAAGTAAAGAGCCATGAGCCTTCCGTTGTTGACTTCTTGTGTGGAATGCTCCGAAGCCAGACTTTCTGTAGGCAACGTCGTGAATGACGATAGCAAGTTGATAGGTATCAATGTGACGTGTTATCCAAGTCTTGGATGAGAGTCACAGTTTCGAATGATATTTATATTGTTAATAAATTTCCTGACGTATTCTTGAAGTCTTCTTAGCCTACCCCTAGAGCGTGAAATCGAATTTTGTATTGACCTCAGTACAAAACCCATTTCTTAAACCCTCAAATATTTCTTTACTTAAAACGAACGTAACATGTGCCAAAAGACGTTGGCTCGAGTTGTTTGAAGATTACGATCGTACCATTCAATACCATCGTGAGAAAGCGAACGTGGTAGCTGACGCGTTGAGTAGAAGATCGTATGCGTTTACGAGTGAGATGTTGTTAACACAAAGGCCCATTTCGTACGACTTACAAATGATGAAGATAGAGTTAAAGACTCTAGGAACCCAAGTGAAGATAATGAATATACGAGTAGAATTGAATTTAATCGATAAAGTTAAAGCCGCTAAAGCTACACACCCGGAGCTGATAAATGTGAAGAATAAGGTTCAAGAGGGCGTTATTCTAGAAGCAAGAATCGACGAAGAGAGGAAATCTCAACCCTCAATTTAATTGGTCCATTTGAAATCCTCGATGAAGTAGGAACTGTTGCCTATAGACTCGTTTTACTGCCAAGTATGTTACGTGTTCATAACATTTTTAACGTATCGATGTTACGTAAATATGTGGACGACCCGAACCACATTATTAATTTAGAACTGGACGAGATAACGGCTGATTTAACGTTTGAGGAGATACGTGTTAAAATCTTGGATAAGAAGAATCGTATTCAACACTCAAAGGTTATACCTCAAGAGTTAGAATTTGAAATTAAGTCGAGGTATCCTCACCTGTTCAGCATACCAAGTACGTACATAAATTCCGAGGCCGAAATTCCATAAGGAGGGGAGATTGTGAGACCCCAGATTTTATGAATAAATATTTAATTTTCTCAAAATAATTTTTTAAATATTATGGTGTGGATTTGATATAATGTTATAGTTGTGGGTTATATTTATAAATTTTGCAAAGTAGTACGCAAGTTGTTATATAATATTCGATTGGTCTGGGAATATTCTTTTTGTTTGGGGAATATCCGTGACGACTCAAGACAATCATTGGTGGACCCTACAACGGAATTATTGTCTGATTGAGAAAACGTCAAAAATACTTTATGAAAATAAATAATGGAAGTTTTACCTGTTAATCTGTTGAAACACCCGTTAAAAATGTACGATGAATACGCGTGGTTGCATAGTAGCACACGATATTGATTATTGATGCTTACGTGAGAAGTCACTCAGTTATACTCAATTATTACTGCAGTAATTGCTGCATCATATCTTTCATATTATTGATTCAATTATTGTTACATTATCATCTGCATAATATGATATATTATTAAATCAATGATTGAGACGACAAAATTATTCATATTATTATTTCCAATATTGACAATGTCTAGAAGTTCTGTCAAGGAGAGGTTTGGTCACCTAATTGCGCGCCAATAAAGAGAAATCCTTATCGGAAAGCCCCTCTTTCCTGGGAACGACCTGGTTGTTAAATATTGTGAGTTATAATATTAATGATGAATGTTATTAAAATTGAAGTTGTGTTCGGAGTTGAATTTGGAGACGCGAACGTGATATTTGAGTCCGGAACATTGAAATTAGTAAAAATAGTCTATAAACACAAAATTTTCCGGGATTCACTATTTGGTCAAAAAGTCAATAGTTGACTTTTTCGGGAAAAGTCAAACTTCAAAATTTCAAAATTTATATTGTTGATAAAAATAGTTTCATTATGTTGGAATTGGTTGTGTTAGTGAAAATCGACATCTATTCCGATGATAATTGATGTCTTGGGGTTATATTGATAAATCGAGTAATTTATTGGATAAATGAGCAATTAATTGCTACTAATTCACATGCTTATATAACTATTTGTTCACATGTGTGTACTATTGAATCACATTCTTGTACTATTAGGGGAGTTGGTGCAAAATTGATAATACTTGCATGACTAAGTTAAAAATAGAGGTATAGATGGAGGTACTATACTATAATTATTTTTATCACATGATTAGAACTATTGAGTCACATGATTTACTATTGATTCACATTATTTACTATTAGGTTAGTTGGTGCAAGTTTGATAATACTTGTAGGACTAAATTAAAAATGATGAAAAAGAGGAAGGTATTATACTGTAATATTCTGAGCCCCAAAACGTGCAATTATCGAAACTATATTTTCCTATATATAGAAGCTCATTTCTTCATGATTCTTCACCAATTCACTCAAGCTATAGAGCATTTATTATAGATAGAAATTATAGAGAGAAAGAAGAAGAGAAGTCTGCTACCTCTCTATTCCAGCATCCAATTTTTTCTACGGTAAGGGGTATTATTTCTTTCGTACTCATGAATAGAACTTCTGTTATTCCATTCTAATTATTCTGTTGGAATAACCTGTTTATGCGAAGTACCGCATACATGGTGAAATTCTTGTAATATTCCGTTCTTTATTATTCTATCGTAATATCCTCGTCTCATGCGCTTTTATCTTGGGACTCGGTTCCGTTATTTATTATTCTCATTGGAATATCCTGCCTATACGCTTTTGTGCCGACCGGTTCCATTCTTTATTATTCGTTGGAATATCCCGTCTGCATGCTTTTCGCGGACCGGTTCCGTTATTTATTATTCTATGGGAATAACCTGCATGTGCGGTCTATCGCATGCATGGTGATTTCTTTTGTTATTCCATTCTTTATTATACTCAGTTGGTTAAAACTTTGACTTCTATACTCCATTAAATTAGTGGAATATCCTTGATATTTGCGCTTCATCCAGTATATGTTCATGGAAATATTCTTCTGAGCATTCATGAATTTTACTCTACAAAGCAGTATCATGTTGACAATTTGGACGTTATCAGTTCCTAGATAAATTAATTCTTGAACTTGTTTTTATTGAATTCTTATATCATTGTCATCATCCTCATGTTTATATTTTGTTGAAAGTCATCTGTGGCCTGTAGTGCATAGATGGACTTGGTATGATTATGACCAGGGATTATTCGGTATAATCATAACCGTAATGTTATAAATGATGTGGAAAAAGTCCTCATTGGCCCGTAGTGCATTGATGGACAGTTTTTGGTATGATTATGGCTATGGATTCTCTTTGGCCGTAGTGCAAAGATGAACTGCTTTTATGGCATGATCGGGACCGTTGATGAAAACATGATTATCTTTAGCCGTAGTGTATGGATAATTCGTGGTCGTGATACTAAAGAATATCCTTGGCCGTAGTGCAGGGGTGATTCGATGATGTGGATTATTTATTAAGCTGAGTCACAGCGATAAAAGTGATGAAAAACCTTTTAAATCATAGAAGATAGTAGATTTTATTCCCTACTTGACTCTTCTAATGGATTGCTTTTTCCACTGCAGTTAAACTTGATAGTTATTATATTTTATCAGTTTAACACTGTTGAAGGCTAACGATAAATTATTCTGCATTATCTTAGTCATAATATTTCTTACTGGGCTAGTTGAGCTCACCCTTTCTTTCACTGTTCTCTTTAGGAAATGAGAATATAGCTGGGACTAGTCGGGGAACAAAGTGATGATCCTAGATGGTGCATTAGTAGTCCTCACTATTCTGTGAAATAGTGTGATAATAATTGTAATGAGGACTCCTTTTGAGTTTGTATACTCTCTAGTAGACAATATTTGTATTCAAACATACAGTTTATGTTTTGTCGTATTGTACACGACAGTTGTATTATTAAGTTTTATTTGAATTTTGTACAATGTATCTGGCGACTCAAGATGGGTGATGTATACCTATTTTGGGGGCGTCACATATAATCTATAAATTGATGTTGGGTTATGTTAGTATGTTAAGAAACGAAAACGACGTAGTTCGAATGATGTCAATTGGTTAAGAAATGAAATCGTGACGATCGAATTCGCTAAAAGTGTCAAAATTGAAGAAATTTGGAAAATTGTGGTTTTAATTCTTCAAAATTGAATATATATAATGTTTACGTAGTTGAAATGGTGAATATCATTTTTAGTAATGTTATTACAAAGTTTTAGTTGCTAGGTTTCATGAATTTTTGTGGAATTGGGTTTTTTGGCCTAGAGCAGAGTCTGATTTCGATAATCTACAAAAATAGTTTCTGGTGTCGAACGCGCAGGCGCTCTTTGTTAGGCACGGTCTTGCCGCTCATAAGCGCTGAACGCATCTTGTCATGCGGTAGCCCCGACGCTAAACCAACCATGGCGCTGGCAAGGCCAAAGGGTCAATCGTAGACCAAAATTTAATCATTATCAGCATAGCTTGGAAATTGTTAACCTAACTTATTTGATGATTGTAGAGAAACCTAAAATGTGTTATAAGATATAACAACATGTTGTAATCACAACGTTGAAACAATAGACTATTATGTAATGAATCAAAAAAAAATGATGTTATGGAAGTTAAAAGTAAATGATGAGGTTTATGTTAGTTTATAATGTAAATTCAGATTCGTTAAAGGTATTAATCAACATGGTTAAATGTTAAGTAAGGTTATGACCTAAATGATGGGTTAATCCCATAAAGCTAATATTAATACAACTAATTATTGTTGTGATTGATATGTGTAGGGTAATTGGAGAACATTATTATACTTGTGTAGCTTCCATACAAGGCAAGTTTCTTATCCTAAACTTTTATTGAGCAAGTGTCCCTAATCTATGCTACCAAATTATTCAGCAAGGTTTACTTATCGTTGTTATGTTATACTTATGCAATTTTTCTATTCCTAAGCTATAGTTGTATAAGTTCCTAATTTTTATGTTGAAATTGAGCAAACATAATCTATCTTGTGTATGTTTATACAAGCTCTCGTAACCTAATTCGTTACCTCGAGCGAGTTTTACCTTTCTAAATCTTGATATCATTATTCAAAGCATATATTGTTCTAATGTATTGATTCAAATGAGATTGTTCTAACTCTTGTGGATATAGCACTTTGCATGTACACCATGTTTATTCAATTATACGTTGTTGTTATTCGGTCTTTGACTTTGATAACCTTGTTCAAATCTATATTGATTATATTAAAATTCCAAGTAGTAAGCAAACTTTTATTGATTGAACTAGTCTATTATGAATGGTGTTATAAAATTCTAGAACCACTGATAAGTTAGTTCCTAGCTAAACTCTCTTTAGTGCGGAAATTTTAAAGTCAAACTGAGACGAACAACCCTAACATAGGGGATTTTGTACGTGTTAACGTTTAGATGTTTGTGCACAATACATGGTACAAAGGGTTGATCCCCCTAAGTACGTTAAGAAGGGTATGTATAGTCTAATTGACTGTTAAGGTTGGGGTAGTAATACCTACTTACCGTGGACATAGTTCGTGGTCTTAGGACCCTCAGATATTAAAGTTCAAACTTGTTTTCTAATACTTATTTGTAAAACAAGTTCATTATTGTTCAGCATTCGTTGTTCATTCTTATATGGTTGTTATTACTACTGTTTATAGTAGTGAGCAATTGTTTGCTCACTCTTGCAATTAACACTGCAGCTAAAGTTGAAAAAGTCGATGAGCCATCTACTAGCAAAGGAAAGGGCAAGATGTTTAGGTGTTGAAGAATTATTTAAAATTTATTTAAATGCATGATGTTATAAGACTTGTTTTCTTTTATGATGTTTTTCATAAACTTATGTAATAATTTAAGGTTAGATTACCTGGGATTGTTTATGAGATGATGTAACCCTATAATGGGAAACATTAATGTTTAAATTAATTGATGTTTTTTCCTTTATTACGGGTAGTTAGATATAATTATTTTGATAGTGAGCACCAAATCCTATGGGAATGAAGTACCCGGATTTGGGGTGTCATAGGTTGGTATCAAAGCCTTAAGTTATGAACCTTAGGTGGGGGAAACCTTAAGAAGTAGCCTTTAAGAAAACAAAAAACATAGAGGTGTTTAACTCTTATCGGGTTTTAAGGAATGGATTAAGGCATCCATTGAAGCTAAACAATAAAAGACATTATGTGTTATGTGTTAATAACTTATGTGGTCATGAGTATCGAAAATGTTAAGTAAAACTTAAAATATTTTGTTGACAGGATGTCTAACGAAGTGGAATCCAGTCCAGCTAGGGAGGTGATACCTCAGTTACCTAGAGATGATGAACCCCAGGATATTCACGTGGTACGGGAACAGTTGATCCTGGAGGATGAGCCTGTGTCCGATCCCGAGGAGGATAGTTCTGAGGAGATAGAGGAGGATGATGAGGAAGAGGATCCTGTGGAGTTTCCACCAAACTCCATATCGATTGAGATGTATGATGCTTTGTATGACCGTAACATAGAGTTATAGGATAATATTGAGGAACTGAAGGAGTTGGTTGAGATGCATCACGCTTCGATGAAGCAGAAGGATACAGAGATCCAGGAACTTGACTCAAAACTTGAAAACACAGAGTGGGACCTAGTTCATACTAAGGGTCTGCATGAAGATTTGTTGGCAGTGAACGAGAAAATGAGGACTGGCATGGAGAAATTAAAAGATGATTTCAAAGAGGAATTAGCTAAGCGTGCAAGAGCAGAGGACGCTTGGATGAAGGCGACTCAACGCGCAGACCGTGCTGAAGCTAAGGTCCAAACGAAGAAATCCAAAATGAACGAAATGGATCATGCCTTTAATTCTGCGATTGATAGGGCCCAAGATCGAGTCTTTTATTACCCGCCTTAATTTGAAGATTCGTCGTGGTTCGTGATGGATCGTAGGACGGCGTGTCGTATTATGGAGGAAGAGCGCAAGGAAGCCTCTCGACGTCTTAATATGCATAGATAGAAAGAATAAGAGTGATAATAATATGTGAATAAATAAAATTTTAGATCCCTTATTTTGAGATAAATAAAGGGGTGTTATGAGTATGTAATCCTGAAACTTGTCTAGTTCAGGAAAATGGATGTTAATAGCAGATATGCTATCTTTTATATGTTTTAAAGCATTATGAATGAATAAAATATCAAGTTATTTGAAATGTTATGTGTTATAGCTTTAATCTTAGAATGTTTAAAGTTAAACTTTAAAATATTCAAGGAATTGAATAAATGAACTAATAAGCGTATATTTTAACAGAAAATGCCTCCTAGAAGAAGACAATCATGTCAACAACCACCTCTTGAGGGGTCTACTAACAATAAAAATGAGTCCAACGCTAACCCGGTTCAGCAGTTGGTGACTTTGTTGACAGGAGCACTTGCGAATCAACCGCAAGCTCAAGTCACGACCTTCAAGGAATTCAAAATGGTTGGACCGCCAGAGTTTCAAGGGTCTATAAATCCAGTGGAAGCCCAAACCTGGATCATGGAAATGGAGAGAGTGTTTGACGTTCCTAGAGTTAACGAAGATCAGAAGACTGCGTTTGCAACGTTCATGCTGAAGTCTGAATCTAGCTACTGGTGGCAAATAAATAAGGTTCGTGGGGGACAAGGAGTGATAATGCCGGATAGATTTAAGGAGATGTTTTTTGAAATGTACTTTCCAATGAGTTCTCGAAATCAGTTGGAGGTGCAATTTCTGGAGCTTAAACAAGGAACTATGACGGTGCCACAATATGCTGCGAAGTTTAACAAGTTGGAAAGGTTTGCCATTTATCAAGTCAATACGGATGATCGTAAGGTGAGAAGGTTCAAACAAGGATTGAAACCCTGGCTGTATAGCAAGGTTTCAATGTTCTAGTTAAATACATTTGCGACTGTACTGGAAAAGGAAATTATCGCAGAAGTTGGTGGAAGTAACGTTGGAAATAACAATCAGAAGAGGAAGTGGAACGAGAATTCGATTGTGGGAGGATAACAAGGAAGTCAGCAGAAGAAAAAGTTTGAAGCTTGTGCTACTTGTGGAAAGAACCATACTAGGGTATGTTTGAAAGGAAAGCGGGTGTGTTTCAACTGTGGTCAAGAGGGACACATTGCACCGAACTGTTTTAGCCCAAAGAAAGGAACATGTTTTACCTGCGGTTCGAAGGATCACATGGCTCGTGATTGTCCTAAAAAGCCAGCGGGGAGTGCAAGTGGAGGGAAGGGAAACAACAACGGTGGTGGCGCATTGACTATCATCGACCAAAGACAAATCAATTCGACCCATCTGCGATAACTTTTAATATGACCGCGTGCGATGATCTTTGTTCGATCTAAGGATGTGGTGTCATGTATCATTCTGATTAATGGTATTAATGTGTATGTACTATTTGATTCGGGTGCTACTTGTTCATTTATATCCGATGAATTTGCTCAGAACTTAGATTTGCCTCAGGAAGAATTAGATTATCCTTTGGGCATAGAGATTGCGAATAGGGAAGTGATTCTTGTTAGATTCATATATAAGAATTGTAGAGTGGTTATTAAGGGTCAAGAGATGATGGTAGACTTGATACCAATTAGACTAGGTGAATTTGATGTTATCCTGGGAATCGATTGGTTATTCAATCACAGAGCAGTATATGATTTCCAAAGAAAATGTGTTAAACTTATGACTCCGTCAAAGGTTGTGTTATATGGCAGCAAGTCACCTCAACAAGCAAGTTGTCTAACGGTGATGCAAGCCAAGAAGTTGTTAAAACAAGGAAGTGTAGGATACTTAGCCTATATAGTTGATACACGGCAGAAGAGTGCGAAGTTAGAAGAGATACCGATCATAAGAGATTTTACAGATGTATTTCTAGACGATTTGATGGGTCTTCCGCCAGATCGACAAATCGAGTTCGTGATTGATTTAGTACCAGGAACGAGCCCGATATCTAAGGCACCATACAGAATGGCCCCGGTAGAGATGAAAGAGTTGATGGTGCAATTACAAGAATTGCTCGACAAGAAGTATATCCAGCCGAGCGTATCGCTATGGGGAGCGCCAGTATTATTTGTTAAGAAGAAAGATGGATCGATGTGGCTCTGCATTGATTACAGAGAATTGAATAAGGTCACGATTAAAAATAAGTATCCGTTACCGAGAATCGATGACCTGTTTGATCAACTGAAGGGTGCGAGGTATTTTTCAAAGATAGACTTGAGGAGTGGTTATCATCAGCTGAAGGTGAGTCTAGAAGACGTACCGAAGATAGCATTCAGAACTCGGTTTGGTCATTATGAGTTTCTGGTTATGTCATTTAGTTTAACCAATGCACCTGCAGCGTTCATGGATTTGATGAACAGGGTGTTTAAACCATTCTTAGATAAATTTGTGGTGGTGTTTATTGATGATATCCTGGTGTATTCTAAGACCAAGGAGGAAAATGTTGAACACTTAAGAGCGACGTTGGAGACATTGAGAAAAGAGAAGTTGTACGCAAAATTTTCAAAATGTGAGTTTTGGTAGATCAATCTAAGGTTGAAGCTGTAATAAACTGGGATCAGCCAAAGACACCGTCAGAGATTAGGAGTTTCTTGGGGTTGGCAGGTTACTATAAGCGTTTTATTCAAGACTTTTCCAAAATCGCGATCCCATTGACGAATTTAACCAGGAAGACGGTTAAGTTTGTTTGGACAGAGAAGTGTGAGGAAAGTTTTTACGAATTGAAGAAAAGGTTGAGTACGGCACCTGTTGTAATAAACCGAGATTTTCTATATAAAATAAATAAGAAATTTTATGTATAAATTTTTTTTTTTATTTAATTTAAGACTAACTAAGTGTCAAGTAAAGTGAACGATAAATGCGAATACATTTATTACTTGAAAAATTAGAAATAATTTTGGAATTATTAATTACCACAAATTATATGGTAATAAATTTCGTAGTAGAAATGTTTTTATTAATTATTTTCCATGAAAACATGATTGGAAATAATATATGATGTGATAATTAGATTTATATAATAAATATTTTATTATATGAATTGTTCGTAATATTTAAGTTAATTATTTTAACTTGATTATTGATGATGTGTACGGAGAATAAGTCAGACATGAGATCCAAATGCTGGATTGGGATTGTGATCAAGAGATGAGAATAATAATATTATATTATTTATATAATGATTTTACAGATACCATAATTATGTAATTTGGGTATGTATGACAGATAATATTGAAGCAATGACTACCAATTAGGTCATAAAGATATTACCGTCTTCAGAAATCCTAATTATTAAACTCGCTTATTGAATATTTCGAGTAGTATTTGTGTATATGAAATTACCGTGAATAAGAATATCGGTAATTAGAAGAAACCCTAATTCTCGTTGTTGACGTCGATAATTAGGACAAACCCTAATTATTATAACCCTAACCTGGTTAAAATTAGAAACCGTAACGAATTGTGTTAGTAACATACACGAGATAATTAAAGAACCACTAATGGTAAATTAGAAACCCTAATTGATGACGTTGAGAAACCCTAATTTTAATTAATGGTTTAATTTCGATGTTATTGTATAAGTGTTTTAATTTACCAAAGGATAGAAGTTAATTGGTAAATTATAAGAATTAAATCTAGTGATTAAATATTACATTTAATTACCTTGTACAAGATTGCCCATACACTCTTAAACAAAGCCCAACCATCACCCATAACAAATCAGAAGCAAGAATCAAGATTTTTTGGCAAAAAGGGTATAAGAACACTAAACCTATAAATCCTTTGATTCGATGTTATTTGATGCAATTGATTGTTTAAATTTGTGTAATAGGATTTTAATTGATGATATGGGTTGATAAATCAAAGACCTATAACATCAAAGTGCACGAATTTGAAGATTTAAGCAAGTTGGAAAAACTGAATTCTGTTATTTTTCACCAAATGTCAGAGGCCATAAATCTTTGCTCGATCATGAGTTTTGTTCTTTAAAAGTTGTTATGTGTAGCCTGATATGTGGTCTTTAATCTGCAAAAAGAATCAAGTCCATATCATGTATAGATTAGAAGTTATAGATGGTCAAACATGGTTGACCGATCATGATAAACTATTTTTGGGCGATGCTGTAATGGGGGCATTCTCGTCCACTTTTTGTGCTTTAAAAGGTCTGGGCTTTTGATATGTTGTAGTGCACTGAGTTAGGAAGCCATAAGCTTTGGAATGACCTCATTCCGACCTCGGATGAGGGAATTACGGTGATTGGAAGGAAATGTGTCAAATTTCTCAAAACTGAAAGTCAGCAGCGGGATGTGCTATTCGGGACACTGTTTTGATCAGTTAATATTTCCAAAACCTTCTAGGCTTTTGGTATGTTATAGTACACCGAATAAGCTTTCCATAGACTCCGAAACGGACTAAATCCGATATCGGAGGAGAGAGTTATGACATTTCAAAGTAGTAGTGTCAAAACTTCCCAACAAGTGCGGTGCAGTCCATTTGAACGGAATTTCTGGACTGATGTGTTCGGAATTTGGAAATGGTCAAAGAATAAAAGTTGTAGCCCCAGAAGTTAGCTTCGTTGGCTCAAGAATCGCTCAAAATGTTTTAAAATGAAAGAGTTATGACTGTTTTAGCAAAAGAGGATAAAGC
Organism: Panax ginseng; assembly: GCA_020205605.1. Taxonomy (NCBI): domain Eukaryota; kingdom Viridiplantae; phylum Streptophyta; class Magnoliopsida; order Apiales; family Araliaceae; genus Panax; species Panax ginseng. Next base: position 91,056,869 of record CM035143.1, read on the forward strand.
TGAAACGAGATTGAAAACTGTTATGAACGTCCACTTTTGACGCACTGTTTGGGCTACCTAATGAACCCGAATTGGGTAATTCGTATTTTTTAAAAATAGTCTTACATACCATGTATAACATATCCAAAAATCAGATTAATCGGAGTTATGAGCAATGCGTTAGAAAAAATCGCAAAGTGAGCTATTGAAAAATTTAGTATAAACCAAGTCCCACATCGACTAAATTGAGAACTTCACCATTTTCTAAACCTATAAATAGAAGGGCTTGGCCTTTGTTTCATTCACCAACAATAAGGCCTCCAATTTTTGAGAAAGGCTTTGTTGTGGGAGAACTTTTTATAAAGATCTCCTTAGTTAAATTTTGCGTGGAAGTGCGTATTCAGTCTGTGGAATTCGTATTTTCGGGTATGTTTCTTATTTAATTTTTGTAATGTTATTGTTTTTAATTGTTAGTTAAAGTTTGAATTTTTGAAGTTTAGTTAGTGTTGTTAATAAACTAGTTAGTTTACTATGTTTATTTTGGCTTGGAATTGATTATGTAAATGAGTTATTTGTGATGACTTTTAATATTTTGTGATTATTAATGATATTAAAGTTATTTAATGATTATATTAAATAATTTAGTTTAAAAATGATTTTAATATTATAAAAATCATTTTAAATGAAAATAAGGTATTTAAAAATATTTTAAGTTATAAAATATAACTTTTAATATTTAAATGATAATTTCATTAATAATTAAATATTAATGATATTAAGATAATATTAATGATATTTAGTTTATTTAATGATTAATATTAAATAAATAGTTTAAAAATGGTTTTACTTATTTAAAAACCATTTAAAGAGGATATTAAGGATTTAAAATATTTTAAGTTATAATTAATGACTTTTAATATTTGATAAATAGTACATTAATATTTAAATATTAATGGTAATTATTTGGGTAATATAAACGCTTTTAAAAATAGTTTGAGTTATTATAAATAAATTTTATATTTTGGCAATGGTTTCATTAATAGTTTAGTATTAATTAAACTATTAATGATGATGGAATTGTTTAATGTTTAAATCATTTAATTATGATTCCGATATTTGAAAGTTATAAATAAACCAAACTAGTGACTTGAGAACCGATTATGAAGTTCTCAATTTGAAGAAGAACACCTATAGTAAATGCTTATATCACTATAGGCCCTTTAGTGATGATTTGAATTATTTTAAATTTTTCAATTTCCGAAATTGCGAAAATGATTAAAAATAAGATGTCCGATATTTACTGAGATGTTGAGGTATAGAATAAGAGTTTTAGACTCAGATTATTTACCCGATAAAGTCGCTTTCATGACGATGACAAATGTTAGACCTTATACAAGAAAGAAAAAGACTACATCAGAAGAGCATGGATGAGATATTTGAAAATGTATAAAAATATTTCAAGTATAGAATAGGAACTAAAAGTATGATCACCGTGATTATGTGATTGGACTATGTGCTTGGTCGTAATAGATGCGATTTATGTGTTAAGATATATTGTTCTAATCGAACTAATGATCCGATTATTGATAGGTTGTGATAAAGAGATAAAACCTAAGTTGAGATTTGTAATCGTTGAATCAGTAAGTATCTTACCTTTGCATTTTCTTTATGCAATGGATATGAGTAAGAAGTTTCGAATTATTCTATTCCCGCATGCATTATGTGCGCTTTGATTATCAACATGTTAGCTCGTATATATATTACTGTTAAGTTGATTTCTAAATGGTTATACAAGTGTCCCCACTTGGATAATCATGGCATTTATTCACATGTTGATACACCTTTGTCAATTACCCGTATATATATATGTTAAATTACATATTATTGTTGAGCAAGATTAAAACCTTCTGTTTGGAACCAAAGTGTATGAACATCCCTATATGGGAAGATTTTTTGCAAAAGCGGATAGAGTGAGCGATGAATTTCGCTCAAGTTATGAAGTATTGATCAATACAGGTACAATCTGGGTCGATCACCCTCCGTGCCCGTAAGTTATACTTGGTTTGAGGATAGAATTCCGCTAAACCTTTTCGAAAATGAAAAGAATGTTCATAGTATGTTTCTTAAACCCTATTCAAGGGTAGAGCCGAGCCAAATTTAAAGAATTTGAAAGAGAGTTGTTATGTGAATTTTTATCAAGATGATTACTTCACAACTTTCAATTCGTTGTAGAAGTGTTATGTAAAGAGAATACTTATATTCTTTCAAACATATATAATTGCTATTACTTGTCGGGCACTTAAATGCTCATCCTTGCTTAAATTAAATGTTTTCGATTATGTATGAGCAACTCAAGGCTCAGAGCACGAAACAAAGGAAAAGGAAAGTCGATTCAATAAGTGTGTATTATGAGTTAATGGTTATAGTTGTATTGGTATCTATTCAAGTATTGTAAGGAATGTATTTGAAGGTCACGTGCTGGGAAGTAAACTTTGATGTATGTAAATTAAGTTCGAATGTATTATTATTTAGTATTATTCAAATTAAAGAAATGGTATCGTGGAGAACCGAAGTTCGGGTTTCAAGCACCGGATTTGGGGTCGCCACAGTTGGTATCAAAGTCATTGGTTATGAAGCTTAGGTAGGAATACACGAGACTAATAACCGCAATGATTAAGATAAGTATTAACTCATATAGAGTTAGTTGGTCGATAAGATTCAAAGATGAATCTCGGCGAGTGTAAAGACACGTAGTTCCCTAACTCGATTATAAAGTTAAACAAAGAGTGGGGAATAGATTGAGTCTAAAAAGACCGAAAGTGCGCTTATGAGATATCGTAAAATAAAACGATCAAGATATAGAACTAAATCGTAATATATCGGCGAGATCACCCTGATCCGATAAGGCTATAATGACGGAAGGAATCAATCTGATGATTGGAAAGTTTACGAAAAGATTGCTTGTGTATGAATTGTACTATCAATTGGTACAGATCCGTAAGAGAATTATAAATACAAATTAAATTGTATGGAGAATGGGGTTAGTGTTAGATGGGGATTCAATTGTGGACTCATGCCGCCGGCAATGAGTTGTATGATTCTTCGTATGGGGAGCCGAATTGTACTTGGTGTAAAAACCACTTAGTTTCCGCACCGATAATCATTGAAATATCTCGTGTCGCGCTATTTGTTATATGCATTATTAAGAGGATGACTCCATTCTCGTGTGTATAACAGTGAGATAGGTCATAGATAGAGAATATAAGATTAAGTTCGAGTTCTTAAAACTCATACCTATGAGACATTCTTGACTCATAATTATATGAAATGTTTATGAACCCCTCAGCGAATGGACGCCAAAGGTCTGACTAGGATAAGTTCTTAAACTCATATGATTGTGGCAATTTATGAACTCATAAGTGTGGTTTGATGAACTGGGTATAGTTTTGTGTGAATGGAGTGTTATGGATTACGGTGAATGTAGATAGATTGTTAAGTAAATGATTTTTAGTGAAGGTGTTAGGTTTTCCTAAACTCCTAGCTATGCTAAACTTCAAAATTTTTGACATCAAGCTAAATGCGCACTATGTGCTTTTGAAAATAAAAAAGTAGACTCGTAATCATTTTTGAAATGGTTTAAAGTACGGTCTATGCTACTTATTTTGGCTAGACGCAAATGATTTGAAATATCAAAATTTGTTTTAATTATCACTCATGTACCATGTAACTTTGGTGCGAGAGATGATAAAAATGTGATGGAGTTGTAAATACAGAATACTTAGTGTGAATTTGACCAAGTCATTTGTTCCACTTATTGTATGATGTGTTATGACAAAAGTCATACAATGACGAGATCCTCAATCGGATTGTTAATACAAGATGCAAGATCATGACGTCATTCTCGAAAAATGTTTTCAAAAGTTTAATTTGCCAACGAGGTTTGGCTACATCTAAATAATTGATTGAATTGAATTATTGATATGAGTCTATGCTATTTGAATCACCTAGACTAATGTTTATGAAAACTCTAAGTGTTCATTGAAAGAAATTTCCGAACCAAATTGTTTGGTGCGGAATCCTATGATAAGACCGAGGTGAACAATGTTGTTTGGATAAATGATCCAATCTAATGGGCGTAAATATTCGCTAGGAATGATTAATACGTTATGCATGACGTAGGGGTACAATAGGCTAATCACCTAAAGTACTATTAATGGTAGTTTACCTTCTTTGTGATTGTAAACATACCAGGTAATGTTTTGTTTTGCGGTTTGAATACCGTTAAAACTATGTGTTCATGGTCTATATGACCCCTCAGCACAATTTGAAAACTTTTACTCTTGTGAGAGGTGTATTGGGTAGCATGTGATGATATGTGTGAATGTTGTAAGCACAGATAGAGTTAGCCGAGTTATGAGGGAGGTTGGAGCAGAGGGAGATATTCAGATAAGATAGTTGAAGGTTGAAATAGAAGCTAAAGACACTAGATATATACCTTGGACCAGGCTTTAGTCATCACCTTCATGCGATTCGATGCAGAGTGGATGGAGCGCCTTTCTACAGAGATAAAGCCGATGAGAATTGAATAAATTTATCGTCAATCAAAATAAGAGACAATGTATATAGAACTCTTGATTTCGTGTATATATACTATATATGTTAATCAGGGTAACTTATGTATGTAGATGTCTGGTGAGAAAGATATGTGGAATAAGAAGGATCATATTCACACCCCGAGCTAATATCGAGGCCAACAGATGAAATAGAAGCTCACTAGGAACCCAAATCGGATGAGGTGGCTATCGTGGAAAAATGTAGCATCAGATCCGTAAATGTTGGATTTGACAGAGATAGTGATTCGAGACACTAAAGTTGAAGTTGCTCAAGCATCAACGGAGGTGCGTGATTTGGAGAACAAGGTTTCTTCATTGGAAAGGTTGTGGGAGATAGAAAAGTTGATCGTCGAAAGCGTTAATGGAAACAATGGAAGAAGCGAGGATAAGCTCAAAATCCAAATTGACCAGATGGAGCCTCAAGCGACACATCCGTGAAGGACACACCTCTCCTCGTTGCCCCGACTATAAGAAAGGTGAATGTTTTAATTGTGGGATGGAAGGACATCGAGCGAATTAATGTCCGAGAAAAAGGCTTGGTAAATAAGTAGTATGGGTTATGTATGTAATATGTGTGATAAGTAATGAACTATTTTTAACTTTTATGTTGGTTAAGATTTTAAATCCCGACTTTCGTAGTCACAAAGGGATAGTCATGTTGATTAAAGCGTGGATGTGCCGTGTAAATATTCGATAAATGAATATGAATCTAAGTTTGAGAAATGAAACGAGTTTAATACATTAATCTTATGCAATAAGGTTTAAAATGTAACAATATAATTTATGGTTTTATTTAACGAGATAATGCCGCCAAGACGTCAAACTCGAAACCAAAGGATAGAAGAATCTACTAATCTTTGAGGAACGACAAATGAAATCGATGCAAAACTTTGCAAACATGGTAGCTCAAAGCTATCAAAATAGGAACACCAAATTCATGGAAACCAAATTGACAATCGCTTGGCAAAATTCAAAGACTTCAAAGCCGTAGGACCACCGAATTCAAAGGATCACCACCCTATAGAAGCCCGGACTTGGGTGAACGAGATAGAAAGGCGTTCATAATCGCTAAAGTAGATGAGGGCAAAAGACCGCTTTTGCCACTTATATGATGAAAGGGAAGCTAACTTTTGGTGGGAGGCAAATAAGACTCTTGTTAGGAGAAGAAGAAATTACTTGGGATAGGTTTAAGGATTTATTTTTCAAAACTATCTCTCTGTTAGTATGCGCCTAGAATGGAGGTGAGATTCACGGAGTTAAAGCAGGATAACATGATCGCTGCGGAGTATGCCGCAAAATTTAATGAGTTGGCTAGGTTTGCTCCACATCAAGTGGATCTGAGAGGCTAGGAAGGCAAGGAGATTTGAGCCGGGCTTAAAACCACGGCTCTACATAAGGTGTCAAGATCTTGCAAATCAATACTTTTGCAAAGACTCATGGAGAAGGCTATCATTCTTTGAACAGGGAAGTGAGGCCATGAGCCTCTACCATAAGGAGAGAAGAAGAACAAAAGCAAGTCGGGAGGAACAAGAAAGATAGAAAGTAGTAGTGGGAATAGGGGTGAGAAAAGAATGAGGAATTTTTCCGAGAAAATGCAAAGTAAAGGTGAAGGTATAAAGAAGGTGTAGTAGTGCGGTCTAAGAATCTGCGGAAGAATCACTCTGGCGAGTGTCCGGAAGGCAAGTTTGTATGCTACAAGTCAAGCAAGCGCAGAGGGTCATATCTCTCCCAACCGCCCCAACTCAAGGATGATCGATGGATGCTTCATATGTGGATCGACCGTGCATAAGGTGAGGAACTGTCCACAGAGGGGAATGGAGGCAGGGAACGTAACCACGGGGAGAAGCAGTGGGCGTTAGCAATTTTAGGACCAAACTCAACCAAGAACTCCAACGAAAAGCAACTCAGGGTTTACAACATGACGGTCTAGGATACAAGATGGCAATTTGGAAACAGAACTCCAGTCTTATTTGAATAACTTATATATCTTATATTTCGCTTAATCGGATAGACAAGTGTTATGATAAATAATTAAAGATCGGGCCGATCAAGTATGATCGAGATCTACGTCTAATGATTATATGTTATGTACCCTTACGCATATGAGTTTTAAAGCGGTGATTCAGGGGCTAATCCTTATAAGGAGGAGGTGAATGTAATAACCCGAGATTTTCTATATAAAATAAATAAGAAATTTTATGATAAATTTTTTTTTTAATTTAATGACGCAGAGACTAAGTGTCAAGTAAAGTGAACGATAAATGCGAATACATTTATTACTTGAAAAATTAGAAATAATTTTGGAATTATTAATTACCACAAATTATATGGTAATAAATTTACGTAGTTCAAAATGTTTTTATTAATTATTTTCCATGAAAACATGATTGGAAATAATATATGATGTGATAATTAGATTTATATAATAAATATTTTATTATATGAATTGTTCGAGAATATTTAAGTTAATTATTTTAACTTGATTATTGATGATGTGTAATGAAGAATAAGTCGGACATGAGATCCAAATCTCGGATTGGGATTGTGATCAAGAGATGAGAATAATAATATTATATTATTTATATAATGATTTTACAAAGACCATAATTATGTACTTTGGGTATGTGAGATGACAGATAATATTGGGCAATGACGGTCCAATTAGGTCATAGCATATTACCGTCTTTGTGAAACCCTAATTATTAAACTCGGTTATTGGATATTTACGAGTAGTGACCGTATATGAAATTACTGTGAATAAGAATATCGGTAATTAGAAGAAACCCTAATTATCATTTGTAACGTCGATAATTAGGACAAACCCTAATTATTATAACCCTAACCGGTTAAAATTAGAAACCAAGTAACGATCGTGTTAGTAACATACAGATAATTAAAGAACCACTAATGGTAAATTAGAAACCCTAATTGATGACGTTGAGAAACCCTAATTTTAATTACCGGGTTTAATTTCGATGTTATTGTATAAGTGTTTTAATTTACCAAAGGATAGAAGTTAATTGGTAAATTATAAGAATTAAATCTAGTGATTAAATATTACATTTAATTACCTTGTACAAGATTGCCCATACACTCTTAAACAAAGCCCAACCATCACCCATAACAAATCAGAAGCAAGAATCAAGATTTTTTGGCAAAAAGGGTATAAGAACACTAAACCTAGAAATCCTTTGATTCGATGTTATTTGATGCAATTGATTGTTTAAAGTTGTGTAATAGGATTTTAATTGATGATATGGGTTGATAAATCAAAGACCTATAACATCAAAGTGCACGAATTTGAAGATTTAAGCAAGTTGGAAAAAGCAATTACATTATTTTTCACCAAATGTCGAGAGCCATAAATCTTTGCTCGATCATGAGTTTTGTTCTTTAAAAGTTGTTATGTGTAGCCCGATATGTGGTCTTTAATCTGCAAAAAGAATCAAGTCCATATCATGTATAGATTAGAAGTTATAGATGGTCAAACATGGTTGTGGATCATGATAAACTATTTTTGGCGATGCAGTAATGGGGGCATTCTCGTCCACTTTTGTGCTTTAAAAGGTCTGGGCTTTTGATATGTTGTAGTGCACTTGAGTTAGGAAGCCATAAGCTTTGGAATGACCTCATTCCGAGCCTCGGATGAGGGAATTACGGTGATTGGAAGGAAATGTGTCAAATTTCTCAAAATCGAAAGTCGCGGAATGGATGTGCTATTCGGGACACTGTTTTGATCAGTTAATATTTCCAAAACCTTCTAGGCTTTTGGTATGTTATAGTACACCGAATAAGCTTTCCATAGACTCCGAAACGGACTAAATCCGATATCGGAGGAGAGAGTTATGACATTTCAAAGTAGTAGTGTCAAAACTTCCCATTAAGTGCGGTGCAGTCCATTTGAACGGAATTTCTAGACTGATGTGTTCGGAATTTGGAAATGGTCAAAGAATAAAAGTTGTAGCCCCAGAAGTTAGCTTCGCGTGGGCTCAAGAATCGCTCAAAAATGTTTTAAAATGAAAGAGTTATGACTGTTTTAGCAAAAGAGGGTAAAGCTGAAACGAGATTGAAAACTGTTATGAACGTCCACTTTTGACGACTTGCTTGGGCTACCTAATGAACCCGAATTGGGTAATTCAGATTTTTAAAAATAGTCTTACATACCATGTATAACATATCCAAAAATCAGATTAGTTTGGAGTTATGAGCAATGCGTTAGAAAATCGCAAAGTGAGCTATTGAAAAATTAGTATAAACCAAGTCCCACATCGACTAAATTAAGAACTTCACCATTTTCTAAACCTATAAATAGAAGGGCTTGGCCTTTGTTTCATTCACCAATAATAAGGCCTCCAATTTTTGAGAAAGGCTTTGTTGTGTGAGAACTTTTTATAAAGATCTCCTTAGTTAAATTTTAGGCGTGGAAGTGCGTATTCAATTGTGGGAATTTGTATTTTCGGGTATGTTTCTTATTTAATTTTGTAATGTTATTATTTTTAATTGTTAGTTAAAGTTTGAATTTTTGAAGTTTAGTTAGTGTTGTTAATAAACTAGTTAGTTTACTATGTTTATTTTGGCTTGGAATTGATTATGTAAATGAGTTATTTGTGATGACTTTTAATATTTTGTGATTATTAATGATATTAAAGTTATTTAATGATTATATTAAATAATTTAGTTTAAAAATGATTTTAATATTATAAAAATCATTTTAAATGAAAATAAGGTATTTAAAAATATTTTAAGTTATAAAATATAACTTTTAATATTTAAATGATAATTTCATTAATAATTAAATATTAATGATATTAAGATAATATTAATGATATTTAGTTTATTTAATGATTAATATTAAATAAATAGTTTAAAAATGGTTTTACTTATTTAAAAACCATTTAAAGAGGATATTAAGGATTTAAAAATATTTTAAGTTATAATTAATGACTTTTAATATTTGGATAAATAGTACATTAATATTTAAATATTAATGGTAATTATTTGGGTAATATAAACGTTTTAAAAATAGTTTGAGTTATTATAAATAACTTTTATATTTTGGCAATGGTTTCATTAATAGTTTAGTATTAATTAAACTATTAATGATGATGGAATTGTTTAATGTTTAAATCATTTAATTATGATTCCGATATTTGAAAGTTATAAATTTTACCAAACTAGTGACTTGAGAACCCATTATGAAGTTACGAATTTGAAGAAGAACACCTATAGTAACAGCTTATATCACTATAGGCCCTTTAGTGATGATTTGAATTATTTTAAATTTTTCAATTTCTCGAAATTGCGAAAATGATTAAAAATAAGATGTCCGATATTTACGAGATGTTGAGGTATAGAATAAGAGTTTTAGACTCAAATTATTTACGATATAAAAGGCTTGCATTTATCGACAAAATGTTAGACCTTATACAAGAAAGAAAAAGACTCTTGTAAGAGCATGGATGAGATATTTGAAAAATGTATAAAAATATTTCAAGTATAGAATAGGAACTAAAAGTATGATCACCGTGATTATGTGATTGGACTATGTCTTTGTTGTAATAGATGATTACTATGTGTTAAGATATATTGTTCTAATCGAATCGAATGATCCGATTATTGATAGGTTGTGATAAAGAGATAAAACCTAAGTTGAGATTTGTAATCAAATGAATCAGCAAAGTATCTTACCTTTGCATTTTCTTTATGCAATGGATATGAGTAAGAAGTTTCGAAATTATTCTATTCTGCATGCAGATTATATGCGCTTTGATTATCAACATGTTAGCTCGGATATATATTACATTAAGTTGATTTCTAAATGGTTATACAAGTGTCCCCACTTGGATAATCATGGCATTTATTCACATGTTGATACACCTTTGTCAATTACCCGTATATATATATTAAATTACATATTATTGTTGAGCAAGATTAAAACCTTCTGTTTGGAACCGTGCATGTATGAACATCCCTATATGGGAAGATTTTTATAAGGCGACGATAGAGAGTGAGCGATGAATTTCGTTCAAGTTATGAAGTATTGATCAATACAGTCTGTACAATCTGATCACCCTCCGCGTGCTAAGTAAGTTATGACGGTTTGAGGATAGAATTCCGCTAAACCTTTTCGAAAATAAAAAGAATGTTCATAGTATGTTTCTTAAACCCTATTCAAGGGTAGAGCCAGAGCCAAATTTAAAGAATTTGAAAGAGAGTTGTTATGTGAATTTTTATCAAGATGCATTACTTCACAACTTTCAATTCGTTGTAGAAGTGTTATGTAAAGAGAATACTTATATTCTTTCAAATTATATATAATTGCTATTACTTGTTTGGGCACTTAAATGCTCATCCTTGCTTAAATTAAATGTTTTCAGTTATGTATATGAGCAACCGAAGGCTCGAGTACCGAACAAAGGAAAAGGAAAGTCGATTCAATAAGTGTGTATTATGAGTTAATGGTTATAGTTGTATTGGTATCTATTCAAGTATTGTAAGGAATGTATTTGAAGGTCACGTGCACTGGGAAGTAAACTTTGATGTATGTAAATTAAGTTCGAATGTATTATTATTTAGTATTATTCAGCTTAAAGAAATGGTATCGTGGAGAACCGAGTTCGGGTTTCAAGTACCTGGATTTGGGGTCGTCACACCTGTGTTGTCATTGCTTGATGATACAGGGAATTTTGTGGTATATAGTGATGCATCGCATAAAGGACTAGGTTGTGTGCTTATACAGAACGGCAGAGTTATTGTGTATGCATCACGTCAATTAAAAGATTACGAAAAAGGCTATCCGACTCATGACTTAGAGTTGGCTGCGGTGGTGTTTGCCCTGAAGATTTGGAGACATTATCTTTATGGAGAAAGGTGTGAGATATATACTGACCATAAAAGTTTGAAGTATATCTTTACATAAAAAGATTTGAATATGAGGCAGAGAAGATGGTTGGAGTTGATCAAAGACTATGATTGCGAGATTTTCTATCATCTTGGAAAGGTGAATGTTATTGTTGATGCTTTAAGTAAGAAGGGACAGGAAAAGTTAATGATGTTGACAGCTCAGGAGAAGTTAGTGTCAGAAATGACTAAGATGGAATTGGAAATTAAATATCTGACAAAATCCGATGAGAAGTTATTCCAGATAGGAAACGATTCAATGTTGGTAGATAAAGTAAAAAATGCACAACTTCAGGATGAAGACTGCGAAAAGATAAAACAGAAATTATATGAAATGGAGGAAAGAAAAATCAAAATCGACTCAGAAGGGTTACTTTGATTCGAAGGGAGAATTTGGGTTCCGCCAGTACCGAAAGTTAGGAGGAAGTTCTGAGTGAAGCTCACAACTCAAGATATTCGATTCACCCTGGAAGTATGAAAATGTACCAGGATCTTAGACACCATTTTTGGTGGCTGAATATGAAAAATAATGTGGCTGAGTGTATGGTGAAGTGTTTAACGTGTAAGAAAGTTAAAGATGAACACCAAAGGCCAAGCGGATTATTGCAACCGTTGGAAATACCGAAATGGAAATGGGAACATATCACAATGGATTTTGTGGTAGGTCTTCCAATGACTCAGCAAGGTTATGATGTCGTTTGGGTGATTGTTGATCGATTGACGAAGTTGGCACACTTCTTACTAATCAAGATTAGATTTAACCTAGATCGGCTGGTAAAACTATACGTTAAGGAAATTATTTCAAGACACGGTGTACCTATGTCCATTGTATCAGACAAAGATCCACGTTTCACATCTAATTTCTGGAAACGATTACAAGAATGTTTGGGAACTCAGTTGAGAATGAGCACAGCGTACCATCCTCAAACAGACGGACAGAGTGAGAGAACCATCCAGACACTAGAGGATATGCTCAGAGCATGTATTATGTATTTCAAAGGAAATTGGGACGATCATTTACCGTTGGTTGAATTTTCCTATAATAATAGTTATCACGCGAGTATTGGCATGTTGCCTTATGAAGCGTTATACGGCAGGAAATGCAGAACTCTGTTATGCTGGGATGAGGTAGGTGAACGTCAACTATTGGGTCCAGAGTTGGTACAACAAACCGTCGAAATCATCAAGGTCATTCGAGCAAGATTGATAGCTGCACATGATAGACAGAAGAAATATGTCGATCAACACCGACAAAATCGGGAATTCGACGTTGGTAGTTATGTATTCTTGAAAGTATCCCCTGGAAGGGGAAAATTCATTTTGGCAAGAAGGGGAAATTAAGCCCTAGGTTTATAGGACCTTTTGAAGTGCTTCGACGCGTGGGTGAAGTGGCATACGAGGTAGCTTTACCTCTAGAATTGGTGCATATCCATAATGTTTTCCATGTCTCGATGTTGAGACCATATAAGCATGATTATAAACATGTTATAGAATACGAGCCCTTACAATTTGAGAAAGATTTGTCCTATGAAGAAGTTCATGTTCAAATTATCGACAAGAAAGAGCAAATACTAAGGAATAAAGTGATACTTTCTGTTAAGGTAATCTGGAGGAACCATAATGTTGAGGAAGCTATATGGGAACTTGAAGAAGTTATGATGAGAAATTATTCTCAGTTATTTGATTAATCTTGTATGATGATTCTGGGACAGAATTCTATTAAGGAGGGAAGAATGTAACGAATGAATTTATCGAATTGTGATTCTGGGGACAGAATCCTTTTAAGGAGGGAAGGATGTAACAATTGAGAAATTTGTAATTTAATTTAAATATTTATTGATTAAATAAATATTTTAAATAATTTATTTATTGGGAAAAATAAATATTTGATGAATTGTGATATAATAATTTAGTTGGGTATGTATGTTAACTAAATTAATGAATAGTAATTTTATTATTTGAAGGATTTAATTTCAAAAAATAATTAAATTAAATGAACTGTTTAATATTTAAGAAAATAAGTAAATTAAATAAAGTTATGAATAAGTCTAATTTATTAATTAAATTAGATATATAATTATTTATAAATCATAAGTATAACTATAATAAAAAAATTATAATTTTTATAATTATAATTGAAATATATTTAAATTAACTAAGGTGTGACAAGTGAAAACTATACAATATAAGTATTGTTAAAATAAATTGAGAGAGGGGAGTTGTGTTTAGCCAAACAAGGACTTGTGGCCTTTGGCATTTTGCAACTGACTTAACTCTTTGGTTTTTAACCTGATACGTTAAGTAAGAGGTTATATCAGTTATTTATTTTACGCGTCTTATTTTTCTAAGGCTAACTAAGAGAGAGTTGGAGAAAGCAAGAAAGAAAACCACAGTGAAAGAGAGAATTCTCTGAGATTGTCTAGAGAAAGGAGAGGAATTTTGAATCCTTGACGATATCCTTTGCTAGCTTACAACGAGGGATTTAAGGTATATTATACTTCTATTGTTTATATTTTGATTTTTTCCATGATCATTTTCTGTAAAGTGTTTAATCACGTTGGATTGATAGATATGCAAGTGTGTATGGTTTACAATCTGTTAATAATCGTGTGTGATTTCTATTTGATGATTAGAATACATGAAATTGGGTTTGTAGTAGAAGATTTCAAAAACATTGTTTATGCATGAAAAATGGCTTAAGAAAGTACACAATTTTATGTTTAATGTGTTATAATCTGTAAATTGATGCTGGGTTATGTTAGTATGTTAAGAAACGAAAGCGGCGTAGTTCGAATCATGTCAATTAGTTAAGAAACGAATTTGTGACGACCGAATTCGCTAAAAGTGTCAAAATTGAAGAAATTTGGAAATTTATGGTTTTAATTCTTCAAAACTTAATATATATATATAATGTTTATGTAGTTGAAATAGTGAATATCATGTTTAGCAATGTTATTACAAAGTTTTAATTGCTAGGTTTCATGAATTTTTGTGGAATTGGGTTTTTTGGCCTAGAGCAGAGTCTGATTTCGAGAGTTTACAAAAATAGTTTCTGGTGTCGAAAGGCGCGGCCTCTGCTGCATTGTGAAGCCCATTCCTCTTAGGCGTGGAGCGTGTGCCATGTGTGCATGCCACGACTAAAGCCAACCACTTGCCATGCGGCGCACCAGGGTCAATCGAACCTGCATTAATTTAATTATCGGCATATAGCTTGGAAATTGTTAACCTGACTTATTTGATGATTGTAAAGGAACCTAAAATGTGTTGTAAGATATAACAACATGTTGTAATCACAACGTTGAAACGATAGACTGTTATGTAATGAATCAAAAAAAATGATGTTATGGAAGTTAAAAGCAAATGATGAGGTTTATGTTAGTTTATAATGTAAATTCAGATTCGTTAAAGGTATTAATCAACATGGTTAAATGTTAAGTAAGGTTATGACCTAAATGATGGGTTAATCCTATAAAGCTAATATTAATTCAACTAATTGTTGTTGCGATTCCAATGATATGTATAGGGTAATTGGAGAACATTATTATACTTGTGTAGCTTCCATACAAAGGCAAGTTTCTTATCATAAACTTTTATTAAGTAAGTGTCCCTAATCTATGCTACCCAATTATTCAGCAAGGTTTACTTATCGTTGTTATGTTATACTTATGAAAGTTTTCTATTCCTAAGATATCGTTGTATAAGTTCCTAATTTTTATGTTGAAATTGAGCAAAACATAATCTATCTTGTGTATGTTTGTACAAGCTCTTGTAACCTAATTCGTTACCTCGAGCGAGTTTTACCTTTCTAAATCTTGATATCATTATTCAAAGCATATATTGTTCTAATGCATCGATTCAAATGAGATTGTTCTAACTCTTGTGGATATAGCACTTTGCATGTACGCCATGTTTATTCAATTATACGTAGTTGTTATTCGGTCTTTGACATTGATAACCTTGTTCAAATCTATATTGATTATATTAAAATTTCAAGTAGTAAGCAAACTTTTATTGATTGAACTAGTCTATTATGAATGGTATTCTAAAATTCTAGAACCACTGATAAGTTAGTTCCTAGCTAAACTCTCTTTAGTGCGGAAATTCTAAAGTCAAACTGAGACGAACAACCCTAACATAGGGGATTTTTTACGTGTTAATGTTTAGATGTTTGTGCACAATACATGGTACAAAGGGTTGATCCCCCTAAGTACGTTAAGAAGGATATGTATAGTCTAATTGACTGTTAAGGTTGGGGTAGTAATACCTAATTACCGTGGATATAGTTCGTGGTCTTAGGACCCTCAGATATTAAAGTTCAAACTTGTTTTCTATTACTTATTAATAAAACAAGTTCATTATTGTTCAACATTCGTTGTTCATTCTAATATGGTTGTTATTACTACTTTTTATATCAGTGTGCAATTATTTGCTCACTCTTGCAATTAACACTGCAGCTAAAGTTGAAAGAGTCGATGAGCCATCTACTAACAACGAAAAGGGCAAGATGTCTAAGTGTTGAAGAATTATTTAAAATTTATTTAAATGCATGATGTTATAAGACTTGTTTTCTTTTATTATGTTTTCCGCAAACTTATGTAATAATTTAAGGTTAGATTACCTGAGATTGTTTATGAGATGATGTAACCCTTTAATGGGAAAGATTATTGTTTAAATTAATTGATGTTTTATCCTTTATTACGGGTAGTTAGATGTAATTATTTTGATAGTGAGCATCAAATCCTATGTGAATGAAGTATCCGTCACTAAGATGATGAATTATATTAGATAATTTTGTATCTTTAAAGTTAACTTCAAATATTTAAAAATCAAAAAAAATATGTATTCATTAATTTTATATAAATACATTTATAAAAATTATATATTAATTAATTTTTTATTAATTAATTTTTTATTAATTAATTTTTTTATTAATTTAATTATTTGTTATTTAAAAAAAGAGAGAATTCAAGTTTGAAAATCAAAAAAAATTAAACCAAAGTTATTTTATTATTATTATTAAAAAAATCCACGGTGGGTCTTATATTCCAAGTAAGCATTGTCATGTAGACTTTCTGTTAACTTTTAACACTTTTAGACAGAAATTTCAATTTTTATAAAACAATTATTGTTCAATGAGTTGACCGTAAAAAAATTTAGTCCAGTGATGCATTTGTAAATCGAGGTCGAGTAGAGTGGGCAAATATGTATTTAACCCCTTAATCTTACCTTTTATCAGTTCTTCTTTAACCTAGTAAGTTGAATACTAACATTATAGTTTGGATTATTCAAACATACCAATCCAGCCACCTGGATTGGATAATCCAGCAAGCTGGATTCAAAATCCTTCAATCCAGCAAGCCTGAATTCAAATTCCTTCAATCCAGCAAGCCTGAATTCTAAATCCTTCAATCCAGCAAGCCTGAATTCTAAATCCTTCAATCCAGCAAGCCTGGATTCTTAAATCCTACAATCCAGCAAGCTAGATTCATTAATTCAGCAAGCTGTTTTCCTTTCCAACATATTAAATTTCCAATTCGTCATACTAGGCATTCAATATGACATATTGAATGTCCAATTAATAACTTAACTTCGCTTTTAAGCTCCATTTAATATTATTAATTATTTAATAATATTAAATTCATTTATGAATATTATTAGTCATTAAATAATATTTTAAATCAATGATTTAATAACACTTTAATCAAAATGTTATTAATCACATAGTAATATCATAATCTAATATTATTAATATTTTAATCATTTCTTAAACTTATAAATGATTTATTTTAATTATTTATACTTTACTAATTAATGCATTTAATCATTCTAAAATGCAATACTCATAAGATTTCATCACCAATGACCAAAACCTCCATAAAAATCTGCACATACTCTAGTTAGAGTTTTCAAGCCATAATATCACATTTTCCAAATTTTCAACATCACATAACTAATTTAATTCATTTGTGCATAACTAAACCATTTCCATGAAAAATACCAAATCAATTCCAAAAAATTTCTTTTTCTAGGATTTGGCAGAATATAGTCTCATATTGAACATATATTTTTCCCGGAATTTTTAAAATTTATTTACTATGTTTCAAATGGCCAAAACTGTCGGATCTTGCGACATTTATCAAAAACTGTGCTTTTGTCCAAAATTTCGAAACTTACAGGGTATACTCCTGTTATGCATATGTACTCCCAGTACAATTTTCACAAATTTTGGAGTTAACCACAAAGAGTTATACGGGCTTACTTTTAAAATAGTCTTTTCTCGTAAAATCTATATCTCTCATTCTATACATCCACATATACCCATTTTTGGACATAATCTAGAAAACTAACAAATTATCATCCCAAATTTGTCCAAAATTTTTGAAGGTCGGAAAAATTATAAAAATGCCCCTGACATAAACTAACCAAAACCAGTTTATTTCCTCTTACCAAAAACGGGACTGTTTTGGGCAAAACAGCCATTACGGCTTGTAAACTCATCCTTTTTGAGTGCTACCACTTGGGTTTACTAAATAACTTACATATCTAGCACCCCTATATATTTATTATACACCACATCACATATTGCATGGCACATATTCCTTTGTGCACTGCAATATCACATAACATATCATCTAATAAGAATTTTCTTTATTTAATTATTACTTTAATATTTCTCAAAGATTTGGGTTATCACAGTTCAGACCAGCAGTGGAAATACTAGATAAAGCACAAACTATTACGAATATTCCATTAATTTCAAGGGTTTTCACCATTTAATAATAAGGTTATGGAAATAAACAATAAATTTATACCATAAATAGAGAAATACGAAAGAAGACGATATCCCTTGACTAGTACAAAAAAAATGACATCTCATATGAGTATAAAAGAATGTACGAAACTATAACTGAATTTTCACCCGTCATGAGGGTAATTCGCGTAGACAGATCATTTCCATAAATTAATAACGAATGAATATGAAGGGTCATTCACCATGCATGCGGTAATCCGCGTAGACAAGTTACTCCAACGGATTAATAAAGAATGAATACGAAGGGTCATTCATTATACATGCGGTAATCCGCGTACACAAATTACTCCCGCAGATTAATAAAGAATAGAATGACAACCCTTATGAGTATTTAAAGAAAATAACATCCTTTATGAATATGAAAGAAATAATACCCTTTACAAAAATAACATCTCTTACCTTAGTAGAAGATGAGATACTGCAATACTGAAGTAGCAGAATACTCTTCTTCTTTCTCTATATAGTTTCTCTATCTAGAGTTTCAGTGAATTCATAAGAAATAATAAAGGAATAAACTTCTATTTATAGGAGAATGGACTAAATAGTTACTAATTCATGAATGGTCCAGATTGATTTACTATTAAACGGACGGTCCATATTGATTTATTATTAAAACTTAAAGCAACGGTCCATACTAATTTACTATTATAACTTTCAACCAACAGTCCATATCGATTTACTATTATAACTTTCAACCAGTGGTCCATATTGATTTACTATTATAACTTCAACCAACGGTCTGAAAAATTAGCACATCTCCTCATGGAATAATAAGCCAATCTTACAACAAACGTCACATAACAAACCCCTATATTTATATCAAAAATTGAATAAATATTTATCACCAATCATTTATCTTTAATCAACACTTTTTTAATTTTTCAACAATTATTCATTAATATTATAACTCACAATATTGACAACCAGATCGTTTCCAAGAAAGAGGGGGCTTTCTGATAAAGATTTCTCCTTATTGGCGCGTAATTAAATAACCTAACCCCTTTTCTCGACATAACTTTCTAGACATTATCAATAATGCAAATAATAATATGAATAATTGTGTCATCTCAATTATTGATTTAATAATATAAAATATTGTGCATATGATACTGTGACAATAATTGAACAAAACTAAGTGACTTTTTTCGTAAGCATCAATAATCAGAGATACTATGCAATACCGTGTACTACTGTGCAATAACGCGTATTACTGTTCTTTTATTACCGGATTTTTCAACAGTTCAACGGTAAAAGTTTTTTCGTTATTTTTATAAAAATGTTATTTCTGTCGCTTTCTATATCTGACAGTTATTCCATTGTGGGGTCTACTAATGATTGCGTCATCGTACGAATATTCCTCGACAAAAAGAATATTCCCCGACCAAATGAATATTTTTTAACAACTTGCTTACTTTGTAAAATTTTCACATATCACCCTTAACTTTACCCTTTTATCAATTTAACCATTTACTGAATAGAAAAATTGAATACTTTTATTTCATAAAATTCGGGGTCTTACAATATATATATATATATATATATATATATATATATATATATATATATAAAATCGTGTGTGTCAATGTGTGATAAATGAAGTGGCCACCTTTTGGGACAAAGTAATTGGCCAGGCAGAAAATTAAATGTGCATGTGTGTGTTTTATTAACATTAAAAGCTATATGTTTATAGCCTTTTGACCAAATTGCATGTGTTAGAGAATTTGGAATAATTAAATGAACATGTGCTCATTAAATGAATGTTGCTTAAATTTTTGGTGGGCGGTCAAGTTGGCAATCCGTGTGCTACAATAATTCATCTGAGCCATTCATTTTCAATTGAAGCAATCTTAGCCATTGATTTCAAAACAAGTTTTAAAATTACCATTTTGCCCCCAACCTCAAAAATTTATAAATAAAAGGCATTTCTTTCATTTTCAATTTTCCAATTCACTTGAAAATAAAAATCTTATTTCTCTACTACATACTCTCTCTCTCTCTCTCTAAGAAGCTTTCTATCTCTTCTTATCAAAGTTCTAATCATTTGAGAAGAGGAAATTGGTCTAAGCATATTGAGATACGTTGTTTGATTTACTTTATTTGAATTATCTCTTGCTTATTTATATTTACAAATATACGAATATAAACTGTTATACACAATTATATATATATATATATATATATATATATATATATATTTCATCTATTTATCAAATAAAAAGGTATACTTAGACGCCGCAAGGCTACGGAGATATTTCTCTATAAAGAGAAAATTGAACCGTACGATTCCTTATAATACTAAGTAACTTTTTATTGATATTATTTATATAAATATTGTAAAATAGATATACATTTGATAGTTCAAAACGACACTGAGATATTCCTCCAAAAGAGTTAATCATCCGAACCGAATTTGAAAATTTAAAGTGATCTATTTAACATACTTATATATATAAATATCAATTGTGAGAATATAAATTCTGTCACACTTAGACGCCGAAAGGATACGGAGATATTCCTCTTAAGTGAGGGAATCGAACTATACGATTCTTTATAGTACTAAGTGACTTTATTTATAAATCACATAATAGATAAAATATTATTATATATTCTTTGAGTTAAACAAATATATATGTTATATCAAGTATTTCTTAATCGATTCATTTATTATACTTGATATCTATCATCACAAGTATTTGATCATAAATTTATTTATTCATAAAATACTTGTTTCATAATATAAAGGTTATTTAAACTTTTATTTCACAAACTTAAGTGAATATATCTGCTTAAATAGAAACATATTTGATTAAAAAGCTTAAAACAACTTATCTGCTTACTCAGAAGCATTTTCACTCTAAATATTAAAGTTATTTAAACTTTTATATTTAAACTTAAAGTGACTTTTCTTTAATCCATAAAAAAAATCTTTATAAATTTGCATTAAACTATATATTTGCTTAAACAAAAGCATTTTTAAGTTAAAACTAAAATTGATATATCTGCTTATTCAAGAAGCACTTTTCAAACAAAATTTAAAAGTTATTTAAACTTTTATAAGAGTGCATAATTTACATATTTGCTTACACAGAAACATTATTTGATCAAAGCATAAATTACTATCTGCTTACAAAGAAGCATATTTTCTTAAGTATAAAAGTCTTTAAACTTTTATAAATATATTTGATCTTTAATTGATATCTGCTTATTTGAGAAGCATCAATATGTACTAAATTTTATCTGCTTATTTTAGAAGCAAATTGTTGTCAAATTCTTTGTAAAAAATAAAGAGGTAGAGTTAGTTTATTTTATGTACCTGTGAGAAAAATGAGTAATTCTTCGACCAAGACTAGAGTCTTAGAGAGGTCAGCTGAGAGTTAGGTCTCTAGTGAACTTATGAGGGGAGGAAAAGGCTGTTGTTTCAAGACCAGATCATAAAATAGAACTGAACTTAAAAGAAAGTACAACTAAGCTTGAGGAGGGAGCGGGGAGCTTGCAGTCCAAGATAGATTAGTTGAGAATAGTTAGAAGTTTGTCTATAAAATTTTATAAAGGCTTCTCCGCTTGTTAAAGGAGTTTTTATTACAGTAAGTAATATGATCTCAAGTCCTATAGAGGAGCTTGAGACTGGACGTAGCAGCATACCCGGGATATATATTGTGAACCAGACAAATCTTTGTGTGATTGAATTTTTATTGTCTTGCATATTAATTTCTAAGACTGCAAATTAATTATCCAAGAATTCAAAAATGCCTAAGATAATTTTTAAATCGGTAATAATCTATTCAACCCCCCTTCTAGATTATTATTGGACTTTCTAATTTGATGCGATTATGAAAATATGAGTTATAATTCTTATTTTTCAGTTGTTTTGCAAGAGTACTCTATGATCATTGAGTGAGAGCTCTACGTTTGTAGTGTTAGAGTGCAGTTTGGCAGCTTTACAATTATAGGAAGACTAAGGCAAAGTTTCTCGATAATTCTCAGTGTTACTCTATGATTCACTCTACGATGTAGTTGTTTGTTCGACGATTGATAAGCCAGTTTTATAACAACCTGGAATTTTGGATTATCCAGAATTTAGATTTAAAGAATTAGTTATTAATAAAATGAATTTTTATTAATACTATTATGTACTATGTGTTTATTAATCGTTCTTTAACCTAGGATAGTTATAAGTCGGGAGGATTCTGGCTACGAGCTAGATTGAACGAGTAAGAATTTTCAAGACGAAAATGAAAGTTTTCCGGGAACAAAATATTTTTTGGGGAAAAAGACGAAATAGGCACTATTCATTTATTTCTGCTCGGAGATTTATTTTGAAATTCCGAGAATTTAATGATTACGTATAATTTTGAGACGTGATGGAATATTCAATAATATTTCAGTTATGGAAAAAATGAAGTTTTCGCATGCGGACTTAAAACCTAAGGGTTAGGAAAAGTGAGTTCCGAGAATTTTATGATTTTGTATAATAAGTAGAGTTATTATGCGTAAGAAATACGAGTATAATACTACTTATTATACGAGTATAGTACGAAGATTAGTACGACGTATAATACGAATATCGTACGAATTATATACGAAGAGAATATGAGGATACGAGAATGGAATGTGTAGGATACGATTAGTCTTAATGGACTTTGAGTTCATGGACTTTGTAGAATTCAATTGGACTTGGATTATGTCAAGCCCAATGCTTTGTGAAATCAAGCCCAAGATAGGCCCAATAAGAATTAAGGTTAAGGCCCAAACCAAGAAAAGAAACCGCAAATCGAACCGATGGGTAAACGGATGGGTAATAACCAATGGGGCAACCCATGGGGTGACCCATGGGCATGTGGACCGGCCACTTGGCCACCAAGTAAGGGTGGTGGCCAAGTAAACTTGGTGACTAAGCATAGGAATAGTAAGGAGGTTGAAGGGGCGAAATGACCAGTTTGCCCTAAGCCTTGGTTTTCTATAAATAGAAAGCTTAAGTTCATTATTTTAAGTTTTTGAAAATCCTACACTTTGAGAGATAGAGAGAGAGAGTTCGGATGGGAGAAGAAGAGGAAGAGGAAGAGGAAAAGCTTGCCCGAGTGCACACTTTGTTCGACGGAAGGAGATTAAAGAAGAACGGTAATTCGAACCCTAGTCTCTTCTAAATTTTCTTTAAGTTTAATATGTTTAAAACATAACTTAATGAAGATAAGGAGTAGATGATGTTAAGAATGATTTCATATGGTTGAAATCATGAGAAAATAAAGAAATAAGAATTAGAAATTTATTTTATAAATTTCTTAAGGAAGTATAAGATTCGTAAGGATTTTGAGCGATCCGAATGAATTATATGAACGAGTAGGTGAAATAAGTAAGGAATGATGTTCTATAACATCAAATTCCAAGAAAAAGTGGAATCTTAATCCAAAATATCGATTAAAATTGAAGAACGAACGTAGAATGCGAAGAACACGTGAAGAACACGAAGAATGTTGTTGATGGACAAATTTAAAACCATCGTAGGATAATTGTTGTTGATGGACAAGTTTAAAACCATCGTGTATAAGTTAGTTTCTTATTGCTTGGTTAGGAACGGTAGAAACGTTCATGAAGAACGGATTAAAACTTAGCTATAACGAAGTTATGGCGAAATTTCATAAAAGACGAATGAGAATTAGAAAGTTAGTAAATGAACCCGAACGTGTAGGGTTTTAGAAGAATGTAAGAGAACGTAGAAAACGTGAGTCGTGGACTCAAGGACGAATGAGTTCCGAGTTCGGATGACCGAATTACGGACGAACGAGCGAAGAACGTTAAAAGCGTAAAAATGAACGAAGAGTGAAGATTAAGCCAATTGAATGGCATGTTAACGGATTCAGAACGAAGTTCTGTCCGAGGGGTATTGAAGTACGTAAGATAAGGAAGAGAATGGCTTGGGAACGACCTCGTTCCGAGTTATAGCGAAGAAGTTATGAGATCGAGAAGTACGTATCTCAAACTTAATGCTAGACTTAGAAATTTTTCTAGGTATAGGCTCTACACCGTACCGCAACGCCTACCGAGCTTTGAGAAGAAAGTGGCCAGCAATACGAAAGCTCGACCATCGACCATCACAGCCAGATTAGCCACAGCCACGAGAGGTACTGAGAAGGGTTTGGCGTCATGGCCTTGCACCAAGGGAAGAGGGTGACGAAGGTCGTGCCATAGCGCGAGAGAGAGGAAGGGGCACGACGCTGCAGTGCCGGTGCAGGGAAATGCCCAGAAATGAGATTTTTATTTCTCAGATACTAGAGGATATGCAAGAAAGAAGTATGAACATATAGTTCACCTAAAATAACGCTTAAGCAAGCAAGTTAAACCTTTAGTAAAGGTTGAACGGAAAGATTAAACGAGATTAAAAGACAAAGATTGTAGGTGTGGGTTACGAAACCTATATCCGGGGACCGTAGTTGTGATGAGAGAACGTGAGGGATTTCTTTGGTTGTGATTCCTTAGACGTTGAGTGATGAAGGTAATGAATAACATTTTGATGTTATGATGTGGTAATGAGAGATAAGTATAAGGCGTTTAGACGCTGTGAACGCAACGTTGTTGCGATGAACGATCGGTCTTAGCATACAACGATCAGTATGGCTTCAACATTAGGAAAGAATAATGAACATGGGGTTCATGGGTTGGATAACGAATGAAGCCAATTGAAACCTTGAGTAAAGGTTGAGTGAGAGGTTAAGAGACGAGTAAAGTAAATGTCCAATACGTAAACGATTCTCGTGAATCGTATTCGCGTCGGACGAACATTCTAAGTGTACAATGATTGTATGACTTAGACGTTGACGAAGGTAGTAAGTAAGATATGATTTTTCATAAAAAGCCATAGCGAACGGTAATAAGATTAACGAAAGTCCGAGTATGAGTCGGATAGAGAAGGTTAGAATGAATGTAAGCGTTAAACACTTTAGCCAACGTGAGGGTTGAGGGTACGCGATTATTAAACGGGCAGAACCTACACTCCGTGTATGGTTTGACCGTAAGGTAATGAAGACTAACATTTAACCGTGAACGGTGAAGAAACTGAGTTAAAGATAATAACGTATAACGTTAAGAAGCCGAGTTAAATAATATAACTTGGACAATGTTCCGAGTTGAATGAACCGGACGTTGTAAGGTATGAATAAGTTCATATAAAATGTTTAAATCTATGACCTCATAGTATTGACATTGAACGATCGTTCCAAGTATATAAAAGACTGTATGACTTAGACGATAATGAATGAATCCTGAGGTATGGCATTTCATTTCCAGAAAGCCACAAGGAATAAGAAGTTGAATTAACGAACATTATAATTTAATAGTTCGTATAAGTTAAGAGAAGTTAGGTTGTGGTACAATCGTAACCTTTGATGGTTGACATATGGGAGCTGGGCTAAACAATTCCTTCAGAGAGCGAAGGTATATACAAAACTGGCAACCGGTCTAACTCACTGTGTGGGCAGTTTAGATGAGACAGGAAATTGTTTGTTAGTTGTTTGTGGGAAACTACTCAGAGTACCATATGGATTACTAGCAGAGAAGCGATGTATGCTGAGTCCTATAGAAGTTATAAGAAGAAGATAAGAATGCAAATCATCAAAGATGATGAATGTTTTGAGTAAGACATCTCTGTATGTCATGAAGCCATAAATTGGTAAGGGAAGTTAGTCGCGTAAACTTATTTTACAAGAGTGCAAACCTTAGGAAGTAAAGTTAAGTAAACCAATGCGTAAGTCAAGTATATGACTAATTGGTCTACGTGTTATTTCCTTATGTGTTATATAAGGATTTGGAATGAGCAGTTCAGCGTAAGCTGTAGCTGTGCGTAAGGCAAGTTTCCTAACTTCATTCATACTATATGAATGTTAGTTTCTTAAACTTCTCAGATGTTGAACTTGAAAAGTTCTGGCTATGTGCGAATGTGCGATATTTGTACAAGGTGGTAGAACGTATGAGGCCTTGTGCCACAATTTGAACACTTCGGTGTTTCTATGAGATAAACTATTCTATGATTGAGCTGTTCAATACAAGTATGATCGGTTTATACATGAACCGTTATTGTAAGTCTGTGCTAATGATTCTAGCCAGACAAGATGTGTATGAAAAAGGGTAGAGAAATGAAAGTATTTCAAAATGAAAGTGACAGATGTTTTAAGATGATAGGAATCGAGACTATTCCTATTATTCAAGCTGCTTCATAACCTTTGTGCGGTTATCGAAGTTCTGAAGAATGTTTAATCTCTTGAAGTTGTTTGTTCAACTGTTATGACTTGCTGGGCAATTGAATGCTCACACTTATTTTAAATGAAAAACATTTGCAGCGTACGATGTTAGAAAGAACTTAAGGATCCCGTAAAGATCAAGCTGATCGCTATCCAGACGAAGTGTCATTCAGTATATGAATGTACGTGAAGAGCAATTGAAGACTTGTAACATAGAATGATAGAATTAAACTATAGACTAGTTTAATGAACAGTTATGAATCCTTGGTGGCAGATGAAAGTCACTCGTGTAAGATGTAAAGAATAATGTAATTTTCGTTATTTGTAATGAAAGAGGTTCTAAGGTTTCGAGAACCTGGAATTTGAGAATGTATGCCATTATATTTAGCTATATAATGATGTGTGTTTGGAAGGAGATGGGATTGTGACGCACGGAGTTCGGGTCTGAAAGTAGACCGGATTTCGGGGCGTTACAAGTTTACTCTATGGCTACATGTTTACTCTACGAAGTGTTGGTGCAGAGTGTTACTCTACGATTTTGGTCGATTTGCATATTTTTGATTCTGAGCTAGTAGGATTTGTGACATTGGAGCTTAAGGATTTGATTCCTAACATGATTTAGAGATAGATTTACACATCAAAATGGAAGCTAAATCTAATATGAAGATCTAAGTCAAAGTCGAAACTAAGTATAATTGGATTTCAAATTGAAAAAGGAAATGAAGGAGACTTGGTTTTGGAAACTAAATTCTAATTCGATAAGGGAGTTACTTAAAGCTAGATTGCAGAGGTTGACAAGGATTTAGAATCTACCATATTTGTAGAGGAAAGACTTCCAAAGTATAATAGGATTAAAATTCTTCTAGGGTTTCAATGGTGTCTATAAATACCTTTGCTTGTAAACATCCTGACACATCTGGGATATATTACTTTTAATTATTATGTGTCTCATTATCAGCATGCTAGGCTAGTTTATTTTATTCAGTTCTAAGGGATGTGGAACCTTATTTATAGTAATAGTATAATCAAGTTTCATTATTGATTTCTTCTTATATATAATATGTTCTACTAGCTTATATGCTATTTCGTTTAACTAATTTGGTTTCTGCAGGATTGAATTGGTTAACTAATATTATCTGCTAGATTAAGATATAATATTAAACAAACGATGTTGTATCTAATCCATGTAGTGCTTAAAATATATGATTGTGGACAAACTTATAATTATAACCAATGTTATCAGGAGGCAAGTTAAATGATCTGCGATTGTAAGATTGTTACTTGGAATAATCTAATTCCCTATTTTTTAATGTTGTTGTTATATTAAATCTTGATTGATAGTTCGTGGTTATATAATAGTTAGAGTTTAGTGGGGACGATTATCGCATTAGATTTAAAATCTAAGGGAAATTTCAAATAAACTAATGATTGTTGTTATCTAGGGTTATTAATCTCACTGAAGGAAGAAATAATATTAAATTGTGTTACACTATTATTATAAATTGGTAAAACTGAACTGAAGAACTGAAGTTTTAATTTATCTGATTATCTTTATTAATTCAATTATGTTCTCTTTAGTTAATTATAATTGATTCAAACCCCCCAATTTTTTACTTAATGCTTATAGTTAGAAACATTAGAATAAATTTGAAATAATATTATACTACGTGGAATCGATCTTTATTTACTATTGTACTTATTATTTGAATTTATAGAGTAAAAGTGATGTTAATTTTGAATTGCTTGACGATAGATTTCCCGGGCTTCTATTGTTCTTTCACTTAAACCTGGATTTTCAAAAGGGTAGTTCATTTGCCTTTTCCTTGACAGTGAAATGAATGTAGTTAGATGCCTTTTTAATGGCAGACACACATTATGCATGGTAGGTACACCTCATGGAAAGATGAAAATCTATGTCAAAAGTTTCCAACTATCATCACTTATTGGGGGGTGGGGGGTCGTGTATACCAATACATAAAAAGCATGCCAACATTAATCATACTAAGCACAACTTTAGTTGTATTATAATTGATTATCTTCTTTATGATCACAAGCCTGTATTACAATTTAATAAGATACACTTCCATTTAAATAACTTTAGCAAAAAATAGTATATACATACATGATTCCCAAAAGTTTTTAGAGAATCCAAACCCCGAAATTACATTGTTTGGAAAAATTACAGCAGGTAGTAGAAAATTAAGCATCCAAGCCTCCCCAAGTCTCCCTCTAGACATATATAGAGGGTAATCTAACATTTAACCCTTGTTAAATGGCATGTCATTAGGAAAACTCTTCTCACAAAAAATATAAAATATAAAATCATAAAAAAGAAAAAAGAAAAAACGGAATCTGTTTCTTAGTAGTTAGGATACTTAATTAATACCTCTAACTATTATACAGACTCTAATAATAGGTGTATAATATCAAGGAACCTGATTTCGTACCGTTTGTTTTCGACAGTTCATTGGACAGGACTATAAGAATTAGTTGCATTAGTATAATTAGAGAGTTGTAACTGTATTATACTTTTATAATTTAAGTCATCGAAATGTAACTCTCTAGTTATAACAATGTTGCTAATCTCCATAAAATACCCAAATAAACCGTCAAAAACCCACTTTTCTGAAATCCAAATCCTGATAACCATCCCTTTCATGCTTAATTAACAGTATGAAAAGGATGGATATATGTGCTTGCCTAATTATAGGTGAACAACCTTTTGATTCTTGCCATTGGGGGACAATTCAAAGTCTTCATAATGAACTAAACTACCCCTTTTCTTACTAAAACAAGACTCCTGGCCAAGTAGCAGCTGATTCCTCGGAGATTGAATTGTCACCGGAGGAATCTCAACGGAGTTGAGCGGCGGCGGCGGGTGCTGCCACTGAGGAAGTGGCCCCGCCACAAGCAGTGTTTGTAGGAGTGGCCCTGCATCCATCACCGCCTGCAAAAACTTACCTTTTTCCGGCAATGTCTTGTTCATCACAAATTGCTCAGCCACATCTAGTGGTGGTGCTTGCGGTGGAGGTGGCCGTTGCAGCGGTGGTGAGGCGGTGAAATTTTCATCGCAACCCGATGATGAAAATCCGGTGGCAGAGTCACCCTTTGTAGTTGGTTCATCTACCTGAAGGCTTGTACACGTCGTTTCAGGGTTGATAGTGAAAGAGGTTTTTTTTTGTAGTTTTTGTTGCAATAAGATTTTTTCAAAAATTAGACTTTGGCATTTTGATTGCGCCTCTTCTTTTTCTTTGATGGTTTTTGTCAGGAGGCTTTTAAGTCGCATAATTCCATCTCCTTTTTTTGCGAGTTCCTCATGAGCAGATATAAGTGTATTTTCTAACTCCAAAGTTGTGAACAAGAGAGAATGCTTCAACTCCTCAATTCCCTATTGGAAATTAAGTATATATTACACATTTAGTACAATACTTCAAAAACCAATAGAAATCAATAAACTAGATTTTTTTTAAAAGAAAAAGAAAAACCCAATTAAAATACTTACCTCTTCTTGGTAGTAGAATGCCCAGTTGAATGGACTATATTCTTCCTCCATTTTTTGGTGTAATGGTTTTGGGAGTGAGAGTGAGAGTGAGTGGGTGTAAATGGTTCTTACACTTGTTTTAAGGGTTTTAAGTACATATTTTCCTCTTTATTTTTCTCTATCTTTTAACTTTTTTTCCTAATGGGACATATATAGGGTAGGACCAAAACACAAAAGGGTACTCAATTCAATAAAGTACTTTAAAAATCAATAGAAATCAAGAAACTAGTTACAAAGAAAAGAAAAGAAAAGAAAAGAAAAAGTACCCAATTAAAATCCTTACCTCCTCTTGGTAGTAGAATGCCCAATTGAAAGAACCATATTCTTCCTCCATTTTTTTTGTATAATGGTTTTGGGAGAATGAGCGAGAGTTTGTGAAAGTAGTTCTTACACTTGCTATATGGGTTGGCTAATTTGGCTCAATCCCTACAATTATTTATTTATTTATTTTAATTTTTATTGTACTGGATACAAGATGTTCCTTTTTGTATTTTTCCTGACCGAAATTCAGGCTTAATAGATTACAGTCATTCCTGGTGGGATTGTTTAATAAAAAAAAATACATTATTTTCCTCTTTAATTTTATCTATTTAACTCTTTTTTCCCCTAATGGGACATAGGGTAGGAGTAAAACACAAAAGGCCAAATAAGTAAGAAAAGGGGCCAAATTGGGTAGTGCATTATGCTTTCACTATTCAGATTCCAAGTATAAGGGGAAGTTATACTGTTGAGTGGGGGAAAGAGTGTTAATTCTGTTATCAAAGTTGGGGACTCAAATTCCCTTTGTAAATATTTATCATATACTAGCTGCGGATTGCACGTGTATCTGCACGTGCAATTTCAAGTGGCTGTTAATTTTTGAATTAATCTAGGTATCTTGTTACAGATAATATATGCATTAGACTTGAAATAAAAAATAAAAAATAAAAATCATATCGGAAATATAATGAATATATCAAGTGTATCGTAGTGTTTTTCTTTTCTTTTCTTTCTTCTGTAATCTTGATTCTAGATCAGTCTATTTGGGCAAGTTTATATAAACAAATTGCATTTTATATGAAGAGATCTGCATTTTTGTTATACAAATATTATACAATTTCAACTCTTTATTATATAAAATACAACGTGTATCAGCATACGAATCCATTTTTTAGTCATTTTTCTTATATCAGGTGACAACATAATCATTATATGTTATCTATTTTATATTTATTTTTGAAGATTTTTTCTTGCTGTCCGGATGTCGGGATTTTTTTAATGAAATTATTATATATTTAATCATTCCTATGAAATTGTTGAGGTTTGCAATTGAGTTTGATTAAGACCTGCAGGGGTAACAAATTAATTTCATATTTGTCCTTGAGTTCACATACACCAATTTTCATTGTTTCAAAAGTGCATTGCTTAAACTTCATGAACTGAATAGAAAGTATTGCTGGTGTGTGGAAGGAAATTATTTATACAAGTAACAAGTCCTTGGTCAGATCAAGAGAAAGTTGAGTATGTTGAAATGATTAAAGCCACTTGATTTGTGACTTTCTTCCTTTGTGAGTACATACTTTGGATTTCGTTCAAGTCTCTAAAAAGAATTTCATTGTTTGTTTCATTTTTAGGCCACGACCAGTCAGAAAAAAAAGGGTAAAATCGAATTTTAATTTTTTAACTAAATTATTTAAGTATTCGGTTCTTTTAGTTATAACCGTTTAAATTTTTAGTATTCGATTACCGTTTTAAAAATTACATAATTTGGCTACTCGAATAACTGTATTGATTTTTTTTTAAAAATAGTATTACAAATTTTAAATTTTTAAGTCAAAGATAATACTTTCTATCAAAAATATAGTAATTTTGATATAGTATATTATTTTCTATCAAAAATATAATAATTTGATATTCGATTGTAACCAAATAGAAATGAAAATTCTAGGCGGACATTGGTTTGGCGACCGGTCCAATTTTTTTTTTTTTTTTTTTTTAAATGTCTCCCAAATAATTTATAAGATTTATTGGAACTGGAATTTTTAAGATTTATAAGATTTATAAGATTTTTTTGCCAGGCATATTTTTTACATGTATCCAAATGACATCCAAAACACTTTATTCGTAAAAATTCCAGCCCAATAAATCTTATAAATTATTTGAAGACATTTTAAAAAAAAAAAAAAAACGAATCAAGTCATAAGACCGATCGCCAAACCAATGTCAGCGTAGAATTACTCAAATAGAAAATATGGGTGTGATTATAACTTAATGCTTAGTCCTACTCTTGAGGACAGGGTATATAGGCATTTCTTTATATCTTTTTATAATACATAGTCATTTATTTTTATTTTTTTTTAATAAAAATAAAATAATATAAGGAGAAAGTATTGACTTTTAATGTAATGATAGGACCGTGTGGGTCTAATAAAAAATTGTGCTTTGGGCATAAACTATGTCACAGTACTCCAACTTACTCCAACTTAAAGGAAAAAAATGAGTAATTTTATTTTTTATTTTAATTAAATATATAATATTATATCAATAAGGGCGTAACTATACACGGGCTACGATGGGCTACATTCCACCCCAAATTAAAAATTAGACCATTAAGTCTATCCCAAATTTAAATACTTAGTAGTTAGACCATATATTATTCTAGTTCATTTATATTTTTATCAAATATAAACTTTTTCTTTTTATTAAGTAATTCAGTTAATAATTGAGCTGTTTTTTATAGAGAATAAGGTCAACGTTTCCTCTTCTTTTTTTTTACCCGTTGCCTTTCTAAAGCGGCTGCTCTTCTCTCTTAAGTAACCAAGTACGATTTGACTGATGGCCTTAAGTGAAATTGATTAATTTGATTTGAATTTAATAAGATATCATGATTCATTGATTCCCATTGCTAGTTGAATTGAGATTATATATGATATATCAATATGGGTCTAGTGTGACGCCCCCAAAATAGGTATACATCACCCATTCTAAGTAGCCAAATACATGGTACATAAATAAATACAACTTCATTAATACAATTGTCGTGCAAAATACGACAACACATACACTGTGAGTTTAAATACAAATAGTGTCTAATAGACAATATTCAAACTTAAAAGGAGTCCTCATTATAATTATTGATACACTATTTTATAAAATAGTGAGGACTACTAAAACAACTATCCTGAACCATTACTCCATACTCTGGCTAGTTCCTGCTATGTTCTCACCTCCTGAGAAGAAAAATGGAACAAAAAAAAGGGTGAGCTCAGCTAGCCTAGTAAAGAATATTATGACTAAGATAATATACAACAAATTATCATTAGTCTTCAACAGGAAAACATCTGATAGAATATAATAGACAACAAGTTTTAGATCAACAACTACAGCGAAAACAACAATCCATTAGAAGAGTCAAGTAGAGAATGAATTCTACTATCTTCTAAGATTTAAAAGTCCATCATCAATATTTTATCCCTGTAACATCAATCAATATACATCTTGAATCAAATATTCATCTTTGCACTCACAGCCAAAGATATTCATTTGTATCACCGATTTGGTCATGTTCATCTCAACACTGCTCATCTTTGCACTACGGGCCAAAGATATTCATCAGTTAATCATTTATCTTTGCACTACATGCCAAAGATATTTAGTAACATCATCATTTAGGACTGAGGATGATGAAAAATATTTTAAAGAAAATGAATTCAGTGAGACAAAAGGAAAAATATTAGGGATTCATATTTTAGATAATCCACGTTCAAAAACGCTCCATAATAACTATAGTGGAGTAAAATTCAAAAACGAAGATCAAAACATGGATACAATCAAAGATAGTAACCATAATAGACATCTTGGACAAAGAAAAGAAATTTTCATTTTTCTGTGAATAGTGTCGTATACGTGAATAGTAACCCCAACACAAAAAGATAAAAATTCTACAATAAAATTTATATCAATGTTTCGGCATAATGATATTGAAGAAAATAATATCATTTACGAAGAAAATAACATCTCTTATCTCAAAAGAACAGTACTTCTGGCTGAAATATCAGGTATAAGGCTAAAGCAAACTTGCACTGGATATCAACTCACAAAGTATCTAAATACTCACAAAATACGCTCGATAATATAGAGAGAGAAAACTTATGATTCTGGTGTGATTTTCAATTCTAACTAAGCACCTTATTTATAGAAAAATACTTAGAACGCCATAGCAAACTAACCTGCTACCTGATGGTTTTACGTGCTACTATTTACGCCCACCATTTTTGAAATAAAATTTTAGCACATTTTCTCACCAACAAAAAGTGGGGCCCACCCATGTTTTAAATAAAAAAACATTTATTTCTAAAACTTTAATAATTCATAATAAATAGCCCTTTTATCAGAAAATACGAATTTTATGTCCATTCCATAGGAAATCGAATTCTCTACAACGTTAGAGCCTTAAGTTTTTCCAAATTCCAAACAAAAAATGTCCGAAATCCACATACGGACGATTTTTAATACCTCTATTCCGACAAAATACTGATAAAATACCTCAGCATTAATTCCTTCATTTATAACCACAATAAATATATCAATCATTTATATCCACATAAAATAAATATTTTCTTATCATATAAATCAATAATTAATTATTCACAAATAATATTACAGAATCACAATTATGACAACCAGGTCGTTCCCAGGAAAGTGGGGGCTTTCTGATAAGGAATTCTCCATACTGGCACGCAATTAGGTGACCAAACCCCTTTCCTAGACATAACTTTCTTAGACGTTGCTAATAATGCTATCTAATAATATTATTTAAATAATATAAATTATTGATCTGATAAGGGAAAATATTGTGCAGTGACAATTATTGAAACAACAATAATATAAAATATCAACGTAGCAATTATTGAATCACTAAAATAAAGTATTGAACAGTAATTACTGTAATAATTATTGAGTAGTGCCTTCTTACGTAAGAATCAATAATTCAAAAATATTGTGCAATAATCTTGTGCTACTTTATGCGACCACGCGTAGACATCGTATTTTAACCAATTTGCTATTCCAACAAAGTTAATGGTAACCATTACGCCGTTATTTATAAAAACTCAAACTTGTCGCTTTTTTTCATCCGGCGCTTTTTTTCCGTTATGGGGCCCATGAAATGGTCATACTGGTCGCATTTAATATTCCCCGACAATGAAAATATTCCACGATCAAACGAATATTCCACGACTACAATGAATATTTTATAACCACTTGCTTATTTTGAAAAATTTGCACATTTCACCCATAACCAAAGTATTATATCAAATTAACACCTTATTATTCACAATAATAATTAGAGAAAATTTAATTTTATTAATTAAAAAGATGGGGTCTTACAACCTCCCCTCCTTATGAAATTTCGTCC
This sequence comes from Panax ginseng, assembly GCA_020205605.1. Taxonomy (NCBI): domain Eukaryota; kingdom Viridiplantae; phylum Streptophyta; class Magnoliopsida; order Apiales; family Araliaceae; genus Panax; species Panax ginseng. Next base: position 91,092,339 of record CM035143.1, read on the forward strand.
TCAAAATTGACGTACGTACCTGGTGTTTCGAAAAGGTGAGGATACCTCGTTTTCATTTCTGATTCTAACTCCCAGGTCATTTCTTCAATAACATGGTTCCTCCACAAAACCTTAACTTGTGGTATAACCTTGGTGCGTATGACATGCTCTTTCCTATCCAAGATCTTAACAGGTACCTCCTTGTACGTTAAGTCTTCAGCTGTCTCATCTGGTTCTAACTCAATAATGTGGTTCAGGTCTTTCACATATTTACGAAGCATAGATATGTGAAAAACATTATGAACACGAGACATGCTTGGAGGTAATGCGAGTCTATAGGCCACATTTCCTATTCGGTCAAGAATCTCAAATGGACCAACAAATCTTGGATTGAGCTTTCCTCTCTTCCCAAATCTTATAACTCTCTTCTATGGTGCAACACATAACAATACATGATCGCCAATATTAAATTCCACGTCCTTTCGATGAAGATTCGCATAACCCTTTTGTCGATTCTGTGCCATTTGTATACGTTGTCGAATCGTTTGGATCTTTTCTGTAGTTATGCGTACCAATTCTGGTCCCAACAACGTTGCTTCACCCACCTCATCCCAGCATACTGGAGAACAACATTTTCTTCCATACAACGCCTCGAATGGAGCTATGCCTATACTTGCTTGATAACTGTTGTTGTAGGAGAATTCCACCAATGGCAAGTACTTATCCCAACTTCCTTTGAAATCTAGGACACAGAGTCTTAATAGATCTTCAAGAGTTTGAATAGTCCTCTCTGATTTCCCGTTCGTTTGAGGATGGTATGCCGATCTGAATCGTAAATCCGTGCCCATAGCTTTCTACAAGCTAACCCAAATTTGTGAAGTGAATCTTGGGTCACGATCCGAAACTATGGATACTAGCATGCCATGCAATCTCATAATCTCATTCACGTACATACGAGCAAGTCGTTCAAGGAAATAAGTCTCCCGTATAGGCAAGAAATGAGCAGACTTGGTTAATCTATCAACAATGACCCAAATCGCATCAATGCCTTGAGAAACCTTGGGAAGACCCGTAATGAAATCCATAGTAATGTCTTCCCACTTCCATTTTAGAATCTCAAGTGGTTGTAATGGACCCTTTGGCACTTGATGTTTTGCCTTTACACGTTGACAAGTTAAACACCTCGAGATAAACTCCCCGATCTCTCTCTTCATATTGCTCCACCAAAATGTATGTCGAAGATCATGATACATTTTGGTACTCCCAGGATGAATTACAAATGGTGTGTTGTGTGCCTCCATCATGATTCTATGCTTCAAGTTAGAATCGTTAGGAACACAAAGTCTGGAGTTAACTCGAAGTATTCCTTCTTCGTCGATTCTTGCTTCTGGAATAACACCTTCTTGCACTTTCTTCTTCATACGCATCAGCTCTAGGTCCGTAGCTTGAACAGCTTTAACTTTATCGATTAAAGTCGGTTCTACTCGTATGTTTGATATCATCATGTGGGTACTTGGAGCCTGTACCTCTATCTCCATCCTTTGCAAGTCATACAAAATGGACCTTTGTGTTAACAACATTGCACTCGTACCCGCATATGATCTTCTACTCAATGCGTCATCTACCACGTTTACTTTTCCAGGATGATATTGGACGGTATGATCCTAATCTTTCAACAGCTTGAAGCCAACGTCGTTGCCACATGTTGAGTTCCTTTTGGGTGAAGAAATATTTAAGGCTTTTATGATCTGTATAGATCTCCACTTTCTCCCCATACAGGTAGTGTCTCCAGATCTTCAACGCAAAAACGACTGCTGCCAACTCCAAATCACGAGTAGGATAATTCCTCTCATATTCTTTGAGTTGTCGCGAGGAATAGGCTATGACTTTCCCATGTTACATGAGAACACATCCTAACCCTTTTCCTGAAGCATCGCTGTAGATAACAAATCCATCAGAACCAGATGGTATTGTCAAAACAGGTGCCGAAATGAGTCTTCTCTTGAGTTCTTGAAAACTCATCTCACAATCCTCGCTCCAACCGAATTTTGTATCTTTACGAGTTAGCTAAGTTAACGGAGTAGCGATTCGAGAAAATCCTTCTACGAATCTCCGATAATAACCAGCTAAGCCCAGAAAGCTACGTACTTCGGTCACCGACTTCGATTGCTCCCAACTTTGTATTGCTTCAATCTTCGCCGGGTTAACAGATACTCTATGTTTTGACACCATGTGCCCAAGGAATGCTACTTCCTCAAGCCAAAACTCGCATTTCTTCAGGTTGGCATATAGCTTGTTTTCACGAAGCCTTTGAAGTACCAGCTTTAAATGGCGCTCATGATCTTCACGAATTTTGGAATATATGAGGATGTCATCAATAAAGACAACAACGAATTGATCCAAATATTCCTTGAATACACGGTTCATCATATCCATGAAAGCAGCAACAACATTAGTCAATCCAAAAGACATGACTAAGAATTCATAATGCCTGTACCGAGTTCTGAAGGCAGTCTTAGGAATATCCTCAGTTTTAATCTTCAGCTGATGATATCCAGAACGAAGATCGATCTTTGAAAAGAATTGTACTCCTTGTAACTGTTCGGACAAGTCATCAATGCGAGGTAGCGGATACCTATTCTTGATGGTGACATGGTTCAATTATCGGTAGTCAATACAAAGTTGCATACTCTCATCTTTCTTCTTTACGAATAACACAGGAGCACCCCAAGGAGATGTACTATAACGAATGAAACTGATGTCCAACAACTCCTATAGTAGGAACTTTAACTCCTGAAGTTCAATAGGAGAAATTCGATATGGGGTTTTAGAAATGGGCTTTGTACCAGGTTCAAGGTCAATAAAGAATTCAACTTCACGTTTTGGGGGTAGACCGGGAAGGTCTTCAGGAAATACGTCAGGAAATTCACTAACAACAGAAATATTATTCAAATCTAACGTGTTTTTATTCAAGTCCGTGACATGGGCTAAGAAAGCTTGACATTTGTTTTTCAATAAACGAATAGCTTTATGGATTGATATAACAGTGATTGACTTTAGTGGTTTGGTTGTTTAAATTCGCATAAAAGGTTGGTTAGGAATATGAAAACTAATAACCTTACGAAAACAATCAATTTTAGCATGATGAATGGTTAACCAATCAATCCCTAAAAGCACATCAAATGCAAGAATTTTCAACGAAATAAGATCGGCAGGTAATGTGATGGTACCAACTTGAATCAAGCAAGATTTATAAACAGTAGATGTAATGAAAGTTTCTCCTAACGGAGTCTCAACAGATAAGTCAAGGTCTAATTTCTCCGGAGTCAAGTTCAAACATTGAGCACAAGTAGGAGAGATAAAAGAATGGGTAGAACCGGTATCTAATAAGGTATAAAATTCGCAAGAGTTTATGATTAGCTTACCCGTGATCACCTCGTTTGGGTTCCTCATGTTTTGTGCAGTCACGAAAAACGCCCTTCTAGGAACCACCAACTTTGACTTGTCCGGGACAACCTTTGGAGTCACCATCCCCGTTGAACTTAGTTTCTCAACAAGACAATCTCTAGCTATATGACCTTCATTTCCACAGTTATAACACACCTTGGATTGTTATGGGCAGTTTGGGCTGATGTGTCCATCTTTCCCGCATTTATAACAAACGACCGGTGCTCGTTGTCCTCCCCTAGAAACAACTGATGTTTGTGCTGACGTCTTTACGTTGTCAATTTTGTACCTTCTCTTCTTGAAATCTCCTCCTGACTCACTACTTCTATTTTTATGGCCACGATTACCACCAGAGTGGTTACTGCTTTTGTTTGAATGTTTTCCTCCCTGCTGGTTGTCATTGTTCTTATAACCGCTGCCAACGGTATGACCCTGGTTGTGGTCCCTTAGTTAAACATACTCATTATTTCGCTTTAATAGTTGAGCCTTGTTTACAACATCTGTGTAAGACCCCAACTTTTATGAATAAAGATTAATTTTTCTCGAAATATATTTTTGATTATTATGGTGTGGATTTGATATAATGTTATAGTTATGGGTATTATTTACAAATTTTGCAAAGTAAACAAGTGGTTATATAATATTCGATTGGTCGAAGAATATTTATTTTAACAGGGAATATTCGTACGACGGCACAATCATTGGTGGACCCCACAATGGATGTATTGTTGTAGTTAGAAAACGATAGAATTATATTTTTATAAAAATAACGACGAAAGTTTTATCGTTAAACTGTTGAACTACCCGGTGGTAAAAGTACAGTAATACGCGTGGTTGCATAGTAGCATACGGTATTGATTATTGATGCTTACGTGAGAAGTCACTCAGTTATACTCAATTATTGCTACAATAATTGCTGCATAATATTTCTCATATTATTGATTCAATTATTGTCACAGTATCATCTGCATAATATTTATTATTATTAAATCAATAATTGAGACGACAAAGTTATTCATATTATTATTTTCAATATTGACAATGTCTAGAAAGTTCTGTCAAGGAGAGGTTTGGTCACCTAATTGCGCGCCAACAGGGAGAAATCCTTATCGGAAAGCCCCCTCTTTCCTGGGAATGATCTGGTTGTTAAATATTGTGAGTTATAATATTAATGATGAATAAGTTCGTATTGATTAAAGATGAAATTGATATTTTCATTGTGTTGGGCTTATTAGAGTTAATAGAAATGGACATCTATTTCGATAATAATTGATGTCTGGAGCTTATATTGACCAATAGGATAATTAATCGGATAAATGAACAATTAATTGCTATTAATTCACATACTTATAACTATTTGTTCACATGTATGTACTATTGATTCACATACATGTACTATTTGGGGAGGTGGTGCAAGATTGATAATACTTGCATGACTAAATTAAAAATAGAGGTATAGATGAAGGTACTATACCGTAACTATTTTTTTCACATGTGTGTACTATTGATTCACATGAATGTACTATTACGGGAGGTGGTGCAAGTTTGATAATACTTGCAGGGCTAAATTAAAAATGAAGGAAAAGATGAAGGTATTATACTGTAATATTTCGAGCCCAAAACGTGCAATTATCGAAACTATATTTTTCTATAAATAGAAGCTCATTCTTCTTTCATTCTCACCAATTCACTAAGACTCACAAGAGCAATTATAGAGAGAGAAGCTATAGAGTGAAAGAAGAAGAGAAGTCTGCTATCTCACTATTCCAGTATCCAGTCTTCTTCAGAGGTAAGAGATATTATTTTTTCAGTATTCATAGGAATAATATTGTCTTCCATACTCTGTAGTATGTGAGTAATATTATTTCGTTTTGTATTCCTGATTATACCCTCATTTTGTTAAAGTATTGCTTCTATACTCCGTGAAATTAGTAGAATATCCTTAAAATTTACGCTTCATCTAGTATCGTTTCACGAGGATATTTTCTACACATTCTTGTTAAATTTTAAGCGTTTTATGCCGGAGTACTGTCCATGAGTAGTATTCATTTTTACGGTACTATTCATAAAGTACTATTCATGGGGTACTATTCACAAAGTACTATTCACAGGGTACTATTCCTGAAGTACTATTCATGGGATACTATTCACTTAGGTACTATTCACCCGTGGAATTATTCATGACAAAAATTGATTTCTTTGTTGTCCAAATCATTTTTGATACAATATTATTCTTGAATTTTACTCCACAAAGCAGTATCATGTTGACAATTTGGACATTATTGAATACTGGATAAATTAAGTTATAAATCTTTAAAAATATATCCTTTGCTTTCTTTTAATTGAATTCTTATATCATTGTCATCATCCTCATGCTTATATTGTGATAAAAGTCATCTGTGGCTTACGTGCATAGATGTACTATTGATTGGTATAATTATGACCAGGGATTATTCGGTATAATCATGATCGTAATGTTACAAATGATGTGATAAAAATCCTCATTGTCTTGTAGTGCATTGATGGACAGTTGTTGGTATGATTATGACCAGGGATTATTCGGTATAATCATGACCATTGATGATTACATGAATATCCTTGGCCCGTAGTGCAGGGATGATTTGATGATGTGGTTTATTTATTAAGCTGAGTCTCAGCGATAAAATTGATGATAAATTTTTAAATCATAGAAGATAGTAGATATCATGCTCTACTTGACTCTTCTAATGGATTGCTTGTTCTGCTGTAGTTAAACTTGATGTTTATTATATTTTATCAGTTTAACACTGTTGAAGGCTAAAGATAATTTATTCTGCATTATCTTAGTCATAATATTTCTTACTAGGTTAGTTGAGCTCACCCTTTTGCTTTCATTGTTCTCTTCAGGAAATGAGAACGTAGCTGGGACTAGTCGGGGAACGAAGTGACGGTCCAGATGTTTGCATTAGTAGTCCTCACTATTCAAAGAAATAGTGTAATAATAATTGTAATAAGAACTTTATTTGAGTTTGGATACTCTCTATGAGACATTATCCGTGTTAAAACTCTCAGCTACGTTTTGTCGTACTTTATAAAAGATGTTTGTATTTAAATTCTATACCATGTATTTGCCAACTCAAGATGGGTGATGTATACCTATTTTGGGGGCATCACAATCTGAATATAAAGAAAATTTATGAGAGATAAGATATTGCCGAATCTCAGGTTTTAGACCTCTCAGAAACATCCGCGTCATTCGTTCCTCATTCTCTACCAAATGAGGTGCAAACCTGGATAACTCTGCGAACTTCGCCTCGTACTAGGACACCGTCATGTTATTTTGTTCCAGTCTGATAAACTCTACCTCCTTCATATGACGAATATTTTCAGGAAAGTACTTATCATTGAATAGTTTCTGAAACATTTCCTAAGATATGTTGAGTGCGTCAATCTGGGTACGCTTCACAGATTCGCACCAGTAATCTGCCTCACCGCGAAACATAAAGGTGGCGAATGGAACCTTCTGTTCCTCTGTGCATCCCAAGATATCAAATATCTTAGAAATTTGTTAAACCCATGTATCTGCCTTGATCAGATACGGCTTTCCCGCAAATTCTGGTGGTCCCAACTCTTTGAACTGCTTGGTTGTGACAAGCCGCGCATTGCTATCTTTTCCACCTGTATTTTGTACACGAGTCTCCCTCGTCTGATTTTGCATGAACTGCAAAAAGCTTCTAAACATCCCATCATTCATCATTTGTTCGGTAGTGTTGTACAGGAGGAATATTGCCTTTCTGTTGCACATTCCCCTGGGTGGTGATTAAAGGTGTCTCCACAGTTTCATTCACTCCATTGTTAACATTCTTGGCTGTCATTCTCAAATACTGCCATAAAACAAGGGTTAATTAAGAAATTAACATATCACATATTAACCATATGCTCCGACTAACCAACCAAATCAGCTTAGGTATGACACACTAGCGAAGGATTACTCGTCTCTCCCCTCCTAGTTCTATTCCGATCTCCGCCAGAGACCATATCTCTAAGCTCTGATACCAACTATGACGCCCCCAAAATAGGTATACATCACCCATTCTGAGTCGCCAAATACATGGTACATAAAATCAAATTTTCTCTAATTATTATTGTGAATAATAAGGTGTTAATTTGATATAATACTTTGGTTATGGGTGAAATGTGCAAAATTTTCAAAATAAGCAAGTGGCTATAAAATATTCATTGTTGTCGTGGAATATTCGTTTTATCGTGGAATATTCTTGTTGTCGGGGAATATTCGCACGACGACGCAACTATTTGTGGGCCCCATAACAGAAAACGGTCGGATAAAGAAAACGACAAGTTTGAGTTTTTATAAATAACGGCGTAATAGTTACCGTTAACAATATTAATGGAATACCCTAACGTGGTTAAAATACGATGTCTGGCGTGGTTACAAGAAAGCATACGGTATTGCAGACAAAGATTTATGAATTATTGATTCTTACGTAAGAAGGCACTACTCAATAATTGTTACAGTAATTACTGTTCAATATTTTATTTTATTGATTCAATAATTGCTACTTTGATATTTTATATTATTATTGTTTCAATAATTATCAACGCATGATTTTTCCCTTATCGATGAATAATTTATATTATTTGAATAATATTATTAGATAGCATTATTGGAAATGTCTAAGGAAGTTACGCTCAGGAAAGGGTTTGGTCACCTAATTGCTGCGCCCAAAGAAAGAAATCCTTATCGAAAAGCCCTCTCTTTCTTGGGAACGACTTGGTTGTCATAATTGTGATTCTGTAATATTATTTGTGAATAATTAATTATTAATTTATACGATAAAGAAATATTTATTTTATGTGGATATAAATGATTGATATATTTATTATTGTTATAAATGAAGAAATTAATGCTGAGGTATTTTATCAGTATTTTGTCGGAATAGAGGTATTAAAAATCGTCCAAATGTGGATTTCGGACATTTTTCGTTTGGAATTTGGAAAAACTTAAAGCTACAAATTTGTAGAGAATTCGATTTCCTATGGAATGGACATAAAATTCGTATTTTTCTGATAAAAGGGCTATTTATTATGAATTATTGAAGTTTCAGAAATAAATATTTTTTATTTAAAACATGGATGGACCCCACTTTTGGTTGGTGAAAAAAATGTGCTGAAAATTTATTTCAAAAATGGTAGACGTGAATAATAGCAGGTAAAGCCATCAGGTAGCAGGTTAGTCTGCTATGACGTTCTAAGCATTTTCCTATAAATAGGGTGCTTAGTTAGAATTGAAAATCACACCAGATTCTTAAAATTTCTCTCTCTATATTATCGAGCGTATTTTGTGAGTATTTAGATACTTTATGAGTTGCAATTCAGTGCAAGTTTCCTTCAGCCTTATACCTGATATTTCAGCTAGAAGTACTGTTCTTTTGAGGTAAAAGATGTTATTTTCTTCATAATGATGTTATTCTTTCAATATCATTATACCGAAATATTGATATATATTTTATTGTAGAATTTCTATCTTTTTGTGTCGTGGTTACTATTCACGTATACGGCACTATTCACGTATACGACACTATTCACAAAAAAAATGAAATTTTCTTTTCTTTGTCCAAGATGTATATTATGGTTACTATCTTTGATTGTATCCATGTTTTGATCTTCGTTTTTGAATTTTACTCCACTATGGTTATTATGGAGCGTTTTTGAACGTGGATTATCTAAAATACGAATCCCTAATATTTATCCTTTTGTCTCACTAGATTCATTTTTTTAAAAAATATTTTTTATCATCCTCAGTCCTAAATGATGATATTACTGAATATCTTTGGCATGTAGTGCAAAGATGAATGATTAACTGATGAATATCTTTGGCCCGTAAGTGCAAGATGAACATGTGTTGAGATGAACATGACCAACTGGTGATATAAATGAATATCTTTGGCCTGTAGTGCAAAGATGAATATTTGATTCAAGATGTATATTGATTGATGTTACAAAGATAAAATATTGATGATGGACTTTTAAATCTTAGAAGATAGTAGAATTCATTCTCTACTTGACTCTTCTAATGGATTGTTGTTTTCGCTGCAGTTGTTGATCTAAAACTTGTTGTCATTCTATCATATTTTTCCTTGTTGAAGACTAATGATAATTTGTTATATATTATCTTAGTCATAATATTCTTTACTGGGCTAGTTGAGCTCACCCTTTTCCTTTTTGTTCCATTTTTCTTCTCAGGAGGTGAGAACATAGCAGGAACTAGCCGGGGTATGGAGTGATGGTTCATGATAGTTGTTTTAGTAGTCCTCACTATTTTGTAAAATAGTGTATCAATAATTGTAATGAGGACTCCTTTTGAGTTTGAATATTATCTATTAGACAATATTTGTATTTAAACTCACAGTATATGTGTTGTCGTATTTTGCACGACAATTGTATTAATGAAGTTGTATTTGTTTCTGTACCATGTATTTTGCGACTCAGAATGGGTGATGTATACCTATTTTGGGGGCGTCACAGTGCACCTCTTGCATCTGATAAGCATCAACATGTTCCTTCTCCTATACTCCAACCTAGAGTGTTTGTTCCTACTGGACAGTCTGGACTTGCATCAGATACTAACAGAGAGTCTGTTCCTATAGTTGAATCCAGTCAATCAACAATACCAGAGACTAGAGAGAATGTCCCTACTTTTGATTCAACATCTAGAAAATTTATTCCTACTCCGCCAATATACAATGTTAACATTGTAATACAATGGTCAACGAGCAACCTGGTGTTATATCTGAGACTTTTGAAGATACATATTTTGATGTTGGTGGTTTAGAACGAGATCTGGGGAAATGAAAGTAAATATATAAATATCCTATTAATCAGTGTGACCGAATTCGATGTGCTTATATAAACTTGAGGCCATATCATTATAAACTTTTTGAGTATCCAAGAGTTTGGTCAGGAAACTAGTATCGTCGGTTCAATTATTCTTGGTTAGTGTATTCACCTCTTAAGAAGTATTTTGCTTCCCTTGCTTTCTTTTTGCAAAGGGTCCAAAATTTAATCATGCACTGACTACTGATGCATTTAATGACTGGAAAAGAGTTCAAGATGGAAAGAATTATGTATTTTTAAATCACATTGGAGGTCCATGCTCATTATAAAATAGTTGTGAGAAATGCGTTGCGGATTTGATGAAAGCACCTCAACATGTAGACATAATTTTGAACCGACAAAGCAGAGATGAGATTTTGAAGAACCGGCTAAGACTCAAGACAAATATTGAATCTGTTCGTTATCTTGCATATCAAGGGTGTGCTTTTCAGGGTCATGACGAGTCTTTTGATTCTAAAAACTGTGGCAATTTTGTTAAACTTATAAAGCACACATCAAAGTTTAGTCCGGAAGTTGATAAAGTTGTTTTAGGAAATGCCAAATGCTACATACACCTCACCCAAAATCTAGAAGGAAATTTTGAATATTCTAGCAAACAAAATGAGAATGTACATTCAAGGAGAAGTTGGGGATTCTGGCTTTTGTATTCTTGTTGATGAAGCACAAGACTCGGCTCATAAAGAGTAAATGGCTATTATTTTGAGATTTGTCGACAAAGAGGGTTTTATAAGAGAACAATTTTTTGATATTATGATGGTTGAAGACACTACTACCGAGACACTTCATCAAGAGATATCTAAAGTTCTTCTCCATCATAATTTGCAAGTTGAAAGATTAAGAGGTCAGGGGTATAATGGTGCTAGTAATATGAGAGGTGAATGGAATGGGTTACATGCATTATTTATGAGGGATTGCTCATATGAATATTATGTACATTGTTTCGCCCATCAGTTACAGTTGGTCTTGGTTGCAGCTTCAAAAAAAGTTGATCCTATTTGAAAATTCTTTTCTTCCTTGAGTTCTATTGTCAATGTCATTTGCGTTTCTCCAAAACGTCATACTGAATTTCATGTTACTCAAGTTATGCATATTACATAATTAGTTATAGCAGGTGAGCGTGGAACAGGTAGAGGACTCAATCAAATTAGTACCATACATAAACCTGGAGCTACTCGTTGGGGTTCTCATTTTACTTTAGTATGTGACTTGTACCGTTCTTGAATTTATTATGGATGATAAAACCACATAGTCTTAACGTGCTGAAGCTGATGGTGCTTACAATGCAATTGGATCATTTCAATTCATATTCATCTTGCATTTGTTGAAAGACATGATGGGACTTACTGATGTCTTATGTCGAAAGTTGCAGCAAAAATCTCAAGATATTGAATGCTATGAATCTGGTGGAAATTATAATGAATTCTCTTCAGAAATTAAGAGAAGACGGTTGGAAAGATTTTCTTGAAAAAGTGATGTATTTTTGCAGAAAGCATGATATAGATATTCCTGACATGGACGGTCAATTCAGTATGAATTCACGTCGCTGTAATTGTCAATAAAGAAACATAAGAACTGAGCATCATTATCGTGTTGACCTATTTTATGGTGCAATAGATTTCGAGTTGGTGGAATTAATTGGCAGATTTAGTGAAAGAACAAAGGAACTTCTTATTCTTAGCTCATCTTGGACCCTGCAGATGGTTTTAAGGCATTTAACATTGATAATATTTGCAAACTTGCAAAGAAGTTTTATCCTCGAGATTTCTCTAAACAAGAGTTGCATCGCTTGAGAAGCGAGCTGACAATTTATGAGTTTGATGTACCACATGATGATGTGCTCAAGAATGTTACTACTCTTGCCGAGTTATGCCAAGGATTATTTGAAACAAAAAAATCAACAACATATCAAATGATTGATCAGTTAATTCGTCTTGTTTTGACTTTGCCGATTTCCACAGCAACTACAGAGAGATCATTTTCAGCTATGAAACGTATCAAAACAATGTTGCGTAACAAGATAGAGAATGACTTCTTACCTGATAATATGATTGTCCACATCGAAAAGGAGTTGACTGAGAACTCTGATGTAGACTCAATAATTATAGAATTTTCTTCTATTCAAGAGTGAAGAGTGCGATTTGACTAGGTATGATATTATGTCTTGGACGTACGTTCGTTATCAAAATTTTATTAATGTTATAGTGAATTAGTGATGATTTTGTTTATTATTCAATTAACTACATGATTTTGTGACATATACAGTTATATTAATATATGGTTTAATTTAAAAAGAAAATGTATGTAGTGATCGTTTACGAAAAAAAATTTCTAGCCCGCCCCAAATCATAATCCTAGCTTCGCCCTTGTATATCAACACAAAGAGTTTAGGCTATTGATAATTTCATAGCAATAATTATATTGTTAAAACACCAAATTTGATTGAAAGTTTATAATATTATTAAAAGTATAAAAATAATGTTAAAAATATATTTTACTCTAGCAGTATAATTATAGAATAGACATTATTATCATCATTTAAGGACACATTTTATCCTAAGGACTACATGAACTTGGAGAAAGTGTGACGCCCCCAAAATAGGTATACATCACCCATTCTGAGTCGCCAAATACATGGTACAGAATACAAATACAAACTTAAATATACAATATGAGCTGTGAGTTTTAATACAAATATTGTCTTCTAGACAGTATTCAAACTCAAAATAAGTCCTCAATACATTTATTATCACACTATTTCACATAATAGTGAGGACTACTAATGCAAACATCTGGACCGTCACTCCGTTCCCCGACTAGTCCCAGCTATATTCTCATTTTTTGAAGAGAACAATGAAAGAAAAGGGTGAGCTCAACTAGCTCAGTAAGAAATATTATGACTAAGATAATGCAGAATAAATTATCGTTAGCCTTCAACAGTGTTAAACTGATAAAATATAATAAAAATCAAGTTTAACTGCAGCGGAACAAGCAATCCATTAGAAGAGTCAAGTAGAGTATAAAATCTACTATCTTCTATAATTTAAAAGGTTTTTCATCACTTTTATCGCTGAGACTCAACTTAATAAATAATTCACATCATCGAATCACCCTTGCACTACGGCCAATGATATTCTTAAGTATCACGACCACAAATTATCCATGCACTATGAGCCAAGGATATTCGTGTATTCACCAATGGTCATGATCATGCCAACAACTATTCATCAATGCACTACGGGCCAATGATGACTTTTACCACATCATTTGTAACATTACAGTCATGATTATACCGAATAATCCCTGGTCATAATCATACCAAGTCCATTTATGCACTACGGGCCAAAGATGACATTCATAACAATATAAACATGAGGATGATGACAATGATATAAGAATTCAATTAAATGAAAGTAAATGATAAAGTTTAATGATTTATAATTTAATTTATCCAGAATTCAATAATGTCCAAATTGTCAACATGATACTTCTTTGTAGAGTAAAATTCAAGAGTAATATTATATTAAAAATGATTTGGACCGAAAAAAATCAATGTTTGTCATGAATAGTACCCCGGGGTAAATAGTAACTGAGTGAATAGTACCCGTGAATAATAACTTCGAGAATAGTAATCCCGTGAATAGTACCTCGGCATGAAAAAGTTAAAACTTATCAATAATGCTCATGATAATATTTCCATGAAAAGATACTGGATGAAGTGCAAATACCAAGGATATTCTACTAATTTCGTGGAGTATAGAAGCCAAAACTTCAACAAAATGAGTATAGAATTCGAAATCTGAAACGAAATAATATTACTTATATACTACAGAGTATGGAAGAAAATATTATTTCAAGCGAATATTGAACAAAAATAACATCCCTTACCTTGAAAAGAAGAGTATTCCAACTGGTATAGCGGGGATATTCTTGAAGAAAACTTTCACTGTTTTCTACGCTCAAAGCTTTCTAAAACTCGAAAGAAATACACTCAAGATTATAGAAGAAGAATTCTCTGATTCTGGTGTGATTTTCAATTCTAACTAAACATCCTATTATAGGAGAATGGAAAGGATACTATGCAATAAAATATTCTAATAAAATAAAAAACTTTTAAATAAAATATTATATATATATATATTATATATATATATATATATATATATATATATATATATCAGTGAGATCAAGAGCATTCTCCTTAAATAGCATTCCGCTTAAATAGCATTCTTGGATCAAAACTACGCCGTTTTGGAGGGACGCGATGGCATTTTTGTAAATACGCGGTGGCATTTTATTTACAAAAATGCCACCGTCCCTCCAAAAACGACGTAGTTTTGATTCAAGAATGCTATTTAAGCGGAATGTTATTTAAGGAGAATGCTTTTGATCTCAATATATATATATATATATGAGTTAGATCTCAGATGAGATCTCTTACTTTCTTAAAATGAAGGATTTTTTTTTTTTTGCTTTTTTTAAACAACTAAAAAAAGTTTAATATTTATGGAATCGAAATTTTATATAATACGATGTTTTGGATGTGATTTGGATCGTATAACAAAATAGGTATATGCGATGCATGCGCATCGTACATATATTTTTGTTATAGGTATCCAAATCACATCCAAAACACCAGATATATAAAATTTCGGCCCATAAAATATTAAACTTTTTTTTAGTTGTTTTAAAAAAAAAGCAAAAAAAAAAATCCCTCATTTTAAGAAAGTAAGGGATCTCATACAGGATCTGAACCGTGTATATATATATATATATATATATATATATATATGATATAGTGCTCCATCCTATAATACTAAAATTCCCCCCACTCCACCAATTTTGATAACTAAGACATAACATATGTTTTATAATGTTCATTCACGGGATGCACCCGTGATTCCCCCACTTTATATATATATATATATATACTGAATAACCTTCTACCGATTATTTTGAAAAATGGGTAAGTGAGGGTCCAAATAATACGTCACATTTTATAACAAATACTTCATAAAAATCCCTTCAATATTTTTAACAACATTTATTATCATTATTAAAATTCGCAATATTTAACAACCAGGTCGTTCCCACGAAAGATGGGGCTTTCCAATAAGGATTTCTCCTTATTGGCGCGCAATTATGTGACAAAACCTCTCCTTGACAGAACTTCTAGACATTGTCAATATTTTAAATAATAATATGAATAACTTTGTCGTCTCAACTATTGATTTAATAATATAAAATATTATGCAAATGATACTGAGACAATAATTGAATCAATAATATGAGAGATATGATGCAGCAATTACTGTAGCAATAATTGAGTATAACTTAGTGACATCTCACGTAAGCATCAATAATCAATACCGTGTGCTATTATGCAACCACACGTATTACTGTTCTTTTAACACCGGTTATTTCAACAGTTAATGATAAAAATTCCGCCGTTATTTTCATAAAAAGATATTTCTATCGTTTTTTCATTCCGACAATAATTATGTTGTGGGGTCCACCAATGATTGTGTCGTCGTACGAATATTCCATGTTAAAACGAATATTCCCTGATCAATCGAATATTATATAACAACTTGCTTACTTTGCAAAATTTATAAATATTACCCACAACTATAACATTATAACAAATTCAAATCTTAATATTCAAAAATGATATTTATAGAAAAATTCATCTTTATTCATAAAAGTTGGGGTCTTACAGAATGGGTCAGGGGAGAATTACGGGAGAATTTAGGGAAAACTTACCTTAATTGCTATGTGTTTAGTTAGTTTTCCTAAGTATTTTAAAGTTCGTTCATATTGACATAGTGTCGACGTCGGGATTTTTGGATGTCCCTTTCCGTTACTTGTTCTTTGGTGTTCTCATTTTAGGTGAGATTTGTTTGAAAAAATAAGTGAAAAAGGTCCGACGTGTATAATGTCGACGATGGGACTATTAAGAGTCGCCAGTTGGTTTTTTAAATGGTTGTACCAACACAACCGAGAAAAGGTTTGCACATTGACCCAGTGATGTGACATTGATATACGGGTCGGCGAAACCGAGATTCATTTAGGGTCCGGGGACTTTGTTATGCGGGGGGAAGGTGTTAGGCACCCCACGACATCCGTGTTACCACGGTGGACCTCTTTTCAAGAAACTATTATATGAGTGTGTGTGTGGGTCAATCAATGTCTTTGTTATATGAAAGTTGTGCGAGGCCTCGTTCGAACCTATATACACAGGGTTTGAATTTATGCAAAAATTTAGTTTTTAGCAAGATATGGCAATGATGTTTTATAAAAGAGGTTTTTTCGAACCCTGATGCTCAATAGGAATTGAGACCTTTTACACCTCCATTTTTATTAAGTGAGCGGCTGAATTGATTTTATTTGACGGATGCGAGACATCCGTATGAAAAATAATATATATACAAAAATAATGCCGACTTCCTCATGGGTATGGAAACCATCTGAAGAAATACAGACATCACAGAATAATTTACAAGCTACTTACAGCTGAAAATGTCCATCACGAGAACCGAATCTAGATCCAATGAGATGAATCTATGATCACATGATTCCTAGGCGCACAGAATATTGCAATTTGTATAAAAGCAATAAGCAGGTATATATATAAAAGCGGTAAATATATATATACAGACAGGATCACCAACCACGAAGCACCTCCATGGGAGATCAGAAATGTAAATAAAACTATAAATACGATCAACCGCCACGAACGAAACTCCAGGTGGGACAGAATGTAAATAAAGTCAGAAATGCGGTCAATGACCAATGAGTAAACTCGAGCAAGATGAAATGTAAAGAAAGTCATAAGCGATCAACTGCCATGAAGGGAATTCCAGGCAGGACGAAATAAATATATATATAAAAGCAATAAACGCACCGGATGTAAAATCCAGGCTCATCGAACATAGTTCGACACACAGTTGATATATATACGTATATATATATAAAAGCGAATAAACGCACTGCATCAAAGTCTAGGCTCATCAAACAAAGTCCGATACACAATTGATATATATATATATATATATATATATATATATATATATATATATATATATATATATATAAAAGCGAATAAACGCAATGCATCAAGTTCAGGCTCATCGAACAAAGTCCCACACACGGTTGATATATATATATATATATATATATATATATATATATATATATATATATATATAAGCGAATAAATGCACCAAACCAAGTTCAGGCTCATCGAACAAAGTCCGACACATACGGTTGATATATATAAGTATATATATAGTAAAGTAAGTAAACGCCTCGGGCATCAAGTTCAGGCTCAATCGAGGTATAACTCGATAATGTTAGTCAATATATATATATATATATATATATATATATATATATATATATATATATACTGATCGAATGAAACCAGGGGACCAAAATCCCAAGCAAAAGCAAGCAACACGACTCTCAACGTGTAGAAGGGTGTGTGCAAGATGAAGAGAAAGACTCTAAAGTGTGTGAGAAGGCTTACAGCTGACTGATAAAAGGGCTTCTATATCTTTAAAGTGGGTAAACACTGGGCTTTTGTGGGTACAAAAGAGGCTATATATGAGCTCACAGGTGTTTGAAAGTGGGAAAATATACTGTATGGCAAGTGCAGAGCAAATTATGCAGGGCTTTCCCGTCTTTTTTCTCTTAAAAATCAGCACCCAAAGCCTCTTATTTATAGGCAAAAGGTGCCGCAGGTGTACCAGAGGCGGGTCGGGTCGGCCCGATTACACCGGGTTGGGTCGTCTCGAGAATCGTGCACTCAGGCATTGTAATGTCCACTCGAATTTTGAGAAGTGCAATTCGGGCATCCGTTTTGAGGTATTCAGGACCTATTTCAGACCGCCGTTTGTTGAGAGTTTATACGATGGCATGGGATTAGAGTTTTTACGAAGTCTTTGAAGATGGGACGATGCCCTCCGGTCTTCAAGCTTTAACTTTCATCCGCTACCCCCATGATAGTCACTCACCGGATTGGTTAGCCTTGTGGGACATTGTTGCGTGAGACGCGAGACGTGGCATCATGTTGGGCGAGATGGCGATGTTTCCCTCACGGTTATTCTTTGCCAGATTAGGCCGATAAGCGAGCGTTGCTCGAAGCTTCACCGAGATTGGACCTGCTTTGCATTTGTTGAAGATCCTCATTGTCATCTTTAAGGTGTGCCTGTCTTCCTGATGTTATTGCCGGGTTGGTACAGTGTATCTCATTGTGAGTGCCGAGATTGAAGCTGATGGCATTTAAAACAAGCATTTCTGGGGTTATCTTCGAAACTGCATTCCTTGGGGTTATCACCAAGGTTGGTGGCTATTCCAATGGTTGGGACTGAGACTGGATACCTCGGGATTATCTCCGAGATTAATCGGTCTTCTCCGGTGTGTGTTCCGGTATTGTATCTGTAGGTCTTGGGGTTAGATCTGAGCTTGAAACTGTTACTCCCAGATTGCGATCTGGGGTTGATGCTGAACTTCCGGTAGTATCCGGTATGGATTTGGATTATCTTTTAGGGTTCTCTCTTAAAAGACGAATCGTAGATCTGCAATGTTAATAATGATGAGGATCTGAGAAAATTTTGAGTGTCTACAGATGCCCCTCTTTATCATACTCATGCATGGTGATGCATGGGTAGGATAAAGAATCCTAGACACTTGAAACGCAACAAGATAAACATGGTACTATGGATAACAACATGATGCAAATGTATGATGCATATGTACAGGTTTGTGGTCCAACATGCTGGGGATGATTGCTGGTTCCCCGTTGCTTCAACCGGGGATTGGCAATACTGACCAGATCTGATGTGTAAGCCGAATCTGTTAGGATGTTGATGTTGGAGTTATCACCAAATTCTTGTGTTCTTGATAACGACTTGATCATGAAGGGGTACCCCTTATGTGTAAGAGATCTGTGGGGATAAAGCTTGATCTATTTGAGGATGTGTATAACATATTCCATCATCTATCCTCTTTGATAATGTTGACCTCTCCTGGCTAGTATCGCCAGAATATGTCATGATTCTGTTGGATTTTGCGCCAACAACAAATCTTTGTCGAGGATGCGACCTTCGTTGGCGATGTGAATCAACTATTTGAAACTCTGTGAGGAGATCGTCAAGGTTACTTGACCTTCGTTGATGCGTAGATCAATGGAACATTGTGCTGTGACCCCCGTCGGGGATTTGCTGGGGAATATGAGCAGCTGGGTATGAGAACCTCGGACAGCTCTATAGCTCTGATAGGTTTAAATGCTATCGGCTGAAATGATGTCAAGGTTGCTTGACCTTCATTGATATGTGTGTCAACGGCTGAACGTGTTGTAACCCCCACCGGGGATCTACGTTGTAACCCCCGTCGGGGATCTACTCGGGACGCATGAGTACGTATGCAACTATCGAACGGTTCTCAATGCTTCGATGGGTTTACCTGCCATCGACTGAAATAATGTCAAGGCTGCTTGACCTTCGTTGATAGAATTATCAACGGATGAACGTGTCGTAACCCCCACCGGGGATCTACGTTGTAACCCCCGTCGGGGACTCACGTTGTAACCCCCATCGGGGACTCACGTTGTAACCCCCATCGGGGACTCACGTTGTAACCCCCGTTGGGGACTCACGTAGGGTAACGACCTGGAGTCTGCGGCATCGGACCTATATAAGGTATTGCCGTATGTGATTTGTGACAACTGAGGTCATCGACAGAGTATACCTTGTGTTCAGGAGACTACCAATAAGTGATGTGCAGATTCAAAGTCTCATTTGAGAAGACCAGGATTGTATGCTGTTTTGCTCAATCGCGTGGCATTTTTATTCCCGATTTGACCTTTCTAGCCTGTAAAAACTCCGTTTCAACTAGAACCGGATCGGTAGGAGGGGTGGGACCCACATGAGGAGCCACAAGTGCACTGCTCTTGCGGTAGCCTGGTGAGAGCTCTGACGACAGCGTGGATGATAAATCCTAGCAGCTTGCCTTCACAAGTCACTTTTAACTTGTTTCTCTCTAGAAAAAACCGTGAGCCACTTCCAGTTCTTTGAGTTCGGCCGCTTTACGCAAATTACATCACCGTACAAGTGTTCTACACTATCCCGGTAAAGTATGCATGTATTTTTCCGGTTTACATCAGTTAGATTGTGAGATATTGCACGAAATGCATCTAAACACATAGTAGTGATTATGTATGCACAAATGACTCGATAAAAATATTCAACATAGTAAATGTTAGTATTAAACCATCTTTGAACATAATGATGTGAAAAATTTGACTTGGAGACGGTCAAATTGGCACCTTTTTCTACATTATCTTTTGTCTATTTGAGGTCCAATGAGCAAAAGGTAAAAGGAAAAAAATACTCCTAATGACCGAGGTTGGCCTTATGCATGATAATTTTGATTTTTAATGCATATATTAGGTATATGACTTTGGGGTAGGTGTCTTCTTGAATGGCCACCTAGACATGCACATGCTTGCATGTGGATAGTCATATTTTCAAAGGGGACTATGGCGAAATTTTTCCAAATGTAGGCATTGGGTAGTCATGCATTCTAACTCTATTAAATGTTAAAGTAAATGCATGCATGCATATAGTCATATAATGCATTTTAGAAAGTTCCAGGTAAGGCAATACCACACCCTTTTTGAGGTGATTTGGAGATTTGTTGTCCAGATATTATGGATCTGGATCAGCCGAGCAGTTCTTACAGGACCGCTTCTGGTTTACGGCGGAGAGCTTCTGAAGTGATTCGTCCCGTCCAAGCAGAGGTTCCAGACGTTGAGGACTAGGAGGTAGATATTGAGGATCCCGCTCCTGCTGTTCATATCCCTCGCAGGGAGCTTCTGAGTATCCAGGTGGTGAACCCAGAGTTGCTAGGTGATTTGGGTAGACACCCATCGATGTACTTGCATGCTAACGAGGTATGACGTTAGACTTTATCTTCCTTCTTTGCTATTGATGAGGATTAAAAGGGTTCTGATGTTGATCTGCTTTTCATGCAGGTTCCAGGTTTTACACAGCCTCGGGGGAACTGGTTTAGCATCCACTCCATGTACCAGGCGCTTCATCCTAATTATAGAGAAGTAGTGCATGAGTGGGGATTTGGGGCATTTTTATCCATCATTCCCCGTCATTGTCCCTGGGGTTACCTCAGGGCATTGTCTGAGCGATGGTTTCATCAAACTCAGTCACTCCACCTGCTGGATTGCGAGGTGATGATGACGCCTATGGATTGGCGATTTATCACAGGTATGGAGTTTAGAGGGGAGCCAGTGCCTTGCATGTCGAATATCACCCCTACTGCCGTCCGGTCCTTGTTAGGAGTTCCGGCGGGTGCTCTCAAAGGTAGGACTGTCCGTTTGGGTCCTTTGAGCGTAGATGTTATGAGCGGGCTATTGAGTGAGACCATGCCTGATGACGTCAGGATCAGGGATCGCGTTCTACGGCGATTGTTCCTGATGATCATTCGAGGCTGCTTCATAGCAGATAACTTTTCCACGGTATCTTTCGCTCTGGTCAGCGCCACACGCGATGTGGACCGTATAGGAGAGTACGAGTGGGGCTCTTACACCTTTGCATATTTCCTCCGGGGCATGCGTCTGCGCTCACAAGGTTTGACCGAGGCTTGGTTAGGATTTTACCCGTTTCTGCTGGTGAGTATTTCTCTTGTCTTTTTCCTTTCACAGGTTAAGAGTGTTTACTGATAGTAGATGTTTTACCATTGTGTTGGCAGCTTTGGGCCTATGAGAGGCTTCCCTGTTTGCGTCCTATGAGTGTGTTAGGCTTAGATACCTATCCACGAGGACGACGATGGAACCATTCTATCTTGCCAGAGGTCCCTGTATCCGAGGGCTTCGCTCATTGTCGTATGCAGCTGGAGTTGCTGACGGCTGACGCCATCACATGGCTTCCATACTCAGGGGATCATTTGATCATTGGTTTTGAGGATGGACACCCTCTTTGGTGTAGAGTATTTGATTTCCACCCGAGATTTTCTTTTCACCGATGGAGGCTGGGAGCTCTATTTAGGATAGCGTGTTATTAGGAGCACCACAGGGGAGATTCGTATACCGATCTTGCCTCCTGTCAGGCGTCATTGGCCTATATCATAGTCACCCGCCATTGATATTCCATTGTTGGGAGTTGACGATTTTGATTTATCAGAGGGTCCATGTACTCAGGAGATATTCCAGCGGTGGTGGCTCCCTCGCACTATTGGGGCCCAGTCCCGTGCCACACAGTTTATGGGGGACATGGTTCCTGGATCATTGATGATGACTGACTGGGTAGCTTGTGTTGAGCTCGACCCATATGACCCAGATTGATAGCTTGGCGGCGGTTGGATGGATCGAGCACGGATATTTATTCGGCATTTGGCGAGAGATCCAGTGAAAGCGAGACATTTGTTCCTTCCAAATTCGGTCTTTGGCCCCTCGACGACCCATTTGGTTTCTTGGTAGCAGATCCTCCCTTTATAGGCTGACATCCTGCTGATAGAGATCCGATGACTCGGGAGTAGTTACATCAGGTGGACAGGATTGAGGATGTGGACATCGAGACCATTGTCTTCTTCTGATGTGTATTCTCGCTATATCTTTTGATAGGCCTCTGTTAGATATTGGGTGGCTGTTCCTCATTCTCGTTATA
Organism: Panax ginseng; assembly: GCA_020205605.1. Classification (NCBI taxonomy): domain Eukaryota; kingdom Viridiplantae; phylum Streptophyta; class Magnoliopsida; order Apiales; family Araliaceae; genus Panax; species Panax ginseng. The sequence continues at coordinate 91,115,336 of CM035143.1, forward strand.
TCTTTAGATAGGCCTCTGGTAGTAGTAGGGCGTTTGTGCCCCCTTTTCATGTATTTGTAGCTGTGTAGAGCTGATGTATTAGATGATGATATATTTAGGAATGTATGCACCATTTTTTTTCATTCCCTATATCATATTGTCATCCATTATTTGTTATGCATGTATCATGTTATGCATATGTATGTATGTCCAGAGATACTCGGTATTGACCCCTGGATGGTCTTATGACACACTACCGCATGATGTCTTCTTCGACAATTAGTCAGTATAGATCATACCCCACCGTCGGTGGTGGCATTGGGTATCTTTCGTGGTGATGCGATAAAGATGTCACCACCGGATAGGGTGATCAGAGATCTGTTATTACGACATACCATGACCCTTTTGGCATTTCAGGTTCCTGCAGGATTTGTAGATGGGATGCTAGAGCATTGGCTAGCTGATAGGCAAGTATTTCGCTTTGGCACCCATGAGTTGACTCCTACACTGGAGGAGTATGCCCGTTTAACAATTCTGCCCCTAGACCGACCTTGCGTACACGTGGCTTTGGGAGACATAAATAGACGATTCATGACTCTCACCGGATTGAGGCGCAGAGTGGTGCAGGATGAGATGACATCTGGTCATGTGATCTCTCAGCGTTTTCTGTATGACAGATTTGGTGCGGAGGATAACTACTCACGACATTCAGGGGATTTTACCGTGTCGGAGGATCATTGGCGTTTGGCCAGAGTTGATGTACTGATACTATGTGTACTGTCATACGTGTACATGCCGCGGTACATGGATGAGATAGATATAGGCGTTATCATGGCGGTGAGAGCTCTCACGGAGGGTCGTACCATTGTACCTATGATCGTGGCAGAGACCCTGCGATCAGCATCCTATTGTTTACTTGGAGTTCGGTCATGCTGTACGTGTGGTTTATGTCACACTTGCGACCGGTTGGTACCTTTCGACGGGACGGGTATTGTTTCTGCCATGAGGTGGCTATGTCGTATTCCTTTCAGCCATCGGAGTGTGTAGATGCTCGATCGTGGTCCGCATTTTTGGCGGATATCGAGATCCATTTAGCATATTCTTTGTGCTCGGGGCTTTGCTCACCATACAGCTTCATTACTCATGCTTCGGGCATGGATTTCCTCCCTTTGGCTGGCTTGAGGGGCGTGACGACTTATCATCCATTGGCCGTGATGTCGTAGTTTGACCAGTTCCAGGATTTTCATCCTTTAGAGGAGGCGGCAGGTCAACGCTCAGCTTCTCGATACCTCTCAGCCGAGGACCGATCTCGTGTATACGCTTGTTGGGATCAACGTGAGATAGCTGCTTTTCCTGCCAGTCGTCCCGTTTATTCAGCAGAGTACTCCGCATGAATGGAGACGGAGGTTTTATCAGCTGCAGCAGTATTTGCAGTACCGGAGGTTGAGTTAGACGATGTATAGCCTATAGAGGCCATTGATACCTACATCGAAGAGGATACCGCTGTTGGGTTGCCAACATTTCTTCCGGATTCTCCTAGTACCAAAGATTTCTTTTGTGATCCAAAGACTCGGCACGATGCTTAGAGTAGAGTCTTCATCGATGACCTTTGAGAGAGACAGATTCGATCTATAATGTCGATTTGCTCTTGATGTGAGGGACGCCACTATTAGAGAGAGAGGCGATGCATTAGCTCGTAGAGATCTTGCATTGTTGTTGAGCGGGATGAGGCCAGTCGAGACGAGCAAATGATAGTTGAGCGGGATAGTGTTATATCTCGCCGAGAGATGTGGTCATCCACGAGATAATCTTTGCAAAGAAGGTCCCTTACCACTGGTATGATCGCAGAGATGAGTGCTTATATTGATGAGCATATGGTCATCATGCAGATGGCTACAGATCTGTTGGGTCGTGTGGATATTCGTATCCAGGAGACTACAACTTTACCTCCTTCATCTGAGAGGGACGCCATGTTGGCTTTGCTAGCTCGCATGTACCCTGATTCGTAGATGAGCTTGTATTTACCTGCATGCACTAAACTTAGCCATTTTGTCATGTACAGTTCACATTGTATATATATCAAAACGATTATTATATATGACAGGGAAATATATTTTTGGATCACTTCCCTTTTAGATATGCCTTGCTATTTGCTTGATATTTTGCCTGCTGCTTCAGGGCTTATGATCTTGATGAATTCTGAATTATTTCTTGGTCGATGGACATTGAGCTGTCTCCGAATAGTTCAGAATGGATCATCGATCTATGTATATCCCTACCATCTTTGGTGTCTTGGGACTTGTTTCTGAATGGAAATGTGGAGAGGAATGTGGCTTTCCTCTCTAAGATTGACCGCACCACAGATGGTCGCCAGTACTTCTATTTAGGAGAAGCCTAGTTAATTCCATCTCTTATGGATTGGTATTGCTCTTCGAGGTATGACCGCAGACTTAGATGGTCGGTGTATCTCCTATTTGGGAGGAGTTCAGGTAATTCCATCCCTTTGGTCTGAAGCCGAATGAAATGTAGTGGATTGAAAGAGAATCCCAATACCCGTTGACAATGGTTTGTGTTTTGGTAGGGGGTGAGACCCCACCATGAATGGCTGCCTACGTACTCCTATTGAAAAGGAGATCAGGTCTGCGTAGTTTGAACCTGGTGTAAGAGGTTCAACGCTGTATATGGCTGATATGGTGTAGGAATGTTTTTGGTTGTTTTTGTTTTTGTAAGGAGCAAGAGGTTCAATCCGCGGTGGGATGACCTAAGTTGTATGAGCGCAAAGGAGAAAGCCAGGCTGTTGGCTTGAAGAGTATGCTTCCCTGAGGGGCAAAGTGTAGATAAGTTGTAGGTGGTAAATGGTTAAAGAACCGGAATGACTGGTGACCTGATGATGATGCACCAGGGTGTTTGCTGGTTACTTCAGATATAATACCGTTTCATGGTGTCTGAGTTGATGAGTTGTGGAAATTTATCGCCGTCCATTTCTTGTAATCTGAGAGCGCCTCCTGTCAATACTTCTTTGACAATAAACGGGCCTTCCTGATTAGGGCGAATTTTCCTTTAGCTTTGATCATGATTGTCAAGAATCTTCTTGAGAACCAAGTCATGTTGTTTAAATTGCCGTAGTAGGACTTTTTTGTTATAGGATCCGGCGATCCTTTCTTTGATATAGTCGGCCATGGAAGATAAGCGCGGTTTCGCCTTTCGCCTATCGAGAGACAATTGGTGATACTGCCTTGTACCCATTGGTTTTCATCCACCGAAGTCGATCAACACTCGAGAGATTCCATCTCAACTTTTATGGGGAGAACCTTTGCTTCCATCCCATAGGTTAAAGCGTGGGGGTTGCCCCAGGTTGAAATCGCATTGTGGTCCAGTGAGCTATAGAGTTAGAGGCAACAGGTCAGGCCAATCTTTGTGGTTGGCTGACATCTTTTGCATAATCTTCTTGATATTTTTGTTAGCCGCTTCAACAGCACCGTTCATCTTCGGACGATAGATAACAGAGTTAAGATGTTTGATGTGGAATTTACTGCATAACTCCTCCATCATTTTGTTGTTGAGGTTTTTGGCATTGTCTGACATAATCACCTCTGGTTGTCCATATCGACAAACGACATTGTTTCTGATAAAAGCAATGATGACTTCTTTAGTGACCCTGGGGAAGGAGGCTACTTCTACCCACTTGGTGAAGTAGTCGATCATCGTGAAGATAAATCGGTGACCATTACTGACTTTAGGCTCAATGGGCCCAATAACGTCCATTCCCCACATTGAGAAGGGCCAAGGCGAACTCATATTGTGGAGTTCCCGTGGAGGGGCGTGTATAGCATTCCCATGAATCTGGCACTGATAGCATCTTCTGACGTGGTCGTTGCAATCGACTTTGAGAGAGACACCAAGAATGTCTCATCCCCGAGGACTTTCTTGACAAGGAGGGGGCCACAGACTCCGCCATGGATTTCATCCATAAGCCTTTGGGCTTGATCTTTGTCTAGACACCTGAGGAAACCTAGTCATGCATCTCTTTTGTAGAGCGCATCTCCACTCAGGTAGAACTTCATAGCAAGTAGATGAATCCGCCTTTTCTCAGTTAAGCTCGCCTCAGCGGGTGTAGATCCATCTCGCAGATATTCCTTGATATGCTGATACCAAGGAGGTTGGATGGGAGGTAGCTCATCCGATACTCCTCCAACATAATTCCCATAGGTTGGGGCCTTGTTCAGGGAAATTGTGACGCTTGACAAGTGTTCCTTGTCTGATATGCGAATCAAGGAGGCCAAAGTTGCTAATGCGTCCGTGAAATCATTCCTATTACGAGGAATGTGTAGAAAGGAGATTCCTTCGAACTCCGAAGTCATCTTCAAAACTCCTTGATGGTAAGGCGAAGAAATGTAGTTCCTTGGTTTGATAGACTCAGATGGATTATCGATTACCAACTCAAATCTCCAAGGACGATTAACTGTTTGATGCCCATTGAAAGGGAAATTTTAGCCCCATGAGACGACCTTCATACTCGATCGTATTATTGGTGCCGACAAAGCGTAATTTGACTAAACGGTCTTCGCTCCCAGTATAGGATATTAGAATTGCTCCAGCTCCAGAACCTTCCATGTTAACAGCTCCATCAAAATACATCCTCCATGATTGGTGCATATCGTACTGATGTTGTTGCTATATTGTCATTACTCCTTCATCGGGGAAGTATGTTTCCAAGGGTTTGAAATCCCCTAAAGGTGCGGCGGCCAGTTGATCTGCGATTCCTTGACCTTTGATGGACTTTTGAGTCACATATACGATGTCAAATTGTTGTAGGATTAACTGCCATCTGGACAGCCGGCAATTTAACATGGGTTTGTTGAACACGTACTTGAGAGGATCCACAAGGGATATGAGATGGGTTGTGTGACCATGTAGGTAATGATGTAACCTCATGGAAGCCCATGCTAAATCACAACACGACTTCTCGATCAGAATGTACTTGTGTTCACTGCTGCAGAACCTTTTGCTGAGGTAATAGATAGCTCGTTCTTTCCCTCTATCGTCTTTATGTCCCAGCATACAGCCCATGGCATTGTCACTTACGGACAGATACATGAACAGGGGAACATCATCCCTGGGTGGTACTAAGACAGGAGCTTTGACTAGCTATTTCTTGATTGTAAGGAAGGCATTACGCACTCATCATTCCATTTCATGGAGGAGTTCTTCCTTAATAACTCAAGATTGGCTCACGAGTTCTTTGTGAGTTGGGAGATAAACCTGCTGATGAAGTTGATCCTTCCCAAAAATCCCCGTATTTCCTTCTCTGTCTGAGGAATGGGCATTTCTATGATGGCTTAGATTTTGGCAGGATCCAGCTCAATCCCTTTGTGGCTGACTAAAAATCCTAGCAACTTGCCTGATTTAACGCCAAAGGCGCACTTAGCTGGATTCAACTTCAAGTTGTACTTACGCAACCTGTTGAACAACTTTTTAAGATGGTCAAGATGGTCATCCTCCTTCCGGGACTTGACAATGATGTCATCCACGTAGATCTCAATCTCTTTATGCATTAAGTCGTTGAAAATAGCCATTATAGCTCGTTGGTAGGTAGCTCCGGCATTGATGAGGCCGAATGACAACCGTCTATAGCAAAAAGTTCCCCAAGGAGTGATGAAAGCAGTCTTCTCATGATCTTCCTTGGCAACCATGATCTGATGGTACCCCGCAAAGCAATTAGCAAAGGAGTACATGTCGTATTGCGCAGTATTGTCAATGAGAATGTGGATAAATGGCATGGGAAAGCTATCTTTTAAGCAAGCTTTGTTCAAGTCCCGGTAATCCACTCAAACTCGTACCTTCCCTCCAAGTTTAGGCACGGGTACAATGTTGGATATCCACTCAGGATATGTAGACACCATGATGATGCCGGCTTGAAATTGTTTCACAATTTCTTCTTTCACCTTTAAACTCCACTCAGGTTTCAATCGCCTGAGCTTTTGCTTAATTGGCTTAAATCCCTCTTTAATGGGAAGGCGATGAAGGACAATGTCAGTGGACAAACCCACTATGTCTTCATGAGACCATGCAAACACATCCTAGAATTGGGTTAATAGCGTAACCATGTCATTCCGTTGGTTTGGGGTAAGGTCTGGACCAATCTGGATTAACTTAGGGCTTTCTAAGGTTCCGAGATTGAAAGAAGTATTAAGACATGATCAGATCATAGCTTCCCATAATAGGATCAAAGTCAGAATCAAAGATCAAAACTCTAAAGAGGTATAAACCCTAATTTTCGAAATCCTTAGATCTGATGTTAGATGTTGTTATTTGTTGGTTAGATATGTGTTAGAGGATGTCTAGAAGTGATCTGGGTTGATAGATCTTGGATCTATAACACTTAGATGCACGAAAATCAAGTTGTTATGCACTGACTATGAACCCTAAAATATGGTCTGACAACCACATGTCAGGGCTCATAGATCTCTCTCTGTTTATGGTTAGGTGTCTTTTATGTTTTGGATTTGTTCTATGACATGTTGTTTATGATCTAGAATTGAATACATGGTCATAGCATGTCTGGATTTCGTGTTATAGACAGTTAAAAGTTGTTGACCGTTCACGAGGACTGAGTTTCTGGGCAGCCCAGAAACCCAGAACCGGCCTGACAAGCTTTTGCAAGCCCCTGATCTTGCAATCGTTTGATCTTTTGGCCATGTTGTTGTTTTGTTATTGTAGCCGTACATGTATACTATATATTAAATTCACTAGATCACTTAGATAATCATTATAATGAAGAATAATCTCGGTCAAACCGGCGTTGACCAATTTGCTTGAAGAACAAATCTGGGTAACCCAAATTTTTCCCAGATCGTTCTGACAACATATTCATGAGCTCGGATCTTGCTTTTGTTTGATGATATTATGGTGTTGGTATATCTAAGTTGTAATATGGTATAAAAACTACAGATTAAGTCTTTTATTTCACTTAAACAACAAACAATATTCATTTAGTAGACGGTCAAACTAGGCTGCTAAGTCATGAAGTCCATTTTCTGGAAAACCCAGATCTTCATGAGCGAGTTTTCTAACATACTTTGACCAGCCTTAATCTTTCTATTGTGATGATGTTATACTGAACTAATGACATGTTGTTGTACTATGACATTCGAAATATATGATTGAACCTTCATAGCACACCAAGAAAGCTTAAGATGTATGTTACAAGGATCACAAAGTAGGTACCAAGGCTGTTCTTCATTTCTGAGTAATCCAGAAAATGAAGAACAGGCCTGACATGATATTTAGAGGACTATATCTTTCTGTTGTGATGTAGGATTGACATGAAACGTAATTCTAGTTGTAGTGCTACACATATACAACAATATTAATACAAATTATCAAACTAGAAGCAACAAGAACCTAGATCTATTACTGGTCAAAGGTAAGTACCCTACAAACTGCCTATGAGTTTCTGGGTTGATGAAGAACATGCCCAAGAACACATTTAGCGACGGATTCATCGCCAGAAGCCCCTATAGCGACAGTTTAATTAAGAAATTAATTATTAATTTTTGAAAATGAATTAATTAAATAAATAAATCGAATTAAATAGTTTTTAATTATTAAAAATACATAATAAATTATGAAAAATTATTTTAAAATCCGAAAAATAGTTTTTAATTATTTAGAGTATATTTTATAAATATTTAATATTTTTGGAATATAATTGGTATTTAATTTATTTAATTATAATATTAAATAAATGATTTAAAATGATTTTAATACATGAAAAATCATGAAAAATAATATTATGGTAAAAGAAAATATTTTAAGTTATTTTTAGTGACTTTTAATATTTTGTGATGAATTTCATTAATTAATCAATATTAATGGTAATTAGTTTATTTAATAAATATATTAAATAAATTATGAAAAATAGAATTAATGATTTAAAAATCATATAAAAAATGATTTAAGTGATATAAAAAATTTGAAGTTATAAAATATAACTTTTGATATTTTGTCATGAAAATATTAATATTTTAATATTAATAGCAATTATCGGATAATGGATTTAATTGTTTAAAAATCATATAAAGGTAATTTTAAGGTATTAAAAATACTTAATGATATTATAAAATATATTATAATATTATGACATATATTTCATTAATATTTGATATTAAATAAATATTAATGATAAAAGAATTATGTGGTATTTAATTCAGTTAAATACGTTATTAATGATTGAAAATTTACGATAAATAGTAATAATTATTTAAAAATTATTACGAACTTATGAAAAATATTTTGACTGTTAATAAATTATCGTAGATAATTGTTAAGTGTTTAGACATAGTTTAATTGAACTTAAACTCAAAATTTTGTCCGATTAGACCGACGGGACGTTAGAATTTTGTCGGATTCAAGTCAGACTGAAATAGTTTGACCTGATACTGATTTTTATGTGTGTTATAGACTGATAGGGTTATGCGTTATGTGTTTAGGTTATTCTATGTTTATATATATAGTAGTATTATACTGTGATGATATTATTCTAATATTGGAGATTTATATTACTAATATTAGGTCATCGGATAAAGTGATATAAATTGCGTAGTGGTAATCAACGGTTCAGGCAAGTTTGTTTTACTTAACTCTAATAAGAGTTGTTTCATTCGGACAAGCTTATGGTTAATCATTGCTAGTTGCCATGAATTGTACTCTATACATATTGCATGTATAAGTCAGGTATGAAAGGTTGATCACCTTCATTACCAGTTGGTTCAGATATATTTGTTCATGTATAATACTTGTTCAGTCATACATTTGTTCCTGCTAGTTCACAATTATATTGTTGAATTATAGTTAGCTTATTATTTAGAATCTTTCAATCATGATATATCGTTATATATTGAAATTAAACTTGCTGGGCAATATTCATGCTCACCCTTGCTATATCATGATAAAACATTGCAGATTAAGACGAACGCGTCGGATACAAGAAAAGGTTAAAGACAGTTCCAGCTTAAAGTTAATATGCGCGATTATTTTTGTAATAGTATAGTTTGATATGATGTTATGTGTTAGATAATGATGAATTGTGTATAAGTTAAGGTTACTCGACCTTGGGGAAATATGTGTAATGTATTGTATAAACAATTTATGTTTATATCTTCCGCAAATAGTAATAGTTGTATAGAATAATCGAACCGGATCCGCAGTGATTCGGGACCTCGAATTCGGGGACCTCACAAGAATGGACTGCATAGTAACTAATCAATGAACGGTCCAGATTGATTTACTTTTAATCGGACTGTCCATATTTAAAGCAAAAATTTTTTAAATAAAATATAATATATTCTATTTATAATCTAATAAAATGAATAACTTTATAAAAGTATTCTATTTTATATAAAAAGATTTTACTATGCAAAAACACTATGCGAGGCACCAAGGTTTTAAAAAGCGACCTAGGCCATCAAACCTAAAAGTTATCGGTGGATGGGTCACCGGGTCCAACCAATTAGGGTCGGACCGTTATTGACCCAGTGACGTCATTAATATGTAATAAATAATAAATAATTAATTATATTAATTATTATTATATATTGTATATAATATTTAGTAAATATGTAAAATTAATCAATTTATCTACAAAAAAAAAACTAAACATCTCTAAGATACATTCAAATTTCGAAATTCAACCACAAGTTCAAGTGTTTGATTAAATGAATGCAAAAATATGTAAAATACCAAACAAAGTCTCAACTAAATTACTAAAATAAAATAAAATCCGTAATAATTTTTTTTTAATCTTTAAGGAGAGAACCAGTCAAACCCGTGAACCGGTCATTGGATCACTGGGTCAATCGGTTCAACCACCGGTTCACCGGTTCTGAACGGTTTTTGAGCAAAAGTGGTTTAGTGGTCCAAACCGGACCGTTGAGTGAACCGGGTCCGATTTTTTCCGGTTCAACCGGCAGTCCGGTCCGGGTTTGAAAATAGTGGCAGGCACTATGTAACACTATGCATAATAAAATATAATATATTCTATTTATAGAATAACTTTATGAAAGTATTCTGTTTTATATAAAAAGATTTTACTATGCAAAACATTATGCATAATAGAATATAATATATTTTATTTATAGAATAACTTTATAAAAGTATTCTGTTTTATATAAAAAAGCTTTTCTGTTTTATTACATTAATAATACTAATAAAACAAAACTGAGTGACTTATCACGTAAACACCAATAATCAACACTGTGTGCTACTAGGCAACCACACGTATTACTGTACTTTTAACACCGAGTGTTGTGATAGTTAACGGTACAACTTCCGCCGTTATTTTCATAAAATATTTTTATCGTTTTCTTAATCAGACAATAATTCCGTTGTGGGGTCCGCCAATGATTGTACCGTTGTACAGATATTCCCCAACAAAAAGAATATTCCCCGACTAATCGAATATTATACAACAACTTGCATACTTTTCAAAATTTATAAATACTACCCACAACTATAACATTATCTCAAATCCACACCATAATATTCAATAAAATATTTCGAGAAAATTAAATCTTTATTCATCAAATCTGGGTCTCACAATCTCCCCTCCTTATGAAATTTCGCCCTCAAAATTTACGTACGTACCTGGTATGCCGAAGAGATGAGGATACCTTGACTTCATTTCAGATTCCAACTCTTGAGGTATAACCTTTGAGTGTTGAATACGATCCTTCTTATCCAAGATTTTAACACGTATCTCATCATACGTTAAATCTTCTGTTATCTCGTCTAGTTCCAATTCAATAATGTGGTTCGGGTCGTTCACATAATTACGTAACATCGATACGTGAAAAACGTTATGAACACGTGACATATTTGGAGGTAAAACGAGTCTATAGGCCACAGTTCCTACTCGATCGAGAATTTCAAATGGGCCAATTAAATCGAGGGTTGAGATTTTCTCTCTTCGTCGATTCTTGCTTCTAGAATAACGCCCTCTTGAGCCTTCTTCTTCACATTCATCAGCAACAGGTGTGTAGCTTGAGCGGCTTTAACTTTATCAATTAAAGTCGATTCTACTCGTATATTCGTTATCTTCGCGTGGATTCGTATATTCGCACTTGTAACCGCATACGATCTTCTACTCAACGCGTTAGCTAGCATGTTCAATTTTTCTACGATGGTATTGAATGGTACGATCATAATTTTCAACAGCTCGAGTCAACGTCTTTGGCACATGTTACGTTCATTTTAGTTGAAGAAATATTTGAGGGTTTAAGAAATGGGTTTTGTACTAGGGTTAATACAAAATTTGATTTCACGTTTTAGGGGTAGGCCAAGAAGTCTTCAAGAATACATTAGGAAATTTATTAACAATAGAAATATCATTCAAAACTATGACTCTCATCCAAGACTTTGATAACACATGTAATGAAGGTTTCTCCTAACGAAGCTTCAACAGATAAGTCAACGTCTAACTTCTCCGGAGTCAAATTTAAACGTTGAGCGCAAGCAAGAGAGATAAAAGAATAGGTAGCACCAATATCGAATAAGGTATAGACTTCTTAAGAGTTTATGATTAACTTACCCATGATAACTTTGTTCGGGTTCCACGACAAACGCTCTCACTTAAACTACCGGCTTTGACTTATCTGGGACATCCTTTGGCATCACTATCCCAGCTGGACTTGACTTTGGTGCACGACAAAATCGGGCTAGGTGACCTTTTCTTCTTGAATTTTCTACTTCTATTATTTTAGCCATGATTACCACCGAAGTGGTTACCATTCTTGGCATGATAATTTCCCCCACAATGGTTATCATTGTTCACGGTCAGATTACTTAATAAGATACGATTATTATCGTGTTGTTGCTCGTTATCCTAGGTATTGATCCTTGGTGACTCTACGGTCTCATGTGCTTCATTGCTGATCTCAACAATTTTAGATGCCATTTTCAAACACTGTCACAAAACAAGGGTTAATTAACATGCCACATATTATTCCTATACTCTGACCGACCAATTAAATACCACGTAAACTTAGGTAGGTCATACTAGCGAAGGAATTCCCCGTCTCTCCCCTCCTAGTTCTTGTCTCACATCTCAGCCAGTGATCATATCCCTAAGCTTTGATACCAACTGTGACACCCCCAAGCCAGGTATACATCACCCATCTTGGGTCGCCAGAATACAAATACAACCTTAAACATACAACAGTCATGTAAAATACGACTAAACATATGCTCTGAGTTTTAATACAAATATTGTCATCTAGACAATATACAAATTCAATGGGGTCCTCATTACATTTATTATCACACTATTTCACATAATAGTGAGGGCTACTAATGCACCATCTAGGACCATCACTCTGTTCCCCGACTAGTCCCTCCTACGTTCTCATTTCCTGAAGAGAACAATGAAAGCAAAAGGGTGAGCTCAACTAGCCCAGTAAAAAATATTATGACTAAGATAATGCAGAATAATTTATCGTTAGCCTTCAACAGTGTTAAACTGATAAAATATAATAAACATCAAGTTTAACTGCAGCGGAACAAGCAATCCATTAGAAGAGTCAAGTAGAGAATAAAATCTACTATCTTCTATATTTTAAAAGGTTTTTCATCATTTTTATCGCTGAGACTCAGCTTAATAAATAATCCACATCATCAAATCATCCATGCACTACAGGCCAAGGATATTCTTTAGTATCACGACCACAAATTATCCATGCACTACTGGCCAAAGATAATCATGTTTTCATCAACGGTCCTGATCATGCCATAAAATAATTCATATTTGCACCCTTGGCCGAAGAGAATCCATAGCCATAATCATACAAAAAACCGTCCATCAATGCATTACGGGCCAATGAGGACTTTTTTCACATCATTTGTAACATTACGGTCATGATTATCTTAAGAATAATCCTCGTCATAATCATACCAAGTCCATCTATGCACTCAGAATGCCACGATGACTTTCAACATAATATAAACATGAGGATGATGACAATGACATAATAATTCAATAAAATATGTTCAAGAATTAATTTATCCGGTACCAATACGCGTCCAAATTGTCAACATGATACTGCTTTGTAGAGTAAAATTCAAGAATGCTCGTAAGAATATTTCCATGAAAAGATATTGGATGAAGCGCAAATATTAACGATATTCCACTAATTTCATAGAGTATAGAAGTCAAAACTTTAACCAATGAGTATAATAAAATATATGAAACCTATGAATGGATTTTCACCGCCGTGCGGTAATCCACATATCGAGATCATTTCCACAATTTAATAAGGAATGAATACAAAGGATCATTCACCATGCATGTGGTAATCCACATGACATGTTATTCCAATGAATAATAAAGAATGAAATAATGTAGAAGATTCACCATGCATGCGATAGATCGCACATACAAGTTATTCCCAACGAATAATAAATAATGGAACCAGTCCAGCATAAACGCATGCATGACGGGATATTTCGACGAAATAATAAATAATGGAACCAGTCCCAAGGCGTAAATACGATACATGATATTAAAGCGAATAATAAATAATGGAACCAGTCCGTAAAGGCGTACGCATTGAGACGGGATATTTCAACAAAATAATAAGGAACGAAATATTAGAAGAATTTCACCATGTATGCAAAGATTAGCATAAACAAAGTTATTCCAATGAGAATAATAAGAATGGAATAACAACAGATTTCACTGCGCATGCGATAGATCAGCATGGACATGTTATTCCACGAATAATAAAGAATGGAATAACAAAAGAATTTCACCATGTATGCGGTACTTCGCATAAACAGGTTATTCCAACATAATAATAAAGAATGGAATAACAGAAGCTCTCTTTATGATTACGAAAGAAATAATACCCCTTACGAGTACAACAAATAATATCTCTTACGAGTACAACAAATAATATCCCTTACCTTTGAAAGAATAGTACTTCGACTGGTAGGGCGAGGATATACTCAAAGAAAACTTGCACTATGCTCAAAGCTTTCTTAAACTCTAAAGAAATACGCTCAAGATTATAGAAGAAGAACTCTCTATAGTTTCTCTCTCTAGATTTTCAAAGTGAATTAAATAAGAAATAATGAAGGAATGAGCTTCTATTTATAGAAGAATGGATTTGCATAGTAACTAATTCATGAACGGTCCAGTTTGATTTACTTTTAATCGGACGATTACATATTTAAAGATAAATCTTTTAAATAAAATATAATATATTCTATTTATAATCTAATAAAACGAATAACTTTATAAAAGTATTACATTTTTTATATAAAAAGATTTTACTATGCAAAACACTATGCAGTAATACTATACATAATAAAATATAATATATTCTATTTATAAAATAACTTTATAAAATTATTATGTTTTATATAAAAAAATTTTACTATATCAAAACACTATATGCATAATAGAATATAATATATTCTATTTATAGAATAACTTTATAAAAGTATTCATTTTATATAAAAGTTTTTCTATTTTATTACATTAATAATACTAATAAAATAAAACCGAGTGACTTATCACGTAAACACCAATAATCAATACTGTGTGTGCTACTAGGCAATCACACGTATTCTTCGTACTTTGAACAACAAGAAAGTGTTTCAACGAGCTAATCTGACAACTTCCGCCGTTATTTTCATAAAAATATTTTTATCGTTTTCTTAATCCGATAATAATAATTACATTATTAAGCGTCCACCAGGTGATTGTACCTTCGATGCGGATATTCCTCGACAAAAAGAATATTCTCCGACCAATCGAATATTATACAACAACTTGCATACTTTTCAAAATTTATAAATACTACCCACAACTATAACATTATCTCAAATCCACACCATAATATTCAAAAAAATATTTTGAGAAAATTAAATCTTTATTTATAAAATCTGGGGTCTCACAATAAATGCACATCATCTTATTCATATATGTTGGTCTATCAATACAGTGGTTTACTACATCTTAAGTCATTCATACTCATGCATATGCACCTTATTAAATTGATTAAATGAGTTGTTATAGTATTTTTGTCATCATCAAATGGGAGGAGATTTTAGGAATCTATATGTAGACTAAAAGGTTGATTTATTCAGGCGAGGAAGGTTATATCTGGAGTTATGAAGTCTCTCGAATTCGTGTTTCAGGGTTCACGACCAAGTAGGGTGGTGAAGTTAATTTCAGCATTGAAGGCTGAAAAGTTGGTGGCAAAGGGTTGTCAGGGGTACTTGGCAATTGTGAAGAATACCTCTAAGGGTGAGTCTCGTATTGAGGATGTTCCTGTTGTTCATGATTTTTCTGATATGTTTCCTGAGGAGTTGTTAGTGTTGCCACCACAGCGTGAAGATGAGTTTACTATTGATTTTATTCCTGGTGAGGAGCCTATCTCTAAGGCATCGTATCGGATGACACCGTTAGAGTTGCAGGTGTTGAAGAAGCAGTTGCAGGAATTATTAGATCGTGGTGTAATTCGGCCGAGTGTTTCACCGTGGGGTGCTCCGGTCTTGTTTATGAAGAAGAAAGATGGGTCTGTGAGACTGTGCATAGACTACAGGAAGTTGAACAAGATTACCATCAGGAATTGGTATCCATTTCTGAGGATTGATGACTTGTTTGACCAACTTCAGGGGGGCAGAGTATTTTTCAAAGACAGACTTGAGGTCGAGTTATCATCAGTTGAGGGTGAGAGATAAGAATATCTCTAAGAACTGGTATGAGGAACATTTTTGCACAGTTTGGGGATTTTACAGAAAGAGAAGTTGTATACTAAATTCTCTAAATGTGAGTTTTGGTTGGAGCAAGTTACATTTTTGGGCCACATTGTTTCTGCTGAAGGCATTAAGGTAGATCTTGCAAAGGTTGAGGCTATCATTAAATGGCCAAGACCTACTATGGTGACATAGATTAGGAGTTTCTTGGGTTTGGCAGGGTACTATAAGAGATTTGTGGAAGGATTCTCTTTGCTTGCTTTACCTTTGACTCAGTTGATGAGAAAGGGCATAGAGTTTGTGTGGAATGAGGAGCGTGAGAAAAGTTTTAAGGAGTTGAAGAAATAGCTTTTGACAGCTCCTATACTTGCATTGCATTTGGAAACAAGAGATTACTAGATTTATAGTGATGCTTCTAAGAAGGGTTTGGGGTGTGTTTTGATGCAACACAGTAAGGTGATTGCTTATGCTTCAAGACAGCTTAAACCTTACGAGGTGAACTACCTCATTCATGATTTTGAGTTGGCAGCAGTAATCTTTGTCCTAAATATTTGGAGGCATTATTTTTATGGAGAGACTTGTGATATCTTCATTAATCACAAAAGTCTTTAATATATTTTCACTCAAAATGAGCTTAACATGAGGCAGAGGCTTTGTTTGGAGCTTCCAAAAGATTGTGATGTGAGGATTTAGTATCACCCAGGGAAGGCGAATGTGGTTGCAGATGCTCTTAGCTAAAAGAGTTCAGAGAGTGAAGAAACCCTTATATAACCTCATCTTATTTCGGAGTGGAGTCATCTTTTATCTCGCGAGTTAAAGAATCTCAAAAATAAGATGGGGAGTTGTGGGGTATGGTGCAAAATCTAGAGGAGGGCAAGCAACCTAAGTTTCGTGTTGATGATCACAATGTGATTTTTTTGGGTGAGCGGTTGTGTGTACCGTCAGATCCAATCATTTAGAAGGTTGTGTTGGCAGAGGCTCATAGTTCGCCAGTTTTTATTCATCCAAATTCTACAAAAATATACAGGGATTTGAAAAAGAATTTTTGGTGGAATGAGATGAAGCGAGATGTGGCTGAATATGTTGGGAAGTGCCTCACTTGTCAACAAGTGAAGATAGAACATCAATGAGTTAGTGATTTGCTGCAACAGTTTAACATTCCAGTGTGGAAGTGGGAGGATATCACGATAGATTTTGTGACTCATTTGCAGAAGAATTTCAAGAAGAATGATGTCGTTTGGGTAGTGGTGGACCGGTTGACCAAATCAACACACTTTTTGGCTATCCATGAGGGTTACTCGGTGGATAGGTTGGCACAAATCTTTCAGCGAGAGACTGTTAGACTTCATGGTACTCCGGTGTCTTTTATTTTAGATTGGGACCCACATTTCACTTCATAGTTTTGGAAAGGGTTTCAACGAGCTAGGGGCACTCGGCTAAACTTTAGTACTTCTTTCCATCCACAAACCGATGGACAATCCGAGCAGACTATTCAAACATCGGAAGACATGTTGAGGTCTTGTGAACTTTAGTGGTCGGGTAATTGGGATGATTACTTGAGCCTAGTTGAGGTTGCTTATAACAACAACTGGCATGAAAGTATTGGAATGGCTCTATTTGAGGTGTTATATGGTAGGAAGTGTCGGGCACCAACTTGTTAGGACGAGATTGGCGAGAGAGGCCATAGAAGGGCCAAAGTAATTTCAAATCACTACGGAGAAGTTAGCGGTAGCTGAGGAAAAATTAAAGTCGGCTCAATCACGGCAGAAAAGTTATGCTGATAAGCATACGAGGACTTTAGAGTTTGAACCTGATGAGCATGTGTTTTTAAAAGTTTCTCTTTGGAAGGGAATTCGGCGATTTGGGTGAAAGGGAAGCTTAGTCCACGTTATATCGGGCCATTTGAGATTTTGGAGAGGGTTGGTGAGGTTGCATATCGGTTATCCTTGCCTCCACAGTTAGCTCATGTGTATAATATGTTTCATGTGTCGGTGTTAAGGAGTTATCATTATCATCCGTTGCATGTGGTGCAATATCTGTTCGATAAAATTCTGGAGGATCTTACTTGTGAGGAACAAGCCGAGGCGAGTTTGGATCGTCAATAGCGAATTTTGAGGAGGAAAACAATTTCGTTTGTTAAGGTTTTGTGGAGGAACCTTTCGGAGTAAGAAGCTACATGGGAGATGGAGGAATCTAATCGAGCGAAGTATCCGCATCTCTTTAAAAATTAGGTATGTTTCATTCTTTTGATTCCGGAAAGGGAATCCTTTTTAAGGGGGAGGTAATATAATACCTAGGAAAAAAATAATAATAAATAAATAATATTTAATTTCATATTTAAAATATTTTAATTGGGCTTCTTATGTTTGGGTCAAATTTTATTTAATTTATGTGGACTATAATTAATAAGGAATTACATTAATTTGAACCTTAAAATTAAATGGGTCTTATTATATTGTGTAATTTTAAATCCTATTAAAATTTGGAGAGTTAATAAAATATATTAATTAATTAATAATAAGTAAAACTTAATCTTACTTTCTTATAGGAAAGAAAAAGGGCAGCGACTGAGAGAGAACTGATCGGGAGCCACAAGGAGAACAATTTATATTTTGTTGCTAAGTATTTTCTGGTAAGTATTGACTGTAGTCTTCTTGGTTATAGCCATTGTGACGCCCCCAAAATAGGTATACATCACCCATCTTGAGTCGCCAAATACATGGTACATAAATCAAATACAAACTGTCGGGTAATATACAACAAAACATAGCTGAGAGTTTAAATAAGAATATTGCCTTCTAGACAATATCCACACTCAATGGAGTCCTCATTACATTTATTTTCACACTATTTAATAGAATAGTGAGGACTACTAATACTATCATCTGGACCGTCACTCCGTTCCCCGACTAGTCCCAGCAATATTCTCATTTCCTGAAGAGAAGAGTGAAAGAAAAGGGTGAGCTCAATTAGCCCAGTAAGAAATATTATGACCAAGATAATGCAGAATAAATTATCGTTAGCCTTCAACAGTATAACAACTGATAGAATATAATAGACAACAAGTTTTAGATCAACAACTGCTATCTCCTCTAGATTAAAAGTCCATCGTTAATATTTCATTCCTGCAATACTTATCAACAGTTCTTTATTATACCCAAGACAAAAAGAATTCTCATCACATGTCTTCACCTGAACCACAAACGATTATAGTTAAATCCACAATTCATATTTATAATCATGTAAATCAACAGTTTCTCTATGCCACAAAGGCTTAATAGAACGTTTACTCAATATCCTTACCCCAAAGGCTAAAGATATTCAAATGTAATAACAGTGATCATACCAATCAGTTGTCTATCTTTGCACTACGGGCCAAAGATATTCAACTATAAAACCAATGGTCATGATCATACCAATCAATTGCATGTTAGTGCACTACGGCAAAAGACATTCAACTGTTAACTAATGGTCATGATCCTGCCAATCACATCATCAAATTATCCATGCACTATGACCAAGGATATTCGTTAGTATCACCAGTGGTCATGATCATGTCATACACCTGTCCATCTTTGCACTACAGGCCAAAGCTATCAATCAACAGTTCATCTTTGTACTACGACCAAAGATATCAATCAACTGTTCTTCTTTGCACTACGGGCCAAAAACATACAACTGTAAAACCAATAACCAACAGTCCGTCTATGCACGTAAGCCAAAGATGACTTTCATCACAATATAAGCATGAGGATGATGACAATGATATAAGCATTAATCAAAACAAATCAAGGATAAATATTAATGACTTTAAATTTATCCAAAGTTTAAAAATATCCAAATTGTCAACATGATACTGCTTTGTAGAGAAAAATTCAAGAATAATTTTCATGTATCAAAAATAATTTGGACACAAAAGAAATATATCTTCCGGGTGAATAGTACCCCGTAAATAGTACCCTGTGAATAGTACTTCGGGAATAGTACCTCATGAATAGTACCCTGGCATAAAAAATGCCCCAAATACCCGAGTGAATAATATTCTAGTAAATAATATCCTGGTGAATAGTAACCCGTGAATAGTAACTTGTGAATAGTACTCCGACACAAAAAGTGTCCCGAATACTTGAGTGAATAATATTCGAGTGAATAGTAACTGAGTGAATAGTAACCTATAAATAGTAACTCATTACTCCATGAATAGTACTCATAAAAGGAAAATACAAAAGAAAACAATATTCCATGACGAGTACAAAAGAAATGATATCTCATACGAGTATAATAAAATATACGAAACTGCAAATAGATTTTCACCTGCCATGCGGTAATCCACGTAGACAGATCATTTCCATAATTTAATAAAGAATGAATACGAAGGGTCATTCACCATGCATGCGGTAGTCCGCGTAGACAGGTTATTCTAACAGAATAATAAAGAATAGAATAACAGAAGAATTTCACCATGCATACGGTAGTCCGTATAGACAAGTTATTTCAACAGAATAATAAAGAATAGAATAACAGAAGAATTTCACCATGCATACGGTAGTCCGCGTATACAGGTTATTCCAACAGAATAATAAAGAATGGAATAACAGAAGAATTTCACGATGCATACGGTAGTCCGTGTATACAGGTTATTCCAACAGAATAATAAAGAATGGAATATTAGAAGAATTTCACCATGCATACGCTAGTCCACGTAGACAGGTTATTCCAACAGAATAATAAAGAATGGAATAACAACCCTTACGAGTATTGAAAGAAAATAACTCTCTTCATGAATACGAAATAAATAATAATCCTTACGAATATTAAACAAAAATAATATTCATACGAATAGGAAAAATAATTTCTCTTCAGAATATGAAATAAATAATACCCCTTACCTTAGAATAAAACTGGATACTGGAATAGAGAGGTAGCAGACTTCTCTTCTTCTTTCTCTCTATAATAATTGCTCTATAGCTTTAGTGAATTGGTGAGAAATGAAGGAAGAATGAACTTCTATTTATAGAAAAATATAGTTTCAATAATTACACGTTTTGGAGCTCAAAATATTACAGTATAATACCTTCCTCTTTTTCTTCATTTTTAATTTAGTCCTGCAAGTATTATCAAACTTGCACCACCTCCCCTTATAGTAAATAATGTGAATTAATAGTTCATTCATGTGACTCAATAGTATAATCATGTGAAAAAACTAATTACAGTATAAGTACCTTCAACTATACCTCCATTTTTAATTTAGTCATGCAAGTATTATCAATCTTGCACCACCTCCCCTAATAGTACATGAATGTGAATCAATAGTACCCACATGTGAATAAATAGTTATAAGCATGTGAAATAATAGTAACTAATTGCTCATTTATCCGATTAATTACCCGATTGGTTAATATAACCTCCAGACATCAATTATTATCGAATTAAATATCGATTTCCACTAACACTAATAATCCCAACACAATGGAACTATCAATTTCATCTTTAATCAACACAACCTATTCATCATTAATATTATAACTCACAATATTTAACAACCAGGTCGTTCCCAGGAAATAGGGGGCTTTCCGATAAGGATTTCTCCTTATTGGCGCGTAATTAGGTGACCAAACCACTCCTTGACAGAACTTCTAGACATTGTCAATATTGCAAATAATAATATGAATAACTTTATCGTCTCAATTATTGATTTAATAATATATATTATGCAGATGATACTGTGACAATAATTGAATCAATAATATGAGAGATATGATGCAACAATTACTGTAGCAATAATTGAGTATAACTGCATGACTTCTTACGTAAGCATCAATAATCAATACCGTGTGCTACTATGCAACCACGTGTATTACTGTACTTTTACCACCGAGTATTTTATGACAACTTTCTTACTTTGAAAAATTTTCACACATCACCCTTAACTTTAACCTTTTATCAATTTAACCATTTACTAAATAGAATAATTATAAGAAAATTGAATACTTTCATTTCATAAAATTCGGGGTCTTACAGCCGTCATTAATTGAGATCATTATGCAGGCACATATATATGTTATATGATTTGAATTACATGTGAATGTACTATTATGAGTTAATGGAAATCATGTGTAGATGGGACATGTGTAATAATAAAGTATTACAAGCAAGTAAGGTAGAAAGATGTTGAATTATTGAGTATGATCATGTTGGCAGAATCAAATTGTTAGAATTTTGAATCATTAGCATATTGTGTGAGGCTGTTTTAACTCTATGATGGTAATATGATAACAATATTTGCCGAATTGTGTTTCTTCCTTGGTGTGGTTCTTCCTTGTTGTATCTGACTGAAGGGGTAAAAGAATATATATATATGATACTTTAATTTAATATTTGACTCTTGTTTTGAAAGGAACAAAGAAAAATTAAAATTATTTAGTAATTAGTAATTTAACACATAGTTTATTAATTTATTTTTTTAATTTGTGTAATTAGTTCGAAAGGAGGGAATTTAAAGAGTTACACTTGGAATATAATTTCGTGTATTACATTACTTAATCCAGGTACAGATTATGTACTCCTTCATCGATAATCCTTTAATTATGATTATTCTTTTCGCTTTTTGTTTAGAAATTAGTTATTCTTTCACATGATTGTTCTTTCTCAAATTCGTGAAAGTGTTTCATTTTGACATTGATACTTCGAACTAGTGTTTATACTCCTTGAACTTGTTTATAATGTTTAGTATTTATTTCAAACTTTGTAGAAAGTACATGTTAATATTTTTGGAGACTTTGTGTTGATAATTCTTTCAGTTTAATTAACATGTACATATTAGAACCCCTTTGTGTTGATATTATGTCGCATGTGTTGTGACATAGTATTTTGTTATAATATACCGAAGGGTATACCTGAGGTATAACCACCTATGGGGGCACCACAGACATGTCCTCTTGGCACCGAGGCATGAGATGTTGTTAAATACCATCAGATGAAAAGCTTAATTCCACTTTAGCAGCACCTCAAACATTCATCAACAAACAAAAATTGGGGTCGATAGATCCTGGTCTGTGTGACAAAAATTGGGGTCAGAGGATCCTTGTGACGCCCCCAAAATAGGTATACATGACCCATTCTAAGTCGCCAAATACATGGTACAGAAACAGCTACAACTTCATTAATACAATTGTCGTGCTAAATACGACAACACATAAACTATGAGTTTAAATACAAATATTGTCTAATAGACAGTATACAAACTCAGAAGGAGACCTCATTACAATATTGATACACTATTTTACAAAATAGTGAGGACTGCTAAACAACTATCATGTCCATCATTCCGCACTCTTACTAGTTCATTATATTCTTCTCTCTCCGAGAAGAAAAAATGGAATAAAAGGAAAATGGTGAGCTCAACTAGCCCAGTAAAGAATATTATGACTAAGATAATATAAAATAATTTATCATTAGTCTTCAACAGGGAAAAATCTGATAGAACATAATAAACAACAAGTTTTAGATCAACAACTGCAGCGGAAACAACAATCCATTAGAAGAGTCAAGTAGAGAATGAATTCTACTATCTTCTAAGATTTAAAAGTCTCTTATCAATATTTTATCCCTGTAACATCAATCAATATATATCTTGAATCAAATATTCATCTTTGTACTACAGGCCAAAGATATTCATTTGTATCACATGTTGGTCATGTTCATCTCAACACCTGTATATCTTAGCACTACGGGCCAAAGATATTAATCAGGAAAAATCATTCATCTTTGCACTACAGGCAAAAGATATTCAGTAATATCATCATATAGGACTGAGGATGATGAATTTTTTTTTAAAGAAAACGAATCCAGTAAGACAAAAGAACAAATAGTTGGGATTCATACTTCGGTTTATCCAAGTTCAAAAATACTCCATAATAACCAATTGTGAAGCAGAATTCAAAATAAAGATCAAAACATAGATCCAATCAAAGATAGGAACTATAATAGACAATCTTGGACACAGAAAAGAAAATTTAATTTTTTTTGTGAATAGTGTCGTATTCATGACTAGTGTCGTATACGTGAATAGTGCCGCATACGTGAATAGTAACTCTGACACTAAAAGGTAAAAATTCCACAAGAAAAAAACATCATGCTTCGTGAATAGTACTCGTGAATAGTAACTCATGAATAGTAACCCTGACATGAAAAGATAAGAATTTCACAAGAAAAATCTTACCAATATTCCGGTATAGATATTGATAAAAATAATATCAATTATAAAAAAATAACATCCCTTACCTCAAAAAGATAGTACTTCTGACTGAATATAGGATATAACGCTGAAAGAAACTTGTACCGTATAGCAACACTCAAAGTATCAAAATACTCACAAGAATACGCTCGATAATATAGAGAGAGAAAACTTCATATTCTGGTGTGATTTTCAATTCTAACCTAAGCACCCTATTTATTGGAAAATACTTAGAACATCAAAGCAGAAAATTTAATAAAATATTAATATATATTAAAATTTTCCTACGCCCACTTAGACTTCTGAATTCAGCATGTTTACAACACATGTGGGGCCCACACAATTGCAAAAAAAATGTTTTTATTAAAAAAATATAATTAAAACTTCAAAAATCAATTATTTTGGAACATCAATAATTCATAATAAATAGCCATTTTATTAGAAAATTTTGAATCTTATGTCCTTCCATAGGAAATTCAATTCTCTACAACTTTGTAAGTTTAAGTTTTTTCAAATTCCAAGCAGAAATTGACCGAAATCCACATACGGACGATTTTGCAAGCTATAATCAAATTCCAGTCAAGAAATGGGGCCCACCAACACACAAAACATGTGTTAAATATTTTTAATAACAAAAATATTCTTCCTCCTCATTTATTCATATATCCCACTTTCATTATAAAAATATCACCATTATTATATTACTGAAATATAATAATATATTTAAATGAATTATTTTATCAGAAAAGATAAAATATCAATTTTCAACAATTGTCACTTTTCTAAAAAATTCCTCCATTTATATCCACATAAATAAATATTTTTCTTATCATATAAATCAATAATTAATTATTCACAAATAATATTACACAATCATAATAATGACAACCAGGCCGTTCCCAAGAAAGAGAAAGCTTTCCAATAAGGATTTTTCCTTACTGGCGCGCAATTAGGTGACCAAACCTCTCATTAGACAGAACTTTCTAGACATTGCCAATAATGCTATCTAATAATATTATTAAAATAATATGAATTATTAATCTGATAATGGGAAATACTGTGCAGTGACAATTATTGAAACAACAATAATATAAAATATCAACGTAGAAATTATTGAATCAATAAAATAAAATATTGAACAGTATTACTGTAACAATTAATGAGTAGTGCATTCTTACGTAAAAATAAATAATTGGTGCAATACCGTGTGCTATTGTGTAACAACGCGTATTACTGTGTTTTAACCACCAGGTATTCCAACAGTATTAACGGTAACAACTACGCCATTATTTATAAAAACTCATACGTGTCATTTTCTTCATCCAATCGCTTTCCGTTATGGGGCCAACAAAAGGTTGTGCTGCCGTATGAATATTCCCCGACAGCATGAATATGCCACGACCAAACGAATATGCCCCGACAAAAATGAATATTTTATAACCACTTGCTTATTTAAAATATTCGCGCATTTTACCCATAACTAACCACATTAATCAAATCAACCCTTACTATTTCAAAATAATAAATATAGGAAATTCAATTTCATTTGTAAAAAGTTGGGGTCTTACAACCTTCCCTTCTTATGAAATTTCATCCTCGAAATTGGCGTACGTGCCTGGTGTTTCAAAAAGGTGAGGATACCTCGTTTTCATTTCTGATTCCAACTCCCAGGTCATTTCTTCAATAGCATGGTTCCTCCATAAAACCTTAACTTGTGGTATAACCTTGGTGCATAGGACATGCTCTTTCCTATCCAAGATCTTAATAGGTACCTCCTCGTACGATAAATCTTCAGCTATCTCGTCTGGTTCTAACTCAATAATGTGGTTCGGGTCCTTCACATATTTACGAAGCACAGATATATGAAAAACATTATGATTATGAGACATGCTTGGAGGTAACATGAGTCTATAAGCCACATTTCCTACTCGGTTAAGAATTTGAAATGGACCAATAAATCGTGGATTGAGTTTTCCTCTCTTCCTAAATCTTGTAACTCCCTTCCACAGAGCCACATGTAACAATACATGATCCCCAATATCAAATTCCACGTCCTTTCGATGAAGATCTGCATAACTCTTTTGTCGATCCTGTTTCGTTTGTATACGTTGTCGGATCATTTGGATCTTCTATGTAGTCATTTGTACCAACTCTGGTCCCAACAACGTTGCTTCTCCCACCTCATTCCAGCATACTGGAAAGCGACACTTTCGTCCATACAATGCTTCAAATTGAGCCACACCTATACTTGCCTGATAACTATTGTTGTAAGAGAATTCCACCAATTATAGGTACTTATCCAAACTCCCTTTGAATTTTAGGACACAAAGTCTTAATAGATCTTCAAGAGTTTGAATAGTCCTCTCTGATTTCCTGTCTGTTTGAGGATGGTATGCTGAACTGAATTGTAAATCCGTGCCCATAGCTTTCTTCAAGCTAACCCAAAATCTTGAAGTGAATCTTGGGTTACGATCCGAAACTATGGATACTGGCATGCCATGCAATCTCATAATCTCATTTACGTATATACGATCAAGACGTTCAAGGGAAAAAGTCTCCCATATCGGTAAGAAATGAGCAGACTTAGTTAATCTATCAACAATAACCCAAATCGCATCTATGCCTTGAGAAACCTAGGGAAGACCCATAAAGAAATCTATAGTAATGTGTTCCCACTTCTATTTTAGAATCTCAAGTGGTTGCAATGGACCCTTTGGCACTTGATGCTCTGCCTTTACACGTTGACAAGTTAAACACCTCGAGATAAACTTCGCGATCTTTCTCTTAATATTGTTCCACCAAAATGTATGTCGAAGATCATGATACATTTTGGTACTCCTAGGATGGATTGCAAATGGTGTGTTGTGTGCCTCCATCATGATCTTGTACTTCAAATCAGAGTCGTTAAGAACACAAAGTCCGGAGTTTACTCGAAGTATTCATTCTTCCTCGATTCTTGCTTCTGGGATAACACCTTCTTGTACTTTCTTCTTTATACGCATCAGCTCTGGGTGTGTGGCTTGAGTAACTTTAACTTTATCGATTAACGTTGGTTCTATACGTATACTTGACATCATCGCATGGGTCCCCGGAGTCTGGAATTCTATCTTTA
The DNA here is from genome assembly GCA_020205605.1 of Panax ginseng. Classification (NCBI taxonomy): domain Eukaryota; kingdom Viridiplantae; phylum Streptophyta; class Magnoliopsida; order Apiales; family Araliaceae; genus Panax; species Panax ginseng. The sequence continues at coordinate 91,142,419 of CM035143.1, forward strand.
TCCTTTGTAAGTCGTACAAAATTTTGCGTTGACAATATCGTACTCGTACCCGCATATGATCTTCTACTCAATGCGTCAAATACCACGTTTACTTTTCTAGGATGGTATTGGATGGTATGATCGTAATCTTTCAACAGCTCGAGCCAACGCCGGTGTCGCATGTTGAGTTCTTGGAAGCTCTTCTTGCATTCCTCGGTCCATTCGAAGTTTGTATCTTTTTGAGTCAGCTGAGTTAATGGAGTAGCGATTCGAGAAAATCCTTTTACAAATCTCTGATAATAACCAGCTAAGCCTAGAAAGCTACATATTTGATTACTGACTTAGGTTGCTCTAAACTGTGACTCATATCCCAATCTTGGATAGCACGTCACAATGACACCTATCAGTTTACCACCGCATGAATATGACGTCTGTGACGCCCCCAAAATAGGTATACATCACCCATCTTGAGTCGCCAAATACATGGTACAAAATTCAAATATAACTTAATTATATAACAGTCGTGTAAAATATGGCAAAACATAATCGAAGAGTTTTAATAATAATATTGTCATTTAGACAATATCCACACTCAATTGAGTCCTCATTACATTTATTGTCACACTATTTAACAGAATAGTGAGGACTACTAATGATATCATCTAGACCGTCACTCCGCTTCCCGACTAGTCCATTTCGTTCTCATTTCTGAAGAGAACGAAAGAAAAAAAAGGTGAGCTCAACTAGCCCGATGAAATATTATGACTAAGATAATGCGAATAAATTATCATTAGCCTTCAACAAAGTTGTTAAACCGATAAAATATAATAAACATCAAGTTTAATGCGGTGAACAAGCAATCCATTAGAAGAGTCAAGTAGAGAATAAAATCTACTATCTTCTATGATTTAAAAGGTTTTTCATCACTTTTATCATTTGAGGCTCGACAATAAATAAACCACATCATCCACGCTTTACTGACGAGGATATTCAATAGTATCACGACCACAAATTATCTATACTCTACGGACCAATGATATTCGTGTATTCATCAATGGTCATGATCATGCTAACAACTATCCATCAATGCACTACTGATCGATAAGGACTTTTACCACATCATTTGTAACATTACGATTATGATTATACCGAATAATCCCTGATCATAATCATACCAAGTCCATCTATGCACTACAGGCCATAGATGACTTTCAACATATTATAAATATGAGGATGATGACAATGATATAAGAATTCAATAAAACAAGTTCAAGGATAAATTCGTAAAGATTTATAATTTAATTTATCCAGAAATCAATAACGTCCAAATTGTCAACATGATACTACTTTGTGGAGTAAAATTCAAGAATGCTCAGAAAAATATTTTCATGAAAAGATACTAGATGAAGCGCAAATATAAAGGTTATTCCACTAATTTGATGGAGTATAGAAGCCAAAACTTTAATCAACTGAGTATAATAGAATATATGAAATCGTAAATGGATTTTTGCCGCCATACGGTAATCCACGTAGACAGATTAGTCCAACAGAATAATAAAGAATGGAATAACAGAAGAATTCTCCAGGTGTGCGTAATCCGCACAGACAGGTTATTCCAACAGAATAATAAAGAATGGAACGAGGTCATGGGTAATCCGCACAGACAGGATGTTCCAACATAATAATAAAGAATGGAACAAGGTTATGCGTAATCCGCACAAACAGGATGCTCCAACAGAATAATAAAGAATGGAACTGAATCGTCATACGTAATCCGCATGCGGATAGGATATTCCAACGAATAATAAAGAATGGAATAACAACGAAATTCACCGGGCATGCGATAGAATCGCCTTACAGACGGAGTTATTCCAATGAAATAATAAAGAATGATAATTTGTTGTACATTATCTTAGTCATAATATTCTTTACTGGGCTAGTTGAGCTCACCCTTTTCCTTTTTTCTTCTCAGGAGATGAGAATATAGCGGGAACTAGTCGGGGTGTGGAGTAATGGTTCAAGATAGTTGTTTTAGTAGTCCTCACTATTTTGTTAAATAGTGTATCAATAATTGTAATGAGAACTTATTTGAGTGTGGATATTGTCTAGAAGACAATATTTGTATTTAAACTCACAGTTTATGTGTTGTCGTATTTTGCACGATAATTGTATTAATGAAGTTGTAATTGTTTTTGTACCATGTATTTGGCGACTAAGAATGGGTGATGTATACCTATTTTGGGGGCGTCACAGTTGGTATCAGAGCTTAGGGATATGGTCTCTGGCGGAAATCGGGGAATAGAACTAGGAGGGGAGAGATGAGTAAATCCTTCGCTAGTGTGTCCTACCTAAGCTTATTTGTTATTTAATTTGTTGGTCAGAATATAGGGTTAATATGTGGCATGTCAATTAACCATTGTTTTGTGACAGTAAAATGGCACATGAAGATGTTAAGATAAGCAATTGAGCACATGAGACCGTTGAGTCACCACTGATCAATACTCAGGATAAGGAAGGCAATAACCCTCCTGTTAACAATAACACCGACCAAATGACGAACGATGGTATGTTTAGGAACTTTCTAGAATTCATGCAAAACCAAACGAGAGAGACTACTATTCAAAATATAGGTGGAAACATTGGCAACTCACGGATGGTCACTGCTAAGTAGTTCAAGGAGTTAGGACCGCCAGAGTTTTTAGGAAAGCCAGAACCACTTACGGCAGAGACGTGGATAAAGCAGATCACTAAGATATTTGATGTCTTGGGATGCTCAGAGGAGAAAAAGGTTCCTTTCGCCACCTTCATGTTGCGAGGAGAGGCATATTATTGGTGGGAATCTGTAAAGCGTACTTAGCCTGCCGCACTGAAGATGTCTTGGGAGAAGTTCCAAGAATTGTTCAACGACAAATACTTTCCCGAAAGTATTCGTCACATGAAAGAGGTAGAGTTCATCAAGTTGGAGAAAAACAATATGAACGTGTCGCAGTACGAAGCTAAATTTGCCGAGTTATCCCGATTTGCATCCCATTTGGTTGATAATGAGGAGAGAATGACGCGATGTTTTTGCGAGGTTTAAAACCCAAAATACGTCAATACCTCATTTCTCACAAACTTTGTTTATATTCAGATGTTGAGAATATGGCTCAGTTATTGGAGCGCGATAATGAGTCGGCTCAACTGAAGAATAATGACCAACAACTCAATGATAATCGTACCGATGGCAATGGTCATCGAAACAATGATAACCATCGTGCAGGAAATTATCATGCCAGAAATGGTAACCACTTCGGTGGTAATCATGGCCAAGATAATAGGAAAGGTGAGTCTGTAACGACCCCAAAATTTATACAATTTAATTCTCAACTTTGGTCGTTAATAACACATATACCTTCTGATTTTACATCATTATTTGATATTAAAATCACTAAAATTGCGAAATATTTAAAACTTTTATGTCTTCTTACTTTAATTCCCTAAAGCAAAACCTTTATCAACTACATGTCTTTGCATCAATCTTATTTTATGATTTGCTTTATCATTGTTATAATATAAAATTTTACATTTCAATCCGATAACCTTTACATATCAGATAACTCTAACTCTAGCTTTACAACTCAATATAAAACTAAACATCATAAAACATTTAATACATCTCATGCTTCTTAATCATGGTTTAAAGAAATAGTAACTTTAGCTAAAAATAAAAGTCTTCGTATATTGTTTCTGAACCACTTCATTCAAGTAGCACATAGTGACATCTTTAATCTTTAACCTGGAAAAATGGTTATTTGCAAGGTTGAGCTCGACAGCCCAGCAAAATCTAACAGTTTTCATGCATCACGTAGCATATAATAACATGCATCAACATATATCTCATAAACATTGTACTAACGTAACATACATGTTACAACTTATATAACAAATATAAAAATTGAGTTCTTTACTCAATCAGCATGCTTTACTCAATCAATGTAGTCACAAGTTGACTTTAACATTTCATACATTCAACATAAATATAACACATCATGCTCTTTGCAATAAAAATTTAAAACAATTAAATTCACATAGCAAATAGGAACTGAAAGACTTGCCTGGTTCGTAGATTACCAATTACCGAAAAACAGCTTAAATGCTTTGCGTACATCCTACAATAGTTCAAAGGTTCATATTCACATGCATTAGTTACATATATAACGAAACTATAAGGACTCTTAGTCTTAATCTTTTATAACTTGCGTCTCTTTGAAACTTAACACATATCTTCAAGTGTTTACTCATCTTCGTATAACACTAATCATTACATAATCCCATTTTGTGTTCCTTTATACTTCTTTCAAAACCGACACTTAACTTTCATTAAAGTCGTCATAGATTCCATTACCACATATTAGATGCATTACACTTGTTAGCAACAACTAGGTTATATAACCTCCGCCTTATATCTCGTTACACTTCTCTTACAATTGACAATTAAGTCTTCTACGCGTATTTACATCCTTTTAAACATATATTAGATTAACCAATCAAGTTAACACTCAAATCGTTCTTGCAACTTATATCTCACTATAAACAAACATAAACCTTATCATTTATCTTCAACTTTTAAAAACATCACATTTAGTTTCATTTCATAACTTATTTAAATAATTACTTAAAATCTTCCCATTTTATAGTACATCTCATTACAATCTGTTATTATAGTCCACAATATGTCTTAACATCATTAACATGCTTGCCAAACTAGATTAAGACCATTAGTCATGACCTATAAATAGACAGACTTCACTTTGCTAGGCTCGGATTACCTGCGTAGTTGCTTATTCCAATCCTTCATGACTTGCCCAAGAATGCATTGCTGGTGCTCGATCTCAGAAAACCATGAAAAACCACCAATTGCCAAGTCGTTTACACTTTGTGGTGGCACAAGTGCTTGTGCGCCACACCCAAACCGCAGCTATGGCAACTCTCTGTTACTCGGCAGTCACCCATCTCAACTCAATTCCTATAGAAATCATGACCTAGCAACCAAAACTTTTGTAATAGCATAGTTACACATGTCATACACCATTCTAACTACATAAACATCATATTTACACAATTTTGAGGAATCAAAACCCCTAATTTCCAAATTTTCTTCATTTTTACATATTTAGCGAATTCAATCGCCATGAATTCGTTACTTAACCGATTGACATGATTTAAACTACGCCGCTTTTGTTTCTTAACATACTAACATAATCCAACATCAATTTACCGATTATAGCAAAGATTGAACATCAAATTTTGGACTTACTAAGCCATTTTCATATATAAAACACCGTTATCTTAATTTTCTTCTACAAACCACTTTTCCATGAATATAATTACTCAGTATAACTTCTATATAACAATTATCAGAGAACTACATTATGAAGAACATAAAAAAATACAATTAAAACAAGGAATTCAGATTATAACCTTATTAGTATGAATTTAAGAGAGAGATGGAGATGATGATGATGGGGCTTGTTTTGTCTTCTCAAAGCTTTCCCTTCTTCTACTTTTTTCTTCCTCTTCTTCTTCTTCTTCTTTGACAACTCTCTCTAACTCTCTTCTTCTTTCTTTCTTTGGTTTGTTTTCTAAAACTAACGTACTAACTTGTAGTATATACATATAATATACATTACCAGTAATATATAATATATGTAACTCCTAGTAATCATTATATATACTAATTGCTAGTTAATACATAGGTTACACCAACTTGAACTTGAAAAGCCTAAGACCATGTTTGGCAAATACTCATTATTTTAATTAATCAATAGTTTAACATCAATCAATCTCATCAAATTGTCACATAATTATATTTACTTGTTAATTATAATTTCATGTAATAATCATCACATAACTCATCTAATTTAATTATCTCAATTAAATTAGAACTATAACATAAAATTATTATATTAATTAAATTAAATACTAAATATTCATTTAATTAATCTACTCCACTTAATTACATTACTCTATAAGCAAAACAAAATTTATTTATTTAACTCAATAAATAATTCAATTAAATATTTATATATATTAAAATTAATATATAACATTCTCTTCACATCAATTCGCATATTCTACAATATATGACATACACATACTCACACCCAACATATCTCATAAATAATACTTTTATTTATAAAATTCTCATTTATAAAGTCTAAAAAAATCTAGGATGTCACAGAGTCAAATGGAAATTTCAAAAAGACAAGATTCAACAATGACGGGAAGACGTCGGCACCAACACCAACAACGAATTCTAGGGGAGGAAAAAGACCACCAGTTAGATGCTACAGATGCGGAGAAGAGGGACACATAAGTCCAAACTGTTCACAACCTTCCAAGGTGTGACGCCCCCAAAATAGGTATACATCACCTATTCTGAGTCGCCAAATACATGGTACAGAATACAAATACAATCTTAAATATACAACATAAGCTGTGAGTTTTAATACAAATATCGCCTTCTAGACAGTATTCAAACTCAAAATAAGTCCTCAATACATTTATTATCACACTATTTCATAGAATAGTGAGGACTACTAATGCTATCATCTGGACAGTCACTATGTACCCCGACTAGTCCCTGCTACGTTCTCATTTCCTGAAGAGGACAATGAAAGCAAAAGGGTGAGCTCAACTAGCCCAATAAGAAATATTATGACTAAGATAATGCAGAATAAATTATTGTTAGCCTTTAACAGTGTTAAACTGATACAATATAACAAACATCAAGTTTAACTGCAGCGGAACAAGCAATCCATTAGAAGAGTCAAGTAGAGAATAAAATCTACTATCTTTTATGATTTAAAAGGTTTTTCAATACTTTTATCATTGAGACTCGACAAATAAATAATCCACATCATCCCCGCTTTCTGACCAAGGATATTGATTAGTATCACAACCACAAATTATCCATGCACTACGGGCCAAGGATATTCGTGTTTTCATCAATGGTCATGATCATGCCAACAACTGTCCATCAATGCACTATGGGCCAATGAGGATTTTTACCACATCATTTGTAACTTTACGGTCATGATTATACCGAATAATACATGGTCATAATCATACCAAGTCCATTTATGCACTACAGGCCACAGATGACTTTCAACATAATATAAACATGAGGATGATGACAATGACATAATAATTCAATCAAACAAGTTCAAGAATTAATTTATCCAGGAACCAATAACGTCCAAATTGTCAACATGATACTGCTTTGTAGAGTAAAATTAAAGAATGCTCAGAAGAATATTTCCATGAAAAAGATATTGGATGAAGCGCAAATATCAAGGATATTCCACTAATTTCATGGAGTATAAAAGCCAAAACTTTAACCAACTAAGTATAATAAAAAATGGAATAACAAAAGAATTCACCAGGCATGTGATAGACCGCACAGACAGGTTATTCCAACAAAATAATAAATAATGGAACGAAGTCATGCGTAAACGCACAGACAGGATATTTCAACAGAATAATAAATAATGGAACCAGGTCATGCGTAAAGCACAGACAGGATGTTCCAATAGAATGATAAATAATGGAACCAGGTTATGCGTACAGCACAGACAGGATGTTCCAACAGAATAATAAAGAATGGAATAATAGAAGAAGTTCACCATGTATGCAGTACTTCGCATAGACAGGTTATTCCAACATAATAATAAAGAATGGAATAACATAAGTTCTCTTCATGAATACAAAAGAAATAACACTCCTTACATTAGTAGGAGATTGAATACTGCAGTAGTGTAGTAATAGAATACTCTTCTTCTTTCTCTCTTATTCTCTATATACTTTCTCTCTCTATAGCTTGAATGAATTCGTGAAAAATAATGAAGAACTAGACCTCTATTTATAGAAGATTTCTAGCTTAGCACTTGCAATGTGAAAAGGCAAGCTTTGATGGTGAGTGATGTGAAAAGAAAAGTGGTTTAACGCTCAGTAATGTGAAACACCAAGTGGTTTGACACCGTAATGTGAAACACCAAGTGGTTTGACGCCTGTAATGTGAAACGACAATTGGTTCCACGCCTGTAATGTGAAACGACAATTGGTTCGATGCCAGTAATATGAAATGATAATTGGTTCGACGCCTGTAATATAAAACGACAAGTGGTTTGATGTTTGATAAAGGTAATTACTATTGGCGAAAGAGACTCTTAGATGATGACATATGGGCCCCCATAGAATAACCAAACTTATCACAAACGTCTCATAATTGACTCTTTATATACATCAAGGATTTAATAAATATTACCACAAATCATTTTATTTTTAATCAACACATATTTAATCTTTTAACAATTATTAATCATTAATATTATAACTTGTCGTCTCAATTATTGATTTAATAATATAACATATTATACAGATGATACTGTGACAATAATTGAATCAATAATATAAGAGATATGATGCAACAATTACTGTAGTAATAATTGAGTATAACTGAGTGACTTCTCACGTAAGCATCAATAATCAATACTGTGTGCTACTATGCAACCACGCGTAATACTGTACCTTTATTACCGGGTATTTCAACAGTTAACGATAAAACTTCCGCCATTATTTTTATAAAAAGATAATTTTGTGATTTTCTAACTTCGACAATAATTTTGTTATGGGGTCCACCAATGATTGTGTCGTCGTACGAATATTCCCAGACAAAAAGAATATTCTCTGACCAAACAAATATTTTATAACAACTTGCTTACTTTGCAAAATTTATAAATATTACCCACAACTATAACATTATATCAAATCCACACCATAATATTCAAAAATGATTTTTAGAGAAAATTAATCTTTATTCATAAAAGTTGGGGTCTTACAACCTCCCCTTCTTATGAAATTTCATCCTCGAAATTAGGGTACATACCTTGTATGACGAAGAGGTGAGGATACCTTGATTTCATTTCAGATTCTAACTCCCAAGTCATTTCCTCAACATCGTGGTTTCTCCACAAAACTTTAACTTGAGGTATAACCTTGGAGCATAATATATGTTTCTTCTTATCCAAGATTTGAACAGGAACCTCTTTATACGTTAAATCTTCTGCTATTTCGTCCGGTTCTAACTCAATAATGTGGTTCGGGTCCTCCATATATTTACGTAACATGGATATGTGAAAAACGTTATGAACACGAGACATACTTGGCGGTAAAGCGAGTCTATAGGCTACAGTTCCTACTCGATCAAGGATTTAAAATGGGCCAATGAATCGTGGATTGAGCTTTCCTCTCTTTCCAAATCCTGTAACTCCTTTCCATGGAGCCACATGTAACAACACATGTTCTCCAACATTGAATTCCACGTCCTTTCGATGAAGATCAACATAACTCTTTTGTCGATCTTGTGAGGTTTTTATATGTTGGCGGATCATTTGAATCTTCTCCGTAATCATACGTACTAATTCCGGTCCCAACAACGTTGTTTCACCCACCTCATCCCAGCATACTGGAGAACTACACTTGCGTCCATACAACGCCTCAAATGGAGCCATACCGATACTTGATTGATAACTGTTGTTGTAGGAGAATTTCACTAATGGCAAGAACTTGTCCCAACTTCCTTTAAAGTCAAGGACACAGAGTCTTAATACATCCTCAAGAGTTTGAATAGTCCTCTCTGATTGTCTGTCCGTTTGAGGATGATATACCGAACTAAATCGTAAATCTGTGCCCAGAGCGTTTTGTAAACTAACCCGAAATCGTGAAGTGAATCTTGGGTCTCGATCAGAAACTATGGATATTGGCATACCATGCAGTCTTACAATCTCATTTATGTAAATATGAGCAAGATGTTCAAGTGTATAAGTTTCTCGTATAGGTAAAAAATGACCAGATTTGGTCAGTCTATCAAAAATGACCCAAATCGCATCAATTCCTTGAGAAACCTTGGGAAGACTAGTAACGAAATCCATGGTAATGTGCTCCCACTTCCATTCTGGAATTTTAAGTGGTTGTATTGGACCTTTTGGCACTTGATGCTCCGCCTTGACTCGTTGACAAGTTAAACACCTTGAGATAAACTCTGCTATCTCTCTTTTCATATTGCTCCACCAAAATGTATGTCGAAGATCACAATACATTTTGGTACTCCCAAGATGGATTAAAAACGGTGTGTTGTGCACCTCCATCATGATCTTATACTTCAAATCAGAGTTGTTAGGAACACAAAGTCTAGAGTTGACTCTAAGTATTCCTTCTTCATCGATTCTTGCTTCTGGAACAACACCTTCTTGCACTTTCTTCTTCATGGGTATCAGCTCCAGGTCTGTAGATTGAGCAGCTTTAACTTTATCGATTAAAGTCGGTTCTACTCGTATATTTTCCATCATCACGTGGGTCCCTGGAGTCTTTATCCCTATTTCCATCCTTTGCAAGTCATACAAAATGGGCCTTTGCATTGACAATATCGCACTCGTACCCGCATATGATCTTCTACTCAATGCGTCAACTATCACGTTCGCTTTTCCAAGATGGTATTGAATGGTATGATCATAATCTTTCAATAGTTCAAGCCAACATCGTTGCCGCATATTGAGTTCCTTTTGGGTGAAGAAATATTTGAGGCTTTTATGATCCATAAAGATCTCCACCTTCTCCCCATACAGGTAATGCCTCCAGATTTTAAGTGCGAAAACGACAGCTGCCAACTCTAGATCATGAGTAGGATAATTTCTCTTATATTCTTTGAGTTGTCGTGAGGCGTAGGCTATGACTTTCCCGTGTTGCATGAGAACACATCCTAAACCCTTGCTTGAAGCATCACTGTAGATGACAAATCCTTTCGATCCAGATGGTATTGCCAGAACAGGTGCCGAAATGAGTCTTCTTCTGAGTTCTTGAAAACTCTTCTCACATTCCTCGGTCCAACCAAATTTTGTATCTTTTTGAGTCAGCTGAGTTAATAGAGTGGCGATTCGAGAAAAACCTTCTACGAATCTCCGATAATAACCAGCTAAGCCGAGAAAGCTACGTATTTCGGTCATTGATTTAGGTTGCTCCCAGCTTTGATGAACTCTACCTCTTTCACGTAACAAATACTTTAGGAAAAGTACTTGTCGTTGAACAATTCTTGGAACTTCTCCCAAGTCATCTTCAAGTCACGGCGGGTCGTTGAGTCGCTTTTACCGATTCCAACTAGTAATCTGCCTCTCCTCGCAACATAAAGGTGGCAAAAGGAACCTTTTGCTCCTTGGAGCATCCCAAGACATCAAATATCTTGGTGATCTGCTTTATCCACGTCTCCGCCTTAAGTGGTTTTGGCTCTCCAATAAACTCCGGTGGTCCCAGCTTCTTGAACTATTTAGCGGTGACCGTCCAAGAGTTTTCAGTGTTTCCACCTGCATTTTGGACAGGAGCCGCTCTCGCCTGATGTTGCATGAATTGTATAAAGCTTCTGAACATCCCATCATTTGTCATTTGATCGGTATTGTTGTTTATCTGAGGATTATGGTCTTCTTGTTGCACAGTATCCTGGGTATTAATCGTTGGTGACTCAACGGTCTCATGTGCTCCATTGCTTATCTCCACATTCTCGGATATCATTTTCAAATACTGCCACAAAACAAGGGTTAATTGACATGCAACATAATATCCTTATACTCTGACCGACAAATTAAATACCAAATAAACTTAGGTAGGTCATACTAGCGAAGGAATTCCCCGTCTCTCCCCTTCTAGTTATAGTCTCACATCTTAGCCAGGGATCATATCCCTAAGCTTTGATACCAACTATGACGCCCCCAAAATAGGTATACATCACCTATTCTGAGTCGCCAAATACATGGTACAGAATATAAATACAATCTTAAATATACAACATAAGATGTGAGTTTTAATACAAATATCGTCTTCTAGACAGTATTCAAACTCAAAATAAGTCCTCAATACATTTATTATCACACTATTTCATAGAATAGTGAGGACTACTAATGCCGCTCATCCGGACCGCACTCAGCACTCTTGACTAGTCCCTCGCTACGTTCTCATTTCCTGAAGAGAACAATGAAAGAAAAAGGGTAAGCTCAACTAGCCTAGTAAGAAATATTATGACTAAGATAATGCAGAATAAATTATCGTTAGCCTTCAACAGTATTAAACTGATACAATATAACAAATATCAAGTTTAACTGCAGCGGAACAAGCAATCCATTAGAAGAGTAAAGTAGAGAATAAAATCTACTATCTTCTATAATTTAAAAGGTTTTTCAATACTTTTATCGCTGAGACTCAGCTTAATAAATAATCCACATCATCCCTGCACTACGGCCAAGGATATTCATTAGTATCACAATCACAAATTATCCATGCATTACGGTCCAAGGATATTCGTGTTTTCATCAATGGTCATAATCATGCCAACAACTGTCCATCAATGCACTACGGGCCAATGAGGATTTTTACCACATCATTTGTAACTTTACGGTCATGATTATACCAAATAATCTGTGGTCATAATCATACCAAGTCCATCTATGCACTACAGGCCACAAATGACTTTCAATATAATATAAACATGAGGATGATGACAATGACATAATAATTTAATAAAACAAGTTCAAGAATTAATTTATCCAGGAACCAATAACATCCAAATTGTCAACATGATACTGCTTTGTAGAGTAAAATTCAAGAATGCTCAGAAGAATATTTCCATGAAAAGATACTGTATGAAGAGCAAATATCAAGGATATTCCACTAATTTCATGGATTATAAAAGCCAAAACTTTAACCAACTAAGTATAATAAAGAATGAAATAACAAAAGAATTCACCAGGCATGCGATAGACCACACGCATAAAGTTATTCTAACGTAATAATAAATAATGGAACCAGTCATGCGTAAATGCACGTATGTGATATTCCAATGAATAATAAATAATGGAACCAGTCATGCGTAAAAGCCACGGACGCATATTCCAACAGAATGATAAATTATGGAACCAAAGGTTATGCGTCACAAGACAGACGGGATGTTCCAACAATGTAATAATAAAGAATGGAATAATAGAAGAAGTTCACCATGTATGCAAAGATTGCATGTATGAAGTTATTCCAACATAATAATAAAGAATGGAATAATGTAAGTTCTCTTCATGAATACAAAAGAAATAACACCCCTTACATTAGTATGAGATTGAATACTGCAGTAGTGTAGTAACATAATACTCTTCTTCTTTCTCTCTTATTCTCTCTATACTTTCTCTCTCTATAGCTTGAATGAATTCGTGAAAAATAATGAAGAACTAGGCCTCTATTTATAGAAGATTTCTAGCTTAGCACTTGCAATGTGAAAAGGCAAGCTGCTTGATTTAATCGTGATGTGAAAAGAAATGTGGTTTGACGCCTGTAATGTGAAACACCAAGTGGTTTGACACCTGTAATGTGAAACACCAAGTGGTTTGACGCCTGTAATGTGAAGCGACAATTGGTTCGACGCCTGTAATGTGAAACGACAATTGGTTCAACGCCTGTAATATGAAACGACAATTGGTTTGACGCCTGTAATATGAAATGGCAAGTGGTTTGACGTCTGGTAAAGGTAATTACTATTTGCGAAAGAGACTCTTAGATGATGACATATGGGCCCCCATAGAATAACCAAACTTACCACAAACGTCTCATAATAGACTCTTTATATACATCAAGGATTTAATAAATATTACCACAAATTATTTTATTTTTAATCAACACATATTTAATCTTTCAACAATTATTAATCATTAATATTATAACTTGTCGTCTCAATTATTGATTTAATAATATTACATATTATACAGATGGTACTGTGATAATAATTGAATCAATAATATAAGAGATATGATGCAGCAATTACTATAGCAATAATTGAGTATAACTGAGTGACTTCTCACGTAAGCATCAATAATTAATACTGTGTGCTACTATGCAACCATACATAATACTGTACCTTTATTACCGGGTATTTCAATAGTTAACGGTAAAACTTCCGCCGTTATTTTTATAAAAAGATAATTTTGTCATTTTCTAACTCCGACAATAATTCTGTTATGGGGTCCACCAATGATTGTGTCTTCGTACGAATATTCCCCGACAAAAAGAATATTTTATAACAACTTGCTTACTTTGCAAAATTTATAAATATTACCTACAACTATAACATTATATCAAATCCAAACCATAATATTCAAAAATGATTTTTAGAGAAAATTAATCTTTATTCATAAAAGTTGGGGTCTTACACAAGGTATATTTTTGTTGTGGAAAAGACGGTCATATAGCTCGAGATTGCCCTGTAGCGAAACCAAGTCCAGCGGGGATGGTGACTCCAAAGGCTGTCCCGGACAAGTCAAAGTCAGTTGTTCTTGGAAGAGCGTTTTTCGTGACTTCTCAAAAAGTGAGTAACCCGAATGAAGTTAGCACGGGTTAGTTAATCATAAATTCTTGCGAAGTTTATACCTTATTAGATACCGGTTCTACCCATTCTTTTATCTCTCCTACTTGTGCTCAACATTTGAACTTGACTACTGAGAAATTAGACTTTGACTTATTTGTTGAAACTCCGTTAGGAGAAACTTTCGTTACATCCGCTGTTTATAAATTTTTCTTGATTCACATTGGTACCCTCACCCTACCCATGACAACCCCAAAATAGGTCCATTCCATCCAACCCATTCTGAGTCGCCAAATACATGGTATAGAAAACAACTACAACTTTATTACAACAATTGTTGTGCAAAATACAACAACACATATGCTGTGAGTTTTGATACAAATATATACCAACTGTGACTCACATCCTAACCTTGGATAGCACGTCACCATGACATCTTGTATGATAGTGGCAAAACACCCTTCCAACGTTGGGTTCGACTCACCCTAGTTGATTCACCAAATATAACTACTAAATGATGACCACCGTTCTATTCCATCACATTCTCCCCGACCCACCCAATTTACACTCAGACACTCCGAAAGAAATTGTGAAGCAAAAGGGTGAGCACAACTAGCTCAGTAAAAAATATCATGACTAAAGATAATTAAATTATCAATAGCCTTCATCAATAATAAATCAGAGATTTAGAACATATGGTAGATGATAAAAATTTCAACCATAGTTGCAACGGAATGAGCAATCCATTAGAAGAGTCAAATAGACCATAAAGTCTATTCTCTTCTCCACATTAAAAGTCCACCAATAATATTTTATCCCTGTAACATTAATCAACAGTTCCATTCCACAATTATATGAATAACTCATAATCATAATTGTAATTCTAAATTCCTCTTCGCATCCAGGACGAAGATAATTTTCATCATATGTCTTTACCTGAAACATCAAAGATCATGGTTATACCAAATCACAGTTCTTGTTTATAATCATACTAACAATTTTATCTTTGCACTACGGGCCAAAGATATTCATCAACAAGTCATCTTTGCACTACAGGCCAAAGATATTCAACAACAGGTCATCTTTGCATTACGAGCCAAAGATATTCAACAGGTCATCTTTGCACTACAGGCCAAAGATATTCAACAATAATTCATCTTTGCACTACGGGCCAAAGATATTCACATCTCAAAGAAATATATAATCATTTCAAAATCTATATAAACCATAATTATAACCATGTTGATCAATTCACCTTTGCACTTAAGCTAAAAATATTCAATTGTAAATTCAATGGTCATGATCATACTAGTCACAATTCATCTTTGCACTACTGGCCAAAGAGAACCCATAGTCATGATCATACCAATAATCTACCCATCTTTACACTCAAGTCAAAGAGAAATTTCTTCACCAGGATTATAAAAATGTTATATATGATAATAAAAACAATATCATCAATAACTGCATTTAATTTCAAGAATAAGATTCATAAATCAACGATAATTTGGTCAGAAAAAGAAACCAAATTTGTCATGAATAGTACCCGTGAATAGTAACTCGTGAATAGTAACTCATGAATAGTAACTCGTGAATAGTAACTCGTGAATAGTAACTCATGAATAGTACTCAGATTCGTAACATACATACCGTGATATCGTAAATAATGTCATATACGTAAATAGTGCCATATACATGAATAAAGTGTCGATATCGTGAATAGTAACCCCACTCAAAAAGGTAGAAATTCCACAATAAGATCCATACCAATATGTCAAGATAATGATATTGAAAGAATAACATCATTATGAAAAATATAACATCCCTTAATATCCCTTACTATCCCTTACCTCAAAAGAGCAACACTTCTGACTGGATATCGGATATGACGCTGAAGAAAACTTGCACTGAAGAATAACAACTCACCAAGTATCTAAATACTCACAAAATACACTCGATAATCTAGAGAGAGAAAGAGAGAAAACTTGTTTCTGGTGTGATTTTCAATTCTAACTTAGCCCTCTATTTATAGGAAAATGTTAGCACGCCGAATCAGACTTAACATGCAGCCTGATGGTTTTACCTGCTACTATTCCCACCCACCACATTTAAAAATTCAATTGAGCACATTTCTCACCAACCAAAAGAAGGGCCCACCAATTCTAGAATTTTCCACCAAAATCATTTATAAACCTAATTTTCGAATCAGTCACCTCTTAAAATTCATAACAAATCATTCGTTCATTTTTAACGGTTCAAAATTTGTGAACATATACTCAACTTATATATGTATAACATATCCAAAAATTACAACGATCCAACGGTCAAATTAAAAATTATAACTCACACAATAAAGCTGTAAGAACACTGATTTGATCTTTTAATACCTCCAATCCAACAAAATACTGATAAAATACCTCAACATTAATTCCTTCATTTATAACCACATAAATAAACCCATCATTTATATCCACATCAAATAAATATTTCCTTATCATATAAATCAATAATTAATTATTCACAAATAATATTACAGAATCACAATAATGACAACTTATAGCTTCTGTGAAAGAGGGGCTTTCCGATAAGGATTTCTCTTTTCTTTGGCGCGCAATTAGGTGACCAAACCTCTCCTTGACAGAACTTTCTAGACATTGCCAATAATGCTATCTAATAATATTATTCAAATAATATGAATTATTGATCTGATAATCGAAAATACTGTGCAATGACAATTATTGAACAACAATAATATAAAATATCAACACAACAATTATTGAACCAATAAAATAAAATATTGAACAGTAATTACTGTAACAATTATTGAGTAGTGCCTTCTTACGTAAGGATCAATAATTTAACAATACTGTGCAAAACCGTGTGCTACTGTGCAACCACGCGTATTATTGTATTTTAACCACCAGGTAATCCAACAGTGTTAACGGTAAAAAATACGCCGTAATTTATAAAAACTCAAATTTGTCATTTTCTTCATCCGACAGTTATTCTGTTACGGGGCCCACAAATGGTTGTGCCGTCGTACGAATATTCCCCGACAACAAGAATATTCCACGACCAAAGGAATATTCCCCGACAACAATAAGTATTTTATAGCCACTTGCTTATTTTGAAAAAAAAATTCATATATCACCCTTAACTTTAACCTTTTATCAATTTAACCATTTACTGAATAGTAATTATAAGAAAAATTGAATACTTTTATTTCATAAAATTCGGGGTCTTACACTACCTGTTGATCTTATATCTTTAAAAATTCTTGCATTTGATGTGATCTTAGGGATTGATAGGTTAACCACTCATCATGCTAAAATTGATTGTTTTCGTAAGGTTGTTAGTTTTCATATTCCTAACCAACCTGTTATGGCAAATTCAAGCAACCTAACCACTAAAGTCAATCACTGTCATATCAAGCCATAAAGTCATTCGTTTATTGAAAAACGGATGTCAAGCTTTCTTACCCATGTCATGGACTTGAATACGCTATATTTGAATAATATTTTGTTGTTAGTGAATTTCTGACGATTTCTTTCAAGAACTTCATGGCCTACCCTGGAGACCGATATTGAATTTTGTATCGACTTTGAACCCAAAGACAAAACCCATTTCTAAAATCTCATATCGAATGGCTCCTATTGAACTTCGTGAGTTAAAAACCTAACTACGAGAGTTGGTACCTTAGCCTCTATCCAGTGACTTCCTTTATGGAATTCATCAAACCCGAACTCTCTGTAGGGGGCCGCTATATTTGTGCGGTGGTAAACTGATAGGTGTCATTGTGACGTGCTATCCAAGATTGGGATATGAGTCACAGTTGAGAGAAACCTAAGTTAATAATCGAAATAAGTAGCTTTCTAAGCTTAGCTGGTTACTATCAGAGATTTGTGGAAGGATTTTCTCGAATCGATACTCTATTAACTTAGCTGACTCAAAAAGATACAAAATTCGAATGGAGCGAGGAATGTGAGAGGAGCTTCTAAGATCTCAACATGCATCAACGGCGTTGTCTCGAGCTATTGAAAGATTACGACCACACCATTCAATACCATCCTAGAAAAAACGAAAGTGGTAGCTGACGCGTTGAGTAAAAGATCGTATGCGTTTACGAGTGCGATATTGTTAACACAAAGACCCATTTCGTACGACTTACAGAAGATGGAGATAGAGTTACAAATTCCAAGAACCTGTATGAAGATAACGAATATACGATTAGAATCGACTTTAATCGATAAATTTAAAGCTGCTCAAGCTACAGACCTGGAGTTGATGAATATGAAGAAGAAGATGCAAGAAGTCGTTATTCCAAAAGCGAGAATTGGCGATGTGAGGAAAGCTCAAACCTTCGATTTATTAGTCCATTTGAAATCCTTGATCGAATAGGAATTGTGGCCTATAGACTCGCTTTACAGCTAAATATGACGCGTGTTCATAACGTTTTTTGTGTATCGATATTACGTAAATATATGGACGACCCGAACCACATTATTGAGTTAGAACCAGACGAGATAGCAGATGATTTAACGTACGAGGAGGTACCAGACAAGATCTTGGATAGGAAGGAGCATGTCCTATGCATGTCAATTTTGAGGACGAAACTTCATAAGGAGGGGATGTTGTAAGGCCCCAACTTTTTATAAATAAAGATTTAATTTTCTCTAATTATAATTTTGAAATAGTAAGGGGTTGATTTGATTAATGTGGTTAGTTATGGGTAAAATGCGCAAATATTTTTTAAATAAGCAAGTGGTTATAAAATTGTTGTCGAGGAATATTCGTTTGGTCGTGGAATATTCTTGCTGTCGGAGAATATTCGTATGACGACACAGCCTTGTGTGGGCCCCATAACGGAAAGCAAATGGATGTAGAAAATGACAAGTATGAGTTTTTATAAATAACGGCGTAGTTGTTACCAATTAACAATCGTTGGAATACCCAAAGGGTTAAAGTACTGTGAATACGTGGTGTTTGCATAAGAAGATTACCTATATCGCACCACCATTTATTGATTCTTACGTAAGAAGACACTACTCAATAATTGTTACGATAATTATCGCTCAATATTTTATTTTATTGATTCAATAATAGCTACGTTGATATTTTATATTATTATTGTTTTCAATAATTGTCACTACACATTATTTTCCATTATCAGATCAATAATTCATATTATTTGAATAATATTATTAGATAGCATTATTAGCAATGTCTAGAAAGTTCGCATCTACGAGAGGTTTGGTCACCTAATTGCGCTACCAAGAAGGAGAAATCCTTATTGGAAAGCCCCTCTTTCCGGAACTACCGGTTGTCAATATTGTGATTTTGTAATATTATTTGTGAATAATTAATTATTGATTTATATGATAAGAAAAATATTCTTTTTATGCGGATATAGATGGAGAAAATTTTTAATGTGACAATTGTTGAAAATTGATATTTTATCTTTTTGATAAAATATTTTATTTAAATATATTATTATATTATAATAATATAATAATGGTGATATTTTACAATGAATGTGTGATATATGAATAAATGAGGAGGAAAAGTATTTTTGTTACAAAAAATGTTCAACACATGTTTTGTGTGCTGATGGACCCTATTTTTGACTGAAATTTGATTATAGCATGTAAAATCGTCCGTATGTGGATTTCGGTCAATTTCTGTTTGGAATTTGAAAAAACTTAAACTTACAAAGTTGTAGAGAATTGAATTTCCTATAAAAGGACATAAGAGTTGAATTTTTCTGATAAAAGGGCTATTTATTATGAATTATTGAAGTTCCAGAATAATTAATTTTTGAAGTTTTAATGATTTTTTTTAAGAAAAATGTTTTTATTGTTTTTGTGGGCCCCACAAGTGTTGTAAACATGCTGATTTCAGATGTCAAGAGGTGGGCGTAAAAATTTTATAATATATTAATATTTTATTAAATTTTCTGCTTTGGTGTTCTAAGCATTTTCCTATAAATAGGGTGCTTAGGTTATAATTGAAAATCACACCAAAAACTGAAGTTTTCTCTCTCTATATTATCGAGCGTATTTTTGTGAGGATTTAGATACTTTTAGTGTTTCTATACAGCGCAAGTTCCTTCAGCACTATATCCAGTATTCCAGTCAAAAGTACTGTCTTTTTGAGGTAATGGATGTTATTTTTTTTATAAATGATATTATTTCTTTCAATATCATTATACCGGAATATTGGTAAGATTTTTCTTATGAAATTCTTATCTTTTCATGTCGGGGTTACTATTCGTGAGTTACTATTCACGAGTTTCTATTCATGAGTTACTATTCATGAGTTATTATTCACGAGTTTCTATTCATGAGTACTATTCACGAAGCATGATGATTTTTCTTGTGGAATTTCTACCTTTTAGTATCGGAGTTACTATTCACGTATACGACATTATTCACGTATACGACACTATTCATGAATACGACATTATTCATAAAAAATTAAAATTTCTTTTCTGTGTTCAAGATTGTCTGTTATGGTTCCTATCGTTGATTGTATCCATGTTTTGATCTTTATTTTTGAATTCTGCTCCACAATAGTTTATTATGGAGTATTTTTGAACATGGATAAATTGAAGTACAGATACTTATTATTTGGTCTTTTGTCTCACTGGATGCTTTTCTTTAAAATATATTTTCATCATCCTCACCCTAAATGATGATATTATCAATATCTTTGGCTTGTAAGCAAAGATGAATGATTTTATGATGAATATCTTTGGCCCAGTAGTGCAATGATGAACAAAAGTTGAGATGAACATGACCGATCGATTAATATCTTTGGCCAATGGTAAAGATGACTATTTGATTCAAGATGTATATTGATTGATGTTACAGGGATAAAATATCGATGATGGACTTTTAAATTCATAGATGATAGTAGATTTCATTTTCTACTTAACTCTTCTAATGAATTATTGTTTCCGCTGCAGTTGTTGATCTAAAACTTGTTGTCTATTGTATTCTATCAGATTTTTCCCTGTTGAAGACGAAGGATAATTTGTTGTACATTATCTTAGTCATAATATTCTTTACTGGGCTAGTTGAGCTCACCCTTTTTTTTTTGTTCCATTTTTCTCCTCAGGAGACGAAAAATATAGCGGGAACTAGTCGGGGTGTGGAGTAATGGTTCAAGACAGTTGTTTTAGTAGTCCTCACTATTTTGTAAAATAGTATATCAATAATTGTAATGAGAACTTATTTGAGTGTGGATATTGTCTAGAAGACAATATTTGTATTTAAACTCATAGTTTATGTGTTGTTGTATTTTGCACAACAATTGTATTAATAAAGTTGTAGTTGTTTCTGTACCATGTATTTGGCGACTTAGAATGGGTGATGTATACCTATTTTGGGGGCGTCACAGGTGCAACTATTAATTATTCACTCATCACATGGATATCTCTAATTCCTTCTTCGCCTGACATCACATTATCCTAGTTGGCGAATAGAGGTGTCTCCACGGTCTCATTCACTCCATTGTTAATATTTTCAGCTGTCATTCTCAAATACTACCACAAAATAAGGGTTAATTAAAGAAATTGACATGCAACATAATAACCCTATACTCTGACCAACCAATAAATAAGCTTAGGTAGGACACACTAGCGAAGGATTTACTCGTCTCTCCCCTCCTAATTCTATTCCCCGATCTCCGCCAGAGACCATATTCCTAAGCTCTGATATCAACTGTGACGCCCCCAAAATAGGTATACATCACCCATTCCGAGTCGCCAAATACATGGTACAGAAACAACTACAACTTCATTAATACAATTGTCGTGCAAAATACGACAACACATAAACTGTGAGTTTAAATACAAATATTAACTAATAGACAGTATACAAACTTAAAAGGAGTCCTCATTACAATTATTGATACACTATTTTACAAAATAGTGAGGACTGCTAAACAACTATCTTGTCCATCATTCCGTACCCCAACTAGTTCCCGCTATAGTCTCTCCTCCTGAGAAGAAAAATGGAACAAAAGGAAAAGGGTGAGCTCAACTAGCCCAGTAAAGAATATTATGACTAAGATAATATACAACAATTTATCATTAGTCTTCAATAGTGAAAAATCTGATAGAAGATAATAGATAACAAGTGTTAGATCAACAACTGTAGCAGAAACAACAATCCATTAGAAGAGTCAAGTAGAGAATGAATTCTACTATCTTCTAAGATTTAAAAGTCCCTCATCAATATTTTATCCTTGTAACATCAATCGATATACATCTTGAATCAAATATTCATCTTTGCATTACAGGCCAAAGATATTCATTTGTATCACATGTTGGTCATGTTCATCTCAACACATGTATATCTTAGCACTACGGGCCAAAGATATTCATTAGGAAATCATTCATCTTTGCACTACATGCCAAAGATATTCAATAATATCATCATTTAGGACTGAGGATGATGAAAAATATTTTAAAGAAAATGAATCCAGTGAGACAAAAGAATAAATATTTGGGATTCGTACTTCAGTTTATCCAAGTTCAAAAATACTCCATAATAACCAATTGTGAAATAGAATTCAAAATAAAGATCAAAACATAGATCCAATCAAAGATAGGACCCATAATAGACAATCTTGGACACATAAAAGAAAATTTAATTTTTTTTGTGAATAGTATCGTTTTCGTGAATAGTGTCGTATACGTGAATAGTGTCGCATACGTAAATAATAACTCTGACACTAAAAGGTAGAAATTCCACAAGAAAAAAAAACATCATGCTTCGTGAATAGTACTCGTGAATAGTAACTCATGAATAGTAACCCTGACATGAAAAAATAAGAATTTCACAAGAAAAATCTTACCAATATTCCGGTATACTGATATTGAAAGAAATAATATCATTTATTAAAAAAAAATAACATCCCTTACCTCAAAAAGACAGTACTTCTGACTGAATATAGGATATAACGCTGAAAGAAACTTGTACCGTATAGCAACACTCAAAGTATCAAAATACTCACAATAATATGCTCGATAATATAGAGAGAGAGAAAACTTCAGATTCTGGAGTGATTTTCAATTCTAACCTAAGCACCCTATTTATAGGAAAATGCTTAGAACACCAAAGAAGAAAATTTAATAAAGTACTAATATATATTAAAATTTTCCTACGCCCACTTAGACTTCTGAATTCAGCATGTTTACAACACATGTGGGGCCCACCCAATTGCAAAAAACATTTTTATCAAAAAAATAATTAAAACTTCAAAAATCAATTATTCCGAAACTTCAATAATTCATAATAAATAGCCCTTTTATCAGAAAAATTCGAATCTTATGTCCTTTCATAGGAAATTCAATTCTCTACAACTTTGTAAGTTTAAGTTTTTCCAAATTCCAAGCACAAATTGACCGAAATCCACATACGGATGATTTTGCAGGCTATAATCAAATTATTGTCAAGAAATGGGGCCCACCAACACACAAAACATGTGTTAAATATTTTTAATAACAAAAATATTCTTCCTCCTCATTTATTCATATATCCCACATTCATTGTAAAAATATCACCATTATTATATTATTGAAATATAATAATATATTTAAATGAATTATTTTATCAGAAAAGATAAAATATCAATTTTCAACAATTGCCACTTTTCTAAAAAAATCCTCCATTTATATCCACATAAATAAATATTTTCCTTATCATATAAATCAATAATTAATTATTCACAAATAATATTACAGAATCACAATAATAACAACTAAGCCGTTCTCAGGAAAGAGGGGGCTTTCCAATAAGGATTTCTCCTTACTAGCGCGCAATTAGGTGATCAAACCTCTCCTTAGACAGAACTTTCTAGACATTGTGACAATCGAGATTTTGTAATTAATTTTAATATTTATTGGATTGAATAAATATTTTTTCGATGAATTAATTATTAGATTAAATAATTAATTGATGAAATTGTGGTAGATTAATTTAATTATATGTGTATATTTATTAAATTATTGTGGAGAATTTTTGTTATTCGAAGTATGTCATTATGTGAGCTTATTGTATTAAAAGAAATATTTAATAAGTCTAATGTTATATTAATTAATTTAATTATTAATTAGAGATTTAAGAATTTGACATTATTAATCAAAGAGAGTTTGAATTATGTGACTATGTGAATTAATGAAAAATTATTATATTTTTTATAAAATAAATTAAATAAGATATTTGATTTATTTCGTAAAGGGGTGTGACATGATTTAAACTATAGTATAAGAGATTTATTAATTTCAATAAAAATGAGTTTTTAAAACTAGCCAAACATGGCCTTAGTGAGAGTTATTAGCAGTTACCCATGACTGGGTTAACTGACCATTATGCGCGTCAGTTCTCTTTTCCTTTATTATACGTATTCTTTTTCTATTCATTTTTCTAAGTCTGAAAACAGAGAGGGAGAAAGAGTTTGAGAAATTGTCAGATAAAAATTGTGAGATTTAGAGAAATTGTGAGTGTGTAATCAACAAATTTTTGTGAAAGAGTCATCTGTGATCATCTCTTATAAATTATACTCTGGGTAATTTCTCCAAACCAAATTTCTATTTCACGTCATTTAATTTTTATGAAAATGGCTTTTAAGCTTTTGTAAAGTCTCTGTAATTGGGAAAGGGTATGATTATGAGTTTATATATGTGTTAAATGTTACCATATCTTATTTAATTATATATATTTTATAAATCATGTCACCAGTTTCATGAAAATACGTCGTATATGTTGATCAAAACTTACAGAGTATGGGTTTTGGCCATATGGCCCTTATACGTAACTTTAATATGTCAACCATAAATTTTTATACAAAATTTCCACTTATATGTGATTATGCATGCTAAAACAAACAAAACAAAACTTGAATGGTTGGATTTGGCCTTATAACGAATCCGTAGTATTAAATTCCATGTTTGTGTTCAAGAACATCAAGAACAGTACAATTTGCATATTTTAATTCTGTAATTATGTGTTTTAATGGGATAAAATCACTCTTTAAGTGTTGGGTAATGATTAAGTATGAATTATAACACGTGGGTATGTGTAATTTGGTGAAATTAATGTTTATGTTATGTTTATTTCGCTTGATTCTGTGTTCTTCGCGAACTGGAAATTCAGAATTGGAGTGTCGCGTCATGCCGCCAAACTCCAGAACTCGAGACTCGTGTCATGGCCATGCATCGCTACCGTAACGCCAGACACCTTAGTCAAGAATACATGGCCATGCAATGCCAATACCACCATAGCAAATGGCTAAGACTCAAGATAAAAGTGGCGCCACAAATACCACTTAGTAGAATGTACAGAAAATGCATTTTTTTAATGTTCAAGTATAGAAATGTGTTAGTAACCTAGTCTAATGAATATAAAAACTTGTTAGACATATAATGAGATATTAAATGAGTTTTTACCAAGTCAAGAAGACAATTACATGTTGATTGAATTTTTGATTATATACTTAGCTTGTTGTTCGTATAGTGTAATATTATGTGGAAACAAGTATGATGATATGACTAAGTATAGTCCTGAATTCGAGTTAGACAAAGAATAAACGTGTGATGTTTAGTAAGTTATAATTGACTTGTATTGTGAACGTAATTGATATGTAGGAGTTAAATCAAAAAACGAGTTTAATTAAAGTGTAATCTACGCACAAGGCAAGTTTCCTACCCCTACTTTTTATCATTGTTCAAGTTTATTATTTACCTTGAGTAAATTCTCATTACTATTATTCAAGTTTGAATTGTTATATTAAAGATTTATTATCCTTTCAAAGTATGAATTTGTTATATAATATTTGTTCTGTTGTATACTTCTTGAGATTATTATTCAATTTGAATATCATTATTGTTGAACCTTGTTAGACTAGTGAACCTTATTGATTCGACCAGTCCATAGTTGATGAACGTTCTAAATTTCAGAACCCTTATTGAATTATCCAAACCAAACTTCCTTTGGTGCGCACTCAATGTCAAATCGAGATGAACAACCCTGCAAAGGGATTTACTTATGCGTTAGCGTTAAGATATTGTGCACAGTATGGTACTAAGGGTTGATCCCCCTAAGTATGAGTAGAAAGGTCCATAGTCTTATGACTGTTAAAGGTTTCAAGTATAAACCTTGATAACCTAGGACATAGTTCAAGGTCTTGTGACCCTTAGAAATCTTTTGATTCTTGTTATTCATTCTTGATTCAAAAGTTGAGCTTTTATTTCAGAAGTCTTTGATTCACTCGCATGTTGTTATACATTGTTATTTCGTTATTTTACTTGTGGGCAATAGTGCTCACTCTAATAACATTGCAGTTAAGAATGAAAGAACCGACGAGCCTTCTACTAGTAAAGGCAAGGGCAAGGTTAACAAATGTTGAAGACTTGTATTTCTGAGATGTTGAATTTATGTGTTAAGACTTAATGTTGTTAAGACTTATTAGTTGTTTATGTTTCTGCACAGATGTTTAAGGTTAGTTTAACCTGGGATTGTATTTATTATTCGGATGTTGTAACCCCATAAGGGGAGGATTTTATTTCTATATATTGCATGGTTTGCATTTTTTATGGGTAGATAGATAGATGATATTTTTACAGTGAACACCAAATCCCGTGGAATTTAAGTACCCAGATTTAGGGGTGTCACAGGTTGGTATCAAAGCTGTAGGTTATGAACCTTAGGTGGGGGAAACAACCTTAGGTAGTAGCCTTATAGGAAGAACATAGAGATGGAAAACTCTTATCGAGTTCTAAGAAATGAATTTTTGTAATTTATTGATGATAATAAAAGACTTTATGTGTTTATGTGTTAAAATTATGTGCTCACTAGTACGACTTAGTAACTAAAACTCGAAATTTTATTGTCAGGATGTCTGACGTTGGAGGAACTAGTCGAGCTGGGGAGGAGGAACCCCGAGTACCTATAGTACCTACAGAGGAGGAGCCTAGAGACATTCATGTCGTTAGGGAACAGTTGGTACAGAGGGAGTCATCTCAATTGATTACCGTTGTTGGTCAGGAGCATGAACCTAAGACTGATCCTGAGGAGGAATTTGACGAGGAAGAGGAGTTTCCATAGCACTCCATTGATGCTGAGATGTACGACACATTATACGACCGTAACGTGGAGTTACGAGATGAGGTGCAGGATCTGACTGAGCGGGCTATTATTCAGCAAATTACTCTAGAGCAGAAAGAGAGGGAGATTTTGACTCTTCACTCATGACTGGGAAATATAGAATGGGATTTGGTCCACGAGAAGGGTCAAACCGAAGATAAGACTGAGGAGATAAAGAAGTTAAAGAAGGAATTGAAGGAAAGCTCTGAAAGGCTGATCATAGCAGAGGAAGGCTGGGTAAGAGAGTCACGTCGTGCTGATCTTGCAGAAGAGGATGGTCGTGCAAAGAAGGCGAAGCTTGGTGAGATATACTCTACACTTAATCATGCAATGGATGAGGCCCAGGATCGAGTTTTGAGGTACCCCATCCAGTTCGAAGGACTTCTATCGTACATGCTGGATCGCAGAACGATGTCTCGCATCATCGAAGAGGAGCATAGCAAGGCTATTCAGTGCCTTGACAGACAGTGATAGAATTTGTTTAATTATGTGATAAACTTATTTGGTATTTAGATGTAAATTCCGATGTTGTTATGAACGAAGGAATATTTTAATATTTTAAATTCTGTAGATTCTTTATCTCAGGATAGATGATGTAAATAGCAGTGATGCTATCGTTTGATGTTAAAACTTTTAGTTTGAATGAATATATTAAGTTGTTTGAGATGATGTGTTAAATAATTATATTAAATTGTTGAGTTAAGTCTTAACTATGTAGAGAATTTAATAGAGATTTAATAAACATATATTTTAACAGAATTATGCCGCCAAGAAGAAGACATCAACGTCAACCAGCTCAGGAAGAGTCTACGAATAACAACAATGACGCCAATGCTAATTCTGTTCAGCAGTTGGTTAACTTGCTAGAGCAATGAATAATCAACCTCAAGCTCCACCAAATACTACATTTAAGGATTTCAAGGCGATGGGACCGCCAGAATTTAAAGGTTCCATGAACCCGATCGAGGCTCAAACATGGGTTATGGAAATGGAGAAGGTTTTCGACGTCGCTAGGGTTAGAGAAGACCAGAAGACCGCTTTTGCAACGTTTATGCTGAAGTCTGAAGCTAGCTATTGGTGGTAAGCAAACAAAGTTCGAGGAGGTGAAGGTGTAATTACTTGGGAGAGATTTAAAGAGATGTTTTTCGAGATGTATTTCCCAACCAGCTCGCAGAAACAGATGAAGGTTCAATTTCTGGAATTGAAGCAGGGAAATATGAGCGTACCTGATTATGCGGCTAGATTCAACGAATTAGCGAGGTTCGCCCCGTATCAAGTACACACGGACGAGAGAAAAGCTAGAAGATTCGAACAAGGACTAAAGCCTTGGGTATACAGTAAAGTATCAATGTTTCAGATAAACACTTTTGCTGGAGTACTGGAAAAGGCCATCCTCGCTGAAGGTGGAAGCGATGCGGTGACCAAGTACAATCAAGATTAGAAGAAGAAGAAGAAGAAGAGTGAAGGTGAAATAAATAACAAGTCTAGTGGAAGTGGCACAGGATGTGGTAATTTTAATCAGAAGAAAAGGTGGAATGAAAACTCATCATCGGGGAATCAACAAGGAAGTCAGAAGAAAAGAATCGAAGCATGCCCGACCTGCGGGAAAGCTCATCTAGGAGTTTGTATGAAGGGAAAAAGAGTGTGCTACAATTGTGGTCAGGAAGGCCACATAACAGCTAACTGTCCTAACCCAAAGAAGGGTGCTTGTTTCACTTGTGGTTCGAAGGACCATCTGGCAAGAGACTCGTCCTAAGAAGGGATCGGAGGGTCGGGATCGGGGAGAAGCTGGGAACAACAAAGTGAAATGCCTTATTTATCACCGGACCAACCAAGAATAACAATAACCGATTGGCCGCTGGGACTTTCAACATGACGGTGCAGGATGCGATTCGATCTCGGGATGTGGTGTCGATATCATTCGATCAATAAAATTAATGCTTATGTTTTATTTGATTCAAAAGCTTTCGTGTTCCTTTATATCCGATGACTTTGCTAATAGTTTAGATTTGCTTAAGGATGAGTTGGAATATCCCATGAACATAGAAATTGCGAATAAAGAGATAATCCATGTTAAGTACGTGTATAAGATCTGTAGAGTAGATATTAAGGGTAATATCATGAACGTAGATCTTATCCCTATTCGACTTGGGGAATTTGACGGTATATTGGGAATGGACTGGTTATTCAATTACGGGGCTGTAATTGATTTCTAAAAGAAGCGTATTAACCTTATGACTTCGTCAAAGGTTGTGTTTTATGGTAGCAAGTCACCTAGACAAGCGAGTTGCCTGACGATGATGCAGGCCAGGAAGTTATTAAGACAAGGCTGTGTAGGATACTTAGCATACATAGTCGACAGTCGAAAAGAGAATCTGAAGGTAGAAGAAATACCGATTGTGAGGGACTTCGTTGACGTATTTCCAGACGATTTGCCAGGACTTCCACCAGATAGAGAGGTAGACTTCGTGATCAATTTGGCGCCAGGAACTGCTCCAATATCGAAGGCACCATACCGAATGGCACCATTAGAGATGAAAGAACTAATGGTACAACTACAAGAATTGGTGGACAAGAAGTACATTCAACCGAGCGTATCGCCGTGGGGAACGCCGATGTTATTTGTGAAAAAGAAGGACGGATCGATGCGGCTCTGCATTGACTATAGAGAACTGAATAAGGTCACGATTAAGAACAGATATCCATTACCGAGGATCGACGACCTGTTTGATCAATTGAAGGGAGCGAGATATTTTTCCAAGATAGACTTGAGTATCGGTTATCATCAACTGAAGGTGAGGCCAGAGGATGTACCGAAGACAGCGTTCAGAACGCGATATGGTCACTACGAATTTTTGGTAATGTCATTTGGTCTAACGAATGCTCCTACAGCATTTATGGGACTAATGAATGGTGTGTTCAAGCCGTTTTTGGACAAATTCGTAGTGGTATTTACAGACGACATTTTGGTATATTCGAAAACCAAAGAGGAACACGAAGAGCATTTGAGGTTAACGTTGGAGGTATTGAGAAGGGAGAAGTTGTATGCTAAGTTTTTGAAATGTGAATTTTGGATCGAAAGCGAGTACAATTTCTTGGTCACGTGATCGATAAAAATGGAATTTCTTAGATCCATCAAAAGTCGGCCGTGATTAATCGGGATCAGCCGAGAACGCCGTCGGAGTAAGAAGTCTTCTTGGATTGGCGGGATATTATAGAAGATTCATTCAAGATTTTTCCAAGATCGCAACTCCGCTTAACGAATTTAACTCGAAAAGTCGTGAAATTTGTTTGAATGGAGAAGTGTGAGAAAGTTTTCAAGAATTAAAGAAGAGGTTGAGTCGGCACTGTGTTATCTCTTCCGGATGATCTGTGAAATTTTGTGGTATATAGTGATGCGTCGCATAAAGGACTTGGTACGTGTCTCTTGATGCAAAACGAAAAAAGTCATTCACAGATGCATCACAACAATTGAAGGATTACTAGAAGGATATCGACCCACGACTTGGAGTTAAATGCAGTTGTTTTTGCTTTGAAAATTTGGAGGCACTATCTCTTACGGGGAGAAGTGTGAAATATATACTGGACCACAAGAGTCTCAAATATATTTTCACGCAGAAGGATTTGAATATGCGTCAAAGAAGATGGTTGGAATTAATTAAGGATTACGACTGTGAAATTTTATACCATCCGGGTAAAGCAAACGTGGTTGCCAACGCCTTAAGTAGAAAGGGTCGTGAGAAATTGATGAAGTTGACTGCTCAGGAGGAGCTAATTGCAGAAATTGAGAAACTGGAGTTAGAAGTGAAGTATCCTATGGAGATTGATGAGAAGCTATTTCAGATGCAATCTGGTACAACTCTACTAGATAAAGTAAAGGATGCTCAGCTTCAGGACGAAGAATGTAAAAAGATGACAAAGAAGATATCTGAAGGACCTGAACCGAGATTTAAGATGGATAAGGAAGGAATACTGAGATTTGAAAGTAGAATTTGGGTTCCGCCAGTACAAGAGATTAAGGAAGAAATTTTGAGCGAGGCTCATAGTTCACGATATTCGATTCACCCTGGTAGTACCAAAATGTACCAAGATCTTCGACAACATTTCTGGTGGCCAAATTTAAAACGAGATATTGCAGAATGTGTTGCCAAGTGTCTTACCTGTCAGAAAGTGAAAGCAGAACATCAGAGACCAAGTGGATTTCTACAACCGTTAGAGATCCCAGAATGGAAATGGGAACATATTACAATGGACTTCGTGGTTGGCCTTTCAACGACTCGTAAAGGCTACGACGTTGCAGATGGGTTATCGTTAACCGAATCGACGAAAATCCGCACACTTCCTCCGATCAAAATCAGATTCAATTTAGATCAGTTGGCGAGGTTATATATAAAAGAGGTTGTTTCGAGACACGGAGTGCCGGTGTCAATTGTTTCCGATAGGGATCCGCGCTTCACATCGAAATTCTGGAAACGTTTACAGGAATGCATGGGTACACAATTGCGAATGAGTACAGCTTACGACCCTCAAATAGACGGACAGAGCGAAAGAACGATTCAGACATTAGAAGATATGCTAAGAGCCTGTGTGATGGACTTTAAAGGAAATTGGGATGATCACCTACCATTAGTAGAGTTCGGCTACAACAACAGTTACCACGCTAGTATAGGCATGCCGCCTTATGAAGTGTTATACGACAGAAAGTGTAGAACTCCACTTTATTAGGATGAAGTTGGCGAAAGACAATTGCTAGGGCCAGAATTGGTACAGCAGACAGTAAAAATAGTCAAAGTGATTCGAGCACGACTGGTAGCAGCTCAAGATAGACAGAAGAAATATGTTGACCCACATCGTAAAAATATTGGGTTTGAATCAGGAAGTTATGTGTTCTTAAAGGTATCTCCTTGGAAGGGAAAGATCATGTTCGGAAAGAAAGGGAAATTGAGCCCAAGATTCATTGGACCATTTGAAGTACTTCGAAGAATTGGAGAAGTCGCGTACGAGGTAGCCCTACCTCCAGCACTCGAGAATGTCTACAACGTCTTCCATGTTTCTGTGTTACGACCCTACAAAGATGATTACAAGCATGTAATTTAATACGAACCCCTACATTTTGAAAAAGACTTATCTTACGAGGAAATTCCTGTTCAAATTATCGACAGAAAAGAACAAGTTCTCAGCAATAAAGTAATACTTTATGTTAAGGTAATTTGGAGGAACCACAACGCTGAAGTAGCTACGTGGGAACTCGAAGAGAATATGATGAAGAATTACCCTAATTTATTTACTTAACTTATGTGTATCCGATTCTGGGGACAGAATCTTTGTAAGGGGGGGGGGGGGGAGAATGTAACAGTCAAATTTATTGAGTCGTGATTCTGGGGACAGAATCCTTTTAAAAGGGGAAAGATGTGACAACCGAGGTTTTGTAATTAATTTTAATATTTATTGGATTGAATAAATATTTTTTTGATGAATTAATTATTAGATTAAATAATTAATTGATAAAATTATGGTAGATTAATTTAATTATATGTGTTATATTTATTAAATTAATGTGGAGAATTTTTGTTATTCGAAGTAT
Organism: Panax ginseng; assembly: GCA_020205605.1. NCBI lineage: Eukaryota > Viridiplantae > Streptophyta > Magnoliopsida > Apiales > Araliaceae > Panax > Panax ginseng. The sequence continues at coordinate 91,175,558 of CM035143.1, forward strand.
GTCATTATGTGAGCTTATTGTATTAAAAAAAATATTTAATAAGCTTAATGTTATTTTAATTAATTTAATTATTAATTAGAGATTTAAGAATTTGAAATTATTAATCAATGAGAGTTTGAATTATATGACTATGTGAATTAATGAGAAATTATTATATTTTTTATAAAATAAATTAAATAAGATATTTGATTTATTTCGTAAAGGGGTGTGACATGATTTAAACTATAGTATAAGATATTTATTAATTTAAATAAAAATGAGTTTTTAAAACTAGCCAAACATGGCCTTAGTGGGAGTTATTAGCAGTTACCCATGACTGGGTTAACTGACCATTATGCGCGTCAGTTCTCTTTTCCTTTATTATACGTATTCTTTTTCTATTCATTTTTCTAAGTCTGAAAACAAAGAGGGAGAATGAGTTTGAGAAATTGTCAGATAAAAATTGTGAGATTTAGAGAATTTGTGACTGTGTAATCAACAAGTTTTTGTGAAAGAGTCATATGTGATCATCTCTTGTAAATTATACTCTGGGTAATTTCTCCAAACCCAATTTCTATTTCACGTCATTTAGTTTTTATGAAAATGGCTTTCAGGATTTTGTAAAGTCTCTGTAATTGTGAAAGGGTATGATTATGAGTTTATATGTGTTAAATGTTACCATATCTTATTTGATTATATATATTTTATAAATCATGTCACCAGTTTCATGAAAATACGTCGTATATGTTGATCAAAACTTACAGAGTATGGGTTTTGGCCATATGGCCCTTATACGTAACTTTAATATATCAACCATAAATTTTTCTACAAAATTTCCACTTATATGTGATTATGCATGCTAAAACGAACAAAACAAAACTTGAATGGTTGGATTTGGCCTTATAACGAATCCGTAGTATTAAATTCCATGTTTGTGTTCAAGAACATCAAGAACGATTCAATTTGCATATTTTAATTCAGTAATTATGTGTTTTAATGGGTTAAAATCACTCTTTAAGTGTTGGGTAATGATTAAGTATGAATTATAACATGTGGGTATGTGTAATTTGGTGAAATTAATGTTTATGTTATGTTTATTTAAGCTTGATTACGTGTTCTTCGCAAACCGAAATTCGTAATGGAGTGTCGTCATGAGCCAACCTCGAACTCGAGACTCATAAGCATACACCACTGCCATGCGCAAAAAATGACAGCTTTAGACACCTGAGCCATAAGCACTGCAGTACATGGCCTATTAGCGTAATGTCCAAAAAATGCATTTTTTAATGTTCAAGTATAGAAATGTGTTAGTAACCTAGTCTAATGAATATAAAAACTTGTTAGATATATAATGAGATATTAAAATGAGTTTTACCAAGTCAAGAAGACAATTACATGTTGATTGAATTTTGATTATATACTTAGCTTGTTGTCAGTATAGTGTAATATTATGTGGAAAAAGTATGATGATATGACTAAGTATAGTCCCTAATTGAGTTAGACAAAGAATAAACGTGTGATGTTTAGTAAGTTATAATTGATTTGGTATTGTGAACGTAATTGATATGTAGGAGTTAAATCAAAGAACGAGTTTAATTAAAGTGTAATCTACGCACAAGGCAAGTTTCATACCCCTACTTGTTATCATTGTTCAAGTTTATTATTTACCTTGAGTAAATTCTCATTACTATTATTCAAGTTCGAATTGTTATATTAAAGATTTATTATCCTTTCAAAGTATAAATTTGTTATACAATATTTGTTCTGTTGTATACTTCTTGAGATTATTATTCAATTTGAATATCATTATTGTTGAACCTTTTTAGACTAGTAAACCTTATTGATTCGACCAGTCCATAGTTGATGAACGTTCTAAATTTCAGAACCCTTATTGAATTATCCAAACCAAACTTCCTTTGGTGCGGACTCGAATGTCAAACTGAGATGAACAACCCTGCAAAGGGATTTACTTATGTGTTAGCGTTAAGATATTGTGCACAGTATGGTACTAACGGTTGATCCCCCTAAGTATGAGTAGAAAGGTCCATAGTCTTATGACTGTTAAAGGTTTCAAGTATAACCCTTGATAACCTAGGACATAGTTCAAGGTCTTGTGACCCTCAGAAATCTTTTGATTCTTGTTATTCATTCTTGATTCAAAAGATGAGCTTTTATTTCAGAAGTCTTTGATTCACTCGCATGTTGTTATATATTGTTATTTCGTTATTTTACTTGTGGGAAATAGTGCTCACTCTTGCGTTATAATAACATTGCAGTTAAGAATGAAAGAACCGACGAGCCTTCTACTAGTAAAGGCAAGGGCAAGGTTAACAAATGTTGAAGACTTGTATTTCTGAGATGTTGAATTTATGTGTTAAGACTTAATGTTGTTAAGACTTATTAGTTATTTATGTTTCCGCACAGATGTTTAAGGTTAGTTTAACCTGGGATTGTATTTATTATTCAGATGTTGTAACCCCATAAGGGGAGGATTTTATTTCTATCTATTGCAGGGTTTGCATTTTTTATGGGTAGATAGATAGATAGATAATATTTGTACAGTGAACACCAAATCCCGTGGAATTTAAGTACCCGGATTTGGGGGTGTCACAGATATTGCCATTAATGTTATCTAATAATATTATTAAAATAATATGAATTATTGATCTGATAATGGGAAATATTGTGCAGTGACAATTATTGAAACAACAATAATATAAAATATCAACGTAAAAATTATTGAATCAATAAAATAAAATATTGAACAGTAATTACTATAATAATTATTGAGTAGTGCCTTCTTACATAAGAATCAATAATTGGTGCAATCTGCAGTGCTTCTTGTAACAATGCGACATTCGTGTTTTTTAACCAATTTAGTATTCCAACAAGATTAATGGTAACAACTACGTCATTATTTATAAAAACTCATACTTGTCGCTTTTTTCATCCAATCGGGTTCAAGTTATGGGGCCCATAAAAGGTCATGCTAGTGGTATGAATATTCCCAGACAAAGAAGAATATTCTACGACCAAACGAATATTCCCCGACAAAAATGAAAATTTTATAACCACTTACTTATTTAAAATATTCGCGTATTTTACCCATAACTAACCACATTAATCAAATCAACCCTTACTATTTCAAAATAATAAATAGAGGAAATTCAATTTCATTTATAAAAATTGGGGTCTTACAATCCTAGTCTTAGTGAACGCACTTTTGAGTATAAGTTACTCAATGTCGAGACTTTGTGACTTGAAAAGAACCTTTCATGGTTCAAGTGTAAATGGTCTGTTGGACCTATATCCTTAGTAGATATCCTACTCGTGGAGTAAAAGAGTGGACTAAGAGTTATTCAGTTTCTGAACCACTTAAAATCTCTTGTGTCGTTTACTTTACATCATTTACATTATGTACTTTATATCTACTATATCTTTTATATGTTTGAATACCTATAAGACTTAATTTAGATATGTGACTTAATTAATCTTTAACGGAATTTTATAAAAGAATATTCTGATATACTTAATCAATATGATTAATTGATTATTTAGTAACTCATCTTTAAATTAATATAAATGTTTTAGAAAATCTATTTAATCCCCTCTTCTAGATCTCATGTGTGCCTCTATAAAACAACATAAGTCTTTTAGAAGTTGAGTATAACGCAACTTAGTAACATTGCCAAAATCACTTATTCTCTTGTGATTCCTTGGTCTTAGTGACATACTTGTAGCCAAGTCTAAGTGACTTGAAGAGATCTTAGTGAATTGATCTTAGTGACTCATACTAAGTTTGAGTGACTTGACAGAATTTAAGTGATTCATTGGTTGTAATAGTTCTTAGTGAACTAATCTGAGTGATCACCATCATTTTTAGTGGTATTTCCTACTCGTGGAGTAGAAGAATAAATTAGGATATCTTTGTGCTCTGAACCATTTAAAAATTCTTGTCTCTTTAGTTTCTGCATTTTCATTTCTGCATTATCTCTTATATTTGCTTGTGACTTAATTCCATAAGTGAACTAAATTCAAAATTGAGAATAATTTTTGAAGGAGTTTTTCAAACTAATATTCCGCTTTGTATAATTAAATTAACATGTTTAATTTATAAGTTGATAATACTTTATTTAAAAGAAAGTTCAAAAATTTTTATGTAAGCCTTTTCTAGATCTCCAAATGCTATTAGAAACAACATAAACTCATAAGAAAATAAACATAAACATTCTAACTTAAATTTAATATAAACATCGTCCAAACTTTAATAAGTGGATATGGTTAGAGGCTATAGCAGGTAGGTAAATTATTGTAAATGACTTTTTTGTAGTTAACATAAGATTTAGTCTATATTCTTATAATAGTTATAGTAGCATGTGTTAAAATTAAATAAATTCATATCGGTTAAGAAATTTTTAGGTATTAGAAATCAATTTTAGTTATTTATATATATATATATATATATATATATATATATCATGTGTGTGTGTGTGTTTACTTTCTTTCTACAAAGTTTTAGAGAATTAAATTACCTATGGAATAGACATGAGATTCAGTATTTTTTTTTGATAAAAGAGCTATTTATTATGAATTAAGTGGAGTGAAAATGATCAAATTGAATTAGTTTTCAAATTAAATTTGAATTCTTTTATTTTAAAACATGTGATAAAGGTGGAGTGGGAAAGTTGGACTTGTGGGCATGATTTCCAAGTGAGGTGTGTAAGACCCCAACTTTTATGAATAAAGATTAATTTTCTCGAAATATAATTTTGAATATTTTGGTGTGGATTTGATATAATGTTATAGTTGTGGGTATTATTTACAAATTTTGCAAAGTAAGCAAGTAGTTATATAATATTCGATTGGTCGGGGAATATTCATTTTAACAAGGAATATTTGTATGACAAGACAATCATTGGTGGACCCTACAACAAAAGTATTGTCATAGTTAGAAAACTACGTAATTATCTTCTTCTTATAAAAATAACTAATGTAAAAGTTTTACCATTAAACTATTGAACTACCCTAGTAGTAAAAGTACAAAGAATACGGTGGTTGCATAGTAGCATACGATATTGATTATTGATGCTTACGTGAGAAGTCACTCAGTTATACTCAATTATTGCTACAGTAATTGATGCATCATATTTCTCATATTATTGATTCAATTATTGTCACAGTATCATCTGCATAATATTTATTATTATTAAATCAATAATTGAGACGATAAAGTTATTCATATTATTATTTGCAATATTGACAATGTCTAGAAGTTCATCGAGGAGAAGTTTGGTCACCTAATTGCGAGCCAATAATGAGAAATCCTTATCGGAAAGCCCCATCTTTCCTGGGAACGACCTGGTTGTTAAATATTGTGACTTATAATATTAATGATGAATAAGTTCGTGTTGATTAAAGATGAAATTGATAGTTCCATTGTGTTTGGATTATTAGTGTTAGTGTAAATCAACATTTATTCGATAATAATTGATGTCTGGAGGTTATATTGACCAATCGGGTAATTAATCGGATAAATGAGCAATTAATTGCTATTATTTCATATGCTTATAACTGTTTCTTCAAATGTGTATATTATTGATTCACATTCATGTACTATTAGGGGAGGTGGTGCAAGATTGATAATACTTTCATGACTAAATTAAAAATGAAGGTATAGATGAAGGTACTATACTGTAATTAGTTTTTTCACATGATTGTACTATTAAGTCACATGAATGAACTATTAATTCACATTATTTACTATTAGGGGAGGTGGTGCAAGTTTGACAATACTTGCAGGACTAAATTAAAAATGAAGAAAAAGATAAAGGTATTATATTGTAATATTTCGAGCCCCAAAACGTGCAATTATCGAAACTATATTTTTCTAAAAATAGAAGTTTATTCTTCTTTCATTCTCACCAATTCACTAAGTCTCACAAGAGCAATTATTATAGTGAGAAATTATAGAGAGAAAGAAGAAAAGAAGTCTACTACCTCACTATTCCAGTATCCAATTTCTTCTAAAGTAAGGGGTATTATTTCTTTCGTATTCATGAAGAGAGTTATTTTCTTTCAATACTCGTAAGGGTTGTTATTCCATTCTTTATTATTCATTAGAATAACTTTTCGTGCATGCAAGTTTATTGCATGCCCGGTGAATTCTTTTGTTATTCCATTCTTTATTATTCATTGGAATAACTCATGCGTATGGTGGTCTATCGCATGCCTGGTGAATTCTTTTGTTATTCCATTCTTTATTATTCTGTTGGAATAACCTGTCATTGTGTACTACCGCATGCATGGTGAATGATCCTTCATATTCATTCCTTACTAAATTATAGAAATGATCTGTCTACGTGGATTACCGCATGGCGGGCTAAAATCCATTTACAGTTTCATATATTCTATTATACTCAGTTGGTTAAAGTTTTGGCTTCTATACTCCATGAAATTAGTAGAATATCCTGGATATTTGCGGTTCATCTAGTATCTTTTCATGGAAATATTCTTCTGAGCATTCTTGAATTTTACTCCACAAAACAGTATCATGTTGACAATTTGGACGTTATTGATTTCTGGATAAATTAAATTATAAATATTTAAAAATTTATCCTTGAACTTGTTTTATTGAATTCTTATATCATTGTCATCATCCTCATGTTTATAATATGTTGAAAGTCATATGTGGCCTGTAGTGCATAGATGGACTTGGTATGATTATTACCAAGGATTATTCGGTATAATCATGACCGTAAGGTTACACATGATGTGATAAAAGTCCTCATTGGCCGTAGTGCATTGATGGACAGTTGTTGGCATGATCATGACCATTGATGAATACACGAATATCCTTGGCCCGTAGTGCATGGATAATTTGTGGTCGTGATACTAATGAATATCCTTGGCCGTAATGCAGGGATGATGTGGTTTATTTATGAAGCTGAGTCTCAGCGATAAAAGTGATGAAAAGCCTTTTAAATCATAGAAGATAGTACTACCTCCGTCCCATAATAAGTTCTTTTTAGCTTAAATCACACATACCAATACACAAGTTAAAATGGCAAAAATACCTTTAATATATTTTTTTTGAAGTTGAAGAGTTAATGAGTGTCATTTAATTATAGTGATTGAAAGATGCAATAAATATCATTGAATGCATAAGGGCATATATGAGAAAATATTATAAAAATTGTATTGGAGTTCTAACACATCACTTATTTTGGGAAAAAATATTAAGCCTAAAAAAGCACTTATTGTGGGACGGAGGTAGTAGATTTTATTCTCTACTTGACTCTTCTAATGGATTGCTTGTTCCGCTGCAGTTAAACTTGATATTTATTATATTTTATCAGTTTAACACTATTGAAGGCTAACAATAAATTATTATGCATTATCTTAGTCCTAATATTTCTTACTGGGCTAGTTGATCTCACCCTTTCTTTCACTGTTCTCTTCAGGAAATGAGAATATAGCTGGGACGAGTCGGGGAACAGATTGACGGTCCAGATGGTTGTTTTAGTAGTCCTCACTATTCTATAAAATAGTGTGACAATAAATGTAATGAGGACAACATTGAGTGTGGATATTGTCTAGATGACAATATTCTTATGAAAACTCTTACATTATGTTTTGTCGTATTTTACACGACTGTTGTATAATTAAGTTGTATTTGAATTTTGTACCATGTATTTGGCGACTCAAGATGGGTGATGTATACCTATTTTGGGGGCATCACAGTTGGTATCAAAGCTTAGAGATATGATCCCTGGCTAAGATGTGAGACTAGAACTAGGAGGGGAGAGACGAGGAATTCCTTCGCTAGTATGACCTACCTAAGTTTATTTGGTATTTAATTAGTCGGTCAGAGTATAAGGATAATATGTTGCATGTCAATTAACCCTTGTTTTATTGCAGTATTTGAAAATGACATCCGAGAATATTGAGAATATCAATGGAGCACAGGAGACCGTTGAGTCTCCACAGATCAATAATGAGGATAATGTGTATCAGGAAGGCGACAATCCTCATGCAAACAACAACACTGACCAAATGATGAACGATGGAATGTTCAGAGGCTTTATGCAATTCATGAAAAATCAAGCGAGAGCGGCTCCTGTCCAAAATGTAGGTGGAAACACTGAAAACTCTCGGACGGTCACCGCTAAACAGTTCAAGGAGCTGGGACCACCGGAGTTTATTGAAGAGCCAAAACCACTTAAGGCGGAAGCGTGGATAAAGTAGATCACCAAGATATTTGTTGTTTTGGGATGCTCCGAGGAGCAAAAGGTTCCCTTTGCCACCTTTATGTTGCGAGGAGAGGCAGATTACTGGTGGAATCGGTAAAGCGTACTCAACCTGCCGCACTGAAGATGTCTTGGGAGAAGTTCCAAGAACTATTCAACGACAAGTACTTTCCCGAAAGTATTCGTCACATGAAAGAGGTAGAGTTCATCAAGTTGGAGAAGAACAATATGACCGTGTCACAGTACGAAGCTAAGTTTGCCGAGTTATCCTGGTTTGCGTCTCACTTGGTTGATAATGAGGAGAGAATGACGCGGATGTTTCTAAGAGGTTTGAAACCCGAGATACGTCAATATCTAATTTCTCATAAACTATGTTTGTATTCAGATGTTGTAAATAGGGCTCAGTTATTGGAGCGCGATAACGAGTCAACCCAACCAAGAGAAAGCAGCCGACAAAATGATAATACTAGTGGTGGCAGTCATAGAAGCGGTGACAACAAATGTGGAGGGAATCAACATGCCAGAAATGGTAACCACTTCGGTGGTAATCATGGCCAAGACAATAAGAATGAACATTTCAAGAAGAGGAGATTCAACAATGATGGAAAGACGTCAGCACCAACACCTGTTGTTAAGGAAGGAGAACGACCACCTATCATATGCTTCAAATACGGAAGAGAGGGACACATCAGTCCAAACTGTGCGCAGCAGTCCAAAACGTGTTACAATTGTGGAAAAGAAGGTCACCTTGCCAGATTTTTTCGTGCACCAAAGTCAAGTCCAGCTGGGATGGAGGCATCAAAGGCCGTCCCAGACAAGACAAAACCGGTAGTTCAAAGGAGAGCATTTATCGTAACCTCCCAAAAAAGCGAGAAATCTGAACGAGGTGATCACGGGTAAGCTAATCATAAACTCTAGTGAAGTCTATACCTTATTTGATACCGATTCTACCCATTCTTTTATTTCTCCTACTTGTGCTCAACGTTTAAATTTGACTCCGGAGAAATTAGACTTTGACTTATCTGTTGAAACTATGTTGGGAGAAACCTTCATTACATCTACTATTTATAAGTCTTGTTTAATTCAAATCGGTAACCGCACGTTACTTGACGATCTTATCTCCTTAAAAATACTTGCATTTGACGTGATTCTAGGGATTGATTGGTTAACTAATCATCATGCTAAAATTGATTATTTTCGTAAGGTTGTTAGCTTTGATATTCCTAATCAACCTATTATGCGAATTCAAGCGACCAAACCATAAAAATCAATCACGGTCATCTCAAGCCATAAAGCTATTCGTTTATTGAAAAACGGATGTCAAGCTTTCTTAGCTCATGTCACATATTTAAACAAAAATACGTCAGATTTGAATGATATTTCTATTGTTAATAAATTTCCTGATGTATTCCCCGAAGAACTTCCCGGCCTACCCCAGAGCGTGAAATCGAGTTTGGTATCAACCTTGAACCCGGTACAAAACTCATTTCCAAAGCCCCATATCGAATGGCTCCTATTGAACTTCAGGAGTTAAAAACCCAACTACGGGAATTGTTAGACATCAGTTTCATTCGTCCAAGTACGTCTCCTTGGGGTGCTCCTGTTCTATTCGTGAAGAAGAAAGATGGAAGTATGCGACTTTGTATTGATTATCGGGAGTTGAATCATGTCACCATCAAAAATAGGTACATGTTGCCTCGCATTGATGACCTGTTTGACTAGTTGCAAGGAACCAAATTCTTTTCAAAAATTGATCTTCGTTCCGGATATCATCAGTTGAAGATTAAAACTGATGACATTCCAAAGACTGCTTTCAGAACTCGGTATGGGCATTACGAATTTTTAGACATGTCTTTGGATGTACTAATGCTCCTGCTGCCTTCATAGATATGATGAACCGAGTATTCAAGGAATATTTGGGTCACTTTGTGGTCTTCTTTATTGATGCCATCCTTATTTAGTCCAACAGCCGTGAAGATCATGAGCAACACTTGAGGCTGATACTCTAAAAGCTTCGTGAAAACAAGTTATATGCCAAGTTGAAGAAATGTGAGTTCTGGCATGAGGAAGTTTCATTCCTTGGGCACGTGATATCAAATCATGGAATATCTGTTGACCCGACAAAGATTGAAGTAATTCAAAGCTGGGAGCAACCTAAGTCGATGAATCAATCACGTAGCTTTCTCGGCTTAGCTGGTTATTATCGGAGGTTCGTGGAAGGATTTTCTCGAATCGCTAGTCCATTAACTCAGCTGACTCAAAAAGATACAAAATTTGGTTGGAGCGAGGAATATGAGAAGAGTTTTCAAGAACTCAAGAGGAGGCTCATTTCAGTACCTATTTTGACAATACCAGCTGGTTCAGAGGGATTTGTCATATACAGCGATGCTTCAGGCAAAGGTTTAGGGTGTGTTCTCATGCAACATGGGAAATTCATAGCATATGCCTCACGACGACTCAAAGAATATGAGAGGAATTATCATACTCATGATCTAGAGTTGGCAGTTGTCGTTTTAGCGCTTAAGATTTGGAGGCATTACCTGTATGGAGAGAAGGTGGAAATCTATACGGATCATAAAAGCCTCAAATATTTCTTCACTCAAAAAAAATTCAACATGCGGTAACGATGATGGCTTGAGCTATTGTAAGATTACGATCGTAGAAGATCATATGCGGGTACGAGTGCAATATTGTCAACGCAAAGGCCCATTTTGTATGACTTACAAAGGATGGAGATAGAGTTAAAGACTCCAGGGACCCATGTGATAATGGTAAATATCTGAGTAGAGGCAGAACCGACTTTAATCGATAAAGTTAAAGCTGCTCAAGCTACGGACACGGAGTGATGCGTATGAGGAAGAAAGTGCAAGAAGGTGCTATTCCTGAAGCAAGAATCGATGAAGAAGGAATACTTTGAGTCAACTCTAGACTTTGTGTTCCTAACGATTCTGACTTGAAGTATAAAATCATGATGGAGGCGCACAACACATCGTTTATAATCCATCCTGGGAGTACCAAAATGTATCATGATCTTCGACATACATTTTGGTGGAGAAATATAAAGAAAGAGATAGCGGGGTTTATCTCAAGGTGTTTAACTTGTTAATGAGTCAAGGCGGAGCATCAAATGCCAAAAGGTCCATTGCAACCACTTGAAATTCCAGAATGGAAGTGGGAGCACATTACCATGGATTTCAAGTCTCGGTCTTCCCAAGGTTTCTCAAGGCATAGATGCGATTTGGGTCATTGTTGATAGATTGACCAAGTCTGCTCATTTTTTATCGATACGAGAAACTTATACACTTGAACGTCTTGCTCGTATGTACATAAACTAGATTGTAAGATTGCATGGTATGCCAGTATCCATAGTTTCTGATCGAGACCCAAGATTCACTTCACGATTTTGGGTTAGTTTGCAAAAAGCTATGGGCACGGATTTACGATTTAGTTTGGCATATCATCCTCAAACGGACGGGCAGTCAGAGAGGACTATTCAAACTCTTAAAGATTTATTAAGACTCTGTGTCCTTGACTTCAAAGGAAGTTGGGACAAGTTCTTACCATTGGTGGAGTTTTCCTACAACAACAGTTATCAAGCAAGTATTGGCATGGCTCCATTTGAGGCGTTATATGGAAGAAAGTGTCGTTCTCTAGTATGCTGGGATGAGGTGGGTGAAGCAACGTTGTTGGGACCGGAGTTGGTACGTATGACTACGGAAAAGATTCAAACGATCCGACAATGTATAAAAACCTCACAAGATTGACAAAAGAGTTATGCTGATCTTCATCGAAAGGATGTGGAATTCAATATTGGAGAGCATGTATTGTTACGTGTTGCTCCATGGAAATGAGTTACGAGATTTGGAAAGAGAGGAAAGCTCAATCCTCAATTCATTGGCCCATTTTTAATCCTCGATCGAGTAGGAACTATGGCCTATAGACTCGCCTTACCGCCAAGTATGTCTCGTGTTCATAATATTTTTCACATATCTATGTTATGTAAATATGTGAAAGACCCGAACCACATTATTGAATTAGAACCGGACGAGATAGCGGAAGATTTAACGTATGAAGAGGTACCTGTTAAAATCTTGGATAAGAAGGATCATATTCAACGCTCTAAAGTTATACCTCAAGTTAAAGTTTTGCGAAGAAACCACGATGTTGAGGAAATGACATGGGAGTTAGAATCTGAAATGAAATCAAGGTATCCTCACCTCTTCGACATACCAGGTACGCACCCTAATTTCGAGGACAAAATTTCATAAGAAGGGGAGGTTGTAAGACCCCAACTTTTATGAATAAAGATTAATTTTTCTCAAAATATAATTTTAAATATTATGGTGTGGATTTGATATAATGTTATAGTTGTGGGTATTATTTACAAATTTTGCAAAGTAAGCAAGTGGTTATATAATATTCGATTGGTCGGGGAATATTCGTACGACGGCATAACATTGGTGGACCCCACAATGGAAGTATTGTCATAGTTAGAAAACGGCAGAATTATCTTCTTATAAAAATAATGGCGAAAGTTTTACCGTTAATTTGTTGAACTACCCGGTAGTAAAAGTACAGTAATACGCGTGGTTGCATAGTAGCACACGATATTGATTATTGATGCTTACGTGAGAAGTCACTCATTTATACTCAATTATTGCTACAGTAATTGCTGCATCATATCTCTCATATTATTGATTCAATTATTGTCACAGTATCATCTACATAATATTTAGTTTTTATGAAAATGGCTTTCAAGCTTTTGTAAAGTCTCTGTAATTGTGAAAGGGTATGATTATGAGTTTATATATGTGTTAAATGTTACCATATCTTATTTGATTATATATATTTTATAAATCATGTCACCAGTTTCATGAAAATACGTCGTATATGTTGATCAAAACTTACAGAGTATGGGTTTTGGCCATATGGCCCTTATACGTAACTTTAATATATCAACCATAAATTTTTCTACAAAATTTCCACTTATATGTGATTATGCATGCTAAAACGAACAAAACAAAACTTGAATGGTTGGATTTGGCCTTATAACGAATCCGTAGTATTAAATTCCATGTTTGTGTTCAAGAACATCAAGAACAGTTCAATTTGCATATTTTAATTCTATAATTATGTGTTTTAATGGGTTAAAATCACTCTTTAAGTGTTGGGTAATGATTAAGTATGAATTATAACATGTGGGTATGTGTAATTTGGTGAAATTAATGTTTATGTTATGTTTATTTCGCTTGATTCTGTGTTCTTCGCAAACTGGAAATTCAGAATCTGGAGTGTCGCCATGAGCCAACTCCAACTCAGACTTCGAGACTCATACCGCAATGACAGACACCTTAAGCCATAGCATTATGCAGTAGCCATGGCTACTTAGCGTAATGTCCGAAAAATGCATTTTTTTAATGTTCAAGTATAGAAATGTGTTAGTAACCTAGTCTAATGAATATAAAAACTTGTTAGACATATAGTGAGATATTAAAATGAGTTTTTACCAAGTCAAGAAGACAATTACATGTTGATTGAATTTTTGATTATATACTTAGCTTGTTGCTCGTATAGTGTAATATTATGTGGAAAAGGTATGATGATATGACTAAGTATAGTCCTGAATTCGAGTTAGACAAAGAATAAACGTGTGATGTTTAGTAAGTTATAATTGACTGGTATTGTGAACGTAATTGATATGTAGGAGTTAAATCAAAGAACGAGTTTAATTAAAGTGTAATCTACGCACAAGGCAAGTTTCCTACCCCTACTTGTTATCATTGTTCAAGTTTATTATTTACCTTGAGTAAATTCTCATTACTGTTATTCAAGTTCGAATTGTTATATTAAAGATTTATTATCCTTTCAAAGTATGAATTTGTTATACAATATTTGTTCTGTTGTATACTTCTTGAGATTATTATTCAATTTGAATATCATTATTGTTGAACCTTGTTAGACTAGTAAACCTTATTGATTCGACCAGTCCATAGTTGATGAACGTTCTAAATTTCAGAACCCTTATTGAATTATCCAAACCAAACTTCCTTTGGTGCGGACTCGAATGTCAAACTGAGATGAACAACCCTGCAAAGGGATTTACTTATGTGTTAGCGTTAAGATATTGTGCACAGTATGGTACTAAGGGTTGATCCCCCTAAGTATGAGTAGAAAGGTCCATAGTCTATGACTGTTAAAGGTTTCAAGTATAACCCTTGATAACCTAGGACATAGTTCAAGGTCTTGTGACCCTCAGAAATCTTTTGATTCTTGTTATTCATTCTTGATTCAAAAGTTGAGCTTTTATTTCAGAAGTCTTTGATTCACTCGCATGTTGTTATGTATTGTTATTTCGTTATTTTACTTGTGGGCAATAGTGCTCACTCTTGCGTTATAATAACATTGCAGTTAAGAATGAAAGAACCGACGAGCCTTCTACTAGTAAAGGCAAGGGCAAGGTTAACAAATGTTGAAGACTTGTATTTCTGAGATGTTGAATTTATGTGTTAAGACTTAATGTTGTTAAGACTTATTAGTTGTTTATGTTTCCGCACAGATGTTTAAGGTTAGTTTAACCTGGGATTGTATTTATTATTCAGATGTTGTAACCCCATAAGGGGAGGATTTTATTTCTATCTATTGCAGGGTTTGCATTTTTTATGGGTAGATAGATAGATAGATAATATTTGTACAGTGAACACCAAATCCCGTGGAATTGAAGTACCCGGATTTGGGGGTGTCACAGATATTGCCATTAATGTTATCTAATAATATTATTAAAATAATATGAATTATTGATCTGATAATGGGAAATATTTGCAAAGGACAATTATTGAAATAACAATAATATAAAATATCAACGTAAAAATTATTGAATCAATAAAATAAAATATTGAACAGTAATTACTATAATAATTATTGAGTAGTGCCTTCTTATATAAGAATCAATAATTGGTGCAATACCGTGTGCTACTGTGTAACAATGCGTATTACTGTGTTTTAACCACCGAGTATTCCAACAGTATTAATGGTAACAACTACGCTGTTATTTATAAAAACTCATACTTGTCGTTTTTTCATCCAATCACTTTCCGTTATGGGGCCCACAAAAGTCATTGGCAAATGTCATTATGAATATTCCCAAACCAAAGAAGAATATTCCACGATCAAACGAATATTCCCCGACAAAAATGAAAATTTTATAACCACTTACTTATTTAAAATATTCGCGTATTTTACCCATAACTAACCACATTAATCAAATCAACCCTTACTATTTCAAAATAATAAATAGAGGAAATTCAATTTCATTTATAAAAAATTGGGGTCTTACAATCCTAGTCTTAGTGAACGCACTTTTGAGTATAAGTTACTCAATGTCGAGACTTTGTGACTTGAAAGAACCTTTGCGGTTCAAGTGTAAATGGTCTGTTGGACCTATATCCTTAGTAGATATCCTACTCGTGGAGTAAAAGAGTGGACTAAGAGTTATTCAGTTTCTTAACCACTTAAAATCTCTTGTGTCGTTTACTTTACATCATTTACATTATGTACTTTATATCTACTATATCTTTTATATGTTTGAATACCTATAAGACTTAATTTAGATATGTGACTTAATTAATCTTTAATGGAATTTTATAAAAGAATATTCTGATATACTTAATCAATATGATTAATTGATTATTTAGTAACTCATCTTTAAACTAATTTAAATGTTTTAGAAAATCTATTTAATCCCCTCTTCTAGATCTCATGTGTGCCTCTATAAAACAACATAAGTCTTTTAGAAGTTGAGTATAACGCAACTTAGTAACATTGCCAAAATCACTTATTCTCTTGTGATTCCTTGGTCTTAGTGACATACTTGTAGCCAAGTCTAAGTGACTTGAAGAGATCTTAGTGAATTGATCTTAGTGACTCATACTAAGTTTGAGTGACTTGACAGAATTTAAGTGATTCATTGGTTGTAATAGTTCTTAGTGAACTAATGGGTGATCACCATCATTTTTAGTGGTATTTCCTACCGTGGAGTAGAAGAATAAATTAGGATATCTTTGTGCTCTGAACCATTTAAAAATTCTTGTCTCTTTAGTTTCTGCATTTTCATTTCTGCATTATCTCTTATATTTGCTTGTGACTTAATTCCATAAGTGAACTAAATTCAAAATTGAGAATAATTTTTGAAGGAGTTTTTCAAACTAATATTCCGCTTTGTATAATTAAATTAACATGTTTAATTTATAAGTTGATAATACTTTATTTAAAAGAAAGTTCAAAAAATTTTTATGTAAGCCTTTTCTAGATCTCCAAATGCTATTAGAAACAACATAAACTCATAAGAAAATAAACATAAACATTCTAACTTAAATTTAATATAAACATCGTCCAAACTTTAATAAGTGGATATGGTTAGAGGCTATAGCAGGTAGGTAAATTATTGTAAATGACTTTTTTGTAGTTAACATAAGATTTAGTCTATATTCTTATAATAGTTATAGTAGCATGTGTTAAAATTAAATAAATTCATATCGGTTAAGAAATTTTTAGGTATTAGAAATCAATTTTAGTTATTTATATATATATATATATATATATATATATATATGTGTGTGTGTGTGTGTGATTTACTTTCTTCTACAAAGTTTTAGAGAATTAAATTACCTATGGAATAGACATGAGATTCGTATTTTTTTTGATAAAAGAGCTATTTATTATGAATTAAGTGGAGTGAAAATGATCAAATTGAATTAGTTTTCAAATTAAATTTGAATTCTTTTATTTTAAAAACATGTGATAAAGGTGGAGTGGGAAAGTTGGACTTGTGGGCATGATTTCCAAGTGAGGTGTGTAAGACCCCAACTTTTATGAATAAAGATTAATTTTTCTCGAAATATAATTTTGAATATTTTGGTGTGGATTTGATATAATGTTATAGTTGTGGGTATTATTTACAAATTTTGCAAAGTAAGCAAGTGGTTATATAATATTCGATTGGTCGGGGAATATTCATTTTAACAAGGAATATTTGTACGACGGCACAATCATTGGTGGACCCCACAACAAAAGTATTGTCATAGTTAGAAAACGACAGAATTATCTTCTTATAAAAATAACGGCGAAAGTTTTACCATTAAACTGTTGAACTACCCGGTAGTAAAAGTACAGTAATACGGGTGGTTGCATAGTAGCACTACGGTATTGATTATTGATGCTTACGTGAGAAGTCACTCAGTTATACTCAATTATTGCTACAGTAATTGATGCATCATATTTCTCATATTATTGATTCAATTATTGTCACAGTATCATCTGTATAATATTTATTATTATTAAATCAATAATTGAGACGATAAAGTTATTCATATTATTATTTGCAATATTGATGTTGTTATGTAGAAGTTACATCCAAGGAGAGGTTTGGTCACCTAATTGCGCGCCAATAATGAGAAATCCTTATCGGAAAGCCCCATCTTTCCTGGGAACGACCTGGTTATTAAATATTGTGACTTATAATATTAATGATGAATATGTTCGTGTTGATTAAAGATGAAATTGATAGTTCCATTGTGTTTGGATTATTAGTGTTAGTGTAAATCAACATTTGTTCGATAATAATTGATGTCTGGAGGTTATATTGACCAATCGGGTAATTAATCAGATAAATGAGCAATTAATTGCTATTATTTCACATGCTTATAACTGTTTGTTTAAATGTGTATATTATTGATTCACATTCATGTACTATTAGGGGAGGTGGTGCAAGATTGATAATACTTTCATGACTAAATTAAAAATGAAGGTATAGATGAAGGTACTATACTGTAATTAGTTTTTTCACATGATTGTACTATTAAGTCACATGAATGAACTATTAATTTACATTATTTACTATTAGGGGAGGTGGTGCAAGTTTGACAATACTTGCAGGACTAAATTAAAAATGAAGAAAAAGAGAAAGGTATTATATTGTAATATTTCGAGCCCCAAAACGTGCAATTATCGAAACTATATTTTCTTATAAATAGAAGCTCATTCTTCTTTCATTCTCACCAATTCACTAAGTCTCACAAGAGCAATTATTATAGAGAGAAATTATAGAGAGAAAGAAGAAGAGAAGTCTGCTACCTCACTATTTCAGTATCCAGTTTCTTCTAAGGTAAGGGGTATTATTTCTTTCTTATTCATGAAGAGAGTTATTTTCTTTCAATACTCGTAAGGGTTGTTATTCCATTCTTTATTATTCTGTTGTAATAACTTTTATCATGCGATGCATCGTCATGATACCGGTGAATTCTTTTGTTTCCATTCTTTATTATTACATTGGAATAACTCGTCATCTTGGCCTCGTCGCATGCCTAGTGAATTCTATTGTTATTTCATTCTTTATTATTCTGTTAGAATAACCTGTCTGTGCGGTCTATCGCTTGCATGGTGAATTCTTCTATTATTTCATTCTTTAATATTCTGTTGGAATAACCTGTTTATGTGGACTACCGCATGCATGGTGAATGATCCTTCATATTCATTCCTTATTAAATTGTGGAAATGATCTGTCTACGTGGATTACCGCATGGCGGGCAAAAATCCATTTGCAATTTCATATATTCTATTATACTCAATTGGTTAAAGTTTTGGCTTCTATACTCCATGAAATTAGTAGAATATCATGGATATTTGCGCTTCATCCAGTATCTTTTCATGGAAATATTCTTCTAAGCATTCTTGAATTTTACTCCACAAAACAGTATCATGTTGACAATTTGGACGTTATTGATTTCTAGATAAATTAAATTATAAATATTTAAAATATTATCCTTGAACTTGTTTTATTGAATTCTTATATCATGGTCATCATCATCATGTTTATAATATGTTAAAAGTCATATGTGGCCTGTAGTGCATAGATGGACTTGGTATGATTATGACCAGGGATTATTCAGTATAATCATGACCGTAATGTTACAAATGATGTGATAAAAGTCCTCATTGGCCGTAGTGCATTGATGGACAGTTGTTGGCAGGATCATGACCATTAATGAATACACGAATATCCTTGGCCTGTAGTGCATGGATAATTTGTGGTCGTGATACTAATGAATATCCTTGGCCGTAGTGCAGGGATGATGTTGTTTATTTATTAAGCTGAGTCTCAACGATAAAAGTGATGAAAAACCTTTTAAATCATAGAAGATAGTACATTTTATTCTCTACTTGACTCTTCTAATGGATTGCTTGTTCCACTGCAGTTAAACTTGATGTTTATTATATTTTATCAGTTTAACACTGTTGAAGGCTAATGATAAATTATTATGCATTATCTTAGTCATAATATTTCTTACTGGGCTAGTTGAGTTCACCCTTTCTTTTATTGTTCTCTTTAGGAAATGAGAATATAGCTGGGATGAGTTGGGGAACGGATTGATGGTCCAGATGATAGCATTAGTAGTCCTCACTATTCTATAAAATAGTGTGACAATAAATATAATGAGAACTCCATTGAGTGTGGATATTGTCTAGATGATAATATTCTTATTAAAACTCTTAGATTATGTTTTGTCGTATTTTACACGACTGTTGTATAATTAAGTTGTATTTGAATTTTATACCATGTATTGGCGACTCAAGATGGGTGATGTATACCTATTTTGGGGGCGTCACAAGGTGTGCTGCAAGTTTTCAAAATAATCATCCGGATGTAATTTTTCAGAAATGGTGGGCTGGCAATTCCCTATAAATAGGGTGCTTAGTTAGAATTGAAAATCACACCAGAAACAGAAGTTTTCTCTCTCTATAATATCGAGCGTATTTTTTTAAGTATTTAGATATCTTGAGTATTGCTATTCAGTGCAGGTTTCCTTCAACATTATATCCGATATTCCAGTAAGAAGTACTGTTCTTTTGAGGTAAGGGATGCTATTTTCTTCGTAAATGATATTATTTCCTTCAATATCATTATGCCAAAATATTGATATGAATTTTATTGTGAATTTTCTACCTTTTTATTTTGGGGTTACTATTCACGTATACGACACTATTCACGTATACGGCACTATTCACGAATACGACATTATTCATAGAGAAATAAATTTTTCTTTCTTTGTCCAAGTTGTCTATAGTGGTTACTATTTTTGATTGTATCCATGTTTTGATCTTTATTTTTGAATTCTGCTCCACAATTGATTATTATGGAGTATTTTTGAACTTGGATAAACTGTAGTACGAATCCATAATATTTATCCTTTTGTCTCACTGGATTCATTTTCTTTAAGATATTTTTCATCATCCTCAGTCCTAAATGAATGATTAACTAATGAATATCTTTGGCCTGTAGTGCAAAGATGAACAGGGGTTGAGATGAACATAACTAACTGGTGATACAAATGAATATCTTTGGCGTGTACTGCAAAGATGTATATTGATTGATGTTACTGTAGACACTCGAAATTTTCTATACTACTGTTACTAACATTGCAGGAGGACAGATTCGTCTTTTAAGAGAGAACCCTGAAAGACGATCCAAATCCATGCCGGATACTACCGGAAGTTCAGCATCAACCCCAGATCGCAATCTGGGAGTAGCAATTCCAACCTCGGATGTAACCTCGAGGCCTGCAGATACAACACCGAATCACACACCAGAGAAGACTGATTAATCTCGGAGATAACCCCGAGGTATCCAGTCTCAGTCCCAACCATGGGAATAGCCACCAACCTTGGTGATAACCCCAAGAATGCGATTTGGCGATAACCCTAAAATGCTTGTTTTAAATGCGACCAGCTTCAATCTCGGCGCTCACAACGAGATACACTACACCAACCCGACAATAACATCAGGAAAATAGGCACACCTCAAAGATGACAATGAGGACCTTCAACAATTGCAGCAGTCCAATCTCAGCGAAGTCTGAGCAACGTCTGCTTTATCAGCCCAATTCGGTGATAACACCTATGAGGGGCAACATCGTCATCTCGTCAAACACGATGCCACGTCACGTCTCTACGCAACGATGTCCCACAAGACTAACCAATCCCGAGTGACTATTGTGCGAGGTAACGGATGAAAGTTGAAGCTTGAAGACCGGAGGGCATCGTCCCATCTTCAATGACTTCGTACAAACTCTAATCCCATGCTAACGTACAATTCTCGACAACGACGGTCTGAAATAGGTCCTGTATACCTCAAACGGATGCCCGGATTGCACTTCTGAAAGTTCGAGTGGACATTACTGTGACAACCCCAAAATAGGTCCATTTCACCCAACCTATTCTGAGTCGCCAAATATATGGTACAGAAAATAACTACAACTTTATTACAACAATTATCGTACAAAATACAATAACACATATGTTGTGAGTTTGGATACAAATATATACCAACTGTGACTCGTGTCCCAACCGTAATGTGACAAATGTCTCATCAGTGGACAACACCTCACAGTGATACATGGGAGGCCATGCTTCCAGGTTATAATAGATATCATATGGCCACATAATTATCCTTGGTTGACCCAATAGACCCCAAAGAAAAACGAGAAGATTACTATCATATTCTTTACAATGGTGAGTTTTCTCTTGACATATCATTATCTCCACTGTCTCTAATTGAGAATTATACTTCAAACAAACACCAAGATCATATAGGTAGTGCGCGTAGATATACTCAGTAAGTGAATGTGCACAACCCTGTCTTATGATGACACGAGGTTGTATGTCTTTAGACATCTTGTATGATAGTGGCAAAACACCCTTCCAACGTTGGGTTCGCCTCACCCTATTTGATTCACCAAATATAACTACTAAATGATGACCACCGCTCTATTCCCATTACCCCCGTCAATTCCGACTACACTCTTATTATCTGAAAGGAATTGTGAAGCAAATAGGTGAGCACAACAAGCTCAGTAAAGAATATCATGACTAAAGATAATTAAATTATCAATAGCCTTCATCAAAAATAAATCAGAGATTTAGAACATATGGTAGATGATAAAAATTTCAACCATAGTTGCGGTGAACGAGCAATCCATTAGAAGAGTCAAATAGACCATAAAGTCTATTATCTTCTCACATTAAAAGTCCACCAACAATGTTTTATCCTCGTAACATTAATCAACAGCCTTTTCCACAATTATATGAATAACTCATAATCATAATTGTAATTCTAAATTCCTCTTCGCATCCGTGATTTAAGATAATTTTCATCACATGTCTTTACCAAACATCAAAGATCATGGTTATACCAAATCACAGCCTCGCTTATATTCATACTAACAATTCATCTTTTGCACTACACGAGCCAAAGATATTCATCAATGCATTATCTTTTGCACTACGGCCAAAGATATTCAACAACAGGTCATCTTTGCACTATGGGCCAAAGATATTCATCAACAATTCCTCTTTGTACTACAGGCCAAAGATATTCAACAACAAGTCATCTTTGCATTACGAGCCAAAGATATTCATCAATAATTCATCTTTGCACTACGGGCCAAAGATATTCATTATCATTTCATCTTTGCACTACAGGCAAAAGATATTCAACAACAGGTCATCTTTGCACTACAGGCCAAAGATATTCATCAACAATTCATCTTTGCACTACAGGCCAAAGATATTTCTCAACAGTTCATATTTGCACTACAGGCCAAATATATTCATCAACAGTTCATATTTCCACTACAGGCCAAATATATTAATATCTCAAAGAAATATATAATCATTTCAGAATTTATATAAATAATAATTATAACCATGTTGATTATTTCAACTTTACACTTAAGCTAAAGATATTCAATTATAAATTTAATGGTCATGATCATACCAGTCAACAATTCAACTTTGCACTACTGGCCAAAGGGAACCCATAGTCATGATCATACCAAAAATCTACCTATCTTTACACTCAAGTCAAAGAGAAATATCATCATTAAGGTTATAAAAATGTTATATATAATAGTAAAATCAATATAATCAAAACATCTAGATTTAATCTCAAGAGTAATATTCATAAATCAACTATAATTTGGTCAGAAAAAGAAACCAATTTTGTCATGAATAGTAACTCGTGAATAGTAACCCCGACATAAAAAAGCTAGAAATTCCACAATAAAATCCATACCAATATTTCGATATAATGATATTGAAAGAATAAAATTTCTTAAACTTATAAACAATTTATTTTACTTGTTTACACTTTACTAAATAATGCATTTAATCATCCTAAAATGCAAAACTCATAAGATTTTATCACTAATAACCAAAACCCTCATCAAAAATCTGCATATAACTCATATATGATTCTCAAGCCATAAAATCATATTTTCCAATTTTCTTACTTCACATAACATATTTAATTCATTACTCATAACTATACCATTTTCATGAAAAATACCAAATCAGTTCTAAAAATATTTCTTTTCTAGGATTTAGCAGAATATAGTCCCATATTGAACATATATTTTTCTCAGAATTTTTAAAATTCATTTACTATTTTTCATATGGCCAAAACCGTCGAATATTTTGACATTTATCATAAATTGTACTTTTATCCAAAAATTCCGAAATTCACAGAGTACACTGATATTATATAGATATACTTCCGATAAAAATTTCATCAATTTTGGAGTTAACCACAAGGAGTTATAAGGGTTTACTTTTAAAATAGTCTTTTCTCATAAAATTCATAACTCTTAATCTATACATCCAAAAATCACCATTTTCGGATACAATAAATAAAACTCATCAAAATATCATTTCAAATTTTTCCAGAATTTTTGAAAGTCAGAAAAATTACGAAACTGAAAAACATAACAACCCTTAAAATCCCTTTACTATCCCTTACCTCAAAAGAGCGAGATTTACATTTGGATATCTGATATGACGTCAAGGAAACTTGCACTGATGAATAGAAACTCACCAAGTATCTAAATACTCACAAAATACACTCGATAATCTAGAGAGAAAAAAAGAGAAAACTTATGAATTCTGGTGTGTTTTTCAATTCTAACTTAGCCCTCTATTTATAGGAAAATATTAGCACGCCGAAGCAGACTTGACCTGCTATCTGATGGATTTACCTGCTATTATTCCACCCACCAAAAATCAGCCATCTTCCCTAACAACCAAAAGTGGGGCCCACCAATTTCTAGAATTTTCCACCAAAATCATTTATAAACCTAATTTACAATCACCACCTCTTAAAATTCATAACAAATCATTCGTTCATTTTTAACGGTTCAAAATTTGTGAACATATACTCAACTTATATATGTATAACATATCCAAAAATCACAACGATCCAACGATAAGATTAAAAATTATAACTCACGCAATAAAACTGTAAGAACACTGATTTGATCTTTTAATACCTCCAATCCGACAAAATACTGATAAAATACCTCAACATTAATTCCTTCATTTATAACCATATAAATAAATCCATCATTTATATCCACATCAAATAAATATTCCTTATCATATAAATCAATAATTAATTATTCACAAATAATATTACAGAATCACAATAATGACAACCAGTCAGTTCCTAGGAAAGAGGGGGCTTTCCGGTAAAGATTTCTCCTTACTGGCGCGCAATTAGGTAACCAAACCTCTCCTTGACAGAACTTTCTAGACATTGCCAATAATGCTATCCAATAATATTATTCAAATAATACGAATTATTAATCTAATAATGGAGATATTGTGCAGTGACAATTATTGAAACAACAATAATATAACATATCAATGCAGCAATTATTAAATTAATAAAATAAAATATTGAATTGTAACAATTATTGAGTAGTGCCTTCTCACGTAAGAATAAATAATTGAAAAAATACTGTGCAATATCATGTGCTACTGTGCAACAACGCGTATTACTTTACTTTACCAACCGGGTATTCCAACAGTGTTAACGGTAACGATTATGTCGTTATTTATAAAAACTCAATTTTGTCGTTTTCTTCATCCGATGAGCTATTATACATTATGGGGCCCACAAATGGTTGCGCTGTTAAATTTAATATTCCCGACAGAAAGAATATTCCATGACCAAATGAATATTCCCTGACAAAAATGAATATTTTATAACCACTTGCGTATTTTGAAAATTTTGCACATTTCACCCATAACCAAAGCATTATATCAAATTAACACCTTATTATTCACAATAATAAATAGAGGAAATTCGATTTTATTCATTAAAAAGTTGGGGTCTTACAATTACAGTGCCTGAGTGCATGTACTTCGAGACGACCCGACCCCATAAACGTGGGCCCACCCGGGTTGCCTCTGGTACACCTGCAGCTCAGAAAAAGGAATCCCATTTTGCAAGAGAAAAAGGCGAGGAAGCCCTGCCCAATTTGCTCTGCACTCACCCCATGCAGTGTACTTTCCCCTTCTAAACACCTTTGAGCTCATATATAGCCCTTTTGTACCTACAAAAGTCAGTGTTTACCCAATCTAAAGATATAGAAGCCTTCTTTATCAGTCAGCTGTAAGCCTTCTCACACACTTTAGAGTCTGGAGCGTTTACTGCTTTAATATATATATTTACATTTATATATATTAACTGTGTGTCGGACTTTGTTCGATGAGCCTGAACTTGATGCCGTGCGTTACTACTCGCTTTTATGTATATATATATTTATATATATGAACTGTGGTCAAACTCTGTTCGATGAGCCCGGATTTCACATCCTGCATGCTTTTATTCGCTTTTATATATATATATATATATATATATATATATATATATATATATATATATATATATATATATATATATACTTATATATATAACTGTGGTCGAACTCTATTCGATGAGCCCGGATTTTACATCTAGTGCGTTTATTCGCTTATATATATATATATATATATATATATATATATATATATATATATATATATATATACTTATATATATAAAATGTGGTCAAACTCTGTTCTATGAGCCTGGATTTTACATCCGGTGCGATTATTGCTTATATATATATATATATATATATATTTCGTCCCACCTGGAGTTTACTTCGTGGTGGTTGATCGCTTTTACAGCTTTCTTTACGTTTCGTCCTGCCTGAAGTTTTTTTCGTGGCAATTGATCGCTTTTACAGCTTTATTTACATTCTGTCCCGCCTGGAGTTTCCTTCGTGGCGGTTGACTGTATTTACAGTTTTATTTACGTTTTGTCCCTCCTGGAGTTTCCTCCGTGGCGGTTGATAGCTTTTTACAACTTTATTTATTTTTTGATCCCCCATGGAGGTGCTTCGTGGTTGGTGATCATGTCTGTATATATATATTTACAGCTTTTATATATATACCTGCTTACTGCTTTCATACAAACTGCAGTATTTTGTGTGCCTAGGAATCATGTGATCACAGATTCATCCCATTGAATCTAGATTCGGTTCCCGTGATGGACACCTTCAGCTGTAAGCAGCTTGTAAATTATTTTGCGGTGTCTGAATTTCCTCAGATGGTTTCCATACCCACGAGGAGGTCGGCATTATTTTGTACATTATTTTCATACGGATGCCTCGCATTCGTATAAAATCAACCAAGCAGCACACTTAATAAAATGGGAGTATAAAAGGTCTCAATTACAATTGAGCATCAGGGTTTGAAAAACCTCTTTTATAAAACATCATTGCCATATCTTGCTAAAAATTGAATTTTTACATAAATTCAAACCCTGTGTATATAGGTGCGAACGAGGCCTCGCACTACTTCCAAATGACAGCACATTGACCCACACACACACACATTCAGATAATAGTTTCTTGAAAAGAGGCGGTCACCGTGGTAACACGGATGTCGGGGGGTGCCTAACACCTTCCCCCCGAATAACCAAGTCCTCAGACCCTAATGAATCTCAGTTTCACCGACCCGTTTAGAAGTGTCACATCACTGGGTCAATGTGCAAACCTTTTCTCGGTTGTGTTGGTACAACCATTTAAAAAACCAACTGGCGACTCTTAACAGTCCATCGTCGACATTATACATGTCAGACCTTTGTCACTTGTTTTTTCAAACAAATCTCACCTAAAATGAGAACCCCAAAGAACAAGTAACGGAAAGGGACATCCAAAAATCCTGACGTCTATAGGTGGCGACTCCACTGGGGACTCCAGTAAGAGGACTTAAGCCGTTATTACAATCTTTTCAAAACAATTACCTGCTTGTGTATGGATGTTGCATTTACATTTTTATGAATGTGTACGAATGCATTTCCTTATTGCTCTTAGTGCTTCGCACCATAACTGCTTGTGATGTTAGTGCTTCGCACCATAACTGCTTGTGATATTAGTGCTTCGCACCATATATGCCTGTGATATTAGTGCTTCGCACATGTCATCATTTACATGCGGTGAGATGCGATGTATGTGAATGTATGTTGTGTGGTCCCTCCACCAGGAGGCTATCCCGTCGGTGTTTGATTACTGGACTCATGAGAAGACTAATTCTCCGAGGCTCAGGAAAGGCACCACCCAAATTCGCTCAAGTTGAAAGACCGGATTAACTTCCCGTCAAGTAGATTGCGATGAATTGGGAACCTTCATGCCAAAAAGCCGCAAGAGTAACCTAAGATAGGTCAGCCTCTGATAAACCCAAAACGGAGGAAAGTCTCTTCATGCTCTCATCTCAAATTACTTGTAAACACAATTACTTGTAATTACATATCATATCAATCTCCATGTAATGAGAAATATTAAGAAATGTTTAAACATACATATTTTAAACATGCTACAAACAACTAACATCCGTTTTGTAGGATAAAATTCCTAAAATGGACACATCACATAGAATGTTGTTATACACATTCCCTAAAGACTAAACTATGCAAGTCTTTCGCAGGGAATCAATTGGACCTACTACCCATTAAAGTCCAAAAGGCAACAGCCTACAAATAATCATGTCGCCATCCCACCGTGATCGAACTTAATCCAGCTTTCTCAAGAAAGAATTACGACGAATTAAGCAAACAAATTACAGATTTGGTTGTTCTACTCAAAGAATTACACCAGTCTACACAGGGTCAGAAAATACCCGTACATGCTGAATCCTCCACATAGGGAGGAACCTAGGTCATTATAATACCTGAACTGCAGTTGGATACGACCAACAAAACTCATGATGCTGCTCATCCCACTGGAGATCCAGACATTTGTGACATCAAAAAGAAAGTCCTCCAAATGGAAGAGACCCTTCGCGCTATCAAAGGAATTGGAACACATGGGAGTGTTTCATATGCCGATCTTTGCATTTTTCCTGGTGTTCATTATCCAGAAAAATTTAAAACTCCTGACTTTGAAAAATATGACGGGTTAGGAGATCCTTACACACATTTAAAGGTGTTTATCGGGTAACTTGGATCTTATGCAGAGGATGAAAAGCTTAGAATGCAATTGTTCCAAAAGAGTCTAACTGGAGAAGCCCGGTCGTGGTACACAAGATTAGACAATTCAAAGATCCATAGTCGGGAAGAGCTAGCACATGCTTTCCTCACTCAATACAAACTTTCAAACTCGGATATGGCTCTGATCGGATCAAATTACCAAGATCAAGAAATAGTCTAACGAGTCTTTCGTAGAGTATGCTCAGAGGTAGAGATGCTGGGCGCCCAAGTTAGTCCTTCCATGATAGAATCGAAAATGGTCATGACTTTCATTAGACATACAAGAAGCTCCTTTCTATGAGAGAGTTTTAGCCACAACCGGCAAACCATTTTCCGAAATGGTCAAACATGGGAGATGGCTAAGATGGGATTGAAGTCCGTAAAGATTCAAGACCTAGTCAGACTCAAAGTCATTCTACGATCACATCCAATCTGGAAATTATGGGAACAACCCCCGGAGGGTCCATAAAAAGAAAGAGGAAGATATTTCCCAGATACTACAAGGGTAAAAAGGCAATCAAAACATGCCTATTCAAAGGAGAAACTACACTCCCTTTCAAGCACAATCTACAAACCCTCCAATACCAAAAGGTGGAGAAGTCAAACGCCCTCGAGTGTTTACATCCTTAGGGGATACCCTCGAGAACATCTTAAATCTTCTGACAACACGTAAAGAAAATTACGATCTTTTTCCACCACCAAATTTCTAATGGACGGGGGATTCAATGTCGCTTTCGGAAATGTGCTTATCATGTTGGGGCACCTGGACATGATACTCAGGATTGTTGGGCCTTGAAACACAAGATCTAGGACCTGATAGACAATGGAGAGATCGTGGTTACCAAACCAGATCAGCCTCACGTACAAGACAACCCTCTTCCTCAACACAAAGAAAAAGAGGTAAACATGATTAATTGGAGCAATGGACAGAGTTCCAATTTCAGCTGTGATTCCTCCCAGACCATCAAAGACGGTGATTATAAATGGGATTATGCTAAGTTCTAGTTCACAATGGAACGAAAGATGAAAGCTCTCTGCAAATGAATTGAACAATCATGCGGGCGGTGACTTATCAAAGATCAAGTGACACGTCAATTAATCAGCCAGGAGCATGCTAGTGTCCTACCCGTTGTCATGAATATTCCTCGCACTTTCAAAAAATGAAATGCTGGAAGACAAAGTGACAAAGAGAGCAAATGCCAAAGCTTGGTCGGATTTCGCCAAGAAAAGGGAATTCACCTATCTGGGCCAACCTATGGAGGAAATCCTTCATATGCTAATCAATGAAGGAAGGATCGGTTCCTTCTACCTCCAATCAACCCTCGTTCAGACGATACAACTCGATGGAGTATGTCAATATCACTCCCCATCCTCGTGGTCACAAAGACAGAGGAATCTTTCAGCACTCCGCCACCTTATTCAAAATCTAATCGACAGTGGTGTCCTGCACCTAGCAGACGGCGATACTGTGTTATGTGAAAGTGAGGATGCAGGCCCTACTAAGTGGAAGAGTGTGGTAGCAGTCATATCTACTAAAACTGATGGGATTAATACATTACTCACAATGCCAATAATTCAACTCAAGGGAATCAACAATCCTTTGAAAGTGGCCGCTCCCGAGCCAATCAACTTGCCGTGTAGAGCATAATACCCTATTGTTAGCTTGCACACAGTTCTGTGGAATTATAGAGAAGGTGAAGGATCCACCTCACATACAACTGCTACAGTGTCGAAGGAAAATCCACTGTATCTTCCCCAACGGGTGATAAAGCCTACCACCAAATCAAAGGGGAAAATACCCATGGAGAAGATTGAAGAATTCCTCCGTACTATGGGTCATAACGAAGCCACGGTGGTTTTAAGCTTGAAAGAAGCTCCACAACAAATATCAATTTTGGACTTGGTCCTAACTTTTGAGAATCACCGGAAGGTCTTGCTAAAGGTTTTAGAAGAAGCCTATCTCCCGACATCGCGGATACCGAAAAGTTTCAACATCCGGTTGATCACATTTTCAACAACAATGTGATATCCTTAATCGATGATGACATACCACCAAGGGGACCTGGTCATTACAAGTCGTTGCACATCATGGTCTTGTCCTCCTGGATATATGGTAATGGAGTCTTAATAGATGGAGGTTCCTCTCTCAATATCTGCCATATACTACCTTAGTGAAGATGAACATCAATCTCAACCTAATTCGAGTAGTCAGAAGAACCAAATTATTAATAAATGAAATTTAATTTCCTCTATTTATCATTTTGAAATATTAAGGGTTGATGTGGTTAGTTATGGGTTAAATGCGCAAATATTTTAAAATAAGCAGGTGGTTATAAAATATTCATTGTTGTTGTCGGGAATATTCGTTTGGTCGTGGAATATTTTTGTTGCATTTGGGAATATTCGCATTTACGGCCTACAAGCTATTATGTGGGCCCCATAACTAAAAGCGATTGGATGAAGAAAATGACAAGTATAAGTTGTTTATAAATAACTACAGCAATTGTTACCAAGTAATCATCGCTGGAATACCCGTTGTTAAAACAAAGTAATACGCATTGTTGCACAAGAAGATACCAGTATTGCACCAATTATTGATTCTTACGTAAGAAGGCACTACTCAATAATTGTTACAAGAATTATCGCTCAAAGATTTTATTTTATTGATTCAATAATTGTTGCATTGATATTCTATATTACCGTTGTTTCAATAATTATCACTACACAACGATTTTTTCATTATCGAAGCAATAATTCATATTATCCTAAATAATATTATTAGATAACATTATTGGTAATGTCTAGAAAGTTCTGCTTCAAGGAGAGGTTTGGTCACCTAATCATGCTAAAGAAGGAGAAATTCTTATTGGAAAGCCCCCTCTTTCCTGGGAACTGCCTGGTTGTCAGTATTGTGATTCTGTAATATTATTTGTGAATAATTAATTATTGATTTATATGATGAAGAAAATATTCATTTTATGTGGATATAGATGGAGAAAATTTTTAAAGTGACAATTGTTGAAAATCGATATTTTATCTTTTCTGATAAAATAATATTTTATTATATTATTATAATATAATAATGATGATATTTTACAATGAATGTGGGATATATGAGTATATGAGGAGGAATAGTATTTTTGTTGCAAAAGTTATTTAAAACATGTTAAACATGTCTGTGGGCCCATTTCTTGACTGAAATTTGATTATAGCCTGTAAAATTGCCCGTTTATGGATTTCGGTTAATTTCTGTTTAGAATTTGGAAAAACTTTCTTCTGCAAAGTTGTAGAGAATTGAATTTCCTATATAGGTTCACAAGATTCAAATTTTCTGATAAAAGGGCTATTTATTATGAATTATTGAAGTTCTGAAATTCTGGAATAATTGATTTTTGGAAGTTTTAATTGTTTTAATTAACAATAACGTTTTTGTTGTCTTTGGAACATGTGTGGCTGATTTGTTGACCAAAGAAGAGGGTGCGTAGGAATTAATATATATATATATATATATATATATATATATATATATATTAAATTTTCTGCTTTGGTGTTCTAAGCATTTTCCTATAAATAGGTGCTTAAGTTAGAATTGAAAATCACACCGTAAACCAAAGTTTTCTCTCTCTCTCTCTATATATTGAGCGATTTTTGTGAGTATTTTAGTACTTTGAGTATTGCTATACTTGCAAAGTTCTTTCAAAGACTATATCCAAATGTAAAGTACTATCCTTTTGAGGTAATGGATATTATTTTTTTTAAAATGATATTATTTCTTCAATATCTTTATGCCAAATATTGGTTGGAACTTTTTATCAAATTTGGAACTTTTTCATGTCGTGGTTACTATTCATGAGTTACTATCATGAGTTACTATTCACGAGTTACTATTCACGAAAGTACTATTCATTCAGTACTAAGCATGATGATTTTTTTTTTGTGAAATTTCTATCTTTTAGTGTCGAGTTACTATTCACGATACTTACTACACTATTCACGTGATACCTGAAGACTATTCACTTAATACAACACTATTCACGTAAAAATTAAATTATTGTTTTTCATCCAAAATATCTATTATGGATACTAGCTTTGATTGTATCCATGTTTTGATCATTCTTGAATTTTACTCCACAATGATGATTATTTATGAGGTATTTTTGGACATGGAATAGTTTAAATACTAATCCTTAATATTTATTCTTTTGTTTCACCGATTCGCTTTTCTTTAAAATATTTTTCATCATCCTCACCTAAATGATGATATAATCAATATCTTTGGCCCGTAGTGCAAAGATGAATGATTTCGATGAATATCTTTGGCCCGTAGTGTAAAGATGAACAGTGTTTAGATGAACATGACTAATCGATGAATATCTTTTTGCCTCAGAGTGCAAAGATAAATATTTGATTCCGTATATATATTGATTGATGTTACAGGGATAAAATATTGACGATGAACTTTTAAATTCATATATAGAAGATAGTAGATTTTATTCTCTACTTAACTCTTCTAATGAATTATTATTTCCGCTGTGAATATTGATTTAAAACTTGTTGTCTATTGTATTCTATTAGATTTTTCCTTGTTGAAGACTAATGATAATTTGTTCTATATTATCTTGGTCATAATATTCTTTACTGGGCAAGTTGAGCTCACCCTTTTCCTTTTTGTTCCATTTTTCTTCTCAGGAGGCGAGAATGTAGCGAATACTAGTCGGGGTATGGAATGAAGGTTTTAGAAAGTCGTTTTAGTAGTCCTCACCATTTTTGTAAAATAATGTATCAATAATTGTACTGAGGACTTATTTGAGTGTGGATATTGTCTAGATGACAATATCTGTATTTAAACTCACAGTTTTTATGTTGTATTAATAAAGTTGTAGTTTTTTCTGCATTCATGTATTTTGAATGGGTGTTGTATACCTATTTTTTGGGGCGGCCACAGCTTGGTATCGTAGCTATAAGTAAAGAGCCCCGAGCCTCTTCTTTGTGACTTCAGATGGGGGATGCACCAAACCATTCTCCGTAGGGACGCCATTCATGCAAGTGGTAAATCGATAGGTACAACCGTGAGGTGTCATCTGTGGTTGGGACATGAGTCACGATTGGTATCGAGCTTAGGGATATGGTCTCTCATGAGATCGGGGAATAGTACTAGGAGGGGAGAGACGAGTAATCCTTCACTAAAGTGTGTCATACCTAAGCTTATTTGTTGGTCAGTTAAAGTATATGGTTAATATGTGATATGTTAATTTGTTTAATTAACCCTTATTTTATGGCAAGATTTAAGAATGGCAAATGAGAATATTAACGGTGGAGTTAATGAGACCGTGGAAACACCTTTAATCACCACCTGTGGAACGCAACAACAGAAGGCAATATTCCTCCCGTAAACAACACCACCGAAAGCGCATTTATGAACAATGGGATGTTTAGGAGCTTTTTGCGCTCATGCAAAACCAAACGAGGGAGACTCGTGTACGCATTATGGGTGGAAATGATAGAACGCGCAGCTTGTGTCATCACTACCAAGCGCTTTAAAGAGTCGGGACCACCGTAATTTAAGGGAAAGCCATCCGATCATGGCGTAAACGTGGATCAAGCAAATTACCAAGATATTCGATGTCTTGGGATGCACGAGGAACAGAAGGATCCATTCACCACCTTTATGTTCCGTGGGCGAGGCGATTCTCGGTGGGAGTCTCAGAAATGTACATAACTGCACAGACTCAAAGTGTCTTGGGAAACGCTTTTAGAAACTTTTCAACGAAAAATACTTTCCGAAAAGTATTCGCCATATGAAGGAGGTAGAGTTTATTAGACTAGAACAAAACAACATACGATTTGTCCCAACACGAGGCGAAGTTCGCAGAGTTATCCAGTTTTGCACCTCATTTGGTAGAGAAATGAGGAACGAATGACGAGGATGTTTCGAGAGGTTTAAACCCCGAGATTCTGGAATATCTTATCTCTCATAAATTTTCTTTATATTCAGATGTTGTCAACAAGGCTCAATTATTAGAGCGAGATAATGAAAGTACGTTTCAACCAAGGGACCGCAACTGTGGTCATACCAAGGGCAAGCAAATTATCTGAGCAATGAAAACCAACGAGAGGAAAACATTCAGACAAAAAGCTAGAACTACTCCGTGGTAATCGTGGCCATGAAAATAGAAGAAGCGAAGCCTGGGGAGATTTTAAAAGAGGAGATTCAACAATGACAATGTGAAGACGCCAAGACCAAAGAAGAATCGGTTCCAAGGGAGAGAGAACGACCACCGGGTCATATATGCTATAAGTGCGAAAAAGAAGGATATATCACCCTCAAACCGCCCACAACAGCTTAAGGTATGTTATAACTGTGGAAAGGAAGGACATATCGCCGAGATCAGACCAGAAGAAAAACCAAGTCCAATGGATGGGTGACTCAAAAGGTCGTCCCAAAAAAGTCAAAGTTAACGGCCTCGAAGAGCGCTTTGTCGTGATCGGTCAATATGCGAGGAACCCAAACGAGGTGATCACGGTAAGCTAATCATAAATTCATGCAAAGTTTATACATTACTTGATACCGGCATACCCATTCATTTATCTCTCCCGCTTGTGCTCAACGCTTAAACTCGACTCCGAGAAATTAGACTTTGACCTATCTGTGGAAACTCCGCTAGAGAAACTTTCATCACATCCACTCGCTTATAAATCTTGTTTGATCCAAGTTGGCACCATCACATTACCCGTCACCTTATCTCTTTAAAGATACTTGCATTTGACGTGATTTTAGGGATTGATTGGTTAACTACTCATCATGCCAAAATTGATTGTTTTCGTAAGGTTGTTAGTTTTCATATTCCTAACCAACCTCGTTGTTCGAATTCAAGCAACTAAGCCATTAAAATCAATCATCGTTATATCAAGTCATAAAGCTATTCGCTTATTAAAAAATGGATGTCAAGCTTTCTTAGCCCATGTTATGGATTTGAATAAAGACACGCCGATTTGAATAATATTCCCGTTGTTATTGACTTTCCCGACGATTTCAAGAACTTCCTGGCCTACCCCGTAACGTGAAGTTGAATTCTTTATCGACCTTGAACCCGTACAAAGCCCATTTCTAAAACCCCATATCGAATGGCTCCTATTGAACTTCAGAGTTAAAGGTCCAACTATAGAGTTGTTGGACATCTGCTTCATTCGGCCCCAGTACATCTCCTCGGGGTGCTCCTGCTTTATTTGTAAAGAAGAAAGACGGAGTATGCGATTTTGTATCGACATCGAATTAAACCATGTCACTATCAAGAATAGGTATCCGCTACCTCGATTGATGACCTGCTTAACCAGCCAGTAAGGAGCACAATTCTTTTCAAAATCGATCTTCGCTCGATATCATCACCGAAGGTTAAAATCGAGGATATTCCAAGACTACCTTCGTAACTCTAGACGGCATTATGAATTCCTAGTCATGTCCTTTGATCGACTAATGCTCCGCGCGCTTTTATGGATATGATGAACCGAGTATTCAAGGAATATTTGACTCGGCTTCGTTGTTGTTTTTTATTGATGACATCCTCATCTATTCCAAAAGCCGTGAAGATCATGAGCACCATTTGAAGTCGGGTAATCGCAAAGGCTTCGTGATAACAAGCTATATGCCAAGTCAAGAAATGCGAAGTTCGCTTGAGGAAGTAGCATTCCTTGGGCACATGGTGTCAAAACATGGAGTGTCTCATGACCCTACCAAGATCAAGCAATACAAAGTTGGGAGCAACCAAAGACTATGGACCAAGTACGAGCTTTTTGGGCTTAGCTAGTTATTATCGAGATTTGTGGAAGGATTTTCTAGAATCACTACTCTGCTTAACTCAAATTTGACTCAGAAAGATACAAAATTGTATGGAGCGAGGAATGCGAGAAGAGTTTCCAAGATCTCAAGAGAGACTCATTTCTAAGACTGCTTTTCGACAATACCATCCGTACTGGATGGATTTGTTATCTACAACGATGCTTCGTGCAAAGGGTTAGGATGTGTTCTCATGCAACGTGGGAAGTCATAGCTTTATGCCTCGCGACAACTTAAAGAATATGAGAGGAATTATCCTACTCATGATCTAGAGTCAAGCAAATGCTTTCTGCTAAAGAAAGATCCGGAGGCACTATCTATATGGGGAAAAAGTGAGATATATTCGCACTATAAAAGCCTCAAATATTTCTTCACCCAAAAGGAACTTAACATGCAACAACGACGCTGGCTCGAGCTATTGAAAGATTACGACCACACTATTCAATACCATCCCGAAAAGCGAACGTGGTAGCCGACGCATTGAGTAGTAAGATCATACGCGGAACAAATGCGATGTTGTTAAAACAAAGGCCCATTTTGTGTGATTTACAAAAGATGAAGATAGAATTCAAGACCGGGGACCCATGCAATGATGTCAAGTATACGATAGAACCAACTTTAATCGAGAAAGTTAAAGTTGCTCAAGCCACGTAATCGAGAAATCGATGATTATGAAGAAGA
Source organism: Panax ginseng (assembly GCA_020205605.1). Taxonomy (NCBI): domain Eukaryota; kingdom Viridiplantae; phylum Streptophyta; class Magnoliopsida; order Apiales; family Araliaceae; genus Panax; species Panax ginseng. The sequence continues at coordinate 91,212,699 of CM035143.1, forward strand.
AAGTACAAAGAAGGTGTTATTCCGTAAGCAAGAATCGATGAAGAAGGAATACTTCGAGTCCATTCTGCACTTTGTGTTCCTAATGATTCTAATTTGAAGTACAAGATCATGATGGAGGCACACAATACACCATTTGTAATCCATCTCGAAGTACCAAATGTATCGTGATCTTCGACATACATTTTGGTGGAACAATATGAAGAGAGAGATTGCAAAGTTTATCTCAATGTGTTTAACTTGTCAACGTAAAGGCGAGCATCAAGTGCCAAAGGGTCCATTGCAGAAACCACTTGAGATTCCAAAATGGAAGTGGAAACACATTACCATGGATTTCAAGCACGGGTCTTCCCAAAGTTTCTCAAGGCATAGATGCGATTTGGGTTATTGTTGATAGATTAACCAAGTCACCCCATTTTCTTGCCTATACGCGAGACTTATTCCTTGAACGCCTTGCTAGTATATGTACGAAATGAGATTGTGAGGTTGCATGGCATGCCAAGATCCATAGTTTTCGGATCGTGACCCAAGATTCACTTCAAGATTTTGGGTTAGCTTGCAAAAAGCTATGGGCACGGATTTACGATTTAGTTCTAAGATACCATCCTCAAAAGACGGACAATCGAGAGGACTATTCAAACTCTTGAAGATCTATTAAGACTTTGTGTCCTCGATTTCAAAGGAGTTGATAAGTATTTACCATCGGTGGAATTTTCCTACAACAACAGCTTATCAAGCAAGTATAGGTGTGGCTCCATTCAAGCATTGTATGGACGAAAGTGTCGCTTCTCCAATATGTTGGGATGAGGTGGGTGAAGCAACATTGTTGGGACTCGAGTTGGTACGTATGACTACGGAAAAAGATCCAAATGATTCGACAACGATACAAACTACACAGATCGACAAAAGAGTTATGCGGATCTTCATCGAAAGGACGTGGAATTTAGTATCGGGGATCATGTATTGTCATGCGTGTGGCTCCATGGAAGGGAGTTACAAGATTCGGGGAAGAGAGGAAAGCTCAATCCACGATTTATCGGTCCATTTCGCATTCTCGAACGAGTAGGAAATGTGGCCTATAGACTCGCTACATTCTCCAAGTATGTCTCGTGTTCATAATGTTTTTCACATATCCGTGCTTCAGAAATATGTGAAGGACCCAAACCACATTATCGAAAGTTAGAACCGATGAGATAGCCAAGATTTAACATACGAGGAGGTACCTGTCAAGATCTTGGATAGAAAGAGCATGTCCCACGCACGGCAGGTCATACCACAAGTTAAAGTTTTGTGGAGAAACCATGCTATCGAGGAAATGACCGGGAGTTGAAAACTAAATGAAAGCGAGGTATCCTCATCTTTTCAAACACCAGTACGTGACGCCAATTTCGAGGACGAAATTTCATAAGGAGGGAGGTTGAAGACCCCAAATTATTAATAAATGAAATTTAATTTCCTCTATTTATCATTTTGAAATAGTAAGGGTTGATGTGATTAATGTGGTTATTATGGGTAAAATGCGCAAATATTTTAAAATAAGCAGTGGTTATAAAATATTCATTGTTGTTTGGAATATTCGTTTGGTCGTGGAATATTCTTGCACGTTTGGAATATTCGTGATTTACCATTGCAGCCTTTTTGTGGGCCCAATAACGGAAAAGCGATTGGATGAAGAAAACGACAAGTATAAGTTGTTTATAAATAATCTGCCAGCAGTTTGTTACCAAGTAATACTTGTTGAATACCCCATGGTTAAAACACAAATATACGCTATTGTCAGACAAGAAGATACTGTATTGCACCAATTATTGATTCTTACGTAAGAAGGCACTACTAAATAATTGTTACAAGTAATTACGCTCAAAGATTTTATTTTATCGATTCAATAATTGTCAGATTGATATTCTATATTATCTATTGTTTCAATAATTATCACTACACAAGATTTTCCATTATCGGCTAATAATTCATATTATCCTAATAATATTATTAGATAACATTATCGGCAATGTCTAGAAAGTTCTCGCTCTAAGGAGAGGTTTGTCACCTAATCAAGCCACCAAGAAGAGAAATTTTATCGAAAGCCCCTCTTTCCTGAACCGCCGGGTCACAAGATTGTGATTCTCGTAATATTATTTGTGAATAATTAATTATTGATTTATATGATGAGGAAAATATTCATTTTATGTGGATATAGATGGAGAAAATTTTTAAAGTGACAATTGTTGAAAATCGATATTTTATCTTTTCTCGATAAAATAATATTTTATTATATTATTATAATATAATAATGATGATATTTTTACAATGAATGTGGGATATATGAGTATATGAGGAGGAAGAGTATTTTTGTTGTAAAGTTGTTTAAAACATGTTAAACATGTTTGTGGGGCCCATTTCTCGACCGAAATTTGATTATAAATTTAAAATCGCCTGCTTATGGATTTCACCAATTTCTGCTTGGAATTTGAAAACTTTCTTCCGCAAAGTTGTAGAGAATTGAATTTCCTATAAAAAGTCACAAGATTCAAATTTTCCGATAAAAGGGCTATTTATTATGAATTATTGAAGTTCAAATTCTTAATAATTGATTTTTGAAAGTTTTAATTGTTTTAATTAACAAAACGCTTTTTTTGTTTTGGAACATGTGTGTCGATTTGTTGACCAAAGAAGAGGGTGCGAGAATTTAATATTATATATATAATATTATATTAAATTTTCTCGCTTGTGTGTTCTAAGTATTTTCCTATAAATAGGTGCCTTAAGTTAGAATTGAAAATCACACCGTAAACTAAAGTTTTCTCTCTTTCTCTCTCTCGATATATCGAGCGATTTTTTGTGAGTATTTTAGTACTTTGAGTATTGCTATACTATGCAAGTTCTTTCAAAGACTATATCCAAAGATTCCAGTATTATCCTTTCGAGGTAAGGATATTATTTTTTTTAAAATGATATTATTTCTTCAATATCATTATGCCGAAATATTGGTTGGAACTTTTATCAAATTTGGAACTTTTTCATGTCGGGGTTACTATTCATGAGTTACTATTCATGAGTTACTATTCATGAGTTACTATTCATAAATTACTATTCACAAGTTACTATTCACGAGTACTATTCACGAAGCATGATGATTTTTTTATGAAATTTCTATCTTTTAGTTACTATTCAGTTACTATTCACGATACTACACTATTCACGAATACTTACACTATTCATTCATAAAAATTAAATTTTCTTTTTCGTCCAAAATATCTATTATGGATACTAGCTTTGATTGTATCCATGTTTTGATCATTCTTGAATTTTACTCCACTATGATTATTTATGAGGTATTTTTGGACATGGAATAAATTTAAATACTTAATTTTAATATTTATTCTTTTTGTTTCAATCGGATTCGCTTTTTTTAAATATTTTTCATCATCCTCACCCTAAATGATGATATAATCAATATCTTTGGGCCTCAGAGGCAAAAGATGAATGATTTTTTCATGAATATCTTTGGCCCGTAGTGCAAAGATGAATAGTGTTTAGATGAACACGACTAATCGATGAATATCTTTGGCCTAGAGTAAAGCAAAGATGAATATTTGATTCCGTATATATATTGATTGATGTTACAGGATAAAATATTGATTTATGAACTTTTAAATTCATATATAAGAAGATAGTAGATTTTATTCTCTACTTAACTCTTCTAATGAATTATTATTTCACGCGAATATTGATTTAAAACTTGTTGTCTATTGTATTCTATTAGATTTTTCCTCGTCAAGACTAACGATAATTTGTTCTATATTATCTTAGTCATAATATTCTTTACCGGGCTAGTTGAGCTCACCCTTTTCCTTTTTGTTCCATTTTTCTTCTCGTGAGGCTGAGAATGTAGCGAGTACTAGCTCTGGGTATGGAATGAAGGTTTTAGAAAGTCGCTTTAGTAGTTCTCACCATTTTTGTAAAATAATGTATCAATAATTATAATGAGGACTTATTTGAGTGTGGATATTGTCTAGATGACAATATTTGTATTTAAACTCACGCTTTTTATGTTGTATTAATAAAGTTGTAGTTGTTTCGCATCATGTATTTTGACGACTCTCGAATGGGTGTTGTATACCTATTTTGGGCGCCACAAGAGCTATACCATCATCAAAGCTTTTGGGGCACTTTGCTCTTCGCTTAATTGAACAACATTCCTTGCATTGGTCAAGAAGGGTAAAGCGGTAAAACTCTTTCTACTGTAGATATAATAACCGCTACTTTTATGTACAATGATAGCGCTTTATTTTGCCAAGATATATGCTAACACTGTGTATGATCAATGAATTTCATATATACTAAGTGAAAGCATATTTTGTTTCAGGACTCTGAATTTAGATGTCCCTGTACTTGCTGATACGGTGCCTCTTCTCCATAAGGATTGTACCTTTGATGTAGAGATGAATTCAGCCTTGGTGGACATACAAGATGACATTGAGGTGCCTACAGAAATTCAAGAATGGGTCAAAGACAAACCCAAACCCAACCTTGAACAAACCACTTCTTTCAATCTTGGAACCTTAGAAAGCCCTAAGTTAATCCAGATTGGTTCAGACCTTACCCCAAACCAACGGAATGACATGGTTACGCTATTAACCCAATTCCAGGATGTGTTTTCATGGTGTCATGAAGACATGGTGGGTTTGTCCACTGACATTGTTCTTCATCGCCTTCCCATTAAAGAGGGATTTAAGCCAGTCAAGCAAAAGCTCAGGCGATTGAAACCTACATGGAGTTTAAAGGTGAAAGAAGAAATTGTGAAACAATTTCAAGCTGGCATCATAATGGTGTCTACATATCCTGAGTGGATATCCAACATTGTGCCCATGCCTAAACCTGGAGGGAAGGTACGAGTTTGCGTGCATTACCGGGACTTGAACAAAGCTTGCTTAAAAGATAGCTTTCCCGTGCCATTTATCCACATTCTCATTGACAATATTGCGTAATACGACATGTACTCCTTTGCTGATTGCTTTGCGGGGTATCATCAGATTATGGTTGCCGAGGAAGATCGTGAGAAAACTTCTTTCATCACACCTTGGGGAACCTTTTGCTATAGGCGGTTGTCATTCGGCCTTATCAATGCTGGAGCTACCTATCAACGAGCTATGATGGCCCTTTTCCATGACTTAATGCACAAAGAGATCGAGATTTACGTGGATGACATCATTGTCAAATCCCGGAAGGAAGATGACCATATAGACCATCTCAGAAAGTTGTTCAACAGGTTGTGTAAGTACAACTTGAAGTTGAATCCAGCTAAATGCGCCTTTGGATTGAGCTGGATCCTGCCAAGATCCAAGCCATCACCGAAATGCCCATTCCTCAGACAGAAAAGGAAATGCGGGGATTTTTTGGAAGAATCAACTTCATTAGCAGGTTTATCTCCCAACTCACAGCAACCTGTGAGCCAATCTTCAAGCTATTAAGGAAGAACTCCTCCATGAAATGGAATGACGAGTGTCAGAAGGCCTTCCTTACAATCAAGAAACAGCTAGTCAAAGCTCCCATTTTGGTACCACCCAGGGATGATGTTCCCCTGTTTGTGTACTGTCCGCCTAAAGTGACAATGCCATAAATGGGTCATCTTTGGATAGAAGGACGATAGAGGCCAAGAACGAGCTATCTATTACCTTAGCAAAAGATTCAGCAGCAGTGAACACAAGTACACTCTGATCGAAAAGACGTGTTGTGCTTTAGCATGGGCTTCCATGAGGTTACAACATTACTTCCATGGTCACGCAACCCATCTCATATCCCGCGTGGATCCTCTCAAGTACGTGTTCAACAAACCCATGTTAAATTTCTGACTGTCCAGATGGCAGTTGATCCTACAACAATTTGACATCGTATATGTGACTCAAAAGTCCATCAAAGGTCAAGGAATCGCGGATCAACTGGTCGCCGTACCTTCAGGGGATTTCAAACCCTTGGAAACATATTTCCCGATGAAGGAGTAATGACAAAGGCAACAACACCATCAAGACGATACGCCCAATCACGGAAGATGTATTTTGATAGGGTCACAATATGGAAGGTTCTGAGTGGATCGGTTTTAGTATCCGACATGGGGAGCAGAGATCCGTTGTCATCAAATTACGCTTTATCGGCACCAACAATAATACCGAGTATGAAGGTTTGCCCTCATGGGGCTAAAACTTTCTGTTCAATGGGCATCGCGGTTAATCGTCCTTGGAGATTCAGAGTCGTAATCGTGCAATCCAATCAAATCTATCAAACCAAGGAACTACATTTGCTTTGCTTTACCATCGGCGGTTTTTGAAGACGGCTTTGGAGTTCGAAGAAATCTCCTTCCTACACATTCCTCGCAATAGGAATGACTTTGCGGACGCATTAGCAACTTTGGCCTCCTTGATTCGCATATCAGACAAGGAACACTTGCCGAGCGTCGCCATCTCCCTGCATAAGGCCCCAACCTATGGGAGTTACGTTGGAGAAGTATTGGATGAGCTACCTCCCATCCAACATCCTTGGTATCAACATATCAAAGAATATCTGCGAGATGAATCTACACCCGCTGAGGCGAGCCCGACTGAGAAAAGACGGATCCATCGACTTGCTATGAAGTTCTACCTGAGTGGAGATGCGCTCTACAAAAGAGATGCAGGACTAGGTCTCCTCAGATGTCTAGACAAAGATCAAGCCCAAAGGCTTATGGATGAAATCCATGGCGAGTCTGTGGCCCCCCAACATGAAGTGGCCCCTCCTTGTCAAAAAAGTCCTCGTGATGGACATTATTGGCTATCTCTCAAAGTCGATTGCAATGACCACGTCCCGAGATGCTATCGATGCAGATTCATGGGAATGCTATACACGCCTCTCACGGAACTTCACAATATGAGTTCACCTTGCCCTTCTCTCAATGTGGGGAATGGACGTTATTGGGCCCATTGAGCCTAAAGCCGAAGAATGGTCATCGGTTTATCTTCACCATGATCGACTACTTCACCAAGTGGGTAGAAGCAGCCTCCTTCCCCAGGGTTACTAAAGAAGTCCTCATTGCTTTCATCAGAAACAATGTCGTTTGTCGATATGGACAATCAAAGGTGATTGTGTCAGACAATGCCAAGAACCTCAACAACAAAATGATGGAGGAATTATGCAGTAAATTCCACATCAAACATCTCAACTCTGTCATCTATCATCCGAAGATGAACGGTGCTGTTGAAGCGGCTAACAAAAATATCAAGAATATTATGCAAAAGATGTCCGCCAACCACAAATATTGGCCTGACCTATTGCCTCTTGCTCTGTTAGCCTACAAAACCTCAATGTGTACTTCCACTGGGGCAACCCCCTACGCATTAACCTATGGGATGGAAGCAGTACTCCCCATAGAAGTTGAAATGGAATCCCTCAGAGTGTTGATAGACGCTCAGTTGGATGAAAACCAATGGGTACAAGACAGGTATCACCAATTGTCTCTAATAGACGAAAGGCGAACCGCGGCTATCTTCCATGATCAGTTATATCAACAAAGGATCGCCAGATCCTACAACAAAAAAGTCCAGCTACGGCAGTTTGAACAACATGACTTGGTTTTGAAGAAGATCCTTGACAACCAAGATCAATCTAAGGGAAAATTCGCTCCTAACTGGGAAGGCCGATTTATTGTCAAGGAAGTATTGACAGGAGGCGCTCTCAGATTGCAAGAAATGGACGGCGATGAATTTCCATAACTCATCAACGCAGACACCATGAAACGGTACTATGTCTGAAGTAATTCGCAAACACCCTGGTGTCGGACCATCAGATCACCAGTCATTCCGGTTCTTTAACCCTTTACCACCTACAACTTTCCTACACTTTGCCCCTCAGGGAAACATACATTTTAAGCCAGCAGCCTGGCTTTCTCCTCTGCGTTCCTACAACTTCGGTCATCCCATTGTGGATTGAACCTCTTGCGTTTGCAGTTTGGCTACCCATATCTGGGATCAAACTTCTCATACCTGCAGTTTATCCTCAACCTAGGATTAAACTTTCACCTCCCCGCACTCTGACCTGCACAGGGGATTACATTTTTCATCTCACCCTGAGGGGCGAACTACGTCGACCTGATCTCCTCTTCAATAGGAGTACGTAGGCAACCATTTCATATGGCCCGATCGCAATAAAACAAAAACAATAAAAAAAATTCTACCCTTACAAAAACAAAAACAACCAAAAACATTCCTACACCATTCCAGCCATATACAGCGTTGAACCTCTTACACTAGGTTCGAACTACGCAGACCTGATCTCCTCTCCAATAAGAGTACGTAGGCAGCCATTCATGGTGCGGTCTCACCCCCTACCAAAACACAAACCCTTGTCAACTGGTACTGGGATCATCCTTCAATACACTACATTTCATTTGGCTTCAGACCAAAGGTATGGAATTACCTAAACTCCTCCCAAATAGGAGATTCGGCGACCATCTAAGCTACGGTCATACCTTGAAGAACAACACCAATCCATAAGAGATGGAATTAACTAGGCTTCTCCTAAATAGAAATACTGGCGACCATCTGTGGTGCGGTCAATCAGAGAGGAAAGCCACACTCCTCTCCACATTTCATCCAGAAACCAGTCCCAAGACACCAAAGATGGTAGGGATACACATAGATCGATGATCCATTCAACTATCCAGAGACAACTCAATGTCCATCCATCCAGAGGAATTCGTAATACATCGAGACCACAATCCCCAAGCAAAGAGGCAAATATCAAGCAAATAAAGAAGGCATATCTAAAAGGGAAGTGATCCAAAATATATTTCCTGTCATATATATTACCGTTTGATATATATACAAAGTAAATTGTACATGACAAAATGGCTAACCTAGTCTGTGCAGGTAAATACAAGCTCATCTACAAGTCAGGGTATATGCGAGCTAACAAGCCCAACATAGCGTCCCTCTCAGAAGACGGAGGCGAAGCTGTGGTTTTTTGTACGAGAATATCCACACGACCCAAAAGATATGTAGCCATCTGCATGGTGACCATATGATCATCAATATATGTGCTCATCTCTGTGATCATGCCAGTGGTAAGGGACCTCACTGCAGTACTATCTGTGACAGCTACATTCCTGACAGATATAGCACTATCCCGCTCAACTATCACTGCATCCACTACTATAAAACAGCAAATAGACAACACTTAAACCACAACGTTTTTTATAAAAACGTTGTGGTATCTTTTTTACAACGTTTTTTAAAAAAATATTATAAATATATATACAAAAACGTTATCTATTTAAAAGGATATTTTTTTTATTTTAACTAGATAACATTTTTTTTTAAAACGTTGTCTATAAAAAAAACACGGAGCTTTAAAAAATCTCGCTGAAGTGAAAAGAGGAGAGAAGGGCTCGTCAGTACAAACAATTTTCAAATTGATTATTTTTCTCTCTCTAGGTTCTGCTTCAATTTGAAGCTCTTTTCGTCTCCGTGTGTAATCCCCGTATAGTAACACTAGGGTTATTGTACTCGTGTACTTGGACTAGGGTTTATATCCGTTTTAATTTTAGCCAACGGCGATGGAGAAGCTGAGGGATTTGTCCCTGCCGATTGATGTTCCTCTACTGGATGCCACCGTCGCTGCTTTCTACGGAACCGGATCTAAGGAGGAGGTGAAATATGATATTTTTCTGTTATTTTATCTCTTTCTATGTGCGTGTGTTTGTGTGAATTCTGTGTATTTGACGAGAGGAATGTGGGGGGAAGAGTATGTAATTGACACTCGTTTTTTCACTGTTTTTATCTCATGTGGAAGTAGAAATTTATTTAGTTTTAGGGTTTAAGATGAGTTTGTAAGAGAGTAAACTGGTCATTGTTGATTCTATTAAGCAAGATAAACTTTTTTTGTTCTATTAATTTTGTCATCTGTTTGGTTAATGCTAAACCAGAGGAAGGATTTAAGAGTCAAATATTTTAATCTCAGCGTGCAAGTAGGGGATTGAAAGGGAAAAGTAAAGTAAACCAAAAACAAAACAAGCATTTACAACTAGGTGGTTGAGTGTACTTTTGGAGAAATTAAACAAATTTTATAACTATGTTCCCCTTTTTTTCATCCAATATTTTTTTGACATATTTCCAATTCAATTGATATTACTTTTATTATATATATATTTTTTAATTGTCACCGTCTTTGATGCTACAGAGGAATGCTGCGGACCAGATTTGTCCAAAGCATGCTTTCTTTTGTCATTGTCTTTGCAATGGATGGAGGTGAACCCTGAAAGACTTTGGAACCATTTTTGTGGTTCTTCTTTGTCCCTTGTTCATATGTTTTGGTGTTTGCTTCTGGGTTGTCATATTGTACTCATTTCAATATAAGATTCAATTGAAGTTGAATCTTATATGTCAGTTATTGTGATTAACTCCATATCACAAGGTTAATAAGCTTAGTCCATTTTTCTGAAACATTTTCTGTAACATAGTAGACCGTAGTGATACTATCATATCCCACTTTATTTTTTGTTTTTTTTTTTGCAGAACTTTTGTGATGCCTTCTAGGATGTGAATGAATCCAATACATAATAAGAAAGGGATTCTTCATCAGTCCAACAACGAAAGTTTAGAGGACAGATGAGTTTTCTTTTGGTTATCTTGCTACTATCCCTTTACATGTACTTCCTGCCTCTTTATGGAACCAAGTAGATTCAGAGTTTCACAATTTAACATGGCTACTGTAATGGGTTTTCATATTCATACTTATTGGTTGCATGGTTGTAACAAAGAGGAACTAGGACGGGGATGCTACACATGTATTATAGTCTTTTACATTTGTTAACTTTTATGATAATTGCAAAAAGAATAAATGAGTACCTTGTTTCATGGTCAGTTGTTCTTTTCCTTTTATAGGAATGACTCATAAGAGTTAAACAATATCGTTTGATGCATTTGTATGTGTTTAACTTATGTTAGGTGGGCAACTAGCTCTTGTGCCATGGACTCTTCTGTATCTTCACTTACTGACTACATGCTGCATGAGCCAAATGGATATATGTTCGCATCTAAACCAAAACAAACTGTAGTTTTAATGCTGCCCATAATAAATTAAACATTTATAATTATTTAATTTGTATATGACTTAAATGCAACTGTAATCTGTGTTTTTGTGAGAATCATTACATGCATCTACAAATTTAACCTTTTTAGCTGATGGCTAATGTTACAGGTACAAGTTAGCATATTCATCCAATTATAGCAACATATTGGATCCATTGATTGAGAATAACTACCAACTTTTCATGTTAGAAAGGCTTATCATGATGGGTGCAAAAAAATTCATTTCAACATTCAAGGTAGATGATACAGATCTCAGCCTTACTAACGACCCAAAGAAGAATACAAAGGTATGGCAAATACCTGTTAATTTTGTCACCTGTATGGATTTCCGATGGTTATATATTGGGTGCAGATCAAGGATGGTTTTGCTGAGGGGAAAGATTTGGTTGTGAGTGTGATGTCTGCGAAGGTGTTGTTCAGGGTGACAGACAGCTGGCTGATCCATGTAACCGAACTTTAGGAGCTGAAAGTGTATTTGGATCAAATTACAATATTCATAATCTCAGTTGCGATGTGAGTTTCTTCATTTTGAAGATTTTTGGGTTAGAAATCAGCTTGCTCAGTTTAGTGATGTTCCATTTTATTTTTTTCTCTTCGTTTTATTTTTCATCTTGGCACCTCATTTCTAATACTAAAATTTCCGACTGAAACCACAAAGTTACATTTATATTATTAATTACAAGTGATTTATTTTGTGAATTTTACTGGGAACATGTAGACCCAACTGATTATTTATTCCAATGCTATTGAATACAGGGGAAATTCAGGGAGCCTACCAAATTAAAGTAACTACCACTGCTTTGGCTTTATTGTTATTGACCAGGCATGTTGATTTGGGAAAAGTTAATGTCCAAGGCCATCTAATTAAGGTCTGTATCACTTGTTTTTGCACTTTGCATGTGCCAAACTCGTTCTAGAAGTTGATATGTTACTTGTAAAATCATGATGCCACTGCAGGAATAACCACTCGTCCAAAGGCCAAACTAGCTCCAGACCAGTGGACAGTCCACTTTAAGATTGGTCGGCATGTCTCTTTCCATGTATTGTTTTCTGTGCCTTCTGTTATGTTTCTACTAACTAGAGTATTACCTTGATGATCTCCTTTAGAATGAAAGAACCAATTATCATAAATAAAACTGTTGCCAGTTTTCAGATTTGTGGCGATTAGATTATTAAATTGACCTTTAAATAACTCAAAAATATTTACTGCCTATTTTTTTTTTAATGGGGATGATAGATACTGGCTATATTGGCTGATACATTGATCGAGATTCAAGAACAAGTTTTAGCTGGTGACGGGGAGGTAACTACTTTCTTTTATCTTCTTTCACCAAATAACCATTACTTTCAAATCTCATTACTTTTGTTTGACTCTGCATATTCAGCTGATACAGAAATGAGATTTGGTGGACTAATCAGCACATCAAATATTAGTGATCTAATGAGTCTTATTATTTACTAGTTTGGTTAGATTAGATGTTAGATTAGTCTTTTGATTAAGTTTAGTTTTTGTTTAGATTGAATTAAATTTGTAAGGGTTTTTGTAAACGAATGGTATTATTGGGATGTATTTTGAATGGTTGAGATTTGGTGAATTAATGTTTTGTAATGGCATTAGCAGATTACAGGTGCACCGGTAATATAGATGAATCACACTTTTTTATTTTTTTTTCTTTTTCAAGTTAATCTACTACATTTTATAAAAGTTGTCTGTTGTTGCCTAAACGTTGTCTGATATACTAAATTATAATATTTTTAGCCAAAAAACGTTGTGAAATCATACTTTTTACAACGTTTTCAAGCATCTGCTAATTTATGAAAAACAAATTTACAACGTTTTTTTTTTAAAAAACGTCGTCTAATGTGCTTAACTACAACGTTTTAAAAATGTTGTGTAAGGGTGTCAAATAGATGACACCCTTAACCACGACGTTTTGCTGAATGAAATCACAACGTTTTTTTTGCGTTGTCTATTTACTGTTTTGTAGTAGTGATCTCTGGATGATATGACCTCATCCCGCTCAAAAACAACGGCATCTCTGCGATCTAATGCCTCGTCTTTCTTTAATAGAGCTACGTCTCTCCCATCAAGGGCAGTCAACATCATAGATCGAGCTTGATCTCTCTCAAAGGTCATCAGATGAAGACTCTGCTCTAACTACTGTGTCGAGTGATGAATCACAAAAGTACTAGTACTAGGAGAATCCGAAAGAAATGCTGGCAACCCAGCAACGGGCTCCTCCTCGATGTAGGTATCGATGTCCTCCATGGGCTCTACATCATCTGACTCACTATCTGGTACTGTAGATATTGCTGCAGCCGATAGAATCTCTATCTCCATCAATGCGGAATACTCTGCAGAACTACCTGGATCACTGACAGAAAAAGAAGCTATCTCGCGCTGATCCCAACAATCATACACACGGGATCGATCCTCTGCTGAGAGATATCGAGAAGCTGAACGCTGACCTCTCGCCCCATCAAAAGGATGGAAATCCTGGAATTAGTCGAACTGCGACATCATGGCCAGTGGGTGATAAGTAGTCACACCCTCAATCCAAACGGAGGAGAAAATTCATGCCCGGGCGTGAGTAATGAAGTCATATGGTGAGCAAAGCCCGAGCACGCAGAATATGTCTTGAGGGATCTCGATATACGCCACAAATGCGGACCAAGACGAGCATTTGTACACTCAACAATTTGAAATGAGTATGACATGGCTACATCGTGGGAAAAGCAATACCCATGCTGAGTCATGGGTACCAACCGGGTCCTCAAGTGTGACATGAACCACACGTCTAACATGGCCAAACTCCAAAGTGAACACTCTCAAGGATACATGCAACAATAGGATGCCGAATGCGAGGTCTCTACGCTACGATCATAGGTACTGAATGGTGCGACCCTTTCTAAGAGCTCTCACAGCCATAATGACACCAATGTCTATCTCGTCCATATATCGTGGCATATAGACATACGACAGTACGCATAGCATCGGTACATCAACCCTAGCCAAACGCCAATGGTCCTCCGGTGTGGTGAAATCCCCGGAATGTCGTGAATAGTTATCCCCTGAGCCAAATCGCCGTATGTAAAACGCCGGATATCACGTGGCTAGATGTCGGCTCGTTTACGCTTTACTTTCTGCAATTGCGCAATCTGTGAGAGAGTCATGAATCGCTCTACTCATGTCTCCCAAAGCCAAATCTTGTATGAGTGCATCTAAAAAGCGTAATCGTCAAACGTGTCATACTCCTCGGGTAGGTAGAGTCAACTCATGGGTGCCAAATCGGAATACTGCCTGTCGGTAGCCAATGCTCTAAAGATCTCGTCTCTGAAACCCTGCAGGAACACGAAAAGGCAATAAAGTCATGGTATCTTTGCGAAGAATCGATCTCTGATCACCCTATTTGGTGGTGACATGCTATCATACCACGATCACATACCCAATGCCACCAATGATGGTGGGGTATGATCTATACGGCTAATTGTCGAAAAAGACATCTGTGCCGGCCGTGTCATAAGACCATCCAAGGGTCAATGCCGAATATCTCTGGACATACATACGTATAACATGATACATGCATAACAGATAATGGATGGAAATATGATATAGGGAATGAAAAAACGGTGCATACATTCCTAAGTATATCATCATCTAATACATCAACTCTGTACATCTACAAATACAGGGAAATGGGGCACAACCGCCCTACTACTAACAGAGGCCTATCAAAAGATATAGCGAGAATGGGGAACTGACCACCGATATCTAACGAGAGGCCTATCAAAACATATAACGAGAATATACATCGAGAAGAAAACCGGGGTCTCGATGTCTCGTCCTCAATCGCTCCACTGATGTAACTCCTCCCGAAATCATTGGATCTCTATCAGCGAGGATGTCGGGCCTATAAAGAAGAAGATCTGCGGCAAACAAAACCAAATGGGTCGTCGAGGGGCGGCCTTTGAAATGGAAGGAACAAATGACTCACCTCTGCTTTGGATCTACGCCCAAATCTTGGGATAAATATGTGTGCTCGATCAGTAACTGTCGGGTCAAGCTATCAATCTAGGTCATATGAGTGAGAGCTCGGGACATAAGCTACCCAATCCATCATCATCAAAGACCACGGAACCATATCCCCATAAAGCGTGTGGCGCGGGATTGGGCTCCAATAGTCTTGAGGGACCACCACCATTGGGCGCTCTCGATTACATGGACCCTCTGATAATGCAAAACCGTCAACCCCCAACAATGGGATATCAGTGACGGGTGACTGTGATACGGGCCAATGACGCCTGACATGAGGCAAGATCGGTACATGGATCTCCCCTGTGGTGCTCCTAATAACACGCTCTCCTAAATAGAGCTCCCAGCCTCCATCAGTGAAGAGAGGAACTCTCCTAGTGGAAATCAAATACTCGTCTCCGGTCGGATGTCCATCCTCAAAGCCGATGGTCAAATGCTCCCCTGAATAGGGAATCCATGTAATGGTACCTGTAATCAAGAACTCCAATTTGCATCTGACGGTGAGTGAATCCCTCATTCTGAGGGACCTCCCAAAAAATAGAATGGTGCCATCGTCGTCCTTGTGGATACGTATCTAAACCTAACACACTCACAAGACGTAAACATGGGAGCCTCTCATAGGCCCAAAACTGCCAACACAATGGCAAAACATCTGCTATCAGTAAACACTCTCAAACCTATGAATGGAAAAAGACAAGAGAAATACTCACCAGCAGAAATGGGTAAAATCCTAGCCAAGCCTCAGTCAAACCCTGTGAGCGCATACGCATGCCTCGGAGGAAATAGGCAAAGGTATAAGAACCCCAATCATACTCTCCAATACGGTCCACATCACGTGTGGCGCTGATCAAAGCAAAGGATACCATAAAAGAGTTATCTGCTATGAAGCAGCCTCGAATGATCATCAGGAACAATCGCCGCAGAACGCGATCCCTGATCCTGACATCATCAGACATGGGCTCACTCAAAAGCCCACTCATAGCATCTACGCTCAAAGGACCTGAACGGACAGTCCTGCCTTTGAGCGCCTCCGCCAGAACTCCTAATAAGGATCGGACGGCAGTAGGGGTGATATTCGCCATGCAAGGCGCTGGCTCCCCTCCAAACTCCATACCTGTGATAAATTGCCAGTCCATAGGCGTCATCATCACCTCGTAATCCAGTAGATGGAGTGACTGAGTCTGATGAAACCATCGCTCAGACAATGCCCTGAGGTAACCCCAGGGACAGCGACGGGGAAAGATGGAAAAGAATGCCCCGAATCCCCACTCATGCACTACCATTCTGTAGTCAGGATGAAGCGCCTGGTACATGGAGTGAATGCTAAACAAGTTCCCTCGAGGCTGTGTAAAACTTGGAACCTGCATGAAATGCAGATCAACATCATAACCCTTTAATCCTCATCAATAGGAAAGAAGGAAGATCAAAGTCTAACGCCATACCTCGTTAGCATGCAAGTACATCGATGGATGTCTACTCAAATCACCCAGCAACTCTGGGTTTGCTCCCTGAATGCTCGGGAGCTCCCTACGAGGGACATGTGCAGCACGAGCGGAATCCTCCATCGGAATATCCGTCTCCTCGTCCTCAACGTCTGGCACATCTACCCGGACAGGATGAATCACGGCCTCCACCAACCGACGAGGTAGTCTAACAGAACGGGGATGAGACACTTCAGAAGCCCTCCGCAGTACGCCAGAAGTGGTCCTATAGGAACTGCTCGGCTGATCCGGATCCATAATATCTGGACAACAAGTCTCCAAATCACCTCAGAAAGAGTGTGGTATTTTCTTACCTAGAGCTTTTTAAATGCATTTATGACTATATGCATGCATGCATTCACTTTAACATATAATAGAGTTAAAATGCATGACTATCCAATGCCTACATTTGGAAAAATTTTGCCATAGTCCCCTTTGAAAATAGGACTATCCACATGCAATAGGCATGTCTAGGTGGCCATTCAGTAGCACACCTACCCCAAAGTCATATACATAATATATGCATTAAAAATCAAAATCATCATGCATAAGGCCAACCTCAATACTAGGAGTACTTTGCCTTACTACCTTGTGCTCATTGGACCTCAAGTAGGATAAAAAAAATAGCAGAAAAAGGTGCCAATTTGACTGTGTCAGAAGTCAAATTTTTTCACATCATTATGTTCAGCATGGTTTAATACTAACATTTACTATGTTGAATATTTTTTATCAAGTCATTTGTGTATACATAATAACTACTATGTGTTTAGATGCATTTCGTGCGATAACTCACAATCCAACGGATAAAAACGGGAAAAAAATACATGCATACGTTACTAGAATAGTGTAGAACACTTGTACGATGATAGAATTTGTAGAAAGCAGCCCGAACTCAGCAGATCTGAAGATGGCTCGCGGTTTTCTCCTTGCGAAGCAAGTTAAAAGTGACTTGTGAGACCAATTTGCTGGAATTTATCATCCACGATTGGCGCGAGCTCTACTGCATGACCGCAGCGGCACTGCACTGCGACACTTATATGTGGGTCCCACCCCTCCGGCTCGGTCCAATTCGAGTTGCAAAGGAGTTCTTACGGACTAGAAAGGTAAAATCAAGAATAAAAATGCCACGCGATTGAGCAAAACAGCATACAATCCTGGTTTTCTCGAATAAGACTTTGAATCTGTACATCGCCCATTGGTTGTCACCCGAACACGAGGGATACCCTGCCAATGATCTCATTTGTCACAAATCACATCCGGCAATACCTCATACAGGTCCGATGCCGCCAACTCCGGGTCGTTACCCTAAATGAGTCCCCGACGGGGGTTACAATGTATGTCCCCGACGGGGGTTACAACGTATGTCTCCGACGGGGGTTACAACGTAAATCCCCAGTGGGGCTTACAACACGTTCATCCGTTGACATGTCTATCAACGAAGGTCAAGCAGCCTTGACGTTATTTCAGCCGATGGCCAGTAAACCCATCGAAGCATTGGGAACCGATCGATAGTTAAGACGTACTCATCATCGTCCCGATGAGATCCCCACGGGGGAATAACGTATGTCCCAAGACGGGTTAAAACGATATATCCCGTGAGAGTAACAACGCATGCTCAGCCGTTGACACACATATCAACGAAGGTCAAGCAATCTTGACGTCATTTCAGCCGATAGCGTTTAAACCTATCAGAGCTCTAGATCTATTCGAGGTTTTCATACCCAACTGCTCGTATTCCCCAGCATATCCCCGGCGGGGGTCACAACGCAATGTTCCGTTGATTTACACGTCGACGAAGGTCAAGCAACCTTGACGATCTACTTACAGATTCTCAGCCGTTGATTCACACGTCAGCGAAGGTCAAGTAGCCTTGGCAGTATATCCCACAGGATTTCTCAGCCGTTGATTCACATGTCGATGAAGTACATGTCAACGAAGGTCAGGCATCCCTGACAGCATTTTCTATTGGCAGTAAATCCAATAGAATCTTGACATGTCCTGGCAATACCAACCCGGAAAGGTCAATGTTATCAAAGAGGATAGATGATGGAATATGTTATACACATCCTCAAACAGATCAAGCTTTATCCCCATAGATCTCTTACACATATGAGGTACCTCTTCGGGGTCAAGTCGTTATCAAGAACACAGGAATTTGGTGATGACTCCAACATCAACATCCTAACAGATTAAACATACATCAAATCGTCAAGATTGCTAACCCCGAGTTGAAGCAACGAGGATCCAAAGAATCATCCCAAAGATGTTGGGCTACAACCCCGTACACATGCATCATACAGTTGCATCATTTTTCTACCCATATTACCACATTCGTCTTGTTGCGTTTCAAGTGTCTAGGATTCTTTATCCTTCCCATGCATCGCCATGCATGAGTATGATAAAGAGGGGCATCTGTAGACACTCAAAATTTTCTGTACTACTGTTACTAACATTGCAGGAGGACAGATTCATCTTTTAAGAGAGAACCCTGAAAGAAGATCCAAATCCTTGCCGGATACTACCGGAAGTTCAAGATCAACCCGGATCGCAATCAGGAGTAATAATTCAACCTCGGATGTAACCCAGGAGGCCTCTGAATCTGACACCGGAACACACACCGGAGAAGACCGATTAATCTCGGAGATAACCCCGAGGTATCCAGTCTCAGTCCCAACCATGGGAATAGCCACCAACCTTGGTGATAACCACGAGGAATGCAGTTTCAGCGATAACCCCGGAAATGCTTGTTTCAAATGCGACCAGCTTCAATCTCGGCGTTCACAACGAGATACACTGCACCAACCCGACAATAACATCGGGAAAACAGACACACCTCAAAGATGACAATGAGGACCTTCAACAATTGCAGCAGTCCAATCTCAGCGAAGTCTGAGCAACATCTGCTTTATCAGCCCAATCCGGCGATAACACCGGTGAGGGGCAACATCGTCATCTCGTCAAACAAGATGCCACGTCACGTCTCTATGTAACGATGTCCCAAGAGACTAACCAATCCCGAGTGACTATTGTGCGGGGTAACGGATGAAAGTTGAAGCTTGAAGACCGGAGGGCATCATCCCATCTTCAATGACTTTGTACAAACTCTAATCCCATGCCAACGTCTGACTCTCGACAACCATGCGTCCGAAATAGGTCCTCAGATACCTCAAACGGATGCGGTTGCACTTCGAAAGTTTGAGTGGACATTACGAGGTGCTGAGTGCACGTGCTTGAGACGACGACCGACCCAACAAACCCGGCCCACACAGGTTGCTTGTGATACACCATGCTACTACTTTGTTTATAAATAGAGGGCTTGGCATTGTTTTGCAAGAGAAAAAGGCGAGAAGCCCCGCCTTGATTTGCTCTGCACTCACCCCATGCAATGTACTTTCCCTTCTAAACACTGTGAGCTCATATATAGCCCTTTTGTACCTAAAAAAAGTCAAGGTGTTTACCCACTCTAAAGATATAGAAGCCTTTTTATCGATCACCGTAAGCCTTCTCACACACTTTAGAGTCTTTCTCTTCATCTTTGCACACCCCTTCTACACGTTGAGAGTCGTGTTGCTTGTTTTTGCCCTTACTTTATCCCGTGGTTTCATTTTAGTCTGTATATATATATATATATATATATATATATATATATATATATATATATATATATTTACATATATATTGACTAACATTATCGAGTTATGCCTCGATTGAGCCTGAACTTGATGCAGTGCGTTTACTTTGCTTTTATGTATATATATATATATATATATATATATATATATATATATATATATGAACTGTGGTCTAACTACATTCGATGAGCCCAGATTTTACATCCTATGCGTTTATTATCTTTTTATATATATATAGTTATATATATGAACTGTGGTCGAACTCTGCTCAATGAGCCAGATTTTATATATCCTATGCGTTTATTAGCTTTTATATATATATATATATATATATATATATATATATATATATATATATATATATATATATATATATGAATTGTGGTCAAACTCGCATTACGATGAGCCTGGATTTTACATATGAATTGCTTTTATATATATATATATATATATATATATATATATATATATATATATATATATATATATATATATATATATATATATATCGTCCCACCTCGAGTTTACTTAAGTGGTGGTTGATCGCTTTTTACGACTTTCTTTACGTTTAAATCACGCTTTGGAGTTTTCTTCGTGGAAGTTGATCGCTTTTACTGACTTTATTTACATTCTCGTCCCTTTGGAGTTTCCTTCGTGGCGGTTGGCCGTATTCTGACTTTATTTACGTTTTGTCCCTTTGGAGTTTCCTCCGTGGCGCTTGATAACTTTTACGACTTTATTTATTTTTTGATCCCCCATGGAGGTGCTTCGTGGTTGGTGATCATGTCTGTATATATATATTTACAGCTTTTATATATATACCTGCTTACTGCTTTCATACAAACTGCAATATTTTGTGAGCCTAAGAATCATGTGATCACATATTCATCCCATTAAATCTAGATTCGGTTCCCGTGATGGACACCTTCAGCTGTAAGCAGCTTGTAAATTATTCTGCGGTGTCTGAATTTCCTCAGATGGTTTCCATACCCACGAGGAGGTCGGCATTATTTTGTACATTATTTTCATACGCATGCCTCACATTCGTAAAATAAAATCAACCAAGCCGCACACTTAATAAAATGGGAGTATAAAAGGTCTTAATTACTATTGAGCATCAGGGTTTGAAAAACCTCTTTTATAAAACATCATTGCCATATCTTGCTAAAAATTGAATTTTTACATAAATTCAAACCATGTGTATATAGGTGCGAACGAGGCCTCGCACTACTTCTAAATGATAGCACATTGACCCACACACAAACACATTCAGATAATAGTTTCTTGAAAATAGGCGGTCACCGTGGTAACACGGATGTCGGGGGGTGCCTAACACTTTCCCCCCGCATAACCAAGTCCCCGGACCTTAATGAATTTCGGTTTCACCGACCCGTTTAGCAGTGTCACATCACTGGGTCAATGTGCAAATCATTTCTCGGTTGTGTTGGTACAACCATTTAAAAAACCAACTGGCGACTCTTAACAGTCCATCGTCGACATTATACATGTCGGACCTTTTTCACTTGTTTTTTCAAATAAATCTCACCTAAAATGAGAACACCAAAGAACAAGTAACGGAAAGGGACATCCAAAAATCCCGACGTCGACAGTTACAGGGATAAAATATTGATGATGGACTTTTAAAACTTAGAAGATAGTAGAATTCATTCTCTACTTGACTTTTCTAATGGATTGTTGTTTCCGTTGCAGTTGTTGATCTAAAACTTGTTGTCGTCTATTATATTCTATCAGATTTTTTCATGTTGAAGATTAATGATAATTTGTTGTATATTATCTTAGTCATAATATTCTTTACTGGGCTAGTTGAGCTCACTCTTTTCCTTTTTGTTCCATTTTTCTTCTCAGGAGGCGAGAATATAGCGGGAACTAGTCGGGGTGTGGAGTGATTTCCAGTCAGTTGTGGTAGCAGTCCTCAGTATTTTATAAAATAGTGTGATAATAATTGTAATGAGGACTCCTTTTGAGTTTGAATATTGTCTATTAGACAATATTTGTATTTAAACTCACAGTATATGTATTGTTATATTTTGCACGATAATTGTATTAATGAAGTTGTATTTGTTTCTGTACCATGTATTTGGCGACTCAAAATGGGTGATGTATACCTATTTTGGGGGTGTCACAGTTGGTATCAGAGCTTATGGATATGGTTTCTGGCGGAGATCGAGGAATAGAACTAGGAGGGGAGAGACGAATAAATATTTCGCTAGTGTATCGTATCTAAGCTTATTTGGTATTTAATTGGTCGGTCAAAATATGGGGGTATTATGTGGTATGTTATTTTCTTTAATTAACCCTTGTTTTGTGACAGTATTTGAGAATGGCAGCTTAGAACGTTAACAATTTAGTGTATGAGACCGTGGAGACACCTTTAATTACCAACTAGGAGAACGTGCAACAGGAAGGCAATACTCCTCCTATAAACAACACTACCGAACAAACGATAAATAAAGGGATGTTTAGAAGCTTTTTGCAGTTCATGTAGAATCAGACGAGGAAGAGTCGTGCACAAAATACAGATGGAAATGATAGCAACGCGCGGCTTGTCACAGCCAAGCAGTTCAAAGATTTGGGACCACCAGAATTTGTGGGAAAGCCAGATCCGATCAAGGTGGAAACGTGGGTTAAACAAATTACCAAGATATTTGATGTCTTGGGATGCACAGAGGAAAAGAAGCTTCTATTCGCCATCTTTATGTTTCGTGGTGAGGCAGACTACTGGTGGGAGTCTGTGAAGCGTACCCAGTCAACCGCACTCAATATGTCTTGGGAAATGTTTCAGAAACTGTTCAATGACAAGTACTTTCCTAAAAGTATTCGTCATATGAAGGAAGTAGAGTTTATTAGATTGGAACAAAACAACATGACGGTGTCCTAGTATGAGGCGAAGTTCGCGGAGTTATCCAGGTTTGCACCTCATTTGGTAGAGAATGAGGAACATATGACGCGGATGTTTCTGAGATGTCTGAAACCCGAGATTCGGGAATATCTTATTTCTCACAAATTTTTTCTATATTAAGATGTTGTTAACATGGCTAAATTATTAGAGCGAGATAATGAGTATGTTCAACCGAGGGACCACAACCAGGGTCATACCGGTGACAGCAGCCATCGAAGCAATGATAACCAGTGGAGAGGAAAGAATACAGACAAAAGAAGTAACCACTCGGGTGGTAATCGTGGCCATGATAATAGAAGAAGCGAGTCAGGAGGATATTTCAAAAAGAGAAGGTACAATAATGATAACGTGAAGACGTCAGCACCAACATCAACTGTTTCTAGGGGAGGAGAACGATCACCGATCGTTTGTTATAAATGCGGGAAAGAGGGACACATTAGCCCAAACTGCCCACAACAATCCAAGGTGTGTTATAACTGTGGAAAGGAAGGTCATATAGCTAGAGATTATCTTGTAGCGAAACCAAGTCCAATGGGGATGGTGACTCCAAATGCTGTCCTAGACAAGTCAAAGTCGGTGGTTCCTGGAAGGGCGTTTGTCGTGACTGCCCAAAACGCGAGAAACCCCAATGAGGTGATCACGGGTAAGCTAATCATAAACTCTTGCAAAGTTTCTACCTTATTAGATACCGGTTCTACCCATTCTTTTATCTCTCTTGCTTGTGCTCAACGTTTGAACTTGACTCCGGAGAAATTAGACTTTGACTTATTTGTTGAGACTACGTTAGGAGAAACTTTCATTACATCTACTGTTTATAAATCTTGCTTGATCCAAGTTGGTACCATCACATTACCTGTCGATCTTATTTCTTTGAAAATACTTGCATTTGATGTGATTTTAGGGATTGATTGGTTAACTAGTCATTATGCCAAAATTGATTATTTTCGTAAAGTTGTTAGTTTTCATATAACTAACCAACCTGTTATGTGAATTCAAGTAACCAAACCACTAAAGTCAATCACTATCATATTAAGCCACAAAGCTATTCGTTTATTGAAAAATGGATGTCAAGCTTTCTTAGCCCATGTCACGGACTTAAACAAAAACACGTCAGATTTGAATAATATTTCTGTTGTTAGTGAATTTCCTAAAGAATTTCCCGGTCTACACCCAAAACGTGAAGTTGAATTCTTTATTGACCTTGAATCTGGTACAAAGCCCATTTCTAAAACCTCATATCAAATGGCTCATATTGAACTTCAGGAGTTAAAGGTCCAACTACAGGAGTTGTTGGACATCGGTTTCATTAGTCCTAGTACATCTTCTTGGGGTGCTCCTGTTTTATTTGTAAAGAAGAAAGACGGGAGTATGCGACTTTGTATTGACTACCGGGAGTTAAACCATGTCATCATCAAGAATAGGTATCCACTACCTCGCATTGATGACCTGTTTGACCAGTTACAAGGAGAATAATTCTTTTCAAAGATCGATCTTGATGCGGATATCATCACCAAGATTAAAACGCGAGATATTCAAGACGCCTTGAAACTCGATGCGGGCATTATGAATTCTTAGTCATGTCTTTTGGATTTAATAATGCTCCTTCTGCTTTCATGGATATGATGAACCGTGTGTTCAAGAAATATTTGGATCAATTCGTTGTTGTCTTTATTGATGATATCCTCATCTATTCCAAAATCCGTGAAGATATCATGAGCACAATTTTAAGCTGGTACTGAAAAGGCTTCGTGACAACAAGCTATATGCCAAGATGTAGAAATGCGAGTTATGGCTTGAGGAAGTAGCATTCCTTGAGCACGTGGTTTCAAAACATGGAGTATCTGTTGGCCCGGCAAAGATTGAAGTAGTACAAAGTTGGGAGCAACCGAAGTCGGTGATTGAAGTACGTAGCTTTCTGGGCTTAGCTGGTTATTATCGGAGATTCATGGAAGGATTTTCTCGAATCTCTACTCCGTTAACTCAGCTGACTCGGAAAGATACAAAATTCGTATGGAGCGAGGAATGCGAGAAGAGTTTCCAAGAGCTCAAGAGGAGACTCATTTCGGCACATGTTCTGACAATACCATCTAGTTCGGATGGATTTGTTATCTACAGCGATGCTTCAGGCAAAGGGTTAGGGTGTGTTCTCATGCAACATGGGAAAGTCATAGCTTATGCCTCACGACAACTCAAAGAATATGAGAGGAATTATCCTACTCATGATCTGGAGTTGGCAGCAGTCATTTTTGCATTAAAGATTTGGAGGCACTACCTATAAGGGGAGAAAGTGGAGATCTATACAGATCATAAAAGCCTCAAATATTTCTTCACCCAAAAGGAACTCAACAAGCGGCAACAACGTTTGCTCGAGCTGTAGAAAGATTACAATCATACCATCCAATATCATCCTGGAAAAGCAAATGTGGTAGTTGGCGCATTGAGTAGAATATCATATGCGGGTACGAGTACGATGTTGTTAACACAAAGGCCCATTTGGTATGACTTATAAAGGATGGAAATAGAGTTAAAGACTCTAGGGACCCACGTGATGATGTCAAATATACGAGTAGAACCGACTTTAATCGATAAAGTTAAAGCTGCTGAAACTACGGACCTGGAGTTGATGCTTATGAAGAAGAAAGTGCAAGAAAGTGCTATTCCAGAAGCAAGAATCGATGCAGAAGGAATAATTCGAGTCAACTCCAGACTTTGTGTTCCTAACGATTCTGACTTGAAGCATAAAATCATGATGGAGGCACACAACACACCGTTTGCAAACCATCCTGGGAGTACCAAAATGTATCATGATCTTCGACATACATTTTGGTGGAGTAATATGAAGAGAGAGATCGCGGAATTTATCTCGAGGTGTTTAACTTGTCAACGTGTAAAGGCGGAGCATCAAGTGCCAAAGGGTCCATTGCAACCACTTGAGATTCTGAAATAGAAGTGGGAACACATTACTATGGATTTCGTTATGGGTCTTCCCAAGGTTTCTCAAGGCATATATGCAATTTGGGTTATTATTGATAGATTAACCAAGTCTGCTCATTTCTTGCCTATACGGGAGACTTATTCCCTTGAACATCTTGCTCGTATGTATGTGAATGAGATTGTGAGATTTCATGGCATGCATGTATCCATATTTTTGGATCATGACCCAAGATTCACTTCACGATTCTGGGTTAGCTTACAGAAAGTTATGGGCACGGATTTACGATTTAGTTCGGCATACCATCCTCAAACGGACGGGTAATCAGAAAGGACTATTCAAACTCTTTAAGATCTATTAAGACTCTTAGATTTCAGAGGAAGTTGGGATAAGTACTTGTCATTGGTGGAATTCTCTTACAACAATAGTTATCAAGCAAGTATAGGCATGGCTCCATTCGAGGAGTTGTATGGAAGAAAATGTCATTCTCCAGTATGCTGGGACGAGGTGGGTGAAGCAACGTTGTTGGGACCAGAATTGGTATGCATAATTACAGAAAAAATTTAAACGATTCGACAACGTATACAAATGACACAGGATCGACAAAAGAGTTATGCGAATCTTCATCGAAAGGACGTGGAATTTAATATTGGGGATCATGTATTGTAATGTATTGCTCCATGGAAGGGAGTCACAAGATTTGGGAAGACATCAAAGCTCAATCCAAGATTTGTTGGTCCATTTGAGATTCTTGACCGAATAGGAAATATGGCATATAAACTCGCATTACCTCCAAGTATGTCTCGTGTTCATAATGTTTTTCACATATCTATGCTTCGTAAATATGTGAAAGACCCAAACCACACTATTGAGTTAGAACCAGACGAGATAGCCGAAGATTTAACGTACGAGGAGGTACTTGTTAAGATCTTGGATATGAAAGAGCATGTCCTACGCACCAAGTTTATACCACAAGTTAAGGTTTTGTGGAGGAACCATGCTATTGAAGAAATGACCTGGGAGTTAGAATCAGAAATGAAAACGAGTTATCCTCACCTTTTCGAAACACTAGGTACGTACGTCAATTTCGAGGACAAAATTTCATAAGGAGAGTAGGTTGTAACACCCCAACTTTTTAATAAATAAAAATTGAATTTCCTCTATTCATTATCTTGAAATAATAAGGTGATAATTTGATATAATACTTTGGTTATAGGTGAAATGTGCAAATTTTGCGAAATAAGCAAGTGGTTATAAAATATTCATTATTTGTCGGGGAATATTCGTTAGGTCGTAGAATATTCTTCTTTGTCGGAATATTAAATGCGGACGCAGCCATTTGTGGGCCCCCATAACGGAAAAACGATCGGATGAAGAAAATGACAAGTTTGAGTTTTTATAAATAATCGGCGTAGTTATTACTGCTTAACACTGTTGTTGGAATACCCGGTGGTTAAAATATCTTTATGTCTGGCGTGGTTACACAAGAGCACACGATATTACACAATATTTTTTTAGATTATTGATTCTTACGTAAGAAGGCACTACTCAATAATGGTTACAGTAATTACTGTTCAATATTTTATTTTATTGATTCAATAATTGCTACGTTGATATTTTATATTATTGTTGTTTCAATAATTGTTATTGCACAGTATTTTCCATTATCAGATTAATAATTCATATTATTTGAATAATATTATTAGATAGCATTATTGACAATGTCTAAGGAATTCTGTCTAGGAAAGGGGTTTGGTCACCTAATTGTGCGCCAGTAAGGAGAAATCCTTATCGGAAAGCCCTTTTTTCCTAGGAACGACCTGGTTGTCATAATTATGATTCTATAATATTATTTATGAATAAATAATTATTGATTTATATGATAAGTAAATATTTATTTTATGTGGATATAAATGAAGGAATTAATGATGAGGTGTTTTATTAGTATTTGTCAGAATGGGGGTGTTTTATCAGTATTTTGTCAGAATGGAGGTATTAAAAATCATCTGTATGTGGATTTCGGGCATTTTCTGTTTGGAATTTGGAAAATCTTTTCTTGGGAGAGTGCATATTTTGATTTGATGTTTAAATGTAAATGCTCATGATTATATGTAAAGTCCTTCAAGAGATATATGAACAAGGACTTAGTGATAGATCAAATTTGTTAGGTTGATCTAAGCTCTTGATGTGTATCATTCTGTAACTAACTGTATAGATAGAGATATCGAAGCTGTTAGGTTAATCTTGAGATGTAATAGATAGGCTTCGAAGAATTCATAGTGTATCAATCTGATCAAGATAGCAGAAGTCAAGGCAGAAACATAGAGCTTCGAGGATCGTAGTGTGCCTGCCTTGAAGGGCCTCTTCGGAAATCGTAGAGTGGTCCCAACGTTTGCCGAGCCAACTCAGAGATCGTAACGTGCTCTCGGAAACGTAGAGTTTACAACTCAAGCAAGCGAAGATCGTAGTGTGCAAGTATTTAAGAGAAATCGTAGTTCTCTCTACTGATAGCATCAGACCAAGCACCAAGGCGACAAGTCACCACAATCTGAATCGTAAAGTATCATCTGCCTATTGTCAGAAGCATCAAGCCTCACGTTTTGTGTAGAGACAAACTCCAACAAATGTGGAATGGGTTCTAAACGTTGTAGTACTCACCAGTCCCAAAGGCATAAAAGATATCCTTAGTATGCAACAAAGAAGCGTATTGAAGAAGCTAGGAAAGTACCATTGGTAAAGGGAAAAATACATTTTCAGGTGTTAGGTGAGAAAGCAGTCTACTGTGTCAGTGGGCCAAAATGCAATTCAGAAGATGTACAGAAAAGTCTCCATCAAAGAATAGAAATGTCAAACGCATTTAATGCTTCAACGGATGGATCCAATGGATAGTTTTCAAGATCACATATATGCAAATCAAGCAGATGGGAGAACTAAGCAAGCATTGAACAAAACATGTACAAGAACTCTCAACGCTCAACTCTACGATCTGAGAAAAAGAAAAGCTTGCTCAGCTACTCAGTTCTTTCGAACAAGTGTTTAACAGCAACTAAGTAGCATCTAATAAGAACTCAACAACTACCAATCAACTGAAGTAAGAGTTCCAAGTTAGAAGGACTTGAAGAGTTCTAAGTGAACTGTGAAGAGCCAAGTCTGCAGGGCTTGAAGAGTTCAAGACTGAACTAAGAAATTCCTAGACTGCTGGTCTAGAAGGAATCTAAGTGATTCAAAAAAGTGTAAAAGACATCCTTAGTGGATTTCCTACTCGAGGAGTAGAAGAGTGGACTAGGAGCTTTAAGTGCTCTAAACCACTTAAAACGACTGTGTCTATTACATTCTTGCTATAACTGCCACATCTGCCATAACTGCTATAACTGCCTCACTCTCATAAACTCATTATCTTAAGGGAGATTAAAACTCATATTAATTCCGCTAAATTTTTAATCATTATCTACTAACAAGATAAAACGAAAAGATTTTTAAATATCTATTCAACCCCCCCTTCTAGATAACTATTGTGCCTCCGGGAACTAAAAATTGGTTTCAAAGCAAGTTCTATTATACAGCCTACAAAGCTTTAGTAGATCCAATGGCACACTTACCTAGTGAATCAAGAACTGGAGGAGGCAGCAAGCCACCAATGTGCAACAAAGATAAATTTGCAAACTGGAAAGTTAGGATGCAAGCATACATGAACTCAATAGATGAAGATCTATTTGAGACTGTTCAAAATGGGCCCTATGTTCCAAAAAAGCTTGCACCAACCACAGACGATCCAAACAGAATAAAAATTAAAGTCAAAGAGGAGTGCACTGACAACGAGAAGAGAGCTGTCCAACTCGACAAGAAGTCCAAGAACATTTTGTTTCAATCCTTAGAAAACGATCTGTTCGAAAACGTTGTCAATAGCAAAACAGCGAAGGAGGTTTGGGAAGCACTACTCATCATGCACGAAGGAACGGAAGAAGTAAGAGAAAACAAACAATCACTCCTGACACAACAGTATGAAATGTTTGCTCATGTTCAAGGAGAAAATGTAACTGCCACCTACGAGAGATTCAACGTTCTGCTCAACTCTCTACGAGCCTATGGGAAGATCTATCCAAACAAAGATCTAATCATAAAGTTCATGAGAGCCCTACCAAGCAGGTGGGATGCCAAAACCACCGCTATTAGAGAGTCAAAGAATCTTCATGAGATGACAGTTCAACAGCTATATGACAATCTTCTGACATACGAACTGGAGCTGACTCAACGAGCTAAAACCCTATCAGAAGGAAGAAAGAAGGATAAGGGTGTTGCTCTCAAAGCAACTGAAAGTGCATCCAAGGTCAACACTGAGATTGACTATGACGAAGACGATGATGAAGACTTTACTATGCTGGTAAAAAGACTAAGAAGGTTCATGCGTCAAGGCAAAACCAGCAAGCCAAAGAAGGTCAGCAACTACAGCAGCTAGGAGCAAATAAATGATCTATGCTACAACTGCAAGAAGCCTGGCCACTTCATTGCCAACTGTAACAAACCTCTCAGAGAAGAATTAAAGAAGAAAACACATGCAAAGAAGGAATACAAAGGCAACAAAAGGCCTCAGAAGAGAGATAAAGGCCTGGTAGCTAGCGGATCGTGGAGTGATCCTGAATCTAGAGATGAT
This sequence comes from Panax ginseng, assembly GCA_020205605.1. Lineage (NCBI taxonomy): Eukaryota > Viridiplantae > Streptophyta > Magnoliopsida > Apiales > Araliaceae > Panax > Panax ginseng. The sequence goes on from CM035143.1 coordinate 91,243,462, forward strand.
GAAGAACCACAAATGGCTAATCTATGCCTAATGGCCAAACATGCAAAGGATAAACTAAACTCCAGCATACATGAAGTAAGTCTCAATGAGGTATTTGACTTCAACTCTCCTGATGTAGACATTAATTATTTGAGAACTGCACTGCATGGCATAACAACTGATCTACATCAATACATGAAGTGGTTCAGAGTTTTGTCTAAGAATCATTCACTTCTTCAAGAGGAGAAAAAGAAAGTTCAAGAAGAGCTAGAAATAGCTCTTCTAAGTACTAACTTTCTCTCCAAGCTTGAGGCTGAGAATGAGATCTTAAAACAGACTAATGAGCTCAATACAAAAGAGAGTCCAATCTAACCTTTAAAATTGAGGAACTAGAAAAGACTATCTCTACATGGAACAAATCATCATCATCCATGGATTCCCTGCTCTTTAGTCAGAGAAGTGCATTTGACAGAACAGGCTTAGGCTTTGGGGAATCCACCTCAGAGCCATGTGTGGAAAAGACAAAGGAAACTAGCACTAGTAATGCCTCAAGTTTTAGTAGAAGCATTACCTTTGTGAAATCCTCACAGAAGAAAGAACCAGTCCAATCTTGTTCTACTGTTTCCATCCATACTCCAAGGAGTAAAGGATCTCATGCTGGCCTGGGCTTCAAAAAAGTGAAGAGTAACCCATCCTCTACTCACCAACCTCTAAGGATCGTAGAGTTAAATAAAACCAACTCTACGAACCAACTGGGAAGGTACAGTAGAGGTAAGATGCACTCCTCACATTTCATGAGACCCAAGGACATGTGGAAGAAGGAAAATCAGTTTAACCGAAGAATGACTAAAGAATCACAAAAGTCCAAATGGAGAATGAACTCACACACAAACACAGGCATGCATCATACTAAGTGTTTTGTGTGCAATAGAGTTGGTCACAAGGCTACAAGATGCTATTATAATTCTATGCATGTGAGACCCAAGATCAAATAGATTTGGGTCCCCAAGGGTACTAACAAAATAGGACCCATGCAAATATGGTTACCAAAATGAAGGTTCAATGTTATGACAGGAAAAGTGCTCTATGATCACAACCTGGTATCTGGACAGTGGATGCTCAAGACACATGACTAGGAACAAAGGCCTTCTGTCTAACTACATAGAGAAGGAGGGTCCCTCAGTCATCTTTGGAGACAACGGGTCGGGAAAGACTAGAGGATATGGCTCAGCTGCTAATGGTGCAGTATCTTTCAGCAAAGTGGCATATGTGGAAGGTCTCCAACACAACCTTCTAAGCATCAGCCAACTCTTTGACAAGGGTCATCAAGTAACATTCCTCAACAACCAGTGTCAAGTCAGAGATTTGAAGACATCTACTGTAAAGCTAACCGGGACTAGAGAAGGAAATGTCTACACAGTGAATCTAGGACAACTAAGCTCAGACGAGATAATATGCTTTCTGGCAAAAGCATCTGAAGAAATGAGCTGGCTATGGCATAGACTGTTGTCCCACTTAAACTTCAAAAGCAGGTCCAAACTGGTATCAAAAGATCTCGTTGCAGGCCTACCCAAGTTCAACTTCGTCAAAGAAAGGCCATGTAATGCCTGTCAGCTTGGAAAGCAAACCAGAAGCTCATTCAAGAGCAAAACTGCCAACTCAATCGACAAGCCCTTGCAATTTCTTTACATGGATCTATTTGGGCCAATTCCAACAACAAGTCTTGGAGGGAAAAGATACTCACTAGTTATAGTCGACGACTACACCAGGTTCACATGGGTATTCTTTTTAACCTCAAAGGATGAAACTAGCTCCCAACTGATCAAGATGTTCAGGCTGGTAATGGACGAGAAAGGAGAGAAAATCAAGGCCATAAGGAGTGATCACGGAAGAGAATTTGACTTGGCATCAGTCATAATTTCTCAGCTCCACGAACTCCTCAACAAAATGGGATAACTGAGACAAAGAACAGAACTTTAATAGAGGCTGGAAGAACTCTACTAGCCGCAGCCCATCTGCCTGTGTACTTCTAGGCAGAAGCTGTCAACACCGCATGCTACACGCAGAACAGATCACTGATACACTCTACGATCAAGAAGACACCCTACGAACTATGAAAAGGAAGAAAACCAAGTGTCAGCTACTTTCATGTATTCGGCTGTGCATGCTACATTCTCAACAATAGAAAGCAGTACTTGACAAAATTTCAACCCAAGTCAGATGAAGGAATCTTTCTTGGATATGCCATAGACAATAAGGCCTACAGAGTGTTCAACAAGAAAACGCTGAAGGTTGAAGTCTCGATTCAGATCATCTTTGATGAAACAGACTTAAACAAAATATTACTTCAAGACACTACGACCGACAGTGCAGACACTACGAATGAAGTTGTCGAGCTCAACACTACGATCGTAGTGCCAGACAGTGAAATTGTTAAGCAAGAAAATGAGATCGTAGAGAGGCCTATGCAAGACAACGAACTTCCACACCAAGAAGAAGAAATAGATCTTGAAGAGTTAAGACAATAAGGTATCAGGACAGATGTCCCAACCAGAAATAGATTGGCAAGAGATCACACTCAAGATCTAATCATTGGAGATCCGAGTGCAAGAGTCAAAATAAGAGCTGCCACCCAGAATGAATGCTTTTATCTAAGCTTCCTATCATAAATGAAACCAAAGAAAATAGAGGATGTTATAGAAGACTCCAGCTGGATAGAAGCCATGCAGGAAGAACTCAACTAATTTGAAAGAAGCAAAGTATGGAGAGATTGATACCAAGACCAAAAAGTCATCTTGTCATTGGAACCAAGTGGGTCTTCAGAAACAAGATGGAGTAATAACCATGAACAAGGCAAGACTAGTGGCCAAGGGCTACTCTCAAGAAGAAGGCATTGACTACGATGAGACATTTGCACCTGTTGCCAGACTAGAAGCCAACAGAATCTTTCTTGCCTTTGCTGCTCACATGAAGTTCAAGGTCTTCCAGATGGATGTCAAAAGTGCATTCCTGAGTGGAGAACTTCAAGAAGAAGTCTATGTAGAGCAACCTCCAGGTTTCATCGATCCATCTCTTTCTAATTATGTTTACAGATTAGACAAAGCCTTATATGGTCTTAAACAAGCACCTAGAGCATGGTATCAAACACTGACTAACTTCCTTATTGAAAATGGATTCACTAGAGGTAGAGTATGTAAGACCCCAAATTATTAATAAATAAAATTTAATTTCCTCTATTTATTATTTTGAAATAGTAAGGGTTGATTTGATTAATGTGGTTAGTTATGGGTAAAATGCTAAATATTTTAAATAAGCGGTGGTTATAAAATATTCATTATTGTTTGAGAATATTCGTTTGGTCGTGGAATATTCTTCTTTGTCATTTGGAATATTCATACGACAAATAGCGACCTTGTGTGGGCCCCATAACTGAAAGCGATTGGATGAAGAAAACGACAAGTATAAGTTGTTTATAAATAATTGGCGTAGTTATTCACCAATTAACACTATTGGAATATCCGGTGGTTAAAACACAAGATGTACGTGTTGTTGCACAAGAAGACATACGCATTATTGCACCAATTATTGATTCTTACGCAAGAAGACACTACTCAATAATTGTTACAGTAGTTATTGTTCAATATTTTATTTTATTGATTCAATAATTGCTGCGTTGATATTTTATATTATTATTGTTTCAATAATTGTCATTACACAGTATTTTCTATTATCGAAGCAATAATTCATATTATCTGAATAATATTATTAGAAAATATTATTGGCAATGTCTAAAAAGTTCTGTCTAAGGAGAGGTTTGGTCACCTAATTGCTTGCCAAAGAAGTGAGAAATCCTTATTGAAAGCCCTCTCTTTCCTGGGAACTGTCTGGTTGCCAGTATTGTGATTCTGTAATATTATTTATGAATAATTAATTATTGATTTATATGATGAGGAAAATATTCATTTTATGTGGATATAGATGGAGAAAATTTTTAAAGTGACAATTGTTAAAAATCGATATTTTATCTTTTCTGATAAAATAATATTTTATTATATTATTATAATATAATAATGATGATATTTTTACAATGAATGTGGGATATATGAGTATATGAGGAGGAAGAGTATTTTTGTTGCAAAAGTTGTTTAAAACATGTTAAACATGTCTGTGGGCCCATTTCTTGACTGAAATTTGATTATAGCCTGTAAAATTGTCCGTTTATGGATTTCGGTCAATTTCTGTTTGGAATTTGGAAAAACTTTCTTCTGCAAAGTTTTAGAGAATTGAATTTCCTATAGAAAGTCACAAGATTTGAATTTTCTGATAAAGGGCTATTGATTATGAATTATTGAAGTTTCGAAGTTTTGAAATAATTGATTTTTGGAAGTTTTAATTATTTTTTTTAATAAACACGTTTTTTACATTATGGTGTGTTCCACATGTGTGTTGAATGGGATGATTTCAGATTTTCTACGATGGGCTTGAAATTTTTTATAATATATTATTATTATATTAAATTTTCTGCTTTAGTGTTCTAAGTAATTTCCTATAAATAAGGTGCTTAGGTTAGAATTGAAAATCACACCAGAAACTAAAGATTTCTCTCTTTCTCTCTATAATATCGAGCGTATTTTGTGGGTATTTTAGTACTTTGAGTATTGCTATACTATGGCAAGTTCTTTCAAAGACAATATCCAAATTCCAAATAAGTACTATCCTTTTGAGGTAAAAGATATTTTTTTTTCTAAAAATGATATTATTTCTTCAATATCATTATCTTAAAATATTGGTTGGAACTTTTTATCAAATTTGGAACTTTTTCATGTCGGGGTTACTATTCATGAGTTACTATTCATGAGTACTATTCACGAAGCATGATGATTTTATTTGCGAAATTTCTATCTTTTAGTGTCGGAGTTACTATTCACGATACTAAGACTATTCACGATACTGATCTTATTCACGTAAAAATAAATTTTTGTTTTTCGTCCAAAATATCTATTATGGATACTAGCTTTGATTGTATCCATGTTTTGATCATTCTTGAATTTTACTCCACTATGATTATTTATGAGGTATTTTTGGACATGGAATAGCTGAAATATGAATCCTTAATATTTATTCTTTTGTTTCACTGGATTCGTTTTTTTTTAAATATTTGTCATCATCCTCAGTCCTAAATGATGATATAACTGAATATCTTTGGCATGTAGTGCAAAGATGAATGATTTCTGATGAATATCTTTGGCCTAGTAGTGCAAAGATGAGCAGTGTTTAGATCAACATGACCAACCGATGAATATCTTTGGCTCAGAGTGCAAAGTTGAATATTTGATTCCAGATATATATTGATTGATGTTACAGGGATAAAATATTGACGATGAACTTTTAAATTCATATATAGAAGATAGTAGATTTTATTCTCTACTTAACTCTTCTAATGAATTATTATTTCCGTTGTGAATATTGATTTAAAACTTGTTGTCTATTGTATTCTATTAGATTTTTCCCTGTTGAATACTAACTATAATTTGTTCTATATTATCTTGGTCATAATATTCTTTACTGGGCTAGTTGAGCTCACCCTTTTCTTTTTTGTTCCATTTTTCTTCTCAGGAGGCGAGAATGTAGCGAGTACTAGTCGGGGTATGGAATGAAGGTTTTAGAAAGTTGTTTTAGTAGTCCTCACCATTTTTGTAAAATAATGTATCAATAATTGTACTGAGGACTTATTTGAGTGTGGATATTGTCTAGATGACAATATTTGTATTTAAACTCATAGTTTTTATGTTGTATTATTCTTTTTGTAGTTGTTTCTGTACCATGTATTTTGACGACTCAGAATGGGTGTTGTATACCTATTTTGGGGGCGTCACAGAGTAGATACCACATTATTCCTTAAAAAGCATAAAGACAAAGTCTTATTGGTTCAGATATATGTTGATGATATTATTTTTGGTTCTACTGATGAAAAGCTATGTAAGAGATTCTCCAAGCTTATGCAGAGCAAGTTTGAAATGAGCATAATGGGTGAGCTGAACTTCTTCCTTGGACTACAATTAAAGTAGAGTGATGAAGGAATATTCATAAACCAAGCCAAGTACATCAAAGATTTACTTAAGAAGTATGGCATGGAATCAGCCTCTCCCATGAAAACCCCAATTGCTCCTGCAACCAAGCTTGACAAAGATGAAAAAAGGTAAAAGTATTGATATAACTCAATACAGAGGTATGATAGGCTCTCTTTTATATCTAATTGCCAGTAAACCAGACATAATGTTTGCAACATGCATATGTGCTAGATTTCAGGCTAACCCTAAAGAATCACATTTAATTGCTGTAAAGAGGATTTTCAGGTATCTTAAGGGTACACCTCACTTGGGGCTTTGGTATCCCAAGGAGTCCTCATTTGAACTAACATGATACACAGATGCTGATTTTGCAGGTTGCAAAATAGATAGAAAGAGTACCAATGCTTTGTCAATTGCTAGGAAATGACTTGTGTCCCGTTTTAGAAAAAAGCAAAACTCAAGATTCTGCTTAATCTGCGAATTTGAATACATTGTTGTTGGCAAATGTTGTGTGCTCGAGATCCTATGGATGAAAAATCGGCCAGCGATTATGGGTTTGAATTCAAATCCATACCTATTCACTGTGATAACACAAGTGCAATTGCAATAACTCATAATCTTGTCATGCATTCTAGGACTAAGCATATAGAAATTAGATATCACTTCATTAGGGATCATGTGCAAAATGGAACTATATCTTTACAATATATTTCTACTGAAAACCAACTTGCTGATGTCTTTACAAAACCCTAGATGAATCCAGGTTTAACAAGTTAATAGGTGAGCTAGGAATGCTTAATTTACAACCATGAAATATATGCTCTAGTATGTTCTAACTATACAGATACAAAGGCTATGGTTGAAATCGTAGACATGATCAAGGGAAGTCCACGATCGTAGAGCTGAAGTGACATGAAAGAAAACGATCGTAGCATAGACTCAACAATCGTAGTGCAGACTCAACGATAGCAGAACCCCATCAACAGGAGGAGCATCATGTGATGATAAGTTTCAAAACAAAGCAATATCTCTGATAAGCGCCTCAGGAACAAACCTAACCCTTGACTCACTCCAAGAAGTTGGCCCTTCCTGAGCTACCTTAAAAGAATGCAAAGTCAAAAACTCATCACAAGGATCCGGTCAGACTCGACGATCATAGTTCAGACATGACAATTGCTGGAACAGACTCGACAAATGCTGGACAGAATAGACGATCGTAGCTCAGACACGACGACTATTGGACAGACTCAACGATCGTAGTTCAGACTCAACAATCACAAAAGCTACCTCAATGATCGTAGTCCTCCCTAAAGACACATTAGCTCTGAAGGAGCTAAGGGCAAATTGGTACAATCCTCCTCAGTCAAATTTGTAGAGCCAAGTAGAAGTTGACACCTGCCCCACTAAACAAAAATGGAGAGAGGGAAACTACAAGAACAGTTCGAAAATGCCTTTTTTGAAATCAAACGTTCAAAAGGCATATCTTTCTTCTCTCTCTACAAGCAGAAACCCTAACCCCAAAGAAAGCTCAAGCAACCATACTCCCTTCAACGATAGAAATGACAGCCTCCAACGTCGTCTCCGGCTACAGACTATGCTTCGATGAGTTCAAAACCGCTGAACCCAAATTTCATAAGATTCTGACACTGTTGAAGAAGGATGGTCTCGAAGAAGCTCTGGGTACGAGCACATGGATCTACCCAAAGTTAATAAAGGAGTTTTATAAAAATGGAGTATACGAAAATGAAGTCCTCACGACGAGAGTCAAGGACGTGGAAATCAATATAAAGGCTGAAAACGTCAATCTAGCCCTAGGCTTCAAATTCGAAGGTTTTTGGTTTTTCGATGGCATCGATTTCCATGTTGGGCTTAAGAAGATGCATCACAAGAAATCCCCCACTATCAAAGGATACAAGAAGAAGGAGTTTCCTCAGAGGTACGAATTTCTAGCTGACATTATTGGGAAGTGTATATGCTGCAAAAGCACTGGGCATGATTCTGTAAATGAGGTGCAGCTAAAGCTCATGACTGCCATAAGCTGTGGGATACAACTTAACTATGGGGCTCTACTGTTGGACTGGATAGGAAAATGGATTCTCAACTCGAAGAAGACAAAGGGGTTTCAAAAGATGCTCTACGGGCGATTTATAAACATCATCTTACAATCTGCTCTGGGTGATAGGATTGGGGACGATGAAGGAGTGTCCATCAATCCAAACAGATGAATAACCCAGCAACTGTTTAAGAATTGGCAAAGGACTCCAAACCGAGTATATACGCGCATGATGACCGAGTCCAAAGTGGAAGAATCTGGTGATCTAAAGGAATCGGGATTCCAGAAACATGTCGACCGTCAAAGAGACTGCAGAAGAAGAGGAAGAGACCAACAAGGGAGAACCCTCTGCCCTTATCAGAAAAAGCAAGGGCAAGAGGAAGCTTAAGGCTAGGATGGAAGAAGAACCTCAAGGGTCCTCCACTGACATACCTATAGAGTCCTCTGATATTGAGTCTCTAAGGATCCTTAGAAGGAAAGAACAGCAAGCTGAGGTTGATGAAGATGGAGCTACCATAGCACAGTTGCTGAAGAAAAAGAACAAAATCATTCACAAATCCAAGAGGCCATCTGTCTCTTCGATCGTAGAGTCTCTACCGATCGTTGAGACCAGATTTAACACCTCGAGCAAGGAAGCTGCTACACCTGATAGTCTGGGTGATCAACAGGACAAAACTGAAGTTCAAGAAAGTCATGAGGCTGTGGCTCAACCTAGAAAACCAAGAAGAAAACTGGTCAAGAAATATATTCTTGTCAATGAAGAAGTACTAAAAAGGGAAGACAAAGATTTGTTACGGCAAAGGAACCAGCCAAAGAAAGCCAAAGCGACAAAGCCCAAGCTGAGGGGGAGACACCTGAAGCTCTTATGATAGGAAATACACCAGCTGAGGGGGAGATGCCTGAAGCTCTCATTCTACATTATACTCCAGCTGAGGGGGAGCTTTTAAACTTACAAGAAGATGATCAAGTTGAGGGGGAGGCTCATGATATCCCCTTGACAGAAGAAACTGCTCCTACAAAAAATGAGGGAGAACCAGAGCAAGAACAAAATGAAGTCATTGAGATATTGAAATCCCTAAAAGAAGATAGTGAAGAAAAGGAAGAAGAATATGATGATGGCCTTGAGATCACAGGTGTGGGCCATGATGGGTATAGGAGTTATCTCTACAATCAGATGTTCTCTTACCTACCCATGATGCCATATCATCAAGCCCAAATCCTAAACTCATGGAACCACATGTTTTGGAGCTTCAAAGAATACCCGGCCATCACTGTGCTAGCTCATGGATTTCCAGGCACCATTAAATTTGCCAAGAAGCTCATCACAAATGATCCCTCTTCAAGAATGGTGCATGAGGTACTAACTATCCCAATCCTTTTCAGAGTAAACCATTATCCACTATCTTTTTTCGGACAATTTTATGAATTTCCAACCTAGTTGGAAATGGTTCTAAATCCACCAAGTCAACTCCCAGTTACAAAATCCCAAAATTCTGTAATTGATGAACCAGATATTCCAAACTTCATATTGATTCCAACTCCCATCATCTCTACGATCATTGACTCTAGCCCCATCATAGAGTCCTAAGGAGAAATCGTAGAGTCACCTATTCCAGACACCCAAACACAGACCCCTCCATCAGATATTCCCTCTACATCCACAAATGAAACTTCAACCTTGATCATGTCCTCTACTCCTTACAAGATCAATTCAAGAAAACATCCCCTCCTTTAACCAATCCTCAACTCAGTGATCTACTCTAAGATCTGCCCACGAAAGATGAGTTGAATGAAGTGTCCAAGAACATGATCAAGGATATCGATGAAAGCCTTGAAACTCACTCAGAACACATTCATCTCAGGCTGACACAAATGATCACTGCTGCAAACAATCTCCCAGGCACCCTAAATTCTGAGCTTACAAAGAAACTGAGGGAGATCATCAAGGAAATGATTACAAGCATAAAGGACAGAGATGATATTCACTTTCGCATAGCCAATAAACAAAGAGAGGTTGTTCTAGAATTACAGAAATCTCAAGAAGCCCAGAATAACCTTATGATGGAGAAATCATCAGTTTGAAAACTGCAGTTAAAGAATTTCAAAAAGCCTATGTAAACCAAGAACAATAAACTGACACTATTCTAGCTGTCCTCCAAAACAGAGAAGCTCGATCTGAAGCAATTATCAAGGAAAATCGAGAGGACAGTGCTCAAACTCAAAGCCAACTCAACGAGCTTGTCCAAGGAGTGACTCGACTATCTGAAAACATTCGAACCCTTGATGCTGACATAAAGGGGGAGAATAAAGGGAAAGGAGAAGGAGGCAACGGAGAAGGAGGCCAGGGCAGAGGCAGAAGAGTTCAAGGAAGCCAGGGAAGAGGTAGAGGAAAATTCCACACCCAAGCTTCAAGAAGTCCCCCTACAAGGCAATTCCACCAACAGACTCCACGATCAAGCAATAAGACTCAACGATTTGATCAGCAGGAAGTCTTAATGGCTCAGCCAATAAGGAGTCAAGGGCTAGCTACCAGCTCACAAAATATGACCACTACAGGCCTAAGTATTCCAATTGGAGATCCTGCATTCATGAATAGGAATGATCACAACCCAAGGATAAGCCCAAGTGGGCTGGAAGAGATAGCCATAAGGGATGAAGCTAGCAGGAAAAGAAGGGCTGATAAGGCCAAAGAAATAGAGATAAGTGAAAGTTTACATTCTTATTGATGTAAAGCTAAATTGTAATACTCTTCAACCATCAATAAATTCATGCTTATTCTCTAGAAATTTCAGCTGTTCACTGAAATACTAAGTCATATTTACTTTCCTGCAAATGCATCTAGATACTAATAATCATGACAACAAATCTCCTTGGTTATGTCAACATCAAATATGGGGAGATTGTTGGGAGAGTGCATATTTTGATTTGTTGTTTAAATGTAAATGCTCATGATTATATGTAAAGTCCTTCAAGAGATATATGTACAAGGACTTAGTGATAGATCAAATTTGTTAGGTTGATCTAAGCTCTTGATGTGTATCATTCTCAGAACTAATCAGATAGATAGAGATATCGAAGTCATTAGGTTAATCTTGAGATGTAATAGATAGGCTTCAAGAATTCATAGTGTATCAATCTGATCAAGATAGCAGAAGTCAAGGCAGAAACATAGAGCTTCGAGGATCGTAGTGTGCCTGCCTTGAAGGGCCTCTTCGGAAATCGTAGAGTGGTCCCAACGTTTGTCGAGCCAACTCAGAGATCATAATGTGCTCTTGGAAACGTAGAGTTTACAACTCAAACAAGCGAAGATCGTAGTGTGCAAGTATTTAAGAGAAATCGTAGTGCTCTCTACTGATAGCATCAGACCAAGCACCAAGGCGACAAGTCACCACAATCTGAATCGTAAAGAATCATCTGCCTTATGTCAGAAGCATCAAGCCTCACATTTTGTGTGGAGACAAACTCCAACAAATGTGGAATGGGTTCTAAACGTTGTAGTACTCACCAGTCCCAAAGGCATAAAAGATATCCTTAGTATGCAACAAAGAAGCGTATTGAAGAAGCTAAGGAAAGTACCATTGGTAAGGGGGGAAACACCTTTTCAGGTGTTAGGTGAGAAAGCAGTCTGCTGTGTTAGTGGGCCAGAATGTAATTCAGAAGATGTGCTGAAAAGTCTCCATCAAAGAACAGAAATGTCAAACGCATTTCATGCTTCAACGGATGGATCCAACGAATAGTTTTCAAGATCACATATATTCAAATCAAGCAGATGAGAGAACTAAGCAAGCATTGAACAAAAAACATACAAGAACTCTCAACGCTCAACTCTACGATCTGAGAAAAAGAAAAGTTTGCTCAGCTACTCAGTTCTTTCGAACAAGTGCTTAACAGCAACTAAGTAGTATCCAACAAGAACTCAACAACTACCAATCAACTGAAGTAAGAGTTCCAAGTTAGAAGGACTTGAAGAGTTCTAAATGAACTGTGAAGAGCCAAGTCTGCTGGACTTGAAGAGTTCAAGAGTGAACTAAGAAGTTCTTAGACTGCTGGTCTAGAAGGAATCTGAGTGATTCAGAAAAGTGTAAAAGACATCCTTAGTGGATTTCCTACTCGAGGAGTAGAAGAGTGGACTAGGAGATTTAAGTGCTCTGAACCACTTAAAACGACTGTGTCTATTACATTCTTGCTATAATTGTCATATCTGCCATAACTGCTATAACTGCCTCACTCTCACAAACTCACTATCTTAAGGGAGATTAAAACTCATATTAATTCCGCTAAAGTTTTAATCATTATCTACTAACAAGATAAAACAAAAAGATTTTTAAAAATCTATTCAACCCCCCCCCCCCCCCCCTTCTAGATAACTATTGTGCCTCCGGGAACTAACATCTTTCTTCTACAAAGTTATAGAGAATTAAATTTCCTATGGAATAGATATGAGATTCGTAAAATTTTTTTATAAAAGGGCTATTTATTGTGCATTAAATGAAGTGAAGATGATCAAATTGAATTAGTTTTCAAATTAAATTTAAATTCTTTTATTTTAAAATCATGTGATAAAGGTGGAGTGGGAAAGTTGGACTTGTGGGCATGTTTTCCAAGTGAGGTGTGCTGCAAGTTTTCAAAATAATCATCCGTATGTAATTTGTCAGAAATAGTGGGCTAGCAATTTCCTATAAATAGGGTGCTTAGTTAGAATTAAAAATCACACCAGAAATTGAAGTTTTATCTCTCTATAATATCGAGTGTATTTTTGTGAGTATTTAGATATCTTGAGTGTTGCTATTCAGTGCAGGTTTCCTTCAATATTATATCCGATATTCCAGTAAGAAGTATTGTTCTTTTGAGGTAAGGGATGTTATTTTCTTCTTAAATGATATTATATCCTTCAATATCATTATGCCAAAATATTGATATGAATTTTATTATGGAATTTCTACCTTTTTGTGTCGGGGTTACTATTTACGTATACGGCACTATTCACGTACAACGATACTATTCACGAATAAGGCACTATTCATAGAAAAATATATTTTCCTTTCTTTGTCCAAGTTTTCTATAGTGGTTACTATCTTTGATTGTATCCATATTTTGATCTTTATATTTGAATTATGCTCCACAATTGATTATTATGGAGTATTTTTGAACTTGGATAAACTATAGTACGAATCCCTAATATTTATCCTTTTGTCTCACTAGATTCGTTTTCTTTAAGATATTTTTCATCATCCTCAGTCCTAAATGAATGATTAACTAATGAATATCTTTGGCCTGTAGTGCAAAGATGAATGCTTAACTAATGAATATCTTTGACCCGTAGTGAAAAGATGAACAGGTGTTGAGATGAACATGACCAATTGGTGATACAAATGAATATCTTTGGTCTGTAGCGCAAAGATGAATATTTGATTCAAGTAGTATATTAATTGATATTACAGGGATAAAATATTGATGATGGACTTTTAAAACTTAGAAGATAGTAGAATTCATTCTCTACTTGACTCTTCTAATGGATTGTTGTTTCCGCTGCAGTTGTTGATCTAAAACTTATTGTCTATTATATTCTATCAGATTTTTCCATGTTGAAGATTAATGATAATTTGTTGTATATTATCTTAGTTATAATATTCTTTACTAGGCTAGTTGAGCTCACCCTTTTTCTTTTTGTTCCATTTTTCTTCTCAGGAGGCGAGAATATAGCGGGAACTAGTCGGGGTGTGGAGTGATGTTTCCAGTCAGTTGTGTTAGCAGTCCTCACTATTTTATAAAATAGTATGATAATAATTTTAATGAGGACTCCTTTTGAGTTTGAAAGTCTATTAGACAATATTTATATTTAAACTCGCAGTATATGTGTTGTCGTATTTTGCACGACAATTGTATTAATGAAGTTGTATTTGTTTCTGTAACATGTATTTGGTGACTCGGAATGGGTGATGTATACCTATTTTGAGGGCGTCACAATAGAAACTTGTAAAAGGGAGCAGCTGTATCATTTGGCACTTGCTTAGCACTGCTTGAAGAAGGCTCATTTTCAACCCAGTCAATATTAAAAGGGCCATAAGCACCGGCCAACATCTCCACCGGATCATAGTTTTTGGCATATGAATCCTATAGAATTGGTTGTTCTACAGTATTGTCGATCACTTCTCTCAGCTCAGCTAATTTCCCATGATGAGTCCATGTGAAGTACCCATCCACAAATCCACGGGAAAATAAGTCGAATTTAATTTCGTCAAATTTCTTCCAGATCAGGTTTTTACACTTGACACATGGGCATCGCATCTTCCCGTTCGGATCATCAACATGTTCTATTGCTTTGTTCATGAAATCTGACACCCCATCACAATAAGTTGAGACTAATCCCCTTCCATCACTAGGTATCCTACGGTACACCCAACTCCGGTCGGTTGACATCTTTAATTGTACAGACCACACATTCAGTACATGGATGTTCATGTATGTGGTCCATACATGAATTTTATTTAATTACAGTTATGTTTGATCACCACATGCATGAATTATATTTAATTATAGTTAGGTTTCACCACATGCATGAATTATATTTAATTACAGTTAGGTTTAATTGTATTGTATTTAATTGTATCTATTTTTATTTATTTATTTTTATTATTATTTATTTTATTTTATCTTATTTTTTATTATTTTATTATTTTGTTTTATTTTGTTTTAATTTAATTTAATTTATTTTAGTTTATTTTAATTTAATTTTAGTAGTAAAAAACTAAGTAAATGCTAATTAGTTTATTTTTATATTAGGAAACTAATTAAATAATAAATAAATATACTTGTAGGGCCATAAATTTTGTAATTGCGAATTTTGATGAAAATTCAATGAAATATCAAATATCACATTCATTCATAAACAACATTGTAATAAGGAACCCAAATTTAAGATTCAATACACTAATATATATATATATATATATATATATATATATATATATATATATATAAACTGCAATTGCATAAAGAAAAGCAAGACATTCATAATTATCATATGTTATACACTTCATAATATCAATATTCTATAATTTCCAAATTTCAAATAATATGCAGATAAATAATATGCAATCCACATTCCAAAATCCAAATTCCAATTTTAGCAATATAAACAAGAAGAATAGGACACAAATTTCATATTTCAGCCTCCCAATTTCAACAAGAGGACCCAAATTTTCAACCCACAAATTCACGGCAACAACGTATTATCCAAATTGGGTTAATCTCATATTCAACCTCATATTCAAACTCATACTAAACCTAAAACAAATAAAGCCATAAATTTCAGAAATATCATACAAATTTCAGAAATATTATAAATTTCAGAAATATTATAAATTTCAGACATTCAAAAATAATTGTTATTTAACTATTTGCAACAAATTAACACTAAAAACCTAAATGGCAGAAAACTAGCCTTGAATTAATGTACAAACTAAAGGAGAGGAAATAAGGAACACAGAACCTCTTGGTGGTGCAGACTGGTGGTGGTGGTGGCTGTTGTTGCCTCTTTTTTACGACTAACAAAAGAGCTCTAACTCATGCAAGCATACATGCGTCAACAAGTAATACAGAGCAAGTAAAGTATCGATCCCACAAAGAAAGTTGTTTAACTTAAACTACTAATCATTAATTATATCACTATATTTATATGCTCACACTAAAGATTAAACTTGGTTGATTCTTGAATTGCAAATAACAACTAAGATAATATAAACGATATAATAAATGATATTGGAACTAATGGGATTCTAACTTCATTTACTATTTCATTCAATCGCCACTTTCATGCCTGACTTGTTCACATATCATAGGAAAGTAGCCAAGAGCACTAAAAGAGTATTAGACATTTTTCAATGCACTAATACCTACTTACACAGCATCCACAGATGATAGACTCTATGTAATCATCAATATAACCAACATTGTGACACCCCCAAAATAGGTCTACATCCCCCATTCTGAGTTGTCAATACACGGTACAGAAACAACTACAACTTTATTATTACAATAGTAAAACTGTGAGTTTAAATACAGATATTGCCATCTAGACAATATCCACATACAAATAAATCCTCATCATAATTATTGATACATTATTTTACAACAATGGTGAGGACTACTAAACAACTCTCCCTAGAACTTTCATTCCATACCCCGACTTGTACTTGCTATATTCTCGCCTCCTGAGAAGAAAAATGGAACAAAAAGGAAAAGGGTGAGCTCGACTAGCCCAGTAAAGAATATTATGACTAAGATAATATACAACAAAATTATCGTTAGTCTTCAACAGGGAAAAATATAATAGAATACAATAGACAATAAGTTTTAAATCAATATTCGCAGCGGAAATAATAATTCATTAGAAGAGTTAAGTAGAGAATGCAAACTACTATCTTCTATGTATGAATTTTAAAGTTCATCGTCTATTTTTATCCCTGTAGCATCAATCAATATATATCTGGGATCAAATATTCATCCTTGCACTACAGGCCAAGGACATTCACCAGTTGGTCATGTTCATCTAAACACCTGTTCATCTTTGCACTACGGGCCAAAGATATTCATCAGAAATCATTCATCTTTGCACTACGAGCCAAAGATATTCATCAGAAATCATTCATCTTTGCACTTCGCCAAAGATATTCATCATAAATCATTCATCTTTGCTACAGGCCAAAGATATTCAATAATATCATCATTTAAGACTGAGGATGATGAAAAATATTTTTTAAAAAACGAATCCAGTGAAACAAAATGACAAGGATTAAGGATTAAGGATTCGTACTTTGTTTTATCCACGTCCAAAAATACCTCAAAAATAATTATAGTGGTGTAAAATTCAAGAATGATCAAAACATGGATACAATCAAAGCTAGTATCCAGAATAGATATTTTGGACGAAAAGAAAAATTTTATTTTTCAGATGAATAATCTTAATGATTCGTGAATAGTACCATATACGTGAATAGTCTTGAGTATCGTGAATAGTAATCCCGACACCAAAAGTTCCAAATTTGATAAAAACTTGGATCAATATTTCAAAGATAATGATATTGAGGAAATAATATCATTACGAAAAAAATAATATCCCTTACCTCGAAAGATCAAGATTTAACCTGGAATAATCGGATATAGACTATATCTTGAACTTTCACCGTATAGCAATACTCAAAGTATACTCAAAATACTCACAAGAATACGCTCGATAATATAGAGAGAAAACTTCATTTAAAAGTGATTTTCAATTCTAACCTAAGACCTATTTATAGGAAATTGCTCGAGTAACACCAAAAAAGCGTAAAATTTAATATAATATTAATATATATAAAAATATTATACGTATTCCTTGAAATCTTAATCTCAGCAATTCACACATGCCAACCTTCTAGAAAAAAATAAAAAAAACGTTTTCTAATTTAAAATAATTTAAACTTCCAAAATCAATTATTTGAGCTTGGAACTTCAATAATTCATAATAAATAGCCCTTTTATCAGAAAATTCGAATCTCATGAGTTTTATAGGAAATTCAATTCTCTACAACTTTGCGTAAGAAAGTTTTTCCAAATTTCCAACAGAAATTGACCGAAATTCACAAACGGGTGATTTTAGAGGCTATACTCAAATTTCAATCAATTAATGGGGTCCAATTTACATGTTTAACATGTTTTAAACATTTATTACAACAAAAATACTCTTCCTCCTCGTATACTCATATATCCCACATTCGTTGTAAAAATATCACCATTATTATATTATTAAAATATAATAATATATATTTAAATGAATTATTTTATCGAAAAAGATAAAATTTCAATTTTCAACAATTGTCACATTAAAATTTTCTCCATCTATATCCACATAAAATCAATATTTTCCTCATCATATGAATCAATAATTAATTATTCACAAATAATATTACGTAATCACAATATTGACAACCGTGCGCTTCCTGGAAAGAGGGGCTTTCCAATAAGAATTTCTCCTTCTCATGCGCCATGAATTAGGTGACCAAACCTCTCCTTAGATGAACTTTCTAGACATTGCCAATAATGTTATCTAATAATATTATTCGAGATAATATGAATTATTGTTTCGACAATGAAAAATACCGTGTAATGACAATTATTAAACCAACAAAGAATATAAAATATCAACGCAAAGAATTATTGAATCAATAAAATAAAACACCTAATGAGCGATAATTCATCGTAACCATTATTGAGTAGTGCCTTCTTACGTAAGAGTCAATAATTGGTGCAATACCGTGCTACTACTGCTCAACAACGCCAGACATCGTGTTTTAACCACCGGTATTCCAACAAAGGTAAATCAGTAATAACTACGCCAAGTTATTTTTAAACAACTTATATTTGTCATTTTCTTCCTCCAATCGCTTTTTTTAGTTATGGGGCCACACATGGTCATACTTGTGGTCGCATTTAATATTCTCTCAACAAAGATTGAATATTCCACGACCAAACGAATATTCCTGCATAACAATGAATATTTTATAACCACTTGCTTATTTTGAAATATTTGCGTATTTTACCCGTAAATTATCCACATTAATCACATCAACCCTTACTATTTCAAAATAATAATTAGAGGAAATTAAATTTCATTTATTAATTATTTGGGATCTTACAAACATCACTATATGTCTATGTGAAATTGCAACTATATTGATTTTTAAGTTCAAGCTCTTATCTTAACTTATACGGTGAAACAGTATATGTCTATCTGGTTCACGAAATACATAAGCCATATAACACAGCCCTATAAACGTATACTATCATGATTACAGTCCATATTTGTATGTACATTGTCAATTCCATACAAATACTGAAACGAATGGTGATCAAGCATTCATGTATATAAAACAATCATGACAGACTTCTCATACAATATGCAAAACAACCCAACATTTAAGCATACAATCAAACTACATAATAAAATCCGTTAGAATCCCATAATGGAGTTTAGTTCATGACTGAACCAAAAGCCATTATGGGATCAAAGTTAAACATGATCAATAAGCAACAATTGAAAGATGAAAGATGAAACTATCAAACCCAATTGCTGAATACACATCAATATTCAATCCTCATAAGATTCCAGCAAAAACTAACGTTAATAATCCGCTCTCGTATAGAAATCCCAAGAAGGAGTAGAAAAGTAGCGTTATCGCCTCCTTCTACGTTGGAATCCTCCCTAAAGAGTAAAAACTCTAATTACGATGTAATGTAATGTAAAAACTAATAAAATGTCGAATGATACCCCTAACACCAGTCAGGAATCATTTTTAAATCAATTACAACCTTTAAAATTCGAAAATAAAATAAAACACATCAAGACATCGAGACATCGATGCGCCGCGCCTTTCTCGAAGATTATAGTCTCGCTGCGAGACTTGCGATAGAGTTCATATGTTCGTTGCTCATATGGCCAAGCAGCCTCCATAAACTTATGCGTCTCATGGCATGAGACTTGCGATAAGCATCCAAGATCTGCTTGGGTGATCCTGCAGGTGCTTGGCGTTAAATAAGAATTTGTTTTGCCACGCGGCTTAAAATCTGCAGGTCTTGGTTTCTGTTTTCCTTCTGCTGCTGCTTGCTCTGTTATGCTCTATTTCCTTGCATCAATGCACCTTCATGCCATGCATATCCCATCCTTTTACCTTGTTCCAAGCATCCATTTGCCTTATGCTCCAAATCACCACCAAAATAAGCCGATTCCTGCACTTATTCACCAAAAGGAGTTTTAAGAACGTGCAATGCAGATTAACATGAAATGCAGCTAAACTAGACTAAAATGTACTTGAGATGGGCATAGTTCGCATGAATTGGTACTCCATAAGTAGGTAAAAATCCTACTTATCAAATACCCCCAAACTTGAACCATTGCTTGCCCTCAAGCAATGCATACTAATGAATAATGAAAGATGCAACTACATTACTATTCACTTAATTCTCACATTGTCCCAACCATTATAGGCATTCAGTCCAATTTGCCTCAGCGAAGTTTTTATAGATTTGAGAATACAAATTCAATCCAAACTGCAGGCATAATGTCATATACGCAAATAATTCACAAATGCTATACAGATGCTGTGTGTGTGTGTTGTGTTCGCCCAATACTTAATTTAGGTGTAGAATGCTCATGCTATCTTGCTCAAACAAGAACAAATTATAGCATAAATCAAGACGTATGTTTATATATGCGACATGAACTATTCCAACATCTAAAAATAAACTAAGGTTCAACAATGAGCTTATCTGCTTTATTCTACACACGAGGGCGAATTTCGGTCTTTCTCGCGGTGTTTATTGCTATTTTTCTTTTCTTTCTTTTTCTACATGACTGTGCAATGTCTTACTCCATTAGGCACACTGCTACCCCTTAGCGAGCTTTCGACCAATGACTCCCAGACCATGAAAGACCTTAGGGCGTTAGGTGTAGAGACAATCCCCTCGGGCGTACTTACTCAAGTAGCCAGGGCCCCGAAATAAGACTAGTCATGCTATTTCTACTTTTCTTTTTTCTTT
This sequence comes from Panax ginseng, assembly GCA_020205605.1. Classification (NCBI taxonomy): domain Eukaryota; kingdom Viridiplantae; phylum Streptophyta; class Magnoliopsida; order Apiales; family Araliaceae; genus Panax; species Panax ginseng. Next base: position 91,264,141 of record CM035143.1, read on the forward strand.
TTTCTTTTTTTTTATACACAGATACACATGTTTTCCCAAAGTTTAAAAATCGATGTTTTATACAGTCTCCAAGCCACTTTTTACATATTTCTCTTTTTAACACTACATTTTTCCGTTGAGCAACACACACGTGTTTCATATACCTACAAGTGCTTGTGAACCCATTTGTGCAAACCGAGAGCGTGTATACAGCATTATGAACTTCATTGTATAAAACGTTATAACTCAGCTCAAGATATCCAAAATACTCAGAATTCATTTAAAAACTTCACTTTCATCATTGGCTAGACAAATAAATTTTTTTTTCTAAATGGCAAGGACTGTGAGGTAAGCAACATGCAACAACATGCAACTATATGCTAAAAAGTAGAACTAAACACGCACATAAAATTAAACTAATCATACAACTATATGAGTTATGTAAAACTAATCATGCAAACCTAATAATAAAAAAAAACTAACTACTACCTAATACCCCCAAACTTAAAATATTCAATGTCCTAATTGAATGAAGGTAAAAGGAATGAAAACTCCCCTAGTTATCGGTGGTGCCACCCTCCTCGGGTGGTGAGTCCGGTGGTGGATATGGTCTTCTCATTGCCCAAATCGAGGCCATTCTTGTGTTGTTCCTTGTTGCGCAAACGCTTCGGCTAGAGCCCTTGTGAGTCCCGTCGCAAATGTGGCTAAATTTTCATACATGGCATCGACCTTGTGCTCCAACCTTCGGAGCTGTCGATCTCCATAGGTGGCACGCAAGTGCGTGGATGGGCCCGCCTCGTCTGTTTGCGGGGGTTGTTGTTCTGGAAAAATAGGATGAAGGATGAATCATAGTCCGCATGGATGCGGTACACCACCTGCCCAGTCTTCGAACTTTTTGATTGTGGCATGAGTAATGTCCTGGCTAGGGTATTGCAGCTGCTCGTTTCCCCAGTTGTATCCCTGATTAGCACAAAGCATGGCTACCATAGATGTGTGTGGAATGCTCCCAACCGTTGTTCCCCGTAAATAGCGCAGCATATTCTCGTGAATGAGATGACCAATGTCGATGTATTTTTCGGTGATTATGCCCCCACAGAAGACGTGCCCTCTCCGCTGATATTTCGTACTGATGGGCTGAAGGCAAGAGCATGGCACATATGAACAAGTTCCACACTTTTCCATAGCGATTTAGTGTTGCAGCTGGGAATAACCGCAGCTGTGTGGTGCCAACTTTATACGTCCATTTTGTACCCGGCACACATAACACTGCAATGATCAGCTCCATGTCGGGTCTCCAAATGAGCGCCATATCCAATTAAGCAAATTTCAATCTGGCGGTGCATCCGTAATTTTGAAAATTGATCGAATAGCACAGGGCCTGTAATCTACCTCGTTACCCCGAACCAGAGATATTCCGCTCATAGTCACCTTGGCATTGGCATAGAATTCACGAACTATGCTCATAGGACTGGGTATTGGTGTCGCCGTCAATCCACCCCAACCTCTCTCTCGAATCATGGCGCACAACTGACCATCCTGACTTGTCGGCTTGAATCCTCGCTCCTTGACGAATGTTTTTGCCACAATATGGTAGTACTCTTGTTGAGCTTCCAAATTAAGGAATTTTTCATGATCTACAATGTCAGCCTCTTGACTGCCCGCAGAGGATGAAGAAGACGACGCGATAGAGCGTGCTCATTTAGGCCCCATTTGTATTTGCTAGTACTTGCACAGATTATATGATTGGGTAGGAAGAAAAGCTTGAAATTGATAGCTCTTACTCTTGATTTTGCACTCCCACATAGAAACCCTAGCTTTATAGACTGTTGGAGAAGTGGAGGAGAGATGGACTTTGAATCAGGAGAGGATCGTGGCTGATTGATTGCGAGATGTACGGCACAAAATTGTAACTGCCGAAGAGATAGCGACATGAGTTATGGAAAGGGAGAGAATTTTGCTTCTGTTGATATCCCAAATGAGAGTCCAAATGGTCCCCAACTCTATTTTAAATTAGCCAAATCTGTCTTAACCACATGTCATGCAAGCCGCCGCAAAGCTTGTTGAATAAGCGGTATGGCAGCGGTATGAGACTTCTGCGTAAACATTGGGTGGATTTCTTATTTGGACGCGTGGTCGCGAGATTTTCTCCTTCCTGGGTCGCGCGGCCGCGAGTTTTTCAGATTGTTAACCATATCGGCTTGACGCGCGGGCGTGCGATTTTTATAGGCTTGTGCCTGCATGTCATGCGCAAGTGTTCATTTCCATTCCATTGTCAATGATGTTATCCAGTGATGGTTCCTGCATAGATATTAATGTACCCTGTTAAGGCATGACTTAGTGATTTCATATTACTAACAGCATGCAAGCATTCTCATAGCCATTCTTGCAACAATCTTACGCATGAATAATGGTATCCAATTAAAAAAAAAGTTTGATATAACTACTGAAATAACTCAAAATGAAAGATTAAAGACTAAGCACGGGATAGAATAATAATGGGTTGCCTCCCATTCAGTGCTAAGTTATAGTCAATTAGCTTGACTGTCTTTGAATTCATTTCACCATTGGAATTGTGGTGCTTTTCTTCGTATTCTTTGCACCCTGAAATTTCATGACCTCCTCTTTAATTAATGGTTTTTCCTTCAAATCTGCATTTTTACCCATTGCATATATCAATGGTCCATAATCCCTGGATTTCTGTACTTCATCCTGTAGGCACCAGTCCACCACGTCAACTAGAAAGCACTCTTCTTCATCCGTTGGTAAACTGATAGTTTTAAAGACGTTGAAAGTAATCTCTTGATCTTGGACACGCATAGTAAGTTCACCTTTCTGTACATCTATTGACGTTCTGCTTATGGCCAAAAAGGGCCTTCCCAATATTATTGGTATGATTTTGTCCTCCTCGTAGTCTAAAATAATGAAATCAGCTGGGAAAATAAACTTATCCACCTTAACCAACACATCCTCAACAATTCCTCGTGGATATGTGATCGATCTGTCAGCTAGCTGCAATGCAATGTTTATGGATTTTGGATCCGATAATCCCAACTGATTAAACACTGACAAAGGCATCAAATTTATGCTTGCCCCAAGATCACATAAACACTTACTGAAGTTCAACTTTCCTATGGTACATGGAATTGTGAAACTGCCTGGATCTTTCAGCTTTGGAGGTAATTTCTGCTGAAGCACTGCACTGCATTCCTCTGTCAAGGCTACTATCTCAAAATCATCTAATCTCCTCTTCCTTGACAAGATACCCTTCATAAACTTGGTGTAGCTGGGCATTTGTTCCAATGCCTCGGCGAAGGGTATGTTGATCTGCGGCTTTTTGAACACCTCCAAGAATTTACTGAACTGTTTATCTTCCCTTTTCTTCATTAATCTCTGCGGATACGGAACCTGAATGTGTATTGGTGGTACTGGATTCTTAACTGTCTCCTCTGAGCCTGCTTTGTCTTTCTCTTCCTGACGATCCCCAGATTTCTCCAAATTTTCCCGCTTTCGTTGGTTGGTTTCTACGCTTCGCATGTGATGGCAGCTCTCCTCGATACTTCTCTCGCCATGGCGCGATTCACAAGATGGTACGTGTCTTTCCCAGATCTCAATGTAATTGCTTGGCATTGTTCCTTTCCTTCTCTTCTTGGATTCGTCTCCGTGTTACTTGGCAATGAACCACAGGGCTGTTTAGTAAGCATGTTTGCCATCCGCCCCATTTGAGTTTCCGAGTTCTTTATAGCCACTTTGCTTGGCTCTTGATCATAACTTCGTGTTTTGCCATGTATTTCATCATCATCTCCTCCACTTCGATTTCTTTTCTTCTTTGAGGTGCAAATTTGGAGTGTGATTTTGCTTGTTGTTGTTGAGAAAATCTGGCGGAAAGGGTGGTCTAGGATTAAATTAAGTTCCCTTGTACAGTTGTACTGGAATTGATTGTTTGGTTGAAACCGAGCTTGCTGATCCCTTGATTTTTCGACCAACTAAAATTTGGATGATTTCTGTTGTTGGGGTGGTATGTGTTCTGAAATTGGCCTTGGTCTTTCCTGTAGTTGCTCACATACTGCACTGATTCTGAGCTGATAGCACATTGGTCCGTCGAGTGTGACCTCGCACAAATTTCACATATGTAGGCAACCGTCTTTACCTTTCCTTCAGCCAAAGTATCTATCTTCTTTGCCATAGTTGTCATCTGTACTGATAGCTGAGTAATGGCATCAACTTCCAACACACCCGCAACTTTGGTTTGTGGCATTCGGGATGTAGGATTCTGGAAATCATTTGATGTCATTGTCTCGATAAGATCATAGGCTTCCTCATAGTTCTTTGCCCATAATGCACCTCCAGCAGCTGCATCTACAATCGGTCTCGACTGCCATCCCAATCCATTATAGAACGTGTTAATTTACCATCCAATCTGGCATACCGTGATGTGGGCACTTTCCCAGCATTTCTTTGTATCTCTCCCATGCTTCATGTAACGACTCGCCCTGTTGTTGCTCAAATTGAGAGATAGTTGTCCTCATCTTTGCAGTCTTAGCCATTGGGAAGAACTTAGCTAAGAATTTTTGTGCTAAATCCTCCCATGTAGTTATAGATCCTGCTGGCAAAGAATGAAGCCAACTCTTTGCTTTATCCCTCAATGAAAATGGGAACAACCTTAGTCTAATATCATCCTCTGTCACACCGTTGTATCTGAATGTATCACAAATTTCAATGAAACTCAATAGATGTTCATTCGGATCATCCGTAGCAGCACCCCCAAACTGAACTGTGTTCTGCACCATTTAAATAGTGCCAGTCTTGATCTTGAAAGTATTGGATGCTATCATTTGATGCGACTATCTTTGGACTATAGTCCGCTTGATATTGGGCATGGAATACTCTTTCGAGAGCCGATGCTCCTCTCTTTGATCTTCTCCTTGTGCCTCTATTTGCCATGTTAGTTGTCGTGTTTTCCAACTGTTCTTGTAAATTTCTACGTACACCCGATTTCCAACCTCTCCCATTTATATTATCCTAAATAGGTATTAACTTGGAGTTGGTTGACCGTGTGCGCATAAAAATTTATTCAACTTCCTGAAACAAAAACAAAAACTGAAATGAGATAAGACTAGAATTGTCTAAGTCATACAATATAGCTTAAAACTAATGATAATAATACTAACTAACACCTCTCCCCTAAGAATTCAGCGCCAAAAACATGTTGCCTCTTTTTACGACGACTAACAAAAGAGCTCTAACTCATGCAAGCATACATAGTCAACAACAAATACTGAGCAAGTAAAGTATCGATCCCAGAAAGAAAGTTGTATAACTTAAACTACTATTCATTAATTAAATCACTATATTTATATGCTCACACTAAAGATTAAACTTGGTTGATTCTTGAATTGCAAATAACAATTAAGATAATATAAACGATATAATAAATGATATTGGAACTAATGGGATTCTAACTTCATTTACTATTTCATTCAATCGCCACTTTCATGCCTGACTTGTTCACATATCATAGGAAAGTAGCCAAGAGCACTAAAAGAGTATTAGCCATTTTTCAATGCACTAATACCTACTTACACAGCATCCACAGATGATAGACTCTATGTAATCATCAATATAACCAACATCACTATATGTCTATGTGAAATTGCAACTATATTGATTTTTAAGTTCAAGCTCTTATCTTAACTTATGCGGTGAAACAGTATATGTCTATCTGGTTCACGAAATACATAAGCCATATAACACGACCTATATCGATATCTATCATGATTACAAATCCATATTTACATGTTCATTGTCAATTCCATACAAATACTGAAACGAATGGTGATCAAGCATTCATGTATGTAAAACAATCATGAAAGACTTCCCATACAATATGCAAAACAACCCAACATTTAAGCATACAATCAAACTACATAATAAAATCCGTTAGAATCCCATAATGGAGTTTAGTTCATGACTGAACCAAAAGCCATTATGGGATCAAAGTCAAACATGATCAATAAGCAATAATTGAAAGATGAAAGATGAAACTATCAAACCCAATTACTGAATACACATCAATATTCAATCCTCATAAGATTCCAACAAAAACTAACGTTAATAATCCGCTCTCGTAGAGAAATCCCAAGAAGGAGTAGAAAAGTAGCGTTATCGCCTCCTTCTACGTTGGAATCCTCCCTAGAGAGTAAAAACCCTAATTACGATGTAATGTAACGTGAAAACTAATAAAATGTCGAATGATACCCATGACACCAGTCAGGAATCATTTTTAAATCAATTACAACCTTTAAAATTCGAAAATAAAATAAAACACATCAAGAAGATCAGAGACATCGCGCGTGCCAATTTTTCTAAGATTATAGTCTCATGGCATGAACTTGTAAAGAGGTTCATATGTTGGTACCGCCTCCGCTGCGCACGCACGTGCTCCATAGGCTTGTCTATCTATGTAGCGTCATGACTTGCGATAACATCCAAGATCTCGCTCAGTGATCGCATGGTAGCGTTCGTCAGAAGGTCGCTTTTGCCGCATGACTTAAAATCTGCAGAGTCTGGTTTACTTTTCCTCTCTGCCGCTTTGCTTGCTCCGTTATGCTCTATTTCCTTGCATCAATGCACCTTCATGCCATGCATATCCCATCCTTTTACCTCGTTCTAAGCATCCATTTGCCTTATGCTCCAAATCACCACCAAAATAGGCCGATTCCTACACTTATTCACCAAAAGGAGTTTTAAGAACGTGCAATGCAGATTAACATGAAATGCAGCTAAACTAGACTAAAATGTACTTGAGATGGGCATAGTTCGCATGAATTAGTACTCCATAAGTAGATAAAAATCCTACTTATCAGCTGCTGGAACGACGGTGGTGGTAGCGTCTGGTGGCGGCGGTGGTGGTGGCACCTGTTGGTGGTGGCGTCTGGTGGCGGTGATGGTGGTGGCGTCTGATGGTGGTGGAGAAGAGAGTAGTGAGAGAGAAATAAGAGCAAAGCAGTGAGAGTGACAGAGAGTAAAATGAGAGAATGAGAGGAAGCTGGGGAAAAAATGATTTGATTAGGTTTTATAGCTTATTTTTGACGGAATTGCCGTCGAACTTACATCTGTCGTAATTAACGTATCTTCGACTGATATTCCGTCGAACGTAAACACTATTCCGTCGAATATAATTAAGGTTGGCGATGGCGCAAACTTAGGCGCTAAGGGGCTCCATCTATTTCCGACGGATATCCGTCAAAATTACTGTATTTTTAAATGAATTATGTTGGACTGAATAATCTGTCGGAACAATACTATCTTCGAGGGAATATATCCGTCGAACTTAATTCCGTCAGAATTAGCAGGTTTTCTTGTAGTGCGTTCTAAATTATAAGATCAATATTGACTTTTAAAAAATTCATTTCAAATATTTTTAATTCAAAATTGACATGAATTCATTTAATTTATGTCAATACAATTATATGTATTATAAACAACCTAAAATATACTACTAGTTATAAGATTAACTATTTTGAAAACTTAAATGAATAATATCAATAGTGAGTTTGAAAATATCACAAATTGACTTTTAAAAAATTAATAATGATCTTATAATTCAGAACGGAGAAAGAATATACTAAACTAACCCCAAATTAAGAAATTTTTTTATTATTTAAAATATCCCAAAATTAAGGAGAGTCTATGTAATACCCAGTAAAATAAATAAATATTTAAATTTCTGGGTATTACATTGCTTAATTCAGGTACGGATTCCGTACTCTTTCAGCGAGACTCTTTTGTTTTTTAATTTGTTCATTTCATTATTCGTTTTGAAATTTAGTTTTGCCTCTCATAATTGTTCCTTCTTAAATTCGTGAGAATGTTTCATTTTGGCATTAGTATTTGAAACTAGTATTTGTACTCTTTGTCTAGTGTGTCATGGTTAATATTTATTTTGATCTTTGTAGAAAGTACATGTTAATATATTTGGAGACTTTGTGTTGATATTTCGTTTCAGTTTAACGTGTACATGTTAGAACCCCTTTGTTGTGTTGCATGTGTTGTGACATTATATTTTGTTAGAATACCGTAGGGTATACCGAGCTATAACCACACGTGGGGTACCACAGCATGTCCTCTTGGCACCAAGGTATGACACCTTCCGTGGCGGTGTGATCGCACCACAGCGTCTCCGCTTTTGTGCTCCGGTGGGAGTTGGCCATTTGGTGTTTTATTGTGGGAGGCGTGTGGGTCGACCCTAGTTTCTGTTCTGTTCCGTTGCGGATTAGTGATGTTTGTGCCAAACACACCTTCCGATTTTACATGCATTGGATTCGCGGTCCAACGTGTGTGATTTGTCTGTGTGACAATATTTGATTTGCATGTGTGGCATTATTTGATTTTCCTATGTGGCATTATTTGACTTGCCTGTGTGGCAAGGTATATTACTACCTGTTTTGAGCTCGGTATGAAATAACACCCAGCCATTTGATCCAGCCTATCATTTTGTTGTGTTAGTTTTGTTCGTACAGTTCGGTTCATTTAATTGTGCTAGTTATTTCGTTTCATCATTCTTTTATTCTATATTTGTCTTTGGGCATTTGGCTCATCTTTGTGTTTTTTCTTTTCTAAGTGGTGTCGGGGGATCAAGGGCAAGTGTGATGAGAGCTCCCTTCTATCTAATGGTTTAGATATATTTTGTTAGGCTATGATATATTGATTTATTTAGAGTTGTAATAGTTATTTCAGATTATGATTTGAGTTAGTGTGGCATTTATTATGGTTTGTCTTATGACATTTAATCATTATGAGATTTTCTTTTGTGGTTTAGAGCCTTGTTATATATATTCTTGATTTTGTTGTATTTTGAGTAACCTCTTTTCTATTTCTGAAAGGGGTGTTTCTGAGTTAGTATCGAGCTTAGGTTCTTTCTTGTAGAAAGCCTATTTAGGTTTGACATGTGAGTTATGGGCAGACTTATGGGTTAGGTTTCTGTTCCGGTTGATTTTTGTTCAGCTATCATATCAGCTATATTCAAATTTGTCTTTAATCTGCTTTGTTTATATTCGTGATCTCTTTCTTAGATGGCTCGTAGATCCGCTAGAGTTGCTAGGAGGTGAGGTAACAATAGGGGAAGAGGCAAGGGTCAGCCCAATGAGCAACCTAATGATCAATTTAATGCTCAATTGGCTACCTTAGTGAATCAGGTGGTGAACCAGGCATTACCTCAGTTGGTGGCACAGGTTGTACAGGCAATGCAGCAGCCGCCACCAGAAATTCTTGAACAGGAGAACCCGGGAAATAACGGTCCATAGGAAAATGAAGTGGAAGAGAATGTAGATGGTCTTGATCAACAGGTGGTTCCGATGTATGTATGGTTGGAGAGGTTTCAGAAGCAGAAACCACATACATTCAATTCAGCTCCGACTCCAATTGAGGCAGGGAATTGGATTGCTCACCTAGAGAAGATTTTTGATGTGCCGGGGTGCTCGGATAATCAGAAAGTGTTGTTAGCTGCTTACAAGCTGGAAGGGGTACTCTTTGTCTAGTGTGTCATGGTTAATATTTATTTTGATCTTTGTAGAAAGTACATGTTAATATATTTGGAGACTTTGTGTTGATATTTCGTTTCAGTTTAACGTGTACATGTTAGAACCCCTTTGTTGTGTTGCATGTGTTGTGACATTATATTTTGTTAGAATACCGTAGGGTATACCTGAGCTATAACCACATGTGGGGGTACCACAGGCATGTCCTCTTGGCACCAAGGTATGACACCTTCCGTGGCGGTGTGATCAGACCACGACGTCTCCGTTTTGTGCTCCGGTGGGAGTTGGCCATTTGGTGTTTTATTGTGGGAGGCGTATGGGTCGACCCTAGTTTCTGTTCTGTTCTGTTCTGCGGATTAGTGATGTTTGTGCCACACACACCTTCCGATTTTACATGCATTGGATTCGCGGTCCAACGTGTGTGATTTGTCTGTGTGACAATATTTGATTTGCATGTGTGGCATTATTTGATTTGCCTATGTGGCATTATTTGACTTGCCTGTGTGGAAAGGTATATTACTACCTGTTTTGAGCTCGGTATGAAATAACACCCAGCCATTTGATCCAGCCTATCATTTTGTTGTGTTAGTTTTGTTCGTACAGTTCGGTTCATTTAATTGTGCTAGTTATTTCGTTTCATCATTCTTTTATTCTATATTTGTACTGGGCATTTGGCTCATGCTGTGTTTTTCTTTCGGCAGGTAATCAGGGGGATCAAGGGCAAGTGTGATGAGAGCTCCCTTCTATCTAATGGTTTAGATATATTTTGTTAGGCTATGATATATTGATTTATTTAGAGTTGTAATAGTTATTTCAGATTGTGATTTGTGTTAGTGTGGCATTTATTATGGTTTGTCTTATGACATTTAATCATTATGAGATTTTCTTTTGTGGTTTAGAGCCTTGTTATATATATTCTTCAGTTTTGTTGTGTTTTGAGTAACCTCTCTTTCTATTTCGGAAAGGGGATGTTACAGAGTTGGTATCAGAGCTTAGGTTCTTTCTTGTAGAAAACCTATTTAGGTTTGACATGTGAGTTATGGGCAGACTTATGGGTTAGGTTTCTGTTCCGGTTGATTTTTGTTCAGCTATCATATCAGCTATATTCAAATTTGTCTCTAATCTGCTTTGTTTATATTCGTGATCTCTTTCTTAGATGGCTCGTAGATCCGCTAGAGTTGCTGGGAGGTGAGGTAACAATAGGGGAAGAGGCAAGGGTCAGCCCAATGAGCAACCTAATGATCAATTTAATGCTCAATTGGCTACCTTAGTGAATCAGGTGGTGAACCAGGCATTACCTCAGTTGGTGGCACAGTTATACAGAGCAATGCAAAGAAATTACGCCACCGTAAATTCTTGAACAGGAGAACCCGGGAAATAACGGTCCATAGGAAAATGAAGTGGAAGAGAATGTAGATGGTCTTGATCAACAGGTGGTTCCGATGTATGTATGGTTGGAGAGGTTTCAGAAGCAGAAACCACATACATTCAATTCAGCTCCGACTCCAATTGAGGCAGGGAATTGGATTGCTCACCTAGAGAAGATTTTTGATGTGCCGGGGTGCTCGGATAATCAGAAAGTGTTGTTAGCTGCTTACAAGCTGGAAGGGGTACTCTTTGTCTAGTGTGTCATGGTTAATATTTATTTTGATCTTTGTAGAAAGTACATGTTAATATATTTGGAGACTTTGTGTTGATATTTCGTTTAAGTTTAACGTGTACATGTTAGAACCCCTTTGTTGTGTTGCATGTGTTGTGACATTATATTTTGTTAGAATACCGTAGGGTATACCTGAGCTATAACCACATGTGGGGGTACCACGGGCATGTCCTCTTGGCACCAAGGTATGACACCTTCCGTGGCGGTGTGATCAGACCACGACGTCTCCGTTTTGTGCTCCGGTGGGAGTTGGCCATTTGGTGTTTTATTGTGGGAGGCGTATGGGTCGACCCTAGTTTCTGTTCTGTTCTGTTCTGCGGATTAGTGATGTTTGTGCCAAACACACCTTCCGATTTTACATGCATTGGATTCGCGGTCCAACGTGTGTGATTTGTCTGTGTGACAATATTTGATTTGCATGTGTGGCATTATTTGATTTGCCTATGTGGCATTATTTGACTTGCCTGTGTGGAAAGGTATATTACTACCTGTTTTGAGCTCGGTATGAAATAACACCCAGCCATTTGATCCAGCCTATCATTTTGTTGTGTTAGTTTTGTTCGTACAGTTCGGTTCATTTAATTGTGCTAGTTATTTCGTTTCATCATTCTTTAATTCTATATTTGTACTGGGCATTTGGCTCATGCTGTGTTTTTCTTTCGGCAGGTAATCAGGGGGATCAAGGGCAAGTGTGATGAGAGCTCCCTTCTATCTAATGGTTTAGATATATTTTGTTAGGCTATGATATATTGATTTATTTAGAGTTGTAATAGTTATTTCAGATTGTGATTTGTGTTAGTGTGGCATTTATTATGGTTTGTCTTATGACATTTAATCATTATGAGATTTTCTTTTGTGGTTTAGAGCCTTGTTATATACATTCTTGGTTTTGTTGTGTTTTGAGTAACCTCTTTTCTATTTCTGGAAGGGGATGTTCTGAGTTGTTAGTATCGAGCTTAGGTTCTTTCTTGTAGAAAACCTATTTAGGTTTGACATGTGAGTTATAAATGGATTTTATGGGTTAGGTTTACGTTAGGTTGATTTTTGTTCAATTATCATATCGCCTATATTCAAATTTGTCTCTAATCACGCTTTGTTTATATTCGTGATCTCTTTCTTAGATGGCTCGTAGATCCGCTAGAGTTCTTTGGGAGGTGAGGTAACAATAGGGGAAGAGGCGAGGTCACCCCAATGAGCAACCTAATGATCAATTTAATGCTCAATTGGCTACCTTAGTGAATCGGCGGTGAACCGTGCATTACCTCGGTTGGTGGCACACAGGTTATGCAATGCAAAGAAATTGCCACCGTAAATTCTTGAACAGGAGAACCCGAGAAATAACGGTCCATAGGAAAACGAAGTGGAAGAGAATGTAGATGGTCTTGATCAACAGGTGGTTCCGATGTATGTATGGTTGGAGAGGTTTCAGAAGCAGAAACCACATACATTCAATTCACTCAACCTCGATTGAGGCGGAATTGGATTGCTCACCTAGAGAAGATTTTTGATGTGCTGGGGTGCTCGGATAATCAGAAAGTGTTGTTAGCTGCTTAGAAGCTGGAAGGGGATGCACAGAGGTAGTGAAAAGCGATGAAAATAACAAAGGGTGATGGTTATGTTTAAACACTTGGTTGGGCCGAGTTTTGTGAGGTCTTTTATCAGCAGTGTTTTCCAGCTGCTGATAAAGAGGCCTATGCTAGAGAGTATCTTTCTATTCGACAGAAAGATGATGAGTCCATCATAGATTTTATGACGAGGTTCACCAGGTTGGCAGGCTTTGCGGGAACTTCTGCAGGGACTACAGCGGAACAGGTAGAGAAGTTCAAGTGGAGGATTCATTATAGGTATCGTCAGCATCTTATTAACAACAAGTTTGCAGACGTGTCAGCAGTGACTAATGCAGCTAAGAATATTGAGATGGAGCGACAGGACTTTCGGTCTTCTAAACCGAATGGGAGTCGAAAGAGGGACAAAGATGACCAGCAGGGTCAAACTTCAGTTCAGCATGGGAAAAGTCAGGGTGGTCAGTGGAATAGGAACCGTGGTGGCTAGCAGGGGCAATGGCATGGACAGAATCAGAACAGGGGTTATCAGCAGATGCCTCAGCAAGGGCAAAATCATCAGCTTCATCTACCTTGGCATGGTCAGAATCGTCAGGAGTGGCAGAATCGTCAGCAGGGGCAGAATCAGGGTCGTTATCTGGGACCAGCTAGTGGGGGTAACCCAAATCTTATCCCGATAGCTCCTTGTGCTACTTGTGGGGCTAATCATCCGGGGAGGCAGTGCCACAGACTCACAGGTGCATGCTTCTTGTGTGGACAGATGGGTCATATTGCTAGGGATTGTACCGGTCCACGTGGTAATGGTAGAGGTGGTGATAATGGTGGCAATGGAGGTCAGCGTCAGGGTGGTCGAGTGTTTGCCTTGACATATAACCAGGCGGCAGGTGCACCAGGTATTGTTTCTGGCACTCTTTTATTTGGTAATCATGAGGCTTCTATTTTGTTTGATATGGGTTCTACTCATTCCGTTGTTGCTCAGTCTTTTGTTCGGCACCTGGGTGTGCCATCTCAGTCTTTAGATTCTGTTATGTCTATTGCTACCCCGATGGAGACTTCTGTTGTTATTTCTGATTTTTATCGAGGGTGTCCGATAAGTTTTGGGGATAAGATTCGTAGGGCTAATCTTCTTCCGATGAGTATGCACGATTTTGATATCATTCTTGGGATGGACTGGTTGGATAAGCACCAGGCCACTATCGATTGTCAAGCGAAGAAGGTTATATTTGGAGATGTGAAGTCTCAAGAATTTGTGTTCCAGGGTTCACAGCCGAGTAAAGTGGTGAAGTTAATTTCAGCATTGAAGGTTGGAAAGTTGGTGTCAAAGGGTTGTGAGGGGTATTTAGCGTTTATGAAAGATACCTCTAAGGGTGAGTCTCGTATTGAAGATGTTTCGATTGTTCGTGATTTTTTCGATGTGTTTCCTGAGGAGTTGTTAGGGTTGCCACCGCAGCGGGAAGTAGAGTTTTCTATTGAACTTGTTCCTGGTGCGGAGCCTATCTCTAAGGCGCCATATCGGATGGCACAGTTAGAGTTGCAGGAGTTGAAAGAGCGATTATAGGAACTATTAGATCGTGGTGTGATTCGGCCGAGTGTTTCACCGTGGGGGTGCTCCGGTCTTGTTTATGAAGAAAAAGGACGAGTCTATGAGGCTGTGTATAGACTATAGGGAGTCGAACAAGATTACCATCAGGAATCGGTATCCATTGTCGAGGATTGATGACTTGTTTGACCAACTTCAGGGGGCAAAGTATTTTTCAAAGATATACTTGAGGTCGGGCTATCATCAGTTGAGGGTAAGGGATGAGGATATCCCTAAGACAGCTTTTCGCACTCGATATGGGCATTACGAGTTTCTGGTGATGCCATTCGGGTTGACTAATGCTCCGACGGTGTTTATGGATTTGATGAATCGGGTGTTCAGGGAGTACTTGGACCAATTTGTCATTGTCTTTATTGATGACATTTTGGTTTACTCCAAGTCTAAGGAAGAACATGAGGAGCATCTTCGCACAGTGTTGGGGATTTTGCAGAAAGAGAAGTTGTATGCTAAATTCTCTAAATGCGAGTTTTGGTTGGAGCAGGTTGCATTTTTGGGCCACGTTGTTTCTGCTGAAGGCATTAAGGTGGATCCTGTGAAGGTTGAGGCTATCACTAAATGGCCAAGACCTACTACGGTGACAGAGATTATGAGTTTCTTGGGTTTGGCAGGGTATTATAGGCGGTTTGTGGAAGGGTTTTCCTTGTTTGCCTTACCATTGACTCAGTTGATGAGAAAGGGCACGAAGTTTGTGTGGAATGAGGAGCGTGAAAAGAGTTTTGAGGAGTTGAAGAAACGACTTATGACAGCTCCTATACTTACATTGTCGTTGGGGACTGGAGGTTACCAGATTTATAGTGATGCTTCTAAGAAGGGCTTGGGGTGTGTTTTGATGCAATACGTAAGGTGATTGCTTATGCTTCTAGGAAGATTAAACCTTACGAGGTGAACTACCCCACTCATGATTTGGAGTTGGCAGCGGTGATCTTTGCCTTAAAGATTTGGAGACACTATTTGTATGGAGAGACTTGTGATATCTTCACCAATCATAAAAGTCTTAAATACATTTTCACTCAGAAGGAGCTCAATATGAGGCAGAGGCGTTGGTGAGCTTCTAAAAGATTACGATGCGAGGATTCAGTATCACCCGGGGAAGGCAAATGTGGTTGCAAATGCTCTTAGCCGAAAGAGTTCAGGGAGTGTAGCAGCCCTTATTACACAACCTCAGCTTATTTCGGATATGGAGCAGATCGAGTTGGAGTTGTATGTACGAGGTTCAGATGGGCAATTGGCAGGTATAAGAGTGGAGCCCTCTCTTATCTCGCGGGTCAAAGAAGCTCAAAAGGAAGATGGGGAATTGTGGAGTATGGTGCAGAATTTGGAGGATGGCAAGCAGACTGAGTTTTGTATTGATGATCACGGTGTGATTTGGTTGGGTGAGTGATTGTGTGTACCATCAAATCTAATCATTCGGGAGGCTGTGTTGGCTGAGGCTCATAGTTCGCCATTTTCTATTCATCCAGGTTCTACGAAGATGTATAGAGATTTAAAAAAGAATTTTTGGTGGAATGGGATGAAACGAGATGTGGCTGGATATGTTGGGAAGTGCCTCACTTGTCAACAAGTGAAGATAGAACATCAACGAACTAGTGGTTTGCTGCAATAGTTAGACATTCCAGTGTGGAAGTGGGAGGATATCACGATGGATTTTGTGACTGGTTTGCCGAAGACTTTCAGGAAGAATGATGCCATTTGGGTAGTGGTGGACCGACTAACCAAATCGGCACACTTTTTGGCTATCCATGAGGGTTACTCGGTGGATAGGTTGGCACATATCTTTCAGCAGGAGATTGTTAGACTTCATGGTACTCCGGTGTCTATTGTTTCAGATCGGGATCCACGGTTCACTTCACAATTTTGGAAAGGGTTTCAACGAGCTTGGGGTACTCGACTCAACTTCAGTACTTCTTTCCATCCGTAAACTGATGGGCAATCCGAGAGGACTATTCATACATTAGAGGACATGTTGAGGTCTTGTGCACTTGAATGGTCGGGTAATTGGGATGATTACTTGAGCCTAGTTGAGTTTGCTTATAATAACAGCTAGCATGCAAGTATTGGGATGGCTTCTTTTGAGGCGTTGTATGGTAGAAAGTGTCGGGCACCGACTTGTTGGGATGAGGTTGGCGAAAGGGCCATAGAAGGGCCTGAGTTAGTTCAAATCACTACAGAAAAGGTAGCAGTGGCTAAGGAGAAATTGAAGTCGGCTCGATCACGGCAGAAGTGTTATGCTGATAAGCATAGGAGGACTTTAGAGTTCAAACCTGGTGAGCATGTGTTTCTAAAAGTTTCTCCTTGGAAGGGAATTCGGCGATTTGGGTTGAAAGGGAAACTTAGTCCACGTTATATTGGACCATTTGAGACTCTGGAGAGGGTTGGTGAGGTTGCATATCGGTTAGATTTGCCTCCACAGCTAGCTCATGTGCATAATGTATTCCATGTGTCGGCGTTGAGGAGTTATCATTATCATTCGTTGCATGTGGTGTAATATCCGTTCGATAAGATTCGGGAGGATCTTACTTGTGAGGAATAAGCCGAGGCGATTTTGGATCGTCAAGAGAGGATTATGAGAAGGAAGACAATTCCATTCGTTAAGGTTTTGTGGAGAAATCATTCAGAACGGGAAGCCACTTGGGAGATGGAAGAGTCTATTCGAGCGGAGTATCCACATCTCTTTGAAAATTTAGGTGCATTCCATTCTTTTGATTCCGGGGACAAAATCCTTTTTAAGGGGTAGGTGATGTAATACCCAGTAAAATAAATAAATATTTAAATTTCTGGGTATTACATTGCTTAATTCAGGTACAGATTCCGTACTCTTTCAGTGAGACTCTTTTATTTTTTAATTTGTTCGTTTCGTTATTCGTTTCAAAATTTAGTTTTTGCCTCTCATAATTGTTCCTTCTTAAATTCGTGAGAATGTTTCATTTTGGCATTAGTATTTGAAACTAGTATTTGTACTCTTTGGTCTAGTGTGTCATCGTTAATATTTATTTCGATCTTTGTAGAAAGTACATGTTAATTTATTTGGAGACTTTGTGTTAATATTTCGTTTCAGTTTAACATGTACATGTTAGAATCCCTTTGTTGTGTCGCATGTGTTGTGACATTATATTTTGTTAGAATACCGTAGGGTATACCTGAGCTATAACCACCTGTGGGGGTACCATAGGCATGTCCTCTTGGCACCGAGGCATGACACCTTCCGTGGCGGTGTGATCAGTCCACGGCGTCTCCTTTTTGTGTTCCGGTGGTAGTTGGTCATTTGGTGTTTTTTTGTGGGAGGCTAGTTTTTGTTCTGTTATGTTCTGCGGATTGGTGATGTTTGTGCCAAACACACCTTCCGATTTTACATGCATTGGATTCGCGGTCCAACGTGTGTGATTTGTCTGTGTGGCATTATTTGATTTGCCTGTGTGGCATTATTTGATTTGCATATGTGGCATTATTTGACTTGCTTGTGTGGCAAGGTATATTACTATGTGTTTTGAGCTCAGTATGAGATAACACCCAGCCATTTGATTCAACATATCATTTCGTTGTGTTAGTTTTGTTCGTACAGTTCAGTTCATTTAATTGTGCTAGTTATTTCGTTTCATCATTCTTTTATTCTATATTCGTACTGGGTATTTGGCTCATGTTGTGTTTTCTTCCGGCAGATAATTAGGGGGGATCAAGGGCAAGTGTGATGAGAGCTCCCTTCTATTCAATGGTTTAGATATATTTTTGTTAGGCTATGATATATTGATTTATTTAGAGTTGTAATAGTTATTTCAGATTGTGATTTGAGTTAGTGTGGTATTTATTATGGTTTGTCTTATGACATTTAATCATTACGAGATTTTTTTTTATGATTTAGAGTCTTGTTATATACATTCTTCAATTTTGTTGTGTTTTGAATAACCTCTCTTTTTATTTCGAAAAGGGTATAGTCTATCTTCTCAAGGATCAGGTGGATTGCTTATGGCCCCTCAAACAGAGATGATTTGTTATGTTTTACTTGGTGCAAGACAAGCACATGAATAAGTTTTGCACACTTCTGGGGCATGGATTAATTTTCACTTCCTTTCTCAACTATGAAATGTTTCATATTAATAGAACACGGGCATTCAAGCACAAAATGGCGAATATTAGTTTGGTGGCAAACGTTTATTGGCTTATCCTATTAGTTAGAGATAAGTAGATTAACTTACAATCTACTCCCAACTGCTTTGTATAGAAGGAACATAATCATTTTTTAGCCCTCCAACAAGCGCATACTCCTCCTTTTCTAAAATCACATATGCAATTTAACTTTTAAAATTAAACATCTTATATTAAATTTTAAATTAATATGAATTTATTTAATTTTAGTTGATATAATTATTATAATTGTATAGTATATAATAAAAATTATTAATCACAAAATTTATTTTATTTTAAACTTTTGCGAGTCATATTAATTTTAAAATTTAATATGTTGTCGTTTGACTTTCAAAATTAAATTGAATATCTAATTTTAGAAGAGAGTACTATTTTCTATTCCAAAAAAATAAATAAAACTAAAGCCGTATTTATCAATTTTTTATTATATAAAAAGAGTCATTTATTTTCTATAGTATAAAATGAAAAATTATCCTTAAATTTAGGTAGAATTATAATTTAGCCCACCAAGTTGTCAACCGATTTCAAAATAGCGCCTCAATTGGCATCTTTCATCCCTGTAACTGATTTTTCATCCTTAGTTCCCCAATAATCACGTGCATTTTAAGAATATATTGACCTTTTGACAATATGAAATTGAAGTTTTGAAACACTTGAAAACTTGCCGTCTCGTACGACACTTTGAGAATAAGAAAAAACCAAGCTAAAAAGAAAAACAATAGAAAAATACATTAATTCCGGTAACTCATGTGCCAAGCAATTATATCCGCCCACATGAGAAAAATTAATTGGTCGATGAAAATATCTTTTGAGCTACAAGCAATCATTGATATGAAGTCCGAGATATGGCAAATTAGATAATCTGAATAATAAAAAAATGTAATTCATAAAATTACATATAAAAAGGAGTAAATAAACAATAAAATAGCGGTAAATGTACTAAATTAATAGTGTATATACCAGCCGTGTTATCATGATGACCCGTTATTACAATAAAAATAATTTGTTCAATATATATACTCGTATGTACACTATTAGGTTATGAAACTTAACTCATATTCATATCCCATTCAAAAGTGATAGCCTACGAAGAATGTGTCTTTTCTTTGTGTAAAGTCACAAAATTCAAGTCTACTCATCAACAAGGAGCCAAAATTCAGCAGAATCTTCATAAGATTAAAAGGTAAGTTTCCTTTCTGGCCCCTTCCCACCCACCCAGGCTTCCTATTTGACTAAAATGTATTTCTCCTCGCGTTTCATATTATTTGATTATCGTTGACTTTTTAAAGACAACATAAAAAATTTTAAAATTTAAAATTGGTATATATTTTTTTAATTTTAATCAGTACAATGATGAATACCGTAAATTATCTAAAAAATATTACTCATTCTAAATTTTATTGTTTTATAATTTTTAATTAGTCATCTCAATTTTAACTTTAAAAATATTTTAAATTGACTTTCAAAAATTAATAATGACCGTACCAACTAATTTGAAACGGAGAGAGTATTTTTAAATTGTAACATTGTAGGTTCTAAAAAAAAGTAAAAATAATTGTAACTACTTTTACACAATCTATTTGAAATATATTACTTTTGGTTCATGCATAAACGCGGTTTTGATATCTGGAAGATTGTGACGGATTGACCCGTCACCCGTGTGAAGATGAACCTTTTTGTCACCTTCCTTTTCAGAAGCATATGATAGGAGGGCCCGTTAATGGGTTTCTGGTGGCTAGCAATACCCTTGTATTATGTATATACACTCCAATACCTTACTTAGCTATTGTCAATTTTTTGTGATGATTGTGTTGACTCTTATTACTTGTCATAATTTTTTTGGATTAATTATAGGGAGCATGCATGCTAGTTGGAGAAATTTCACTTCTTTTAGTGATATTAACGCGTTTATAAAATGTCCCTATCTTCAATTTCCAAAAGTAAGAGAAGAAAAAAGGAGTATTATATATATATATATATATAGGATTTCATCCACAGCAATCGGTTGTTGGAGAGCAATTCATTTTGGCCCAACCGCTACAACCTGTAGCGACTTGTTACAAATATTTTTTTTATATATAAGCCGCTACAAGTTGTAGCGGCTGGGCCAAAATGAATTGCCCCGTTTGACAAGCTGCGTAGTCGGGGACGGATTTAGAATCTATTCTCAATTTGGGTAGATTTATTTGAGCTAAAAATTAAAATAAAAGGTTAAAATTTATCGAGTTAGTGAACGAGACTTTGAATACATTATACATTGTGTGTTTAATTTTTTTTAGAGTAGTAGTAGTTTAAATTTTTTGTCAATTCTAAATTTAACTTTTTCATAAATTTCTCCCCTTAAGTTTATTAAATTTTATTTCTGCTCCTATCCATATAATTATATAAAAAAATCTAACATAGGCCTATGCGGCTATGAGTAGATGCGCCTGTGTGAAGTGTACTGTGGTAGGCAGTACGGTGTACTGCTTTGATGCAGTGAGATAAAATATTTTTAGTTTTTTGAGTTTTTGACAAAAATGCGTTTATAGGAAAGTTGAAGGTGTTAGGTTACAAAATTTCAAAAGTGATTTTATATAAATAAAAGACAAGTTTTTTTCCCATCAATTTGGATAAATTTGTAAATTGTGTGTTGGTCACAAACTTAAATTTTCTATTTTTCTTCACCAAAATGTTTTTCAATCAAAATATCTACTCGCTAATTCACATTTGGAAAATCTTTAAATGTCAAATAATTATCATATACTTAATTTGAAAGCGTTTTTATTAAACACAGTTAGCCCTAAGAATGGCAATACCTAGGGCTAAGCAAGTAACTAAATTAGAACCGAAATTGCACCAAAAATCGCACGAACCGCACCAATTAAAATCGCATTAACGGTTCCGACGTATGTGGCAGTTTTAGGTGGGTTGAATAACTAAATTTACTGTTCCGGTTTAATTACTAGCCAAAATCGTACCCATAAAACCAAAACCGCACCATCAGGGGCGACCCAAAGCTAGGGCAGGGGGGCACATGCCCCCAATGGATTTTCAGGAAGCCTCTTCATATATATATATATATACTATAATTATTAATATATTCATAAATTTTAAAGTTTAGTGGAACAAAATAAGTAAAGTACTACAGTTATATTAGTACACTACTATTATGTTACTGAAAAAAAGAATATGCTACTATCTTGTTAAAATAAAATACTACTATAAGAACTTAAGTATTTTATTGTCTTAATCAATTTACTTCTCCTGAATACTAAAAAGGTAAAAAATAGAGGAGTTACAGTTATTCAAAAATGTGATATTTTTGAGCGTGATATTTTTGTAACTATTAAAAATAAGGCTATCATGCAACAATTTCAAATAACGAAACTTCAAAAAATGTTATTGTAAAAAATCTTAATTTTAGGTCGGATCCGCCCCTGCGCACCATGTGTGTGTATGTATGTATTATCTCTAGTAAATTCTAATGTTACTTTTCACTTGAACACACTCAGAGAAAATCCCAGTCTTGCATTGTCATTTTTTCACCAATTGAAAGAAGATGGTTAGAGGTTATAGAGTCAAAAATTAAGCATTTGAGTTTTGGAATTTTGAATTTGTTTAAAGCATTATTGGAGGGGCTTATAGCTGAGGGGCCAAATTTGTTGGTTCGAGCACTTGATGCATTGGTTAAGGTCAATGCTATAATAATAATAGTCTAATAGACTATTTTTCAAATTAAGTATAGATATGATTATATTCTATAAGTCCTCCCTACAATATATAAGATAGAATTTTATTCTATCTCCAGTATATACTTTTAATTTTTGGTGAACTAGATAAACTTTCTTGCTTGTTATCGAATATATGGTTTCCGTTGTTTTATATAGCGTATGTTTTAGTTTTAAAGCATAATTCCTTTATTATAAACTAAAACTATTTTACATGTCTCACTGTTCTATGATTTGATGGTGAATTTGACATGTTTGGCAGAAGGAACTTTGGTTCTATGCTTGATATAATTCGCATGCCGACTCTGTCACTAAGTTAATTGCTCGATGTAAGCTCTATGTTAAATTTTATTGAAGGCTTAGACTTTTTTGTTGTTTCAATTGATTTTGGAACCGAAACCGCACTAATTAAAACCGCACCAATCACAAGCGATTTCGTATACGATTTTGAATTTTTCAAACCGCACCTAAGCGATTTCGGGTGCGGTTTGAACTTCAAACCGCATCATGCTCACCCCTAGCAACGCCTAAGAATATTCATAAAGTTTTCCCAATAAACTCGTTATCCTCAATTTTGAAGAATATATCAACAAATCATTATTCAATAATTTACTTATCTTTATTTAACTCTCTATTTTAATCTTTATATATGATTTTACTCCCCAGAGTGAGGGAGTCAAAAGATCATTATCTATATATGCAAAATGACATTTCACACCCTCATTCAAGTTCACTCATCAATCATACACATCTTGACATTATTGTCACATGACTTTTTTACTACTTCGTTTTCAAATTATAAATTAATATTGACTTATTTCTTAAAAATTAATTTTAAAAGTATTCAAATTTAAAATTGAAATAAATTTATTTAATTTATGTCCATATAATTATAAATATTAAAAAAGTACTATTAATTATAAAATTTATTATTTTTAAAGTTTAAATAAATCATATTAATTTTTAATTAAAAAATATCACAAATTAACTTTTTAAAAGTTAATATTGATCTTTTATACATTTGCAACTACAATCCATTCAATACTCACTCCATAAATTACTTAAAATTAAAAATAAAATAAAAGTTATTTTACGAAGGAATGCAATTGATAAATTATACTCTCTTTATAAATTATAAGATTATTATTAATTTTATAAGTCAATTTGATGCAATCTCAAACTTAATAATTTTGCTAAGAATTGTAAAAATAATAAAATTTATAAGCAATAGTATTTTTTTTCTAAATAAGTTACAATATGTATTGATTAAATTTATATAAATTTTAAATTTAAAAATATCACATACTTACTTAAAAAAAAAATAAATTTATAAATGATTTTATAATTAAAAGCAAGTTGTTGTAGTATATTACATCTATCATAAGCTCTAACGCATGAAGGCAATACAAATGTGAAATAGTTATAGCGGTCAAAACATGCTTTGACTGTTGAAACTTTAAAATTATAAATTTCATTACTTAAAGAATCAATAAGGAAGTTGTTTGGTACATAGTGAAAAAGTTGAATCTCTATTATGCATAATGACTCAATGACACTGCAGAGTAGGGATAGAGATAATGAAATTATTGTGAATAGGGATTCAATGACATTGCAGTGCTATTGATTCATTCTGCAAAATAGGGATTCAATTTTTTTTCATTATGTACCCAACAATTTTCTTATTTTGATTCCTTAAATAATGAAATTTAAAAGTTAAAAGTTAAAATTTGAAAGTTCCAACAGTCAAAGGATCAAATTAATAATAATCTTATAATTTATAAGAGAGAGATAGAGAGTATAATTTATCAATTCTATTCCACTGTAAAAAAATTTATTTTATTTTAGATTTTAAGTAATTTATGGAATGAGTATTGAATAAATTGTAACTGCAAATGTATATAAGATCAATATTAATTTTTATAAAGTTAATTTGTGATATTTTTAAATTTAAAATTAATATGATTCATTTAAAATAATAAATTTTATAATTAATAGTACTTTTATAATATTCATAATTATATTGACATAGATTAAATAAATTTATATCAATTTTAAATTTGAATACATTTAAATTAATTTTTTTTAAAATAAGTCAATATTAATTTTATAATTTGAAAATGAAGTAGTAAAAAAAGGTCAAGATGTGTATAAATGAGTTGTCCACTTAAATGAGGGTGTGAAATGTCATTTTGTATATATAGGAAACGGTTTTTTGATTGTCTCACACTGGGGAGTAAAATCTTATATAGGGATTAATATAGAGAGTCAAATAAGGATAAGAAAATGGTTGGATAATGATTTTTTGATGTATTCTTCAAATTTAGGGATAGAGAGTTGATTAGAGAAACTGTTATGACTTGTGAATGTGAGTCTAAGATTCCCTCCGAGCTAACTAGTTGTGCAACGTACCAGAATTTACTACAAGCTAACTAGTGTTGTTGCAAATCCAAGCCCAACCTTGGGTTAGGCCCGACCAAACCAATTGAGACCCAGCGCAACTTGGTACTAAAGGTTTCTGTGATCTGTTCATCCCCGCCCTAACCCTTATCAATTGGGTTGGGCTAGGTTTTCATCATTTAGATCCCTTGAACAGGCTAAAGTCTCCTTTAAGAACCAATTCTCGTATATTTAAAAAAAAGTAGGATGTAATTTTTTTGATGAATTACTTATTCTATTAAATTTTTTAAAATAATTACAACAATAGTGTACTCATAAAATATTTACACAATTAATACAATTTCATATTTATTTACAATATTAGTGTAATTAAGATTCTTTAATTTAGGGATTAGTTATCCCCATGGCTTCTTCTCTCTCTCCTCATCTAGAACAACTGCATTAGTTAGTCATCACCATTTTTCTTCATTCAATGTATTCTTTATATATATATATATTAGAAAATGATCCATAGCAAGTATTTGTTATGGATAAAAAATAGACAAATAACATCATAACCCTCCATTGCACTAATCAAGGGCGGATATTAAAAAGGGAGTTACGCGGTTTGCTAGTTGAACTAGCGGACGATAATAAATAAAGTTTTGGACCATAAAACCCATTGGATTTCACGGGCATAAAACTCCATCCGCTAGGTGACGTAGTGGATGTCTAAATCAATCCATGCAATATATTGGCAATGATGATGTGGCTTTTTAAAAAATATAAATAAATATCAATATGGATAAGCTTTTTTTCTTTTAGTAAAAATAAACAAGTCTTTTTATCACTTTTTTTAATTAAAAAATGTTTCAAACTTTTATTATTTTTTTTTCTAAGTAATATATTTATAAATTTATACTCATTTTCATTCGCAAATTAGTCATGTCAACTTAGTCATGTCTTTGTTGATTATTTAGGTTCTTATATAAATTTCATATTATGTAAGATGTACACAGATTATCTCCCTTATAATGCCCATTTATATTATTAAATACATGTTGGGATATTTTATATATATATATATATATCACTACAAAAAAATGGGGCTTCAGCAATAACCGATTTTCGTTGCTAAAGGTGCTAAATTTCGTTGCTAAAGGGTTTTGGCAACGACTTTACTGTCGTTAAGCCTTTTCGTTATTGAATGAGCGTTGCTAATTGTTCCGAATAACAAGCGTATTTTCTCGCTTGCCAAAAGTAATACATTTTACAACGAAATTTGGCTTTCGTCTGACGAGACATCGATCCTTTAGCAACAAAATGTATTGTTGCAGAATAATTAAAATGTCGTTGCTAAAAACCCCATTTCGTTGCAAAAGTCTGCTAATTGGCAACGAAATGAACTCTCTTTTTTTGCAACGATCATGTATTTTCCTTGCAATTGACACCATTTTGCAATGACATTTTTCGTTACAGAAAATTATGAAAATTGTTGCCTAAGCTTACTTTCGTTGCGGAATGTAAACTTTTTAGCAACGATTTTCGTTGCTGATTATATTATTTGGCAACGACATTATGCTAAATCAACAACGAAAATGTTTGTTGCTGGTTATTTTTCAATAGCAACGAAAATCGTCGATTAGCAATGACATTATTTGTTGCCATTTCTTTATATGTGCAACGAAAGTTAATATGATTTGCAACGATAAAAAATGTTGCCTTTTATTTTAGTATTAACAACAATATCCTCTCCGTTGTTATTAAGTTAATTTTTCGTTACCAAATATTATATTTTTAATGTCATTAGCAACAAAAATTTGTTGCTAAATGTATAAAAAATTGTTGCTATATTAAAACTTGTTCAATGCTTTGGTAAAGAATTATATTGTTGCCAAATCAAAATTTGACATTCTTTTTTGTATACCTGACTAGCTCAATGTCCCCATAACAAATAAGGACAAAATTACAAAAAACTAAAATATTATTAACTTAATAAAATCATCCACTACATAATCATTCATTATCTTTACAATTAACCATCTAAAGCTACCACAGTTCTTCAATCAAAGTATATATCTACATATATAGAGAGAGTACACTTCATAATTTCGTCTCTGAACTACAGGAAGAGAATGCTTGCACTTCTCCAACATGCTCACTATCAAATCTTCCTGCAATTACACATGAATTCGTATTGATTGCTATTATATTATTTATAATCCATGAACAAGCCTATTAACTTAATTAGAAATTAATAAATAATAGACTTTCAAGACAAGATCTAGAAACAAACAAATACCAACTTTATTGTTCACCTGAACTGTTTAAACTTTTACCCTATCTTGTGACAATGTTTTAAATCCATATATTAAAGTCTGAATAATATTGAAAATTACATCAGTTTATATAGAATGGAGAAAATCTTAATTCTATTTAAACAACTTTAAAAACTAACTTAAAACAACCTGCTACTATAATTGAAAGATATCAATTAACTATAATAGGTTTAACTATAAATAAAATAATTATTATTATGTAATCAACAGAACAAAATAAAATTAGATTGGTCACAAAAAATATTATGAATATAAGTCCAAAGAGGTAGAACAAACATAAGAAAGAGCATAAGAAGTAAAACACTGCGATTCTAATTACAACGGTTGTATAAGCATTTGCAATGTCAAAAGAGGCCTTCCATCATATATTCGATTGTAAATGAGCCTTTAATAGAACTAAAAACACCCTAATGTCCTTCTAAATTTTCAATTTGCAAAGATATAAATACAATGACAAAAAGGAAATTAATATCAGAATCACGTTACCTGCTTTATTTTCTGCATTTCAAATTCCTGCCTAAAATTGTTTGTTTCATCAGTTTACTGAAAGTAGTCACTATCAAATCTTCCCTCTGACATCATAGCGACAAAGTTACAAGACAAAAGAAACCAGCTAACAGACTAGATGTGAAACAATTATGTTGAATCTAGAAGGGTACCTGAAGTTAAATCGAATTTAATTCCTGCATTTAAAGTCGAAGCTGTGGGTTCCCCAGCTTGTTTAACTGTACTTGTAGACCCATCAGGAACTGCTTCAATACTCCCACAAATATATGCTTCACACATAAACATTATATAGAAAAATAAACCATGAAAGTGATTCAACATCGAAGTAAGCACACTCAAAGTGCAAACACAATAAAGTTCTCCAGATCTGATAGAAATGAATATGTTATAAGAAAATCTAATTACAGCTCAGAGGATTAGGGTCAACAAACAGCTATACAATGCTACATGAACTCCAAGGGCACAAGAACATGATGCAAAACTGTAGTATATATAGTTAACTTGAACTATTAATATGCTAGTTGAATGTTCAATGAGACTGTTATGCATCAAACAGAGGTACTTCATGTGTTTACTTTAATTGTACTTTCGTTGCCTAGAAAAAGGAAGTGAATAATGTAATTATAAATGAATAAGTTCCTGAGAAGAATATCTTCAAGACGTAGTCATCTAAGAAAATCTAAATTATCAAAACGAAATGTCTGCCAAATACTGAATTTGCACCCAGATGCATGAGTTATATTCAGTATTTGTATAAAGGTTTTCAAGAAATCATACATGGTCATGCATTGGCACATTCAAAACCTTTTAAAGTAATGTATTTATTCCCTACAAGTGTTAAAGATGCTTAAGGGATAAACATGAAAGCTGGTCTTTTTTGTTTACAGTTACTTATTACTACCACGCAGCATAGTTAAGAAGCTACTTCAAGGTTCAAAAACATTGAATCCATTTAAAGATGATGTAAATAAAGAATGAAGGGCCAACAGTGATCAATCTGCCAGTCATATTTTACAGTTGCGACCGAAGAGCTCTGCAGTTGGAAAAAGCAAAAGCCATACGACCAGGGGAGGGAGGCGGACACATTTTCAGCTAAGGCTTTGCTATATGCAGGAACTTACAATCATGACTCTAAAAATCCAGATGATCCCCATAAATAAACACATGATACTGGGTATGGAGGAGAGTAACGCAACTTGAGTCTCATATAACTTCATTAGATTCTACAAAAGAATAGCAGTTGGGAGCAGTTGCGAGCATAACTTGCAGCAAGGTTTGCCACTTTACCTTGTAAGCTCGAAATGCACTTTGAATCCGAATTGCTGCTATATCCTCAACTGGCATACAAAGATCCCCAGGATTCCCATTAGAAGTGCCATTAGCAGGATTAGTGGACTCTTTCTGAAAATGGAGCTCCTTTTTTAACCCATTTGAATTTTGAAGTGCTGAAGATCCCTGTGCTGTAGAAAAGAAAAGAAAATGGGACAAAGGAAGTACTAGTTTTACTTTTTGGTGTTTTATGAATGTGGATATACAGATAAATAAAAGAACCATTAGAAATGAGAGAAGCACATATTCAACAAAATAAATATTTTAAACAAAATTTAAAAAGTCTGACAGTCATATCGTGTTAACTGGTGTTGCTCATAGGCAGCAGCTCCTTTATATTTATTCATCATTGCATGCCTTCATATCTATTATAATGCTCTTTTACATTACCTTCTAATTGAGTTGTGAACCTAATATATATGTGTTTATTAAGAACATTTGAAACCACCCTTTAAGACTGAACCCATAGATTACATAGCTAAACCAAAAGGGGCAGTCCAAGGCTACCATAGCAGCAGCTCGCAGCTAACTGCTACTGTCTATTGCTGCTGCCAATGGGCAACAACCCTTATTTCTTGGCTTTGCTTTGATAGCTTCTAATTTGCACTTAGTTAGTTATCTTTGGGCTGAATCTTAGATATTAAATAGGTGATTTACTCACCTATAATAAAGAAATAATAGTTAGGCAATCCAGAAAATTTAAAATTTACTTTTTGTTTTGGCTTAAAATTTACTTTTTGTTCCATTTTAATATATCAAAAATTTTTACTTATCGTCATATATAATGTACATAACTAGCCCAAGCTTTAATTCCATCTAATACTCGATATTTAATCAAAATAGTCCACTTGGGACTTTTATCGAACAAGTGGTGACCATTGTTTTAAAACCTTCATTTCATGTCCATTTATTTATGCTACAATCCCATTTGAACTCCCTTTTATCTCCACACATCCAACCTATCTCCTTTATTCTAATTCAAACAATAACAGTTTCAATGTTCAACCATATATATATGAATAAACAACACATTTGCAACTAGTTAGTTTATACTCTTTTTATACTATCACATCTTGATTCTAGAGTATGCAATACAAATTGATATGATTATCATACACAACTCTGTTAACCATGCTCTCATGTATCCAATTTCAGTTGATAAAAATCACTTATATTACCGAACTAATTATCCCCAAACAAATTGAAAATTATCTTTACTATTAACTAACTTCATAAACATAAATCATAAAACGTTTAAATTAAATTACCTTATGATTGCTTGATACTTATTTGTATCTCTTAAGCTTAATCCCAACTGCCTCCTTGACTCATGAATTCAAATAATCATAGATTTATGTCATTTTTTCTGTTATCAACTGTACCCTCCAATAGCTCAACTGGAACAACACTGTTCGTGTGTGTTTAAAATGGTAGCTTGTGTCAATAAACACATTTGAGAGGCTACGACCCATAAATTAGATGGAAATCTTAAATTCCAAGAGCAGACAATAAGTCCACTGAATTCATTAATTATCTCAAACTAAAGATAATACATACTTTTTTCCCAGATGGCCTACGAAGTGGAGCCCTCTCATCATCAAAGTTCCGCATGTCCTCAAACCTTGTGCTTCGTATTAAATATTGGTCGACTCTGCATCAAACAAATTCAAAACTGCAAGACCACTCTTCTTCAGTTGCTCTCTTCTGTCATACTGCTCTAAATCAATTGGAAACTGCAAGGTAAAGAAAACTTTGTGAGTCAACACTTTTGCTAGTTATAAGCAACAATCATGTCAAGAGCTCCACATTCTGAGCATCATCCTGACCTCAAATATGTAGCAATTTTCGAATTCCATCCTAGTTGTTAACATAAGGTACATTCTATGATTTCTATCCAACCAATATGTGTTCAAATAAGAACTAAATTTCAGCTCATATTCAAATTTCCAACACCTAACCAGTAACACTAACCCCTGCATTTACATACAAAAAACACTAATATTAGCAATTAGCAGATCGAATCATTGAAATTAATAACAAGCCTGCACCCAAATCTATAAAAATCAAAAATTTTAGGTAGTGAAGTGATAGAAGCAAGTTTTAGATCAAAAGGCAGCCGGAGCCGATGAGGCGATGCGCCGATGGCAGTTGGCCGATGAGAGTCGAGAGATTGAGACGAGTTCGAGATCTGGGTTTGGCCGATGGCCGTCAGCCGATGAGAGTCGAGAGATTGAGACGAGTTCGAGATCTGGGTTTGGCCGTTTGGGACGAGAGATTGAGACTCGAGAGAGTTCGACTGTTCGAGATCTGGGTTTGGGATTTGGGAATTGAGATTTGAGGGTTACGGACTTCAGTTCAGAGTCTGGGCTAGTAGCTGGCTGAGTATTACATATTTACATCATAACATATTATATTAATTATACTAAATAATATAAATATATAAATATGATAATATGTCATGTTATGATGTAAATATGTTATAATTTTAATATTTTAATGATGTAATTTGAATTTTTGTTATTTTAATTAATTAACAAAATAATTTGAATTATAGTATTTTATTATTTTTTGAATTTTAGTATTTTTTAATTTGATTTTTTTAGTATTTTAGTATAATTTTTTTAGTATTTTTTAATTAGTATTTGATGTAAATATAATTAGTATTTTAGTGTTGAGTAAGTGACTTTTAGTATTTTGATAGTATGTTATACAACTATGGTAAAATTTTAGTATTTGAGTAAAATTTTATTATTTTAGTATTTGAATTATAGTATTTTGATCAAATGATGTAAATATGTTATGATGTAAATGATGTAAATATGATAATATGTTATGTTATGATGTAATTGTGTTATGATTTTAGTATTTTAATGATGTAATTTGAATTTTTGTTGTTTTGATTAATTAACAAAATAATTTGAATTTTAGTATTTTTAATTTGATTTTTTATAGTATTTTTTAATTAGTATTTTTAGTATTTGATGTAAATATGTAATTAGTATTTTAATGTCGGGTAAGTGACTTTTAGTATTTTGATATGTTAAACAACTATGGTAAAATTTTAGTATTTTGATATGTTATACAACTATGATAAAATTTTAGTATTTGAGTAAAATTTTAGTATTTCGATTAAATGATGTAAATATGTTATGATGTAAATATGATGTAAATGATGTAAATATGTAAATATGATAATATGTTATGTTATGATGTAAATATGTTATAGTTTTAGTATTTTAATGATGTAATTTGAATTTTTGTTGTTTTGATTAATTAACAAAATAATTTGAATTATATTATTTTATTATTTTTGAATTCTAGTATTTTTTTTTTAATTTGATTTTTTTAGTATTTTAGTATATTTTTTAATTAGTATTTTTAGTATTTGATGTAAATATGTAATTAGTATTTTAGTGTTTGGTAAGTGACTTTTAGTATTTTGTTATGTTATACAACTATAATAAAATTTAAGTATTTTGATATGTTATACAACTATGGTAAAATTTTAGTATTTGAGTAAAATTTTAGTATTTGAATTTTAGTATTTTGATTAAATGATGTAAATATATTATGATGTAAATATGATGTATATGATGTAAATATGTAAATATGATAATATGTTATGTTATGGTGTAAATGATGTAAATGTGTTATGATTTTAGTATTTTAATGATGTAATTTGAATTTTTGTTGTTTTGATTAATTAACAAAATAATTTGAATTATAGTATTTTGTTATTTTTGAATTTTAGTATTTTTTAATTTAATTTTTTTAGTATTTAAGTATTTTTTTTTAATTACTATTTTTAGTATTTGATGTAAATATGTAATTAGTATTTTAGTGTTGGGTAAGTGATTTTTAGTATTTTGATATGTTATACAACTATGGTAAAATTTTAGTATTTTTTGATATGTTATACAACTAAGGTAAAATTTTATTATTTTAGTAAAATTTTAGTATTTTAGTATTTGAATTTTAGTATTTTGATAAAATGATGTAAATATGTTATGATGTAAATATGATGTAAATATGATAATATGTTATGTTATGATGTAAATGATGTAAATATGTTATGATTTTAGTATTTTAATGATGTAATTTGAATTTTTGTTCTTTTGATTAATTAACAAAATAATTTGAATTTTAATATTTTTTGAATTTTAGTATTTTTTAATTTGATTTTTTTTAGTATTTTAGTATTTTTTAATTAGTATTTTTAGTATTTGATGTAAATATGTAATTAGTATTTTTAGTATTTTAGTGCCGGGTAACTGACTTTATAACCAAAAAATTCTTATAGTTTAATTGGTTTGAGCATTTGTTTAAGGAGAGTGGGAGGTCTAGAGTTCAATTCTTAAGAGGAGCATTATTTTATTTTATTTTTTAAAAAGCCCGCGGGTCGGGCCAGGCTTTTTTATTATTAGTACTATTATAATTATTGTAATAATTATTATTATAATTATAATAATAATTAATAATAATAATAGTAATAGGAATAAAAATAGTAATTATAATAATGATTAATAATAACAACAATAATAATAATAGTAGTTATAATAATAGTAATAGTAATAATAATTATAATTAATAATAACAATTATAATAATAATAATAATTATTATTATAATTATTATTATTATTATTATTATAGTAATAATAATAACAACAATAATAATAATAATAATAACAATAATAATAATTATTATAATAATAGTAATAATAATAATAAAAATAATAATAACAACAACAACAACAACAACAATAATAATAATAATAATAAAAATTATAATAATAGTAATAATTATAATAATAATAATAATAATAATAATAATTATAAGATTAGTAATAATTATTCTAATAATAATAATAATAAAAATTAATAATAATAGTAATAATAATAATAATAATAATAATAATAATAATAATAATAATAATAATAATAATAATAATAATAATAATAATAATTATAATAATAGTAATAGTAATAGTAATAGTAATAATAATAATAAATATAGCACATGAAGCATGGATTTTTTTTTAATAATGACTTATAAGTAAAAAAAAAA
This sequence comes from Panax ginseng, assembly GCA_020205605.1. Taxonomy (NCBI): domain Eukaryota; kingdom Viridiplantae; phylum Streptophyta; class Magnoliopsida; order Apiales; family Araliaceae; genus Panax; species Panax ginseng. The sequence continues at coordinate 91,297,945 of CM035143.1, forward strand.
TTAAAATTTAAGTTATTGTCAAACACTAAATAATAAACAATGACTTATAACTTAGTTTAACCAACTTATAAGTCATTGTCAAACACCCTCTAATTCAAGATATAAAGAGAAATTAATATTTGATTATAAAAAAAATTACAAGTCAAGAAAAATGAGAATTTGAAAAATGAGAATTTGAAAGGAATATATGGGAGAAATCTCATATTTTGATATAAATATTAATCATCGCAAGATATTAATAGATAACTTGTGTTGCACCAGCGGTCAAATGACCAAAGTTCCAAATGATAGGTCACAGGTTCGAATATGTTTTGCATTTGGACATAATTTTTAAATACTAAATACGAATATTTTTTGACAATTCTCCGAATACCGAATATGGTCTTACAAAAATATGCTTATTTGGATTATCTTAATTTAAGGCAACATTTTAATAAATACTGCAAAAAGTTGTATAAGATATCTGACGAAAATAAAAATTATTGCCAATGAATGTGGTCCATATTATGCAACGAAATATAGCAACAAAAAAACTTTCGTTGCCCACGATGAGGAGAAATCAAGTGGTTAGAAATTTTGCAACGAATTTCTAACGAATTTTGTTTCCAAAATTTTGCAACGACTTATGAATTTCGTTGCAAAAAGTGAAAGCCTGACACAATCTGCAACAAAGGACAAGTTTCGTTGCTAAACATACACTTTTAGCAACAACTTATAAAGCTGTTGCTTGAAAAATCGTTGCGAAAGCCCTATTTTTAGCAACAAAAAAACTTTTGTTGCCCACGATGACGGGAAACCAAATGTCAAAAAATTTTGCAACAAATTTCTAACGAAATTTTTTCCCGCCAATGAATTAGCAACGAAATTTGCAACGACTTAGGAATTTCGTTGCAAAAAGGGAAAGCCTGACACAATCTGCAACGAAGGACAAATTTCGTTGCTAAACATAAACTTTTAGCAACGAATTATAAAGTTGTTGCCCGAAAAATCGTTGCTAAAGGCCCATTTTTTTGTAGTGTATATATATATATATATATAATACATGGATGAAAAACTGCAAAAATGCTTGGATTAAATATTTAAGAATCATGAGTGCATTATGAAGAAAGATGGATTTATTTGTACTAAAAGAAATAAATGAACATTCTCTCACTATAATCTTCTCGATCTGATACTACTACTACTACGCCGATGCCATTTTGATTCATTCTCTCTAACTTCCACCACATAAATTAGAAATAAAGAATATAAAACATATTAAATGACTTGTGGTTGCTTTATGAGGAGGAGATGTTTCAAATGATAGCTAAAGACGCCTTAACTTATCTAATGGAGGGAGGGAAGCTTCAATGCCCGCTCATGTTGGACTTCAATTATACGACTTTAGGTGAAATATTTGGCAGCCTGGTTTGTAAGAGCTCTTAACCGCAGTGTGCTCATACTTCTTGACGACACCTTCATTCTCTTCTAAGCTGGTCTGAACAAAATATCGTACCCACCACAAGGAGCTCCTTAATTTAGCCTATAGAAGAAATAGACCACTTAAATTCATTCACCATATAAGATGGACTTGATAAAAACACAAAAGAGACGGTAGACCTAAACAAAGATTAAAATAACACCAGTAAAATGGGCATATTTGGACTGAACACATCTTTTGGTCTTTCAAATAAATCGAAGCAACAGACATGTTAATTAGTAAAACTTTTAACCTTGTCTTCTCTTTATTTTTCTTGGGGGAAATGGTATCAATTTTAATCACAAAACTCAATTGAGACTGTGAATGAACATTTATACCCTTTCAAGGCCTAATGCATCTACGAGTGAAATAATCACGATTTTCCTTGATATAGTTTTACAAATAATGAAGCAACAAAGACAGTAAATAGGCCTCCTTAACATGCAGTGGCCCAAAAAAAATGGTGCTCTAACAAAATATCCAAACATCTTGTTTAGCAAAACTGCAAAATATATGTTGTAGGGAACAATGAACATTATAATAATAAAACTTCTTTTAAAAACAAAGTACAGCATGGGAGGGGGGGAAGGATAGAAAGACAGAGAGAAGATTCTCGAGTTATTAGAACCAATAACAACCAAAAGATGAACTAAGACATCCTGTAAATAGAGGTCATTATTAGAAACCTATGCCAACATTAGCAGTATACTGAAAAAGAGTGAAAACATTCAAAATTTTGTTGATGTAGGACATAAACATACATCTATCCATCCAAGATCCAGATTAAAAAGGTCAATTTCCAGAGTAATCAAGTAAAAGTGATTACTTTTACTTGATTACTGACGATATACAGGAAAAACACTTACAGGTCGACCAAATTTTGAAATATCTGCACTTTTTGCTTTTTGATGGCCCGGATAACCTACATTTGTATAACCAAAATGTATATCAAATGCATAAGATTATTAATAAAATAATTGATGAATATATAATTAATTCTTAGAACCTAATCATAAAAGTGTATGCCCTAAATCATAAAATCTAAATTGATCAAAAGTTACCTGAATTGAAGAGGATCTGAGGATTGAATTGGATTGGAGTGAAGAGAGGAAAGATATGTATTTTGAGATCAGTATTCAAAATCGCCAGTAGGACACAGAGGAGGGTTTGGTTTCGCAGAAGAGGATGAGGGAGATTATAGCAGCATTTGGTTCGGTATCGTAGTAGAGGATGAGGGAGATTATCGCAGCATCTTCTTCGCATTAAAGAAGAAATCGCAGCAGAGGATGAGGGAGATTATCGCAGCAGAGGATGAGGAAGATTATCGCAGCATCTTCTTCGCATCAAAGAAGAAATCGTAAAGAAGGTTTGGGAAGAAGAAATTGCAAGTTTGGGAAGAAGAAATCGCATTGGGATTTGGAGGTTTGGGAAGAAGAAAGGAATCGTACGCTACTTCAAGTAGCGGATGTGTAGGGGGCAATTTGGGAAGAGAATTTTTTTATTACTGTCCGCTACTTCAACTAGCGGACGGCGCTATTCCCCATTTAATCTCCACCCTTGATTATTGCAATGGAGGGTTATGATGCTATTTGTCACTTTTCATCCATAGCAAATACTTGCTATAGATCATTTCCCATATATATATATATATATATATATATATATGATAAGTGGGTTTTATACCTACTTATTGGATATCAATTCACGCGAACTATGCCCATCTCAAATACATTTTAGTGTGTTTTTAGTTGCATTTTGTAATATTTTGCATTGCATGCACTGAGAACTCCTTTGGTGCAAAAGTGCAGGAATTGGCATGAGCTTAGAGTCGGTTGGTGGCGGTGAAGCTAATGGAGGTATGAGGATCGAGTGGAGCAAAGAAACCAAGCATTGGTGGACAATTGAACTAGAGCAGTATGATAAGGATGAGCAGCATGACAGAATCAGAAGCAGCAGCAGAACCAGAATCCAAACTGCAGAAGCCGCCATGCGATCGCTGCAGCTTACATAAACTTTTAACACGCGCACACCATGCATGCGCAACCGGATCGCACTTCATTGCCTTCAGACGCCGCCAAGCAAGAATTACACAGGGACCGCGCGTGGCCGCGCGCGATGTTGACTGAGGCTGTTGAATTCATTTTAATTTTCAAAATTCAAGTGTTTGATTTTGTATAAACGATTATGGTTGGCACTAGACGCGATTATCTTTAGTTTTTACGTACTTTTCATAGGTGAGAACTAGGGTTTACACTAGGAGAGTATTCCAACGTGAAACTAATCATAGATTTCTTATTTTCTACTTCTTCTTTGGAATTCAGTCATTGTGGACGCTTTACTTTTACGTTGCTGGATATTATTGAGGCTTTGAATGTTACGTTGGGTTTATAATCAGCAATTGGGTTTGATCGATTCTCTCTCCTTTCTTTCAATTGCTTATTTATTTTCCATGTGTTGCTTTGATCCCATAATGGCTTTTGGTTCAGTCATGAACTAAACTCCATTATGGGATTCTAACGGAGTTTAATATGTAGTCTAACTTATGGCCTGATTGCTACTGTTTTATGTATCATAAGGTATTTTTATCATGGTTGATTTTCATGCATGAATGATTGATCACCATTCGTTTTAGGTACTTGTATGGAATTGAAAGATAACATGCGAGTATGGTTGTAATCATGATAGCATGCGTATATGGGGTTGTTTTGCTTAGCTTTGTATTTCGTGAATCAGATAGACATATACTGTTTCACCGTATGAGTTAAATAAAGGTTTGTGCTTAAATTCAATATTGCTGCAATCTCACATAGAAATATAGTGCAATTGGTTTTATTGATGATTACATAGTGTCTATTGTATGTGGATGTTATGTAAGTAGGTCATGATACATTGAAAAAATGGTTATGTCTACATTAGTGCTCTTGGCTACTTTTCTGTGATACGTGAACAATCTTGCATGATGGTTGTAATTAGATGAACTGTTAAATGAAGTTAGGATCCCATTATCTCTAGATTTGATTTATTACATTATTATTCTTATTTTAGGTATTATTTGCATTTAGAGTAATTCACAATTCTAAGCGTTAGTTTAAGCATATAAAAATAGTGATTTAGTTGATGCATAATAGTTTAATTTAGACAACTTTCTCCGTGGATCGATACTCGACTTACTCGGTATTGCTTGTTAACACATGTATGCTTGCATGAGTTAGAGCTCTTTTGTTAGAACTAAAAAAGAGGCAACAAGTTTTTGGCGCCGTTGCTGGGGAAAGGCGTTTAAATTTTTTATTATTATCATTAGTTTTAAGCTATATTGTATGACTTAGACAAATATAATCTTGTCTCATTTCTATTTTTGTTTTTTTTTGTTTCAGGAACTTGTATAAATTTTTATGCGCACACGGTCATCCAATCCCGACTTAACACCTGCTCAGGACAACATAAACGGGAGAGGTTGGAAAGCGAGAGTTCATAGAAATTTACAAGCACAGTTAGAGGGTACTACATCTAATATGGCAACCGAGGGACAAGGAGAAGAGCAAAGAGAGGAGCATAGAGCTCTGAGAGAATATTTCATGCCTAATATTAATGGATTACAGTCTAGCATAGTCAGACCAACGATAGTAGCTAATACTTTCGAGATAAAAATGGGCACTATTTAAATGGTGCAAAATACGGTTCAGTTTGGGGGTGCCACTATAGATGATCCGAATGAACACCTGTTGAGTTTTATTGAGATATGTGACACGTTCAGATATAACGGGGGATTTGAGGATGCTATCGGACTTAGGTCGCTTCCATTCTCATTGAAGGATAAGCGAGAAGTTGGCTTCATTCTTTGCCAACAGGATCTATAACTACATGGGAGGACTTAGCACAGAAGTTCTTAGCCAAGTTTTTCCCAATGGCTAAGACTGCGAAAATGAGGACAACAATCTCTCAGTTCGAGCAACAACAGGGTGAATCCTTATATGAGGCCTGGGAGAGATACAAAGAGATGTTACGGAAGTGTCCGCACTATGGTATGCCAGATTGGATGGTGATCAACACATTCTATAATGGATTGGGATGGCAGTCTAGGCCGATTGTAGATGCAGCTGCAGGAGGAACATTATGGGCAAAGAGTTATGAAGAAGCCTATAACCTTATCGAGACGATGGCAGCAAATGATTTTCAAAATCCTACATCTCGGATGCCACAACCCAAAGTTGCAGGTTTGTTGGAAGTGGATGCTATTACTCAGTTGTCGGCACAGATGGCAGCTATGGCGAAGAAAATAGATTCAATAACCGAGAGCAAAGTGAAAATAGTTGCCTTTGTATGTGAGATCTGTGCAGGATCACACTCCACGGATCAATGTGCTATTAGCTCGGAGTCGGTACAGTATGTGGGAAATTACAGGAAAGACTAAGGACAGTTTCAGAACACATACAGCCCAAACAACCGCAATCATCCAAACTTCAGTTGGTCAAATAACCAAGGGCATCAACAAAATCAGTTTCAGCTGAATCAACAATTTCAGTCATAACCATCTCAACCACAGTTTACACCAAAACCACCATTTCCACTGGGATTTTCTCAACAACAACAACATCATACTCCATCTGCACCTCGTGAAAAGAAATCGTAAATGGAAGAGATGATGTTGAAGTACATGGCAAACACGGAGGTCATGATCAAAAGCCAAGCAGTGGCTATTAAAAATCTAGAAACTCAGATGGGGCAAATGGCGAGCATGCTTAACAACAGGCCCCAAGGTTCATTGCCAAGTAATACGGAAGCAAATCCACGAAGAGACGGGAAGGAACAGTGTCAAACGATTACATTAAGGTCTGGGAGAAATATTGTAGGAACTGAGCATCGCGCACCACGCTGAATTACAGGGGATCTTGCATGCCAATGAGGAGAAAAAACTGTGATCACGAGAAAGAAAATTTGGAAAATTCAAGTACAACATGAAGAGAAAGATAAAGTTTGGTTCATTGAGAAGCTTGGAGTTCAAGATTAATAGTTCACCCTCCTGGTCAGATCCGCAGAGATTAAATAAGCGGAGGAAGATAAACATTCGACAAATTTTTTGGAGGTCTTTAATAAGTCAGAATCAACATACCTTTTCACCGAGGCATTGGAACAGATGCCAAGTTATGCAAAGTTCATGAAGGGTATATTGTCAAGGAAGAGGAGATTAGACGAGTTTGAGACAGTAGCCTCGACAGAGAAATGCAAAGGTCAAAGTGCTTCAAATAGAAACTACCTCCAAAGCTGAAAGATCCGGGCAGTTTCACAATTCCATGCACCATCAAAAAAATGAACTTCGAGAAATGTCTATGTGATCTTGGGGCAAGTATCAATCTGATGCCCTTGACAGTGTTTAATCAGTTGGGATTACCGGCTCCAAGGCCGACAAATATTTCTTTGCAGCTAGCTGACAGATCCATCACGTATCCACAGGGAATAGTTGAGGATGTACTGGTGAAAGTGGACAAATTTATCTTTCCAGCTGACTTCATCATTCTGGATTGCGAGGAAGATAAAAGTATACCAATCATACTGGGGAGACCATTCTTAGCCACAGGAAGGACTTTGATAGATGTGCAGAAAGGGGAGCTCACCATGCATGTACATGATCAGGAGATTACTTTTAATGTCTTCAAAGCAATGAAGTTCCCAGCAGATGAAGAAGAATGTTTCAGAGTTGATTTGATGGATCGTGTATTAAGTGATAAAGTTGAGAGTCTGGTGGGTTATGAACCATTGAGGAGTGTTATTGCTGAAAATTCAGAATTGGAGGATGAGGAATTCGCCGAACTTGTGTAATATCTGGATACCACTCCACAATTCAGAAAATTCAGAACACCTATTGAGCCATTGACAAAAGCTGGATAAACATCGGTAAAATTAAAGCCATCTCTTGAGACACCTCCAAAACTTGAATTAAAACCACTTCCAGATCATCTCAGGTACGCATTTTTAAATAAAGATTCAAAGCTACCTGTAATTATTTCTGCTGCACTAACATCTTTTCAGGAAGAAAAATTGCTACGAGTGCTTAGAGAATTCAAATCAGCTATTGGATGGACCATAGCAGATATCAAAGGGATCGGCCCTTCTTTTTGCATGCATAAGATCCTGTTAGAAGATGATAGTAAGCTATCGATGGAACATCAAAGAAGGCTTAATCCGATAATGAAAGAAGTGGTCAAGAAAGAGATACTGAAATGGCTGGATGCAGGCATAATCTATCCGATTTCAGACAGCTCATGGGTGAGCCCAGTGCAGTGTGTACCGAAGAAGGGTGGTATGACCGTAGTTTCAAATGAGAATAATGAACTAATTTCGACACGAACAGTAACGGGGTGGAGAGTATGCATGGTCTACCGCAGGCTCAACAAAGCTACAAGGAAAGATCATTTTCCACTACCATTTATTAATCAGATGTTGGACAGATTAGCAGGTCATGAGTACTATATCGCCTTCCTCGACGGATATTCGGATACAATCGATTATGATATCTCCAGAAGACCAGGAAAAGACTACCTTCACATGTCCATACGACACTTTTGCTTTTAGAAGGATGTCTTTTGGGTTGTACAATGCTCCAACCACCTTTCAGAGATGTATGATGGATATATTTTTAGACATGGTGGAACATAACGTGGAGGTATTTATGGATGATTTATCAGTGTTCGGGGACTCGTTTGAGTTATTCCTTGAAAATTTGGTAATGGTTTTGAAGAGGTGCGTTGAGACGAATCTAGTGCTGAACTGGGAAAAGTGCCACTTCATGGTACAAGAAGGAATCATACTGGGACACAAGGTTTCAAAGAAGGGACTCGAGGTGGATAGGGCTAAGCTGGAAACTATTGAGAAATTGCCACCACTTACTTTAGTAAAAGGTGTTCGCAGTTTTCTGAGACATGCAGGTTTCTACCGCAGATTCATCAAGGACTTCTCCAAGATAACTAAACCACTATGCAGTTTATTGGAGAAGGATGCGCAGTTTAATTTTGATGAGGCTTGCGTGTCAGTATTTGAGCACTTAAAAGGGAAATTAACATCAGCACCAATTATTACTGCACCAGATTGGGATTTACCATTTGAGCTGATGTGTGATGCCAGTGATTACGCCGTAGGGTCTGCTTTGGGGCTGAGGAAAGAGAAGATGTTTCATGTGATTTATAATGCCAGCAAGACCCTTACAGATGCACAGTTAAACTACACCACCACAGAGAAAGAGTTATTGGCAGTGGTGTACGCCTTTGATAAATTTCGAGCATATCTGATCGGCACAAAGGTGATAGTGTATACGGATCACTCGGCAATTCGACATTTAGTGGCAAAGAAGGATGCAAAGCCCCGATTGATCAGATGGATTTTATTATTGCAGGAATTTGATTTGGAGATCAAGGACAGGAAGGGCACTGAAAACCAAGTGGCGGACCATTTATCTCGACTAGAGAATACGTAAAGGGAAGCAGACGACGAGGTTGTGATCATTGAATCCTTTCCAGATGAACAGTTGTTTGTGGTGAAAGGGGAAGTGCTATGGTTTGCAGACTATGCGAACTATTTGGTGAGTAAGATGGTACCTTCTGACTTGGTGGGTTATCAAAAGAAAATATTTATGCATGATGTCAAATGGTTTATATCGAATGAGCCATACTTATTTAAACAGTGTGCTGATCAAATGATAAGAAGGTGTATCCCGTATAGCAAGACCGAGGGGATTCTGCAGGACTGTCATTCTTCTGTATATGGGGGTCACTATGGTGGAGAACGAACATCGGCTAGAGTACAACAAGCAGGATTCTACTGGCTGATAATTTTCAAGAATGCCTACAGTTTCGTCCAGCGGTGCGATAGATGTCAGAGAGTGGGGAACATCTCAAAAAGAAATGAAATGCCGTTAAATACGATCCTCGAAGTAGAAATTTTCGATGTGTGGGGGATTGATTTTATGGGACCTTTTGTTTCTTCCTGCGGAAATGTCTATATCTTGCTCGCAGTGGATTATGTGTCGAAAGGGGTAGAAGTGGCAGCTCTTCTGGCAAATGATGCCAAGGTAGTCCTCAGGTTTTTACACAGAAGTATCTTCACAAGATTTGGGACTCCTAGGGCCATCATTAGTGATGAAGGAAGTCATTTCTGCAATAGGCAGTTTACAGCTTTGTTGGCCAAGTATGGGGTGAACCATCGTATTGCAACAGCTTATCACCCACAAACGAATGGCCAAGAGGAAGTGTCGAATCGAGAAGTGAAAAGAATCCTTGAAAAAGTTGTAAATCCCACGAGGAAAGATTGGTCGTTAAAATTGGATTATGCAGTATGGGGATATAGGACTGCATACAAAACACCGTTGGGTATGTCACCTTTTCAGCTCGTGTATGGAAAAGCCTATCACCTACCTATGGATCTAGAGCATAAGGCATATTGGGCAATTCGAAAGCTCAATTTTGATTTGAAAGCTGCAGGGGAGAAACGCCTACTCCAACTTAATTAGTTGGATGAATTCAGATTATAGGCATATGAGAATTCGAAGCTGTACAAGGAGAAGGTGAAGAAATGGCATGATCGCAAAATCATAGAGAGGACATTTGAACCGGGACAAAGGGTTTTGCTTTACAATTCCAGACTTAAACTTTTTTCCCGGGAAGCTGAAACCAAGATGGTCAGGGCCATTTACAGTGAAGACTATCTTCCCATATGGTGCGATAAAAGTGTATGATAAGTTTCCAGATCAGCCTTTTAAAGTGAATGGGCAGCGATTGAAGCATTATTTTGGTGGCGAGGTGGACAGACAGAAAGTCACCTCAATTCTTTCTTCAACCTGAGATTCAGAGACAGTCAAGCTAATTGACTATAACTTAGCGCTTAATGGGAGGCAACCCATTATTTCTATCTCTATTTTCTTTTTATTTATTCAGTTTAAGTTGTTTTTGTTAGCACATTTTCATTCTTAGTTAGGACAGTGTGATTATCGTTGCATAATTATCATAGTAGCTGATATTGAATAGGAGTATTTTTGTGCATTGCATTGAAATGAGGGTGACAAAATAGACACTCATGTTTATTTAGTATATCATGCTTTGTGATGTTGGTCTATTGGTGTTATAAGCGTGTATTGGATTGCATGCAGTACTGTCTTGTAGTAAGAATATAAAACCGGAAGTCACGAGGATGCGTGGTCGCATTGACCGCCAATGATACTAACACAAGACCGCGCGTGCACTATGCAGAGACCTACCAGACAAAAAATGTCACCATGGCGCCCAAGACCTAATATACATTGAAAGACCGCAAGGTCGCATACCACACACCGCCCAAGATGGATAATTTCGTAAGTTTTAAAAGACGTGTGCTCCCAGTTGGCTTATATCAGTTGAAGTGTTTACATGTTCTCCCACAACCGCACGTCTCTTCATCACTCATCAGTTACAACTTGAAGCTATACAACTCTCCATTACGTGATTGTTGCATCATTTCTATTCCCACGATTCTCTCCAAGTTCAAAGCTCAGACCCACGACCATCAAATACACTGATATAAATCTAGGGTTTCAAGAGAGAGTTGTGCAGAATACAGTTTGGGGGTACTCCATCATAAGTTACCACTCTAATTCACTGCAAGGCAAGGATTCACTCATTATCAAATCTTCATCTTCAATATTCAATTACAAATGGGTCCGAAAAGAGCACACTCTTCTTCTTCATCATCATCGTCGTCTTCTAGCAGTCAGGGGGAAGATGTTGTGGATCATACCAAGTCCGTTAATTTAGACGCCCAAATAGAATATTACAGAATCGTGGCAAAAACTTTTGTGAAGGATAGGGGATTCTAGCCTGAGCAACAGGATGGGCAATTATGTAACATGATTCGCGAGAGGGGAATTGTGGATCATGATTCGCGTTAGCAATTTTATATTGAAAGACTTGTAAACAGTTCAATCAATCTATCAAGATTAGTCTAGCCGAGCTAAAACGGGCATCGACTCTTTCTTCAAAACCATACATGCATCTCATAATTTGAATCATTTGAAAACTTGGCTAACACGAAGGTTAGACAAGCGTTTAAGAAAACTTGCCTTCTGCGTCTGCTACAGTATAATTACGTTTCCTTTGAGTCTTTACAGTCTATACAACACATAATCACATAACATACCACATTAGGTCCTGAATGAACATACTTGGTTCCTAAAGAATCTTACCCTTATTCTCAATCTAATCCCGTATTAGATTTGTTATTTTTTGGTTTCGGCTTTTCGTCATTCTTTTACATCATCCTTACCAACTTCGTTCTCTTATAATACTTAAGTGAAATTATTTCATTAATACAACTCGGTTCGAGTTAAGTGTCCTTCATCACGGCTTACTAACTTTATTATTAATCGAAGCTCGATCGTCATTGGTTTAGGACTTATCTCACATCGTTTGCATTTATCTTCAATTGACTTATTTTAACCCTAAGTGATCTTACTTGGGGTTTAATCATGACTTAACCATGTTACTTCACGTTCATTAAGTTTGTATTACTCCATTGCCTTTCTTTTTATCTTCATAACCAATCCTCTCTATGCAAACCCTAGGGCTCACTGTATTGCTTGCAACCAAATTTTTCTTTTTCTTGCCATGCATGCACGCCATATTAGAATCAAAAGACCGGACTCGGCGCAACAGCGTGAGTCCTCAAGTTATCTGCCACGCTGCGGCGTGAACTAACAGGGGCTGAAGCTTGCTTTGGCGTCATGCACGCCAAGGCTAATTGGCTTGAGTCGCGCATAGCCACGCTGCGACTCTCGTGCCACGCATAATTTTTACGATTTTTCATTATGTGAGATTTCCACCAGAACTTTCTTCGTTATAAGTCCGAATTGGCTCATTCAAGAGCCTACGGTTCACAAATCATGTACTCTACGTGTTCATGCTAGAGTTTTATCTATTCGACTTCGTTTGTTAAAATTTCACCTATTAGTCCATTTTTAATGAAAATGATAAACGCTCGTGAACGCTCAACGCTTCGCTTTTCGTTCTAAGTCTCAATCTCGCCATTTTTGAGTCCGCAACTCTATAATGACAAATACGACTTGTCTCCATTGAAAACCAATGTTTCCAAGCTCAATATCAAAATTCGACTTCCATTCCAAGAATTTCACGAATTCAACGATCGTCGTCTAATCGTGTGAATTCCAGTGAAACTTTGATACTTGAGATTTTTAAACCATTTCATTTGGATTCAATCCATTATACTATCATCTTGACATACATGCTTCGTTAACTTATATTCATGATAAGTTATTACCTATTCTTGATGATTTTGCATCTTATTAAAATATAAAATACTTATATTTCCATTTCATGACTTATGTCTTATTTTTATATGACTTATTAATGAGTTAAGTCCTTTAATCATTATTCTTACATCTTATTAATCATACTAATTTTATTAATGTAAACATGTTACAAATTCTAACAAATTCTTATACTTTCATTATAAGTTCATAACTTATTTACGAATGAATTTCTTATTCATGACTTATCTGGCTTATTAAGACTTAAGCCCTTTGATTCATTATTCCAACCTCTTCTTAGCATTCTTGTTCTACCAATACCCCCTTCTCTATCAACGGAAGAGAGAAAGAAACATGGTTTAAGATCACTTACTTTTGAATAACACTTGGTAAATCTTTAATCTCCTTCTTGATTCTTGAACTTCAAAGGTTAACTTGCTAGCTTATTCTCACTTACTCTCTAACCAATAAGCTATAAGTTATTGGTGGAAAATCTAACAAAGGAAGTCTAGCTTTATATGTGCTTATTCTCTCTACCCAATAAGCTCTCAACTTATAAGTGGGATGAAATGAACAACACACAAAATGAAAGGCAAGCTTGCTATTTATAGGAAATCCTAGATGAGGGTATAATGGTCATAAGGCCACTCCACCTCCTTACTATTCCTAACTTAGGCATTAAGTAAACTTGCTCTCCAAATAAATTACTTGGCCATCACAACACTTAGCCCTTAAGTTATCTTGCTCCCCACACTTTTTGCTTAGCCATTAAGCTACTTGTTTATCACTTAAGCACTTTGTGTGCTCACCACACTTACTTAGCCTCTAAGTTTACTTGTTTACCACTTTGGATCACCCATGGTTTGCTCCATGGGTTTAAACTATCTCATAATCCATTGGTTCTTACTTTGGGCTTTAGCTTAATTAACTTAACTTACTCATTTTGGGCTTACATTAATTTACTTTGGGCTTTACATTACAAATCCTTAGGTTTGCTTATTAATTCTATTGACTTAACCAATAAATCATATTGACTTTAATACTTCCTACACAATCTTACCAATTCATTTCTTTTGGCTTAAAGCCTTTAACGATAATCTACGATAATTCTCGATTCTAACTCAGATACTAATTCAACATATATCGACATACCATAATTCATACGTATCAGATAATAATACCCTCGTATCATACTCGTATTCATTACTCATATAATACCTACGTAGTATACGATCATCGCTAATTCATTTATCACATTACATTTCCTTCTCGTAAATCATTTTCCTTAAATGTTAGGTTTTAAGTCCACAGCAAAATATTACATTTTCCATAACTCGAAATATTATTAGATATTCCATCACACCTCGATATTCTATCATTACGTATTTCTAAGTTCAAAAATAATTCTTGAAAGTAAATGCGTGAATAGTGTTTTCGTAAAAAATTTCTCGAAAGCTTTTATTTTCGCCTTGAAATTCAAACACTTAAATTCTACCACGAGCCAAAATACTACTACGACGCTCGATATGTTTAGGTCATATAACTAACGACCTTCGATTAGCTTGCTCCATAAATAATCAATTAAATTCATTTAATAAAAATAAAAATTTAATTCTCAAAAATCCGATTTTCTCGGGCGTTACATTCTTCCCTCCTTATAAGGATTCTGTCCCCAGAATCTCGCTAATAATACCTACACCACAGAGGAAATTTTTTCCTTTATTTTAGTCTCGAGTTCCCACAATGCTTCTTCGATATTGGGGTTCTTTCATTTCACATTCACCGAAGGTATTATCTTCTCTCACATGACTTATCACTTTCTATCAATAATTTGAATTGGATGTTAAACACTTAATAATACATTACGATATCTTCCTTTTATTAGCTCTTCTTTTAACATTAAACTTATTTGGAACTCAAATTCCTCCCTCAAAATAAGACTATATTTAGTCTTCTACTTATCCTGCCTCATCTTCTTCATTCGCCAGATCCTCATTACTTAGTTGTACCTTCTTTAACTCGCTCCATTATCATGGATTGAGTCTACGTTTTGAATAACAATTCTACCCCTTCATTCCGTAATTTTACTTCTAACTCCATGCTTGCCATCTTCGTTGTTAACTCTTTCTGAGTTGCTAACATCGATAGCTTTTCCTTACCTTCATACTTAACGCGTCGGCTTTTTACGCTCTACCTTCCTTGAATGATATAAGATATCATAGTCCTTCCCCATCGTGCATATTCAACTTTTCCTGTGTGAAGATATATTTCAGACTCTTAAAGTCCGTGTATATCTCACACTTCTCCCCGTATAAATACTATCTTCAGATTGTTAATTCAAAAACTACAACTGCCAATTCTAGATCATAAGTAGGATAGACCTCCTCATAATCCTCTAACTGGCGTGAGGCATACACAATGACATTGACATGCTATAAGAGCACGCAATCATGTCATCTATGTGAACATCGAGATACACTACAAAATTCCCCGTATCATCTGATAAAGATAATACAGGTGCCGCAATTAACCTTTCTCTTAAATCCTGTGATGTTAATGGTACCTCCTCTTTCTTTCTTACTTCCAATCGACTATACCCCGTACACAAATCTATCTTTGGAAAAATTCTTTGCCCCCTCTCAACTGACCAAATAGATCATCGATCCTGGGCCATGGGTATTTATTATTAACTGCTAACTTATTCCTCCTACGATATAGTCGATACACAAATCGTAACGACTCCTCCTCTTCCTTAACACCAACCTAACTTCATGGCCATGGTTCGATAATAATAATGTCGCGGTATTTTATTACCAGAATTTACTACCTTAGATTTTCCGAGAAAACTAAAGGTTCACACTTTTCTTATAACAATTTATTATAGTTTATGGTTAATCAACCCATTCATACCGAGAATTTCCTCAAATCCTCTCTCAACATTAATCAAAACTTATCTACCGATACTTGCTTACTTCTATTATTCATGAAACCATTTCCACAAATATAATTAACGAAAAATTAATCCTCCTCCTCTATCTTAATGTTTTAAAGGTATTTATAATCCTTCCGCATGCACTCCTAGATAAGTCTTTCCACATCGCCTTACTCACCTCGATCCTTCACGTAGATCCCTCGTCCCACTTCAAAGATTCCCGAGTAAAAAAAATTTCGCTCTTTAGCATACCGCCACTACCATTCTCTACCTTGGTTCCTCCTCCCTCTTGTTCTCATCTTTTCCTCTTTGTGGTATCGAGTCTACAACTCACTATTACATTATGCTATAATCACCTTCTCCGTAATGATCCCATAGGAAACACTCTAGATCACCAAAATCCCACTATAGAGCTAGGGTTTCAGCCCCGCCCAACCTACGAGCCTTCACCTCCTCCGTGTCCACTTGATGTGAAACAAACATTGCCAATTCATTCGAATTTGGTCGCAGATCGGGAAATATCATATCCCTTGCTTAAGTTCTAAGAATTCAATCTCTATCCTCCCTCACATATTTGTAGGGAAATAATTCTCAAAGAAAACCTTCTTGAATTGTTTCCACATTACCGCATCTCGTTTCTAACCCCACTCGTGAGCCTTCTACCAAAATTTGGCTTCACTCTTCCTCATGTAAGTCGCAAAAAGAAGTCTTTTCGCCTTCACCCACGCTTGTAATAACAAACGCCTTCTATCTCTCCTTTACATATATCTAACTTCTAATGGGTCCGCTGTTCTTTGAACTCCCATGACCTATGCTTTTAAACTCTTTAAAGGTAATCGTTCTAGCTACCTTAGGTTCCGCAGATTTCTAACCCCGGTGGTGGTTAAATGCAATGTTAATAACTTAACGAACTCTTGCATAGGGTTGTTCAAACCCCCCGATTATCCTTATGTGATTCCACTTCCTAATTACGTTATCTTCTCCTAAAGCGGCATTATTCAGATTAAGTAAATAAAATATCATTATTATCTATTTACTTACTTCATTATTATTCGTCGCATACCAACTCACACCATAACAAATCATTTCAATGAAAACTTCATTATATTCATATGCTTCTTCATAATTTGAAACTATTTACAATTTGCGTTCATAGCCAAAAGCTATTACATTTTTATTCCGAAATAGTACCTCACAAAAGTTGAGGTTTACAAAAGACTACCCTGTTATACAAAAGAGGGTTTTATGTCACTACACACATACTAATAACTTTTGATTTCTAATAATGCATAACAGTGTCATCGTGTTTCTCATTCGCAATCATCGCTACAGTATCCCGACTAATAGTATGTCGAGTTTGTCCCGACTCATTGAATAACAAGCAACCTTCACTTTGAAATCCTTATGAGCGCTCTCATGGATGTAAGACATCCGCTATCTTCCTGGACCTTCCCCAAGTTCTCTACGGCTCATTGGCCTCTCGCCTTTATAATTCCTAGCTCGCTTCTCGCCATAAGCACCTCGCTTATCGTGTTTCTAACTCAAAATCGCTTCGCAGACATCTTAGCTTCATGGAGATAACTAATCTCTTCACTCTCGATTCTCGCATAAATCGCACCCCCCTTGCACATTCTCGTCAATTACCGCCAGATACAATGCTTCCATCAGATCCGAGGTGATGACTCCAAAGTAGGTACCACCGTAATAATCGATGTTACTTCTCTTCTTCCTCCCCATCATTCATCATACTCTGTGGTATGACGTTATATCCATCTCTCCTTTGGAGTAGTTTTCCTCGAAAAGTACTCCTCCGCTCCAACTCTCTAGAATCACTAATGGTACCTCCGCCACTGGCATAGGTACAGGCTCTACTTGGTTTACAAGCTCTTCGCTCACCGCGTGTATATCTCTATACATCAAACTATCGATCTACATCCTACAATAACACATAACTTGTTGATTAGTACATAACAAATAGTATAAGCACAAATCACATTTAATTTATTTAGGGTTACTTTCCATCTTTTAAATCTTTTGATACTGAGTTTCCTCAATACCTTATTAACTCATTCGACTTAAGTAAAGCTCAAGTTTTTCTTCCTTAACAAGGTTATGAGCCTAAGGTCCTTCCCCCCTTAAGTTTTATAACCTACTTCTTTGATACCAATTGTGACGCCCCCAAATCCGGGTCTCTTTCAACTCGACAGATGGTGCTCCACAGTGCTACAGTTCACACAAACATTCAATTGAAAAAGCCTCAAAAGAACGAATCTGTCTTATATATATATTCCAAAACATACTACCATTCCCCAGGTTCTTTATAACCGTTACATTTGTTCTTGTCATAATATCAAATATTATCATTACAAACCTATACTATTACATAGGTACGCTTACAAGTTCGCTTTTAGCCTTCACTTTATCCTTGTTAATCCTTTTCGTCATATCGTCTAAGTCGCAATCATATGGTTCAAGCAAGTGTGAGCATAACAAGCTCAAAGAAGTACAACAATTTCATTTTTAAAACCATGCTTGAAACATAGGAATCGATATATCTTCAATAACCGGATGATAGTTACGGCATACTATCAATAATTCAAAATAGCTTTCCTTTCCTTCAAAACATTTTTCAATAACAATATTCATCAATTACGTTCAAGACATGAACGCCTTATAGTTTCTTTGAAAAGGAAAACCCGACACGCGAAGTCCGTAAGTCCGCATATCTTACGAGCACTTCTAGGTGATCACCTTATAGTACTTATGTTGATCAACACTACATCCATTAAATGTGTATACGCTTAATTTGTGGCAACCTCACGTGCCCATCGAATACTCGATGAAAATACATTTGTTTATTCATAATCGCTTTACCTTGAATCCGCACTCAATTAGTCATGCGTAGGATAAATAAGTAGCAATTCTATATTGAAAGACTTGTAAATGCTTCAATCAATCTATCAAGATTAGTCTAGCCGAGCTAAAACGGGCATCGACTCTTTCTTCAAAACCATACATGCATCTCATAATTTGAATCATTTGAAAACCTGGCTAACACGAAGGTTAGACAAGCATTTAAGAAAACTTGCTTTCAAATATTCTTTCTATGATAATTACGTTTCCTTTGAGTCTTTACAGTCTCTACAACACATAATTACATAACATACCACATTAGGTCCTGAATGAACATACTTGGTTCCTAAAGAATCTTACCCTTATTCTCAATCTAATCCCATATTAGATTTGTTATTTATTGGTTCCGGTTTTCCGTCATTCTTTTACATCGTCCTTACCAACTTCGTTCTCTTATAATACTTAAGTGAAATTATTTCATTAATACAACTCTTGCTCGAAAGTTAAGTGTCCTTCATCGCGCTTACTAACTTTATTATTAATCGAAGCTCGATCGTCATTGGTTTAGGACTTATCTCACATCGTTTGCATTTATCTTCAATTGACTTATTTTAACCCTAAGTGATCTTACTTGGGGTTTAATCATGACTTAACCATGTTACTTCACGTTCATTAAGTTTGTATTACTCCATTGCCTTTCTTTTTATCTTCATAACCAATCCTCTCTATGCAAACCCTAGGGGCTCATGGCCGCAGCAGCCATTTTTTCTTTCTTTGGTCATGTACTGCCACAAGACCACGCCTTAGAATCAAAAGACCGGACTCGGTGTAATGGCATGAGTCCTCGTTATATCTCTGCTACCATGCGTGAACTAACAGGGTTTGAAGCTTGCTTTGCGTCATGCACACACATTAATTGGCTTGAGTCGCGCGGCGCAGCGACTCGCGCTACGCATAATTTTGATGATTTTTCATTATGTGAGATTTCCAGCTTCGTAACTTCTTCGTTATAATTCCGAATTGGCTCATTCAAGAGCCTACGGTTCACAAATCACGTACTCTACGTGTTCATGCAAGAATTTTATCTATTCGACTTCGTTTGCTAAAATTTCACCTATTAGTCCATTTTTAATGAAAACGATAAACGTTTGTGAACGTTCAACGCTCGTTTCTTCGTTCTAAGTCGGAATCCTGCCATTTTCGAGTCCGCAACTCTATAATGACAAATACGACTTGTCTCCATTGAAAACCAATGTTTCCAAGCTCAATATCAAAATTCGACTTCTATTCCAAGAATTTCACGAATTCAACGATCGTCGTCTAATCGTGTGAATTCCGGTGAAACTTCGATACTTGAGATTTTTAAACCATTTCACTTGGATTCAATCCATTATACTATCATCTTGACATACATGCATCGTTAACTTATATCCATGATAAGTTATTACCTATTCTTGATGATTTTGCATCTTATTAAAGTATAAAATACTTATATTTCCATTTCATGACTTATGTCTTATTTTCATATGACTTATTAATGAGTTAAGTCCTTTAATCATTATTATTACATCTTATTAATCATACTAATTTTATTAATGTAAACATGTTACAAATTCTAACAAATTCTTATACTTTCATTATAAGTTCATAACTTATTTACTTAATGAATTTCTTATTCATGACTTATCCTATTTATTAAGACTTAAGCCCTTTGATTCATTATTCCAACCTCTTCTTAGCATTCTTGTTCTACCAATACCCCTTCTCTATCAACGGAAGAGAGAAAGAAACATGGTTTAAGATCACTTACTTTTGAATAACACTTGGTAAATCTTTAATCTCCTTCTTGATTCTTGAACTTCAAAGGTTAACTTGCTAGCTTATTCTCACTTATTTCTCTAACCAATAAGCTATAAGTTATTGGTGGAAAATCTAACAAAGGAAGTCTAGCTTTATATGTGCTTATTCTCTCTACCCAATAAGCTCTCAACTTATAAGTGGGATGAAATGAACAACACACAAAATGAAAGGCAAGCTTGCTATTTATAGGAAATCCTAGATGAGGGTATAATGGTCATAAGGCCACTCCACCTCCTTACTATTCCTAACTTAGGCATTAAGTAAACTTGCTCTCCAAATAAATTACTTGGCCATCACAACACTTAGCCCTAAAGTTATCTTGCTCCCCACACTTTTTGCTTAGCCATTAAGCTACTTGTTTATCACTTAAGCACTTTGTGTGCTCACCACACTTACTTAGCCTCTAAGTTTACTTGTTTACCACCTTGGATCACCCATGCTTTGCTCCATGGGTTTAAACTATCTCATAACCCATTGGTTCTTACTTTGGGCTTTAGCTTAATTAACTTAACTTACTCATTTTGGGCTTACATTAATTTACTTTGGGCTTTACATTACAAATCCTTAGGCTTGCTTATTAATTCTATTGGACTTAACCAATAAATCATATTGGACTTTAATACTTCCTACACAATCTTACCAATTCATTTCTTTTGGCTTAAAGCCTTTTAACGATAATCTACGATAATTCTCAGATTCTAACTCAGTATACTAATTCAACATATACGACATACCATAATTCATACGTACATCAGATAATACCCTCGTATCATACTCGTATTCATTACTCATATAATACCTACTTAGTATACGATCATCGCTTAATTCATTTATCACATTACATTTCCTTCTCGTAAATCATTTTCCTTAAACGCTAGGTTTTAAGTCCACAGGCAAAATATTATATTTTTCATAACTGAAATATTATTAGATATTCCATCACACCTCGATATTCTATCATTACATATTTCTCAGAAGTTTAAAAATAATTCCCGAGCAGAAATACGTGAATAGTGTTTTTCGGAAAATTTCTCGGAAAGCTTTTATTTTCGTCTTG
Organism: Panax ginseng; assembly: GCA_020205605.1. Taxonomy (NCBI): domain Eukaryota; kingdom Viridiplantae; phylum Streptophyta; class Magnoliopsida; order Apiales; family Araliaceae; genus Panax; species Panax ginseng. Next base: position 91,319,390 of record CM035143.1, read on the forward strand.
AAAATTCAAACACTTAAATTCTACCACGTAGCCAAAATACTACGACGTTTTGATATGTTTAGGTCATATAACGACCTTCGATTAGCTTGCTCCATAAATAATCAATTAAATTCATTTAATAAAAATAAAAATTTAATTCTCAAAAATAATTTTCTCTATTCTACAAAATGGATCGAAAAGGACTCTTTAATTTTGTTAAAATTCGGAAATTTTTTTTCGCTTTTTTTGAAAACAACTAAAAAATATATGTATATATATATATATATAATATGTATGTATATATTTTTCAAATTTCAAATAGAAAAAAGTTTATATAATTTAATGCGAAAAATGGAATCGACGGCAGAACAGATAATCAAGAATAAGGTTAGTATTGTGAGAAGGCTTTAAACTCGATACCAGTTAAAAGAAACCTGGATGTATAACTCATACAAATCTGAATACAAGTAGTATATTATTCTCTCTTGTTGCAGAAATTTGGGACGCACTTCGTGCTGCTGCTGAAGCTGATATAAAGCTTGCTCAAACAATAGTGGAAAGTGTCGGGGTCATAGTTCAGAGTGCTGATCTGACTCTATGCTATGATGAAAGGGGTACTAAAAATTCTACCCGTAGTTTTCTACATTTAATTATCACCAAAACCTATAGATCTCATGTTCTGCTGAGCAAAACCCTTACGACTGTCTACTGGAAAGAATCACTGATATGCAGGATCTCTCTGTTCATTTTCACGGGCAATTTCATAGTGCGTCTATTTTTCTTCCTAAAATCCTTTTGATAGGAGAAGACTAGGGATAATTTCTTCATCATTTTGTTTCTTCTATTTTAAGTTCCACCTAAAATGCCTTTAAAATACTTGCTGCAGGTACAAAATATGAACTACCAAAGTATGTTCTGTGCGATCCAACAAACTTGATACAAGATAAACAAGAACAACAAGGACTTGACTATTTGCACAAGATTCAATTTAGATTATACACGCTGCTCTTAAGATTATCCATAAACCATGTATACAGTTTCCTAAGATGATTTCTTTATGCCTTTTGATTTATTTCTACTTCTAACTTTCAAGACTCCCAGAGGAAGCTGCTTTTGTAATGAAGGGAAAGTATCTGCTTCTCCCCCTTCTAAAACGTTTAAAAAGTTTTTCATGAATTATACACGGGGCTCATTGGCTTGTAATCTGGGAACTATCAATTAACTATTCTTTGCATATAACAATTAACTTCAGTTTAATTATGGAGAGAATGGGCGGTCTTTTGTAATTGCAAATTGTGCGCTCCAGCAAGTAGAGTTTTAGAAGGTGGACATGAAGATAATAGCTAACCACCTACCGTAAGCTTAGACTGCATGTTGTATGGTTCCTTCAAACATTCCCAAGGAAAACTAATCCCCTCCAGTTCATATACTTTTCTACAAGGATCTGGAGAAAGTTGTATCCATGTCGCAGCCTTAGATGCATCAATATTACAAATCTAGCAAAAAAAATTTAAGACTGACCATGTTCCGCACGCTAGCAGTGGTGTTTTCATAGCTAAGAGCAACACCCACCTTTTAAAATGTAATTCTGCTAACAAATGCACTCCGGACAAAGCAGGCACTAATATGAATTGTTTGTTATATTAACAGAAAAGGTTGGATATTCATGTTGATTATTGTAGTGCCGCGCAAGGGGAAAAAAGAGAGCTAAGTCGCAAATTCAACAAATTTTGCGAATAACATTGCTAAGAGTCTTTGTTCCCCCTTTCTTGTTTCCTGCTTTACCCGACCGATGGGTTTGATGGAGAAACAGCTCCAACTGTAGGCAACTTCTTAGCTGCAGGTGGCCTAAATTCAAAAGACAACTTTGAGATAACGCCCTTACAATACCGAAATAAATGTCTTTCATTGCTGGTAAAAGACAAATATAGAAAATTATTGCTCACGCAACAATGATACAATGTGTGAACAAATGGAATTTGAGATCATAGTTTGTAGAACATTGAATCATTGCTATTGACATGTCCTACCTCCCCAACAAAGATATTCCATCAAGGTAGTACAAGTGCAGCCTAATTTGTAGCAAAGTCTAATCCCAAGAAGATGTAGGTTAAAGATTGGTATTACTGTAAATATGTGATGTGACGCCCCTAAAATAGGTATACATCATCTATCTTGGGTCGCCATATGCATGGTACATAAATCAAATACAAACTTCTTTTATACAATACGACAACAGTGTAGCTTAGAGTTTTTACACGAATATTGTCTCATAGACAGTATTCAAACTCAAATGAAGTCCTCATTATATTTATTATCACACTATTTCATAAAATAGCGAGGACTACTATAGCCACCATCTCGGACCGTCACTCTGTTCCCTGACTAGTCCCGGCTACGCTCTCATTTCCTGAAGAGAACAATGAAAGAAAACAAGTTATAGATCAACAACTACATCGGAATAAGCAATCCATTAGAAGAGTCAAGTAGAGCATGATATCTACTATCTTCTATGATTTAAAAAGTTTATCATCAATTTTATCATTTGAGACCCGACAAATAAATAAACCACATCATCGAATCATCCCTGCACTACGGGCTAAGGATATTCATGTAATCATCAAGGGTCATGATTATCCAAATAATCCTCGGTCATAATCATACCAATAAATTGTCCATCAATGCACTACTACCAAATGAGGACTTTTACCACATCATTTATAACATTACGGGTCATGATTATACCGAATGATCCCTGGTCATAATCACACCAATCAATAGTCTATCTATGCACGTAAGCCAAAGATGACTTTTATCATAATATAAGCATGAGGATAATGACAATGATATAAGCATTAATCAAACGAAATCAAGGACAAATATTAAAGACTTTAAATTTATCTAGAGTTTAAAAATTTCCAAATTTTCAACATGATACTGCTTTGTGGAGTAAAATTCAAGAATGATATTGTATCAAAAATGATTTGGACTGAAAAGAAATCAATTTTTGTCATGAATAGTACTCCGAGTGAATAGTACTCGGGTGAATAGTACCCCGTGAATAGTATTTCAGGAATAGTACCTCGTGAATAGTACTCATGAATAGTACTTCGTGAATAGTACTTTATAAATAGTACTTTGTGAATAGTACCCGTGAATAGTACTTCATGAATAGTACTCATAAAAGGAAAATACAAAAGAAAATGATATTCCATGACGAGTACAAAAGAAAGGATATTTCATACGAGTATAATAGAATATACGAAACTGCAAATACATTTTCATCCGCAATGCGGTAATACACGTAGACAGATCATTTCCACAATTTAATAAACAATGAATACGAAGGGTCATTCACCATGCATGCGGTAGTCCGCGTAGATAGATTATTCCAACAGAATAATAAAGAATGGAATAATAGAAGAATTTCACCATGCATGCGGTAGTCCGCGTAGACAGGTTATTCCAATAGAATAATAAAGAATGGAATAACAAAAGAATTTCACCATGCATGCGGTAGTCCGCGTAGACAGGTTATTTCAACAGAATAATAAAGAATGGACTAACAACCCTTATGTGACACCCCCAAATCCGGTTACTTCACTTCCACAGGATTTGGTGTTCACTGTACAAATATCATCTATCTATCTACCCATAATAAATGCAAACCATGCAATAGATAGAAATAAAATCTTCCCCTTAAGGGTTACAACATCCGAATAATAATAAAATCCCAGGTTAAACTAACCTTAAACATCTGTGCGGAAATATAAACAATAAGTCTTAAGTAACATCAATTCTAATTACATCACATAAATAATCAGTCTTTATTACTTGCTAAGCTTGCCCTTGCCTTTACTAATGGAAGGTTCATCTGCTCTTTCATTCTTAACTGCAATGTTATTATTACGCAAGAGTGAGCACGATTGCCCACAAGTATAACAATATAACAATGAATAATAACATGCGAGAGAAATATTAACTTCTGAAATAAAAGCTCAACTTTTGAATCAAGAATGAATAACAAGAATCAAAAGATTTCTGAGGGTCATAAGACCTTGAACTATGTCCTAGGTTATCAAGGGTTATACTTGAAACCTTTAACAGTCATAAGACTATGGACCTTTCAACTCGTATTTAGGGGGATCAGCCCTTAGTACCATACTGTGCACAATATCTTAACGCTAACGCATAAATAAATCCCTTTGCAGGGTTGTTCATCTCAGTTTGACATTCGAGTCCGCACCAAAGGAAGTTTGGTTTGGATAATTCAAAAGGGGTTCGAAATTTAGAACGTTCATCAACTAAGGACTAGTTGAATCAATAAAGTTCACTAGTCTAATAAGGTTCAACAATAATGATATTCGATTTGAATAATAATCTCAAGAAGTATACAATAGGACAATTATTGTATAACTGAATCATGCTTTGAAAAGATAATCAATCTTTAATATAACATTTGAACTTGAATAATAGTAATGATAATTTACTCGAGGTAACTAATAAACTTGAACAATAATAACAAGTAGGGTTAGGAAACTTGACTCGTGAGTAGATTACACTTTAACTAAGCACGTTCTTTGAATTTAATCCTACATACCATTCATATTCACAATACCAGTTAATTATAACTTAACTAATCATCAATGATCATTCTCTTGTCTAAACTTTGGTTATGACTATACTTAGTCAAATTATCACATTTACTGTCACATAATATCACTTCATGAATAATAATTTAATTATGTATTCAATAACTCAATCTACATGTAATTATGTTATTTACACGTTAAACATCTATTTTATCATCACATTATACTTCTAACATGTTTACATGTTCATTACATTAATTTATTAACACATTGCTAGACTGAATCATTTTTAAAAATTCTATTTACGAACTTTTCGGAGAGTGAAATATAAATACCATCATTATATTTCTTATTCTTATGGCTGTGACTCGAGAGACTTAGTCATTGCGACGGAAATAGAACAGTGGCCCGGCGTTGCGCACGTATGGCGTGCAGAACACGAAATGGCGATTCATGAAAATCGCTAGAACATGCCAATTTCTTCCAATTTCTTATTTTCTACTCGAAATTAGACATACCCATATGATATAATTCATGCATAAACATAACCCAACATTTATATAATGACTTTAACCAATTTAAACACTTAATTACAAAATTAAAGCATGCAATTTCACTGACTTTGATGTTCTTGAAGGTTTTGAAAATAAAACATGAAAATTATAACTACGGATTCGTTATAACACCGAATCCGTTCATTTAAACTTTGGTCTCTTCGTATCAACATGCATAATAAAATACGAGTGTAAAATTTAGGGATAATATATGATCAACACATGAAATATCACGTATAAGGCCATATGGCCAAAACCCAAACTCTGTAAGTTTTTGAGAAACATATACGACATGTGTTTTTATGAAACTGATGATATGGTTTACATAATATATATAATTAAATACGATGTGATATGTCATAACACATACACAACCCATAATCATTACTCCTATCCCAATTACGGTTAAACCAAAAACTTTGAAAGCCATGTTCATGGAATTTAAATGACGTAAAATAGAAATTGGGAAGGAAGAGATTACCCAAAGCGTAGTGTAGATTTTAATAAGAGATGAATATTAATTTCTCTCTAACTTCTCAACTAATACTCTGTATCTCTCTCTGTGAAAGCTCTCTAGACTTAGCAATAATAGAATGAATGAAGAAGACGTCGATATAAGAACTGGCGCATTATGGTCAGTTAACCCAGTTATGGGTAACTGTCCATAACTCCCACTAAGGCCATGTTTGACTAGTATAAAAGACTTATACCCAATTAATTTAATAAAACCTCTTATACTATAGTTTAAATCATGTCACACCAACTTGCACAATAATTCATATATCTTATTTAATATAAATAAAATATAATAACTTCTCATAATTTCACATAGTCATATAATTAATTTCTCATTAATAAATAATGTCAAATTATTAACTCTCTAATTAATAATTAAATTAATTAAATAACATCATGCTTAATTAAATATTTCATTTAATTCAATAAGCTCACATAATCACATACTTGAATAATAATTATTCTCCACATTAATTTAATAATTGTAACACATATAATTAAATTAATCTACCACAATTGCATCAAATAATTATTTAATCCAATAATTAAATTATCGAAAAATATTTATTTAATTTAATAAATATTAAAAAGATTCTGTCCCCAGAATCGCTTATACATAATTACGTAAATAAATGAGGGTAATTTTGCATCATATTCTCTTCGAGTTCCCATGTAGCTTCTTCAGCGTTGTGGTTCATCCAAATTACCTTAACAGAAGGCATAACTTTATTTCTGAGAACTTGGTCTTTTCGGTCGACAATTTGGACAGTAATTTCTTCGTAAGATAAGTCTTTTTCAAAATGTAGGGGTTCATATTCAATTATATGCTTGTAATAAGCCTTGTAGGGTCGTAACACAGAAATATGGAAGACGTTGTGGACATTCTCGAGTGATGGAGGTAAGGCTACCTCATACGCGACTTCACCGATTCTTCTCAGTACTTCAAAGGGTCCAATGAATCTTGGGCTCAATTTCCCTTTCTTTCCGAACCTGATCTTTCCCTTCCAGGGAGAGACCTTCAAGAAAACGTAACTACCTGATTCAAACTCGATATTCTTACGATGTGGGTCAGCGTATTTCTTCAGTCGATCTTGAGCCGCTACCAGTTGTGCTCGGATCACTTTGACTATTTCTGGCTGTTCTGTTTGTACCATTTCGCCCTAGCAATTGTCTCTCACCAACTTCATCCCAAAGAAGCGAGTTACGCACTTTCTGTATAGATAACGCTTCATAAGGCGGCATACCAATACTAGCGTGGTAACTGTTGTTGTAGCCGAACTCTACTAACGGTAGGTGATCATCCCAATTTTCTTTAAAGTCCATCACACAGGCTCTTAGCATATCTTCTAATGTCTGAATCGTTCTCTCACTCTGTCTATCTGTTTGAGGGTGGTATGCTGTACTCATTCGCAATTGCGTTCCCATGCATTCCTGTAGACGTTTCCAAAAATTTGATGTAAAGCGCGGATCTCTATCAGAAACAATTGACACCGGCACTCCGTGTCTCGAAACAATCTCTTTCACATATAACCTTGCCAACTGATCTAAGTTGAATCGATTTTGATCGGAAGGAAGTGTGCGGATTTCGTCGATCGATCAACGATAACCCATATCGCGTCGTAGCCTTTACGAGTCGTCGGAAAGGCCAGATTTTTCCATGTAATTAAACAATTTCAATAAACAAACTTATGTGAAATTCTTACGTGACAATTACAATTATTTTTAGATGAATTATTTATTTTTATTATATGTTATGTGATAAGATGCATATTAATGGTTTATTCTGGGTTAGGCCAATTATTTAAATTGGTTAAGGATGGAATTAATTCTAATTAATTTAGTGGGATGACTTACAAATATGAGTTTGAGTTTGGAGAGGAATTTAGAGGCGCTTGATCTGCGTATTTGAGTCAAAGCGTCGAAATTAGTCGGGATAAATCTGTAACCACGAAAATGTGTCACGGTTGACTTTTTGGTCAAAGTCAATGGGTTGACTTGACTTTGGGGAAAAAAAGTCAACTACTGAAATTTTGAAGTTGAGTTTGATGAAAGCGGATAGTTAAAATGACGTCCGGGACGTCGAATTTAGTAGGAATCGATATAGGTATCGATCGTTTTACTCTGAGGGGCAAAATGGTCAAAATGATTATTTAAGCGATTAAATGATTAAAATAATATTTTTAAGTTCATATGAACGATAATATTTGGGGCCATGTGACTGCATATTGGGACAAAAAGGAAGGAGTATATCGTATATAGTAAGATAGAAGAGGAGGGAGCTAGTTTATTCTCTAAACTCAAACCTTTTCATTTTCTAAACCCCTCCATAACTAGGCTAATAATTAGAGGAATGAATGGTAACATAATGATATCGATCATGGGGGAGTTACAAGAAATTTGGAGAGTTCGATTGAATACACCATATATGATATATGTACATTCCATCAAAGTTTTCTTCCTTTCACAACAAGTTCCAATGAGAGAGAAAAAATATTGGGAGTTGAGAGTGGTGCTAGGTGGCCTAAAAATTACGGAGGTTGCAAAGGAGTTAGCAAGCAAAGGGGTGAGACTCTAGCAAGATTAAACCAAGAGAAAATTTAAGTCCAAAAGGTAAGCTTCAAACCATTTCTTATGTTATGAGAAAACTAGTAAGAAAATTAATGTATAAACATGGTAGATGGTTTGTTTTGACTTTGTAATGTCATGCTAGGGTTTGTTTACGATATGTGGTAGTAGAGAGTGAAAATTCTGGTTTAGTACATGCTCTAATTCATAGAAAGTCAAGAAATCATGCCATGTATGCTAGTTATTTGATAAAATGCCTCTTAGATGCTAATTTGATGAAAACATGAAAAGTTAGAGAATTGAATGGTTGTAACATGTATATATATATTTATTAGAAGTGAGTGCGGATAATAGGAATCAAACCCATGCATGCTAGAATCAAAATCATGATTTTCTCAAAAGTTGGGTTAAACTAGTTTGCATGATTTTTTTTTTAGGATTTTTGGTCACTCGAAATCATGTCTTAGATAATCCATTTGGTGCATGTAATAATTTTGTAAAATAGTATGTAGCATGAGGTATAACATGTCCAAATTTCATTTGGATCGAAGCTATATTGAGTGAGATATGAAAATCGTAAACAAACATGTTAGAAAGCAAGAAAAAAAAGCGTGAACTGCTGACCCTAAAGACAAAATTCGGTGCTAGCTACAGTTTCCAAAAATTGTGGGCTTTTGGGTTATTATAGTACACTTGAATAAGCTTTCCATAGACTCGAAGCGGACTAATTCCGACTTGAACAAGGAGTTATGACTTTTCAAAGTAGTTGTGTCAAATCATCCAACAAATTCGGTGCAGATCCTCTTGCACGGATTTTCTGGAATTTTGTGCTTGGAATTTGAAGATGGTCCATGAGCGAAAGTTGTAGCCCCAGAAGTTAGCTTTGGCGTGGGCGCAAGAATCGCTCAAAAATGTTTTAAAAGCAATTAGTTATGACTGTTTTAGCGAGATATGGTAAAGATGAAAAAAAAATGTAAAAAGCTTGTTATGTTTGGGCATTTTTAATTTACATTTTTAAATTTGCCTATGATGTCTAAAATGGGTGGCATATATTTTCTAAATATATTCTCTTATGATGTTTATAGCATATCCAATAGGAGACCCTTATACTTCAAACTAGATTGTGTATGAATGGTGATTAACGAGACACATGTAATTAGGTTACGTGAAGGTTAATTACTAGCGTGTATTGTAGCAGGCTCATCAGGCAAGTTTCCTAACCCTAATTTCTTTTGGGTATTTATTAAATCCTTACTAATATTATCGTAGTAAGGGTAAGTATTGGACTTGTGTTAGTTATTTATTAATGCAGTTTTCTTCGTTGAAAAGTCATACAAACTCCAATTATCTTGCAAGCTTTTCAATGGTTATTCAGTTATTATTCTAACGGCTATGCTTTTAAGTTTCATGTCATCATAGAACTGTTTCTATGTATAATCCTAGCCTTTGGTTCCGGCTAGTTATTATTGATGAAAAATGATTTAAAACACATCTTTCGAAGCTATTGAATGTTTACCAATCCAAGTTGCCTTGGTGAGGTCTCGCATGATTACTAAGATGAACAACTTAGAATGAGCAGGGAAAAAGCAGATGTCGGGCAAATAGTCCCATTTATGCTTATGCATTTTAAACTTAATACATGTGCACAATGTAGGGTACAATGGGTTTTGATCACTGGCGTACTTACGAGAGACCATTTCTGATCTATTTGATTGTTAAGCCGTCGATGGTTTTGATGAAAGAAATATGTTGAGGGTTTTTTACACCCTTAGTATGATATTGAAAATTCTTAAATTTCCATTCTTGATGTTCTATTTAACACTTGATAATCTTTTCAAGCTGTTGAGGTTTAGCTATTCAAGCTGTTTTCCTCTGATGTATGTTTTCAAATTTACATATATACTTATTTGGGCAATTAAATGCTCATTCTTGCTTAAACCTTTCGATTAAGGGTGAGAAAGTTTGAGGGTTCGGGCAAGGACAAGGAAAGTCCAAGATGAAGTGATCTTAATGATTATGTAATAAGTTAATTATTTTTCGCATATGTGTAATGTAGCGATAAACGCTAAGACTAAGTTCGATATGTTTTAAGGTTGTAAAGACTTGGGATTTTATTTTGACTATTTGTGTAATGGGTAATATAATATTATTATTATTATTAAAGTTTACTTAGATAGATGATGTTGTATGTTGTATAATGAGCACCAAGTCCATGTCGATGTTACCGCAGTTTGGGGGCGTCATGAGTTTGGTATCAAAGCCTTAGGTTATAAACCTTGGGTGGGGAACCTTGGGCTATAACCTTAGAGAGAGTTAGTGGAGATGATAGGAGATGAACTCACATAGAGTTATCGTGTGAGTGTCAAATCTATTTTCTAAAAACAAAATCAATATCTATTTTTCTAATTGAGTTGCTTTGTGTTTTGATTATAGGATGTCGGGAGAAGGAAGTTAGAGATATTCATGTAGTAAGTGAAGCGATTAGTGGCAATTTGTACACGAGCCTATAAATTTGAGGCGGACGGTGAGTCGAGAACGGAGGAGTATCCGGAAGAGGAAGAGGAGCAGGAGGACCAGGAGGAGGTACTGAAGACACTATCTTTGGATGAGTTGATGGGCGGGATCGTCGAATGGGCGACAAGGTCCACGAGTTAGAGGAGGCATGTCGGGGAACAACAAAGGCTGCGACTTTCTTTGGGAGCATTGGTGGACCACACAGTAATTAGGAATGGGGATCTGGTGACAAGGCTGGGTTGAAGGCGGAAGTCGGTTAAATTTGAAGGATGAGAGGATCTTCTCGAGAATCCACTTGGGACATACCATTAATGGGTTGGAGTCGAGGATTGAGTCTCCAACTTGACAAATGCGATTATTACCACTTTACGGGAGATGAGAGAAGAGGCAGTGTTAGAGGTGAGAAAGCTAACCGGAGAGTTGGAGGGAGAAGTTAGAGACAAGAAGGTTAAGATAGACAAGATGAAATCGTGTTTAAGTCGGCACATGGAAGGTTCCGACATAGGGTGCGTCACTTTCCACGTGAGGAGCGCCTGCGATGCAGGCGGGTTATAAGCCAGAGAGATGGTGAAAGAGATAGCGGATGAGGAGCATGAGGGGCGCCATTAAGCGAGGTCTTTAGTTATTATGATAAACTTTTTCTAGTAGCAAATAAAATGCTTATCTATGTAATAAAAAGCTTGGTTTACTTTTTTACCAAGTGATTGATGCCACGTGATGTAAATGGCGTAATGCCATAAAAGCGATGAAATACTTTGAGTATTATGTTTATAAATAAATATGTTTTTATTTAAGTATGTGATGTGATGGTTCGATTTTTACAAATTTTATATCTTTGTAGAGTAAATTATGAGAGAATAATATTAAGTTCATTTTGAGCAGATAGATGGCTAGAGGAAGGCGTGCATGAAACACTTAAAATTAGAGCGGTATCTTTGAGGATCCACCAAACCCTATCTGTGGTTTGTAGACATGTTAGTGGGGGCACTTCAAAATCGAACCCCGAATGTCAATAACCCTCCGGTGGCCCTGTGGCACACTTTAAAAACTTCAAAAGCGGGACCACACGAGTTCAAAGGAACTACTGGAACCCATTGAAGCCCAAACTTGGGTTAAGGAAATCGAAAAGGCATTATTTATCGCTTAGAGTAGGAGACGACCCGAAAACTATCTTACATGCGTATATCTTTGAAAGGTGAAGCCAACTCTTGGTGGGAGGCAAAATCGGACCCAAATGGAGAAGGTGTGATACCTTGGGAAGGGTTCAAGAAAATCTTTTTAGAAACTATTTTCTGTTAGTATCTTGATCGCATGGAATCACGATTCTGGGGCTGAAAAAAAGAGATATGGCCAGATGCTGCATGATCTGTTGCAAAGTTTAACAGTGGCGAGGTTCGCACCTCATCGGTCGACACTTGAGGAGAGAAAAAGGCGAGGAGGTTTGAGCAAGGCCTCAAACCATGGCTATCTGACAGACTTTGGGTCTTTGCGAATGAATAGTTTCAGCGACTCTCTGGAGAAAAAGCTATAATCGTTGAGGCGGAAGTGAAGCCCTAATGAAGTTCAACAAGGAGAAAAAGAAAGAAGGCGAAGGAGGAAAGCGTGGAGGAAAGCGTGACGATGCAGTGCAAATAATAAGAGAAGTGGAGCAACAACAACAATAACAACAACAACAATAATGTCAACTCGGGAAACCACAGGGGGCCAAATCGGGGAAGCAAAAAAAGAGGGCCGAGGCGTGCAAGGAGTGTGGAAGGAATCACTCGGGGCATGTCTAAAGGGGAAGAATGTACTGTTTCAATTGCGGGGGGGAGGGCACATCTCTCAAGCTACTTCTTCTGCAGAAGAGAAATGGATGTTTCAAGCTGTGGAGCATTAGATCATCGGTGAGGCGCGCAAAGAAAAAAAAACTCGGCGGGGAGGAAATGGAGGAGGGACCAGCGGTGGAACTCTCACAATTGGTGGACCACCAACTCGAAATCGACCAACAACAAGGACTTTCAACATGACGGTTCGGGATGCGGTTGCATCCGGGGGCGTGGTTTGAGTATCATTCGATCAATGATATATCTAACTTACATATTATTTGATTAAAGCTTTACTTGTTCCTTCGTTTAGCATGAATTCTCCCAACGACTAAACTTACCTCGGGAAGAATTAGAATATCCTATGAACATAGAAGTTGCTAATAAGGAAGTCATTCCAGATTAACCATGTCCATAGGAATTGCGTTGTAGATATCGGGGATATAAGTTACACGTGGACTTAATCCCAATTCAATTAGGAGAATTTGATGTAATTCTAGGGATGGATTGGTTATTTAACCATGGGCGATGATAGATTGCGGAAAAAAGTGTATAAACCTTAAGACTCCCGAAGCGATCGAAGGTAGTGTTCTATGGGAGTAGGTCGCCAAGACTCTCGAAATTTGTCGGCGATGATACTGGCGAGGAAGTTACTAAAAAATGGATGTGTAGGTTATTTGGCCCATATCGTCGATACTCGTAAAGTAGGGTTAGAAATGGGGCGAGATACACTATGGTGAATGAATTTCGGATGTATTCCGGAAGAATTGCGGGTCTTCCATGGGATAGAAGGTCGAATTCGTTATAGATTTAATCTGGGAGAACGGCAATAGATCTCTCGAAAGCCCGTCTGAGAATATGGCAAGCGAGAGTTGAAGGAGGCGATGAATACGATTCTGCGAGGAATTGTTGGATAGGAAGTATATTCAATGAGTGTGTGTCTCCTTGGGGAGCACCGGTGTTGTTTAATAAAAAAGAAGGGCGAATTCGATGAGGCGTGTGCATCGATTATCGAGAAATTTGAACAAGGTGACGATCAAGAACAAGTACAGTTACCTAGGATAGATGACTGTTTGATCGGTTGAAGGGAGCGAAATATTTTTCAAAATCGATTTGAGGGCGGGGGTATCACCGATTGAAGGTGAAAAGGAGGATGTACCTAAGGCGGCGTTGAGAACTCGTTACGGTCACTCTGAGTTTACGGTAATGTCGTTCGGGTTAACAAAGCAGCGCCCGGGCGGCGTTTATGGACATGATGAATCGGGTATTCAAACGGTATTTAGATAAATTAATAGTTGTGTTCATAGATGATATCTGATCTTTTCCAAGACTCGGGAAGATCATCTTGAACATTTAAGATTAATATTGGAAGCATTGAGAAGGGATAAATTATCATAAAATTTTTGAAGTCGAGTTACGGTTAGAAAAAGTTCAATTTACGGGTCACGTGATCGACAGGGCGGAATCTCTGTGGATCCAACAAAGGTGGAAGCGGTTGAATTGGGAACAACCAAAGACACCGATGGAGTAAAGAAGTTTCTTAGGATTGGCGGGCTACTACGGTGCGGTTCATTCAAGATTTTTCGAAGATAGCGAGAACATTGATGAATTTAACGAAGAAGTCGGTGAAGTTTATGCGGGTGAGAAGTGTGAAGAGAGTTTTCGAGAACTCAAGAAGAGATTGAGTGAGGCACCGGTTGTTGTCGTTACCGAACGATCTGGTGACTTCGTGATTTTCGATGATCGTCACACAAGGGGCTTGGGCGTGTGTGCTTATGCAACATGGTAAAGTCATTGCGTCTTGCATCGCGCGCGATTGAAAGATTATGAGAAGGGATATCCTACCCATGACACAGAATTGGCGGTAGTATTTGCCCTCAAGATTTGGAGGCACTATTTATATGGTGTGAAGTGTGAAATATACACGGACCATAAAAATCTAAAAGTATATTTTCACATAAAGGAGTTAAATATGAGGCGAGAGGAGATGGTTGGAGCTAATAAAGGATTACGATTGCGATATTTTGTATCATCAAGAAAGCGAGCGTGGTAGCGGATCGTTAAGCGAAAAAAGCGGTGGTAGATTGGCAATGCTTAACGGCTCGGGAGGAGTTAATCAAGGAGATGGCGGGTTGGAGCTAGAGATAAAGAGTAGAGAGAGCGGATGATGGGAAATTGTTACATGATGGAGGTTAAATCAAACTCTATTGGACAAGATCAAGGAAGCACAAAGCGGTAATGAAGAATGTGAGAAAATGAAGAAAAGAATTTTCGACGGAGAGGAGCTTAAATTCAACATGGGTGGTGATGGTGCATTAAAATTTGAGGAGAGAATTTGGGTGCCGGTGATGTCGAGTTAAAGGAAGAAATCTTGCGAGGAAGCTCATAGTTCAAGTTACTCAATCCACGGGAAGCACAAAAAATGTATCGGGATCTTCGTCGAACATTATTGGTGGCCCATATGAAAAGAAAGTCGCGAGTCGTCGACAAGTGTTTAACGTGCCCGGTGGTCAAAGCGGAACATCGAAAAGCCGGCGGGTTACTTCAACCGTTAGAAATTCCGGAGGAATGGAAGTGGGAGCATATCACGATGGATTTTGTGGTAGGACTTCCAACTCTGTGAAGAAGGTTACGATCTGATGTGGGTGTCGTCGGCCGATTGACCAAGTCGGTAGCATTTCTTGCCAATCAAGATCGGATATACCTTGGATCGATTGGCTAAACTTTATATCAAAGAGATCGTTTCGAGGCATGGTGTACCGATTTCAATTGTGTCGGATCGCGATCCGCGGTTCACGACGAACTTACGGAGAAGTTTTCAAGAACGCGTGGGAGCAGCGTCGAGGTTGAGCACCGCGTATCATCCTCAAAAGCGGATGGGCGGGCGAGAGAACTATTCAAGCGTTAGAGGACATCTTTGAGAGCATGTGTGATGGATTTCAAAGGGAGTTGGGATGACCACCTACTGGTTGGTGGAATTTGCATACAACAACATGACTACCATGCGAGCATCGGGATGCCACCTTATGAAGCTTTATATGGAAGGAAATGCGAGCGCCGCCATTGTGTTGGGATGAAGTAGGAGAAACGTCAAGCTGCTAGGGCGAGGTGAGTACAATGATGCGGATGTGATCAAAACTATTGACGAGGCTAGTGGCGGCTCGGGATCGACGAGAAAAATATCTTTGATCAACACCGCAACAACAACGAGACTTGACGTCGGCACTTATGTGTTTTTGAAAGTATCACCTTGGAAAGGAAAATGAGATTTGGGAAGAAGGAAAACTTAGTCCCAGTTCATAGGACCCTTTGAAGTTACGAGGCAGTCGGTGAGGTAGCTTATGAAATAGCTTTACCTCGGAGCTAGAACATATACACAACGTATTCCACATTTCGGTCTTAAGACCATATAAGCGGGACTACAAGCATGTCATAGAGTATGAACCCATTCGATTCGAAAAAGACTTAACTTACGAAGAGGTTCGGTCTGAGATAATTGATAGAAAAGAACAAGTGTTAAGAAATAAAATAATACCTTACATTAAGGTAGTATGGAGGAACCACAGGCAGCAGGAGGAGGCTACGTGGGAACTTCGAGGAGAAAATGATGAAAAACTACCTAATCTGTTTGTTTGATGTGTAATGATTAGGGGCGGAATCCTTATAAGGAGGTGAATGTAATATCCTAGATTTTTCCATGTAATTAAACAATTTCAATAAACAAACTTATGTGAAATTCTTACGTGACAATTATTTTTAGATGACAATTATTTTTAGATGAATTATTTATTTTTATTATATGTTATGTGATAAGATGCATATTAATGGTTTATTACAGTTAGGCCAATTATTTAAATTGGTTAAGGATGGAATTAATTCTAATTAATTTAGTGGGATGACTTACAAATATGAGTTTGAGTTTGGAGGCGGAATTTAGAGGCCTTGATGCTGCGTATTTGAGTCAAAAAGCGTCGAAATTAGTCGGGGATAGATTGTAACCACGAAAATGTGTCACGGTTGACTTTTGGTCAAAATCGATCGGTTGACTTTTTGGGAAAAAAATCAACTATGAAATTTTGAAGTTGAGTTTGATGAAGCGGATAGTTAAAGTGACGTCAGGACGTCAATTTAGTAGGAATCGATATAGGTATCGATCGTTTTACTCTGAGGGCAAAATGGTCAAAATGATTATTTAAGCGATTAAATGATTAAAATAATATTTTTAGTTCATATGAGCGATGGTTTGGGGCCATGTGACTGCATATTGGGACAAAAAGGAAGGAGTATATCGTATATAGTAAGATAGAAGAGGAGGGAGCTAGTTTATTCTCTAAACTCAAACCTTTTCATTTTCTAAACCCCTCCATAACTAGGCTAATAATTAGAGGAATGAATGGTAACATAATGATATCGATCATGGGGGAGTTACAAGAAATTTGGAGAGTTCGATTGAATACACCATATATGATATATATACATTCCATCAAAGTTTTTCTTCCTTTCACAACAAGTTCCAGCAGAGAGAAAAATATTGGGAGTTGAGAGTGGTGCTAGGTGGCCTAAAATTACGGAGGTTGCAAAGGAGTTAGCAAGCAAAGGGTGAGACTCTAGCAAGATTAAACCAAGAGGAAATTTAAGTCCAAAAGGTAAGCTTCAAACCATTTCTTATGTTATGAGAAAACTAGTAAGAAAATTAATGTATAAACATGGTAGATGGTTTGTTTTGACTTTGTAATGTCATGCTAGGGTTTTGTTTACGATATGTGGTAGTAGAGTGAAAATTACGGTTTAGTACATGCTCTAATTCATAGAAAGTCAGAAATCATGCCATGTATGCTAGTTATTTGATAAAATGCCTCTTAACATGCTAATTTGATGAAAACATGAAAAGTTAGAGAAATGAATTGTTGTAACATGTATATATATGTTTATTAGAAGTGAGTGCGGATAATAGGAATCAAACCCATGCATGCTAGAATCAAAATCATGATTTTCTCAAAAGTTGGGTTAAACTAGTTTGCATGATTTTTTTAGGATTTTTGGTCACTTTCGAAATCATGTCTTAGATAATCCATTTGGTGCATGTAATAATTTTGTAAAATAGTATGTAGCATGAGGTATAACATGTCCAAATTTCATTGGATCGAAGCTATATTGAGTGAGATATGAAAATAAATAAACAAACATGTTAGAAAGCAGAAAAAAAAAAGCGTGAGCTGCTGACCCTAAAGACAAAATTCGGTGCTAGCTACAGTTTCCAAAAAATTGTGGGCTTTTGGGTTATTATAGTACACTTTGAATAAGCTTTCCATAGACTCGGAGCGGACTAATTACGACTTGAACAAGGAGTTATGACTTTTCAAAGTAGTTGTGTCAAATCATCATCCAACAAATTCGGTGCGATCCTCTTGCACGGATTTTACGGAATTTTATGCTTGGAATTTGAAGATGGTCCATGAGCGAAAGTTGTAGCCCCGAAGTTAGCTTGGCGTGGGCGCAAGAATCGCTCAAAAATGTTTTAAAAGCGAATTAGTTATACTTTTTAGCGAGATATGGTAAAGCTGAGAAAAAAAAAATGTAAAAAGCTGTTATGTTTGGGCATTTTTAATTTACATTTTGGAATTTTATATGATGTCTAAAATGGGTGGCATATATTTTCTAAATATATTCTCTTATGATGTTTATAGCATATCCAATAGGAGACCTTTATACTTCAAACTAGATTGTGTATGAATGGTGATTAACGAGACACGTATAATTAGGTTACGTGAAGTTAATTACTAGCGTGTATTATGGCAGGCTCATCGAGGCAAGTTTCCTAACCCTAATTTCTTTTGGGTATTTATTAAATCCTTACTAATATTATCATAGTAAGGGTAAGTATTGGACTTGTGTTAGTTATTTATTAAATGCAAGTTTCTTCGTTGAAAAATCATACAAACTCGATTATCTTGCAAGCTTTTCAATGGTTATTCGATTATTATTCTATTGGCTATGCTTTTAAGTTTCATGTCATCATAGAAGCTGTTTCTATGTATAATCCTAGCCTTTGGTTCCGGCTAGTTATTATTGATGAAAAATGATTTAAAACACATCTTTGAAGCTATTGAATGTTTACAATCCAAGTTGCCTTGGTGAGGTCTCGCATGATTACTAAGATGAACAACTTGAATGAGCGAGAAAAAGCAGATGTCGGGCAAATAGTCCCATTTATGCTTATGCATTTTAAACTTAATACATGTGCACAATGTAGGAACAATGGTGATCACTGGCGTACTTACGAGAGGCCGTTTCTGATCTATTTGATTGTTAAGCCGTCGATGGTTTTGATGAAAGAAATATGTTGAGGTATTTTACACCCCTTAGTATGATATTGAAAATTCTTAAATTTCCATTCTTGATGTTCTATTTAACACTTGATAATCTTTTCAAGCTGTTGAGGTTTAGCTATTCAATTGTTTTCCTCTGATGTATGTTTTCAAATTTACGTATATATACTTCTTTGGGCAATTAGTGCTCATTCTTGCTTAAACCTTTCGATTAAGGGTGAGAAAGGTGAGGTTGAGGCAAGGACAAGGAAAAGTCAAGATGAAGTGATCTAATGATTATGTAATAAGTTAATTATTTCATATGTGTAATGTAGCGATAAGTTCTAAGACTAAGTTCGATATGTTTTAAGGTTGTAAAGACTTGGGATTTTATTTTGACTATTTGTGTAATGGGTAATATAATATTATTATTATTGTTAAAGTTTACTTAGATAGATGATGTTGTATGTTGTATCGTGAGCACTTCCAATTCCACATTTCGTAAGTCGATGTTACTGGATCTACCAAAATTCCATTTTTATCGATCACGTGCCCAAGAAATTGTACTCGTTCAATCCAAAATTTGCATTTCGAAAACTTGGCATACAACTTTTCCTTTCTCAATACTTCCAATGATAATCTCAAATGCTCTTCATGTTCTTCCTTGGTTTTCGAATAGACCAAAATTTCATCTATAAATACAACTACAAACTTATCCAAAAACGGCTTGAACACACCATTCATTAGTCCCATAAATGCTGCAGGAGCATTCGTAAGACCAAACGACATTACTAAAAATTCATAGTGACCATATCGCGTTACGAGCACTGTCTTGAGACATCCTCCGGCCTCACCTTCGCTTGATGATAACCGCTTCTCGTGTCTATCTTGGAAAAAGTATCTCGCTCCCTTCAATTGATCAAAGCAGTCGTCGATCCTCAGTAATGGATATCTGTTCTTAATCGTGACCTTATTCGGTTCTCTGTAGTCAATGCAGAGCCGCATCGATCCGTCCTTCTTTTCACACAAATAACACACGGCGCTCCCCACGGCGATCGCTCGGTTGAATGTACTTCTTGTCCAACAATTCTTGTAGTTGTACCATTAGTTCTTTCATCTCTACTGGTGCCATTCGGTATGGTGCCTTCGATATTGGAGCAGTTCCGGGCGCCAAATCGATCATGAAATCTACTTCTCTATCTGGTGGAAGTCCTGGCAAATCGTCTGGAAATAGGTCGATGAAGTCCCTCACAATCGGTATTTCTTCTACCTTTCGGATTCTCTTTTCATCATCGACTATGTAAGCTAGGTATCCTACACAGCCTTGTCTTAACAACTTCCTGGCCTGCATCATCCTCAGACAACTCGCTTGTCTAGGCGACTTGCTACCATAAAATACAACCTTTGACTGAGTCATAAGGTTAATACTCTTCTTTTGGCAATCAATTACAGCCCCGTAATTGAATAACCAGTCCATTCCCAAAATAACGTCAAATTCCCCAAGTCGAATAGGGATAAGATCTACGTTCATGATATTACCCTTAATATCCACTCTACAGTTCTTATGTACATACTTAACAGGGATTATTTCTCTATTTGCAATTTCTATGTTCATAGGGTAATCCAATTCATTCTTAGGAAAATCTAAATTCTTGGCAAAGTCATCGGATATAAAGGAACAAGTAGCACCCGAATCAAATAAAACATAAACATTAATTTTATTGATCGAAATGATACCTGACACCACATCACGAGATTGAACTGCATCTTGCACCGTCATGTTGAAAGTCCTGACAGTCGGTCGGTTTGTTGCGGTTGGTCCGGTGATAGTTAAGGCATTTCCACTGTTGTTTCCCCAGTTTCCTCCTGATTCTGACCCTCCCGATCCTTTCTTAGGACAATCTCTTGCCAGATGGTCCTTTGAACCACAAGTAAAGCAAGCACCCTTATTTGGGTTAGGACAGTTAGGTGCTATGTGGCCTTCCTGATCACAATTGTAGCACACTCTTTTTCCTTTCATACAAACTCCTAGATGAGCTTTCCTACCGGTCGGTTATGCTTCGATTCTTTTCTTCTGACTTCCTTGTTGATTTCCCGATGATGAATTGTCATTCCATCTTTTCTTTTGATTAAAATTTCCACCTCCTGTGCCACTTCCACTAACTTTGTTATTTCCCTCACCTTCACTCTTCTTCTTCTTCTTCTTCTGATCTTGATTGTATTTGGGCGCCGCATCGCTTCCACCTTCAGCGAGGATGGCCTTTTCCAATACTCCGACAAATGTGTTTATCTAAAACATTGATACTTTGCTGTACATACAAGGTTTTAGTCCTTGCTCAAACCGTCTCGCCTTCCTCTCATCCGTGTGAACTTGATACGGGGCGAACCTCGCTAACTCGTTGAATTTTGCCGCATAATCAGGTACACTCATATTTGCCTGCTTCAATTCCAAAAATTGAACCTCTATCTGGTTGGGAAGTACATCTCGAAAAACATTTATTTAAATCTCTCCCAAGTAATTACACCTTCACCTCCACGAACTTTGTTTGCTTGCCACCAATAGCTAGCTTCAGACTTCAGCATAAATGTTGCAAAAGCGGTCTTCTGGTCTTCTCTAACCGTAGCAACGTCAAAAACCTTCTCCATTTCCATAACCCACGTTTGAGCCTCGATCGGGTTCAAGGAACCTTTAAATTATGGCGGTCCCACCGCCTTGAATCTTTAAACGTAGTATTTGGTGGAGCTTGAGGTTGATTATTCATTGCTCCAGCTAGCAAGTTAACCAATTGCTGAACAGGATTAGCATTGGCGTTATTATTATTATTGGTAGACTCTTCCTGAGCTGGTTGACGTTGTTGTCTTCTTCGTGGCGGCATTTTTCTGTTAAAAAGATATATGCTTATTAAATCTCTATTAAATCCTCTAAATAGTTAAGACTTAACTCAACAATTTAATATAATCATTTAACACATCATCTCAAACAACTTAATATATTTAATTCAAACTAAAAGTATTACACCAAACGATAGCATAACTGCTATTTACATCAACCATCCTGAGATAAAGAATCCACAGGATTTAAATATTAAAATATTCCTTCGTTCATAAGCATATCGGAATTTACACATAAAAACTAATTAAGTCTTTCACATAATTAAACAGATTATATCGCTGCCCGTCAAGGTGCCGAATAGCCTTGCCACGCTCCTCTTCCATGATACGAGACATCGTCCTGCGGTCAAGCATGTACGATGAAAGTCCTTTGAACTAGATGGGTTACCTCAAAACTCGATCCTTGGCCTCATCCATTGCATGATTAAGTATAGAGTATGTCTCTCCAAGCTATGCCTTCTTTGCACGACCATCCTCTTCCGGAAGATCAGCACGACGTTACTCTCTTACCCAGCCCTCCTCTGCTATGGCAAGCCTCTCTGAACTCTCTTTCAGATCCTTCTTCAACTTTTCTATCTCTACGGTCTTATCTTCGGTTTGACCTTTCTCATGGACTAAATCCCATTCTACATTTCCCAGTCGTGAGTGAAGAGTCAAAATATCCCTCTCCTTCTGCTCGAGAGTAATCTGCTGAATAATAGCTCGCTCAGTCAGATCCTGCACCTCAGCTCGAAACTCCACGTTACGGTCGTATAATGTGTCGTACATCTCAGCATCGATGGAATGCTGTGGAAACTCCTCTTTTTCCTCTTCCTCGTCAAATTCCTCCTCAGGATCCTCCTCAGGATCTGTCTCAGGTTCATGCTCCTGACCAACAACGGTGATCAATGGAGATGACTCCCTCTGTACCAACTGTTCCTTAACGACATGAATGTCACTGGGCTCCTCCTCTGTAGGTACTGTGGGTACTCGGGGTTCCTCCTCCCTTGCTCGACTAGTTCCTCCAACGTCAGACATCCTGACAACAAAATTTCAAGTTTTAGTTACTAAGTCGTACTAGTGAGCACATAATTTAACACATAAGCACATAAAGTCTTTTATTATCTTCAATGAATTACAAAAATTCATTTCCTAGAACTCGATAAGAGTTTTCCATCACTATGTTCTTTCTATAAGGCTACTACCTAAGGTTGTTCCCTCACCTAAGGTTCATAACCTACAGCTTTGATACCAACTTGTGACACCCCCAAATCCGGGTACTTCACTTCCACGGGATTTGGTGTTCATTGTACAAATATCATCTATCTATCTACCCATAATAAATGCAAACCATGCAATAGATAGAAATAAAATCTTCCCCTTAAGGGTTACAACATCCAAATAATAATAAAATCCCAGGTTAAACTAACCTTAAACATCTGTGCGGAAATATAAACAATAAGTCTTAAGTAACATCAATTCTAATTACATCACATAAATAATCAGTCTTCATTACTTGCTAAGCTTGCCCTTGCCTTTACTAGTGGAAGGTTAAATGCATCTTTCGTTTTAACTAGCAATGTTATTATTACATAAAGAGTGAGCATGATTGCCCACAAGTATAACAATATAACAATGAATAATAACATGCGAGAAAAATATTAACTTCGAAATAAAAGCTCAACTTTTGAATCAAGAATGAATAACAAGAATCAAAAGATTTACGAGGGTCATAAGACCTTGAACTATGTCTTAGGTTATCAAGGGTTATACTTGAAACCTTTAACGATCATAAGACTATGGACCTTTCTACTGCGTTTAGGGGGATCGACCCTTAGTACCATCATCACACAAATATCTTAACGCTAACGCATAAGTAAATCCTTTTGCGGGGTTGTTCATCTCATTTGACATTCTAGTCCGCACTAAAGGAAGTTTGGTTTGGATAATTCAATAAGGGTTCTGAAATTTAGAACGTTCATCAACTAAGGACTAGTTGAATCAATAAAGTTCACTAGTCTAATAAGGTTCAACAATAATGATATTCGATTTGAATAATAATCTCAAGAAGTATACAATAGTACAATTATTGTATAACTGAATCATGCTTTGAAAAGATAATCAATCTTTAATTTAACATTTGAACTTGAATAATAGTAATGATAATTTACTTGAGGTAACTAATAAACTTGAACAATAATGACAAGTAGGGTTAGGAAACTTGCCTCGTGCGTAGATTACACTTTAACTAAGCACATTCTTTGAATTTAATCCTACATACCATTCATATTCACAATACCAGTTAATTATAACTTAACTAATCATCAATGATCATTCTCTTGTCTAAACTTTGGTTATGACTATACTTAGTTAAATTATCACATTTACTGTCACATAATATCACTTCATGAATAATAATTTAATTATGTATTCCATAACTCAATCTACATGTAATAATGTTATTTACACGTTAAACATCTATTTTATCATCACATTATACTTCTAACATGTTTACATGTTCATTACATTAAGTTACTAACACATTGCTAGACTTAATCATTTTTAAAAATTCCATTTCACGAACTTTTTTGAGAGTGGTATTTGCTGGCTACATCAAGATATTGGTCTTCATTTAGCTTGCATACGATGGCCTGCTTGACTCGAGACTTAACGCTGCGAAGAGGAAATAGGCGTAGCCAAAGCAAGTACGCCATGCACATGCACAGACACAAAAATGGCAGTTCGCGAAAATCACAGAACATGCCAATTTCTTCCAATTTCTTATTTTCTACTCGAAATTAGACATACCCATATTATATAATTCATGCATAAACATAACCCAACATTTATATAATGACTTTAATCAATTTAAACACTTAATTACAAAATTAAAACATGCAATTTCACTGACTTTGATGTTCTTGAAGGTTTTGAAAATAAAACATGAAAATTATAATCATGATTCGTTATAACAATCAATCCGTTCATTTAAACTTTTGGTCTCTTCTTCGTATCAACATGCATAATAAAATACGAGTGTAAAATTTAGGGATAATATATGATCAACACATGAAATATCACGTATAAGGCCATATGGCCAAAACCCAAACTCTGTAAGTTTTTGAAAAACATATACGACATGTGTTTTCATGAAACTGATGATATGGTTTACATAATATATATAATTAAATACGATGTGATATGTCATAACACATACACAACCCATAATCATTACTCCTATCCCAATTACAGAGGTTAAACCAAAAACTTTGAAAGCCATGTTCATGGAATTTAAATGACGTAAAATAGAAATTAGGAAGGAAGAGATTACCCAAAGCGTAGTGTAGATTTTAATAAGAGATGAATATCAATTTCTCTTTGACTTCTCAACTAATACCCTGTATCTCTCTCTGTGAAAGCTCTCTATACTTAGCAATAATAGAATGAATGAAGAAGACGTCTATATAAGAATTTGCGCATTATGGTTAGTTAACCCAGTCATGGGTAACTGTCCATAACTCCCACTAAGGCCATGTTTGGCTAGTATAAAAGACTTATACCCAATTAATTTAATAAAACCTCTTATACTATAGTTTAAATCATGTCACACCCACTTGCACAATAATTCATATATCTTATTTAATATAAATAAAATATAATAACTTCTCATAATTTCACATAGTCATATAATTAATTTCTCATTAATAAATAATGTCAAATTATTAACTCTCTAATTAATAATTAAATTAATTAAATAACATCATGCTTAATTAAATATTTCATTTAATTCAATAAGCTCACATAATTACATACTTGAATAATAATTATTCTCCACATAAATTTAATAAATGTAACACATATAATTAAATTAATCTACCATAATTGCATCAAATAATTATTTAATCCAATAATTAAATCATCGAAAAATATTTATTTAATTCAATAAATATTAAAAATTAATATACAAAAATCTCGTTCGTCACACCTTACGAGTATTGAAAGAAAATAACTATTTTCATGAATACGAAAGAAATAATACCCCTTACCTCAGAAGAAGACTGAATAGTGGAATAGTGAAGTAGCAGACTACTATTCTTCTTTCTCTCTATAGCTTCTCTCTCTATAATTGCTCTTGTGAGTTTTAGTGAATTGGTGAGAATGAAGGAAGAATGAGCTTCTATTTATAGGAAAATATAGTTTCGATAATTGCACGTTTTGGGGCTCAAAATATTACAGTATATAATACCTTCATCTTTTCCTTCATTTTTAATTTAGTCCTGCAAGTATTATCAAACTTGCACAACCTCCCCTAATAATATATCATGTGAATCAATAGTACAATCATGTGACTCAATAGTTCTACACATGTGAAAAAAATAATTACAGTATAGTACCTTCATCTATACCTCTATTTTTAATTTAGTCATGCCAGTATTATCAATCTTGCACCACCTCCCCTAATAGTACATGCATGTGAATCAACAGTACACACATGTGAACAAATAGTTATAAGCATGTGAATTAATAGCAATTAATTGCTCATTTATCCGATTAATTACCCAATTGGTCAATATAACCTCCAGACATAAATTATTATCGAAATTAATGTCGATTTCCATTAACACTAATAATCCCAACACAATGGAAATATCAATTTCATCTTTAATCAACACAAACTTATTCATCATTAATATTATAACTCATAATATTTAACAACCAGATCATTTCCAAGAAAGAGGGGGCTTTCCGATAAGGATTTCTCCCTATTGGCGCGCAATTAGGTGACCAAACCTCTCATCGACAGAATTTTCTAGACATCGTCAATATTGAAAATAATAATATGAATAACTTTGTCATCTCAATTATTGATTTAATAATATAAAATATTATGCAGATGATACTGTGACAATAATTGAATCAATAATATGAGAGATATTATGCAGCAATAACTATAGCAATAATTGAGTATAATTGAGTGACTTCTCACATGTGCAATAATTGAGCATCAATAATCAATACCATGTGTTACTATGCAATTGAATCAATAATATGAGAGATATTATGCAACAATAACTGTAACAATAATTGAGTATAACTTAGTGACTTCTCACATGTGCAATAATTGAGCATCAATAATCAATACCATGTGCTACTATGCAATTATGTGTATTACTGTACTTTTACTACCGGTAGTTCAACAGTTTAACGGTAAAACTTTTGCTGTTATTTTTAAAAATATTTCAGTCATTTTCTAACTACAACAATACCTCCATTGTGGGGTCAACTAATGATTGTGCCGTCGTACGAATATTCCCTGTTAAAACATATATTCCCCAACCGATCGAATATTTTATATCAACTTGCTAACTTTACAAAATTTTTAAATGTCACCCTTAACTTTAACCTCTATCAATTTAACCATTTACTGTGAGACCCCAAATTTTTTTAATAAAGATTAAATTTTCTCGAAATATATTTTTTAATATTATGGTGTGGATTTGATATAATGTTATAGTTGTGGGTAATATTTATAAATTTTGCAAAAGTACTATAAGTTGTTATATAATATTCGATTGGTCGAGAATATTCATTTTAACGAGGAATATTCGTATAACGGCACAATCATTGGTGAACCTCACAATGTAATTATTATTTGATTGAGAAAACGACAAAAATACTTTATGAAAATAACGGCGGAAGTTTTACTGTTAACTATTGAAACACCGGTGTTAAAAAAAAGTGACGATGTCTGCGGTTGCATAGTAGCACACTTGATATTGATTATTGATGCTTACGTGAGAAGTCACTCGCTTATACTCAATTATTGCTACAATAATTGTTGCATCATATCTATCATATTATGGATTCAATTATGGACAGTATCATCTGCATAAAATGTTTTGTTTTAAATTAATACTTGAGACGACTAAGTTATTCATATTATAAACTGCAATATTTATAATGTCTAGAAGTTCTGTCAAGGAGAGGTTTGGTCACCTAATTGCGCACTAATAGGGAGAAATCCTTATTGAAAGCCCCTCTTTCTGAGAACGACTTCGTTGATAAATATTGTGAGTTATAATATTAATAATGAATGTTGTTCTTGAGTTGAATTTGGAGACGCAGACGTGATATTTGAGTCCTAACGTGAAATTAGTAAAAATAGTCTATAAACACAAAATTTTCTCGATTCACTATTTGGTCAAAAAGTCAATAGTTGACTTTTTTGGAAAAAGTCAAACTTCAAAATTTAAAAATTTATATTTTTGATAAAAATAGTTTCATTATGTTGGAATTGTTTGTGTTAGTGAAAATAGACATTTATTCCGATGATAATTGATGTCTAGGGGTTATATTGATAATCGGGTAATTTATCGGATAAATGAGCAATTAATTGCTACTAATTCACATGCTTATATAACTATTTGTTCACATATGTGTACTATTGAATCATATTAATTACTATTAGGGGAGTTGGTGCAAGATTGATAATACTTGCATGACTAAGTTAAAAATTGAGGTATAGATGGAGGTACTATATCTTGTAATTCATTTTTCACACATGATTATACTATTGATTCACATTATTTACTATTAGGGGAGTTGGTGCAAGATTGATAATACTTGCAGGACTAAATTATAAATGAAAAAAAAGTTGGAGGTTTTATACTGTAATTTTTGAGCCCCAAAACGTGCAATTATCGAAACTATATTTTCCTATAAATAGAAACTCATTCTTCCTTCATTTTTCACCAATTCATAAAAGCTTTAGAGCGATTATTATAGAGAGAAATTATAGAGAGAAAGAAGAAGAGAAATCTGCTATTCACTATTCCAGTATCCAATTTTTTCAAGGTAGGAAATATTATTTATTGTACTTGTAGGGAGTATTATTTCTTTCTTATCTATGAAGAGAACTTTTGTTATTCCATTCTTATTATTCTGTTGGAATAACCTGTATACGCGGGCTACCCTATACTTGGTGAAATTCTTCTATTGTTCCATTCTTTATCATTCTGTTGGAACATCCTGTCATCATGCGTTCTACGCCGGGACACGGTTCCGTCTTTATTATTCTGTTGGAACATCCTGTGCACATGTGTTCTACGCCGACACTGGTTCCGTCTTTATTATTACATTGGAATATCACATCTGCATGCATTTTACCCGTGCACGATTCCGTCTTTATTATTACATTGGAATATCCTGTGCATGCATTCTACGCCGGACTGATTCCGTCTTTATTATTACATTGGAATATCCTGTTTATGCGTTTCTGTGGGACTGATTCCATTATTTATTATTACATTTGGAATAACTTTTTGTGCGGTCTATCGCATGCTTGGTGATTTCTTTTGTTATTCCATTCCTTATTATACTCAGTTGGTTAAAGTTTTGACTTCTATACTCCATGAAATTTGTGGAATATCCTTGATATTTGCGCTTCATCCAGTATCTTTTCATGGAAATATTCTTCTGAGCATTCTTGAATTTTACTCCACAAAGAAGTATCATGTTGACGATTTGGACTTATTGATTCTTGGAGAAAATAATTCTTGAACTTGTTTTTATTGAATTCTTATATCATTGTCATCATCCTCATGTTTATATTTTGTTGAAAGTCATCTGTGGCCTATAGTGCATAGATGGACTTGGTATGATTATGACCAGGGATTATTCGGTGTAATCATGACCGTAATGTTACAAATGATGTGGTAAAAGTCCTCATTAACCCGTAGTGCATTGATGGATAGTTGTTGGTATGATCATGACCATTAATGAATACACAAATATTCTTGGCCCGTAGTGCATGGATAATTGTGGTCGTGATACTAAAGAATATCTTTGGTAGTAGTGTGGGTGATTCGATGATGTGGATTATTTATTAAAATCGAGTCCCAAATGATAAAAGTGATGAAAAACCTTCTAAATCATAAAAGATAGTAGATTTTATTCTCTACTTGACTCTTTTAATGGATTGCTTGTTCATTGCAGCTTAAACTTGATGGTTGTTATATTGTATTAGTTTAACACTTTGTTGAAGGCTAACGATAATATATTACGCATTATCTTAGTCATAATATTTCCTCTTTTGGTTTAGTTGAGCTCACCCTTTTACTTTTATTGTTCTCTTGAAAAATGAGAACATAACGAGGATTAGTCGGGAACGGGTAGCCGGACGGATGATAACATTAGTAGTCCTCACTATTACGTGAAATAGTGTAATAATAATTGTAATAAGGACTCCTTTTGAGTTTGTATAATCTCTAGTAGACAATATTTGTATTCAAACTCACGATTTATGTTTTATTAAGTTGTACACGGCGGTTGTATTATTAAGTTGTATTTGAATTTATGTACCATGTAAGTGGCGACCCAAGATGGGTGACGTATACCTAATTTTGGGGGCATCACGGTTGGTATCAAAGCTTAGGATATGATCCTGGCTAAGATGTGAGACTAGAACTAGGAGGGAGAGACAGAAATTCCTTCGCTAGTATGACCTACCTAAGTTTATTTGGTATTTGATTTGTCGGTTGAGTATAGTGATAATATGTTGCATGTCAATTAACCCTTGTTTTGTGGCGGTGTTTAAAAATGGCATCCAGAATGTTGAGATTATCAATGGAGCACGAGACCGTTGAGTCTCCACGCATCAATAATCGAGATAATGTGCAACCGTGAGGACAATACTCCTCATGAAAATAATAACACCGATGAAATGGTGAATGATGGGATGGTCAGAGGCTTTATGCAATTCATGCAACAACAGGCGAAGGTAGCTCCTGTTCAAAATGTAGGTAGAAATACTGATAACTCTCGGACGGTCACCGCTAAGCAATTTAAGGAGCAATTCATGCAACAACGGGCGAAGGCAGCTCATGTCCATAATGCAGGTGGAAACAATGGTAACCCACGGTTGGTCACCGCTAAGCAATTCAAGGAGCTGGGACCACTGGAGTTTTTGGAAAAGCCAGAACCACTTAAGGCGGAGACATGATTAAAGCAGATCACCAAGATATTTGATGTCTTGGGATGCTCCGAGGAGCAAAAGGTTCCTTTGCCACCTTTATGTTGCGTGAAGAGCGGATCACCGGTGGGAATCAGAAAGCGTACCCATCTTGGCCTTTCAAGATGTCTTGGGAGAAGTTCCAAGAGTCATTCAACGACAAGTACTTTCCCAAAAGTATTCGTCACATGAAGGAGGTGGAGTTTATCAAGTTGGAACAAAACAATATGACCGTGTTGCAATACGAGGCTAAATTTGCGGAGTTATCCCGGTTTGCATCCCATTTGGTCGATAATGAGGAGCGAATGACGCGAATGTTTTTAAGAGGTTTGAAGCTGGAGATACGCCAATAGCTTATTTCTCATACACTGTGTTTGTATTCAAATATTGTAAATAGGGCTTAGTTAGTGGAGTGCGATAACGAGTCAATGCAACCAAAAGAGAACAGCCGACAAAATGATAATACCGGTGATAACAGTCATCAAAGCGGTGACAATAAGCATAGAGGGAATCAACATGCCAGAAATGGTAACCACTTCGGTGGTAATCATGGTCAAAAAAATAAGAATGGACATTTCAAGAAGAGAAGATTCAACAATGATGGAAAGACGTCAACACCAAAGACCAAGTTGTTAAGGAAGGAGAACGACCACCTATCATATGCTTCAAATGCGGAGGGGAGGGACACATCAGTCCAAACTGCGTGATACCGTCCAAAGCATGTTATAATTGTGGAAGAGAAGGTCACTTAGCCCAATTTTGTCGTTCACCGAAGACAAGTTCAGCTAGGATGGAGGCACCAAAAGCCATCCTAGAAAAGTCAAAGCCGGTAGTTTAAGAGAGAACGTTTTTTTTTCGTGACAAGGAACCTGAATAAAATTATCACGGGTATGTTAGTCATAAACTCTTGTGAAGTCTATACCGTGTTAGATACCGATTCTACTCACTCTTTTATTTCACCTAATTGTGTTCAATGTTTGAATTTAACTCTAGAGAAGTTAGATTTTGATTTATCTGTTGAAACTCAGTTGGGAGAAACCTTCATTACCTCCACTATTTATAAATCTTGTTCAAATCAACACTTTCACGTTACCTGTCGATCGTATCTCTTTGAAAATACTTTCCTTTGATGTGATTTTAGGAATCGATTGGTTAACTACTCATCATGCTTTTCGTCAAGTTGTTAGCTTTCATATTCCTAACCAACCTGTTATGCGAATTTAAGCAACCAAATCACTAAAAAAATCGATCATGGTCATATCGAAGCCATAAGTAAAGAGCCCCGGTCCTTTCGTTGTTGACTTCCTTGTGTGGAATGCACCGAAGCCAGACTTTCTGTAGGCGACGCTATGAATGATGATGGAAAGTTGATAGGTATCAATGTGACGTGTTACCCAAGTCTTGGATGAGAGTCACAGTTTTGAATGATATTTCTATTGTTAATAAATTTCCTTACGTATTCTTGAAGACTTCTTAGCCTACCCCTAGAACGTGAAATTGAATTTTGTATTGACCCCAGTACAAATCCCATTTCTAAAACCCTCAAATATTTCTTCAACTAAAATGAACGTAACATGCGCCAATGACATTGGCTCGAGCTGTTGAAGATTACGATCGTACCATTCAATATCATCGTGGGAAAGCGAACGTGGTAGCTGACGCATTGAGTAGAAGATCGTATGCGTTTACGAGTATGATGTTGTTAACACAAAGACCCATTTCGTACGACTTACAAATGATGAAGATATAGTTAAAGACTCTAGGAACCCACGTGAAGATAACGAATATATGAGTAGAATTAATCGACTTTAATCGATAAAGTTAAAGCCGCTCAAGCTACACACCCGGAGCTGATGAATGTGAAGAATTAAGAAGGTTCAAGAGGGCGTTATTCTAGAAGCAAGAATTGACGAAGAGAAGAAATCTCAACCCTCGATTTAATTGGCCCATTTGAAATCCTCGATAAAGTAGGAACTGTGGCTTATAGACTCATTTTATCGCCAAGTATGTCGTGTGTTCATAACGTTTTTAACGTATCGACGTTACGTAAATATGGGGATGACCCGAACCACATTATTAATTTAGAACCGGACTAGATAGCGGATGATTTAACGTATGAGGAGATACGTGTTAAAATCTTGGATATGAAGGATTATTTTCGACACTCAAAGGTTATACCTCAAGGGTTAGAATTTGAAGTGAGGTCAAGGTATCCTCACATGTTAAGACATACCAGTACGTCACGTAAATTTCGAGGGCAAAATTTCATAAGGAGGGGAGATTGTGAGACTAGATTTTTTTAATAAAGATTAAATTTTCTCGAAATATATTTTTTAATATTATGGTGTGGATTTGATATAATGTTATAGTTGTGGGTAATATTTACAAATTTTGCAAAGTATGCAAGTTGTTATATAATATTCGATTGGTTAGGGGAATATTCGTTTTAACGAGGAATATTAAATGATAATGGCACAATCATTGATGGACCCCACAATAGAATTATTTTCGGATTGAGAAAACGACAAAAATACTTTATGAAAATAACGGTGAAAGTTTCACAGTTAATCGTTGAAACACCGGTGTTAAAGAAATACGATGTCTACGCGTGGTTGCATAGTAGCACTTACGGTATTGATTATTGATGCTTACGTGAGAAGTCACTTTCGGTTATACTCAATTATTGCTACACGATAATTCTTTGCATCATATCTATCATATTATGGATTCAATTATGGTCGATATCATCTACATAAAATGTTTTGTTTTAAATTAATACTTGAGATGACAAAGTTATTCATATTATAAACTGCAATATTTACAATGTCTAGAAGTTCTGTCAAGGAGAGGTTTGGTCACCTAATTGCGCGCATGATAGGAGAAAATCCTTATTTGAAAGCCCCTCTTTCTCGGAAACTACTGGTTGATAAATATTGTGAGTTATAATATTAATAACGAATGTTGTTCAGAGTTGAATTTGGAGACGCGGACGTGATATTTGAGTCCAGAACGACGAAATTAGTAAAAATAGTCTATAAACACAAAATTTTCTTGGATTCACTATTTGGTCAAAAAGTTAACAGTTGACTTTTCGGGAAAAGTCAAACTTCAAAATTTCAAAATTTATATTTTTGATAAAAATAGTTTCATTATGTTGGAATTGTTTGTGTTAGTGAAAATCGACAATTCCGATGATAATTGATGTCTAGGGGTTATATTGATAATTGGGTAATTTATCAGATAAATGAGCAATTAATTGCTACTAATTCACATGCTTATATAACTATTTGTTCACATATGTGTACTATTGAATCACATTAATTACTATTAGGGGAGTTGGTGCAAGATTGATAATACTTGCATGACTAAGTTAAAAATTGAGGTATAGATGGAGGTACTTATCTTTGTAATTAAGTATTTTTCACATGATTATACTATTGATTCACATGATTGAACTATTGATTCACATTATTTACTATTAGTGGAGTTGGTGCAAGGTTGATAATACTTGCAGGACTAAATTATAAATGAAAGAAAAGTTGGAGGTATTATACTATAATTTTCGAGCCCCAAAACGTGCAATTATCGAAACTATATTTTCCTATAAATAGAAGCTCATTCTTCTTTCATTTCTCACCAATTCACAAAAGCTTTAGAGTGATTATTATAGAGAGAAATTATAGAGAGAAAGAAGAAGAGAAATCTGCTATTCACTATTCCAGTATCCAGTTTTTCCAAGGTAGGGAATATTATTTGTTGTACTTGTAGGGAGTATTATTTCTTTCTTATCTATGAAGAGAACTTTTGTTATTCCATTCTTATTATTCTGTTGGAATAACCTGTATACGCGGGCTACCCTATACTTGGTGAAATTCTTTTGTTGTTCCATTCTTTATCATTCTGTTGGAACATCACATGCATGCGTTCTACGGGGACTGGTTTCGCTCTTTATTATTCTCGTTGGAACATCACTCGCTGCATGCGTTCTACGCCGAACACAGTTCCGCTCTTTATTATTACATTGGAATATCACATGCATGTTTTCTGTAGGGACTGATTCCGCCTTTTTATTATTATTACATTGGAATATCACATGCATGCGTTCTCTACCGGACTGATTCTCTTTATTATTACATTTGGAATATCCATGCTCTGCATGCATTTTACGGGACTGATTCCATTATTTATTATTCTGTGGAATAACTCACACATGTCTATCGCATGCTTGGTGATTTCTTTTGTTATTCTATTCCTTATTATACTCAGTTGGTTAAAGTTTTGAATTCTATACTCCATGAAATTTGCGGAATATCCTTGATATTTACGCTTCATCCAGTATCTTTTCATGGAAATATTCTTCTGAGCATTCTTGAATTTTACTCTACAAAGCAGTATCATGATGACAATTTGGACGTTATTAGTTATTGGATAAAATAATTCTTGAACTTGTTTTATTGAATTCTTATATCATTGTCATCATCCTCATGTTTATATTTTGTTGAAAGTCATCTGTGGCCTATAGTGCATAGATGGACTTGGTATGATTATGACCAGGGATTATTCGGTGTAATCATGATCGTAATGTTACAAATGATGTGGTAAAAGTCCTCATTGGCCCGTAGTGCATTGATGGACAGTTGTTGGCATGATCATGACCATTAATGAATACACAAGTATTCTTGGCCCGTAGTGCATGGATAATTGTGGTCGTGATACTAAAGAATATCTTTGGCCGTAGTGCAGGGGTGATTCGATGATGTGGATTATTTATTAAAATTTGAGTCCCAAATGATAAAAGTGATGAAAAATCTTCTAAATCATAAAAGATAGTAGATTTTATTTTCTACTTGACTCTTTTAATGGATTGCTTGTTCCGCTGCAGTTAAACTTGATGGTTGTTATATTGTATCAGTTTAACACTGTTGAAGGCTAACGATAATATATTCTGCATTATCTTAATCATAATATTTCTTATTAGGCTAGTTGAGCTCACCCTTTTACTTTTATTGTTCTCTTCAGGAAATGAGAACGTAGCAGGGACTAGTCGGGGAACGGAGTGATGGACCAGATGATAGCATTAGTAGTCCTCACTATTCTGTGAAATAGTGTAATAATAATTGTAATAAGGACTCCTTTTGAGTTTGTATAATCTCTAGTAGACAATATTTGTATCCAAACTCACAGTTTATGTTTTGTCGTATTGTACACGACAGTTGTATTATTAAGTTGTATTTGAATTTATGTACCATGTAAGTGGCAACCTAAGATGGGTGACGTATACCTAATTTTGGGGGCGTCACATTTACTAAATAAAATAATAATTATAATAAAATCGAATACTTTCATTTCATAAAATTCGGGGTCTTACGTACGTACCTGGTATGTCGAAGAGATGATGATACTTCGTCAGATTCTAACTCTTGAGGTATAACCTTTGAGCGTAGAATATATTCATTCTTATCCAACATTTTAACAGGTATCTCCTCATACGTTAAATCTTCTACTATCTCGTCTAGTTCTAATTCAATAATATGGTTTGGGTCGTCCATATATTTATGTAACATAGATATGTGAAAAATGTTATGAACACGAGACATACTTGGCGGTAAAGCGAGTCTATAGGCCACAGTTCCTACTTGATAGAGGATTTCGAATGGCCCAATTCAATCGAGGGTTGAGATTTACTCTCTTTGTCGATTCTTGCTTCTAAAATAACGCCCTCTTGAACCTTCTTCTTCACATTCATCAGCTCCGGGTGTGTAGCTTGAGCGGCTTTAACTTTATCGATTAACGTCAATTCTACTTGTATTATTTGACATCATCACGTGGGTCCGTAGAGTCTTTAACTCTATCTTTATCATTTGTAAGTCATATGAAATGGGTCTTTGTGTTAACGACGTTGCACTCATAAACGCATACGATCTTCTACTCAATGCGTCAGCTACCACGTTCATTTTTTCTAGGATGGTATTGAATCGTATTATCGTAATCTTCAACATCTTGAACCAACGTCTTCGGCGCATGTTACGTTCATTTTGGGTGAAGAACTATTTGGGGGTTTTGTACCGGGTTCAAGGTCGATACAAAATTTGATTTCACACTCTGGGGCAGGCTAGGAAGTTATTCAGGAAATACGTCAGGAAATTTATTAACAATAGAAATATCATTCATATATGACGTATTTTTGTTTAAATCAGTGACATGGGCTAAGAAAGCTTGACATCCGTTTTTCAATAAACGAATAGCTTTATGGCTTGATATGACATTGATTGACTTTAGTGGTTTGGTTACTCGAATTAGCATAATAGGTTGGTTAGGAATATGAAAGCTAACAACCTTACGAAAACAATCAATTTTAGCATGATGAGTAGTTAACCAAACAATCCCTAAAATCACATCAAATGCAAGTATTTTCAAAGAGATAAGATCGATAGGTAACGTGCGGTTACCGATTTGAATCAAACAAGACTTATAAACAGTGGATGTAACGAAGGTTTTTCCCAACGGAGTTTCAATAGATAAGTCAAATTCTAATTTCTCTGGAGTCAAATTTAAACGTTGAGCGCAAGTAGGAGAAATAAAAGAATGGGTAGAACTAGTGTCAAATAAGGTATAGACTTCGCTAGAGTTTATGATTAACTTACCCGTTATAACTTCGTTCGGGTTACTCAGTTTTTGAGAAGTCATGAAAAACGCTCTTCCTGAAACCACCGATTTTGTTTTGTCCGTATCCGCCTTTGGTGCCACCGTCCCAACTGGACTTGATTTCGCTACAGGACAAAATCGAGCTATGTGACCGTCTTTTTCACTAAAACACACCTTGGAAGGCTGTGAACAGTTTGGACTTATGTGTCCCTCCACTCCGCATCTGTAGCATCTAACTGGCGGTCGTTCTCCTCCCCTAGAATTTGTTCTTTGGCCTTTGGTCTTTCTATCGACGTCTTCCCATCATCGTTAAATCTTCTCTTCTTGAATTTTCCAATTGAATCATTTCTTCTATTATCTTGGCCATGATTACAACCGAAGTGGTTACCATTTATGGCATGATAATTTCCTCCACGATGGTTATCATTGTTCTGATGATCATTGCCATCGGTATGATTATTATCGTGTTATTGCTCATTATCTTTTGGTTGGGCTAGCTCATTATCGCGCTCCAATAACTGAGCCTTATTCACAACATCTGAATATAAACAAAGTTTTTGAAAAATGAGGTATTAACGTATCTCAGGTTTCAAACCTCTTATAAACATCCACGTCATTCTCTACTCATTATCAACCAAGTGGGACGTAAACCGGGATAAATCGGCAAACTTAGCCTCATACTGCGACACAGTCATATTATTTTGCTCCAGCTTGATGAACTCTACCTCCTTCATGTGACGAATACTTTCAGGAAAGTACTTGTCGTTGAACAGTTCTTGGAAATTCTCCCAATACATCTTCAGTGCGCCAGGCTGAGTACGTTTTACTGATTCCCACCAGTAATCTGCCTCTCATCGTAACATGAAGGTGGAAAAGGGAACCTTTTGCTCCTCGGAGCATCCCAAGACATCAAATATTTTGGTGATCTACTTTATCCACGTCTCCGCCTTAAGTGGTTTTAGTTCTCCTAAAATCTCCGGTGGTCCCAGCTCCTTTGTAACGACCATGAATTTTAAACTCCTTATTAATTAAATATGTGATTTAATTCTAACGAGTTAGTTTCGTGAGTTTATTTAAACCTTATGTGGTTATGAGAATGTATGAAATGATTAAAGGGAGCCACTAATAGTTATTTAAATTGGTGGACTAACCCTAAGAATTTAATATCAAAGAATTGTTAGGATTCTTAATGTTTAAATATTTAATTTATTTGAATATGGTGACAAGAGTTTATTTATATTGATTAATTGCAATTATGAGTAATTAATTGATAATATGTTGATTTATAATTATTATGAATAAATAATAATTAATTTTAATTTATATAATATGATTTTATTTACTTGATTAATTGTGCAAGTAATACACAATGGTATTTGGTGGTAATAGAAAATGTACATGGATTATATGTATGTGCACTACTTGATACTTGTAATTAAGAAATACATTGTATGCTCTTTAAATCATTATAACCTATGTTATGTGAAATGGATTATGCATACATAATTTATAACCAAAGTATATATTATATATATAAGGTATTAGCCAAGTGTGGTATTTCATTTTACAAATGCTGAGAATTCTCTATTCCCATAATAGAAAGTCTCATTTCATCTTCCCACGTGAAAAGCTAGCAAGCCTAGCCTAGCTTCATCTCAAATTCACCAATCTAGAGCAATAAGTGGATGGGGAGTGGGATTCATGATTGAATCACCAACTCTCACCAACTCTCTCTTAACCCTTGTGCATTCTTGAAATTCTTTGGTTTGATTTGGGAGATAATCCCATTATCTAGATAATCAATCTTCTATAAATAAGACCTTCATATTCCTTATTGCAATTGCTGAGATTTATTTGCTAAGGAGTGAGAGTATTGCAACTCAATTACCTTAAAATGTATAAAAATCCCAATTTATATTCTTAGTGGAGTTTTGTTAAGATTTCTTGAATTAAGCATGTATTGGTTGATAGTTGGTGTGGGTTATGTCTCTTGGTGTTATACATACTTATAAATGTATTGGGTTATGTTAGAAATCAATCTTAGAAGGATTTTGTATGGTGGGTTGCTGAACTTCCGAACAGAGCAAGCTACTCTCCTCTCGATGCAGTACGTGGCATTGCATCTTCTAATTGTTAGGGTACAGTAATCTATGCTAGCTTAGCACACACCGCACACGATGTTTGTTTATTTAATTTATGTTCATGCTAACTTGTTGGTACATTGTTAGAGCAAGCTTGTAAACTATATTAACACGCAAATGTAAGCACATGCATGCAGTATGAACAAGTATATCAATGATTGACACAACACTTGTGGTTTTGGAATGAAATCATAGTTTTGAAAGTAGACTTTGTCACGAACACATAATGCGAGCATTCTGACTTTATGAAGCATGTTTAAAATCAAGGAAAGATGGTTGATGCTCTGCAAAATAGAGTACATTACATTCTCGCTGTGCGAGTACGTGGCGCATCGCGCCCTATTTATCTTGGTGCGTAGAAGTACATAAGCAAATTTCAAAATAAGTTGTTGATTTCTGTTGTGCTATGTGTTGCTTATGACGTACATCAACCATCTTGAGTAGCCAAATACATGGTACACAATTTAAATACAACTTAATTATACAACAGTCGTGTAAAATACGACAAAATATAATCTAAGAGTTTTAATAAGAATATTGTCATCTAGACAATATCCACACTCAATGGAGTCCTCATTACATTTATTGTCACACTATTTAATAGAATAGTGAGGACTACTAATGCTATCATCTGGACCGTCACTCTGTTCCCCGACAGTGTTAAACTGATAAAATATAATAAACATCAAGTTTAACTATATCGGAACAAGCAATCTATTAAAAGAGTCAAGTAGAGAATAAAATCTACTATCTTCTATGATTTAAAAGGTTTTTCATCACTTTTATCGCTGAGACTCAGCGTAATAAATAAACCACATCATCCCTGCACTACGGCCAATGATATTCATTAGTATCACGACCACAAATTATCCATGCACTACGGGCCAAAGATATTCGTGTATTCATCAATGGTCATGATCATGCCAACAACTGTCCATCAATGCACTACGGCCAATGAGGACTTTTACCACATCATTTGTAACATTACGATCATGATTATACCGAATAATCCCTGGTCATAATCATACCAAGTCCACCTATGCACTACAGGCCACAAATGACTTTCAATATATTATAAACATGAGGATGACGACAATGATATAAGAATTCAATAAAACAAGTTCAAGGATAAATTTGTAAAGATTTATAATTCAATTTATCCAAAAATCAATAATGTCCAAATTGTCAACATGATACTGCTTTGTGGAGTGAAATTCAAGAATGCTCAGAAGAATATTTCCATGAAAAGATAATGGATAAAGCGCAAATATCAAGGATATTCCACTAATTTCATGGAGTATAGAAGCCAAAACTTTAATCAACTGAGTATAATAGAATATATGAAACCGCAAATGGATTTTTTCCGCCATGCGGTAATCCACGTAGACAGATTATTCCAACAGAATAATAAAGAATGGAACCAGGTCATGCGTAATCCGCAAAGACATGATGTTCCAACAGAATAATAAAGAATGGAACCAGGTCATGCGTAATCCGCACAGACAGGATGTTCCAACAGAATAATAAAGAATGGAATAATAGAAAAATTTCACCATGTATACGGTGATTGCAGCATGACAAAAGTTATTCCAACATAATAATAAAGAATGGAATAACAACCCTTACGAGTATTGAAAGAAAATAACTCTCTTCATGAATACGAAAGAATAATACCCCTTACCTTAGAAAAACTGGATACTGGAATAGTGAGGTAGCAGACTTCTATTCTTCTTTCTCTCTTTAATAATTGCTCTAAAGCTTTTGTGAATTGGTGAGAAATGAAGGAAGAATGAGATTCTATTTATAAGAAAATATAGTTTTGATAATTGCACGTTTTGGGGCTCGAAATATTATAGTATAATACCTTCCTCTTTTTCTTCATTTTTAATTTAGTCTTGCAAGTATTATCAAACTTGCACCACCTCTCCTAATAGTAAATAATGTGAATTAATAGTTCATTCATGTGACTCAATAGTATAATCATGTGAAAAAACTAATTACAGTATAGTACCTTCAACTATACCTCAATTTTTAATTTAGTCATGCAAGTATTATCAATCTTGCACCACCTCCCTTAATAGTACATGAATGTGAATCAATAGTACACACATATGAACAAATAGTTATAAGCATGTGAAATAATAGCAATTAATTGCTCATTTATCCGATTAATTACCCGATTGGTTAATATAACCTCCAGACATCAATTATTGTCGAAATAAATGTTGATTTCCACTAACACTAATAATCCCAACACAATGGAACTATCA
The DNA here is from genome assembly GCA_020205605.1 of Panax ginseng. Classification (NCBI taxonomy): domain Eukaryota; kingdom Viridiplantae; phylum Streptophyta; class Magnoliopsida; order Apiales; family Araliaceae; genus Panax; species Panax ginseng. The sequence continues at coordinate 91,361,160 of CM035143.1, forward strand.
ATTTCATCTTTAATCAACAGAACTTATCCATCATTAATATTATAACTCACAATATTTAACAACCGTGTCGCTCCCGGAAAGAGGGGCTTTTCGATAAGGATTTCTCCTTATTGGCGCGCAATTAGGTGACCAAACCTCTCCTTGACAGAACTTCTAGACATTATCAATATTGAAAATAATAATATGAATAACTTTGTCGTCTCAATTATTGATTTAATAATAATAAATATTATGCAGATGATATTGTGATAATAATTGAATCAATAATATGAGAGATATGATGCAACAATTACTTTAGCAATAATTGAGTATAACTAAGTGACTTCTCACGTAAGCATCAATAATCAATACCGCGTGCTACTATACAACCATGCGTATTACTGTACTTTTACTACCGGGTAGTTCAACAGTTTTAACGGTATCACTTTCACCGTTATTTTTATAAAAAGATAATTTTGTCGTTTTATAACTACGACAATACTTCTGTTGTGGGGTCCACCAATGATTGTGCCGTCGTATAAATATTCCTGGTTAAAACGAATATTCCCCGACCAATCGAATATTATATAACCACTTGCTTACTTTGCAAAATTTGTAAATATTACCCACAACTATAACATTATATCAAATCCACACCATAATATTCAAAAATATATTTCGAGAAAATTATTATTTATTCATAAGAGTTTGGGTCTTACAACCTCCCCTTCTTATGAAATTTCTTCCTCGAAATTAGGGTACATACCTGGTATATCGAAGAGGTAATGATACCTTGATTTCATTTCAGATTCTGTGACACCCCCAAATCCGGGTTACCTGACCCCCCGAGTTTGGTGCTCACGATCCACAATATAATAACATCTAACTACTCATTCATATAGAAATAGTAATACATAAGTCATTAACAGAGATTGTTAATACATTAGTCCCAGGTTCTCTAACCTTAACATTACAATCATACCCTTTAGATATACAAAAAGGGTTCACAATACAACATAATGATAATGTTTATTAAAAACTAATCCAACATTTTGCCTTTGCCTTTGTTCTTATTAGATCCGCTGGCCTCTTCGTTCTTAGCTGAAATGTTTTATTTATAGCAAGGGTGAGCAATAAATTTTCCCAACAAGTAAAGGCATATAATAAATGTATACGAATCAACAAGAACAGACTATCTATTTTGATAGAATGAAACCAAAGTTCGGGGTACTTTGAAATAGCTGAACAAATCGTTAATCAATAACAAGTCTTCTCGTATTCTAGGCAACGCAATAATCTGATAATGAAAGAGTACAATGCTTTCAAAGTTTCTACGATATTCTATTGAATAAACAAGAATCAATTCTACGCAATAACAAAGTGGAATGGTTTCCAGATTTATGTTGAGTGATCCTGTAAAGCCCCCAAATATGGGTACTTGAAACCCAAACTCGGTGCTTCACGATACCATTTCTATGAGCGGAATAATACTAATAATAATAACTATAATATAAAGATCAACTTAATTTACATATCATCAGAGTCTGAATCCCAAGTACGTAACATTTAAACATTCATTACAACCCATGATAGATAATATATATCATATTTGTCTTAATAAAGTTAACTATTACATAACATAGCATTGTGTTCATTCAGCAACCTTTCCCTTTCCCTTATTCTTAGCAGAGCTCTCTGGTTGTTCACCCTTAGCTGAAAACATTTAAATTAAGCAAGGATGAACATTTGAGTGCCCAGCAAGTAATAGTAATTATATATATATAAGCTGAAAGAATTTAAATATTTTCTTTGTACTACCCTTCTATAACAAGTCAATAGTTGTGAAGTAATCTAAACCGATAATAATAACATAACAACTCTCTTTCAAATTTTTGAAACTACATATTGACTATAACTAGGGTTATGTTGACATGCTATGAACATTTTTTTCATCGAAAAGGTTAAACAAAAATTCATCTGCAAACCGTCTATGCCCTGCATTGATCAATACTACATGCAAGAATGAGGGTATCGTTCACTCTGTCCACCTTTGGTACATAAATAGTTTTTCCGTGTAGGGATGTTCATACTTGTCTGGGTTCCAAATCAAAGGTTTTATATTGTTCAACAATAATATATAATTCAACATATATATATATATATATATATATATATATATATATACTGGTAATTGACAAAGGTATATCAACATGTGATTAAATACAATGATTATCCAAGTGGGGACACTTGTATAACCATTTATAAAAATTAACGAACATAATATATATCTGAATTATCATATACTAACATGTTGATAATCAATGAGCGTATATAATATAAGGTTAATAATCTGTACAATAATAATATAATTCATAAATATTCTTACTCATGTCCATTGCATAAAGAAAATGCAAAGGTAAGATACTTGCCTGATGCGCTGCTTACAGTTCACAACTTAGTTTTATCTTTTATATCACGACCTATCATTAATCAAATCATTCGTTCGATTAGAACAATAGACTATAACACATAGTACTGCATTTCGCAGTCAGCACATAACCTAATCACATTGTCACATATGTTTAACAACCATTGAATCACAAATAAACACATATCTAATCAAATTATCTAAGTCCAGATCAATTTCTGAAACATGTCGGTGTACCGACATCTTTATCGGGTAATTATCGAGTCTAAGACTCTATTCTATAACTCAATATCTATAAATATCAGTCATATTATTTTTAAATGACTTAATATAATTTTAAAACATTTATTATAATTTATCATGAATTTTCAAACATCGGAATCATTATTAAATGATTTAAATATTAATCAATTCTATTATCATTAATATTTAATTAATATTAAACTATTAATGAAATTATTTCCAAAATGTTAAAGTTATTTATAATAACTTAAAAATACTTTTAAAGTATTAATATTACCCTTAAATGATTTTTAAAACAATTAAAATCATTTTTAAATAATTACCATTAATATCTAATTGCTAAATTAGTGATTTTAATTAGGAAATGTTAATCCTAATTAGCAAGATTTAATTAGTGATTAAGAAATTTTAATATAATTAGAAAATTCTAATTATAATTTAGAAATATTAAATTTCTATTTTTAAAACCTAAATTGGAAATTTTAGAAAACTAAATTGCAAACCCTAAGGGTTTCAAACCCTAAACACTAAATGTTCTAAACCCTAACCCTAAACCCTAAGGGTTGAATCAAAAGACAAGTTTGCCATTAAAATTATTTTGCAAATCTTTAATTTGATGTTAGTTGTTGTAAGTTGTAGGTTAAAGATGTGTTATACGGTGTCAATTAGAGATCTGGGTTGTTGGATCATGGATCCATAACATCTAGATGCTCGAATCTAAAGTTTTGAAAAATCTGGAAAAAAAATGGAAATATGGCTGACAAGCTAATGTCAGTGACCGTAGATCTTTTTCTGTTTTTGATTTTTCTTATTTTAAGCTTTTAATGTGTAGCCTGACATGAGTACTGTAACCTGGAACTCGAATCATAACAATTGGATGTCTAGGTTGTGAGTTATAAATGGTCAAACCCCGTTGACCGGGCATGACGGGAACTTTCTGGGTAACCCAGAAAGTGTTAAGGCAGCGTCTGACATGATTTTCTAGGGCCTTTATCTGTCAGAAAATAGATGATTTGTTAATGTTATGGTAACCAGTTTGTAGACTGTTAGTTTCACTATAGATCCATGCCTCTAGCCGTCTTAAATAACAAACATATTTGTCGTAATGAATGGTTAAACCATGCCACTCTGTCACAGATGAGTTTCTAGGAAAAATCCAGAAAACCGTAAGAACATACTTCTGACAACCTTTGACCGGATCATATGTTGTGATCATGTTGTATTTGGACTGATATGTTGATGTATATATGTTTTTTGACATGTGAACTACCTGTTTAAACCTTGATATCGACCATTTGATGACCAGAACATATAAATAAGCGACCCCCAAAATGGATCCTCGATCTGCCTGGGTTTCTGGAGAACCCAGAAACCGTCTGACAAGAAATTTCAATGCTCAGATCTTGCATCTGAGTTGTTTTTGGACCAAGATGATGGTTGTTAGTGGTAGTATTACATACCTATTGCATATTGGGTGCATAACCAAGCCCAAAAACAGTTTGATCAGAGATTTATAGCCGGTCAAACGATCGACCTTGAAAACCAGTCTGACAGTGTTCTTGAGCTCAAGAACACCTAAGACGACAGACAAGTGTCGCTATAGGCTTTAGCGACGGTTTCTTATTAATTTATTTTCTGATTTTCCAGAAATTAATTAATAAATAGATAAAAATGATTTTTAATTATTAAAAATACAAAATAAATTCCAAAAAATTATTTTAAATTCTAAAAAATAGTTTTTAATTATTTTGAGTATATTTCATAAATATTTAATATTTTTGGAATATAAATGGTATTTAATTTATTTAATTACAATATTAAATAAATGATTTAAAAATTATTTTAATTCATGAAAAATTATTTTATGATATTAGAAAATATTTTAAGCTATTTTTGATGAATTTTAATATTTTGTGATGAAATTCATTAATTAATCAATATTAATGAAAATTAGTTTATTTAATAACTATATTAAATAAATTAAGGAAAAATGGAATTAATGCTTTATAAATTATATAAAAATGATTTAAGTGTTAGAAAAATATTTTTAAGTTATAAATATAACTTTTGATATTTTGTCATAAAATATTAATATTTTAATATTAATAGTAATTACCAGATAATGAATTTAAGTGTTTAAAAATCATATAAATATGATTTTAAAGTATTAAAAATACTTTATGATATTATAAAATATATTATAGTATTATGACATGTATTTCATTAATATTTGATATTAAATAAATATTAATGATAAAAGAATTATGTGCTATTTAATTCAGTTAAATACGTTATTAATGATTAAAAATTTACGATAAATAGTAATAATTATTTAAAAATTATTACGAACTTATGAAAATTATTTTGACTGCTTAGAAAATTGTCTAAGTTAATTGTTAAGTGTTTAGGCAGAGTTTAACTGAACTTAAACTCAATATTATCCGACTAGACCGTCGGGATGTTAGATTTGTATCGGGTTCAACTCAGACTGCAATAGTTTGACTTGATACCGAGTCTTATGTGTGTTATAGACTGATAGGGTTATGTGTTATGCGTTATGTGTTTAGGTTATTCTATATATGTATATATATATATATATTATAGTATTATATTGTGATGATATTATTCTAATATTGGAGATCTATATTACTAATATTAGGTCTTCTGATAAAGCGTTATAAATTGCGCTATAAATCAACTGCCTCGAGCAAGTTTGTTTTTACTTAACTCTACTAAGAGTTGTTTTATTCGGATAAGCTTGTGGTTAATCATTGCTGGTTGCCATGAATTGTACTCTGTACATATTGCATGTATACGTCAGGTATGAAAGGCTGATCACCTTTATTACAAGTTGGTTCAGATATATTTGTTCATGTATAATACTTGTTCAGTCATAAATTTGTTCCTGCTAGTTCATAATTATATTGTTGAATTATAGCCAGCTTATTATTTAGATTCTTTCAATCATGATATATCGTTATATTATTGAACTTAAACTTGTTGGGCAATCCTTATGCTCACCCTCGCTATAACATGATAAAACATTGCAGATTAAGGCGAATGCGTCAGATACAAGGAAAGGTTAAAGACAGTTCCAGCGTTAGTTTATGTATGCGATTCGATTTGTAATAGTAATGTATGATGATAATGTTATGTATTAAATAAGTCATGTATTATGTATTAAGTTAAATTTACTCGACCTTGGGGAAATGTATTTAAGTTTAATGTATAAACAATTTATGTTTATTGTGAGACCCCGAATTTTATGAAATAAAAGTATTCAATTTTTTTTTCTATTTTGGTAAATAGAACGGTATTGATTATTAATGCTTACGTGATAAGTCACTCAGTTTTGTTTTATTGGTATTATTATTGTAATAAAACAGAAAAGCTTTTTATATAAAACAGAATACTTTTATAAAGTTATTCTATAAATAAAATATATTATATTCTATTGTGCATAGTGTTTTGCATAGTAAAATCTTTTTATATAAAAAATGTAATACTTTTATAAAGTTATCTGCTTTTATTAGACAATAATTAGAATATATTATATTTTATTATGCATAATGTTTGCATAGTGTCTGCATAGTGTTCACATAGTAAAATCTTTTATAAAGTTATTCGTTTTATTATATTATAAATAGAATATATTATATTTTATTTAAAAGATTTTGCTTTAAATATGGACCGTTAGATTAAAGTAAATCAATCTAGACCGTTCATGAGTTAGTTACTATGCAGTCCATTTTTCTATAAATAGAAGCTCATTCCTTCATTATTTTCTTACGAATTCATTGAAACTCTAGTGAGAGAAACTATAGAGAGAGTTCTTCTTCTACAATCTTGAGCTTATTTCTTTAGAGTTTAAGAAAGCTTTGAGCGTAGTGCAAGTTTTCTTCAAGTATATTCCCGCCCTACCAATCAGAATACTTTTCTTTTTAAGGTGAAGATAGGTGATGAGAATTATCTTCGTCCTAGTTACGAAGAGGAATTTAGAACCACAATTATGATTATGAGTTATTCATATGATTGTGGACAGGAACTGTTAATTTATTTTACATGGATAAAATATTATTGGTGTACTTTTAACATAGAGAAGATAATAGACCTTATGGTCTATTTGACTCTTCTAATGGATTGGTCGTTCTGCTGCAACTATGGTAATAAGAGTGTTGCCGTAAGAGTGCTGCCGGGTCGAGCGGGGATAACAGGGGAATAGAACAATGGTCTCTAGCTGTGGAAGTTCTCCTTAAATAGTATAAAAAAGTGTGATGTATTCTATACAACATTTAGTAGTTATATTTGGTGAATCAAATAGGGTGGGGTGAACCCAACTTTGGAAGGGTGTTTTGCCACTATCATACAAGATGTCTAATGACATACAACCTCGTGTTATCATAAGACAGGGTTGTGAGCATCCACTTGCTGAGTATATTTATGGGCACTACCTATATGATCTTGGAGTTGATTTAAAATATAATATTCACATGGAGACAGTGGAGATAGTTATATGTTAAGAGAAGACTCACCATTGGAAAGAAGATGATCGTAATCTTCTCGTTTTTCTTTGGGGTCTATTGGGTCAACCAAGGATAATTATGTGGCCATATGATATCTATTATAACCTTGACGCATGGCCTCCCATGTACGAAGGTTTCCTTGAGCACTTCCCAAAGATTTTAGTTTCTAAAACAGTCTTTGACTATACTTTTATGTAAAGTACCATTGTAAGGTTGTGGTCGAGGCACCATGAGAGTTACATACAATTGTATTAAAACTCATAGTTAACTGTGGTCATATTCTATACGACAGCTCAACAGTTATATAAATGAAGTTGTATTTAAATTTTTTACCATGTATCTGACGACTCAGAATGGGTCATGTATACCTAATTTTGGGGGCGTCATATTTATATCTTCCGCAAATATAGTAACAGTGTCAGAGTGATCGAACCGGATCCGCGGTGATTTGGGACCTCGGATTCGGGGCCCTCACAGTTGGTATCAAAGCTGTAGGTTATGAATCTTAGGTAGGAATACCTGAGACTAATAATCGTAGTGATTAGGATAAGTACTAACTCAAATAGAGTTAGTTGGTCGGTAAGATTCAAAGACGAATCTCGGCGGGGTAAAAGATATAGAGTTCCCTAACTCTGATAATAAAGTTGAACAGTAGTGATGAATAGATCGAGTCTAAAAGACTGAAAGTACAGTAATATGAGATCGTAAAACAAAACGATCAAGATATAGAAATGAATCGTAATATATACGATGAGATCACCCCGTGATCGGATAAGGTTATAGTATGGAATAAGAATCAATCTGATGATTGGAAAGTTAACAATAAGATTGCTTGGTGTCAGTTGTACTATGAAATTGTACTATGAAAACTCATGAAAGAGTTATGAATTATGAATATGGATTAAATAAAATTCGTATTGAGAATGGTGTTAGTGTTAGGTGGGGATTCAATTGAGGTTTCATGTCGGCAACTGAGTTGTATGATTCCTTGTGTGGGCGGGGAATTATACTTGGTGTAAAAACTACTTAGTTTTGGCAATGATAATCATTGAAATGTTTGTGTTGCGCTATTTGATATATGCATGTTAAGAGGGTGATTCATTTTTCATGTGTAGAACAGATAGATAAGTTATAGGTAGAGAATATAAGGTTAAGTACGAGTTCTTAAAACTCATACTTATGTGACATGCTTGACTCATAGTTATATGAAATGTTTATGAACCCCTCAGTGAATGGACGCTAAAGGTCTGTCTAGGAAAGTTCTTAAACTCATATGATTGCGGTAATTTATGGACTCTTAAGTGTGGTTTTACGAACTGGGCATAGTTGTGTGTAAATGGAGTATCAAGGATAATAAGAATAGATAGATTGTTAAGCAAATGATTGTTAGTGAAGAATTAAGTTTTCCAAAACTCCTAGCTATGCTAGACTTCAGAATTTTGACATCAAGATAAATACGTACTATGTGCTTTTGAAAAAAAAAATGTAGACTCGTAATCATTTTTGAAATGGTTTAAAGTATAGTCTATGCTACTTATTTCAGCTAGACGCAAATGATTTGAAATATCAAAATATATTTTATTTATCACTCATGTACCATGTAACCTGGTGCAGAGATGATAAAAAGTGATGGAGTTGTAAATACATGAATACTTAGTGTGAATTTGATCTAAATTAAATCGTTATTCCACTATTGTATGATGTGTTATGACAAAGTCATATAATAACTCAAGATCCTCAAAATTTGACCGCTTGATACAAGACGACATCATGACGTCATTCTTGAAAATATTTTCAAAAATTTTAATTTGCCAACGGGGTTTGGCTACACTTAAATAATTCGATTGAATTGAATTATTGATATGAGTCTATGCTATTCGATTCAGTTAGACAAACATTTATGAAAACTAGTGTTCATTGAAAGAAATTTCCCGAACTAAATTGTTTTGGTGCGGAATCCAGTAAGACTGAGGTAGAATTTTGTGCCTATGACAGTGAAGAGAAACACACAAAATCAGTACATGGCCAGTACAAGGCATATCGGGCTATGTGACACCCCCAAAATAGGTATACATCACCCATTCTGAGTTGTCAATACACGGTACAGAAACAACTACAACTTTATTATTACAACAGTAAAACTGTGAGATTAAATACAGATATTGCCATCTAAACAATATCCACATACAAATAAATCCTCATCATAATTATTGAAACATTATTTTACAAAAATGGTGAGGACTACTAAACAACTCTCTAAAACCATCATTCCATACCCCGACTTTCGCATTCTCGCTACATTCTCGCCTCCCGAGAAGAAAAAAATGGAACAAAAAGGAAAAGGGTGAGCTCAACTAGCCCAAGAAAAGAATATTATGACTAAGATAATACAAAACAAATTATCGTTAGTCTTCAACAGGGAAAAATCTAATAGAATACAATAGACAACAAGTTTTAAATCAATACTGCATGAATGAAAATATATTAATTCATAGAAGAGTTACGTAGAGGATGAAATCTACTAATATCTATGAATTTAACAAATCCATCATCAATATTTTTATCCTGTAACATCAATCAATATATATCCGAATCATATATTCATCCTTGCACTACGAGCCAAGGACATTCACCAGATTGGTCATGTTCATCTAAACACTGCTCATCTTTGCACTACTGGGCCAAAGATATTCATCGAAATCATTCATCTTTGCACTACAGCCAAAGGTATTCATCGAAATCATTCATCTTTGCACTACAAAAGCCAAAGATATTCAATAATATCATCATTTAAGACTGAGGATGATGAAAAATATTTTTTTTTTTTAAGAAACGAATCCAGTGAAACAAAATGACAAGGATTAAGGATTCGTACTTTTTTTTATCCACGTCCAAAAATACCTCAAAAATAATCATAGTGGTGTAAAATTCAAGAATGATCAAAATATGGATACAATCAAAGCTAGTATCCAGAATAGATATTTTGGACGAAAAGAAAAAATTTCATTTTTCAATGAATAGTGCCGTATTCGGGAATAGTGTCGTATACGTGAATAGTGCTGTATACGTGAATAGTAACTCCGACACCAAAAGATAGAAATTTCACAAAAAAACATCTTCACGCTTCGTGAATAGTACTCATGAATAATAACTCGTGAATAGTAACTCATGAATAGTAACTCGTGAATAGTAACTCATGAATAGTAACCCCGACATGAAAAAGTTCCAAATTTGATAAAAAGTTTCAACCAATATTTTGGCATAATGATATTGAAGAAATAATATCATTTTTAAAAAATAATATCCCTTACCTCGGAAAGACAATACTTCTAACTAGAATACTGGATATAGGCTATAACTTGAACTTTCACCGTATAGTAATACTCAAAGTATACTCAAAATACTCACAAGAATACGCTCGATAATATAGAGAGAGAAACTTCGATTTACGGTGTGATTTTCAATTCTAACCTAAGCACCTATTTATAGGAAATTGCTTAGAACACCAAAGCGTAAAAAATTTAATAAATTAATATTATATTTTTCTAAATATCTCTATGCACACTACCATCCTAATTCAGCCTTCTAACCACATGTTAAATGAGTTTCAAAAATGAAAAAATGTTTTTGTAATTAAAAATATTTTAAACTTCCAAAATCAATTATTTGAACTTGAAACTTCAATAATTCATAATAAATAGCCTTGTATCGTAAAATTGAATCTTACGTAGTTTTTATAGGAAATTCAATTCTCTACAACTTTACGTAAGAAATTTTTCCAAATTCCAAATGTAAATTGACTGAATCCATAAACAACCGATTTTACAACTTTATAATCAAATTTCAAATCAATAAATGGGGTCCAATCGACATGTTTAACATGTTTTAAACATTTATTGCAACAAAAATACTCTTCCTCCTCAGATACTCATATATCCCACATTCGTTGTAAAATATCACCATTATTATATTATTAAAATATAATAATATATAAATTTAAATGAATTATTTTATTAGAAAAAGATAAAATTTTAATTTTCAACAATTGTCACTATAAAAATTTTCTCCATCTATATCCACATAAAATCAATATTTTCCTCATCATATGAATAAATAATTAATTATTCACAAATAATATTACAGAATCACAATATTGACAATCAGGCAGTTCCTAGGAAAGAGGGGGCTTTCCAATAAGAATTTCTCCTTATTGGCCAAGCAATTAGGTGACCAAACCTCTCCTTAGATGTAACTTTCTAGACATTGCCAATAATGTTATCTAATAATATTATTCAGATAATATGAATTATTGCTTCGATAATGAAAATACTTACGTGTAATGACAATTATTGAAACAACAACAATATAAAATATCAACGCAACAATTATTGAACCAATAAAATACTCGAATAAATAATTATCAGAACCATTATTGAGTAGTGCCTTCTTACGTAAGAGTCAATAATTGGTGCAATACCGCAATATCTTGTCAACAACGCAGCGTTATTATTGTGTTTTAACCAAGTGTATTCCAACAAAGTAAACCGGTAAGAACTACGCCATTATTTTTAAACAACTTATATTTATCGCTTTTCTTCTTCCAATCGCTTTTCCGTTATGGGGCCCACATGGTGGTCGCTACCGTCGTACATTTAATATTCCCAAAAAGATTTAATATTCCACGACCAAACGAATATTCCCCGACAACAATGAATATTTTATAACCACTTGCTTATTTAAAATATTTAGCATTTTACCCATAACTAACCACATTAATCAAATCCACCTTTACTATTTCAAAATAATAAATAAAGGAAATTCCTTTTATTTAAAAAAATTTGAGGTCTTACAACCTCCCTCCTTATGAAATTTCGTCCTCTCAAATTGACGTCACGACTCGGTATTTTGAAAAGATGAGAATACCTCGCTTTCATTTTCGTTTCCAACTCTTAGGTCATTTCCTCAATAGCATGGTTTCTCCACAAAACTTTAACTTGTGGTATAACCTCGATACATAGGACATGTTCTTTCTTATCCAAGATCTTGACAGGTACCTCCTCGTACGTTAAGTCTTCGGCTATCTTGTCCGGTTCTAACTCAATGACGTGGTTCGAGTCGTCCACATATTTACGTAACATCGATACGTGAAAAATGTTATGAACACGCGTCTTACTTGGCGGTAAAACGAGTCTATAGGCCACAGTTCCTATTCGATCGAGAATTTTAAATGGATTAATAAATCGAAGGTTTGAGCTTTCCTCACTTCACCGATTCTTGCTTTTGAAATAACAACTTCTTACACCTCCTTCTTCAAATTCATCAGCTCCGGTGTGTAGCTTGAACAGCTTTAACTTTATCGATTAAAGTCGATTATACTCATATATTATCACGTGGGTACCTAGAGTTTTCATCTCCATCTCTATTATTTGTAAATTATACGAAATGAGTCTTTGACAATATCGTACTCGTACTTGTATACGATCTTCTACTCAACACGCCGCCTACCACGTTCGCTTTTCCGAGGATGGCATGGTCGAACATGTCTTTGAAATGAGTCTCCTCTCGAGTTCTTCAAGCTCTTCCCACATTCCTTGCTCCATTCGAATTTTGTATCTCTATGAGTCAAATTGCGTTAATGGAATAGCGATTCGAGAATATCCTTCAACGAATCTCCAATAATAACCAACTAAGCCTGAAAGCTACGTGATTTCGATTACTGACTTAGGTTGTTCTCAATCGTGACTCATATCCCAACCTTGGATAGCACGTTATAATGACACCTATCAGTTTACTATCACACGAATATGGTGTCCCCTACGGAGAGTCTGGCTTCGGTGCATTCCACAAAGGAAGTCACCAGATAAAGGTTCAGGTACCAAATTCTATAGTTGAATTTTTAACTCCTGAAGTTCAATAGGAGCCATTCGATATGAGATTTTAGAAATGAGTTTTGTACCGGGTTCAAAGTCGATACAAAATTTAATATCAGGCTTTGAGAGTAAGCCAAGGAATTCTTCAAGAAGTACGTCAGGAAAAATCAATAACAACAGGAATATTATTCAAATCTGACGTGTCTTTATTCAAATCCATAACATGGACTAAGAAAACTTGACATCCGTTTTTCAATAAACGAATGACTTTACGGCTTGATATAAAAGAGTTTGACTTCAATGGTTTGGTTGCTTGAATTCGAATAACAGGTTGCTTAGAAATATGAAAACTAACAACCTTACGAAAGTAATCAATTTCAACATGATGAGTAGTTAACCTTAAAATCACATCAAAAGCAAGTATCTCTATAGAAATAAGGTTAACAGGTAATGTGATGGTGCCAACCTGAATCAAGCAAGATTTTTAAACAACGGATGGAATAAAAGTTTCTCCTAACAGAGTCTCCATAGATAGGTCAAAGTCTAATTTCTCCATAGTTAAGTTCAAACGTTGAGCGCAAGCAAGAGAGATAAAAGAATGGGTAGAACCGGTACCTAGTAAGGTATAAACTTCGCAAGAATTTATAATTAACTAACCCGTGCTAACTTCGTTCGGGTTCCTCGTATTTTGACCTGGCCAGACAAACGCTTTTCGAGAACCGCTTGACTTTGACTTTTCTCGGGACGATCTTTTGAGTCACCGTCCCTCATTGAACTAGGTTTCGCTACGCAAATGCAATCTCGAGCGATATGTCCTTCCTTTCCACAATTATAGCATACCGAACTGTTGTGGGGCGCTTGACCGATATGTCCTCTTCCCGCATTTATAGCATATGACCGGGTGGTCGCTTCTCCTCTCTTGGAACCGATTCTTCAGCTTGCACTCGCTGTTTTCACATGGTCGTTGTTGAATCTCCTCTTTTTAAAATCTCCTCCCACTTTCTTCTTCTATTTTCATGGCCATGATTACCACCAGAGTGGTTACCATTTTTGTCCGCTTTTTCTTTCTCCATTGGTTATTGTTGTTTTGTTGACCGCTATCTCCTAGATGATCCTCGATTGTGGTACCTCGGTTGTCCGTACTTTCGTTATCTCGCTTCTAACAATTGAGCCCTATTAACAACATCCGAATAAAGAGAAAATTTATGAGAGATGAGATATTAACGTATGCCGGGTTTCAAACCTCTCAGAAACATCCGCGTCATACGTTCCTCATTTTCCACCAAATGAGGTGCAAACCTGGATAACTCTGTGAACTTCGCCTCGTATTGGGACACCGTCATGTTGTTTTGTTCTAGTCTAATAAACTCTACCTCTTTCATATGGCGAATACTTTCAGGGAAGTACTTGTCATTGAACTGTTTCTGAAACGTCTCCCATGACATCTTTGAAGTGCAACGGATGGAGTACGCTTCACGATTCCCACCAAGAATCTGCCTCGTTCTTTTAACATAAAAAGTAGCGAATGGAACTTTTTGTTCCTCCGTGCATCCCAAGACATCGAATATCTTGGTAATTTGTTTGACCCACGTCTAGTGGTGTAAAATTCAAGAATGATCAAAACATGGATACAATCAAAGCTAGTATCCAGAATAGATATTTTGGACGAAAAGAAAAAATTTTATTTTTCGATGAATAGTGCCGTATTCGGGAATAGTGTCGTATACGTGAATAGTGCTGTATACGTGAATAGTAACTCCGACACCAAAAGATAGAAATTTCACAAACAAACATCTTCACGCTTTGTGAATAGTACTCATGAATAGTAACTCGTGAATAGTAACTCATGAATAGTAACCCCGACATGAAAAAGTTCCAAATTTGATAAAAAGTTTCAACCAATATTTTGGCATAATGATATTGAAGAAATAATATCATTTTTAAAAAATAATATCCCTTACCTCTGGAAAGACAAGACTCTAATCGGAATATCGGATATAGGCTATAACTTGAACTTTCAACGATAGCAATACTCAAAGTATACTCAAAATACTCACAAGAATACGCTTCGATAATATAGAGAGAAAACTTCAGCCGGTGTGATTTTCAATTCTAACCTAAGCACCCTATTTATAGGAAATTGCTTAGAAACACCAAAGCGTAAAATTTAATAAATTAATATTATATTTTTCTAAATATCTCTACGCACACTAACATCTGAATTCACCTTTCTAACCACATGTTAAATGAGTTTCAAAATGAAAAAACATTTTTTGTAATTAAAAATATTTTAAACTTCCAAAAATCAATTATTTGAACTTGAACTTCAATAATTCATAATAAATAGCCCTTTTATTAGAAAATTCAATCTTACGAGTTTTTTTAGGAAATTCAATTCTCTACAACTTTACGTAAGAAATTTTTTCAAATTCCAAATGTAAATTGACCGAAATCCATAAACTACCGATTTTACAAACTTATAATCAAATTTCAAATCAATAAATGGGGTCCAACGACATGTTTAACATGTTTTAAACATTTATTGCAACAAAAATACTCTTCCTCCTCAGATACTCATATATCCCACATTCGTTGTAAAATATCACCATTATTATTTTATTAAAATATAATAATATATATTTAAATGAATTATTTTATTAGAAAAAGATAAAATTTTAATTTTCAACAATTGTCATTATAAAAATTTTCTCATCTATATCCACATAAAATCAATATTTTCCTCATCATATGAATAAATAATTAATTATTCACAAATAATATTACAGAATCACAATATTGACAACCAGCAGCTCCAGTGAAAGAGGGCTTTCAATAAGAATTTCTCCTTCTTGCATGCAATTAGGTGACCAAACCTCTCCTTAGATGTAACTTTCTAGACATTGCCAATAATGTTATCTAATAATATTATTCGATAATATGAATTATTGCTTCGATAATGAAAAATACTTTGTGTAATGACAATTATCAAACAACAACAATATAAGATATCAACGCAATAATTATTGAACCAATAAAATATCGAATGGTTATTATCAGTAACCATTATTGAGTAGTGCCTTCTTACGTAAGAGTCAATAATTGGTGCAATACCGTATGCTCTCGCAAGCAACAATGCGCATTCATCGTGTTTTAACCACCGGGTATTCCAACAAAGGTAAATGGTAACAACTACGCCAGTTATTTTTAAACAACTTATATTTATCGCTTTCTTCTTCCAATCGCTTTCTTATGGGGCCCACACACATGGTCACACATACCGTCGTATGAATTTTCCCGACAAAGATCTAATATTCCACGACCAAACGAATATTCCCGACAACAATGAATATTTTATAACCACTTGCTTATTTAAAATATTTATGATTTTACCCATAACTAACCACATTAATCAAATCCACCCTTACTATTTCAAAATAATAAATAAAGGAAATTCCTTTTTATTTAAAAAAATTTCGGGGTCTTACAGGCTAATCACCCTTTGTGTCTGTAAGTTATGACGGTTTGCGGATGAATTTCCGTAAAACCTTTGCGAAAATAACAGACAAGTAGTCTATATGACTCCTCAGCAAAATTTGAAATTTTTTACTCTTGAGAATGTATTGGGTAGCATGTGATGATGATAATGAACGGTGTATGGTGTATGGTGTATGGTGAAAGGTGTAAGGTAAATTTCGGGGACGAAATTTTTAGAAGAAGGGGTGAATGTGACAACCTGAGAATTTTGAATTTTTTGAATTTTTTATTAATTGATTTAAGGTTCAAAATTAGAACCTAGACTGAAAATAGTGTATGCATTTGATATTTTAAGATGGAATTTTGAGGATTTCAAAATTTATGAAGGATTTAGGTGAATTATTCAGGATTAAGGAAATACGTGAATATGTTCTGCATGTGTATATGTGTACAGTATGTGGTTAAGGGTCAAGGGTTGACCAGATAAACGATGTATGTGACAAACCCTAAGTATATATTAATAACGTCAACGTCCGGTTAGAAAATCCTAGCGATTAACAAGAAACCCTAGAAATCGGTTCTAGAAACCCTAATTTTAGTTCCGGGAATTCGAAACCCTAATTCGATGTATGAAACATAATCTGGGAACTTAAATGATTATTATATTGCTTAAGTGTAAATAATTATAATATTAATTAGGGTAAAGTTTAATTAATTAGCAAACCCTAATTCTAAATTTAGGAAAAACCCTAATTTCGGGATAAGAAACCCTAATTTATAAATAGGAAAAACCTAATTGTTAATTGAATGATTTTAATGTTAATTAGAAAATATTAATTATAATTTTCAAGTTATAGTAATTAGAAAATCCTAATCTAATTACGAAATTTAATTTCTAATTTAGGAAAATTATTTTTCTATTAGAAACCCTAATTTGGGGGTTATAAACCCTAATGACCAATTACGACCCTAATTGCTAAATTAGCAATTTTAATTAGGAAATATTAATCCTAATTAGCAAGATTTAATTAGTGATTAAGAAATTTTAATATAATTAGAAAATTCTAATTATAATTTAGAAATATTAAATTTCTATTTTTAAAACCTAAATTGGAAATTTTAAAAAATTAAATTGCAAACCCTAAGGATTTCAAATCCTAAACCCTAAATGTTCTAAACCCTAAAGCTAACCCTAAAGCTAAACCCTAAGGGTTGGATCAAAAGACAAGTTTGCCATTAAAATTATTTTGTAAATGACTAAAATGCCCTTTTTACTTTCTTTAATTTGTAACTTGTAGAAAATTATAAAACCTTTAGTTGGTGACCAACTAGGTTGACTTGGTGACTTTAAATCTCAGCATTTCAGCCCTATTTGACAGCTAGATCAGATTTTATATTGCATTCAAGAGATATATATAGATTAGAAAGACAGAAAACGCTCACTTGAATTCTCAAATTTTTCTTTAGCCATTCTCTGTCCAAAATCCGAAATTTAAAGTGAGAGAGAGGGAGAAGATGAACCATGATCAGTTAATAGCAAGTCAAGAACAAGATCAAAGATCAGAAATCAAAAATCAAGTTAGAAAGAGGTATAAACCCTAATTTCCTAAAATCTTTAATCTGATGTTAGTTGTTGTGAGTTGTAGGTTAAAGATGTGTTATAAGGTGTCAATTAGAGATCTGGGTTGTTGGATCATGGATCCATAACATCTAGATGCTCGAATCTAAAGTTTTGAAAATTTTGGAAAAAATGGAAATATGGCTGACAAGCTAATGTCAGTGACAGTAGATCTTTTTCTGTTTTTAATTTTTCTTATTTTAAGCTTTTAATGTGTATCCTGACATGAGTACTGTAACCTGGAACTCGAATCGTAGCAATTGGATATCCATGTTGTGAGTTATAAACGGTCAAACCCCGTTGACCGGGCATGACGGGAACTTTCTGGGTAACCCAGAAAGTGTTAAGGCAGCGTCTGACATGATTTTCTAGGGCCTTTATCTGTCAGAAAATAGATGATTTGTTAATGTTATGGTAACCAGTTTGTAGACTGTTAGTTTCAATATAGATCCATGCCTCTAGACGTCTTAAACAACAAACATATTTGTCGTAATGAATGGTCAAACCATGCCACTCGGTCACGGATGAGTTTCTGGGAAAAACCCAGAAAACCGTAAGAACATACTTCTGACAACCTTTGACCAGATCATATGTTGTGATCCTGTTGTATTTGGACTGATATGTTGATGTATATATGTTATTTGACATGTGAACTACCTGTTTAAACCTTGATATCGACCTTTTGATGACCAGAACATATAAATAAGCGAGCCCAAAAATGGATCCTCGATCTGCCTGGGTTTCTGGAAAACCCAGAAACCGTCTAACAAGAATTTTCAATGCTCAGATCTTGCATCTGAGTTGTTTTTGGACCAAGATGATGGTTGTTAGTGGTAGTATTACATACCTATTGCAGATTGGGTGCATAACCAAGCCCAAAAACAGTTTGATCAGAGATTTATCATTTATTGAACGATCGACCTTGAAAACCAGTTTGACAGTGTTCTTGAGCTCAAGAACACCTAAGACGACAGACAAGTGTCGCTACAGGCTTTAGCGACGGTTTCTTATTAATTTATTTTCTGATTTTCCAGAAATTAATTAATAAATAGATAAAAATAGTTTTTAATTATTTAAAATACAAAAGAAATTCTGAAAAATTATTTTAAATTCAGAAAAATAGTTTTTAATTATTTTGAGTATATTTCATAAATATTTAATATTTTTGGAATATAAATGGTATTTAATTTATTTAATTACAATATTAAATAAATGATTTAAAAATAATTTTAATTCATGAAAAATTATATTATGATATTAGAAAATATTTTAAGTTATTTTTGATGACTTTTAATATTTTGTGATGAAATTCATTAATTAATCAATATTAATGATAATTAGTTTATTTAATAACTATATTAAATAAATTAAGGAAAAATGGAATTAATGCTTTATAAATTATATAAAATGATTTAAATGTTAGAAAAATATTTTTAAGTTATAAAATATAACTTTTGATATTTTGTCATGAAAATATTAATATTTTAATATTAATAGTAATTATCGGATAATGAATTTAAGTGTTTAAAATCATATAAATATGATTTTAAAGTATTAAAATACTTTATGATATTATAAAATATATTATAATATTATGATATGTATTTTATTAATATTTGATATTAAATAAATATTAATGATAAAAGAATTATGTGGTATTTATTTCAGCTTAAATACGTTATTAATGATTGAAAATTTATGATAAATAGTAATAATTATTTAAAAATTATTACGAACTTATAAAAATTATTTTGATCGCTTAGAAAATTGTCTAAGTTAATTGTTAAGTGTTTAGACAGAGTTTAACCGAACTTAAATCGATATTGTCTCGATCGGACCGCTTAATGTAAGATTTGTGTCAAGGTTCAACTCGCATCGCAATAGTTTGACCTGATATCGATTCTTATGTGTGTTATAGACTGATAGGGTTATGTGTTATGTGTTTAGGTTATTCTATGTATGTATGTATATATATATATATATATATATAGTATTATATTGTGATGATATTATTCTATTATTAGAGATCTATATTACTAATATTAGGTCTTCTGATAAAGCGTTATAAATTGCATTACAGAATCAAATCGCCTCAAGCAAGTTTGTTTTAACTTAACTCTACTAAGAGTTATTTTATTCTTGATAAGCTTGTGGTTAATCATTCTTTGGTTGCCACTTAATACTCTGTATATATTGCATGTATAAGTCGTAATGAAAGGTCGATCAACTTCATTACCAGTTGGTTCAGATATATTTGTTCATGTATAATACTTGTTCAGTTATAAATATGTTCCTGCTAGTTCACAATTATATTGTTGAATTACAGCCAGCTTATTATTCATATTCTTTCAATCATGATATATCGTTATATTATTGAACTTAAACTTGCTGGGCAATCCTTATGCTCACCCTTGCTATATCATGATAAAACATTGCAGATTAAGGCGAATGCGTCGGATACAAGGAAAGGTTAAAGACACTTCCAGCTTTAGTTTATGTATGCGATTAGATTTGAAATAGTAATGTATGATGATAATGTTATGTATTAAATAAGTCATATATTATGTATTAAGTTAAGGTTACTCGACCTTGGGGAAAAGTATGTAAGTTTAATGTATAAATAATTTATGTTTATATCTTCCGCAAATATAGTAACAGTGTTAGAATGATCGAACCAAACCGCATGGTGATTCGGGACCCTGATTCGGGGCCCACTCACCTTCTCCCGCCTCACCGATTCGGCTCCCACCAAAAGTTTGCCTCCCCTTCATCATGTAAGTGGCAAAAGCAATCTTACGCCTTCATCTACCCTAGCTATCACGAATACTTTTTCAATCTCTTTGACCCAAGTTTGGGCTTCTACAAGGTCAACAGACTTTTAAATTCTGGCCATCCCTACGACCTTAAAGTCTTTGAAGTTCGCCAAGCGGTTATTCTACGTTTCCTCGCTTTTGGTATGCCTGTTGCATAGCTTTGAGCTACCATGTTCACGAAGTTTCGCATCGGTCCGCTTGTTGTTGTCTCTCAATGTTGTCGATGATTCTTCCGCCCTTTGATTATGAAGTTCGACGTCTCATGCATTATCCGATTAAATAAAATCATAAATTTAACTTACATTCTAAACCTTATCATATAAGTTTAATAAATTAAACTTGTTTCATTACTCAAACATAGATTCATATTCATTTAACGAATATTTTACATAACATAGCACATAATGCTTTAAACATCAGTTATCCCTTTATGACCACAAAAGTCGGGATTTAATGTCTTGACTAACACAAAAGTCTTAGAATATGACATTACACAAACATACTTATCATATATATTACATTAAACACACCTATACAACAGAACCTATACTACCTATTTATTGCACCTTTTCCTTGGATAACTTTTCGCCTGATGACCTTCTATCCCACAGATAAAACATGCTCCTAGTTTGTAGTCGGGACAATACAGAGTAGTATGTCCTTCATAACCGCACATATAACATATTTTTTTCCCTTTCTTCTTATCGAATTTTCCTAAGTCATGGTCTTCTATCTTTCTTTTCCCCTTCTTGTTCGAAGCTGCACACGATGTGTTGCTTGTAGCTCCCATCTAATCAATTTGGATTTTAAGCTTATCTTGTTTGTGAGACCCCAGATTTTATGAATAAATATTTAATTTTCTCGAAATAATTTTTTTTTGAATATTGCGGTGTGGATTTGATATAATGTTATAGTTGTGGGTAATATTTACAAATTTTGCAAAGTATGCAAGTTTTCATATAATATTTGATTGGTCGAGAAATATTCTTTTTGTTGGGGAATATCCGTACGATGGTACAATCATTGGTGGATCCCGCAACGAAATTATTGTCGGATTGAGAAAACGACAAAAATATTTTATTAAAAATAACGGCGGAAGTTTTACCGTTAATAATGTTGAACTACTCGGTAGTAAAAGTACAAGAATACGCATGTGGTCGCATAGTAGTAAGCACACTGTATTGATTATCGATGCTTACGTGATAAGTCACCATTTTTGTTTTATTGGTATTATTAATGTAATAAAATGTAATGCTTTTATAAAGTTATTCTATAAATAGAATATATTATATTCTATTATGCATAGTGTTGCATAATATCTCGCATAGTATTTTGCATAGTAAAATCTTTTTATATAAAATGTAATACTTTTTATAAAGTTATTCTATAAATAAAATATATTATATTTTATTATGCATAGTGTTGCATAGTGCTGCATAGTGTTTTTGCATAGTAAAATCTTTTTATATAAAATGTAATACTTTTATAAAGTTATCTGCTTTTATTAGACAATAATTAGAATATATTATATTTTATTATGCATAGTGTTTGTATAGTGCCTGCATAATGTTTGCATAGGAAAATCTTTTATAAAGTTATTCATTTTATTAGATTATAAATAGAATATATTATATTTTATTTAAAAGATTTTGCTTTAAATATGGACCGTCAGATTAAAGTAAATCAATCTAGACCGCTTCATGAGTTAGTTACTATGCAAAATCCATTTTTCTATAAATAGAAACTCATTCCTTCATTATTTCTTACTTAATTCACTAAAACTCTAGAGAGATAAACTATAGAGAAAGAAGAAAGAATTCTCGCTACTTCACTACTTATATATCCAAAGACTCTTCTTCTTAAGGTAGGAAATATTATTTGTTGTACTCGTAAAGGGTACTCTTTCTTTCTTATTTATGAAGAGAACTTCATTATTCCATTCTTTATTATTCTCATTGGAATAACTCAGATAACGCTGCTACCCTATACTTGGTGAAATTCTTCCATTATTCCATTCTTTATTATTATGTTGCAATAACTCATGTCTATGCAAAAGTAATTTGCATACATGGTGAAATTCTTCTAATATTCCATTCTTTATTATTCTGTTGGAATATCCTGTCTGTGCGTTTTACGCCGGACCTGGTTCCGTTATTTATTATTCTGTTGGAATATCATGTCTGTGCGTTTTACGCCGAACCTGGTTCCGTTATTTATTATTCTGTTGGAATATCTTGTCGGTGCGAATTTCGCCTGACCTGGTTCCGTTATTATTATTTTGTTGGAATAACCTGTCTATGCGAAGTACCGCATGCATGGTGATTTCTTTTGTTATTCCATTCTTTATTATACTCAGTTGATTAATGTTTTGACTTCTATACTCCATGAAATTAGTGGAATATCCTTGATATTTGCGCTTCATCCAGTATCTTTTCATGGAAATATTCTTCTGAGCATTCTTGAATTTTACTCTACAAAACAGTATTATGTTGACAATTTGGAAGTTATTGGTTCCTGGATAGATTAATTCTTAAACTTGTTTTATTGAATTATTATGTCATTGTCATCATCCTCATGTTTATATTATGTTGAAAGTCATCTGTGGCCTGTAGTGCATAGATGGACTTGGTATGATTATGACCGTAAAGTTACAAATGATGTAGTAAAAATCCTCATTGGCCCGTAGTGCATTGATGGACAGTTGTTGGCATGATTATGGCTATGGATTCTCTTTGGCCGTAGTGCAAAGATGAATTATTTTATGGCATGATCAGGATCGTTGATGAAAACATTATTTTCTTTAGCCATAGTGCATGGATAATTCGTGGTCGTGATACTAAAGAATATCCTTGGCCTGTAGTGCAGGGATGATTTGATGATGTGGATTATTTATTAAGCTGAGTCTCAGTGATAAAAGTGATGAAAAACCTTTTAAATCATAGAAGATAGTAGATTTTATTTCCTACTTGACTCTTCTAATGGATTGCTTGTTCCGCTGCAGTTAAACTTGATAGTTATTATATTTTATCGCTTTAACCGTCAAAACTAACGATAAATTATTCTGTATTATCTTAGTCATAATATTTCTTACTGGGCTAGTTGAGCTCACCCTTTCTTTCACTGTTCTCTTCAGAAAATGAGAACGTAGCTGGGACTAGTCATGGAACAGAGTGATGATCCTAGATGTTTGCATTAGTAGTCCTCACTATTCTGTGAAATAGTGTGCTAATAATTGTAATGAGGACTCCTTTTGAGTTTGTATACTCTCTAGTAGACAATATTTGTATTCAAACTCACAGTTTATGTTTTGTCGTATTGTACACGATAGTTGTATTATTAAGTTGTATTTGAATTCTGTACCATGTATCTGGCGACTCAAGATGGGTGATGTATACCTATTTTGGGGGCGTCCCATTGTTTTTCCATTGTTTCTATTAACGCTTGACGCAATTGACTATTTAACAGCTTTTCTATCTCCCATAGCCTTTCTAGAGAAGAAACCTTATTCCTCAGATCCTGCACCTCCATTGATGCTTGATCAGCTTCAATTTTAGTGTCCGAATCACTATCTGTCAGCTCCACTATCTCCGGATCTGGTATTACGTTTTCTACAATAACCACCTCGTCTGAGTTATTTTCATTGTGAGCCTCTATTTCAGCTATCGTCTTCGATATCAGCTCGGGTGTATGGGTTTGACCCTTCTTCATGCTATAAGCATATAACAAGCCCTTTCCACCAGACATCTACACACATAAATTATCCTAATTAGCATATAGTATATACACATAGCAAATAATAGTTTTATATAAGTTATCTTTTATTTTGTTTGACGATGAATTTATCCAATTCATCTCTTTTTAAACTCTATATGAGTTATTTATATTTTCAATGTTTCCCTCTGTCCTAAGGTTATAGCCTAAGGTCTAACCCACCTAAGGTTTTTAACCCTAAGCTCTGATACCAACTTGTAAAGCCCCCAAATCAGGGTACTTGAAACACAAACTCGGTGCTTCACGATACCATTTCTATGAGCGGAATAATACTAATAATAATAACAATAATATAAAGATCAACTTAATTTATATATCATCAGTGTAAGACCCCATCTTTTATGAATAAAGATTAATTTTCTCTAAAAATCATTTTTGAATATTATGGTGTGGATTTGATATAATGTTATAGTTGTGGGTAATATTTATAAATTTTGCAAAGTAATCAAGTTGTTATAAAATATTCATTTGGTCGGAGAATATTCTTTTTGTCGGGGAATATTCGTACGACGACACAATCATTGGTGGACCCCATAACAGAATTATTGTCGGAGTTAGAAAATGATAAAATTATCTTTTTATAAAAATAACGATGAAAATTTTACCGTTAATCGTTGAAATACCCAGTAATAAAGGTAATCAGATTACGCTGTGGTTGCATAAGTAGTTAACACGATATTTATTATTGATGCTTACGTGAGAAGTCACCGCTTATACTCAATTATTGCTACGATAATTTCTACATCATATCTCTTATATTATTGATTCAATTATTATCACAGTATCATCTGTATAATATGTTATATTATTAAATCAATAATTGAGACGACAACTTATAATATTAATGATTAATAATTGTTGAAAGATTAAATATGTGTTGATTAAAAATAAAATGATTTGTGGTAATATTTATTCAATCCTTGATGTATATAAAGAGTCTATTATGAGACGTTTGTGGTAAGTTTGGTTATTCTATGGGGCCCATATGTCATCATCTAAGAGTCTCTTTTCGCCAATTGTAATTACCTTTACCAGACGTCAAACCACTTGCTTGGTTTCATATTACGGTGGCCGAACCAATTGTCGTTTCACATTACAAAAGCGTTGAACCAATTGTCATTTCACATTACAAAGGCCAAACCAATTGTCGTTTCACATTACAGCGCCAAACCACTTGGTGTTTCACATTCTGAAAGCGCCAAACCACTTTTCTTTTCACATCACTATCGTCTCGCTTGCCTTTTTCACATTGCAAGTGCTAAGCTAGAAATCTTCTATAAATAGAGGCCTAGTTCTTCATTATTTTCACGAATTCATTCAAGCTATAGAGAGAGAAAGTATAGAGAGAAATAAGAGAGAAAGAAGAAGAGTATACTCACTACTACACTATTGCAGTATTCAATCTCCTACTAATGTAAGGGGTGTTATTTCTTTTGTATTCATGAAGAGAACTTCTTCTATTCCATTCTTTATTATTATGTTGGAATAACTTTTCGTCTATATAATCTTAATCGCATACATGGTGAAATTCTTCTATTATTCCATTCTTTATTATTCTGTTGGAACATCCTGTCTGTGCTATACGCATAACCTGGTTCTATTATTTATCATTCTGTTGGAACATCCTGTATGTGCTTTACGCATGACCTGGTTCCATTATTTATTATTCTGTTGGAATATCATGTATGTGCGTTTACGCATGACCTGGTTCCATTATTTATTATTCTGTTGGAATAACCTATCTGTGCGGTCTATCGCATGCCTAGTGAATTCTTTTGTTATTCCACTCTTTATTATACTCAGTTGGTTAAAGTTTTGGCTTTTATACTCCATGAAATTAGTGGAATATCCTTGATATTTGCGCTTCATCTAGTATCTTTTCATGGAAATATTTTTCTGAGCATTCTTGAATTTTACTTTACAAAACAGTATTATGTTGACAATTTGGACGTTATTGGTTCCTGGATAGATTAATTCTTGAACTTGTTTTATTGAATTATTATGTCATTGTCATCATCCTCATGTTTATATTATGTTGAAAGTCATCTGTGGCCTGTAGTGCATAGATGGACTTGATATGATTATGACCACGGATTAATTGGTATAATCATGACCGTAAAGTTACAAATGATGTAGTAAAAATCCTCATTGGCCCGTAGTGCATTGATGGACAGTTGTTGGCATGATCATGACCATTGATGAAAACACGAATATCCTTGGCCCGTAGTGCATGGATAATTTGTGGTTGTGATACTAATGAATATCCTTGGCCGTAGTGCAGGGATGATGTGGATTATTTATTTAGCTAAGTTTCAGCGATAAAAGTATTGAAAAACCTTTTAAATCATAGAAGATAGTAGATTTTATTCTCTACTTGACTCTTCTAATGGATTGCTTGTTTCACTGCAGTTAAACTTGATGTTTGTTATATTGTATCAATTTAACACTGTTGAAGGCTAACGATAATTTATTCTGCATTATCTTAGTCATAATATTTCTTACTGGGATAGTTGAGCTCACCTTTTTGCTTTCATTGTTTTCTTCAGGAAATGAGAACGTAGCAGGGACTAGTCGGGGTACAGAGTGACGGTCCAGATGATAACATTAGTAGTCCTCACTATTCTATGAAATAGTGTGATAATAAATGTATTGAGGACTTATTTTGAGTTTGAATACTGTCATGAAGACTATATTTGTATTAAAACTCACAGCTTATGTTGTATATTTAAGATTGTATTTATATTCTGTACCATGTATTTGGCGACTCAAAATAGGTGATGTATACATATTTTGGGGGCGTCACAATTAGAGTCTGAATCCCAAGTATGTAACCTTTAAACATTCATTACAACCCATGATAGATAATATATATCATATTTGTCTTAATAAAATTAACTATTACATAGCATAGCATTGCGTTCATTCAGCAACCTTTCCCTTTCCCTTATTCTTAGCAGAGCTCTATGATTGTTCACCCTTAGCTGAAAACATTTAAATTAAGCAAGGATGAACATTTGAGTGCCCAGCAAGTAATAGCAATTATATATATAAGCTGAAAGAATTTAAATATTTTCTTTGTACTACCCTTCTACAACAAGTCAATAGTTGTGAAGTAATCTGAACCGATAATAATAACATAACAACTCTCTTTCAAATTTTTGAAACTACATATTGACTATAACTAGGGTTATGTTGACATGCTATGAACATTGTTTTCATTTTCGAAAAGGTTAAAAAGAAATTCATCTGTAAACCATCATAACTTACGGGCACGGGGGGTGATCAGCCCGTTATGCCCTGCATTGATCAATACTACATGCAAGAACGAGGGTATCGTTCACTCTGTCCACCTTGGGTGCATAAACAGTTTTCCCGTGTAGGGATGTTCATACTTGTCTGGGTTCCAAATCAAAGGTTTTATATTGTTCAACAATAATCTATAATTCAACATATATATATATACTGATAATTGACAAAGTTATATCAACATGTGATTAAATACAATGATTACCCAAGTGGGGACACTTGTATAAACATTTATAGAAATTAACGAACAGAATATATATCTGAATTATCATATACTAACATGTTGATAATCAATGAGCGTATATAATATAAGGTTAATAATGCATGTACAAAGAATAATATAATTCATAAATATTCTTACTCGTGTCCATCAGATAAAGAAAATACAAAGGTAAGATACTTTTTGATCTACCGCTTACGCTCACAACTTAGTTTTATCTTTTATATCACTACCTATCATTAATCGGATCATTCGCTCGATTAGAACAATATACTATAACACATAAGATCTTGCATTTCGCAAATCAAAGACATAACCTAATCACATTGTCACATATGTTTAACAACCATTGAATCACAAATAAACACATATCTAATCAAATTATCTAAGTCCGTATCAATTTTGAAATATGCTTGCTAAATTTAAATGACTTTATCGCAATTATCGAGTCTAAAACTCTATTCGTAGAACTCAATATCTATAATATCACTATATTATTTTTAAATGACTTAATATAATTTTAAAACATTTATTATAATTTATCATGAATTTTCAAACATCTAATCATTATTAAATGATTTAAATATTAATCAATTCTATTATCATTAATATTTAATTAATATTAAACTATTAATGAAATTATTTCCAAAATGTTAAAGTTATTTATAATAACTTAAAATACTTTTAAAGTATTAATATTACCCTTAAATAATTTTTAAAACAATTAAAATCATTTTTAAATAATTACCATTAATATTTAAATATTAAAAGTCTTTAATCATTACTTAAAATATTTTTAATTCATTTATATCCTTTTTAAATGATTTTTAAATTAATAAAACCATTTTTAAACTATTTATTTAATATAATTATTAAATAAATTTAATATCATTAATAATAAATTAATATTAAATTATTAATGAAATTATCCTTTAAATATTAAAAGTTATATTTTATAATTTAAAATATCTTTAAACACTTTATTTTCATTTAAAATAATTATTATAATACTAAAAAAATTTTAAACTAAATTATTTAACATAATTATTAAATAACTTTAATACCATTAATAATAAGTAATTAATAAAATTTATCTTTAAATATTAAAAGTTATATTTTATAACTTAAAATATTTTTAAATACCATATTATTATTTAAAATGATTTTTAATATAATAAAATCATTTTTAATTAATTTATTTAATTCATTTAGTAAATAACTTAATGATCATTAATATTAAATAATTAATGAAATTTGCTTTAAAATATTAAAAGTTATATTTTATAACTTAAAATATTTTTAAATAACTTATTATCATTTAAAATGATTTTTAATATAATAAAATCATTTTTAATTAATTTATTTAATGCATTTAATAAATAAATTAATTATCAATAATATTTAAATAAATACTAATATTTATGAAAAATATTTCAAATTATTAATATTTAATTTTTATAACTTAAAAATAATTTTTAAAATAATTTTTTTTAATTTTCGTAAATTAATTAATATTTTTAAATAATTTTTGGAATTTAAATAATTAATTTTAATAAAAGGGTCGCTAAAGACTGCCTATAGCGACAGAACTGTCGCTATAGGTATTCTTCGTGTTCTTGGCTGAACCCAGAACTTCATACACAGTTTTTATGGTTACTACTTTGACCAACTATTAATCTTAATATATGATGATTCAAGGCATGCTTCTGGTCAGATATTAAAGTGCTAGTTCAAGACTACAACTTTCACCAACAAACCAATTCATAACATGCATAACAAAGAAGATCTAAGGGCGATTTACAATCAATGAATACGTGCAAGTATACACGATCGACAAGTAATAAAGTGAAAGTAGAGTATCGTTCCCACGAGGAATTATTTAATAAAAATCACCAAGTACTAATTCTTAACCAAACTAATTTTATTTAAACAATCTCAAATCGTTATTTTTCTAATTAAGAAAACTAAATTAAACAATTAAAAGAGATTAGTCTAAAAGAAAGCAAATAAACAAAACTAAGATTTGATTGAATTCAGGTAAATAAGGATTAAGACTCCAATATCCCCAATTATGAACTATAAATCAATTATCCAATTATCCCAATTATTATGTCTACTGAATTGTTAACAGAAACTCTCAAATGCCAAAAGCCCTTTTCCAAGTGATCAATTGCCTTCTATTTAATCCAGATTAATTTTGCTATATTCCTATGCAAAACAATTGAATTAAACTAA
The DNA here is from genome assembly GCA_020205605.1 of Panax ginseng. Lineage (NCBI taxonomy): Eukaryota > Viridiplantae > Streptophyta > Magnoliopsida > Apiales > Araliaceae > Panax > Panax ginseng. Next base: position 91,391,640 of record CM035143.1, read on the forward strand.
TTACAATCCCATTCCTTATGTGTTACATGCGTGCGAAAAAGATATTTCCATTCATTCACAAACCTAATTATTCAACATGTGCAAATAACTAAGTCACATGATATCATGCCCGATTCTAACCTAGAATTCCTCTTCCAATTCCTTCTAGAGTAACAAAGTAATTCTTGATCGGATAATTAATCAATAAGCATAAAGGCAAGATAAACAACTCACTTTGACACAAATAATTGGAATATAATGAATAACTAATTCATAGCCATAAAAAGTTCAATTGAAATCTTAATAAAAGTTTAGTTCATAATTAATGAATTAAAACCAAGAATCCACAATTGAATAGACATCAAAAGATAAAAGTAAGATGAGAGAGAGAATAGAATAGAATTTGTTGTCGATCGTCGATGCTCCCTCTTGCTCTTTGCTCTTGATCTTCAATGGTCTCCAAGTTGCTTCAATCTCCAAAACTAATAAGAACTAGGGTTATTTTCTAATCTAAAGGAGTGTTTAATCTAGGCTAAGCTATGTAATCTCCTTTATTTTATGCCTTACATCATGTATTTATAGGTTACAAGTACAATTTTTAGTTTTGGAACAAACCCGATCCTATTTGGAGTCAAAAAGGTGTCAAAATTAAGCCCAAAGCAGCGTCGAGGCCGCACAAACCCTTCCCCAGTTGCCCAGTTTGACTGGCTGTGCTGTTGAGTCGCCCCCTAAGCGCCCGTGCTGTAAAATACACTAAAAATCGCGCCCGACAGCGGCCCAAAATCGACATTTTTCTGCTCAAGCGTCCTTTGGGAAAATGGCCATAACTTCTTCGTCCGAACTCCGATTTTGATGATTCAAGATGTTCCGGAAAGAGAAGTAGATCTACAACTTTCATTCTTGAAGTTTGTCGAAATAATGTCAGGAGCTATAGTCAAATTGGCTCTGAAGTGGCTCTTTATGTAAATGGCAAGCCAAAAAGCAAATCTAGCCACCCCAAACATCGATCCATGTAACTTTTGTCCCAATTCCTATAAAATAACATAAAACATGCATGAATAGACACAAACACATAAAAACATCCTAAAAGACTTAAGAACAACAATAAATTAAGCAGAATGTATCCAATTCATGGGTATAAAACTCACTCATCAAATACCCCCAAACTTAAATCTTTGCTTGTCCTCAAGCAAAAACACAAAAAATGTTATGCAATGCAATGTAATGAAAACTAATCTATATGCCTACGAATCCAACGGTAATAGCGAAAACAAGTCTATTCAATGAAGCCTTAGAAAATCAAGTAAACATGATAATACATCATATTAAAACAAATCGGTAATTTCCCAATCAATCATCAAATCTTAGTATTATCAACGATATAGTGTGTGTGTGCTCCACAACAATGTTAAGCGATATAAAATCAAATTTAAGACATAATAGATATCTTTGAAGGCATCATATACGATGCAAATTCACAAAATTCACGAACAAGCTATATCGACTAAAATCGAACATCCACCAGTTCAAGAGTCCAATCTGGGATACTTATGCTTTACTTTTCATTACGGGGGCTTTTTGCTCTTTTCCGTTTTATTGTTTTTTTAACCATAAGCGTGCGATGTCTCATTCCATTAGGCTAACGATGTCACCCCTTAGCGAGCTTTAGACCAGCGACTCCCGGACCATATAAGACCTTAGAGCGCTAGGTTTTAAGATACCCCTTGTGCTTACTCAAGTAACAAAGGCCCGAAACAAAACTAACCCACGGTAATTTTTTTTTTTTTTTTTTTTTTTTTTTATAGATGGTTGGTGAGTCGTTTCGCTCCATCTCACGCTTGTGTTTATGGGGAGTGTTTCTCCTCGACCCACCACAAGACTCAACATGTTTTTTTTTTTTTTTTAAAGCTTATATACCCCAAAATTTCCCCCCAAACTTAAGTTTTATCAAAATTTAGCCATCTCACTTTATTCATGTCTTTCATTCCTTCACACTAGTATTATACTTAAAAATCCATTATGTATCAATTTAAACTTAATCGATTAACATAATTTTGTATTAACGTGCTAACCTTGATTATACCGATTTCAAGCAGGAAAAGATTCAATTCATAACAAGAAATCACATCAAAGCTTTGAATATTCAATACTATACTTATCTACTTAACTCCGGTCTCCATCATTGGCCAAAATAGACTTTTACTATCTAACAGTTGGAATCATGCAAATATAAACTAAGCTGCAACAAACATAGTAAACTAACTACTATTTTTTTGCGATTTTTAATTTTTTTTTTTTAAAAAAAAAAAATGCAATCTGACAACTAAATGTAAATAACTTGAAAACATAACGAACTACAATGTAAATAACTAACTATATGCAATACGACACTAAAATGCCCCCAAACTTAAACTAGACATTGTCCTCAATAGTGAAATAGAAAAAAATTAAAGCGGAGGACTTCCACGAAAATATAGCATCTTCCTCCTTGCAGCTAAGTTTGGAGAATAGGCTAAGCACATGGAACAAATTGGGCACCACACTTGAATTTGACTTGAATAACTTTGTAAAACCATGATAGAAGCAATTTTATTAAATCCTAAATAAATGCAAATTCAAAACTACTAATATAAAACTTAATAAAAACTAAAAATAAAAATTAAACTTGGGTTGCCTCCCGATAAGCGCTTGTTTTATAGTCTCGGCTGACTTCTTCAATTCTCTATCCAATTCCCCTCGAAAGTTGAGGAACCCTCCATCCATCGAAATAATATAGCTTTTGGTAGGTTCCCATTTACGATAGCCATTGTATTAAAGTCACCTAGCATGCTTTCTTTAGATAAGATCACATTCAAGAGCGTCCGACATCTAGGTGGTTTCTCCATTGTGTCTGCGAATATATTACGGTATTGAAGCTTGTCGAGACACAGATTTTCTTCTTCTCTTCTCCACTCATTCGCACCATGGTTTGAAGGTGTACTTGCTTTTACATCACGAGAGAGTATTCTTGAGCGACATGACTACCAATCGGACAAGGTTTTGCAAATCTAACTTGGGACTCTTGAGCTGTGGAGGAGAAGGCACTTGAGGCATAAATAACATTGGCTCATCATCATTGGTTCTCACAATTAGTTCTTCAAAAACCTTGTTGTCATTATCCCCACTTGTCTCCTCTTTTTCATCTAAGTGGCTCATCCGATTTGTAGATTTGGCTCGGGCTCTCCATCGATCTCGGAATCCATGTCATAGGGCCGGTGTATTGAGGGCGGTTGTTCAGCGCATGTCTTATCTGTTCCACTTGATTTTCCAAATTCTTGATCAGCGCCCTTGGCTTTGCAAATTCAGACTCTACTTGATTCATTTTCTTGTCTTGTTCCTCATTCCTTTTTTGAGCTTTAATAAATTTTTCCAAGGCTTCCTCCCAATTTGAATGTTCTTCTGTTGTAGTGGAGGTGGACACAAGAAATCCTGTGGGTATGTTGGACTTGGAGCATAAAATTGATCTTGATTGTTACTCCATGAAAAATCCGGGTGATACCCCCAATCCACGATGATAGTTGTTGGGATAGACATAATTATTGGGGTAATCACCACTATCTTTATCTTAAACTCGGCCCGATGGTGCATTGATGACTCATATGATTTCCGGCCTGAATAATCACAAGTAACCACCATACTTTGGCGTATTTGAGCTTGAAAAGCTTGAAACATCCTCGAAAGTGTCTCGATCATCTTGACGATCTGCGAGAAAGTTTCTCGAGTCTTTCAATCTCCACTCCCCTTGGTTGAGTCATGTTAGTGTATGGCCATTGATACACAAAAGTCATCCATGGTACACGAAAAGAGAAATATAGAAAAAATTAAAAATAAAAATAAAAATGTTTAAATTAAGACTAATTTGATTGAAATTAATATTGGTAAATAATTATTAAATTAATTCCCCGGCAGCGGCGCCAAAAACTTGTTGATCGATTTAGCAATCAATGAATACGTGCAAGTATACCGCGATTGACAAGTAATAAAGTGAAAGTAGAGTATCGTTCCCACGAGGAATTATTTAATAAAATCACCAAATACTAATTCTTAACCAAACTAATTTTATTTAAACAATCTCAAATCGTTATTTTTCTAATTAAGAAAACTAAATTAAACAATTAAAAGAGATTAGTCTAAAAGAAAGCAAATAAACAAAACTAAGATTTGATTGAATTCGGTAAATAAGGATTAAGACTCCAATATCCCCAATTATGAACTATAAATCAATTATCCAATTATCCCAATTATTATGTCTCTTGAATTGTTAACGAGGAACTCTCAAATGCCAAAAGCCCTTTTCAAGTGATCAATTGCCTTCTATTTAATCCAGTTAATTTTGCTATATTCTATGCAAAACAATTGAATTAAACTCGTTACAATCCCAATTCCTTATGTGTTACATGCGGCGAAAAGATATTTCCATTCTATTCACAAACCTAATTATTCAACATGCAAATAACTAAGTCACATGATATCATGCCCGATTCTAACCTAGAATTCCTCTTCCAATTCCTTCTAGAGTAACAAAGTAATTCTTGATCGGATAATTAATCAATAAGCATAAAGCAAGATAAACAACTCACTTTGACACAAATAATTGGAATATAATGAATAACTAATTCATAGCCATAAAAAGTTCAATTGAAATCTTAATAAAAGTTAGTTCATAATTAATGAATTAAAACCAAGAATCCACAATTGAATAGACATCAAAAGATAAAAGTAAGATGAGAGAAGAGAATAGAATCTGTTGTCGACCAAATCGATGCTCCTCCCTCTTGCTCTTGCTCTTGATCTTCATGGTCTCCAAGTTGCTTCATCTCCAAAACTAATAAGAACTAGGGTTATTTTCTAATCTAAAGGAGTGTTTAATCTAGGCTAAGCTATGTAATCTCCCTTTATTTTATGCCTTACATCATGTATTTATAGGTTACAAGTACAATTTTTAGTTTAGGAACAAACCCGATCCTATTTGGAGTCAAAAAGGTGTCAAAATTAAGCCCAAAAAGCAGCGTCGAGGCCATCACCAAACCCTTCCCCGCCCCCAGGTATTTGGTCAACAGCAATGAGTCTGCCCCTAGCGCCCGTGCGTGGAAAATACACTAAAAATCGCGCCCGCCCGGCTGACCCAAAATCGACATTTTCTGCTCAAGCGTCCTTTGGGAAAATGGCCATAACTTCTTCGTCCGAACTCCGATTTTGATGATTCAAGATGTTCCGGAAGAGGAGAAGTAGATCTACAACTTTCATTCTTGAAGTTTGTCGAAATAATGTCAGGAGCTATAGTCAAATTGGCTCTGAAGTGACTTTTGCTTGTGTGTAAAATGGCAAGCCAGAAAAGCGAATCTAGCCACCCCAAACATCGATCCATGTAACTTTTGTCCCAATTCCTATAAAATAACATAAAACATGCATGAATAGACACAAACACATAAAAACATCCTAAAAGACTTAAGAACAACAATAAATTAAGCCCGAGATGTATCCAATTCATGGGTATAAAACTCAGGGTTTTCTTAATTAAATTCATTTTCTAATTACTTTATACAGAAACATTAGGGTTTAGATCATATAATTATCATTACCCTTGCTAATTTAGCAATTAGAGTTTACAATTAGTAATTAGATTTTATAATTACTAATTAGGGTTACTAAATATAGAAATTAGGGTTTAATTTCTAGTTTAGTAATTAAGGGTTTCCATAATTAACACTTATAATTCTAATACTTGTTAATTAATCACATTAACACAATTTCTGACTAATCACCTTATCACGATTTCAACCAATCTTGAACTCTAATTTGAGTTTCAAATTAGGGTTTTCTCATTTCCGCAATTAGGGTTTTATAATTAGAGTTTTCTAAAGATTAAGGTTTCTAGAATTTTAATTAGGGTTTACCTAATTGATCATTTAATACACAACATAAAATATATAATACAGTTATATAACAGTCTTAAACTCACAATTGATTTTCAAATTAGGGTTTCCCCTAGTAAAACTAGGGTTTAACCAATTAATAATAGGGTTTTGAAAATATAAGCCATAATTGACCAACCATTATCAATACGTACATACAGTACATATTTATAGCACCGAAAATCAAAATATAATTAATATTATATTATTATTCTCATCCCTGGATAAAAATCCAAAATTAGGGTTTGGATTCCATATCTGATTTATTCTTCATATTTAACCTTAATAATTAAGGTAAAATAACTAACTTAATAATTCGTACTAAAATTCATATAATAAAATAATTATTCTAATTATTCTAAAAATCATTTCATATATTATTTTCATGGAAAATAATTAATAAAGACATTTCTACCTTAAAATTAATTATTATAAGAATATACTTTATAATAATCAAAATTCTAAAATAAATTTATTTGTAAATATTTATGTAATAAATATATTTCAATTTACCACATAAATACATATACACATCATCTTGTATAAATCCTCATCCTTAAAATAAAATAAAAAAAATTATACGCAAAATTTCTTATTTATTATATAGAAAATATCGGGTTGTTACAGATTCATTGGATCTAAAACTTCTCTTCTCGGGTATCTATCAAAGATTTACTTTGATATATACGCAGGAGTATCAGATAACCATAAAGATTAAATCATACCCCTCTGTAAGTACTTAGAGCCGGCCAACTCCTTGTACCCTATATTATGCATAATACTTAGGTCGCCACAAGAATGGTCTAATATACTGAGTTAAAATATGTTCCTTTATATAAAAGGTTGTTCTTCTCAGTCTCAGAATCAAGATTTGATTTAACAACGAAATTCAATGATTTCAATTTCTATTTACTTATCGATCTAGCCAAAATAATTGGCATCGATCTATCAATAACAATTGAATTCTCTTCTCGAATTTATCAAGTTCTAACAAATGTTCGTCTAGCCAGAATAATTAGCTAAGACATTTCTCAACATAATTTGACAATAAATGAATTATCTCATCATCAATTCTATCTTCTACGAATATGAATGTCCAACAACAGTTATTCAACAAATGTATATTCTCCGAATTAGTAATTTAATTTGAATTATTAAACATGCACTAACTGCGAATAATCAACAATAAATCCCTAGACATGGTATAATTAACAATAATTAACCACTATAACAATTGAATGAATATAACTCAAGGTTGAGTTAGGAAACTTGCCTTCCGCGTTGATTACAGCTACACAATAAACTTATATGCGTTTGAAAGACCTATAACCAATAATATCGGTCTCACAATTAGCACAATATTTTATAACACATAACACTGTAATCTATAGTCAAACTTCTCTTAGGCACATTACCACATAGCCACATCAGTGTTTATAACCTATATAAACACTTATATCCAGTCTAACTATTTCGGTCTGGTTGGACTTCGGTCCATTCTCGGTGTTCTGATCACCCTATCCGTCGATTAACACATTGATTGTTAATTAAACTTGGTCTCTAAGCTTCAATATTATTTTAGATAAGTCAAATGTCGTTTATAATATTTTTCGGAAGCTTTTAATAATTTATAAACAATTATTATAATTTATAATAATTTTTCAAACACTTAAATCATTTTTAAATGATTTAATTATCAATTAATCTTATTATCATTAATATTTAATAATATAAAAATATTAATTTTATACTAGTCAAAATATTAAAGTTATTGTTAATAACTTAAAATATTTTTAAATCATTAATATTCTACTTAAATGATTTTTAAACTAATTAAAATCATTTTTAAATCATCACCATTAATATTTAAATATTAATATGAAATTATCATCCAAATACTAAAAGTCATTAGTTATAACTTAAAATATTTTTAAATCATTTTTCTTATTTTGAAATGATTTTTAAATCAATAATACTATTTTTAATTCATTTATTTAATATAATAATTAAATAAATCTAATATCATTAATAATAATTTATTAATGAGAATTCTCCAAAAAATATAGAAAATTATATTTTATAATTTTAAATATTTTTCTAACACTTTATTCTTATTTAAAATGATTTTTAAATCCATAAAATTATTTTTATCTTATTTATTTAATTTTATAATTAAATAAATCTAATATCATTAATATTAATTTATTAATGAAAATTCTCCAAAAATACTAAAAATAATATTTTATAATCTCAAATATTTTTAAATACATTATTCTTATTTAAAATGATTTTTTATAATATTAAGTCATTTTACTCTAATTTATTTAATATAATAATTAAATAAATTAAATACTTTTAATATTTAAATAATTATAAATATTAAAGAAAAATATTCCATTGGTCAAAAATTATTTTCATAATTTAAAATCATTTTAATAATTTTTATAATTTATTTCTATTTTTAAATAATTTCCAAATATTAAGAAAATAAATTAAATAGAAAACCGTCATATAGGCCTTTAGCGACACTCATCTCTGCTTGTCTTAGGTGTTCTTGGCTCAAGAACACCGACAAAGCGATGTTCAAGGTCAGCTCGTTTGACCACGTGTTATTCTTAATCCAAACATGATTTAACCTAACTTAGACACTGATCGTGTAGTGGAAATGTAACTCTACAATATCCAATCAAAATTATGGTCATACAATAAACAAACAACTAGATCTAGCCTCTCAAAGTACCTGTCAGACAGTTTCTGGGTTTTCCAGAAACCCAGACAGTCTGAGTGGTTACTTTCAAGCTCCATTTAATCTAGTTTCCAATCGTGATTCAAGTCGTTTAATGGTTCAAATCTATAGTATACATGACAAGGAACATTACAATAACCACAAATCAGTTTAAAATCAACAGATCCACAAGATAAGACCCGGTCAAACCCTATCAGAGGGCTGTTCATCCGGTTTTCTGGAAATTCCAGAAACTGCTAACATGGCGGAGTAGGCTACTTTGACCACTTGCTACAATCGATCTATGGCGTGTTTAAGAGTTATAAGGCCAGGGATCTAGAGTCCACACAACAAGCTACAATCTGAATAAAACATATCAACAAAACATTAACACAACTGACAGATCAAGGGGCTTAAAGAGATTGTCAGACACTGTTTAACACTTTCTGGGTTACCCAGAATTTTACTCGGTCAAGCACAGTCAACGGGTTTTGACCATTAATAACTCCCGATCTAGATATCCAATGGCTGTACTACCACTTCCAGATTAAAGACAACATATCGGGCTATAAATCCAAAACTTAAAACAACAAAAATCTTAAACGAACAATGATTTGTGGCCACTGACATTGCTTGTCAGACCACAAAAAATGCTGAAGAACAGTTTTTGAAAACCTAATTTTTAAAGCACTTAGATGCTATGGATCTATGGTATATCACCATAGATCATCATAAAACATCCCTTAGCAAGAATCTAAACACAAAAACACAAAAGTTTTCTAAGCATACAAGATTAAATTAGATTTTAGGGTTTATACCTTCTTGTTCCAATTCTTGATCTATGCTCTCCAATCTGTTTTTGGGTGATCTAGGGCTGTATAAGTGACTGGTCTACTTGATAAATTCGGAGGTTTTTGTGTGAGAGGGAGTTGGTAGGAGCTTGGTTGAAAAATAATCAAAATGTAGTACCTTTCTCTCTCCCAAATCTATATATATCAAGATATATTTCTAGATCTGATGCTAGATGTCAAATGGAGTCTGATTGCTAAGTTTTTTAATGTCACAAAGTCAAGACATTAGGTTACCAACTAAAGTTGCTAGCAAAAATTACAAGGTACCATTTAAAAAATGAAAAAGGGTATTTTAGTCAGTAGCAAATTGATTTTAATGGCATACTAGTCAAATGCACAAATCCTTAGGGTTTAACCCTAAGGTTCTAACCCTTAGGTTTTACATTATTAGTTGCTAAAAATTTATAATTAGGGTTTTAATTAGAAAAATAAAATTTCTAAATTACAATTAGGGTTTGTAAAATAGAAATTAAGATAACTAAAATATAATTAGGGTTTTCTAATCATATTAAACTTTAATAAACACATTAGGCTTGCCAATTAGGATTAGGGTTTCCTAATTAGGGTTTAGGATTCCTGAATTTAAAATTAGGGTTTCTCGACTTTCGATTAGGGTTTCTAACAGTACGTTAGGGTTTCTAATCCTGAGATTAGGGTTTCTAACCCCTTATTAGGGTTTACTAATTTTAAACCTTATCCAATCAATCATTGATCAATAAATCTCTTCGGTATAAACACATACTCATTAATATAATTATTTTAATTATATTTTCTATCGAATCCCTATCCGGACTTAGGGTTAGGGTTTTTAACCTTGTTAAGTACAACTCTACTCTATTTTATTAGTCAATACACAAATTGACCTTCTCGAGACTCATATCACAGAAACTTGTCACAAAATTAATAATCAATATTAATATTAATAAAAAAAAATTATTCGTAAAATTTTAATTATTCGAAATCTCGGGTTATCACAGATTCTAACTCCCAGGTCATTTCCTCAACATTGTGGTTTCTCCACAAAACTTTGACTTGAGGTATAACTTTAGAGCGTAGAATATGATCCTTCTTATCCAAGATTTTAATAGGTAACTCTTTATACGTTAAATCTTCCTCTATTTCGTCTAGTTCTAATTCAATAATGTGGTTCGAGTCTTTCACATATTTACGTAATATAGATATATGAAAAATGTGACGCCCCCAAAATAGGTATACATCACCTATTCTGAGTCGCCAAATACATGGTACAGAATACAAATACAATCTTAAATATACAAAATTAGCTGTGAGTTTTAATACAAATATCGTCTTCTAGACAGTATTCAAACTCAAATAAGTCCTCAATACATTTATTATCACACTATTTTATAGAATAGTGAGGACTACTAATGCTATCATCCTCGAATCGTCCACTCTGTACTTTTAGACTAGTCCCTTACTACGCTCTCATTTCACAAGAGAACAATGAAAGCAAAAGGGTGAGCTCAACTAGCCCAGTAAGAAATATTATGACTAAGATAATGCAGAATAAATTATCGTTAGCCTTTAACAGTGTTAAATTGATACAATATAACAAACATCAAGTTTAACTGCAGCGGAACAAGCAATCCATTAGAAGAGTCAAGTAGAGAATAAAATCTACTATCTTCTATGATTTAAAAGGTTTTTCAATACTTTTATCGCTGAGACTCAGCTTAATAAATAATCCACATCATCCCTGCACTACGGCCAAGGATATTCATTAGTATCACAACCACAAATTATCCAAGCACTACGGGCAAAGGATATTCGTGTTTTCATCAATGGTCATGATCATGCCAACAACTGTCCATCAATGCACTACGGGCCAATGAGGATTTTTACCACATCATTTGTAACTTTACGGTCATGATTATACCGAATAATTTGTGGTCATAATCATACCAAGTCCATCTATGAACTACAGGCCACAGATGACTTTCAACATAATATAAACATGAGGATGATGACAATGACATAATAATTCAATAAAACAAGTTCAAGAATTAATTTATCCAGGAACCAATAACGTCCAAATTGTCAACATGATCTGCTTTGTAGAGTAAAAATTCAAGAATGCTCGGAAGAATATTTCCATGAAAAGATACTGGATGAAGCGCAAATATCATGGATATTCCACTAATTTCATGGAGTATAAAAGCCAAAACTTTAACCAACTAAGTATAATAAAGAATGGAATAACACAAGAATTCACCAGGCATGCGATAGACCTCACAGACAGGTTATTCCAACAGAATAATAAATAATGGAATCAGGTCATGCGTAAACGTATAGACAGGATATTCCAATAGAATAATAAATAATGGAACCAGGTCATGCGTAAAGCACAGACAGGATGTTCCAATAGAATGATAAATAATGGAACCAGGTTATGCGTACAACACAGACAAGATATTCCAACATAATAATAAAGAATGGAATAATAGAAGAATTTTACCATGTATGCAGTACTTCGCATAGACAGGTTATTCCAACATAATAATAAAGAATGGAATAACAAAAGTTCTCTTCATGAATACAAAAGAAATAACACCCTTTACATTAGTAGGAGATTGAATACTGCAGTAGTGTAGTAACATAATACTCTTCTTCTTTCTCTCTTATTCTCTCTATACTTTTTCTCTCTATAGTTTGAATGAATTCGTGAAAAATAATGAAGAACTAGGCCTCTATTTATAGAAGATTTCTAGCTTAGCACTTGCAATGTGAAAAGGCAAGCGGCTTGACGACTGGTGATGTGAAAAGAAAAGTGGTTTGACGCCTGTAATGTGAAACACCAAGTGGTTTGACGCCTGTAATGTGAAACACCAAGTGGTTTGACGCCTGTAATGTGAAACGACAATTGGTTCGACGCCTGTAATGTGAAACGACAATTAGTTCGATGCCTGTAATATGAAACGACAATTGGTTCGACGCCTGTAATATGAAACGACAATTAGTTCGACGCCTGTAATATGAAACGGCAAGTGGTTTGACGTCTGGTAAAGGTAATTACAATTGGCGAAAGAGACTCTTAGATGATGACATATGGGCCCCCATAGAATAACCAAACTTACCACAAACGTCTCATAATAGACTCTTTATATACATCAAGGATTGAATAAATATTATCACAAATCATTTTATTTTTAATCAACACATATTTAATCTTTCAACAATTATTAATCATTAATATTATAACTTGTCGTCTCAATTATTGATATAATAATATAACATATTATACAGATGATACTGTGACAATAATTGAATCAATAATATAAGAGATATGATGCAGCAATTACTGTAGCAATAATTGAGTATAACTGAGTGACTTCTCACGTAAGCATCAATAATCAATACCATGTGTTACTATGCAACCATGTGTAATACTGTACCTTTATTACCGGGTATTTCAATAGTTAACGGTAAAACTTCCGCCGTTATTTTTATAAAAAGATAATTTTGTCGTTATCTAACTCCGACAATAATTCTGTTATGGGGTCCACCAATGATTGTGTCGTCGTACGAATATTCCCCGACAAAAAGAATATTCTCCGACCAAATGAATATTTTATAACAACTTGCTTACTTTGCAAAATTTATAAATATTACCCACAACTATAACATTATATCAAATCCACACCATAATATTCAAAAATAATTTTTAGAGAAAATTAATCTTTATTCATAAAAGTTAGTGTCTTACAAAAAACGTTATGAACATGAGACATACATGGCGGTAAGGTGAGTCTATAGGCCACAGTTCCTACTCAATCGAGGATTAAAAATGGGCCAATGAATCGAGGGTTGAGCTTTCCTCACTTTCCAAATCTCGTAACTCCCTTCCATAGAGCAACACATGATCTCCAACATCGAATTTCACGTCCTTTCGATGAAGATCAGCATAACTCTTTTGTCGATCTTGTGAGGTTTTTATACGTTGTCGGATCGTTTGAATCTTTTTCGTAGTCATACGTACCAACTTTGGTCCCAACAACGTTGCTTCACCCACCTCATCCTAGCATACTGGAGAACGACACTTTCTTTCATACAACGCCTCTAATGGAGCCATGCCAATACTTGCTTGATAACTGTTGTTGTAGGAAAACTCCACCAATGGTAAGAACTTGTCCCAATTTCCTTTGAAGTCAAGGACACAGAGTCTTAATAAATCTTCAAGAGTTTAAATAGTCCTCTCCAACTTCCCGTCCGTCTGAGGATGATATGCCGAGCTAAATCGTAAATCTGTGCCCATAGCTTTTTGCAAACTAACCCAAAATCTTGAAGTGAATCTTGGGTCTCGATCAGAAACTATGGATACCGGCATACCATGCAGTCTTACAATCTCGTTTATGTACATACGAGCAAGATGTTCAAGTGTATAAGTTTCTCGTATAGGTAGGAAATAAGCAGACTTGGTCAATCTATCAACAATAACCCAAATTGCATCTATGCCTTGAGAAACCTTGGGAAGACCAGTAACGAATCCATAGTTGCAATGGACCTTTTGGTACTTGATGCTCCGCCTTAACTCGTTGACAAGTTAAACACCTTAAGATAAACTCCGCTATCTCTTTCTTCATATTGCTCCACCAAAATGTATGTCGAAGATCACGATACATTTTGGTACTCCCAGGATGGATTGCAAATGGTGTGTTGTGCGCCTCCATCATGATTTTATACTTTAAATCAGGGTTGTTAGGAACACAAAGTCTGGAGTTGACTCAAAGTATTCCTTCTTCATCGATTCTTGCTTCCGGCATAGCACCTTCTTGCACTTTCTTCCTCATACGCATCAGCTCCAGGTCTGTAGCTTGAGCAGCTTTAACTTTATCGATTAAAGTCGGTTCTACTTGTATATTCTCCATTATCACATGGGTCCCTGGAGTCTTTAACTCTATCTCCATCCTTTGTAAGTCATATAAAATGGGCCTTTGCGTTGACAATAATGCACTCGTACTCGCATATGATCTTCTACTCAATGCATCAACTACTACGTTCGCTTTTCTAGGATGGTATTGAATGGTATGATCGTAATCTTTCAACAACTCAAGCCATCGTCGTTGCCGCATGTTGAGTTCCTTTTGAGTGAAGAAATATTCAAGGCTTTTATGATCCGTATAGATCTCCACCTTCTCTCCATACAGGTAATGCCTCCAAATCTTAAGCGCAAAAACGACTGCTGCCAACTGTAGATCATGAGTAGGATAGTTCCTCTCATTTTCTTTGAGTTGTCGTGAGGCATAGGCTATGACTTTCCCATGTTGCATTAGAACACATCCTAACCCTTTGCCTAAAGCATCACTGTAGATGACAAATCCTCCCAAGGCCGATGGTATTGTCGAGCAGTCTTTGAAATGAGTCTCCTCTTTAGTTCTTGAAAACTCTTCTCACATTCCTCGGTCCAACCGAATTTTGTATCTTTTCGAGTCAGCTGAGTTAATGGAGTAGCGATTCGAGAAAACCCTTCTACGAATCTCCGATAATAACCAACTAAGCTGAGAAAGCTACGTACTTCGGTCACTGATTTAGGTTACTCCCAGCTTTGAATTGCTTCAATCTTTGTCGGGTTAACAGATATCCCATGATTTGAAATCACGTGCCCAAGGAATGCAACTTCCTCAAGCCAGAACTTACATTTCTTTAACTTGGCATATAGCTTATTTTTACGAAGCGTTTGGAGTATCAGCCTCAAGTATTGCTCATGGTCTTCACGGGTTTTGGAGTATATGAGGATGTCATCAATAAAGACGACCACAAAGTGATCCAAATATTTTTTGAATACTCGGTTCATCATATCCATGAAGGCAGCAGGAGCATTAGTCAATCCAAAAGACATGACTAAGAATTCATAATGCCTGTACCGAGTTCTGAAAGTAGTCTTTGGAATGTCATCAGTTTTAATCCTCAACTGATGATATCATGAACGAAGATCAATCTTTGAAAAGAATTTGGCGCCTTGCAACTGGTCAAACATGTCATCAATGCGAGGCAACGGTACCTATTTTTGATGGTGACATGATTCAACTCCCGATAATCAATACAAAGTCGCATACTTCCATCTTTCTTCTTCACGAATAGAACAGGAGCACCCCAAGGAGATGTACTAGGACGAATGAAACTGATGTCTAACAATTTCTGCAATTGGGTCTTTAACTCGTGAAGTTCAATAGGAGCCATTCAATATGGGGCTTTGGAAATGGGTTTTTTACCGGGTTAAAGGTCGATAAAAAATTTAATTTCACGCTCTGGGGTAGGCCAGGAAGTTCTTCAGGAAATACGTCAGGAAATTTATTAACAATAGAAATATCTTTCAAATCTGACGTATTTTTGTTTAAATCTGTGACATGGGCTAAGAAAGCTTGACATCCGTTTTTCAATAAACGAATAGCTTTATGGCTTGAGATGACCATGATTGATTTTAATGGTTTTGTCGCTCGAATTCGTATATTAGGTTGATTAGGAATATGAAAGCTAACAACCTTACGAAAATAATCAATTTTAGCATGATGAGTAGTTAACCAAACAATCCCTAGAATCACGTCAAATGCAAGTATTTTTAAAGAAATAAGATCGACGGTAATGTGCGATTCTGATTTGAATCAAACAAGACTTATAAGCGATGGATGTAATGAAGGTTTCTCCAAGCGGAGTTTCAATTGATAAATCAAAGTCTAATTTCTCCTGAGTCAAATTTAAGCGTTGAGTGCAAGTAGGAGAAATAAAAGAATGGGTGGAGCAGGGTATCAAATAAGGTATAGACTTATTTAGAGTTTATGATAAGCTTACCGTGATGACCTCGTTCGGGTTCCTTACTTTACGGGAGGTTATGATAAACGCTCTCTCCTTGAACTACTGGCTTTGACTTTTACGGGACTGACCTTTGGTGCCTCCATCCCAATTTGGACTTGTCTTTGGTGCATGACAAAATCGGGCTAGGTGACCTTCTCTTCCATAATTATAACACGCTTTGGGTGCATCATCATATTTGGTGATATGTCCCTCCCTCGCATTTGAAGCATATGATAGGTGGTCGTTCTCCTTCCTTAACAACGGGTCTTTGGTCTTTGACGTCTTTCCATCATTGTTGAATCTCCTTTTCTTGAAATGTCCATTTTTACTGTCTTGGCCATGATTACTACCGAAGTGGTTACCATTTCTGGCATGTTGATTCCCTCCACGTTTGTTGTCACCGCTTAGATGACTGCTACCACTGGTATTATCATTTTGTCGCCTGCTTTCTCTTGGTTGAGTTGACTCGTTATCGCGCTCCAATAACTGAGCCCTATTAACTACATCTGAATACAAACACAATTTGTGAGAAATTAAGTATTGACGTATCTCGGGTATCAAACCTCTTAGAAACATCCGCGTCATTCTCTCCTCATTATCAACCAAGTGAGATGCAAAACGGGATAACTCGGCAAACTTAGCTTTGTACTGTGACACGGTCATATTGTTCTGCTCCAACTTGATGAACTCTACTTCTTTCATGTGACAAATACTTTCGGGAAAGTACTTGTCGTTGAATAGTTCTTGGAACTTCTCCCAAGACATCTTGATCTGCGGCGGAGTTGAGTCGCTTTTTACCAATTCCCACCCGATGTCTGCCTCTCCTCGCAATAACATAAAGGTGGCAAATGGAACCTTTTGCTCCTCGGAGCATCCCAAAACATCAAATATCTTGGTGATCTGCTTTATCCATGCTTAGCCTTAAGTGGTTTTGGCTCTCCATAAACTCGGGTGGTCCCGACTCCTTGAAGCTTTTAGCGGTGATCATCAGAGTTTCCGATGTTTCCACCTACATTTTGGATAGGAGCGCTCTCTGCTTATGTTACATGAATTGCATAAAGCCTCTGAACATTCCATCGTTCATCAATTGGTCAGTGTTGTTGTTTGCATGAGGATTGTCGCCTTCACGATGCACATTATCCACGATTATTGATCTGTGGAGACTCAGCGGTCTCCACATGCTCCATTGTTATTCTCAACATTCTCGGATGTCATTTTCAAATCTTGCCACAAAACAAGGGTTAATTGACATGTCACATATTATCCTATACTCGACCAGACCAAATAAATACCAAATAAACTTAGGTAGGTCATACTAGCGAAGAATTCCCGTCTCTCCCCTCCTAGTTCTTGTCTCACATCTCGGCCGGGGATCATATCCCTATGCTTTGATACCAAGCTATGGCGCCCCCAAAATAGGTATACATCACCCATCTTGAGTGCATGAAATACATGGTACAAAATTCAAATACAACTTAATTATACAACGATCGTGTAAAATACGACAAAACATAATCTAAGAGTTTTAATAAGAATATTGTCATCTAGACAATATCCACACTCAATGGAGTCCTCATTACATTTATTGTCACACTATTTAACAGAATAGTGAGGACTACTAATGCTATCATCTGACTGTCACTCCGTTCCCGGAGACTAGTCCAAGCTACGTTCTCATTTCTGAAGAGAACGGTGAAAGAAAGAGTGAGCTCAACTAGCCCGATGAAAATATTATGACTAAGATAATGCAAAATAAATTATCATTAGCCTTGAACGATGTTAAAGCGATAAAATATAATAAACATCAAGTTTAAGCTGCGGTGAACAAAGCAATCCATTAGAAGAGTCAAGTAGAGAATAAAATCTACTATCTTCTATGATTTAAAAGGTTTTCATCACTTTTATCGTTGAGACTCGACAATAAATAAACCACATCATCCACACTTTTCTGACGAGGATATTCATTAGTATCATCGACCACAAATTATCCATGCACTACGGGCCAAGGATATTCGTGTATTCATCAATGGTCATGATCATGACAACAAGCGTCCATCAATGCACTACTGACGATGAGGACTTTTACCACATCATTTGTAACATTACGGTCATGATTATACCGAATAATCCTTGTCATAATCATACCAAGTCCATCTATGCACTATAGAATACACCACAGATGACTTTCAACATATTATAAACATGAGGATGATGACAATGATATAAGAATTCAATAAAACAAGTTCAAGGATAAATTTGTAAAGATTTATAATTTAATTTATCCAGAAATCAATAACGTCCAAATTATCAACATGATACTGCTTTGTGGAGTAAAATTCAAGAATGCTCGGAAGAATATTTTCATGAAAAGATCTTTGGATGAAGCGCAAATATCAAGGATATTCCACTAATTTCATGGAGTATAGAAGCCAAAACTTTAATCAGCGAGTATAATAGAATATATGAAACCATAAATGGATTTTTTGCCAACATGCGGTAATCCGTACGTGAGCAGATTATTTATTTAATAAAGAATGAATCAATAGAATAATAAAGAATAATAAAGAATGGAATACGAAGTCATGCGTAATCCGTACGAGACGAGATTATTCAATGAGAATAATAAAGAATGGAACCGGTCATACGTAATCACTTACGAGCAAGGATGTTCCAACAGAATAATAAAGAATGGAACCCGGTCATGCGTAATCCGCCATGAATGGGATGTTCCAACGAGAATAATAAAGAATGGAATAACAACGAAATTCACGAGGCGTCGCGATAGATTACAGACAGAGTTATTCAACGAGAATAATAAAGAATGGAATAACGAAGAAGAATTTCACCATGTATGCGGTGCTTGGCATAGGCGAGTTATTCAACATAATAATAAAGAATGGAATAACAACCCTTACGAGTATTGAAAGAAAATAACTCTCTTCATGAATACGAAAGAATAATACCCTTTACCTTAGAAAAACTGGATCTTTGGAATAGTGAGGTAGCATATTTCTCTTCTTCTTTCTCTCTCTATAATTTCTCTCTATAATAATTGCTCTAAAACTTTTGTGAATTGGTGAGAAATGAAGGAAGAATGAGCTTATTTATAGGAAAATATAGTTTGATAATTGCGTTTTTTGGGGCTCGAAATATTACGATTATAATACCTTCCTCTTTTTCTTCATTTTAATTTAGTCCTGCAAGTATTATCAAACTTGCACCACCTCCCCTAGTAAATAATGTGAATTAATAGTTCATTCATGTGACTCGATAGTATAATCATGTGAAAAAACTAATTACAATTATAGTACCTTCAACTATACCTCCATTTTTAATTTAGTCATACAAGTATTATCAATCTTTTCCACCTCCCCTAATAGTACATGAATGTGAATCAATAGTACACATGTGAACAAATAGTTATAAGCATGTGAAATAATAGCAATTAATTGCTCATTTATCCGATTAATTACCGATTGGTCAATATAACCTCCAGGACATCAATTATTATCGAAATAAATGTCGATTTCCACTAACACTAATAATCCCAACACAATGGAACTATCAATTTCATCTTTAATCAACACAACTTATTCATCATTAATATTATAACTCACAATATTTAACAACCGGGTCGTTCCCGGAAAAGAGGGGCTTTCAGATAAGGATTTCTCCTTATTGGTAGCGCAATTAGGTGACCAAACCTCTCCTTGTGAACTTCTAGACATTGTCGATATTGCAAATAATAATATGAATAACTTTATCGTCTCAATTATTGATTTAATAATAATAAATATTATGCGAGATGATCTTGTGACAATAATTGAATCGATAATATGAGAGATATGATCGATCAATTCTTTGTAGCAATAATAATTGAGTATAAGCGGTGACTTCTCACGTAAGCATCAATAATCAATCTGGTGTGTTTCTTTATGCAACCACGCGTATTCTTGTACTTTTACTAAGCGGGTAGTTCAATGGGTTTTAACGGTAACACTTTTCGTAGTTATTTTTATAAAAGATAATTATGTCATTTTTCTAACTACGACAATACTTATTTATTAGGGTCCACCAATGATTGTGTGGTCGTACGAATATTCCTGTTAAAAGCGAATATTCCCAGAGCCAATCGAATATTATATAACCACTTTACTTACTTTTGCAAAATTTATAAATATTACCTGAACTATAACATTATATCAAATCCACACATAATATTCAAAATATATTTGAGAAAATTATTCTTTATTCATAGTTATTCATTTAAGCTTGAATCTTATTTCCAAGCATGTTATTAAGTGGTTTAATTACCTTACAATTATTAATGCCTAGCGTTGACCATCCATGTAGACTGACTCTTATGAATAAGACTAATTTTGTGAAATATATTTTAGTTATTTGTAAATTTGATAATATTATGTTTTTTATCAAAATTGGTGTTATATTAGAGTGCAAGGGAATTAAATGCAACGATTGACGATCATTGTAACCCCCAACCATTTTAATATAACAATTTGAAATGAAAAGTGGATATGTATAAAAACAGTTGATGTTATAATTTCATGATTAGTAAGGACTTGAAGTCACGTTTCGTATAATTATTATGTCATATGATTATTGAATAATTTTGCGTGGTTATCGATTAAATTAAATACCAGAGCGATATTTACGATAATTAGAAATCAATTATTATAATTAATATTATATTTTCAATCATAATATTCTTAGAATCGAGTGATAAAAATCCGAATAATATGAGGGACAGTTTGGGTAAAATAATTAAATTTTAGTATTGACATAAATTTGAGATGTTGAGTTTTCAAGAGGGTATTGATTCTCTTATTACGCCTAGTATAAATTATATTTATTTATCGATAAGCATATATTTTCATAGAGTGAATTATATGTGAATATGTTAATTCTATTTGAGATCTAATTGTTGATTGTTAAGGAGATAATGTGGTGAAATTCACATTTTATAGGGACAATATTGTGTTATATTGATAATATGCGGATTAAATTGTATGTTGATAATAATATTATTGAATAACCACTTATTGATCAATAATTGATGTCGGATATAGACGAAATTATTAATTACGGATATTAGACACCGATAAGTTATTTAAGGATTGGATCACGTATTGGGGAGTAACACCAAGTTGATTTCACATTGTGACTTTTATTTAAATTGGAATTGAAAAATTGATTTAAAATGATTAAAGGATATTGAATGGGATTTTGTATGTTCACTATTTGAAAATGAAGCTATTTGTGACAAGTTACTATAGACCAATCGGGATTTTCAATTTGATTAAATTATTATTTCGGGAGAAGCATTATTGTGAAACTTTCCTATTTGATCTAGTTTTTCTATTAGGTGAATTATTATATTCAATGATTCATATACGTTTTGTTCAAATTTAATTAAAACAGGAGAGATGAAGTTAAAGATGGAATTGGATTTGCTTCCAATATTATCTCATAATTCCTAAGGTAGGGCCATATAAACACTCTTCCATTCTTTTATAGATCTTTTCTCTTGGATTAAATTCATGATAATTGTTACATGATCGCAAGATAATCCTTTTGTGAGAATTCTTGCATTCAGCGTAAAATTATTATATCTTGGAATCAGTACTCATTGCATGCTTCACATGAAAGGTATTCATTCTTTAGATGAAGTATAGCTTATCACCATTGATCTGGCACAATATCTTTCACTATATCTATTTGTTATGGAAAGATTTTGGACAAAGCGTGATGTGAGAAGTGTCCTTATGCTCTTGATTATATCTAATAAAAATTATTCAGTGTGGTCTCTTACATACTGAGTATTGAAATCACATGTACATTTATTCTTGCCTTGAAATTTGGAACGTCTTTCTTAAGCTTTCAAGTCGAGTTGACATGAAATCTGACATGATTCGCTATCCATGACAAATCAGCGTCGATAACCTTATTGGATTTATGGAATGAAATTCGTAATTCATCAGTTCGATTAGCGTGACTATTGATGAAGAGGATTCCGGTAAAATCGTCATTCTTGGTTATATTGACTTGAGCATTAAAAGTCCATGGGCATAATGGTATCTTGTGAGGTTGAAGATAGTGGTATGAATTATGACTATACCGTCACGATATCATGTGAAATATTACATGAAGCTGAAACTCATTGGTATAGTGATATGTGATCTGATTGTTAACTTCAATCTTTTTAGCTGAAAATTTGACCGAATATCTGAAAAGATGAATTTATTATTATTAAATCAATAATTGAGACGACAAAGTTATTCATATTATTTTTTGCAATATAGACAATGTCTAGAAGTTCTGTCAAGGAGAGGTTTGGTCACCTAATTGCGCGCCAATAAGGAGAAATCCTTATCAGAAAGCCCCCTATTTCTTGGGAACGACCTGGATGTTAAATATTGTGAGTTATAATATTAATGATGAATAAGTTGTGTTGATTAAAGATGAAATTGATAGTTCCATTGTGTTGGGATTATTAGTGTTAAGTGGAAATTGACATTTATTTTGATAATAATTGATATCTGGAGGTTATATTGACCAATCAGGTAATTAATCGGATAAATGAGCAATTAATTGCTATTATTTCACATGCTTATAACTATTTGTTCACATGTGTGTACTATTGATTCACATTCATGTACTATTAGGGGAGGTGGTGCAAGATTGATAATACTTGCAGGACTAAATTAAAAATGAAGAAAAAGAGGAAGGTATTATATCTTTGTAATATTTCGAGCCCCCAAACGTGTGCGATTATCGAAACTATATTTTCCTATAAATAGAAGCTCATTCTTCCTTCATTTCTCACCAATTCACAAAAGCTTTAGAGCAATTATTATAGAGAGAAATCATAGAGAGAAAGAAGAAGAGAAGTATGTTATCTCGCTATTCAAGTATCTAGTTTTTCTAAGGTAAGGGGTATTATTCTTTCGTATTCATGAAGAGAGCTATTTTCTTTCAATACTCGTAAGGGTTGTTATTCCATTCTTTATTATTAGTTGGAATAACATGTCTATGCGAAGTACCGCATACATGGTGAAATTCTTCTGTTATTCCATTCTTTATTATTCTGCTGGAATATCCTGTCTGTGCGAATTACGCTTGACCTAGTTCCATTCTTTATTATTCTGTTGGAACATCCTGTCTGTGCGGATTACGCATGACCTGGTTCCATTCTTTATTATTCTGTTGGAACATCTTGTCTGTGTGGATTACGTATGACCTGGTTCCATTCTTTATTATTCTGTTGGAATAATCTGTCTACGTGGATTACCGCATGGCGGCAAAAAATCTATTTACGGTTTCATATATTCTATTATACTCAATTGATTAAAGTTTTGGCTTCTATACTCCATGAAATTAATGGAATATCCTTGATATTTGCGCTTCATCCAGTATCTTTTCATGGAAATATTCTTCTGAGCATTCTTGAATTTTACTCCACAAAGCAGTATCATGTTGACAATTTGGACGTTATTGATTTCTGGATAAATTGAATTATAAATCTTTACAAATTTATCCTTGAACTTGTTTTATTGAATTCTTATATCATTGTCATCATCTTCATGTTTATAATATGTTGAAAGTCATATGTGGCCTGTAGTGCATAGATGGACTTGGTATGATTATGACCAGGAATTATTCGGTATAATCATGACCGTAATGTTACAAATGATGTGGTAAAGTCCTCATTGGCCGTAGTGCATTGATGAACAGTTGTTGGCATGATCATGACCATTGATGAATACACGAATATCATTGGCCCGTAGTGCATGGATAATTTGTGGTCGTGATACTAATGAATATCCTTGGCCGTAGTGCAGGGATGATGTGGTTTATTTATTAAGCTGAATCTCTGCGATAAAAGTGACGAAAAACCTTTTAAATCATAGAAAATAGTGGATTTTATTCTCTAATTAACTCTTCTAATGGATTGCTTGTTCCGCTGTAGTTAAACTTGATGTTTATTATATTTTATCAGTTTAACACTGTTGAAGGCTAATGATAATTTATTCTGCATTATCTTAGTCATAATATTTCTTACTGGGCTAGTTGAGCTCACCCTTTCTTTCACTTTCTCTTCTTGAAATGAGAACGTGGCGAAGGAACTAGTCGGGGAACGGAGTGACGGTCCAGATGATAGCATTAGTAGTCCTCACTATTCTATTAAATAGTGTGACAATAAATGTAATGAGGACTCCATTGAGTGTGGATATTGTCTAGATGACAATATTCTTATTAATACTCTTACATTATGTTTTGTCGTATTTTACACGATTGTTGTATAATTAAGTTGTATTTAAATTTTGTACCATGTATTTGGCGACTCAAGATGGTTGATGTATACCAATTTTGAGGGCGTCACAATCCGAGAGTTGCCAGCGTCTCCACCTGCATTTTGAACAGGAGTTTCTCTCGCCTGATGTTGCATGAATTGCATAAAGCCTCTGAACATCCCATCGTTCATCATTTGATCGGTGTTGTTGTTTACCTGAGGATTATTGTCTTCTTGTTGCACATTATCTTGGGTATTGATCGTTGGTGACTCAACGGTCTCATGTGCGTCATTGCTAATCTCAACATTTTCAGATCCCATTTTCAAACACTGTCACAAAATAAGGGTTAATTGACATGCCTCATATTATCCCTATATTCTGACCGACCAATTAAATATCAAATAAACTTAGGTAGGTCATAATAGCTAAGGAATTCCCCGTCTCTCCCCTCCTTGTTCTTGTCTCACATATCAGCCAGGGATCATATCCCTAAGCTTTGATACCAACTGTGACGCCCCAAAAATAGGTATACATCACCCATCTTGGGTCGCCATATACATGGTACATAAATCAAATACAAACTTCTTTTATACAATATGACAACAAATAGAAGCTTAGAGTTTTACGAATATTGTCTCATGAGGCGATTCAAACTCAAATGAAGTTCTCATTACATTTATTATCACACTATTTCATAAAATAGTGAGGACTACTATAGTCACCATCTCGGACCGTCACTCTGTTTCCCAACTAGTCCCGGCTACGTTCTCATTTCCTAAAAAGAACAATGAAAGAAAAAGGCGAGCTCAACTAGCCTAGTAAGAAATATTTTGACTAAGATAATACAGAATAAATTATCCTTAGTTTTCAACAGTATAACAACTGATAGAATACAATAGACAACAAGTTATAGATCAACAACTGCAGCGAAATAAGCAATCCATTAGAAGAGTCAAGTAGAGCATGATATCTACTATCTTCTATGATTTAAAAAGTTTATCATCAATTTTATCGCTGAGACTCAGCTTAATAAATAAACCACATCATTGAATCATCCCTGCACTACGGGCCAAAGATATTCATGTAATCATCAATGGTCATGATTATACCGAATAATCCCTGGTCATAATCATACCAATAATTGTCCATCAATGCACTACGGGCCAATGAGGACTTTTACCACATCATTTATAACATTACGGGTCATGATTATACCGAATGATCCCTGGTCATAATCACACCAATCAACAGTCCATCTATGCACGTAATTCAAAGATAACTTTCATCACAATATAAACATGAGGATAATGACAATGATATAAGCATTAATCAAACGAAATCTAGGATAAATATTAAAGACTTTAACTTTATCCAGAGTTTAAAAATATCCAAAATTTCAACATGATACTGCTTTGTGGAGTAAAATTCAAGAATGATATTGTATCAAAAATGATTTGAATCGAAAAAAAATCAATTTTTGTCATGAATACTACTCCGGGTGAATAGTACCCCGTGAATAATACTTCGGGAATAGTACCCCGTGAATAGTACTTTATGAATAATACTCATGAATAGTACTTCGTGAATAATACTTTATAAATAGTATTTTGTGAATAGTACCTGTGAATAGTACTTCGTGAATAGTACTCATAAAAGGAAAATGCAAAAGAAAATGATATTCCATGACGAGTACAAAAGAAATGATATCTCATACGAGTATAATAGAATATACAAAACTGCAAATGGATTTTCATCTGTAATGCGGTAATCCACGTAGACAGATCATTTTCACAATTTAATAAAGAATGAATACGAAGGGTCATTCACCATGCATGCGGTAGTCCGCATAGAAAGGTTATTCCAACAGAATAATAAAGAATTGAATAATAGAAGAATTTCACCATGCATGCGGTAGTCCGCGTAGACAGGTTATTCCAACAGAATAATAAAGAATGGAATAACAAAATAATTTCACCATGCATGTGGTAGTCCGCGTAGACAGGTTATTTCAACAGAATAATAAAGAATGGAATAACAACCCTTACGAGTATTGAAAGAAAATAACTCTCTTCATGAATACGAAAGAAATAATACCCCTTACCTCAGAAGAAGACTGGATATTGGAATAGTGAAGTAGCAGACTACTCTTCTTCTTTCTCTCTATAGCTTCTCTCTCTATAATTGCTCTTGTGAGTCTTAGTGAATTGGTGAGAATGAAGGAAGAATGAGCTTCTATTTATAGGAAAAAATAGTTTGGATAATTGCACGTTTTGGGGCTCGAAATATTACTGTATAATACCTTCATCTTTTCCTTCATTTTTAATTTAGTCCTGCAAGTATTATCAAACTTGCACCACCTCCCTTAATAGTATATCATGTGAATCAATAGTACAATCATGTGACTCAATAGTTCTATACATGTGAAAAAAATAATTACAGTATATTACATTCATCTATACCTTAATTTTTAATTTAGTCATGCAAGTATTATCAATCTTGCACCACCTCCCCTAATAGTACATGCATGTGAATCAATAGTACACACATGTGAACAAATAGTTATAAGCATGTGAATTAATAGCAACTAATTACTCATTTATCCGATTAATTACCTGATTAGTCAATATAACCTCCAGACATAAATTATTATCGAAATAAATGTCGATTTTCATTAACACTAATAATTCCAACACAATGAAAATATCAATTTCATCTTTAATCAACACGAACTTATTCATCATTAATATTATAACTCATACTCCCTCTGTCCCAGGATAAAAGTCTTTATTACTATTTTAGGTTGTCCCAAGTTAAATGTCTACTTACCGTAAATGATCTATTTTTTACAATAATTTACCTATAATACCCTTATTATTAATTGTTATATTTCTATTCTCTATGCATATTTATGGAGCATCACTAGTAATGTACAAAAAACTATGCAATTAAATGAGAATTTAAATATGGACAATTTTTTCATTTTATCAACTTTCTTAATATGCACAAAAAGTCAACCAGGATTTTATCCTGGGACGGATGGAGTAATATTTAACAACCAACTCATTCCCAGGAAAGAGGGGGCTTTCCGATAAGGATTTCTCCCTATTGGCGCTCAATTAGGTGACCAAACCTCTCCTCGGCAGAACTCTCTAGACATCATCAATATTGCAAATAATAATATGAATAACTTTGTCATCGCAATATTGATTTAATAATATAAAATATTATGCAAATGATACTGTGACAATAATTGAATCAATAATATGAGAGATATTATGCAGCAATTACTGTAGCAATAATTGAGTATAACTGAGTGACTTGTCACATAAGCATCAATAATCAATACTGTGTGCTACTATACAACCACGCGTATTACTGTACTTTTACCACCGGGTAGTTCAACAGTTTAACGGTAAAACTTTTGTCGTCATTTTTAAAAATATTTCAGTCATTTTCTAACTACGACAATACCTCCTTTGTGGGGTCCACCAATGATTGTGTCGTCGTACGAAAATTCCATGCTAAAACGAATATTCCCCGATCGATCAAATATTTTATATCAACTTGCTTACTTTGCAAAATTTTTAAATGTCACCCTTAACTTTAACCTTTATCAATTTAACCATTTACTAAATAAAATAATAATTATAAGAAAATTGAATATTTTCATTTCATAAAATTCGGGGTCTTACATGTGATATGATGTAAATTAAAATTGAGTTATGTAACCATTTTCAGTGAAAGGAGATGAACAGTACTTAGTTCATGGATGATAGAAACCAAAAAACATCTCTCATTGACAGGGATAATCTAAACGGTAGTATCAGCTAAGAATCTAACTTCAAGCAATGTGAAGGCAATAAAAAACAATACAATCAGATATAGTAGAGTAATTTTATGTACTTGTATGTGAAGTTCATTTACAGATCTACTGTAGGCAGTAACCAATTTTCGGAATCATCATTTATGGGATAATATACAATTTAGGTGTGAAATAGTAGTTCTAGCAAGAAAAATTATAGAATCAACGACCAGCGAAGGTGCTAATGTAATTACCTATTATCAGTTATTACTGTATTATTGATGTCCTTCATTGTATTACTATTAGCCTTTGCCTCTGCCTCGTCACCCTCCCATAAAACTTCAATTACTAGAGAATACCACAAATGTATTAATCAACCACTAAGAAACTCCTGGAAAGAAACTATAGGAAATTCTAAGTTCAAATTTCTAAGGCTTACAAATAAAAAACTATACTAAGCTGCTGGAAAACCTCCTTGCCTTTGTTCTGTATAAACTGACATACTAATAACCTCTTGATTACTTAAACCATGCACCAACCAAGTAATTCCTGGGAAATCAAACAATTGTTTTATTTCTTCAAATAAAATATGTTAAGTACTATAAATGTTGTAAGAGTGATATGTGATGTCTGAGGCTGTGAGTAGTACTCTCACCATTTCTCTTTAAATGTCATGCTTTCCTTTTTTAAGAAATTTCAAAATGTCATTCTCTCAAAACTAATGATAATTAAACCCAAAAGATCAGATCGCCTTTTTAGAAAATAAAAGATAAGAGTGATTGCTTAGTTGATTAATGCCATTTCATAGACCCTAGAAGTCCTTTTATAAATTAAAGTAGTAAACTACTTTATAAGTTTGCCAACAAGTTAACAATTTTTCCACCTAAAAACAAGTGCCAAGTTGGTCAAGACATCGGATAAGGGAGTAAAGATAAATTCGTCTATGGATAAAAGCTTTGGCATCGCTACCCCACTTGCCAAATTAAAATGCAACTACATAAGCAATCAAGGGTCTGTTTTGTTCAATTTTCAAAATTAGGTATTTTAAAACGATTACTCTATAGAGTGGAAATATCATGGGAATATAATTTTTTGAACCTTTTTGATCCCCTAGAACCTGGAAAATGGAGAACAAAGAACATAAACCACAGTAGGAAACATCTTCTACAGTTCAATCTCCTGAACAATTCTCATGAGAAAGATAAGTTGGCATGTGTTCTCAATTAAACATAGTTTATGCATCAATACAACATTAAACTAGCCACTAACTTTTCAGTTTTCACAACATAAATTTTAGTAATAGACAAACTAGGTCAAAAAGGTAAAGTAACCCTCTCCATGACCATGAGATTTCTAATCAAACTTACAGGTTCTTTTATATTATCCAAACCTAAGTAGTTTGCACCCAAAACAAAAAAAAAAATTGGGTCAGTACCCACAAAAAAAGGAGAAGAAAAGATGCAACTGCAAATCAAACTTCTTTGAAGAAAAATAAAAAACACCAAACAGTGATAAGCCCAAAATAATAATAAATAAAAAAATGAACGCTTTTGAAGTTTGATGTCAAGGATTTAATGAAAAATATAGGCATTGAACTTGTGAGATTGACCTCTAGCAGCCACCTGTTACTGTTTCTGTGAAACCATGGTTGCTACTATGCTACCCCCACCCCCAAACAAAGGTTATGTCCTAAAAATGTGGTTAACAATCACATATTTTTTGAAAAAAAAATTGTGACTAGCAATGCGCTTCCATAAACCTATTCTGGAAAAAAAAAGACTTTGCAAAAGATACAACAATTTTGAATTTTTTTATAGAGGTAAAATAATATTAAATATTATACAACAATTTTGAATTTTTTTACAATATTAACTATTATATTAAGTAATATTAAATAAATTTACAACAATTATGAAATTTTTCAGAGAGATAAAATAATAAAAATATGTTTTTTAGATTTTTCAGATGTCTCAGACATATCAATTATCAAATAACTATTTTCATTCAGTATTCAATTCTGCTTCATTCAGCTTATTCAAATTAGTTAAACATTCAGAATTTTATCAAACACCCCCTTAATAATATAAAAAGAGACTACAACTGAATTCTATAATTTCTAACAATAACACTAAAATCAAGACACTTATAATTTTGTTAGAAAAATTAAAATTTTTGTACTTTTACAGTGAGACGAAGGAATCTTTCTCGGATATGCCACATACAATAAGGCTTATAGAGTATTCAACAAGAAGACATTAAGTGTTGAAGTCTCGATTCACATCATCTTCGATGAAACAGACTTAGACAAATATGTGCCTCAAGACATTATTATCGACGACTCATGACTCTACGAACGTGGTAGTTGAACTCAACACCACGATCGTAGCTCCAAAAGATGAAATCGTCGAGCCTGAAGAAGAGATTATAGAGAGAGCTACGCCAGACAACGAACCTCCACATCAAGAAGCAGAGGTTAATCTCGAAGAATTCAGACAAGAAGGCATCAGGACAGATGTTCCAGCAGGAAACAGATGGGCAAGAGATCACACTCAAGACCTAATCATTGGAGATCCAAATGCAAGAGTCAAGACAAGATCTGCCACTCAGAATTAGGGTTTCTATCTAAGCTTTCTGTCACAAATGGAACCCAAGAAGATAGAAGATGCTATGGAAGACTCAAGTTGGATTAGAAGCCATGCAAGAGGAACTAAATCAGTTTGAAAGAAGCAAAGTATGGAGATTAGTTCATAGACCAAGAAGCCACCCAGTTATTGGCACCAAGTAGGTCTTCAGAAACAAGATGGATGAAGATGGAGTAATAACAAGAAACAAGGTAAGACTAGTAGCCAAAGGTTATTCCCAAGAAGAAGGCATCGACTACGACGAGACCTTCGTACTTGTTTCCAGATTAGAAGCCATCAGGATATTCCTTGCTTTTGCTGCCCACATGAAGTTTAAAGTCTTTCAAATGGATGTCAAAAGTGCATTTCTAAATGGTGAACTTCAAGAAGAAGTATATATGGAGCAACCTTCAAGTTTCATCAATCCAACTCTCTCTAATTATGTATATAGATTAGACAAAGCCTTATATGGACTTAAACAAGCACCTAGAGCATGATATAAAACACTAATTAACTTTCTTATTGAAAATGGCTTCACTAGAGGTAGAGTAGATACCACATTATTCCTTAGAAAGCCCAAAAACAAAGTCTTATTAGTTCAAATATATGTAGATGACATTATCTTTGGCTCTACTGATGAAAATCTGTGCAAGAGATTTGCCAAGTTTATGTCGCGAGCAAGTTCAAAATGAGTATGATGGGTGAGCTGAATTTCTTCCTTGGATTACAAGTAAGTAGACTGATGAAGGTATCTTCATTAACCAAGCTAAGTACATTAAAGACTTATTTAAAAATTATGGCATGAAATCAGCCTCTCCCATGAACACACCAATTGCTCCAGCAACTAAGCTTAACAAAGATGAAAAGGGTAAAAGTATTGAAATTACTCAATACAGTGGTATGATAGGCTCTCTTCTATATCTAACTGCCAGTAGACCAGGCATAATGTTTGCAATATGTAAATATGCTAGATTTCAAGCAAATCCTAAGGAATCACACTTAATTGTTGTAAAGAGAATTTTCAGGTATCTCAAAGGCACACCTCACTTGGGACTTTGTTATCACAAGGAGTCCTCCTTTGAACTGACAATATATACAGATGCTGATTTTGTAGGCTGCAAGATCGATATAAAGTACCAGTGGCACTTGTCAATTACTAGGAAACAAACTTGTGTCCTGGTTTAGCAAGAAGCAAAACTCAGTATCTACCACAACAACAGAAGCTGAATACATTGTTGTTGGCAGCTGCCTTGCTCAAATATTATGGATGAAAAATCAGCTAGCAGACTATAGGTTTGATTTCAGATCTATACATTTTCATTGTGATAACACAAGTGCCATAGCAATAATACATAATCCTGTCATACATTTTAGGACTAAGTATATAGATAAGATATCATTTTATTAGGGATCATGTCCAAAATGGAACTATATCTTTACAATACATCCCTACTGAAAATCAACTTACTGATGTCTTTACAAAACCTTTAGATGAATCTAGATTTAATAAATTAATAAGTGAGTTAGGTATGTTAAATCTGCAACCATAAACTCTATGCTTTAGTTTGTGCTAACCATGCAGATAAAAAAGGCTATGTTTAAAATCATAGAGATGACTAAAGAGGAACCACGATCGTAGAGCAGCCCCGACGTGACAGAGAAGCATCCTATGATGACATCATTTCTATCAAATCCAAGCAATCCCTCTGATAAGCGCCTCAGTGACAAACCTAACCCTTAGTTCAGTCTAAGAGGTTGAACCTTCCTAAGATACCTTAACCCAGAAGGAATGTTAAGTCAGAGTTCATCACAAGGACCATGACAGAATGATCGTAGAATAGAATCAGCAATGGACTCGACAATCGTAAAGCAGCCTCGACGATCGTTGTCTTCCCAAAGGATACACTAGCCTAGGGGGGAGCTAAGGGCAGATCAGTATTTTCCACACTATTTAAAATCGTGGAGCCCGGCAGAACGTAACATGTGCCCCACTATGTAGATCGTGTGAAGTGAAGTTACAAATACAGTTTGAAAAGGCCTTTTGAAAATTCACCTCTGAATTTTAAAAAGCTCATTCCTCTCTCTCTCTATCAGCAGAAACCCTAGCTTTCAGAACGATCAACCAACCTTAGTTCAAGAAAATCAATGGTTGCTTCCAATGTTATATCTGATTACCAACTCTGCTTTAACGAATTTAAGACAGCTGACCCGCAGTTTCACAAAATTCTATCTCTTCTGAAGAAAGTTGGTCTTGAAGAAGCTCTGAGCACCAGCACAAGGATCTACCCGAAGCTAGTGAAAGAGTTCTACAACAATGGAGTCTTTGAGAATGACACTATCACTACAATGGGGGAACAAATGAAACTCAAAGCTGAAGATATAAATCTAGCCCTATATTTTAAGTCAAAGGGACTCGCATCCATAAACGTCATCAACTTCCATGAAGGTCTAAAGAAGATACACCACACGAAGTTTCAGAATGTCAAGGGGTACAAGAAGAAAGAGTTTCCCCAGAAGTATGAATTTCTGGCCTCATTGTCATCATCCTCATACTTATATTGTGATGAAAGTCCTCATTGGCCCGTAGTGAATTGATGGACAGTTGTTGGTATGATTATGACCATGAATTATGTATCGGTATAATCATGACCCGTAATGTTACAAATGATGTGGTAAAGTCCTCATTGGCCCGTAGTGTATTGATGGACAAGTGTTGGCATGATCATGACCATTGGTGATACTAATGAATATCATTGGCCCGTAGTGCATGGATAATTCATGGATGTGATACTAATGAATATCCTTGGCCCGTAGTGCATGGATAATTCAATGATGTGAATTATTTATTGAGTTGTGTTACAACGATAAAATATTGATGATGAACTTTTAAATCATAGACGATAGTAGATATCATGCTTTACTTAACTCTTTTAATGTATTGGTGTTCCGGTGCAATTAAACTTGTTGTCTATTATATTCTATCAGTTTAACTCTGTTGAAGGCTAATGATAATTTATTATGCATTATCCTAGTCATAATATTCTTTACTGGAGCTAGTTGAGCTCACTCTTTGCTTTCATTGTTCTCTTCAGGAAATGATAATAGCCGGGAATAGCCAGGACTAGTCGGGGAACGGAGTGATGGTCCGAGATGGTGGCTATAGTAGTCCTCACTATTCTATGAAATAGTGTGATAATAAATGTAATGAGGACTCCATTTGAGTTTGGATATTATATGTGAGACAATATTCATGTTAAAACTCTCAGCTTATGTTTGTCGTATTTTACACGACAATTATATAATTAAGTTTGTATTTGAATTCTGTACCATGTATTTGGTGACTCAGAATGGGTTGTGTATACCTATTTTGGGGGTGTCACAGTTGGTATCAAAGCTTAGGGATATGATCCCTGGCTGAGATATGAGGCTAGAACTAGGAGGGGAGAGACGGGTAAATCCTTCGCTAGTATGACCTACCTAAGATTATTTGTTACTTAATTGGTCAGTCAGAATATAGGGATAATATGTGGCATGTTAATTAACCCTTGTTTTGTGGCAGTGTTTGAAAATGACATCAAAAAATGTTGAGATAAGAAATGGAGCACATGAGACTCTTGAGTAACCGATGATCAATACCCAGGATAATGTACATTAGGAAGGCAATAATCCTCATGTAAACAATAACATTAACCAAATGATGAACGTCAGAATATTTAGGAGCTTTCTGCAATTCATGCAACATTTGGCGAGAGAGACTCTTGTTCAAAATGCAGGTGGAAACACTGGTAACTCTCGAATGGTCACTACTAAGCAGTTCAAAGAACTGGGACCAACGGAGTTTTTGGAGAAGCTAGAACCACTTAAGGCAGAGACGTGGATAAAGCAGATCACCAAGATATTTGATGTCTTGGGATGCTCCAAGGAGCAAAAGGTTGCCTTTGCCACCTTCATATTGCGAGGAGAGGCAGATTATTGGTGTGAATCTGTAAAACATACTAAACCCGCCTCACTAAAGATGTCTTGGGAGAAGTTCCAAGAATTGTTCAACGATAATTACTTTCTCGAAAGTATTCGTCACATGAAGGAGGTGGAGTTCATCAAGCTGGAGCAAAACAATATGACCGTGTTGCAGTAAGAGGCTAAGTTTGCCGAGTTATCCCGGTTTGCATCTCATTTAGTTGATAATGAGGAGCAAATGACGTGAATGTTTCTGCGAGGTTTGAAATCCGAAATACGTCAATACCTCATTTCTCACAAACATTGCTTATATTTAGATGTTGTGAATAGGGCTCAGTTATTGGAGTGCGATAATGAGTCAACCCAACCAAGAGAGAGAAACCGGCAAAACGATAATACCAATGGTAGCAGTCATCGAAGCGGTGACAATAAACGTGGAGGAAATCAACATGCCAGAAATGGTAACCACTTTGGTGGTAATCCTGGCCAAGACAATAGATGTGGAAATTTCAAGAAAAGGAGATTCAATAATGATGGAAAGACATCAGTACCAGCGCCCGGTCGTATGCTACAAATGCGGAGGGGAGGGACACATCAGTCCAAACTAAACGCAGCAACCCAAAGCGTGTTACAATTGCAGAAGAGAAGGTCACCTAGCTCGATTTTATCGTGTAGTGAAGCCAAGTCCAGCTAGGATGGTGACACCAAATGTCGTCCCAGACAAGTCAAAGCCGGTAGTTCAAGGGAGAGCATTTTTCGTGAGCTCCCAAAAAATGAGGAACCCGAACGAGGTTATCACGGGTAAGCTAATTATAAACTCTTGCAAAGTCTATACCTTATTTGATACCGGTTCTACCCATTCTTTTATTTCTCCTACTTACGCTCAACGTTTAAATTTGACTCCAGAAAAATTAGACTTTAACTTATCTGTTGAAACTACGTTGGGAGAAACCTTCATTACATCCATTATTTATAAGTCTTGTTTGATTCAAATCGGTACCCTCACATTACTTATCGATCTTATCTCTTTAAAAATACTTGCATTTGATGTGATTTTAGGAATTGATTGGTTAACTACTCATAATGCTAAAATTTATTATTTTCGTAAGGTTGTTAGTTTCAATATTCCTAACCAACCTATTATACGAATTCAAGCAACCAAACCACTAAAGTCAATCACTGTCATATCAAGCCATAGAGTCATTCGTTTATTGAAAAACAGATGTCAAGCTTTCTTAGCCAATGTCACGGATTTAAACAAAAATACGTCAGATTTGAATGATATTTCTATTGTTAAAAAATTTCCTGACGTATTCCGTGAAGAACTTCCTGGTCTACCCCTAGAGCGTGAAATTGAGTTTTGTATTGACCTTGAACCCGGTATAAAACTCATTTCCAAAACCCCATATCGAATGGCTCCTATTGAACTTCAGGAGTTAAAAACCCAACTGCAGGAATTATTAGACATCGGTTTCATTCTGGCCCTAAATGACGCTCTCCTCGGGTGCTCTCGCTTTATTCAGTAAGAAGAAAAATAGAAGTATGCGACTTCACATTGATTATTGAGAGTTGAATCATGTCATCGTCAAAAATAGGTACCTGTTGCCTCGCATTGATGACATGTTTGACCAGTTGCAAGGTGCCAAATTCTTTTCAAAGATCGATCTTCATTCCGGATATCACTAGTTAAAGATTAAAACTGATGACATTCCAAAGACTGCTTTCAGAACTCGGTACGGGCATTACGAATTCCTAGTCATGTCTTTAGGATTAGCTATTGCTCCTGTTGCCTTTATGGATATAATGAACCGAGTATTCAAGGAATATTTTGATCATTTTGTGGTTGTTTTTATTGATGACATCCTCATTTACTCCAAAAGTCGTGAAGATCATGAGCAACACTTGAGGCTGATACTCCAAAAGCTTCGTGAAAACAAGCTATATGCCAAGTTAAAGAAATGCGAGTTATGGCTTGAGGAAGTAACATTCCTTGGGCACGTGATATCAAATCACAGAATATATGTTGACCCAGTGAAGATTGAAGTAATACAAAGCTGGGAGCAACCTAAGTCAGTAACCAAAGTACGTAGTTTTCTGGGCTTAGCTGGTTATTATCGGAGATTCGTGGAAGGATTTTCTCGAATCGCTACTCCATTAACTCAGCTAACTCGAAAAGATACAAAATTCGGTTGGAGCAAGGAATGTGAGAAGATTTCCAAGAACTCAAAAGGAGACTCATTTCAGCACTTGTTATGATAATACCATCTGGTTTGGAGGGATTTGTCATATACAGCGATGCTTCAGGCAAAGGTTTAGGATGTGTTCTAATGCAACATGGGAAAGTCATAGCCTATGCCTCACGATAACTCAAAGAATATGAGAGGAATTATCCTACTCATGATCTAGAGTTGGCAGTAGTCGTTTTTGCGCTTAAAATCTGGAGGCATTACCTGTATGGGGAGAAGGTGGAGATCTATACGGATCATAAAAGCCTTAAATATTTCTTCACTCAAAAGGAATTAAACATGCGACAATGACGTTGGCTTGAGCTTTTGAAATATTACAATTATACCATTTAATACCATCCTGGAAAAGCGAACGTAGTAGATGACGCATTGAGTAGAAGATCATGTGCGGGTACGAGTGCAATATTGTCAACGTAAAGGCCCATTTTGTATGACTTACAAAGGATGGAGTAGAGTTAAAGACTTCAGGGACCCACGTAATGATGTCGAATATATGAGTAGAACCGACTTTAATCGATAAAGTTAAAGCTGCTCAAGCTACAGACCTGGAGCTGATGCGTATGAAGAAGAAAGTGCAAGAAGGTGATATTCCAGAAGCAAGAATCCATGAAGAAGGAATACTTCGAGTCAACTCCAGACTTTGTGTTCCTAACGACTCTGATTTGAAGAATAAAATCATGATGGAGGTGCACAACACACCGTTTGCAATCCATCCAGGGATTACCAAAATGTATCGTGATCTTCGACATACATTTTGGTGGAGCAATGTGAAAAGAGAGATCACAGAGTTTATCTCTAGGTGTCTAACTTGTCAACGTGTCAAGGTGGAGCATCAAGTGCCAAAAGGACCATTAAAACCAATTGAAATTCCAGAATGGAAGTGAGAGCACATTACCATGGATTTCGTTACTGGTATTCCTAAGGTTTCTCAAGGCATAGATGCAATCTGGGTCATTATTGATAGATTAACCAAGTCTGCTCATTTCTTACCTATACGAAAAACTTATTCACTTGAACGTCTTGCTCGTATATACATAAATGAGATTGTAAGACTGCATGGTATGCTAGTATCCATAGTTTATGATCGAGACTCAAGATTCACTTCACGATTTTGGGTCAATTTGCAGAAAGCTATGGGCACAGATTTACGATTCAGTTCGGCATATCATCCTCAGATGGACGGATAGTCAGAGAGGACTATTCAAACTCTTGAAGATCTATTAAGACTCTGTGTCCTAGACTTCAAAGTAAGTTGAGACAAGTTATTTCCATTAGTGGAATTCTCCTACAACAACAGTTATCAAGCAAGTATAGGAATGGCTCCATTCGAGGCGTTATATGGACGAAAGCGTTGTTCTCCAGTATGCTAGGACGAGGTGGGTGAAGCAACGTTGTTGGGACCGGAATTGGTACTCATGACTACGGAAAAGATTCAAATGATCCGACAACGTATAAAAACTTCGCAAGATCGACAAAAGATTTATGCTGATCTTCATCGAAGGGACGTGGAATTCAATGTTGGGAATCATGTGTTGTTACATGTTGCTCCATGGAAAGGAGTTACGAGATTTGGAAAGAAAGGAAAGCTTAATCCTCGATTCATTGGCCCATTTGAAATCCTCGACCGAGTAGGAACTATGGCCTAAAGACTCACTTTACCGCTAAGTATGTCTCGTGTTCATAGCGTTTTTCACATATCTATGTTACGTAAATATGTGGAAGACCCGAACCAGATTATTGATTTAGAACCGGACAAGATAGCGGAAGATTTAACATATGAAGAGGTACCTGTTAAAATCTTGGATAAGAAGGAACATATTCTACGTTCCAAGGTTATACCTCAAGTTAAAGTTTTATAGAGAAACCACAATGTTGAGGAAATGATCTGGGAGTTAGAATCTGAAATGAAATCAAGGTATCCTCACCTCTTTGACATACCAGGTACGTACACCAATTTTTCGAGGACGAAATTTTATAAGAAAGAGAGGTTGTAAGACCCCAACTTTTATGAATAAAGATTAATTTTCTCTAAATATCTTTTTGAATAATAAGGTGTGGATTTGTTATAATGTTATAGTTGTAGGTAATATTTATAAATTTTGCAAAGTATGCAAGTTGTCATAAAATATTCGTTTGGTCAGTGAATATTCGTTTTATCAAGGAATATTCGTACGACGACACAATCATTGGTGGACTCGACAACGGAATTACTGTCGGAGTTAGAAAATGACAGAAATAACTTTTTATAAAAATAACGGCAAAAATTTTACCGTTAACTGCTGAAATACCCGGTGATAAAAGTAAGATGTCGTGTGGACATAGTAGCACACACAGATTGTACAAAGATCTTTGATTATTGATGTTTACGTGATAAGTCACTCAGTTTTATTCAATTATTGCCACAATAATTGATGCATAGTATCTCATATTATTGATTCAATTATTGTCACAGTATCAACAATATTTTATATTATTAAATCAATAATTGAGACGACAAAGCTATTCATATTATTATTTGTATTATTGACGATGTCTAGAAAGTTCTGTCGATGAAAGGGGTTTGGTCACCTAATTGCGCGCCAATAAGGAGAAATCCTTATCGGTAAGCCCCCTCTTTCCTGGGAATGATCTGATTGTTAATATTGCGAGTTATAATAATGCTGAATAAATGTTATTAAAAATGTGTTTAGTGAAGCCAAGTGAATTGAGATAAAATAGAGAGATTTTTTTATGAAATATTTGTTGTAAATTTGGCTTATTATATGGACACCCACTTACCCATTTTTCAAAATAGTCGGTAGAAAATTATTTCAATTTTTTTTATTACTTATATATATATATATATATATATATATATATATATATATATATATATATATATATATATATATAAAAGTGTGTGATGTGTGTGTGTGTGTGTGTGTGTGGAATGTGTGTTAGGTGTGTGAGTGGGACATATATATATATATATATATATATATATATATATATATATATATATATATATATATATATATATCTTATTTTTATGAAAAATAGAATATATTATATTTTATTATGCATAGTACTGCATAGTGTGTGCATAGTGCAACATAGTAAAAGCAAAAAAAAAATCAGAATTCGTCCGTGAAAATCGTTCGTGAATCCTTACTGTGCACCTGTGATTTTCTAAATTCAAATAGTATCATGTCATTCTCCTATAAATAGGATGCTTAGTTTAGAATTGAAAATCACACCAGAATCAGAGAATTCTTCTTCTATAATAGTGAGCGTATTTCTTTTGAGTTTAAGAAAGTTTTGAGTGTAGAAAACAGTGCAAGTTTTCTACAAGAATATCTCCGCTATACCATTCAGAAGTACTCTCCTTTTAAGGTAAGAGATATTTTTTTTGTTCAATATTCGTAAAAAATAATATTTTCTTCCATACTTTGTAGTATGTAAGTAATATTATTTCGTTTCAAATTCCGAATTCTACACTCATCTTGTTAAGTATTGCTTCTATACTCCTTGAAATTAGTAGAATATCCTTAAAATGTGTGCTTCATCTAGTATTTTTTCACAGAAATATTATTCTGAACATTCTTGTTCATTTTTAATCTTTTCATGTCGGGGTACTATTCATGGGGTACTATTCCCAAAGTATTATTCACGGGATACTATTCACTTGGGTACTATTCACCCGGGGTACTATTCATGACAAAAATTGATTTCTTTTCTGTCCAAATTATTTTTGATACAATATTATTCTTGAATTTTACTCCACAAAGCAGTATCATGTTGATAATTTGGACATTATTGAATTCGGGATAAATTGAATTATAAAACTTTGAAATTTATCATTGCTCTCATTTAATTGAATTCTTTTATCATTGTCATCATCTTCATGCTTATATTGTGATGAAAGTCGTCATTGGCCCGTAGTCCATTGATGGACAGTTGTTGGTATGATTATGACCAGGAATTATGTATCGGTATAATCATAACCTGTAATGTTACAAATGATGTGGTAAAAGTCATCATTAGCTCGTAGTGCATTGATGGACAGTTGTTGGCATGATCATGACCATTGGTGATGTTAACGAATATCATTGGCCCGTAGTGCATGGATAATTTGTGGATGTGATACTAATGAATATCATTGGCCCCGTAGTGCATGGATAATTCAGTGATGTGGATTATTTATTGAGCTGTGTTACATCGATAAAATATTGATGATGAACTTTTAAATCATAGAAGATAGTAGATATCATGCTCTACTTGACTCTTCTAATGGATTGTTGTTCCGATGCAGTTAAACTTGTTGTCTATTGTATTCTATCAGTTTAACTCTGTTGAAGGCTAACGATAATTTATTATGCATTATCTTACTCATAATATTCTTTACTGAGCTAGTTGAACTCACCCTTTGCTTTCATTGTTCTCTTCAGGAAATGAGAATATAGCCGAGACTAGTCGGGAAACGGAGTGATGGTCCGAGATGGTGGCTATAGTAGTCCTCACTATTCTATGAAATAATGTGATAATAAATGTAATGAGGACTCGATTTGAGTTTGGATATTGTCTACGAGACAATATTCGTGTTAAAACTCTCAACTTATGTTTGTCGTATTTTACACGACAGTTGTATAATTAAGTTTGTATTTGAATTATGTATCATGTATTTGGCGACTCGGAATGGGTTGTGTATACCTATTTTGGGGGCGTCACATTTACGACAAGAATTAATCTAATGGGAGCCAAGAATTAAGGTCATATAATTCAGAATTAGCGTAATGGGCGCCAGGGAATTAAGGTTATGTAGCCCAGAATTAAGGCCATGTAGGGCAAGAATTAGTGACATGAGCGCCAAAAATTAAGGTTATCAAGCCAAAATTCAAGGTCATGGAGGCCAAAAATTAGTGTCATGAGCCCAAAAAATTAACGGTTGAAAAAAAAACTCTATTATTATTCAATTACTCCTTTAAAAACGACGTGGCTAAAAATAATCCACCAATGACAAGTTATCACATGTTATTTGTAAATCACTATCTATTAATGAAGGGCAATATAACAATTTTGCTTGGAGCGTATTTTAGAAAAAGTATATTAAATTCAATAAATGATAGAATTTTCATGAAATTTAACCAACTAAGAAATGACAACCTATAATGTTTCTAAAGTCAATTAGGATTCTAATTCCTAACTCTTGAAGGAGATGAATCTATCTAAATAAGGGATGTTCCAACACATCCAAGGTACACAATTTGAACTCTCATAATAATTCTCTCTCGCCATATTAGTGTTCCAACTTAAGTATCAAAGAGTCCTCCTGGAACCTTCAACTCCGGTGGACCTTTTGCAAATTTTCTGATGAGATTGAGGTGGTTGCGTGGTGGTCAAAGTCAAAATTCGTGGATTGATCAAAACGCTATTTTAGAAGTTACTGATTGACCCATCGGTACGATTTTTATTTTAAAAAATAAAAATATATTTATAAAACCTTGTCTTTTAATAATAACTTCTTTTTTTCTTCTTCCAAATATAACCTTAAAAATAGTTGACAATTTAGTGGTGGTTGTGTGATATTAG
This sequence comes from Panax ginseng, assembly GCA_020205605.1. Classification (NCBI taxonomy): domain Eukaryota; kingdom Viridiplantae; phylum Streptophyta; class Magnoliopsida; order Apiales; family Araliaceae; genus Panax; species Panax ginseng. Next base: position 91,434,465 of record CM035143.1, read on the forward strand.
GAATAATAGTAAAATATTGAGAGTAAACTGGATTTCCACTCCCCTTATATACACAGACATTTCCGTTTTTGTTGGGTCTTATTAAGTATAGGACCGAAGAAAAGGATTTCAGTGCACGTCTAAAATTTGCAAATATCAGTTTTTGGAATGTAGGTAGCTGCATGGAAATGGAAATGGAAATGGAAATGGATAGATGGATCCAAACATAATCTTGCCCTATCCAAGTTTCAAGCCCAGCAGAATTTTTCTAGGTCCTTCATCTTAAGATTATATAGATACATTTAAGAAAAATACCTAAATTTAAACTTATATTTCACATTAGCTCAAAATATAATAGTGGTACTCAAATACTTATTATAAGTAATGGCATTGTTTATTCAAGGTAACTTTATAATTTAAATATATAAATGTATCGCTTATTTTGGAACATACAAGAATACACTCAATTCCAAAATAAAAAATCATTGTTGAATTTTTAAAATAAATTTGAAACACTATTTAACACAAAAGTAACATAAATTTATTTAATATTAGTTAATAAAATGATAAATATTATAAACTATTAAAAATACCACTAATTATAACATTCATTCTTTAACCTCAAAAGTCAAATTATATATCTAATTTTGGAACAGAATGAGCTTTATATTAATTTTGAGTATACATATATCTCAAATTAGCTTTCATAAGTCAATAAATAATGTTCTTATAATTTGCAACAGTTGTGCTACTTCTAAATTATAGAACAGTGGGAGTAATTAGTTTTAGAACATCTTCCCATCCAATAACAACTATACAGTTTAAACCAAGAGCTAGGTGAAAATATAAACCTCATCATATCCCTTCCTGCAATTAGACAGATAAGAGAACCAAGTTAATCACTCTTCGTGCTTTTAGTATCCCCACAACAAATAATTAATGATAATCATAATCATAATAATGATGATAATAATTAGATATTGACACTAACAGTACAATAAAGATTGGCACATGGCTATTTTTATTTTTACTAACAACTCCTTTCTCTCTTTGCCGATGAGATTCTTCAAAAAAAAATTCACTCTTAACATCTGCATAAACATCAATTATGATCCACCACCACCATTTATCACTCATTAACTCTCATATTAACACATCACGGAGACCTCGTGGAAGCATTAACATGGGAAGAAAATACTGTAGGAGTCAAAGTCTAAACCAAGTTAAACTCTTGGGTCTGATATACATTCAATTAGAGAGAAAATAATGATATATAGTGTATTGCAAGGCAATCTGGCCTGCTTTGTGATTAGAATAGTTGGTTCAAACAAATTGTTAACAAATACAGCAAAATTTATGCAGGATGGAGAGGCTCGGCTTAACCTCTTAATATTCCCCAAAGTCACTATGACCCACTACAACAACTAGATAACTCATCCACCAAAATTCATCAAGTTTTGAATCATCTAACCTGCAATTGTACTCTCTTATGGGTAAATTTTAGATGACAGTTAACCTAAAGAAGAAATTCAGGAGCCACCAAACTCTCCTACGCAAATCATCCATCAGTCATCATCATCAAGACCTCTCATTTTGACGTGACACTCACAATTTCCAACAGAAATTCTCTCGTTCAACAGACTTAAATTCGTTCTTCATTTCGTTGTTTCATTGTTTGGCCCAAAATTCACACCATGAAAAGAGAAAAGTTTATAAGGTTATAATTGTCAAAAGACTATAAATTGCCATATGCCCATCTTTATTATCCTGATAATGATAATCATCATCATCATCATCATAATAATAATAAAGAGGAAATAATTTTTCTTTTAGTGCAGTCTTTGAGGCATCCCAACACTTACCCAGCCTTCCCACAGAAAGTTGGACTGTAATTGTAAATAAGGTTGGCAAGTACTTCATGAGCAGGAGGCCTATTTAAAAACTTCCTAGCCTCACTGCAATTGAGAAACAAGAATATAAATTAAATATACAGAAGTAGAAGGATCACAGACTAAAACCAATTAGGTCTTTTATGCTTATTCAATATTACCCAAGTTACGAAATGCAAGTCTGGGAGGAACAAATAACCTCTTCGGATTAAATGCAACCTCTTAACGCTATTTAAGAGTTGCAAAACTTTTAAAACAACAATAAAAAATCATGGATTCCACGCACAAATAATTATGTTTTAATGCTTAGCAAAAAATACAGATTTTGTGAAAGCTATGTTTTAACGAGTTCTCCACTTTGCCCTTCTACCTTTTGTGCCAATGTCAAACATAGTGATGCACATTCAAATTATTATGGGGTATAATTTTAAGAAGCCTGGAGTGTAATTAAGCAACCATCTTTGAGTGACTTGAGGATACCTGACAAAAAAGTTTGCAACATGTTGAGTCACTTGAATGGCATCCTCTGAGTGTGGAATCTTAGGTAAGCCCCATTCAAAAGCATTTTTCTGCAGTGTACAAAGATCAGGATTTCATATTTAGAGAAGCAGCAACTGTATTTATTTATCAAAAAGAAAAAACTGCAGCAGCTTTATTCCTGGCAGTTCCTTAATATAGAAGCAACCAGTAAAATAATTGCTGGCACAATCTTCATAAGACAAAATAGTTTAATATTGAGAGAGAGAGAGCTCTCCCCACCCCCCCCCCCCCAAAAAAAAAAGGGGGGGGTTTGAGAAAAAAAGGTTTGGGAAATTAAGTAGGCACAATAATCATAAAACAATGTTTTTCCTTCTGTCTATAAAGAAAGAATAAGAGGGGGAGATATTTAAACCAACAAAACCTAACATTAGCCCCTTTGCACAAAATTAGCAATTTAGTGAAGCCGGTCAACAATATTACATAAATCTAAAACACAGTTTGATTTCAAACAAATTAATCACTTCCATTTAAATTATATAATAAGGCTTCGATTGCCAAAACATACAATATTACATTTAAATAAGTGTAGCTCGAGATTTTAAAAAGATATGCCCACCACTTGTTCTTTTCCCCTCTCCCCTAGCAGATAAGCCGTTAAGATAAAATATTCACTCCGTCCCATAGTTATAGGCTGATTTTTCATTTCGAGATGTCCCAATATATAGGCTACTTACTATTTATAAAATTTAGTTGGTTCATTGTTTTACTTTTATGCCCTTCTAATAAATATTCAACCATTACTCTTTTTTTGAAGAAACAACATTCAATGTCATTATTTTTATCATCACATTTAATGTTGTTGTATTCTCTTTGGTTAAAGTTGTATGGTTATAGACTTTAATGGACAGTACACGTCAATCAATGAAGTTGAGAGTTCCAGTGTGATAAGTAAGGAGTAATTAACTTATTCATTTATTCCATATTAAGGGGTATATGTGGAAAATTTATGTTAAAAATTGTCACTAAACTGATTTTCTTAAACTATGTGCCAAAAGAAATCAGCCTATAACTATGGGACGGAGGGAGTACTATAGAAGATCAAAGTGATTAGCATCCTACAATAATTTTGAAACTTCCCTAAATTCATCAAATTTCCCAACAATTTACTAGATAATTAAGATACCCTAGGTTTCAACAAAGGGTGCTTATCATTTTCTCAAAGAAATCATACGACTCATAAGCCAAAAGACATTTTGTGATTGGTTTTCTACAATACCCATGATAACATTTTTAAGGAGGGTTTTCAACCATACTGAACCTCAGCCTCTCCTTTTATATATAATGAGCCATTGGCCAATTGCTCACGCACAAGGTAATCCATCTTTTAACTTCTATTGCTTGTTCCCATACGAAACAGGAGATCCTAAAGTATATGATGGAAGCATGTTAAATATATCCTAAAACCTATAAAAGTGATCAGTGGTTTAACTTCTATTGCTTGTTCCCATACGAAACAGGAGATCCTAAAGTATATGATGGAAGCATGTTAAATATATCCTAAAACCTATAAAAGTGATCAGTGGTTTCTTGGTTAACCAACAAAAGTAGAACTGGTCAAATGTATATTGCAAATGGAATCGAATTTTTCTTTAATTAATTTACTTATGAAGGATTCTTCACTCGAGCACTCCTGCTGGTTTTCAAACAGCACCTTCTTCCTCAAGAACTCGTGATATGAAAACCTTTATAAATACAATATGACGGAATAAGGAATGTCCACTACAATATTTGAATAAACCTGAAAGGATATACAAATAAATTATAATAAGCATTGGAAGTGACCTTTTCGATCAGAAAACATGGCCTTCAAGGTATATTTTTTTTTGGAATCAGAAAGTAAATAAAGTATTTATTAGAGTGTCAGCCACTCTTCTCTTGTTAGACTGATTAATCATTTGCTCTTCCAGGTAGTGCCTACCAACACTTTTCATACTGGTGTGCTGCTCATATGCCTGGACTCTTTTCAAATCCTTGATAGAAAGGGGTCATGTAACCTAATAACCTTTGGGAGTGTGTCAGATCCTCCCTCCCTTTTCTCTACATACAAGTTATTTCTTTTCTAGATAAAAGATGCACAAGTTCTTCCTCCATGTGATTCATCTTAATGAGAACCCACCAGCGTCATGACTAGATATTATTTCAAACTTATAACCAACCAAAACAAGTACTGGACCCAAGCAAACCTAATCAATATAGATCAGCAATAACAAGATATCAACTTCTTTTAGGAAGTACAATAATCAACTAATCTACCAACTCCCATCACGTCAGTGCAGCAGATCACAGAAGAGGGCTTGTGAATGCACTAAACTTCAGTATTAAAGTACCATAAAGAAAATTTTAGACGATTATAAGAGCATATAATCCTGGCTGACAGATTATTGCACTGTGTCAAAGAAAACAATATAGGAGCCAAATATTTTACAGGTAATGAATATGAATCATTTGATTATACCTCTGGGTGCCACTGGAAAGCAGTCACCGGATAGCTATGTGCTTGCACTGTGGAGACGTAAACCTAATTTAAGTGAATTTATGAATACTTTAGGCCACATACAATATCATATGAATTAACATCTACAGAATTAATGTGACACCAAGTACCTTATTATCTTCATCAGCGGTGGTGGTTAGGATCTTGAAGAAGGAAGCTAAATCCATGTTTTCTTGAAATCGTTCTGGTGATATACCATACTGTTGCATAGGGAAATCAATGCTCAGATGACCAATACTAGCTCATATCTTTTGGATATGCAAGTTTTATGCAAGTTTTGTTATAAACATAAGGTGTAACCCAGAACGATATATCTAAACCTAAAGAACAACCACAACACAAGAAACAAAACAAACAGGGTATCTCTACAGCGGCTATTAGTGTTACTCGCAATATCCGATGATTAGAATTTATTCTGAATTGTTTAAGACAACCAAACTGACCAAAATAAATAGATTCCCAAAAATGAACAAAAGTGATCTTGAAACATGGAAGATGTCCAAAGATGTTTCCAATTCCAAGCTAACCGAAATAAAAGATTGGAATGAAATTTTGATCCTTGACTGCATCCATTTCCAATTGTTTAATATATACATTAAAGTTTGATAAATACCGTTGAAAGTGTTCTTTCTGGTTCTGGTTAAGGGCATGCTTACAATTTCAGGTGAAAAATAGTATGAGATAAATATTTAGTGACTTGTAAACTGAAAAATTCCACAATTTTTCCAAACTCACATAATGGTTTTGCATGGCTAGGCAATCAGTGCTTAGCTTTTTGAGCAAATCTGGAGGAAATCTGCAGAAAAGACAAAAATCAATTCAAAATCATAGCTTCAGCAACCAGCCAAGTGTACCATATGACAATATCTTATACATGTAACATAATATCAGCACCAGCCACCTACTCAATAACTTTCACATGAAATCACAAATGTTTACCAATTTTCATTTACTTGTCTAGATTTCCAATAACATTACACAAATACATCTTCTAAAATCTTTTTTTTTTCTTTTTTTATAAGTAACATAAGACAAATACTTTGCTGGGACTAAGACTTTGTTTGCGAGTTTGGAGGGATGGGGAGGTAAGGGAAAGTATAAGTGGGGAAGGGGTCGAAAGGACTTTAACTTTCACTTGCCATGTTTGTGAATTCAAGAAGGGAGGGAAGAAAAATTGTACTTTACCATGTATGTGAGTTTAGAAGGGGGAATGGATTTTAATCGTTAAAGTATACTATTACCATATTTCTATTAACATAAAAGAAATGAAATAGATGTTAATTTATTTAAGACAAGGATATTACTGGTATTTCGAAATGTCTAACTTTCCCATGCCTACCAGTCCCACCATTTTTGGGGTAAAGTTTTTAGAGCAACGTTGCATGAACTCTACCTTCAAATCCCTCCCCTTCCCCTCTTTAAAAAAACTCACAAACGTGATATTTGGAGGGATTTTAAATACTTTCCCTTTCCCTCAAAATAGAACTTACAAACATGGTGTAAAGGCCACATCTTTACATATCACATTTTCAAATCAATCTATATGAGATCACTAAATAACAGCTGACCCCATCCTTCTCAAATTTTATCTGTAGATATAAGTCTATGACGTATGATATCATACACAACAACTGCTTCTTTCTTTTCCAGTAGCTGGTTTTGTTTTTTATGTTATCACTTATATCATAGTTTAACATAAAATTCAAACGAACCAATGCATCAATATATAGGCCCTCTCAACCACTAAAGTTATTCAAGTTTGGCCATATATTGTCATGGAAGGCTTTCACTTTTGCCTTTTCCACACCATCCTTCATAATATTATATGTTTAAAATTTCTTTTTTTAAGAAACACATGTATTAAAAAATTTCTTCTTTAGATAGAAACGTATTACAACTTCTTTCTTTTGATATTAATGTATTAAAATTTATTGTTCATGTAATATTACATTTAAAATTCCTGATTATAACGATTAGATATGAGCAACAAAACAAAAGAAGCTCAAATCCTGTAAAGTTGTTTTCAACTTGACTAATCATTTTTTTAATGTTTTTAGAAATTCTTGAAATTCTCAGATACAATTATATGGGTAAAAATAATAGAGAATGATTGACTACCGTTTGAAACATTTCAGCATAACAGAACTAAAATTTAAACTCAACCTTATCAGAATGAAGTGTTTACAAAAGGTCACTGATTACTTTTTCAGAAAAATGAAAAACTTGTATACCTTTGAAACACAGTTCCTTCTATATTTATGTTTTGCACGAACTGCAGTGTTGACCCTTGATCTTCTGCTTTAAATTCTTCGAGAATGTTCTCGTCCTAGTGAAACTAAAGAAACATGCAACGTCTTATGATCAAAATATAGTTATCAGATTACAATTAGAAAATGTGCAACTGAGTAATTATCCTCACTTTTTACATATAAAGTGAAAATAATAAAATTCAAATTCAAATTCAAATATAGTAAATTTGCATGACTGCAATCACAACAAACTAATTTTGTATTGGAAACAGAAGATGGTCTAAAACAGAGAAGTAAGCAGTGCACTTCATGTAGCTAATCACTCCATACGTGATAGATTAACATTCACCAAATTAGTTGGTAATTGTATTGTTATTTTTGGCTGTAAAAGCTGTGAATAGAGCAGCTACATCTTTGTTAGATAAATAAAAAACTAGATTCTTAGTATATCCGGAACGCAAATGGAAACCATGTAATAAGAATATTCTTACGTCAAGCAAACAAGTTAATTACTAAAACTAAATTAAGGTTTAGAATTCTCCATATGGTTCTTATTTTTTACCCTTATGGTGGGGATGACGTGAGGTAATTCGAATATACGAGTGAAAAGTAACTTTATACCAACTAACCTTGCTGACGATCATTGACAAAAGTTCAAATCCTAAGCATATTGAGAGTAAGGGGAAAATGATCTCCTGCATCATTCTTCTCCAATACTTTCTGCAAGTAACATGTCAAAATTAACACGGTGCAACTACAAACACATGCCAAAACTTTGTAGCTTATTCCTATTCATTAGAAGGTCAAGTCCTTGCCCTTGTTGATTGAAATTTTGTAAAGTAGCAACTCCCTCAAGAATGATTTACCTTAAATATATCCTCAACAACCTCAAAGTAGAGTCCTTCTTTATACCACCCTCCGGTAAAAAGAACTCCATTGACCAGATTAAGTTTCTGCAGCAAAACACAATAAAATTAACACATTCGCAACACACAGACAATATACACCTAGCATAAGCAGACTTTTAAAAATAACTTCTCCAAAATAACCCTTCTAAATTACAAAGAAAATGACACTCATTTTTAGGACAGAGAGAGTATAAATAAGCAATCTTCAAAAATAAATACATGTTGAGCTTACTTGGGGATTCATTTTCAGTCTAGGCCAACTAGTTTGGGATAAAAGGAGAAAAGGAGTGTATCGACCAACATGTCATTAGAAACTGATTATGAGACTTTAGCATCATTTCAAGTTTTTGTCACAGCATAACTCTTTTACACAATTCACTAATAAATATCATTTAATATAAATCCACTGAATCCAGCACATTAAATAGTTTGAACAATTGAAATGATCAAAATGAAGACAAGACAATAATACTACAATAAATTGTAGCTTCAATGGAAAAAAAGGAAGCAAAATAGTACTTATTAAAATATCTAAAGTTAATCCATGCAAGAAAAGCTAACATCAATAATCCCTTTAAACAGCAAGACAAGAAATAACATAAATGGGTACAATTACATAATGGAGAATCTCCAGAGGCTCGTTGTAGATAAGAGGAATGACCCTGGCCCCGGCGGATTCAACGAATTTTACATAAGATGCGGCAATATAAGAAGTGTTTGTTGCGTTGTTGAGTCGGCCGGAAGCTCCGTCGCCGGGATGACTTAAAATACCGATGACCGGCCAGAAATTGAGGGGACAGCTGAGAGTTGCAGTCTGACTGGGCAAGAGAGTCGTTGATTGAGATTTAGCGGAGCTAAATTCTTTGGAGAAAGAATTATAAACAGTAATTAATTTTAAAATTATAAACAGTAATTAATTTTAAAAAGTAAATTAATTTTAAAATTATGAACAGTAAATTAATTGTAAAATTATAAACAGTAATTAATTTTAAAATTATGAACAGTAATTAATTTTAAAATTATAAACAGTAAATATACCCTTGATTTTAAACCTCCATTGAGATAAATGAACAGCATGAAAAAGAAAAAAATGAAGAAGATATTTACATGCGGTGTAATTACATTTCCATTGGAATGGATGAAGGGCATTGAAAAAGGAAGAAAATATTTATTGGTGGCGTAATTGCACTATTTCAAGAAAAAGAAATAGTTATTATTTCATAATAATAATAATGCAGGATTAATTTAGAAAAAATTGCAAATTAATTTTTTGAAAAAAGTAAAATTTCATTTAAAAAATAATTGTTAAATCACATGCCAAAAAAAAAAAGCGGGAATATATATCATCACCTTTTTTTTGAATATAAACAGTAATTAATTTACTATTTATAATTTTAAACAGTAATTTTAAAAAGTAATTAATTTACTGTTTATATTTTTAAAATTAATTACTGTTTGTTTAAAATTAATTACTGTTCATAATTTTAAAATTAATTACTGTTTATAATTTTAAAATTTATTTACTGTTCATAATTTTAAAACTAATTTACTTTTTATAATTTTAAAATTAATTTACTGTTCATAAAATTTTATTTGATATTAATTACAAAAATAATTAAATATATTTTTTTATTTATTTTCTTATTTTTTTGGCACACTTTTTAAATTTATATTATACTTTAAAATATTTTTTTCATTTTCTTCATAAAAATTTTCCTCCAAATCCACATAATCACTGTCACGTCACACAAGGACTCCACATCAGCTGATGTAACGGACAACTCAGCTGCTTAGCTGTCATTTTCCGTTAAAGTCAAAGTTTTTAACGATTTTTTAAATTTTGTGTTAGAAAAGTCGAGTTCAGTGAGTTGACTTTAAGAAAAAAAAGTTCAGTTATCCATCTGTAAGTTGACATTGTGACGCTCTCAAAATCGGTATACATCACCTATTCTGAGTCACCAAATACATGGTACGAAATTCAAATACAACTTAATTATACAACAGTCGTGTAAAATACGACTAAACATATGCTATGAGTTTTAATACAAATATTGTCATCTAGACAATATACAAACTCAATGAGGTCTTCATTACATTTATTATAACACTATTTCATAGAATAGTGAGGGCTACTAATGCTATTATCTGGACCATCACTCTGTTCCCCGACTAGTCCATGCTACGTTCTCATTTCCTGAAGAGAACAATGAAAGCATAAGGGTGAGCTCAACTAGCCCAGTAAGAAATATTATGACTAAGATAATGCAGAATGATTTATCATTAGCCTTCAACAGTGTTAAACCGATAAAATATAACAAACATCAAGTTTAATCTGCAATGAACAAGCGATCCATTAGAAGAGTCAAGTAGAGAATAAAATCTACTATCTTCTATGATTTAAAAAGTTTTTCATTACTTTTATCGTTGAGACTCAAACAATAAATAATCCACATCATCCCCACACTACGACAATGATATTCATTAGTATCACAACCACAAATTATCTATGCATGCAGCCCAAGGATATTCGTGTATTCATCAATGGTCATGATCATGCCAACAACTCATCCATCAATGCACTACTGGGTCAATGAGGACTTTTTTCACATCATTTGTAACATTACTACCATGATTACAATCGAATAATCCCCGATCATAATCATACCAAGTCCATCTATGCACTACAGCCATGCAGATGACTTTCAACATAATATAAACATGAGGATGATGACAATGATATAAGAATTCAATAAAACAAGTTCAAGAATTAATTTATCCAGGAACTAATAATATCTAAATTGTCAACATGATAGTTCTTTGTAGAGTAACACTCAAGAATGCTCAAAAGAATATTTTCATGAAAAGATACTGGATGAAGCGCAAATATCAAGGATATTCCACTAATTTCATGGAGTATAGAAGTCAAAACTTTAACCAACTGAGTATAATAAAGAATGGAATAACAAAAGAAATCACCGGGCATGCGATAGATCGCATGCATGAGTTATTCCAATGAATAATAAATAATAGAATCAGTCATGCGTAAACGCATTCGAGCGGGATGTTCCAACGTAATAATAAACAACGAAACCCAGTCATGCGTAAACGCACCGGCGTGATGTTCCAATGAATAATAAACAACGAAACCAGTCATGCGTAAAAGCGCATTCGGCGGTGATGTTCCAATGTAATAATAAACAACGAAACCGGTCATGCGTAAACGCACGCAGACGTGGATGTTCCAACGTAATAATAAATAATGGAATAACGTAAGAATTTCACCAAGTATAGGGTATCCAGCGTATAAAAGTTATTCCAATGAAATAATAAAGAATGGAATAATAAAAGAATTTCACCAATAAGAAAGAAGGAATACCCTAACGAGTACAACAACTAATATCCCTTGGTAAAAAAGAAGAGTATTTTTTGGTTGGTAGAGGCGAGGATATACTCAAAGAAAACTTGCACTACACTCAAAGCTTTCTTAACTCTAAAGAAATACGCTTCAAGATTATAGAAGAAGAACTCTCTCTATAGTTTCTCTCTCTAGAGTTTCAATGAATTAAGTAAGAAATAATGAAGGAATGAGCTTCTATTTATAGAAGAATGGATTTGTAGTAACTAATTCATGAAACGGTCCAGATTGATTTACTTTAAATGGATGGTCCAGTTTGTTTACAATAAAATATAATATATTCTATTTATAATCTAATAAAACGAATAACTTTATAAAAGTATTACATTTTATATAAAAAGATTTTACTATTAGTCTAATAAAACGAATAACTTTATAAAAGTATTATGTTTTATATAAAAAGCTTTTCTATTTTATTACATTAATAATACTAATAAAACAAAACTCATCATCATTATTATAATTCACAATATTAATCGACCAGGGTCGTTTCTAGGAAGAGGGGGCTTTCCAATAAGGATTTCTCCCCATTGACGCGCCATTTGGGTGACCAAACCTCTCATTGAAGAACTTCTAGACATCGTTAATATTGCAAATAATAATATTAATAACTTTGTCATCTCAATTATTGATTATAAAATATTGACAATAATTGAATTAAATAACGTGAGATACTATGCAACAATTACTGTAACAATAATTGAATAAAACTGAGTGACTTCTCACGTAAGCATCAATAATCAACACCGTAATACTCTCTTGTGAAACTACGCCAGACATCAGTACTTTTAACAACGGGTGTTTCAACAATTAATCAGTAAAACTTCTAGTTATATTTTCATAAAGTATTTTGTCATTTTCTAACTACGACAATATACTTCCGCTAGGGGTCCACCAAATGATTGTGCCGTCGTCAAATATTCCCTGTTAAAACGAATATTCCCCGACCAATCGAATATTATATAACCACTTGTTTACTTTGCAAAATTTGTAAATATTACCCACAACTATAACATTATATCAAATTCATTCCATAATATTCAAAAATGATATTTATAGAAAATTCATCTTTATTCATAAAAGTTGGGGTCTTACAGACATATAGTACAATGACTGAAAAAACATTTAACCCACACGAATTTATACTTGCAAAATTCCCAAAATCTGAAGAAGGAGATCCAGATTTCTGTTTCTTTTACTTTTTTTTACCTTTTCCAATAATAAGGTAATTTGATAACCAAAAAATTCTTGTTTCCGATTTTAGCATATAAACCACAAGAAAAATAAGTACACCAGTCACCAAACAACATGTGTATTAACCAAAAAAATGGGAAATAAGAAAAGAAAAGATGACCACATTGAGCTAAACAGCTTAGAAGAAAATTCTCATCCATTCAATACTGAAGATCTCCGATTCAAAAAGTGTGACTCTCGTCGGCCCAAACTGGCTGGGCCGCGACAGATGTGTATTGGGATTTGGGGATATGAGGCTGATTTTGGAATTGCGGATGGGAGGATGCTGAGGAGTGAGGAGGTTGGCTTTTGGGTTAGGGACTTAGGACAGAGAGAGATGAGAGATCAAACTTCTCACTTCAGAGAGTGATGAGAGAGTTGAGATCTGACATAAGAGATAAATAGTGAAGAGATCATATTATTATTTTAACTTTTTCTTAATTTTTTTTAGATGTTGTTCGAATATTTGGTTAACTCAAATAGCTTAAATTCAAAAATTAAACCCGAACCCAAAAACGGACCGAATAATAAAAAATAATCGAAGTAAAAAATTTTGGTACAAAATTTTCGGTTCAATTATATCTGATTTTTGCTCCTACATGGGCCGATGGGCTACTTTGTGAGTTTGTTGGCAACTAAACTTATGACTTTATTAATACTGATGGTGGGGTCTGGTGCCCGGCGCACGTGACAAATTTGGTTATGTTTTAATGTCAATTCATTGGTCAAAATCAAAGAAGTGGGATTTTGACATTTATTAACTGGTTTTGCTTATAAGAGTATTAAAAATAAGTTTTCTCTTTATTTAATAATCACAAAATATTTTCATTCATTAAAAAAAAGTCCTTGATATTTGAGAAACTGTTTATAGTATAAATTATTAAAAATGAAAGTGTTGAGGGAAATAGGATAATAGGTAGAGTTATTAATACAAATAATGATAAATTGTGTACTACATCTGGTGAAAATTAATTAAATATTAAATTTCACAATTATCAAAGTTATTAAATTGATATTTCTGATTATTTTCATAAAATTTGGTTTTTAAATCATTTTAAAAACAATCACTCAATTGGTTTCAAGTAACAAAGAGATAAAAAAGACTGTCGAACCCACAGAGAACGGACGCTAATAATTACTTCAATTACCGAGCTTCTACCAATTTAATTCCACTTAAACAATCACTCAATTGATTTGTGAAAATTGTTTTAAATAAAGAATTAAAACTAAATAAACTAACAAAGATTGATCACCAGATGATTAAAATATAAGAGTACAATTTTCCCAATTACTTTGCAATAATCGTCTTGCCATATTTCAACTTATTTAATACAATGAGTTGCTAACTAGGATTGCTTATCAATTTATTAACATATGTCAATGATTAATAAAAAACCTATTTCAGTTATTTTGCTATTTTTATGCAAGACACTTAAAATAGATTCATTAAGCACAAACTCCTAACAAAATTACGCATGTCATACAAGTACTTTCGTTTCATAAACTGTTATGTTATCCTTAACAAGAATCAACAAATTTATACGTTATTATATTCAGATCTAATATAAGATTTCCTCTTTCAATTTCATCAAAGATATCATATTAACTGCTAGTTAAACAATTAATAGATTAAGCAGAAAATATAATAATCAACTCAATAGGATCACCAAATGAAAATAATGACAATTGAATTATTGAATTGGAAAATGCTTCATCGTACCCTTAATTGAGAAATTAGTTCATCATCATAATAAAGTCAAGAAGATTAATATTAAATAACATATCAAATACAGATAATGAAATTAAGAGAAGAAGAAAAACTTTGTCAATGAACTCCAATCTCTGTAGATTCAATCTCCGTCTTGATGTGTTCTCTAATGATATATTCAAGTATCCAATAGAAGTGGCTCTCAATGATTTTTAGTCAAAAAGTCTTTCAAATCCAAGGTATAATAAAGTATTTATAGTCCTAATGGAAACCCTAGCAAGTTACGCAACTAACAGTCCTATTCTAGCTCAAATTGGGCAATATAACACTCAAATTCGCCCTTTTCCCGACGTTCGGTGCGCTCAGCGCTGCTCCTAGGCCAATCTAGGCATGCCCCGCACTAGAGGTGCAGAAAATCTGATGATCTGGCGCGCCCCGCGCAGTGCAATTTTCTGCTGCGACGTCATTTGGTAAAACGACCATAACTTTTGATCCGGGAAGAGTTATAGAGCTTGTTAACTATCAAATCAAAGATCTCGATGAGATCTACAACTTTCATCATTTGAGAATTGACAGATTCTGGTCGAATCAAGGGTGAAATTAGGCTTCAAGTGGCTGCTATGCAAATGGCAAACATAATAACTCCGAGCTTTGAGCTCTTTTAATAAAAAAATCACAACTTTTTCATATGAACTCTGATTAGGACCATTGAAGATGTTCCGGAAAGCTAAGAAGTAGATTTACATTAAAATCTAAGTTCTGGGCCAGGAACATGCATCCAACTTAACATTAAAAGCTCTAAAATCTCCCCTTCTTGCCTTTACTTGCATATTGTACTCCAAAAGATGTTTGGA
Organism: Panax ginseng; assembly: GCA_020205605.1. Classification (NCBI taxonomy): domain Eukaryota; kingdom Viridiplantae; phylum Streptophyta; class Magnoliopsida; order Apiales; family Araliaceae; genus Panax; species Panax ginseng. The sequence goes on from CM035143.1 coordinate 91,449,734, forward strand.
TTGCTTTTCCTTACTTCTTCATGCCAATGTCATGTCATAGCCTACAAAATAACCTAAAATGTTTGAAATGCACACAAAACAAAAAAGATTAACAATAATCCAAGTATAATGAGATCCGATTTGTAAGTATGAACTCACTCATCACATTATTATATATTTTTTACTTTTTAAAGCTAAACATAAACATATTTGACTATTTCTAAGTGCTTTGAACTACTTATACACTCATTTTCTAAATATCTTCTTTGCATTAATTTATTAAAATACTCTTGAATTACTTATATTTTGTTGTGAATTAATAAATGTATTCAATATCCCACAATCTAACTATTTTGAATAATTTATAATAAATTATACTTGAATCACTCCAAATAAATAATGTTACAATTAATTTGAAATATATAAATAAACATTTTTAAGTTAGTGTAGTTGAGTTAACACTTAAAAATAATATCGTCAAATTTTAAGGATGATGTAACGACCCCAAAATTTATACAATTCAATTATCGACTTTGGTCATTAATAACACGTCTAACTTCTGATTTTACATCATTATTCGATGAAAATTTAATAAAATGCAGAATAATTTTAAATTTTTCTATCTTCTTATTTTAATTCCCTAAATTAAAACTTTTATCATCTACATGTCTTTGAATCATATATAATCCATGCTTCACTTTATCAGAGTTAATATATATTATTTACATATCAAATCGATATCCTTTATACATCAGACATCTCAAACTTTAACTTTACAACTCAACATAAAATATACATCATAAAACATTGAGTACATCTCATGAACCTTAATCATGGTTTAAAGAAATAACAACTTTAGCTAAAATATTAATCTTCGTGTATTATTTCTGATCCACATCATTCAAGTAGCACATAGTGTTACCTTTAATCCTTAACATGCAAAAATAGTTATTTGCAAGGTTGAGCTTGACAGCCAATCAAATCTAACAGTTTTCATGCATCACGTAGCACATAACAACATGCTTATCATACATCTCATAAACATTGGACTAACATAACATACATGCTATGGTTCATATACCAAGTATAAAGATTGAGTTCCTTACTCAATCAGTTTTAATTACTCAATCAACGTATTTATAAATTGATTTTAACGTTTCATACTTTCAACATATATATAACATATCATGCCATTTGCAATAAAGATTTAAAACAGTTCATCATCAAGTTCACATAGCAAATAGGAATTGAAAGACTTGCCTTAATCGTTGTTTACCAATAATAGTTTAACATCTTACAACTATTTGCACTTCACGTGCCCTACACAATTATATAATCATGCACATTAACTATTAATCACATAGCAACACATAGTAGTTGTAATGTAAACTTTACTCTTCATCTCATAACCCTTCATATTATTAATACACAATGTTCAATTTGATTGTGTTAACTTTCGACTTATATCTCACTATATTTCATACTCGAAGTTTATTCAAGTATTTAAGTCTTGCTAGAAATCATTATTGGTTTTATATTAACCCCATTTCATATCTTATAATATTTATTTCATTAGACTTAAAACACTTTTTACGTTCATTAACACTTGTCACGATGTTTCGACGTTTATTCGTCACACGCCCGATTTGTCTCTCGTGTGTATGCTTAGTATACTTATACAACTTATCTAATACATCATTTATTAATTTTAAGCCTCATTATATTTACTAAAATTCATGATTTATAATTTATAACAACATTTTTTATTGTCAAAAGCACTACACTTGCATACGTGCATGCCCGACGCCCTCCGATTGCCTCCGAAAACACAACAGTCTCAAATATGTCCATTTTAACCCCTGCTAACAACCTCAAATTGAAAAACTTAAAGAATAAAAGTTGTAGGGATATTCGTCCTCGTTCCGGATCATCTTGAATTTCCTCAATCGAAATTTGTATGCAAAGGTTATGCCTATTTTACTAAAATAGGTCAAAACAGTCACACCTGACACACTTTGGGCGCGGCCGCGCCCATTTTGTTCACAACTCCAGCGCGCCCGCTCCATCTAGCAGCGCCAAGATGCATGCTTTCGCTCAGCTCAAATGAAATAACGGCAACAGCTTCATCCAGATTACAGTTTTCTCAATGTACATACTTCAAATCTTCATAACTTCTTCATTTTAAGTCAGATTTAGTTGATTTTCGACTCTATGAACTCGTGAAACACTGAAATACTCATATACAAAATAATTTTAACATTTCAAAAACTTTAACAAATTAATTTAAGGGTTCCAATTCAGTGTTCATGCTATATTTTTATGTTTTAAACATATTTAGCGAATTCATTCACTACGAATTTGTTTCCTAACCAAATCAATCCGTTTAAACTTTGTTATTTTCGTTTCTCAGAGAAGAACACCATATATACATCAATTTAAAACTTTAATCATGGATTCATAACTAATTTTAGCCTCTAAACAAACCATAACATACATATTAAACCAAAAGACTAATTCTTCTCTTCTTTATACAAATTTAGAAATCAATTGGTTTAATTATTCTTGTTATACTATTATCAAATAATCTAATAGGTTATTAATCAATTAACACGATTGATTTCATCTCCACTTTTATAACCAAAATAACTATCAGTATAGCAAAACTTAAGAAATAGGATTTAGGAGTTTTGAAGTTCTTTCTTACCTCTTGATCCCTTCTTAGTTTGGTTAGATGATCAATTAGTTTATCAATCTTCTTCTTCCTTGAGCTTTCTTCCAAATTCTCGCAGAAAATTCCCACACACTCTCTCTCTAAAAACTTAGTCTTCTATTTGCAAATGAACTTATAGGGAATAAACTGAAGAATGGGGCTTAAGTGTGACTTTTAAATTATGTTGCTCAGTTACAGAACGTAAAAGACCTCAGTAGTTAGGAAAACATGAAGGGTCTAATGCCATGTTTGGGAGAGCTCAATTGCTCCATGGTATATTTTTATTTTTCCTTTTACTATATGATATGATACCTCTTCTTCCTTTAATTGAAATAAAATGGCACACTTACACTTCTCCAATTATCCATACAGATAACTATATTATTTCTCATACAATTATGAATTCACATTCATAATTAAAATAAACATCTCTATTCAAATAAACATTTTCATTAAAATAATTAATATTTAATCCACTCTTTATTTTAATAAATTATACCATTATTATGTATAATATTTAATTTCTTTCCATCTATAAATTATCCCAAAACAATTTATTTAATCTATACATTTAGTCACATCTTAAATATTAACTCAATTTATTAGTCTTTACACCAATATTTATTTATAGACCAATTTATATTCGCTTGGCATAATATAATACATTAGGCCATTACATAACCGTATTACATTTATATGTCATATATTATATCTCTCATTTCATTAAAACAAATGTATATTTACGTTAATTCACTATTTTAGTTAAGTGGATAAATCCTTTCATTTAACTCACAAAAACACCTTTGTCATCCAAGATTTTAATATTCAAATTATATTATTTCATAATATAATTATTATCTTAATTTTAAATTAACCAATATTATTCAGTTAATTTCCTTCGCCACCATACTCCTTTTCATAACAACTTCGTTTACTTTCTTTAATAGTTAAACTAACTATTAACCTCATTTTTCCAATATATATATATATATATATATATATATATATATATATAATAACGATATATACATACTCAAACTCAAAACATCTCATAATAAGAATTTTAATTATTAAATTATTATTTTAATAACTTATAAAAATTCGGGTTGTCACATCTGTTAGAGTTTATGCCCTAGAGGCCAATTATTTGATATAATTGCTTAACGTTTTGATATTATATTTGATTGAATAAATATATGATTTTATTATGGTTTTATTTACTGCGTAATTTAATTGTTAACATAATAAAATTCCTTAGAATAGTGATACAAATTATATAGTTTCAAGTATGTGACTTGAACATGAGATTATATATTACCATTAGTATCGGTTGTTCTTAAATGTCCCTAATCGAGTATCATTGTTGATGGGACAACAATGATGCATTGAGACTAGTATGTGGATCGATTTGATGACCAAATCTCATTGGTCATAAATATATGAGATATTAAGTCAATGTATAGGTACATGTTAGAGAACGATGTCTTTGGGCGCACCCACTATGAGAATTCTATATGGAGCATTATGCGAAGTGTCATTAGCAATTCTCATAGTGATGATGATGTAATGGTCCTCCCACACGAAATCGCTATATTACTACCTACGAGAATTTATGTACTTTGATATCATCAAATGTCACCTTTAATAGGTGGACTATAAAGGTGATTATTGGGTTCATCATTAATCATGTGAGAAATATGAGTGATCTAGATGGAATTTAACCATCCTATATATTATGGGTGATATCCATAGGCCTCTTGATTGAGTAGGACTATGAAATGCATGGCCATGCTCAAATAGTGATTTGTTTCATATAGTCTACTCATTGATCAAGAAAACTTCAGATTAAATTATGAAGAGTATGACACATTCCATGACTCGAGTTTAATCTAGGATATTAAGGTTAAAAGGATTAAATTACATTGAAACATTGGTCACGAAAAGGTTGCATCGAATCATCGATCTTATTATTACTTGGGTAGCGGTGATGCATTACTAGATCTTTGCTCACTTTGCTTATAATTTTATAATATGATTTTAAAATTATTGCCAACGTAATAATAACCTATAAGTCACACATAGAACATTATTTAAAGGGAATTAATTTAAATTTTAAGGATTTAAATATATTAATATGATTAATAGTATTTAAATCACAATTTAAATTAAAAGGATAATTGTATGTATGTATATTAATTAAGTAAGACTTAATTAAGAGATATATATATATAAATTCGGATTTTATGAAATTAGGTTTTGATTTGATTAATTCCTTTTAACTACTATATATATGATATATAGCGACTACTTAGGGTAAGATATCATAATTGAAAAACCCTAGCCGCTCTTAGAGAGAGAGACTAGAGAAAAACAGATTTAAAAATCCATTCCTTTTGGTGGCTAGTACATGCAAGTCCTTCTTATTGCGAGAATCGTTCGACGGTTAAATGCGGCGTTCGATATGGATACCGTAGAGGCGTAATCGGTTTGTATTGCGTTGGAGATTCGAGGCGCAGTCGGTTTCAGATTCTCATTTTTTATATCTGGTATAATCTCTAAACCTCTGAATTAATTGATTTTTCGCATGGATCCTGTTTTAGGGTTTCGGAAATTGCTTTAAAATTTTAATTTCCGCTGTGCGTTTCTGTGCCGAAGCCCAACAACATCCTTCCCCCCCTTATAAGAATTATGTCCTTGGAATCAACGAAACCTCCCTTACTCAGTTTTCATCAAATCTCTTTTCAAAATTTATCGTTGAATATCTTGAACACATTACCTTAATATATGTTTTATTTATTACCACTCCAACCATTCTTCATAATAAATTCTTGTAATTTTTATTTCATAACTTTTACTTAGACTCAATTATATTTGAGTATTACATATTCTTTGACCCGTTCATTATCTTTCTCTAAGGATCATTATCATGTACTAGATTCTCAAACTCTCGAGACATTACATTCACCCCTTTCTTCTAAGAATTTTGTCCTCGAAATTTTGACTTACTAATAATCGTTCATTACATTTATCAAAATAGATTTTATGTTAATATTTATTTATTCATTAGGTTCTACAACCAAATTCTTTCTCTAAGGATCTTTCTAAGATCTTCATATTCCTCACCTCTTCCTCTTCTAAGAGTTTCACATTTCCATTCTTTCTAGAATTTCATTTCTTTCTTGAAATTATTATATTTTGCTTAATTTTCTCATCCTTTCCACTTTCACCTTTCAGAATAATAAGAATCTTCCACAATTGCTCAATAATTGGGGAGCGATGTGAATAACAGGAATTTAAAAGATTCCAATTCATACTGAGGGCTCACAAGACCATGAACTCATCTCTAGGTTTAATAGTGCTTCACCCCCTGTACTTCACACTTTAAAACCCTTTTTAATAGAATGTTTATCAATCACAAAGACTGAAAACACCCTCTGCAAGTACTTTAGGTGATTGATAAGTAGTTTTTATACCTATTTATCCGGTATCTGTTACTTGAATTAGTTGCTTAATCTCATGTTTCTTAGTTGCTTTTCATGCATTTTGTGTTCATTTTGTAGTTTTATGCTTGGGAGCTGAAATCGCAAAGAATTGGTATGAAATCGTAAAGAAAAGCAATCCGGATATTGTTTGGGCTTTCATGTTCATTTCATGTTCTTGGCTTGGAACTTGGATTACATTGTAGAGCTTCTTCTTAGCTTTCCAAAACAACTTGAATAATTCCAATCGGAGTTCGGATGCAAGAATTATGACCTTTGTACCAACGGACGTCACACTTCACTATTTTGGGTGGCCGTTTGCATATCAGTCACGTCTAGCCCGATTTAAACCTTCATCCGTCCGTTATTTCTCAATTCTTAAAGAATGAAAGTTGTAGAGCTCGTCGATATCTTCGATTTGATAGGTGGAGGGCCTCGTAACTCCTCCCGTGATAACAATTACTGTGATAATCTATATGAACTCGAGAGATGAAGTTTAGATTTAGAGCTGATCATGATAGCATGTGTTTTGTGATTTCTGCATTGATGGAATTCATGATTCGTGTTTAGGATAGAGATATGCCTTTACGCCATATGTAATCTTATAGAGAACTTGTGCTTTAAATTCTTTTTAATTGTAATTCACATAGAGATATAGTGGATTAGTTAATTAGGGTGTCTTGCTTAATTCTATCATTTGTGGATTTAAGTGAGTATGTGTATTATGCATTGAGAGGTGGTTTTTTCTATTTTAGTGTTCTTGATTAACAATTCATAATAGAAAATAATTGATGAGAAGTGTGTTAACGTAAATGAAGCAATAAGTGAAGTTGTGATCTTAAATCTCCGTAATCTGATTTTTAATTAGTGGTAATTAGAATTAGTGTAATTAAATAATTTAATTTATATAATTTGAAATTCATTCGTTTAAATAAGATTGATTTGGTTACGGGTTAGTACTTGGTGATTTTTTATTAAACAATTCCTCGTGGGAACGATACTCTACTTTCACTTTATTATTTGTTGACCACGTATACTTGCATGTTGTGCGTAACTAGATTTTACATAACAAGTTTTTGGCGCCATTGCCGGGGAATTAGTTTAATATTTTTTACCAATATTAATTTCAATCAAATTAGTCTTAATTTAAACATTTTTTATTTTTATTTTTAATTCTCTTCCTATATTTCTCTCTTTTCAGGTACCATGGATGACTTTGCGTATCAATGGCCATACACGAACATGACTCAACCAAGGAAAATAGGGATTGATGGACTTAATACATTTTATGTAGAGTCAGTACAAATTGAGGCAAATTTGAAGACGTTGGAGGTTATCGCAGCCCAACGGAGTCGAAGGATGGCAAACATGACTCAACTAAGGGAAATAGGGATTGATGGACTTAATGCATTTTCCGCAATATCAGCACAGATTGATGAACTTTCGAGGACGTTGGACGTTATTGTAGCCCAAAGGAGTCGAAGGATGGCAGTTACGTGTGACTATTGTGCTGGCAACCACCAAAGTCATCAATGCATCGTCAGTTTTGAACCGGTACAATATAGTGGTGATTACCTCAACAACTATGTTGATCCTAACTATCACCAAGATTGGGGGTATCACCCGGATTCGTCATGGAGCTACAATTATGAAGACCAATACTACGCTCCAAATCCATCATACACACCGAAATTTTCATGTCTACCTCCATTGCCACAAGATGAAAAGCCAAATCTGATGGATGTAATATTGAAGGGCATAGCAGACCTAGAGGAGATGAGGATTAGCCAAGAGCTGTCAACCCAAAATTTTAATAATCGGATGGAACAACTCGTCACTACCTCAACCAATGGTCCTCAATACATGGCTTCCGAGACTGAAATAGAAAATTCAAGGCTGGGGGAATTTTTGCCCAAGTTCATAGCAAATGAGGAGAAGATGAGTAATCAAGCGAGGTTAATTCAAAATCTTGAGGATTAGATAGAGCAAATGACCAAAGTCGTAAGCAACCTTCCTCCAAACACTTGGCTTTATGACATGGATGACGAAATTGACGGAGAACCTGAACCAAATCTGCGACTGGATGAGCCACAAGATATCGGAAGTGTGGAGACAATTGGGGATAATGAAATAGAGGTCGAAGAAGATCTAAATGGGTCTCCACCAAAGATTAAAGAGTCAGTCAGATTTGCAAAATCATGCCCACTTGGTATTCATGTCGTCGGCGAAGCTCTTGATGACATAAGAGCGAGTACAATTTTGAATCCATGGTGGGACGAGAAAGAGAAGATAGACGAAGAGCCCATTGTGTGTGACAAGCTTCCATGCCCCAAAGTGATCACATTCACAATGGAGAAAACACCTAGCTGTGGGACGTTCTTAATTGAGATCATACCAAATCAAAGCATGCTAGGTAACTTTGATGCATTGGCCATCACAAATGGGAACCTACCAAAAGCTATATTATTTCCGATAGATGGAGGGTTCCTCAATTATCAAAGAGGAATTGGATAGCGTTAACCAGACAAATTCGGGCTGAAAGACTGTAATTCAAGCGCTAACTGGGAGGCAACCCATGAATTTTTATATTTATATGATTTACTAGTTTATTTAGTAGATAGGAATTAATTTGCTTATTAAGTTCTCTTACTAATCCAAAGTGCTATTCTAATTCATGTTGTCTCTCGTAATTGCAGGTATTGGAGTTTCAATAGACATGCAAAAGATTATGAAAAGGTTATTCAAGTCAAATTCAAGTGCGGTGCCCAATTTATTCCATGTGCCTAACATATTCTCCAAACTTAGCGGACAAGGAGGAGGATTGCTATATTTTCAAGGAAGTCATCTACTTTATTTTTTTCTATTTCAGCCATTGAGGACAATGTCTACTTTAAGTTTGGGGGGCATTTTAGTGTCGCATTGCATATAGTTAGTTATTTACATTGTAGTTCGTATAGTTACATTTAGTTTTTGCATTCAGTTTCTTGAAATGTAAAAAATTAAAAAATTAGTAGTTAGTTTACTATGTTTATATAGCATCTAGTACATCTTGCATGAGTCCAGCTGTTTGATATTTACAGTTTTTTTTGGCCAATGATGAGATTGGAATTGGGTAGACAAGTATAGTACTGACTATTAGAGCTTTGATGTGATTTCTTGTTATGAATTGAGTCTTTTTCTGTTTGAAACTGGTATAATAAGGATAACATAGTAAAAATAACTTGTTGATTGATTGAGTTTAAATTGATACATAATGAGACTCTAAAGGATAATGCTAGTTTAAATGAAAGAATGACAAGAACAAGTAGTGATGTCTAAAGTTAGACAAAAACCTAAGTTTGGGGGAATATTTGGGGTATATAAGCTAAAAAAAAAAAGAAATAAAAGAAAGTATGAATAAACACCGTGGCGTACTTGTCTAGTTTTGTGGCCTTTGTTACTTGAGTAATTAAGCCCGAGGGGATTGTCTTTACACCTAGCGCCCTAAGGTCTTAATGGTCTGGGAGTCGTTGGTCGAAAGCTCGTTAAGGTAGCATTGAAAAACCTAAGGGAATAAGACATTGCATAGCTATGTGTTTATAAATTAAAAGAAAAAAAATGAATAAAACGGGAAATAAGAGCAAAAAGCCCCCGTAAATGAAAAATGAAGCATAAGTATCCCATGTTGACCCTCGATATTGGTAATTATTTAATTTTAGTTGGATCTAGCTTATTTTTGGATTTCTTGAGTTTACACTGTATGATGCCTTCAAAGAGACTTTTTATGTGTTAAATTTGATTTTATATCAGTTAACATTGTTGTGGAGCACACACGCACTATATTAGTGATAACAGTCTAAGATTTGATGATTGATTGAAAAGTTAATGATTTGTTTTGATATGATGTATTATCATGTTTACTTGATTTCTCTAAGGCCGGTTGAATAGACTTGTTTCTGTCATTACTGCTGGATTCGTAGGCATATAGATTAGTTGCATTGCATAATATTATTGTTTTGTGTTTTTGCTTGAGGACAAACAAATGTTTAAGTTTGGGGGTATTTGATAAGTAGTTTTTATACCTACTTATCCGGTATCTTTTACTTGAATTAGTTGCTTAATCTCATGTTTCTTAGTTACTTTTCATGCATTTTGTGTTCATTTTGTAGATTTTATGCTTGGGAGCTGAAATCACAAAGAATTGGAATGAAATCGCAAAGAAAAATAATCCGGACATCGTTTGGGCTTTCATGTTCATTCCATGTTCTTGGCTTGGAACTTAGATTACATTGTAGAGCTTCTTCTTAGCTTTCCGGAACAACTTTAATCATTCCAATCGGAGTTCGGATGCAAGAGTTATGACCTTTGTACCAACGGACGTCGAACTTCACTATTTTGGGTGGCCGTTTCAATATCAGTCACTTACAGCCCAATTTCGACCTTGATCCGTCCGTTATTTCTCACTTTTTAAAGAATGAAAGTTGTAGAGCTCGTCGATATCTTCGATTTGATAGGTGGCGGGCCTTGTAACGCCTCCCGGATAAAAGGTTATGACCGTTTTACCAGAGGACACTTCAGTAGAAAATTGATGCCTGTCGGGGCGGGCTTTTACTAAGGAAAACCCCCGCCAGGGTGGGGGTACCAGATGGAAAACAAAACCCTAGCCCTCCGGTGAGGGCCCTTTACAAGGCTAAACCCTCGCCGGGGCGGGGGTACGCGTAGAAAAAGCGAATTTTGTCCAAATTTGAGTCTAAGAAGGATTGATTCGATCCGATTGACTCAAGGAATTCCAAGAGGACTTAAAAACATATAAAGAGACTTATAAAAGGAGGAGAAACACAAGGATTAGAGGGAAGATAGAGGATTCCATTAGATTAGATTAGATCAAAATCCTAGTTCTTATTAGATTTGGAGATTGGAGCAACTTGGAGACCATTGAAGCTTCAAAGTAGGAGCGAGGAGGGAGCTTCACATATGCGGACAATAGATTCTATCTTCTTATCTTCTTCTATCTTTGTCTTTTAATGATTATCCCATTATGAATTCTTAGTTTTAATTCAATGAACTAATTCTTTGTTTGAGATTACAATTGATCTTATTATGTAGTTTATTTTAATATGCTTTGCTATCAATTATTATGTTCTATTGTGTGGATTGTCTATTGTGATTTGGACTTAATTGCTTAATTGCCTAGCTAACAATTATCGTGATAATCTATATGAACTCGAGAGATGAAGTTTAGATTTAGAGTTGATCATGATAGCATGTGTTTGTGATTTCAGCATAGATGGAATTTATGATTCGTGTTTAGGATAGAGATATGCCTTTACGCCATATGTAATCTTATAGAGAACTTGTGCTTTAAATCCTTTTTAATTGTAATTCACATAGAGATATAGCGAATTAGTTAATTAGGGTGTCTTGCTTAATTCTATCATCTTTGGATTTAATTGAGTATGAGTATTATGCATCGAGGGGTGGTTTTATCTGCTTTAGTGTTCTTGATTAAAAATTCATGATAGAAAATAATTGATGAGAAGTGTGTTAACTTAAATAAAACAATAAGTGAAGTTGTGATCTTAAATCTCTGTAATCTGATTTATAATTAGTGGTAATTAGAATTAGTGTAATTAAATAATTTAATTTATATTATTTGAAATTCATTCGTTTAAATAAGATTGAGTTGGTTACGGGTTAGTACTTGGTGATTTTTTATTAAATAATTCCTCGTGGGAACGATACTCTACTTTCACTTTATTACTTGTTGACCACGTATACTTACGTGTTGTGCGTAACTAGATTTTACACAACAGTGATCAGTCTATCGTACCACTACATCGTAACGACTATATGTGCTACTTTCAGAACCATTATCTCCGATAACATGTCCCCTTTTATTGGGTTGTTCACCTCAGCTTCTTAACATTTGAATCCACATAAAAACAATTTGGTTTGGTATAGTTTAACAAAGAACACTTGAATTTCATAAACATCTTTCAATATTTGTCTAGCTGAATCAAATAGCATAGACTTCTAACAACAATTCGGACATCAATTGAAATAGTTTTAGTCAATTCATGTGGCATATCTTTCTTAGTTTAAAGAAAACCAAAAATTATTTTTATAATGGTCAAGATACCGTACTATTTTAATTGTACGTTGAGGATTCAGTCATTATATGACTTCGTCATGCTACAACATACTATAGTGGGCTGACGATCCTATGATCACATCCAACACCAGGTTCAATTGCATTGATGACTTCCTCATTTGCCATATCAGCATCATATTTAGTGATGCCTTAATGACTACGAACAAACGAAATACATTTTGATATTTTAAAATCATTTTTGTGTAGCCGAAACAATTAGCATAGATATACGAATTACATTATTGATTTTAAGACTCACTGGTTCAATCATTTGATCCAATTTTTTTCAAGAAAATAGAAGTGCAAACATCAGCACGAAGTCAATAAATTTCAAAAATCTAGCAAAGCTAGAAAATCTGGAATATCTAATTCTCTCCATTAACTTTATTACTTACTAATTCATTTTATTTCTGGCACCACCAATGCTCTTATACTAAATATTCTTGTATTTCAACTTACAATCTTCCTATACCCCCAATATAGTTCATCAAATTTACAACACATTGGAAGTTCAGGAACTTGTCACAATAATACGAGTTTAGGAACTTGTCCTAGTAATATGTAATCCAAGAACCCATCAGGGGCTGTCCATATGCGTAGGGTTTCAAAAACATACATATGATTATGAGTCATCAACTTACCATAAGTATGAGTTTTATGAACTCGCACCTAATCCTAATAATATCTGACTAATCTTAATAGTTTCTAACTATCAAATATACACATGAGAAAAGAATCACATTTTTACCACATATACATTGATAGCGCGACGCCATCATTCCAATGATTATCAATGTGATAAACTGAGTGCAAGCACAAGACACTCGTCCATACAAAGGTTTATATAACTCAGCCATCACATGAGTCCTCAATTGAAATCCCACCTAACTTTATCTTGCTCATAACTTGCTCTTTACTCGATACGAATTTTCTGTATCTCATCATTTATAACTCCTCCTGAGTTTGCCTCAATTAAACTCTATTTTCATTCTTATTATTAATTTAATCACCTTCATCTTTTAGACATTGTCTATTCATTAACGCTTAACATATTATTACTGGAGTCAGGTAACTCCAAATTCTTGTCTTCTATATGTCTTCAAGATTCTTCCTCGAATCTACTCATATATATTTTAAACTTTTATTTATAAATTTTCAAAATTTATTTCTTATAACTTAAACTCTATCTGAGTTTATTCTTTCATTATCTTCACCTTCTTTCTCTAAGGTTAAAGCCTAAGGTACTCCTACCTAAGGTTTATTGTAATAACCCGATATTTTCTATATAATTAAATCAGAAATTTTGCGTATAAATTTTTTTATTATTTTAAAGATGAGGATTTGTACAAGATAAAGCGTATGTAATTATGTAATAAATAAAAATATATTTATTACATGAATGTTTGCAAATAATTGGATTTTATAATTATTGATTATTATAAATTATATTCTTATAATAATTAATTTTATAGTAAAAAAAATGTTTTATTAATTATTTTTTCATGAAAACATGATTATTATATTATTTAAATAATATATAAAATAATTATAGAATAATTATAATAATTATTTTATTATATGAATTTTAGTATGGATTATTAAATTAATTATTTTACCTTAATTATTAATGTTATATATGAAAGATAAATCAGATATGGAATCCAAAACCCTAATTTTGGATTTTGATCAAGGAATAAGAATAAAAATATAATATTAATTATATTTTGATTTTTCAGTGCTATAAATATGTACTGTATGTACGTATTATTAATGGTTGGTCAATTATGGTGTATTATGACCAAACCCTAGTGTTACTGATAAACCCTAGTTTTGCAGTCAAATAAGACTTTAAAATCTGTTAAGTCATTGTGTTATATGAATAATGACATGTATTATTAGAATTTAATTTTAAGTAGAAAAACCCTACTTATTATGTGGAAAACCCTAATTAATAATTTAAAACCCTATTTTCTAAAATTTGAAACCTTAAATAATAATTAGCTAATTGCTAGATGGAAACCCTAATTTAAAACTCCATTATGAGTTCGAGAATGTTTTGTAATTGTATTATTATGATTAAGGATAAGTATTATGGAATTTAAAGTTAATTAGGAAAACCTAATTTTCAAAACCCTAATGTTTTTTTATATAAACCCTTATTATTTTATTTTTTTCTAAATTATAAACCCTAATTTGATTAGGGTAAACCCTAATCGCTAAATTGGAAAGTGTAATGCTAATTAGTGTCTCTTAAACCTAATTAGCAAAGTGTTAAGTAATTAAAAACCTAATTGATTAAGAAACCCTAATTTTAATTTTTAGAAACTAAAATTTTTATTTATTTAATTTTTTTTTGTACAAACCCTAGTTGGAAAATCCTACAATTTGTGCTAAACCCTAAGGGTTTGACAAGTTACAAGTTTGCCCTTAAATTCTCAAGCCAAATGACAATTTTGACCCTCTTGCATAATTGGAGCTAACATGTAGGTTTTGACCTTAGGTGAGTTGGTGACCAAATCCAACCACCCCATGTGACATTAAATATCAAAGATCAACAACAAATCTCAGCCAAATGCATTGTATTACCATATATATATAGATTGAAAGAGGGAGAATGTTCACTTTTAGCCCATTTGTGCACCAACTCACTACCAAGTCCCTCTCTCTCTCTAACCCATGAAATATTAAGGTATTTCAGTCCCCAATTCAAGCCCCACAAATTCCTTAAACAAATCAGAAGCTCAGAATTAAAGATTGTTCATAGAAAGGTATAAAACTAACCCTAGAATCCGACCTTTGATCTATGGTTAGATGTTATGTTTGAGTGTTAGAATATATTGTATGTGGTATATAATGATGATCTGGGTTGCTAGATGTTAGATCCATAACATCTAGAGCTCGGATTTGATGATTTTAAAAATCTGGAAAAATTTTAAAATGAGTCTGACAACTAAATGTTAGACCTTGTAAATCTTTGGTTGTTAATGATTTTGTGTGTTTTATGTTATATAGTTGTAGAATGTCATGAGGTCTTTGTTCTGGAGTTTGAATCAGGACCAAATAATGCATGGATTGAAAGTTATTCTTGGTCAAAGTCGGTTGACCGACCATGACCAAGTGATTTCTGGCTAACCTAGAAATCCTTTAAACAGTGTCTGACAAGATTTTCAAATGAGTTGTTCTGTCCGGTTTTATGTGTTTTGATTATGTGTTTGTATCCAGTTTGTAGCTAGTTATATGGACTTTATATTCAGACCTTTAGATCTCTTAAATATCAAGCATGTGGGATGTATTGGATGGTCAAACCTGGTCATTCGGTCACGATGGCGCGGCGCTTGTAAAACCAGGCCCCGGACGAACATACTTTCTGACAGACTTTGACAGATCAAGATCCGCTTTATTTGTTGGGGTTATGGTGAAATTTTGTAATGGATCTGTACCTTGTTATGTTGGTTACAACCTGAAAGCCTAAGATCACATAGATAGTTCATGTGTTGCAAGTTATGAAGATCATAAGTTGCCTACTTGGACTGTTCTTCATTTCTGGAAAACCCAGAAATGAAGAACAACCTCTAACATGATTTGCTGAAGCTTATATCTTTCTATTGTGTTATAATTTGGCTATGAAACTTGTTTAGAGTTGTATTCCTGCATGAGTACTACAACATTAACTAAATGTATAACCCAGAAACGTAATGATCTACGATCCATGCATGGTCAAACGGGTAACCTTGATAGCTGTCTATGAATTTCTGGGCAGCCCAAAACATGAAGAACACGTCTGACAGTTAGTTTGCAAGCTTATATCTTGTTTGTGTGTTTCAATCTGACCCAGATATTACTTGATACTTATAGTGTTACATTAATACTATAATACCCATGTCATAGCTTGCCCAGAAACAACTTATTCAGTGAAATAATCATGGTCAAAGAAGGAACCTTTATCACTGACTGTCAATGTTCTTGAGCCTCAAGAACACCAACAACGACGGTTACTATCGCTATAGCCTATAGCGACAGTTTTATTTATTTTATTTTCCTAATTTTCGAAAAATGATTAAAAATAGAAAATAAATTCTAAAAATTACAAAAATGGTTTTAAAAATTATTTTAAATTAATAACTTTTAATTATTTGGGACATTTTTCATTAATATTTATAATTATTAGAATATTAATGATATTTAATTAGTATATTAAATAAATTAGAGAAAATAATTTTAATGTTATAAAAATCATTATAAATAAGAATAAAGTGTTTTAAAATATTTTTGAGTTATAAATGTAACTTTTAATATTTTGTGATGAATTTTATTAATTAATTAATATTAATGATATTTAAGTTTTTTATTGAATATAATAAATAAATTATGAAAAATAGAATTAATGATTTAAAATTATAGAAAAATGATTTAAAGGTTATAAATGTATTTGAAGTTATAAAATATAACTTTTGATATTTTGTCATGAAAAATATTAATATTTTAATATTAATGATATTAAATTTATTTAAAATATATATTAAATAAATTAGTTTTAAAATGATTTTAATATTAGAAAAATCATTTTAAATGAAAATAAATAGTTTAAAAATATTTTAAGTTATAAAATATAACTTTCAATATTTAAAGGTAAATTTCATTAATTATTTACTATTAATGATATTAGAATTATTTAATAATCATATTAAATAAATTGCTTTAAAAATGATTTTAATATTATAAAATCATTTAAAATGAAAATAAAGTGTTTAAAGATATTTTAAGTTATAAAATATAACTTTTAATATTTAAAGGATAATTTCATTAATAATTTAGTATTGATGATATTAATTTAATAATAAATGATATTAAGTTTATTTAATAATTATATTGAATAAATAGTTTTAAAATGGTTTTATTTATTTAAAATCATTTAATAAGGATATTAATGAATTAAAATATTTGAAGTTATAATTAATGACTTTTAATATTTTGATAAGATAATGCAAGATAATATTTTAATATTAATGATAATTATTTAAAAATAATTTTAATTATTTTAAAAATTATTTAAGGGTAATATTAATACTTTAAAAGTATTTTGAGTTATTATAAATAACTTTAACCGCAATGGTTTCATTAATAGATTAATATTAATTAAATATTAATAATAATAGAATTGTTTAATATTTAAATCATTTAATGATGATTCCAAAGTTTGAAAATTAAGTGATAAATTATAATAAATGTTTTAAAATTATTATAAGTCATTTAAAATAATAATATAATCGATACTTACAAATATTGAGTTACGTATAGAGTCTTAGACTTCGATAATTACCGATAAAGCGGCTTCAAGTATGCTTAACATGTTTGAAATTGATCTAGACTTAGATATTTTGACTGTATTAATGTTTGTTTGTGATTCAATGACTGTTGAATATATGTGTGACAAGGTGATTAGGTTATGTGCTGACTGCAATAAGCAGTACTATGTGTTGTAAAATGTTATTCTAATCAATAAAATGATCTTATTACTGATAGGTTGCTATATAAAAGATAAATCTAAGTTGCGTATTGTAAGCAGCAGACCAGGCAAGTATCTTACATTTGCATTTTCTTTATGCAATGGACATGAGTAAGAAGTTTCAGAATTATATTATTATTATGCTATATTATTAACCCTATTGTGATATATTCTATATCTGATCATTGTTTATCAACATGTTAGTATATGGTAATTCAGATATATATTCTGTTCGTTAATTTCTAAACATGGTTACACAAGTGTCCCCACTTGGATAATCATTGTATTTAATCACATGTTGATATATATATATATATATATATATATGTCCAAGCTAATTGACCAGCTAGACACAAATTTTGAAATATCGTTGAATATGATAAAACCTTTTTGTATCCAATCAAATTGTTTTGGTTCAGATTCCAGTCTAAGTATGAACATCCCGATCACGAGAAAATTTTTATATGCCCAAAGCGGACAAAGTGAACGATCCTATCGTTCTTGTAATGTAGTATTGATCAATACAGGGTCCATGGGATGTACACCCTCGTGCCCGTAAGCTATGACGGTTTGCAGATGAAGTTCTTTCTAACCTTATCAAAAATTTAAAACAATGTTCATAGTATGTCGACTACCCTATACATATAGTCAATACGTAGTTTCAAAAAAATTTGAGATAGAATTGTTATGTTATTATTATCGGTTCAGTTTACTTCACAACTATAAATTCGTTGTAGAAGTGATGTATAAAGAAAATATTTAATCCTTTCAGCTAAATATATTTATAATTGCTATTACTTGCTGGGCACTCAAATGCCCACCCTTGCTTAATTTAAATTTTTTCAGCTAAGTGTGAACAGCTAGAAGGTTCGGCCAAGAACAACGAAAAAGGAAAGCAAACAGAATATGTTTAATGTGTGATATTTTGTAATAGTTAAACTGTATTAAGACAATGATATGTATTATCTATAATGTAAGGAATTATAGTAAAGGTTGCGTACTTGGGAGTAGACTCTGATAAATGTATATTAAGTTTGATTTTTATATTATTGTTATTATTATTAGTATTATTTCGCTCATAGAAATGGTATTGTGAAGCACCGAGTTCGGGTTGTAAGTACCTGAATTTGGGGGAATCACAACATGGTATCCAAGCTTAGGGTTTAAAACCTTAGGTGGGTTAGACCTTATGCTATAACCTTAGAACAGAGGGAAACATTAAAAATACAAATAACTTATATAGAGTTTAAAATAAGATGAATTGAATAAGTTCATCGTCAAATTAAATAAAAGATAACTTGTATAAAACTATTATTTGCTGTGTGTATATATTAGTTGATAATCAAGATAACTTAGGTGTGTAGATGTCAGATAGAAAAGAATTAGAACCCTCAGATTGTAAAGAAGGAGCCGATCTCCATAACTGAACCAATATCAAAGCCCATAGTTGAAATAGAGGCTCACATTGAAAGCTACCTCAATGAGGTGGTTGATTTGAAAAGTGTAGTACCGAACCCTGAAACGATAGTATGACTGATAGGTAGAGTATAGTTAAAGAATATGTGGTCAATGTCGAGTTCTTAAACTCATATGTTGTGATGAGTTCTTAAACTCATATTATGTGGTAAGTTTGACGAACTAGGTATAATTAGGTGTAAATGGATTATCAAGGATAATGGGAATTTATAGACTACTAAGCAATTGATCCTTAGTGAAGGTCTAAGAAGATAAGTAGTATTAGTATTAATTGAATAAGTATGTCTGTATAATATAATATTCTTAACTTTTATATAAGTTGTGGCAGCAATTCCCGACTTTTGAGTAACAAAGGGATAACGGATGTTTAAAGCAGTATGTGCTTTGGTATGTCAAGTGTTATGAATATGAATCTATGACGGATTAATGAAATAAGTTGGTATAAAGATAGTAGTTAATTATAAGAGTACTGGATAATGCAGAAAACCAAATTTTCAAAATCTAATATTTTGAGTACATGATTATTCGAATAAAAAGTTTTGTGTTATATGTTAATCGTATACGATAAGGTTTAGAATGTAAGTTAATAAGAATAATTTATGATAATGTCGCCAAGATGAAAACGAAACTAAAGGGCAAAAGAACCTGTCAACAAAGCTGGAGGACAACCAGACCCGATACAGAATTTTGTGAATATGGACAATCAAGCTATGCAGAACGAAATACCAGTCGCGGGAAGATCAGATCGATGAACGTCAAAGACTTCAAGGCCATCGTACTGTCAGGATTTAGAGGATCAACTGACCCTGTAGAAGCGTTTGTGATAGCTAGGATAACGGAGGGGTAAAAGATAGTATTGTCACCTATACGATAAAAGGAAAGGAGATAAAGAGCAAGTCTGTGTGTTTTAAGTGTGAATCAATGGAGTATAAGGTGGAAGACCGTTCAAGAAGGAGAAGGCCGGAGGCAAGGAATGTGAATATGAGAAAAGGCAACAGGACCTTGGCGACGACGGGACCAACATCAATAATCAAACCAACGAAATCAACCGCAGACGTCTTCAACATGACCGTTCAAGAAACTGTAGCAGCCGGGGATGCAACTCCAGGTATTAATCCGCTCATAGAAATGGTATCATGAAGCACCGACTTCGGGTTGCAAGTACCTGAATTTGGGGGCGTCACATTTATAACCTACAACTTTGATACCAACTATAACGACCCCAAAATTTATACAATTCAATTATCGACTTCGGTCGTTAATAACACGTCTAACTTCTGATTTTACATCATTATTCGATTTTAAACTTAATAAAATACGAAATAATTTTAAACTTTTCTATCTTCTTACTTTAATTCCCTGAATCAAAACCTTTATCATCTACATGTCTTTGAATCATATATAATACATGATTCACTTTATCAGAGTTAATATATATTACTTACATATCAAATCGATATCCTTTATACATCGGACATCTCAAACTTTAACTTTACAACTCAACATAAAATATACATCATAAAACATTGAGTACATCTCATGAACCTTAATCATGGTTTAAAGAAATAAAAACTTTAGCTAAAATATTAATCTTCGTGTATTATTTCTGATCCACGTCATTCAAGTAGCACATAATGTTACCTTTAATCCTTAACATGCAAACATGGTTATTTGCAAGGTTGAGCTCGACAGCCCAACAAATCTAACAGTTTTCATGCATCACGTAACACATAACAACATGCTTATCATACATCTCATAAATATTGGACTAACATAACATATATGCTACAGTTCATATAATAAGTATAAAGATTGAGTTCCTTACTCGATCAACGTAGTCGTAAATTGACTTTAACGTTTCATACTTTCAACATATATATATATATATATATATATATATATATATATATATATATAAAAAACATCATACCATTTGCAATAAAGATTTAAAACAGTTTATCATCAAGTTCACATAGCAAATAAGAATTGAAAGACTTGTCTTGATCGTTGTTTACCAATAATAGTTTAACAGTTTACAGCTATTTGCACTTCACGTGCCCTACACAATTATAAAATCATGCACATCAAGTATTAGTCACATAGCAACGCATAGTAGTTGTAATGTAAACTTTACTCTACATCTCATAACCCTTCTTATTATCAATACACAATGTTCAATTTGATTGTGTTAACTTTCAACTTATATCTCACTATATTTCATACTCGAAATTCATTCAAGTATTTAAGTCTTGCTAGGAATCATTATTGATTTTATATTCACCCCATTTCATATCTTATAATATTCATTTCATTTGACGTAAAACACTTTTTACATTCATTAACACTTGTCATAGCGTTTCGACATTTATTCGTCACACGCCCGATTTGTCTCTCTTGTGTATGCTTAGTATGCTTATAAAACTTATCTAATACATCATTTATTAATGTTAAGCATCATTATATTTACTAAAATTCATGTTCTATAACTTAAAACAACATCTTTTATCGTCAGAAGCACTACACTTGCATACGTGCATGCCTGAAGCCCTCTAATTGCCTCCGAAAACACAATAGTCCCAAAGATGTCAATTTTTACCCCTGCTAACGAGCTCAAATTGAAAAACTTAAAGAATACAAGTTGTAGGTCTATTTGTCCTCGTTCAGGATCATCTTGAATTACCTCAATTAGAGTTCGTATGAAAATGTTATGCCTATTTTACTAAAATAGGTCAAAACAGTCACACCTGACACACTTTGGGCGCGCCCGCGCCCATTTTCTTCACAATTCTAGCACGCCCGCTCCATCTAGCAGCGCCCAGTTGTGCACCCGCACTCCTGAGCAATGCGCCCGCGCTTGGCATCGCCCAGATTACAGTTTTCTTAATGTACATACTTCAAATCTTCATAACTTCTTCATTTTAAGTCGGATTTAGTTGATTTTTGACTTTATGAACTTGTGAAACACTGAACTACTTATCTACAGAATAATTTTAACATTTCAAAAACTTTAACAAATTAATTTAAGGGTTCCAATTCAATGTTCATGCTATATTTTCATGTTTTAAACATATTTGTCAAATTCATTCACTACGAATTCGTTTCCAAACCAAATCAATCCGTTTAAACTTCGTTGTTTTCATTTCTCAGAGAAGAAAAACATATATCCATCAATTTAAAACTTTAATCATGGATTCATAACTAATTTTAGCCTCTAAACAGACCATAGCATACATATTAAATCAAAAGACTAATTCTTCTCTTATTTATACAAATTTAGAAATCAATTATGTTAGGAATATACATGAGAATATTATTCCTATTTATATATGATTTGTTTTAGTTCCCAGTAGGCACAATAGATCTAGAAAGGGGGGGGGGGGGTTGAACAGATCCTTTTTAATTTCAAATCCTTCTCTTTTATTTTGTATTGTTATTAAATTAGCATATGACAAACATAAGCATCTTTTCAAGCACAACAGAATAAGTAAAAGATCTCCTTCATTGATATATTCATAATCATACATACATTGTTCGTAGAGTTAGTTTGGTTGTAAGCAGTTAAAACATACATAGCAGTTATAACAGTTAATAGACATAATGTAAATGACATAAGGTAAAAGACACAAGGGGTTTTAATTGGTTCAGAGACTCAAGCTCCTAATCCACTCTTCTGCTTTCAACTAGCAAGATTTCCACTAAGGAAGGGAAGCACCCTGAATCACTAAGATTCCTTCAAGGCCAGTAGCCTTGGGACCTCAGTTCACTAAGAACTCTTCAAGGCCAGCAGCCTTAGAACTCCTCTAGTTCCTTAGGAACTCTTCAAGCCCAGCAGGCTTGGAACTTCATTTAGTCCCTCCGGACAAGGACCCCTCAGGCCCTGGCTTTTGTTGAGTTGTTTGTTTGTTTGTTTGTTTGTTGGAGTTGGTGCTGAGCTGCTAAGATGTCTTCATGCTCTGAACATCTTCTGTACTTAGCAGCTTTGCGTGATGACCCTTGAAGTGCAGTTGAGTGTTGCATGAAGCTCAGCTTCTTCAGTTACTCAACCACTTCAGATGATCCCTTGATGACTGCCTTGAAGATCATTCCTCTTGCTACATAATGGCTGCACATGATGGGTTTCTAAGATGACTGTAAGCTCTTCTACTAGGTACGTAGAAACTTTCTCATGCTTTCCACCATGATGACGTTTGTGATCTCTCTTCTTGATACTTTATGACGCCCCCAAATCCGGGTTACCTGACCCTCGAGTTTGGTGCTCATAATTCATAATATAATAACATCTAACTACCCATTCATTAATGAATATAAACTTACATAAAGTTAATTAATAGGTTAACAACATTATCCCAGGTCATCTAACCTTAACATTACAAATTTACCTTTTAGATATACAAAAAGGGTTTACAAAACATCATAGTAAATATGCTTAACATAAAACTACTCCAGCACTATGCCTTTGCTTTTATTCTGCTTAGCCCCGCTGGCCTCATCGTTCCTAGCTGAAATATTTTATTTAGCAAGGGTGAGCAACAAGTTTTCCCCGCAAGTTAAGATATACAATAAATGATATATATATCATGAATAGAAGAGTCTAGCTTGTATAGAACTTTAGCAACAATCAAACGATTTCAAGATAGCGGAATAATAATTCAATCTCAATAATAAAACTTTATACTATTTCATACTGAATAACATATCCGATATGAAAGAGTATAATTCTTTCAAAGATTCAATAATATTCAATTGAATAAAAGGAATTAACAATATCTTATGAACGATCTTCAATAAAGTGGGATATACCCAGTTTCATGTTTGAGTGATCACATAGGATCATGAACTAATAGAGGAATCATTTAGTTATTAAAACTAAATTACCACAAGAATATAAATTAGTTATAAAAACTAAACTATACTCTTCTGCAAGTACCTGGAGTGGCCAACTCCTTTGTACCCTATATTATGCATAATACTCAACAATAGTGCATAGGTCGATTTACGACATTAAAATTTGTTCATCTCAGTCTTACTTCACGAGTCCGTACCACAACAATATGGTTTGGATTACTTTCAAAGAAACACTATGATTTCAATAATTAATAAATATACTAATCTAGCCGAAATCGATGGCATAGATCTTTCGATAACAATTCTGTTCATAAAATTTCATGCTTTAACAAGTATTAGTCGCGCCAAAACAATTGGCTAAGACATGATTTATAAATAGTTCAGATAATAGAACATTATTAAATTTCACTACGTACGAATTACAACAATCATTATAGATGTGAATAACTATCAATAATTATTCACTACCATGCTTGAAAAATAGTAACTCAAGTTGAGTTAGGAAACTTGCCTTCCGCGTTGATTACAGCTACACAATAAACTTATCTGAGTTTGAAAGGCCTATAACCAATAATATCGGTCTCACAATTAGCACAATATTTCATAACACACAACACACCGTAATTCTCAAGAAATCTTCTCCTGTAGACACATTACCATATAGTCACATCGTGTTTATAACCTATATAAACACTTCACAAATTTAACTAGTTTGGTCTGGTTGGACTTCGGTCCATTCTCGGTGTTCTGGTCACCCTATCCGACAATTAACACAGTGATTGTCAATTAAACTTGGTCTCTAAGCTTCAATATTATTTTAGATAAATTAAATATCGTTTATAATATTTTTCTAAGCTTTTAATAATTTATAAACAATTATTATAATTTATAATAATTTTTCCAACACTTAAATCATTTTTAAATGATTTAATTATCAAATAATCTTATAAATATTTAATAATATAAAATATTAATAACATACTTGTCAAAATATTAAAGTTATTATTAATAACTTAAAATATTTTAAATCATTAATATTCTACTTAAATGATTTTTAAAATAATTAAAATCATTTTTAAATCAAAGACCATTAAAATTTAAATATTAATTAAATTATTATCAAAATATTAAAAGTCATTAATTATAACTTAAAATATTTTTAAAATATTTTTCTCATTTTTAAATCAATAAAACCATTTTTAATTCATTTATTTAATATAATAATTAAATAAATCTAATATCATTAATATTAATTTATTAATGAGAATTCTCAAAAAATATTGAAATATATATTTTATAATTCAAAATATTTTCTAACACTTTATTCTTATTAAAAATGATTTTTAAATTAATAAAATCATTTTAACTTATTTATTTAATTTTATATTTAAATAAATCTAATATCATTAATATTAATTTATTAATGAAAATTCTCTAAAAAACTAAAAATAATATTTTATAATCTCAAATATTTTTAAATATATTATTCTTATTTAAAATGATTTTTCTATAATTAAAATTATTTTTCTCTAATTTATTTAATATACTAATTAAATAAATTAAATATCATTTTATTCAAATAATTATAATTATTAAAGAAAAATATCCCAAATAATTAAAAGTTATTTTTCAGAATTTAAAATGATTTTTAAAACCATTTTTAGTAATTTTTAGAATTTATTTCTATTTTTAAATAATTTCTGGAATATTCAGAAAATAAAATAAATAAAACCGTCGCTATAGCCCTTTAGCGACACTTAGCTGTCGTCTTAGTTGTTCTTGGCTCAAGAACACTGACAGTCGACCAAGTAAGGGTCAACGTTTGACCGTTCATAGCTTTTAATCCAGTGCGTTTCTGGGCTTTCTTTTGCATCTAATTTGTAGTAAATATGTAGTACTACAATTTAGAATCATCACCCGAGTCAATTAATCATATATCATGAAGATCTAAGCTCACAAAAGTACTATCAGATCAAGTTCTGGGTTTTCTGGGCAATCCAGAAACCTAACAGCTTCGAGGCTCTACCTTTGGGCTTAATTATTTCTATGTTCTAGTCTTCCAAGTAGTTATGTTATGGTCCAAATATGTAGTACTAGTGTCAAGGTACATTTACATCACAACAGAGCAGTTAAACCACATCTAAATCTCCAGATACGATCCAGTCAAACTATGTCAGAATGGTTGTTCATAGAGTTTCTGGGTTTTCCAGAAACAACACTTCGTGCTCGATTGGTCAGGTTTGACCACTCACTATTGTTTCTCTGTTGATTCTATAAATGATCTAAAATCATGGATCGATAGTACACATAACAGACTATAACCTAGATACAAACACAAAATCAAAATAACATAACACCTGTTAGATCCGGCCTTCCAAAATGTTATCAGACACTGTTTCTTACTTTCTGGGTTACCCAGATTTCAGCCCGTCAAGCTTGGTCAACGGTGTTTAACCATGAATAAAATGATATCTAGACATCAAATGACTATACCACCACTTGCAGATGAAAGAGCTCATACCAGACTACCAATAAAAAACATAAAACAAGAAAAATCAAAAACAGACACGGATCTGTGTCTCCTGACATTAGCTTGTCAGACCACAAATCGTGTTCTTGACAGTTTTGGAAAAACTCGATTTTAAAATATTTTGATGCTATGGATCTATGTTATATCAACACAGATCATCATTAAACATCATCTAGCAAAGATCTAAACACATAAACACGAAAATTATCTTAGCATACAAGATCAAAATGTGAACTAGGGTTTATACCTTCTATTTTCCAATTCTTGATCTATGCTCTCCAATCTGTTTTTGGGTGTTCTAGTAAATGATTATATGACTGAGAGACTTGCAAAATTCGGAGGGTTAGAGAAAGAAAGAGTTGTTGGGAGCTAGAAATAAAATGAGACAAATACATACACTTTCTCTCTATTAGATCTCTTAAATAATGTGCTATGTTGCTAGATCTGATCTTGCTATCAATTGTAGGTTCTTTTGCTGAGATTTTTGTGCCACCAATTCAAATGGTTAGGTCACCCACTAAAGGTCTTGGACAATTTACAAGTTAACAAAATAAAAAATCCAAAAAGGGCATTTTGGTCTTTAGCAAAATAAATTTAATGGCATTTTTGTCAATTGCACAAACCCTTAGGGTTTAACCCTTAGGTTTTAACCTTTAGGGTTTAACCCTAAGGTTCTAACCCTTAGGTTTTAAAACATCCAATTCTAGAATTTTCTAATTAGGGTTTAAAAATAGAAAATTAAGAATTTTGAAAATATAATTATGGTTTTTAATAGAAATTAATATTTCTAAAGTATATTTAGGGTTTTCTAATTATATTATCACATACTAATCACTTTAGACTTGCTAATTAGGATAAGGGTTTCCTAATTAGGGTTTAGGATTTTTCGAATTTAAAATTAGGGTTTTAATTAGAAAAATAAAATTTCCAAATCACAATTAGGTTTGTAAAATAGAAATTAAAATAACTAAAATATAATTAGGGTTTTCTAATCATATTTTAAGTTTAATAAACGCCTTATACTTGCCCATTAGGATTAGGGTTTCCTAATTTAGGGTTTAAGAATCCCAGCTTTCGATTAGGATTTCTAACTGCGTGTTAGGGTTTTTAATCCTGAGATTAGGGTTTCTAATCTCTTATTAGAGTTTATAAATTTTTAAACCTTATCCGATCAATCATTGATCAAAATTTCTATACAGTACGAACACATAAATATTAATATAATTATTTTAATTAAATTTTCTACCGAATCCCGCTCCAGAAATTAGGGTTAGGATTTCTATTCTCCGTTAAGAACAACTCTACTCTAAAATTATTAGTCAATACACAAATTGACCTTCTCGAGACTCGTATCACAGAAACTTGTCACCAAATTAATAATCAATATTAATATTAAAATAAAAAAATAAAATTATTCGTAAATTTTGGTTTGTTCGAAATTCCGGGTTATCACATTCACCCCTCCTTAAAAGGATTTCGTCCTCAGAATCATCGCTTTCTTATTCTCTTCAATCTTTTAAAGTTGTATCATCAATTCATTTTTATCAACACAATATTCATTTGTGTCTCCAATTCTAACTTGTGACTTGAATCTATTAAAAGAAAACAATTCACAGTAATTATCTAACTCAATATTATTCGCGTAATTAAATTTCTAAACAAAATCATTACCTGCTGCCACCTCCTGAACAACTACTGCATCTTGTGTCGTCATGTTGAATGTATGAGCTGTCGGTCTTCCCGGCTGAGCAGGTCCTTTGATCGCCAGTGTTCCACAGCTGTTTCCTTTATTGTTGTTTCTTCTTTCTGCATTCTTCTTTAGACAGTTACGAATTTGATGTTCTAGCGATCCACATAAAAAACAACCTGATATCTTCTTTGGACTTGGACAATTTGGAGAGATGTGTCCCTCTTGTCCACAGTTAAAACACACTCCTTTCCCCTTCAAACATATTCCCGGATGCTTTTTACCGCAACTTGCACATGGCTCACCTCTTTTTCTATTATCTTCGGTCTTATTACCCGACTGGGTATTCTTGCTCCATTTCATCTTATTCGGATTACTACCACCACTGCTTCCACCTTCATTTGTCTTCTTCTTCTTATCTTGATGAAATCGAGACGCATCTTCTCTCCCTCCTTCAGTAATTAACGCTTTCTCCAGTAAAGCCGCGAATGTATTGATCTGCAATACCGCTACCTTGGTGAATATCCCTGGCTTCAGCCCATTCTCGAATCTTCTCACTTTCCGTAATTTCAGATCCACCGATGAGGTGCAAATCTTGCTAATTCGTTGAATTTGGCGACGTATTCCGCAACCGACATATTCTCCTGCTTTAATTCCAAAAAGTTTACTTCCATTCTTGCTTGCATACTTTCTAAGAAATAATTTTCGAAAAATAATTCCTTAAACCTTGTCCAGGTTACTACTCCTGTACCGGCTCTCGCCTGATTTGTCTCCCACCAATAATTAGCTTCTCCCTTCATTAAGTATGTTGTAAAGGCCGTCTTCTATTCTTCTTCCACTCGCGCAATGACAAATGTTTTCTCCATCTTCTTTACCCAAGTTTGGGCTTCAATTGGATCCGTGGTCCCTTTGAATTTAGGTGGTCCTACCGCTTTAAAGTCCTTGAAATGTGCCAATCTTTCAGTTGGTTGATTTCTCGTTCTTCCTCTTGCAGCTGGAGCTCTATTTTCCATAGCCTCGGCTATCATATTTGCAAAGTTTTGCATTGGGTCAGCTTGACCCCCTTCATTATTTACCGACTGTTCTTCTCTTTGATTTCAATTCTGTCGTCTAGGCGGCATGATCTGGTTTAATTAAAAATCTTACATTAATTCTCTTTCCCTATACCAATTCTTAACACAATAAGAATTCAACACATAATTCTCATATAATCACATATTTATTCAAATAGCACATAGTACATATAGTACTTAACACATTTACTATCCTTTTTTTTAAATCATATCAGGATTAACAACACAATCTTTACACAAAAAGTTTCAATTCTCCATTTACACATAGTTATTCCCAGTTCGTCAAACTTACCACACTTATGAGTTCAGGAACTTGCCACAATTATATGAATGTATGAACTTATCCTAGTCAGACCTTTGGCGTCCATTCGCTGAGGGGTTCAAAACATTTCATATAATTATGAGTCATGAACTTACCATAAGTATGAGTTTTAAGAACTTACAAAGTAATCTTAATCTTATATTCATATAGAAAATAAAGATTTCATTCATACAAACATATTATTGCATTTATATCCATGCAAATAATACATAGTACTTTTCAGTACACTGCACATACAACTACAAATGGTTACTATCCCATTGTGACAAAAGTCGGGATTCATTACTACAACTTTACACAAAAAGTGGTGGCATACAAAAGTTATCTCCTATTCCTACCAAAGCAAATATTATACTCCAAAAGATTATACTCCTCACACTTAATCTTTCTTCCATCCACTTCCTCCACCTTTCTTCCTTTTAGGACAATTCTTAACCCTATGACTCGTTCCACCACATGCAAAACATCATCCTTTCTTTGGTTTAGGACAATTTGGTGATAGATGTCCTTCTTGACCACAATTGTAACACACATTCTTACCCCACATACATTCCCCTAAATGGTTCTTTCCACACTTGCCACATACTAGTTTCTTCTTTGAATGTGAATTCTCTGTGTTGTTGTCGCTGTCGTAGTTCTTTTTCCTTTTATTGCTCTTCTTTTTCTTACCTACCTCTTTAGATAATACACTACACTTAACCCTCATTCTATCGACTTGTGCCTTCAAATTATTTTGTTCTTCTGTCATCTCGCGTAATGCTCTTTTTGTCTTCCATAATTCCTCCAGAAGAAGTACTTTAGTCCTTGAGTCTTGAACTTCTGCAGATGCTTGACCTTCTTCGATTGGTACTTTTTCTTCTTCCCCATCTTTGATCTTTATTTCTGGCTCCACTTTTGTCTCTTTGGAATATACTTCTTGTTGACTTAGTCATATTCTAGCCTTATGTTTTGATGATGAGATGTTTAAGTACTAAATTGTTTTATGGCATTTCAGGTATATTGGTGATAAGGAGCTTTGTTTGGATATTCAAGACTTTGAAGGAATTTCTCTTTTCTAGGAAAACAAATGTAAGATCAATTGCAAAATAATTAATTTTTTATTTAAAGGCTCTAGGAACATATTATTTGCATTTTCATATGTCTTAAATAAAAAATGTTTTAAAGTGCATTATCATAAACAAAGTTTTTTTTATAATACATTATTGTATAGAAAGTTATTTAATATGTCAAATTCATTGGGATTAATGGATTATATTGAGAAATCAGTAGAGAACATCCACGTGGACATATATGTGCATGCTTAGAAAATCTAATGGACATCTGTGTAAAAATGTTGAGTATATAAATATTTCACTTATGCATCCCACCTATACACCTTTGAAATATGATATGTGAGTGCACGATTTACAAGGATAATGATTATATAGTCTTGGGACTCTAATGACTTGAATGTTGAAAGTCTACAAAGTTGGATATCTCACGTCAGTCCACTTTATTAGCCACACGTCACTTGTTATGTGTGGAGATATAAAGTCAAAGTGGTTAGTGGTTTGCAATTGAAAGGGGTCTATTAATTTTATCCAAACTGAATAACAAAATAAAGGTTTGAATTGTTATTTGGATAAATATCATTTAGATATTACCGTTTGAATATTTGATCTTAACAGAACCTATCTTTAGTTATTAACGGTAATATATTATGTGCTATAAATACAGTACTTTCATGAATAGGAAGACACAACTCACGAAATTACTACTTGTACTTATTATTGTTATTATCGAGCAATCTGATTTTGTCAAGTGCAAACTTTTGAGAAGCTAAGCAATTTAATTTCTGGTATTATTTGAGCTGACATTTGGTAAGAAATTAATTGTTTATTTTTGTGTGCTAATTGATCATTGCATATAGTTGAGCCTTTAATTGTTAAATTGATTATTCTTGCATTGATCACAGACCTCTATATTGTATTGAATTTTCTGTTTTAGACTAAGTGTAGTCTAAAGGTTTTAATCCTAGTGGATTAGAGAAAGGGTTACAAACAGGTTCAAGGAAGCAAAGGTGCTTGAAGAGTGCATAGGTGCACAAGGAGCAAGAGAGCTCAAGGGAAATTAATTGTTAATTAATTTTTGTTAGAATCTATTTTGTAACCTGTATTTATTTATAAAGAAATAAATAAAGTGAGTCTCCAATACTAGTTGGTATTGGACGTGGACTAGGCTATTATTATAGAGGATAATAGCTGAACCACGTAAAAATTTTTGGTGTTGATTTTATTATTTGCTTTACTTTAAAATCACATAAGTTACTTAATTATCTTAATTTGACTACTTGCATTATATTAAGATAATTCTTTAACATCAAGTATTTTAT
The DNA here is from genome assembly GCA_020205605.1 of Panax ginseng. Classification (NCBI taxonomy): domain Eukaryota; kingdom Viridiplantae; phylum Streptophyta; class Magnoliopsida; order Apiales; family Araliaceae; genus Panax; species Panax ginseng. The sequence goes on from CM035143.1 coordinate 91,481,842, forward strand.
TTAATAGGCTATATTAATTCAGTAAGCTGATTTCAATCATTATAGTAGCCTGAAATTAATAGTTTTTAAAAGTTGGTCATAGATTGCTCCTACACTTATTCAACACCCCCTTCTAAGTGTGCCTAGTTAAATTTCACTTCTTCTTCTTCTTAATCCAGCTCCATCTCAGGGTACTCGTCATGATCGCTTGCTAGATTTACCATGGGTTCGTCTTCTCCCAACTTCTCAACTGATTCGCTTTGTGCTGGCACCTCGGCTTCTGGCATTGGTGCAACAACCGTTAGCATCTCCACACTCATTTGATCTTCTCCAAACATCCTAAAATCAGTTTAAATAACTTGATTAGTACTTCATTAGTACAAACTCCTCACACTATGTGTCCACTTATCTTATTATTGATGCACTTTGGAAATCCCTCACTTAGAACTCTAAATGAGTTTTCTCTATTTCGCGTATTGTTATAATCCTAGGGTTTCCCCCCACCCCACTTAAGGTTTATAACCTACAGCTTTGATACTAACCTGTAACGCCCCCAAATCCGGGTTACCTGACCCTCGAGTTTGGTGCTCATAATCCATAATATAATAACATCTAACTACCCATTCATTAATGAATATAAACTTACATAAAGTTAATTAATAGGTTAACAACATTATCCCAGGTCATCTAACCTTAACATTACAAATTTACCTTTTAGATATACAAAAAGGGTTTACAAAACATCATAGTAAATATGCTTAACATAAAACTACTCCAGCACTATGCCTTTGCTTTTATTCTGCTTAGCCCCGCTGGCCTCATCGTTCCTAGCTGAAATATTTTATTTAGCAAGGGTGAGCAACAAGTTTTCCCCGCAAGTTAAGATATACAATAAATGATATATATATATCATGAATATAAGAGTCTAGCTTGTATAGAACTTTAGCAACAATCAAACGATTTCAAGATAGCGGAATAATAATTCAATCTCAATAATAAAACTTTATACTATTTCATACTGAATAACATATCCAATATGAAAGAGTATAATTCTTTCAAAGATTCAATAATATTCAATTGAATAAAAGGAATTAACAATACTGCAACGATCTTCAATAAAGTGGGATATACCCAGATTTCATGCTGAGTGATCACATAGGATCATGAACTAATAGAGGAATCATTTAGTTATTAAAACTAAATTACCACAAGAATATAAATTAGTTATAAAAACTAAACTATACTCTTCTGCAAGTACCTGGAGTGGCCAACTCCTTTGTACCCTATATTATGCATAATACTCAACAATAGTGCATAGGTCGATTTACGACATTAAAATTTGTTCATCTCAGTCTTACTTCACGAGTCCGTACCACAACAATATGGTTTGGATTACTTTCAAAGAAACACTATGATTTCAATAATTAATAAATATACTAATCTAGCCGAAATCGATGGCATAGATCTTCCGATAACAATTTTGTTCATAAAATTTCATGCTTTAACAAGTATTAGTCGCGCCAAAACAATTGGCTAAGACAGGATTTATAAATAGTTCAGATAATAGAACATTATTAAATTTCACTACGTACGAATTACAACAATCATTATAGATGTGAATAACTATCAATAATTATTCACTACCATGCTTGAAAAATAGTAACTCAAGTTGAGTTAGGAAACTTGCCTTCCGCGTTGATTACAGCTACACAATAAACTTATCTGAGTTTGAAAGGCCTATAACCAATAATATCGGTCTCACAATTAGCACAATATTTCATAACACACAACACTGTAATTCTCAGTAAATCTTCTCTTAGACACATTACCACATAGTCACATCAGTGTTTATAACCTATATTCACAAATTTAACTAGTTTGGTCTGGTTGGACTTCGGTCCATTCTCGGTGTTCTGGTCACCCTATCCGACAATTAACACAGTGATTGTCAATTAAACTTGGTCTCGAAGCTTCAATATTATTTTAGATAAATTAAATATCGTTTATAATATTTTTCGAAAGCTTTTAATAATTTATAAACAATTATTATAATTTATAATAATTTTTCAAACACTTAAATCATTTTTAAATAATTTAATTATCAAATAATCTTATTAATATTTAATAATATAAAAATATTAATAACATACTTGTCAAAATATTAAAGTTATTATTAATAACTTAAAATATTTTAAATCATTAATATTCTACTTAAATGATTTTTAAAATAATTAAAATCATTTTTAAATCATCACCATTAATATTTAAATATTAATTAAATTATTATCAAAATATTAAAAGTCATTAATTATAACTTACAATATTTTTAAAACATTTTTCTCATTTTAAAATAATTTTTAAATCAATAAAACCATTTTAATTCATTTATTTAATATAATAATTAAATAAATCTAATATCATTAATATTAATTTATTAATGAGAATTCTCAAAAAAATTGAAATATATATTTTATAATTCAAAATATTTTCTAACACTTTATTCTTATTAAAAATGATTTTTAAATCAATAAAATCATTTTTAACTTATTTATTTAATTTAATAATTAAATAAATCTAATATCATTAATATTAATTTATTAATGAAAATTCTCCAAAATACTAAAAATAATATTTGATAATCTCAAATATTTTTAAATACATTATTCTTATTTAAAATGATTTTTATATAATTAAAATCATTTTTCTCTAATTTATTTAATATACTAATTAAATAAATTAAATATTATTTTTATTCAAATAATTATAAATATTAAAGGAAAATATCCCAAATAATTAAAAGTTATTTTTCAGAATTTAAAATGATTTTTAAAACCATTTTTAGTAATTTTTAGAATTTATTTCTATTTTTAAATAATTTCTGGAATATTCAGAAAATAAAATCAATAAAACCATAGCTATAGCCCTTTAGCTACACTTGGCTGTCATCTTAGGTGTTCTTGGCTCAAGAACATTAACAGTCGGCCAAGCAAGGGTCAACGTTTGACCGTTCATAGCTTTTAATCCTGTGCATTTCTGGGCTTTCTTTTGCATCTAATTTGTAGTACATATGTAGTACTACAAGTTAGAATCATCACCCGAGTCAATTAATCACATATCACGAAGATCTAAGCTCACAAAAGTACTGTCAGACCAAGTTCTGGGTGTTCTGGGCAACCCAGAAACCCAGCAGCTTCGAGGGTCTACCTTTGGGCTTAATTATTTCTATGTTCTGGTCTTCATAGTAGTTATGTTATGGTCCAAATATGTAGTACTAGTGTCAAGGTACATTTACATCACAACAGAGCAGTTAAACAACATCTAAATCTCCAGATACGATCCAGTCAAACTATGTCAGAACGGTTGTTCATAGAGTTTCTGAGTTTTCCAGAAACAACACTTCGTGCTCGATTGGTCAGGTTTGACCACTCACTACACTTTCTCTATTGATTCTATAAATGATCTAAAACCATGGATCGATAATACATATAACAGACTATAACCTAGATACAAACACAGGATCAAAATAGCATAACACCTGTTAGATTTGGCCTTCCAAAATGTTGTCAGACACTGTTTCTTACTTTCTGGGTTACCCAGATTTCAGCCCGTCAAGCTCGGTCAACGGTGTTTGACCATGAATAAAATGATATCTAGACATCAAATGACTATACCACCACTTGCAGATGAAAGAGCTCATACTAGACTACCAATAAAAAATATAAAACAAGAAAAATCAAAAATGCATACCTGGATCCGTGGGTTCTCGACATTAAATTGTCAGACCACAAATCGTGTTCTTGACAGTTTTGGAAAAACTCAATTTTAAAGCATTTTGATGCTATGGATCTATGTTATATCAACATAGATCATCATTAAACATCATCTAGCAAAGATCTAAACACATAAACACGAAAATTATCTAAGCATACAAGATCAAAATGCGAACTAGGGTTTATACCTTCTATTTTCCAATTCTCGATCTATGCTCTCCAATGCTTTTTGGGTGTTCTAGTAAATGATTATATGACCTGAGAGACTTGAAAAATTCTTGAGGGTTAGAGAAAGAAAGAGTTGTTGGGAGCTAGAAATAAAATGAGACAAATACATACACTTTCTCTCTATTAGATCTCTTAAATAATGTGCTATGTTGCTAGATCTAATCTTGCTGTCAATTGTAGGTTGTTTTGCTGAGATTTTTGTGTCACCAAGTCAAATGGTTAGGTCACCCACTAAAGGTCTTGGACAATTTACAAGTTAACAAAATAAAAAATCCAAAAAGGGCATTTTGGTTTTTAGCAAAATAAATTTAATGGCATTCTTGTCAATTGCACAAACCCTTAGGGTTTAACCCTTAGGTTTTAACCCTTAGGTTTTAAAGCATCCAATTCTAGAATTTTCTAATTAGGGTTTAAAAATAGAAAATTAAGAATTTCGAAAATCTAATTATGGTTTTAAATAGAAATTATTATTTCTAAAGTATAATTAGGGTTTCTTAATTATATTATCACATACTAATCACTTTAGACTTGCTAATTAGTATTAGGATTTCCTAATTAGGGTTTAGGATTTTCCGAATTTAAAATTAGGGTTTTAATTAGAAAAATAAAAATTTCAAATTACAATTAGGTTTGTAAAATAGAAATTAAAATAACTAAAATATAATTAGGGTTTTCTAATCATATTTTAAGTTTAATAAACGCCTTATACTTGCCCATTAGGATTAGGGTTTCCTAATTTAGGGTTTAGGAATCCCAGCTTTTGATTAGGGTTTCTAACTCCGCGTTAGGATTTCTAATCCTGAGATTAGGGTTTCTAATCTCTTATTAGAGTTTATAAATTTTTAAACCTTATCCGATCAATCATTGATCAAAATTTCTATACAGTACGAACACATAAATATTAATATAATTATTTTAATTAAATTTTCTACCGAATCCCATTCTAGAAATTAGGGTTAGGATTTCTATTCTCCGTTAAGCATAACTCTACTCTAAAATTATTAGTCAATACAATACAAATTGACCTTCTCGAGACTCGTATCACAGAAACTTGTCACCAAATTAATAATCAATATTAATATTAAAATAAAAAAAAATTATTCGTAAATTTTGGATTGTTCTAAATCCCGGGTTATCACATACTTGATGTCTTTTCATGATGGACTTCCTAAGATGACTTTGAGCTCTTCTCTATGGTACTTAGAGTCTTCCCATGATGGACACCAAGATGACATGATGCTCTTCTTTCTCTCGGCAGTTCAAAACACACTTCAAGTAGTAGAACTCTCACTTCTACATTGTAGAACTCTCACTTCTACTTCTTTCTTTGCCTGACTCTAAGTGTTCTTGGTGGATCGTAGAGTGAGTCTTCGGACTCACTATCTTACATAGTTTAGAATAGTCCACTATTGCTCCAAACTTTGCAACTCCAGCAACCTTTGATCTTTGAAGCTCTAGCTGATTTATACTCCTTCCCAATCCTTCTGTTGGAAAGTAGCCGTTGAAAGCTATTCAAACATCTTCACAGATCTCGAGTTGCTTGAGGTAGACTGTAGATGTGACATATCATAACTTTTCTGACACTGCAGTCCACTATTTCACCTACCTATCAGAGATGTCACTTTAATGTCTTGGGCAGGTCGAAGACTTTATTTCCTCCTTCTGATTTTTCAATCAGAGGTTGTCCTTTTGCATCGATGCTCTCAATAAGCTCTTGTCCGAATATTACCCTTCAGATTGAACCGTTGCCAATGATTCAGTCTTCAGCTATTCGAACTCTACGATTCTGATGTATGTCTTCAAGGACCTGATCGTAGTGTCATTTTGACTGGTAGAGACAACACTACGATCTTGAAGAGTGTTAATTGGATCTTCAATGTATAACACCTCTTCCTTCTTTTGTGTAGTGCTTCAACACTTCTATTTTCTTCGACTGTTCTCAGATGCTGATGGCTTGACTCTTTGATCTGGTCCCTTCTGAATATCAAGACACTTCAGATTTGCGGCGCGTCCAGCTCGCTTTCTCCTTGTGATCTCCCGTTCACTTATCATCAATGGATTGACCCAATGCTTAATCACTTTAGCCTTGTTCTTCAGAAGCTGACCAGTATCTTTGTGTGTATTCCATCAGTTCTTTCTTTGTTTGGCAAACACTACGATCTTGAATATCTCCAAGATCATTGTCCACTTATCACATGACAGCTACTGCACTTGCTGACTTTCTTTAGTCAGTTACTGAAGTCTTCTTTTGATCAACTTGTGGAAGACTTCATCTTGAATGGCTTCAACTCAATCTTGATGCTGATTGGGTTGATGTTTAGATCTTCTGGTAGCATACATGCCAATCATTGAGTGCACTCTGGTTCCCTTCAGGTGGGATGTATCTTTCCAGTGCCAACCAGAGGCTTTGTTCCTTTGGATATTCTGGGCGTGCTCATTTATTGAGAATCGTATTTGCTCTACGATTCTGCCTTGTCATTGTGAGCACAACGGTTGCGGTCGTAGTTCTTCACTCTATGATTCAGCTTCGGCTGTGCAGACACTACGACTCCTAGATCAGATCTTGACACTCTATGATTTCTGCCTTGTGCTTGTTATCTTCATCTGATCTTGCTCGACTACGATCTTTTCATGTAATCAATAGACTCCACGACTCAGAGTGTAGTCTACGATCCTTGACTTGGCTTTGGTATTAGTAGACTCTATGACTCCGAGTGTAGGCTACGTTTCTGACTTGGCTTCTATATGTTCTATTTGGCTCGTAGGCGGTGTCGTCTCTCTACGATTCAACACGACTTCTATCTATAGACTTCGGTCCTGAGGAAGTTCTACTCGACACACTACGATCCTTCATCGTTTCTCCTGGCAGTCTACGAACTCCGAGATCTACTATCTTGCAGACTACGATTCGCCTCCGATGCCTCTCGAGTTTTCCTTGACTCTCCTAGCAGACCCCGATTTCTGGTGCAGTGCTCGACAATCATACAAGCCTATCTATTACATCATAAGATCAACCTATGCTTGATCTTTCTACTTTTATAGTCCTTGTACATCATTTCTTTTTAAGGACTTTACAAAGCTGTTTTGCTTATGTAGGATCAACCTAACATACTTGATCAATTCATTCTAAGTCCTTGTACACATGTTTCTATTATCTATTAAAGAACTTTACAGCTTTTCTTAATGCAAGCATACTTGCATATTCATTCATATATATCATAATCAAATCATATATAATTAGGAATAACATTCACATGCTTATTCCTGAAAATCTCCCCCTATTTGACTATGACAAAAATAATAAGTGCATATGCGTGTTATGAATGAATCTTATATATAGTGAGCAGCTGTATTTATAAAACAAATAATTATGAATGTCATTTATAATGATGTGGAATTTAATATACTGAAATTTTATATCCTGGATCCAGAACATACCTAACTAGTTAGAGATGTACCTCTTTGGCTCCATGTATGTTTCCAGGATGTCTGTTGATCAGCTATTCATCTATTTGTTCTTCTTGCTCTTGTTCCCCCTGAGATGATGATCTTATGTCTTTGCTTTGCTCCCTTTCAGCTTCTTTCTGAACATGCTCCCCCTCAGACTCTGTGATCATGTTATCATCATCTTCTGGCTCCCCCTCAGATGATGATTCTTTTTCTGTAGTTGCTGTCTTCTTCTTTGACTTCTTCTCTCCTTTCCTTCTGCTCTTCTTTGAGTGCCTCTTACTCTTCCTCTTTCTATGCCTCTTTTTCTCCCCCCTTTTATTATTAATCATTTGGGAGAGCTGCTCCATGTTGGACATAAGCTGCTCCATCAGGTAGGAGGAATTAGCAACTTCAAACTTGAGTTCATGTTGGCCTAGCTCAAGTTGCACTGAGAAAGACTGCTTTATGTCATCAATCTTGTCATAGAGGGCTTGAATATGCTCTACATTGGCCTTCTGTGCTCGTAGAGCATCTGCCTTCTGATCATTCATGACTTTCAGATAGATGTTATCCCTCTCTTTGAGTTTGAGAGATACATCAGCCATAGTAGCTTGAAGCTTGTTCTGGAGTGAAATATCTCCTGCTGTTGTCAGCTTCTATGACTCTTCAGTGAATAGAGATATTTTCTCACTCAGTTCATTAGAGTTTTTCATCAGCTCATTCTCCACAAATATTTGATTATCTGGTTGAGCAGCCTCCTGTCGAGCATTAGATTGAACTCTACGATCTGCATTCTTGGACAGATTTTCAAAGGTGTTGAGAATCTAAAGAATCGTTGAGTTCCAATCGTTGGTTGAGGATGAAGGAATGTCTCACAAGAGTGCTTGAAAGGCATTTTGAGACTTCGGTTTTTAAACTCGAACACCATCACTAGTAGAGTGAACAGACTCTACGATCATCTCCTTGGTCATGATCCTTTTCCCTTGGGAGTCCACTCTACGATCATGGGGAATATAGTGATTTTCCAGCATGGCGATAGACTTTGAAGTGGGGCTTATTTGTGATCATCTTTGTAGCAAAACTCTTTACCATTGGGAAGTTTTGTGCCACCAGCTCCATGCTTGGAAAATGAGAGTAGCACCAGCTGAAGTAGCTTTCATCTATTTCAGTAAGGCCTTTAGCCATGGCATCCATTGGAAGAACCATCTCATTAGCAAGTCATCAGGATTATAGAGAATGGTCGTACAATCTAGCTCCATGTTATTCCAGTTTTTAGCTATATCAAAGGTAGTCATTCTTACCACCTTGAGCTGCTCATCTCTATAGTTCACCCATCTTTCAGGAGGTGCCTCTGGTAGTTCATTTGAAACTTCCACCACTATTCTTCTGTTAAATTTTGCGGGAGAGAGAACCAGATAATCTTCTTGTTCTTCTGATTCCTGTGGTGCAGAACCATAATCTTTTTCCATCTCTTCTCTTTCGGAACCTGAACCATTCTCATCAATTCCATCAATGAATCCTTCTTGCTGCATTTCATTTCCGTAACCTTCTTCAAAGAAGATCTTCCTCTCGATTTATCTTCTTCACCATCGGGTTCCATCTTCAAAGACTTTCATCCTTTGATACGCACTCATCATCACTTAGTTCAATGATAGTATTGGAGTGATCACCGCTCATTTTAGAGGAAAATTTGGCTCATAAATCTGTAGCTCTTCCTTCTTCTTGAGGTTCGGGCTTGGGAGAGTCAAACTCTTCTTCTTCTTCAGACTCAGAAGCTTTTGGTTCATCAGACGTGCTTCCTTGAGGTTCAACAAGGGTAGGGGCATAACCTTCTTCTTTGGACTCATTACCTTTTGAGCTACCATGGGGGCTTTCAGGATTGGAAGGGGTATGTCCTTCTTATCTTGAAACAGCATTATTTGACCCATTATCTGGGCTTGTTGGAGCAGTTGCATTTGGGGATTGAGTTCGGTTATCTTGAATCTCTTCTTCATCAGCAGAGTGACTTCTCTGAGGATTAACCATAGGGCTTGAGCATTCTTCTTTATCAGTAGATGCTGCAATTTCTTCCATCACTTCAGCTTCACCTTTATTCATTGGACTCATTTTGACATCCGCCTCCTTTTCTTCCTTGACTCTACGTCCTTCTCTTCATCAGATGTACTATTTTGGGAAGTCAATGGCCTATTTTCCACCTTAGCTTTCTTTCTTAATCTACTTGAAGAGGCCTGTTGCTTCTTCGCTTTGTGGTTTCAAAGAATGACTTTTTCTTCTTTATCCTTGTCCTTGAGGAGAGACTTCTTGATGGGGCCTTGGTTTTCTTCACACCTCTGGATTTCTTTCTCGACCGGTGTGGTTGATGCCGCACATAGTCATCGACTCTCATAGCTTTCTACCTCTTCCGTCTTCCTCTTCTTCTTTGCAGAGGCCCCGTCATTGCCCCAGCTTGTCGTACCTTCTGCTTCTCCTTGGGGTTTTTCTTCCAATTCACAAATAATTGTGGAGACATCACTTTGTGAACATTCGAGAGGCTCTCCTTCATCATCCTTGATCTTGCCTCCTAGCTTCTTCTTTATTACAATGCTCAGTAGTCTTCCATGAAATACCTTTGTCGAGGTTTTTCTCGTAGACTTCTTTAGCTCAGCCTTTTCTACCCACTTGGAGATTTGGTCAAACAGGATAACTCCAAAGTTAATTTGTTTCTTCAGAACAATTGCTGACATTATCTTTAATTGCTGATCAAGCACAATATCATGTGCAGTATCCTTGCATAATATACATTTGCCCACTATCTCTGCAAGGAACTTGTACTCTTCTATAAACTCCTTCTTCTTCATGTCTTTCAGACTAGGGTTTCTTTGGTACCCCCTGATCTCCTTTGCTTGTTTCGTATCGACATCATCAAGGCTCTTCAGTCCTTGGTTAGGAAAACCTATGCATTAATTGAGGTCAAGATTTCAAATTTTTAGGGACCGACCTTTGACCTTGGTAGAGGGGTTCGTGAGTTTATGGAAGCATTTGAGTAGAACTCTTTCACTAGGTCAACATATACTCGAGTGCTAGCCTCAAGGCATTCTCGAGAATCCAAATTTTCTTTACAAGCTTGAGAATGTCTCTCGAACTTCTTTTGGATTTCTCAAATGACTTGGTTCTCGAAATAATGCCGTTGATTACTCGCCGCTTTTCCATTTGAGTAGTTCAAGAATGAGGGTATTTGATTCTTAGAGGTTTATGGAGATGACCGATTGTGATTTGGTAAGGCTCTGAGTGTTAACCTATTTTGGCTCTTGAGAGGATTTTAAGGTTTGAAAATGGGAGGGAGAAAGGTTCGATAGCTTCGATAACTCATTAGCGATTTGAATTTGTCTTTATGGCGCTTCCTTCTAACTCTGATAACCAAGTGATGTGTCAATCGACTATTGGTTGCACGATGCCCAGTAATGAGCTGTAACTCCCCATAACTTTTCAGTTAGATATTTCCTTTTAGAAGAGTAGACGTTTAATCGACGTGGCTTTGACCGTTAACCTTTTGATTCGTAGAGTAGCAAGGTAATGCAGCTATGGACTCTACGTTTTCCTTTGTTGACTCAACGATCAACTTTTGAGAGATGCTGCAGTGGATGGCTTTGACTTTTATCCTCATTTTGATGCAGCATAGCTTGATCACTGATATATTCGAACTTATCTCCTCATTTTGAATGGTTGAGCAATTGTCCCATTTTCCAAGCTCCTTGTGAACTGGAGTATCCTTTGGTAGGACTACGATCGTCGAGTTATCTTCTACGATCGCTGAGGTTGCATTACGATCGTAGATTTCTCTTCAACTTTGACTCTACGATCGTTGACTATCTTGGTCCTTGAGATGGACTTGATCAAGCATTCCTTCTGGGTCAAGGTAGCTCAGGAAGGGATAACCTCCTAGAGTGAACTAAGGGTCAGGTTTGTCCCTGAGGCGCTTTCCAGATGAATTAATTTAGGAGTTATTTTCACTGACATCTCTTTTGACCTTTTCTATTGGGGAAGTCCTCTACCAACTTTGGACAATTGCATTTGCTATAATCGTGGTGTTTTCCTGCTTCTACACTGCCATCAGATGTTTGATCGTGAGCACTCCACGACTTTGAGTTGGGTGGCTGATAGGTTATCAGTAGTACGTTTTGAGACCTTCATACTAACTATGGATCTTCATTTGGTTCATCAGCCACAAAGTTTTGGGACTCTATAGCTAATACATTTCTTCATAGTATAACTCAGTGCTGTTGTTTCTCAACAGATCACTGATCCCCATGGTTGATGCTGTCTTTCCAGATAAATGTGATTCCCTTTACTTTAGGTTCATTTAAAGGCAGCCTCACATATATCCTTCTGACTGGAATCACAATTATCACTTAGATCTCCTTGTATCGTAGGCATGGATATTTTCAGGACTGATCACTCTACGATCTTTTGACAGCTCTACGAACGTAGTCTTCTTTGTCAGTCTTGTGAGTGTGAAGTTCTACTCCTGTAATGAGTTCCTCTCGGCTGATGCTCAATGATCCTCTTATGTGAGCTTCCTTCAGGATTCTTCTCATATAGTATGCTTTGCCTGATTTGAGCATATAGGACCCTTTTCATCTTTGGTTGCATGGCCTACTTCCATATACAGATTAACAGCCATATGAGCTTCATTGTGGTTAGCTCAGCGGGTCTTCACGGACAGGCTAGGACATATAGGAATTTTATTAGAATCTCTTTTGAACAGTCCTTAGCCTTCTGCTGGTTGAGTCTTCTTGACTGAAGTCTTCTGCTTCAGTATTCCTTAGTGTGGTCAGACAGAACAAGTACCTGCAGGTTAATGGGTCCTGCTAGGTTAGTTTTCTAAACCCCTATTCCTCATATTTGGATAATCATCACATTTATCACCAACAGTCATATTCATGCATGCAACTAGTTTTAGATGGTACATTTTGAGATGCATGAAGGTGAGTGTGTGTAAGATTTGCTATTTTAAAAACACACGCTCTTTGATGGTTTCATCATTTGCAGGGTTATGTTCACAAGGTTTAAGTGTTCATAGAGTGAGAATCAACTCTACGATTTAGGAGTATCTAGTTGATTCATGGAGGTGATCAGTTTTTACACATCATTAAGATACTCTTGTAGAACTAATCATACTCTGTGTGTTATCAAACACTTAGAACAAGGATTTGTACATATATACTAACCCACCAGCAAAGATTACTTCACATAGAATTAATTTGACCTGTGATGCTCTTATGACCCATTTCAGATTTCCTTCAAGATGTCATCTTCAACCTAAAACTTGGATGGAGAGAAAGTTTATAGACATTTGAGTTTCCATCCTCAGGGTACTTCCTCTCTTCACCTTTTTGGGTAGATTATGACTTCTTGACAGAATACTGTTATGGTTCATAAGAAGCTGCCTTTATGATGAACACATGTAATAGTGAGGAACCATACCTTTTTACTGTCAGTTTCTCAACAGTCATTTACCTTTAACATAATGAGTTTAGGCATTGATGTGCATAGTTTCACATTTGCTCCTGACAACTTATTGCTCTTGTTGGCCTTTAATCAATCAGTCGTAGTCTTGAAGATACATCCTGAGAATCTCATCATCTTCAGTTCTTTGACATCCTTCAGTTTACCAAGTTTGCATCCAGCTGCTGATTGGCCAGACATATGTTTGAGAAGAACTTCTTTCTTCTCTGGATAAACATTTCTTAGCATGGATGGCCTTTTCATATTTTAGGCTAGTGGATGCTTGACTCTGTGTTGTTGATGTCTCTTGGGCTATCTCGTCTGGTCTTCAGACTACAAGATTGACTGCAGGCTAGGATTGGTCTTGTTGATATAATATTTGAGAATATGGACCAATCTGAGCAGCTTCAGGTGTATATACAAAATACCTATACACAATATTTCCAACGTGTGAGCTCATCTGCATATAACAAGTTTTTACTACTAAACTAATTTTAGAACAATGTTTGTGCTTGGGATCAGACTCAAAGCGATTAGCTTTTGAATATAGCATGAAAACCTGCTCTGATACCAATTGTTAGTTCCCAGTAGCCACAATAGATCTAGAAGGGGGGGGGGGGGTGAATAGATCCTTTTTAATTTCAAATCCTTTTCTCTTTTATTTTGTATTGCTATTAAATTAGTATATGACAAACATAAGAATCTTTTCAAGCACAACGGAATAAGTAAAAGATCCCCTTCATTGATATATTCATAATCATACATACATTGTTCGTAGGGTTAGTTTGGTTGTAAGCAGTTAAAACATACATAGCAGTTATAGCAGTTAATAGACATAATGTAAATGACATAAGGTAAAAGACACAAGGAGTTTTAAGTGTTTCAGAGACGCAAGCTCCTAATCCACTCTTCTGCTTTCAACTAGCAAGATTTCCACTAAGGAAGGGTAGCACCCTAAATCACTAAGATTCCTTCAAGGACAACAACCTTGGGACTTCAGTTCACTAAGAACTCTTCAAGGCCAGCAGCCTTGGAACTCCTCTAGTTCCCTAGGAACTCTTCAAGCCCAGCAGGCTGTGAACTTCATTTAGTCCCTCCGGACAAGGACCCCTCAGGCCCTGGCTTCTGTTGAGTTATTTGTTTATTTGTTGGAGTTGGTCGAGTCATGCTAAGATGTCTTCATGCTCTCAACATCTTCTCGATTAGTAGCTTTTTGCGTGATCACCCTTGAAGTGCAAATTGAGTGTTGAATGATGCTCACTTTCTTCGCCATACTCAACCACTTTGATGATCCTTGATGACCGCTTTTGAAGATCATTCTCTTGATATGATGATGGTCGCACATGATGGGTTTCTAAGATGACCGTAAGCTCTTCTGCTAGATACTTAGAAACTTTCTCATGCTTGCCACCATGATGACATTTGTGATCTCCCTTCTTGATACTTGATGTCTTCTCATGATGGACTTGCTAAGATGACAGTGAGCTCTTCTCTATGGTACTTAGAGTCTTCCCATGATGGACACCAAGATGATATGATGCTCTTCTTTCTCTTGGCAGTTCAGAACACTCTTTAAGTAGTAGAACTCTCACTTCTACATTGTAGAACTCTCACTTCTACTTCTTTCTTTGTCTGACTCTAAGTGTTCTTGGTGGATCGTAGAGTGAGCCTTCAGACTCACTATCTTACATGGTTTAGAACAGTCCACCGTTACTCCAAACTTGGAAACTCCATCAACCTTTGATCTTTGAAGCTCTAACTGATTTATACTCCTTCCCAATCCTTCCGTTTGAAAGTAGCCATTGAAATCTATTCAAACATCTTCACAGATCTCGAGTTACTTGAGGTAGACTACAGATGTGACATGTCATAACTTTTTTGACACTGTAGTCCACTGTTTCACCTACCTATCAGAGATGTCACTTTAATGTCTTGGGCAGGTCGAAGACTTTATTTCCTCCTTCTGATTTTTCAATCAGAGGTTGTCCTTTTGCATCGATGCTCTCAATAAGCTCTTGTCCGAATATTACCCTTCAGATTGAACCGTTGCCAATGATTCAGTCTTCAGCTATTCGAACTCTATGATTCTGATGTATGTCTTCAAGGACCTGATCGTAGTGTCATTTTGACTGGTAGAGACAACACTACGATCTTGAAGAGTGTTAATTGGATCTTCAATGTATAACACCTCTTCCTTCTTTTGTGCAGTGCTTTAACACTTCTGTTTGCTTCAATTGTTCTCAAATGCTGATGGCTTGACTCTTTACTTTGGTCCTTTCTGAATATCAAGACACTTCATATTTGTGGCGCGTCCAGCTCTCTTTCTTCTTGTGATCTCCCGTTCACTTATCATCAATGGACTGACCCAATGCTTAATCACTTTAGCCTTGTTCTTCGTGGTCGACGGTATCTCTCGTGTACTCCATCGCTTCTTTCTTTTTTTGGCAAACACTACAATCCTGGATATCTCCAAGATCGTTGTCATCTTATCACATGACAGCTACTGTACTTGCTAACTTTCTTTAGTCAGTTACTGAAGTCTTCTTTTGATCAACTTGTGGATGACTTCATCTTGAATGGCTTCTTCAACTCAATCTTGATGCTTATTGGGTTGATGTTTACATCTTCTGTTAGCATACATGCCATTCGTTGAGTGCACTCTGGTTCCCTTCAGGTGGGATGTATCTTTGCAGTGCCAACCAGAGGCTTTGTTCCTTTGGATATTATGGGAGTGCTCATTTGTTGAGAATCGTATTTGCTCTACGATTTTGCCTTGGCATTGTGAGCACAACGGTTGAGGTCATAGTTCTGCACTCTACGATTCAGCTTCGGCTGTGCAGACACTACGACTCCTAGATCAGATCTTGACACTCTACGATTTCTGCCTTGTGCTTGTTGTCTTCATCTGATATTGCTCGACTACGATCTCTGCATGTAATCAATAGACTCTACGACTCAGAGTGTAGTCTACGATCCTTGACTTGGCTTCGACATCAATAGACTCTACGACTCCGAGTGTAGTCTACGTTTCTAACTCCGGCTTCTACCAGTAGGTAGTCGCCTCTCACGAATCGAACATAACTTCCTCGGCAGACTTTCTATCCCCGAGGAAGTTCTACTCGACACACTATGATCCTTCATCGTTTCTTCTGGCAGTCTACAAACTCCGAGATCTACTATCTTGCAGACTACGATTCTGCCTTGATAACTCTCGAGTTTTCCTTGACTCTCCTGGCAGACCCCGATTTCTGGTGCAGTGCTCGACGATCAGATAAGTCTATCTATTACATCATAAGATCAACCTAACATGCTTGATCTTTTTACTTTTATAGTCCTTGTACATCATTTATTTTTAAGGACTTTACAAAGCCGTTTTGCTTATATAGGATCAACCTAACATACTTGATCAATTCATTCTAAGTCCTTGTACACATGTTTCTATTATCTATCAAAGGACTTTACAGCTTTTCTTAATGCAAGCATACTTGCATATTCATTCATATATATCATAATCAAATCATATATAATTAGAAATAACATTCACATGCTTATTCCTGACAATTTGATTATGATATAAATGAATATGCAAGTATGCTTGAATATAGAAAGATCTGATTTTGGAGTCGTAGTGTCTACAGAACAAAAACAAAATCGTAGTGTACAGAACTAAGGCTTCAATAGCGGTGCTCACAACGCCAAGGCAGAATCGTAGAGTCAATACGATTCTCAATAAATGAGCACTCCCAGAATATCCAATGTATGAAGCATCTGGTCTGAGTTGCAAAGATACATTCCACCTAAAGGAAACCAAAGAGCACTCAACGCATGACATGCAAGCTAACAGAAGATATAAGCACCAACCCAATCAGCATCCAGATTGAGTTATGAAGCCATTCAAGATGAAGTCTTTCACAAGTTGATCATTAGAAGACTTCAGTAAAAGTGACTGACTAAAGAAAGTCAGCAAGTGCAGTAGCTGTTAAGAGAACATAAGACAACGATCTTGGGAATAACCAGGATCGTAGTGTTTGCAAAACAAAGTAGGAACTGATGCAGTTTACACAGAGACACTGGCCAACCTATACAGAACATACAAAGAAGATGAAGCATGTAACGAATGTGATTTTTATAATTAATTAAAATATTTATTTGAGTTAGATAAATATTTTAGTTGATTTATTTATTGAATAATAAATATTTGATGTTGGTTGTTATGGCTTAATTTAATTAAGCATTATAATTTGATAGATAATTTTATAATTGATGTGCATTTTATTATTAAAGTTTAATTGATTTTACTAATAAAATAATTTTAAATTATTTAAGTGTGACATTAGAAATATGTTATATGTCATAGTAAAGTAATAATAGTATATAATGAATAGCCTAACCATTGGATTGCTTAACTAATGATGGAAAAGTGAGGTTATGCTACTAAGATGGCTTAATGTGATGTTGGTCATGCATGTAAGAGTTTTGTAACATAAGCCTTATGTTATTAGTGGGGGTTACTATTATATTAATTATTAACATAACTATTACCCAAATGAGGAGTTACACAAGAAGAAATCCTAGAGTTTTTTTTATAGCAAGAGTCTTGGTGGAAGAGAGAAATAGAGAAATTGAGAGAGATAGAGAGAAATAGAGGAATTGAGATGAGCTAGAAGAAGAAGAAGAAGAAAAAGCTAGAAGAAGGTAACTTCTAAACTCTTATTTAATCTTTGATTTTTTTTGGGTAGATTTATGTTCTAGGGTAGTAGATCATGCTTAATCTTGTTTGTATTGTTTTAATCTTGGATTATCAAGAATCAAACAAGAGGATTCAAGAAAGAAAATGAAATGGAAAGAAAATTTAAAGAACAAAATTCGTAGGTTTTGAGTAATTGTGGACAGATCTTGTGAAATTCATACCTCTTTGGGTATAATGAGTTAGAAAGTGAGCCTTATATCAAATCGAAGATATGGAAGTAAGCTATATTCTGAAAGTGGAATCACATAAAAACTCTTTGTAGATTTCTTGCAATGTCTATTTTAGTAAGGCTGGTCTGAAGGGAAAACCCAGAAAATCAAAACTGTTACGGTTTCTGACTTTGAACAATTCATATAAATTCGTGTGTTTTGAATCTGAAGAAACTTTAAACTGAACAGTTGTAGATATGGAAGTTTACTAGCCAGACTCGCGAGATTAAGCCATTTTATGGACCGGATCATTTCCGAAATAATTTGTTTAGTAAGGATGTCTAGAAAATGAAAATTTCTAGACTAGTTGATGAATTGCAATCTGATTTAGATGGATAAGGGTCTGACTTTAAGGCCTAGATGAGGTTGTAGTACACTGAGTAAGGGTTAATTCTATATAAGAAGGAAGAAAAACGAACATGTAACGAAGGAGTTACGTTAAAAACGAAAATAACGTTTTGTTAAAGAAATTGTGAAGATGAGTTTTATAATTCTGTTTGAATTAAGATTTTGGGTGATGGTATATTTTGATGATTAAAAATATGTTTTGACATATGTAATGAGTATAGATATATGTTATCATATTCTATGCATAATTAACCATTTAAGATCAAGAGTTGAGATAAGTTAATGTGTGCACATAACGTGCTCGATAAAATGCCTAAGAGTAATAGTGTTTCTAAACTTTGGTATACAAAGTGTCTAACTAATGGCTAATATTGGATATCTGAGTATGAAAAGATGATAATACAAGAATAATAATGGAAAGAAATCGAAAAGGGCAATTTTTGATTTTTGAAGGAAAATTAAACATGTAAACAATGTGTTGAATATGCATTTTTGAAACCAAAGTGGTATAATAAAATGGTGTGATATACGCACATTAAACTACAAGTGCGATAGTCTAGCATGTGTGGTGCTGAAAATGAAAATAAAACCGAGTTTAATGTGCGTTATTCTAAGACCTTACTTTATCTTATTATCCTTTATAATGTCTTTATAGACATAATAAGATAAAGTAAGGTCTTAGAATAAATTTGACCATGAGATTGAGTATTGATTTTATTTATTATCAATCTCACATACAGTGTAGGTTGTGCAAGGACGCGAAGTATTAGCGTGTTGGTAAAATGCCGGTAAAGGCAAGTCTTTCAGTTCCTATTTGCTATGTGAACTTGGTGATTAACTGTTTTAAATCTTTATTGCAAAGTGCATGATGTGTTATATGTATGTTGAATGTATGAAATGTTAAAGTCAACTTATGACTACGTTGATTGAGTAAAGCATGCTGATTGAGTAAGGAACTCAATCTTTATACTTGTTATATGAACTGTAGCATGTATGTTATGTTAGTCCAATGTTTATGAGATATATGTTGAGCATGTTATTATGTGCTACGTGATGCATGAAAACTGTTAGATTTTGCTGGACTGTCGAACTCAACCTTGCAAATAACCATTTTTGCAGGTTAAGGATAGAAGATAACACTATGTGCTACTTGAATGACGTGGATCAGAAATAATACACGGAGATTAATATTTTAACTAAAGTTGTTATTTCTTTATACCATGATTAAGATTCATGAGATGTACTAAATGTTTTATGATGTATATTTTTATGTTGAGTTGTAAAGCTAAAGTTAGAGTTCTCTGATATGTAAAGGTTATCGGATTAAAATGTAAAATTTTATATAATAAAAGTGATAAAGCGAATCATAAAATAAGATTGATTCAAAGACATGTAGATGATAAATGTTTTGATTCAGGGAATTAAAGTAAGAAGACATAAAAGTTTAAATTATTCCGTATTTTATAATGTTTAGCATCGAATAATGATGTAAAATCAGAAGGTAGATGTGTTATTAACGACCAAAGTTGAGAATTAAATTGTATGAATTTTGGGGTCGTTACAAAGCATGGGTCAGACCATTGATGATATTTGAACGGGAGATCACAAGAAGAAAGAGACTGAGTATGTCTAACCTGATAAGTCTTGAAGTTGAGGAGGGCCAGAGTAATCAGACAATGTGTTAGTACCTAATGTAAGTTAAGGCAAGCTGAAGTGATGGAGCACTACATGAGTAGAGCAAGAGGTGTTCTACAATGAAGATCCAATGAACACTGTTCAGAATCGTAGTGTTGTCTCAACCAGTCAATAAGCAACATTCAACAAGACACACTACGATCAGGTCCAAGAACATCTACATTAAAATCGTATAGTTTGATCATCTGAAGATTGAAGCATTGGCAATGGTTCAATCTGAAGACTGATATTCAAACATTGCTAATTGAGAGCATCGATGCAAAATGACAGCTTCTGATGTTCTAATCGAGAAGTCAGAAAGAAGAAATAAAGATGACTACCTGCCTGACATGGAATGGTGACAACTCTAAGGCGGTAGGTAATGTAGCAGACTGCTGTGTCAGTAAAGTCATAAAGGAGTTGTCACGTCACATCAAGTAGTCTGCACTAAATAACTCAAGATCTACAAAGTAATTCAAGTATCTTCCAATGGCTATATTCCAACGGGAAGATTGTGAAGGAGTATATATCAGCCAAAGCTTCAAAGATCAAGAGTTGCTGAGTTGAAGAATCATTAAGTTGTTGGAATGCTATATTGTTGACTCCACGAGTTCCACCAGAGCTGAACAGAACAAGTCTCAGTGAAAGTGAGACTACGAAGGTGGAAGTAAAGAAGATTTGATGAAGGACTTGAATATACTAAAGCTTCACTCAACAAGGATGAGAATGCCACTGAAGATGACAGCTAAGCTGAGAGCCAAGAAGGCCAAGAAGATAGCATTCAGAAGAGCGGTAGAGCACAAAGAAGATCCAGAGAGCCACTCTACGAATCACCATGAACCAAAAGTTGAAACAGAACAGATGCAAAACCATGCCTGTAGATCATTCAAGAAGGGTTCAGGGAATGCTAAGTGCCAGACAAAGTCTACCAAAAGCTTAGAGACTTAGCAAACCTAAATGGTGATGGTGCACATCTGACATCGGAAGAAGATGGGATGAACAATATAAAGATCACCTGCACCTGAGAAGAAGTGGTCCAGACTCTACACAGAATGCAAAGAGGACCACGCCAAGCTGCTAAGTACAAAAGATGTTCAAGCCTCAAGATATCTTAGTAGCTCAGCACCAACTACAACACAACAACAACAAGTAGCCAGGGCATGAGGGGTCCTTGTCCGAAAGGACTAAATAAAGTTCCAAGCCTGCTGGGCTTGAAGAGTTCTTAGTGAACTGAAGTTCCAAGGCTGCTGGCCTTGAAGGAATCTAAGTGATTCAGGGTGCTGCCCTTCCTTAGTGGAATTCCTACTCATTAAAGCATAAGAGTGGATTAGGAGCTTGAGTCTCTGAACCACTTAAAATCCCTTCTGTCTTTTACATTCAATCATTTACTTTCTGTCATTTACATTATGTACCTAACTGCTATAATTGCCATATATGTATTAACTGCTTAAAACTTAACTAACTCTACGAACAATGTATTTATGTTCATGAATATATCAATGAAGGGGATCTTTTACTTATTCCGCTATGCTTGAAAAGATTCTTATGTTTGTCACATGCTAATTGGTTAGAAACACTAAATATATAGGAAAAGTATTTGAAATTAAAAAGATCTATTCAACCCCCCTTCTAGATCTATTGTGTGCCTACTGGGAACTAACAATTGGTATCAAAGCAGGTTCTCATGCTATATTCAAAAGTTAATCTCTTTGAGTCTGATCCTAGGCACAAACATTATTCTAAACTTAGTTTAGTAGTAAGTCATTTATAAATGCAGATGATCTCACACGTTGGAAATATTGTGTACAGGTAAATGTGTATATACACATGAAGCTGCTCAGATTGGTCCATGTTCTTAAATGCCATAAAAACAAGACCAATCCTTGGCCACAGTCAATCTTGTAGTCTGAAGACCAGATATGGGAGCTCAAGAGGCATCAACAGCAAATAGTCAAACATCTACCATTCTGAAAGATGAAAAGGCCATATATGTTAAGAAGTACTTATCCAAAGAAGAAAGAAGAATTTCTCAAATATGTATTTGGCTAACCAACAGTTGCATATGAACCTTGAGGTTCAAGGTTGTCAAAGAACTAAGGATGCCAAGATTTTCTTAGCTTACATCTTCAAGACTATGACTGATTGATCGAAGGACAACTGGAGCAACAAGCTGTCTGAAATGAATGTAAAAATATGCACATCAATGCCTAACCTCATTATATTAAGATAAATGACTGTCAAGAAACTGATAGTGGAAAGGTACGTTTCCTCATTAATATAAATGTGTATATCATCATGCTTAGCTGTTTTAGAAATACAGCTGCTCACTATATATAAGATTCATTCATCTCATATATATGCACTAATTGTTTTTGTCATAATCAAATAGGGGGAGATTGCTAGGAATATACATAAGAATGTTATTCCTATTTATATATGATTTGATTATGATATAAATGAATGAATATGCAAGTATGCTTGCATTAAGAAAAGCTGTAAAGTCCTTTGATAGATAATAGGAACATATGTACAAGGACTTAGAATAAATTGATCAAATATGTTAGGTTTATCCTACATAAGCAAAACAGCTTTGTAAAGAGTCCTTAAAAAGAAATGATGTACAAGGACTATAAATACAGAAAGATCAAGCTTGTTAGGTTGATCTTATAATGTAATAGATAGGCATGTTTGATCGTCGAGCACTGCACTCGAAATCGTAGTCTGCCAGGAGAGTCGAGGAAAACTTGAGAACTATCAAGGCGGAATTGTAGTCTATAAGATAGTAGATCTCGGAGTTCGCAGACTTCCAGGAGAGACGAGGAAGGATTGTAGTGTGTCTAGAAGAACTTTCTTAGAGCCGTAGTCTACTGAGGAAGTCATGTTCAGAATCGTAGAGATAGTGTGTCTAAGAGCCGATGTGACACCCCCAAATCCGGGTACTTCAATTCCCACATGATTTGGTGTTCACTATACAAACATCATCTATCTATCTACCTATAATAAATGAAAGCATTAATAGATAGAAATAAATCCTCTCCTTAAGGAGTTATATCGTAAAAATACATATATCCCAGGTCATACTAACCTTAAATCTTAACTGCGGAAACATAAACAATTAATCATTTTACACATCGTTAACATAAGTCTAAAACAGAATTAGATCATCACATAAAACAACAAGTCTTCATCACTTGTTAATCTTGCCCTTGCCTTTGCTAGTAGAAGGCTCATCGGACCTTTCGTTCTTAACTACAATGTTATTATTATGCAAGAGTGATCATGATTGCCCACAAGTATAAAAATGAAATAACAATATATAATAACATGCGAGTGAATCAAAGACTTCTGGAATAAAACTCAACTTTTGAATCAAGAATGAATAACAAGAATTCAAAAGATTTTCGAGGGTCATAAGACCTTGAACTATGTCCTAGGTTATCAAGGGTTATACTTGAAACCTTTAACAGTCATAAGACTATGGACTTTTCTACTCGTACTTAGGGGATCAACCCTTAGTACCATACTGTGCACAATATCTTAACGCTAACGCATAAGTAATCCATATACAGGGTTGTTCATCTCAGTTTGACATTAGAGTCCACACCAAAGGAAGTTTGGTTTGGATAAATCAATAAGGGTTTTGAAATTTTGAATGTTCATCAACTATGGACTAGTCGAATCAATAAGGGTTCACTAGTCTAACAAGGTTCAACAAAAATGATATTTAAATCGAATAACATTCTCAAGAGGTATACAATAGAACTAGTATTGTATAACGGAGTCATACTTTAAAAAGATAAATAATCTTTAATATAACAAATTGAACTTGATTAATAATAACGAGAATTTACTCGACATAATTTATAAACTTGAATAATGATAACAAGTAGGGTTAGAAAACTTGTCTCGTGTGTAGATTACACGTTAATTATACACGTTCCTTGATTTAATCCTACATATCATTTTCATTCACAACACCAGTCAATTATAACGTAAGTAGTCATCACAAGTTCATTCTTTTTGGCTAACTCGGATTATGACTTTACTTAGTCAAATTATCACACTTATGGTCACATAATATTACACTATATGAACAATAAGCTAACTATGCGTTCAATAATTCAATCCATACTTAAATGCGTTATTGACATGTTAAGAATCTATTTTAACATCTCATTATACGTCTAACATATTTTTATGTACATTAGATTAGGTTACTATCACATTCTTAGACTTGAATAATAAGGAAAAATTTCATTTCGGACATTACAGAGAGTGTGGCCATTTGCATTTCACTATTGGTTTTGTTCTCGTAACTGCGACTTTGTCCTTTAACATCTGCTGACGCGGCCTTAAGGCATGGGATCAAGCGGCGATGACGGTGAACCGATGCATTAGCTCGCAATTCATGAAAAATTTGCAGAACATGGTCAAAACTCCTAATTAAATTATTTCTACACGAATTTAGACATACCCAAACATTGTAATACACATATAACTACTACTTAACCTTTCTAGCATGATTTTAACATGTTAAAACACATAATTTATAGAATCAACACATGTAATTTACTGTTCTTGATGTTTTTGAAAGTTTTGAACACAAAACATGAAAATCAACACTACGGGTTCGTTATAACACCGAATCTGTTCATTTGAAGTTGGTTTTCTTCGTTTTATCATGCATAATATATACGAGTGTAAAATTTATGATATAATTTATGATTAACGTATTAAAATTGCAGGTAAGGGCCATATGGCCATATTTCCCTACTCTGTATTTTGAAGAAAATATATACGACATGTTTTTATGAAACTGATGTTATGGAAATATACTATATATAGTAAAACATGATATGATAACATCTTAACACATATATAAACACTTAATCACTACTATTTTCCAATTACAGAACTTTAACAGAATTTGAAAGCCATTTTCATGAAAACTCTAATGACATAAATAAAACTGGGTTGAAGAGATTACCCTAAAGCAATCCTTCTGATTCTTCAATATCACAAATTCCTCTAACTCTCTCTGAAAATCTCTCTGAATTAAGTGACTCTCAGTTTTTTTTCGATTCTAAATAATATAAGTAATAATGAAACTGATGAAGGCACACTTATTATAACAAATAATGTTGAGGTCAATTAACCCATACGTGATTAACTGCTCTCAACTTCTCTTAAGGTCCTATTTGGCCACTTTTAAAACTTAAACTCATTTAATCTCATTAATCCTTTATACTATAGTTAAATAATGTCACACCCAATTACACAATAATCAAATATCTCATTTAATTTAATTTAAATAAAATATAATAATTTCTTATTATTTCACATAGTCATAAAATTAAATTTCTCATTTATTAATTATGTCAAATAATTAATTCTCTAATTAATTGTTAAATTAATTAAAATAACATTATGCTTCTTAAATATTTAATTTAATTCAATAAGCTCACATAAGTACATACTTTGAATAATAAAAATTTTCCACATTAATTTAATAAATATAACACATTTAATTAAATTAATCTACCACAATTGCATCAATTAATTATTTAATCCAATAATTAAATCATCGAGAATATTTATTTAATTCAATAAATATTAAAATTAAATTACAAAATCTCGTTCGTCACAGCCGACCGAGCATCTGCCAAAGCCAAGTCAAGAATCGTAGACCACACTTAAAGTCGTAGAGTCTACTGATCATATCAGAAGCAGAGATCGTAGTCGAGCCAGATCAAATGAGGACAACAAGCATAAAGACAGAACTTGTAGTGTGTCAAGATCTGATCTCGGAGTCGTAGTGTCTGTAGAACCAAAACTAAATCGTAGTGTGTATAACTAAGGCTTCAATAGAGGTCCTCACAATGCCAATGCAGAATCGTAGAGTCAACACGATTCTCAATAAATGAGCACTCCCAGAATATCCAAAGTGTGAAGCCTCTGGTATGAGTTGCAAAGATACATTCCACCTAAAGGAAACTAGAGAACACTTAACGAATGGTCTGCAAGCTAACAGAAGATATAAGCACCAACCCAATCAGCATCCAGATTGAGTTGTGAAGCCATTCAAGATGAAGTCTTCCACAAGTCGATCAAAAGAAGACTTCAGTAAAAGTGACTGACAAAAGAAAGTCAGCAAGTGCAGTAGCTGTCAAGAGAACAGAAGACAACGATCTTGGGAATACCCAGGATCGTAGTGTTTGCCAAACAAAGCAGGAATTGATGCAGTTAACACAGAGACACTGGCCAACCTATACAGAACAAACAAAGAAGATGAAGCATGGACCAGACCATTGATGATATGTGAACGAGATCACAAGGAGAAAGAGACTGTAACATTCTAGAATTTTAAATGTAATATTAAATATTTATTGATTTATATAAATATTTAATGGATGTGAGTATATTAAATATTTATTGATTTTTATAAATATTTAATGGATGTGATTATCGAGATTTATTTGTTAAATAAATAATCGATGAATTAAGGAAATTATTATTATATTGATATTTCAATTTAAATGATTAATTATTTGTATTGTGTTATGTGATTAAAGGATTTATTTAATTAATTATGATTTAAATTAATTAAAATAAATATGAAAGCTTGATTAAATATAGTGTGACAAATAACTATATTATAGGGAGTTATTAAAATAAATTAAAGTAGTTTAATGTAGTTTTTAACAAACAAGGCTTAATATATTAATTCTTTAATATTTAAAGGGTTTTTGCCAAACAAGCCTTATGGCTTTTGAGATTTCTAGTTTTTATTAAATAAAATAAATTAAAATAATAAATATAATATTTATGTTATATACGTTAATAACTGATAAAACATTTAGTAGTATTATTAAGGGTTATCAGTTTTGTATTATATCATTACGCATACCAGTTGGTTTCTATTACGCATTCTAATTTCCAAGTTGAGAGTACTGAGTTTTGTGAGAGCTTCATAGAGAATTGAGAGAGAGTTACGAATTTTTACAGCAATTCCAGTGTTTAGCAACGATTGTTTATAAGCAATTTGAAGGTATGTTAACTCTATATTATATATACATATATATGTTCTACGACAACTATTTTAGATTCTGTAAATTTCAAATTTATTGAATTGTTGCTATTCAATGGGATTACTTGTGATTATGTGAGATATGATGATTAGAGATTATGTTTAAACAACAATTGCATGCTAAATTCGTTTGACAGTAGAAGAAAATAATCGACATTGTATGTTTGTATGTATTGTTCATATAGCTTAGGTAAGTACCAAATTAGATGGTCAATTCTTATGTTAAAACTGTAAATTGAAGCTTGTATATGTTAGTTCATTGAGATACGAACATAACGTAATTGGAATGAGATGATTTGGCCAACTAATGAATTCACAGTGATGATTTCTGGGATGAATGTCAAGAAAATTGAGTTTTTGTGAAAAACATGAATTTTGTGAAATTAAAATAGCTTCAGTTAGTGTTAAATTGTTATATTGGTTGTAAATGTGAGCAATCATGTTTATGATAGTTGTATATTTATTTTACGTGTTGATATTACTGTCTATTGGGTGAAATTTGTGTTTGTTGGGCTAAAGTTTGCCTTCGTTCATCATGCGGTGTCTACGTCATGTTCGAACACCGTAGCAATTGCCACGGCAGTTAAGGCAAAAAACAAGCAAATTGCGTTGTTGGGTCCCAAGCCTTTATATGGCGCAGCTGCGCTATACCCTGGTTTGAGATTCTGACTTCTGCTATTACAGCAGACTTGGGGGAAACATCCTAGCATGGTCTGAAATTATGTCAGCATGTTAAATGTGTAATGTTAAGGTTAACATAACATAGTGAATTATGGTTAGTAAGATCAAAGTTGCAAAAATGATTAGTAAATCGAAAACGCTTTATGTGATAACATAGTGTATACAATGAACGTTAGTTAAGTGTTGTGATGATTAACACTTGGGAATTCTGAAATGTAAATGGTAGCATAAGACTTGTGCTAAAATAACAAGTTTAGCTAGTAATGCGTTTTATATTAAAAAGTGAATATTAGTATGTCTAATAGATGTTGTGGTTTTAATACTGTGTATAGGTGAACGTGAGTTTAATATTTTAGCTTACGCTCGAGGCAAGTTTTCTAACTCTATACTTTCGTTGAGTTAATTCTATTGTTATATTGTATAATTTCATGCTTTTGATTGAGCAAGCTTCTTATCTTAACTATTATTGAACAAATCAATTGTTACTAAAATTCATTCGAGCAAACTCTAACTCTAATGTTATTAGAAATTCTTATAGATTGATTCATTCTAACTTGTTTACAGTTAAGCAAGTTTCTTAAGTTCTATTATTGTATAATGAGCGTAGTTTTTGAACTCTCGTCTCTATTATTGAATTGTTTTAATTCTTTGCATGAGTTAATACATTATTGGGAAAGTTTTTAGTTCCAGCTTACTATCAGTTAAATGTACGTTCAGGAATATCATTCTAATGCTATAAGACTCGAACCTTAGCTTATTTTACTGTTCAAGCAAAGGTTAACCATTTTATTCATTCTATTGAATACTTATGCTCTATAGTTATTTCAAGCATGAGTTAGATATGTAGAATCAGTTCATTTATGATTCTCAAATGTTCTAAGTTATGTCGTTATTAAACAACTGTTGTATTATCAAGCATTGTTGATTCAACTAGTTCCCTAGTTGATGATCATTAAACTTCAATTCCCCTTGAAAGCTTATCCAAACCAAACTTTCTTTAGTGCGAACTTGTCTTCAGAATACTTGAGATGAACAACCCTATGTTTAGGGGTTTACGCTTAGCGTTGAAATGGTTGTGCACAATATATTGTATGAAGGATTGATCCCCCAAAACGTGGAGTCCTTATAGTCATATGATTTATTAAAGTTAAAGTTGAAAGATTACTTATAACTGTGGACATGGTTCATGGTCATTTGACCCTCGATAGTATATTTAAGAATGTTAATAGAACAAATCATTCGGATTCTATTGAGCCTATGAATTGGCAAATGTTGAAATGATAATATAACATATCATTCAGTTCTATTGAGCCTATTATTTGGCAAATGATGTAAAGATATTTATTCTTATTTCAAGTGAGCTTTGTTTGCTCACTCTTGCATATTTATACATTTATTGTAGCTATGGTTGAGAAGGTAGATAAACCTACAACTAGCAAAGGAAAGGGAAAAATGTACAAGTGATGAAGACTTGTAATTTTGCTTAAATCGTTATGATGATAGACTTTTAATAATGATGTGATGTAATAATTTTATTTTTGCACTTGAATGATTGTATTAAAGGTTAGAGAGCCTGAGAGATAATGTTTTTATTAAAGTAATCCTCTATGGGCAGGTTTTTATTATTCAATTTATTATGATTGGGTAGTTAGATATGAATGTTTTGATTACGTGAACACCGAATCTTGAGGTAATAAAGTACCGGGATTTGGGGGTGTCACAGGTTGGTATCAAAACTTTAGGTTATGAACCTTAGGTGGGGAAAAGCCTTAGGAAGTAACCTTTGAAAAGATAATGGTGATTAACTCTTATCGAGTTTTAAGGAAGAAATAATAAAACACTTATGTGATTATGTGTTTATACTTATGTGCTCGTAAGTGTCGAGTAGTAATGATTGAAACTTAAAATTTTGTTGTCAGGATGACTAATGTCGGAGAATCTAGTCAGGCTAGGGAGGATAGACCTCAGATGCCTATAGAGGAGGAGCCTCGCGACATTCAGGTTATTTGGGAACAACTACTGCACGGGAGTCAGCCCCATTGGTCACAGTGGTTGAAGATGAGGATGATGATGTGGAGACGGATGAGGAGGATCCCGTTGAGTTGCCACAGGAGGATGAGGATGATGAGGACAAGGAGGAGGAGACTCCACTAACCTCGATAGTTGCTCGAATGTACGATGAAGTCTACGACCATAACGTGGAACTTTAGGATACAGTTGAGGAATTGCAAGAGATAGTAGCTGAACAACAGACTGTAATGACACAGAAAGATGATAAGATCCAAGATCATGAGGAACTACTGACTAATGTCGAGGAGAAGCTAGAATGGATTGAAGGAGAGAAAGAACAACTGATCGAGGAGGTCGCTGAATTGAAGAATAAGCTAAGGGAAGAAGCTACGAAGAGGGCAAGAGCCGAGGACGCATATGAGGAGATGTTTCAATGAGCCGGGATAGCAGTGAAAGACGCACAGGCAAAGAGAATGAAGATGGAAGAGATGAATAGAGTATTCACCACCGTGGTTAATCGAACTCAAGATCGGGTCATGGGTTAACCAATTCAGTTCGAGACACTGCCATCGTACGTATTAGATCGCAGAACAATGTTTCAAATTATGGAGGAAGAACGTAGTAAGGCTAAGCAGTATCTTAGTAGAGCATTGTAGTTGTTATGTGATTAATAAATGTTAAATAAATTATAAATCTCAAGTGTTATGTAACCTATGGGATATGACGATGATGTTGTCCTGAAACTTTTGTAGTTCAGGAAAGTAATGTAAATAGTAGTGATGCTATTGTTTTATGTTTTTAAAGAGGTTATGAATAAATAAAAGTTGTTATTTTATTCAAAGTGTTACGTGATTATGTGGTTATTTCTTTTGTGGAGGCAAGTTAAGTAGAAATTACTTAAAAGAGTTGAATAATAACCTAATGAGTGTATTTTTAAACAAAAAATGCCTCCCAGACGTCAACCACCACGACAGAGAACCAACGAAGGAACCAACAATAACGACAATGTTGATGCTAACCCAGTTCAACAATTAGTGACGTTACTGACAGGAGCGTTGAAGAATCAACCACAGAACCAAGGAACAACGTTTAAGGAGTTATTGGTGGCAGGCCAATAAAACTCGAGAAGGACCAGGGATGATGACCTGGGATAGGTTTAAGGAGATATTCTTCGAGACCTATTTTCCGAGAGAGTTGAAGGTCACCGGAAGTGCAATTTAAGAACCCGAAGCGAGGAACGATGACGGTATCCGAGTATGTCACTAAATTCAATGAGTTGGCGAGGTTTGCGCCTTATCAAGTCGGCCGCGGATGAGCCGCAAGGTGAAGAGGTTTGAGCAGGACCAAAGCCTGGTTGTGCAGAAGAGTTTTCTGTTCCAGCTTAAAGACTTTTGCGGCGATGATGGAGAAAGCAATACTACTGTTGAAGGTGGAGGCGAGGCAGTGACAAAGTTCAATCAGGAACAGAAGAAGAAGAAGAATGAGGTGGAAATTAAGAATGGAGGTGGTAGTGGTGGAAACAACAACAACAATAACAACAACAACTTGAAGAAGAAGTGGAATGGAAACGTGGGTGCTGGAAACCAGCAGGGTAACCAGTAAAACAAGAAGTTTGAAGCATGTGCTACATGCGGGAAGTTTCACAAGGGTGCGTGCTTGATGGGGAAACGAGTATGCTTCAATTGTGGCCAGGAGGGTCACATCGCCCCAAATTGCATTCAACCTAAGAAGAACGTGTGTTTCACATGCGGATCCAAGGATCACTTTGCTCGTGAATGCCCTAAGAAGAAGGATGGAGGGACAACCAGAAGCAATGGAGGTACATCATCAAACAAACCCACAGCTAGAACCTTCAACATGACTGTACAAGATGCTGTGCAATCAAAAGATGTGGTGTCAGGTATTATCCCAATCAATGATATTGATGCTTATGTATTATTTGATTCAGGTGCTATTTGCTCGTTTATCTCTGATGAATTTTCTAAGAGGTTAGAATTGCCTAGAGAAGAACTGAATTTCCCTTTGAACATAAAAATTGCGAATAAAGAGATAATCCTTGTTAGATTCGCATACAAGAACTGTAGGGTGAACATTAAGAAAAATATCTTAATGGTAGATTTGATTCCGATTAGATTGGAAGAGTTTGATGTTATTTTGGGAATGGATTGGCTATTCAAATATGGAGCGGTAATTGATTGCTAAAAGAAGTGCGTAAACCTTATGACCCCATCAAAGGTAGTATTTTATGGTAGCAAGTCGCCTAGAAAAATGAAATGTCTGACGATTATGCAGGCCAAGAAATTGTTGAGTCAAGGCTGTGTGGGCTATTTAGCTTACATAGTCGATACTCAGAAGAAGAATGTGAAACTGGAAGAGATACCAGTGGTGAGGGAATTTGAGGATGTGTTTCCAGAGGATTTGCGGGACTTCACTTTGACAGAGAGAAATTGAGTTCGTGATCGACTTAGTGCTGGGGACAACACCGATATCGAAGGCCCCGTACAGAATGGCTCCAGTAGAAATGAAGGAACTGATGGTACAATTGCAAGAATTGTTAGACAAGAAGTATATTCAACCAAGTGTATCACCGTGGGGAGCGCCAGTGTTATTTATGAAGAAGAAGGATGGGTCAATGCGTCTTTGCATTGATTATAGAGAATTAAACAAGGTCACTATTAAAAACAAATATCCATTACCAAGAATAGATGACTTGTTTGACCAGTTGAAGGATGCTAAATACTTATCGAAGATAGATTTGAGAAGTGTGTATCACCAGTTGAAAGTGAGGAAGGAGGATATACCACGAATGACATTCAGAATTCGGTATATGTGACGGCCCCAAAATAGGTATACATCACCCATCTTGAGTCGCCAGATATATGGTACATAATTCAAATACAACTTAATAATACAACTGTCGTGTACAATACGACAAAACATAAATTGTGAGTTTGAATACAAATATTGTCTACTAGAGAGTATACAAACTCAAAAGGAGTCCTCATTATAATTATTATCACACTATTTCACATAATAGTGAGGACTACTAATGCACCATCTAGGACCATCACTCCGTTCCCCGACTCATTCCAGCTATATTCTCATTTCCTGAAGAGAACAATGAAAAAAAGGGTGAGCTCAACTAGCCCAGTAAGAAATATTATGACTAAGATAACGCAGAATAAATTATCATTAGCCTTAAACAGTGTTAAACTGATACAATATAACAAGCATCAAGTTTAATTGCAGTGGAACAAGCAATTCATTAAAAGAGTCAAGTAGAGAATAAAATCTACTATCTTTTATGATTTAAAAGGTTTTTCATCACTTTTATCACTGGGACTCAGCTTAATAAATAATCCACATCATCGAATCACCCCTGCACTACGGCCAAGGATATTCTTTAGTATCACGACCACGAATTATCCATGCACCACGGGCCAAAGATAACCATGTTTTCATCAACGGTCCTGATCATGCCATAAAAAAATTCATTTTTGCACCCTTGGCCGAAGAGAATCCATAGCCATAATTGTGACGCCCCCAAAATAGGTATACATCACCTATTCTGAGTCGCCAAATACATGGTACAGAAACAAATACAACTTCATTAAACTGTGAGTTTAAATACAAATAGAGAGTATAAAAACTCAAAAGGAGTCCTCATTACAATTATTGATACACTATTTTAAAAATAGTGAGGATTCGCTAAAACAACTTTCTAGAACCATCACTCCGCACCCGAGAGCTAGTTCTCTTTATGTTCTCACCTCCCGAGAAGAAAAATGGAACAAAAGGGTGAGCTCAACTAGCCCGATAAAGAATATTATGACTAAGATAATATACAACAAATTATCATTAGTCTTCAACGAGGAATAATCGATAAAATATAATAGACAACAAGTTTTAGTTCAACAATTGCGCAATGAAAAGCAATGATCCATTAGAAGAGTCAGTAGAGAAAGAATTCTACTATCTTCTAAGATTTAAAAGTCCATCATCAATATTTTATCCTGTAACATCAATCAATATACATCTTGAATCAAATATTCATCTTTGCACTACGAGCCAAAGATATTCATTTTGATCACCAATTGGTCATGTTCATCTCAACACTGCTTCATCTTTGCACTACGGGCCAAAGATATTCATTAGGTAATCATTCATCTTTGCACTTGAAAGCCAAAGATATTCATTTATATCATCATTTAGGACCGAGGATGATGAAAATATTTTAAAGAAAACGAATCCAAAGGAGATAACGAGATCAAATATTAAGGATTAAGTATTACGGTTTATCTAAGTTCAATAATATTCAAAATAACCAATTTTGAAGCGGAATTTCAAAAATAATGATCAAAACATGGATACAATCAAAGATAGTAACCATAATAGACAACTTGAACAAAAAGAAGAAAATTTCATTTTTCTATGAATAGTTCCGTATTAAATGAATAGTCTTAGTATCGTGAATAGTCTTTGTATATGTGAATAGTAATCCCGACACAAAAGTTCCAAATTTGATAAAAGTTCATACCAATATTTGGCATAATGATATTGAAGAAAATATCATTTAAGAAGAAGATAATATCCCTTACCTCAAAATATCGATTACTTGATCGGAATATCGGTATAATAAGTCAAGGAAACTTGCACCGATTAATGAAAACTCACAAAGTATCTAAATACTCACAAAATACACTCAATAATCTAGAAAGAGAAAGAGAAAAACTTGTTTACGGTGTGATTTTCAATTCTAACTTAGCCCTCTATTTATAGGAAAATGTTAGCACTGGAAGCGACTTAACTCACTGCAACTTTGATGGCTTTACCTGCTACTATTCTCACCCATCACATTTGAATAAAAATCTCAGCACATTTCTTCACCAACCAAGAGTGGGGCCCACCAATTCTAGAATTTTCCACCAAAATAATTTATAATCTGATTTCCGAATCATCCACCTCTTAAAATTCATAACAAATCAAACGCTCATTTTTAATGGTTCAAAATTTGTGGACATATACTCAACTTATATATGTATAACATATCCAAAAATTACAACGATCCAACGATCGGATTAAAAATTATAACTCCCGCAATATATCTTAAAAAACACTGGTTTGATTTTTATACCTCCAATCCGACAAAATACTAATAAAACACCTCAACATTAATTCCTTCATTTATAAACACATAAATAAATCCATCATTTATATCCACATAAAATAAATATTTCCTTATCATATGAATCAATGATTAATTATTCATAAATAATATTATAGAATCACATTTATGACAACCAGGCTGTTCCCAGGAAAGAGGGGGCTTTCCAATAAGAATTTCTCCTTATTGGCGCGTAATTAGGTGACCAAACCTCTTATTGACAGAACTTTCTAGACATTGCCAATAATGTTATCTAATAATATTATTCCAAATAATCTGAATTACTGATCTGATAAAGGAGATCTTGTAAAATGGATAATTGAAACAACAATAATATAAAATATCAATGCAGCAATTATTGAATTAATAAAATAAAATATTGAATAGTAACTACTGTGACAATTATTGAGTAGTGTCTTCTTACGTAAGGATCAATAATTCAACAATACTGTACAATACCGTATGCTACTGTGCAACAACACGTATTACTTTACTTTAACCACCGGGTATTCCAACAGTGTTAACGGTAACAACTACGCCATTATTCAATTTTGTCGTTTTCTTCATTCAACCGTTATCCGTTATGGGGCCCACAATTGGCTGCGCCGTCGTACGAATATTTCCCGACAGAAAGAATATTTCACCGACAAAATGAATATTTTATAACCACTTGCTTATTTTGCAAAATTTTCACGTTTCACCCATAACAAAAGTTATTATATCAAATTAATACCTTATTATTCACAATAATAAATAAAGGAAATTTGATTTTATTCATTAAAAAGTTGGGGAATTACAATAATCAAACCAAAAACTGTCCATCAATGCACTACGGGCCAATGGGGACTTTTTCCACATCATTTGTAATATTACGGTCATGATTATACCGAATAATCCCTGGTCATAATCATACCAAGTCCATCTATGCAGTACAGGCCACATATGACTTCCAAAAATATAAACATGAGGATGATGACAATGATATAAGAATTCAATAAAACAAGTTCAAGAATTAATTTATCCAGGAACTAATAATGTCCAAATTGTCAACATAATACTGCTTTGTAGAGTAAAATTCAAGAATGCTCAGAAGAATATTTCCATGAAAAGATACTGGATGAAGCGAAAATATCAAGGATATTCCACTAATTTCATGGAGTATAGAAGTCAAAACTTTAACCAACTGAGTATAATAAAGAATATAATAACAAAAGAAATCACCATGCATGCGGTACTTTGCATAGACAGGTTATTCTAATAGAATACTAAATAACGGAACCAGGTCAGGCAAAATTCACACCGACGGGATGTTCCAACATAATTATAAAGAATGAAATAACAACAGAAATCACCATGCATGCAAGATTTGGCATAGACGAGTTTATTCCAATGAAATACTAATAAGATTTTAATCGTCCGACGTAAAAGCATGCATGACGGGATATTCCAAATGAATAATAATAAAGACAAAGTACCAAATCCGGTGTAAAACATATGCGGACATGATATTCAGCAATGAATAATAAAGATGAATCGTCCGGCGTAAAAAGCATTGCATGACGAGGATATTCCAATAGAATAGTAAAGAAAGCGGAATAATAGAAGAATGTCACCAAGTATAGGGTAGCCACGTATATAGGTTATTCCAACAGAATAATAAAGAATGGAATAACATAAGTTCTCTTCATGAATACAAAAGAATAACACCCCTTACGAGTACAACAAATAATATTCCCTACCTTAAGAAGAAGAGTACTGGATATATAAGTAGTGAAGTAGCAGAATACTTTCTTCTTTCTCTCTATAATTTATCTCTCTAGAGTTTTAGTGAAATCATAAGAAAATAATGAAGGAATGAGCTTCTATTTTATAGAAAAATGGACTGCATAGTAATTAACTCATGAACGGTCCAGATTGATTTACTTTAATCTGACGGTCCATAATTAAAGAAAAATCTTTTAAATAAAATATAATATATTCTATTTATAATCTAATAAAACAAATAACTTTATAAAAGATTTTACTATGCAAACACTATACATGATAAAATATAATATATTCTAATTATTGTCTAATAAAATAGATAACTTTATAAAAGTATTCTGTTTTATATAAAAAGATTTTACTATGCGAAACACTATGCATGCACTATACAGGCACTATGCAACACTATGCATAATAAAATATAATATATTCTATTTATAGAATAACTTTATAAAAGTATTTTGTTTTATTATATTAATAATACCAATAAAACAAAACTGAGTGACTTATCACATAAGCATCAATAATCAATACCGTGTGCTACTATGCAACCACGCCAGCGTATTCTTTTACTTTTAACATCGTGTGTTTAAAGATTAACGGTAAAATATCCACGCCGTTATTTTAATAAAGTATTTTTATGTCGTTTTCTCGATCCGACAATAATTCCATTAATAGGTCCACTGATGATTGTGTCGTTGTCTCGAATATTTCTGTTAAAACGAATATTCCCAGACCAATCGAATATTATATAACAACTTGCGTACTTTGCAAAATTTATAAAAATTACCCACAACTATAACATTATATCAAATCCACACCATAATATTCAAAAAAATATTTCGAGAAAATTAAATCTTTATTCATAAAATCTGGTGTCTCACAATCTCCCCTCCTTATGAAATTTACGCCCTCGAAATTTACGTGCGATACTGGTATCTTAGAAGAGGTGAGGATACCTTGGCTTCATTTCAGATTCTAAATCTTGAGGTATAACATTTGAGTGTTGAATACGATCCTTCTTATCCAAGATTTTAACACGTATCTCCTCATACGTTAAATCTTCTGCTATCTCGTCTAGTTCTAATTTAATAATGTGGTTCGGGTTGTCCACATATTTATGTAACATCGATACGTAAAAAAATGTTCGAACACGCAACATACATACTTGTAAAATGAGTCTATAGGCCACGCCCTACTTCATCGAGGATTTCAAATGGGCCAATTAAATCGAGGGTTGAGATTTCTTCACTTCGTCGATTCTTGCTTCTAAAATAACGCCCTCTTGAACCTTCTTCTTCACATTCATCAGCTCTGGGTGTGTAGCTTGAGCGTCTTTAACTTTATCGATTAAAGTCGATTCTACTGGTATATTCGTTATCTTCACTTAGGTTCCTAGAGTCTTTAACTCTATCTTCATCATTTGTAATTCGTACGAAATGGGCCTTTGTGTTAACAACATCACACTCGTAAACGCATACGATCTTCTACTCAACGCGTCAGCTACCACATTCGCTTTCTCACGATGGTATTGAATGGTACGATCGTAATCTTCAATAGCTCGAGCCAACGTCTTTGGCGCATGTTACGTTCGCTTTAGTTGAAGAAATATTTAAGGGTTTTAGATATGGGTTTTGTACTGGGGTCAGTACAAAATTCGATTTCATGCTCTAGGGGTAGGCTAAGAAGTTTTTCGAGAATACGTCAAGAAATTTATTAACAATAGAAATATCATTCAAAACTGTGACTCTCATCCAAGACTTGGATAACACGTCACATTGATACCTATCAACTTGCCACCGTTATTCACAACGTCCCCTACGAAAAGTTTGGCTTCGGTGCATTCCACACAGGGAAGTCAACAATGAAAGGACTGGGGCTCTTTACTTATGGCTTGATATGTCAATGACTGACTTTAGTGGTTTGGTTACTTTGAATTCGTATAATAGGTTTGTTAGGAGTATGAAAGCTAACAACCTTACAAAAAACATGATTAGTAGTTAACCAATCTATTCCTAAAATCACATCAAAGGAAAGTATTTTCAAAGAGATATGATCGACAGGTAACGTGAAAGTGTTGATTTGAACAAGATTTATAAATAGTGGAGGTAACAAAGGTTTCTCCCAACTGAGTTTAAATAGATATATCAAAGTCTAACTTCTCTGGAGTAACTTCAAACATTGAAAACAACTAGGTGAAATAAAAGAGTAAGTAGAACCGGTATTTAACACGGTATAGACTTCGCAAGAGTTTATGACTAACATACCCGCGATAATTTTATCCAGGTTCCTCGTCACGAAAAAAATGCTCTCTCTTAAACTACCGGCTTTGGCTTGTCTGGGACATCCTTTGGCATCACTATCCCAGCTGGAATTGACTTCACCATATGATAAAATCGAGCTAGGTGACCTTCTCTTCCGTAATTAAAACACGTTTTGGATTGCTGCGTACAGTTTGGATGGATGTGTCCCTCCTGTCCGCATTTGAAACATACGACCGGTGGTCGTTCTTCTTCCTTTGAAACGGGTCTTTGGTCTTGACGCGTCTTTCGTCATTGTTGAACCTTCTCTTCTTGAAATGTCCATTCTTATTGTTTTGACCATGATTAACACCGAAGTGGTTACCATTTCTGACATGTTGATGCCCTCCATGCTTACTGTCACCGCTTTGATGATTGTTATCACCGGTATTATCATTTTGCCGGCTTCTCTCTTTTGGTTTGGTTGACTCATTATCGCACTCCAATAACTGAGCCCTATTAACAACATCTGAATACAAACAGAGTTTATGAGAGATAAGTTATTGACGTATCTCAGATTTCAAACCTCTTAAAAACATCCGCATCATTCTCTCTTCATTATCAACCAAGTGGGACACAAATCGGGACAACTCGGCAAACTTGGCTTTGTACTGCGATACGGTCATGTTGTTTTACTCCAACTTGATAAATTCCACCTCCTTCATGTGACGAATGCTTTCGGGAAAGTACTTGTCATTGAATGTACTCTTGAACTTATCCCAAGACATCTTGAGTCGGCCAGTCGGGTATCGTTTTATAGATTCCCACCAAAGGATCTCGCCTCTTCACGCAACATAAAGGTGGCAAAGGAACCTTTTGCTCCTCGAGCATCCTAAGACATCAAATATCTTGGTGATCTGCTTTAACTACGTCTCCGCCTTAAGTGGTTCTGGCTTTCCCAAAAACTCCGGTGGTCCCAGCTCCTTGAATTGCTTAGTGGTGACCAACCGTGGGTTGCCATTGTTTCCTCCTGCATTATGAACAGGAGCCGTCTTCGCCTGATGTTGCATGAATTCTAAAAAGCTCCTAAATGTACCGTCGTTCATCAATTGATCAGTGTTGTTGTTTACAGGAGGATTATCGCCATCTTGTTGCACATTGTCCTGATTATTGATCTGTGGAGAATCAACAGTCTCCTGTGCTCCATTGCTTATCTCAACATTTTTAGATGCCATTTTCAAATACTTCCACAAAACAAGGGTTAATTAACATATCACATATTATCTCTATACTCTGACCGACCAATTAAATATCAAATAAACTTAGGTAGGTCATACTAGCGAAGGAATTCCCCGTCTCTCCCCTCCTAGTTCTAGTCTCACATCTTAGCCAGGGATCATATCCCTAAGCTTTGATACCAACTGTGACGCCCCCAAAAATAGGTATACATCACCCATCTTGAGTCGCCGATATATGTTCTGCGAAATTCAAATACAACTTAATAATACAACTGTCGTATACAATACGACAAAACATAAACTGTGAGTTTGAATACAAATATCGTCTACTAGAGAGTATACAAACTCAAAAGGAGTCCTCATTACAATTATTAACACACTATTTCACGTAATAGTGAGGACTACTAATGCACCATCTAGGACCATCACTCTATTCCCAGACTGCTTTCAAATATATTCTCATTTCACAAGAGAACGGTGAAAAAAGGTGAGCTCAACTAGCCCGGTAAGAAATATTATGACTAAGATAACGCAGAATAAATTATCATTAGCCTTAAACAATGTTTAACT
The DNA here is from genome assembly GCA_020205605.1 of Panax ginseng. Classification (NCBI taxonomy): domain Eukaryota; kingdom Viridiplantae; phylum Streptophyta; class Magnoliopsida; order Apiales; family Araliaceae; genus Panax; species Panax ginseng. The sequence continues at coordinate 91,522,467 of CM035143.1, forward strand.
GATACAATATAACAAGCATCAAGTTTAACTGCAGCGGAACAAGCAATCCATTAAACGAGTCAAGTAGAGAGTAAAATCTACTATCTTTTATGATTTAAAAGGTTTTCATCACTTTTATCGCTAGGACTCGACAATAAATAATCCACATCATCGAATCACCCTCGCACTCACTGACCAAGGATATTCTTTAGTATCACGACCACGAATTATCCATGCACCACGGGCCAAAGATAATCATGTTTTCATCAACGGTCCCGATCATGCCATAAAAACAATTCATCTTTGCACCCTTGTCAAGAGAATCCATAGCCATAATCATACCAAAAACTCGTCCATCAATGCACTACGGGCCAATGAGGACTTTTTCCACATCATTTGTAATATTACGGTCATGATTATCTTAGAATAATCCTCGGTCATAATCATACCAAGTCCATCTATGCACTACAAAGCCGAGATGACTTCCAAAATATAAACATGAGGATGATGACAATGATATAAGAATTCAATAAAACAAGTTCAAGAATTAATTTATCCAGAACTAATAATGTCCAAATTGTCAACATAATACTTTGCTTTGTAGAGTAAAATTCAAGAATGCTCGTAAGAATATTTCCATGAAAAGATACTGGATGAAGCGCAAATATCAAGGATATTCCACTAATTTCATGGAGTATAGAAGTCAAAACTTTAACCAACTGAGTATAATAAAGAATGGAATAACAAAAGAAATCACCATGCATGCGGTACTTGACATGACAAAGTTATTCCAACAGAATACTAAATAACGGAACTAGGTTAGGCGAAATTCGCATCGACAGGATGTTCCAACATAATAATAAAGAATGGAATAACAACAGAAATCACCATGCATGCGGTACTTCGCATAGACAGGTTATTCCAACAGAATACTAATAAGGATTTTAATCGGTCCCACAAGAAAACGCATACGCAGACATGGTATTCCAACGAGAATATAGTAAAGACGGAATAATAGAAGAATGTCACCAAGTATAGGGTAAGATGCTGGCAGATCAAAGTTATTCCAACGAGAATAATAAAGAATGGAATAACATAAGTTCTCTTCATGAATACAAAAGAATATCACCCCTTACGAGTACAACAAATAATATTTCCTAACTTAAGAAGAAAATCTTGGATATATAAGTAGTGAAGTAGCGAGAATACTTTCTTCTTTCTCTCTATAGTTTCTCTCTAGAGTTTCAATTGAATTAAGTGAAAATAATGAAGGAATGAGCTTCTATTTATAGAAAAATGGACCGCATATAGTAACTAACTCATGAAACGGTCTAGATTGATTTACTTTAATCGATGGTCCATATTTAAAGAAAAATCTTTTAAATAAAATATAATATATTCTATTTATAATCTAATAAAATGAATAACTTTATAAAAGATTTTACTATGCAAACACTATACGATACACTATGCAAATACTATGCATAATAAAATATAATATATTCTAATTATTGTCTAATAAAATAGATAACTTTATAAAAGTATTACATTTTTATATAAAAAGATTTTACTATGCAAAACACTATGCGAACACTTATGCAACACTATGCATAATAAAATATAATATATTCTATTTATAGAATAACTTTATAAAAGTATTACATTTTATTATATTAATAATACCAATAAAACAAAACTGAGTGACTTATCACATAAGCATCAATAATCAATACCGTGTGCTACTATTCAACCACGCCAGACATCGTACTTTTAACAATCGGTGTTTCAACAGTTAACGATAAAACTTCCGCCGTTATTATCATAAAGAATTTTGTCATTTTCTCAATCCGACAATAATTACATTGTGGAGTCCACCAATGATTGTGCTTGTTATACGAATATTCCTGTTAAAACGAATATTCCCCACCAATCGAATATTATATAACAACTTATGTACTTTTTGCAAAATTTATAAATATTACCCACAACTATAACATTATATCAAATCCACACCATAATATTCAAAAAAATATTTCGAGAAAATTAAATCTTTATTCATAAAATCTGGGGTCTCACAGTATGGACATTACGAGTTTCTGGTGATGTCTTTTGGTTTAACCAATGCATCTACTTCATTCATGGATTTGATGAATAGGGTGTTTAAACCATTCCTAGACAAGTTTATAGTGGTATTCATCGACGACATTCTGGTGTATTCCTAAACTCAAGAAGAACACGTGGAACACTTACGTTTGACATTGGAAACACTAAGAAAGGAAAAGTTGTACGCGAAATTCTCTAAGTGCGAATTTTGGCTAGATTGTGTGCAATTTCTTGGGCACGTGACTGACAAAGATGGGATTTTCGTGGATCCATCAAAAGTGGAAGCTGTAATCATTTGGGAACAACCAAGAACACCGTCAGAAGTGAGGAGTTTCTTGGGACTGGCCGATTATTACAGACGATTTATTTAAGATTTTTCTAAGGTAGCCACTCCATTAACAAATTTGACAAGGAAAACTATGAAATTTGTTTGGACGGAGAAGTGTGAAGAAAGTTTCCAGGACCTTAAGAAGAAATTAAGCATGGCGTCTATGTTGTCATTACCAGATAGTACATGAAACTTTTTGGTGTATAGTGATGCCTCACATAAAGGGTTGGGATGTGTTCTTATGCAAAATGGCAAAGTAATTGGGTATACATCAAGACAACTGAAGGATTATGAGAAAGGTTATCCGACTCATGATTTGGAATTGGCTGCAATAGTGTTTGCTCTCAAGATATGGAGACACTATCTCTATGGAGAGAAATGTGAAATCTACACGATCATAAAAAGTCTCAAGTATATTTTCACCACGTAAGGACTGAATATCATACAAAGATGGTGGATGGAATTGATAAAGGATTACGATTGTGAGATCTTTTATCATCCCGCAAAGCGAATGTGATTCTGAGATGCTTTGAAAGCGAGGAAAGGTCGGGAGAAGTTGATCTTTGATAACTACTCAGGAGGAGCTTATTTCAGCAATGGCAAAGCTAGAGTTGGAAATCAAATTTCTAAAGGAATACGATGAACGATTATTTCAAATAGATGCCAGTCCAACTTTGGTGGACAAAGTGAAGAATGCTCAACTACAAGATAAAGAATGCGAATCAATCAAAGAGAAAGTGGTTGAGGGTAGTGATGTAAAATACAAGATCGATACTGAAGGAATACTACGGTTCGAGGAAAGAATTTGGGTTCCAGCAATGCCAGAGCTTAAAGACGAAATCTTGATCGAAGCACACAACACAAGATATTCGATTCATCCAAGAAGTACAAAGATGTATCAAGATTTGAGACGACATTTTTGGTGGCCAAATATGAAAAGAGACGTTGCAGAATACGTTGCAAAATGCTTGACGTGTCAGAAGGTGAAAGCTGAACATCAACGACCAAACGGGTTACTTCAACCGTTGGAAATACCAGAATGGAAATGGGAGCATATTACAATGGATTTTGTTGTAGGACTTCCAAAGACTCAGAAAGGATACGATGCGATATGGGTAATAGTGGACAGATTGACAAAATTTGCACACTTTTTGCCAATAAAGATTAGATTTAATCTTGATCAGCTAGCGAAACTGTATGTTAAAGATATCGTGTCAAGACATGGAATTCCAGTGTCAATTGTGTCAGATAGAGATCCAAGGTTCACATCAAACTTCTGGAAGAGATTACAAGAATGTATGGGAACACAGTTGCGAATGAGTACATCATACCATCCGCAAACCGATGGGCAAAGCGAATGAACAATCCAAACATTGGAAGATATGCTGAGAGCATGCATCATGGATTTCAAAGGAAGCTGGGATGAACATTTACCATTGGTAGAATTTTCCTACAACAACAGTTACCACACGAGCATCGGCATGCCACCTTACGAGGCATTGTACGGCAGAAAGTGCAAAACTCCACTGTGCTGGGATGAAGTCCGTGAATGCCAACTGTTAGGACCAGAACTGGTACAACAAACTGCTGAAGTTATCAAACTCATCAGGACAAGATTGGTAGCAGCCCAATATAGACAGAAAAAGTATGCCGATCAACACAGGCAAAATCACGAATTTGAAGTAGGAAATTTCGTTTTCCTAAAAGTTTCTCCTTGGAAGGGGAAGATTCATTTTGGCAAGAAAGGAAAGCTCAACCCAAGATTTATTGGACCGTTTGAAATACTTTGAAGAGTGGGTGAAGTGGTTTATGAGGTAGCTCTACCTCCAGAATTGGAAAATATTCATAATATTTTTCACATTTCGGTGTTATGACCGTATAAACCTGATTACAAGCACGTGATCGAGTATGAACCATTGCAATTCGATAAAGATTTGTCTTATGAAGAAGTTCCTATCCAGATAGTCGACATGAAAGAACAAGTGCTCAGAAATAAAGTGATACCTTCCGTGAAGGTGATATGGAGAAACCACAATGTCGAAGAGGCAATGTGACGCCCCCAAAATTAGGTATACATCACCCATCTTGGGTCGCCAGATACATGGTACAGAATTCAAATACAACTTACTAATACAACTGTCGTGTACAATACGACAAAACATAAACTGTGAGTTTGAATACAATTATTGTCTACTAGAGATTATACAAACTAAAAAGGAGTCCTCATTACAATTATTATCACACTATTTCACAAAATAGTGAGGACTACTAATGCTATCCTCTGGACCATCACTCCGCTTCCCGACTCGTCCCCAAATATATTCTCATTTCAAGAGAAACGTTGAAAAAAGGGTGAGCTCAACTAGCCCAACAAGAAATATACTTCATCTTTTGGTTGTGCTGACTCATTATCGCGCTCCAATAACTGAGCCCTATTCACAACATCTGAATATAAACAAAGTTTGTGAGAAATGAGGTATTGACGTATATCGGGTTTCAAACCTCGCAAAAACATTCGCGTCATTCGCTCCTCATTATCAACCAAATGGGATGCAAACCGGGATAACTCCGCAAACTTAGCCTCGTACTGCGACACGGTCATATTGTTTTGCTTCAGCTTGATGAATTCTACCTCCTTCATGTGACGAATGCTTTCGGGAAAGTACTTATCATTGAACAGCTCTTGGAACTTCTCCCAAGACATCTTGAGTGCGTCAGGCTGGGTACATTTTACAGATTCCCACCAGTGATCTGCCTCTTCACGCAACATAAAGGTGGCAAAAGTAACCTTTGCTCCTCGGAGCATCCTAAGACATCAAATATCTTGGTGATCTCTTTAACCACGCCTCACTTAAGTGGTTCTCGCTTTCCCAAAACTCGGTGGTCCCATCTCCTTGAATTGCTTAGCGGTAACCAACCGTGGGTTGCCATTTTTCCTCTGCATTATGAATGTGGAGCCGCCTTCGCTTTGATGTTGCATGAATTCTAAAAAGCTCTTAAACGCATCGTCGTTCGTCAATTGATCGGTGTTGTTGTTTACGGGAGGATTATCGCCATCCTATTGCACATTGTCCCGATTATTGATCTCATGGAGACTCAACGGTCTCCCGTGCTCCATTGATAATCTCAGCATTCTTGGATGCCATTTTCAAACACTGCCACAAAACAAGGGTTAATGAACATATCACATATTATCCCTATACTTTGACCGACCAATTAAATACTAAATAAACTTAGGTAGGTCATACTAGCGAAGGAATTCCCCGTCTCTCCCCTCCTAGTTCTTGTCTCACATCTCAGCCATGGATCATATCCCTAAGCTTTGATACCAACTATGACGCCCCCAAAATTAGGTATACATCACCCATCTTGGGTCGCCAGATACATGGTACAGAATTCAAATACAACTTACTAATACAACTATCGTGTACAATACGACAAAACATAAACTGTGAGTTTGAATACAATTATTGTCTACTAGAGATTATACAAACTAAAAAGGAGTCCTCATTACAATTATTATCACACTATTTCACAAAATAGTGAGGACTACTAATACTATCCTCTGGACCATCACTACGTTCCCCGACTCGTCCCAGCTATATTCTCATTCCCTGAAGAGAACAGTGAAAGAAAGGGTGAGCTCAACTAGCCCAGCAAGAAATATTATGACTAAGATAATGCAAAATAAATTATCATTAGCCTCCAACAATGTTAAACTGATAAAATACAATAGACATCAAGTTTAACTGCAGTGGAACAAGCAATCTATTAAAAGAGTCAAGTAGAGAATAAAATCTACTATCTTTTATGATTTAAAAAGTTTTTCATGACTTTTATCGCTGAGACTCAGCTCAATAAATAATCCACATCATTAAATCATCCCTGCACTACAGGCCAAGGATATTCTTTAGTATCACGACCATAAATTATCCATGCACTACGGGCCAAAGATAATCGTGTTTTTTCATCAACTATCCCGATCATGCCATAAAACAATTCATCTTTGCTCCCTTGGCGTCAGAGAATCCATAGCCATAATCATACCAAAAACTGTCCATCAATGCACTACGGGCCAATGAGGACTTTTAATTTTCACATCATTTGTAACATTATGGTCATGATTATACCGAATAATCCCTGGTCATAATCATACCAAGTGCATCTATGCACTACAGGCCACAGATGACTTTCAACATAATATAAACATGAGGATGATGACAATGATATAAGAATTCAATTAAACAAGTTCAAGAATTAATTTGTCCAGGAACCAATAAAGTCCAAATTGTCAACATGATACTGCTTTGTAGAGTAAAATTCAAAAATGCTCAGAAGAATATTTCCACGAAAAGATACTGGATGAAGCGCAAATATTAAGGATATTCCACTAATTTCATGGAGTATAGAAGTTAAAATTTTAATCAACTGAGTATAATACCGAATGGAATAACAAAAGATATCACCATGCATGCGGTACTTGCGCATGACGGTTATTTCAACGTAATAATAATAACGGAACCAAAGTCGGTGAAATTCACAATCGACGGATGTTCCAATGTAATAATAAATGCGAATAATAAATGATGGAACCAGTCCTACAGATAGAATGCATGAGATATTCCAAATGTAATAATAAAGACGGAATAATAAAAATGGAACCAGTCCCACAGATAACACGATGCGATATTCCGACAAGACGTAATAATAGAAGAATGTCACCAAGTATAGGTTAGCTCACAGATATCTGAGTTATTCCAACGAACAATAAAGAAATGGAATAACGAAGTTCTCTTCTTGAATACAAAAGAATAATATCCCTTACTGTAAAATAATACTTGAGTAGTAGAAAACTTTTCTTCTATCTCTATATAGTTCGTAGAATTAAAAGAAAATAATGAAGGAATGAGCTTCTATTTATAGGAAAATGGAATGCATAAGAACTAATCCATGAAATCGGTCCAGATTGATTTACTTTATTCGACGGTCCATATTTAAAGAAAAATCTTTTAAATAAAATATAATATATTCTATTTATATAAAAAGATTTTTACTATGCAAACACTATATCTTGCGCACTATGCAAACACTATGCATAATAAAATATAATATATTCTATTTATAGAATAACTTTAATAAAGTATTCAGTTTTATATAAAAAGATTTTACTATGCAAAACACTATGCATAATAGAATGTAATATATTCTATTTATAGAATAACTTTATAAAAGTATTCTATTTTATATAAAAAGATGTTTCTATTTTATTACGTTAATAATACGAATAAAACAAAACTTCTAAATCAAGAATAATTGAATCAAATAATGTGAGATACTATGCAGCAACTATTGTAGCAATAATTGAACAAAACTGAGTGACTTATCACTTAAGCATCAATAATTAATACCGTGTGCTACTATGCAACCACGCGTATTACTGTACTTTTACTACCGAGTAGTTCAACAGTATCAATGGTAAAACTTCCGCCATTATTTTCAATAAAATATTTTTGTCGTTTTCAATTCCGTTGTGGGGTTCACCAATGATTGTGCCGTTGTACGAATATTTCCTGTTTAAAACGAATATTCCCCGACCAATCGAATATAATATGACAACTTGCATACTTTACAAAATTTATAAATATTACCCACAACTATAACATTATCTCAAATTCACACCATAATATAAAAAAAAATTATTTCGAGAAAATAAATTCTTTATTCATAAAATCTGGGGTTTCACAGGCAACGTGGGAACTCAAAGCTGAAATGATGAAAAATTACCCTAAGTTATTTGTTTAATCTATGTCTTCGATTCTGGGGACAAAATCTTTGTAAGTAGGGAAGAATGTAACGATATGATTGTTTGAATTGTGATTCTGAGGACATAATCCTTTTAAGGAGGGAATGATGTAACATTCCAGAATTTTAAATGTAATATTAAATATTTATTGATTTATATAAATATTTAATGAATGTGAGTATATTAAATATTTATTAATTTTTATAAATATTTAAAGGATGTGATTATCGAGAATTATTTGTTAAATAAATAATCGATGAATTAAGGAAATTATTATTATATTGATATTTCAATTTAAATGATTAATTATTTGTATTGTGTTATGTGATTAAAGGATTTATTTAATTAATTGTGATTTTCATTAATTAAAATAAATATGAAAGCTTGATTAAATATAGTGTGACAAATAACTATATTATAAGGAGTTATTAAAATAAATTAAAGTAGTTTAATTTAGTTTTTAACAAACAAGGCTTAATATATTAATTCTTTAATATTTAAAGGGTTTTTGTCAAACAAGCCTTATGGCTTTTGGGATTTCTAGTTTTTATTAAATAAAATAAATAAAAATAATAAATATAATATTTATGTTATATACGTTAATAACTGATAAAACATTTAGTAGTATTATTAAGGGTTATCAGTTTTGTATTATATCATTACGCATACCAATTGGTTTCTATTACGCATTCTAATTTCCAAGTTGAGAGTACTGAGTTTTGTGAGAGCTTCAGAGAGAATTGAGAGAGAGTTATGAATTTTCACAACAATTCCAGTGTTTAGCAACGATTGTTTATAAGCAATTTGAAGGTATGTTAACTCTATATTATATATACATATATATATATATATATATATATATATATATATTCTACGACAACTATTTTAGATTCTGTGAATTTCAAATTTATTGAATTGTTTCTATACAATGGGATTACTTGTGATTATGTGAGTATATGATGATTAGAGATTATGTTTAAACAACAATTGCATGCTAAATTCGTTTGACAGTAGAAGAAAATAATAGACACTGTATGTTTGTATGTATTGTTCATATGGCTTAGGTAAGTACCAAATTAGATGGTCAATTCTTATGTTAAACTGTAAATTGAAGCTTGTATATGTTAGTTCATTGAGATACAAACAAAACGTAATTGGAATGAGATGATTTGGCCAACTAATGAATTCATAGTGATGATTTCTAGGATGAATGTCAAGAAAATTAAGTTTTTATGAAAAACATGAATTTTGAGAAATTAAAATAGCTTTAGTTAGTGTTAAATTATTCTAATTGGTTGTAAATGTGAGCAATCATGTTTATGATAGTTGTATATTTATTTTACATGTTGATATTATTGTCTATTGGGTGAAATTTGTGTTTGTTGGGCTAAAGTTCTGCTCGCTCATGTCGTGGTTCAGAAATTGCATTCGAACACCCACAAGCAATGCTTTTAAATGCTGCAAGGCGTAAAATGGTGCAATTGTCTTTATTCCCAAGTTTTTTGTACAAGCAAATTGCCATACCCCTACAGTTTGAGATTCTGACTTCTACTATTACAGCAGACCTGGGGGAAACATCCTAGCATGGTCTGAAATTATGTCAACATGTTAAATGTGTAATGTTAAGGTTAACATAACATAATGAATTGTGGTTAGTAAGATCAAAGTTGCAAAAATGATTAGTAAATCGAAAATGCTTTATGTGATAACATAGTGTATACAATGAACGTTAGTTAAGTGTTGTGATGATTAACACTTGGGAATTCTGAAATGTAAATGGTAGCATACGACTTGTGCTAAAATAACAAGTTTAGCTAGTAATGCGTTTTATATTAAAAAGTGAATATTAGTATGTCTAATAGATGTTGTGGTTTTAATACTGTGTATAGGTGAACGTGAGTTTAATATTTTAGCTTACGGTCGAGGCAAGTTTTCTAACTCTACACTTTCGTTGAGTTAATTCTATTGTTATATTGTATAATTTCATGCTTTTGATTGAGCAAGCTTCTTATCTTAACTATTATTGAACAAATCAATTGTTACTAAAATTCATTCGAGCAAACTCTAACTCTAATGTTATTAGAAATTCTTATAGATTGATTCATTCTAACTTGTTTACAGTTAAACAAGTTTCTTAAGTTCTATTATTGTATAATGAGCGTAGTTTTTGAACTCTCGTCTCTATTATTGAACTGTTTTAATTCTTTGCATGAGTTAATACATTGTTGGGCAAGTTTTTAGTTCCAGCTTGCTATCAAGTAAATGTACGTTCAGGAATATCATTCTAATGTTATAAGACTCGAACCTTAGCTTATTTTACTGTTCAAGCAAAGGTTAACCATTTTATTCATTCTATTGAATACTTATGCTCTATAGTTATTTCAAGCATGAGTTAGATATGTAGAATCAGTTCATTTATGATTCTCAAATGTTCTAAGTTATGTTGTTATTAAACAACTGTTTTATTAGCAAGAATTGTTGATCATCTAGTTCCCTAGTTAATGATCATTAAACTTGAATTACCCTTGAAAGCTTATCCAAACCAAACTTTCTTTGGTGTAGACTTGTACTCTAAATACTGAGATGAACAACCCTATGTTTAGGGGTTTACGCTTAGCGTTGAAATGGTTGTGCACAATACATTGTACGAAGGATTGATCCCCCTAAGTATAAAGCCCCCAAATCCAGGTACTTGAAACCCGAACTCGGTGCTTTACGATACCATTTCTATGAGCGGAATAATACTAATAATAATAACAATAGTATATATACCAACTTAATTTACATATTTATCAAAGTCTAAATCCCAAGTACGCAACCTTTAATACATTCCTCACAATACGTGATAGGTAATATATATATCATACTTGTCTTAATAAAGATAACTATTACATAAAATGACATTGAATTCATTCTGCAACCTTTCCTTTCCCTTTATTCTTAGCCGAGCCTTCTATTTGTTCACACTTAGCTGAAAATATTTAAATTAAGCAAGGATTAACATTTGAGTGCCCAACAAGTAATAACAATTATATAAATATATATATATAAGCTAAAAGAATTTAAATGTTTTCTTTATACTATCATTCTACAACAAATCAATAGTTGTGAAGTAATCTAAACCGATAATATTAACATAACAACCCTCTTTCAAATTTTAAAACTACGTACTGACTATATATAGGGTTAAAGGGACATACTATGAACATTATTTTCATTTTCGAATAGGTTTAGCAGAACTTCATCCACAAACTGTCATAACTTACGGGCATGAGGGTGTACATCCCATGGACCCTGTATTGATCAATACTGTGCAAGAACGATAGGATCGTTCACTTTGTCCGCCTTGGGCGCCTAAAAGTTTTCCCGTGTAAGGGATGTTCATACTTGTCGGGGTTCCAAACCAAAGCAATTCGGTTGGATAATAATATGGTTTTATCTTGTTCAACAATAATCTATAATTCAACATATATGTATACGGGTAATTAACAAAGGTGTATCAACATGTGATTAAATGCAATGATTATCCAAGTGGGGACACTTGTATAACTATTTATAGAAATTAACGAACAAAATATATATCTGAATTGCCATATACTAACATGTTGACAATCAATGAGCATATATAATATATGATTAATAATCTGTACAGTAATAATATAATTCTGAAACATTCTTACTCATGTCCATTGCATAAAGAAAATGTAAAGGTAGGATACTTGCCTGATGCGCTGCTTACAATACGCAACTTAGTTTTATCTTTTATATCACGACCTATCACTAATCAGATCATTCATTTTGTTAGAACAATATACTATAGTATATAGTACTGCATTTCGCAGTCAGCACATAACCTAATCACATTATCACACATGTTCAACAGTTATTGCATCACAAACAAACATTAATACAGTCAAAATATCTAAGTCCAGATCAATTTCGAAAATATGCTTTATCTTAAGCAAACTTTATCGGTTAATTATCGAGTCTAAGACTCTATTCTGAAGTTCAATAACTATAAGTATCAGTCATATCATTTTAAATGACTTAATAAACATTTAATATAATTTATCATGAATTTCAAACACCAGAATCATTATCAAATGATTTAAGTATTAAACAATTCTATTATCATTTAATTATTATTTAACTATTAATGAAACCATTGCCAAAATATTAAAGTTATTTATAATAACTCAAAATATTTTTAAAATATTTAAAATTATTTTTAAATAATTACCATTAATATTAAGATATTAATGTACTATTTCTTAAAATATTAAAAGTCATTAAGTATAACTTCAAATATTTTTAATTCACTTAATATTATTAATCTTGATAATATTTAATTCACCTCTTAGTATTATTAATTTACTAATAACACTTTTATTCGCTTACTAATATTATTAACATCTTAATAATATTTTAATACTTTTACTAATATTATTAATCCTCTTAATAATATTTTAATCATGCATTAATATTATTACTTTAATAATATCTTACTTATGCTTTAGTATCATTAATCAATTAATAATACTTTTAGTCATTTACCAATCAGATATAATATTTTATTTATTTACTAATATTATTGATCATTTAATAATATTTTATTCCTTTACTAATGTTATTACATTAATAATATTTTATTTAATCTCAGTATATTATTATTTACTTAATAATATTTTAATCATCCAATAATACTTTAATTTAATATTATTAATCTTTTAATAATATTTTAATCTAAGATTAATATTTTAATCTACTATTATTAATCATTTAATAATACTTTAATATTTTAATTAAATCAAATATGATTAACCATTTAATAATATTTTAAAAAGTTTTAATCTTAATATTTTTATTTACTTAACAATATCATATTCTAATATTATTAATATCATAATAACATTTTTAATAATTTATTAGATCAATAAACAATTTATTTTATGTGTTCACCCTTTATAAAATCATTTATTTAATATCCATAAAAGGTCATAAATAATATTTCTTATTATAAATTACCAAAATGCCCTAAAATAGTCATAATATTGTATATTAGGAGTATTCAAGCATTAAAATCATATTTTTCTTATTTAAGACATCATTTAACTATTTATTTCCTTTTATTCACAACTTAATCATTTTTAGAAAAAATAGCAAACTGATTCCAAAAATTCTCATTTTCTGGATTTGGATAGTATATGACCCAACCATGATTCCAAATTTGTCTGGAATTTTAGAAAATGATTTACTATTTTTAAAGTGCCCAAAACACATGGATCTTGCTTCATTTTTCATAAATCGAGTTTTGCTCAGAAAATTCTGAAATTTTCAGGGTATACTCTCATAACATATATGAACCTACCGTAAACATTTCAGAATATTCCAGTGTATACACAATGAGAAATTCGAGTGTTAATATTTAGGAGTCCTTTACGGAAATAGCCATTACGCACAACCTATAAATCGAAACGCATCCGTTCTTTTTCCTACACATAGATAACTTCTTTTGTGATTTTGCTCAGATTTTTAAAAGACTTGCAACAGTCCGAAACAGCCTCAAGAAAAAATGGGGACATTAGCTTTTTAGGGTTTTGAAACTTTAACTTTCTAAGTGGACTGTTTTGGGAAAAACAACCCTTATGGCTTCAATACTTGCTAGATTTGTGTTCTGCCACTTGGGTTTACTAGATAACTCATGTATCTAGCACCCCCCATTGACGGATCACAAATCCAAGTTGTAAAACTTGAGTTACACAAGATTTAGTTGAAGAAAAACAAGAGTTTCACCCCTTGGAGAACATATGCTCATTTCCTTCCTCTAAATCTTTGATCTAACACTCAAGATACTTAGTTCCATACATGATAATATGTAGAACTAGGGTATCTTGAGTATTAATCCACATCTCCAACAAATCATGCTATAACACAAAATAGAAGAAGAATAAAAACAAGAATGGATGATAAGCTCACCTAGTTTTATTTGCTATCCTTCTTGATCTTCCAAAGTAATGTATAATCTTAGGGTGCATTAAGCAACTAGCACACCTCTCTCTCTCACACAAAACCGAAACTCTCTCTCTCTCTCTCTCTTGTATGTTGCTAGCTTGGGAGAAAAAGAAGAAGAAGGAGAATAAGAGAAATAAAAATGATCTAGCAAATGAATGGGTGATTAACTATTATCCCCAATACTTTTATTGTCCCATGGATAAAAGACTACACCTTATCTCTTTAATTGGCCTAATCATGTGATTAAAGGTGCTAAGTAGATCTTCAACCAATGGGAGCATGACACACTTGTCCTTGTGTGTAAGACTTCTACTTATGGAACTTGATTAGCTTAATTTTGTTTCCTTAAATGGCCTAATGTGGCCGGTCACTTATGCTCCATTATCCTCTATTTTGCATTTATTTTAATGCACAAATTTGATTAATCAAAGGTCTAAAATACCCTTAATCAAGTGGGCTAAGTATTGGTTTGCATTTTATTTCTTTTGGGCTTCTCCTTTAATTGTTTTGGGCCATGTAATAAACATAGTCTAACAATTTTAATATATGTTACCAAAATTGTTTATTTAGGGTTTCCATTCCCAAACTTATGAAATTTAATTACTTATACATGTGACTTTAGCTCATAACCTTATTAGGTTTACTAGAAATAGGTTTAAAATTATTAGTCACTTGAAATAACAAGATTATCCACATAAGTTAATATACATATTAAATACTAACCTTTCCTTATTACCATAATTCTTAGGTTATTTAATTGTATCACCTAATGTATAATTAGGTTATGAAGCTTTTATTTAGGGTTTAAAATAAAATAAAATTAGTTCCTAAAATTTATAATTATGGTTTTCTTAATTTGATTAGGGGTCTAATCATACATGAACATTAGGGTATTTTATAATAATTATAATTATCCTTGCTAATTTAGCAATTAGGATTTATAATTAATAAATAGGATTTCAAGAAATTAATAAATCTAAATGTTAATTAGGGTTGACCTAATCAATCAAAAAAAAATAAATCATATAACACAGTTATATAATAGTCTTAAACTCACAATTGAGTTTCAAATTAGGGTTTCCCACAAAGAAACTAGGGTTGACATAATACACCATAACCCGACCAATCATTGTGGGTCCACATACATCAAAATATATAATTATAGCACTAAAAATCAAAATATAAATAATATATGATTATATTTTCATGGAAAATAATTAATAAAAATATTTCTACTATAAAATTAATTATTATAATAATATAGTTTATAACAATCAAAAATTTTAAAATAAAATTATTTAAAATCATTCATGTAATAAATATATCACATAAGTACATACACACATTAGCTTGGCACATATTCCCCATATTTAAAATAAAAAAAAATTTATACGCAAATTTATAATTTATTTGTATAGAAAAAATCGAGTTGTTACACTAAGTACGTGGAGTCCTTATAGTCATACGACTGTTAAAGTTAAAGTTGAAAGATTACTTATAACTGTGGACATGGTTCATGGTCATTTGACCCTCAGTAGTATATTTAAGAATGTTAATAGAACAAATCATTCAGTTCTATTGAGCCTATGAATTGGCAAATGTTGAAATGATAATAGAACATATCATTCAGTTTTATTGAGCCTATTATTTGGCAAATGATGTAAAGATATTTATTCTTATTTCAAGTGAGCTTTGTTTTCTCACTCTTGCATATTTATACATTTATTGCAGTTATGGTTGAGAAGGTAGATAAACCTACAACTAGCAAAGGAAAGAGAAAAATGTACAAGTGATGAAGACTTGTAATTTTGCTTAAATCGTTATGATGATAGACTTTTAATAATGATGTGATGTAATAATTTTATTTTCGCACTTGAATGATTGTATTAAAGCTTAGAGAACTTGGGAGATAATGTTTTTATTAAAGTAATCCTGTATGGGCAGATTTTTATTATTCAATTTATTATGATTGGGTAGTTAGATATGAATGTTTTGATTATGTGAACACCGAATCTTGAGGTAATGAAGTACCGTGATTTGGGGGTGTCATAGAGACTGGGTATGTCTAACCTGATAAGTTTTGAAGTTGAGGAGGGCCAAAGTAATCAGACAAGGTGTTAGTACCTAATGTAAGTTAAGGCAAGTAGAAGTGATGAAGCGCTGCATGAGTAGAGCAAGATGTGTTCTACATTGAAGATCCAATGAACACTCTTCAGAATCGTAGTGTTGTCTCAACTAATCAATGAGAAGCATTCAACAAGAAACACTACGATCAGGTCCAAGAACATTTGCATCAGAATCGTAGAGTTCGATCATTTGAAGATTGCAGCATTGACAATGGTTCAATCTGAAGACTGATATTCGAATATTGCTAATTGAGAGCATCGATGCAAAAGGACAGCTTCTGATGTTCTAATCGAGAAGTCAGAAAGAAGAAATAAATATGACTACCTGCCTGACATGGAATGGTGACATCTCTAAGGCGGTAGGTAAGGTAACAGACTGCTGTGTCAGTAAAGTCATAAAGGAGTTGTCACGTCACATTAAACAGTCTGTACAAAATAACTCAAGATCTACAAAGCAATTCAAGCAGCTTCCAATGGCTATATTCCAACAGGAAGATTGTGAAGGAGTATATATCAGCCAAAGCTTCAAAGATCAAGAGTTGCTGAGTTGAAGAATTGTTGAGTTGTTGGAATGCTATATTGTTGACTCCACGAGTTCCACTAGAGCTGAACAGAACAAGTCTCAATGAAAATGAGACTACGAAGGTGGAAGTGAAGCAGATTTGAAGAATGACTTGAACAGACTAAATCTTCAATTAACAAGGATGAGAATACCACTGAAGATGGCAGCTAAGTTGAGAGCCGAGAAGGCCAAGAAGATAGCATTCAGAAGAGTGGTAGAGCACAAAGAAGATCCAGAGAGCCACTCTACGAATCACCATGAACCAAAAGCTAAAACTGAACAGATGCAGAACCATGTCTGCAGATCATTCAAGAAGGGTTCAGGGAATGCTAAGTGCCAGACGAAGTCTACCAAAAGCTTAGAGACTTAGCAAACCTAAATGGTTATGGTGCACAACTGACATCGGAAGAAGATGGGATGGATATTTTAAAGATCAGCTGCACCTTAGAAGAAGTGGTCCAGAGTCTACGCAGAATGAAAAGAGGACCACGCCAAGCTGCTAAGTACAAAATATGTTCAAGCCTCAAGACATCTTAGCAGCTCAGCACCAACTACAACTACAACTACAATAACAACAAGTAGCCAAGGCCTGAGGGGTCCTTGTCCGGAGGGATTAAATGAAGTTCCAAGCCTGCCGGGCTTGAAGAGTTCCTAGTGAACTAGAGGAGTTCCAAGCCTGCTGGGCTTGAAGAGTTCTTAGTGAATTGAAGTTCCAAGGCTGCTGGCCTTGAAGGAATCTTAGTGATTCAGGGTGCTTCCCTTCCTTAGTGGATTAGGAGCTTGTGTCTCTGAACCACTTAAAATCCCTTGTGTCTTTTACATTCAGTCATTTACTTTCTGTCATTTATATTATGTAGCTAACTGCTATAATTGCCATGTATGTATTAACTGCTTAAAACTTAAACTAACTCTACGAACAATGTATGTATGTTCATGAATATATCAATGAATGGGATCTTTTACTTATTTCGTTGTGCTTGAAAAGATTCTTATATTTATCACATGCTAATTGGTTAGCAACACTAAATATACATGAAAAGTATTTGAAATTAAAAGGATCTATTCAACCCCCCTTCTAGATCTATTGTGTGCCTAATGGGAACTAACAAATTGGTTTAATTATTCTTGTTATATTATTATCAAATCATCTAATAGGTTATTAATTAATTAACATGATTGATTTCTTTTCCACTTTTATAACCAAAATAACTCTCAGTATAGCAAAACTTAAGAAACAGGAATTATGAGTTTTTAATTTCTTTCTTACCTCTTGATTCCTTCTTAGCTTGGTTAAATGATCAATTACTTTATCATTCTTCTTCTTCCTCGAGCTTTCTTCCAAATTCTCGCAAAAAATTCCCACACTTTCTCTCTCTCTCTAAAAACTCAGTCTTCTCTTTTCAAATGAACGTATAGGGAATAAACTAAAGAATGGGGCTTAAGTGTGACTTTTAAATTTGGTTGCTCAGTTACAGAACGTAAAAGACCTTAGCAGTTAGGAAAACATGAAGGGTCTAATGCCATGTTTGGGAGAGCACAATTGCTCCATGATATATTTTTATTTTTCCTTTTACTATATGATATGATACCTCTTCTTCCTTTAATTGAAATAAAATGGCACACTTACACTTCTCCAATTATCCATACAGATAACTATATTATTTCTCATACAATTTAGAATTCACATTCATAATTAAAATAAACATCTCTATTCAAATAAATATTTCCATTAAAATAATTAATATTTAACCCACTCATTATTTTAATAAATTATACTATTTTTATGCATAATATTTAATTTCTTTCCATCTATAAATTGTCCCAAAACTATTTATTTAATCTATACATTTAGTCACATCTTAAATATTAACTCAATTTATTAGTCTTGATACCAATATTTATTTATAGACCAATTTATATTCACTTGGCATAATATAATACATTAGGCCATTACATAACCATATTACATTTATATGTCATATATTATATCTCTCATTCATAAAACAAATGTATATTTACATTAATTCACAATTTTTGTTAAGTGAATAAATCCTTTCATTTAACTCACAAAAACACCTTTGCTATCCAAGATTTTAATATTCAAATTATATTTTTTCATAATATAATTATTATCTTAATTTTAAATTAACCAATATTATTCAGTTAATTTCCTTCGCCACCATACTCCTTTTCATAACAACTTCGTTTACTTTCTTTAATAGTTAAACTAACTATTAACCTCATTTTCTCAATATATAGATATATATTTCTCTTCTATATCCACACTTAATCTTTTCATATCATGCAACACATATTTCAAAATTATATAGGACATATATATACATACTCAAACTCAAAATATCTCATAATAAGAATTTTAATTATTAAATTCTTATTTTAATAACTTATAAAAATTCGGGTTGTCACAGATGATTTATACTCATCAATTCTACGTTAACAAAATATTTTTTTTATCAATTTGTCTTTTAACAAAATAGTATTTTTCTATTTATTATAAATAGACTTAACATTCCTAAGTTTGGTATTGCTATTTAATTACTATGTTACTATTATTAAATCAATAATTTATTAGTTTTACAGTAAACACAAAATAAAAATATATTTTTAAAATTTTATAAATTGAATTTTGTTTTATAGAAGAGAATGAATAACTTGGATATATTTTCAGGTGTAAATTTAAAAATCTCAAATAAGTGTTAATAACATGTCATTTTTTTCGTTAAAATATTTATAAGGATCGCAAGACATGTTATAATATTAAAAAGGGGTAAAGGTCCAAAAATCCCCCTAACGTTTTCTCCAATATCCCACTTCCACCCTATACTTTTTTTCTTCTAAAGTACCCCCAATGTTATAAATTCTAGTTCAACTCTGCCCCTCCCGTTAACAGATATGTCACCTAGACTAACATGACTGACACGTAGACATATTTTGCTGACGAGGCATAAAGAGAATAAATTTTGGAGACACATGAAAAAAATAATATTTAATAAAAAAATATTTCTAGCATATGCATCACCACCTCCTTCCTCTATGTTTTCTCTCTCTCTCTCTCTCGAAGTACGTGCACTCGGGCCAACGCATTGTCCGCTCGAACTTCATAACTTTTAATTTGGGAATCCAATGGAGGCGTGCTATACCTTTCTGGAAAGCCCTTGACGAGAGCTACACAATGACATGGGAGTTGACATTTTTCGAATCTAGGAAGATGGGTCCATGAAAAGATCTCCAGGTCTTTGCAGTCTATCCATTGAACTGTCTCGTGCTGTTTTCACTCGGGATTAAAGTTATGATTCTGGAAGACTTCTTGTAACGGGTCGAATTTATTAAGTCGTGATTCTGGGGACAGAATCCTTTTAAAGGGGGAAAGATGTGATGAACGAGATTTTTATAAATTAATTTTTAATATTTATTAAATTAAATAAATATTTTTGAGGATTTAATTATTAGATTTAATAATTAATTAATGCAATTGTGATATATTAATTTAATGATGTGTTATATTTATTAAATTAATGTGAAGAATATTTATTATTCAAGTATGTAATTATGTGAATTTATTAAATTAAAAGAAATGTTTAATAAGACTAATATTATTTTATAATTAATGAGAAAATTAATTATGTGACTATGTGAATTTATGAGAAATTATTAGATTTTAATTAAAGTAAATTAAATAAGATATTAATTTATTTTTAAAGGAGTGTGACATTTATTAAACTATATGATAAAGCTTTATTAAATTAAATGGTTTTAAATCTATTTTGCCAGCCAAATAAGGCCCTATGGGGAGTTGGAGCAGTTACCCATTATTGGGTTAACTGACCACTCAGTGCGTCAGTTCTTTTATTATATCAACGTCTTCTTTTCTTTCTTCATTTTTCCTAAGTCTCGAAAAGTAGAACGAGAGAGAGTTTCCGAGAAAGTTTGAGAAGTGTTGAGAGTATTTTGGTTGAAGAAAAGTTGAGAAGAAATTTATTCCCTACTAATCTATACTTATTCTCAGGGTAATCTCCTCTTCCCAAATTCTATTTTTACGTCATTCAGTTTTATAAGAAAATGGCTTTCAAAGTTCTGTAAAGCCTCTGTGATTGAGAAAGGAGTAATATTTATGAGTTATTTATGAGTTAAGATATATCAAATCATATTTTATATATATATTGCATGATTCCATATCATCAGTTTCATAATAATACATCGTATATGATTTCTACAAAATTACAGAGTATGGGTTTTGGCCTTATGGCCTTATACGTGATATTTTATGTATTGATCGTATATTATCCCTAAATTTTACACTCGTATATGATTATGCATGTTGATACGAAGAGACCAAAGTTTAAATAAATGGATTCGGTGTTATAACGAATCCGTAGTGACAATTTTCATGTTTTATTTTAAAAACCTCCAAGAACATCAAAGTCAGTGAAATTGCATGCTTAAACTCTGTGATTATGTGTTTTAATGGGTTAAAATCACTTTATAGATGTTGGGTAACGATTATGTATGAATTATAACATGTGGGTATGATTAATTTAGTGTAGTAGTAGTTTAATTGGAATTTTTTTTTTCATGTTCTCGCAATTTTCGCAATTTTAATAGTTTTTGAGAATAGTTTTTTACGCCACGCCACGTTGATCCAAATATTTAAGTCCCAGTATTGCATGACACTGTGTCCATTACAAATGGCCAAGACCTAGTATAAGCGTAGCATACTTACCACTCTCACAGAATGGTCCGTAAATGTAATTTCTTAAAGTGTTAAGTCTAGCAATGTATTGTTAACTTAATTTAATGAACATGTAAACATGTTAGAAGTATAATGAGATGTTAAAATAGTTGTTTAACATGTAAATAACATAATTACATGTGGATTGAATTATGGATTACATAATTAGCTTGTTATTCATGATGTGTGAATTATGTGACAAAGTGGTAAATTAACTAAGTATAGTTAATAATCAAAGTAGACAAAGAGAATGAGTTTATGATGATTAGTTAAGTTATAATTAACTGGTATTGTGAATGTGAATGGTATGTAGGATTTAAATCAAAGAACGAGTTTAATTAAAGTGTAATCTACGCCGAGGCAAGTTTCCTAACCCTACTTGTTATCATTATTTAAGTTTATAAATCAAGTTCATTTGTTATGTTAAAGATTAATTATCTTTTCCAAGTATGATTCTGTTATACAATAATTGTTCTATTGTATACCTATTGAGATTATTATTCATTTTAAATATCATTTATCGTTGAACCTTGTTAGACTAGCGAATCCTTATTGATTCAATTAGTCCATAGTTGATGAACGTTCTAAATTCAGAACCCTTATTGATTTATCCAAACCAAACTTCCTTTAAAAGCGGACTCTAATGTCAAATCGAGATGAACAACCCCGCAAAGGGATTTACTTATCGTTAAGCGTTAAGATATTAGTACACATTCACGGTATTTAAGGGTTGATCCCCTAAATACGAGTAGAAAGGTCAATAGTCTTATATCATTAAAGGTTTCAAGTATAACCCTTGATAACGTAGGACATAGTTCAAGGTCTTATGACCCTCAGAATTTTTTTGATTCTTGTTATTCATTCTTGATTCAAAAGTTGAGCTTTTATTCAGATGTCTTTGATTTACTTGCATGTTATTATACTATTGTTTCATTATTATACTTATGGGCAATAGTGCTCACTTTGCTTAATAATAAAATTGCAGTTAAGAACGAAAGAACTGATGAACCTTCCACTAGTAAAGGCAAGGGAAAAGTTAGCAAGTGATGAAGACTTGTTGTTTATTTGATGATATATTTTGTTTAAGACTTGATTTAATGATGTTGTTAAGACTTATTTATTTGTTTAAGGTTAGTTTAACCTGGAATTGTATTATTATTATTCGGATGTTGTAACCCTTAAGGGGAAGATTTTTATCCTATCTATTGCATGGGTTGCATTTATTATGGGTAGATAGATAGATGATATTTGTACAGTGAACACCAAATCCAGTGGAATTGAAGTACCCGGATTTGGGCGTGTCACAAGTTGGTATCAAAGCTGTAGGTTATGAACCTTAGGTGGGGGAACAACCTTAGGTAGTAGCCTTATAAAAAGAAGATAGTGATGGAAAACTCTTATCGAGTTATAAGAAATGAATTTATGTAATTCATTAAAGATAATAAAAGACCTTATGTGTTTATGTGTTAAAGTATGCGTTAGATGATACGACTTAGTAACTAAAACTTAAAATTTTGTTGTCGGGATGTCGAATGTTGGAGAAGCTAGTCAAGCTGAGGAGGAAGAACCCCGAGTACTTATTGTACCTACTGAGGAGGAACCCCGGGTACCTATAGTACCGACAAAGGAGGAGCCCCAAGACATTCATGTCATTAGGGAGCAGCTGGTACAGAGGGAGTTATCTCCATTGATCACCGTTGTTGGTCAGGAGCATGAGCCCGAGACTAATTCTGAGGAGGATCCTGAGGAGGAATTTGTTGAGGAAGAGGAAGAGGAAGAAGAGGAGTTACCACGGTACACCGTTGATGCTGAGATGTATGACACGTTATACGACCGTAACGTGGAGTTACGAGACGAGGTCTATGATTTGACTTAGCGAGCGGTTATTCAGCATATTACTCTAGAGCAGAAGGAGAGGGAGATTTTGACTCTTCACTCTCGACTGGCAAATGTAGAGAGGGATTTGGTCCATGAGAAGGGTCAAACTGAAGATAAGACCAAGGAGATAGAGAAACTAAAGAAGGAACTGAAGGAAACCTCTGAAAGGCTGAACATAGCAGAGGAAGGCTGGGTAAGAGAATCGCGTCGAGCTGATCGTGCAGAGGATGATAGTCGTACAAAGAAAGCAAAGATTGGGGAAACGTACTCTACACTTAACAAGGCAATGAATGAGACCCAAGATCGAGTTTTGAGGTACCCAATCCAGTTCGAAGGACTACCATTATACTTGATGGATCGCAGGACGATGCATCACATCTTAAAAGAGGAGCGTAGCAAGGCTAACCAGTACCTTGATCGACAGTGATATGATTTATTTAATTATGTGAAGAACTTAATTAGTTTTAGATGTAAATTCTGACGTGTTTATGAACGAAAGAATATTTTAATGTTTTAAATCCTGTGGATTCTTTATTCCAGGATAGTTGATGTAAATAGCAGTTATGCTATCGTTTAATGTTAAAACTTTGATTTGAATGCAAATATATCAAGTTATTTGAGATGATGTGTTAAGTGATATGTTAAATTGTTGAGTAATGCCTTAACTATTAGAGAAATAAATAAAGTTCTAATAAAGCGTTTGTTTAAC
The DNA here is from genome assembly GCA_020205605.1 of Panax ginseng. NCBI lineage: Eukaryota > Viridiplantae > Streptophyta > Magnoliopsida > Apiales > Araliaceae > Panax > Panax ginseng. The sequence continues at coordinate 91,546,717 of CM035143.1, forward strand.
AGAAAAATGCCGCCAAGGAGAAGACAACAACGTCAACCGGCTCAGGAAGAGTCAACCAATAATAACAATAATGCCAACGCTAATCCCGTGCAGTAGTTGGTGAACTTACTGACTGGAGCCATGAATAACCAACCTCAAGCTCCACCAAACACAACGTTTAAGAACTTCAAGGCGGTGGGACCGCCAGAGTTCAAAGGTTCTATGAACCCAATCGAGGCTCAAACGTGGGTTATGGAGATGGAGAAGGTTTTCGACGTTGCTAGGGTTAGAGAAGACCAGAAGACAACTTTTGCAACGTTTATGCTGAAGTCTGAGGCTAGCTACTGGTGGCAAGAAAAAAAAGTGCGAGGAGGTGAAGGTGTAATTACGTGGGAGAGATTTAAAGAGATGTTTTTCAAAATGTATTTTCCAACTTGTTCACAGAATCAGATGGAGGTTCAATTTTTGGAATTGAAGCAGGGAAATATGAGCGTACCTGATTATGCGACAAAATTCAACGAGTTAGCGAGGTTCGCCTCGTATCAAGTTCACACGGATGAGAAGAAGGCGAGACAGTTTGAGCAAGGACTAAAGCCTTGGGTGTACAGCAAGGTATCAATGTTTTAGCTAAACACGTTTACTTGAGTATTGGAAAAGGCCATCCTCGCTGAAGGTGGGAGCGATGCGATGACCAAGTACAATCAAGATCAGAAGAAGAAAAAGAGTGAAGGTGAAATTAATAACAAGGCCAATGGAAGTTGCACAAGAGGTGGAAATTTCTTTCAGAAGAAAATGTGGTAAGACAGCTCATCATCGGGGAATCAGCAAGGTAGTCAGAAGAAAAGAATCGAAGCATGCCCGACTTGCGGGAAAGCCCATCTGGGAGTTTGTATGGAAGGAAAAAGAGTGTGCTACAATTGTGGCCAGGAAGGCCATATAGCACCAAACTGTCCAAACCCAAAGAAGGGTGCTTGTTTTACTTGCTATGGTTCAAGGACCATCTGGCAAGAGATTGTCCCAAGCGAGGATCGGAGGGTCGAGGATCGAGGAGGAACCGGGAAATAATAATGGAAATGCCTTAACAATCACCGGACCAACCGCAACAAATCGAATCGACCGATCAACGAAACTTTCAACATGACGATCTAAGATGCGCTTCAATCCGTGATGTGGGTGTCGTATCATTCGATCAATAAAATTAATGCTTATGTTTTATTTGATTCGGGTGCTACTTGTCCTTTATATCCGATGACTTTTGCTAAGAATTTAGATTTGCCTAGGGATGAATTGAATTACCCCATGAACATAGAAATTGCGAATAGAGAAATAATCCTCATTGAAATACGTACATAAGAATTATAGAGTGGATATTAAGGGTAATATCATGAACGTAGATCTTATCCCTATTCGACTTGGGGAATTTGATGTTATATTGGGAATGGACTGGTTATTCAATTACGATGCTGTAATTGATTGCCAAAAGAAGCGTATTAACCATATGACTCCGTCAAAGGTTGTATTTTATGGTAGCAAGTCACCTAGACAAGTGAGTTGTCTGACGATGATGCAGGCCAGGAAGTTATTAAGATAAGGCTGTGTCGGATACTTAGCTTACATAGTCGATAGTCGAAAAGAGAATCCGAAGGTAGAAGAGATACCGATTGTGAGGGACTTCGTCGACATATTTCCAGACGATTTACCAGGACTTCCACCAGATAGAGAAGTAGATTTTGTTATTGATTTGGCGCCCAGACCTGCTCCAATATCAAAGGCACTATACCGAATGGCACCAGTAGAGATGAAGGAATTAATGCTACAACTACAAGAACCGAGCGTATCATCGTGGGGAGCGCCGGTGTTGTTTGTGAAAAAGAAGGATGGATCGATGCGACTCTGCATTGACTACAGAGAACTGAATAAGGTCACGATTAAGAATAGATATCCATTACCGAGGATCGACGACCTGTTTGATCAATTGAAGGGAGCGAGATACTTTTCCAAGATAGACTTGAGAAACGGTTATCATCAACTGAAGGTGAGGCCAGAGGATGTACCGAAGACAGCATTCAGAATGCGATATGGTCACTACGAATTTTTAGTAATGTCGTTTGGTCTTACGAATGCTCCTGCAGCATTTATGGGACTAATGAATGGTGTATTCAAGCCGTTTTTGGATAAGTTCGTAGTGGTATTTATAGATGACAATTTGGTCTATTCGAAAACAAAGGAAGAACATGAAGAGCATTTGAGATTAACATTGGAAGTATTGAGAAGGGAAAAGTTGTATGCCAAGTTTTTAAAATGTGAATTTTGGATTGAACGAGTGGAATTTCTTGGGCACGTGATCGATAAAAATGGAATTTCGGTAGATCCATCCAAAGTCGAAGCCGTGATCAACTGGGATCAGCCGAGGACACCATCAAAAGTACGAAGTTTTCTTGGATTAGCGGTGGTATTATAGAAGATTCATTCAAGAGTTTTCCAAGATCGCAACTCATTAAACAAATTTAACTCGAAAAGCTATGAAATTTGTTTGGACGGATAAGTGTGAGGAAAGCTTTCAAGAATTGAAGAAGAGGTTGAGTACGGCCTCTGTGTTATCTCTTTCGGATGATACAGGAAATTTTGTTGTTTATAGTGATGCGTCGCATAAAGGACTTAGGTTGTGTCTTGATGCAAAACGGCAAAGTCATCATTGATGCATCACGACAATTGAAGGATTACGAGAGGATACCCTACCCACCCACTTGGACTTGGAGTTAGCTGCAGTTGTTTTTGCTTTAAAAATTTGGAGACACTATCTCTACGGGGAGAAGTGTGAAATATATACGGACCACAAGAGTCTGAAATATATTTTCACGAAGAAGGACTTGAATATGCGTCAAAGAAGGTGGTTGGAGTTAATTAAGGACTACGACTGTGAGATTTTATACCATCCGGGTAAGGCGAATGTCGTTGCCGATGCCTTAAGTAGAAAGGAAGGACAAGTTGATGATGTTGACTACTCAGGACGAGCTAATTGCAGAAATAGAGAAACTAGAATTGGAAGTGAAGTATCCTATGGAGATTGATGAGAAAATATTTCAGATGCAATTTAGTACAACCCTACTGGATAAAGTTAAGGAGGCTCAGCTTCAGGACGAAGAATGTAAAAAGGTGACACAGAAGATATCTGAAGGAACCGAACCAAGATTTAAGATGGATAAGGAAGGAATACTGAGATTTGAGAGTAGAATTTGGGTACCGCCAGTTCAAGAGATTAAGGAAGATATTTTAAGCGAGGCTCATAGTTCACGATATTTGATTCACCCTGGTAGTACCAAGATGTACCAAGATCTTAGACAACATTTCTGGTGGCCGAATTTGAAACGTGATGCTGCAGAATGTGTTGCCAAGTGTCTTACCTGTCAGAAAGTAAAAGCAGAACATCAGAGACCAAGTGGATTGCTTCAACCATTGGAAATCCCAGAATAGAAATGGGAACATATTACAATGGACTTCGTGGTTGGCCTTCCGATGACTCAGAAAGGCTACGATGCAGTATGGGTTATCGTTGACCGACTGACGAAATCTGCACACTTCCTTCCAATCAAAATTAGATTCAACTTAGATCAGTTGGAAAGGTTATATGTGAAAGAGATTGTTTCGAGGCACGGAGTGCCAGTGTCAATTGTTTCTGATAGAGATCCGCGCTTCACGTCAAATTTTTGGAAACGCCTTCAGGAATGCATGGGTACGCAATTGCGAATGAGTACAGCTTATCACCCTCAAACAGACGGATAGAACGAACGAACAATTCAAACGTTAGAAGATATGCTAAGAGTTTGTGTGATGGACTTCAAAGGAAATTGGGATGATCACCTACCATTAGTAGAGTTCGGCTATAACAACAGTTACCACGCTAGTATTGGCATGCCGCCTTACGAAACGTTATACGACAGAAAGTGCAGAACTACGCTTTACGGGGATGAAGTTGGTGAAAGACAATTGCTAGGGCTAGAATTGGTACAGCAGACGACAAAAATAGTCAAAGTGATCCGAGCACGACTGGTAGCGGCTCAAGATCTACAGAAGAAATACGCTAATCCACATCGTAAAAATATCGAGTTTGAATTAGGTAGTTATGTTTTTTGAAGGTCTCTCCCGGAAGGGAAAATCGAGTTCGAAAGAAAGGGAAATTGAGCCCAAGATTCATTGGACCCTTTGAAATCGAGAAAGAATCGGTGAAGTCGCGTATGAGGTAGCCTTACCTCCATCACTCGAGAATGTCCACAACGTCTTCCATGTTTCGTATTACGACCCTACAAAATTGATTACAAGCATGTAATTGAATATGAACCCCTACATTTTGAAAAAGACTTATCTTACGAAGAAATTTACATCCAAATTGTCGTATCAAAAAAGAACAAGTTCTCGAAATAAAGTTATACCTTCCGCTAAGGTAATTTGGAGGAACCACAACAAGAAGCTACGTGGAACTCAAGAAAATATGATGAAGAATTACCTCATTTATTTACTTAATTATTTGTGGCGATTTAGAGGGATGAATCTTTGTAAGAGAAAGAGAATGTAACGGGTTGAATTTATTGAGTCGTGATTACGGGGACGTAATTCTTTTAAGGGGAAAGATGTAATGAATCGAGATTTTTGTAAATTAATTTTTAATATTTATTGAATTAAATAAATATTTTCGAGGATTTAATTATTAGATTTAATAATTAATTGATGCAATTGTGATAGATTAATTTAACGGTATGTGTTATATTTATTAAATTAATGTGGAGAATAATTATTATTCAAGTATGTAATTATGTGAGTTTATTAAATTAAAAGAAATATTTAATAAGCCTAATATTATTTTATAATTAATGAGAAAATTAATTATGTGACTATGTGAATTTATGAGAAATTATTAGATTTTAATTAAAGTAAATTAAATAAGATATTAATTTATTTTTAAAGGAGTGTGACATTTATTAAACTATATGATAAAGCTTTATTAAATTAAATGGTTTTAAATCTATTTTGCCAGCCAAACAAGGCCCTATGGGGAGTTAAAGCAGTTACCCATTATTGGGTTAACTGACCACTCAGTGCGTCAGTTCTTTTATTATATCGACGTCATCTTTTCTTTCTTCATTTTTCCTAAGTCTAGAAAAGTAGAACGAGAGAGAGTTTCAGAGAAAGTTTGAGAAGTGTTGAGAGTATTTTGGTTGAAGAAGAGTTGAGAAGAAATTTATTCCCTACTAATCTATACTTATTCTCAGGGTAATTTCCTCTTCCCAAATTCTATTTTTACGCCATTCAGTTTTATAAGAAAATGGCTTTCAAAGTTCTGTAAAGCCTCTGTGATTGAGAAAGGAGTAATATTTATGAGTTATTTATGGGTTAAGATATATCAAATCGTATTTTATATATATATTGCATGATTCCATATCATCAGTTTCATAATAATACATCGTATATGATTTCTACAAAATTACAGAGTATGGGTTTTGGCCTTATGGCCTTATATGTGATATTTTATGTATTGATCATATATTATCCCTAAATTTTACACTCGTATATGATTATGCATGTTGATACGAAGAGACCAAAGTTTAAATAAACGGATTCGGTATTATAACGAATTCGTAGTGACAATTTTCATGTTTTATTTTCAAAACCTCCAAGAACATCAAAGTCAGTGAAATTGCATGCTTAAACTCTGTGATTATGTGTTTTAATGGGTTAAAATCACTTTATAGATGTTGGGTAACGATTATGTATGAATTATAACATGTGGGTATAATTAATTTCGTGTAGTAGTAGTTTAATTGGAATTTATTTTGGTTGTGTTCTGCAATTTTCGCGAATTGGAGAAGAGTTTACAGTTAGCCACATCATACCGCCATGATCCAGTACTAAAGTCCAGTACATACAATACTATGTCCGTCCCAATACATGGAAATTAACCATGCCATAGACCAAGATTTAGATAAACGTGAAATGCAGTCACCACTCAGAGAATGGTCCAGAAATGTAATTTCTTGAAGTGTTAAGTCTAGCAATGTATTGTTAACTTAATTTAATGAACATGTAAACATGTTAGAAGTATAATGAGATGTTAAAATAGTTGTTTAACATATAAATAACATAATTATATGTGGATTGAATTATGGATTACATAATTAGCTTGTTATTCATGATGTGTGAATTATGTGACAAAGTGGTAAATTAACGAAGTATAGTTAATAATCAAAGTAGACAAAGAGAATGAGTTTATGATGATTAGTTAAGTTATAATTAACTGGTATTGTGAATGTGAATGGTATGTAGGATTTAAATCAAAGAACGAGTTTAATTAAAGTGTAATCTACGCACGAGGTAAGTTTCCTAACCCTACTTGTTATCATTATTAAAGTTATAAATCAAGTTCATTTGATATGTTAAAGATTAATTATCTTTTCCAAGTATGATTCTGTTATACAATAATTGTTCAATTGTATACCTATTGAGATTATTATTCATTTTAAATATCATTTATCGTTGAACCTTGTTAGACTAGCGAATCCTTATTGATTCAACTAGTCCATAGTTGATGAACATTCTAAATTCAGAACCCTTATTGATTTATCCAACCCAAACTTCCTTTGGTGCGGACTCTAATGTCAAATTGAGATGAACAACCCTGCCAAGGGATTTACTTATGCGTTAGCGTTAAGATATTGTGCACAAGATGGTACTAAGGGTCAATTTCTCTAATGATGCAGTAGAAAGGTCCATAGTCTTATGACTGTGAAAGGTTTCAAGTATAACCCTTGATAACCTAGGACATAGTTCAAGGTCTTATAACCCTCAGAATTTTTTTGATTCTTGTTATTCATTCTTGATTCAAAAGTTGAGCTTTTATTCAGATGTCTTTGATTTACTCATATGTTATTATATTGTTATTTCATTATTATACTTGTGGGCAATAGTGCTCACTCTTGCTTAATAATAAAATTGCAGTTAAGAACGAAAGAACTGATGAACCTTCCACTAGTAAAGGCAAGGGCAAAGTTAGCAAGTGATGAATACTTGTTGTTTATTTGATGATGTATTTTGTTTAAGACTTGATTTAATGATGTTGTTAAGACTTATTTGTTTGTGATTCCGCACAGATGTTTAAGGTTAGTTTAACCTGAGATTGTATTATTATTATTATTCGGATGTTGTAACCCTTAAGGGGAAGATTTTTATTCTATCTATTGCATGGCTTGCATTTATTATGGGTAGATAGATAGATGATATTTGTACAGTGAACACCAAATCCCGTGGAATTGAAGTACCCTGATTTGGGGGTGTCATAAGTTGGTATCAAAGCTGTAGGTTATGAACCTTAGGTGGGGGAACAACCTTAGGTTGTAGCCTTATAAAAAGAAGATAGTGATGGAAAACTCTTATCGAGTTATAAGAAATGAATTTATGTAATTCATTAAAGATAATAAAAGACCTTATGTGTTTATGTGTTAAAGTATGCGTTAGATGATACGACTTAGTAACTAAAACATAAAATTTTGTTGTCAAGATGTCAAATGTTGGAGAAGCTAGTCAAGCTGGGGAGGAAGAACCCTGAGTACTTATAGACCTACTGAGGAGGAACCCCGTGTACCTATAGTACCGATAGAGGAGGAGCCCCGAGACATTTATGTCGTTAGGGAGAAGCTGGTGCAGAGGGAGTCATCTCCATTGATCACCGTTGTTGGTCAGGAGCATGAGCCCGAGACTGATCCTAAGGAGGATCCTGAGGAGGAATTTGTTGAGGAAGAGGAAGAGGAAAAAGGAAGAAGAGGAGTTACCATGGTACACCATTGATGCTGAGATGTATGATACGTTATACGACCTTAACGTGGAGTTACGAGTAGAGGTCCAGGATTTGACTGAGCGAGCGGTTATTCAGCATATTACTCTAGAGCAGAAAGAGAGGGAGATTTCGACGCTTCACTCTTGACTGGAAAATGTAGAATGGGATTTGGTCCATGAGAAGGGTCAAACTAAAGATAAGACCGAGGAGATAGAGAAGCCGAAGAAGGAACTGAAGGAAACCTCCGAAAGGCTAAACATAGCAGAGGAAGGCTGGGTAAGAGAATCGCGTCGAGCTGATCGTGCAGAGGATGATAGTCGTGCAAAGAAAGCGAAGATTGGGGAAACGTACTCTACACTTAACAAGGCAATGAATGAGACCCAAGATCGAGTTTTGAGGTACCCAATCCAGTTCGAAGGACTACCATTATACTTGATGGATCGCAGGACGATGCATCGCATCTTAAAAGAGGAGCGTAGCAAGGGTAATCAGTACCTTGATCGACAGTGATATGATTTATTTAATTATGTGAAGAACTTAATTAGTTTTAGATGTAAATTTCTGACGTGTTTATGAACGAAAGAATATTTTAATGTTTTAAATCCTGTGGATTCTTTATTCCAGGATGGTTGATGTAAATAGCAGTTATGCTATCGTTTAATGTTAAAACTTTGATTTGAATGCAAATATATCAAGTTATTTGAGATGATGTGTTAAGTGATATGTTAAATTGTTGAGTAATGCCTTAACTATTAGAGAAATAAATAAAGTTCTAATAAAGCGTTTGTTTAACAAAAAAATGCCGCCAAGGAGAAGACAACAACGTCAACCTACCGGGAAGAAATCAACCAATAATAACAATAATGCTAACGCTAATCCCGTGCGATGGTTGGTGAACTTCTTGTTGGAGCCATGAATAACCAACCTCAAGCTCCACCAAACACAACGTTTAAGAACTTCAAGGCGGTGGGACCGCTAGAGTTCAAAGGTTCCATGAACCCAATCGAGGCTCAAACGTGGGTTATGGAGTGGAGAAGGTTTTCGACGTTGCTAGGGTTAGAGAAGACCAGAAGACAGCTTTTGCACCGTTTATGCTGAAGTCTGAGGCTAGCTACTGGTGGAAAGCAAACAAAGTGCGAGGAGGTGAAGGTGTAATTACGTGGGAGAGATTTAAAGAGATGTTTTTCAAAATGTATTTTCCAACTAGTTCACAGAATCAGATGGAGGTTCAATTTTTGGAATTGAAGCAGGGAAATATGAGCGTACCTGATTATGCGGCAAAATTCAACGAGTTAGCGAGGTTCTCCCCGTATCAAGTTCACACGGATGAGAGGAAGGCGAGACAGTTTGAGCAAGGACTAAAGCCTTGGGTGTACAGCAAGGTATCAATGTTTTAACTAAACACGTTTGCTGGAGTATTGGAAAAGGCCATCCTAGCTGAAGGTGGGAGCGATGCGGTGACCAAGTACAATCAAGATCAGAAGAAGAAAAAGAGTGAAGGTGAAATTAATAACAAGGCCAGTGGAAGTTGCACGGGAGGTGGAAATTTCATTCAGAAGAAAAGGTGGAACGACAGCTCATCATCGGGGAATCAACAATGTAGTCAGAAGAAAAGAATCGAAGCATGCCCGACTTGCGGGAAAGCCCATCTGGGAGTTTGTATAAAAGGAAAAAGAGTGTGCTACAATTGTGGCCAGGAAGGCCATATAGCACCAAACTGTCCAAACCCAAAGAAGGGTGCTTGTTTTACTTGCGGTTCGAAGGACCATCTGGCAAGAGATTGTCCCAAGCAGGGATCGGGAGGGTCAGGATCAGGAGGAAACTGGGGAAATAACAGTGGAAATGCCTTAACAATCACCGGACCAACCACAACAAATCGACCGACCGCCCGGACTTTCAACATGACGGTACAAGATGCAGTTCAATCCCGTGATGTGGTGTCAGGTATCATTCCGATCAATAAAATTAATTCTTATGTTTTATTTGATTCGGGTGCTACTTGTTCCTTTATATCCGATGCCTTTGCTAAGAATTTAGATTTGCCTAGGGATGAATTGAATTACCCCATGAACATAGAAATTGCGAATAGAGAAATAATCTCTGTTAAGTACGTACATAAGAATTATAGAGTCAGGTATTATAGGTTGTATTTTATGATAACAAGTCACCTAGACAAGCGAGTTGTCTGACGATGATGCAGGCCAGGAAGTTATTAAGACAAGGCTGTGTAGGATACTTAGCTTACATAGTCAACAGTCGAAAAGAGAATCCGAAGGTAGAAGAGATATCGATTGTGAGGGACTTCGTCGACATATTTCCAGACGATTTACTAGGACTTCCACCAAATAGAGAAGTAGATTTCGTGATCGATTTGGCGCCCAGACCTGCTCCAATATTGAAGGCACCATACCGAATGGCACCAGTAGAGATGAAGGAATTAATGGTACAACTACAAGAATTGTTGGACAAGAAGTACATTCAACCGAGCGTATCGCCGTGGGGAGCGCCGATGTTGTTTGTGAAAAAGAAGGATGGATCGATGCAACTCTGCATTGACTACAGAGAACTGAATAAGGTCACGATTAAGAATAGATATCCATTACCGAGGATCGACGACCTATTTGATCAATTAAAGGGAGCGAGATACTTTTCCAAGATAGACTTGAGAAACGGTTATCATCAACTGAAGGTGAGGCCAGAGGATGTACCAAAGACAACATTCAGAACGCGATATGGTCACTACGAATTTTTAGTAATGTCGTTTGGTCTTACGAATGCTCCTACAGCATTTATGGGACTAATGAATGGTGTGTTCAAGCCGTTTTTGGATAAGTTTGTAGTGGTATTTATAGATGACATTTTGGTCTATTCGAAAACAAAGGAAGAACATGAAAAGCATTTGAGATTAACATTGGAAGTATTGAGAAGGGAAAAGTTGTATGCCAAGTTTTTGAAATGCGAATTTTGGATTGAACGAGTGCAATTTCTTGGGCACTTGATCGATAAAAATGGAATTTTGGTAGATCCATCCAAAGTTGAAGCCGTGATCAACTGGGATCAGCCGAGGACGCCATCAAAAGTACGAAGTTTTCTTGGATTGGCAGGGTATTATAGAAGATTCATTCAAGATTTTTCCAAGATCGCAACTCCGCTAACGAATTTAACTCGAAAAGCTATGAAATTTGTTTGGACGGATAAGTGTGATGAAAGCTTTCAAGAATTGAAGAAGAGGTTGAGTACGGCAACTGTGTTATCTCTTTCGAATGATATAGGAAATTTTGTTGTTTATAGTGATGCGTCGCATAAAGGACTTGGATGTGTGCTGATGAAAAACGGCAAAGTCATTGCGTATGCATCACGACAATTGAAGGATTACGAGAAGGGATACCCTACCCACGACTTGGAGTTAGCTGCAGTTGTTTTAGCTTTAAAAATTTGGAGGCACTATCTCTACGGGGAGAAGTGTGAAATATATACGGACCACAAGAGTATGAAATATATTTTCACGCAGAAGGACTTGAATATGGGTCAAAGAAGGTGGTTGGAGTTAATTAAGGACTACGACTGTGAGATTTTATACCATCCGGGTAAGGCGAATGTCGTTGCCGATGCCTTAAGTAGAAAGGAAGGACAAGTTGATGATGTTGACTGCTCAGGACGAGCTAATTGCAGAAATAGAGAAACTGGAATTGGAAGTGAAGTATCCTATGGAGATTGATGAGAAAATATTTCAGATGCAATTTAGTACAACCCTACTGGATAAAGTTAAGGATGCTCAGCTTTAGGACGAAGAATGTAAAAAGGTGACACAGAAGATATCTGAAGGAACCGAACCAAGATTTAAGATGGATAAGGAAGGAATACTGAGATTTGAGAGTAGAATTTGGGTACTGCCTGTGACGCCCCCAAAATAGTTATACATCACCCATTCTGAGTTGTCAATACATGGTACAGAAACAACTACAACTTTATTATTACAACAGTAAAATTGTGAGTTTGAATACAAATATTATCTTCTAGACAATATCTATACTCAAATAAATCCTCATCATATTTATTGATACATTATTTTACAAAAATGGTAAGGACTACTAAACAACTCTCTAGAACCTTCATTCCATACCCCGACTGCATCTCGTTATATTTCTCGCCTCCCGAGAAGAAAAATGGAACAAAAAGGAAAAGGGTGAGCTCAACTAGCCCAGTAAAGAATATTATGACTAAGATAATATACAACAAATTATCGTTAGTCTTCAACAGGGAAAAATCTAATAGAATACAATAGACAACAAGTTTTAAATCAATATTCGCATCGGAAATAATAATTCATTAGAAGAGTTAAGTAGAGAATGCAAACTACTATTTTCTATGTATGAATTTAAAAGTTCATCGTCTATCTTTTATCCTTGTAACATCAATCAATATATATCTGGAATCAAATATTCATCTTTGCACTACAGGCGAAAGATATTCATCAGTTGGTCATGTTCATCTAAACACCTGTTCATCTTTGCACTACGGGCCAAAGATAATATTCATCAAAAATCATTCATCTTTGCACTACAGGCTAAAAATATTCAATAATATCATCATTTAAGACTGAGAATGATGAAAAATATTTTTTAAAGAAACGAATCCAGCGAAACAAAATGACAAGGATTAAGGATTAATGATTCGTACTTTGTTTTATCCATGTCCAAGAAAATACCTCAAAAATAATCATAGTGGTGTAAAATTCAAGAATGATCAAAACATGGATACAATCAAAGCTAGTATCCACAATAGATATTTTAGACGAAAAGGAAAATTTTCATTTTTCGATGAATAGTCTTGATTAAGTGAATAGTATCGTATTCATGAATAAAGTGCCAGATCGTGAATAAGAACTCAGACACCAAAAGTTCCAAATTTGATAAAAACTTCAAATCAATATTTCAAAGATAATGATATTGAAGAAATAATATCATTAAAAAAAAAAAAATATCCCTTACCTCGAAAGATTATTACTTCTAGCTGGAATACTGGGTATAGTGCTGAAGGAAACTTGCACCATATAACAATACTCAAAGTATCAAAATCCTCAGAAGAATACGCTCAATATATAGAGAGAGAAATAGAGAGAAAACTTCAATTTCTGGTGTAATTTTCAATTCTAACCTAAGCACCCTATTTATAGGAAAATGCTTAGAACACCAAAGCAGAAAATTTAATATAATATTATTATATAATTTAAATTTTCTTACCCCATCCTTTTTAGAACTGAATTCAGCCACCCTTAAAGCCCACAATAATGACAAAAACAAAAAAAAACGTTTTTGTTATTAAAAATAATTAAAACTTCCAAAAATTAATTATTTCGGAGCTCGAAACTTCAATAATTCATAATAAATAGCCCTTTTGTCAGAAAAATTTGAAACTCGCGACTTTTTATAGGAAATTCCATTATCTACAACTTTTTAGAAGGAAATGTTTCCAAATTCCAAACAGAAATTGACCGAAATCCATAAACGGGCGATTTTACAGGCTATAATCAAATTTCAGTCAATAAATGGGTCCACAAACATGCTTAACATGTTTTAAACATTTATTGCAATAAAAATACTCTTTCTCCTCGTATACTCATATATCCCACATTCATTGTAAAAATATCACCATTATTATATTATTAAAATATAATAATATATTTAAATGAATTATTTTATCAGAAAAAGATAAAATTTCAATTTTCAACAATTGTCACATTAAAATTTTTCTACATCTATATCCACATAAAATCAATATTTTCCTCATCATATGAATCAATAATTAATTATTCACAAATAATATTACAGAATCACAATATTGACAACCAGCAGGTTCCCGAAAGAGGGGCTTTCAATAAGAATTTCTCCTCTCATGCGCCAGCAATTAGGTGACTAAACCTCTCCTTAGATGAAACTTTCTAGACATTGCCAATAATGTTATCTAATAATATTATTCAGATAATATGAATTATTGCTTCGATAATGAAAAGTAATGACAATTATTAAAACAATAGCAATATAGAATATCAACGCAAAGAATTATTGAATCAATAAAATAAAATACTAAATAATAATTATCGTAACCATTATTGAGTAGTGCCTTCTTACGTAAGAATCAATAATTGGTGCAATACTGCAAAGCTACTTGTGTTTTAACCACCGAGTATTTTAACAAGATTAATTGTGAACAACTACTGCAAGTTATTTTTAAACAACTTATATTTGTCATTTTCTTCATCCAATCGCTTTTTCATGGGGCCCACAAAAGATCGCAAGTAGTTGTAAATATTCCCAAACAAAGAAGAATATTCCACGACCAAACGAATATTCCCCGACAACAATGAATATTTTATAACCACTTGCTTATTTTGAAATATTTGCGTATTTTACCCATAACTATCCACATTAATCAAATCAACTCTTACTATTTCAAAATAATAATTAGAAGAAATTAAATTTCATTTATTAATTATTTGGGGTCTTACAACCTCCCCTCCTTATGAAATTTCGTCCTCGAAATTGACATACGTACCTAGTGTTTCTAAAAGGTGAGGATACCTCGCTTTCATTTCTGTTTCCAATTCCCAGGTCATTTCCTTTATAGCATGGTTCCTCCACAAAACTTTAACTTATGGTATGACCTTCGTGCGTAGGACATGCTCCTTCCTATCCAAGATCTTGACAGGTACCTCCTCATACGTTAAGTCTTCGGCTATCTCGTCCGGTTCTAACTCTATAACGTGGTTCAGGTCTTTCACATATGTACGAAGTACAGATATGTGAAACACATTATGAACACGAGACATACTCGGAGGTAACGCGAGTCTATAGGCTACATTTCCTACTCGATCAAGAATTTGAAATGGACCAATAAATCATGGATTGAGCTTTCCTCTCTTCCCAAATATTGTAACTCCCTTCCATGGAGCAACTCGCAACAATACATGATCCCCTATACTAAATTCAACGTCCTTTCGACGAAGATCCGCATAACTATTTTGTCGATCTTGTGCCGTTTGTATACGTTGTCGAATCATTTGGATCTTTTCGGTAGTCATACATACTAACTCGGGTCCCAACAATGTTGCTTCACCCACCTCATCCCAACATATTGGAGAGCGACACTTTCGTCCATATAATGCTTCAAATGGAGCCACACCTATACTTGCCTGATAACTGTTATTGTAGGAGAATTCCACCAATGGTAAATACTTATCCCCACTGCCCTTGAAGTCTAGGACACAAAGTCTTAATAGATCTTCAAGAGTTTGAATAGTCCTCTCTGATTGTCCGTCCGTTTGAGGATGGTATGCCGAACTGAATCGTAAATCCGTGCCCATAGCTTTTTGCAAGCTAACCCAAAATCTTGAAGTGAATCTTGGGTCACGATCCAAACTATGGATACTTGGCATGCCATGCAACCTCACAATCTCATTTACATACATACTAGCAAGACGTTCAAGGAATAAGTCTCCGTGATCGGTAAGAAATGAGCAGACTTGGTTAATCTATCAACAATAACCCAAATAACATTGATGCCTTGAGAAACCGTAGGAAGACCCATAACGAAATCCATGGT
This sequence comes from Panax ginseng, assembly GCA_020205605.1. NCBI lineage: Eukaryota > Viridiplantae > Streptophyta > Magnoliopsida > Apiales > Araliaceae > Panax > Panax ginseng. Next base: position 91,562,123 of record CM035143.1, read on the forward strand.
AATGTGTTCCCACTTCCATTTCAGAATCTCAAGTGATTGCAACGGACCCTTAGGTACTAGATGCTCCGCCTTTACACGTTGACAAGTTAAACACATCGAGATAAACTTTGCAATCTCTCTCTTCATATTGTTCCACCAAAATGTATGTCGAAGATCACGATACATTTTAGTACTTCCGGGATGGATTGCAAATGGTGTATTGTGTGCCTCCATCATGATCTTGTACTTCAAATCAGAGTCGTTAGGAACACAAAGTCTGGAGTGGACTCGAAGTATTCCCTCTTCATCGATTCTCGCTTCCGGAATAGCACCCTCTTGTACTTTCTTCTTCATATGCATCAACTCCGGATCGGTGGCTTGAGCAACCTTAACTTTTTCTATTAAAGTTGGCTCTATGCGTATACTTGACATCATCGTACTCGTTCCTGCATATGATCTTCTACTCAACGCGTCAGCTACCACGTTTGCTTTTCCAGGATGGTATTGAATAGTGTGATCGTAGTCTTTTAATAGCTCGAGCCAACGTCGCTGCCGCATGTTGAGTTCTTTTTGAGTGAAGAAATATTTGAGGCTTTAATGGTCTGAATATATCTCCACTTTATCCCCGTATAGATAGTGCCTCTAGATCTTTAGCGCGAAAACGACTGCTGCCAATTCTAGATCATGAGTAGGATAATTCCTCTCATATTCTTTAAGTTATCGCGAGGCATAGGCTATGACTTTCCCACGTTGCATGAGAACACATCCTAACCCTTTGCCCGAAGCATCGCTGTAGATAACAAATCCATCCGAACCAGATGGTATTGTTAGAACAGGTGCCAAAATTAGTCTCCTCTTAAGCTCTTGGAAACCTTTCTCGCAATCTTCGCTCTATATGAATTTTGTATCCTTCCGAGTTAGCTGAAAGTTAATGGAGTAGCGATTCGAGAAAACCCTTCCACGAATCTCCGATAATAACCAGCTAAGCCCAGAAAACTACGTACTTCAGTCACCGACTTCGGTTGCTCCCAACTTTGTATTGCTTCAATCTTCGTTGGATCAACAGATACTCCATGTTTCGACACCACGTGCCCAAGGAATGCTACTTCCTCAAGCCAGAATTCACATTTCTTCAACTTGGCATAAAGCTTATTTTCACGAAGCCTTTGGAGTACCAGCTTCAAATGGTGCTCATGATCTTTACGGCTTTTGGAATATATGAGGATGTCATCAATAAAGACGACAACGAATTGATCCAAATAATCCTTGAATACTCGGTTCATCATATCCATGAAAGCCGCAGGAGCATTAGTCAATCCGAAAGACATGACTAAGAATTCATAATGCCCATACCGAAGTTAAAAGGCGGTCTTTGGAATATCCTCGCCTCTAATTTTCAAATTGATGATATCCGAATCGAAGATCGATTTTTGAAAGAATTGTGCTCCTTGCAATCGGTCAAACAGTCATCAATACGAGGTAGAGGATACCTATTCTTGATGGTGACATGGTTTAATTCCGATAGTCAATACTAAAGTCGCATACTCCGCCTTTCTTCTTTTTACTGAATAAGACAGAGCACCCCAAGGAGATGTACTAGGGGCGAATGAAACGATGTCCAACAACTCCTATAGTTGGACCTTTAACTCTTGAAGTTCAATAGGAGCCATTCGATATGGGGTTTTAGAAATGGGCTTTGTACTAGGTTCAAGATCAATAAAGAATTCAACTTCACGTTCTGGGGGTAGACCGGGAAGTTCTTTAGGAAATACGTCAGGAAAGTTAATAACAACAGGAATATTATTCAAATTTGACATATCTTTATTCAAATCCATAACATGGGCTAAGAAAGCTTGACATCCGTTTTTCAATAAACGAATAGCTTTATGATTAGATATGACAGTGATTGATTTTAATGGTTTAGTTGCTTGAATTAAATATGAACAAAGTTGGTTAGGAATATGAAAACTAACAACCTTACGAAAACAATCAATTTTGGCATGATGAGTAGTTAACCAATCAATCCCTAAAATCACATCGAAAGCAAGTATCTTTAAAGAGATAAGGTCAACAGGTAAGGTGATGGTGCCAACTTGAATCAAACAAGATTTATAAACAGTGGATGTGATGAAAGTTTCTCCTAACGGAGTTTCCACAGATAGGTCAAAGTCTAATTTCTCTGGAGTCAAGTTTAACCGTTGAGCACAAGCAGGAGAGATAAATGAATGGGTAGCACCGGTATCAAGTAAGGTATAAACTTCGCAAAAATTTATAAATAGCTTACCCGTGATCACCTCGTTTGGGTTCCTCACATTTTGACCAGTCATAACAAACGCTCTTCCAGGAACCATTGACTTTAACTTTTCTGGGACAGTCTTTTGAGTCACCGTCCCCGCTGAATTAGGTTTCGTTACCGTACAATCTCGAGCGATATGTCCTTCCTTTCCACAATTATAGAACACCTTGAATTGTTGTGGGTAGTTTGGACTAATATGTCCCTCTTTCCCGCATTTATAGCATATGACCGGTGGTCGTTCTCCTCCCTTAGAACCAGTGCTGCTGGTGCTGCCATTTTCACATTGTCGTTGTTGAATTTTCTCTTTTTAAAATCTCCTCCTAACTCGCTTCTTCTATTTTCATGGCCATGATTACCACCAGAGTGGTTACCATTTTTGTCCGTATTTTTCTTTCTCCGCTGGTTATCGTTGTTTTGTTGACTACCATCTCCGGTATGATCCTGGTTGTGGTCCCTCAGTTGACCGTACTCGTTATCTCACTCTAATAATTGAGCCATGTTTATAACATCTGAATAGAGAGAAAATTTATGAGAAATGAGATCTTGACGTGCTTGGGTTTCAAACCTCTAAGAAACATCCGCGTCATACGTTCCTCATTCTCCACCAAATGAGGTGCAAACCTGGATAACTCTGCAAACTTTGCCTCGTACTGAGACACCGTCATGTTGTTTTGCTCTAATCTGATGAACTCAACTTCCTTCATATTAAGAACACTTTCAGGAAAGTATTTGTTATTAAATAGTTTCAGAAATGTCTCCCAAGACATGCCTTGAAAGTGCTGGTGGATGGAGTGCACGCTTCACGACTCTCCACCAAGAGTCCGCCTTCGCCACGGAACATAAAGGTGGCGAATGGAACCTTCTGTTCCTCTGTGCATCCCAAGACATCGAATATCTTGGTAATTTGCTTGACCCATGTTTCTACCATTATCGGATCTGGCTTTCCCTTAAATTATGGTAGTCCCAACTCTTTGAACTGCTTGGCTGTGACAACCCGTTAATTGCTATCATTTCCTCCTGCATTTTGAACACGATTCTCCCTCGTCTGATTTTGCATGAACTGCAAAAATCTTCTAAACATCCCCTCGTTCATCATCTGCTCAGTGGTGTTATTCACAGGAGGAACATTACCAGCCTGTTGCACGTTCTCCTCGTTGGTGAGTACGCAGGCGTCTCCACCGGTCTCATTTCCATCATTAATATTCTCGATCGACATTCTCAAATCACCGCTATAAAACAAGGGTTAATTAAGAAAATCAATATATCACATAATATCCCTATATCTTGACCAACTAACAAATAAGCTTAGGTAGGACACACTTAGCGAAGGATTTACTCGTCTCTCCCTCCTAGTTCTATTCCCCGATCTCCGCCAGAGATCATATCCCTAAGCTCGATACCAACCGTGATGCCCCCAAAATAGGTATACATCACCCATTACGAGTTGTCAATACATGATACGTAAACAACTACAACTTTATTATTATAACAAGAAACTGTGAGTTTGAATACAAATATTATCTTCTAGACAATATCTATACTCAAATAAATCCTCATCACATTTATTGATACATTATTTTACAAAAATGGTGAGGACTACTAAACAACTCTCTCTAGAACCTTCATTCCATACCCCCAGGCTAAATACTCGCTATATTCTCGCCTCCTCGAAGAAAAATGGAACAAAAAGGAAAAGGGTGAGCTCAACTAGCCCAATAAAAAATATTATGACTAAGATAATATACAACAAATTATCGTTAGTCTTCAACAGAAAAAATCTAATAGAATACAATAGACAACAAGTTTTAAATCAATATTACGGCGGAAATAATAATTCATTAGAAGAGTTAAGTAGAGAATGCAAACTACTATCTTCTATGTATGAATTTAAAAGTTCATCGCTCTATCTTTTATCCCCTGTAACATCAATCAATATATATCTGGAATCAAATATTCATCTTTGCACTACAGGCCAAAGATATTCATCAGTTGGTCATGTTCATCTAAACACCTGTTCATCTTTGCACTACGGGCAAAAGATAATATTCATCAAAAATCATTCATCTTTGCACTACAGGCCAAAGATATTCAATAATATCATCATTTAAGACTGAGGATGATGAAAAATATTTTTTAAAGAAACGAATCCAGCGAAACAAAATGACAAGGATTAAGGATTAATGATTCGTACTTTGTTTTATCCATGTCCAAGAAAATACCTCAAATAATCATAGTGGTGTAAAATTCAAGAATGATCAAAACATGGATACAATCAAAGCTAGTATCCACAATAGATATTTTAGACGAAAAAAGGGAAATTTTCATTTTTCGATGAATAATCTTAAGATTTAAGTGAATAATTAGTCGTATACGTGAATAGTAATTCCGACACCAAAAGTTCCAAATTTGATAAAAACTTCAAATCAATATTTCAACATAATGATATTGAAGAAATAATATCATTACAAAAAAAAAAATATATCCCTTACCTCGAAAGATTATTACTTCTAAATTTGGAATCTCGGGTATAGTCTTTGAAGGAACTTGCATCGTATAACAATACTCAAAGTATCAAAATCCTCACAAGAATACGCTCAATATATAGAGAGAAAATAGAGAAAACTTGGCTTACGTGTAATTTTCAATTCTAACCTAAGCACCTATTTATAGGAAAATGCTTAGAACACCAAAGCGTAAAAATTTAATATAATATTATTATATAATTTAAATTTTCCTACGCCATCCTTTGTAGAACTGAATTCAGCCACCCTTAAAGCCCACAATAATGACAAAAACAAAAAAAATGTTTATGTTATTAAAAATAATTAAAACTTCCAAAAATTAATTATTTCGGAGCTCGAAACTTCAATAATTCATAATAAATAGCCCTTTTGTCAGAAAAATTCAAAACACACGACTTTGCATAGGAAATTCCATTATCTACAACTTTGCAGAAGGAAATGTTTCCAAATTCCAAACAGAAATTGACCGAAATCCATAAACGGACGATTTTACAGGCTATAATCAAATTTCAGTCAATAAATGGGTCCATAGACATGCTTAACATGTTTTAAACATTTATTTCAACAAAAATACTCTTTTTCCTTGTATACTCATATATCCCACATTCATTGTAAAAATATCACCATTATTATATTATTAAAATATAATAATATATTTAAATGAATTATTTTATCAGAAAAAGATAAAATTTCAATTTTCAACAATTGTCACATTAAAAATTTTCTCCATCTATATCCACATAAAATTAATATTTTCCTCATCATATGAATCAATAATTAATTATTCACAAATAATATTACAGAATCACAATATTGACAACCAGTGCGCCTCCCAAGAAAGAGGGGGCTTCCAATAAGAATTTCTCCTTCATCAAGCAATTAGGTGATCAAACCTCTCCTTAGATGTAACTTTCTAGACATTGCCAATAATGTTATCTAAAATATTATTCGATAATATGAATTATTGCTTCGATAATGAAAAGTAATGACAATTATTAAAACAATAGCAATATAAAATATCAACGCAGCAATTATTGAATCAATAAAATAAAATACTGAATAGTAATTACTGTAACCATTATTGAGTAGTGCCTTCTTACGTAAGAATCAATAATTGGTGCAATACCGGTAATAATCTTGTGTTTTAACCACCGAGTATTTTAACAAAGATTAATTGGAATAACTACGCTGGCTATTTTTAAACAACTTATATTTGTCGTTTTCTTCATCCAATCGCTTTTCATTATGGGGCCCACAAAAGATCATGGCGTAAATTAATATTCCCCGACAAAGAAGAATATTCCACGACCAAACGAATATTCCCCGACAACAATGAATATTTTATAACCAATTGCTTATTTTGAAATATTTACGTATTTTACCCATAACTATCCACATTAATCAAATCAACTCTTACTATTTCAAAATAATAATTAGAGGAAATTAAATTTCATTTATTAATTATTTGGGGTCTTACACCGCCAGTTCAAGAGATTAAGGAAGATATTTTAAGCGAGGCTCATAGTTCACGATATTTGATTCACCCTGGTAGTACCAAGATGTACCAAGATCTTAGACAAGATTTCTGGTGGCCAAATTTGAAACGTGATGTTGCAGAATGTGTTGCCAAGTGTCTTACATGTCAGAAAGTAAAAGGAGAACATCAGAGACCAAGTGGATTGCTTCAACCGTTGGAAATCCCAGAATAGAAATGGGAACATATTACAATGGACTTCGTGGTTGGCCTTCCGACGACTCAGAAAGGCTACGACGCAGTATGGGTTATCGTTGACCGACTGACGAAATCTGCACACTTCCTTCCGATCAAAATCAGATTCAACTTTGATTAGTTGGCAAGGTTATATGTGAAAGAGATTGTTTCGAGGCACGGAGTGCCAGTGTCAATTGTTTCTGATAGAGATCCGCGCTTCACGTCAAATTTCTGGAAATGCCTTCAGGAATGCATGGGTACGCAATTGCGAATGAGTACAGCTTATCACTCTCAAACAGACGGATAGAGCGAACGAACAATTCAAACGTTAGAAGATATGATAAGAGCTTGTGTGATGCACATCAAAGGAAATTGGGATGATCACCTACCGTTAGTAGAGTTCGGCTATAACAACAGTTACACGCTAGTATTGGCATGCCTCCTTACAAAATGTTATACGGCAGAAAGTGCAGAACTCCACTTTACGGGGATGAAGTTGGTGAAAGACAATTGCTAGGGCCAGAATTGGTACAGCAGATGGCAGAAATAGTCAAAGTGATCCGAGCACGACTGGTAGCGGCTCAAGATCGACAGAAGAAATACGTTGATCCACATCGTAAAAATATCGAGTTTGAATCAGGTAGTTATGTTTTCTTAAAGGTCTCTCCCTGGAAGGGGAAAATCAGGTTCGAAAAGAAAGGGAAATTGAGCCCAAGATTCATTGGACCCTTTGAAGTACTGAGAAGAATCGGTGAAGTCGCGTATGAGGAGCCTTACCTCCATCACTCGAGAATGTCCACAACGTCTTCCATGTTTCTGTGTTACGACCCTACAAGGCTGATTACAAGCATGTAATTGAATATGAACCCCTACATTTTGAAAAAGACTTATCTTACGAAGAAATTCTGTCCAAATTGTCGACCGAAAAGAACAAGTTCTCAGAAATAAAGTTATACCTTCCGTTAAGGTAATTTGGAGGAACCACAACGTCAAGAAGCTACGTAGGAACTCAAGAAAATATGATGAAGAATTACCTCATTTATTTACTTAATTATTTGTAAGCGATTACTGGGGACGTAATCTTTGTAAGAAAGCGTAATGTAACGGGTCGAATTTATTGAGTCGTGATTCTGGGGACAGAATCCTTTTAAGGGGGGAAAGATGTGACGAATGAGATTTTTGTAAATTAATTTTTAATATTTATTGAATTAAATAAATATTTTCGAGAATTTAATTATTAGATTTAATAATTAATTGATGCAATTGTGATAGATTAATTTAAGGTATGTGTTATATTTATTAAATTAATGTGGAGAATAATTATTATTCAAGTATGTAATTATGTGAGTTTATTAAATTAAAAGAAATATTTAATAAGCCTAATATTATTTTATAATTAATGAGAAAATTAATTATGTGACTATGTGAATTTATGAGAAATTACTAGATTTTAATTAAAGTAAATTAAATAAGATATTAATTTATTTTTAAAGGAGTGTGACATTTATTAAACTATATGATAAAGCTTTATTAAATTAAATAGTTTTAAATCTATTTTACCAGCCAAACAAGGCCCTATGGGGGGTTGGAGCAGTTACCCATTATTGGGTTAACTGACCACTCAGTGCGTCAGTTCTTTTATTATATCGACGTCATCTTTTCTTTCTTCATTTTTCCTAAGTCTAGAAAAGTAGAATGAGAGAGAGTTTCAGAGAAAGTTTGAGAAGTGTTGAGAGTATTTTGGTTGAAGAAGAGTTGAGAAGAAGTTTATTCCCTACTAATCTATACTTATTCTCAGGGTAATTTCCTCTTCCCAAATTCTATTTTTACGTCATTCAGTTTTATAAGAAAATGGCTTTCAAAGTTCTGTAAAGCCTCTGTGATTTAGAAAGGAGTAATATTTATGAGTTATTTATGGGTTAAGATATATCAAATCATATTTTATATATATATTGCATGATTCCATATCATCAGTTTCATAATAATACATCGTATATGATTTCTACAAAATTACAGAGTATGGATTTTGGCCTTATGGCCTTATACGTGATATTTTATGTATTGATCATATATTATCCCTAAATTTTACACTCGTATATGATTATGCATGTTGATACGAACAGACCAAAGTTTAAATAAATGGATTCGGTATTATAACGAATTCGTAGTGACAATTTTCATGTTTTATTTTCAAAACCTCCAAGAACATCAAAGTCAGTGAAATTGCATGCTTAAACTCTGTGATTATGTGTTTTAATGGGTTAAAATCACTTTATAGATGTTGGGTAACAATTATGTATGAATTATAACATGTTGGTATGATTAATTTCATGTAGTAGTAGCGCCACTCTGCAGAATGGTCCAGAAATATAATTTCTTAAAGTGTTAAGTCTAGCAATGTATTGTTAACATAATTTAATGAACATTTAAACATGTTAGAAGTATAATGAGATGTTAAAATAGTTGTTTAACATGTAAATAACATAATTATATGTGGATTGAATTATGGATTACATAATTAGCTTGTTATTCATGATGTGTGAATTATGTGACAAAGTGGTAAATTAACGAAGTATAGTTAATAATCAAAGTCGACAAAGAGAATGAGTTTATGATGATTAGTTAAGTTATAATTAACTGGTATTGTGAATGCGAATGGTATGTAGGATTTAAATCAAAGAACTAGTTTAATTAAAGTGTAATCTACGCACGAGGCAAGTTTCCTAACCCTACTTGTTATCATTATTAAAGTTATAAATCAAGTTCATTTGTTATGTTAAAGATTAATTATCTTTTCCAAGTATGATTCTGTTATACAATAATTGTTCTATTGTATACCTATTGAGATTATTATTCATTTTAAATATCATTTATCGTTAAACCTTGTTAGACTAGCGAATCCTTATTGATTCAACTAGTCCATAGTTGATGAACATTCTAAATTCAGAACCCTTATTGATTTATCCAAACCAAACTTCCTTTGGTGCGGACTCTAATGTCAAACTGAGATGAACAACCCGGCAAAGGGATTTACTTATGCGTTAGCGTTAAGATATTGTGCATAGTATGGTACTAAGGGCTGATCCCCCTAAGTACGAGTAGAAAGGTCCATAGTCTTATGACTGTTACAGGTTTCAAGTATAACCCTTGATAACCTAGGACATAGTTCAAAGTCTTATGACTCTCAGAATTTTTTTGATTCTTGTTATTCATTCTTGATTCAAAAGTTGAGCTTTTATTCAGATGTCTTTGATTTACTCACATGTTATTATATTGTTATTTCATTATTATACTTGTGGGCAATAGTGCTCACTCTTGCTTAATAATAACATTGCAGTTAAGAACGAAAGAACTGATGAACCTTCCACTAGTAAAGGCAAGGGCAAAGTTAGCAAGTGATGAAGACTTGTTGTTTATTTGATGATGTATTTTGTTTAAGACTTGATTTAATGATGTTGTTAAGACTTATTTGTTTGTGATTCCGCACAGATGTTTAAGGTTAGTTTAACCTGAGATTGTATTATTATTATTCAGATGTTGTAACCCTTAAGGGAAGATTTTTATTCTATCTATTGCATGGCTTGCATTTATTATGGGTAGATAGATAGATGATATTTGTCATGAAAGAACACCAAATCCAGGGAATTGAAGTACCTGATTTGGGGTGTCATAAGTTGGTATCAAAGTCATGAGGTTATGAACCTTAGGTGGGGGAACAACATTAGGTTGTAGCCTTATAAAAAGAAGATACTGATGGAAAACTCTTATCGAGTTATAAGAAATGAATTTATTTAATTCATTAAAGATAATAAAAGACCTTATGTGTTTATGTGTTAAAGTATGCGTTAGATGATACGACTTAGTAACTAAAACTTAAAAATTGTTGTCAGGATGTCAAATGTTGGAGAAGCTATTCAAGCTGGGGAGGAAGAACCCTGAGTACTTATAGTACCTACTGAGGAGGAACCCCGTGTACCTATAGTACCGATAGAGGAGGAGCCCCGAGACATTTATGTCGTTAGGGAGAAGCTGGTGCAGAGGGAGTCATCTCCATTGATCACCGTTGTTGGTCAGGAGCATGAGCCCGAGACTGATCCTGAGGAGGAATTTGTTGAGGAAGAGGAAGAGGAAGAGGAAGAAGAGGAGTTACCACGGTACACCGTTGATGCTGAGATGTATGACACGTTATACGACCGTAACGTGGAGTTACGAGTAGAGGTCCATGATTTGACTGAGCGAGCGGTTATTCAGCATATTACTCTAGAGCAGAAAGAGAGGGAGATTTCGACGCTTCACTCTCAACCGACCGCCCGGACTTTCAACATGACGGTACAAGATGCAGTACAATCCCGTGATGTGGTGTCAGGTATCATTCTGATCAATAAAATTAATGCTTATGTTTTATTTGATTCGGGTGCTACTTGTTCCTTTATATCTGATGACTTTGCTAAGAATTTAGATTTGCCTAGGGATGAATTGAATTACTCCATAAACATAGAAATTGTGAATAGAGAAATAATCTCTGTTAAGTACGTACATATGAATTATAGAGTGGATATTAAGGGTAATATCATGAACGTAGATCTTATCCCTATTCGACTTGGGGAATTTGACGTTATATTGGGAATGGACTGGTTATTCAATTACGATGTTGTAATTGATTTCCAAAAGAAGCGTATAACCTTATGACTCGTCAAAGGTTGTATTTTATAGTAAAGAAGTCACCTGACAAGCGAGTTAGTTGTCGATGATGATGCGAGCCGTAAGTTATTAAGACAAGGTTGTGTAGGATACTTAGCTTACATATAGTCGACGATCGAAAAGAGAATCCAAAGGTAGAAGAGATATCGATTGTGAGGACTTTCGTCGACATATTTCCGCACGATTTACCGGACTTCCACCAGATAGAGAAGTAGATTTCGTGATCGATTTGGCGCCTGCACACGCTCCCAATATCGAAGGCACCATACCGAATGGCACCAAAGAGAGATGAAGGAATTAATGGTACAACTACAAGAATTGTTGAAAAGAAGTACATTCAATCGAAAGCGTATCGCCGTGGGGGAGCGCTGGATGTTGTTTGTGAAAAGAAGGATGGATCGATGCGACTCTGCATTGACTACAGAGAACTGAATAAGGTCACGATTAAGAACAGATATCAATTACCGAGGATCGACGACCTGTTTGATCAATTGAAGGGAGCGAGATACTTTTCCAAGATAGACTTGAGAAACGGTTATCATCAACTGAAGGTGAGGCCAGATGATGTACCGAAGACAGCGTTCAGAACGCGATATGGTCACTACAAATTTTTAGTAATGTCGTTTGGTCTTACGAATGCTCCTGCAGCATTTATGGGACTAATGAATGGTGTGTTCAAGCCATTTTTGGATAAGTTCGTAGTGGTATTTATAGATGACATTTTGGTCTATTCGAAAACCAAGGAAGAACATGAAGAGCATTTGAGATTAACATTGGATTTATTGAGAAGGGAAAAGTTGTATGCCAAGTTTTTAAAATGTGAATTTTGGATTGAACGAGTGGAATTTCTTGGGCACGTGATCGATAAAAATGGAATTTCGGTAGATCCATCCAAAGTCGAAGCCGTGATCAACTGGGATCAGCCGAGGACACCATCAAAAGTACGAAGTTTTCTTGGATTGGCAGGGTATTATAGAAGATTCATTCAAGAGTTTTCCAAGATCGCAACTCCGCTAACGAATTTAACTCGAAAAGCTATGAAATTTGTTTGGACGGATAAGTGTGAGGAAAGCTTTCAAGAATTGAAGAAGAGGTTGAGTACTGACCTACGTTATCTCTTCTGATGATACAGAAATTTTGTTGTTTATAGTGATGCGTCGCATAAAGGACTTGGTACGTGTCTTGTCGATGCAAAACGGCAAAGTCATTGCGTATGCATCACGACAATTGAAGGATTACGAGAAGGGATACCCTACCCACGACTTGGAGTTAGCTGCAGTTGTTTTTGCTTTAAAAATTTGGAGACACTATCTCTACGGGGAGAAGTGTGAAATATATACGGACCACAAGAGTCTGAAATATATTTTCACGAAGAAGGACTTGAATATGCGTCAAAGAAGGTGGTTGGAGTTAATTAAGGACTACGACTGTGAGATTTTATACCATCCGGGTAAGGCGAATGTCGTTGCCGATGCCTTAAGTAGAAAGGAAGGACAAGTTGATGATGTTGACTACTCGGAGACGAAGCTAATTGCGAAATAGAGAAACTAGAATTGGAAGTGAAGTATCCTATGGAGATTGATGAGAAAATATTTGGATGCAATTTAGTACAACCCTCTTTGGATAAAGTTAAGGAGGCTCGACTTGAGATTTAAGAATGTAAAAAGGTGACACAGAAGATATCTGAAGGAACCGAACCAAGATTTAAGATGGATAAGGAAGGAATACTGAGATTTGAGAGTAGAATTTGGGTACCGCCAGTTCAAGAGATTAAGGAAGATATTTTAAGCGAGGCTCATAGTTCACGATATTTGATTCACCCTGGTAGTACCAAGATCTTAGACAACATTTCTGGTGGCCGAATTTGAAATGTGATGTTGCAGAATGTGTTGCCAAGTGTCTTACCTGTCAGAAATTAAAAACAAAACATCAGAGACCAATTGAATTGCTTCAACCGTTGGAAATCACAGAATGGAAATGGGAACATATTACAATGGACTTCGTGGTCGGCCTTCCGATGACTGAGAAAGGCTACGACGCAGTATGGGTTATCGTTGACCGACTGACGAAATTCGCACACTTCCTTCCGATCAAAATCAGATTCAACTTAGATCAGTTGGCAAGGTTATATGTGAAAGAGATTGTTTCGAGGCACGGAGTGCCAGTGTCAATTGTTTTTGATAGAGATCCGCGCTTCACGTCAAATTTCTGGAAACGCCTTTAGGAATGCATGGGTACGCAATTGCGAATGAGTACAGCTTATCACCCTCAAACAGACGGACAGAGCGAATGAACAATTCAAATGTTAGAAGATATGCTAAGAGCATGTGTGATGGACTTCAAAGGAAATTGGGATGATCACCTACCGTTAGTAGAGTTCGGCTACAACAACAGTTACCACGCTAGTATTGGCATGCCGCCTTACAAAGCATTATACGGCAGAAAGTGCATTACTCCGCTTTACTGGGATGAAGTTGGTGAAAGACAATTGCTAGGGCCAGAATTGGTACAAAGAAAGCAAGAAATAGTTAAAGTGATCCGAAACGACATCGGTAGCGGCTCAAGATCGACAGAAGAAATACGATCCACATCGTAAAAATATCGAGTTTGAATCAGGTAGTTATGTTTTCTTGAAGGTCTCTCCCTGGAAGGGGAAAATTAGGTTCAGAAAGAAAGGGAAATTTAGCCCAAGATTCATTGGACCCTTTGAAGTACTGAGAAAAATCGCTGAAGTCGCATCGAGAATATCCACAACGTTTTTCATGTTTCTGTGTTACGACGCTACAAGGCCGATTATAAACATGTAATTGAATACGAACCCTTGCATTTTGAGAAAGACTTATCTTACGAAGAAATCTCTGTCCAAATTGTTGACCGAAAAGAACAAGTTCTCAGAAATAAAGTTATACCTTCTGTTAAGGTAATTTGGAGGAACCACAACGTTTGAAAGTTACTGCGAACTCAAGAAAATATGATGAAGAATTACCTCATTTATTTACTTAATTATTTGTGGCGATTACGGGGACATAATCTTTGTAGGGGGGGAGAATGTAACGGCCTCGAATTTATTGAGTCGTGATTCGGGGACAAAATCCTTTTAAGGGGGAAAAGATGTAATGAACGAGATTTTTGTAAATTAATTTTTAATATTTATTGAATTAAATAAATATTTTGAGGATTTAATTATTAGATTTAATAATTAATTGATGCAATTGTGATAGATTAATTTAATGATATGTGTTATATTTATTAAATTAATGTGGAGAATAATTATTATTCAAGTATGTAATTATGTGAGTTTATTAAATTAAAAGAAATATTTAATAAGCCTAATATTATTTTATAATTAATGAGAAAATTAATTATGTGACTATGTGAATTTATGAGAAATTATTAGATTTTAATTAAAGTAAATTAAATAAGATATTAATTTATTTTTAAAGGAGTGTGACATTTATTAAACTATATGATAAAGCTTTATTAAATTAAATGGTTTTAAATCTATTTTTCCAGCCAAACAAGGCCCTATGGGGAGTTGGAGCAGTTACACATTATTGGGTTAACTGACCACTCAGTGCGCCAGTTCTTTTATTATATCGATGTCTTCTTTTCTTTCTTCATTTTTCCTAAGTCTAGAAAAGTAGAACGAGAGAGAGTTTCAGAGAAAGTTTGAGAAGTGTTGAGAGTATTTTGGTTGAAGAAGAGTTGAGAAGAAATTTATTCCCTACTAATCTATACTTATTCTCAGGGTAATCTCCTCTTCCCAAATTCTATTTTTATGTCATTCAGTTTTATAAGAAAATGGCTTTCAAAGTTCTGTAAAGCCTCTGTGATTTAGAAAGGAGTAATATTTATGAGTTATTTATGGGTTAAGATATATCAAATCGTATTTTATATATATATTGCATGATTCCATATCATCAGTTTCATAATAATAAATCGTATATGATTTCTACAAAATTACAGAGTATGGGTTTTGGCCTTATGGCCTTATACGTGATATTTTATGTATTGATCGTATATTATCCCTAAATTGTACACTCGTATATGATTATGCATGTTGATATGAAGAGACCAAAGTTTAAATAAACGAACGAATCCGTAGTGACAATTTTCATGTTTTATTTTCAAAACCTCCAAGAACATCAAAGTCAGTGAAATTGCATACTTAAACTCTGTGATTATATGTTTTAATAGGTTAAAATCACTTTATAGATGTTGGGTAACGATTATGTATGAATTATAACATGTGGGTATGATTAATTTCGTGTAGTAGTAGTTTAATTGGAATTTTTTTTTTCAGTGTTCTCGCAATTTTCGCTGAATTGCGCGAGCCGTTCGCCAGCCGCATGCCATGCCGCCTCCTTGATCTTAAGTCCCAAGGCCACCACGCCGCCAACGCCAAGTGTCCAAACCACGCACTACAGCAAGCCAAGCAGACCAAGACCTAGTATAAACGGAAATGTTATAAATACCACTCATAAATGGTCCGTAAATGTAATTTCTTAAAGTGTTAAGTCTAGCAATGTATTGTTAACTTAATTTAATGAACATGTAAACATGGTAGAAGTATAATGAGATGTTAAAATAGTTGTTTAACATATAAATAACATAATTTCATGTGGATTGAATTATGGATTACATAATTAGCTTGTTATTCATGATGTATGAATTATGTGACAAAGTGGTAAATTAACTAAGTATAGTTAATAATCAAAGTAGACAAAGAGTGTGACGAACGAGAATTTTATAATTTAATTTTAATATTTATTGAATTAAATAAATATTTTTCGATGATTTAATTATTGGATTAAATAATTATTTGATGCAATTGTGGTAGAATTAATTTAATTATGTGTTACATTTATTAAATTAATGTAGAAATATTTATTATTCAAGTATGTATTTATGTGAGCTTATTGAATTAAATGAAATATTTAATTAAGCATGATGTTATTTTAATTAATTTAATTATTAATTAGAGAGTTTATAATTTGACATTAATTATTAATGAGAAATTTAATTATGTGACTATGTGAAATTATGAGAAATTATTATATTTTAATTAAAATAAATTAAATAAGATATTGATTTATTTTATGAAGGAGTGTGACATTAATTAAACCATATGATAAAGCTTTATTAAATTAAATAGTTTTGAAATCTATTAAGCCTAGCCAAACATGGCCTTAATGGGAGTTACTAGCGATTGCCCACGATTAGGTTAATCGACCACTCGGTCGTCGCTTTCCTTTAATATATCGACGCGTCTTCTTTTCTTTTCTTCATTATTGCTAAAGTCTAGAGAGCTTTCACAGAGAGAGAATACGAGATATTAGTTGAGAAGTCGAGAAATTGATATTCATCTCTTATTAAAATCCACACTACGCTTTGGGTAATCTCCTCCTTCCCAATTTCTACTTTACGTATTTTAGTTTTCATGAAAATGGCTTTTAAAGTTTTTTGTTTAACCTCTGTAATTGGGTTAGGAGTAATGATTATGGGTTCTATGTGTGTTATGACATATCAAATCGTGTTTAATTATATTATGTAAACCATATCATCAAATTCATAAAAACATGTCGTATATGATTTCTACAAAATTATAGAGTATGAGTTTTGGCCTTATGGCCTTATACGTGATATTTTATGTATTGATCGTATATTATCCCTAAATTTTACACTTGTATGTTGTTATGCATGTTGATACGAAGAGACCAAAGTTTAAATAAACGGATTTGGTGTTATAAATTGAATCAGAGTGACAATTTTCATGTTTTATTTTCAAAACCTCCAAGAACATCAAAAGTCGATTGAAATTCACATGCTTTAAATCATTATTAAGTGTTTAAATTGGTTAATGTCGATTATATAAATGTTGGGTTATGATTATACATGAATTATATCATGTGGGTATGATTAAATTCAAGTAGTAATAATTTTATTGGAGTTCTTTGGCCATGTTCTGCAATTTTCGCGAATTGCATAATCGAAATCGGAGCCTCGCATCTTGTGACGCCGACTCGAGTTTCGAGAGACTCGCATCACATGGCGCTTGAAGACCACGCCGCAGCAGTCTTGAGAACCCGATGTAATAAATTAGCCAGCAAATACCACTCTCCAGAATGTTCAGAATGAGAATTTTTTTAAATGTTTAAGTCTAACAATGTGTTAGTAAATTATTATTATGTGACAATAAGTGTGATATTTGACTAAGTATAGTCATAACCAAAGTTTAGTTAAAAGAATGGGTTTATGATGATTAGTTAAAGTTATAATTAACTGGTATTGTGAATGTGAATGGTATTTAGGATTAAATTCAAAGAACGTGCTTAGTTAAAGTGTAATCTACGCACGAGGCAAGTTTCCTAACCCTACTTGTCATTATTGTTCAAGTTTATTATTTACCTCGAGTAAATTATCATTACTATTATTTAAGTTCAAATGGTATATTAAAGATTGATTATCTTCTCAAAGCATGATTCAGTTATACAATAATTGTCCTATTGTATACTTTTTGAGATTATTATTCAATTTGAATATCATTATTATTGAACCTTATTAGACTAGCGAACCCTTATTGATTCGACTAGTCCATAGTTGATGAGCGTTCTAAATTTCAGAACCCTTGATGAATTATCCAAACCAAACTTCCTTTGGTGCGGACTCGAATGTCAAACTGAGATGAAAAACCCTGCAAAGGGATTTACCTATGCGTTAGCGTTAAGATATTGTGCATGATGATGGTACTAAGGGTTGATCCCCTAAGTACGAGTAGAAAGGTCCATAGTCTTATAGATCATTAAAGGTTTCAAGTATAACCCTTGATAACCTAGGACATAGTTCAAGGTCTTATGACCCTCAGAATTCTTTTGATTCTTGTTATTCATTCTTGATTCAAAAGTTGAGCTTTTATTCAGGTGTCTTTGATTTACTCGCATGTTATTATACTTTTATTTCATTATTATACTTATGGGAAATAGTGCTCACTCTTGCTTAATAATAACATTGCAGTTAAGAATGAAAGAACTGATGAACCTTCCACTAGTAAAGGCAAGGGCAAAGTTAGCAAGTGATGAAGACTTGTTGTTTATTTGATGATGTATTTTGTTTAAGACTTGATTTAATGATGTTGTTAAGACTTATTTGTTTGTGATTCCGCACTGATGTTTAAGGTTAGTTTAACCTGGGATTGTATTATTATTATTCGGATGTTGTAACCCTTAAGGGGAAGATTTTTATTCTATCTATTGCATGACTTGCATTTATTATGGGTAGATAGATAGATGATATTTGTACAGTCAACACCAAATCCCGTGGAATTGAAGTACTCGGATTTGGGGGTGTCACACTTATTTTGCAATTATTTGAGTTGATTTGTTGTTGAGTTAGAAAAATGACTATTTTGCCCCTCCTAGGTTGATTCCGGTCTTGATGCAGTTGTAGCTGTCTTTTCTTAGGGTTGTCTCCGATATTGAACTGTTGTTGATTCTGATAGTCCTCGGGGTTGTCTCTGAGGTTGGTTTGACCTTGACTTCTAACAGTCCTCAAGGTTATCTCTAGAAGATAAAAGATGATTCTGCCCTCTTGCATGGTTAGTAACAAGAATGCAAATTTTCGAGTGTCTACAAATGCCCCTCTTTATCATGTTAATGTAATGTAATGGCATTGACATGATAAATATTACTAAACACTTGAAATATGACAAGATTAATATGATGTCATGCAATACAGCATGATGTGATGTTATGAATGCTTGATGTTTTTGTTGGAATTATTTCCAACGGGATTCTACAACTGCCTGCTCCCGCCATTTCTGTTGGGGATGGAGTTGTCAATGATAGTTTCTCTTGAACCGCTTTGATGTCTACTTGAACGGTAGTTTGCAAAGCTTTCATCATTGGATCTTTCCCGATGCTATATTGGGTTGTTGCCAACGGTTTGAAATGTCCATCAGTGCTATTTGAGACTGATTCGATGATAAGTTGCAGAGATACTCTCAAAATATGTTGTGGAGGTTTTCCAATGGTTGAGACCATCGGCTACTGACATTGGGGTTTTCACCAATATTCTAGATCTTTTGGATGTGCTTTCCACCGAAGATGCTCTTCTCCTTTACGAGTAACTCTCTGGGGATTGTTGATGTTTATCCTGATGATAGCTTAGCTTGGTTGCCATCATTGGATGTTTCTTGCCATTACACTAACATTGTCACCATCACGCCGACTTTCTATCAGGTTGATGCTGATAACTCTACTGGAGATAGGATCTTGACTGCTTGTTTTCACAGCATCCTCACAATACTTACTCAAATGGTAGTGTTGTAAAGGCTGACCATCACTGACTTGCCTCGGTGCCTACTTGAACAGTAGCTTACAACGGTATGGAAATCACCGAACCTTCGCGGTGTTTCACCGAACCTTCCCGATGAAGATAGTTTTCCATGGTTTTCATAATTAGATATTTCTTGATGCTACACTGGAGTTGTCACCAACGGTTTACCACGTTATACATCCTGACCTTCGTTGAAGTAGCTTTCAATGACCTACATCACCGGATCATTCCCGATGCTACGCTAGAGTTATCGTCAACGATTTTCAGTGTCAGGGATGTCTAACCTTCATTGAAGTAGCCTTCAACGACTTACACCACCAGATCATTCCCGATGCTACGTTGGAGTTATCGCCAACGATTTATAATGTTAGGGATGTTAGATATATTTGCTGGGGATATCCCTCTGATGAATTACACTCTTGAACGAGTTTGAGCATTTTGATTGTAATCAAAACCTACAGTTTATGGCACCGGACCTTCCCGATGTTTTGACAATGGTTGTTTCCAATAAACGCTATAATTGGCTCTCTGAACCCCATATCTGGTTGAATAACAATGACTTATATGTAGACCCAAAGTTTGGTCTCTAAAGTCAGGATTTTAGGCTCTTTTCGCTCAATCGCGTAGCACCTTTTTCCCTGATTTGACTTTTTAGTTTACAGGAACTTCGTTGCAACTCAAATTTGATCGAGACGGAGGGGTGGGGACCACCCTGGGTAGCCACAGGTAGACCTGCGGCTGTCGCAAGTTGACCCGCGACCACTCGTGGGTTTATGTACCCCCTTCGTTCTCTTTCACAAGTCATTTTCAAGTTGAGCCACACAGGAAAATCCAAAATTTCTTCTTCAGATCTACTGAGTTCGGGCTGCTTTTTGCAAAATCCATCACCGTACAAACGTTCTGCACTATTCTAATAACATTTACATGTTTTCTTTTCAAGTTTTGACTGTTAGAACGTTAGATTTCATTTAGAATGCTTCCAAACACAAAGTAGTGAATATGCATTCTTATATGACTTGATAAAAAATATTTAACCTAGTAAACAATGATATTTTACCATGCTGAACGTATTGATGTGAATTTTTTTGACTTTTGAGACAGTCATTAGGCACCCTTTTTTGCTATTTTATTCGTCCTATTTAATGAAAAAAGAGCAAAGGTTTTCAAGTAAAGCACACCTGGGAATTTGACTGCCATGATGGATTTAATTTTGATGTTTTTTCATGCATATAAGATGTTCATGGCTTTTGGTTGGTGTGCTACTGAATAGCCACCTAGTCATGCCTATGTGCATGTGGACAATCCATTTTTACAAAGGAGACTCTAGCGAAATTTTTTCATGAGTCTGGGCATTTAATGAACATGCAATTTTAACTCTATTGTAGATGTATGTTAACACAATGCATGTATGCGAACTTAGACTTATGTATGAAGAAATGATTTGAATTTAATGAGCTTCAAGTTTAAAATTTTACCCCACCCTTTCTAAGGTGATTTGGAAACTTTTGTCTAGATTATGAATCTAGACTAGCCGAGTAGCTCTGGTAAGGCCTTTGCAGGTGTGAGGAGGAGAGCTTCTGATATTCCTTGGCCTCGCCCAACTCGGCAACCTCGTTGGTTGACTGAGTCAGTTATTAACCCTATCAAGGTTAATAGACCGGATGTCGTGGACGAAGAGGATGACATTTTTATTGCAGATCCTGCTCCTTCTTCTTCCATTCCCCGTTGGGAGCTTCCAGCTATTAGTGTGACGATTCCAAATCTTCTGAATGATTTGAGTTGTCATGCCTCGATCTATCTTCATGCGAACGAGGTAATAGCCGTTTCTATCTTTCTTTTCCCACTTTTGGGGCAAGGGTTTTGATTTTTGATTTGCAATTTGTTGCAGGTTCCCGACTTTACTCAACCCAGGGGGAACTGGTTTAACATACATTCTCTATACCAAACCCTCAATTCAGAGTACCTGGAGATTCTGCATTCATGGGGCTTTGAGGCTTTCTTTTCTACCTCTCCTAGTCTTTGTCCCTGGGGTTATCTCAAGGCTTTATCTGAGCACTGGTTTCACAAGACCCAGTCTCTCGATTTGCTAGATTGTGAGGTGATGATGACACCGATGGATTGGTGATTCATCACTGGGTTGGAGTTTACAGGGGTGCAAGTGCCTTTGGTGGCTAACATTTCCCTGACCGTCATTAGATCCCTTTTGGGAGTTTCGGCCACGGTGCTCAAGGGTCGGACTGCCCGTTCTGGTCCCGTGAGTGTAGATTCCATGAGTGGGGCACTAACTGAGCCTTTGCCCGATGATCCGAGGGTTAGAGATCACATTCTTCAGCGATTGTTGATGATCATCATCAGAGGTTGTTTCCTAGTGGACAAATCCTCGACGGTATCTTTCATTTTAGTTAGCCCCACTCGGGAGGTGGATCGTATAAAATATTTTGACTGGGGCTCATACACATTTGCCTACTTCCTTAGAGGGATGTACCTATGCTCAGAGGGCGTGACCGAGGCTTGGCTAGGCTTTTACCCATTTTTGCTAGTGAGTATTTTCTCTTAATTTTTTGATTCCCCCTCGTTCGGATTGTAAGTTTTCCTGACTGAAGATATTAGATCTTTACATTTTTAGTTTTGGGCCTATAAAAGGCTCCAATGCCTTCATCCCGTTAGCACATTAGGTCTAGAGACCTATCCCCGGGGACGACGATGGCATTACTCCACTCTTGTAGAAGTTCCTGTAGCCGAGGGTTTCACCCATTCTCGTTTTTAGTTGGAGTTGTTGACAGCCAATGTCATCACATATGTTCCCTATTCTGAGGACCATTTGATAGTTGTAAGACCCCAACGTTTATGAATAAAGATTTAATTTTCTCTAAATATTATTTTGAATATTAAGGTGTGGATTTGATATAATGTTATAGTTGTGGGTAATATTTACAAATTTTTCAAAGTAAGCAAGTTATAAAATATTCTTTTGGTCGGAGAATATTCATTTTATCAGAGAATATTCATACGATGGCACAATCATTGGTGGACCCCACAACGGAATTACTGTCGGAGTTAGAAAACGAAAGAAATATCTTTTTATAAAAATAACGGCGAAGGTTTTACCGTTCACTGTTAAAATACCCGGTGATAAAAGTACAGTAATACGCGTGGTTGCGTAGTAGCACATGATAATGTACAGTATCCTTGATTATTGATGCTTACGTGAGAAGTCACTCAGTTTTATTCAATTATTGCCACAGTAATTATTGCATAGTATCTCACGTTATTGATTCAATTATTGTCACAATATTTTATATTATTAAATCAATAATTGAGACGACAAAGTTATTCATATTATTATTTACATTATTGACGATGTCTAGAAAGTTCTGTCGAGGAAAGGGGGTTGGTTACCTAATTGCGCGCCAATAAGGAGAAATCCTTATAGAAAAGCCCCTTTTTTCCTGAGAATGATCTGGTTGTTAATATTGTGAGTTATAATAATGATGAAAAAAAATGTTATTAAAAATGTGTTTTGTGAAGCCAAGTGAATTGAGATAAATAGAGGGGATTTTATGAAGTATTTGTTGTAAATTTGGCTTATTATATAGACCCCCACTTACTCATTTTTTAAAATTATCGGTAAAAAGTTATCTCAATTTTGTTTTATATATATATAAGTATTATCTGTGGAGCAACCTTTTTTTTGGCTTGTGAATTTTCGGCTAGAGCAAAAAAAAAAATTCACAAGCCAAAAAAGGGGTTGCTCCACAACAACCGGTTGCTGTGGATGGAACCCCTATATATATATATATATATATATGGAGTACTATTATATATATTATAAATTTTTTATGTAAAATATAACATATTATATTTTATTGTTTGTATAAAACTGCATAGTGTTGCATAGTACTGCATAGTGCGTGCATAGTGCTGTATAGTGCAACATAGTAAAATCAAAATTTTCAAAAAAAATCGCCGGTGCGCGCCCGTGATTTTCCCCACTCCGAAATTCGTGATTTTTCCTTTTCTGTGCATCCAAATAGTATCTTTCCATTCTCCTATAAATAGGATGCTCAGTTTAGAAATTAAAATCACACCAGAATTAGAGAATTCTTCTTTTATAATATTGAGCGTATTTCTTTAGAGTTTAAGGAAGCTTTAAATGTAGAAAACAATGCAAGTTTTCTTCAAGAATATCTCCGATATACCAGTCGAAATTGTTTTCTTTTTAAGGTAATGGGTATTATTTATTTCATATTCAGAAGAGATATTATTTTTCGTATTCGTAAGAATATTATTTTCATTCAATATTCGTAAGTAATTTTATTTTTGTTCAATAATCGTAAGGAATATTATCTTCGTTCAATATTCGTAAGGAATATTATTTTCGTTCAACAGTTGTAAGGGATGTTATTTTTGTTCAATATTCGTAAGAAATAATATTTTCTTCCATACTCTGTAGTATGTAAGTAATATTATTTCGTTTCAGATTCTGAATTCTACACTCATTTTGTTATACTGGATCATCACTCCGTTCCCCGACTCGTCCGAGCTATATTCTCATTTCATGAAGAGAACAATGAAAGAAAGGGTGAGCTTAACTAGCCCAGTAAGAAATATTATGACTAAGATAATGCAGAATAAATTATCATTAGCCTTCAACAAAGATAACAACCGATAGAATACAATAGACAACAAGTTTTAGATCAACAACTGCAATGAAATAAGCAATCCATTAGAAGAGTCAAGTAGAGCATAAAATCTACTATCTTCTATGATTTAAAAGTTTTTCATCAACTTTATCACGAGACTCAAACTTAATAAATAAACCACATCATCGCATCATCCCCGCACTACTACCCAAGGATATTCATGTAATCATCAATGGTCATGATTATACCGAATAATCCCTGGTCATAATCATACCAACAACTGTCCATCAATGAACTACAGGCCAATTGGGACTTTTACCACATCATTCGTTATATTACGGTCATGATTATACCAAATAATCCCTGGTCATAATCATAGCAAGTCCATCTATGCACGTAAGTCAAAGATGACTTTCATCACAATATAAATATGAGAATGATGACAATGACATAATAATTTAATAAAACAAGTTCAAGGATAAATTTTAAAGATTTATAATTTAATTTATCCGTAAATCAATAACGTCCAAATTATCAACATGATACTACTTTGTAGAGTAAAATTCAAGAATAATATTCATGTACCAAAAATAATTTGGACAGAAAAGAAATATATTTTTCGGGTGAATAGTATCCCGTAAATAGTACTTCGGGAATAGTACTCCGACACAAAAAGTGTCTCGAATACCCGAGTGAATGATACTAGATTGAATAGTAATCGGGTGAATAGTAACTCGTCAATAGTACTCCAGCAAGAAAAGTGCCCCGAATATCCGAGTGAATAATACTAGAGTGAATAGTAATTGGGTGAATAGTAACCCGTGAATAGTAACTCATAAAAGAAAAATACCAAAGAAAATTATATTTCATGACGAGTACAAAAGAAATGATATCTCATACAAGTATAATAGAATATACGAAATTGCAAATGGATTTTCACCCATCATGCGGTAATTCACGAAGACATATCATTTCCACAATTTAATAAAGAATGAATACGAAGGATCATTCAACATGCATGCGGTAATCCACATAGACAGGTTATTCCAACAGAATAATAAAGAATGGAACCAAGTCATGTGTAATCTGCATAGACAGGATATTCCAACAGAATAATAAAGAATGGAATAACAATGTAATTCACCAGCATGAAATAGACCAAGATGATAAAGTTATTCCAATGTAATAATAAAGAATGGAATAACAACGAATTCACTGTGCATGCGATAGATCAAGACAGACAAAAGTTATTCCAACATAATAATAAAGAATGGAATAACATAAGAATTTCACCATGTATGCGGTACTTCGCATAGACAAGTTATTCCAACATAATAATAGAGAATGGAATAACAACCCTTACGAGTATTGAAAGAAAATAACTCTCTTCATGGATACGAAAGAATAATACCCCTTACCTCAAAAAAAAGACCGGATATTTGGAATAAGGAGGTAGCGAGACTTCTCTTCTTCTTTCTCTCTATAATAATTGCTCTATAGCTTTAGTGAGTTGGTGAGAAATGAAGGAAGAATGAGCTTCTATTTATAGGAAAATATAGTTTCAATAATTGCACGTTTTGGGGCTCGAAATATTACAGTATAATACCTCCCTCTTTTTCTTTATTTTTAATTTAGTCTTGTAAGTATTATCAAACTTGCACCACCTCCCCTAATAGTAAATCATATGAATCAATAGTAAATCATGTGTGTAAGACCCCAAATTTTATGAAATAAAAGTATTCAATTTTTCTTATAATAACTATTTAGTAAATGGTTAAATTGATAAAAGTTTAAAGTTAAGGGTGAGATATGAATTTTTCAAAATACGCAAGTGGTTATAAAATATTCATTGTTGTCGGAGAATATTCGCTTAGTCGTAGAATATTCTTTCCGTTTGGGAATATTCGCATTTACTGCGTTAAATCCATTTGTGGGCCCCATAACGGATAACTGTCGGATGAAGAAAATGACAAATTTGAGTTTTTATAAATAATGGCGTAATCGTTACCGTTAACACTGTTGGAATACTCGGTGGGTAAAGTAAAGTAATACGCGTGTTTACACAGTAGCACACGGTTTTACAAAGTATTTTTTGAATTATTGTTCCTTACATAAGAAGGCACTACTCAATAATTGTTACAGTAATTACTGTTCAATATTTTATTTTATTGATTCAATAATTGCTGCGTTGATATTTTATATTATTGTTGTTTCAATAATTGTCACTGCACAGTATCTCCATTATCAGATCAATAGTTCATATTATTTGAATAATATTATTAGATAGCATTATTGGTAATGTCTAGAAAGTTCTGTCAAGGAGAGATTTGGTCACCTAATTGCGCGCCAGTAAGGAGAAATTCTTATTAGAAAGCCCTCTCTTTCCTGGGAACTGCCTAGTTGTCATAATTGTGATTCTGTAATATTATTTATGAATAATTAATTATTGATTTATATGATAAGGAAATATTTATTTTATGTGGATATAAATGATGGATATATTTATTTTTATGTGGATAAAAATGAAGGAATTAATGTTGAGGTGTTTTATCAGTATTTTGTCGGAGTGGAGGTATTAAAAATCATCCGTTTGTGAATTTCAGATATTTTTGGTTTGGAATTTGGAAAAACTCAAAGCTACAAAGTTGTAGAGAATTCGATTTCAGTCAGAATGGATATAAAATTCGTATTTTTCTGATAACTGGGCTATTTTCTATGAATTGTTGAAGTTTCGAAAAATAAAATGATTTTTATTAAAATTATGGGTGGGACCCACTCTTATTTAAAACATGTGGGCTGCTTGTTTTTCTTCCAAGTTGGCTGCTAGAATTCTCAGACGGGTGGCGTAGAAAGTTTGTTTAAAAAAAATAATTTTTTTTATTATTTTAGTCTCTTTTGGCGTTCTAGCATTTTCCTATAAATAGATGCTTATGTTAGAATTGAAAATCAGACCAGAAACATAAGTTTTCTCTCTCTATATTATCAAGCTTATTTTTGTGAGTAAATAGATACTTTGAGAGTGTCTTTTTAGTGCAAGTTTCCTTCGGCATTACATCCGATATTCCAGTCAGAAGTACTGCTCTTTGAGGTAAGGGATAGTAAGGGATTTTAAGGGTTATTATATTTTTCAGTTCGTACTTCTTCCGTCCTTCAAAAAATTCAAATAAAATCGAAAATGATATTTTGATGAGTTTTATTGATTATGTCCAAAAATGGTGATTTTTGGATGTATAGATTAAGAGTTATGAATTTTACGGGAAAAGACTATTTTAAAAGTAACCGCTTATAACTCCTTGTGGTTAACTCCAAAATTGATGAAATTTTTATTGGGAGTAC
The DNA here is from genome assembly GCA_020205605.1 of Panax ginseng. Classification (NCBI taxonomy): domain Eukaryota; kingdom Viridiplantae; phylum Streptophyta; class Magnoliopsida; order Apiales; family Araliaceae; genus Panax; species Panax ginseng. The sequence continues at coordinate 91,589,645 of CM035143.1, forward strand.
ATCTATATAATATAAGTGTACTCTGAAATTTCGAATTTTTGGACAAGAGTACAATTTATGATAAATGTCTAAATATTCATGGTTTTGCCATATGAAAATAGTAAATGAATTTTAAAAATTCGATAAAAATATATGTTCAATATGGGACTATATTCTGCTAAATCTCAGAAAAAAAATATTTTTGGAACTGATTTGGTATTTTTCATGAAAATGGACTAGTTATGAGTAAATGAATTAAATATGTTATGTAAAGTAAGAAAATTGAAAAATATGATTTTATGGCTTGAGAATCCTATATGAGGTATATGCAGATTTTTGATGAGGGTTTTGGTTATTGGTGATGAAATTTTATGAGTTTGATATTTTAGAATGATTAAATGCATTATTTATTAAAGTGTAAACAATTAAAATAAATTGTTTATAAGCTTAAGAAATATTATTCTTTCAATATCATTATACCAAAATATTGGTATGGATTTTATTGTAGAATTTCTACCTTTTTCATGTCAGGGTTACTATTTATGAGTTACTATTCACGAGTTACTATTCATGAGTTACTATTTATGAGTTACTATTCATGAGTTACTATTCATGGATACTATTTACGATAAAATTGGTTTCTTTTTCTGACCAAATTATAGTTGATTTATGAATATTATTTTTGAGATTAAAACTATATATTGATCATATTATTTTTATTATCATATATGACATTTTTATAACCCTAATGATGATATTTCTCTTTGACTTGAGTGTAAAGATGGGTAGATTTTTGGTATGATCATGACTATGGGTTCTCTTTGGCCAATGAGTGGCAAAGTTGAATTGTTGGTTGGTATGATCATGACCATTGAATTTATAATTGAATATCTTTAGCTTAAGTGCAAAGGTGAATTGATCAACATGGTTATAATTATTGTTTATATAAATTCTGAAATGATTATATATTTCTTTGAGATATTAATATATTTGGCCTGTAGTGCAAATACGATCTGTTGATGAATATATTTGACCTGTAGTGCAAATATGAACTGTTGAGAAATATCTTTGGCCTGTAGTGCAAAGATGAATTGTTGATGAATATCTTTGGCCCGTAGTGCAAAGATGACATGTTATTGAATATCTTTGGCCAGTAGTGCAAAGATGAACTGTTGACGAATATCTTCGGCCGTAGTGCAAAGATGAAGTTATTAGTATGATTATGAACAGGAAATGTGAGTTGGTATAACCATGATCTTTGATGTTTCAGGTAAAGATAGGTGATGTAAATTATCTTCGTCCTAGATGAGAAGAGGAATTTAGAACTACAATTATGATTATAAGTTATTCATATGATTGTGGACCAGAACTGTTGATTGATGTTACAGGGATTAAACATTGTTGGTGAATTTTTAATATAAAGAAGATAATAGACTTTATGGTCTATTTGACTCTTCTAATGGATTGCTCGTTCTGCTGCAACTATGGTTAAATTTTTATCATCTACCATATGTTCTAAATCTCTGATTTATTATTGGTGAAGGCTATTGATAATTTAATTATCTTTAGTCATAATATTCTTTATTGAGCTAGTTGTGTGCTCACCCCTTTGCTTCACAATTCCTTTCAAGTAATAAGAGTGTAGTTGGGTCGAGCGGGGGTAATAGGAGAATAGAACGGTGGTCATCATTTAATAGTTATATTTGGTGAATCAACTAGGGTGAGGCAAACCCAACGTTGGAAGGGTGTTTTTCCACTATCATACAAGATGTCTAATGACATACAACCTCGTGTCATCATAAGACAGTGTTGTGCTCATCCACTTGCTGAGTATATTTACGAGCACTACCTATATAATCTTGGTGTTTGTTTGAAGTATAATTCTCAATTAGAGACAGTGGAGATAATGATATGTTAAGAGAAGACTCACCATTGGGAATAATATGATAGTAATCTTCTCGCTTTTCTTTGGGGTCTATTAGATTCAACCAAGGATAATTTCGCGGCCATATGATATCTATCATAATCTGTATCGCATGGCCTCCCATGTATGAAGGTTTCTTGAGAACTTCCCAAAGATTCTAATTTCTAAAATAGTTTTTGACTATACCTTTATGTAAGGTGTCATTGTGACGTGCTATCCAAGGTTGGGATGAGAGTCACAATTGGTATATATTTGTATCCAAACTCACAGCATATGTGTTGTTGTATTTTGCACGACAATTGTTGTAATAAAGTTGTAGTTGTTTTCTGTACCATGTATTTGGCGACTCAGAATGGGTTGGATGGAATGGACTGTTTTGAGGTTGTCACATTTGGTATCGAGCTTAGGGATATGGTCTCCAAGCGAGATCGGGGAATATAACTAGGAGGGGAGAGATGAGTAAATCCTTTGCTAGTGTGTCATACCTAAGCTTATTTGTTGGTCAGTCATAATATCGGGATATTATGTGATATGTTAATTTGTTTAATTAACCCTTATTTTATGGCAGTATTTGAGAATGGTTGCTGAGAATGTTAACAATGGAGTGAATGAGACCGTGGGGATACCTCTAATCACCAACCAGAATAATGTGATATCAGGCGAAGAAGGAATTAGAGAAATCCATGTGGTGAGTGAAGAATTGATAGTTGCACCCGAGATGGTCGCAGAGGTAACAGCTGAGAGTGAGGAAGAAGATGAAGAAGAGGTACCTGAGGAGAATTTATTAGAGGTATTATATGATCAAAATGTAGAATTGCAAAATCGTATTCATGAGTTAGAACATACTGAAGAACGATAGACGGTCGTGGAGCAAAAGGATGCAACAATTCAAGCTTGTGTTACCCGATATGTGATGCTTGAACAGAAGCATTCTTTGGCAGAGTATAAGATGATAAAGATGGAATCTGAGATGAAAGAAGAAAAAATTGAACGATTGAGAATAAGTGATGCATGGGCAAAAGCCGCACGACACGTGGATATTGTGGAAAGAGATGTTCGATCTAAGAAGGCTAAAATAGATGATGTGAATTTCTCTTTTTGGAAAGCAATTGGGAGAACCCAACATCGAGTTTTGAATTACCTTGTACATAGCGGTCAATCATATGAATCAATAGTAAATCATGTGTGTAAGACCCCGAATTTTATGAAATAAAAGTATTCAATTTTTCTTATAATAACTATTCAGTAAATGGTTAAATTGATAAAAGTTTAAAGTTAAGGGTGAGATATGAATTTTTTAAAATACGTAAGTGGTTATAAAATATTCATTGTTGTCGGAGAATATTCGTTTTGTCGTGGAATATTCTTTACGTCGGGAATATTCGATGACGACGCAGCCCATTTAGGGCCCCATAATGTATAACTCGTTTGACGAAGAAAATGACAAATTTGAGTTTTTATAAATAACGGCGTAATCGCTACCGTTAATACTGTTGGAATACCCGGTGGGTAAAGTAAAGTAATACGCGTGTTTGCACAGTAGCACACGATTTTACAAAGTATTTTTTGAATTATTGATCCTTACGTAAGAAGGCCCTACTCAATAATTGTTACAGTAATTACTGTTCAATATTTTATTTTATTGATTCAATAATTGTTGCGTTGATATTTTATATTATTGTTATGTCAATAATTGTCACTGCATAGTATCTCTATTATCAGATCAATAATTCATATTATTTGAATAATATTATTAGATAGCATTATTTGTAATGTCTAGAAAGTTCACATCGAGAGAGATTTGGTCACCTAATTGCTGCTACAAGAAGAGAGAAATTCTTATTGGAAAGCCCTCTCTTTCCTGGGAACTGCCTGTGTCATAATTGTGATTCTATAATATTATTTATGAATAATTAATTATTGATTTATATGATAAGGAAATATTTATTTTATGCGGATATAAATGATGGATATATTTATTTTTATGTGGATAAAAATGAAGGAATTAATGCTGAGGTGTTTTATCAGTATTTTGTCGGTGTGGAGGTATTAAAAATCATCCGTTTGTGGATTTCAGATATTTTTGGTTTGGAATTTGGAAAAACTCAAAGCTAAAAAGTTGTAGAGAATTCGATTTCAGTCAGAATGGATATAAAATTCGTATTTTTCTGATAACCGGGCTATTTTCTATGAATTGTTGAAGTTTCGAAAAATAAAATAATTTTTATTAAAATTATGGGTGGGACCCACTCTTATTTAAAACATGTGGGCTGCTTGTTTTTCTTCCAAGTTGGCTACTAGAATTCTCAGATGGGTGGCGTATAAAATTTGTTTAAAAATAATATTTTTTTATTATTTTAGTCTCCGTTGGCGTTCTAGCATTTTCCTATAAATAGGTACTTATGTTAGAATTGAAAATCACACCAGAAACATAAGTTTTCTCTCTCTATATTATCAAGCTTATTTTTGTGAGTAAATAGATACTTTGAGAGTGTCTTTTCAGTGCAAGTTTCCTTCGGCATTACATCCGATATTCCAGTCAGAAGTACTGCTCTTTGAGGTAAGGGATAGTAAGGGATTTTAAGGGTTATTATATTTTTCAGTTCGTACTTCTTCCGTCCTTCAGAAAATTCAAATAAAATTGGAAATGATATTTTGATGAGTTTTATTGATTATGTCCAAAAATGGTGATTTTTGGATGTATAGATTAAGAGTTATGAATTTTATGGGAAAAGACTATTTTAAAAGTAACCGCTTATAACTCCTTGTGGTTAACTCCAAAATTGATGAAATTTTTATTGGGAGTACATCTATATAATATAAGTGTACTCTGTAAACTTCGGAATTTTTGGACAAGAGTACAATTTATGATAAATGTCTAAATATTCGGCGGTTTTGGCCATATGAAAAATAGTAAATGAATTTTAAAAATTTCGAGAAAATATATGTTCAATATGGGACTATATTCGCTAAATCCCGAAAAATAAATATTTTTGAAAACTGATTTGGTATTTTCATAAAAATGGACTAGTTATGAGTAAATGAATTAAATATGTTATGTAAAGTAAAAAAATTGGAAAATATGATTTTATGGCTTGAGAATCCTATATGAGGTATATGCAGATTTTTGATGAGGATTTTGGTTATTGGTGATAAAATCTTATGAGTTTGACATTTTAGAATGATTAAATGCATTATTTAGTAAAGTGTAAACAATTAAAATAAATTGTTATAAGCTTAAGAAATATTATTTTTTCAATATCATTATACCGAAATATTGGTATGGATTTTATTGTGGAATTTTTATCTTTTTCATGTTGGGGTTACTATTCATGAGTTACTATTCACGAGTTACTATTCATGAGTTACTATTCACGAGTTACTATTCACGGATACTCTTCACGATAAAATTGGTTTCTTTTTCTGACCAAATTATAGTTGATTTATGAATATTACTCTTGAGATTAAAACTATATGTTGATCATATTATTTTTATTATCATATATAATATTTTTATAACCCTAATGATTATATTTCTCTTTGACTTGAGTGTAAAGATGGGTAGATTTTTGGTATGATCATAACTATGATTTCTCTTTGGCCAGTAGTGCAAAGTTGAATTGTTGACTAGTATGATCATGACCATTGAATTTATAATTGAATATCTTTAGCTTAAGTGCAAAGGTGAATTGATCAACATGGTTATAATTATTGTTTATATAAATTCTGAAATGATTATATAGTTCTTTGAGATATTAATATATTTGGCCTGTAGTGCAAATATGAACTGTTGATGAATATATTTGGCCTGTAGTGCAAATATGAATTGTTAAGAAATATCTTTGGCCTGTAGTGCAAAAGATGAATTGTTGATGAATATCTTTGGCTCGTAGTGCAAAGACGACATGTTGTTGAATATCTTTGGCCAGTAGTGCAAAGATGAACTGTTGACGAATATCTTCGGCCGTAGTGCAAAGATGAAGTTATTAGTATGATTATGAACAGGAAATATGAGTTGGTATAACCATGATCTTTGATGTTTAAGGTAAAGACATGTGATGTAAATTATCTTCGTCCTGGATGAGAAGAGGAATTTAGAACTACAATTATGATTATGAGTTATTCATATGATTGTGGACCAGAACTGTTGATTGATGTTACAGGGATAAAACATTGTTGGTGGATTTTTAATATAGAGAAGATAATATACTTTATGGTCTATTTGACTCTTCTAATGGATTGCTCGTTCCACTGCAACTATGGTTGAAATTTTTATCATCTACCATATGTTCTAAATCTCTGATTTATTATTGATGAAGGCTATTGATAATTTAATTATCTTTAGTCATAATATTCTTTACTGAGCTAGTTGTGCTCACCCTTTTGCTTCATAATTCCTTTCAGGTAATAAGAGTGTAGCTGGGTCGAGCGGGGGTAACAGGGGAATAGAACGGTGGTCATCATTTAGTAGTTATATTTGGTGAATCAACTAGGGTGAGGCGAACCCAACGTTGGAAGGGTGTTTTTCCACTATCATATAAGTTGTCTAATGACATACAACCTCGTGTCATCATAAGACAGGGTTGTACTCATCCACTTGCTGAGTATACTTACGAGCACTACCTATACAATCTTGGTGTTTGTTTGAAGTATAATTCTCAATTAGAGACAGTGGAGATAATGATATGTCAAGAGAAGACTCACCATTGGGAATAATATGAGAGTAATCTTCTCGTTTTTTTTTTGGGTCTATTAGGTCAACCAGGATAATTCGCGGCCATATGATATCTATCATAACCTGAGGCGTGGCCTCCCATGTACGAAGGTTTCTCGAGCACTTCCCAAAGATTCTAATTTCTAAAATAGTTTTTGACTATACCTTTATGTAAGGTGTCATTGTGACGTGCTATCCAAGGTTGGGATGAGAGTCACAGTGGTATATATTTGTATCCAAACTCACAAATATGTGTTGGCTGTATTTTGCACGACAATTGTTGTAATAAAGTTGTAGTTATTTTCTGTACCATGTATTTGGCGACTCAGAATGGGTTGGATGGAATGGACCTATTTTGGGGTTGTCACAATGTGACTCAATAGTTCTAAACATGTGAAAAAATTAATTATAGTATAGTACCTCCATCTATACCTCAATTTTTAACTTAGTCATTCAAGTATTATCAATCTTGCACCAATTCCCCTAATAGTAAATTATGTGAATCAATAGTACACACATGTGAACACATAGTTATAAGCATGTGAATTAATAGCAATTAATTGCTCTTTTATCCGGTTAACTACCCGATTGGTCAATATAACCTCCAAAGATCAATTATTATCGAAATAAATGTCGATTTTCACTAACAATAATAATTCCAACACAATGGAACTATCAATTTCATCTTTAAATCAACACGAACTTATTCATCATTAATATTATAATTCACAATATTTAACAACCGTGTCGCTTCGTAAAAGAGGGGACTTTCTCGATAAGGATTTCTCCTTATTGGCGCCATGATTAGGTGACCAAACCTCTCCTGACATGTAACTTCTAGACATTGTCAATATTGCAAATAATAATATGAATAACTTTGTTGTCTCAATTATTGATTTAATAATAATAAATATTATGCAGATGATACTGTGACAATAATTGAATCAATAATATAAGAGATATGCAGCAATTATTGTAGCAATAATTGAGTATAACTGAGTGACTTCTTACGTAATATTCAATAATAGATACCGTGTGCTACTATACAACCATGCGTATTACTGTACTTTTACTACCGGGTAGTTCAACAGTTTAATTAAAACTTTAAATCATTATTTATAAAAAGATAATACTCTCATTTTCTAAATACGACAATACTTCCGCTAGGGGGTTCACTAATGATTGTGCCGTCGCATTTAATATTCCCTCGTTAAAACGAATATTCCCTAAACACAACGAATATTTTATATTAACTTGCTTACTTTGTAAAATTTTTAAATATCACTCTTAACTTTAACATTTTATCAATTTTACCATTTACTAAATAGAAAAATTGAATACTTTTATTTAATAAAATTCGGGGTCTTACAATCTCCCCTCCTTATGAAATTTTGCCCTCAAAATTTACGTACCTAGTAGTTCGAAGAGATTAGAATACCTTGCTTTCTTTTCGGATTGTACCTTTCCGGTTATATCCACTCCATCATGATTTTCGCATTTCTCATATCTTGTATTTTAGATATCATTCTAGAATATATCTTCAAAACAAAGGTTAATTAGCATATCACATTTTATCACTATACTCTGACCGACCAGTTAAATACCAAATAAACTTCGGTAGGTCATACTAGCGAAGGAATTCCCCGTCTTTCCCCTCCTAGTTCTTGTCTCACATCTCAGTCAGGGATCATATCCCTAAGCTTTGATACCAACTGTGACGCCCCCAAAACAGGTATACATCACCCATCTTGTGTCGCCAGATATATGGTACATAAATTCAATTACAACTTAATTATACAACAGTCGTGTAAAATACGACAAAACATAGCTGAGAGTTTAAACAAGAATATTGTCATCTAGATAATATCCACACTCAATGGAGTCCTCATTATAATTATTATCACATTATTCCATAGAATAATGAGGACTACTAAAGCCACTTATGCTGGATCATCACTCTATTTCCCGACTCGTCCCAGCTATATTTTCATTTCCTGAAGAGAACAATGAAAGAAAGGGTGAGCTCAACTAGTCTAGTAAGAAATATTATGACTAAGATAATGCAGAATAAATTATCCTTAGCCTTCAACAGTATAACAACTGATAGAATACAATAGACAACAAGTTTTAGATTAACAACTGCAGCGAAAATAAGCAATCCATTAGAAGAGTCAAGTATAGCATAAAATCTACTATCTTCTATGATTTAAAAAGTTTTCACAACTTTATCGTTGTGTATCAGCTTAATAAATAAACAACATCATCGAATCATCCCTGCACCACGACCAAGGATATTCATGTAATCATCAATGGTCATGATTATACCGAATAATCCCTGGTCATAATCATACCAACAACTATCCATCAATGAACTACAGGCCAATGAGGACTTTTACCACATCATTCGTTACATTACAGTCATGATTATACCGAATAATTTCTGGTCATAATCATACCAAGTCCATCTATGCACGTAAGCCAAAGATGACTTTCATCACAATATAAACATGATGATGATGACAATGACATAATAATTCAATAAAACAAGTTCAAGGATAAATTTTAAAGATTTATAATTTAATTTATCCAGAAATCAATAACGTCCAAATTGTCAACATGATACTGCTTTGTAGAGTAAAATTCAAGAATAATATTCATGTACCAAAAATAATTTGGATAGAAAAGAAATATATTTTTCGGGTGAATAGTACCCCGTGAATAGTACCCCGACACGAAAAGTGTCCCGAATACCCGAGTGAATGATACTAGAGTGAATAGTAATCGGGTGAATAGTAACTCGTAAATAGTACTCCAGCACGAAAAGTGCCCCGAATACCCGAGTGAATAATACTAGAGTGAATAGTAATCGGGTGAATAGTAACCCGTGAATAGTAACTCGTAAAAGAAAAAATACCAAAGAAAATTATATTTCATGACGAGTACAAAAGAAATGATATCTCATATAAGTATAATAGAATATACGAAATTGCAAATGGATTTTCACCCGTCATGCGGTAATTCACGTAGACAGATCATTTCCACAATTTAATAAAGAATGAATACGAAGGATCATTCACCATGCATGCAGTAATCCACATGATGTGTTATTCCAATGAATAATAAAGAATGGAACTAGGTTATGTGTAATCCGCATGCATGTGATATTCCAATGTAATAATAAAGAATCGGAACCGTGTCATGCGTAATCCGCATGCATGTGATATTCAATAGAATAATAAAGAATGGAATAACAACAGATTCACCGTGCATGCGATATACACATGCATAAAAGTTATTCCAATGTAATAATAAAGAATGAAATAACAACAGAATTCACCAGGCATGCGATAGACCTCACAGACAGGTTATTCCAACAAAATAATAAAGAATGGAATAATAGAAAATTTTCACCATGTATGCGGTACTTCGCATAGACAAGTTATTCCAACATAATAATAGAGAATAGAATAACAACCCTTACGAGTATTGAAAGAAAATAACTCTCTTTATGAATATGAAAGAATAATACCCCTTACCTCAAAAGAAGACTGGATACTGGAATAATGAGTTAGCAGATGTGACGCCCCCAAAATAGGTATACATCACATATTCTAAGTTGCCAAATACATGGTACAGAAACAAATACAACTTCATTAAACTGTGAGTTTAAATACAAATAGAGAGTATAAAAACTCAAAAGGAGTCCTCATTACAATTATTGATACACTATTTTAAAAATAGTGAGGACTACTAAAACAACTTTCTAGAACCATCACTTTGTACCCCGACTAGTTCCTGCTATGTTCTCACCTCCTGAGAAGAAAAATGGAACAAAAGGGTGAGCTCAACTAGCCCAGTAAAGAATATTATGACTAAGATAATATACAACAAATTATCATTAGTCTTCAACAGGGAATAATCTGATAAAATATAATAGACAACAAGTTTTAGATCAACAACTGCAGCGGAAAACAACAATCCATTAGAAGACTCAAGTAGAGAAAGAATTCTACTATCTTCTAAGATTTAAAAGTCCATCATCAATATTTTATCCCTGTAACATCAATCAATATACATCTTGAATCAAATATTCATCTTTGCACCATGAAGCCAAAGATATTCATTTGTATCACCAATTAGTCATGTTCATCTCAACACTGCTCATCTTTGCACTACGGCCAAAGATATTCATTAGGTAATCATTCATCTTTGCACTACAGCCAAAGATATTCATTTGTATCATCATTTAGGACCGAGGATGATGAAAAATATTATAAAGAAAACGAATCCAAAGTGAGATAACATATCAAATATTAAGGATTCAGACATACGCTTTATCCAAGTTCAATAATATTCTCAAATAACCAATTTTGAAGCGTAATTCAAAATAATGATCAAAACATGGATACAATCAAAGATAGTAACCATAATAGACAACTTGGACAAAAAGAAGAAAATTTCATTTTTTTCTTCCATACAACGCCTCGAATGGAGTCACACCTATGCTCGCCTGATAACTATTGTTGTAGGAGAATTCCACCAATGGTAGGTACTTATCCCAACTCCCTTTGAGATCTAGGACACATAGTCTTAATAGATCTTCAAGAGTTTGAATAGTCCTCTCTGATTTTTCGTCCGCTTTGAGGATGGTATGCTTAATCCCAGATCGAAATTCGTGCCCATAGCTTTCTGTAAGCTAACCCAAAATCGTGAAGTGAATCTTGGGTCACAATCCAAAACTATGGATACTGGCATGCCGTGCAATCTCATAATCTTGTTCACGTATATACTAGCAAGACGTTTAAGGGAATAAGTCTCACGTATGGGCAAGAAATGGGCAGACTTGGTTAATCTATCAACAATAACCCAAATCGCATCTATTCCTTGAGAAACCTTGGGAAGACCCGTAACGAAATCCATAGTAATGTGTTCCCACTTCCATTTTGGAATCTCAGGTGGTTGTAATGGACCCTTTGACATTTGATGCTCCGCCTTTACACGTTGACAAGTTAAACACCTCGAGATAAACTCCGCGATCTCTCTTTTCATATTGCTCCACCAAAATGTATGTTGAAGATCATGATACATTTTGGTACTCCCAGGATTGGATTGTAAACGGTGTGTTGTGTGCCTCCATCATGATTCTATGCTTCAAGTCAGAATCATTAGGAACACAAAGTCTGGAGTTGACTCGAAGTATTCCTTCTTCATCGATTCTTGCTTCTAGAATAGCACCTTCTTGCACTTTCTTCTTCATGCGCATCGGCTCCATGTCCGTAGCTTGAGCAAAGATTAACTTTATCGATTAAAGTCGGGTTCTACTCAAGACGCTTTGATATCATCACGTGGGTACTTGGAGCCTTCATCTCTATCTCCATCCTTTGCAAGTCATACATAATGGACCTTTATGTTAACAACATTGCACTCGTACCCGCATATGATCTTCTACTTAATGCGTCAGCTACCACATTTGCTTTTCCAGGATGATATTGGATGGTGTTGAGTTCCTTTTGGGTGAAGAAATATTTGAGGCTTTTATGATCTGTATAGATCTCCACTTTCTCCCCATACAGGTAGTGTCTCCAAATCTTCAACACAAAAACGACTGCTGCTAACTCCAAATCATGAGTAGGATAATTCCTCTCATATTCTTTGAGTTGCCGAGAAAAATAGGCTATGACTTTCCCATGTTGCATGAGAACACATCCTAACCCTTTGCCTAAAGCATCGCTGTAGATAACAAATCCATCCGAACCAGATGGTATTGTCAGAACAGGTGCCGAAATGAGTCTTCTCTTGAGTTCTTCAAAACTCTTCTCGCAATCCTCGTTCCAATCGAATTTTATATCTTTACGAGTTAGCTGAGTTAATGGAGTAGCGATTTGAGAAAATTCTTCCACGAATCTCCGATAATAACCAGCTAAGCCCATAAAGCTACGTACTTCGGTCACCGACTTTTGTTGCTCCCAACTTTGTATGGCTTCAATCTTCGTCGGGTCGACAGATACTCCATGTTTTGACACCACGTGTCCAAGGAATGCTACTTCCTCAAGCTATAACTCGCATTTTTTCAACTTGGCATACAACTTGTTATCACGAAGCCTTTGCAGTACCAGCTTCAAATGGGGCTCATGATCTTCATGGCTTTTGGAATAGATGAGGATGTCATCAATAAAGACAACAACGAACTGATCCAAGTATTCTTTAAACACACGGTTCATCATATCCATGAAAGCAGCAGGAGCATTAGTCAATCCAAAAGACATGACTAAGAATTCATAATGCCCGTACCGAGTTCTGAAGGCAGTCTTTGGAATATCCTTAGTTTTAATCTTCAGCTGATGATATCTAGAACGAAGATCGATCTTTGAAAAGAATTGTGCTCTTTGCAATTGGTCAAACAGGTCATCAATGCGAGGTAGCGGATACCTATTCTTGATAGTGACATGGTTCAACTCTCGGTAGTCAATACAAAGTCGCATACTCCCGTCTTTCTTCTTTACGAATAACACAGGAGCACCCCAAGGAGATGTACTATGACGAATAAAATCGATGTCCAATAACTCCTGTAGTTGGACCTTTAACTCCTGAAGTTCAATAGGAGCCATTCAATATGGGGTTTAGAAATGGGCTTTGTACCAGGTTCAAGGTCAATAAAGAATTTAACTTCACGTTCTGGGGGTAGACCGGGAAGTTCTTCAGGAAATACACAAGGAAATTTACTAACAATAGAAATAGTATTCAAATCTGACGTGTTTTTGTTCAAGTCCGTGACATGGGCTAAGAAAGCTTGACATCCATTTTTTAATAAACGAATAGCTTTATGGCTTGATATGACAGTGACTGATTTTAGTGGTTTGGTTGTTTGAATTCGCATAATAGGTTGGTTAGGAATATGAAAACTAACAACCTTACGAAAACAATTAATTTTAGCATGATGCGTGGTTAACCAATCAATCCCCAAAATCACATCAAATGCAAGAATTTTCAACGAAATAAGGTCGGAAGGTAATGTGATGGTACCGACTTGAATCATGCAAGATTTAAAAACAGTAGATGTAACGAAAGTTTCTCCTAACGGAGTCTCAACAGATAAGTCAAAGTCTAATTTCTTCGGAGTCAAGTTTAAACGTTGAGCACAAGCAGGAGAGATAAAAGAATGGGTAGAACTGGTGTCTAATAAGGTATAAACTTTGCAAGAGTTTATGATTAGCTTACCCGTGATCCCCTCATTTGGGTTCCTCGCGTTTTGGGCAGTCACGATAAACGCCCTTCCAAGAACCACCGACTTTAACTTGTCCGGGACAGCCTTTGGAGTCACCATCTCTGTTGAACTTGGTTTTGCAACTAGACAATCTCTAGCTATATGACCTTCCTTTCCATAGTTATAACACACCTTAGATTATTGTGGGCAGTTTGGGCTGATGTGTCCCTCTTTCTCGCATTTGTAACATACGACTGGTGGTCATTCTCCTCCCCTAGAAACAGTTGATGTTGGTGCTGACGTCTTTACGCTATCATTGTTGTACCTTCTCCTATTGAAATCTCCTACCGACTTGCTCCTTCTATTATCACGGCCACGATTACCACTAGAGTGGTTACCGCTTTTGTCCGAATGCTTTCCTTCCTCCGGTTGTCATTGCTCCGATGATACGCTTTGCCAATTTATGACCTCGTTGTGTTCCCTCGGTTGAACATACTCATTATCTTGCTCTAATAATTGAGCCTGCTTTAAACATCTCGAATATAAAGAAAATTTATGAGAGATAAGATATTGTCGAATCTCTGGTCTTTAGACCTCTCGAAACATCCTCGTCATTCGTTCCTCATTTTTGACCAAATGAGGTGCAAACCTGGATAACTCTGCAAACTTGGCCTCGTACTTCGGGACACCGCCATGTTGTTTTGTTCGGTCGATAAACTCCACCTCCTTCATATGACGAATACTTTCGGAAAGTACTTGTCATTGAATAGTTTCAAACGCTTCCCAAGATATGCCGAAAAGCGGTTGGTTGGTACGCTTCACAGACTCCCACCAGTAGTCTGCCTCACCGTAGAGCATAAAGGTGGCGAATGGAACCTTCTGTTCTTCCGTACATCCCAAGACATCGAATATCTTGGTAATTTGTTTGACCCACGTTTCCACCATGATCGGATCCGGCTTTCCCTTAAATTCTGGTGGTCCCAACTCTTTGAATGCTTGGGTCGTGACAAGTCGCGCATTGCTAGCATTTCCACCAGTATTTTGTGCACGAGTCTCCCTCGTCTGGTTTTGCATGAACTGCAAAAAGCTTCTAAACATCCCATCATTCATCATTTGTTCGGTAACGTTGTTTACAGGAGGATTATTGCCTTCCTGTTGCACGTTCCCCTGGGTAGTGATCAAAGGTGTCTCCACGGTCTGATTCACTCCATTATTAACGTTCTTAGCTGCCATTCTTAAAAACTGCCATAAAACAAGGGTTAATAGTCATGCAACATATTATCCCTATACTCTGATCGAATAAATAAATACCAAATAAACTTAGTCAGGTCATACTAGCGAAGGAATTTCCCGTCTCTCCCCTCCTAGTTCTTGTCTCACATCTCAGCCAAGGATCATATCCCTAAGCTTTGATACCAACTGTGACGCCCCCAAAATAGGTATACATCACCTATTCTGAGTCGCCAAATACATGGTACAGAAACAAATACAACTTCATTAAACTGTGAGTTTAAATACAAATAGAGAGTATAAAAACTCAAAAGGAGTCCTCATTACAATTATTGATACACTATTTTAAAAATAGTGAGGACTGCTAAAACAACTTTCTAGAACCATCACTCGTACCTCCCGACTAGTTCCTGCTATGTTCTCACCTCCTGAGAAGAAAAATGGAACAAAAGGGTGAGCTCAACTAGCCCAGTGAAAGAATATTATGACTAAGATAATATACAACAACTTATCATTAGTCTTCAACAGGAATAATCTGATAAAATATAATAGACAACAAGTTTTAGATCAACAACTGCAGCGGAAAACAACAATCCATTAGAAGAGTCAAGTAGAGAAAGAATTCTACTATCTTCTAAGATTTAAAAGTCCATCATCAATATTTTATCCTCAGTAACATCAATCAATATACATCTTGAATCAAATATTCATCTCTTTGCACTACAGCCAAAGATATTCATTTTGTATCACCAGATTAGTCATGTTCATCTCAACACCTGTTCATCTTTGCACTAAGGGCCAAAGATATTCATTAGGTAATCATTCATCTTTGCACTACAGGCCAAAGATATTCATTTGTATCATCATTTAGGACTGAGGATGATGAAAAATATTATAAAGAAAACGAATCCAGTGAGATAACATATCAAATATTAAGGATTCGTATTACAGTTTATCCAAGTTCAATAATATTCTGAAATAACCAATTTTGAAGCAGAATTCAAAAATAATGATCAAAACATGGATACAATCAAAGATAGTAACCATAATAGACAACTTGGACAAAAAGAAGAAAATTTCATTTTTTGGTGAATAGTGCCGTATACGTGCATAGTAATCCCGACACAAAAAGTTTCAAATTTGATAAAAAGTTCATACCAATATTTCGGCATAATGATATTGAAGAAAATATCATTTAAGAAGAAGATAATATCCCTTACCTCAAAATATCAGTATTTCTGATCGGAATATCGGTATAAGGCTGAAGGAAACTTGCACTGATTAACAGAAACTCACAAAGTATGTAAATACTCACAAAATACACTCAATAATCTAGAGAAAATGTTTTTGGTGTGATTTTCAATTCTAACTTAGCCCTCTATTTATAGGAAAATGTTAGCACGCCGAAGCAGACTTAACCTGAAACCTGATGGCTTTACCTGCTACTATTCCCACCCACCACATTTGAATAAAAATCTCAGCACATTTCTTCACCAACCAAGAGTGAGGCCCACCAATTCTAGAATTTTTCACCAAAATGATTTATAACCTGAATTCCGAATCAGCCACCTCTTAAAATTCATAATAAATCATATGCTCATTTTTAATGGTTCAAAATTTGTGGACATATACTCAACTTATATATGTATAACATATCCAAAAATTACAACGATCCAACAGTCGGATTAAAAATTATAACTCCCGCAATATATCTCAAAAAATACTGGTTTGATTTTTAATACCTCCAATCCGATAAAATACTAGTAAAACACCTCAACATTAATTCCTTCATTTATAACCACATAAATAAATCCATCATTTATATCCACATAAAATAAATATTTCCTTATCATATGAATCAATGATTAATTATTCACAAATAATATTACGTAATCACATTTATGAGAACCAAATGCCTTCTAGGAAAGAGGGGCTTTCAATAAGGATTTCTCCTTCTCGGGCGCCGTAATTAGGTGACCAAACCTCTCATTAATGTAACTTTCTAGACATTGCCAATAATGTTATCTAATAATATTATTCCAAATAATCAATTCTTCGATCCGATAAAGGAGATATCGTGCAAGGATTTATAATTGAAACAACAATAATATAAAATATCAATGCAAAGCAATTATTGAATCAATAAAATAAAATATTGAACAATAACTCACTGTGACAATTATTGAGTAGTGCCTTCTTACGTAAGGATCAATA
This sequence comes from Panax ginseng, assembly GCA_020205605.1. Classification (NCBI taxonomy): domain Eukaryota; kingdom Viridiplantae; phylum Streptophyta; class Magnoliopsida; order Apiales; family Araliaceae; genus Panax; species Panax ginseng. Next base: position 91,606,910 of record CM035143.1, read on the forward strand.
ATTCAACAATAATCTGCAGCAATACCAGTATGCTATCGCAACAACGCCAGACATCGTATTTTAACCACCGGGTATTCCAACAAAGTTAACAGTAATAACTACGCCAATTATTCAATTTTTTCATTTTCTTCATTCAATCGTTATCTGTTATGGGGCCCACAATTGGTTGTGTCGTCGTACGAATATTCCCCGACAGAAAGAATATTCCACCGACAAAGTGAATATTTTATAACCATTTGCTTATTTTGCAAAATTTTCACATTTCACCCATAACCAAAGTTATTATATCAAATTAATACCTTATTATTCACAATAATAAATAAAGGAAATTTGATTTTATTCATTAAAAAGTTGGGGTCTTACAGCAGATTTCTCTTCTTCTTTCTCTCTATAATAATTGCTCTATAGCTTTAGTGAATTGGTGAGAAATAAAGGAAGAATGAGCTTCTATTTATAGGAAAATATAGTTTCAATAATTGCACGTTTTGGGGCTCGAAATATTACAGTATAATACCTCCCTCTTTTTCTTCATTTTTAATTTAGTTCTGTCAGTATTATCAAACTTGCACCACCTCCCCTAATAGTAAATCATATGAATCAATAGTAAATCATGTGACTCAATAGTTCTAAACATGTAAAAAAAATAATTATAGTATAGTACATCCATCAATACCTCCATTTTTAACTTAGTCATTCAAGTATTATCAATCTTGCACCAATTCCCCTAATAGTAAATCATGTGAATCAATAGTACACACATGTGAACACATAGTTATAAGCATGTGAATTAATAGCAATTAATTGCTCTTTTATCCGGTTAATTACCTAATTAGTCAATATAACCTCCAGACATCAATTATTATCAAAATAAATGTCGATTTTCACTAACACTAATAATTCCAACACAATGAAAATATCAATTTCATCTTTAATCAACACGAACTTATTCATCATTAATATTATAATTCACAATATTTAACAACCAGGTCGTTTCCAGGAAAGAGGGGGCTTTCCAATAAGGATTTCTCCTTATTGCGTGCAAATTAGGTGACCAAACCTCTCCTCGATGTAACTTCTAGACATTGTCAATATTGCAAATAATAATATGAATAACTTTGCCGTCTCAATTATTGATTTAATAATAATAAATATTATGCAGATGACACTGTGACAATAATTGAATCAATAATATGAGAGATATGCAGCAATTACTGTAGCAATAATTGAGTATAACTGAGTGACTTCTTACGTAAGCATCAATAATCGATACCGTGTGCTACTATACAATCACGTGTATTACTGTACTTTTACTACCTGGTAGTTCAACAGTTTAACGGTAAAACTTTTGCCGTTATTTATAAAAAGATAATATTGTCATTTTCTAAGTACGACAATACTTCCGTTGTGGGGTTCACCAATGATTGTGCCGTCGTACGAATATTCCCCGACCAGTCGAATATTCCCCGACACAACGAATATTTTATATCAACTTGCTTACTTTGCAAAATTTTTAAATATCACTTTTAACTTTAACCTTTTATCAATTTAACCTTGGCCCGTAGTGCATGGATAATTCGTGGATGTGATACTAATGAATATCCTTGGCCTTTAGTGCATGGATAATTTAGTGATGTGGATTATTTATTGAGCTGAGTCTCAGTGATAAAATTGATGATAAACTTTTAAATCATAGAAGATAGTAGATATCATGCTCTACTTGACTCTTCTAATGGATTGTTTCTTTCGTTGTAGTTAAACTTGTTGTCTATTGTATTCTATCAGTTTAACACTGTTGAAGGCTAACAATAATTTATTCTGCATTATCTTTGTCATAATATTCTTTACTGGGTTAGTTGAGCTCTCCTTTTGCTTTCATTGTTCTCTTCAGGAAATGAGAATATAGCTAGGACTAGTCGGGGAATGGAGTGACGGTCCAGATGGTTGTTTTAGTAAGCCTCAGTATTATGTGAAATAGTGTAATAATAATTGTAATGAGGACTTCATTTGATTTTGGATATTGTCTAAGAGACAATATTCGTGTTAGAACTCTCAGCTTATGTTACACGACAGTTGTATAATTAAGTTTGTATTTATATTATGTACCATGTATTTGACGACTAAGAATGGGTGATGTATACATATTTTGGGGGCATCATAATAGTAGGCTTTGAGGGTGGCTTCCCGAATGGTGTCAAGTATATATTGTCTACCCGTCGGATTCCTCTCCTGACTAACGGAGGTTGGGAGCTCTATTTAGGAGAGCGTGCTATCAGGAGCACCATAGGGGAGATATGCATTATGTTCTTTCCTCTTGCCAGATGACATTGGCCTTTATCTCAGTCGATCACCGAGATTCCCCTGATGAGTTTAGATGACTTTACTTTGTCAGAGGGTCCCTTCACCTAGGAGGCTTTTTACCGCTGATGGTTCCCTCGCACCATTGGAGCTAAGACCCGCGCCACACAATTTATTGGGGATATGGTCCCTAGGTTCATCATGATGACAGATTGGATTGCTTGTGTCCGAGAGCCCACTCATTTAACGCAGATTGACAGTTTGACCTAGAGGTTGGATTGGGCACATTTTTTCATCCGAAATTTGGGTAGAGACCCATCAGAGGCAGATTCTTTTGATCATTCCAACTCTGTCGCTGGCCCATCAGGTGGCCCATATTTTGATGGCTTTACTGGTGTAGATCCTCCTTTGTATCGACCTGATATCCCTTCTAGCAGAGACTCACCAACTCAAGAGGAGTTACATCAGATGGATCGATTGGATGATGTGGACATCATTGATTTCTTCTAAGATATTTCTCGTTATTTTTTTTGATAGGCCTCTGTTAAATATTGGGTGACTATGCCCCATTTTTTGTTATATCTTTTGATAGCCCTATATTAGATATTAGGTGGTTGTGCCCCATTTCCCTGTACTTTTTATTTTCAGTTGTATACAGAGATGATGTATTATATGATGATGTATTTAGGAATGTATATATAATGCTTTCTATTCCCTACATCATATTGTCATTTATCATTGTCATTTATCATGATGCATGCATTATATCATGGATGGTCTTATGATACGGCTCTATAGATGTCTTCATCCACTGTTAGCTAGATTTAGCATACCCCACCCATATTGGTGGCCTCTTCTTTGAGATCCTGGTATGGCAGTTTGTCTTCCCTAGATCGGGTGAGAATTGATCAGTTATTGAGCCACTCTATGACCCTCCTGACGTTCCAGGTACCGTTGGGCTTTATAGACGGCATGATATCTCATTGGATACTAGAGAGACATGTGTTTAGATTTGATATCAATCAGATGACTCCTACATTGGAGGAGTATGAGCATCTCATAGATTTACCTTTGGACCGGCCTTGCGCTAGGATGGCTGTCGGTGATATGAGCCGGCAGTTTATGGCCTTGACATGCTTACAACACAAAGTTTCACTGGATGAGATTACCTCGGGGCATGTGGTGTCCATGGATTTCTTGATTGACCGATTTAGGTCACTGGACAGTTATTTACGGCATTCTAGGGATTTCACCATTACAAAGGGTGAGTGGCATGTTTCCCATGTAGATATTTTCTGGATATGCATCGTGGCCTATCTATACATGCCGTTGTACATATACCATCTGAACATTAGCCTGATTACGGTAGTTCATGCTCTCAGGGAAGGTTATACCATCTTACCGATGATCTTGGCAGAGACCTTGAGGTCAGCCACATTTTGCCATACCCATTCTATGGGGTTTTTCACAGGCAGTGCCGTCTTGTTGTATGTGTGGTTCATTACACACTTGAGACCGATTGGCACATTTAAATGTCATGGGTATTTCTTTACTCATGAGATAGCCATGTCTTATTCCTTTCAGTCGGCTGAGTGTACAGAAGTAGCATCCTGGTTAGCTTTTTTGACAGGGATTGAGGATCCATTTGCTATTTTTCCTTGTTCAGGGCTCAGCTCTCCCTATAGCTTTATCACTCATGCAGTCGGCATGGACTATCTACCCTTGGCTGGTTTGAGAGGGGTAACGACATATCATCCACTAGCTGTTATGGGATAATTTGATCAGTTTTAGGATATTCATCCCTTTGACGAGGCATTGGGTCAGCGACTGTCATCTTAACTTTTGTCAAAAGTGACCTTGACCAGGATTTATGATTGTTAGACTCATTAAGAGAGGGCTAACCTTTCGAATAGTCATCCAGGTCGCTTTTCAAAGTATTCTGCATGGTTGGAGGCTGATATTGCATCGACTGTGTTTATTCACTCAGAGCCGAGTATTGATTCTGATGATGAGCCTATGGAGGGCCCTGATTCTCCCAATAAGGATGAGGTATTTGTTGGCTTGACAATAGCTCTGGTTGATTCCCCCAGTATTCCCACTGCTATGGCTCCACCTTATTTGAGTATTTGGAGTAGAGATTACATCTGATGACATTTGAGAGGGATAAGGCTAGGGCCTTGATGTTGAAAGCTCTTTTTGGTAGAGATGCTGCTTTTATTGATAGGGATGATGCCGAGCTAGTAGGCATACCGCGTTTGTTAAGCGAGATGAGGCTCGAGTGACTCGGGATGCTGCTTTTGTTAAGCGGGATGAGGCTCGAGCTATCTGGGACGTTGCCACTACTGATAGTACTGCATTTAGATCCCACACGGCTATCATCATTATAGAGATGAGTGCATTTATAGATGATCATAGTAGAACTATGCAGATGGCCGTAGATCTACTGACACATATGGATACCTTAGGGCAGGAGCTTATAGATTCACATCTTCTGAGAAGGATGCCATGTTGGACTTGTTGGCCCGTTTATCTACATGTTTGTAGATTAGCTTTCATTTTCCTGCATAGACTAGGTTAGCCATTTTTGTCATGAACATGACACATTGTATATATCAAACAATATTATATGGCAAGGAAACATATTTTGATTCACTTCCCTTTTAGATAAGCCTTGTTACTTGTTTGATAATTGCCATTTTCTTTATGACTTGCTATCTTGATGTATCCCGAACTTCTCCTTGATGGATTGACATTGAGATGTCCCAGGATCTTTCAGAATGGATCGTTGATCTTTAGGTTTCCCATTTTTGGTGTCTTGGGACTGATTTTTGATGTGGTTAAGGTTCAAGCAAAGGTTTTGGCTTTCCTCTTCTAGGGTTTGACTGCACCATAGATGGTTGCCTGCGTACTCCCGTTGATGAGGGGAGACCAGGTAGTTCTTGCTATGTGGTTTGAGTCGTTGAGATATGATGGTTAGACTGCACTATAGATGGATGCCTATTTACTCCCATTAATGAGGGGAGATCAGGTAGTTCCTGCTCTGTGGGTTGAGTCATTGAGATTTGCATGGGTTTTTAAATTTTTTGGTTGGGGTTATACCACACCATAGTTGGCTACCTACGTACTCCCATTGATGAGGGGATATCAGGTCTACATAATTCAAACTTTGGCTTGAAAGGTTTAAAAGTTGTATATGGTGATCACAGGTCCATTGAAAGGATTCTGTGGGTTTTGGTAAGGGTTGGACCGCACCATAGTTGGCTGCCTACGTACTCCCATTGATGAGGAGAGATCAGGTCTTTCGTAGTTCATGGTGCGGTTTGAAAGGTTGAATTGACTTGATTAATTGATTTGATTCAGAACTAGGATGTTGGTTTGTATGTGATTTCAGACATAATACCTTATCACAGTGTCTGAATTGATAAGTTGGAAAAATTCTTTGTCGTCCATTTCTTGCAATCTGAGAGCTCCTCCTGTCAACAATTCCTTGACAATGAACGAGCCTTCCCAGTTCGGGGTGAACTTTCCTTTAGATTGATCTTGATTGACAAGGACTTTTTGTAAGTCCAAGTCATTTTTTTTGAATTATCGTAGTTAGACTTTCTTGTTATGAACCGAGCAATCCTTTGTTGATATAATTGACTATAAAAGATGGTTGTGGCCCTCCTTTCATCTATCAGAGATAATTGGTGGTACAGGTCTTGCAACAATTGGTCTTCCTCTATTTGAGCATCTATTAACACTCTTAATGACTCCAAATCTACCTCTATGGGGAGCACTACCTGGGGGTAGCCCCAGTACAAGTGCGCATTGACGTTTTATAGGCTAACAAAGTCAGAGGCAATAAGTCAGGCCATCCTTTGCGATTGGTGGACATCTTTTGCATGATCTTCTTGATAGTCTTATTGGTTGCTTCAACATCACCATTCATCTTTGGATGATAAATAACGGAGTTGAGATGTTTGATGTAGAATTTGCTGCATAATTCTTCCATCATCTGTTTGTTTATATTTTTGGTATTGTTTGATACGATCACCTCCAGTTGTCCATATCAACAGATGACATTGTTTTTTATTAAACCAATGATTACCTCTTTGGTGACTTTGGGAAAAGAGGTCCCTTCTACCCATTTGGTGAAGTAGTCGATCATAGTGAAGATAAATTGATGACCATTGTTGGCTTTGGGCTCGATTGGCTCGATCATGTCCATTCCCCACATTGAAAAGGGCCATGGTGAACTCATATTATGGAGTTCACTTGGAGGAGCGTGGATGGCATTTCCATAAATCTGGCATTGATAACATCTCTTGATGTAATCATCACAGTCAGCTTTGAGGGATATCCAATAATGCCTTGTTCTTAATATCTTCTTGGCAAGTAAAAGACCGGTTATGTGTGGACCACATACTCCACCATGGATTTCATCCATGAGTCTTTGGGCTTGGTCTTTATCTAGGCATCTTAGAAGGTCTATTCCCATATCCCTTTTATAAAGTGCATCTCCGCTTAGATAGAATTTCATGGCCATTTTATGGATCCACTTTCTATTAGCTTGACTTGCCCCAACGGGCGTAGATCCGTCTCGCAGATACTCTTTGATGGAATGATACCAAGGGTGATGGATGGGAGGTAGCTCATTCGATACTTCTCCAATGTAATTTCCATAGGTTGGTGCCTTCTTGCTTGCAAGTTTGATATTTGAGATGCCTCCCCTTTCAGATATGTTGATCAAAGAGGCCAGGTTTGTTAGTGCATCGGCAAAATCATTTTTGTTCTGAGGAATGTGGATGAAGGATATTTCCTCAAACTCCCTTGCCATCATCGGATATTTGCTCCGATGGTAAGGCAGCAAATGCAATTCTTTGGTGTGATATGCCCCAGTGGTTTGTTTGATGACTAGCTTGGAATCCCCAAAGATAGTTAACCATTTGACACTCATGGATTGGGCCAGTTTCAACCCCATTATAAAGCCTTCATACTCAGCTATGTTGTTAGTGTTGACAAATTTCAATTTGATAGCAACGTGATATTGTTCTCCCAAAATAGATACCAGAACTACCCCTGCTCTGACACCTTCCATGTTTACAGCTCCATCAAAATACAATTTCCACACTCGGATTGTATTTTCCTGATGGCTTTATAGAATTGTCATTACTCCTTCATTGGGGAAATACGTTTCCAAGGGTTCGAAATCCCCTGATGGTGCTGCGGCCAGTTGATCCGCAATTCCTTGACCTTGGATAGACTTTTGAGTCACGTAGATAATTTTGAATTATGGGAGGATCAACTTCCATTTGGATAGTCGGCAATTCAACATGGGTTTGTTGAAGACGTACTTTAGATGATACATGCAAGATATGAGATGGATTGTGTGATCATGGAGATAATGTTGTAACCTCATGGTGGCCCATGCTAATTCACATTAGGTCTTTTCAATCAAAGTATACTTATGTTCACCGCTACTAAATCTTTTGATGAGGTAATAGATAGCTCTTTCCTTGCCTCTATCATCTTTTTGTCCCAGTATACAGTCCATAGCATTGTCATTGAATGACAAGTACATAAACATGGGAACATTTTATCTTGGAGGTACTAAGATGGGAGCTTTGACCAATTACTTTTTAATGGAAAGGAAGGCTTTTTGACACTCTTCATTCCACTTCATGGATGAGTCTTTCCTTAATAGTTTGAAGATGGGCTCATACATTATTGTGAGTTGGGAGATAAATCTGCTGATGAAATTGATTCTCCCCAGAAATCCCCGTACTTCCCTCTCTATTCGAGGTACGAGCATCGCAGTGATGGCCTTAATTTTGGCATGATCCAGTTCAATGCCTCTGTAGCTTACTAGAAATCCCAGCAACTTGCCTGACTTGACATCGATGGCACACTTGGTCGGATTCAGCTTCAAGTTGTATTTGCGCAATCGGTTAAAAAGCTTTTTGAGATGGTCTATATGGTCATCTTCCCTCTGGAATTTGACGATGATGTCATCCATATAGACCTCTATTTCTTTATGCATTAGATCATGGAAAAGAGCCATCATGGCTCGCTGATAGGTGGCACCGACATTGATAAGGCCGAATGATAAACACATGTACCAAAAGGTTCCTCAGGGAGTGATGAAGGTTGTTTTCTCCTGGTCCTCTTCAGCAACCATGATCTGATGGTACCCAGCAAAGCTGATACTAAGTCGTGTTGTCTATTAGTATGTGGATAAAAGGTACTCATAAATTGTATTTGAGACAAGCTTTGTTTAAATCCCGGTAATCCACACATACTCGCACCTTCCCTTCGGGCTTAGGCACACAAACTATATTGGATAGCCACTCAGGGTAGGTTGATACCATGACGAAAACAAATCTTGGAACTGGGTTTGTGATGCCCCCAAAATAGGTATACATCACCCATTCTGAGTCACCAAATACATGGTATATAAACAAATACAACTTCAGTAATACAATTGTCGTGTAAAATACGACAACACATATACTGTGAGTTTAAATACAAATATTGTATAATAGACAGTATACAAACTCAAAAGGAGTCCTCATTACAATTATTGATACACTATTTTACAAAATAGTGAGGACTGCTAAGACAACTATCCTAAACCATCACTCTAAGCCCCGACTAGTTCCTGCTATGTTCTCACCTCCTGAGAAGAAAAAATAGAACAAAAAGGAAAATGGTGAGCTCAACTAGCCCAGTAAAGAATATTATGACTAAGATAATATAAAACAATTTATCATTAGTCTTCAACAGGGAAAAATCTGATAAAATATAATAGACAACAAGTTTTAGATCAACAATCGCAATGAAACATCAATCCATTAGAAGAGTCAAGTAGAGACCTAATTCTACTATCTTCTAAGATTTAAAAGTCCATCATCAATATTTTATCCTCAGAACATCAATCAATATACATCTTGAATCAAATATTCATCTTTGCACTACAGCCAAAGATATTCATTTGTATCACTAGTTGGTCATGTTCATCTCAACACTGCTCATCTTTGCACTACGGCCAAAGATATTCATTAGGTAAACATTCATCTTTGCACTACAAAAGCCAAAGATATTCAAGAATATCATCATTTAGATCATGCGGATGATGAAAAATATCTTAAAGAAAATGAATCCAGTGAGATAAAAGATCAAAGATTAGGGATTCGTACTTTAGTTTATCCAAGTTCAATAATACCTTATAATAATCAATTGTGGAGCAAAATTCAAGAATAAAGATCAAAACATGGATACAATCAAAGATACTAACCATAATAGACAACTTCGACAAAGAAAAGAAAATTTCATTTTTTCTATGAATAGTGTCATATTCGTGAATAGTGCCGTATATGTGAATAAGACCGTAGTATACGTGAATAGTAACCTCGACACAAAAAAAGGTAGAAATTCCACAATAAAATCCATACCAATATTTCTAAGATAATGATATTGAAAGAATAACATCATTATGAAGAAAATAACATCCCTTACCTCAAAATAACAAATATTTCCGATCTAATATCTGATGTAAAACCAAAGGAAACTTGCAATCAATAATAGACTCTCAAAGTATCTAAATACTCACAAAAATACGCTCGATAATATAGAGAGAAAGAAAACTTATTTCTGGTGTGATTTTCAATTCTAACCTAAGCACCTATTTATAGGAAAATGCTAGAACGTCATAGGAGAGTAAATAATAAAATAATAATATTATTTTTTCAATCTTCTACGCATGCCACTTTTGAAAAAACTTCAGCCACCACAGTGGGGCTCACCCAAAATCAGCACATGTTTTCACAAAAAACAAAAGTGGGTCCCACCCTTAATTAATAAAAACATTTATTTTTCAAAACTTCAATAATTCATAATAAATAGTCCTTTTATCAGAAAAATACAAATTTAATGTCCATTCCATACAAAATCGAATTCTCTACAACTTTGTAGAAGAAAGTTTTTCCAAATTCCCAACAGAAAATATTCGAATGTTACAAACGAACGATTTTCAACACCTCTTAAAATTCATAACAAATCATACGTTAATTTTTAACGGTTCAAAATTCATGGACATATACTCAACTTATATATGTATAACATATCCAAAAATCACAACGATCCAACGGTCGGATTAAAATTATAACTCATACAATAGAGTTGTAAGAACACCGATTTAATTTTTTAATACCTCCAATCCGACAAAATACTGATAAAACACCTCAACATTAATTCCTTCATTTATAACCACATAAAAATAAATAAATCCATCATTTATATCCGCATCAAATAAATATTTCCTTATCAATAATTAATTATTCACAAATAATATTACAGAATCACAATAATGACAACCAGGCAGTTCTTAGGAAAGAGGGGGCTTTCCGATAAGAATTTCTCCTTACTGACACGTAATTAGGTGACCAAAGCTCTCATTGACAGAACTTTCTAGACATTGCCAATAATGCTATCTAATAATATTATTCAAATAATATGAATTATTGATATGATAATGGGAAATATCATGTGCGTTGACAATTATTGAAACAACAATAATATAAAATATCAACGTAGCAATTATTGAATCAATAAAATAAAATATTGAATAAGAATTATCGTAACAATTATTGATTAGTGCCTTCTTACGTAAGAATCAATAATTCAAAATATTGTGCAATACCGTGCTACTATATGCAACCAATGCCAGACATCAGATTTTAACCACCGGGTATTCCAACAAGGTTAATAACAGAATAACTACACCGTTATTTATAAAAACTTAAACTTGTCATTTTTTTTCATTCTACCGCTTTTTCGTTATGGGGCCCATGAAATGGTTCTTGGCCAGCATTTAATATTCTCCGACGTAAAAGAATATTCCACGACCAAACGAATATTCCCTGACAACATGAATATTTTATAACCACTTGTTTATTTTGCAAAATTTGCACATTTCACCCATAACCAAAGCATTATATCTAATTAACACCTTTTTATTCACAATAATAAATAGAGAAAATTCAATTTTATTTATAAAAAGTTGGGGTCTTACAACCTCCCTTTTCTTATGAAATTTTGTCCTCGAAATTGACGTACGTACCTGGTGTTTCGAAAAGGTAAGGATACCTCGCTTTCATTTCTGATTCCAACTCCCAGGTCATTTCTTCAATAACATGGTTTCTCCACAAAACCTTAACTTGTGGTATAACCTTGCTGTGTAGGACATATTCTTTTCTATCCAAGATCTTAACAGGTACCTCCTTGTACGTTAAATCTTCGGCTATCTCGTCCGGTTCTAACTCAATAATGTGGTTCGGGTCTTTCACATATTTACGAAGCATATATATGTGAAAAACATTATGAACACGAGACATGCTTGGAGGTAATGCGAGTTTATAGGCCACATTTCCTATTCGGTCAAGAATTTCAAATGGACCAACAAATCTTGGATTGAGCTTTCCTCTCTTCCCAAATCTTGTAACTCCCTTCCATGGAGCAATACGTAAAAATACAGTATCCCCAATATTAAATTCCACGTCCTTTCGATGAAGATCTGCATAACTCTTTTGTCAATCATGTGCCATTTGTATACGTTGTCGAATCATTTGGATCTTCTCTGTAGTGATTCGTACCAACTCTGGTCCCAACAATGTTGCTTCTCCCACCTCATCCCAGCATACTGGAAAACGACACTTTCGTCCATACAATGCTTCAAATGGAGCCACGCCTATACTTGCTTGATAACTATTATTGTAGGAGAATTCCATCAATGGTAGGTACTTATCCGAACTCCCTTTGAAATCTAGGACACAGAGTCTTAATAGATCTTCAAGAGTTTGAATAGTCCTCTCTGATTGCCCTTCCGTTTGAGGATGGCATGCCGAACTGAATTGTAAATCCGTGCACATAGCTTTCTGTAAGCTAATCCAAAATCGTGAAGTGAATCTTGGGTCACGATCTGAAACTATGGATACTGGCATGCCATGCAATCTCACAATCTCATTTACGTACATACTAGCAAGACGTTCAAGGGAATAATTCTCCCGTAGAGGCAAGAAATGGGCAGACTTGGTTAATCTATCAAGAATGACCAAAATCGCATTTATGCCTTAAGAAACCATGGGAAGACCCGTAACGAAATCCATAGTAATGTGTTCCTACTTTGATGTCAGAATCTCAAGTGGTTGCAATGGACCCTTTGGCACTTGATGCTCTGCCTTTACACGTTGACAAGTTAAACACCTCGAGATAAACTCCGCGATCTCTCTCTTCATATTGTTCCACCAAAATGTATGTCGAAGATCATGATACATTTTGGTACTACCAGGATAGATTACAAACGGTGTGTTGTGTGCCTCCATCATGATTCTATGCTTCAAGTCAGAATCATTAGGAACACAAAGTCTGGAGTTGACTCGAAGTATTCCTTCTTCATCGATTCTTGCTTCTAGAATAACACCTTCTTTCACTTTCTTCTTCATATGCATCAGCTCCATGTTTATAGCTTGAGCAGCTTTAACTTTATCGATTAAAGTCAATTCTACTCGTATGCTTGATATCATCACGTGGGTACTTGGAGCCTTTACCTCTATCTCCATCCTTTGCAAGTCATACAAAATAGGCCTTTGTGTTAACAACATTGCACTCATACCCGCATATGATCTTCTACTCAATGCGTCAGCTACCACGTTTGCTTTTCCAGGATGGTATGGTCATAATCTTTCAACAACTTGAGCCAACGTCGTTGCCGCATGTTGAGTTCCTTTTGGGTGAAGAAATATTTGAGGATTTTATGATCTGTATAGATCTCCACTTTCTCCCCATACAGGTAGTGTCTCCAGATCTTTAACGCGAAACCGACTGCTGCCAACTCCAGATCATGAGTAGAATAATTCCTCTCATATTCTTTGAGTTGTCGCGAGGCATATACTATGACTTTCCCATGTTGCATGAGAAGACATCTTAACCCTTTGCCTGAAGCATCGTTGTAGATAACAAATCCATCTGAACCAGATGGTATTGTCAGAACAGGTGTCGGAATGAGTCTTCTCTTGAGTTCTTGAAAATTCTTCTCACAATCCTCGCTCCAACCAAATTTTGTATCTTTACGAGTCAGCTGAGTTAACGGAGTAGCGATTCGAGAAAATCCTTCCACGAATCTCCAATAATAACCAGCTAAGCCCAGATAGCTACGTACTTCGATCACCAACTTCGGTTGCTCCCAACTTTGTATTGCTTCAATCTTCGTCGGGTCAACAGATACGCCATGTTTTGACACCACGTGCCTAAGGAATGCTAATTTCTCAAGCCAGAACTCACATTTCTTCAGCTTGGTATATAGCTTGTTTTCATGAAGCCTTTGCAGTACCAGCTTCAAATGGCGCTTATGATCTTCATCGATTTTGGAATAGATGAAGATGTCATCAATAAAGACAACAACGAACTGATCCAAATATTCTTTGAACACACGGTTCATCATATCCATAAAAGCAGCAGGAGCATTAGTCAATCCAAAAGACATGACTAAGAATTCATAATGTCCGTACCGAGTTCTAAAGGCAGTCTTTGGAATATCTTTAGTTTTAATCTTCAGCTGATGATATCCACAACGAAGATCGATCTTTGAAAAGAATTGTGCTCCTTGCAACCGGTCAAACAGGTCATCAATGCGAGGTAGCGGATACTTATTCTTGATGGTGACATGGTTCAATTCTCGGTAGTCAATACAAAGTCGCATACTCCCGTTTTTCTTCTTTACGAATAACACAGGAGCACCCCAAGGAGATGTACTAGGACGAATTAAACCGATGTCCAACAACTCCTGTAGTTGGACCTTTAACTCCTGAAGTTCAATAGGAGCCATTTGATATGGGGTTTTAGAAATGGGCTTTGTACCAGGTTCAAGGTCAATAAAGAATTCAACTTCACATTATGGGGGTAGACCGGGAAGTTCTTCAGGAAATACGTCAGGAAATTCACTAACAATAGAAATATTATTCAAATCTGACGTGTTTTTGTTCAAGTTCGTGACATGGGCTAAGAAAGCTTGATATCTATTTTTCAATAAATGAATAGCTTTATGGCTTGATATGATAGTGATTCACTTTAGTGGTTTGGTCGTTTGAATTCGCATAACAGGTTGGTTAGGAATATGAAAACTAACAACCTTACGAAAATAATTAATTTTAGCATGATGAGTGGTTAACCAATCAATCCCTAAAATCACATCAAATGCAAGTATTTTCAACGAAATAAGATCGGCAGGTAATGTGATGGTACCAACTTGAATCAAGAAAGATTTATAAACAGTAGATGTAATAAATGTTTCTCCTAACAGAGTCTCAACAGATAAGTCAAGGTCTAATATCTCCGGAGTTAAGTTCAAACGTTGAGCACAAGTAAGAGAGATAAAAGAATGGTTAGAACCGGTATCTAGTAAGGTATAAACTTCACAAGAGTTCAAGATTAGCTTACCTGTGATCACCTCATTCGGGTTTCTCGCATTTTGGCCAATCACGACAAATGCCCTTCCAGGAACCACCGACTTTGACTTGTCCGGGACAGCCTTTGGAGTCACCATCCCCGTTGAACTTGGTTTCACAACAAGATAATCTCTAGCTATATGACCTTCCTTTCCGCAGTTATAACACACCTTGGATTGTTGTGGGCAATTTGGGCTAATGTGCCCCTCTTTCCCGCATTTGTAACATACAACCGGTGCTCGTTCTCCTCCCCTAGAAACAGCTGATGTTTGTGTTGACGTCTTCACGTTATCATTGTTTTACCTTCTCTTTTTGAAATCTCCCCCCGACTCGCTTCTTCTACCATCATGGCCACGATTTCCACCAGAGTGGTTACCGCTTTTGTCCGAATGTTTTCCTCCCCGCTGGTTGTCATTGCTCCTGTAGGAACCCGGATTTTCAGAATTATTAAATAAGAATTTAATGAATAAAATTCTTAAGTGTGAAATGGGTTCGAATAAAAACATCTATGTAATACGAGGTATGTAGGAATGTGTTACATAGGGTAAAATGAACCATGTAATATGTGATTTTTGTGATTAATAAATATATTATTATTATATATTGTTATTGATCGTAGAGAAAATTCAGTTGAGATAAAAGAAGTGGATAAAATTTCCTATCGATATTAAATAGTTTATAAGATTATTTTATCATAGTAAGTGGGTGACATTAATGTATAATTGTCATTTTCTTGTGTATGTGTACTAATAACTGGTATGATTATGATATAGGTTATTGATAGTACGTAAGTTATCCGCGAATGGGTTTGGATAGTGAAACATGAGTTAGTTGAGAGAATTAACTAATAAGAATAAATATTGGTTAATTGATAGTTGAGAGTTATATTATGGATTAATATAATGTGCATGTTAAAACTTAAATAACTATGATAATATAGTACAAGGTTTAAATTACTTAAGTAAAGGAGTGAATTAATATGTGTGTTGAATATGTGATACTTTATATATGTTACTCAGAATGGTAATATGTGAGAAAGTCTAATGTTCGAATAACGTTAAATATATATACGTTATTAAAGGAAGAAATAAATCATTATATCTTTAAATGGATATTTAATATTTGAAGAAATTGTTTTGGGGACAATTTATAGAGGGAGGGAGAAATAGTAATTATATATTTCTAATAGAGGATATTAAAATAATTTCTAATATTGAGTTATTTTAATAAAAGGAAGAAATGTTATTTTTGAATAATAATATTACCTTATATATTTTTGTATGAGGTATGCTTAATAATATAGTATATATATTAAAATGTATTTGCTATATGTAAATAAATTGATGGAAATAATTTATTATAATAGAAAATAAACTTATTATCTATTTTCTATATATAATATATATACATGTGTCGTATATATAGTTAATTGATATTATATTATATTAAGAATAATATCTTTGAGACAATAAGCAAAATAATTTTTAATTGTAAATGTCCTTATTCTGGAGAAAACATAATAATTATGTTATGGCAAAATATATAATTTCTAATGTATTTTCAAAGGAGTTAATTAATGAGAGAAAACTAAGTTATTTTAATATATTAAATAACTTAAGTTATTATCATTTAAATAACTAATGGAGTATATATTAATTATTATAAGCGTAAAGGTTATACTTATAATTAATTAAGGTAGCTTAGCATTTAAATGCTTGAGTCACACAAATATTATATTGAAAGAATAATAAGTGTGGAGAATGAGAGAAGCTTAAGATCGAGCTTGTGAAATATGCCTTGTGGCAAGACAACGTTGATGAGATATATTGTCTTATAATATTAATTATTGTTATGGACAATATACTAGTATCTAGTAATTATTTGATGGATTGAGAATATCCAACTAATTTATATTTAGCCCAATTAAAATATTATGTGGACTAATATACATGGATTGTATGATTATGGGTATATGCATCCCTAATTTATCACATAGTAATAACATTATGTTATTAAATGTAAGCTTGTAAGTCCAAAAGAAAGTAAATATAAATATCTTAAATACCCATTTTGCTAAGGCTGGGAAACCAAATGGGTTGTCCCATTTTGTGAGTCTCGTTTCCTTACTTATGTGTATAGGCCATTGGCCTAGTCTAAAAGCTCATTTCCTAAAACTTAGCAAAAAATGAAAAGGCTAAGAGGAAGATGATGAAGCTAGAAAAGTGTTGTGATGATGGCTATGAATTGGTGGTTGGCCAACTCCTTCTTGTCTAATGGATTCTGCTTCCTTCCATTAGTTTGATTTCTAGGGCAAAGTTATTGCTTGGATAATCCTTCCTCTATAAATAGAGACTCCTCCTTTTCATTCTCGTTTGTTGAAGTGTCTGAGTTTTGCTACTGAAAGTTAGTAGAATTGGAGAGTGAGTGTGGTAGAATTGAGGAGCAATTGGAGAATTAAGGAGTTATAGTTACCTCTTGAAGCTTCAAGAGGTAACTTTACTGTCATTCATGTTCTTAATTCCAAAGTTTGATAAATTCTCATAATTCTCCAAAATTCTCTGTTAAGTGGGTGGAAAATTGAGTGTTATGATATTAACCTAGTTACATGTGTATTATGTATCAATGTAATGTGTTGAACATGATGATTGGGTGATTATAATACATGTTCTTCATTTCAAGTTTTGAATTCCTTAGAAATAATAAGAAAAAGTCACTTTTGAGTCACAAAATTTATGGCTAAGGATTGTTGTAATCCATGAATTGTTGTTAGATATTGTTAATATAGTTAAATGTGAAAACAACGGAAGTTAATTGAACCAATTTGGTTGAGAAACAAATTCGTAGTGAATGATTTCGCTAAATTGTCTAAAATATGAACATTTGCATGAACATGAGTTATAGATTTATTTTTTAGGTTAGTTAATGTTTATGTTAGTTGATGGGTATTATGATATGTTGTAGTTCTATGAATTATGAATCCATAAAATCAAAAACGGACTAATTTGGGCATGTATAACTCAAATTATGAAGGTTAGAAAGAAGTTTGGCTTGCTATTTTGTAGCAGAGCATGAAATCGTGACGTTTATTAAGAGAGAGCTATGCCTTTCCTACAGTTATTTTTTAAGGCAAGAACCCTGCCCCTGAGGGTGTCTAATTGAAATGGTTGAAAAAAATCTGACAGAACATGGTTTACTAAAACGGCCATAACGTTTTCATACGAACTCCGATTGACGAGATTCAAGATGATCCGGAACGAGAACGGATAGACCTACAACTTTTGTGCTTTAAGTATTTCAATTTAAGGTCATTAGGAATGGTAAAAATAGTCATATTTGTGACTTTTACGTAATCAAAGGCCATCGGAGGTCGTCGAGCGAGCACATACGCAAGTATAGTGCTCCCGACGATAGAATGTGTTATTCTAAGTGATGTAACATGAAAATGCATGATATTAGACATGACATATAAGATTACCTTACTTATAGTGGAAATTCTTTATCATGACTTCGTATGTGTTTTCAAAAGAAACTTAAAGATTTTTGAAAACAAACTTTGACGAACTTGTGTACCTCTAATTCTAACCTTGATAACATATATATGAGGTCTAAGTACGCATGATGTAAGATTCAAAGTTGTATCATAGGTGTGTTAGATTACTTTGATTTGGTTAAAATGATTTGAAAGGCAAGCTCATATATCATTTGCAAACAAAGTTTTATAAACATGGAGTGGTTATATTTTGCCCTTGGAAACGTACGTAGAAACATGTACAAACAAGTATGATGTGTGAATTGAAGTTGCATTGCACGATTAGTTTAGTATGACATTGACTTTGAGAATAAAGTTTTGATGTTTTGAAACTAAGAGGGACGAACTTAAAGTAACTTGTGGACTTAAAGTTCTAAACATGATAACATATATACATGGCCTAGTTAGCTATGAAATGAGATTAAAAGTGGTACCTAGTTTTTTTAACTTGGCCTAGAATAACTTTTGAAAAGTAAACTTGAACGTCTTATGCCCCTAGACATGACGAATATGTTCATCATTTACCTAAGCATGAATTGGACCTTTCAAGTGTGGTTTAAAATACGTCTTCAAATAATGACCTATGCTATGTCTATGTGAAGCATACTAGTAGAGGCTTATTAGTACCAATATATGGTTTAAAATCTTATATCATCGAATCTTGTTAAAGAAAGTTGTTAAGCTTTATTGATTGAAATAAATCATCATGAAACTAAGTAGTTTGAATATGAACGACGTAGATCACGTATCTATAAACTTTAAACATGTGCCGAACACATAGCGAGTCAAGTGCGTGATAAATGTATATGAATGTTGATGTCAAGTACGGATGGTTAGGTATACCTATACATACCTAGATATTCTAAGAATATGATGAGAAAGTGAAATGTAGGTGTTAGGAACCTAGTTAGAGAACAATGTAACATTATTATTTTAAGAATGTATGAAATATGTGACTAATGGATATGAATCCATGATTATATAACTGTGTAGGAATACACGAAGTGCAATTAAGCGTTAAGCAGTTAAGTCGTAGTTCATAAACTACGAATTAGGCAAGTCTTTCAGTTCCTATTTGATATATGAATTTGATAACTGTTAGTTGAGCTATATTATGTTATAAGAATGTTGATGTATATATATGAAATGCATATGAGATATGTATGAAATGTGAAAGTTGATCTTTGATGATATACTTGTGAAGTAAATTTCTATGCATGTTATATGAGAAGTAACATGCGTAGTAAATATTAATTGATTATGAATGCATGAACTGAGTATGTTATTATATGCTATGTGCTGCATGAAAACTGTTAGAATTGCTGGGCTGTTGAGCTCACCCTTGCAAACAACAACTTTTGCAGGCTAAGGATTCTCGGTAAAGATTTCGTGCTACATAATTGATATAGTTCAATAGTATCAAAGGAGATTGATTCATTTATTTACATATATACTCTTGAACTATGTTTAGGTTCTAGGAGATGTATAAGATAGTAGTTGATGTGTAATATATATTAAGTTGTACTATGTTATACATAAAGGAATTCAAATCGAGATGAAAAATCTTATACAGTAATTCCAATAGACTGAACCATATTATATAGTTGATTCAAGAATTGTAATTGGTTCAAATTTATGAAATCAATAAAAGATTTTACTCAAGAGATTGAAAAAGTTTAAATTATTCCGCATTTTTATAATATCGAATGTGATGTAATACAGGAATAGTAAATGATCAAGATTAGAATCTTATAAAAGTTTGGGGTCATTGTGCAGATCCTGGAAATAAAATGAATTTATACTCTAAATTGTAACAAGTAAAGTTTTATTCATTAAGTTACGAATGAAAAATATAAATAGTTTGACGATAGTAGTATTGTGGTGGACCAGATCCGAGGTTTAAAGGAACCTAGATTTGGGGGTGTCATAGTCTAGATGACCGCCACCTAAGATAACCCGTCAGTCCTCCTCGGTTGAACATACTCATTATCTAGCTCTAATAATTGAGCCCTGTTTACAACATCTAAATATAAAGAAAATTTATGAAAGATAAGATATTGCCGAATCTTTGATTTTAGACCTCTTAGAAACATTCGTCTCATTCGTTCCTCATTCTCTACCAAATGAGGTGAAAACCTGGATAACTCGGCGAACTTCGCCTCGTACCGGGACACCATCATGTTATTTTTTTCTAGTCTAATAAACTCTATATAATTAAGTTGTATTTGATTTAATAATAATAAATATTATGAAGATGATACTGTGACAATAATTGAATCAATAATATGAGAGATATGCAGCAATTACTGTAGCAATAATTGAGTATAACTGAGTGACTTCTTACGTAAGCATCAATAATAGATACTGTGTGTGCTACTATACAACCACGCCAGACATCGCATTTTTTTACTACCGGGTAGTTCAACAAATTAACTTGAAAACTTTCGTCGTTATTTATAAAAGATAATACCGCCGCTTTCTAAATACGACAATACTTCTGTTAATGGGGTTCACTAATGATTGTGCATCCGCATTTAATATTCCTATTAAAATGAATATTCCCCACACAACGTAATATTTTATATCAACTTGCTTACTTTGTAAAATTTTTAAATATCACTCTTAACTTTAACCTTTTATCAATTTAACCATTTACTAAATAGAAAAATTGAGTACTTTTATTTAATAAAATTCGGGGTCTTACAATCTCCCCTCCTTATGAAATTTTGCCCTCGAAATTTACGTACCTAGTAGTTCGAAGAGATTAGAATACCTTGCTTTCTTTTCGGATTGTACCTTTCCGGTTATATCCACTCCATCATGATTTTCCCATTTCTCATATCTTGTATTTCAGATATCATTCTAGAATATATCTTCAAAACAAAGGTTAATTAACATATCACATTTTATCACTATACTCTAATCGACCAGTTAAATACCAAATAAACTTCAGTAGGTCATACTAGCGAAGGAATTCCCCGTCTTTCCCCTCCTAGTTCTTGTCTCACATCTCAGTCAGGGATCATATCCTTAAGCTTTGATACCAACTGTGACGCCCCCAAAATAGGTATACATCACCCATCTTGAGTCGCCAGATATATGGTACATAAATTCAAATACAACTTAATTATACAACAGTCGTGTAAAATACGACAAAACATAGCTAAGAGTTTAAACAAGAATATTGTCATCTAGACAATATCCACACTCAATGGTGTCCTCATTAAAATTATTATCATATTATTTCGTAGAATAGTGAGGACTAATAAAGCCATTTATCCTGGACCATCACTCCATTCCCCGACTCGTCCTAGCTATATTCTCATTTCCTGAAGAGAACAATGAAAGAAAGGGTGAGCTCAACTAACCCAGTAAGAAATATTATGACTAAGATAATGCAGAATAAATTATCCTTAGCCTTCAACAGTATAACAACTAATAGAATATAATAGACAACAAGTTTTAGATCAACAACTGCAGCAGAATAAGCAATCTATTAGAAGAGTCAAGTAGAGCATAAAATCAACTATCTTCTATAATTTAAAAAGTTTTTCATCAACTTTATCGCTGAGACTCAGCTTAATAAATAATCCACATCATCGAATCACCCCTGGACTATGACTAAGGATATTCTTTAGTATCACGACCACAAATTATCCATGCACTACGAGTCAAGGATATTCGTGTATTCATCAATGGTCATGATTATACCGAATAATCCCTTGTCATAATCATACCAATGACTGTCCATCAATGAACTACAGACCAATGAGGACTTTTACCACATCATTCGTTACATTACGGTCATGATTATACCGAATAATTCCTGGTCATAATCATACCAAGTCCATCTATGCACGTAAGCCAAAGATGACTTTCATCACAAAATAAACACGAGGATGATGACAATGACATAATAATTTAATAAAACAAGTTCAATGATAAATTTTAAAGATTTATAATTTAATTTTTCCAGAAATCAATAACGTCCAAATTGTCAACATGATACTGCTTTGTGGGGTAAAATTCAAGAATAATATTTATGTACCAAAAATAATTTGGACACAAAAGAAGTATACTTTTCGGGTGATTAGTACTTCGGGAATAGTACCCTGTGAATAGTACCCCCGACACGAAAAGTGTCTCGAATACCCCAGTGAATGATACTAAAATGAATAATAATCGGGTGAATAGTAACACGTAAATAGTAACTCATGAATAGTACTTCGGCACGAAAAGTGCCCCGAATACCTGAGTGAATAATACTAGAGTGAATAGTAATTGGGTGAATAGTAACCCATGAATAGTAACTCGTAAAAGAAAAAATACCAAAGAAAATGATATTTCATGACGAGTACAAAATAAATGATATCTTGTACAAGTATAATAGAATATACGAAACCGCAAATGGATTTTCACCCGCCATGCTGTAATCCACGTAGACAGATTATTTTCACAATTTAATAAAGAATGAATACGAAGGATCATTCACCATGCATGCGGTAATCCACATAGACAGGTTATTCCAACAGAATAATAAAGAATGGAACCAGGTCATGCGTAATCGCATGCATACGATATTCCAAATGTAATAATAAAGAACGAAACCAGTTATGCGTAATCCGCATGCATGTGATATATTCCAATAGAATAATAAAGAACGGAACCAAAGTCATGCGTAATTCGTGATAGATGTGATATTCCAACGAAATAATAAAGAATGGAATAACAACAAAATTCACTGGCATGCGATGAGATCGCATAGAGCGGGTTATTCTAATGAATAATAAAGAATGGAATAACGAAGAATTTCACCATGTATGCGGTATCAGATGGACGGTTATTCCAACATAATAATAAAGAATGGAATAACAACCCTTACGAGTATTGAAAGAAAATAACTCTCTTATGAATACGAAAGAATAATACCCTTTACCTCAAAAAGAAGATCGGATACTAGAATAGTGAGGTAGCGAGCACTTCTCTTTCTTTCTCTCTATAATAATTGTTCTATAGCTTTAGTGGATTGGTGAGAAATGAAGGAAGAATGAGCTTCTATTTATAGGAAAATATAGTTTCATTAATTGCACATTTTGGGGCTCGAAATATTACAGTATAATACCTTCCTCTTTTCCTTCATTTTTAATTTAGTCCTGCAAGTATCATCAAACTTGCACCACCTCCCCTAATAGTAAATCATGTGAATCAATAGCAAATCATGTGACTCAATAGTTCTAAACATTTGAAAAAATAATTACATTATAGTACATTCATCTATACCTCCATTTTTAACTTAGTCATTCAAGTATTATAAATCTTGCACCAACTCCCATAATAGTAAATGAATGTGAATCAATAGTACACACATGTCAACAAATAGTTATAATCATTTGAATCAATAACAATTAATTGCTCATTTATCCGGTTAATTACCCAATTGGTCAATATAACCTCCAGACATCAATTATTATCGAAATAAATGTCGATTTTAACTAACACTAATAATTCCAACACAATGGAACTATCAATTTCATCTTTAATCAACACGAACTTATTCATCATTAATATTATAATTCATAATATTTAACAACCAGGTCGTTCCCAGGAAAGATGAGGCTTTCCGATAAGGATTTCTCCTTATTGGCGCGCAATTAGGTGACCAAACCTCTCCTTGACAGAACTTCTAGACATTGTCCATATTGCAAATAATAATATGAATAACTTTTGCCGTCTTAATTGTTGATTTAATAATATAACATATTATGCAGATGATACTGTGACAATAATTGAATCAATAATATGAGAGATATGATGCGGCAATTACTGTAGCAATAATATAGTATAACTGAGTGACTTCTTACGTAAGCATCAATAATCAATACCGCAAAGCTACTACTTATGCAACCACGCGTATTACTATACTTTTACTACCGGGTAGTTCAACGGTTTTAATTGGTAACACTTTCATAGTTATTTTTATAAAAAGATAATTACGCTATTTTCTAACTACGAGATACTTCCGTTGTAGGGGTCCACCAATGATTGTGCCATCGCATTTGGATATTCTCCCACAAAAAAGAATATTCCCCACCAAACGAATATTTTATAACAACTTGCATACTTTGGCAAAATTTATAAATATTACCCACAACTATAACATTATATCAAATCCACACCATAATATTTAAAAAAAATATTTTGAGAAATTTAAATCTTTATTCATAAAATTTGGGGTCTCACAAACTCTACCTCCTTCATATGACGAATACTTTCAGGAAAGTACTTGTCGTTAAACAGTTTCTGAAATGTTTCCCAAGACATGTTGAGTGCGGCAGGCTGGGTACGCTTCACAGACTCCCACCGGTAGTCTGCCTCACCACGGAACATAAAGGTGGTGAATGGAACTTTCTATTCTTCCGTGCATCCCAAGATATAGAATATCTTGGTAATTTTCTTAACCCACATTTTCGCCTTGATCGGATCCGGCTTTCCTGCAAATTCTGGTGGTCTCAACTCCTTGAACTGCTTGGCTGTGACAAGCCGCGCATTGCTATCATTTCCACCCGTATTTTGTGCACGAGTCTCCCTCGTCTGATTTTGCATGAACTGCAAAAAGTTTGTAAACATCCCATCATTCATCATTTGTTCGGTAGTGTTGTTTACAAGAGGAATATTTCCTTCATGTTGCACGTTCCCGTGGGTGGTGATTAAAGGTGTCTCCACGGTCTGATTCACTCCATTGTTAATATTTCCAGCTGCCATTCTCAAATACTGCCACAAAACAAGGGTTAATTGACATGTCACATATTATCCCTATACTCTGACCGACCAAATAAATAAATAAACTTAGTCAGGTCATACTAGCGAAGGAATTATCCGTCTCTCCCCTCCTAGTTCTTGTATCACATCTCAGCCAGAGATCATATCCCCAAGCTTTGATACCAACTGTGACGTCCCAAAAATAGGTATACATCACCCATTCTGAGTCGCCAAATACATGGTACAGAAACAAATACAACTTCAGTAATACAATTATCGTGCAAAATACGACAACACATATACTTTGAGTTTGAATACAAATATTGTTTAATAGACATTATACAAACTCAAAAGGAGTGCTCATTACAATTATTGATACACTATTTTACAAAATAGTGAGGACTACTAATACAACTATCCTGAACCATCACTCCAAACCCCGGCTAGTTTCTGCTATGTTCTCACCTCCTGAGAAGAAAAATGGAACAAAAAGGAAAAGGGTGAGCTTAACTAACCCAGTAAAGAATATTATGACTAAGATAATATACAACAACTTATCATTAGTCTTCAACAGGGAAAATCTGATAAAATATAATAGACAACAAGTTTTAGATCAACAACTGCAGCGAAAACAACAATCCATTAGAAGAGTTAAGTAGAGAATGAATTCTACTATCTTCAAAGATTTAAAAGTCCATCATCAATATTTTATCCTCAGAACATCAATCAATATACATCTTGAATCAAATATTCATCTTTTGCACTACTGAGCCAAAGATATTCTTTTGTATAACCAAATTGTCATGTTCATCTCAACACTGCTCATCTTTGCACTCACGGGCCAAAGATATTCATTAGGTAATCATTCATCTTTGCACTACAGCCAAAGATATTCAAGAATATCATCATTTAGGACCCATTTGATTTATGACAAATATCTTAAAAAAAAATGAATCTAAGCGAGATAAAAGATCAAAGATTAGGGATTCGTACTTTAGTTTATCCAAGTTCAATAATACCTTATAATAATCAATTGTGGAGCAAAATTCAAGAATAAAGATCAAAACATGGATACAATCAAAGATAGTAACCATAATCGACAACTTGGACAAAGAAAAGAAAATTTCATTTTTTCCGTGAATATTGCCGTCACTACAAGAAAAAAGCTTAAGTCCGACGGATTATTCCGTCAGACTCCTATTCGGTCAAAATTACATTATTCCCGACGAAAATAATCGTCAGATATTCGATTGTAAATATTCGCGTCGAAAATAAGATCCGTCAAAAGTTCTGTCGGAAATTACATATCTTCGACGAACGTATCTCCAACGAATGTACGTCGAACATTAACTATCTTCGACCGAATATATAGGACGAAACTTTTCGTCGAATATAAGAGTACATAATTTCGACGGATGTATTCCCTCGGAATTATCTTATGTCCGACCGAAAAATAGAATAGCCCACCATTCATTAAAATTGGCTAATTATTAAATTCGACGGAATTTGCGTCGAAGATAGAGTGTTTACGACGGATACATTGCGTCGAAGATAACGTATGTTCGACTGAAATTAGGATATTTCGGCATTTATTAAAAATTACTTATTTGCTACTTCTGAGGGAAATTCCGTCGCAACTACTTTATTCCGTCAGAATTAACTATCCTTTTTTTTAAATGCAGATTTTAAAAGTTAAGTTTCCAGGTGTTTAAACCCATTAATGTACCTGTAACCTGTCACAACCCAATACACAGTAATATAAACCTGTATCTCACATTCAAATATGCAACGTAACTGTAAAACCCCAACTTTTTGAATAAAGATGAATTTTTTATAAATATTATTTTTGAATATTATGGAGTGAAATTGATATAATAGTTGTGGGTAATATTTATAAATTTTGCAAAGTACACAAGTTGTTATATAATATTCGATTAGTCGGGGAATATTCATTTTAACAGGGAATATTAGTACAACGACACAATCATTGGTGGATCCCACAACGGAATTATTATCGGATTGAGAAAACGACAAAAATACTTTATGAAAATAACGGTGGAAGTTTTACCGTTAATCGTTGAAACACCCTGTTAAAAGAAATAAAGAATATCTGGCATTAGTTGAGTAGTAGCACCGACATTGATTATTGATGCTTACGTGAGAAGTCACTCGGTTTTGCTTATTTTATGGACCCCCATTTATCCATTTTTTAAATAATGGAAGAAGGTTATTCATTATATATATATATATATATATAAATATATAAGTCTTATATTTATAATATATATATATATATATATATATATATATATATATTAGATTGTGAGAATGGTTTGGTGGGGGAAATAAGATTGTAGTGGGAGTACTATTATATATATATATTTATGTTTTGAATTTGCAAGTTGGCTACAATTATTATGATTATTATATTTATATATAGGTACTAGTTGGAAGGTGTGGCAGGTAAAAATTCACAGGGTTGATAACCCGTGACTAATATTATATTTATATATATATAATATTATATTTAAAAGATTTTGCTTTAAATATGGATCGTCAGATTAAAGTAAATCAATCTCGACCGTTCATGAGTTAGTTACTATGCATTCTATTTTTTTATAAATAGAAGCTCATCCATTCATTATTTTCTTACGAAGTCACTGAAACTCTAGAGAGATAAACTATAGAGAGAAAGAAGAAAGTATTCTGCTACTTCACTACTTATATATCCAGTACTCTTATTTTTAAGGTAGGAAATATTATTTGTTGTACTCGTAAAGGGTGTTATTCTTTCTTATTCATGAAGAGAACTGTTGTTATTCCATTTCTTCTTATTACATTGGAATAACTCAGTATCTGCCTGCTCTACCCTATACTTGGTGACATTCTTCTATTATTCATTGGAACATCCTGTCACGTGTTTTTACACCGGACTGGTTCCGCTCTTTATTATTATTCCGTTGGAACATCACATGCATGTGTTTTACACCGGACTGGTTCCGCCTCTTTATTATTATTCCGTTGGAACATCCTCATACGTGTGTTTTACACGGACACGGTTCCGCTCTTTATTATTCTCATGGAACATCCCGTCGGTCCAAATTTTGCCTCGACACGTTCCGTTATTATTATTCTCTTTGAATAACTTTGTCTATCTAAATCTGCATGCATGGTGATTTCTTTTGTTATTCTATTCTTTATTATACTCAGTTGGTTAAAGTTTTGACTTCTATACTCCATGAAATTAGTAGAATATCCTTGATATTTGCGCTTCATCCGGTATCTTTTCATGGAAATATTCTTCTGATCATTCTTGAATTTTACTCTACAAAACAGTATCACGTTGACAATTTGGACGTTAATAATTCCTGGATAAAATAATTCTTGAACTTGTTCTATTGAATTCTTATATCATTGTCATCATCCTCATGTTTATATTTTGTTGAAAGTCATCTGTGGCCTGTTCGGTGTAATCATGACCGTAATGTTACAAATGATGTGGTAAAAGTCCTCATTGGCCCATAGTGCATTGATGGACAGTTGTTGGCATGATCATGACCATTAATGAATACATAGATATTCTTGGCCCGTAGTGCATGGATAATTGTGGTCGTGATACTAAAGAATATCCTTGGCCGTAGTGCAGGGGTGATTTGATGATGTGGAATATTTATTAAGCTGAGTCTCAGCAATAACAATGATGAATTGATGTTTGTTAAACTTGACTCTTTTAATGGATTGCTTGTTCCGCTGCAGTTAAACTTGATGTTTGTTATATTGTATCAGTTTAACACTGTAGAATGTTAATGATAATTTATTCTGCATTATCTTAGTCATATTATTTCTTACTGAGTTAGTTGAGCTCACCCTTTCTTTCACTGTTCTCTTCAGGAAATGAGAATATAGCTGGGACGAGTCGGGGAACGGAGTGATGGTCCAGAGGATAACATTAGTAGTCCTCACTATTCTGTGAAATAGTGTGATAATAATTGTAACGAGGACTCCTTTTGAGTTTGTATAATCTCTAGTAGATAATATTTGTATTCAAACTCACAGCTTTATGTTTGTCGTATTGTATACATAGCGGTTGTATTAGTAAGTTGTATTTGAATTACATGCGTATGTCGGCGACCCAAGATGGGTGATGTATACCTAATTTTGGGGGTGTCACAGTTGGTATCAAAGCTTAGGGATATGATCCCTGGCTAAGATGTGAGACTAGAACTTGGAGGGGAGAGATGGGGAATTCTTTCGCTAGTATGACCTACTTAAATTTATTTTGTATTTAAAGTGGTTGGTCAGAGTTTAGAGAGATTATGTTACATGTCAATTAACCTTTGTTTTGTGGTAGTATCTGAAAATGACATCCGAAAATGTTGAGAATAGCAATGGAGCACAAGAGACCATTGAGTCTCCACATATTAATAATCAGGACAATGTACATTAGGAAGGCAACAATCCTCATGCAAACAACAACACTGACCAAATGATGAATGATGGATTGTTCGAGGGCTTTATGCAATTCATGCAACAAAGAAAGCGAGCTGCGGCTCTGTCCAAAATGTAGGTGGAAACATCGAAAAACTCTCGGTCACCGCTAAATGTTTCAAGGAGCTGGGACCACCGAGAGTTTAAGGGAGAGCCAAAACCACTTTGGGCGGAAGCATGGATAAAGCAGATCACCAAGATATTTGATGTCTTGGGATACTCAGAGGAGCAAAAGGTTCCTTTCACGCCTTTTATGTTACGCACCTGAGAGGCGATTCTTGGTGGGAATCGGTAAAATGTACTCAACTCTTGCGATCAAGATGTCTTGGGAGAAGTTCCAAGAGTTGTTTCAACGACAAATACTTTCCCAAAAGTATTCGTCACATGAAGGAGGTGGAGTTTATCAAATTGGAGCAAAACAATATGACCGTGTCGCAATACGAGGAAAAATTTGCGGAGTTATCCCGATTTGCGTCCCACTTGATGTATAATGAAGAGAGAATGGCGTGAATGTTTTGAAGAGGTTTGAAGCCGGAGATACGTCAACATCTTATTTCTCATAAACTGTGTTTGTATTCAGATATTGTAAATAGGGCTCAGTTAGTGGAGCGCGATAACGAGTCAACGCAACCAAAGAGAGAGCGGTAAACAAAAATAATAATACCAATGAGAGCGATCATCGAAGCGGTGACAACAAGCGTGGAGGAATCAATGGGCGAAATGGTAACCATTTGGTGGTAATCGATGCAAAACAATAAGAATGTACATTTCAAGAAGAGGAGATTCAACAATGATGGAAGGACGACAAAGACCAAAGACCCGTTGTTAAGGAAGGAGAACGACCACCTATCATATGCTTCAAATGCGGAGGGAGGGACACATCGGTCAAAGCTATGCGATGTCTTAGTCAAAAGCATGTTATAATTGTGGAAGAGAAGGTCACTTAGCCCGATTTTGTCGCTCACCAGAAGACAAGTTCACTAGGATGGAGGCACCAAAGGTCATCCCCAAAAAAAGTCAAAGCCGGTGGTCTGCGAGGAAGATCATTTGTTGTGACCTCCCAGAAAACAAGGAACCCAAATGAGGTCATCACGGGTAAGCTTATCATAAACTCTAGCGAAATCTATACTTTGTTTGATACCGGTTCTACCCATTCTTTTATTTCTCATACTTGCGCTCAACGATTAAATTTGACTCTGGAGAAATTAGACTTTGACTTATCTGTGGAAACTCCGTTGGGAGAAACCTTCATTACATCCACTGTTTATAAGTCTTGTTTGGTTCAAATCTTTAACCGCACATTACCTGTCGATCTTATTTCTTTAAAAATACTTGCGTTTGATGTAATTCTAGGGATTGATTGGTTAACTACTCATCATGCAAAAATTGATTGTTTTCGTAAGGTTGTTAGCTTTCATATTCCTAATTAACATATTATGCGAATTCAAGCAACCAAACCATTAAAATCAATCACTGTCATCTCAAGCCATAAAGCTATTCGTTTATTGAAAAACGGATGTCAAGCTTTCTTATCTCATGTCACAGATCTAAACAAAAAAACGTCAATTTTGAATAATATTTCTATTGTTAATGAATTTCCTTACGTATTCCCTAAAGAACTTCCTGGCCTACCCCAGAGCATGAAATTGAATTTTGTATCAACCTTGAACTTGGTACAAAACCCATTTCCAAAGCCCCATATCGAATGGCTCCTATTGAACTTCAGGAGTTAAAGACTCAACTGTAGGAATTGTTAGACATTGGCTTTATTCGTCCTAGTACTTCTCATTAGGGTGCTCTGTTCTATTCGTGTGAAGAAGAAAGATGGGAGTATGCGACTTTGTATTGATTATCGGGAGTTGAATCATGTCACCATCAAAAATAGGTACCCATTGCCACGTATTGATGACACATTCGACCCGATTGCAAGGAGCCAAATTCTTTTCAAAGATTGATCTTCGTTCCTGGATATCACCAATTGAAGATTAGAACCGATGATATTCCAAAGATGGCTTTCAGAACTCGGTACGGGAATTATGAATTCCTAGTCATGTCCTTTGGATTGACTAATGCTCCTGCTGCCTTCATGGATATGATGAACTGAGTATTCAAGGAATATTTGGATCATTTTATGGTCGTCTTTATTGATGACATCCTCATATATTCCAAAAGCCGTGAAGATCATGAGGAACACTTGAGACTGATACTCCAAAAGCTTCGTGAATACAAGCTTTATGCCAAGTTGAAGAAATGCTAGTTCTGGTTTGAGGAAGTAGCATTCCTTGGGCACGTAGTATCAAGTCATGGAATATCTGTTGACCCAGCAAAGATTGAAGCTATTCAAAGCTGGGAGCAACCTAAATCGATGATCAAGTACGTAGCTTTCTCGGCTTAGTGGTTATTATCGAGATTCATAGAAGGTTTTTCTCGAATCGCTACTCCACTAACTCAAATTTGACTTTTGGAAAGATACAAAGTTTGGTTGGAGCGAGGAATATGAGAAGAGTTTTCATGAACTTAAGAGGAGACTTATTTTAGCACCTGCTCGACAATACCATCCGGTTCGGAGGATTTGTCATCTCTGATGGACGCTTCGGCAAAGGGTTAGGATGTGTTCTCATGCAACATGGGAAAGTCATAGCCTATGCCTCACGACAACTCAAAGAATATGAGAGGAATTATCCTACTCATGACCTAGAGTTAGCAAATTGTTGTCTTAGCACTTAAAATTTGGAGGCATTACTTGTATGGGGAGAAAGTGGAGATCTTTACGGATCATAAAAGCCTCAAATATTTCTTCACTCAAAAGGAACTCAACATGTGACAACGACGTTGGCTTGAATCATTGAAAGATTATGATCATACCATCCAATACCATCCTCGAAAAGCGAACGTGGTAGTGGGCGGCGCATTGAGTAGAAGATTATATGCGTCACGAGTGCAATATTGTCAACGCAAAGGCCCATTTTGTATGACTTGCAAAGGATGGAGATAGAGATAAAGACTCCAGGGACCCACGCAATGATGGCAAATATACGAGTAGAACCGACTTTAATTGATAAAATTAAAGGTGCTCAAATTACAGATCCGAAGCTGATGCGTATGGGGAAGAAAGTGCAAGAAGGTGCGATGCCGGAAGCACGAATTGATGAAGAAGGAATACTTCGAGTCAAATCCAGACATTGTGTTCCTAACGACCCTGATTTAAAGTATAAAATCATGATGGAGGCGCATAACACACCGTTGCAATCCATCTCGGGGTACCAAAATGTATCATGATCTTCGACATACATTTTGGTGGGGCAATATAAAGAGAGAGATAAATATGTTTATCTCAAGGTGTCTAACATGTCTACGCGAGTCAAGGCGAGCATCAAGTACAAAAAGGTCCATTGCAACCACTTGAAATCCCGAATGGAAGTGGGAGCACATTACCATGGATTTCAAGCATCGGTCTTCCCAAGGTTTCTTAAGGCGTAGATGCGATTTGGGTCATTGTTGATAGATTGACCAAGTCTACTCATTTCTTACCGATACGAGAGACTTAAACACTTGAACGTCTTGCTCGTATGTACATAAACGAGATTGTAAGATTGCATGGTATGCCAGTATCCATAGTTTCTGATCGAGACCCAAGATTCACTTCACGATTTTGGGTTAGTTTGCAGAAAGCTATGGGCATAGATTTACGATTTAGCTCGGCATATGATCCTCAAATGGACGGACAGTCGGAGAGGACTATTCAAACTATTGAAGATCTATTAAGACTCAGTGTCCTTGATTTCAAGGGAAGTTGGGACAAGTTCTTACCATTGGTGGAGTTTTCCTACAACAACAGTTATCAAGCAAGTATTGGCATGGCTCCATTCGAAGCGTTGTATGGAAGAAAGTGTCATTCTCCAGTATGCTGGGATGAGGTGGGTGAAGCAACGTTGTTGGGACCGGAGTTGGTACGTATGACAACAAAAAAGATTCAAACGATCCGGCAACGTATAAAAACCTCACAAGATCGACAAAAGAGTTATGCTGATCTTCATCGAAAGGACGTGGAATTCGATATAGGAGATCATATGTTGTTATGTGTTGCTCCATGGAAAGGGGTTACGAGATTTGGAAAGAGAGAAAAGCTCAATCCTCGATTTATCGGCCCATTTTTAATCCTTGATCGAGTAGGAACTGTGGCCTATAGACTCGCTTTACCGCCAAGTATGTCTCGTGTTCATAATGTTTTTCACATATCCATGTTACATAAATATGTGGAAGACTTGAACCACATTATTGAGTTGGAACCGGATGAAATAGCGGAAGATTTGACGTATGAAGAGGTTCCTGTTCAAATCTTGCATAAGAAGGAACATATTCTACGCACCAAGGTTATACCTCAAGTCAAAGTTTTGTGGAGAAACCACGATGTTGAGGAAATGACTTGGGAGTTAGAATCTGAAATGAAATCAAGGTGTCCTTACCTCTTCGACATACCAGGTACGTACCCTAATTTCGAGGGCGAAATTTCATAAGGGGATATTATAAAACCCCAACTTTTTGAATAAAGATGAATTTTCTATAAATATTATTTTTGAATATTATGGAGTGAAATTGATGTAATAGTTGTGGGTAGTATTTATAAATTTTGCAAAGTATGCAAGTTGTTATATAATATTCGATTGGTCGGGGAATATTCGTTTTAACAGGGAGTATTAGTACAACGGCACAATCATTGGTGGACCCTACAACGGAATTATTATCGGATTGAGAAAATGACAAAAATACTTTATGAAAATAATGGCGGAAGTTTTACCGTTAACTATTGAAACACCCGGTGTTAAAAGTACAGTAATACGTGTGGTTGCATAGTAGCACACGGCATTGATTATTGATGCTTACGTGAGAAGTCACTCAGTTTTGCTTATTTTATGGACCCCCCATTTATCCATTTTTTTAAATAACTGGAAGAAGGTTATTCATTATATATATATATATATATATATTATTGGTTGACATGAATGGTTTGGTGGGGAATAAGATTGTAGTGGGAGTACTATTATATATATATATATATATATATATATATATATATATATATATATATATATATATATATATATTTATGTTTTGAATTTGCAAGTTGTCTACAATTATTATGATTATTATATTTATATATAGGTACTAGTTGGAAGGTGTGGTAGGCAAAAATTCACGGGGTTCATAACCCGTGACTAATATTATATATATATATATATATATAATATTATATTTAAAAGATTTTGCTTTAAATATGGACCGTCAGATTAAAGTAAATCAATCTCGACCGTTCATGAGTTAGTTACTATGCATTCTATTTTTCTATAAATAGAAGCTCATTCATTAATTATTTTCTTACGAATTCACTGAAACTCTAGAGAGATAAACTATAGAGAGAAAGAAGAAAGTATTCTGCTACTTCACTACTTATATATCCAGTACTCTTCTTCTTAAGGTAGGGAATATTATTTGTTGTACTCGTAAAGGGTGTTATTCTTTCTTATTCATGAAGAGAACTGTTGTTATTCCATTTCTTCTTATTCTATTGGAATAACCTGTATACGCTGTCTACCCTATACTTGGTGACATTCTTTTATTATTCTGTTGGAACATCCTGTCTGTGTGTTTTACACCGGACTTGGTTCCGTCTTTATTATTATTCCGTTGGAACATCCCATACTGTATGTTTTACACCTAACCGGTTAAAATCTTTATTATTCTGTTGGAACATCCTGTCGGTGCAAATTTTGCCTGACCTAGTTCCGTTATTATTATTCTGTTGGAATAACCTATCTATGTAAAGTACCGCATACATGGTGATTTCTTTTGTTATTCTATTCTTAATTATACTCAGTTGGTTAAAGTTTTGACTTCTATACTCCATGAAATTAGTAGAATATCCTTGATATTTGCGCTTCATCCGGTATCTTTTCATGGAAATATTCTTCTGATCATTCTTGAATTTTACTCTACAAAACAGTATCATGTTGACAATTTGGACGTTAATAATTCGTGGATAAAATAATTCTTGAACTTGTTTTATTGAATTCTTATATCATTGTCATCATCCTCATGTTTATATTTTGTTGAAAGTCATCTGTGGCCTGTAGTGTATAGATGGACTTGGTATGATTATGACCAGGTATTATTCGGTGTAATCATGACCGTAATGTTACAAATGATGTGGTAAAAGTTTTTATTGGCCCGTAGTGCATTGATGGACAGTTGTTGGCATGATCATGACCATTAATGAATACACAAATACTCTTGGCCTGTAGTGCATGGATAATTGTGGTCGTGATACTAAAGAATATCCTCGGTCAGTAAAGTGCGGGGTGATTCTATGATGTGGAATATTTTTTAAGTTTGAGTCTCAAATGATAATGATGATGAAAAACCTTTTAAATCATAAAAGATAGTAGATTTTATTTTCTACTTGACTCTTTTAATGGATTGCTTGTTCATTTCATGCAGCTAAACTTGATGTCTATTTTATTTTATCAGTTTAACATTGTTGGAGATTAATGATAATTTATTCTGCATTATCTTAGTCATAATATTTCTTACTGGGCTAGTTGAGCTCACCCTTTCTTTCACTGTTCTCTTCAGGAAATGAGAATATAGCTAGGATGAGTCGGGGAACGGAGTGATGGTCTAGAGGATAGCATTAGTAGTCCTCACTATTCTGTGAAATAGTGTGATAATAATTGTAATGAGGACTCCTTTTGAGTTTGTATAATCTCTAGTAGATAATATTTGTATTTAAACTCATAGTTTATGTTTGTTGTATTATACACGACAGTTGTATTAGTAAGTTGTATTTGAATTCTGTACCATGTATCTGACGACCCAAGATGGGTGATGTATACCTAATTTTGGGGGCGTCACAGTAACACTAAAACTTAATCTTCAACTCATTATCATTCACATTCACATTCAAATATCCACCAAAACATATTATAAGCTAACCAATTACAAATATAAGCTAATGTTCCATAAATGTTAAACAATATAATTTACAATAGTTGTACAGAAGCAATTAGACAATACAACATATATACAAAAGGGTCTACAATAACATGAATATATACAAATGAACTATAAACTAGTAAAAGTATGATCATCATCGGGCGGAGGTGAACGACATTGCTCTGGTGTATGGATGTCAGACTCGTGCTCCTGCTCATCATCGCCAGCCTGGTCGCCATCGCCACCCTTTTGATACAATCAAAAATATAAATCATTAGTCCGTATATATATGTGTGTGAATTAACAAACTAGCCTTAATTGAAAAACATAAACAATAAGAATACCTGAGTAGGTGGGGGCGGACGAAAAGCCTCCTCCAAGAGGGTAATCACCATCCGAAGCATCTCGGCGCTCCAAGCGTCGAACTGCTCCCGTGGTAATCCCGTACTCTCTACAGAGGCCCCTGCTATAATATCCTGAGCAATCTGGTGAAGATGAGAATTGGAAGGCAACTGATGACGCCGAAAGACAGGATCGGTATGGAAGATATCGTCATCCAAGCCAGCGCCCGTATAAGACGCTGGAAGATATCGTCATCCAAGCCAGCGCCCGTATGAGATGGTCCGACATGTGCTCTCGACGTATTTGGCGGGGTCAGCCTATAAAGAGAGACAAATTCAATTACTAATAATAATTTATATAATGTGATAAATTCGATAATTTAAGTGAAACATTAAAAATATTACCTCCGAAGTGTATATTCGGGTATCCTCGTGCACCCAACACTCGATATCTCTGCCGCAGATCGCTAGTAGGGGATCCTGAGACGCGACCCATAGTCTCAGCTCCTCATCCCTATCTAATACAATATCGGGAAGAGGGGTGGCGGAATCTAACGGCTCAGAACCCCTCCTAATAGTCTCCAGCTCAGCTATACGCTCATCCCGAAGCCTCTAAAATCGATCCTGTAATGTATTCCATATACGTATGTTAATTATATCATTTTAGTTACGATTGAATATTATTAAAAGCTAAATAGTAAGATGAGTTTTACCCGTATAGATAAAGTTGCCTGATACAAAGCATGCTCGTCCTTAGGCGTGTGGGCTCGATCCCAAAACTCTAGAATGGTAGGATCACGGCCCAAGGTCCTCCCCAATGCCTAATACAAACAATCATAAAATAGGTCTTAAGTATTTATGTAAGAACTTGACACATAAATAACTAAATACAACACACTTACCGTCTTCGCCTCCTCAAACGACTG
Organism: Panax ginseng; assembly: GCA_020205605.1. NCBI lineage: Eukaryota > Viridiplantae > Streptophyta > Magnoliopsida > Apiales > Araliaceae > Panax > Panax ginseng. The sequence goes on from CM035143.1 coordinate 91,644,720, forward strand.
AGAACCAGTGGTGTGTACTATCCGAAGCTGACCACGGTTCTTCTTCGCCTGCTCAGACTTTTTCTTAAAGTCATCACCTCAAAGGCGCTTTACACATAGCCTCCTGGATAAATCGGAGACTATCTTGGGCGATGATCTCGATGGTGGTCCCGGCCGCCCATAATCGCCGGCCGACTTTTGGACGCATCTCATACAGCCATCCAGAGTAATTCGCAGCGACGTGATGCTCAATCACATCATCGCCAGCTGACTCAGAGATGCTCGGGTCAAATCGATAATAAACCTATAACAAAAGATTATGTAAAATTAAGAACAATTGATTTAGTCATCTCAATACAACTATGTAGTGATAATATGCTCAACTTACGTGGAACTCCCGCAAGATGGTCTGCATAAAAGTGGCATCGTACCGCGCATACTGACTGGACCGCATGCACCCTCTCGGGAGATACGTCAAACAAATCGCGTGTAGGGTGTGCTTAGCCACCGGGTCTAGTATACTACAGAAAAAGTATAACAATATGTGTTATGTGAATTGTGTTTTGCAATAACTAATAGAAATAGTACGAATATATTAACACTTACTGCTGGGAAACGACATCCATCCAGATCAGAAGTGGTAATCTGCCGATTTTGACGACCAAATATTTTGAGGTTCGTCCCTCGATGTCGTCGATGAGGTGCATCTATAATAATTATATTTAACATAGTACTTCAATAATCATTGTAATTAATGCAGCTTGAGATATATTTAAATCTTAGTTAAGATAACTTACTCGCTACCAAGAAGAGCCTCCATCGTAGCTACTGCCTCCGATGACTTGATCGCCCACCACCCCTATGACCTCCAAAGACTATGTCTAGCCATGAATATCCTACTGCAATAACAAAATTGGTAGATTATACGAATATGTAAGGTTTAACAATATGAGGTAAGTACTAATTTGAATGCTCATTTTCAATTACGCATGTCATCAAACCCATCAGAATCAACGTGTATATCATTCTCGGATTCGGTATCTTCCTCATCCTCAGTTTCGAGATCAGTTTCGTCATCGTTATCATCCTCAACGATTACATAATCATTCATGTGTACGTTGGCCTCAACATCCTCATCGTTAGGTAAGTCAATGACATCAGTATTCACCACATCTTCAGCATGGAACACTACGACCAATGGGTTGCTCACATCTTCTTGCAACGCCTCATCCATACCAAATATGTTATCGGCATTAAATGAGCGTGTTTTAGTAGTGACTACTGTGTACTAGGGGCTTCGAGTATTTACGACATTAGGAGCGTAATACACTTGAGTCACTTGACTTGCTAACACGCACATCGCCATCGACTTTAACACCGACTTGATATCCACGGTTGTGATTCTATTACGATCAACTTTAACCCCCTTTTCAGTATCAAACCAACTACACTTAAATGTAACTACCTTTTTGCCGCCGTAATAATTGAGCACATCTACATCCTGTAAACGACCATAGTAATTGGACTCAGAATCTTGGTAGCGACTTCCTAACACCACAACCCCGAGATTGGTGATGTGAGTTCATGCAAGTCATCGACTCTAAATCAGACTCATTCACGATGCAACCAGAAAAGAACTAACAACTTTGTAAGGTCCTCGGATGACATCTATAAAACGCTCGTAAATATTCTCACTTTCAACCCTTTTCTTAAACCAACGTTGGAAATTAGCATTAGTGAATGTTTCCAATCTAACTGCGAAAGAAAAGTTGGGTTAGAAGCATGCGCTTCCTCTTCGAATGAACTGCGATATTAGTAAAATGTCTTTAACATATATAGAGATGACTACACTTGTAAATTGTACTAAATGGAGCGTGATAATTAGACTTACGTGATGTATGATGATACTTCGGGCATATTTAGAAGCACGTATGTAGATACAATCTTTAACTCTTTGTCGCTTAAGTAAGTTAGCGTCTCAGGGCCAAATGGTTAGGCCGGATATGTGAATACAACTAACTCATCATCAGCATGAGTCATTGGACCAACAACCTCATTCCTTCCTAAATGGTTGTGTTTCGTTGAGATAACATCGTCAAAATACAATGAATAGAAGTTGACAAGCTCTTCCTTTGTATATCGTTCAGCAATAGCCTAATGTTCAATGCCTCCAAATCTTTTCGAGCATTGTCATTGTCTTTAGTTTTACCACTCGCATCTAAAACGGTGTAAAACAAGTTCTCGAAAACATTCTTTTCAGTATGCATGACATCTATACAATAATTAACTAAAAGTGTGCCCCAATACGACAACTCAAACCATATAGGCAAGTGTGTCCAATTATGAGTCTTCCGTGCATCTTACCGCTCTCAATTTCTTCGTGTTCCTTCCCCGGCAAAGGAAAATCAAGTTGATTCAACCAGCCCAAGACCTCACTTCCTGACAGCCGATAAACAACCCCCTTTTTCTCTATCTTTCTGTTGAACTGTGCAGACATCTTTTTGTAATTATGATCAAGAGGCAAGAATCTATGAATAGTTCCAAAGAAACTATATTTTTACCCATGCTTCAACTGGTTGCCTTGCACATCCCCCATACACACTGGACAGGACAATTTCCCGTGAGTTGACCAACCACTAACCATCCCAAGAGCCAAAAAGTCAATGATAGTCCATAACAGGGCTGCCTTTAAGACAAAATTTTCGCACATCGATTTATCATACGTCTGAACCCCTGTCTCCCACAACATCTTTAGTTCATCCACTAATGGTCAAAGGTACACATTAAGGTCTTTTGTAGGACTTTTATCCCCCGAAATGAGTAAAGTCAAAAACAAATACGGATCCCTCATGCACATTGCCGGTGGAAGATTATAGGCGACCATAATGACTGGCCAAACTGAGTACGGCTGGCTAAAATTATTAAAAGGGCAAAAGCCATCAGTAGCCATGCCAAGCCTAACATTCCTAACTTCTTCTGCAAACTCAGGATAATTTACATCAAATCTCTTCCATTCATCTCCATCCATTTGGGTGAGTCACCACCGACACGACATCCTTGTTTGATGCCAACTCAAATGTTGAGCCGTGATGAGACGCATACATGAATAGCCATTGAAGTCTCTTGCAAGTGGAAAGTAAATCTTGTAAGATTTTCCCGGGAACATGTTTCTCCTTCCCCCGCTTTGTAACCTTGTAGCGATATAAGTTGCATATATCACACTGTTCCTTATCTCTGTCCTCCCCATAGTATAACATGCAATCTTACTCACAATCATCGATTTTCTGATACCCCATATTTAACCCCTTGACCATCTTCTTCACTTCGTAATAATTCGCAGGAAGAGTATAATCCTTGGGTAAGAACTGTCCAATTATAGCGAGCAAATCGTTGAAACCTTTCTCACTATAGTTGTGCTCATTCTTGAAGTGTAAGAGATCACATCAGAGAAAGCTTGGTGTCCAGTATCATTTCACGGATACAACGCGACCCCAAATTCAGATAGAAACTTGTATAAAGGCAAAGAATCAGATCATTTGGCACTTGCTTCGCCTTTGCTTGAAGAAGGTTCATATTCATCCCACCAATAGTAGTAGGGCCATAAGCATCGACTCAACATCTCAACTGGATCATAGTGTTCGACGATGAAGCCTCGTGGAATTGGTTGTTCCACAATATTTTCAATCACTTCTGATTCCCCGTGATGAGTCCATACGAAGTACCCATCCACAAATCCACGAGAAAATAAGTCGAATTTAATCTCGTTGACTTTCTTCCATATTAGATTTTTACACTTGACACACGGGCATCACATCTTCCCATTCGGATCATCCATATGTTCTAGTGCTTTGTTCAAGAAATCTAAAACCCCAACACGATAAGCTGAGACTAATCCCCTCCCATCACTAGGTATCCTACGGTACATCCAACTCCGATCGGCTGGCATTTTTAACTACACAGAAGTACGCATTAAGTTAATTTGGATATTCATACGTGAATTAGTTTTACCTAGTATCTCTACAGGACAGGGGTAAGGCTTCTATCTCTACTTGAGTCGGCAACCGGAAAAAAAAAAAAGAGGGGTCGTAGTTCCTGTTGTGTCTTATACTCGAATAATAAAGTTAAATCAATTACTGCAAACATTCCTCACTGTTCCATCATAACAAATGATAACATCCACAAGGAGTTCCATTAAGCTATTGAACAAAGTTTCATCTTAAGCAACCCTCTAGATGAACGAAGGATCACTTCTCTACTGGGAATGAATCATCTCCCCATATGGGTCCAATCCATGATATAGACAACTTCTCACCACTCCGAATTCCTCAAATGGATAGTTCTCATACAAGAGGTGAGACATTCTGTGAGAACTACCCATCTGAGGAATTCGGAGTGGTGAGAAGTTGTTTATATCATGGATTGGACTCATTTGGGGAGAAGATTCAATCCTAGCAGAGAAGTGATCGTCATTTCATCTGTAGGGTTGCTAACCTAGAACTTTGTTCAACAACTTCATCGGCATCGCTTACGGATGTTGCCATCTATTATGATGGAACGTGAGGAATGTCTCGCAGAATTCAATTACCTTTATTATTAGAGTATACGACACAATACAACAACTACTACCCCCTTTTTATTATTATTAGTAGCGAGGAACCGTTTGGAGGAACCGGTTGGACTGATATATATGTTGATATATATAAAAATTATTATAAATTTTTTAATGTTTTTTATTAAATTAAATTTATTTTAAATTTAATTTAATTTAATTTAGATTATTTAAATTTAATTTATTTTATTTTATTTTATTATTTTTATTTAATTTTTTTTATTAAATTGTATTTTATTTATTAAATTAAATCAAAGTTTTTTATTTTATTCAAATTAATTTAATTTAATAATTTATTTTGTATTATATTATGTTATTTATTTTATTTTTAAATTTTATTTTATTTAATAAACTAATTTAAATTATATTTACTTTATTTTATTTTAGTAGTAAGAAACTAAGTAAATGGTACTTAGTTTATGATTTATTAATATTGGAAAACTAATTACTAATACAATACATGCAGGGCCCATAAATATTCTGCAATTTCATAATTATGACTGAATCTCTATCATAAATTCAGTCGGAAATAGCAAATATATCAAGATTAAAAACAATCTTAAAATTAGTTACATTATGATAAGGAACCCAAATTTGATATGTTATACACTTCATAATATCAATATTATGCAATTTCTAAATTTCAAATAATATGCAGTCCACAAACCCAAAATTAAAAATCCAATTTCAGCATTCAGCAATCAGCAATATAAACAAGAAGAATAGGACCCAAATTTCATATTTCAGATCACTCCCAATTCCAACAAATGGACCCAAATTTTCAACCCACAAATTCACAGCAACAACATATTATCCAAATTAAATTGGGTTAATCTCATATTCAAACTCAAACTAAACCTAAAACAAATTAACCCACAAATTTCACAATTTGCAACAAATTAACCCTAAAAATCTAATACTTGGCAGAAAACTAACCTTGAAATTGAATATTTAATGTGCAAACTAACCGACGATGCCTGGTTGTGGCTGCTGGTGGTGGTGTCAGTGATGGTGGTTCAACCGACGGTGTTGGTGGCGTCTACTGGTGGTGGAACTGATCGACAGTGATGGTGGTGGTAGCAGTACGTGGTGGTGGTATAGTGGCAGTACGTGGTGGTGGTGGAATCGAAGGTGGTGGTGGTGGCAGTACGTGGTGGTGGTGGCAATATGTGGTGGTGCTGGAATCAAAGGTAGTGGTGGTGGCAGTACGTGGTGGCAGTATATACGCGCGTGGTGGTGGAATTAATCGAAGGTGCATGGTGGTGGTGGAACCGCCAGTGGTGGTGGTGGTGGTGGCAGTAGGTGGTGGTGGTGGCGGCGATGGTGGAGATGAGAGCAGTGAGAGAGAGAGATTGAGAGATCGCGTAAAGTGAGAGAGAGAGAAAGATAAAAATCAGATCTAGAAAAGTGAGAGAAACAAGGGGGCAGGAAGATGTAAGGTTTTAGGCTTATTTTCGACGGACTATCCGTCGTACTTAACTTCGTCGTAATTACTATAGTTTCGACTGAATCGACCGTCGGAATAAACACTATTCAGTTGAAAATAAGGTTCACGCTTGCGGGAACATTGGCGCCAATGGGATACATATATTTTCGACGAACATCTGTCGAAATTAAAGTATTTTTGACTGAAGTATCTTCGATGGAATAATCCATCGAAATAAATATTATCTTCGAGGGAATCTGTCCGTCGAACGTAGCTCAGTCAGAATTAGTAGGTTTTCTTGTAGTGCGTATTCGTGAATAGTGCCGTATACGTGAATAGTAACCCCGACACAAAAGGTAGAAATTCCATAATAAAATCCATACCAATATTTCAGTATAATGATATTGAAAGAATAACATCATTACGAAGAAAATAACATCCCTTACCTCAAAATAACAGTATTTCTGATCGGAATATCAGATGTAAAGCCAAAGGAAACTTGCACTGAATAGCTACTCTCAAAGTATCTAAATACTCACAAAAATACGCTCAATAATATAGAGAGAAAGAAAATTTATTTCTGGTGTGATTTTCAATTCTAACCTAAGCACATATTTATAGGAAAATGCTAGAACGCCATAGGAGACTAAATAATAAAATAATATTATTATTTTTTCAATCTTCTACAAATGCCACTTTTGAAAAAACTTCAGCCACCACAGTGGGGCCCACCCAAAATTAGCACATGTTTTCACAAAAAACAAAAGTGGGTCCCACCCTTAATTAATAAAATCATTTATTTTTCGAAACTTCAATAATTCATAATAAATAGTCATTTATCAAAAAAATATGAATTTTATGTCCATTCCATACGAAATTGAATTCTCTACAACTTTGTAGAAGAAAGTTTTTTCAAATTCCCAACAGAAAATATCCTAATTTCACAAACGGATGATTTTCAACACCTCTTAAAATTCATAACAAATCATACGTTAATTTTTATCGGTTCAAAATTTGTGGACATATACTCAACTTATATATGTATAACATATCCAAAAATTACAACGATCCAATGGTCGGATTAAAATTATAACTCACGCAATAGAGCTTTAAGAACACCGATTTGATTTTTTAATACCTCCAATCCGACAAAATACTGATAAAACACCTCAACATTAATTCCTTCATTTATAACCACATACAAATAAATAAATCCATCATTTATATCTGCATCGAATAAATATTTCCTTATCAATAATTAATTATTCACAAATAATATTACAGAATCACAATAATGACAACCAGACAGTTCCCAGGAAAGAGTGGGCTTTCCGATAAGTATTTCTCCTTACTGGCGCGCAATTAGGTGACCAAACCTCTCATTGACAGAACTTTCTAGATATTGCCAATAATGTTATCTAATAATATTATTCAAATAATATGAATTATTGATATGATAATGGAAAATACCATGCAGTGACAATTATTGAAACAACAATAATATAAAATATCAACGTAGCAATTATTGAATCAATAAAATAAAATATTGAACAGTAATTACTGTAACAATTATTGAGTAGTGCCTTCTTACGTAAGCATCAATAATTCAAAAAAATACAGCAATACCGTGCTACTATGCAACCACGCCAGATTCGTATTTTTTAACCACCAGGTATTCCAACAGTGTTAACGGTAACAACTACATCGTTATTTATAAAAACTCAAACTTGTCGTTTTCTTCATCCAACCATTTTTCGTTATGGGGCCTACAAATGGCTGCGCCATCGTACGAATATTCCCTGACAGAAAGAATATTCCATGACCAAACGAATATTCCCTGACAACATGAATATTTTATAACCACTTGCTTATTTTGCAAAATTTGCATATTTCACCCATAACCAAAGCATTATATCAAATTAACACCTTATTATTCACAATAATAAATAGATGAAATTCAATTTTATTTATAAAAAGTTAGGATCTTACAGGGTCAGTTGAACAACTAGGTCTTTCCTATGGCTTGGGGTAAGGTTCATGCCAATCTGGATTTCTTTAGGGTTTTCTGAGGTTCTGATATTAACATAGGTGGCTTGATCAAGGTTTGGTTTGGGTTTATCTTTGACCTATTCTTTGATCTCCTCAAGCACCTCATAGTCCTCTTGCTCTTGCTCAATCCCCATTAAGTCGAAGTCCAACTCTACATCAAAGGTGTAGTCATTGGGGAGATTTGGCATTCCATCAGCAAGGCTAAACAAATCCAACTCTGGAGTGCTGAAAACAAAATGCTTTCACTCAATATATGAGATTGTTTGATCATACAAAGTGTTAGCAAAAGCATGATAAAAGTAACAGTTAGTACTGTGCAACAAAAGTGAGCAATTAATAATATCTACATAGCAGGGCAGAGGGATTTTCTGCTCTCAATACATCCATTTTGTCCTCAAATGCTACCAAGCCAGTTTCCAAGTATGCAATCTACAAAATGAAAGTATAATGCATGAAAAGCTCCTTATAAACACGGGATTAAGAAACAAATGAAATTAGTTGATACCGAATAAGTAAGTATAAATCCTACTTATCACTCGGCTTCATAAAATTCCAAGCTTTTAGTCATTTTTACTCTTTAAGGCCATTTAACAAACATTATATGTGCTTTTTTATTTTTGTTTTATTTCTTATCGATTTGGTTGCGGGTATTCCATAACTCCATCCTTGTAAGATCCCACAAACCAAACCTATCCATTAAGTCTCTAATCCCACTATCCAACATCATTTACATAAGCCAATTCAAAACATATACAAGCATTAATAAGTTATTAGCTTACTAACAAAACTAAAATTTGCATTCTTGGCTTAAATTTCATTTCTCATGCCATATCACATATACAATGATAAAATTTGATTCATTATATAGGAACTTAGTCAAAATTCAAAAAAAAAACTAACCCATTTATACACATGATTACAAAATTCTCAATTGAAAAAAAAAATTGAATTCAGTTCTATACCTTTTTCTACTTGTTATCAAGATTCAATCTCTTCCTAGTATCTAATTTTGGATTTAAGCTTCAGTTCAATTAGGATGGTAATTTTTTTGAAACTCACGGTTAAAATATTTTGTGGACACGAGAGCAAAATTATTGTTAAGGAGGAGAGAGAGGTTCGACTATGGGTGAGAAGGAAATAAATTACAAGCTTCTCAATTTTGCAAGCATACAATCTTGGTGACCAAGAAAAATTCTTGGATTTCACTCTGTCCTTTTCTCCTTCTCCACACGGTTAGCAAAAAAAAAAAAAACCTTGGCCATTAAGCTTTGATTAGTGTTTTATTAACAAGGATAAAACCAATTTTGCTTTGATTAAATAATTAGACTAATTACTCTTTTAATGCTTTTATTAAGTAATTTAATTACCCAATGTTCGTTCCTAGTTGGCACAATAGTTATCTAGAAGGGGGTTGAATAGATATTAAAAAAATCTTTTCGTTTTAAACTAGTTCTTTGATAATGATTAAAACTTAGCGGAATTAATATTTATTTTAATCTTCTTTACCGAGCAGTGGAGTTATGAGAGTGAGGCAGTTATGGCATATATAATAGATATGGCAGTTATGGCATGAACGTAAAAGACACAGTCGTTTTTAAGTGGTTTAGAGCACTTAAAGCTCCTAGTCCACTCTTCTACTCAACGAGTAGGATATCCACTAAGGATGTCTGTTACAACTTCTGAATCACACAGATTCCTTCTAGACCAAAGTGATCCTAGGAACTTCTCGATTCACTCTTGAACTCTTCAAGTCCAGCAGAGACTTGGCTTTCTTATAGTTCACTATTTAACTCTTCAAGTCCAAAGAGACTTGGTACTCTTCTTCGATTGGTTGATAATGTTGAGTTCTTGATGGTTGCTACTCGATTCTTTCAGATAAGCACTTGTTCTAAAGAACTGAGTAGGCCGAAAGCAAGCTTTGCAATATCTCAGATCGTAGAGTTGAGCTTGGGAGAGATGTTCACGTTGTTTGTTCAATGCTTGCTTTGTTCTCTCTCATCTGTCTGATCTGCATATATGTGATCTTGAAAACTATCCGTTGGATCCATCCGTTGAGGCATTTAATGCATTTGACTTTTTTGATCTTTGATGGAGACATTTCGCACATCTTCCTCAAACGCATTACGCCCACCCGACACGACAGATCGCTTTCTCACCTAACACCTGAAAAGGTGTTTTGCCCCCCTTACCCATGGTACTTTCCTTATCTTCTTCAATACGCTTCTTTATTGCATACTAAGGATATTTCATATTACTCTGGGACTGATGAGTGCTGCAACGTCTAGAATCCATTCCTCATATGTTGGAATCTATCTTCACTCAGATCATGAGGCTCGACGTTCTCTGACACAAGACAGATGCTCTACGATTCATGTCATGATATTCTACGATTCAGATCTTAGTGCCTTATCATCTTGGTGCCTTGTCTAATGTTATCAGCCGAGAGCACTACGATTCTTCTTAAACCTCTGCACACTACGATCTTCATTTGGTCGTGTTGTTGTCTCTACGTTTTCGAGAGCACACTACGATTGTTGACTTGTAAACTCCATGTTTCCTTCAGCACACTATGATCGTTGAGATGGCTCGGCAAACATTGGGACCACTCTACGATTTCCGAAGAGTCCCTTCAAGGCAGGCACACTACGATCTTTGAAGCTCTACGTTTTCTGCCTTGACTTCTGCAATGTTGATCAGATGATACATTACGAGTTCTTCGAAGTCTATCTATTACATCTCAAGATCAACCTAACAGCTTTGATCTTTCTATCTATACATTCCATTACAGAATGATACACGCTAAGAGCTTAAATCAACCTAACAACTTTGATCTATCACTAAGTCCTTGTACATATCTTACTAGAAGGACTTTACAAATAATCATGAGCATATATATTAAAACATCAAATCATAATATGCATTCTCCCAACAATATCCCCCTATTTGATGTTGACATAACCAAGGAGATTTATTGTCATGATTATTAGTGACTAGATGCATTTGCAGGATATTTAAACATGACTTAGTGTTTCAGTGAGCAACTGAAATTTCTAGAGGATAAGCATGAATTTATTGATGATCAAGAGATATTACAGTTTAGCATTTACATCAATCAGAAATTTTAAACTTATCTCAATTTCTTTAACCTCTTTCTTGCAGGTGGGTTGGCATACTCCTCAGCCCTTCTTTTTCTGCAAGCTTCCTCGTTTCTGGCTAACTCTTCCAGCTCGCTTGGAATTAGTCTTGCATTTTCCTCATGCCTGTACATGAATGCAGGATCTCCATTTGGCATTCTTATGCGTACAGTAGACACATCTTGTGAGCTGGGAGTTGACTCCTGACGACTTAAAGGTATAGCCATTAAAATTCCCTGATGATCAGATCGTTGAGTCTGATGGTGGAATTGTCTTGTAGGAGGGCTTCGTGATGCTTAAGCATGAAATTGTCATCTTCCCCTTTCTTGAGTTCCAGGTCCTCCTCTGCCTCTGCCTTTTCCTTGATCTCCCTGTCCTCCCTTAACTCCTTTCCCTTTATTCTCCCCCTTTATGTCAGCATCAAGGGTTCGAATATCTGCAGACAGTCGATTAACACCTTGGACAAGCTCGTTCAGTTAGCTTTGTGTTTGAGCAATGTGCTCTCTACTTTCCTTGATCTGTTTGTCAGATCCTGCTTCTTTGTTTCGGAGGGCTATTAGAACCATGTCATTCTATTTTTCCTGATTGACATAAGATTTCTGGAAGTTGTAGACAGAAGCTTTCAAGTTGATGATATTCTCCAGCATAAGTTTATGTTGAGTGTCTTAATGTTTCTGCATTTCAAGAACAACCTCTCTTTGCTTGGTAGCTATCTGGAAGTGAATCTCATCTCTGTCTTTCATACTCTTAAGAATTTCTTGGATAATTTCCCTCAGCTTATTTGTAAGCTCGGTGTTCATAGTGCCAGGAAAATTGTTTGCTGCTGTAATCATTTGATTCAGCCTGATATGGATGAGATCGGAGTGAGATTCCAGACTGTCTTCTATATTCTTGACCATGTTCTTGGTTGCTTCCTTCAAGTCATCTTTGGTGGGCAGGTTCGGGAGAGTATCATTGGTTTGAGGATTGTTGGTTGGAGGGGTTGTTTGCTGGGATTGATCTTGCAAGTTGTAAAGAGCAAGATCAAGACTAAAGTAGTCATTTGATGAGGAGGATGGTATATCGGATGGAGGGGCTTGGGTTTGGATGTTTGGGACACGTGTCTGTACGATCTCTATTTGGGACTCTACGATGGGTCTAGAGTCTAGAACCGTAGAGTTGGTAGTTTGTGGGAGCAAAGTAAGGTTGACTTTATTTGGTTCTTCAGTTACAGAATTTTGGGATTCTACAACTGGAAATTGATTGAGAGGGTGAAGAATCACTTCCAACCATCGACGAAATTCATAGAATTGACTGAATGAAGATGAAGGCAAGTGATTAACTTTGAAGAGATCAGGGATAGTCTATACCTCAAGTTTATCCTTGGATGAAGAATGGTCAGTAAGCAACTTCTTGGAAAAGTTGACTTTCCCTGGGAATCCATGAGCCAGAACTGAGATGGCTGGATACTCTTTGAAGCTCCATAACATGTGATCCCATGAGTTCTGGATTTGAGCTTGATGGTATGCCATCATGGGTAGGTAAGAAAACATTTGATTGTAAATATAGCTTCTATATCCATCTTTATCTATACCAGTGATTTCGAGCTTATCATCATCATCATCATCTTGTTCTTCTTCTTTGTTCTCTTCTGAGGATTCCATTATCTCAATGGTCTCTGGATGGTCTTGCACTGGTTCATCTTTATTTTGTGCAGGGACCTCTTCTTCTGACATGTGTGTGACGCCCCCAAAATTAGGTATACATCACCCATCTTTAGTCACTAGATACATGGTATAGAATTCAAATACAACTTAATAATACAACTGTCGTGTACAATGCGACAAAACATAAACTGTGAGTTTGAATACAAATATTGTCTACTAGAGAGTATACAAACTCAAAAGGAGTCCTCATTACAATTATTATCACACTATTTCACAGAATAGTGAGGACTACTAATGCACCATCTAGGACCATCACTCTTTGTTCCCCACTAGTCCCAAATTTACGTTCTCATTTCAAGAGAGAGAAGGAAAAGAAAGGGTGAGCTCAACTAGCCCGAAGAAATATTATGACTAAGATAATGCGAATAATTTATCTTTAGCCTTCAACAATGTAAACCGATAAAATATAATAACTATCAAGTTTAAGCTGCGCAATGAACAAGCAATCCATTAGAAGAGTCAAGTAGGAATAAAATCTACTATCTTCTATGATTTAAAAGGTTTTTCATCACTTTTATCATTGTGACTCAAATTTTAATAAATAATCCACATCATCGAATCACCCCCATACTTACTACGCCAAGGATATTCTTTAGTATCATGACCACAAATTATCCATGCACTACGGGCCAACGACATTCGTGTATTCATTAATGGTCATGATCATGCCAACAACTGTCCATTAATGCACTACGGCCAATGAGGACTTTTACCACATCATTTGTAACATTACGGTTATGATTATATCGAATAATCTCTGGTCATAATCATACCAAGTCCATCTATGCACTACAGGCCACAGATGACTTTCAACAAAATATAAACATGAGGATGATGACAATGATATAAGAATTCAATAAAATAAGTTCAAAAATTATTTTATCTAGGAACTGATAACGTCCAAATTGTCAACATGATACTGCTTTATAGAGTAAAATTCAAGAATGCTCAAAAGAATATTTCCATGAAAAGATACTGGATGAAGCGCAAATATCAAGGATATTCCACTAATTTCATGGAGTATGGAAGTCAAAGTTTTAACCAACTAAGTATAATAAAGAATGGAATAACAAAAGAAATCACCATGCATGCGATAGACCGCATTGCAAAAAGAGTTATTCCAACGTAATAATAAATAACGGAACCAGTCCCGCGTAAAAGCACGCAGATGATATATTCCAATGAATAATAAAGAATGGAACCAAAACCGCGTAAACGCATGCAGACGTGATATTCCGACAGAATAATAAATAATGGAACCAGGTACGACGTAAACGTACATACAGGATATTCCAACAGAATAATAAAGAATGAAATAACAGAAGAATTTTACCAAGTATAGGGTAGCGGCATGATACTGAGTTATTCCAATGTAATAATAAATAATGGAATAACAAAAGTTCTCTTCATGAATACAAAAGAAATAATACCCCTTACCGTAAAAGAAACTGAATATAAGAGTGGAGAAGTAGCAGAATACTTTTCTGTAGTTTCTTTATAACATTTCTGTAAGACCCCAACTTTTATGAATAAATAATAATTTTTTTCGAATTATATTTTTGAATATTATGGTATTGATTTGATATAATGTTATAGTTGTGGGTAATATTTATAACTTTTGCAAAGTACGCAAGTTATATAATATTCGATTGGTCGGGGAATATTCATTTTAACAGGGAATATTCGTACAACAGCACAATCATTGGTGGACCCCACAACGGAATTATTGTCAGATTGAGAAAACGACAAAAATACTTTATGAAAATAACGGCGGAGGTGTTACCGTTAAAACTATTGAACTACCCGGTAGTAAAAGTACAGTAATACGCGTAGTTGCACAGTAGCACACGGTATTGATTATTGATGCTTACGTGAGAAGTCACTCAGCTATACTCAATTATTGCTACAGTAATTGATGCATCATATTTCTCATATTATTGATTCAATTATTGTTACAGTATCATCTGCATTATATGATATATTATTAAATCAATAATTGAGACGGCAAAGTTATTCATATTATTATTTGCAATATTGACAATGTCTAGAAGTTCTGTCAAGGAGAGGTTTGGTCACCTAATTGCGCGCCAATAAGAAGAAATCCTTATCGGAGAGCCCCCTCTTTCCTAGGAATGACCTGGTTGTTAAATATTGTGAATTATAATATTAATGATGAATAAGTTCGTGTTGATTAAAGATGAATTTTATAGTTCCATTGTGTTGGACTTATTTGTGTTAGTATAATTGATGTCTGGAGGATATATTCTTTAATTGGGTATTCGGGACACTTTTCGTGTCGGAGTACTATTCACGAGTTACTATTAATGAGTTACTATTCATGATTTACTATTCATGAGTTACTATTCACGAGTTACTATTTACCCGGTTACTATTCACTCTAGTATTGTGCATTCGGGTATTTGGGTACAATATTATTCCATGAGGAGATGTGCTAATTTTTCAGACCGTTGGTTGAAGATATAATAGTAAGTCAATATGGACCGCTGGTGGAGTTTTCATAGTAAATCAATATGGATCGCTGGTTTAAAGTTTTAATAGTAAATCAGTATGGACCGTTGATTTAGTTTTAATTGTAAACCAATCTGGATCGTCCGTTTAATAGTAAATCAATCTGGACCGTTCATGAATTAGTTACTATTCATTCCATTTTCCTATAAATAGAAGCTCATTCCTTCATTATTTCTTACGAATTCACCAAACTCTAGAGAGAATTATAAGAAAACCTATAGAAAAGTATTCTGCGCTACTTCCTACTCTTATATTCAGTTCTTTTACTAGTAAGGGGTTTATTTCTTTTTTCGTCTTAATGAAGAGAACTTATGTTATTCCATTATTTATTATTCATTGAATAACTCAGTATCGCTGAGCTACCCTATACATGGTGACATTCTTCTAATATTCCGTTCTTTATTATTTTGTCGAATATCACGTGCGTGCGTTTCTTACGTTCGGACTGGTTCCATTATTTATTATTCAGCCGAATATCCTCATCTGCGTGCATTTACGCCTTTAACTGGTTCCATCCTTTATTAATCTATTGAATAACTCACTGCAGCAAGCGGTCTATCGCATGCATGGGGATTTCTTTTGTTATTCCATTCTTTATTATACTCAGTTGGTTAAAACTTTAATTTCTATACCCATGAAATTAGTGGAATATCTTTGATATTTGCACTTCATCTAGTATCTTTTCATGGAAATATTCTTTTGAGCATTCTTGAATTTTACTCTACAAAGAAGTATCATGTTGACAATTTGGACGTTATCAGTTCCTAGATAAATTAATTCTTGAACTTGTTTTATTGAATTCTTATATCTTTGTCATCATCCTCATGTTTATATTTTGTTGTAAGTCTATGTGGCCTGTAGTGCATAAATGGACTTGGTATGATTATGACCAGGGATTATTCGGTGTAATCATGACCGTAATGTTACAAATGATTTGATAAAAGTCCTCATTGGCCCGTAGTGCATTGATGGACAGTTGTTGGCATGATCATGACCATTAATGAATACACGAATATCCTTGGCCGTAGTGCAGGGGTGATTCGATGATGTGGATTATTTATTAAGCTGAGTCCCAGCGATAAAAGTGATGAAAAACCTTTTAAATCATAGAAGATAGTAGATTGTATTCCCAACTTGACTCTTCTAATGGATTGCTTGTTCCGCTGCAGTTAAACTTGATATTTATTATATTTTATCAATTTAACATTGTTGAAGGCTAAAGATAAATTATTCTGCATTATCCTAGTCATAATATATCTTACTGGGCTAGTTGAGCTCACCCTTTTGCTTTCATTGTTCTCTTCAGGAAATGAGAACGTAGCAGGGACTAGTCGGGGAACAGAGTGATGGTCCTAGATGGTGCATTAGTAATCCTCACTATTCTGTGAAATTGTGTGATAATAATTGTAATGAGGACTCCTTTTGAGTTTGTATAATCTCTAGTAGACAATATTTGTATTCAAACTCACAGTTTATGTTTTGTCGTATTGTACACGACAGTTGTATTATTAAGTTGTATTTGAATTCTGTACCATGTATCCATGACTCAAGATGGGTGATGTATACCTAATTTTGGTGGCATCACAGTTGGTATTAAAACTTAGGGATATGATCCCTGGCTAAGATGTGAGAATAGAACTAGGAGGGGAGAGACGGGGAATTCCTTCGCTAGTATGACCTACCTAAGTTTTTTTTAAATATTTAATTGGTCGGTCAGAATATAGGGATAATATGTGACATGTTAATTAACCTTTTGTTTTGTGGCAGTATCTGAAAATGACTTTTGAGAATGTTGAGAATAGCAATGGAGCACATGCGACCGTTGATTTACCACATATCAATAATCAGGATAATGTGCATCAGGAAGGCGAAAATCCTCACGTAAACAACAACACTGACCAAATGATGAATGATCAAATGTTCAGAGGCTTTATGCAATTCAAAAAGAGCAAGAAGCGGTAGAGCGGCTCCTATCCAAAATATAGGTGGAAACATCGAAACTCTCGAGGCGGTCACCGCTAAGCAGCTTCAAGGAGCCGGGACCACCGGAGTTTATTGGAGAGCCAAAACCACTTAAGGCGGAAGCATGGATAAAGTAGATCACCAAGATATTTGATGTCTTGGGATGCTCCGAGGAGCAAAAGGTTCCTTTTGCCGCCTTTATGTTGCGAGGAGAGGCAGATTACTGGTGGGAATCGATAAAGCGTACTCAACCTTCCGCACTGAAGATGTCTTGGAAAAAGTTCCAAGAACTATTCAACGATAAGTACTTTCCCGAAAGTATTCGTCATATAAAAGAGGTAGAATTCATCAAATTGGAGCAAAATAATATGACCGTGTCGCAGTATGAAGCCAAGTTTGCCGAGTTATCCTGGTTTGCGTCCCACTTGGTGGATAATGAAGAGAGAATGACATGGATGTTTTTAAGAGGTTTGAAGCCGGAGATACGTCAACATCTTATTTCTCATAAACTGTGTTTGTATTCAGATGTTGTAAATAGGGCTCAGTTAGTGGAGCGCGATAACGAGTCAACGCAACCAAAAGAGAGCAGCCGACAAAATAATAATACCAATGAGAGCAGTCATCGAAGCGGTGACAACAAGCGTGGAGGGAATCAACATGCCAGAAATGGTAACCACTTCGGTGGTAATCAGTGCCAAAACAATAAGAATGTACATTTCAAGAAGAGGAGATTCAACAATGATGGAAGGACGTCAGCACCAGCACCCATTGTTAAGGAAGGAGAACGACCACATATCATATGCTTCAAATGCGGAGGGAGGACACATCACCAAAACTGCGTCTTAGTGCCGCCCAAAGCATGTTATAATTGTGGAAGAGAAGGTCACTTAGCCCGATTTTTTGTCGTTCACCAAGACAAGTTCAAATTAGGATGGAGGCACCAAAGGTCAGTCCCAAAAAGTCAAAGCCGGTAGTGCAAGGAAGATCATTTGTTGTGACCTCCCAGAAAGCAAGGAACCCAAATGAGGTCATCACGGGTAAGCTTATCATAAACTCTAGTGAAATCTATACTTTATTTGATACCGGTTCTACCCATTCTTTTATTTCTCATACTTGCGCTCAACGATTAAATTTGACTCTAGAGAAATTAGACTTTGACTTATCTGTGGAAACTCCGTTGGGAGAAACCTTCATTACATCCACTGTTTATAAGTCTTGTTTGGTTCAAATCTTTAACCGCACATTACCTGTCGATCTTATTTCTTTAAAAATACTTGCGTTTGACGTAATTCTAGGGATTGATTTGTTGAATACTCGTCATGCAAAAATTGATTGTTTTCGTAAGGTTGTTAGTTTTCATATTCCTAATCAACCTATTATGCGAATTCAAGCGACTAAACCATTAAAATCAATCACGGTCATTTCAAGCCATAAAGCTATTCGTTTATTAAAAAATGGATGTCAAGCTTTCTTAGCTCATGTCATAGATTTAAACAAAAATACGTTAGTTTTGAACGATATTTCTATTGTTAATAAATTTCCTGACGTATTCCCTGAAGAACTTCCTGGCCTACCCCAGAGCGTGAAATTGAATTTTGTATCGACCTTGAACCTGGTACAAAACCCATTTCCAAAGCCCCATATCGAATGGCTGCTATTGAACTTAGGAGTTAAAGACCCAATTGCAGGAATTGTTAGACATTGGTTTCATTCATCCTAGTACGTCTCCTTGGGGTGCTTCTGTTCTATTCGTGAAGAAGAAAGATGGGAGTATGCGACTTTGTATTGATTATCGGGAGTTGAATCATGTCACCATCAAAAATAGGTATCCATTGCCACGTATTGATGACCTGTTTGACCAATTGCAAGGAGCCAAATTCTTTTCAGAGATTGGTCTTTGTTCCGGATATCACCAATTGAAGATTAGAACCGATGACATTCCAAAGACGGCTTTCAGAACTCGGTACGGGCATTATGAATTTCTAGTCATATCCTTTAGATTGACTAATGCTCCTGCTGCCTTCATGGATATGATGAACCGAGTATTCAAGGAATATTTGGATCACTTTGTGTTCGTCTTTATTTATGACATCCTTATTTATTCCAAAAGTCGTGAAGATCACGAGCAACACTTGAGGCTGACACTCCAAAAGCTTCGTGAATACAAACTTTATGCCAAGTTGAAGAAATGCGAGTTCTGGCTTGAGGAAGTAGCATTCCTTGGGCACGTAGTATCAAGTCATGGAATATCTATTGACCTGGCAAAGATTGAAGTTATTAAAAGTTGGGAGTAACCTAAATCAGTGACCAAAGTACGTAGCTTTCTCGGTTTAACTGGTTATTATCGGAGATTCGTGGAAGGTTTTTCTCGAATCGCTACTCCATTAACTCAACTGACTCGGAAAGATACAAAGTTCGGTTGGAGCGAAGAATATGAGAAGAGTTTTCAAGAACTCAAGAGGAGACTCATTTCAGCACCTATTCTGACAATACCATCCGGCTCTTGAGGATTTGTCTCACAAATGATGCTTCGGGCAAAGGGTTGGGATGTGTTCTCATACAACATGGGAAAGTCATAGCCTATGCCTCGAGATAACTCAAAGAATATGAGAGGAATTATCCTACTCATGATCTAGAATTAGCAGCAGTTGTCTTCGCACTTAAAATTTGGAGGCATTACATGTGTGGGGAGAAAGTGGAGATCTTTATGGATCATAAAAGCCTCAAATATTTCTTCACTCTAAAGGAACTCAACATGCGACAACGACGTTGGCTTGAACTGTTGAAAGATTATGATCATACCATCCAATACCATCCTGGAAAAGCGAACGTGGTAGCTGACGCATTGAGTAGAAGATCATATGCAAGTACGAGTGCGATATTGTCAACGCAAAGGCCCATTTTGTGTGACTTACAAAGGATGGATATAGAGTTAAAAACTCCAGAGACCCATATGATGATGGCGAATATACGAGTAGAATCGACTTTAATTGATAAAGTAAAAGCTGCTCAAGCTACAGACTCGAAGCTGATGCGTATGAGGAAGAAAGTTCAAGAAGGTGCTATGCCGGAAGCAAGAATAGATGAAGAAGGAATACTTTGAGTCAACTCCAGACTTTGTGTTCCTAACGACCCTGATTTAAAGTATAAAATCATGATGGAGGCACACAACACACCGTTTGCAATCCATCCTGGGAGTACCAAAATGTATCAGGATCTTCGACATACATTTTGGTGGAGTAATATGAAGAGAGAGATAACGGAGTATATCTCAAGGTGTTTAACTTGTCAACGAGTCAAGGCGGAGCATCAAGTACCAAAAGGTCCATTGCAACCACTTGAAATTTTAGAATGGAAGTGGGAGCACATTACCATGGATTTCGTTAACGGTCTTCCTAAGGTTTCTCAAGGCATAGATGCGATTTGGGTCATTGTTGATAGATTGACCAAGTCTGCTCACTTCTTACATATACGAGAAACTTATACACTTGAACGTCTTGCTCGTATGTACATAAATGAGATTGTAAGACTGCATGGTATGCCAGTATCCATAGTTTCTGATCGAGACCCAAGATTCACTTTATGATTTTGGGTTAGTTTGCAGAAAAGCTATGGGCACGAATTCTGATTTAGCTTCGGCATATCATCCTCGAGACGGATGGACGGTGGAGAGGACTATTCAAACTCTTGAAGATCTATTAAGACTCTGTGTCCTAGATTTCAAGGGAAGTTGGGACAAGTTTTTACCATTGGTGGAGTTTTCCTACAACAACAGTTATAAAGAAAGTATTGGCATGGCTCCATTCAAAGCGTTGTATGGGAGAAAGTGTCATTCTCCAGTATGTTGGGATGAGGTGGGTGAAGCAACGTTGTTGGGACCCGAGTTGGTACGTATGACTACAAAAAAGATTCAACCGATCCGACAACGTATAAAAACTTCACAAGATCAACCAAAGAGTTATGTTGATCTTCATCGAAAGGACGTAGAATTTGATATTGGAGATCATGTGTTGTTACGTGTTGCTCCATGGAAAGGAGTTACGAGATTTGGAAAGAGAGGAAAGCTCAATCCTCGGTTCATTGGCCCATTTTTAATTCTTGAGCGAGTGGGAACTATGGCCTATAGACTCGCCTTACCGCCAAGTATGTCTCGTGTTCATAATGTTTTTCACATATCTATGTTACGTGAATATGTGAAAGACCCGAACCACATTATTGAGTTAGAACCAGACGAGATAGAGGAAGATTTAACGTATGAAGAGTTACCTGTTAAAATCTTGGATAAGAAGGATCATGTTCTACGCTCCAAGGTTTTACCCCAAGTCAAAGTTTTGTGGAGAAACCACGATGTGGAGGAAATGACTTGGGAGTTAGAATCTGAGATGAAGTCAAGGTATCCTCATCTCTTCGACATACCAGGTATGTACCCTAATTTTGAGGACGAAATTTCATAAGAAGGGGAGGTTGTAAGACCCCAACTTTTATGAATAAAGAATAATTTTTTTCGAATTATAGTTTTGAATATTATGGTATTGATTTGATATAATGTTATAGTTGTGGGTAATATTTATAAATTTTACAAAGTACTCAAGTTGTTATATAATATTCGATTGGTCGGGGAATATTCATTTTAACGGGGAATATTAGTATAACTAAGACACAATCATTGGTGGACCCTAATAAAATTATCGTCGGATTGAGAAAACAACAAAATACTTTACGAAAATAACGGTGCGAGGTGTTACTGAGTAAAAGCTGTTGAACTATCCGTGAAGAAAAGTACAAGATGTCTGGCGTAGTTACACAAGAAGCACGGTATTGATTATTGATGCTTACGTGAGAAGTAACTTCGGCTATACTCAATTATTGCTACAATGAATTGATGCATCATATTTCTCATATTATTGATTCAATTATTGTTACGATTATCATGATTATATGATATATTATTAAATCAATAATTGAGGCAATGAAAGTTATTCATATTATTATTTGCAATATTGACAATGTCTAGAAGTTATGTCAAGGAGAGGTTTGGTCACCTAATTGCGCGCTAATAAGGAGAAATCCTTATCGGAAAGCCCCCTCTTTCCTGGGAACGACCTGGTTGTTAAATATTGTGATTTATAATATTAATGATGAATAAGTTCGTGTTGATTAAAGATGAATTTTATAGTTCCATTGTGTTGGACTTATTTGTGTTAGTATAATTGATGTCTGGAGGATATATTGTTCAATTGAATATTCGGGACACTTTTCATGCCGGAGTACTATTCACGAGTTACTATTCATGAGTTACTATTCATGAGTTATTATTCATGAGTTACTATTCACGAGTTACTATTCACCAGTTACTATTCACTCTAGTATTATGGATTCGGGTATTTGGGTACAATATTATTCCATGAGGAGATGTGCTAATTTTTCAGACCGTTGGTTGAAGATATAATAGTAAGTCAATATGGACCGCTGGTGGAGTTTTAATAGTAAATCAATATGGCTCACTGGTTTAAAGTTTTAATAGTAAATCAGTATGGACCGTTGTTTTATTTTTAATAGTAAACCAATATGGATCGTCCGTTTAATAATAAATCATTCTGGACCGTTCATGAATTAGTTACTATTCATTCCATTTTCCTATAAATAGAAGCTCATTCCTTCATTATTTCTTACAAATTCATTGAAACTCTAGAGAGAGAATTATAAGAAAACCTATAGAAAAGTATTCTGCTACTTCCCTACTCTTATATTCAGTTTCTTTTACGGTAAGGGGTGTTATTTCTTTCTTTCGTCTTAATGAAGAGAACTTATGTTATTTCATTATTTATTATTACGTTGAATAACTCAGTATCTGCTGGCTACCCTTTACATGGTAACATTCTTCTAATATTCCGCTTCTTTATTATTACATTGGAATATCATGTATACATGCATTCTGCCTTTAACTGGTTCCATTATTTATTATTTTGTGGGAATATCACGTGCATGTGTTTTACTGTGGGACCTGGTTCCATCCTTTATTAATCTGTTGGAATAGCCTGCCTATGTGGTCTATCGCATGCATGATGATTTCTTTTGTTATTCCATTCTTTATTATACTCAGTTGGTTAAAACTTTGACTTCTATACCCATGAAATTAGTGGAATATCTTTGATATTTGCGCTTCATCCAGTATCTTTTCATGGAAATATTCTTTTGAGCATTCTTGAATTTTACTCTACAAAGCAGTATCATGTTGACAATTTGGACGTTATCAATTCCTAGATAAATTAATTCTTGAACTTGTTTTATTGAATTCTTATATCATTGTCATCATCCTCATGTTTATATTTTGTTGAAAGTCATCTGTGGCCCGTAGTGCATATATGGACTTGGTATGATTATGACTAGGGATTATTCGATGTAATCATGACCGTAATGTTACAAATGATGTGATAAAAGTCCTCATTGGCCCGTAGTGCATTGATGGACAGTTGTTGGCATGATCATAACCATTAATGAATACACGAAGATCCTTGGCCGTAGTGCAGGGGTGATTCGATGATGTGGATTATTTATTAAGCTGAGTCCCAGCGATAAAAGTGATGAAAAACCTTTTAAATCATAGAAGATAGTAGATTGTATTCCCTACTTGACTCTTCTAATGGATTGCTTGTTCACTATGATTAAACTTGATATTTATTATATTTTATCAGTTTAACATTGTTGAAGGGTAACGATAAATTATTCTGCATTATCTTAGTCATAATATTTCTTACTGGGCTAGTTGAGCTCACCCTTTTGCTTTCATTGTTCTCTTCAGGAAATGAGAACGTAGCAGGGACTAGTCGGGGAACAGAGTGATGGTCCTAGATGGTGCATTAGTAGTCCTCAATATTCTGTGAAATAGTGTGATAATAATTGTAATGAGGACTCCTTTTGAGTTTGTATAATCTCTAGTAGACAATATTTGTATTCAAACTCACAGTTTATGTTTTGTCGTATTGTACACGACAGTTGTATTATTAAGTTGTATTTGAATTCTGTACCATGTATCTGGCGACTCAAGATGGGTGATGTATGCCTAATTTTGGGGGCGTCACATTTTCTCTCTAGAGTTTCAGTGAATTCGCAAGAAATAATAAAGGAATGAGCTTCTATTTATAGAAGAATAGACGGTATAGTAACTAACTTATGAATGGTCCAGATTGATTTACTTTAAACAGACAATCCAGATTGGTTTACTATTAAAACTTAAAGCAACGGTCCATACTGATTTACTATTAAAACTTTAAACCAGTGATCCATATTGATTTACAATTATATCTTCAACCAACGGTCTGAAAAATTAGCACATCTCCTCATGGAATAATATTGTACCCAAAAATAATTTGGACTGAACAGAAATATATTTTACGGGTGAATAGTACTCCGTGAATAGTAACTCATGAATAGTAACTCGTGAATAGTACTCCAACACGAAAAGTGTCCCGAATACCCGATTGAACAATATATCCTCCAGACATCAATTATTATCGAAACAAATATCGATTCCCACAAACACAAATAATTCCAACACTATAAAATTCATCTTTAATCAACACGAACTTATTCATCATTAATATTATAATTCACAATATTTAACAACCAGGTCGTTCCCAGGAAAGAGGGGGCTTTCCGATAAGGATTTCTCCTTATTGGTGCGCAATTAGGTGACCAAACCTCTCCTTGACAGAACTTCTAGACATTGTCAATATTGCAAATAACAATATGAATAACTTTGTCGTCTCAATCATTGATTTAATAATATATCATATTATCCTGATGATACTGTAACAATAATTGAATCAATAATATGAGAGATATGATGCAGTAATTATTGTAGCAATAATTGAGTATAACTGAGTGACTTCTCACGTAAGCATCAATAATCAATACTATGTGCTACTGTGCAACTACGCGTATTACTGTACTTTTAACACCGGGTGTTTCAACAGTTAACGGTAAAACTTCCGCCGTTATTTTCATAAAGTATTTTTGTCATTTTCTAACTACGACAATACTTCCGTTGTGGGGTCCACCAATGATTGTGTCGTCGTACAAATATTCCCTGTTAAAACGAATATTCCCCGACCAATCGAATATTATATAACCACTTGCTTACTTTGCAAAATTTGTAAATATTACCCACAACTATAACATTATATCAAATCAACACCATAATATTCAAAACTATAATTCGAGAAAATTATTTTTTATTCATAAAAGTTGGGGTCTTACAACCTCCCCTTCTTATGAAATTTCATCCTCGAAATTAGGGTACATACCTGGTATGTCAAAGAGATGAGGATACCTTGACTTCATCTCAGATTCTAACTCCTAAGTCATTTCCTCCACATCGTGGTTTCTCCACAAAACTTTGACTTGAGTTATAACCTTGGAGCGTAGAACATGATCCTTCTTATCCAAGATTTTAACAGGTAACTCTTTATACGTTAAATCTTCCTCTATCTCGTATGGTTCTAACTCAATAATGTGGTTCGAGTCTTTCACATATTTGCGTAACATAGATATGTGAAAAATGTTATGCACACGAGACATACTTGGCGGTAAGACGAGTCTATAGGCCGCAGTTCCCACTCGCTCGAGAATTAAAAATGGGCCAATGAATCGAGGATTGAGCTTTCCTCTCTTTCCAAATCTCGTAACTCCTTTCCATGGAGAAACACGTAACAACATATGATCTCCAATATCGATTTCTACGTCCTTTCAATGAAGATCAGCATAACTCTTTTGTCGATCTTGTGAAGTTTTTATATGTTGTCGGATCGTTTGAATCTTTTCTGTAGTCATACGTACCAACTTTGGTCCCAACCAAGTTGCTTCACTCACCTCATCCCAGCATACTGGAGAACGACACTTTCTCCCATACAATGCCTCAAATGGAGCCATGCCAATACTTGCTTGATAACTGTTGTTGTAGGAAAACTCCACCAATGGTAAGAACTTGTCCCAACTTCCTTTGAAGTCAAGGACACAGAGTCTTAATAGATCTTCAAGAGTTTGAATAGTCCTCTCCGACTGTCCGTCCATCTGAGGATGATATGCCGAGCTAAATCGTAAATTCGTGCCCATAGCTTTCTGCAGACTAACGCAAAATCGTGAAGTGAATCTTGGGTCTCGATTAGAAACTATGGATACTGGCATACCATGCAGTCTTACAATCTCATTTATGTACATACGAGCAAGACGTTCAAGTGTATAAGTTTCTCGTATAGGTAAGAAGTGACCAGACTTGGTCAATCTATCAACAATGACCCAAATTGCATCTATGCCTTGAGAAACCTTGGGAAGACCAGTAACGAAATCCATGGTAATGTGCTCCCACTTCCATTCTAGAATTTCAAGTGGTTGCAATGGACCTTTGGGTACTTGATGCTCCGCCTTGACTCGTTGACACGTTAGACACCTTGAGATAAACAGCGCTATCTCTCTCTTCATATTGCCCCACCAAAATGTATGTCGAAGATCATGATACATTTTGGTACCCCTAGGATGGATTGCAAACGGTGTGTTGTGTGTCTCCATCATGATTTTATAATTTAAATCAGGGTCGTTAGGAACACAAAGTCTAGAGTTGACTCGAAGTATTCCTTCTTCATCGATTCTTGCTTCTGGCATAGCACCTTCTTGCACTTTCTTCCTCATACGCGATCGACTCTAGATCCAGAGCTTGAAAGCACTTTAACTTTATCAATTAAAGTCGGTTCTACTCGTATATTCACCATCATCACATGGGTCCCTGGAGTCTTTAGCTCTATCTCCATCCTTTGCAAGTCACACAAAATGGGCCTTTACATTAACAATATCGCACTCGTACTTGCGTATGATCTTCTACTCAATGTGTCAGCTACCACGTTCGCTTTTCTAGGATGGTATTGGATGGTATGATCATAATCTTTCAACAGTTCAAGCCAACGTCGTTGTCGCATGTTGAGTTCCTTTTGAGTGAAAAAATATTTGAGGCTTTTATTATCCGTAAAGATCTCCACTTTCTCCCCATACAAGTAATGCCTCCAAATTTTAAGTGCGAAGACAACAGCTGCCAACTCTAGATCATGAGTAGGATAATTCCTCTCATATTCTTTGAGTTGTCTTGAGGTATAGGCTATGACTTTCCCATGTTGCATGAGAACACATCACAACCCTTTGCCCGAAGCATCACTGTAGATGACAAATCCCTCCGAGCCAGATGGTATTGTCAGAACAGGTGCTGAAATGAGTCTCCTCTTGAGTTCTTGAAAACTCTTCTCACATTCTTCGCTCCAACCGAACTTTGTATCTTTCCGAGTCAGTTGAGTTAATGGAGTAGCGATTCGAAAAAATCCTTCCACGAATCTCCGATAATAACCAAATTAAACAGAAAGCTACGTGCTTGATCATTAATCGATTTAGGTTGCTCCCACTTTGAATAGCTTCAATCTTTCTTTGGGTCAACAGATATTCCATGACTTGATACTACGTGCCCAAGGAATGCTACTTCCTCCAGCCAGAACTCGCATTTCTTCAACTTGGCATAAAGCTTGTATTCACGAAGCTTTTGGAGTGTCAGCCTCAAGTGTTGCTCATGATCTTCATGGCTTTTGGAATAAATAAGGATGTCATCAACAAAGACGACCACAAAGTGATCTAAATATTCCTTGAATACTCGGTTCATCATATCCATGAAGGCAGCAGGAGCATTAGTCAATCCAAATGACATGACTAGGAATTCATAATACCCGTACCGAGTTCTGAAAGTCGTCTTTGGAATGTCATCGGTTCTAATCTTCAATTGGTGATATCCGGAACGAAGATCAATCATTAAAAAGAATTTGGCTCCTTGCAACTGGTCAAACAGGTCATCAATACGTGGCAATGGGTACCTATTTTTGATGGTGACATGATTCAACTCTCGATAATCAATACAAAGTCGCATACTCCCATCTTTCGTCTTCCCGAATAGAACAGGAGCACCCCAAGGAGACGTACTAGGACGAATGAAACCAATGTCTAACCATTCCTGCAATTGGGTCTTTAACTCCTGAAGTTCAATAGGAGCCATTCGATATGGGGCTTTGGAAATGGGTTTTATACGGGTTCAAGGTCGATACAAAATTCAATTTCACGCTCTGGGGGGTAGGCCAGGAAGTTCTTCAGGGAAATACGTCGGAAATTTATTAACAATAGAAATATCGTTCAAAAGCCGATTTATTTTTGTTTAAATCATGACATGAGCTAAGAAAGCTTGACATCCGTTTTTCAATAAACGAATAGCTTTATGGCTTGAAATGACCGTGATTGATTTTAATGGTTTGGTTGCTTGAATTCGCATAATAGGTTGATTAGGAATATGAAAACTAACAACCTTACGAAAACAATCAATTTTTGCATGATGAGTAGTTAACCAATCAATCCCTAGAATTACGTCAAACGCAAGTATTTTTAAAGAAATAAGATCGACGGAATAATATGCGATTCTGATTTGAACCAAACAAAACTTATAAATAGTGGATGTAATGAAGGTTTCTCCCAACGGAGTTTCCACAGATAAGTCAAAGTCTAATTTCTCCGGAGTAAAATTTAATCGTTGAGCGCAAGTAGGAGAAATAAAAGAATGGGTAGAACCCAATTATCAAATAAAGTATAGACTTAAGCTAGAGTTTATGATAAGCTTACCTGTGATGACCTCATTCGGGTTCCTTGCTTTCTGGGAGGTCACAACAAACGCTCTTCCTTGCACTACCGGCTTTGACTTTTCTGGGACAGCCTTTGGTGCCTCCATCCTAGCTGAACTTGTCTTTGATGAACGACAAAATCGGGCTAAGTGACCTTCTCTTCCACAATTATAACATGCTTTGGACGACATCGCGCAGTTTGGACTGATGTGTCCTTCCCCTCCGCATTTGAAGCATATGATAGGTGGTCGTTCTCCTTCCTTAACAACGGGTGCTGGTGCTGACGTCTTTCCATCATTGTTGAATCTCCTCTTCTTGAAATGTCCATTCTTATTGTTTTGGCCTCGATTACCACCAAAAGTGGTTACCATTTCGCCTGATTGATTCCCTCCACGCTTGTTGTAACCGCTTCGATGACTGCTCTCACTGGTGTTATCATTTTGTCGGCTGCTCTCTTTTGGTTGCGTTGACTTGTTATCGTGCTCCACTAACTGACCCCTATTTACAATATCTGAATACAAACACAGTTTATGAGAAATAAGATGTTGACGTATCTCCGGCTTCAAACCTCTTAATAACAATCGCGTCATTTTCTCTTCATTATCCACCAAGAGGGACGCAAACCGGGACAACTCGGCAAACTTGGCTTCGTACTGCGACACAATCATATTATTTTGCTCCAACTTGATGAATTCTACCTCTTTTATATGACGAATACTTTCGGGAAAGTACTTGTCGTTGAATAGTTCTTGGAAATTTTCCCAAGACATCTTTAGTGCGGCAGGTTGAGTACCCTTTACCGATTCCCACCAGTAATCTGCCTCTCCTCGCAATATAAAGGCGGCAAAGGAAACCTTTTTCTCCTCGAAGCATCCCAAGACATCAAATATCTTGGTGATCTACTTTATCCATGCTTCCGCCTTAAGTGGTTTTTGCTCTCCAATAAACTCCGGTGGTCCCAGCTCCTTGAACTGTTTAGAGGTGACCGTCCCAGAGTTTTCGGTGTTTCCACCTACATTTTGGACAGGAGCCACTCTCTCCTGTTGTTGCATGAATTGCATAAAGCCTCTGAACATTCCATCATTCATCATTTGGTCAGTGTTGTTGTTTGCATGAGGATTGTCACCTTCCTGATGCACATTATCCTGATTATTGATATGTGGTGAATCAACAGTCGCCTGTGCTCCATTGCTATTCTCAACATTCTCGGATGTCATTTTTAGATACTGCCACAAAACAAAAGGTTAATTGACATGTAACATATTATCCCTATATTCGTCGAGGCCACCATTAAATACCAAAAAACTTAGGTAGGTCATACTAGCGAAGAATTTCCCTCTCTCCCTCCTAGTTCTATTCTCACATCTTAGCCAGGATCATATCCTAAGCTTTGATACTAACCGTGACGCCCCAAAATTAGGTATACATCACCCATCTTGAGTCGCCAGATACATGGTACAGAATTCAAATACAACTTAATAATACAACTGTCGTGTACAATACGACAAAACATAAACTGTGAGTTTGAATACAAATATTGTCTACTAGAGAGTATACAAACTCAAAAGGAGTCCTCATTACAATTATTATCTCATTATTTCACAGAATAGTGAGGACTACTAATGCACCATCTAGGACCATCACTCTGTTCCCCCACTAGTCCCAGCTACGTTCTCATTTTCTGAAGAGAACAGTGAAAAAAAGGGTGAGCTCAACTAGCCCAGTAAGAAATATTATGACTAAGATAATACAGAATAATTTATCTTTAGCCTTCAACAGTGTTAAACTGATAAAATATAATAACTATCAAGTTTAACTGCAGCGGAACAAGCAATCCATTAGAAGAGTCAAGTTGGTAATAAAATCTACTATCTTCTATGATTTAAAAGGTTTTTCATCACTTTTATTGCTGGGACTCAGCTTAATAAATAATCCACATCATCGAATCACCCCTGCACTACGACTAAGGATATTCTTTAGTATCACGACCACAAATTATCCATGCACTACGGGCCAAGAACATTCGTGTATTCATTAATGGTCATGATCATGCCAACAACTGTCCATCAATGCACTACGGCCAATGAGGACTTTTACCACATCATTTGTAACGTTACGGTCATGATTACACCGAATAATCCCTGGTCATAATCATACCAAGTGCATCTATGCACTACAGGCCATAGATGACTTTCAACGAAATATAAACATGAGGATGATGACAATGATATAAGAATTCAATAAAACGAGTTCAAGAATTAATTTATCTAGGAACTGATAACGTCCAAATTGTCAACATGATACTACTTTGTAGAGTAAAATTCAAGAATGCTCAGAAGAATATTTCCATGAAAAGATATTGGATGAAGCGCAAATATTAAGGATATTCCAATAATTTCATGGAGTATAGAAGTCAAAGTTTTAACCAACTTAGTATAATAAAGAATGGAATAACAAAAGAAATCACCATACATGCGATAGACCGCACATGCAGTTTATTCCAAAGAATAATAAATAACGAGAACCGGTCAGTCCAGTAAAACGCGCAGCAGACGGGATATTCCAACGTAATAATAAAGAATGGAACCGTGTCCCATGTAAAGCGCATATACACGATATTCCAAATGTAATAATAAATAATGGAACCAGTCCGGCGTAAACGCATACGCATGTGATATTCCAACGTAATAATAAAGAATGAAATAACAAAAGAATTTCACCAAGTATAGGGTAGCTCACAGATACAAAGTTATTCCAATGAATAATAAATATTGGAATAACAGAAGTTCTCTTCATGAATAGAAAAGAAATAATACCCCTTACCGTAAAAGAAACTGAATATAAGAGTAGGGAAGTAGCAGAATACTTTTCTATAGTTTCTTTATAACTTTTCTATCTAGAGTTTCAGTGAATTTGTAAGAAATAATGAAGGAATGAGCTTCTATTTATAGAAGAATAGACTGCATAGTAACTAACTTATGAACGGTCCAGATTGATTTACTTTAAACGGACAATCCAGATTGGTTTACTATTAAAACTTAAAGCAACGGTCCATACCGATTTGCTATTAAAACTTTAAACCAGCGATCCATATTGATTTACTATTATATCTTCAACCAACAGTTTGAAAAATTAGCACATCTCCTCATGGAATAATATTGTACCCAATTTGGACCGAACAGAAATATATTTTACGGGTGAATAGTACTCTGTGAATAGTATCTCGTGAATAGTAACTCATGAATAGTACTCCGACACGAAAAGTGTCCTGAATACTCGATTGAACAATATATCCTCCAGACATCAATTATTATCGAAACAAATGTCCATTCCCGCTAACACAAATAATTCCAACACTATAAAATTCATCTTTAATCAACACGAACTTATTCATCATTAATATTATAATTCACAATATTTAACAACCAGGTCGTTCCCAGGAAAGAGGGGGCTTTCCGATAAGGATTTCTCCTTATTGGCGCGCAATTAGGTGACCAAACCTCTCCTTGACAGAACTTCTAGACATTGTCAATATTGCAAATAATAATATGAATAACTTTGCCGTCTCAATCATTGATTTAATAATATATCATATTATGCAGATGATAGTGTAACAATAATTGAATCAATAATATGAGAGATATGATGCAGCAATTATTATAGCAATAATTGAGTATAACTGAGTGACTTCTCACGTAAGCATCAATAATTAATACCGTAAAGCTCTCTTTGCGTAAACTACGGCAGATTCATCGTACTTTTAACACCGGGTGTTTCAACAGTTAACGGTAAAACTTCCGCCGTTATTTTCATAAAGTATTTTTGTCATTTTCTAACTACGACAATACTTCCGTTGTAGGGTCCACCAATGATTGTGCCATCGTACGAATATTCCCTGTTAAAACGAATATTCCCCGACCAATCGAATATTATATAACCACTTGCTTACGTTGCAAAATTTGTACATATTACCGACAACTATAACATTATATCAAATCAACACCATAATATTCAAAAATATAATTCGAGAAAATTATTCTTTATTCATAAAAGTTGGGGTCTTACAATGTGGATATCATGAGGCTCCCCCTCAGCATGATTATCTTTTTGAGAGTTCAGAAACTCCCCCTCAGCTGGAACATCTTCTTGAGCTGGAGACATCTCCCCCTCAGCCGGTGTATTCTCTATCATGAGAATTTCAGGGATCTCCCCCTTAGATGGAGCACTGTCCTCTTGATTTTCTCGGGACAGTTCTTCTTTTGCATCCACACTCTTTGCTTCCTTTTTCAGCACCTTTTCATTCTCAATAATGTACTTCTTGACCAGCTTTCTTCTTGATTTTCTGGGTTTAGCCACAACTTCAAGACTCTCTTGAATCTCAGCTTTGTCCTGTTCAATAGCCACTATACTTGAGACATCTCCTTCATTGCCTTCTATACTTGGTCTGGCCTCTGTGAACAGTAGAGACTCTACGATAGAGGAGATTGATGGCCATTTGGACTTATGGCCAGCTTTGTTCTTCTTTAGGATATGTGATATGGTGGCTTGATCCTCATCAGCTTCATCTTGCTGCTACCTCCTTCTTAGCATCCTCAAAGTCTCTATATCAGAGGACTCTACAGGAATATCAGTTGTAGATCCTTGAGGCTCTTCTATCTGTCTAGCCCTTAGCTTCCTCTTGCCCTTTCTTTTTCTGGTAAGGATAGAGGGTTCTCCCTTATTGGTTTCTCCTTCTTCTTTAGCTTCCCTGACAATAGACATGTTTCCCGGAAAGCCTGTGTCCTTCAGTTCCCTAATTCTTCCACTGGACTCAGTCATCATTCGTACATACTCAGCAGGGTTTCTCTTTCAGTTTTCAAACAACTACTGGGTCATTCTTCAATTTGGGTTTATGGCTTCTCCCTCTTAATCCCCAATTTTGTTACCTAGTGCAGATTACAGAATGATACTTAAAAAATGCCCATATAGCATCTTCTGAGGGCTTTTTGATTTCTTCGAGTTGACGATCCACTTGCCGATCCACTCGAGCAATACAGCTCTATAGTTGAGTTATATACCATAAAACATGGCCGTCATGAGCTTAAGTTGAGCTTCATTCACCGAGTCATGATCGGAGCTCTTACAGTAGATGCATTTCCCAATAATGTCAGCCAAAAATTCGTACCTTTGTGGGAACTCCTTCTTTTTGAACCCTTTCACAGAGGGGTTTTTCTTGTGATGCATTTTTCTTAGTCCCTCTTGGAAGTTTATGTTGTCTAAGAATGGGTGCCCTTCATTCTTGAAACCTAGGACCAGATTGAAGTCTTCTGCCTTTAGTTTAATTTCTACTTCCCTTACTCTTGTAGTGATGGTGTCATTTTTAAACACACCATTTTTGTAGAACTCTTTCACTAGCTTGGGATAGATAAGGGTATCTGTGCTCAGAGCCTCCTCGAGACCTGCCTTCTTCAGCAGCGCTAGGGTCTTGTGAAATTTTGGTGGAGCTGTTTTGAACTCACAAAACAGTGTCTCAGAGATACCACATTTGAAGCAGCCATTGATTCTGTAGTTAGAAGTGAGATACGTCTGAGCTTTCTGCTGATTTAGGGCTTTTGCTTTGAGAGAGAGTGAGAGAGAGAGATAACCTTTTGGACTTCAGATTTCAAAATTGTGATTTCAACTTGTACTTGTAACTTCCCTCTCTTCTTTTTCGCTAAGTAGGACAGGTGTCGATTTTTGCTTGGCTCTACGATTTTGACTGTGCAGGAATGTACTGATTTGCCCTTGGCTTCTTTAGAGCTGAGGTGAGGAGGACTATGATTATTGAGGTAGTCTTATGTTCATTGAATATGTCCTGTAATCGTCGAGTCTGTCCTGCGATCGTCGAGTCTGTCCAGCATTCGTCGAGTCTGTCCTACGATCGTCGAGTCTGATCAATCATTCGTTGAGTCTGTCCTACGATCGTCGAGTCTGACCGGATCCTTGTGATGAGTTTTTGACTAAGCATTTTTTTAAGGTAACTCAGGAAGGGCCAACCTCTTGGAGAGATTCAAGGGTTAGGTTTGTTCCTGAGGCACCTCTTAGAGAGATTGCTTTGTTATGAATCTTGTCATCACAGGATACATTTTTGCTTTATGGATGGGGCTTGTGTCATCGTTGAGTCTGCACTACAATAGTTAAGTCTTTGCTACGATCGTTGAGGTAGTTTTCTTTTCAGCTCTACGATCGTGAGCTTTTCTTAATCATGTTTACGATTTTGAGTTCAGCCTTTGTATCTGTCATGGTTACCACAATCTAGAGCATATATTTTATGGTTGTAGATTTAGCATTCCTAGCTCACTTATTAACTTATTAAATCTGGATTCATCTAGTGGTTTTTCAAAAACATCAGCAAGTTGATTTTCAGTAGGGCTATATTGTAAAGATATAGTTCCATTTTGCACATGATCCCTAATGAAGTGATACCTTATTTCTATATGCTTAGTCCTAGAATGCATGACAAGATTATGAGTTATTGCTATGACACTTGTGTTATCACAGTGTATGGGAATAGATTTGAAATCGAACCCATAGTCAGCTAGCTGATTTCTCATCCATAGGATCTCGAAAGAGAAAGAATGCCAAAGAAAGAATATATTCAACCAGAGTTGAAGTAGACACTGAGTTTTGCTTTTTGCTAAACCAGGACACAAGTCTATTTCCTAGCAATTGACAGGTGCCACTGGTACTTTTTCTATCAATTTTACATCCTGCAAAATCAGCATCTGTGAATCCTGTTAGTTCAAATGAGGATTCCTTGGGGTACCAAAGCCCCAAGTAAGGTGTACCTTTGAGATACCTGAAGATCCTCTTTACATCAGACAAATATGACTCTTTAGGGTTAGCCTAAAATCTAGCACATATGCATGTTGCAAACATTATGTCTGGTCTACTGGCAGTTAGGTATAAAAGAGAG
This sequence comes from Panax ginseng, assembly GCA_020205605.1. Taxonomy (NCBI): domain Eukaryota; kingdom Viridiplantae; phylum Streptophyta; class Magnoliopsida; order Apiales; family Araliaceae; genus Panax; species Panax ginseng. The sequence continues at coordinate 91,680,744 of CM035143.1, forward strand.
CCTATCATACCTCTATATTGAGTGATATCAATACTTTTACCTTTCTCATCCTTGTCAAGTTTGGTTGCAGGAGCAATTGGTGTTTTCATGGGAGAGGCTGATTTCATGCCATACTTCTTCAGTAAGTCTTTGATGTACTTGGTTTGGTTTATGAAAATTCCTTCTTCAGTCTGCTTTACTTGCAGTCCAAGGAAGAAGTTTAGCTCACCCATCATGCTCATTTCAAACTTGCTCTGCATTAGCTTAGAGAATCTCTTACATAACTTTTCGTCAGTAGAACCAAAGATAATGTCATCAACATAGATTTAAACTAGTAAGACTTTGTCTTTATGCTTTCTAAGAAACAATGTGGTATCTACTCTACCTCTAGTGAACCCATTTTCGATTAAGAAGTTAGTCAGTGTTTCATACCATGCTCTAGGTGCTTGTTTAAGACCATATAAAGCTTTATCTAATCTATAGACATAATTGGAAAGTGATGGATTGATGAAACCTGGAGGTTGTTCTACATAGACTTCTTCTTGGAGTTCTCCATTTAGAAATGCACTCTTAACATCCATCTGAAAGACTTTGAACTTCATGTGGGCAACAAAGGCAAGAAAGATTCTGATGGCTTCTAGTCTGGCTACAGGTGCAAATGTCTCATCGTAGTCGATACCTTCTTCTTGAGAATAGCCCTTTGCCACTAATCTTGCCTTATTTCTGGTTATGACCCCATCTTCATCCATTTTGTTTCTGAAGACCCAATTAGTTCCTATCACAGGATGACTCTTTGGTCTTGGTACCAATCTCCATACTTTACTTCGTTCAAATTGGTTGAGTTCTTCCTGCATTGCTTCTATCCAGCTGGAGTCTTCCATAGCATCCTCTATCTTCTTTGGCTCTATTTGTGACAGGAAGCTTAGATAAAAGCATTCATTCTGAGTAGCAGCTCTTATTTTGACTTTGGCACTCGGATCTCCAATGATTAGATCCTAAGTGTGATCTATTTCCCATCTGTTACTGGTTGGGACATCTGTCTTGATGCCTTCCTGCCTTAAATCTTCAAGGTCTATCTCTTCTTCTTGGAGTGGAGGCTCGCTGTCTTGCATGGACCTTTCTACGATCACATTCTCATACTCTACGATTTCACTATCTGGCACTACGATCATAGTGTTGAGCTCGACGACTTCATTCGTAGTGTCTGCACTATCGGTCATAGTGTCTTGAGGCACTGTTTTGTCTAATTCAGTTTCATCAAAGATGACATGTATTGAGACATCAACATTCAGTGTCTTCTTGTTAAAAACCCTATAAGACTTGCTGTCTGTGGCATATCCAAGAAAGATCCCTTCGTCTGACTTGGGCTGGAATTTTGTCAGATATTGCTTTCCATTGTTGAGAATGTAGCATGCACAACCAAAGATATGGAAGTAGCTGACACTTGGTTCCTTCCTTTCCATAGTTCGTAGGGCGTCTTCTTAATCATAGAGTGAATTAATGATCTATTCTGCGTGTAGCATGCAAAGGTGTTGTGACTTCCGCCTTGTAAGTATTAAGGCAAGTGAGTCATCTGCTAGTAGAGTCCTTCCAAATTTCTATCGAGTTCGTTCTTTCTTTCAAAGAACTCCATTTTGTTGAGGGGTTCGTGGAGCTGAGAAGTTGTGACTGATGCCATTGTCTGAGCAGAACTTGTCTATTTCTTAGAAATCGAATTCTCTTCCATGATCACTCCTTATGGCCTTAATTTTCTCTCCTTTCTCGTTCATTACCAGTCTGAACATCTTGATTAATTCGAGAGCTTGTTTCATCCTTTGAGGTTAGGAAGAATACCCATATGAATCGTGTGATCGCCGACTATGACTAGAGAGTATCTTTTTTCTCCAAGACTAGTTGTTGGGATTAGCCCAAAAAGATCCATGTGGAGTAACCACGAGGGCTTGTCAATAGAGTTGGCGCTTTGCTTTTGAATGAGCTTACGGTTTGCTTTCTAAGTCGCGGGCATTGTATGGCCTTTCCTTCACGAAGTTGAACTTGGGTAAGCCACCATTAGGTCTTTTGATGCCGCTTTGGACATGCTTTTGAAGTTTAAGTGAGACAACCGCTCATGCCATAGCCAGCTCATTTCTTCAGATGCTTTTGCCATAAAACATATTGTCTAATCTGAGATTAGTTGACCAAGATCCACTGTGTAAACATTTCCTTCTCTTGTCCCGGTTAGCTTTACAGCAGATGTCTTCAAATCTCTGACTTGACATTGGTTGTTGAGGAATGTCACTTGATGACCCTTGTCACAGAATTGGCTGATACTTAGAAGATTATGTTGAAGACCTTCCACATAGGCTACTTTGCTGAAAGATACTGCATCATTGCCAGCAGAGCCATATCCTCTTGTCTTACCAGAGCCGTTGTCTACAAAGATCACAGAGAGACCCTCCTTTTCTATGTAATTTGATAGTAGGGCTTTGTTCCCTGTCATATGCCTTGAGCATCTACTGTCCAGATACCATGTTGAGGTCGTGAAGCTCTTTTCCTGTCTAAACATTCGAACCTTCATTTTGGTACCCATATTTGCATGGGTCCTTCATTGTTAGAGCCTTTGGGGACTCAAATCTGTCTAATCTTGGGTCTCACATGCATGGAGTTATAATAACATTTTGTAGCCCTATGACCATATTTATTGCATATGAAACATCTATTATGATGCATGTCTGTGTGTGTATGATGATTCATATTCCACTTGGACTCGTGTGGTTCCTTAGTTAACCTTTTGTTAAACTGATTCTCTTTCTTCCACGTGTCCTTAGGTTTCATAAATAGTGATGAGTGTGCCTTACCTCTATTGTACCTTCCCAGTTGATTTGTAGAGTTGGTCTTGCTTGACTCTACGATTCTTCGAGGTTGGTGAGTAGAGGTTGGGTTACTCTTCTCCTTTATGAAGCCCAGGCCAGCGTGAGATCCTTTACTTCTCTGAGTATAACTAGAAATAGTAGAACAAGATTGAACTGGCTCTTCCAACTATGAGGATTTCACAAAGGCAATGCCTCTACCGAAACTTGAGGCATTACTAGTGCTAGTTTCCATTATCTTTTCCACATATGACTCTGAGATGGATTCCCCAAAGCCTAAACCTGTTCTATCGAACGTGCTTCTCTGACTAGAGAGCAGGCAGTCCATGGATGATGAGGATTTGTTCCATGCAGAGATAGTCTTCTCTAGATCCTCAATTTTAGAGGTTAGCTTAGACTCTCTTTGTGCATTGAGTGTGTTTGTCTGTTTTAAAGTTTCATTCTCAGCCTCAAGCTTGGAAAGAAGATTAGTACTTAGAAGGGCTGTTTCAAGCTCTTCTTGAACTTTCTTCTTCTCCTCTTGAAGAAGTGAATGATCTTTAGACAAGACTCTGAACCACTTCATGTATTGATGTAGATCAGTTGTTATGTCATGCAAAGTAGTTCTTAAATCACTTATATCTACATCAGGAGAGTTGAAATCAAATACCTCATCGAGACTTACATCATGTATGTTGAGGTTTTTGTTGTTCTTTGCATGTTTGGCCATTAGACACAGATTGGCCATTCGTGGTTCTTCTCCATCTCTGGAGGCAGCATTTGAGTCATTATCTAAATCACTCCACGATCCTCCAGCTACCAGGCCTTTGTCTCTTTTCTGAGGCCTCTTGTTTCCTTTGTATTCCTTCTTTGCATGTGTTTTCTTCTTTAGTTCTTCTTTGATAGGTTTGTTGCAGTTGGCGATGAAGTGGCCAGGCTTTTTGTAGTTGTAGCATAGGTCATTCATTTGCTCATGGCTGCTGTAATTGTTGACCTTATTTGGCTTGCTGATTCTTCCTTGTCGCATGAACCTTCTTAGTCTCTTTACCAGCATAGCAAAGTCTTCATCATCATCTTCATCATAATCAGAGTCAATCTCAGTGTTGACCTTTGATGAACCTTCATTAGCCTTGAGAGCAACACCCTTGTCTTTCCTTCTTCCTTCTGATAAGGTTTCAGCACGTTGGGTCAGCTCCAGTTCGTAGGTCAGGGGATTTCCATATAGCTGTTGAATTGTCATCTCATTAAGATTCTTTGATTCTCTTATTGCCGTGGTCTTGGCATCCCACCTGCTCGGTAGAGCTCTCATGAACTTTATGGTCAGATCTTTGTTAGGATAGATCTTTCCATACGCTCGTAGAGAGTTGAGCAGAACGTTGAATCTTTCATAGGTGGCAGTCACATTTTCTCCTTGCACATGAGCAAACATTTCAGATCTTCTTTGCATGTCGAGAGACTGTTTGTTCTCTCTTACTTCTTCAGTTCCTTCATGCATGATCAGCAGTGCTTCCCAAACTTCCTTAGCTGTTTTGTAGTTTACAACATTTTCAAACAGATCATCCTCTAAGGATTGGAATATGATGTTCTTTGCCTTTTTCTCAAGTTGGACAGCTCTCTTCTCTGTGTCTGTCCATTCTTCTTTAACCTTGATTTGTACTCTGTTTGGATCGTCAGTGGTTGGTGCAAGCTTTGTTGGTATATAGGGCCCATTAAGAACGGTCTCAAATAGATCTTCATCTATTGAGTCCATGTAAGCTTGCATCCTGACTTTCCAGTTAGCAAATTTATCCTTGTTTCACATTAGTGGCTTGCTTTGCCTCCCCTGGTCTGGATTCGCTTGGTATGAGTGCCATTGGATCTACTAAAGCTTGTAAAGTCAGAAAATAGAACCTGCTTTGACCGATACCAATTGTTAGTTCTAGTTGGCACAATAGTTATCTAGAAGGGGGTTGAATAGATATTTAAAAAATCTTTTCGCTTTTAAACTAGTTCTTTGATAATGATTAAACTTAGCGGAATTAATATTTGTTTTAATCTTCTTTACCAAGCAAAGGGAGTTATGAGAGTGGAGGCGCTTATGGGAGATATAACGAGATATGGCGCTTATGGCATGAACGTAAAAGACACGAAATTTTTAAGTGGTTCGAGCACTTAAAGCTCCCAAATCCACTCTTCTACTCAACGAGTAGGATATCCACTAAGGATGTCTGTTACAACTTTTGAATCAAACAGATTCCTTCTAGACCAGCAGTCTAGGAACTTCTTAGTTCACTCTTGAACTCTTCAAGTCCAGCAGACTTGGCTTTCTTATAGTTCACTACGAACTCTTCAAGTCCAGCAGACTTGGTACTCTTCTTCAGTTGGTTGATAATGTTGAGTTCTTGATGGTTGCTACTCAGTTGTTGTGTAAGCACTTGTTCTAAAGAACTGAGTAGCTGAGCAAGCTTTGCAATATCTCAGATCGTAGAGTTGAGCTTGAGAGAGATGTTCACGTTGTTTGTTCATTGCTTTCTTTGTTCTCTCTCATCTGTGTGATCTGCATATATGTGATCTTGAAAAGTATCCATTGGATCCATCCGTTGAGGCATTAAATGCATTTGACTTTTCTGATCTTTGATAGAGACATTTCTGTACATCTTCTGAAACTGCATTCTGGCCCACTGACACAGCAGACTGCTTTCTCACCTAACACCTGAAAAGGTGTTTTGCCCCCCTTACCCATGGTACTTTCCTTAGCTTCTTCAATACGCTTCTTTATTGCATACTAAGGATATTTCATATTACTCTGGGGCCGATGAGTCTTTTAACGCCTAGAATCCATTCCTCATATGTTGGAATCTATCTTCACTCGCATCATGAGTCTCGGCGCTTCCTCGACACAAGATGGATGCTCTACGATTCATGTCATGATATTCTACGATTCAGATCTTAGTGCCTTATCATCTTGGTGCCTTGTCTAATGTTATCAGCCGAGAGCACTACGATTCTTCTTAAACCTCTGCACACTAGGATCTTCACTTGGTCGTGTTGTTGTCTCTACGTTTTCGAGAGCACACTACGATCGTTGACTTGTAAACTCCATGTTTCCTTCAGCACACTACGATCGTTGAGATGGCTCGGCAAACATTGGGACCACTCTAGGATTTCCGAAGAGTCCCTTCAAGGCAGGCACACTACGATCTTTGAAGCTCTACGTTTTCTGCCTTGTCTTCTGCAATGTTGATCAGATGATACACTACGAGTTCTTCGAAGCCTATCTATTACATCTCAAGATCCACCTAACAACTTTGATCTTTCTATCTATACATTCCATTACAGAATGATACAAGCTAAGAGCTTAGATCAACCTAACAACTTTGATCTATCACTAAGTCCTTGTACATATCTTACTAGAAGGACTTTACAAATAATTATGAGCATATACATTAAAATATCAAATCATAATATGCATTCTCCCAACATCCAATACTTAGTAACTTAATTTTATTTATTAAGTTACTACTTAATTCACTTTAAAATATGCATACCCTCTTGGAAGCATATAAAAATATAACCCATCATTGATATATATAAATTATATACTTCTAAATAAAACATAACATAGTATGCTTCAATTACATATTTATTTTATAAATGCAAAATAAATATGCGTCACATAATTCCCTATATCAATATAATTATTTATTTTCTCAAGATATCATAATAAATATAATATCCGTACCTCATTAACATAATTCAATTAAGAATTTATTCTAATATCCTTAGGTAAAGTATATATAAATATTATATACTTAAACCATCTTCTTCATTTCATAATGCAAATTGTTCTCAATAATTTTATTTTCTCGTAATAATAAATATATATTTATATTATATTTATTAATTTCCAATTACATGTTACACCAAACATGCACATATCACATATAGAAAATAAATAATAAATTTATTTTCTCAAAATATTATAAATTGTTTATATCAATTTATTTACATATAGCAAATATAAGTTAATATATTTACCATACTACGTAAACATACACAATACCTCATACAAAGTGATACATATAAGGTAATACTATAATTAAAATAATATTCTCTCTTTATTAAAATAATTCAATGCTATAATTTATTTTTACACCTTTTAATTAAAGTATACAATAATTTTTGTATACTTCAACTAATTATTTTCTTTTCCCTTCTATAAATTATTTTTAGCAATTAAACTATAATAAATATAATTATACATTTACTACATTACAAACATGCATACATTACACCCAATAATGTAATATACAATTTTTTTCAATAAAATGATGATTATACATTAAGTATATATAATGTTATCAATCTACCTATTAAAATAATTTAATATTATAAATTACTTTAATTTTTCCCATCCCCTTTCGTTTAATAAATTGTTTCTACAATTTATTTACAAATAATAAATATATATTACTTCATTTTCAGCAAACTAAGTTGAAGAGAAGAAAGAGTTTGAGAGCTTGGGAGAAAGGAAGGCCACGGTGAAGCTTAGGAGCAAGAGGAGGAAGTGCTACCAAGTTTAAAAGCCAAGAACATCAGCCAAGTGAAGGCAATACTTAAAACCTTCCTATATTTATTTTTCTTGTGAAAGTCTTAGATATATGTATATAAACATGTATGATACTCACATACATCTAAATATGTTGATAAATAGCTTAGGCGATGGAAAAATGGTAAAAGAAAGCAAGAAAACTTAGAAATGAACTTAATTACCTTGGTTTAATTAAGTCAAAAAATTTCATAAAGTAGACATGATATTGTAACAAGCATAACTCCTAAAATACTTTGAATTTTTGGATGATTCCAATTTTTTGTGATAGATATGGAAGTTAGCTAAAATTTGGCACTGGTTTGAGACCTAAATTCCATGTAGATTATTTATGGTGAATTTTCTACTAAAACAAGAAAAATTGGAAAAAGTAGAAAACATTCTGCCCATTTTTTTCGTGGATAGTTTCGCCCACTTAACTAGTGATAAAAATTAATCCCTTCTGAGTAATGAAACTATATGGTATAAGGAAGCTCATGTTCGAGAATGAACGAATTCTGACTTCGTACGACGGAGATATGACCAATCAAAAAATTAGGGTTTCAATCACTAAAACTTCTATAACTTGAGTTCTATAACTCAGATGGTTATGAAATTTTAACTATAAGTATAATTTCATATGAATAAGATACTAGAAAATTTGGTGATTTTTGGAATTAAGTTTGATATAGCAATATTTTCTAAGTTTCGAACCAAAATGGCCCTTTTAAAAATACTAAATAAAGCTGAAAAATTATAATAAAATTATTTTTACGTGGAGAATGTTTTTAAGTATATTGGCAAGTAGGAAGAAAAATAATAAATTGGTAAGTAGGCTTAATGAAGAAAATGGAGTTATGAAATAGTAAAACAATTAATTAAATTAAAGTCAGAAATTATTAATATAATTTTTACCGGTTAAAACATGTCGTCATAGGACGTATGAGTGTAAAAACCCAAAACCCTAATAAGACTCGTATGTATAAATCACGTTATATAAATAAAATTTCTATGTTCTGAATGTGTTACGTGTTATTATATACTTGGTTTGACAAAATTGACCAAATAAATTTTTATCCGAAAAACGTCGTGCTTGACACCTCGTGCTTAAAATTTTTTCCATAATCGGACTTTTCGGTAAAATTATTTTGAGAAGTTGTTTTGTCGTGCTTACACTGACAAAACGCTTTATCGTGCTTGTTAGGATTAGTGAGAAATTTAGGTTAGTAAACCTAGGTTAACAAACCCTAACCCTAATTAGCAAAACCCTAAACCTAGTTTATAAATTAAACCCTAATTAGATAATCTAAACCTAACTAGCTTATGTTAACACCTAATCATGGTTAGTAAACTTCTATTAGGTACTAATTAACATTACTTAACATTCTTAATCATTAGAAACAAAACCCTAATCAAGATTAGGGAAGATTTAAACCTAATTAAGCTACTAATTTGATCAACTAGCTCACAAGTTGGTTGAGAGTCACCATTTCAAGTTCCAAAACATCACATGACATGCTTCCAAACTCCCAAGCAGCAGAAGAGTCACAAATCAGATCTTTATAGAGGCAAGTAGGTGGAAAAATGACCAAAAAGCCAAGTTGAAGAATTCTATAAATAGGAACCTTAGGGCTGAGCAAACTCACAAATTCTCAAAGCTTAGATACACTTATAAACCTACCATATCAAGCCTAGGTGTTAACAGCAACAAGATCAGAAGATAGAATCAAGAATTGCTCAAGTTAAGGTGCAAACCCTAGTTCATAAATTTCGCTTTGATCTTATGTTAGATTTGTTGTTTAGATGTTTAGAATATTGTATTAAGATGTTAGAAAGTATGCTAGAGTGGTAGAACACGTTTTCATAACATCTAGATGCCTTAATTAAGCGTTTTATGAAATCTAGAAATTTTGAAAAAAATGGTCTGACAGCCGAATGTCAGGGCTTTTCGATTCATGTGTGTTTATGATTTGGTCTGTTAATTAATTGGTATTTATAGCCTGTAAGTAGGTCTTTAATCTTGAAAAGAAAATAGGTTCATATGAACCATAGATTCCAAGATATAAGTAGTCAAAGTGGGTTGACCGTTCACGGAAGTTGGTTTTCTGGGTTGCCCAGAAAGCTCAAGAATAGTTAAACCAGCTAGTTTGACCGACCTTTTTAATCGTCTTCTGATTGTTAATTGTTTAAGTTTTTGTTATATACTGGTACCGTGTTATACATACTACATATCTATGATCTTCAATCGAACAAATAACTCATAGGATTACCGAAATTATTGGTCAAAAGTAGTTGACCGAGCATGACCAAGTTTCTGGGTTTTTTCCGGCCACCTAAGAACACGAAGAACAGGTTGGTAGTCAGACTTTGACCAAAGATAAATAGAGGCCTTAGATTTAAGTTTTGTTAATGTTAATGTTATATATATGTACCCTGACATATAGATTACATGTTACAACAAACACAACATACATCTAATACACAGAATCAGAGTTATTCAAGCCACAAAACCGTTGACCGGCCATGACCACTGTTCTGGGTTACCCATAAACCCAAGAATAGCTCTGACAGTAACTTTGAACCTTTATAATTTCTTGTTAGATGTAGATTAAAGCCTGATTATTAGTACTATTGTATGAGTACTACAACACCAATACTTGATCTAACCAAAATCATTACTAGTAACGAGTTATTTGATGGTCAAACTGGTCACTCGACCATGACCAACGGCTGCCCAAAAACTCAAGAACATCTACAGCGACACTTTCTGTCACTATAGAGCTTTAGCGACGGACAGAAATTATTTTTTTTAAAAATAAATTATAAAAAATTAGAAATAATTAATGAATACATATAAAAATAGTTTTAAAAATTATTATAAATTATTTCTGATATTTTTACAAAATGTAAAAATTATTTTATTTTATTTAGATATTATTTTTAATTAACTTATTAATAAAGTAATTAGAATAATTACTTTTAAAAACTAAATAATTATGTAAAAATATTATTATTGGAATAAAAATCATAATAAATGATTATAAATTATTTAATAATATTAAATAATGTTTTTATAAAATTTTAGTAAATATAAATTACTTATAAATAGATATAAATGATTTAAAAATCATTTAAAGGATAAATAAATATTTGAAAAATACTTTAAACCCTCTAAAATATATTATAAGGATAATTAAATTATTTAAAAATATAACCAAATTTTATAAATAAAATTTAGTTCATTTATCAAAGGTATTAAAAGTCAAATCTAACCCGGTATTAAATAAATATTTTATTTGAGTATTGCTATCAATACTAACGTGTTAGATTTATATTTATAAACGACATAGGTACTTATTAGCCTTCGAATAGCATAGCTTGACTGATCTACGCTCAGGCAAGTCTCCTATACCCAATTTATTACTTATGCAAAATTTATCAACCTTGTTTATTCGCTGAACATGATTCTATCTTGATATACTGTTGATATAATACACCTACATTGAATTACCTATTATTGAAAAGTTATTGCTATAGTTCCAGCATGACTAAGAAATGAATTGTTTATTCATGTGATATTGTTTATTGAGCATAAATTGTTATGTCAAACCAAATTGTTTTGGTAAGACAATCTTATACTGAAGTTGAGTATCCCGTAAGGGAGCGAAGTTTAGTCAATGAATATATTGACATTAAATTGTAAGTGTATTTTGAGCACTGTAGGTGATATACATACTCCTAGGATGTTGAATAGGCTGATCCCCTATCTCACATCTAAATAAAATTTCTAAGTCATTGTGACTGACAGAAATGATAAAAATTCCAGAACTAGTTGGAATTAGAAATCCAGAAATGGTAACAACTATCAGTCGAAATTTGAATTGTTATAATTCTTCAAATCCTATATTGTTATAAATATACAACTTGCTTAGCATGTCATAGCTCACCCTTGCAAATTATTCCCTTTGCAGTTTTAAATGGTAATCCTGGAACATCTGGAGTAGACAAAGGGAAGCGTCCCTACATATATTAGATTATATTCTTGTCTATATGAATACCTTGTAATAAGAACTCGTTATGAGAATTTTGTAATCGAATCATAATATTATGATATATATAACATCTTTTATTTCTGCAACCGTGTTTTCTTACATATATAGATGTAAAGTAAGATGTCTTCTATTCTAGTTTAGATCCTTGGGAACTATTTATCTGAGTGAGGGTGTTAATAGCATGGATTTGCTTCATGTTGTTATTAATACTCTGAATTTCAGATAGATGGTTACTATCGATACGATAGTATATATTCGCATGACATAGACTATACATCTGGGTGAGGGTATTAGTAATATGGACTGTTCATGTTATTACTGATACTCTAAATTTCGGATAGATAGACTCTAGTCACAGATATAGTTCATATATTCAAGTGAGGGTATCCAAACACAGTAATATTTCTCTTGGGAATTACCATCTGTTATGGGATACTGTGAATCTTGAATCTATGGGAATTATATCTAATAGTCCCTCTATCTAATGTAATATTTTAATCAGATACCATGGGTGTATAGATTTAAATGCATTATGTTAATTCTCTATAAACACCATACCGGATACCACGGGAGTATAGGTATGGGGGTGTTACAATTTTGGTATCAGAGCTGTTAAGGCTATAGATATAAGGAAGAGTTTTCTTAGTATATAGTCTTCGAGTCCGTAAAATTTTTTAAAAAAAGACATATAAAATATAACATTAAAATTATTATGGTGTGTAAACCTTTATACCAGTATTTATGGAGTTTTCTTTTATAGATGGCCAACTCCAATGCTGAAGAAAGAGTGATCAATCCACCGCAAATAGAGTCTTTTATAGCTAGTGATGCAGAAGAAGAAGAATTACTTCACGATCAACAACTGCTTGATGGTGAAGAAGAAGAAGATCCAGTGGCTGGACAATTAATGAGAATAGATGAGCATGATGAGGCAATGGCATCACTACTGCAGATAACAGAATGTGAGAACAATAAGATGAAGTTTAGGGCAGATTTAGCTGAGTGTATGCTAATGGATGAAAGGAGTCATAGTCATCGACTGAAAGTACAACTGCACCATGCACATAGGAGCAGGAGGGAAATTCAGTAGAGGTTTCTTAAAACATCTCTGGGAGTTCGAGATACTTTTAATGATTTGCAGCGTCGTGTAACTCGATATCCAGTAGAGGAGAAGAAAACTGCTTATCTCATCGATCGATCTGTGGTTTGTCACATAATCCAGGATTCCTTTAATGATATCAATGAATTCTAGAGGTAATATAGGTGGTTGAATGCTTTATATTAGTATAATAAAGAAGCATTCAAAGTTTGTAATAAAAGTTGTACCCCGTAAGATACTAGTATGTTTAAAGTTGTTGTAAGACTGTGAGTTATAAATAAACAATATGTTTTGGTTATCTAAGAATCTTATGTGAATCTTTGTTGTTGTTTTATAGAATCATGCCACCAACCAGAATACCCTAAAGAGAAATGAATAATGAGGATAATCCTACTCAACAGTTAGTAGATATGATGTTAGGAGTAATAAACAGACCTGTAAACCAAAATACATCCTTTAAAAACTTTAAATTAGTTGGACCACCTGAATTTAAAGGTACATTAGAACCTGTGGATACACAGATTTGGATTTCTGAGATAACAAAATTCTTCCTAGTAACCAATGTTAGTAATAACCAGAAGACAACTTTTGCAACTTTCTTCTTGAAAGGTGAAGCTAATTATTGGTGGGAATCAACCAAAGGTCGAGTAGAAACTGAAATTGTTCCTTGGGATAGATTTAAAGAGTTGTTCTTTGAAAACTATTTTTCCCAATCCCTGAAAGACCGAATGGAAATAAAATTTCTGGACTTAAAACAAGGAGATCTTACTGTAACCTAGTATACAACTAAGTTTAATGAACTATCCAGGTTTGCTCCTCATCAAGTAACCACTGAACTTAGAAAGACTCGTAGGTACCAAGAAGGTTTAAAACCTCGGATTAGGAGTAAAATATCAGTGCTTCAAATCAAAACTTTCTCTGAAATACTAGAGAAGGCCACTATAACTGAAAGTGAGAATGAAAATCTCGCTAAGTTTCATCAGGACAAAAAGACTCAGAGTGAGAAAGGGAAAAGTAAGATAGAACCCAGTTCAGGTGGGTTTAATAACAAGCGTAAATGGAATAATTCTTTTTCTAACAACTTAGGGAAAAAGATAGGAAATACTAATAATAATTTTAGTAATTATAATATTAAACCTTGTCCTAAGTGTAGTAAGAAACATAGAGGAGAGTATCTTCTTAACAAATGCTTTAATTGTGGACAGTGAGGACATTATCTTTCACAGTGTCCTCTTCCAAAGAAAAATAAATGTTTTAATTGTGGTTCAATGGACCATTTTTCTAAGAACTGTCCCATAAACCTAGGAGGAAAAGGGGTTAGAATACCAGAGAATAATCAATCGACAGTAGCTGCAGTTGGGGTTTAGAATCGACCTACCGCGAGAATATTTAATATGTCGGTGAGGGATGCTATTGCTTCACAGGACGTGGTGACAGGTATCATCCCTATCAACACTTTAAATGCATATGTGTTATTCGATTCTGGTGCTACCTGTTCATTCGTGTCTAGAAATTTCTCTACAAACTTGAATATGCCTTGTGAAAATTTAGACAAACCATTTTTGTGTAGAAATAGCTAATAATGAAAGAATTTCGGTTAAGACCATATACAGAAACTATAGTGTGGTAATAAAAGGACATAATTTTAAGGTAGATTTGATACCAATTCAGTTGGGAGAATTTTATATAATTCTAGGAATGGATTGGTTAGTTAATCATAACGCGATGATTGATTGTCATCAAAAACGTATTAACCTTTTGACTGCTTCGAAGTCAAAGGTAGTGTTCAACGATAGTTGTTCACCTAAGCAATCTCGATGTTTGACTATAGTTCAGGCAGAAAGATTACTTAAAAAGGGTTGTTTAGGATATTTGGCCTATATAGTTGATACTCGTCAAGAAGGAGTAAAACTAGATCAAATACCTATAGTTAAGGAATTTCCTGATGTATTTCCAGATGATTTACCCGGTTTGCCTCCAGATAAGGAGATTGAGTTTATCATTGATCTTGCACCAGGAGCGGCACCAGTTTCTAAGGCACCGTACAAAATGGCACCTATAGAACTGAAAGAGTTACTTATTCAATTATAGGAACTCTTAGATAAAAAGTACATACAACCTAGTGTTTCACCCTAGGGAACACCAGTGTTGTTTGTAAAGAAGAATGATGGAACTATGAGACTTTGTATAGATTATAAGGAGCTAAATAAGCTAACTATTAAGAATAAATATCCTTTGCCAAGGATTGATGATTTGTTTGACCAATTAAAAGGGGCCGAACATTTTTCAAAAATTGACCTTAGAACAGGTTATCATCAATTAAAGGTAAGAAATGAGGATGTGCCAAAAACAGCGTTTAGGACACGCTATGTACATTATGAATTTCTTGTAATGTCTCTTGGATTAACAAATGCACCGGAAACATTTATGGATTTAATGAATCGAGTGTTTAAACCATACTTGGACAAATTTGTTGTAGTGTTTATCGATGATATCCTGGTATACTCAAGAACACGGGAAGAGCATGCTGAACACTTGAGAGTCGTTTTGGAGAAATTACGAAAGGAACAACTTTATGCAAAGTTTTCCAAGTGTAAATTCTGGTTGAAGAGAGTTCAATTTTCAGGTCATGTAATTGACAAAGATGGAATATCTGTAAATCCAACTAAGATCGAAACAGTTGTGAACTGGGAACAACCAACAATTCCAACAGAAGTACGAAGTTTTCTTGGTTTAGCGGGTTATTACCGACGGTTTATAAAAGATTTTTCAAACATAGCAACCCCATTAACCAATTTAACTCGAAAGACGGTGAAATACGTCTGGATAGATAAATGTGAGGAAAGCTTCCAAGAGTTGAAGAAGCGACTGAGCATGGCTCCAGTGTTATCCTTACTAGAGGATAAAGGAGGCCTTGTAGTATATAGTGACGCATCACACAGATGATTAGGGTGTGTGTTGATGCAACATGGGAAAGTGATAGCTTATGCATCACGACAACTCAAAGATTATAAGAAGAGATATCTTACTCATGATTTAGAGTTAGCCGCTGTGGTTTTTGCTCTAAAAATTTGGAGACATTACTTATATGGGGAAAAGTGTGAAATATATACAGATCATAAAAGTTTGAAATATATTTATACACAACGAAAATTGAATTTAAGACATAGACGATGGTTAGAACTGATAAAGGATTTTGACTGTGAAATCTTATATCATCCCGGTAAAGCTAATGTTGTAGCTGATGCATTAAGTAGAAAGAATCAAGAAAAATTGAATGTGTTAACCACCAATGATAGGTTAATAAAAGATTTTGAACATTTAAAAATTGAGGTGGAATGTCCAACTACCTCTACCCAAAAATTGTATATTTTAGAAGGAGTTTCATCTCTGCTCGATAAAGTTAGAGAGATATAGGAAAAAGATGAAGAGTGTAAGAAATACAAGTCTAATATAACTCATCACAAGTATAATAAGTTTCAAATAGATACGGATGGAATAATAAGATATGAAAATAGAATCTGGGTTCCATTAGATCAAGCTTTAAAAGATGAAATTTTGAACGAAGCACATAATTCTAAATTTGCCATACATCCTGGCAGTACTAAAATGTTCAAAGATTTAAGTCGACACTTTTGGTGGTCGAATATGAAAAGGGAAATACCTGAATGGGTAAGTAAATGTCTCACGTGTCAAAGGGTTAAGGCAGAACATCAGAAGACAATTGGTTTACTTCAACCCTTACCAATTCCTGAGTGGAAGTGGGAACATATAACCATGGACTTTGTAGTGGGCCTTCCAACTACACAAAAAGGCCATAATGCCATTTGGGTAATAGTTCATCGTTTAACTAAATCCACTCACTTTTTACCTATTAAAATTACACATAACCTGGATCACCTTGCCAAATTATATATTCATGAAATTATCTCTAGGCATGGAGTACCTGTTTCCATAGTATCAGACCGAGATCCACGTTTTACTTCAAATTTTTGGAAGAGTCTTCAGAAAAATTTAGGAACACAGTTAAGACTAAGTACAACCTACCATCCCCAAACTGATGGACAGAATGAGAGAACCATACAAACATTAGAGGATATGTTGAGAACATGTGTCATAGACTTCAAAGGAAGTTGGGAAGATCAGTTACCTTTAGTGGAATTCGCCTACAACAATAGTTATCATGTTAGCATAGGTATGCCACCCTATGAAGCCTTATATGGAAGAAAATATAGAACGCCTATGTGTTGGGATGAAGTCGGGGAAAGACAAATGTTGGGACCTGAAATAATTCAACAAACCACTGAAACTATCAGAATCATACGTCAACGATTGCAAGCATCTCAAGATCGACAAAGAAAAATATACCGATCCACATCAATCAACAACGGAATTTTAGCATAGGAAGCCATGTATTCTTGAAAGTATCTCCTTGGAAGGGCAAGATACGTTTTGGCAAGAAAGGAAAACTAAGTCCGAGGTTCATTGGACCTTTTGAAATTTTGAGAAGAATTGGTGAAGTTGCTTATGAAATAGCACTACCACCTGAGTTAAACCATATTCATAATGTGTTTCATGTGTCCATTTTACGACCATACAAACCTGATTATAAACACGTTATAAATTATGAACATATCCAAATCGAAGAAGATCTTTCTTATTTAGAAGAACCTGTGCAGATCGTCGACCGTAAAGAGCAAGTCCTCCATAATAAAGTGATAGCATCAGTTAAAGTAATATGGAGAAATCAGAACGTTGAAGAAGCTACATGGGATATTGAAGATAAAATGCGAGAGAATTATCCTCAACTTTTTACTTAACATGTACTGAATTTCGAGGACGAAATTCTTATTAGTGGAGGTGAATGTAAAAACCCAAAACCTTAATAAGACTCGTATGTATAAATCCCATTATATAAATAAAATTTCTCTGTTCTGAATGTGTTACGTGTTATTATATACTTGGTTTGACAAAATTGACCAAATAAATTTTATCCAAAAACGCCGTTAAGTCTTGACACCTCGTGCTTAAAATTTTTTCCATAATCAGACTTTTTGGTAAAATTATTTTGACAAGTTGTTTTGTCGTTCTTATACTGAAAAAACGCTTTGTCGTGCTTGTCAGGATTAGTGAGAAATTTAGGTTAGTAAACCTAGGTTAACAAACCCTAACCCTAATTAGCAAAACCCTAAACCTAGTTTATAAATTAAACCCTAATTAGATAATCTAAACCTAACTAGCTTATGTTAACACCTAATCATGGTTAGTAAACTTCTATTAGGTACTAATTAACATTACTTAACATTCTTAATCATTAGAAACAAAACCCTAATCAAGATTAGTGAAGATTTAAACCTAATTAAGCTACTAATTTGATCAACTAGCTCACAAGTAGGTTGAGAGTCACCATTTCAAGTTCCAAAACATCACATGACATGCTTCCAAACTCCCAATCAGCAGAAGAGTCACAAATCAGATCTTTATAGAGGCAAGTAGGTGGAAAAATGACCAAAAAGCCAAGTTGAAGAATTCTATAAATAGGAACCTTAGGGCTGAGCAAACTCATGAATTCTCAAAGCCTAGATACACTTATAAACCTACCATATCAAGCCTGGGTGTTAACAGCAACAAGATCAAAAGATAGAATCAAGAATTGCTCAAGTTAAGGTGCAAACCCTAGTTCATAAATTTCTCTTTGATCTTATGTTAGCTTTGTTGTTTAGATGTTTAGAATATTGTATTAAGATGTTAGAAAGTATGCTAGAGTGGTGGAACACGTTTTTATAACATCTAGATGTCTTAATTAAGCGTTTTATGAAATCTAGAAATTTTGAAAAAAATGGTCTGACAGCCGAATGTCAGGGCTTTTCGATTCATGTGTGTTTATGATTTGGTCTGTTAATTAATTGGTATTTATAACCTGTAAGTAGGTCTTTAATCTAGAAAAGAAAACAGGTTCATATGAACCATAGATTCCAAGATATAAGTAGTCAAAGTGGGTTGACCGTTCATGGAAGTTGGTTTTCTGGGTTGCCCAGAAAGCTCAAGAATAGTTAAACCAGCTAGTTTGACTGACATTTTTAATCGTCTTCTAATTGTTAATTGTTTAAGTTTTTATTATATACTGGTACCCTGTTATACATATTACATATCTATGATCTTCAATCGAACAAATAACTCATAGGATTACCGGAATTATTGGTCAAAAGTAGTTATCCAGAAAGTACGACCAAGTTTACGGGTTTTTCCAGAAATTGAAGAACACGAAGAATAGTTGGTTACTGTACTTTGACCACCATAAATAGAGACCTTAGATTTAAGTTTTGTTCATGTTAATGTTATATATATGTACCCTGACATATAGATTACATGTTACAACAAACACAACATACATCTAATACACAAAATCAAAGCTATTCAAGCCACAAAACCGTTGACCGGCCATGACCACTGTTCTGGGTTACCCAGAAACCCAAGAACAGTTCTGACAGTAACTTTGAACCTTTATAATTTCTTGTTAGATGTAGATTAAAGCCTGATTATTGCTTGAGCTTGTACTATTGTATGAGTACTACAACACCAATACTTGATCTAACCAAAAATCATTACCAGTAACGAGTTATTTGATGGTCAAACTGGTCACTCGACCATGACCAACCACGCCTGAAACTCAAGAACACCTCTGATGACACTTTACATCACTACTATAGAGCTTTTAGATGATTTTATTTAAATTATTTTCTTTAAAAATAAATTATAAAAAATTAGAAATAATTAATAAATACATATAAAAGCGCTTTTAAAATTATTATAAATTATTTACGATATTTTTACAAAATGTAAAAATTATTTTATTTTATTTAGATATTATTTATAATTAACTTATTAATAAAGTAATTAGAATAATTACTTTTAAATACTAAATAATTATGTAAAAATATTATTATTGAAATAAAAATCATAATAAATGATTATAAATTATTTAATAATATTAAATAATGTTTTTATAAAATTTTAGTAAATATAAATTACTTATAAATAGAGATAAATGATTTAAAAATCATTTAAAGGATAAATAAATATTTTAAAAATACTTTAAACCTTCTAAAATATATTATAAGGATAATTAAATTATTTAAAAATATAACCAAATTTTATAAATAAATTTTAGTTCATTTATCAAAGGTATTAAAAGTCAAATCTAACCCGGTATTAAATAGATGTTTTATTTGAGTATTGTTATCAATACTAACGTGTTAGATTTATATTTATAAACGTCATAGGTACTTATTAGCCTTCGAATAGCACAGCTTGACTGATCTACGCTCTGGCAAGTCTTCTATACCCAATTTATTACTTATGCAAAATTTATCAACCTTGTTTATTCGCTGAACAAGATTCTATCTTGATATACTGTTGATATAATTCACCTACATTGAATTACCTATTATTGAAAAGTTATTGCTATAGTTCCAACATGACTAAGAAATGAAATGTTTATTCATATGATATTGTTTATTAAGCATAAACTGTTGTTTCAAACCAAATTGTTTTGGTAAGACAATCTTATACTGAAGTTGAGTATCCCGTAAGGGAATGAAGTTTAGTCAATGAATATATTGACAGTAAATTGTAAGTGTATTTTGAGCACTGTAGGTGATATGCATACTCTAGGATGTTGAATAGGGTGATCCCCTATCTCACATCCTAATAAAATTTCTAAGTCTTTGTGGTGTGAAATGATAAAATTCCGAACTAGTTGGAATTAGAAATCCAAAAATGGTAACATTTATCAGTCAAAATTTGAATTGTTATAATTCTTCAAATCCTATATTGTTATAAATATACAACTTGCTGAGCATGTCATAGCTCACCCTTGCAAATTATTCCTTTGCGCTTTTAGATGGTAATCCCGGAACATCTGGAGTAGATAAAGGAAGCGTCCTACATATATTAGATTATATTCTTGTCTGTATGAATACCTTGTAATAAGAACTCATTATGAGAATTTTTTAATCGAATCATAATATTATGATATATATAACATCTTTTATTTTCAAGAACCGTGTTTTCTTACATACATAGATGTAAAGTAAGATGTCTTCTATTCTAGTTGAGATCCTTGGGAACTATTTATCCGAGTGAGGGTGTTAATAGCATGGACCTGCTCATGTTGTTATTAATACTCAATTTTCAGATAGATGGTTACTATCGATACGATTGTATATATTCGCATGACATAGACTATACATCTGGGTGAGGGTATTAGTAATATGGATTGTTCATGTTATTACTGATACTCTAAATTTTGGATAGATAGACTCTAGTCACGGATCTACGCTTCATATATTCAAGTGAGGGTATCCAAACACAGTAATATTTCTCTTGGGAATTACCATCTGTTATGGGATACTGTGAATCTTGAATCTATGGGAATTATATCTGATAGTCCCTCTATCTAATGTAATATTTTAATCAGATACCATGGGTATATAGATTTAAATGCATTATGTTAATTCTCTGTAAACACCATACCGGATACCACGGGAGTATAGGTATGGGGGTGTTACAATGAGACTAAGTAAAGATTAATCACATATTTTTATAAAAATATTATGATAATAGCGTGAGGGACATTTGAATTTAGAATAAGTCAAAAGAAAAATTATCGAATTAATACCAACGACAAATATTAAGAGATAACGATTAACTTAATTATGTAAATCCTTATGGATGTTGTAGGTAAACATTTGGAAGGTTTTAATAGCATAACCAAGGAAGAGTTATATAATTTTGACAAGTTTAATACACAACTTTGTATATTGTTCAAGTTCCCTCATTTTGAGAAAGTTTCCTAACTTGTATTAATTAATTATTCTGTGCAAGTTTATTATTTCGAGAAGATATTACTTACGCAAATTTCACATATATTTGTGTAAGTTTTCCTAGTTAAGTTGATCTATTAAATTGATTATGCTTGCTTATGTACAATTTTCGCACTTATGTGCATTTGAAAAGAGTTGATCTATTATTGAACTGTTTAAATTATTAAAGATCTCGTTTAATCATAAATTTTTTTAATATATGAATTGATGCCATTTCTTTTAGCTAGACACCATTGTTATGGAATAATGAAGTATTGGATTGTTAAAATTCTTTGATGCTAATCCAATCTAAATTGTTATGGAGCGAACTCTTCTTATAAAACTAAGTTGAACAACCCTGATAAAGGGGTAATTTACGTCGGGTAATTGACTTTCCGCACGTATGACTTGAATGTTATGTATAATGTAGGGTATAATAGGTTGATTCTCTTAAGTACTTTCAGATAGTGTTTTTCAGTCTTTGTGATTTATAAATACTCTGAAAGTTCTAAGTTGAACGACTATTAAACCTTGTAATGAGTTCATGGTTCTTTATGACCACTCAGTATGTTGATAAAAATGTTAATGAAATGAATCTCTTTTATTCCTATTTGTTCAAGTTGCTTCACAATTATTGTTTCGATTGTTGAAGGCTTCAGAATCAGATTATTCTAATCATGATATGTTAGATGTTAAACAATTTTACTACTTGCTGAGCAATTAGTTACTCACTCTTGCTAAATTAAATATTTTCAGTTAAACTAGAGAAGGTCGAAGGATCGGGGCAAAAGATAAAGAAAAAAAGGGAAAATGAATGAGTAGAAGTATTTATGTATTACTTTTATTATTAGTACTATTGATGTAATATTATATATGAAGGACATTTTGTTTTGATTTGTAAAGGTTATAAGAACCTGGAGCTAGATGAAGGTTATTGTGACTACAAATATGTTATTAAGATATGACTAGATAGATCTGATGAATGGGTAGTATCATGAGCAACATATTTTCCTCTCATCTAATGGTATTTTTATTCTAGATTTAACATTATTAACAATGTCTAGAAAGTTCTGTCAAGGAAATATGTTGTTCAATTGAAATTCCTAGTTGTCAATAGTGTGAGTCTATAATATCTATACTCAGAAGAAGTTCAGGTTGAATAGTGAGCACCAGTCTATTGTAGCTAGTACATGAATTTGGGTGTGTCACAAAATTGAGAGGGAAACAAAGTGTAACGCCCCCAAATCCGGATATTCTTTTAAATAACTTCATCTTTTCTCTTTCAGAATTTTATTCATTTCTTAGAATTATTATAGCTTATAGGATTCATTCATTATTACACGTTGTATTCTAACACTTCCTTATTTCTAAGGAATATCCTCCTTACAACATTCATCCTTCAAAAGAATAAGAATCTTCCACAATCATTCAATAATTGGGAAGTAGTATGAATAACATAGATTTCAAATTATGCTAAGGGGTCACAAGATTGTGAACTCTTCTCTAGGTTCACTAGTGCTTCAACAAAATCCTTCACACTGTAAACCTTTTCCACATAATGTTTATCAATCACAAAGACTGTAAACACACTCTTTAAGTACTCTAGGTGATCAACTTATCGTACCACTACGTTGTGTACAAACGTAGCACACTGTAACAACTATATGCGTCACATTCAAAACCATTGTCCCTGAAAACATGTCCCCTTGTTCACCTCAGCATCTAAATTCGCACAAGAGAAATCTGGTTTGGTATAAATACTCAAGAATGCTTGAATTCCATAAATATTTTTCGACAGCCGTCTAGCCGAATCAAATAGCTTAGAGTTTCAACAACTCGGAAATCAATTAAAATAATTTAGCCAACTTAATTGACCTTCTTCATAATTTGAAAGAAAACCAAAAATTCTCTTATGACGTCATGATACCGTACCAGATTAGTAATACATTAAGGATTCTGTCATTTTATGACTTTGTCATATTACATCATACCATAGTGGGCCAACAATCTTTCGATTACATCCAACACTAGGTTCGATTGCATTGATGACTCCATCGTTTACCATTTTCTACACCATATTAAATGATGCACATGGTCCAAAAATATAATTTTGAAAATTTTTCAAATCATTTTTTTCTTTGTCGAAACAAGTAACATATACATATGAATAACAATATTATTTTTAAAAAACATTGGTTCAATCATCTGATCTAATGTTTCCAAGAAAACAGAAGTACAACCATCAACACGAAGTCAATAAATTTTGAAAATCTAGCATAGCTAGAAGATTTAGAAAATCCATATTTCTCCATCAACTTCAATCTTTACTCCATTGCTTCATTCTATCAATCTTCAACACCATCAATGCTCATTATACAAAAATTTCTTAATTCATGATATATAACATATATATATATATATATATATATATATATATATTACCAATATAGTTCATCGAACTTACCACACCTTGGAAGTTCAGGAACTTACTACAGTAATATGAGTTTAGGAACTTATCCTAGAAATACGTAGTCCAAGAACCAATCAGGGACTGTCCATACGCTTAGGGGCTCAAAAACATACATACGACTATGAGTCACAAACATACCATGAGCATAAGTTTTAAGAACTCGCGCATAATCTTAATAGTCTCTAACTTAATCTTAATAGTCTCTAACTATCAACTATGATATGAGAAAAAAATCATCTTCTCACCATAAGCATATCGATAATGTGACACCAACATTCCAATGATTATCACTGTGAGGAACCGAGCATGAGCACAAAGCCTCCACCCATACAAAGGTTTGTACAACTCATCCCTCACATGTGTCCTCAATTGAAATCCCACTTAACTCTATCTCACTCTTAACTTGCTCTTTGCTCGATAAAAATTTTTTGTATCTCATCATTTACAACTCCTCATGAGTTTATCTCATACTATTTCATAGTACTTTCTCACTATAGCATCAAGCTATAACCATTCAATCATTACATACCATCTATCAATTCATAGCTCAATCTGATCACATTGTGATTCTATTCTACCATCGGTTTACCTTATGATTCTTCCCATTTTCGATCGTTTTAATATTTTACGACCTTCTTTCCTTTCTTTTTAATCACGATCTTTTGATTATTTGACTCAGATGTTCACTGAACCTCTGGCTCTTTAAGTTCTTCTTTGAACCTATCATATTATCTTAACTTTTTTCCCATGAATTTTCTAAAATTCTTCAACTAAACTCTATTTGAGTTTATTCTCGTTATGTTTAACATATTCATCGTATAGACATTGTCTAAAACACTTTTTATCTCCATTATTGGAGTCAGGTGACTCCTGATCCTCATCTTCTAGATATTCCAATATTCTTCTTTGAATCTTCTCATATATATTTTAATTTCTTCTTTATGAATTTTATTTCTTATCACTTAAACTCTATCTGAGTTTATCTTTTATCATCTTTATTTTCCCTCTCTAAGGTTATAGCCTAAAGTACTTTTACCTAAGGTTTATAACCTACTGCTTTGATACCAACCTGTAATGCCCCTAAATCTGGGTACCCGTTACCTCGGACCTGGTGCGTCACGATACTATCTTCGTCTAATTATTAACAACTTCCATTCATAATTTAATGAATACAACTTAACTTTGATACTAATTAATATATTAATTCCTTCCTATTTCCAAGATCTATGAATCGATCCCAAAATCTTTATAAGTCAATTCCCAATCTTGGTCAGTAACCATTATTGCCTTTACATCATATTAGACGTTATACTTAATAAGATGCGGAATGATTAAAACTTTTTTGAATTCTTTATTCATTTCCTTGAATCACAACCTTCATCATTTACATATCTTTGAATCAAATTTATTCTATGCTTCGATTCATCAAAGTTACATTATAAAATTTACATCTCAATTCGATGTTCTTTATGTATCGAATAGTACAGTTTTACAACTCCACAAGAGTTAAACAACTATCAAGTACATCATCTAAAAGCTAAAACATGGTTCGAGATCATATATTCAGGTAAACAAATCAATCTTCTTGTGATACTATTGAACTCTATCAATCAAGTAGCACGTAACTTTACCGTGAGTCCTTAACGTGCAAAAGTGGTTATTTGCAAGGGTGAGCTCGATAACCCATCAATTATAATAGTTTTCATGCATCACATAACACATAATATCATGCACCTTTTATACTATCATAAGCATTTAAACTTAATACGCATGATGCTTCACATATAACAAGTATAATGATTATCTTCTAAAACACATAGTCATAGATTGACTTTCAATCTCATATATATCTCATAGACATTTCCGCGTTTCATGGCATAGCATAATTCATTTCATACATAACTCATATGAATTTCATATATAATTTAACATTCCATATCATAGAATAAATCAATAAACAATTATCAACATTATAGAGCAAAGAGGAACTGAAAGACTTGCCTGGCTCGTAGATTATCAACTACAACTTAACTGCTTATAGCTATCTGCATTTTGTGTATTCCTACACAATTGTATAATCATGGATTCATACCCATCAGTCATAGATTTCCTTACATTCTCAATGTAATAACAATTGTTACATTATTTTCTAACTCGGTTCTTAAAACCTTCGCTTTACTTTCTTATCATACTTTTAGGATAGTTATGTATGTATAAGTATACCGTAGCCACACTTACTTGACATCAACATTCATAAACCTTTATCACACACTTGACTAGCTATGTGTTCGTTACACATTTAAAACTCATAGATGCATGATTCACATAGTTCTTTTATTTTGCCAATTTTAATAAATATGGGTTTTATATAACCATTACTTGCTCATATTCTTAAATCATCACTTAAGTCAAGCATTAAAGCTTTATGCATTCATACACAAAATGCTTAAGGGTTTAGATTACGATTTAAATAAATAAAGCAACATTGCCCTACAGGTAGCAATTGCTTATAGTTTGGCCTAGGAAGGCGCAAATCACTACAGATCCCTAACCGACCGATTGAAAACTTTATTTCCCAGTTTACACCTCATTACTTACCATGCTAACATATAACACATACACACGTTAAGAGGTCTTGGTCCAAGTTTGGTGCCTCTTATGTTTACTTCAGTTATTTTTACACCTTATAGCTTTATTGACATTTATTTCACGGCTAAACAAATTCATGCAACAAGGGTCTAACTATGTAACCAATAAAGATGTTAAACAATTTTCAATATGCATGTTTACATGTATTCATCTTATTTTACATATGACTAGCATAGTTTATCACTTGAAAACTTACTTTTAAAACATGTTTGAATGACTTTTATTGTGTTAAACTAAATAAGTGCACTTATAGGCCATGTTTAATGACATAAATAGTACTATCATGCCATCCTACAAGTTCATAGGGTAGACTGCACAATTCTCATAAATATAGATTTGCAAAGCATTCAAGTTCACTTTTAAAAGTCATTCTAGACTAAGTTAAAGCAACTCGGTGCAACTTAAATCTCATTTCATAGCTAACTAAGCCATGTACGTATGTTATCACGTTTAGAACTTTAAGTACACAAGTTCCTTCAAGTTCGTTCTCAAGTTTCAAGTTTTCTTTAGAAATATACACTAATGTGACTAAGAGGTTCATGGTATTCAAAGGGGCTTGAAACCACATGTCATAACTATTTCCATGCATAACTAGGTCAAACTACTCATGTAAGGCAACTCTGAATCACATGTCATACTCATTTGTACATGTTTGTATACATGCTTACAAGGTCAAAATATAACCACTCCATGTTTATAAAACTTAGTTTGCAAAAATATCCGAGTTTGCCTTTGAAATTGTTTTAAACCAAATCAAAGCAATCTAACACATACAATACAACTTTGAATATTATATCATGCATAATTAAACTTCGTATACATGCTATCAAGGTCAGAACTTAAATGACTCAAAGTTCGTCAAGGTTTGTTTTCAAAATCTTCAAGTTTCTTTTTGAAGCATATATTAATGTAAGACAATGCAACTCATATATGCAAGGGAACTTTAGACCACATGCATAACCTATTTTCATACATAACTAAGCTCTACCAACATGCTACAGCTTATCAGATTATAGCAAAAAACACAATCAGGTATTGGTGCACGGCGCAGCTGCACTATGCTAAACTGTGGGAGTGGCGTACCTGCGTTGCCCCAGGACAGTACCAGAAATAACATCTGGCGCAGCTACGCTGGAATGAACTATAGAATGGGCACAGCTGCGCCCTTCCTGAATAACTCCAGAAGGGTCTCTACTTCTGCAGAACTTAAAACCCATGCAAGAAATCCTTCATGTCACATGCTTAAACTAATCACATTGCTTCTATACATGCATATGATGCTCAACTAACATGATAGCAATCCTCAATTCACATAAACAACCAATTTGGTAACTCAAATTCAAAGTTCATGCTATGTTTCCATCTTTTAACATGTTAGCAAATTTCATCACTACAGATTCGTTTCTAAACTAAATTGGTCCGTTTAACTTCCGTTGTTTTCGTATTCGTAGCCATCAATTTTTGACTCAAAAGTAAGTATTTCTTGTCATTACTAAGAAAGTGCAAAACTTAGGAATCAAGAGCATTTATGATAGTATTATTACCTCTTGATTGCTTGAATTTGCTAACTATAGCTCCTCAATCCTCCCATTTCTCTCAATTCTATTAACCTTCCATAGCAACTCAACAAACGAGAATGAGGAGGAGAAGTCTCTATTTATAGAGAAAGTGTTGCCCAAATTTAGGTCTTGCACATTGAATTAAACCAAGGGGAAGAAGAAGAAACCAGTTGATTGAGAAGAGTTGATAACCTACTCCATCATTTCCATCCCTCAAGCCATCATCAATTTTAAATTTTTAACAACATAGAGGAGTAAGCCATTGGCCTATTGCACGATTGATATAATTAGGGACAATGAATTTGGGACAAACTCTATTTCTTCCTTACTTATTAGTAAAATGGTCCCCATTCTACTAAATTTAATTCCTTTTGGGCTTATTAAAACAATTATAATGACTTAACATTACTACATTAAATTAAGTTATGGGCACATATACACACACACACACACACACACACACACACACACACACACACACACACACACACACACACACACATATATATATATATATATATATATATATATATATACATATGTAAGAATAAAGATTTAATTTTCTCTAATTGTTATTTTGAATAATAAGGTGTGGATTTGATATAATGTTATAGTTGTAGGTAATATTTACAAATTTTACAAAGTAAGAAAGTTGTCATAAAATATTTGTTTGGTCGAGGAATATTCGTTTTATCAGGGAATATCTGTATGACGACACAATCATTGGTCTACCCCATAACAGAATTACTATCAGATATAGAAAGCGACAGAAATAATCTTTTTATAAAAAAAACAACAAAACTTTTACCGTTAACTGTTGAAATACCCGGTGATAAAAGTATAGTAATACGCGTGGTTGCACAGTAGCACACAGTATTGTATAATATCTTTTATTATTAATTCTTATTTGAGAAGTCACTCAGTTCATTCAATTATTGTCACATTAGTTGCTGCATAGTATTTCATATTAATTATTCAATTATTGTCATAGTATCATCTGTGACACCCCCAAATTTGGGTACTTCATTCCCACAAGATTTGGTGTTCACTTGTTAAAAACATTCATTTCTAACTACCCAAATATAATAAAATTGAACAATAAACTTTCCCATTAAAGGATTACATCAATAATTTCTAATAAAATCTCACAGGTCATCTAACCTTTAAATACAAATATCAAGTGCAGAAAATTAAATAACTTTGTCATAATAACTAAAAACAAAGTCTTACAATATTAAAAGTCAATATTTACAAGTCTTCAATACTTGTTCATCTTTCCTTTCCCTTTACTGGTGCTAGGTACATCGACCTTCTCAACTTTAGCTGTAATATAGCAGGAGTGAGAAAACAAGGCTCACTTGAAATGACAATGAATAAAACTTTATATGAGACACCCCCAAATCCGGGTACTTCATTCCCTCAAGATTTGGTGTCCACTTAATAAAAACATTCATATCTAACTACCCAATCATAATAAAATTAGATAATAAACCTTCCCATTAAAGAATTACATTAATAAAAATCTCCCAGGTTATCTAACCTTTAAATACAAACATTCATATTTGAAAAATTAAATAACTTCATTACATTAATAAAAATAAAGTCTGACAACAAAATGTCAACATGATTACAAATTATCAATACTTGCTCAACTTTCCTTTCCCTTTACTGATGCTAGGTACATCGACCGTCTCAACTTTAGCTATAATAGTTATATAAGCAAGAGTGAGCAAACAAGGCTCACTTGAAATAACAATGAATAAAACTTTACAACATTTACCAAATAATAGGCTCAATAGAACTGAACAATATGTTCTATTAATGATAATCCAAATTCTAAAATACATATCTGAGGGTCATAAGACCACGAACTATGTCCATAGTTATAAGTACTCTTTCAACTTAAACTTTAACAATCATAAGACTATAGGGACTCCTCATACTTAGGGGGGTTAGTCCTTCGTACAATGTATTGTGCACAAACATTTCAACGCTATGCAAAAATTATCCTCTAATAATAGGGTTGTTCATCTCAGTATTTAGAATACAAGTTCATCCCAAAGTAAGTTTTATTTGGATACGTTTTAAGGTAATTTGGAATTTAACGAACATCAACTAAGGATTAGTTGAATAAAAAGGGTAATAATATTATTGTGACGCCCCCAAAATATGTATACATCACCCATTATGAGTCGCCAAATATATGGTACAAAATTTAAATACAAACTTCTTTTATACAGTATGACAAAACGTAGCTGAGAGTTTCAACACGGATAATGTCTCGTAGAGAGTATCCAAACTCAAATAAAGTCCTCATTATAATTATTATCACACTATTTCACTGAATAGTGAGGACTACTAATGCAAACATCTGGACCGTCACTCCGTTCCCCGACTAGTCCCAACTATATTCCCATTTCCTGAAGAGAACAATGAAAACAAAGGGTGAGCTCAACTAGCCCGGTAAGAAATATTATGACTAAGATAATGCAGAATAAATTATCGTTAGCCTTCAACAGTGTTAAACTGATAAAATATAATAAACATCAAGTTTAACTGCAGCAAAACAAGCAATCCATTAGAAGAGTCAAGTAGAGCATGATATCTACTATCTTTTATGATTTAAAAAGGTTTTTCATCAATTTTATCGCTGAGACTCAGCTTAATAAATAAACCACATCATCGAATCATCCCTGCACCACGGCCAAGGATATTCATGTAATCATCAATGGTTATGATTATACCGAATAATCCCTAGTTATAATTATACCAACAAATGTCCATCAATTCACTACAGGCCAATGAGGATTTTTACCACATCATTCATAACATTACGTTCATGATTATACCGAATAATCTCTAGTCATAATCATACCAATCAATAGTACATCTATGCACGTAAGCCACATATGACTTTTATCACAATATAAGCATGAGGATGATGACAATGATATAAGAATTCAATTAATAGAAAGCAAAGGATAAATTTTTTAAAGATTTATAACTTAATTTATCCTGAATTCAATAATGTCCAAATTGTCAACATGATACTGCTTTGTGGAGTAAAATTCAAGAATAATATTGTATCAAAAATGATTTGGATAGCAAAGAAATCAATTTTTGTCATGAATAATTCCTCGAGTGAATAGTACCTGAGTGAATAGTACCCCGTGAATAGTACTTCAGGAATAGTACACTATGAATAGTATTTTGTGAATAGTACTTTGTGAATAGTACTCGTGAATAGTACTTTGTGAATAATACCCAGTGAATAGTACCAAGTGAATAGTACCTCGTGAATAGTACTTTATGAATAGTACCTCATGAATAGTACTTTGTGAATAGTACCATAAAAATGAATACTACTCATGGACAGTACTCCGACATTCAAAGCTTAAAATTTAACAAGAATGTGTAGAAAATATCCTTGTGAAACGATACTAGATGAAGCATAAATTTCAAGGATATTCTACTAATTTCACGGAGTATAGAAGCAATACTTTAACAAAATGAGGGTATAATCAGGAATACGAGACGAAATAATATTACTCACATACTACAGAGTATGGAAGAAAATATTATTCCTACGAATACTGAACAAAATAATATCTCTTACTTCAGAAGAAGACTGGATACTGGAATAATGAAGTAGCAGACTTCTCTTCTTCTTTCTCTCTATAGCTTCTCTCTCTATAATTCCTCTTGTGAGTCTTATTGAATTGGTGAGAATGAAAGAAGAATGAGCTTCTATTTATAGAAAAATATAGTTTCGATAATTGCATGTTTTGGGGCTCAAAATATTATAGTATAATACCCTCATCTTTTCTTTCATTTTTAATTTAGTCCTGCAAGTATTATCAAACTTGCACCACCACCCCTAATAGTACATCTTATGAATCAATAGTACAATCATGTGAATCAATAGTACAATCATGTGAATTAATAGTTATGAGCATGTGAATTAATATCAATTAATTGCTCATTTATCTGATTAATTACCTGATTGGTCAATATAACCTCCAGACATCCATTATTATCGAAATAGATGTCGATTTCCACTAACACTTATAATCCCAACACAATAAAAATATCCATTTCATCTTTAATCAACACGAACTTATTCATCATTAATATTATAACTCACAATATTTAACAACCAGATCATTCCCAGGAAAGAGGGGGCTTTCCGATAAGGATTTCTCCCTATTGGCGCGCAATTAGGTGACCAAACCTCTCCTTGACAGAACTTTCTAGACATTGTCAATATGGCAAATAATAATATGAATAACTTTGTCGTCTCTATTATTGATTTAATAATATAAAATATTATGCAGATGATACTGTGACAATAAATTAATCAATAATATGAGAGATATTATGCGATAATTCAGTGTAGCAATAGAGTATAACCGAGTGACTTCTCACGTAAGCATCAATAATCAATACTGTGTATTTACTATGCAACCACGCCAGACATCGTATTTTTTACCAACCGGGTAGTTCAACAGTTTAATGGTAAAAGGACATAATTCTATCGTTTTATGGTAGTTCAACAGTTCACATATTTCTATCATTTCTAACTATGACAATACCTTCATCGATTCACTCGTAGACATTTCCTCAGTAGGTGGAACCTGGTCCTCTGTAGGTGGAACCTGGTCAAAGGACATCACGTCCAAGTCTCCAGACTCGATTGTCACCAACTCTGGTTCTACTAC
The DNA here is from genome assembly GCA_020205605.1 of Panax ginseng. Lineage (NCBI taxonomy): Eukaryota > Viridiplantae > Streptophyta > Magnoliopsida > Apiales > Araliaceae > Panax > Panax ginseng. The sequence continues at coordinate 91,713,529 of CM035143.1, forward strand.
TATGGGATTTGGTAGTATCTATACCCGATTAACTATATCCTCGCTCACTACATGTATATCTCTATACATATCATTTTCTCCTAACATCTACCATAAAACAATATAGTTTGATTAGTACACGTCAGTAAAATAATAAAAATACATAACATAATATAATGCATTTTTATAAGGTTACTTTCCATCTTTTACTTTTTATTCCTTCTTAAGGTTATGACTTAAGGTTCTACTTTCCCCATTAAGTTTTATAACCTGAGCTCGATACCAACTTGTAGCACCCCCAAATCCGGGTATCTTTCAACCCGATGCGAGATGGTGTTATAATTGTATAACATTCATACATTCATTCAATTGAAAAGTCTCAAAGAACAAACATAACTTCTATATATTTAAAGTAATATTTACATTTCCTGTGTTCTATACCCATTACAAAGGTTCTTTGTCATAATATCGCTTACATTACAACAATAGACCTATAGTATTACAAGACGCTTTAGTAATCGCCTTTAGCTTTTCCCTTTATCCTTTTTCGATCCTTCTGGACGCTCAGGTCTTAGCCGCATTCATATGGTTCAAGCAAGAGTGAGCATCACTAGCTCAAAGAAGTATAACAATTTAATAACAACATGTTTGACACATACAAATCGTATATCTTCAATAATCGAACAATAGTTATGAAGTACTATTGATAATTCAAAAGAGCACTTCATCTTTTCTTTTCAAAATGTTTTACAATAATAACAATATTTAGTAAAACATTCACTCCTGGCCAAAGACCTCGAGTATTCATTCTTTATTGGAAAAGGACAACCCGAAGCAAGTCCAGAAGCCTGATATTACTTACGAGCACTTCTAGGTGATCGACTGTTGTACTCTAAGTTGACCAACACTACATCCATTAAACGTATGCACGCTTAAACATTTGGCAACCTCACGTGCTTGTCGCTTTACCGACAAAAACATTTGTTTAACATTTCGATTTCTTTTGAAAACCATATCAAGTAGTTGACAAAGATAACAACATTTGATAATACATGAATAGATTATCAATAAATCAAGTCTAGCCAAAAGATTTGGCTTCAACTTCAACATACCTCAATTCATGCGAAAGAATACATGAACCTCAAAAACTTGTTCAGATTGAACTGAGACAAGAGTTAGAATACTTGCCTTTTTAGCGTACCTTTCTACTACGATATTAACTTTATGTTCAAGTCGTTCAAGTCTCTACAATACATGATCACATAATGCCTTACATTAGGTCACATATAATCAAGTATGTATATGACTATATCATACCCTTCATTTCAATCTAATTGTGAATTAGATTCAGTTACTATTCGTTCCGGTTTATCATTATCCTTGCATTTATATTTGACTAGGTTATCTCAACCTTTATACAACATCCTTAGGGTTTAACAAAGTTTAAACAATGTTACATTACATTCCTTAAGTTATGTTTACTTTTAAATCAATTAGCTTTCCTTTCTTTGTACTTAGAAACCTTCATTATTATCTTTGTTACGAGATCAGCCATCATGGCCAAATTTTATATTTCACATCTCGCATCATGGTGCGAGCTTATTATATCATTGTCTCTGCACTTGGCTGCATGTCACGAGTCCTTACTCAATGGGCATGGCCACAAGCCAATCTCCAGAGGATTTTGGTATTGTACATGCAATGCTATTTGCCACATATTATACTATAGTTAGCGTTGCGTGAACTCTTGCGATGAGGGCTCAACACTGTTACGGGATCATGGTAGTGAGTCATTTTGCTTAGGGTTGGTCATGCGCGCCAACTCGCATGCACCGTAAAAACAAATTCAGTTTATAAAATTTATGACTTCGTTTGCTAAAAATTCACCTATTTGTTTATTTTTAACGAAAACGATAAACGTTCGTGAACGTTCAATACTCGTTTCTTCGTTCTAAGTCAAAATCCGGTCATTTTCGAGTCCACAACTCTTAAATGCCAAATATGACTTGTCTCTATTGGAAAACAATGGTTTCGTGATCAAACACCAAATTTGACTTCCATTCCGAGAATTTTACAAATTCAACGATTATCGTCCAATCGTGCAATTTTCGGCGAATCTTCATTCTTATGATTTGTTCAACATTACAAATGACTTCCATTCATCATGTGAACATCTCAACCTACTTATTACAACAACTTATAATCATTGTTGGATTTTGGACTTATTCTTCATGAGCTTATAACTTGTAAATTTATAAACTACTTAAGATTTGATTATTCATGACTTATGACAATTAGAGTTTCTTTAATCATCATACTTTACATGTTCTTCACATATAACTTTACTTAGGTATATATGATACATATAATCATATAAGTTCTTTAATTCACTTCTCTTACTAAACTCATCACAAGTTCATATTTTCATTCTTAACATTCAAGGTTAACTTATAATAAGTTTATAACTTTTATAAGTTTAAATGACTTATTGCCGACTTATGTGGCTTAAGTTCATGACTTATACATTCTTCTTGCTTCTTAACATTCATGTTTCTTAATTCCAACTTTTCTTATCCCCCTTTCATGGTAGAGATAGAAGATAATAGATAAGAAGTCTTACTTTTTGTAGTCTTGGTAAAGTAGTTTGCTTCTTCTTCTTACTTATGGAATGACTTATGTGTAGCTTATTTTCTCTAACACTTAAGCACTTTTGAAATGTTAGATTATTTGAACAACTAACAAATGGCTTGTAAGCCTACTCTATTTATAGAACTTGAAAAGCTAGGGTAGTTTGGTCATTAAATCACCCACCTCCTTAAGCCACCTCCTTACTATTCATTACTTGGCTAGCACAACTTTTATTCTACACTTGGTCATTAATTCAAAGTCTTGGTCACCACACTAACTTGGTCACCACATTACTTTGTCACCACTATAGTTGGTCACCACAATAATCATATCAATATGGTTTGCCCCATGGGTTATACAACTCATGGATTCCATCTTGGGCTTACATTAAATCATCCTTTGGGCTTTGCATTAATGAACCTTAATTTGTTAATTCATTAATGATTGGGCCTCTCCCTTTAATTCACTTGGACTTGTAAATAATTGTTAACCAATCTTCCAAGTCCATTAAAATTTCTTAATACATATTGTTCATGTATTATTTTCGTATTCTAATTCATATAGAATTTATATACGGTATTTCATCCTTCATACAAACTCGTATAATACTTTGTATTATACTCGTTTTCATTACTCCGTACAATACCAAAGTATCATACAATATTACTTATTCAATACTATTTCGCCTTCCTTAACGTTTATAAATTAAGCCCACAAGCGAATTATTACATTTTCCATAACTAGATTTTTATTACATAATCCATCTTACCATGTTATTTCATCATTATGTATTTCTCGGAAACTCAAAATTATATCCCGAGCAAATACCGATGAATAGTGTTTTTCAAAAAATTTCTCGGAAAACTTTTATTTTCGTCTTGGAAATTCAAACACTTTAATTCATCCACGTAGCTCAAATACTATGACATTCTAACATCAATAGGTTATACAATGACAACCATCTTGATAACACATGGAATATGATTTTATTATTATTTAATTTAATAAAATCATTTTACAATAAGATCCGAATTTCTCGGTCGTTACATTCTTCCCCCCTTATAAAGATTATGTCCCCAGAATCTCGTCTTATTTTAATCAAATAGATGAGGAAAATTTTTCTTCATCTTTTCTTCTAGTTCCCACGTTGCTTCTTCAGCATCATGGTTCTTCCATAATACCTTTACTGATGGTATTACCTTGTTCCTCAGAACTTGTTCCTTTCTATCAATGATCTGCATCGGCGACTCTTCATATGTTAAGTCTTTCTCGATATGAATCGGCTCATACTCGATTAAATGCTTATAGTCCAGCTTATATGGACGTAATATAGATACGTGAAATACGTTATGTATTCGGTCTAGGTCTGGAGGTAATGCTATCATATAAGCTACCTCTCCCACCCGTTTTAACACCTCAAAAGGTCCTATAAACCTTGGACTTAACTTTCCTTTCTTTCCAAAGCGTATCTTTCCTTTCTAGGGAGATACCTTTAGAAACACATACGAGCCCACCTCAAACTCTCGACTTAGTCTATGTGAGTCTGCATACTTCTTCTGTCTATCTTGAGTTATGATGAGACGCATCCGAATTAACTTTACCACATCCATTGCCTCTTCTTCACCAATTACGGTCCCTAGCATCCCAGCGCTCTCCCACCTCATCCCAACACAAAGGTGTTCTGCACTTTCCCCCATACAGAGCTTCATACAACGGCATATGTATGCTTGCATGATAACTGTTGTTATACGCAAACTCTACTAGTGGTAGGTGATAGTCCCAACTACCCTTGAAATCCATGACGCAAGACCTCAATATGTCTTCTAACATCTGAATTGTCCTTTCGCTCTGCCCATCGGTTTGTGAATGATAAGCCGTGCTCAACCTCAGCTGTGTTCCCAACTGCACTTGCAAACTCCTCCAAAAGTTTGATGTGAATCGTGGATCACGATCTGACACAATCGATACCGGTACTCCATGTCTAGAAATGATTTCATAAACATAAAGTTTAGCTAACTGGTCTAAGTTATACTTGATCCTTATTGGCAAAAAGTGAACCAACTTCGTCAACTGGTCCACTATTACCCAAATCGAATCGTACCCTTTTTGCGTCGTCGGAAGTCCCACCACGAAGTCCATCGTGATATGCTCACTTCCATTCTAGAATCTCCAATGACTGTACTAAGCCACTGGGTCGTTGATGTTCGGCCTTAACTTTTTGACAAGTTAAGCACCTACTCACATACTCTGCTATTTCTCTCTTCATGTTTGGCCACCAAAAACTCTGTCGAAGGTCTTAATACATCTTAGTGCTACCAGGATGTATCGAGTACCTCGAACTATAAGCTTCTTGTAACACTTGCTCCTTTAATTCTGTCTCATTCAGAACCCAAATTCTTCCCTCAAATCTTAATAATCCCTCATTATTAAGACTATACTTAACATCTTCCTTTTTGGATAACAGCTTCTTCATTTGGTTACACTCACCCGTCTTGAGTTGTACCTCCTTGACTATGTCTACGATGGTAGATTGCATCTCCGTCGCAAAGAGTAACTGCCCCAAATCACTCGGCATCTTGACTTCTATTTCCATTCTAGCCATCTCTGTTATTAACTCATTTTGAGCCGTTAACATAAACAACTTTTCCCGACCCTTTCTACTTAAGGCGTTAAGCAACTACATTGGCCTTTCCAGGGGTGATACAGATTTCACAATCATAATCCTTTATCAACTTCAGCCATCTTCTCTGTCTCATATTCAACTCCTTCTGAGTGAAGATATACTTTAAACTTTTATGGTCCATATATATCTCACATTTTTCCCCATAAAGATAATGTCTCCATATCTTTAGGGCAAACACTACTGCGTCCAGTTCCAGATCATGAGTAGGATAAACTTTCTCATAATCCTTCAACTGCCGAGATGCATACGCAATGACTTTGCCATGTTGCATAAGCACACAACCAAGTCCCCTATGCAAAGCATCACTGTACACTACAAAATTCCCCGTGTCATCTGGCAATGACAAAACAGGCGCTTCACTTAATCTTTTCTTCAGTTCTTGAAAACTCTCTTCACATTTATCCGTCCATACGTATTTCACCGTCTTCCTTATTAAATTGGTCAACGAGGTAGCTATCTTCGAAAAATCTTAGATAAATCTTCGATAGTACCCTGTTAACCATAGGAAACTCCGCACCTCAATCGGCGTTTTTGGTTGTTCCCAATTCATTACTGCTTCCACCTTCGCTGGATCCACTGAAATCCCCTCTTGGTCAATGACATGACCTAAAAACTACACCTTTTCTAGCCAAAATTCACATTTGGTGAATTTCGCATATAACTTCTCCTTTCTTAGTGTCTCCAACACTAATCTTAAGTGTTCAGCATGATCTTCTGGCATCTTAGAATAGACTAGAATATCATCGATAAACACCACGACGAACTTGTCCAAATATATTTTGAACACTCTGTTCATCATATCCATAAATGCAACTGGTGCATTCGTCAACCCAAATGACATCACCAGAAACTCGTAATGACTATAACGAGTCCTGAATGCAGTCTTTGGTACATCTTCCTTCCTACCTTCAACTGATGATACCCCATCCGCAAATCTATTTTAGAAAAATACTTTGCCCCTTTCAATTGATCAAAGAGATCATCGATCCTAGGCAATGGGTATTTATTCTTTATCGTTAACTTGTTCAACTCCCGATAGTCGATACAAAGCCTTAACGATCCGTCTTTCTTCTTGACAAACAACACCGGTGCTCCCCACGGTGAAACACTCGGTTAAATGTACTTTTTGTCCAATAGTTCATGTAACTGAACCATTAGTTCTTTCATTTCCACCAGCGCCATACGGTACGGTGCCCTTGAGACTGATGTCGTTCCTGACACAATGTCTATCACAAATTCGATCTCCCTATCCGGTGGTAAACCCGGTAACTCACTTGGAAATACATCCATGAATTCGTTTACTATAGGTATTTGTTCTATGGTTGCTCCCACTTTCTGGGTATCAACAACATGGCATAGGTAACCTACACAACCCTTCCTTAAGAGTTTTCTAGTTTATGTCATCGTAAGGTAACACGGATGTCCCGATAATTTAGTACCATAAAATACTACAGGAGGTTGCTTCAACGTCCTGATTCTCACACATTTCTTTTGGCAATCTATAATTGCTCCATGGTTAATTAACCAATCCATCCCGAGAATTACGTTAAATTCTCCTAACTTTATCGGTATTAAATCTACCGATAACTTACAACAACTTACATCTACGCAACAACTCCTATGAATATCTTTAACAGGAATTATCTCTCCGTTTGTTACCTTAATGTTCAAAGGTATAAGCAATTTTTAGGGAAATAATTCTAGTCGTCTAGCAAAATCACATGCTATAAACGAACAAGTAGCACCCGAATCAAATAGCACGTATGCATTTATATTGTTGATCAGAATAATACCTGCAACTACATCCCCTGATGCCACCGCATCTTGGACCATCATATTAAAAGTGCGGGTCATTGATTTCCCCGGCTGAGCTGGACCACTAATAGCTAACTTCCCACTATTAGTGCCCTTATTTCCTTCTATCCCCTTCTTTGGGCAGTTCTTTGCTATGTGGTCATTTGATCCACATACAAAGCATCCATGATTTTTTTTTGGATTGGGACAGTTAGGCGAAATGTGCCCTTCTGGTCCACAATTATAAATACCGCATTTCCTTTGAGACAGACTCCTAAGTGAGTCTTCTCGCAGGTTTTACAGGCCTCCATCCTCCTATTAGAGTCCCCTTGTTTTACTCTGGTATTCCTAGAGTTAAAGCCCTTCCTCTTCGGCTGCCGGCCACTTCCACTTCCTTTGGCTCCTCGCCTTGGTTCCTCCATCAACCTTGCCCTTGTTTTTCTTATCTTTGTGGTAATTGGTGAGAGCCTCAATCCCACCTTCTAATTATTGCCTTTTCTAGTATGGTTCCAAAGGAAGTACTTTGGAACACGAGATTCGACTATAGAGCCGGGGTTTCAAGCCCCGCTCAAATCTTCTAGCCTTTTTCACTTGATGTCCACTTGATGTGGAGCGAATCGTGCCGATTCATTAAACTTGGCAAGACATCTTTGAGAACCGCCATATCCCTTGTCTCAATTCCGAAACCTCATCTCCATCCTCCCTTACATACTCGTGGGAAAATAGTTCTCGAAGAAAATCTCCTTGAACCTCTCCCACGTTAGGTTTCCTATATCGTCCCTAGCCTGGTTTGCCTCCCACCAGAAGTTGGCCTCTCCCTTCATCAAATAGGTTGCAAAGGCAACCTTTTGACCCTCCTCAACATTTGCTAATACAAATGCTTTCTCAATTTCTTTTACCCATGTCTGGGCTTCTATAGGGTCCGTAGTTCCTTTGAACTCCGATGGACCTACACCTTTAAAGTCCTTAAAAGTAGTAGCTCAGTATTACTCCGGAATCACGCAATTACATTAGCCCTCGTTTATTAAATGCACCGTTAAAGATTAACGAACTCCTGCATTGGATTAACTTGACCACCCTCCGGTTGGTTAACATTAGCACCCTGATTTCGTTGTCTCCTTCATGGCAGCATTTTGCTGTTAAGAAAACAACACATCATTATTACTTTATTCTTGTTGGTTTGTTATTATTTGTAATAAAACAATAACTCATACTCATTACTCAATATATTCTATAAAAAGACTTATATTGATTCATAACTTGTAGTATAACACTACATTGTTTACATTACTCAGCCTTAGCTGATTACATTACCATCCCGCAATTACTTTCCAAAAATTAGGATTTACAAAAGACTACCCTTTGTTATACAAAAGAGGGTTTTACGTCACTACTAGATACATAGTATTTACATATTTATTCTACTCTAGCTATTGCTAGACTACATCTGTCGTAGGGCATTCTCAAAATCTTTCTTTGGTCGAATAGGTAATAACATCTCTCTTGATAATAGTGTGTCGGTCCGTCATCACCTCGCTATATCTCGATATCCATTTCTGCTGTCAATGAAAATCTACGTGAGAACTCCTATGTATATAGGACATCCTCTCCAACTTCCTCTGTTTAGTCTTTAGCTCCTGTTTTAGCTCAAAGACTTCACATTTCAACTCTCGGACCTTGTCCTTAGCTAGAACTCTATCATCATGCTCCTCTTCCCATATCCCCTCTATGCTAACCTTGTCCTCACGAACAGCTTGGAGTTCCTCTTTCAACTCCTTAACCTCTTGGCAGTAATGGACATTCCTATCCAATACCGACATAAACAATGTCTTCATCGATTCACTCGTATACATTTCCTCAGTAGGTGGAACCTGGTCCTCTGTAGGTGGAACCTGGTCAAAGGACATCACGTCCACCTCCTCTTCTAGCATGCCATTAAATATAGACATGTAGTCTAAATCGTCCGAGTCTCCAGACTCGATTGTCACCAACTCTAGTTCTACTGCTACGGGATTTGGTAGTATCTCTACCCGATTGACTGAATCCTCGCTCACTACATGTATATCTCTATACATATCATTTTCTCCTAACATCTACCATAAAACAATATAGTTTGATTAGTACACGTCAGTAAAATAATAAAAATACATAACATAATATAATGCATTTTTGTAAGGTTACTTTCCATCTTTTACTTCTTTATTCCTTCTTAAGGTTATGACTTAAGGTTCTACTTTCCCCCTTAAGTTTTATAACCTAGGCTCTGATACCAACTTGTAGCACCCCCAAATCCGGGTATCTTTCAACCCGACAGATGGTGTTATACTGTACAACATTCATACATTCATTCAATTGAAAAGTCTCAAAGAACAAACATAACTTCTATATATTTAAAGTAATATTTACATTTCCCAGGTTCTATACCCATTACAAAGGTTCTTTGTCATAATATCAGTTACATTACAACAATAGACCTATAGTATTACAAGACAGTTTAGTAATCATTTTAGCTTTTCCTTATCCTTTTCGATCCTTCTGGACGTTCACCTTAAATTTGCATTCATATGGTTCAAGCAAGAGTGAGCATCACTAGCTCAGCAAGTATAACAATTTAATAACAACATGTTTGACACATACAAATCGTATATCTTCAATAACTGAACAATAGTTATGAAGTACTATTGATAATTCAAAAGAGCACTTCATCTTTTCTTTCAAAATGTTTTACAATAATAACAATATTTAGTAAAACATTCACTCCGGTCAAAGACCTCGAGTATTCATTCTTTATTGGAAAAGGACAACCCGAAAGCAAGTCTGTAAGCCCGATATTACTTACGAGCACTTCTAGGTGATCAACCTATTGTACTCTAAGTTGACCAACACTACATCCATTAAACGTATGCACGTTTAAACATTTGGCAACCTCACGTGCTTGTCGTTTTACCGACAAAACATTTGTTTAACATTTCAGTTCTCTTTTGAAAACCATATCAAGTAGTTGACAAAAGATAACAACATTTGATAATACATGAATAGATTATCAATACATCAAGTCTAGCCAAAGGAATTGGCTTCAACTTCAACATACCTCAATTCATGCGAAAGAATACATGAACCTCAAAAACATGTTCAGATGAACTGAGACAAGAGTTAGAATACTTGCCTTTAGCGTCTGCTATGGTATATTAACTTTATGTTCAAGTCGTTCAAGTCTCTACAATACATGATCACATAATGCCTTACATTAGGTCACATATAATCAAGTATGTATATGACTATATCATACCCTTCATTTCAATCTAATTGTGAATTAGATTCAGTTACTATTCGTTCCGGTTTATCATTATCCTTGCATTTATATTTGACTAGGTTATCTCAACCTTTATACAACATCCTTAGGGTTTAACAAATTTTAAACAATGTTACATTACATTCCTTAAGTTATGTTTACTTTTAAATCAATTAGCTTTCATTTCTTTGTACTTAGAAACCTTCATTACTATCTTTGTTACGAGATCAAGGCTATAACGCCACTTTATACTTACATCTCACGCAGCGAAGGCGAGCTTATTGTATCACTTGTCTGCACTTGGCGCGCACATGAAGTCCTTACTTAATGGGTCATGATGCTATTTCCTCTCCGAAGGATTTTGATATCATGACATGGTGGCTGCATTTACCACATATTATACTTATAGTTCACAGCTGCATGCAAAACTCTTGTAGTAGGCTCGAACAACTTACCGCTACTGGCGGAGTCATTTTGCTAGGGTTGGCCATGCGGCAACTCTCAGTGCACCGTGAAAACAAATTCAGTTTGTAAAATTTGTGAACTTCCCGGACGCATAACTTCTTCGTTATAAGTCCGAATTGGCTCGTTCAAAAGCCTACGGTTCACAAATTATAAAATCTACATGATGATTCAAGAATTTTATCTATTTGACTTCGTTTGATAAAAATTCACCTATAGGTTCATTTTTAACGAAAACGATAAACGTCCGTGAACGTTCAACGCTCGTTTCTTCGTTCTAAGTCTGAATTCGGTCATTTTCGAGTCCGCAACTCTTAAATGCCAAATATGACTTGTCTCTATTGGAAAACAATGGTTTCATTATCAAACACCAAATTTGACTTCCATTCCGAGAATTTTACAAATTCGACGATTATCGTCCAATCGTGCAATTTCCGACGAATCTTCATTCTTATGATTTGTTCAACATTACAAATGACTTCCATTCATCATGTGAACATCTCAACCTAATTATTACAACAACTTATAATCATTGTTGGATTTTGGACTTATTCTTCATGAGCTTATAACTTGTCAATTTATAAACTACTTAAGATTTGATTATTCATGACTTATGACAATTAAAGTTTCTTTAATCATCATACTTTACATGTTCTTCACATATAACTTTACTTAGGTATATATGATACATATAATCATATAAGTTCTTTAATTCACTTCTCTTACTAAACTCATCACAAGTTCATATTTTCATTCTTAACATTCAAGGTTAACTTATAATAAGTTTATAACTTTTATAAGTTCAAATGACTTATTGCCAACTTATGTGGCTTAAGTTCATGACTTATACATTCTTCTTGCTTCTTAACATTCATGTTTCTTAATTCCAACTTTTCTTATCCCCCTATCATGGTAGAGATAGAAGATAATAGATAAGAAGTCTTACTTTTTGTAGTCTTGGTAAAGTAGCTTGCTTCTTATTCTTACTTATGGAATGACATATGTGTAGCTTATTCTCTCTAACACTTAAGCACTTTTGAAATGTTAGATTATTTGAACAACTAACAAATGGCTTGTAAGCCTTCTCTATTTGTAGAACTTGCAAAGATAGGGTAGTTTGGTCATTAAATCACCCACCTCCTTACTATTCATTACTTGGCTAGCACAACTTTTATCCTACACTTGGTCATTAATTCAAAGTCTTGGTCACCACATTACTTGGTCACCACCATACTTGGTCACCACAATAATCATATCAATATGGTTTGCCCCATGGGTCATACAACTCATGGATTCCATCTTGGGCTTACATTAAATCATCCTTTGGGCTTTGCATTAATGAACCTTAATTTGTTAATTCATTAATGATTGGGCATCTCCCTTTAATTCACTTGGACTTGTAAATAATTGTTAACCAATCTTCCAAGTCCATTAACATTTCTTAATACATATTGTTGATGTATTATTTTCGTATTCTAATTCATATAGAATTTATATACGGTATTTCATCCTTCATACAAACTCGTATAATACTTCGTATTATACTCGTTTTCATTACTCCGTACAATACCAAAGTAACATACAATTACATATTCAATACTATTTCGCCTTCCTTAACGTTTATAAATTAAGCCCACAAGCGAATTATTACATTTTCCATAACTAGATTTTTATTACATAATCCATCTTATCTTGTTATTTCATCATTACGTATTTCTCGAAAACTCAAAATTATATCCCGAGCAAATATCAATGAATAGTGTTTTTCAGAAAATTTCTCGAAAAACTTTTATTTTTGTCTTGGAAATTCAAACACTTTAATTCATCCATGTAGCTCAAATACTACCACATTCTAACATCAATAGGTTATACAATGACAACCATCTTGATAACACATGGAATATGATTTTATTATTATTTAATTTAATAAAATCATTTTACAATGAGATCCGAATTTCTCGGTCGTTATAGTCATACGTACCAACTCCGGTCCCAACAACGTTGCTTCACCCACCTCATCCCAACATACTAGAGAACGACACTTTCTTCCATACAACGCCTCAAATGGAGCCATGCCAATACTTACTTGATAACTGTTGTTGTAGGAAAACTCCACCAATGGTAAGAACTTGTCCCAACTTCCTTTGAAGTCAAGGACACATAGTCTTAATAAATCTTCAAGAGTTTGAATAGTCCTCTCTGACTGCCCGTCCATTTGAGGATGATATGCCAAACTAAATCGTAAATCCGTGCCTATAGCTTTTTGCAAACTAACCCACAATTGTGAAGTGAATCTTGGGTCTCGATCAGAAACTATGGATACTGGCATACCATGCATTCTTACAATCTCGTTTATGTACATACGAACAAGACGTTCAAGTGTATAAGTTTCTCGTATCGATAAGAAATGAGCAGACTTGGTCAATCTAACAACAATGACCCAAATCGCATCTATGCCTTAAGAAACCTTGGGAAGACCAGTAACGAAATCCATGGTAATGTGCTCCTACTTCCATTCTGGAATTTCAAGTGGTTGCAATAGACCTTTTGGCACTTGATGCTCCGCCTTGACTCGTTGACAAGATAGGCACCTTATGATAAACCCCGCTATCTCTCTCTTCATATTGCTCCACCAAAATGTATGTCGAAGATCATGATACATTTTGGTACTCCCAGGATGGATTGCAAACGGTGTGTTGTGCGCCTTCATCATGATTTTATACTTCAAGTCAGAATCATTAGGAACACAAAGTCTGGAGTTGACTCGAAGTATTCCTCCTTCATCGATTCTTGCTTCCAGAATAACACCTTCTTGCACTTTCTTCTTCATACGCATCAGCTCCAAGTCTGTAGCTTAAACAACTTTAACTTTATCAAATAAATTCGATTCTACTCGTATATTCACCATCATCACATGGGTCCCTGGAGTCGTTAACTCTATCCCCATCCTTTGTAAGTCATACAAAATAGGCCTTTGTGTTGACAATATCGCACTCATACTCGCATATGATCTTCTACTCAATGCGTCAGCTACTATGTTCGCTTTTCCAGGATGGTATTGAATGGTATGATCGTAATCTTTCAATAGCTCAAGCCATCGTTGTTGCCGCATGTTGAGTTTCTTTTTGAGTGAAGAAATATTTGATGCTTTTATGATCCGTATAAATCTCCACCTTCTCTCTATACAGGTAATGCCTCCAAATCTTAAGCGCAAAAACGACAACTGCCAAATCTAGATCATGAGTAGGATAATTCCTCTCATATTCTTTGAGTTGTCATGAGGCATAGGCTATGAATTTCCCATGTTGCATGAGAACACATCCTAACCCTTTGCCTGAAGCATCACTCTAGATGACAAATCCCTCCGAGCCAGATGGTATTGTCAGAACAAGTGCTGAAATGAGTCTCCTCTTGAGTTCTTGAAAACTCTTCTCACATTCCTCGCTGCAACCGAATTTTGTATCTTTCCGAGTCAGTTGAGTTAATGGAGTAGTGATTCGAGAAAACCCTTCTATGAATCTCCGATAATAACCAGCTAAGCCGAGAAAGCTACGATTTTGGATCAATCGACTTAGGTTGCTCCCACTTTGAATTGCTTCAATCTTTGCCGAGTCAATGATATTCCATGATTTGATATCACGTGCCCAAGGAATGCTACTTCCTCAAGCCAGAACTTGCATTTCTTCAACTTGGCATATAACTTGTTTTCATGAAGCTTTTGGAGTATCAGCCTCAAGTGTTACTCATGATCTTCATGACTTTTTGAGTAAATGAGGATGTCATCAATAAAGACGACCACAAAGTGATCCAAATATTCCTTGAATACTCGGTTCATCATATTCATGAAGGCGCAGGAGAATTAGTCAATCCAAAAGACATGACTAGGAATTTCGTAATGCCCGTCTGCAGGGATTCAAAGGCGATCTTTGGAACAGATAAGTCAAAGTCTAATTTCTCCGAAGTCAAATTTAAACATTGAGCGCAAGTAGGAGAATTAAAGAATGGGTAGAACCGATATCAAATAAGGTATAGACTTCGCTAGAGTTTATGATTAGATTACCCGTGATCACCTCGTTCGGATTCCTCGCTTTTTGGGAGGCTACGATAAATGCTCTTCCTTGAACTACTGGTTTAGTCTTGTCTGGGACGGCCTTTGATGCCTCCATCCCAGCTGGACTTGACTTCGGTGCACGACAAAATTGAGCTAGGTGACCTTCTTTTCCACAATTATAACACGCTTTGGATTACTGCGTATAGTTCAGACTGAGATGTCCCTCCCCTCCGCATTTATAACATACGATCGATAGTCGTTCTCCTTCCTTAACAACAGGTGATGGTGCTGACGTATTTCCATCATTATTGAATTTTCTCTTCTTAAAATTTCCACTTCTATTATCTTTTCCATGATTACCACCGAAGTGGTTACCATTTCTTGCATGTTGATTCCCTCCACGTTTGTTGTCACCGCTTCTATGACTGCTACCATTGGTATTATCGATTTTTCGGCTGCTCTCTCTTGGTTGGGTTTACTCATTATCGCGCTCCAATAACTGAGCCCTATTTACAACATCTGAATACAAACACAGTTTGTGAGGAATTAAGTATTGACGTATCTTAGGTTTCAAACCTCTTAGAAACATCCGCGTCATTCTCTCCTCATTATCAACCAAGTAGGACGCAAATCAGGACAACTCGGCAAACTTAGCTTCGTACTGTGACACGGTCATATTGTTTTGCTCCAGCTTGACAAACTCTACCTCCTTCATGTGACGAAGACTTTCGGGAAAGTACTTGTCGTTGAATAGTACTTGTCGTTGAATAGTTCTTGGAATTTCTCCCAAGACATCTTTAGTGCGGCTGGTTGAGTACACTTTACCGATTCCCACTAGTAATCTGCCTCTTCTCGCAACATAAAGGTGACAAAGGGAACCTTTTGCTCCTCGGAGCATCCCGAGACATCAAATATCTTGGTGATCTTATATATCCACATCTCTGCCTTAAGTTGTTTTGGCTCTCCAATAAACTTCGATGATCCCAGCTCCTTGAACTGCCGCTCTCGCCTGATGTTGCATGAATTACATAAAAGCCTCTTAACATCCCATCATTCATCATTTGGTCAGCGTTGTTATTTTCTTGAGGATTATTGCCATCTTGATACACATTATCCTTGGTATTGATCGTTGGTGACTCAACGGTCTCATGTGCTTTATTGCTTATCTCAACATTTTCGGATGCCATTTTCAAATACTGCCACAAAACAAGGGTTAATTGACATCTCACATATTATCCCTATACTCTGACCGACCAAATTAAATACCAAATAAACTTAGGTAGGTCATACTAGCGAAGGAATTCCTCGTCTCTCCCCTCTTAGTTCTTGTCTCACATCTCAGCCAAGGATCATATCCCTAAGCTTTGATACCAACTGTGACGCTCCCAAAATAAGTATACTTCACCCATTATGAGTCGCCAAATATATGGTACAAAATTTAAATACAAACTTCTTTTATACAGTATGACAAAACGTAGCTGAGAGTTTCAACACGAATAATGTCTCGTAGAGAGTATCCAAACTCAAATAAAGTCCTCATTACAATTATTATCACACTATTTCATTGAATAGTGAGGACTACTAATGCAAACATCTGGACCGTCACTCCGTTTCCTGACTAGTCTCAACTATATTCTCATTTCCTAAATAGAACAATGAAAGAAAAAAGGGTGAGCTCAACTAGCCAAGTAAGAAATATTATGACTAAGATAATGCAGAATAAATTATCGTTAGCCTTCAACAGTGTTAAACTGATAAAATATAATAAATATCAAGTTTAACTACAGTGGAACAAGTAATCCATTAGAAGAGTCAAGTAGAGTATGATATCTATTATCTTCTATGATTTAAAAAGGTTTTTCATCAACTTTATCGTTGAGACTCAGCTTAATAAATAAACCACATCATCGAATCATCCCTGCACCACGGCCAAGGATATTCATGTAATCATCAATGGTTATGATTATACCGAATAATCCCTAGTTATAATTATACCAACAAATGTCCATCAATTCACTACAGGCCAATGAGAATTTTTACCACATCATTTGTAACATTACGGTCATGATTATACCGAATAATCCCTGGTCATAATCATACCAATCAGTAGTATATCTATGCACGTAAGCCACGGATGACTTTTATCACAATATAAGCATGAGAATGATGACAATGATATAAGAATTCAATTAAAAGAAAGCAAAGGATAAATTTTTTTAAAGATCTATAACTTAATTTATCCAGAATTCAATAATGTCCAAATTGTCAACATGATACTGCTTTGTGGAGTAAAATTCAAGAATAATATTGTATCAAAAATAATTTGGACAACAAAAAAATTAAATTTTGTCATGACTAATTCCCCGGGTGAATAGTACCTAAGTGAATAGTACCCCGTGAATAGTACTTCGAGAATAGTACCCCGTGAATAGTACTTTGTGAATAGTACTCGTGAATAGTACCCGTGAATAATACTTTGTGAATATTACCCCGTCAATAATACTTTGTGAATAGTACCGTAAAAATGAATACTACTCATGGACAGTACTCCGGCATGCAAAGCTTAAAATTTAACAAGAATGTGTAGAAAATATCCTTGCGAAACGATACTAGATGAAGCGCAAATTTCAAGGATATTCTACTAATTTCACAAAGTATAGAAGCAATACTTTAACAAAATGAGGGTATAATCAGGAATACGAGACAAAATAATATTACTCACATACTACAGAGTATGGAAGAAAATATTATTCCTATGAATCTTGAACAAAATAATATCCCTTACCTCGGAAGAAGATGATCTTTGGAATAGTGAAGTAGCAGACTTCTCTTCTTCTTTCTCTCTATAGCTTCTCTCTCTATAGTTGCTCTTGTGAGTCTTAGTGAATTGGTGAGAATGAAAGAAGAATGAGATTCTATTTATAGGAAAATATAGTTTCGATAATTGCACATTTTGGGGCTCGAAATATTACAGTATAATATCTTCATCTTTTCTTTTATTTTTAATTTAGTTCTGCAAGTATTATCAAACTTGCACCACCTCCCCTAATAGTACATCTTGTGAATCAATAGTACAATCATGTGAATCAATAGTTATTAACATTTGAATTAATAGCAATTAATTTCTCATTTATCCGATTAATTACCGGATTGGTCAATATAACCTCCAGACATCCATTATTATCGAAATAGATGTCGATTTCCACTAACACTAATAATCCCAACACAATGAAAATATCAATTTCATCTTTAATCAACACGAACTTATTCATCATTAATATTATAACTCACAATATTTAACAACCAGATCATTCCCATGAAAGAGGTGGCTTTTCGATATGGATTTCTCCCTATTGGCGCACAATTAGGTGACCAAACCTCTCCTTGACAAAACTTTTTAGACATTGTCAATATTACAAATAATAATATGAATAACTTTATCTTCTCAATTATTGATTTAATAATATAAAATATTATACAAATGACACTGTGACAATAATTGAATCTATAATACGAGGGATATTATGCAGCAATTACTGTAGCAATAATTTAGTATAACTGAGTGGCTTCTCACGTAAGCATCAATAATCAATACCATGTGCTACTATGCAACCACGCCTATTACTATATTTTTACCACCAGGTAGTTCAACAGTTTAACGGTAAAACTTTCGCCGTTATTTATAAAAAGATAATTCTATCGTTTTCTAACTACGACAATACTTTTGTTGTGGGGACCACCAATGATTGTCTTGGTCATCATTTAATATTCCATGTTAAAACGAATATTCCCCGACAATCGAATATTATATAACCACTTGCTTACTTTTGCAAAATTTGTAAATAATACCCACAACTATAACATTATATCAAATTCACACCATAATATTCAAAAATATATTTCGAGAAAAATTAATCTTTATTCATAAAAGTTGAGGTCTTATAATTATGCTATAGATTAAATCGTAAGTGAATCAACATTGTATTGTAAGGTCATGCTTTAGGAATAATCTAATAGCATAAGTATTGAATAACATAACATACCTTGCTTGAACAATATTAAGCTAAGGTTAGAAATCTTATTTAAAATTGAGTATGGAGCATGCGTAATAAATCGTAATTGAACGATACAATTTGTTCAACATTAGTCCATCAGAATTTAGAAACTTGCATGCTAAATAACAAATTAAGGATAAGATACTTGCGTTCAATACACGAATTGAAAGAAGTTAAGAAACTTGCATAATTGTAATCGAACTAGAAACAATAAACTTGCTCAATATAAGAATAAGGTCTAGGAACTTGCACAATGTAACAATAGAACTAGCTCAACGAAAGTGTAGAGTTAGAAAACTTGTCTTGCGTGTAAGCTAAACCGAAATAGTTTAATTCACAATATCCTAATCACATATCATTAGGATACAATTAGTCCTTACAATTACTCTATATATAAATAAGTATCTATTTCATGTATGGTTTAATTTTTAACCACATAGTCAAGTTACATCAATTACAATAATAACAAAACTCGTTAAGTAATTATATGCTCATTCTTAGTACTATAATATCACAATAACAAATATATATTTTGAATAATCATAGTATTGCATTACATCAACCATTTCAGACTCGTAAAAAAAAAAACTCATTTACGGCCATTCTCATTAACAAACGACTGCTTGCGCCACGGTTTTGAGCGTGGTGCGGTACTTTCTGACAGCGATGATGATATTGTTTATTGCTGAAGCCTAGGCCATGGGTGGAGGTCTTCTTGCTGCGCTTGAAAGTCGAACCGACTTTGACTTTGTAATCGAGGCGCCAAGTCTAGAGTCGGGAGGCGAATTTTTTTGGCGTTGAGGCTTCGAGCTTACAAAACCCAACACGAAGAACAGAACAAAGCTAAATTCTGTCTATTTAGCATCTAATTTAACATGTATAACTTACGGAATTTACACATAACCTTTACCCATCATACATATACCAATTTAAAATAATTAAACAACAATTTTAGAAAGATTAAATCCTTGAATGGCATATTTTAAAACCAAAACTCCCTGTTTGATAATGCTTGACACAGTGAACACAGTAACCACAATTATACATCAAATTGATTCCTTTGAACTACGTTCTCTATTTTTCTTAACAAACTAATTAACATATTCACAGTTCAATTTGACAATTAGCATACAATCATATATATATTCATACCTATATTCAAACCATGTTCATACATATATTCATTGTAAAAACCTATTTCTTTCTTGCATACGTAATTTAGCATACAATCATATATATATACATATATATATATATATATATGCTAGTTATACTATCACCATCATACTATACGCATAACCTCATAACCAATTCATAAAAATATGGATTTCAAAAAATTATATATAGACTTTATACCACAGTGAACTCAAGAACACAGAGACTTAAGAATTATGGTGTAAAACATATATGTTAAGATTATGTAACATACCTTTTGTTGCTCGGTAGTAAACTTTGATAAACTCAGAAAATTTCTTTGGAATACTCAGCCTTTTCTCTCAAACCCTCTCTAGTCTCTCTCAAACCTCTGAAAACCCTTTTCTTTTCTTTCTTCTAAGGCTCAGTCTTAGACCACATACAATTGACGTAAAATAAAACAAAGCTAACGCACTATTTTCAAACGTTTTAAAAATTGACGTTAAAATTAATATACTAATAAGTTGTCAGTTACTAAAATTAATAAATATATTATTTATATTTTATTTATTTTATTTATATTATTATAATTCCAAATTTAAAAATCCAAAAGCCATAAGGCTCTGTTTGGCAAAACTCTTTAAAATTAAAGACTTAATATATTTAAGCCTTGATTCGCAAAACTAAATTAAACTCTTCTAGTTTATTTTAATAACCCATTTATAGCATAGTTATTTGTTACACTTTTATTACCAAATTAAATTAAAAACTTTATAATAATCTATTTAATCCTTATTAACTCTTTAATTTAATTATTAAATTAAATTAGAATATTTTCTCGTAATTATTTATTTCCTTAACTCCTTAATTATTTATTTGACAAATAATTAACCAAATCAAATCAATTTAAACAAATATTTATTCAACAATAAACATATCCATTAAATATTTATATAATTCAATAAATATTTAAAATTTACAATTGAAATTTTGGATTGTTACATCCTTCCCTCCTTGCAAGGATTATGTCCCCAGAATCATCACTCAAACAAATCATTCGTCACATTCTTCCCTACTTACAAGGATTCTGTTGTGAGACCCCGAATTTTATGAATAAAGATTTAATTTTCTCAAAAAAATTTTAAGGAGTAAATTTGATATAATGTTATAGTTGTGGGTAATATTTATAAATTTTACAAAGTATGCAAGTTGTCATAAAATATTCGTTCGGTCGTGGAATATTCTTACCGTTTGGAATATTCGTGATGCGGCAGACGACCTTGTGTGGCCCATAACTAAAAGCGATTGGATGAAGAAAATGACAAGTATAAGTTGTTTATAAATAACGGTAGAAGTTGTTATTCACAATAATCTTGTTGGAATACCCGGTGGTTAAAACACGAGAAGATACCGATATTGAACCAATTATTGATTCTTACGTAAAAAGGCACTACTCAATAATTGTTACGATAATTCTTTATTCAATATTTTATTTTATTGGTTCAATAATTGTTGCGTTGATATTTTATATTATTGTTGTTTCAATAATTGTCATCTGCTTGTGATTTCCCATTATCGGATCAATAATTTATATTATTTGAATAATATTATTAGATAGTATTATTGGTAATGTCTAGAAAGTTCATCAAGGAGAGGTTTGGTCACCTAATTGCAGCGCCAAGATGGAGAAATCCTTATTGAAAGCCCCCTCTTCCTAGAAAAATTTTAGTTGTCAATATTGTGTTTCTGTAATATTATTTGTGAATAATTAATTATTGATTTATATGATAAGAAAAATATTCATTTTATGTGGATATAGATGGAGAAAATTTTTAATGTGACAATTGTTGAAAATTGATATTTTAAATTTTTTGATAAAATAATTTATTTAAATATATTATTATATTATAATAATATAATAATGGTGATATTTTTACAATAAATGTGAGATATATGAATAAATGAGGAGGAAGAATATTTTTGTTACTAAAAATATTTAAAACATGTTTTCATGTTTGTGGACCCTATTTCTTGACCGAAATTTGATTATAGCCTGTAAAATCGTCTGTATGTGGATTTCGGTCAATTTCTGTTTGGAATTTGAAAAAACTTAAACTTACAAAGTTGTAGAGAATTGAATTTTCTATGAAAGGATATAAGATTAGAATTTTTTTGATAAAAGGGCTATTTATTATGAATTATTGAAGTTCCAAAATAATTGATTTTTGAAGTTTTAATTTTTTTATGAAAAATGTTTTTGTTATGTTTGGGGGGACCCACTGGTTGTTGAAAAGGCTGAATTCAGTTATTCAAAGTGGGCGTAGGAAATTTATATAAATATATTGATATTTTATTAAATTTTACGCTTTAGTGTTCTAAGCAATTTCCTATAAATAGGGTGCTTAGGTTAGAATTGAAAATCACACCGAACTCAAATTTTCTCTCTATATTATCGGCGTATTCTTGTGAGTATTTTGATACTTGAGTGTTGCTATACTCTGATGCAAGTTTCTTTCAAATTTATATCATATTCCAAATGTAAGTACTATTCTTTCGAGGTAAGGGATGTTATTTTCTTCGTAAATGATATTATTTTCTTCAATATCATTATGCCGAATTATTGATATGAGTTTTATTGTGGAATTTCTACTTTTTTGTGTCGGAGTTACTATTCATGTATACGGCACTATTCACGAATACGGCACTATTCACCAAAAAATAAAATGTTCTCTTTTTCGTCCTAGATGTCTATTATGGTTACTATCATTGATTGTATCCATGTTTTGATCTTCATTCTATACTTGATTTGTTAAAATTTTGGCTTCTATACTCCATAAAATTAGTAGAGTATCCTTGATATTTGCGCTTCATCCTGTATCTTTTCATGGAAATATTATTCTGAGCATTCTTGATAAGTTTTAACTTTTTCATGCCGGGGTACTATTTACGGGGTTACTATTTCCGAAGTTACTATTCACTCGGTTACTATTCACCCGGGGTACTATTCATAACAAAAATTATTTACTTTTCGGTCCAAATCATTTTTGATACAATGTTATTCTTGAATTTTACTCCACAAAGCAGTATCATATTGACAATTTGGACGTTATTAATTTTTAGATAAATTAAATTATAAATCTTTAAATATTTATCCTTGAACTTGTTTTATTGAATTCTTATATCATTGTCATCATCCTCATGTTTATATTCTGTTGAAAGTCATCTGTGGCCTGTAGTGCATAGATGGACTTTGTATGATTATGACCAGGGATTATTCGGTATAATCATGACCGTAATGCTACAAATGATGTGGTAAAAGTCCTCATTGGCCCGTAGTGCATTGATGGACAGTTTTTGGTATGATTATGGCCATGGATTCTCTTCGGCCAAGGGTGTAAAGATGAATTGTTTTATGGCATGATCATAACCGTTGATGAAAACACGATTATCTTTGGCCCGTAGTGCATGAATAATTTGTGGTCGTGATACGAAAGAATATCCTTGACCGTAGTGTAAGGGTGATTCGATGATGTGGATTATTTATTAAGCTGAGTCTCAGCGATAAAAGTGATGCAAAACCTTTTAAATAATAGAAGATAGTAGATTTTATGCTCTACTTGACTCTTCTAATGGATTGCTTGTTCCGCTGCAGTTAAACTTGATGTTTGTTATATTTTATCAGTTTAACACTGTTGAAGGCTAACGATAAATTATTCTGCACTATCTTAGTCATAATATTTCTTACTGGGCTAGTTGAGCTCACCCTTTTGCTTTCATTGTCCTCTTCAGGAAATGAGAACGTAGCTGAGACTAGTTGGGGAA
This sequence comes from Panax ginseng, assembly GCA_020205605.1. Lineage (NCBI taxonomy): Eukaryota > Viridiplantae > Streptophyta > Magnoliopsida > Apiales > Araliaceae > Panax > Panax ginseng. The sequence continues at coordinate 91,737,429 of CM035143.1, forward strand.
CGGAGTGATAGTCCACATGATAGCATTAGTAGTCCTCACTATTCTATGAAATAGTGTGATAATTAATGTATTGAGGACAACATTTAAGTTGAATACTGTCTAGAAGACAATATTCGTATTAAAACTCTTAGTTTATGTTTTGTCGTATTTTATACGACAGTTTTATTATTACGTTGTATTTGCATTTTGTACCATGTATTTGGTGACTCAAGATGGGTGATGTATACCTATTTTGGGGGCGTCATATCTGTCCCCAGAATTGAAGACAAATTAAACAAATAACTCAGGGTAATCTTTCATCATTTTATCTTCGAGTTCCCACGTAGATTCTTCAGCATTGTGGTTCCTCCATATCACCTTCACAGAAGGTATTACCTTATTCCTGAGCACTTGTTCTTTCCTATCAACTATCTGGATAGGAACCTCCTCATAAGACAAGTCTTTTTCAAACTGCAACGGTTCGTATTCGATCACATGCTTGTAATTGAGTTTATACGGTCGTAACACCGAAATATAAAAAATATTGTGAACGTTTGTAATTCTGGAGGTAGAGCTACCTCGTAAGCCACTTCTCCTACTCTTCGCAGTACTTCGAAGGGTCCAATAAACCTCGGGCTTATCTTTCCCTTTATATCGAAATGAATTTTCCCCTTCCAAGGAGAAACTTTTAGGAATACGTAATTTCCTACGTCGAATGCATGATCTTGTCTGTATTGATCAGCATACTTCTTCTGTCTATCTTGAGCAGCTACCAATCTTGTCCTGATGAGTTTGACAACCTCAGCAGTTTGTTGTACCAATTTTGATCCTAACAGTTGGCGTTCACCGACTTCATCCCATCACAATAGAGTTCTGCACTTCGTGTCGTATAACGCTTCGTAAGGAGGCATGTCAATGCTTGTGTGGTAACTGTTGTTGTAGGAAAATTCTACCAATGGTAAATGCTCACCCCAGCTCCCTTTAAAATCCATGATGCATGCTCTCAGCATATCTTCCAATATTTGGATTGTTCGTTCACTTTAGCCATATATTTGTGGATGGTATGTCGTACTCATTCACAACTGTGTTCCCATACATTCTTGTAGTCTCTTCCAGAAGTTTGACGTAAATCACGGATCTCTATCTGACATAATTGACACTGGCACTCTATGCCTCGAAACGATCTCTTTAACGTACAACCTTGCCAACTGATCAAGATTTAACCTAATCTTTATTGGCAAAAAGTGTGTTAACATCCTTTACCTTAGTAAAAGACTGGATACTGCAATAGTGAAGTAGCAGACTACTCTTCTTCTTGCTCTCTATAGTTTCTCTCTCTATAGCTTCTCTTGTGAATCTCAGTGAATTGGTGAGAATGAAAGAAGAATTAAGCTTCTATTTATAGGAGAATGGACTAAATAGTAACTAATTCATGAACGGTCCAGATTGATTTACTATTAGAACGAACGGTCCAGATTGATTACTATTAAAACCACAACCGACGGTCCAGATTGATTTACTTTTAAAACCACCACCGATTTTATCCATTGATTACTTTTAAAACCACCACTGACGGTCTAGATTGATTTACTTTTAAAACCACCACCGACGGTCTAGATTGATTTACTATTAAAACCACCACCGACGGTCCAGATTGATTAAATATTAAAACCACCATCAATGGTCCAGATTGATTTAACTTATTACACTTTAGTACCCCTAAAGTTGTCCAAGTTTGCATTATTCCCCTCTAACTTTTGTAATTCACTTATCTTCAATAAACACATTCATAATACTTCAACAATTATTCATCATTAATATTATGACTCACAATATTTAACAACCAGATCATTCCCAGGAAAAAAGAAGCTTTCCGATAAGGATTTCTCCCTATTGGCGCGCAATTAGGTGACCAAACTTCTCCTCGATAAAACTTTCTAGACATCGTCAATATTGCAAATAATAATATGAATAACTTTGTTGTCTCAATTATTGATTTAATAATATAAAATATTATGCAGATGATACTGTGACAATAATTGACTAAAAAATATGAGAGATATTATGCAGCAATTACTGTAGCAATAATTGAGTATAACTGAGTGACTTCTCACGTAAGCATCAATAATCAATACTGCATGCGCTTACTATGCAACCACGCCATTCATCGTACTTTTACCATCTAAGTAGTTCAACAATTAACAGTAAAACTTTCGCCGTTATTTTTATAAAAAGATATTTTTGTCATTTTTTAACTACGACAATTATTCCGTTGTGGGGTCCAATCGAATATTTTATATCAACTTGCTTACTTTGAAAATTTTAAAAATATCACCCTTAATTTAACCTTTTATCAATTTAACCATTTAATAAATAGAATAACAATTATAAGAAAATTGAATACTTTTATTTCATAAAATTTGGGGTCTTACAATAATAATATTATGCTATAAAATTTTATAATATTATGCTTTAGGAATAATCTAATAGCATAAGTATTGAATAACATAACATACCTTGCTTGAACAATATTAAGCTAAGGTTAGAAGTCTTATTTAAAATTGAGTATGGAGCATGCATAATAAATTGTAATTGAACGATAAAATTTGTTCAACATTAGTCCATCAGAATTTAGAAACTTGCATGCTAAATAACATGTTAAGGATAAGATACTTGCGTTCAATACACGAATTGAAAGAAGTTAAAAAACTTTCATAATTGTAATCGAACTAGAAACAATAAACTTGCTCAATATAAGAATAAGGTCTTGGAAACTTGCACAATGTAACAATAGAACTAGCTCAAGGAAAGTGTAGAGTTAGAAAACTTGTCTTGCGTGTAAGCTAAACCGAAATAGTTTGATTCACAATATCCTAATCACATATCATTAGGATATAATTAGTCCTTACAATTACTCTATATATAAATATGTATCTATTTCATATATGGTTTGATTTTTAACCACATAGTCAAGTTACATCAATTACAATAATAACAAAACTCGTTAAGTATTAATTATATGCTCATTTTTAGTACTATAATATCACAATAACAAAATTATATTTTTAACAATCATAGTATTTCATTACATCAACCATTACAGACTCTATGTAAAAGAAAACTCATTTCTGGCCATTCTGTTAACCGACGTTGCGGCGCCACAGTTTGAACTTTGGGCGGCACTATGGCGCGGTGATGATGATGATGATGTTGGCATAAGCCAGTGCCATGGGCAGTCTTTGCAGCCAAAAAGTCGAAATTCGGCTCGACTTTGGCGGTAGCGAAGTCTAGAAATGCATATGTATCTAATTTTTGGTGCTGAGGCTCCGAGCTTACAGAACCCAACACGAAGAACAGAACAAAGCTAAATTCTGTCTATTTAGCAGCTAATTTAACATGTATAACTTACAGAATTTACACATAACCTTTACCCATCATACATATGCCAATTTAAAACAATTAAACAACAATTTTAGAAAGATTAAATCCTTGAATGACATATTTTAAAACCAAAACTCCTTGTTTGATATTGCTTGACACAGTGAACTCGGTAACCACAATTATACATCAAATTGATTCCTTTTAACTACGTTCTCTATATTTCTTAACAAACTAATTAACATATTCACAGTTCAATTTTACAATTAGCATACAATCATATATATATTCTTACCTATATTCAAACCATGTTCATACATATATTCACTGTAAAAACCAATTTATTTCTTGCATACGTAATTTAGCATACAATCACACACATACATACACACACACAAACACACATATATATATACATATATATATATATATATATATGCTAGTTATACTATCACCATCATACTATACGCATAACCTCATAACCAATTCATAAAAATATGGATTTCAGAAAATTATATATAAACTTTATACCACAGTGAACTCAAGAACACAGAGACTTAGGAATTATGGCGTAAAACATATATGTTAAGATTATGTAACATACCTTTTGTTGCTCGGTAGTAAACTTTGATAAACTAAGAAAATTGCTTTGGCATACTCAGCCTTTTCTCTCAAACCCTCTCTAGTCTCTCCCAAAACTCTGAAAACCCTTTTCTTTTCTTTCTTCTTAGGCTCAGTCTTAGACCACATACAATTGACGTAAAATAAAACAAAGCTAACGCACTATTTTCAAACATTTTAAAAATCGACGTTATAATTAATATAATAATAAGTTGTGGATTACTAAAATTAATATATATATATATATATATATATATATATTATTTATATATTATTTATTTTATTTATATTATTATAATTTAAAATTTAAAATTTCAAAAGCCATAAGGCTCTGTTTGGAAAAACTCTTTAAAATTAAATACTTATATTAATATATTTAAGCCTTGATTGGAAAAACTAAATTAAACTCCTCTAATTTATTTTAATAACCCATTTATAGCATAGTTATTTGTTACACTTTTATTACCAAATTAAATTAAAACATTATAATAATTTATTTAATCCTTATCAACTCTCTAATTTAATTATTAAATTAAATTAGAATATTATCTCATAATAATTAATTTCCTTAACTCCTTAATTATTTATTTAACAAATAATTAACCAAATCAAATCAAATCAATTTAAACAAATAGTTATTCAACAATAAAGACATCCATTAAATATTTATATAATTCAATAAATATTTAAAAATTATAATTAAAATTCTGGATTGTTACATTATAACAACTGCCGAATAACATGCTCAATAGAACTGAACAATATGCTCTATCAATGATAATCAAAATCTGAAATATATATCTGAGGGTCATAAGACCATGAACTATGTTCATAGTTATAAGTAATCTTTCAACTTAAACTTTAACAGTCATAAGACTATAGGGACTCCTCGTACTTAGGGGGATCAGCCCTTCGTACAATGTATTATGCACAAACATTTTAACGATATGCGTAAATTATCCCCTGTAACAGGGTTGTTCATCTCAGCATTTAGAATACAAGTCCGCCCCAAAGTAGGTTTGGTTCGGATACGTTTTAAGGTAATTTGGAATTTAACTGTGACACCCCCAAATTCGGATACTTCAATTCCACGGGATTTGTTGTTCACTGTACAAATATCATCTATCTATCTACCCATAATAAATGCAAGCCATGCAATAGATAGAATAAAAAACTTTCCTTAAGGGTTACAACATCTGAATAATAATAATACAATCCCAGGTTAAACTAACCTTAAACATCTGTGCGGAATCATCAACAAATAAGTCTTAAACAACATCATTAACTCAAGTCTTAAACATAAATACATCATCTAATAAAAATAACAAGTCTTCATCACTTGTTAACCTTGCCCTTGCCTTTACTAGTGGAAGGTTCATCAGTTCTTTCGTTCTTAACTGCAATGTTATTATTAAGCAAGAGTGAGCACTATTGCCCACAAGTATAATAATGAAATAACAGTATAATAACATGCGAATAAATCAAAGACATCTGAATAAAAGCTCAACTTTTGAATCAAGAATGAATAACAAGAATCAAAAGATTTCTGAGGGTCATAAGACCTTGAACTATGTCCTAGATTATCAAGGGTTATACTTAAACCTTTAACAGTCATAAGACTATGGACTTTCTACTCGTACTTAGGGGGATCAACCCTTAGTACCATACTGTGCACAATATCTTAACCCTAACGCATAAATAAATCCCTTTGCAGGGTTGTTCATCTCAGTTTGACATTCGAGTCCGCACCAAAGGAAGTTTGGTTTGGATAATTCATCAAGGGTTCTGAAATTTAGAACGCTCATCAACTATTGACTAGTCGAATCAATAAGGGTTCGCTAGTCTAATAAGGTTCAATAATAATGATATTCAAATTGAATAATAATCTCAGGAAATATACAATAGGACAATTATTGTATAACTGAATCATGCTTTGAAAAGATAATCAATCTTTAATATAACATTTGAACATGAATAATAGTAATGATAATTTACTCAAGGTAAATAATAAACTTGAACAATAATGACAAGTAGGGTTAGGAAACTTGCCTCGTGTGTAGATTACACTTTAACTAAGCACGTTCTTTGATTTAAATCCTACATATCATTCATATTCACAATACCAGTTAATTATAACTTAACTAATCATCATAAACTCATTCTATTTGTCTAATTATGTATTGAATAATTCAATCCACATGTAATTGTGTTATTTACATATTAAGTATCTATTTTAACATCTCATTATACTTATAACATAGTTTTATGTTCATTAAATCAAGTTGTTATCACGTTGCTAGACTTGAATATTAAAAATATTTCATTTCTGGACATTCTGCAGAGTGATTGTGCACGCCACACTTTTATACTAAGTCTTAAGTCTTGCGCGATGGCGTGATATTATTGCTAATTTGGACATCTGGTATTTTATGACGCTGACATGATTATTATTGTATGATGATGGCTATGATGGACATGATTCTTATTGCAATAAGCCTTATAAGTTAATTTGGCCCAGCTATGACGAGCCGAATCGTTTTGCAATTCGCAAAAATTGCAGAACACAACCCAAAAACTCCAATTAAATTACTACTACACGAAATTAATCATACCCACATGTTATAATTCATGCATAAACATAACCCAACATTTATAGAATGGTTTTAACCCATTAAAACACATAATTGCAGAGTTAAAAATCTATAATTTCACTGACTTTGATGTTCTTGGAGGTTTTGAAAATAAAACATGAAAATTGTCACTACGGATTCGTTATAACACCGAATCCGTTTATTTAAACTTTGGTCTCTTCGTATCAACATGCATAATAATATACGAGTGTAAAATTTAGGGATAATATACGATCAATACATAAAATATCACGTATAAGGCCATAAGGCCAAACCCATACTCTATAATTTTGTAGAAATCATATACGATGTAATATTATGAAACTGATGATATGAAATCATGCAATATATATATAAAATACGATTTGATACATCTTAACCCATAAATAACTCATAAATATTACTCCTTTCTCAATCACAGAGGCTTTACAGAAACTTTGAAAGCCATTTTCTTATAAAAACTTAATGACGTAAAATAGAATTTGGGAAGGAGAATTACCCAGAGTATAATTAATGGAAGATGAATTCCTTCTCAGATGACTCTCACAATCCCCTTAACAACTCTGGCTTCTCAACTCTTTCTCTGTATTTCTCTCTGTTAAGCTTTCTAGACTTAGGCAAATAATGAATAAAAGAAAAAGACGTCTAATAATTAAAGGAGAAGAACTGACGCAGAAGTGGTCAGTTGGCCCAATCATGGGTTAACTGCTGATAACTCCCCCTAGGGCCTTGTTTGGCTTAGCAAGAATAGATTACAAAATCATTTAATTTAATAAAGCTTTATCATATAGTTTAATTCATGTCACACCCACTTGCACAATAAATCAAATATCTTATTTAATATAAATAAAATATAATAACTTCTCATAAATTCACATAGTCATATATTTAATTTTCTCATTAATTAATAATGTCAAATTATTAACTCTTTAATTAATAATTAATTTAATTAAAATAACATCATGCTTAATTAAATATTTCATTAATTCAATAAGCTCAATTAATTACATACTTGAATAATAATTATTCTCCACATTAATTTAATAAATGTAACACATATAATTAAATTAATCTACCACAATTGCATCAAATAATTATTTAATCTAATAATTAAATCATCGAAAAATATTTATTTAATTCAATAAATATTAAAATTAAATTACAAAAATCTCGTTCGTCACATCTTTCCCCCCTTAAAAAGATTATGTCCCCAGAATCACGACTCAATAAATTCGACCCGCTACATTCTCCCTTACAAAGATTCTCATCCCCGAATCGCTTACACATAATTAAGTAAATAAATGAGGGTAATTCTTCATTATATTCTCTTGAGTTCCCACGTAGCTTCTTCACGTTGTGGTTCCTCCAAATTACCTTAATGAAGGTATAACTTTTTTATGAGAAGTTGTTCTTTTGATTGACAATTTGGGCAGAATTTCTTCGTAAGATAAGTCTTTTTCAAAATGTAGGGTTCATATTCAATTACATGCTTGTAATCGGGTTTGTAGGGTCGTAAAAAAAAAAAACATGGAAGGCGTTATGGACATTCTCGAGTCTTTGGAGGTAGGGCTACCTCGTCGCAACTTCTCCGATTCTTCTCGATGCTTCAAATGGTCCAATGAATCTTGGGCTCAATTTCCCTTTCTTTTCGAACCTGATCTTTCCCTTCCAAGGAAAGACCTTCAAGAAAACATAACTACCTGATTCAAATTCGATATTTTTACTATGTGGATCAGCGTATTTCTTCTGTCGATCTTGACCCGCTACCAGTCGTGCTCGGATCACTTTGACTATTTCTACCGTCTGCTGTACCAATTCTGGCCCTAGCAATTGTCTTTCACCAACTTCATCCCAGAAAAGCGGAGTTCTGCACTTTTTGTCGTATAACGCTTCATAAGGCGGCATGCCAATACTAGCGTGGTAACTGTTATTGTAGTCGAACTCTACTAATGGTAGGTGATCATCCCAATTTCCTTTAAAGTCCATCACACAGGCTCTTAGCATATCTTCTAATGTCTGAATCGTTCTCTCACTCTATCTGTCAGTTTGAGGGTGGTATGTTGTACTCATTCGCAATTGCGTACCCATGCATTCCTGAAGACGTTTCCAAAAATTCGATGTGAAGAGCGGATCTCTGTCGGAAACAATTGACACCGGAACTCCGTGCCTCGAAACAATCTCTTTTATGTATAACCTTGCCAATTGATCTAAATTGAATCTGATTTTGATTGGAAGGAAGTGTACGAATTTTGTCAGTCGGTCAACGATAACCCATACTGCGTCGTAGCCTTTCTGAGTCGTCGGAAGGCCAACCACGAAGTCCATTGTAATATGTTCCCATTTCCATTCTGGGATCTCTAACGGTTGTAGCAATCCACTCGGTCGTTGATGTTCTGCTTTCACTTTCTGACAGGTCGGACACTTGGCAACACATTCTGCAACATCACGTTTCAAATTCGGCCACCAGAAATGTTGTCGAAGATCTTGGTACATTTTGGTACTACCAGGGTGAATCGAATATCGTGAACTATGAGCCTCGCTTAAAATATCTTCCTTAATCTCTTGAACTGGCGGTACCCAAATTCTACTCTCAAATCTCATTATTCCTTCCTTATCCATCTTAAATCTTGGTTCGGTTCCTTCAGATATCTTCTTTGTCACCTTTTTGTATTCATCATCCTGAAGCTGAGCCTCCTTCACTTTATCTAGTAGAGTTGTACCAGATTGCATCTGAAATAACTTCTCATCAATCTCCATTGGATACTTCACTTCTAATTCCAGTTTCTCCATTTCCACAATTAGCTCCTCATGAGCAGTCAACATCATCAATTTCTCATAACCCTTTCTACTTAAGGCATTGGTAACTACATTCGCTTTACCCATATGGTATAAAATCTCACAGTCATAATCCTTAATTAATTCCAACCATATTCTTTGACGCATATTCAAATCTTTCTGCGTGAAAATATATTTCAGACTCTTGTGGTCCGTATATATTTCACACTTCTCCCCGCAGAGATAGTGCCTCCAAATTTTCAAAGTAAAGACAACTGCAGCTAACTCTAAGTCATGGGTCGGGTATCCCTTCTCGTAATCCTTCAATTGTCGTGATGCATACGCAATGACTTTGCCATTTTGCATCAGCACACAGCCAAGTCCTTTATGCGACGTATCACTATAAATAATAAAATTTCCTGTATCATCCGGAAGAGACAACACAGGTGCTATACTCAACCTCTTCTTCAATTCTTGAAAGCTTTCCTCACACTTCTCCGTCCAAACAAATTTCACAGCTTTTCGAGTTAAATTCATTAACGGAGTAGCGATCTTGGAAAAGTCTTGTATTAGTCTACTATAATATCCTGTCAATCCAAGAAAACTTCTTACTTCCGACAGCGTCCTCGGCTGATCCCAGTTAATCATGGCTTCGACTTTCGAGGGATCTACCGAAATTCCATTTTTATCAATCACGTGCCCAAGAAATTGTACTCGTTCAATCCAAAATTCGCATTTCGAAAACTTGGCATACAACTTTTCCCTTCTCAATACTTCCAATGTTAATCTCAAATGCTATTCGTGTTCTTCTTTGGTTTTTGAATATACCAAAATGTCATCTATAAATACAACTACGAACTTGTCCAAAAATGGCTTGAACACACCATTCATTAGTCCTATAAATGCTGCAGGAGCATTTGTTAGACCAAACGACATTACTAAAAATTCGTAGTGACCATATCGCGTTCTTAACGTTGTCTTCGGTACATCCTCTGGTCTCATCTTCAGTTGATGATACCCGCTTCTCAAGTCTATCTTGGAAAAATATCTCGCTCCCTTCAATTGATCAAACAGGTCGTCGATCCTCAGTAATGGATATCTGTTCTTAATCGTGACCTTATTCAGTTCTCTGTAGTCAATGCAGAGCCACATCGATCCGTCCTTCTTTTTCACAAACAACACCGGCGCTCCCCACGGCGATACGCTCGGTTGAATGTACTTATTGTCCAATAATTCTTGTAGTTGTACCATTAATTCCTTCATCTCTACTTGTGCCATTCGGTATGGTGCCTTCGATATTGGAGCAGTTCCGGGCGCCAAATCGATCATGAAATCTACTTCTCTATCTGGTGGAAGTCCTAGTAAATCGTCTGGAAATACGTCGACGAAGTCCCTCACAATTGGTATCTCTTCTACCTTCGGATTCTCTTTTCGACTGTCGACTATATAAGCTAAGTATCCTACACAGCCTTGTCTTAATAACTTCCGGGCCTGCATCATCATCAGACAACTCGCTTGTCTAGGTGACTTGCTACCATAAAACACAACCTTTGACGGGGTCATAAGGTTAATACGCTTCTTTTGGCAATTAATTACAGCCCCGTAATTGAATAACCAGTCCATTCCCAAAATAACGTCAAATTCACCAAGTCGAATAGGGATAAGATCTACGTTCATGATATTACCCTTAATATCCACTCTACAGTTCTTATGTACATACTTAACAGGGATTATTTCTCTATTCGCAATTTTTATGTTCATGGGGTAGTCCAATTCATTCTTAGGCAAATCTAAATTCTTGGCAAAATCATCGGATATAAAGGAACAAGTAGCACCCGAATCAAATAAAACATAAGCATTAATTTTATTGATCGAAATGATACCTGACACCACATCACGGGATTGAACTGCATCTTGCACCATCATGTTGAAAGTTCGGGCGGTTGGTTGGTTTGTTGCGGTAGGTCCGGTGATGGTTAAGGCATTTCCACTATTGTTTCCCCGGTTTCCTCCTGATCCTGAACCTCCCTATCCCTTCTTGGGACAATCTCTTGCCAGATGGTCCTTCGAACCACAAGTAAAACAAGCACCCTTCTTTGGGTTTGGACAGTTTGGTGCTATGTGGCCTTCCTGACCACAATTGTAGCACACTCTTTTTCCTTTCATACAAACTCCTAGATGGGCTTTCCCGCAAGTCGGGCATGCTTCGATTCTTTTCTTCTGATTACCTTGTTGATTCCTCGATGATGAGTTGTCGTTCCACCTTTTCTTTTGATTGAAATTTCCACCTCCTGTACCACTTCCACTGGCCTTGTTATTAATTTCACCTTCACTCTTCTTCTTCTTCTGATCTTGATTGTACTTGGTCACCGCATCGCTTCCTCCTTCAGCGAGGATGGCCTTTTCCAAAACTCCAGTAAATGTATTTATCTGAAACATTGATACTTTACTGTATACCCAAGGCTTTAGTCCTTGTTCGAATCTTCTGGCCTTTCTCTCGTTAGTGTGTACTTGGTACGGGGTGAACCTTGCCAACTCGTTGAATTTATTCGCGTAGTCAGGTACACTCATGTTTCCCTGCTTCAGTTCCAAAAATTGAACCTCCATCTGATTCTGCGAACTAGTTGGGAAATACATTTCGAAAAACATCTCTTTAAATCTCTCCCACGTAATTACACCTTCACCTCCTCGTACTTTATTTGCATGCCACCAGTAGCTAGCCTCAGACTTTAGCATAAACGTTGCAAAAGCGGTCTTCTGGTCTTCTCTAACCCTAGCAACGTCAAAAACCTTCTCCATCTCCATAACCCACGTTTGAGCCTCGATTGGGTTCATGGAACCTTTGAACTCTGGCGGTCCCACCGCCTTGAAGTCTTTAAACGTTGTGTTTGGTGGAGTTTGAGGTTGATTATTCATTGCTCCAGTCAGTAAGTTAACTAACTGTTGAATGGGATTTATGTTGGCATTATTGTTATTATTGGTTGACTCTTCTGGTAGGTTGTACGACGTGTTGTCTTCTCCTTGGCGGCATATTTACGTTAAATAAACGCTTATTAAAACTTTATTTATTTCTTCTAAATAGTTAAGGCATTACTCAACAATTTAACATATCACTTAACACATCATCTCAAACAACTTGATATATTTGCATTCAAATCAAAGTTTTAACATTAAACGATAGCATAACTGCTATTTACATCAACTATCCTAGAATAAAGAATCCACAGGATTTAAAACATTTAAAATATTCTTTCATTCATAAACACGTCAGAATTTACATCTAAAAACTAATTAAGTTCTTCACATAATTAAATAAATCATATCACTGTCGGTCAAGGTACTGATTAACCTTGCTACGCTCCTCTTCTAAGATGCGATACATCGTCATGCGATCCATCATGTACAATGGTAGTCCTTCAAATTGGATCGGGTACCTCAAAACTAGATCTTGGGTCTCATTCATTGCCTTGTTAAGTGTAGAATATGTCTCCCCAATCTTCGCTTTCTTTGCACGACTATCATCCTCTGCACGATCATCTCAACGTGATTCTTTTACCCAGCCTTCCTCTGCTATGCTCAGCCTTTCGGAGGTTTCCTTCAGTTCCTTCTTCAACTTCTCTATCTCCTCGGTCTTATCTTCAGTTTGACCCTTCTCATGGACCAAATCCCATTCTACATTTCCCAGTCGTGAGTGAAGAGTCGAAATATCCCTCTCCTTCTGCTCTAGAGTAATATGCTGAATAACCGCTCGCTCAGTCAAATCCTGGACCTCGTCTCGTAACTCTACGTTACGGTCGTATAACGTGTCATACATCTCAGCATCAACGGTGTACCGTGGTAACTCCTCTTCTTCCTCTTCCTTTTCCTCAACAAATTCTTCCTCAGGATCCTCCTTAGGATCAGTCTCAGGTTCATGCTCCTGACCAACAACAGTGATCAATGGAGATGACTCCCTCAGTACCAGCTGCTCCCTAACGACATGAATGTCTCGGGGCTCCTCCTCTATCGGTACTATAGGTACACGGGGTTCTTTCTCCCCAGCTTGACTAGCTTCACCAACATTCGACATCCTGACAACAAAATTTTAAGTTTTAGTTACTAAGTCGTATCATCTAACGCATACTTTAACACATAAACACATAAGGTCTTTTATTATATTCAATGAATTACATAAATTCATTACTTATAACTCGATAAGAGTTTTCCATCACTATCTTCTTTCTATAAGGCTACTACCTAAGGTTGTTCCCCCACCAAAGGTTCATAACCTACAGCTTTGATACCAACTTGTGATACCCCCAAATCTGGGTACTTCAATTCCACGAGATTTGGTGTTCACTGTACAAATATCATCTATCTATCTACCCATAATAAATGAAAGTCATGCAATAGATAGAATAAAAATCTTCCCTTAAGGGTTACAACATCCGAATAATAATAATACAATCCCAGGTTAAACTAACTTTAAACATCTGTGCGGAATCATCAACAAATAAGTCTTAAACAACATCATTAACTCAAGTCTTAAACATAAATACATCATCTAATAAAAATAACAAGTCTTCATCACTTGTTAACCTTGCCATTTCCTTTACTAGTGGAAGGTTCATCAGTTGTATAATAATGAAATAACAGTATAATAACATGCGAATAAATCAAAGACATCTGAATAAAAGCTCAACTTTTGAATCAAGAATGAATAACAAGAATCAAAAGATTTCTGAGGGTCATAAGACCTTGAACTATGTCCTAGTTTATCAAGGGTTATACTTGAAACCTTTAACAGTCATAAGACTATGGACCTTCTACTCGTACTTAGGGGGATCAGCCCTTAGTACCATACTGTGCACAATATCTTAACGCTAACTCATAAGTAAATCCCTTTGCAGGGTTGTTCATCTCAATTTGACATTCAAGTCCGCACCAAAGGAAGTTTGGTTTGGATAATTCATCAAGGGTTTAGAAATTTAGAACGCTCATTAACTATAGACTAGTCGAATCAATAAGGGTTCGCTAGTCTAATAAGGTTCAATAATAATGATATTCAAATTGAATAATAATCTCAGAAAATATACAATAGGACAATTATTGTATAACTGAATCATGCTTTGAAAAGATAATCAATCTTTAATATAACATTTGAACATGAATAATAGTAATGATAATTTACTCGAGGTAAATAATAAACTTGAACAATAATGACAAGTAGGGTTAGGAAACTTGCCTCGTGCGTAGATTACACTTTAACTAAGCACGTTCTTTGATTTAAATCCTACATATCATTCATATTCACAATACTAGTTAATTATAACTTAACTAATCATCATAAACTCATTCTCTTTGTCTACTTGATTATTAACTATACTTAGTTAATTTACCACTTTGTCACATAATTTACACATCATGAATAACAAGTTAATTATGTATTCAATAATTCAATCCACATGTAATTGTGTTATTTACATGTTAAGTATCTATTTTAACATCTCATTATACTTATAACATAGTTTTATGTTCATTAAATCAAGTTGCTATCACGTTGCTAGACTTGAATATTAAAAATATTTCATTTACGGACATTACGCAGAGTGGTATTTCTAATTTTTCACTTTTGTACTAAGTCTTCAGCATATAATGTTGCGGTATTCTACTTAATTTGAACATCTGAAGCGTGTGGCGCCCTTAAGGCATTGAATTTGGATGTGCATGGCCACCGCGAACGAACGTAAATTCTTGAATTAGCAAAAATTGCGAAACACATTAAAAACTCCAATTAAATTACTACTACACAAAATTAATCATACCCACATGTTATAATTCATGCATAAACATAACCCAACATTTATAGAATGGTTTTAACCCAATAAAACACATAATCACAGAGTTAAAAATCTATAATTTCACTGACTTTGATGTTCTTGGAGGTTTTGAAAATTAAACATGAAAATTGTCACTACGGATTCGTTATAACACTGAATCCGTTTATTTAAACTTTGGTCTCTTCGTATCAACATGCATAATAATAAACGAGTGTAAAATTTAGGGATAATATACGATCAATACATAAAATATCACGTATAAGGCCATAAGGCCAAAACCCATACTCTGTAATTTTGTAGAAATCATATACGATGTAATATTATGAAACTGATGATATGGAATCATGCAATATATATATATATATATAAAATACGATTTGATACATCTTAACCCATAAATAACTCATAAATATTACTCCTTTCTCAATCACAGAGGCTTTACAGAAACTTTGAAAGCCATTTTCTTATAAAAACTTAATGACGTAAAATAGAATTTGGGAAGGAGAATTACCCAGAGTATAATTAATGGAAGATGAATTCCTTCTCAGATGACTCTCACAATCCTCTTAACAACTCTGACTTCTCAACTCTTTCTCTGTATTTCTCTCTCGTTGCTTTCTAGACTTAGGCAAATAATGAATAAAAGAAAAAGACGTCTGATAATTAAAGGAGAAGAACTGACGCAGAAGTGCTCAGTTGGCTCAATCATGGGTTAACTGCTGATAACTCCCCCTAGGGCCTTGTTTGGCTTAGCAAGAATAGATTACAAAACCATTTAATTTAATAAAGCTTTATCATATAGTTTAATTCACGTCACACCCACTTGCACAATAAATCAAATATCTTATTTAATATAAATAAAATATAATAACTTCTCATAAATTCACATAGTCATATATTTAATTTTCTCATTAATTAATAATGTCAAATTATTAACTCTCTAATTAATAATTAATTTAATTAAAATAACCTCATGCTTAATTAAATATTTTATTAATTCAATAAGCTCAATTAATTACATACTTGAATAATAATTATTCTCCACATTAATTTAATAAATATAACACATATAATTAAATTAATCTACCACAATTGCATCAAATAATTATTTAATCCAATAATTAAATCATCAAAAAATATTTATTTAATTCAATAAATATTAAAATTAAATTACAAAAATCTCGTTCATCACATTAACGGACATCAACTACGGATTAGTTTGAATAAAAATGTAATAACACTAAGCTATGGGATAAATCATAAATGAATCGACGTTGTATATTAATGTCATACTTTTGGAATAATCTAAGAGCATAAGCATTGAATAACATAACATACCTTGCTTGAACAATATCAAGTTTAGGTTATTTAGAATTGAGTACTGAGCATGCATAACAAATAGTAATTTGAACGATACAATTGGTTCAACATTAGTATATCAGACTGTAGAAACTTGCATGCTAAACAACAAGTTAAAGCTTAGAGAAACTTGCTCAATATCAAAAGGTAAGGTTTAAGAGCTTGCACAATATAAATAGAGTTACGAAACTTGCTCAACGAAAGTTTAGAGCTAGAAAACTTGCCTTGTAACGCCCCCAAATTCAGGTACTTGAAACCCGAACTCGGTGCTTTACGATATCATTTCTATGAGCGGAAATAATACTAATAATAATAACAATAATATAAATACCAAACTTAATTTACATATATCAGAGTCTAATCCCAAGTACGCAACCTTTACTACATTCATTACAATACATGATAATAATAAATATCATGATCTTAATAAATTCATATTATTACATAGAATACCATAACACTTATTCTGTTTGCTTTCCTTTTTTCTTTGTTCTTGGCCGAACCTTCTGATTGTTCACACTTAGTTGAAAGCATTTAAATTAAGCAAGGATGAGCATTTGAGTGCCCAGCAAGTAATAGCAATAATAAATATTAGCTAAAAGGATTAAATGTTTTCTTTAAAAAGACACTTCTACAACGAATCAATAGTTGTGAAGTAAGCTGAACCAATAATAACAACATAACAATTCTATATCAAAATTTTAAAACTACGTACTGACTATAAATGGATATCAGTCGACAGACTATGAACATTGTTTTTAATTTTCAATAAGGTTTAGCAGAACTTCATCCACAAACTGTCATAACTTACGGGCGCGAGGGTGATCATCCCAATGTGCCCTGTATTGATCAATACTACATGCAAGAACGATATTATCGTTCATCTTATCCACCTTTGGCGCACAAAAGTTTTCCCAGATTAGGGATGTTCATACTTAGTCGGGAATCCGAACCAAAGCAATTTGATTGGATACAATAAAGTTCTATCATGTTCAACAATATTTCTAAATATGTGTCTAGCTGGGTCAAATAGCTTAGACGACTTTTAATTAAGGTATACATACCAGAAATCAATGGGTATGTGTCAACATGTGATTAAATACAATGATTATCCAAGTGAGGACACTTGTCTAACCATACTTAGAAATTAACGAACAGAATAAATATCTGGATTGTACAATAGTACTGTATTGATAAATAATGATCGGATAATTTAAGAACTTGTATGAATACAAAAGATTGGATACATAATCGATAATAATAGAGTTAATAATCTGGCACAATAATAATATAATTCTAAAATTTTCTTACTAATGTCCATTGCATAAAGGAAATGCAAAGTTAGGATACTTGCCTGGTCTGTTGCATACAGTTACGTAACTTAATTTTATCTTTTATATAGAGACCTATCATTAATAAGATCATTCTATCGATTAGAAATACATATCATAACACATAGTACTGCTAATTGCAGTCAGCACATAACCTAATCACATTGTCACATATGTTTAACAGTCATTGCATCACAAACAAACACGTATTTAGTCCAATTATCTAAGTCCGGATCAATTTCTGAAACATGTCGGTGTACCGACGGCTTTATCGATAAATATCGAGTCTAAGACTCTATCGTGTAGTTCAATATTCGTTTAGATATTTTAAATATCAGTCATATTATTTTTCATAGCTTTATAATAATTCTTAAATAATTATTATAATTTATCATGATTTTTCAAACACTGAAATCATTATTAAATGATTTAAATATTAAATAATTCTATTATTATTAATATTTAATTAATATTAAATTATTAATGAAACCATTGCCAAAATATTAAAGTTATTTATAATAACTCAAAGTATTTTTAAACATTAATATTACCCTTAAATAATTTTTAAAACATTTAAAATCATTTTAAATAATTACCAATAATATTAGAATATTAATTTATTATTTATCAAAATATTAAAAGTCATTTATTATAACTTAAAATATTTTTAATTCATTTATATCCTTTTAAATGATTTTTAAATCAATAAAACAAATTTTAAATTATTTATTTAATATAATTATTAAATAAATTAAATATCATAAATATTACATTAATATCATTAATATTAAATTATTAATGAAATTATTCTTTAAATATTAAAAGTTATATTTTATAACTTAAAATATTTTTAAACACTTTATTATCATTTAAAATGATTTTTAATATAATAAAATCATTTTTAATTAATTTTTAATGCATTTATTAAATAAATTTAATATCAATAATATTTAAATAAATACTAATATTTATGAAAAATATGTCAAATTATTAAAAGTTACTTTTTATAACTTAAAATTATTTTTGTAATTTTCAAAAATTAATTTCTATTTTTAAATGATTCTTGGAAAATAAATTAAATAAAATTACAAAGTCTGTCGCTATAGCCTTTAGCAACAGAAAGTGTAGTCTAACGTGTTCTTGAGCCTTAATAGACAATTTCTAGGTACCAACTTTGACCATGATTAATTCAGTGTGTAAAGTGTTTCTGGGCTAGGTATAACTTTGAACTTGTAGTATTGATGTAATACTACAAGTGTAAATCAATATCTAGGTCAAATCATAACACATGAGCCAGATATAAAGCTTTGAAATCACTGTCAAACGTGTTCATCATATTTCGGGGCTGCCCAGAAAATCTGGTCATAACCGGTCAACGCTTTTCATGGCCTTATATTATGAAATTTATTCATGTTATGGGTGGTCTAGAAGTCGAGCAATGAAGAGACACTAACAGAGAACATGTATTGAACACTAGTCAAGTCTAAACATAAACAAAGAGCATGATCTAAGGCTTGGAATAAGCTGTCAAAGTTGTTCTTCATTTCTGGGTTACCCAGAAATGAAGAACAGTTTCGAGTGACCACATTTGGGCTTCCACAACTTGCAACACATGTATTGGTTTGGTGATTTAAGGGTTCTAGTGTGTAGACAACATGCAGGACAACAGATCTGTTACATAAAATAAGTCTAACAACATCACAGCAAGCAGATCCATGCCGGTCAAAGGCTGTCAAAGATCATGGCCATAGGTTTTCTGGGTTACCTAGAAAACTGGATTCGTGCTCATCTTATATACTTTGACCAGCCACTACATTACATTCATTTGATGATTAGGAGATTTTAAGGCATAAACATATAGTCCAATAAATATACTATAACTTAGATACAATAACAAGAACATAGCAACAAAAACCTGTCAGATATGGGATCAACAATATCTTGTCAGACACTAATTCACACTTTCTAGGTTACCTAGAAAGTTATGGTCATGCTCGGTCAACTCATTTTGACCACGAACATCTGACAATCTAAGCATGATCTGGTCCTGATATAAGTTCCAAAACATAGATCTCACATCATACAACAAGATAAAACATTTAAACAACAAAAAATCATAACCAAAGATCTATGAGGTCTGACATTCATTGTCAGACCACTTTTTCAACTTTTTCTAGATTTGTAAAAACATCAAATTTGAGCCTATAGATGTTATGGATCTAACATCCATCAACCCAGATCATCATTATACACTATAAACAACATGTTTTAACAGACCATCATAACGTTAAACATAGCTAGCAAGATCAGATTCTAATTAGGGTTTATACCTTCTATGAACAAGCTTTGATTCTTGGCTACTGATCTGTTAATGGAATTCGTGGGGTTTGATTTTTGGGACTGAAATGCTACTATAATTCGTGGGTTTTGAGAGAGAGAGAGACTTGGTAAGGAGTTGTGTAAAAATGAGCCAAATAATGAACATTTCTCTCCCTTGATCTATAAATATGACTTGTATGCAATGTATTTGGCTAATGAATTTGCTAAATTGTAGAGTTTGTAGCACATGGCTATACTTAGGGTTGGCCAACAACTACCTATCTTGGCTAAATTTACAAGCAAGCTAATATAGAATGCGCATAAGGATATTTTGGTCAATTGCATTAAAATTTTAATGGCAAGCTTGTAATCTTGACAAACTATTAGGGTTTGACCCTTACGGTTTAACCCTAAGGTTTAGCACATTAAATTTGTAGGATTTCCATTTAGGGTTTGTAAAAATAAAATTTTAGTTTCAAAAATTATAAATTAGGGTTTTCTAAAATAATTTAGGTTTCTAATTACTCAGACTTGAAACTTAGGTTTAAGTATTCACTAATTAACATTAAGCTTGCTTAATTAGTGATTAGGGTTCCTATTTAGCAAATTAGGGTTTCTTAGTTAGCTAATTAAGGTTTCTAATCAATTAGGGTCCACAAATATTAATAAGGGTTTATAATAATTAGGGTTTTCTCTAATTAAAATAAAATTCTACACTACATGTCATTATTCATATAACACAGTGACTCGTCAGATTTTAAAGTCTGATTTGACTTCGAAACTAGGGTTTATCAGGTTATAATAAAACTACTCCATAGATTAACCTTACACACATAACATACATATTTATTGTAAGACCCCGAATTTTACGAAATAAAATTATTCAATTTTTTGAAAATTGTTATTCTATTTAGTAAATGGTTAAATTGATAAAAGGTTAAAGTTAAGGGTGATATTTGAAAATTTTTCAAAGTAAGCAAATTGATATAAAATATTTGTTTGGTTAGGGGATATTCTTTTTATCAGGGAATATCCGTACGATGACACCATCATTGGTGGACCCCACAATGGAATAACTGTCAGAGTTAGAATATGACAGAAATATCTTTTATAAAATTAACGACGAAAGTTTTACCGTTAAACTGTTGAAATACCCGGTGGTAAAAGTACAGTAATACGCGTAGTTGCATAGTAGCACACTGTATTGATTATTGATGCTTACGTGAGAACTCACTCAGTTATACTCAATTATTGCTACTGTAATTGCTGCATCATATCTCTCATATTATTGATTCAATTATTGTCATAGTAGCATCTGCATAATATTTATTATTATTAAATCAATAAGTGAGACGACAAACTTATGCATATTATTATCTACAATATTGACGATGTCTAGAAAGTTCTGTCGATGAAAGGTTTGGTCACCCAATTGCGCGCCAATAGGGAGAAATCCTTATCGAAAAGCCCCCTCTTTCTTGGGAACGATCTGGTTGTTAAATATTGTTAGTTATAATATTAATGATGAATAAGTTTGTGTTGATTAAAGATGAAATTCATATTTTCATTGTGTTGGGATTATTAGTGTTAATAGAAATCGACATCTATTTCGATAATAATTGATGTTTGGAGGTTATATTGACCAATCGGGTAATTAATCAGATAAATGAGTAATTAATTACTATTTATTTATATGCTTATAACTATTTGCTCACATGTGTGTACTATTGATTCACATGTATGTACTATTAGGGGATGTGGTGCAAGATTGATAATACTTGCATGACCAAATTAAAAATGGAGGTATAGATTAACGTACTATACTGTAATTATTTTTTTCACATGATTGTACTATTGAGTCACATGATTGTACTATTGATTCACATGATATACTATTAGGGGAGGTGGTGCAAGTTTGATAATACTTGTAGGACTAAATTAAAAATGAAGGAAAAGATGAAGGTATTACACTGTAATATTTTGAGCCCCAAAACATGCAATTATCGAAACTATGTTTTCCTATAAATAGAAGCTCATTCTTCCTTCATTCTCACTAATTCACTAAGATTCACAAGAGCAGTTATAGAGAGAGAAGCTATAGAGAGAAAGAAGAAGAGAAGTCTGCTACTTCACTATTCCAGTATCCAATCTTCTTCTGAGGTAAGGGGTATTATTTATTTCATATTCTGAAGAGAAATTATTTTTCGTATTTGTATGAATATTATTTTCGTAAGGGGTATTATTTATTTCATATTCTGAAGAGAAATTATTTTTCATATTCGTATGAAAACTATTTTTGTAAGGGGTATTATTTCTTTCGTATTCACGAAGAGAGTTATTTTCTTTCAATACTCGTAAGGGTGGTTATTCCATTCATTATTATTCTGTTGGAATAACCTGTCTACGTGGACTACCGTATGTATGGTGAAATTCTTATGTTATTCCATTATTTATTATTCTGTTGGAATAACCTGTATACGCGGACTACCGTATGCATGGTGAAATTCTTATGTTATTCTGTTGGAATAACCTGTCTATGCGGACTACCGTATGCATGGTGAAATTCTCCTGTTATTCCATTTTTTATTATTCTATTGGAATAACCTGTCTACGCAGACTACTACATGCATGGCGAATGACCCTTCGTATTCATTCTTTATTAAATTGTAAAAATGATATGTCTACGTGGATTACCGCATGGCGGGTGAAAATCCATTTGCAATTGTGTATATTCTATTATACTCGTATGAGATATCATTTCTTTTGTACTCTTCATGAAATATTGTTTTCTTTTGTATTTCCCTTTTATGAGTACTATTCACAGATTAATATTCATGAGTACTATTTATGGGTTACTATTCACCCAGTTACTATTCACTCAAATATTATTCACTCGGGTATTCGGGACACTTTTTGTGCCAGAATACTATTCATGAGTTACTATTCACCGGTTACTATTCACCTGGTTATTATTTACTATAATATTATTCACTCGGGTATTTGGGGCACTTTTCATGCCGGGGCTATTTACGAGGTACTATTCCCAAAGTACTATTCAAAGGGTACTATTCACGGGATACTATTCACCCGAAAAATATATTTCTTTTATGTCTAAATTATTTTTGATACATGAATATTATTCTTGAATTTTACTCCACAAAGCAGTATCATGTTGACAATTTGGATATTTTTAAACTCTAGATAAATTTAAAGTCTTTAATATTTATCCTTGATTTCGTTTGATTAATGCTTGTATCATTGTCATTATCATCATGTTTACATTGTGATGAAATTCATATTTGGCTTACGTGCATAGATGGACTGTTGATTGGTATGATTATGACCAGGGATCATTCGGTATAATCATGACCGTAATGTTGCAAATGCTGTGGTAAAAGTCCTCATTGGCCCGTAGTGCATTGATGGACAGTTTTTGATATGATCATGACCACGGGTTCTCTTCGGCCAAAGCTGCAAAGATGATTTGTTTTATGGCGTGATCATGACCGTTGATGAAAACACGATTATCCTTGGCCCGTAGTGCATGGATAATTTGTGGTCATGATACTAATGAATATCCTTGGCTTGTAGTGCATGGATAATTCGGTGATGTGGATTATTTATTATGCTGAGTCTCATCGATAAAATATTGATAATAAACTTTTAATTAGTAGAAGATAGTAGATATCATGCTCTACTTGACTCTTCTAAAATACAGTTGCATGTCTTTGGCCTGTAGTACAAGGATGAACTGTTAATGAATATCTTTGGCTCGTAGTGCAAAGATGAATTTATTAGTACGATTATGAACAGAAACTGTGATTTGGTATAACCATGATTTTTGATGTTTCAGGTAAAGACAGGTGATGAAAATTATCTTGTCCTGGGTGCGAAAAGGAATTTAGAACCACAATTATGATTATGAGTTATTCACATGATTGTGGATATGAATTGTTGATTGATGTTACAGGGATAAAACATTGTTGGTGGACTTTTAATATGGAGAAGATAATAGACTTTATGGTCTATTTGACTCTTCTAATGGATTGCTCATTCCGCTGCAACTATGGTTGAAAAGTTTTATCATCTGCCATATGTTCTAAATCTCTGATTTATTACTAACGAAGGCTATTGATAATTTAATTATCTTTAGTCATGATATTCTTTCTGGGCTAGTTGTGCTCACCCTTTTGCTTCACAATTCCTTTCGTAATAAGAGTGTAGTAAATTGGGTTTGAAAGCGGAGGTAACATGGGATTAGAACGTTGGTCTATAACTGTTGAGGTTCTCCCTAAACAGTATGGAAATAATTTTATTGAGAACTTTAGATAAGTGTGTTGTATTTTTATACGACTTTTAATTGTTATATTTGGTGAATCAAATAGGGCGAGGCGAATTGAAAGGGTGTTTTGCCACTATCATATGAGATGTCTAATGACATACGACTTCGTGTTATCATAAGATAGGGTTATGCACATCCACTTGCTGAGTATATCTACGAGCACTACCTATATAATCTTGGAGTTTGGTTAAAGTATAATTCTCAATTGGAGACAATGAAGATAATTATATGTCAAGAGAAGACTCACCATTGGAAAGAACATGATAGTAATCTGCTCGTTTTTCTTTTGGAACTATTGGGTCAACCAAGGATAATTCTCGAGTCATATGATATCTATCATAACTTAGATGCATGGCCTCCCATGTACGAAGGTTTCCTTTAGTATTTTCCAAAGATTTTAATTTCTAAAACAATTATTGACTGTACTTTTATGTAAAGTACCATTGTAAGGTGTTGTGGTCGAGGCACCATTAGAGTTACATATATTTGTATTAAAACTCACAGATTAACAGTGGTCGTATTCTGCACGACAGTTCAACAATTGTATAAATGAAGTTTTTATTTGATTTCTATAGTGTGATATCTGGCGACTCAAAATGGGTCGTGTGGACCAATTTTGGGGGCGTCACATTTATAGTACTGAAATATAATTAATATTATATTATTATTCTCATTCCTTGTTCCCAAATCCAAAATTAGGATTTGGATTCTATATCTGATTTATCTTTTATATACATACTATTATTAATTGAGTTATAATAATTAACTTAATTAATCTGAAATAAATTAATATAATAAAATAAAATAATTATTATAATCATTCTATAATCATTTCATATATTATTTATGTCAGACCCCAACTTTTATGAATAAATATTAATTTTTCTCGAACTATATTTTTGAATATTATGGTGTGGATTTGGTATAATGTTATAGTTGTAGGTATTATTTTCAAATTTTGCAAAGTAAGCAAGTGGTTATATAATATTCGATTGGTCGGGGAATATTCGTTTTAACAGGGAATATTCATACGACGGCACAATCATTGGTGGACCCCACAACGAAAGTATTGTCGTAGTTAGAAAATGACAGAATTATCTTTTTATAAAAATAATGGCGAAAGCTTTCTGAATTAAATTGTTGAACTACCCTGTGGTAGTAGAAGCGATGTCGTGTGGTATGCATAGTAGTAGATACCAGATTGATTATTTATGCTTATGTGAGAAGTCACTCAGTTATACTCAATTATTGCTACAGTAATTGCTGTATAATATTTCTCATATTATTGATTCAATTATTATCACAGTATCATCTGCATAATATTTTATATTATTAAATCAATAATTGAGACGACAAAGATATTCATATTATTATTTGCAATATTGACAATGTCTAGAAAGTTCTGTCGAGGAGAGGTTTGGTCACCTAATTGCGCGCCAATAGGGAGAAATCCTTATCGGAAAGCCCCCTCTTTCCTGGGAATGATCTGGTTGTTAAATATTTTGAGTTATAATATTAATGATGAATAAGTTCGTGTTGATTAAAGATGAAATTGATATTTTCATTGTGTTAGGATTATTAGTGTTAGTGGAAATCAAAATCTATATCGATAATAATGGATGTCTGGAGGTTATATTGACCAATCAGGTAATTAATCGGATAAATGAGCAATTAAATGCTATTAATTCACATGCTTATAACTATATGTTCACATGTGTGTACAATTGATTCACATGCAAGTACTGTGACGCCCCCAAAATAGGTATACATCACCCATCTTGAGTGGCCAAATACATAGTACAAGATTCAAATACAACTTAATAATACAACTGTCGTGTAAAATACGACAAAACATAAACTGAGAGTTTTAATACGAATATTGTCTTCCAGACAGTATTCAACTCAAATGGAGTCCTCAATACATTTATTATCACACTATTTCATAGAATAGTGAGGACTACTAATGTTATCATCTGGACCGTCACTCCGTTCCCCGACTAGTCCCAGATACGTTCTTATTTCCTGAAGAAAACAATGAAAGCAAAAGGGTGAGCTCAACTAGCCCAGTAAGAAATATTATGACTAAGATAATGCAGAATAATTTATCGTTAGCCTTTAACAATGTTAAACCGATAAAATATAACAAACATCAAGTTTAATCTGCGGTAGAACAAGCGAATCCATTAGAAGAGTCAAGTAGAGCATAAAATCTACTATCTTCTATGATTTAAAAGGTTTTTCATCACTTTTATCGTTGAGACTCGACAAATAAATAATCCACATCATCGAATCACCCTCACACTACTGACGATGATATTCTTTAGTATCACGACCACAAATTATCCATGCACTACGGGCCAAGGATATTCGTATATTCATCAAGGGTCATGATCATACCAACAACTGTCCATCAATACACTACGGGCCAATGAGGACTTTTACTACATCATTTGTAACATTAAGGTCATGATTATACCGAATAATCCCTGGTTATAATCATACCAAGTCCATCTATATACTACAGGCCACAGATGACTTTCAACATAATTTAAACATGAGGATGATGACAATGATATAAGAATTCAATAAAACAAGTTCAAGGATAAATTTTTAAAGATTTATAATTTAATTTATCCAGATTTAAATATTGTCCAAATTGTCAACATGATACTACTTTGTGGAGTAAAATTCAAGAATGATAATGTATCAAAAATGATTTGGACCAAAAAGAAATCAATTTTTGTTATGAATAGTACTCCGGGTAAATAGTACCCGAGTGAATAGTACTTCGAAAATAGTACTTTGTGAATAGTATTTTGTGAATAGTACTCGTGAATAATACTTTGTGAATAGTATCTGTGAATAGTACTTTTGTGAATAGTACCGTATAAACATATAGTACTCATGGACAGTACTCCGGCATGAAAAACTTAAAATTTAACAAGAATGTGCAGAAAATATCCTTGTGAAGCGATACTTGATGAAGCACAAATTTCAAGGATATTCTACTAATTTCACGGAATATAGAAGCAATACTTTAACCGAATGATGCTATAATCAGGAATACGAGACGAAATAATATTACTCACATACTACAGAGTATGGAAGAAAATATTATTCCTATGAATACTGAACAAAATAATATCCCTTACCTCAGAAGAAGACTGGATACTGGAATAGCGAGGTAACAGACTTCTCATCTACTTTCTCTCTAAAGCTTCTCTATCTATAAATGCTCTTGTGAGTCTTAGTGAATTGGTGAGAATGAAAGAAGAATGAGCTTCTATTTATAGGAAAATATAGTTTCGTTAATTGCACGTTTTGGGGCTCAAAATATTACAGTATAATACCTTCATCTTTTTCTTCATTTTTAATTTAGTCATGCAAGTATTATCAAACTTGCACCACCTCCCCTAATAGTACATCTTGTGAATCAATAGTAAAATCATGTGAATCAATAGTACAACCATGTGAAAAAATTAATTACAGTATAGTACCTTCATCTATACCTCCTTTTTTAATTTAGTCATGCAAGTATTATCAATCTTGCACCATCTCCCCTAATAGTACATGCATGTGAATCAATAGTACACACATGTGAATAAATAGTTATAAGCATATGACTTAATAGCAATTAATTTCTCATTTATCCGATTAATTACCCGATTGGTCAATATAACCTCCAGACATCCACTATTATCGAAATAGATGTCGATTTCTACTAACACTAATAATCCCAACACAATAGAGCTATCTATTTCATCTTTAATCAACGTGAACTTATTCAATATAAAGTTATTCGTTTTATTAGATTATAAATAGAATATATTATATTTTATATAAAGTTTTGTTTTATTAGAATGTTTTATTGCACAGTAATGAATAGTAAAATCAAAATTTTCAATGAAATCAACCGATTGAATTCGAGCGTGAATTCGTTCTGTGCGTCCGTGATTAAATTTTAAATAGTATCTTGCCATTCTCCAATAAATAGAGTGCATAGTTTAGAAATGAAAATCACACCAAAATCAGAGAATTCTTCTTCTATAATATTAAGCGTATTTCTTTTGAGTTTAAGAAAACTTTGAGTGTAGCAAATAGTGTGACACCCCCAAAATAGGTATACACAACCCATTCTGAGTCGCTAGATACACAGTACAGAATTTAAATACAAACTTCATTTATACAACTGTTGAACTATCGTGCAAAATACGACAACACATAAGCTCTGAGTTTTAATACAATATTGTCTCGTATATAGTATCCAAACTCAAATTATTACAATGCCATATAAAATACAGCAGCAAATATTTCAAGACCCTAAAGAAGAATGAGAAGATTTCTATCTAGTTCATTCTAATGAGGTGCACTTTTGACGCTTTCAAAGTCGGGTTCTCATCACCTTATTGTTGCTCAGCAAAATTAATTATTAAGTGACGTATAATATACAACACACCCATCTTAGGTCCTCAATACAATTATATATTGCATGTTATGCAGTTTTACAATGTATTGAGAAACTTCCACAGTCTCAGACCATCACACTATTCCCCTGTTATCCCTGCTCGACCCAGCTACACTCTTAAAACATGTAAGGAATTGTGAAGCGAAAGGGTGAGCACAAATACCCCAATAAAGAATATTATGACTAAGATAATTAATTTATCAATAGCATTCATCAGTAATAAATCAAAGATTTAGAACATATGGTAGATTATAAAAGTTTTCAACCATAATTGCAGCAGAATCAACAATCCATTAGAAGAGTCAAGTAGAACATAATGTCTACTATCCTCTCCAAATTAAAAGTCCATCGTTAATAGTTCATTCCTGTAATACTCATCAAGAGTTCTTTGTTGTACCCAAGACAAAGAGAATTCTCGTCACCTGTCTTCACCTGAACCACCAAAGATTATAGTTAAATTCACAATTCATATTTATAATCAGGTAAAGAAACAATCCATCTTTGCACGTAAGCCAAAGATATACAACTGTAAAACCAATAATCAATAATCCATCTTTGCATGTAAGCCAAAGAGGATTTTTTACCACATCATTTGTCTGCAAAATAAATAATCCACATCAGCGAATTATCCATGCACTACGGCCAAGGATATTCGTTAGTATCACATCCATGAATTATCCATGCACTACGGGCCAAGGATATCCATTATTATCACATTCACGAATTATCCATGCACTACGGGCCGAGGATATTCGTTATTATCACATCCATGAATTATCAATGCACTACGAGCCAAGGATATTCATTATTATCACATCACCGAATTATCCATGCACTACGGCCAAGGATGTTCGTTAGTATCACATCCATGAATTATCCATGTACTACGGGCCAAAGATATTCATTATTATCATATCCACGAATTATCCATGCACTACGGGCCAAGGATATTCGTTATTATCACATCCATAAATTATCATGCACTACGGTCCAATGATATTCATTATTATCACCAGTGGTCATGATCATGCCAAACAACAATTCATCTTTGCACTATTGGTCGAAGAGAACCCATGGTCATGATCATACCAACAACTGTCCATCAATGCACTACGGGCAATGAGGACTTTTACCACATCATTTATAACATTACAGTTCATGATTATACCAATACATAATTCCTGGTCATAATCATACCAATCAACAGTCTATCTATGCACTACGGGCCAAAGATGACTTTCATCACAATATAAGCATGAGGATGATGACAATAATTTAAGAATTCTATCAAACAAAATCAAGGATAAATATTAAAGATTTTTAATTTATCCAGAGTTTAAAAATGTCCAAATTTACAATATGATAACTGTTTTATGGAGTAAAATTCAAGAATAATATCCATATATGAAAAATAATTTGGACAGGAAAGAAATTAATTTTTCGGGTGAATATTACCCGGGTGAATAGTATTCCGTGAATAGTACCCCGACATGAAAAAATTAAAATTTAACAAGAATGTTCAGAAAAATATTCACGTGAAAAGATACTCGATGAAGCGCAAATTTCAAGGATATTCTACTATTTTCAAGGAGTATGGAAGCAACATTTAACAAAATGAGTGTAGAATTCGGAATCTGAAACGAAATAATATTACTTACATACTCTAGAGTATAGAAGAAAGTATTATTTCTTACGAATATTGAACAAACATAATATCCCTTACGACTGTTGAACAAAAATAATATTCCTTATGAATATTGAACGAAGATAATATTTCTTACGAATATTGAACAAAAATAATATTCCTTACGAATATTGAACGAAAATAAAATTTCTTACGAATACAAAAAATAATATCGTAATTGAATTTGAAATACATAATACCCCTTACCTCAAAAAGAGAGCAATTCTGACTGGTATAGCGGAGATATTCTTGAAGAAAACTTGCACTATTTTTTACACTCAAAGCTTTCTTAAACTCTAAAGAAATACACTCAATATTATAGAATAGGAATTCTCTGATTCTGGTGTGATTTTCATTTCTAAACTGAGCATTCTATATATAGAAGAATGGCAGGATACTATTTGGATGCACAGTAAAGGAAAAATCACGAATTTGCACGATTAGAAATCACGCAAGGCACCACCGTGAAATTTTCTAAAAGTTTTGATTTTACTATGCAACACTATGCACGCACTATGCAGTACTATGCAACACTATAAAATATAATCTATTTTACATGAAAAACAAAACTTAATATATATATATATATATATATATAAAACAAAACTTAAATAACTTTCTATCGATAATTTTGAAAAATCGGTAAGTGGGGGTCCATATAATAAGCCAAATTTACAATAAATACTTAAAATCCCCTCTATTTATCTCAATTCACTTGGCTTCACAAACACATTTTTAATAACATTTTTTTCATCATTATTATAACTCACAATATTAACAACTAGGTCATTCATAGGAAAGATGGGGCTTTCCTATAAGGATTTCTCCTTATTGGCGCGCAATTAGGTGACCAAACCCCTTTCCTCGACAGAACTTTCTAGACATCTTCAATAATGCAAATAATAATATGAATAAATTTGTCGTCTCAATTATTGATTTAATAATATAAAATATTGTGACAATAATTGAATCAATAACATGAGATACTATGCAACAATTATTGTGGCAATAATTGAATAAAACTGAGTGACTTCTCACGTAAGCATCAATAATCAAGGACACTGTACAATACAGTGTGCTACTATGCAACCACGCGTATTACTCGTATTACTGTACTTTAATCACCGGGTATTTTAACAGTTAACCAGAAAACTTTTCGCCGTTATTTTTCTAAAAAGATATTTATGTCGTTTTCTAACTCTGACAGTAATTCCGTTGTGGGTCCACTAATGATTGTGTCGTCGCATGAATAATCCCTGGTAAAATGAATATTCCCCGACCAAACAAACAACTTGCTTACTTTAAAAAATTTATAAATATTACCCACAACTATAACATTATATCAAATCCACACCTTAATATTCAAAATAATATTTGAAGAAAATTAAATCTTTATTCATAAAAGTTGGGGTCTTACAACTATTTTTTACACTCAAAGCTTTCATAAACTCAAAAGAAATACGCTCAATATTATAGAAGAAGAATTCTCTGATTCCGGTGTGATTTTCATTTATAAACTGAGCATCTTATTTATAGGAGAATGGCAGGATACTATTTAAACTAGAAAATCACGAACTGCACAGTGAATTTCAGACGATTTCACGGGCGAAGAATTCTGAATTTTTTTTTACTATTCAACACTATGCAATACTATGCAAACAATAATATATATATATATAAAACAAAACTTAGATAACTTTCTACCAATAATTTTGAAAAAATGGGTAAGTGGGGGTTAATGTAATAAGCCAAATTTACAACAAATACTTCATAAAAATCCCCTCAATTTATCTTAATTAACTTGGCTTCACTAAACACATTTTTAATAACATTTTTTCATCATTAATATTATAACTCGCAATATTAACAACCAGATCATTTCCATAAAAGAGGGGGCTTTCTGATAAGGACTTCTCCTTATTGACACGCAATTAAT
Source organism: Panax ginseng (assembly GCA_020205605.1). Taxonomy (NCBI): domain Eukaryota; kingdom Viridiplantae; phylum Streptophyta; class Magnoliopsida; order Apiales; family Araliaceae; genus Panax; species Panax ginseng. The sequence continues at coordinate 91,770,067 of CM035143.1, forward strand.
TGACACGCAATTAGGTGACCAAACTCCTTTCCTCGACATAAGTTTCTAGACATCGTCAATAATGCAAATAATAATATGAATAACTTTGTCATCTCAATTATTAATTTAACAATATAAACTATTGTGCAGATGATACTGTGATAATAATTGAATCAATAATATGAGATACTTTGCATCAACTACTGTTGCAATAATTGAATAAAACTGAGTGACTTCTCATGTAAGCATCAATAATCAAAGATACTGTACAATACCGTGTGCTACTATGCAACTACGCGTATTACTGTACTTTTATCACCGGGTATTTCAATAGTTAACGGTAAAAGTTTTGCCGTTATTTTTATAAAAAGTTATATGTTGCTTTCTAAATCCGACAGTTATTCCGTTGTGGGATCCACCAATGATTGTGTCGTCGTACGGATATTCCCCGACTAAACAAATATTTTATGATAACTTGCTTACTTTGTAAAATTTTCAAATATTACCCTTAACTTTAACCTTTTATCAATTTAACCAATTACTAAATAGAATAATAATTATAAGAAATTTGAATACTTTCATTTCATAAAATTCAGGGTCTTACAAATAGTGCAAGTTTTCTTCAAGAATATCTCCGCTATACCAGTAAGAATTACTCTTCTTTTAAGGTAAGGGATATTATTGTCATTCAATATTCGTAAGAAATAATATTTTCTTCCATACTCTGTAGTATGTAAGTAATATTATTTTGTTTCATATTCCTAAATGTACACTTATTTTGATAAGTATTGTTTCTATACTCCTTGAAATTAGTAGAATATCCTTGAAATTTACGCTTCATCTAGTATCGTTTCACTGAAATATTTTTCTGAACATTCTTGTCAAATTTAAATCTTTTCATGTCGGGGTCCTATTCATACATACGGTACTATTCACAGGGTACTATTCACGACAAAATTGGTTTATTTTCTGTACAAATTATTTTTGACACATGAATATCATTCTTAAATTTTACTCTACAACTAATTATCATGTTGACGATTTGGACATTCTTAAACTCTGGATAAATTTAATTATAAATTTTTAATATTTATCCTTGATCTCACTTGATTGATTTCTTATATCATTGTCATCGTTCTCATGCTTATATTGTGGTGAAAGTCATCTTTGGCCCATAGTGCATAGATGGACTATTGGTTGATATGATTATGACCAGGAATTATATATTGGTATAATCATGACCTATAATGTTACAGACAAATGATGTGGTGAAAGTCCTCATTGGCCCGTAGTGTGACAGCCCCAAATCCGGGTCCCAAATCACTACAGATCTGGTACAAACATTCTATAACTATTGCGGAAGATATAAACATAAATTGTTTATACAATAAACTTTACACATTATTTCCCCAAGGTCGAGTAACCTTAACTTATACACAATTCATAAACTATCTAACATATAATGTTATTATCATACTAAACTATTACATTTTAATTGCACACATAATCCAAAGCTGAACTTGGCTTTGTCCTTTCCTGAATTCGACGTACTTGTCTTAATCTGCAATGTTAATCATGAAATAGCAAAGGTGAGCAATAAGTTTTCCCAGCAAGTTTAAGTTCAATAAATTAAAGATATATATCATGATAGAAAGAATTGAACAATCATGTAAGACCCCAACTTTTATGAATAAAGATTAATTTTTCTCGAAATATATTTTTGAATATTATGGTGTGGATTTGATATAATGTTATAGTTGTGGGTATTATTTACAAATTTTGTAAAGTAAGTAAGTGGTTATATAATATTCGATTGGTCGGGGAATATTCATTTTAACAGGGAATATTCGTACGACGGCACAATCATTGGTGGATCCCACAACGAAAGTAATATCGTAGTTAGAAAATGACATAATTATCTTTTTACAAAAATAATGGCAAAAGTTTTACCGTTAAACTGTTGAACTACCGGTGGTAAAAGTACAGTAATACGCGTGGTTGCATAGTAGCACACGGTATTGATTATTGATGCTTACGTGAGAAATCACTCAATTATACTCAATTATTGCTATAGTAATTACTGCATAATATCTTTCATATTATTGATTCAATTATTGTCACAGTATCATCTGCATAATACTTTATATTATTAAATCAATAATTGAGACGACAAAGTTATTCATATTATTATTTGCAATATTGACAATGTCTAGAAAGTTCTGTCAAGGAGAGGTTTGGTCACCTAATTGCGCGCCAATAGAGAGAAATCCTTATCGGAAACTCCCTCTTTCCTAGGAATGATCTGGTTGTTAAATATTGTGAGTTATAATATTAATGATGAATAAGTTCGTGTTGATTAAAGATGAAATTGATATTTCTATTATGTTGGAATTATTAGTATTAGTGGAACTCGACATCTATTTCGATAATAATCGATGTCTGGAGGTTATATTGACCAATCGAGTAATTAATCGAATAAATGAACAATTAATTGCTATTAATTCACATGCTTATAACTATTTGTTCACATGTGTGTACTATTGATTCACATGCAAGTACTATTAGGGGAGGTGGTGCAAGATTGATAATACTTGCATGACTAGATTAAAAATGGAGGTATAGATGAAGGTACTATACTGTAATTATTTTTTTCACATGATTGTACTATTGATTCACAAGATGTACTATTAGGGGAGGTGGTGCAAGTTTGATAATACTTGTAGGACTAAATTAAAAATGAAAGAAAAGATGAAGGTATTATACTGTAATATTTCGAGCCGCAAAACGTGCAATTATCAAAACTATATTTTCCTATAAATAAAAGCTCATTCTTCTTTCGTTCTCACCAATTCACTAAGACTCACAAGAGCAATTATAGAAAGAGAAGCTATAAAGAGAGAAGCTTTAAAGAGAAAGTAGAAGAGAAGTCTGCTACCTCACTATTCCAGTATCCAGTCTTCTTCTGAGGTAAGGGATATTATTTTGTTCAGTATTCATAGGAATAATATTTTATTCCATACTCGATAGTATGTGACTAATATTATTTCATCTCGTATTCCTGATTATACCCTCATTTTGTTAAAGTATTGCTTCTATACTCCGTGAAATTAGTAGAATATCCTTGAAATTTACGCTTCATCTAGTATCGTTTCACAAGGATGTTTTTTACACGTTCTTGTTAAATTTTAAGTTTTCATGCCGGAGTACTGTCCACGAGTAGTATTCATTTTTACGGTACTATTCACAAAGTACTATTCATAGGGTACTATTCATAAAATACTATTCACGGGTACTATTCACAAAGTACTATTCATGAGTACTATTCACGGGGTACTATTCACGAGTACTATTCATGGGGTATTATTCCCGAAGTACTATTCACTCAGATACTATTCACCCAGGGAATTATTCACAACAAAATTAATTTCTTTGCTATCCAATTCATTTTTGTTACAATATTATTCTTGAATTTTACTCCACAAAGCAGTATCATGTTGACAATTTAGACATTATTGAATTCTGGATAAAATAAATTATAAATCTTCAAAAATTTATCCTTTGTTTTCTTTTAATTGAATTCTTATATCATTGTCATCATCCCCATGCTTATATTGTGATAAAAGTCATCTGTGGCTTACATGCATAGATGTACTATTGATTGGTATGATTATGACCAGGGATTATTCGGTATAATCATGACCGTAATGTTACAAATGATGTGGTAAAAATCCTCATTGGCCTGTAGTGCATTGATGGACAGTTGTTGGTATGATTATGACCATGGATTATTCGGTATAATCATGACCATTGATGATTACATGAATATCCTTGTCCCGTAGTGCAGAGATGATTCGATGATGTGGTTTATTTATTAAGCTGAGTCTCATCGATAAAATTGATGATAAACTTTTTAAATCATAGAAAATAGTAGATATCATGCACTACTTGACTCTTCTAATGGATTACTTGTTCCGCTGCAGTTAAACTTGATGTTTATTATATTTTATCAGTTTAAAATTGTTGAAGGCTAACGATAATTTATTATGCATTATCTTAGTCATAATACTTCTTACTGGGCTAGTTGAGCTCACCTTTTGTTTTCATTGTTCTCTTCAGGAAATGAGAATATAGCTGGGACTAGTCGGGGAACGGAGTGACGGTCCAGATGTTTGCATTAGTAGTCCTCACTATTCAGTGAAATAGCGTGATAATAATTGTAATTAGGACTTTATTTGAGTTTGGATACTCTCTACGAGACATTATCCGTGTTGAAACTCTCAGCTACGTTTTGTCGTACTGTATAAAAGAAGTTTGTATTTAAATTCTATACCATGTATTTGGCGACTCAAGATGGGTGATGTATACCTATTTTGGGGGCGTCACAGTTGGTATCAAAGCTTAGGGATATGATCCCTGGCTGAGATGTGAGACAAGAACTAGGAGGGGAGAGACGGGGAATTCCTTCGCTAGTATGTGTAACATTCCAGTTTTTTTTAATGTAAATTATAAATATTTATTGATTTATATAAATATTTATTGGATGTGTTTATTATTGGATAAATAATTGTTCAATTTGATTGATTTGATTTAGTTAATTATTTATTTATTAAATAATTAATGTGTTATGTGGATTGAGTTATGTGATTAAGTGATTTATTTAATAAATTGTTATTACATAAAGTGTGACAAATAACTATGTGATAAAGAGTTATTAAAATAAATTAAAGTAGTTTAATTTAGTTTTACCCAAACAAAGCTTAAGGATATAAATTATTTTATTTTAAATGGTTTGCCAAACAAAGCCTTATGGCTTTTGAATTTCTTTTGAATTTAAATTATTAATTAAATAAATAAAATATATATAATATATATTAATTTGGTAACTGCTAATTCAATACGATCATTAATTGAGCGTCAGTTTAAAACTTTTGAAAACACGTACGTTGGTTTTAGTTAAGTATATTGTTTTGGATTAAACCTGAGAAAGGTTTACAGAGTAAACAAAAGAAACAAAAGAGCTCTCTATGAGTTGAGAGAAAATCATCAGAACTTGAGGAAGGTTTGTGAAAGAATTGTCTGCTGTTAACAATAAGTTCTTAAGCAACAAAAAGGTAGGAGCATAACCCTAGTATATATATATATATATATATATATATATATATATATATGTGTGTGTGTGTGTGTGTGTGTGTGTGTGTGTGTGTGTGTGTGTGTGTGTGTGTGTGTGTGTGTGTTTGTATAAACGACGTGAGTTTGAGTTTCTGTGTTCATAAATTTTATAATTGCTAAGAATTTTTAATTTATGTAATTTCCGTTATACAATTGAATTATATGATGTTATGTTTCTCAGAGCTAGTGTTAAATAAAGATTGTATGCTAAATTAAGGTTGCAAGGTAAGAACTTGGTTTTACAGTGAAAAACATGTATGAACGTATGTTTGCAAAATAACAAAATTGGTATGTGATTATGCAAATTGTGAACTAATACGCGAATTGAACTTTGTATATGTTAATTGGACTATATGTTGGTATGCTAGTATTCCAAAAGTATTAAGTTGGTTATAATTTTGGATTTACGTTCACTAAATTTTAGATATCAACAATAGAGTTTTAAAATTTTGGTTTCAAAGAAAAACAGTATTTTCAAAGAATTAGTTCTCTGATATTGTTGTTTAGTTGTGTAAAATTTGTACACAAATGCTTCATAACTTTTATGTGTAATTTACGTGAAGTTATACATATTAATAGGTGTCAATTGCTGTTAAAAAGTTAGATAGTAGCTTTGTTCTGTTTTTCTGGTTTGGTTCTGTGAGTTTCGGCGCCCTAGCGCCAAAATCCACGCTCCAGCATCAAGTCTCGCGCCTCAGCGCCAAAAATAGACCAGAAGTTCGCGCCCCAGTGCCACTGTCTCGTGCCCCAGCGCTGAAAAAGTGGTATGAGTTGGACAGTTTTGACCTCCTGTAGTAAAATGGCCAAAACATTTTCATACAAACTTCAATTGAGGTGATTCAAGATGATTCAAAAAGAGGACGAATATGCCTATAACTTTTATTCTTTAAGTGTTTCAATTTGAAATCATTATGAAGGGTCAAAATGGCCATCTTTAGGACTGTTGTGTATTTGGAGCCACGGAGGCGTCGGGGATCTTGTGAATGCAAGTGCAATCCTTTGAGTATTAGTATAACCTAATGATAACATGTTGGACATGTAATAGGATGTTGTTTCAGGTTGTTAATGTGTAATCGTATGATTGTTATAGTTAAAGTTGAAAGATTACTTATGATCATATATGTATATATATATATATATATATATATATATATATATATATATATATATATATATATATACATATACTAGGGTTATGCTCCTACCTTTTGTTGCTTAAGAACTTGTTGTTAACAAAGGTACACTTTTTTTCACAAACCTTCTTCAAGTTCTCGATGATTTTCTCAACTCACAGAGAGCTCTTTTGTTTCTTTTGTTTACTCTGTAAACCTTTCTCGTGTTTAAGCCAAAACAATATACTTAACTAAAACTAACGTCGCGCCTTTTCAAAAGTTTTAAACCGACGCTCAACTAATGACCATATTGAATTAGCGATTACAAATTAATATATATTATATATATTTTATTTATTTAATTAATAATTTAAATTCAAAAGAAATCCAAAAGCCATAAGGCTTTGTTTGGCAAACCATTTAAAATAAAATAATTTATATCCTTAAGCTTTGTTTGGGTAAAACTAAATTAAACTACTTTAATTTATTTTAATAACTCTTTATCACATAGTTATTTGTCACACTTTATGTAATAACAATTTATTAAATAAATCACTTAATCACATAACTCAATCCACATAACACATTAATTATTTAATTAATAAATAATTAACTAAATCAAATTAAACAATTATTTATCCAATAATAAACACATCCAATAAATATTTATATAAATCAATAAATATTTATAATTTACATTAAAAAAACTGGAATGTTACATCATTCCCCTCTTATAAGGATTCTGTCCCCATAATAACAACTCAAACAACACATTCGTTACAGTATGACCTACCTAAGTTTATTTGGTATTTAATTGGTCGGTCAGAATATAGGGATAATATGTGACATGTCAATTAACCCTTGTTTTGTGGCAGTATTTGATAATGGCATCCAAAAATGTTGAGATAAGCAATGAAGCACATGAGACCGTTGAGTCACCAACGATCAATACCCAGGATAATGTGCATCAGGATGTCAATAATCCTCAGGAAACAACAACGCTGACAAAATGATGAACGATGGGAAGTTCAGAGGCTTTATGAAATTCATGCAACATCAGGCGAGAATGACTCCTGTTCAAAATGCAGGTGGAAACACTAGAAACTCTCGGACGGTCACCGCTAAATAGTTCAAGGAGTTGGGACCACCGAAGTTTATTGGAGAGCCAAAACCACTTAAGGCGGAGACGTGGATAAAGCAGATCACCAAGATATTTGATGTCTTGGGATGCTCCGAGGAGAAAAAGGTTCCCTTTGCCACCTTTATGTTGCGAGGAGAGGCAGATTACTGGTGGGAATTGGTAAAGTGTACTCAACTTGCCGCACTGAAGATGTATTGGGAGAAGTTCCAAGAACTGTTAAACAATAAGTACTTTCCCAAAAGTATTCGTCACATGAAGGAGGTAGAGTTCATCAAGCTGGAGCAGAACAATATGACCGTGTCATAGTACGAAGTTAAGTTTGTTGAGTTGTCCCAGTTTGCATCCCACTTGGTTGATAATGAGGAGAGAATGACGCGGATGTTTCTAAGAGGTTTGAAACCCGAGATACGTCAATACTTAATTTCTCACAAACTGTGTTTGTATTCAGATGTTGTAAATATGGCTCAGTTATTGGAGCGCGATAACGAGTCAACCTAACCAAGAGAGACCAGCCGACAAAATGATAATACCAGTGGTAACAGTCATCAAAGTGGTGACAACAAACGTGGAGGGAATCAACATGCCAGAAATGGTAACCACTTCGGTGGTAATTATGGCCAAGATAATAGAAGTGAAAATTTTAAGAAGAGGAGATTCAACAATGATGGAAAGACGTCATCACCAGCACCTGTTGTTAAGGAAGGGGAACGACAGCCAATCGTATGTTACAAATGCGGAGGGGAGGGACATATCAGTCTGAACTGTACGCAGCAATCCAAAGCGTGTTATAATTACGGAAGAGAAGGTCACCTTGCCCGATTTTGTCGTGCACTGAAGTCAAGTCTAGCTAGGATGGAGGCATCAAAGGTCATCCCAGACAAGACAAAATCGGTAGTTCAAGAGAGAGCGTTTGTCGTAACCTCCCAAAAAGTGAGGAATTCGAACGAGGTGATCACGGGTAAGCTAATCATAAACTCTAGTGAAGTCTATACCTTATTAGATACCGGTTCTACCCATTCTTTTATTTCTCCTACTTGCGTTCAACGTTTAAATTTGACTCTAGAGAAATTAGATTTTGACTTATCTGTTGAAACTCCGTTGGGAGAAACCTTCATTACATCCACTATTTATAAGTCTTGTTTGATTCAAATCGGTAATCGCACGTTACCTGTCGATCTTATCTCCTTAAAATACTTGAATTTGACGTAATTCTAGGGATTGATTGGTTAACTACTCATCATGCTAAAATTAATTATTTTCGTAAGGTTGTTAGATTTCATATTCCTAATCAACCTATTATGCGAATTCAAGCGACCAAACAATTAAAATCAATCACGGTCATCTCAAGCCATAAAGCTATTCGTTTATTGAAAAACGGATGTCAAGCTTTCTTAGCTCATGTCACAGATTTAAACAAAAATACGTCATATTTGAATAATATTTTTATTATTAATAAATTTCCCGACGTATTCCCCGAAGAACTTCCTGGCCTACCCCCGGAGCGTGAAATTGAGTTTGGTATCGACCTTGAACCTGGTACAAAACCCATTTCCAAAGCCCCATATCGAATTGCTCCTATTGATCTTCAGGAGTTAAAAACCCAACTGCAGGAATTGTTAGACATCGGTTTCATTTGACCTAGTACGTCTCCTTGGGGTGCTCTTGTTCTATTCGTGAAGAAGAAAGATGGAAGTATGCGACTTTGTATTGATTATCGGAAATTGAATCATGTCACCATCAAAAATAGGTACCCATTGCCTCGCATTGATGACCTGTTTGACCAGTTGCAGGCGCCAAATTCTTTTCAAAGATCGATCTTCGTTCTAGATATCATCAGTTGAAGATTAAAACTAATGACATTCCAAAGACTGCTTTCAGAACTCGGTACGGGCATTACGAATTCCTAGTCATGTCTTTTGGATTGACTAATGCTCCTGCTTCCTTCATGGATGACATCCTCATTTACTCCAAAAGCCGTGAAAATCATGAGCAACACTTGAGGTTGATAACCCAAAAGCTTTGTGAAAACAAGTTATATGCCAAGTTCAAGAAATGCGAGTTCTGGCTTGAGGAAGTAGCATTCCTTGGACACGTGATATCAAATCATGGAATATCTGTTGACCCGGCAAAGATTGAAGCAATTCAAAGCTGGGAGCAACCTAAGTCGATGGATCAAGTGCACGTAGCATTCTCGCTTAATTTGGTTATTATCGGAGATTTGTAGAAGGGTTTTCTCGAATCAGTACTCCATTAACTCAGCTGACTCGGAAAGATACAAAATTCGGTTGGAGCGAGAAATGTGAGAAGAGTTTTCAAGAACTCAAGAGGAGACTCATTTCAGCACCTGTTCTGACAATACCATCTGGCTTGGAGGGATTTGTCATCTACAGTGATGCTTCAGGCAAAGGGTTAGGATGTGTTCTCATGCAACATGGGAAAGTCATAGCCTATGCCTCATGACAACTCAAAGAATATGAGAGGAATTATCCTACTCATGATCTAGAGTTGGCAGCTGTTGTTTTTGCGCTTAAGATTTGGAGGCATTACATGTATGGAGAGAAGGTGGAGATCTATACAGATCATAAAAGCCTCAAATATTTCTTCACTCAAAAGGAACTCAACATGCGGCAATGACGATGGCTTGAGCTATTGAAAGATTTCGATCATACCATTCAATACCATCCTGGAAAAGCGAATGTAGTAGCTGACATATTGAGTAGAAGATCATATACGGGTACGAGTGCGATATTGTCAACGCAAAGGCCCATTTTGTATGACTTACAAAGGATGGAGATAGAGTTAAAGACTCCAGGGACCCATGTGATGATGGCAAATATACGAGTAGAACTGACTTTAATCGATAAAGTTAAAGTTACTCAAGCTACAGACCTGGAGCTGATACGTATGAGGAAGAAAGTGCAAGAAGGTGCTATTCCGGAAGCAAGAATCGATGAAGAAGGAATACTTTGAGTCAACTCCAGACTTTGTGTTCCTAACGATTCTGACTTGAAGTATAAAATCATGATGGAGGCACACAACACACCGTTTGCAATCCATCCTGGGAGTACCAAAATGTATCGTAATCTTTGACATACATTTTGGTGGAGTAATATGAAGAGAGAGATAGCGGAGTTTATCTCAAGGTGTCTAACTTGTCAACGAGTCAAGGCGGAGCATCAAGTGCCAAAAGGTCCATTGCAACCACTGGAAATTCCAGAATGGAAGTGGGAGCACATTACCATGGATTTAGTTACTGGTCTTCCCAAGGTTTCTCAAGGCATAGATGCGATTTGGGTCATTGTTGATAGATTGACCAAGTCTGCTCATTTCTTACCAATGCGAGAAACTTATACACTTGAAAGTCTTGCTCGTATGTACATAAACGAGATTGTAAGATTGCATGGTATGCCAGTATCCATAATTACTGATCGAGACCCAAGATTCAATTCACGATTTTGGGTTAGTTTGCAAAAAGTTATGGGCATGGATTTATGATTTAGTTAGGCATATCATCCTCAAACGGACGGGCAGTCGGAGAGGACTATTCAAACTCTTGAAGATTTATTAAGACTCTGTGTCCTTGACTTCAAAGGAAGTTAGGAAAAGTTCTTACCATTGGTGGAGTTTTCCTACAATAACAATTATCAAGCAAGTATTGGCATGGCTCCATTTGAGGCGTTGTATGGAAGAAAGTGTCGTTCTCCAGTATGCTAGGATGAGGTAGGTAAAGCAACATTGTTGAGACCAGAGTTGGTACGTATGACTACGGAAAAGATTCAAATGATCCGATAATGTATAAAAACCTCACAAGATCGACAAAAGAGTTATGCTGATCTTCATCGAAAAGATGTGGAATTCAATATTGGAGATCATGTGTTGTTACGTGTTGCTCCATAGAAAGGAGTTACGAGATTTGGAAAGAGAGGAAAGCTCAATCCTCGATTCATTGACCCATTTTTAATCCTCGATCGAGTAGGAACTGTGGCCTATAGACTCGCCTTACTGCCAAGTATGTCTCGTGTTCATAACATTTTTCACATATCTATCTTACATAAATATGTGAAAGACCTGAACCACATTATTGAATTAGAATCGGATGAGATAGCGGAAGATTTAACGTATGAGGAGGTACCTGTTAAAATCTTGGATAAGAAAGATCATATTCTACGCTCCAAGGTTATACCTCAAGTCAAAGTTTTGTGAAGAAACCACGATGTTGAGGAAATGACCTAGGAGTTAGAATCTGAAATGAAGTCAAGGTATCCTCACCTCTTCGACATACCAGGTACGCACCCTAATTTCGAGGACGAAATTTCATAAGAATGGGAGGTTGTAAGACCCCAACTTTTATGAATAAAGATTAATTTTTCTCGAAATATATTTTTGAATATTATGTTGTGGATTTGATATAATGTTATATAATATTCGATTTGTCGGAGAATATTCATACGACGGCACAATCATTGGTGGATCCCACAATGAAAGTATTATCATAGTTAGAAAACGACATAATTATCTTTTTATAAAAATAACAGCGAAAGTTTTACCGTTAAACTGTTGAACTACCCGGTGGTAAAAGTACAGTAATACGCGTGGTTCCTACAGTAATTGCTGCATAATATCTTTCATTTTATTGATTCAATTATTATCACAGTATCATCTGCACAATATTTTATATTATTAAATCAAAAATTGAGATGACAACGTTATTTATTTTATTATTTGTAATATTGACAATGTCTAGAAAGTTCTGTCAAGGAGAGGTTTGGTCACCTAATTGAGCGTCAATTGGGAGAAATCCTTATCGGAAAGCCCCCTCTTTCTTGGGAATGATCTGGTTGTTAAATATTAATGATGAATAAGTTCGTGTTGATTAAAGATGAAATTGATATTTCCATTATGTTAGGAATATTAGTGTTAGTTGAAATCGACATCTATTTCGATAATAATGGATGTCTGAGAATGCTATTATTATGATTTGATGTTTTAAATGTATATTCACGTCATGATTATTTGTAAGGTCCTTAAATGAATATATGTAAATTAAAAATAGACTTATAGTGATAGATCAAAATTGTTAGTCGATCTAAGCTTTTCAACGTGTACTATTGATCTCATAAAGAATGTATTTGATAGAAAGATCAAAAAAATGAAAGAAAAGATAGGTATTATATCTTAAGATGTAAGCCTCAGATTAGTCTTGAAGAAATCCTATAAATAAAAGCTCATCCATCTCGATCAACATTGCGCATATTATGATTTGATCAAGGCGTTCAAATTATTTGTAAGGTCGAGAATATATGTACAAAGATCGATCTAGTTAGTTGATCTCGCTTTCAAGGGGACTCTTCGAAAAGATCGCATAGTTGGTCCCAACGCTTGAAGAAATTGTAGCCAACTCCACGATCGCAAGTTAAGGCAAAAAACATAGGAAACATGAAGTTTTACAAGTCAACGATCGTAGAGTGTGCTCGTCGAACGTAGAAGTCAACAACACGAGTGTGCTCTCGAGAGAAGATCGAAAAGTGAAAAGGATGAAAGGGAAATCGTAGTGCTCTCGAACTAATAGCTTCAGAGTATGCAAAGATGTCAAAGACACTACGATCTAAATCGTAGAACACCACGATCCAAATCGTAGAGCATCATCCGCCCTATGTCGAAAAAACGCCGAGCCTCATAATCTGTGTTTTCAACAAGTGAGGAATGGATCCCGGATGTCGCAAAGGCTCATCACCCCAGAATATATGAAATATCCTTAGTATGCAACAAAGAAGCGTAGTGAAGAAGCTAAGGATAGTACCATGGGTAAGAGGGACAAAATACCTTTTCGTGGTAGGTGAGAAAGCAACTGCAAAGGTCAAGTGGGACCGTAATGCGTAATTGTAAGATGTGCGTAAATGTCTCCATCACAAGACAGAAAAGTTCGATGCATTTAATGCCACAACGGATGGATCCAACGGATAGTTTTCAACATCACATATATACAGATCGCATGATGAGAGAGAAATAGCAAGCATTAATCAAACAACGTGAACATCTCTCTCAAAGCTCAACTCTACGATCCGAGATATTGCAAAGCTTGCTCACCTACTCGCTTCTTACGAACCAAAGGCTTACACAAAGAATCGAAAGTAGCAACCATCAAGAACTCAACAACTATCAATCAATCAAGAAGAAGAGTACCAAGTCTCATTGGACTTGAAGAGTTCAGAGTGAATCAGTAAGAAAGCCAAGTCTCGCCGGACTTGAAGAGTTCAAGAGTGAATTAGAGAAGTTCCTAGATCACCGGCCGTCTAGAAGGAATCTGTGGTGATTCGTAAGATTGTAAAAGACATCCTTAGTGGATATCCTACTGCTGAAGTAAGAGTGGACTAGAGCTTGAGTGTCAACCACTTAAAAAACAATCGTGTCGCTTACATTCATGCTATAACTCGCTATAACTCGCTATATCTCGCTATAACCGCCTTTACTCGCCCATAACTCCATTGCTTGGTAAAGAAGATTAAAACAAATACTAATTCCTAAGTTTTAATCATTATCTAAGAACAAGTTAAAACGAAAAGATTTTCAAATATCTATTCAACCCCCCTTCTAGAGATAACTTCAGGCCTACTAGAACTAACAATTGGTATCGTGAAAGCAAGTTCTATTTTACACCTACACACGCTTTAGTAGATCCAAATGGCACTCGCATCAAGCTTAATCCAGACCGGGAGGCAAAGAAGCCACCAATGTGCAACAAGGATAAATTTGCTAACCGGAAAGTCGTCGATGCAAGCTACATGGACTCAATAGATGAAGATCTATTTGAGACCGTTTTAATGGGCCCTATATACCAACAAAGCTTGCACCAACCATTGACGATCCAAATAGAGTACAAATCAAAGTTAAAGAAGAATGGATGTATACGTAGAAGAGAGTCATCCAACTTGATAAAAAGGCAAAGAACATCCTGCTCCAATCTTGAGGACGATCTGCTTGAAAATGTTGTAAACAAAGAAAACAAATGCAAGGAAGTTTGGGAAGCATTCACGATTATGCACGGCGGAACTTAAGAAGTCGAGAGAACAGCCTCCTCTCCGACACAAAGAAGATGAAATGTTCGCCCATGTGCAGGAGAAAAAACGTGATCGCAACCTATGAAAGATTCAACGCTTCGCTCAACTTCTACGAAGCGTATGGGAAGATCTATCCTAACAAGGATCTAACCATAAAGTTCATGAGAGCCCTACCGAAAGGTGTGGGATGCAAAGACCACAAAGAATAAGAGAATCAAAGAATCTTAATGAGATGACAGCTCAACAACCGTATGGAAATCTCCGACGCATTTAACCGGAGTCGACCCAACGCGCTAAAAACCTTATCGTAAGGAAGAAGAAAGGATAAGGGTGTTGCTTCAAGGCAAATGAAGGTGTATCAAAAGTCATAACCGAGATTGACTCTGATGATGATGAAGACGATGACGATGACTTTGCTATGCTGGTAAAGAGACTAAGAAGGTTCATGCGACAAGGCGTAATCCCAAGAAGCCAAAGAAAGTCAAGAATTACGCCACAGAACAAATGAATGATTTATGCTACAACTGCAAGAAACCTGGTCATTTCATTGCTAACTGCAACAAGCCTATCAAAGAAGAACTAAAGAAGAAATCTCATGCAAAGAAAGAATACAAAGGAACCAAGAGGCCTCAGAAAAGAGACAAAGGCCTGGTCACCGGAGGATCGTGGAGTGATTCAGATAATGACTCAAATGCATCTCCGGAGATGAGGAAGAACCACATATGGCCAATCTGTGCTTAATGGCCAAACATGCAAAGGACAAACAAAGCCTAAACATACATGATGTAAGTATCGATGAGGTATTTGATTTTAATTCTCCTTATGTAGATATAAGTGACTTAAGAACTGCTTTGCATGGCATAACCACTGACCTACATCAATACATGAAGTGGTTCAGAGTCTTGTCTAAAGATCATTCACTTCTTTAAGAGGAGAAGAAGAAAGTTCAAGAAGAGCTTGAAACAAATTTCTTCTAAGTACTAATCTTCTCTCCAAGCTTGAAGTCGAATGAAACTTTAAAATGCATAAAACACACATCATGCACAAAGAGAGTCTAAGCTAACCTCTAAAATTGAGGATCTAGAGAAGACTATCTCCTCGCATGGAATGTATCCTCATCATCCATGGACCGCCTCGCTTCTAGTCGAGAAGACATTCGACGTAATGTGCTTAGGCTTTGGGGAATCCATCTCGAAGCTAAGTGTGGAAAAGACAATGGAAACTAGCACTAGTAATGTCTCAAGTTTTGGTAGAGGCATTGCTTTTGTGAAATCCTCACAGCTTGGAAGAACCAGCCTCAACCTTGTTCTACTCTCTCTAGTTATACTCGTAGAAGTAAAGGATCTCACGCTGGTCCGGGTTTCATCAAGAAAAAGAGAACTCCAACCTCTACTTACCAACCTCAAGAATCGTAGAGTCAAACAAAAACCAACTCTACGAATCAACCGGGAAGGTACAAGAGAGGTAAGGCACACTCATCACTATTTATGAAACCTAAGGACACGTGGAAGAAAGAGAATCAGCTTAATGTAAGGTTAACTAAGGAACCACACAAGTCCAAGTGGAAGATGAATCACCACACACACACACAGTGCATGCATTATAATAGATGTTTCATATGCAATAAATATGGTCATAGGGCTACAAAGTGTTATTATAATTCCATGCATGTGAGACCCAAGATTAGACAAATTTGGGTCCCCAAAGGCACTAATAAAGAAGGACCCATGCAAATATGGGTACCAAAATGAAGGTTCAAATGTTTTGACAGAAAAGAGCTCCACGACCTCAACATGGTATCTCGGACAAAGGTTGCTCGAGGCATATGATAGGAACAAAGCTCTACTATCCAACTATGTAGAAAAGGAGGGTCCCTCACCATCTTTGGAGATAACTACCGCAAGACAAGAGGATATGGCTCACCGGCAATGGTGCAAAGATCTTTCAACAAAGTAGCTTATGTGGAAGGACTTCAACACAACCTTCTAAGCATCACCAACTCATCATGACAAGGGTCACCAAGTAACATTTCTCAATAATCAATGTCAAGTCGAGATTTGAAGACATCCGCCATAAAGTCAATTTAACAAGAGAAGGAAATGTCTACATAGAGATCTTGGTCAACTAAGTCTCATGAAATAATATGTTTTCCGCAAAAGCATCCGAGGAAATAAGTCAAGCATGGCATATAAGGTCGTCTCACTTAAACTTCAAAAACATGTCCAAACCGGCATCAAAAGATCTCAGAATGGCCTACCCAAGTTCAACTTTGTGAAGGAAAGGCCATGCAACGCCTCGCCACTTTTGGAAAGCAAACCAAAGCTCATTCAAGAGCAAGACCGCTAACTCCATCGACAAGCCCCGCAGCTTGCTCCATATGGATCTCTTTGGGCCAATCCCAACAACCAGCCTTAGAGGAAAAGATACTCTCTAATCAGAGTCGACTTACTCACACCAGATTCATACGGGTATTCTTCCTAACTTCAAAGGATGAAACGAGTCTAATTAATCAAGATGTTCGACCGGTGATGAATGAGAAAGGAGAGAAAATCAAGGCAATAAGGAGGATCATGGAAGAGAATTCGATTTCTCGTAAATAGACAAGTTCTCGCTTGCATACAATGGCATCACCATAACTTCTCACCCCACGAACTCCTCAACAAAATGGAGTTGTTGAAGAAAGAACAGAACTCGATAGAGGCCGAAGGACTCTACTACTAGCAAAGCAAATTGCTCTACTCAATACTTCAAGCGTAAGTCACAACACCGCATGCTACACACGTAATGATCATTAATTCACTTACGATCAAGAGGACACCCTACGAACCGTGGAAAGGAAGGAAGCCAAGTGTCACCTATTTCCATGTCTTCGGGTCATGCATGCTATATTCTCAACAATGGAAAGCAAGATTCCACAAAATTCCAAAATTTCAAGTCGATGAAGGGATCTTTCTTGATATGCCACAGAAAAGAAAGCTTATGTGGTGGTGTTCAACAAGAAGACACCGAATGTCAAGTCTCAATACACATCATCTTTGATGAAACCGACTCAAACAAAGCAAAGGCTTCTAGACACTACGACCGATAAAGGCAGATACTACGAAAGTGCAATCGTCGAGCTCAACACTACGATCGTAGTACCGCATAAAGGAAATCGTAGAGCATGATAATGAAATCGTAGAGAGGTCCATCCAAGACAAATGAGCCTCCACCCTCCAAGAAGAAGAGATAGACCTTGAAGACCTAAGACAGAAGGGCATCAGACGTATGTCCCAACAGGGAAATGATGGGCAAGGGATCATACTCAGTGGATCTAATCATTGAGATCCAAGTGCAAGAGTTAAAACAAGAGTCGCTACTCGTAATGAATGCTTCTATCTAAGCTTCCCGTCACAGAGAGAGCCAAAGAAGATAGAGGATGCTATGGAAGACTCCAAATGGATAGAAGCCACGCAGAAGAACTCAACCAATTTGAACGAAGCAAAGTGTGAGATTGGTACCAAGACCAAAGAGTCATCCTCACATAGAACCAAGTGGGTCTTCGTGAACAAAATGGATGAAGATGGGGTCATCACCGTAAACAAGGCAAGATTAGTGGCAAAGGGCTATTCTCAAGAAGAAGGTATTGACTATGATGAGACATTTGCACCTGCTGCTGCATCTAGAAGCCATCGAAATCTTTCTTGCCTTTGCTGCCAACATGAAGTTCAAATTCTTCCAGATGGATGTCAAGAGTTCCTTTCTAAATGGAGAGCTTCAAGAAGAAGTCTACGTAGAATAACCTCCAGGTTTCATCAATCCATCTCTTTCCAATTATGTTTATAGATTAGATAAAGCTTTATATGGTCTTAAACAAGCACCTAGAGCATGGTATGAAACACTGACTAACTTCTCAATAGAAAATGGGTTCACTAGAGATAGAGAAGAAACCACACTATTTCTTAGAAAGCATAAAGACAAAGTCTTGCTAGTTCAAATATATGTTGATGATATCATTTTTGGTTCTACTGACGAAAAGTTATGTAAGAGATTCTCTAAGCTAATGTAGAGCAAGTTTGAAATGAGCATGATGGGTGAGTCAATTTCTTCCTCGACTACAAGTGAAGTAGATCGATGAAGGAATATTCATCAACCAAGCCAAATACATCAAAGACTTACTAAAGAAGTATGGCATGGAATCACCCTCTCCCATGAAAAACACCAATTGCTCCTCGCAACCAAGCTTCGACAAGGATGAGAAAGGTAAAAGTATTGATATCACTCAATACATGTAGGTATGATCGGGTCTCTTTTATACCTAATCGCCAAGAGACTGTGATATAATGTTTGCAACATGCATATGTGCTAGATTTCAAAGCTAACCCTAAAGAGTCACATTTGTCCGTCAGAAAGAGGATCTTCGTATCTCAAGGGTACACCCTACTTGGGGTTGTGGTATCCCAAGGAATCCTCATTTGAACCGATAGGATACATAGATGTCCGATTTTGCAGATGCAAAATAGATAGAAAAAGTACCAAAGGGCACCACCAACTTCTTGAAATGCACTTGTGTCCCGGTTTAGCAAAAAGCAAAACTCAAAGGTTCACTTCAACCGCAGGTTTAATATATTGTCATTGGAAGTCATCGTGTTTCGATCCTATGGATGAGAAATCAGCTA
This sequence comes from Panax ginseng, assembly GCA_020205605.1. Classification (NCBI taxonomy): domain Eukaryota; kingdom Viridiplantae; phylum Streptophyta; class Magnoliopsida; order Apiales; family Araliaceae; genus Panax; species Panax ginseng. The sequence continues at coordinate 91,789,184 of CM035143.1, forward strand.
ACTGACTATGGGTTCGATTTCAAATCTATTCCCATACACTGTGATAACACAAGTGCCATAGCAATAACTCATAATCCTGTCATGCATTCTAGGACCAAGCATATAGAAATAAGGTATCACTTCATTAGGGATCATGTGCAAAATGGAACTATATCTTTACAATATATCCCTACTGAAAATCAACTTGCTGATGTTTTTACAAAACCACTAGATGAATCCAGATTTAACAAGTTAATAAGTGAGCTAGGCATGCTAAATCTTCAACCATGAAATGTATGCTCTAGATTGTGCTAAACCACTACGATATAAAGGTCAGACTCAAAATCGTAGACATGATCAAGGAAAGTTCACGATCGTAGAGCCGAATGTAAACTATCTCAACGATCGTAGCAAAGACTCAACTATCATAAAGGCAGACTCGACGATGACCAAAAGCCCTTTCAACAAGCAAAGTGAATCTCGTGATGACAAGCTTCATAACAAAGCAATCTCTAAGAGGTGCCTCAGTGGACAAACCTAACCCTTGAATCACACCAAGAGGTTGGCTTCCCGAGTTACCTTAAAAGAATGCTTAGTCAAAACTCATCACAAGGATCCAGACAGACTCGACGATCGTAGATGACTCTCACGAATGTTGATCGACTCAACGACCGCCGGACAGACTCGACGATCGTAGGACGACTCTCAAAAATGGTGATCGACTCAACGACCACGGACAGACTCGACGACGATCGATGAGATGACTTAACGACTCAGAAGACTACCTCTACGATCAGTCATCCTAAGGACATCTCACCAAGACTCAAAGGGCAAATCAAGACATTCATGCACAACCAAAATCAGTAGAAATTCAAGCAAAAGGCTACACCGTCCCACTAAGTCAAAAGAGAGAGGGAAGCTACAAGTACAAATTGAAACCGTGTTTTTTTGAAATCAAGTTCAAAAGATTATCTCTCTCTCAAAGCAAAACCCTAAATCAAAAGAAAGCTCAACCAGATCCCACTTCTCAACTACAAAATCAATGGTCGCTTAAAATGTAATTTCAAAGCTACATGACTGCTGCTTCGATGAGTTCAAGGATGCTCCACCAAAATTTCACAAGACCTTAGCACTACTGAAGAAGGCAGGTCTCGAAGAGGCGCTGAGCACCGACACCCTCATCTATCCCAAGCTAGTGAAGGAGTTCTACAAGAATGGAGTGTACGAACACAACACCATCACTACACGAAGTAAGAGGAGTTGAAATGAGGCTAAGGGAAGAAAACTTCAATCTGCCCTAGGTTTCAAGAACGTGGGGCACCCATTTCTAGACAAAGATAAGCTTCCAAGAGGGCTTGAAGAAAATGCACCACAAGAAGAATCCTCCGTGAAAGGCTACAAAAAGAAGGAGTTCCCTCAAAGGTACGAATTTTTGGTCGACATTATTGGGAAATGCATCTCACCGTAAGAGCTCGTGTCATGACTCTAAGAATGAGACTCACTTTTAAGCTCATGCTCGCCATGGTTCATGGTACACAACTCAACTATGGGGTCAGTATTACTCGAGTGGATCGGCAAGTGGATCGTCAACTCAAAGAAATCAAAGAGCACCAAGATGTCAGATGGGAGATTCATAAGCATCATTCTCGCAATCAGACTGGGGACAAAATTGGGGATGATGAAGGAGAAGCCATCAACCCAAATCAAGAATGACACAAAGAGCTTGTTTAAGAACCGGAAAAGGAACCCCGCCGATTATGTAAGAATGATGACAGAGTCCAAAGGGAGAGAATCGGGGAACTAAAGGACGCAGGCATTCCAGGAAACATGTCTGCTGTCGTGGAAGTTGAAGAAGAAGAAGAAGAAGCAGATAAGGAGAACCTCTCGCTTCTTGCCAAAAAAAGCAAAGGGCAAGAGAAAGCTAAGGGCAAGACAAGTCAAGAGCCTCAAGGATCTACAACTAACATTCCCCAGAGAGTCCTCTCATATAGAGACTCTAAGAAGGCTAAGAAAGATGCAACAACAAGAAGAAGTCAAGAGGATCAAGCCACCATTTCACAGATCCTAAAGAAGAACAAAATCGGTCATAAGTCCAAAAGACCAACAGCTTTCTTCGATCGTAGAGACTCACTTTCTCTCAAAACCAGGCCAAGTGTGGCGTAAAATGGAAGAAGTTGTTCAAGAATAGTGGAGTTGTTCAACATGACAAAGCTAAGACTCAAGAGAGTCCGTGGTTGTGGCTAAACCCAAAGAAAGCAAAAAGAAAGTCGGGTCAAGAAGTATATTCTTGAGAATGAAAAAGTGTCAAAAAGGGAAGCCAAGAGTATGGTCAAAAAAAGTAGAATCGCCCCAAACAAAACGAAAAGGAGGAAAAAGGCTCCAAATTGAGAGGGGAGATCCCCAAATTCTCATGATTGAGTATACACCACCGAGGGGGAGAAGTCTTTCAAGATTTCAAGAAGATGTTTCAAACCTCCAAGAAGATGTTCATCAGCCTCATGATATCCCAATGGTCAAGAAGAGGTCCTCGCTCAAGATGAAATTGAGCCAATGCCAAACCCTCCAGAGACCATCGAGATAATGGAATCTTCAAGAAAACGAAGAAGAAAAAGATGATGATAATGATGAGCTTGAAATCACCGTGTAGGGAAAGATGGATTTAGGAGCTATATGTACACTCAACTGCTTTTCCTACCTACCCATGATGGCATACCATCAAGCTCAAATCCTCAACTCATGGGATCACATGTTCGAGCTTCAAGGAATATCCAAAGAATCTCGCTCTGCTAATGGATTTCAGTGGAAAGTCATCTTTGCCAAGAAGTCGCTACCAACCATTCCTCATCAAAAGATAAACCCGAGGTATTGTCTATCCCTACCAGCTTTTAGAGTTAATCACCGCCATCATCTCTCATTTAGCTATTTCTATGAATTTCCTAAATGGTCGGAAGTAACTCTCAATCCAAGAATCGGCTTCAAATAGCAGAATCCCAAAATTCAGAATCAAGAACCGTAAGAAGTCAACCTTACCCTACTCCCTCAAATCACCAACTCTACGATTCCGCACTCAAGCCACATCATAGAGTCCAATATTGAAATCGTAGAGTCACCTATCCCAGATATCCAAACCCAAGCCCTCCAAATTGATATACCATCCTCCTCATCACATGACTATTTCAGCCTTGATCTCGCTTTTTACAATCTGCAAGATCAATCTCACCCAAAAACCCTCAAATGAAAAATCCTCCTCAAGAAAATGATACTCTCCCAAGCCCGCCTACCAAGGATGACTTGAAAGACACCTCTCAAAAATATGATCAAGTCTATAGAAGCAAGCCTGGAAACTCACTCTGATCTCATCAATATCCGGCTAAATCAAATGATCACAGCTGCAAATAATCTCCCTGGCACTATGAATACCGAGCTTACAAAGAGGCTAAGGGAAATTATCAAAGAGATTCTGAAGAGTATATCAGACAGAGATGAGATCCACTTCCAGGTTGCTACCAAGCAAAGAGAGGCTGTACTTGAAATGCGTAAACACCAAGATCATCAACATCAAATTATGCTGGACAATATTCTCAACTTGAAAGCCTCTGTATATAACTTCCAGAAATCTTATGCCAATCAGGAGAAGCATAATGATATGATTCTGACAGTCCTCCAAAATAAAGAAGCTAGAGCTGAAAAACAAATCAAGGAAAATAGAGAGGACATTGCTCAAACCCAAAGCCAACTGAATGAGCTTGTTCAAGGAGTTAATCGGCTGTCTGCCGATATTCGAACCCTTGATGCTGACATAAAGGGGGAGAATAATAAAGGGAAAGGAGATCAAGGAGGCCAAGGCAGAGGAAGAGGTCATGAAACTCAAGAAAGGGGGAGAAGTCAATTTCATGCAAGACATCATCGACTCATCGACTCAACGATCCGGGTCAGCAGTAATTGTAATAAATATTCCTCCGAAGTCATCAAGAGCCAACTCCTAGCTCACAAGACGGTTCACTATACGATAAGAATGCCAATTGAGATCCCGTCATTCATGCGCAGACATGAAGAGAATCCAGTTCTAAGTCTAAGCGAGCTGGAAGAGTTAGCAAGAAATGAGGAAGCTCAAAGGAAAAGAAGGGCTGAGGAGTATGCCAACCCACCTCCAAATAAGAGGTCAAGGAAACAGAGATAAGTTAAAACTTAAATTTCCTATTGATGTAATGCTGAATTGTAATATCTTCTGATCATCAATAAATTCATACTTATTCTCTAGAAATTTCAAATCGCCACCCAAATACTAAGTCATGTTTAAATTTCCTGCAAATGCATCTAGTCACTAATAATCATGACAACAAATCTCCTTGGTTATGTCAACATCAAATAGGGGGAGATTGTTGGGAGAATGTATATTATGATTTGATGTTTTAAATGTATATGTTCATGATTATTTGTAAGGTCCTTAAATGAATATATGTACAAGGACTTAGTGATAGATCAAAATTGTTAGGTTGATCTAAGCTTTCAACGTGTACCATTCTGATAAAGAATGTATAGATAGAAAGATCAAAACTGTTAGGTTGATCTTAAGATGTAATAGATTAGTCTTGAAGAAATCGTAGTGCATCCATCTGATCAACATTGCGTAGTTAAAGGCGTAAAAACGTAGAGCCCAAAGATCGAGTGTGTGCCCCAAGGGGACTCTTTGGAAATCGTAGAGTGGTCTCAACGTTTGGCCGAGCCAATTCTACGATCGTAGTCTGCTGAAGGAAACATGAAGTTTTACAAGTCAACGATCGTAGTGTGCTCTCGAGAACGTAGAGTCAACAACACGAGCAAGAGAAGATCGAAGTGCGAAGGATGAAGGGAAATCGTAGTGCTCTCAACTAATAGCTTCAGAGTATGCAAAGATGTCAAAGACACTACGATCTAAATCAGAGAACACCACGATCCAAATCGTAGAGCATCATCTGCCCCATGTCGTCGAAAACGCCGAGCCTCATGATCCGTGTTTTCAACAAGTGAGGAATGGATCCCGATGTTGCAAAGCTTCATCACCCCCAGAATATATGAAATATCCTTAGTATGCAACAAAGAAGCGAGTGAAGAAGCTAAGGATAGTACCATGGGTAAGAGGGATAAAATACCTTTTCGTGTGGTAGGTGAGAAAGCGCAAACCGCAGCAGTCAAGGGGGCCGTAATGCGTAATCTGTAAGATGTGCGTAAATGTTCCATCACAAAGATGTAAAAGTTCGATGCATTTAATGCCACAACGGATGGATCCAACGGATAGTTTTCAACATCACATATATACAGATCGATGATGAGAGAGAAATAAGCAAGCATTAATCAAACAACGTGAACATCTCTCTCAAGCTCAACTCTACGATCCGAGATATTGCAAAGCTTGCTCACCTACTCGGGCCTAACGAACCAAAGGCTTACACAAAGAATCGAAAAAGCAACCATCAAGAACTCAACAACTATCAATCAATCAAGAAGAAGAGTACCAAGTCTATTGGACTTGAAGAGTTCAGAGAGTGAATCAGTAAGAAAGCCAAGTCTCATTGGACTTGAAGAGTTCAAGAGTGAACTAGAGAAGTTCCTAGATCACGGGTCTAGAAGGAATCAGGTGATTCGTAAGATTGTAAAAGACATCCTTAGTGGATATCCTACTGCTTGAGTAGAAGAGTGGACTAGGAGCTTTGAGTGCTCAACCACTTAAAAAACAATCTGTGTTATTTACATTCATGCTATAAATCGCTATATCTCGCTATAACCGCCTTTACTCGCTTCATAACTCCATTGTTTGGTAAAGAAGATTAAAACAAATACTAATTCCGCAAAGTTTTAATCATTATCTAAGAACAAGTTAAAATGAAAAGATTTTCAAATATCTATTCAACTTGTGCCCTAACACACTAAGACTTCTATAGAAAGAGAAGCTATAAGAGAAAAGCTTTAGAGAAAAAGTAGAAGAAAAGTCTGCTACCTCACTATTCCAATATACAGTCTTCTTCTGAGGTAAGGGATATTATTTTGTTCAAGATTCGTAGGAATAATATTTTCTTCATACTTTGTAGTATGTGAGTAATATTATTTCGCCTCTATTCTCGATTATACCCTCATTTTGTTAAAGTATTGCTTCTATACTCCGTGAAATTAGTAGAATATCCTTGAAATTTGTGCTTCATCTAGTATCGTTTCACAAGGATATTTTATACACATTCTTATTAAATTTTAAGCTTTTCATGATGGAGTACTGTCCATGAGTAGTATTCATTTTTACGGTACTATTCACAAAGTACTATTCATGGGGTACTATTCATGGGTACTATTCACAAAGTACTATTCACGGGTACTATTCACAAAGTACTATTCACAAAGTACTATTCACGGGGTACTATTCTCGAAGTACTATTCAGGGGGTATTATTCACCCGGGGAATTATTCATGATAAAAATTGATTTCTTTGTTGTCCAAATCATTTTTGTTACAATATTATTCTTGAATTTTACTCTAAAAAGCAGTATCATGTTGACAATTTGGACATTATTGAATTCTGGATAAATTAAGTTATAAATCTTTAAAAAGTTATCCTTTGTTTTCTTTTAATTGAATTCTTATATCATTGTCATCATCCTCGTGCTTATATTGTGATAAAAGTCATATATGGCTTACGTGCATAGATGTACTATTGATTGGTATGATTATGACCAGGGATTATTCAGTATAATCATGACCATAATGTTACAAATGATGTAGTAAAAATCCTCATTGGCCTGTAGTGCATTGATGGACAGTTGTTGGTATGATTATGACCAGGGATTATTCGGTATAATCATGACCATTGATGATTACATGAATATCCTTGGCCCGTAGTGCAGGGATGATTCGATGATGTGGTTTATTTATTAAGCTGAGTCTCAACGATAAAATTAATGATAAACTTTTTAAATCATAGAAGATAGTAGATATCATGCTCTACTTGACTCTTCTAATGGATTGCTTGTTCCGATGCAGTTAAACTTGATGTTTATTATATTTTATCAGTTTAACACTGTTGAAGGCTAACGATAATTTATTCTGCATTATCTTAGTCATAATATTTCTTACTGGGCTAGTTGAGCTCACCCTTTGTTTTCATTGTTCTCTTCAGAAAATGAGAATATAGTTGGGACTAATCGGGGAACGGAGTGATGGTCCATATGTTTGCATTAGTAGTCCTCACTATTCAGTGAAATAGTTTGATAATAATTGTAATGAGGACTTTATTTGAGTTTGGATACTCTCTACGAGACATTATCCGTGTTGAAACTCTCAGCTACGTTTTGTCGTACTGTATAAAAGAAATTTGTATTAAAATTTTGTACCATGTATTTGGCGACTCTAGATGGGTGATGTATACCTATTTTGGGGGCGTCACAAATCAGCTGGCTAAAGTTCTACAATATAGTTGTGAACTAGCACGAACAAATTTCATGACTGAACGAACATTGAACATGAACAAATATATCTGGACCAAATGGTAATGAAGGTGATCAGCCTTTCATACCTGATGAATACATGCGAAGTGCACAGAGTGCAAATCAACAATTCTTAAACATGGCAATCAAAAATGATTATCCACAAGTATAATTGAATAATACAACTCGAGGTCGAGTTAAGAAAGACTTGCTTGTTCCGTAGATTATCGTTACACATTTAATAAGCTTTGACTGAAGACCTAATAGTAATAATATCGATCTATAAGTTAGAGTAATATCATCACAATATTTAAAATAACCTAAACAGATTATCACATAATCCTATCCGTCTATAACACACATATGACCTAACCTCAAGTTAAACTTTTACAGTCTGAGTCGAGTTCGGTACAATTCTGACATCCCGACGGTCTAGTCGAAGAATTATCGAGTTTAAGTTCAATTAAACTCTGTCTAACCCTTAACAATTATCTTAGATAATTATATTTTCAGTCAAAATATTTTTCATAAGCTTGTAATAATTTTCAGATAATTATTACTATTTATCATGATTTTTCAATCATTAATATCGTATTTATATGAATTAAATACCACATACTTACTTTATCATTAATATTTATTTAATACTAAATATTAATGAAAACATAACATAATATTATAATATATTTATAATATATCCTAGTATTTTTAATACCTTAAAAAATGACAAAAAATACTTTTTCACCATTGTGGTTGTAGTGTTTTAAGCAATTAGTCACTGTACTTTTAAAATATTCAATTAGCCCACTGTGCTTTTTAAAAATATACAATCAGGCCATTCCGTCCATTTTTCGCAACTGACGTTAACAAAACAGCTTGAGTTTCTGACGTGTCTTTTTTAAAAAAAATAAAAAATTGCGTGGCATTTGCTTAATTACATGGTATATCCTTATGTGGCAACAAAATAATTTTTTAATGGATTTTCTTTATAATTTTTTCTTCTCAAACAAAAAAATAAAATAATAAAATCATTATGTGGTAAAAAAAATAATTAAAATAATAATAAAATTAAAATAAATATTTTAATTCATTTTTTTATAATTTTCTCTTTTTCTTTTATCTTTTCCTTTCTTTTAATAATTATTTTTATTTTAAAAATTAATTCCAAATAATACAAATAATATATCAAAAAAATTTTATCAATGAGATCTATTACAACATTATATTAATTCCTACAAAAATAAAAAATAAAAATTCATTAATTACGTGACAAAAAAATAAAATAATAATAATAATAAAATAGTTGAGTTCCTAGCTAGGGCTAGCAGCCCAAAAAAAGTAAAAGCCTACTGGCTACAGTTGCGTAATATAGAGGGGTTGTTTTCTTTAGCTCTAAAAGGATTTGAGTACGTTACGTAATTAATTGTATACTTTTAATTTATAATAATTTATAAATATTATAAATTAATTGAAGGTGTGGATTGTATAATAATTTATAAATTTATTTTTAAATGTCGAGAGACCTATAATTAACACATTAAATGGTATTTTATATATATATATATATATATAAGATGAATATATATATATATATATATATATATATATATATATATATATATATATATATATAAGATGAATTTTTCATAATTTCAGTCATTATAACTTTCTCCATCTCCATTTCTTCAAAATTCGTATGAGAAGTTGTATATTATTATTTACAATAATATAAATTAATTTATAAATATTATAATAATTTATAAATATTATAAATTAATTGAAGGTGTGGATTGTATAATAATGTGGTTTTGATTGTATAATTAATTTTAATTTTTATGTCATATGTTTAACTAATTTTATCTAATTGTATCAATTTTCTAAATTATGTTAATTATGTACTTACCTTTTTATATCATTAAAATATATATTAGTATTAATTTTTAAAATAAAAATAATTATTAAAAGAAAGGAAAAGAATACAAATAAAGAAAATAAATTAAAATATTTATTTTATTTTATTTTAATTATTTTTTGCCACGTAATTAATGATTTTTAATTTTTAATTTTTGTAGGAATTAATATAATGTTGTAATAGATCTCATTGATACAAAAATTTGATACATTATTTGTATTATTTGGAATTAATTTTTAAAATAAAATAATTATTAAAAGAAAGGAAAAGAGAAAATTATTAAAAAATGAATTAAAATATTTATTTTAATTTTATTATTTTAATTATTTTTTACCACATAATGATTTTATTATTTTCTTTTTTTTGTTTGAGAAGAAAAATTTATAAAAAAATCCATTAAAAATTATTTTGTTGCCACATAAGGATATACCACGTAATTAAGCAAATGCCACACAATATTTTATTTTTTATAAAAAAACACGCGTAAACTCAAGCGCTTTTGTTAACATCGCCACGAAAAATGGACTAATGGCCTGATTGTATATTTTAAAAAGTACAATTGGGCTAATTGAATATTTTAAAAGCACAGTGGCTACTTGCTTAAAACACTACAACCACAATGGTGAAAAAGTGCTTTTTGCCCTTAAAAAACATATTTATATGATTTTTAAACAGTTAAATTCATTATCCGATAATTGCTACTAATATTAAAATATTAATATTATCATGACAAAATATCAAAAGTTATATTTTATAACTTCAAATATTTTTATAACACTTAAATCATTTTTATATGATTTTTAAATCATTAATTCTATTTTTTTCATAATTTATTTAATATATTTATTAAATAAATTAATTACCATTAATATTAATTAATTAATGAAATTCCTCAAAAATATTAAAAGTCACTAAAAATAACTTAAAATATTTTTTTATACCATAATATAATTTTCATGATTTTTCATGTATTAAAATCATTTTTAACTAATTTATTTACTATTATAATTAAATAAATTAAATACCATTTATATTCCAAAAATATTAAATATTTATGAAATATACTCAAAATAATTAAAAACTAATTTTTGGACTTTAAAATAATTTTTAGGAATTTATTTTGTATTTTTAATAATTAAAAATTATTTTTATCTATTTATTTAATAAAATAATTCATTTTCTGAAATTAAATGTCACTAAAGGCCCTATAACGACGAAACTGTCGCTATAGGTGTTCTTGAGCTGTTCTTGGCTAAACCCAAAAACCCAATTTCGTTTATCGGGTGCTTACTTTGACCAATATTAAAGTAGTGTTCTTATTGATTCTGGGCTAATACATAACATCACAGCAAGATCTAAGCTACCAAACATCTTGTCAGACGTGTTCTTAAGTTTCTGGGTTGCCTAGAAACTCAAGCAGTAATAAGGGTCCTACTTTGCAGCCTTATATCTTTGATTCTAGGAATTGTTTATGTGATCTATAAATTCAAACTTGTAGTAGAGGTGTCAGGGTATAATAACATAGCATCAGATCCATATTACAACATTACATATGAAATATTAAAGCTGGTCAAACTCTGACAAAATCGTGTTCTTGAGAAATCTGGGTTTTCCAGATTTCTTCATAAGTCATTCGGTCAACGCTACTTTGACCTTGATTATTTTCGTTCCTTTTTATGATTTTGGTAGTATAAAGGCTTGATTGTGTAGTACTCATGTCATACTACAAGCTGCAAACAACAAAATGGAACAACTATCTAACACCTGCAAGATCTCAAATCGAAAATGGTCGCCGTGGAAAATCAGGTTTCGGGTTACCTAGAAACCAGATTTCGTGAACGGTCAACGGGTTTTGACTACTGATAACTTTTAATCTACACTTGATCTGCACTTGATTCAAGTTCCAGATCAAAGTCCTTACAACATACTACAAGTACAAACTTTTAAAACACAAAAACAATTAACAGGTATGAGCCCTGACATTCGGCTGTCAGACCATGTTTTAGGGTTCATAGATCAATTTCAAAATTTTGATTTTCGTGCATCTAGATGTTATAGATCCAAAATCTATCAACCCAGATCACTCAAAGACACCCTAATACACAACTTTAACCAACCAATTTCAACATATAACATAAGATCATGTGATTTTAAAATTTTAGGGTTTTTACCACTTTGATGCTATGATCTTGAATCTGGTCCTCATGATCTGTTCTTAGCTTGCTTGTGATCATTCTAGAAACTTATATACTTCATATTTTCGTGGGTCTAGAGAGAGAAAGTGTGGGTTGAGAGTTTGTCACAAAATGAAGCTAGATAATGAATTTTCTCTCTCTTGAATTATTTATATTTTGATACAATGTATCTATATTGAGATTGCTGAGATTTTAGCACATGTGGGATATTTAGTGGTTCACCAACTCCATATACGGCATGATTTGCAAGTTACCTTCAATAATGTAGGAATGGTATAATGGACATTTGGCTTATAAATTAATGGCTAACTTGTGATTTGCTACAAACCTTAGGGTTTGACCCTTAGGGTTAAAACCTAAGGTTATTAAAAATCAATTTTCAAGGATTTCCAATTTAGATTTTCAAAATAGAAAACTAATATTTCTAAATTATAATTAGGATTCGATAATTATATTAAGATTTCCTAATCATAAATTCAAGCTTTCTAATTAGGATTAATAATTCCTAATTAAAATTGCTAATTTAACAAATAGGGTCATCATTGTACATTAGGGTTTATAACCCAAGAATTAGGGTTTTAAATAGAAAAATAATCTTTCTAATTTAGAATTTAGGTTTCCTAATTAGATTAGGGTTTTCTAATTACTTATAACTTGAAAATTAGGATTAATGTTTCCTAATTAACATTAAAATTATTAAATTAACAATTAGGTTTTCCTTAATTATAAATTAGGGGTTCATGTTCTAAATTAGGGTTTTGGATTTCCGAAACTAAAATTAGGGTTTCCAGAACCGATTTTAAGGTTTCGTATAAATCTTAAGAATTTTCTAACTGAACGTTGACGTTCTTAATATATACTTAGAGTTTGTCACAGATATAGTTTATCTGGTCAACCCTTGACCCTTAACCGCATACGGTACACATATGATACCTTATAGACATAACATATTCACGTATATTTTTAATCCTAAATAATTCATCATAAAAATTTTAAATCCATAGAATTCCTTCTCGAAAATCCTAAATCCATTCACTTATTTTCTGTCTAGGTTTATTATTTAACCTTAATTCAATATTTTAATATTTTATAAATATCAAAATTCTCGGGTTGTCACATTCACCCTTTCTTCTAAAAATTTCATCCCCGAAATTTACTTTACACCTTACACCGTGCATCATACACCATTCCTTCTCATCATCACATGCTACCTAATACATTCCTCACAAGAGTGAAAATTTTGAAATTGTGCTGAGGAGTTTATAGACTATTGTCTGTCATTTTCGCAAAAGGTTTTATGGACATTCATCCGCAAACCGTCATACCTTACGGACATAGTAGGTAATTAGCCCGGTATGCCCTGTACTTATTAAGTAATGTTGGTCCACTCTGTTTCTCGTCACTGCCATAGGCACAAAAATTTTACCTCGGTCTTATAGGATTCCGTACCAAAATAATTTGATTCGAAAAAAATTTCAAAGAACACTTAGAATTTTCATAAACGTTGGTCTAGCCGAATCAAATAGCTTAGCACTACAACAAAACAGTAAATAGATAACGCAAAAAAAACGTTGTGGTTTCAATCAGAAAAACGTCGTGGTTAAGGGTGTCATCTATTTGACCCCCTTCCACAACGTTTTTAAAACGTTATAGTTAGACACCTTATACAACGTTTTTTAAGAAAATAGATTTGTTTTTCATAAATTAGTAGATGCTTGAAAACGTTGTAAAGGTATGATTCCACAACATTTTCTAAACATTTTCTAACTAAAAATGTTGTACTTTAATATTTCAGACAAAGTTTATAAAATGTTGTAGATTGACTTGAAAAAGAAAAAAAAAGAAAAAAAAAGGTGTGGTTCACCTATATTACCAGTGCACCTGCAATCTGCTAATGCCATGATATATAGCTAAAGAAGGTCTAAATTCTCATTTAAATTTAAAGCCAAAATGTATCAACCATTCAAAATACATCCCAATAATACTATATTGAATTGTGAATTTGATTACATATAAACGTATGACTACAAACGAGTGCTCAAAGAATGGTGATTGTGTCACACGATATGAACTTATAAGCATAGTAACAGGCCAGGTGTGACTACATTCACAGCCTGATTAGGACCACCAAATCCACTCACCAATGAAAACATGGCTCCAGAACCAAAAGTTGTCACCATACTCAATGATATAAATTCATTATCTTAGATGAGTGCACACGTACATATTTTGGAACATGACATGACTCAATTGAACTTTCAAAAAACTGAAAATAACATAATGCTACAAACCTTCAAGTGAGCAGCAGCCTTGTCCTGAAAATAGACCAGAAATCCCAGCAGCACACGTCATACAGCAGCCCAACCTCCCACACAACAAGGGACCAAAAAGGGGCGGGCGGGCGGGGAGAAATGGATACAGCTAATAATAATGAGCCAGAAAAATACAATAACTATTTGCAACATTGAAAGTAAAGCTGAAAGTAAAATAGCAAGAGTAATAACCTGGACTTCAAACTTGACCATGTTTGGCAATCTTGTAGCACCATCACTCTCAATGATGGTGGATTCATCCCCAAAGTAATGATTACTGTGCATAGAATTGTTTACCATGCCTTCATGATGCCCAGGAATGCCAGGAATCCACCTGCATTTCATGTTGTAGTGTCCTATCTTTTTCCAGCCCACATTCAGTTCTTGCAGAGCTTTGAGAACTTCTATCATTAAATCACGAGGATTAGCTCAAGACTGTAAGAATGTCAAGATTACAATCAGGGCAATTATTTTATCATCCATATTACTCAAAAGTCTTAATTACAGAAACCTATCATGAAAGCTTTGAGCTTTCCACCATGACATGCCAGTCTGCTAAGTAGACTTTCTGACATGTAAAGTAGGCTTTTTCCTATACTCGTTAAAGAGGTAGACAAACTTGCAAAAACTTAACCTGAAGTCCAAGAGCCCATTTCATGTCAACATGAAACTGTGGTCTTACCCCTGTTCCTTGGTAATCCACATATCCTGGAATTCGCTGCACTATAATTGGAGATGCAGGCTCATTTGAACTCATTCGGTTAAAACCATCCTGTAAGATAAGCAAATATCGACCTTCAGCAGGAGGTTTAGTGCAACAGTTTAAATTGAGCAAAAATAAACTTACCATGGACTCCTGAAATTCAGCTCCAAGATAGCCACTGGAAACACGAAACCGGTTGTCTAATAGCAAATAGTACGCAACAGTGCCCTGGAATGTATGCAACAAATTAATAACCTTTTTATCTCAGAAAGATGACAATCACATACCTACCTCATTTTGAACTCGGTTGCGAAGAGACTCAACAAGGTTGCTTCTGTCAAATCCCATCTTTAACACCTCTTGAAGAATCTCTTCATCAATCTACAATCAGAAAAATTAATGAATCAACACAGAATACTCAAAAAAGATTCATTGTATTTAGCAGAGTTATGCAAGCTCACACCATCACATGTCCACAGATGTGTATATCATATGTTGAATAACAAAGAAAAAGAACAAATAAATATGTAGCATAATAAACATCATTGTGCATCCATATTTACACTTGAAGAAGTTCAAAATGAATATTACTAGACATTGCATTTCTTCTTTTGTGAAATATGCTCCTAGAGAAAGAAATAGTTGCTACAAAACTACAACAAGATTCACACGATCAACAACCCATGAGTAAATACAAAATCAAACTCTTATGAGCTGAACCTCTTCTCAACTTGTCCGTAGCAAAAAACTCAGTAAAATGATTCTTACAAAGAGTATTAACCACTACACAATGCATCTCTGGTGAATAAAGTAGTCAAGGTACCTTTTTTGCTTGTTGCATCGTATCTGGTGGAGGCACCGCTAAGTACCTTTTTTGCTTGTTGCATCGTATCACACACCTGTCCTGTTTCAAAAAATAATCATTTCACGCCCACTAAAACATATTTAGATGTACTTCAACATGTATCCATATTACATCGAGATTGCAATGAGATATAAAAAAAATTACCAGCAGTGTCCCACAATTGTGATTAGAAAAAAGATGAAACTTCAACTGTAATGGAGAAAATTGATCCAAGAGTGCCTAAGAGGAAGCTTGTACAGTCAAATAAAGGGTTGGGATATAAAGTGGCATAGTAGACATACCATATAGATGAACAAAACCTGAGGGCACAAAGAGTGAAGTGACTAGTGATATAATCCACATGACAAACTTCAATCCCCACCACCCAGAATGCCACTCGTTGCGAGATTCATCCAACTTGTTTGTTTTGAATGTTGTAAGAAACATTATAAAGAAAAATATCTAGAATTTATGTCACGGAATCTATGTAGTGAAGAAAAGTTCATGTAAATTTAGCAGAACATCAAAAGTCAAAACCATTACATGAAGGAGCTACTAGAATAGTTCATGTAATGAAAGCTATTTTTTCGGTTTTTGCCATTGCACCAAATGTTTCAACTTGTCAGTCAAAACCATTACATGAAGGAGCTACTGGAATAGTTAAACAACTCTATGCATATTTACAATAATACAAAAAAACTAAAATATGAGAAATCATGAAGACAATATCATCAGACACTGACCGCAACTTCTTGCATCAAATCTGCAGCCTTAGCTATATTCCCTTGTTGTTCCTTAATTTTTGCAAGTATCTTGATCAACCTTGCCCTCTCTATCTCAACATAAATCTACCACAAACAAGTGCCATCAAGAAAAGGAAAAAATGGAAGACAATCCCTCACAACAAGGATACCGAAATATACAAAGATATTTAAATTCGTAATAAAAATTCACCTTGCCCGCGGACACACTGTTAAGTGTTTTAATCAGCTCTGTCTTAGCTTCAACATCTGGTGTTTCGTCAATATATTGCATTGCTTGCTGGACCATTGCAGTGACGGACTGTTTGAACAACATTCTCAAAAGGAACATTAGAAAGTTATTCAGAAAAAGAAAAAAGCTTTACAAAGAAAACCATCAGTATATTGTACAACAAACCAATCATATTCACAAAGAAATATAATTAAACAAATATAACACTAGATCTTAGTGAAAATCCTCACAAAATCCCCTTAAATAAATGAGGGAAAAACATGTTGCAGATCATTGAGCAGCAGTCAAAAAGAAATAAGACTAATTAGATGTTAAATGTTACTGAATTAGTGGTTCTACCACACGCGCATCATGTCAATTCTTCCTAGCATCAAATCACATGTCTATACATAAGCATCCTGGTACATATACAAGAGAATGATGGGTAAACATATCTATATACCCAGTAATTTACATATGTACGTAGAGCTATATACAACTTGTATGAAAAATATAAACATGTATGCAATTATCAAATATACTAATCTTAATTTTTCAATGGACACTGTTTTTGAATTACATTTGCTCCAAAATTGTAGGGGATCAGAAATCAACTGAAATTTATTTTGTTTTCTTTTCCTCATCCCTAATCTTGAAAGGAAGGGGGTTAAGGTGCAAACCAAAATCCATGAAACCATTACAATGATAGAATTGAAAATGGGGTAGAGACGAGAGTTCCAACTTTCAAATTAAAAATTACGATAGTATCCTTAAATTAATTCAAGATAAAGAACATAGATAGTGGGAGAATCAATATGACTACATAACAATAAATCTGTAATTTTAATGTAAAACAAATCAATTGAGGGATGAAGTGAACCAGACAGACATCTCGTTCAGAGGAGTGACGAGAGGACCTTTGTTAGCCGTGATTTCGGCATCGCTAACGACCCCAACAACCAATTCAGCCTAGGAGAAAGCTCGACGGTTGACGGCAGCTCCGGCGGCGGCGGAGGAGGTTTAGAGAGACGGGGAAGAGAGGGACGTCGACGGTGGAAGAGAGGGACGACGACGGTGGAAGGGAGGCCACAGTCGACGGGGAAGAGAGGCCACAGTCGAGAGGCAACGGTGGAAGAGAGGGATGGCGATGGTGGAAGAGAGGAACGGCGACGGTGGAAGAGAGGCCATAGTTGAGAGAGACAGAAGCAGAGGGACGGCGACGGTGGAAGAGAGGGATGACGACGGGGAAGAGAGGCCACAGTCCAGAGGCAAGAGGGCAAGAGGCTGAGGAGTGAGAAATCGAGATTTTAGATCTGGCGTACAGAGATAGGAGAGAGAAGAAAGTATGGTCCTGTTTTAATTTCAAATTTTGGCTTCCGCATTTTTATCAATTGCTCCGTGTTTTTTATATACATAATGTTTGTTTTTAAAAAACGTTATTTATTTAAAATTAAAAATTGCCCATATAAATACATAACGTTTTTTTTATATGTATCTATAATATTTTATTAAAAAATGTTGTGAAAAAAATACTATAATATTTTTTATGAAAACGTCATCTTTTAAGTGTTGTCTTTTTATGGCTTTGTACTAGTGTACTCATATCAATAATCAACTTCAATCGAATTATGAATGTACGTAGCCAAACGCCGTTGGCAAATTAAAAATTTTAAAATAGTGTGAAAATAACGCCATGATGCCGTACTGTATTAACAGTCCATTTGAGGATGCCGTCATCTAGTGACTTTGTCATAACACATCATACAATAGTGGAACAACGATTTCAGATCAAATTCAACACTAAGTATTCCTGCATTACAACTCCATCAACTTTTTATCATCTCTGCACTAGGTTACATGGTACATAAGTGATAAATAAAAATATATTTTGATATTTCAAATCATTATCGTCTAGCAGAAATAAGTAGCATAGACTATTCTTTAAATCGTTCAAAAATTTGTTTCCAATCTGTTTTATCATCTCAACAGGTAACGATTGTGTCGGTGACCCGAAGTCCACTCTAACACAATGGTCACCCGGAGTGGAGAATAAAAATTTATTTTTCAAAAGCATATAGTGCGTATTTAACTTGATGAAGAAAAAAAAAATCGAAGTCTAGCATAGCTAGAAGTTTTGGAAAACTTATGTCTCCACTAATGATCAATTGCTTAATCAGTCTATCTGTCCCTATAATCCTCAATATTCTGTTCACACATAGTTCTACCCAATTCGTCAAACCACACTCATGAGTTCAGAAACTTTCCACAATCATATGAGTTTAAGAACTTATCCTAGTCAGACCTTTGGCGTCCATTCGCTGAGGGGTTCATAAACATTTCATATAATCATGAGTCACGAACGTACCATAAGTATGAGTTTTAAGAACTCGCACTTAACCTGATATTCTCTACGTATACCCTATCTATCTAATATACACATAAGAAAGGAATCATCCTCTTAACATGCATATAGGAAATAGCGCGACACAGATATTTCAATGATTATCAGTTCCAGAAACTAAGTGGTTATTACACAAAATACAATTCAGCTCCCATACGAAGAATCATACAACTTAGCTGCTGACATGAGTCCTCAATTGAAATCCCCACTTAATTCTAACTCTCTTCTCCATACGAATTTCATTTAATCCGTATTCATAATCCTTTCTTGAATCTGTACCAATTCATAGTACAACTGACACTCAACAATCTTGCTGTAAACTTCTCAATCATTCGTTTGATCATTCTCCATACTATAACCTTATCTGATCACGGGGTGATCTCATCGTATATATTACGATTCATTTCTACACTATGATCGTTTTGTTTTACGATCTCCTATCACTGTACTTTTAATCTTTTGACTCATTCTATTCACCATTACTGTTCACTTTGATTATCAGAGTTAGGAAACTCTGTCTCTTATAACTCGCCGAGATTCGTCTTTGAATCTTACAGACACACTAACTCTATTTGAGTTAGTATTTATCTAATCATCATGTTATTAGTCTCGTGTATTCCTACCTAAGGTTCATAACCTCTGACTTTGATACTAATCATGATGACCCCAAATCCGGGTCCAAAATCACCACGGATCTGGTACAAACATTTTATAACTATTGCGGAAGATATAAACATAAATTGTTTATACAATAAACTTTACACACTATTTCCCCAAGGTCGAGTAACCTTAACTTATACATAATTCATAAACTATCTAACATATAATGTTATTATCATACTAAACGATTATATTTTAACTTCACACATAATCCCAAGCTGAACTTGGCTTTGTCCTTTCCTTAATTCGACGTACTTGTCTTAATCTGCAATGTTAATCATGATATAGCAAAGGTGAGCAAAAAGTTTTGCCCAGCAAGTTTAAGTTCAATAAATTAAAGATATATCATGATAGAAAGAATTGAACAATCAGCTGGCTAAAGTTCTACAATATAGTTGTGAACTAACACGAATAAATTTCATGATTGAACGAACATTGAACATGAACAAATATATCTGGACCGAATGGTAATGAATGTGATCAACCTTTCATACCTGATGAATACATGCAAAGTGCACAGAGTGCAAATCAACAATTCTTAAACATGGCAATCAAAAATGATTATCCACAAGTATAATTGAATAATATAACTCAAGGTCGAGTTAAGAAAGACTTGCATGTTTCGTAGATTATCGTAACGCATTTAATAAGCTTTGACTGAAGACCTAATAGTAATAATATCGATCTATAAGTTCGAATAATATCATCACAATATTTAAAATAATCTAAACATATTATCACATAATCATATCTGTCTATAACACAAATAAGACCTAACTTCAAGATAAACTTTTACAGTCTGGGTCGAGTTCGGTACAATTCTGACATCGCGATAGTCTAGTCTGGGAATTATCGAGTTTGAGTTCAATTAAACTATGCCTAACCCTTAACAATTATCTTAGATAATTATATTATCAGTCAAAATATTTTTCATAAGCTCGTAATAATTTTCAGATAATTATTACTATTTATCATGATTTTTCAATCATTAATATCGTATTTATATGAATTAAATACCAAATAATTTCTTTATCATTAATATTTATTTTGTGACGCCCCCAAAATAGGTATACATTGTGACACCCCCAAAATAGGTATACATCACTCATTCTGAGTTGTCAATACACGGTACATAAACAACTACAACTTTATTATTACAACAAAAAGCTCATGAGTTTAAATACGATATTGTCATCTAAACAATATCCACATACAAATAAATCCTCATCATAATTATTGATACATTATTTTACAAAATGGTGAGGACTACTAAACAACTCTCTAAAACCATCATTCCATACCCAGACTTTCACTCGCTTACATTTCTCGCCTCCCGAGAAGAAAAATGGAACAAAAAGGAAAAGGGTGAGCTCAACTAGCCCAGTAAAGAATATTATGACTAAGATAATATACAACAAATTATCGTTAGTCTTCAACAGGGAAAAATTTAATAGAATACAATAGTATAACAAGTTTTAAATCAATACTCATGATGTAAAAATATTAATTCATGTAAGAGTTACGTGAGGATGAAATCTACTAATATCTATGAATTTAACGATCCATCATCAATATTTTTATCCTCGTAACATCAATCAATATATATCCGGAATCATATATTCATCATTGCACTATGTGCCAAGGACATTCACCAAATTGGTCATGTTCATCTAAACACTTGTTCATCTTTGCACTACGGGCCAAAGATATTCATCGAAATCATTCATCTTTTACACTACAGTGCCAAAGATATTCATCGAAATCATTCATCTTTTACACTTCTGTGCCAAAGATATTCATAATATCATCATTTAAGACCGAGGATGATGAAAAATATTTTTAAAAAACGAATCCAAAGAATCAAAATGACAAGGATTAAGGATTAAGGATTCGTACTTTGTTTTATCCACGTCCAAAAATACCTCAAAAATAATCATAGTGGTGTAAAATTCAAGAATGATCAAAACATGGATACAATCAAAGCTAGTATCCGAATAGATATTTTGGACGAATTTTTTTTTCATTTTTCGATGAATAAAGGCCGTATTAAGTGAATAAGATCAGATATCGTGAATAGTCAGAGTATCGTGAATAAGAACTCAGACACCAAAAGTTCCAAATTTGATAAAAACTTGGATCAATATTTCAAATATAATGATATTAAAGAAATAATATCATTACGAAAAAATAATATCCCTTACCTCGGAAAAAGCAAAAGATTTAACTGGAATCTTGGATATAAAGCTATAACTTGAACTTTCACCGTATAGCAATACTCAAAGTATACTCAAAATACTCACAAGAATATGCTCGATAATATAGAGAGAGAAAAAACTTAGTTTCGGTGTGATTTTCAATTCTAACCTAAGCACCTATTTATAGGAAAATGCTTTGAAACACCAAAGCGAAAAAATTTAATAAATTAATAATATTAATTTCCACATCTTCCTACGCATACTAGAAATCTGAATTCAAATATCCTAACACATGTTAAATGAGTCCCAACAATGAAAAAAACGTTTTTTGTAATTAAAATTATTTTAAACTTCCAAAAATTAATTATTTGAACTTTGAAACTTCAATAATTCATAATAAATAGCCCTTTTATCAAAAAATTCAATCTCATGTTTTTTATAGGAAATTCAATTCTCTACAACTTTACGGAAGAAAGTTTTTCCAAATTCAAAATGTAAATTGACCAAATCTACAAACAAAGCGATTTTAGAAAGGCTATAATCAAATTTCAAATAATAAATGGGGTCCGCCACATGTTTAACATGTTTTAAACATTTATTGCAACAAAAAATACTCTTCCTCCTCGTATACTCATATATCCCACATCGTTGTAAAAATATCACCATTATTATATTATTAAAATATAATATATATATATATATATATATATATTTAAATGAATTATTTTATCGGAAAAAGATAAAATTTTAATTTTCAACAATTGTCACATTACAAATTTTCTCCATCTATATCCACATAAAATCAATATTTTCCTCATCATATGAATCAATAATTAAATATCCACAAATAATATTATAGACTCACAATATCGACAACCGTGATAGCCTCCAGAGGAAGAGGGGCTTTCAATAAGAATTTCTCCATATTGGCCGCAATCGGTGACCAAACCTCTCCTTAGATGTAACTTTCTAGACATTGCCAATAATGTTATCTAATAATATTATTCAGATAATATGAATTATTGCTTCGATAATGAAAAATACTTGTGTAATGACAATTATTGAAACAACAAGAATATAAAATATCAACACAACAATTATTGAACCAATAAAATCTTTGAATAAAGAATAATTCATAACCATTATTGAGTAGTGCCTTCTTACGTAAGAGTTAATAATTGGTGCAATCTGATCGTGCTTCTTGTGCAACAACGCCATTCATCGTGTTTTAACCATCGGGTATTCCAACGGTAAATGGTAACAATTACGCCGTTATTTTTAAACAACTTATATTTGTCGTTTTCTTCCTCCAATCGCTTTTTTCGTTATGGGGCCCACACATGGTCTGCTTGTGTCAGTGCGAAATATTCTCCGGCGATGATTTAATATTCCACGACCAAAACGAATATTCCCGTCAAAAATGAATATTTTATAACCACTTGCTTATTTTGAAATATTTGCGTATTTTACCCATAACTATCCACATTTATCAAATCAACCCTTACTATTTCAAAATAATAATTAGAGGAAATTAAATTTCATTTATTAATTATTTGGGGTCTTACATACATCACCCATTCCGAGTCGCCAAATACATGGTACAGAAACAAATACAACTTCAGTAATACAATTGTCGTGCAAAATACGACAACACATATACTGTGAGTTTGAATACAAATATTGTCTAATAGGCGTTATATACAAACTCAAAAGGAGTCCTCATTACAATTATCGATACACTATTTTACAAAATAGTGAGGACTATTAAAACAACTATCCTGAACCATCACTCCAAACCCCGGCTAGTTCCTGTTATGTTCTCACCTCCTGAGAAGAAAAATGGAAGAAAAAGGAAAAGGGTGAGCTCAACTAGCCCAGTAAAGAATATTATGACTAAGATAATATACAATAATTTATCATTAGTCTTCAATAGGGAAAAATCTTATAAAATATAATAGAATGACAAGTTTTAGATCAACAATCACGGTGAAACATCAATCAATTAGAAGAGTCAAGTAGAGAAAGAATTCTACTATCTTCTAAGATTTAAAAGTTCATCATCAATATTTTATTCCTGTAACATCAATCAATATACATCTTGAATCAAATATTCATCTTTGCACTACAGGCCAAAGATATTCATTTGTATCACCAGTTAGTCATGTTCATCTCAACACCTGTTCATCTTTGCACTCGGGCCAAAGATATTCATTAGGTAATCATTCATCTTTGCATTACATGCCAAAGATATTCAGTAATATCATCATTTAGGACTGAGGATGATGAAAAATATCTTAAAGAAAACGAATTCAGTGAGATAAAAGGACAAACATCAGGGATTCGTATTACAGTTTATCCAAGTTCAATAATACTCCATAACAACCAATTGTGAAGCAGAATTCAAAAATAAAGATCAAAACATGGATACAATCAAAGATAGTAACCATAATAGACATCTTGGACAAAAAGGAAAAATTTCATTTTCTAATGAATAGTGTCGCATCGTGAATAAAGTGTCGATATCGTGAATAGTAATCCCCAAGCACAAAAAGGTAGAAATTCCACAATAAAATTCATATCAATATTTCTAAGATAATGATATTGAAGAAAATAATATCATTTACTGAAGAAAACAACATCCCTTACCTCAAAAAGAATAAAGATTTGAATCGAAATATCGTATAAGGCTAAAGGAAACTTGCAGAATCGATGAATTACAACTCACAAAGTATCTAAATACTCACAAAATACGCTCGATAATATAGAGAAAAAGAGAGAAAATTGTTTCTGGTGTGATTTTCAATTCTAACTAAGCACCCTATTTATAGGAAAATGCTTAGAACGCCATAGCAGACTAACCTGCTACCTGATGGATTTACCTGCTACTATTCACGCCCACCACTTTTGAAAATAAATTCCAACACATTTCATTTCTCACCAACCAAAAGTGGGGCCCACCGTATTTTTAATAAAAACATTTATTTCCGAAACTTCAATAATTCATAATAAATAGCTCTTCTATCAGAAAAATACAAATTTTATGTCCATTCCATAGGAAATTAAATTCTCTACAACTTTGTAGATTTAAGTTTTTCCAAATTCCAATCAAAAAATGACTGAAATCCACATACGGACGATTTTTAAAATCTCCATTCTGACAAAATACTGATAAAACAACTCAGCATTAATACCTTCATTTATGTCCATATAAAATATATCCATCATTTATATCCACATAAAATAAATATTTCCTCATCATATAAATCAATAATTAATTATTCACAAATAACATTACAAAATCACAATTATGACAACCAGGTCGTTCCCAAGAAAGAGGGGGCTTTCCGATAAAGATTTCTCTTTATTGGCGCGTAATTAGGTGACCAAACCCCTTTCCTAGATAGAACTTCCTTAGACATTGCCAATAATGCTATATAACAATATTATTCAAATAATATGAATTATTGATCTGATAATGGAGATACTGTGCAGTGACAATTATTGAAACAACAATATTATAAAATATCAACGTAACAATTAATGAATCAATAAAATAAAATATTGAACAGTAATTACTGTAACAATTATTGAGTAGTGTCTTCTTACGTAAGAATCAATAATTCAAAAAATACTGTGCAATATCGTGTGCTACTATGCAACCACGCGTATTACTGTATTTTAACCACCGGGTATTCCAACAGTGTTAACGATAACCATTACGCCATTATTTATAAAAACTCAACTTGTCGTTTTCTTCATCCGACCATTTTTCGTTATGGAGCCACAAATGGCTGCGCCGTCGTACGAATATTCCACGACCAAACGAATATTCCCTGACAACAATGAATATTTTATAACCAATTGCTTATTTTACAAAATTTGCTCATTTCACCCATAACCAAAGTATTATACCAAATTAACACCTTATTATTCACAATAATAATTAGAGAAAATTTGATTTTATTTATAAAAAGTTGGGGTCTTACAACCTCCCCTCGTTATGAAATTTCGTCCTCGAAATTGACGTACGTACCTGGTGTTTCGATAAGGTGAGGATACCTCGCTTTCATTTCTGATTCCAACTCCCAGGTCATTTCTTTAATAGCATAGTTTCTCCATAAAACCTTAACTTGTGGTATAACCTTGGTGCGTAGGACATGCTCTTTCCTATCCAAGATCTTAACTAGCATCTCCTCGCACGTTAAATCTTCGGCTATCTCGTCTGGTTCTAACTCAATAATGTGGTTCAGGTCTTTCACATATTTATGAAGCATAGATATGTGAAAAACATTATGAACACGAGACATACTTGGAGGTAATGCAAGTCTATAGGCCACATTTCCTATTCGGTCAGGAATCTCAAATGGACCAACAAATCTTGGATTGAGCTTTCCCCTCTTCCCAAATCTTGTAACTCCCTTCCATGGAGCAATACGTAACAATACATGATCCCCAATATTAAATTCCACGTCCTTTCGATGAAGATCAACATAACTCTTTTGTCGATCTTGTGTCGTTTGTATACGTTGTCGAATCGTTTGGATCTTTTCTGTAGTTATGCATACCAATTCTAGTCCCAATAATGTTGCTTCTCCCACCTCATCCCAGCATACTGGAGAGCGACACTTTCGTCCATACAATGCTTCAAATGGAGCCACACCTATACTTGTCTGATAACTGTTGTTGTAGGAGAATTCCACTAATGGTAGTTACTTATCCCAACTCCCTTTGAAATCTAGGACACAGAGTCTTAATAGATCTTCAAGAGTTTGAATAGTCCTCTCTGATTGCACGTCTGCTTTGAGGATGGTATGTCAACTCAATCAATAAATAAATCCGCGCCCATAGCTCTCTCTAGTAAGCTAACCCAAAATCGTGAAGTGAATCTTGGGTCAAGATTCGAAACTATGGATACTGGCATGCCATGCAATCTCACAATCTCATTTACGTAAATACTAGCAAGACGTTCAAGGGAATAAGTCTCCCGTATAGGCAAGAAATGAGCAGACTTGGTTAATCTATCAACAATAACCCAAATCGCATCTATGCCTTGAGAAACCTTGGGAAGACCCATAACGAAATTCATAGTAATGTTGTGACAGCCCCAAAATAGGTCCACATGACCCATTTTGAGTCGCCAGATATCACACTACAGAAATCAAATACAAACTTCATTTATACAACTGTTGAACTGTCATGCAGAGTACAACAACACATAAGCTGTGAGTTTTAATACAAATATATGTAACTCTCATGGTGCCTCGACCACAACACCTTACAATGGTACTTTACATAAAAGTACAATCAATAATTGTTTTAGAAATTAAAATCTTTGGAAAATACTCAAGGAAACCTTCGTACATGGGAGGCCATGCATCTAAGTTATGATAGATATCATATGACTCGAGAATTATCCTTGGTTGACCCAATAGTCCCCAAAGAAAAATGAGCAGATTACTATCATGTTCTTTCCAATTGTGAGTCTTCTCTTGACATATAATTATCTCCATTGTCTCCAATTGAGAATTATACTTCAACCAAACTTCAAGATTATATAGGTAGTGCTTGTAGATATACTCAGCAAGTGGATGTGCACAACCCTGTCTTATGATAACACGAAGTCGTATGTCATTAGACATCTCGTATGATAGTGGCAAAACACTATTCCAAAGTTGGGTTCGCCTCACCTGTTTAGCGAGAACCTCAACAGCTATAGACCACCGTTCTAATCCCCTGTTACCTCCGCTCGACCCAGATACACTCTTATTACCTGAAAGGAATTGTGAAGCAAAAGGGTGAGCACAACTAAAGATAATTAAATTATCAATAGCCTTCGTCAGTAATAAATCAGAGATTTAGAACATATGGTAGATGATAAAACTTTTCAACCATAGTTGCAGTGGAACGAGCAATCCATTAGAAGAGTCAAATAGACCATAAAGTCTATTATCTTCTCCATGTTAAAAGTCCACCAACAATGTTTTATCCCTGTAACATCAATCAACAATTCATGTCCACAATCATAGGAATAACTCATAATCATAATTGTGGTTCTAAATTCCTTTTCGCACCCAGGACGAAGATAATTTTCATCACATGTCTTTACCTGAAACATCAAAGATCATGGTTATACCAAATCACAGTTCCTGTTCATAATCATACTATAAAATTCATCTTTGCACTATGGGCCAAAGATATTCATTAACAGTTCATCCTTGCACTACAGGCCAAAGACATGCAATTGTATTTTCGAAGAGTCAAGTAGAGCATGATATCTACTATCTTCTACGAATTAAAAGTTTATTATCAATATTTTATCGCTGAGACTCAGCACAATAAATAATCCACATCACCGAATTATCCATGCACTATAGGCCAAGGATATTCATTAGTATCACGACCACGAATTATCCATGCACTACGGGCCAAGGATAATCGTGTTTTCATCAACGATTATGATCACGCCATAAAACAATTCATCTTTGCACTCTTGGCCGAAGAGAACCCATGGTGATGATCATACCAAAAACTGTCCATCAATGCATTACGGGCCAATGATGACTTTTACCACATCATTTGCAACATTATGGTCATGATTATACCGAATGATCCCTGGTCATAATCATACCAATCAACAGTCCATCTATGCACGTAAGCCAAAGATGACTTTCATCACAATATAAGCATGATGATGATGGCAATGATATAAGCATTAATCAAACGAAATCAAGGATAAATATTAAAGACTTTAAATTTATCCAGAGTTTAAAAATATCAAAATTTTCAACATAATACTGCTTTGTGGAGTAAAATTCAAGAATAATATTCATTTATCAAAAATAATTTGGATAGAAAAAATATATTTTTTGGGTGAATAGTACTCCGTGAATAGTACTTCGTGAATAGTATCCTGGCATGAAAAGTGGCCCAAATACCCGAGTGAATAATATTCTAATAAATAATAACCAGGTGAATAGTAACTCGTGAATAGTACTTTGACACGAAAAGTGTCCCGAATGCCCGAGTGAATAATATTTGAGTGAATAGTAACCGGGTGAATAGTAACCCGTAAATAGTAACTCATGAATATTACTCCGTGAATGGTACTCATAAAAGGAAAATACAAAAGAAAACAATATTCCATAACGAGTACAAAAGATATGATATCTCATACGAGTATAATATAATATACGAAACTGCATATGGATTTTCACCCGCTATGCGGTAATCCACGTAGACAGATCATTTCCAAAATTTAATAAAGAATGAATATGAAGGGTCATTCACCATGCATGTGGTAGTGCGCGTAGACAGGTTATTCCAACAGAATAATAAAGAATGGAATAATAGAAGAATTTCACCATGTATACGGTGATCTGTGCAGATACGATGTGTTATTCCAATGTAATAATAAAGAATGGAATAACAGAAGAATTTCACCATGCATACGATAGTTCGCGTATACAGGTTATTCCAACAGAATAATAAAGAATGGAATAGTAGAAGAATTTCACCATGCATACGGTAGTCGCATATCTGAGTTATTCAATGTAATAATAAAGAATGGAATAATAGAAGAATTTCACCATGCATACGGTAGTCCACGTAGACAGGTTATTCCAACAGAATAATAAAGAATGGAATAACAACCCTTACGAGTATTGAAAGAAAATAACTCTCTTCCTGAATACGAAAGAAATAATACCCATTGCGAATACAATAAATAATAACCCTTACCTCAGAAGAAGACTGGATACTTGAATCGTGAAGTAGCAGACTTCTCTTCTTCTTTATCTCTATAGCTTCTATCTCTATAGCTTCTTTCTCTACAATTGCTCTTGTGAGTCTTAGTGAATTGGTGAGAATGAAGGAAGAACGAGCTTCTATTTATAGGAAAATATAGTTTCGATAAGTGCACGTTTTGGGGCTCAAAATATTACAGTATAATATGTGACGCCCCCAAAATAGGTATACATCTCCCATCTTGGGTCGCCAAAAACATGGTACAAAATTCAAATACAACTTAATTATACAATTGTCGTGTAACATACAACAAAACATAAGCTGAGCGTTTTAAAACGAATATTATCTTCTAGACAATATCCACACTCAATGGAGCCCTCATTATAATTATTATCACACTATGTCACAGAATAGTGAGGACTACTAATGCACCATCTCGGACCATCACTCTATTCCCCGACTAGTCCCAGCTATATATTCTCATTTTGTGAAGAGAACAGTGAAAGAAAAGGGTTAGCTCAACTAGCCCAGTAAGAAATATTATGACTAAGATAATCCATAATAAGTTATCGTTAGCCTTCAACAATGTTAAACTAATAGAATATAATAGACAACAAGTTTAACTACAGCGGAACAAGCAATCCATTAGAAGAGTCAAGTAGAGCAAGATGTCTACTATCTTCTATGATTTAAAATGTTTTTCAACAGTTTTATCGTTGAGACTCAGCTTAATAAATAAACCGCATCATCAAATCATCCCTGCACTACGGGCCAATGATATTCATGTAATCATCAATGGTCATGATTATACCGAATAATCCCTAGTCATAATCATACCAACAACTATCCATCAATGCACTACAGGCCACTGAGGATTTTTACCACATCTTTTATAATATTACGGGTCATGATTATACTGAATGATACCTGGTCATAATCATACCAATCAACAGTCCATCTATACACGTAAGCCAAAGATGACTTTCATCACAATATAAGCATGAGGATGATGACAATGATATAAGCATTAATCAAACAAAATCAAGGATAATTATTAAAGACTTTAAATTTATCCAGAGTTTAAAAATATCCAAATTGTCAATATGATACTGTTTTGTGGAGTAAAATTCAAGAATAATATCCACGTATCAAAATAATTTGGACATAAAAGAAATAAAAATTTTTTGGTGAATAGTATCCCGTGAATAGTACTTCGGGAATAGTACACCGTGAATAGTAACCCCGGCATGAATAGTGCCCCGAATACCCGAGTGAATAATACTAGAGTGAATAGTAATCGAGTGAATAGTAATCCGTGAATAGTAACTCATGGATAGTACCCCGACACAAAAGGTGCCCCGAATACCCGAGTGAATAATATTATAGCGAATAGTAATCGGGTGAATAGTACCCCGGGTGAAAATATTGATATTTAATAAGAAAGTTCAGATCAATATTCCAATAAAATGATACTGGATGAAGCGCAAAACTCAAGAATATTCCACTAATTTCAAGGATTATCGAAGCAATACTTACCATAGTAAGTTTAGATTTAAGAATATGAAAAAGAAATAACATACAAAATCAAGAATAGATTTTCACCGCTATGCGATGCGTAATCCGCGTGAGCAAAGTTATTCCGATATATTAAAGGATGAATACTGAAAAATAGTATTCCTTATGAATACGAAAGAAATAATACCCCTTACCAAATGAAAATAACATCCCTTACGAATGCAACAAATAATATCCCTTATCTTAGTAGAAGACTGGATACTGCAATAGTGAAGTAGCAGAATACTCTTCTTCTTGCTCTCTATAGTTTCTCTCTCTATAGCTTCTCTTGTGAATCTCAGTGAATTGGTGAGAATGAAAGAAGAATTAAGCTTTTATTTATAGGAGAAATGACTAAATAGTAACTAATTCACGAACGGTCCAAATTAATTTACTATTAGAACGGACGGTCCAGATTGATTACTATTAAAACCACAACCGACGGTCCAGATTGATTTACTTTTAAAACCACCACCGACGGTCCAGATTGATTACTTTTAAAACCACCACCGACGGTCCATATTGATTTACAATAAAAACCACCACCGATGGTCCAGATTGATTTTGTAACACCCCCTTCCCGAAAAGAAAAAGAAGGTCACATGCGAAGCACAACAAACCTCAAAATAAGTAAACAGAGTACTAACAACTTCATAATATTAATAGTGATATCCATCAATGAAGTACTAAATACAATTCTCCAACTAGAGTCAAAATAATCAAAACTAAAAAAAATTGAATCAACCTAGATGGTCAAGGCAACATTCTCATCACACTAGCCCTTAATCACCCCTGCAAATCTGCTAGAAGAAAAACACAACATGAGCCAATTGCCCAGTACGGATACAGATATACAACTGATATACGAAAATAATTGAGACAAAATACTGAACAAAGCCTCAAGTGTAAATACGGACGAAAATATAATCTCCAAAGATCTGAATGGAATATATCTGAATAAACAAAATTGACGAAACCAATAGAAGAATAAAGAAATAACGAATTGAAGTAACTAACTCAATGAATTGAACTGAACAGAAACAAACAAAACTAATACAATGAAATAATAGGCTGAATCAAATGGTTGAGTTTTATTTCATTCCGAGTGAGCTTAGAAATATACATTGCCACACAGGCAAGTCAAAACAATGCCACACAGGCTATTGTCAAAATAATGCCACACAGGCAAGTCAAATGATGCCACACAGGCAACCAAAATAATGCCACACAGGCAAATCACACATTGGACCGTGAATCCAAATGTATGCAAATCGGATATGTGTGTTTGGTACAACATCACAAATCCGTAGAACAGAAAACAAGGGTTAACCCATACGCCTCCCACAACAAAACACCAAATGGCCCACTTCCTCCGGAGCCCAAAACGAAGACGTCGTGGACTAATCACACCGCCACGGAAGTGTCATGCGCTATTGCGTTAAGACGACATGCTGTGGGTACCCCCACAGTGGTTATAGCTCGTATACCCTACGGTATATTCTAACAAAAATATCATGTCACAACACATGCGACATAATACCAACAAAAGGGTTCTATATATACATGTTGAACCAAATCAAATTATAGTCACAAGGTTTCAAAAAGAACGTAGCAACATGTACCGCTCTACAATTATCAAAATAAATATTAGACATGATAACCTCATTCAAAGAGTACAAGTACGAGTCCAATGTGTCAACTCCAAAATGAAATAAATCTATCAATTTCACAAGAAACAATTATGTGAAATAATAACAGAAATTCGAAACGAGGAACAAAACGAACAAATCAAATTTAACAAAGGTATCGCTGAAAGAGTACGAAATCCGTACCTAATACTTCCAAACCATTTATAGCACACTCCATAAAATCTTACCCTCAAATGCCAACGATATCAAATACAAAATGTTATTCATCACCTAAATATATTCACCTCAAATTAAATATAATCCAATTCAATAATTCCAAAATAATTCATAATCTATTTAATAAGCCTTTAATCATCGCCTTATATCAATTATTAATACTCCAAAATTTATATTCCAAATATAACTCTTTAAGTTCCTTCCGTCCGAACTAATTACACAAATTAATAATACTAAATGTAAGTACATTTATAAAAATATGAACACTTCTATTTGGTGCGACTATAAAATATAATTACATATAATATTAAGATTTAATTCATTCCATATAATCTTACATATTTATTTGTATAACATCTCTTGCAAATTATGCAAGTTTTCGTAAACTTTAATTACTACTGCTATATATTTTTTCTTATTTAAAGAAATCATCAATTTATTATTTTAGGATCTCCAAAATCAATCACAGACTACTCCCTCCGTTCAATCTGATTGGAATAAAGTGATAATAATAATAATAAGTACATCCGTATAAGTATTACATTAATAAATAAACTCTCCCATCTTTAAAGATCGCTCTTAGTTTTTGAATTACAAAAGTACTTGCTCATGATGAAAAAAACAACATACTAAATTTAATAATTTAATATGGAACCACATGATTTATCCCCACTTTATATAATGTATAATATACTTACTTGTTACTGATGAAATTTCTTCACTAGTGATCAAAATCTCTAGTTTTTCTTCACCCGAGCCCCCTTTGTAGCTGTTCCCTTTATCTCCAAAGTAGCCACCTCTTCTTATTCAGTTTGTATAATGAAGTAATATTAGGTTTAGCTATTTATTAATTAAGTTTCCCTAATAAACTTCTATTTGGGTTAAATTAATATTAAGGCCCAAATTTTAACCACATAATATTATCTATCACTTATTAATATTTATTAGCCCACATAATTTAAATGACTACTTTGACCCAATTTAAAGACAAAAAAAAAAATTCAAACAATATATTTAAAACACAAACATAAATACTTCTTCTTTTTTTTCCGGGTATTACAGATTTACTATTAAAACCACCATCAATTGTGACGCCCCCAAAATAGGTATACAACACCCATTCTGAGTTGTCAAAATACATGGTACAGAAACAACTACAACTTTATTAATACAACATAAAAACTATGAGTTTGAATACAAATATTGTCATCTAGACAATATCCACACTCAAATAAGTCCTCATTATAATTATTGATACATTATTTTACAAAAATGGTGAGGACTACTAAAACGAATTTCTAGAACCTTCATTCCACACCCCGTCTAGTTCCCGTTATATTCTCGCCTCCTGAGAAGAAAAATGGAACAAAAAAGAAAAGGGTGAGCTCAACTAGCCCAGTAAAGAATATTATGACTAAGATAATGTACAACAAATTATCGTTAGTCCTCAACATGGAAAAATTTGATAAAATACAATAGACAACAAGTTTTAGATCAACAACTGCAGCGGAAACAACAATTCATTAGAAGAGTTAAGTAGAGAATGAAATCTACTATCATCTACAAATTTAAAAGTTCATCATCGATATTTTATCCCTATAACATCAATCAATATACATCTTGAATCAAATAATCATCTTTGCACTACAGGCCAAAGATATTCATCAGTCGGTCATGTTCATCTCAACAGCTGTTCATCTTTACACTATGGGCCAAAGATATTCATCAAGAAATCATTCATCTTTGCACTACAGGGCAAAGATATTCAGTTATATCATCATTTAGGACTGAAAATGGTAAAAAATATATTTTAAAGAAAACGAATCCAGTGAGACAAAAGAACAAATAGTAAGGATTCGTACTTGGTTTATCCATGTTCAAAAATACTCCATAATAAACTATTGTGGAAGCGTAATTCAAAAATAAAGATCAAAACATAGATCCAATCAAAGATAGAAACCATAACGAGATAATCTTGGACACGAAAAGAAAATTTAATTTTTCTACGTGAATAGTGTCGATATATCACGTGAATAATTATCGTATACGTGAATAGTAACTCCGACACTAAAAGGTAGAAATTCCATAAGAAAAATCTTCATGTTTCGTGAATAGTACTTGTGAATAGTAACTCATAAATAGTAACCTCGACATGAAAAGATAAGAATTTCACAAGAAAAATCTTACCAATATTTCGGCATAATGATATTGAAAGAAATAATATCATTTATAAAAAAATAACATCCTTTACCTCAAAAAGACAGTACTTCTGACTGGAATACTGGATATAGTGCTGAAGGGAACTTGCACCGTATAGCAACACTCAAAATACTCACAAGAATACGCTCGATAATATAGAGAGAGAAAGAGATAGAAAACTTCTGTTTCTGGTGTGATTTTCGATTCTAACATAAGCACCCTATTTATAGGAAAATGCTTAGAACACCAAAGCAGAAAATTTAATAAAATATTATTATTATAAAAATATTATACGCACTCCTTGAAATCTGAATTTCAGCAATTCACACATGCTAGAGGGGCCCATCAAAATGAAAAACATGTTTTAAACACTTTTTGTAACAAAATCAATTCAGACCCAATATTCCGAAACTTCAATAATTCATAATAAATAGCCCTTTTATCAGAAAAATTCAACTTTTATGTCCTTCTATAGGAAATTCAATTCTCTACAACTTTGCAGAAGAAAGTTTTTCCAAATTTCAAACAAAAATTGACCGAAATCCACAAACGGACGATTTTATAAAGCTATAATCAAATTTCATCAAGAAATAGGGTCCAATTGAACACACAAAATATGTGTTAATCATTTAATGCAACAAAAATACTCTTTCTCCTCATATACTCATATATCCCACATTCATTGTAAAAATATCACCATTATTATATAATATAAAAAAATATTATTTTATCGGAAAAGATAAAATATCAATTTTTAACAATTGTCGCTTTAAAATTTTCTCCATCTATATCCACATAAAATCAATATCTTCTTCATCATATAAATCAATAATTAATTATTCACAAATAATATTACGTAATCACAAAGATCTTTGTGGCAACCGTGTCGTTCTTAGGAAGAGGGGCTTTCCAATAAGGATCTCTCCTTCTTGGCAGCAATTTAGGTGACCAAACTTCTTCTTAGATAGAACTTTCTAGACATTGCCAATAATGTTATCTAATAATATTATTCAGATAATATGAATTATTGCTTTGATAATGGAAAATACTGTGTAGTGACAATTATTGAAACAACAGTAATATAAAATATCAACGTAGCAATTATTGAATCAATAAAATAAAATATTGAACAATAATTCATCGTAACAATTATTGAGTAGTGCATTCTTATGTAAGAATCAATAATTGGTGCAATACTGTAATGCTTCTTGTCAACAACGCGACATTCTTTGTTTTTAACCACCGTATTCCAACAAGATTAATCTGTAAATAACTACGCCAAGTTATTTATAAATAACTTATACTTGTCGTTTTCTTCATCCAATCGCTTTTCATTATGGGGCCCACACAAGGTTCTTGTGCTGTCGATTTAATATTCCCCGGTAGAAATATTCCACGACCAAACGAATATTCCCCGACAACAATGAATATTTTATAACCACTTGCTTATTTTGAAAAATTTGCACATTTCACCCATAACTAAAGCATTATATCAAATTAACTCCTTATTATTTCAAAATAATAATTAGAGAAAATTAAATCTTTACTTATAAAAAGTTGGGGCCTTACAACCTCCCCTCCTTATGAAATTTCATCCTCAAAATTGACGTACGTACCTGGTGTTTCGAAAAGATGAGGATTCCTCGCTTTCATTTCCGTTTCCAACTCCCGGGTCATTTCTTCAATAGCATGGTTCCTTCACAAGACCTTAATTTGTGGTATAACCTTTGTGCGTAGGACATGCTCCTTTAGATCTTGACTGGTACTTCTTCGTACGTTAAATCTTCGGTTATCTCATCTGATTTTAACTCAATAATGCGTTTCGGGTCATCCATATATTTACGTAACATCGATACGTGAAAAACGTTATGAACACGCGACATACTTGGCAGTATAGCGAGTCTATAGGCCACAGTTCTTACTCGATCGAGGATTTCAAATGGACTAATAAATCGAAGGTTTGAGCTTTCCTCACATCGCCAATGCTCGCTTTTGGAATAACAACTTCATGTACCTCTTTCTTCATATTCATCAGCTCTGGTGTGTAGCTTGAATGGTTTTAACTTTATCGATTAAAGTCGATTCTAATCGTATATTCGTTATCTTCATGTAGGTTCTTTGAATCTGTAACTCTATCTCCATCTTCTGTAAGTCGTACGAAATGGGTCTTTGTGTTAACAATATCGCACTCGTAACCACATACGATTTTCTACTCAACACGTCATCTACCACGTTCGTTTTTTTCAGGATGGTATAGTGAGAACATGTGCCGAAATGAGTCTCCTCTTGAGTTCTTCGAAGCTCTTCCCACATTCCTTGCTCCATTCGAATTTTGTATCTCTACGAGTCAGCTGCGTTAATGGAATAACGATTCGAGAAAATCTTTCTACGAATCTCCGATAATAACCAACTAAGCTTCAGAAAGCTACGATTTCGATTCTTCGACTTAGGTTGCTCTTAACTATGACTCATATCCCAATCTTGGATATGCGTCACAATGGTACCTATCGGTTTACTACCACACAAATATGGCGTCCCTACGAGAATCGGCGGTGCATTCCCACAAAGGAAGTCCCCAGATAGAGGCTCGGGTACCAAATTCTATAGTTGAATTTTTAACTCCTGAAGTTCAATAGGAGCCATTCGACATGAGATTTTAGAAATGGGTTTTGTACCAGGTTCAAAGTCGATACAAAATTCAATATCACACTTTGGGAGTAAGCCAAGAAATTCTTCAAGAAATACATTTACTAACAATAGAAATATCATTCAAATCTAACGTATTTTTGTTCAAGTCCATAACATGGGCTAAGAAAACTTAACATCTATTTTTTAATAAACGAATGACTTTATGGCTTGATATGAAAGTGTTTGATTTCAATGGTTTGGTTGCTTGAATTTGAATAACAGGTTTCTTAGGAATATGAAAACTAACAACCTTACGAAATCAATTAATTTTGGTATGATGAGTAGTTAATCAATCAATCCCTAAAATCACATCAAAAGCAAGTATCTTTAAAGAAATAAGGTCAACAGGTAATGTGATGGTGCCAACTTGGATCAAACAAGATTTATAAACAGTGGATGTAACGAAAGTTTCTCCTAATGGAGTTTCAACAGATAAGTCAAAGTCTAATTTTCTCCGGAGTCAAGTTTAAACGTTGAGTATAAGCAGGAGAGATAAATGAATGGGTAGAACCGATATCTAATAAGGTATATACTTCGTAAGAATTTATAATTAACTAACCCGTGCTAACTTCATTCGGGTTCCTCGCATTCTGACCAGTCACGATAAACACTCTTTCAGGAACCATTGACTTTGACTTTTCTGGGACAACCTTTTGAGTCACGATCCCCGCTGGACTTGGTTTCGCTACAGGACAATCTCGAGCTATATGACCATCTTTTCCACAACTAAAACATACCTTGGAAGGTTGTGAACAGTTTGGACTTATGTGTCCCTCTTCTCCCCATCTGTAGCATCTAACTGGCGGTCTTTCTCCTCCTCTAAAATTTGTTGCTAGTGTTGGTGCCGATGTCTTCCTGTCATTGTTTAATCTTCTCTTTTTGAAATTTCCACTAGACTCACCTTTCTTATTATCTTGGCCAGGATTACCACCGAAGTGGTTACCATTTCTGGCATGATAATTTCCTCCACGATGGTTATCATTATTCCGATGATCGTCGCCACCGGTACGATTATCATCGAGTTGTTGGTCATTATTCTTCAGTTGAGCCGACTCATTATCGCGCTCCAATAACTGAGCCCTATTCACAACATCTGAATATAAACAATGTTTGTGAGAAATGAGGTATTGACGTATTTTGGGTTTCAAATCTCGCAGAAACAAAGTTTGTGAGAAATGAGGTATTAACGTATTTTGGGACAGCCTTTTGAATCACGATCCCCGCTGGACTTGGTTTCTCTACAGGACAATCTCGAGCTATATGACCATCTTTTCCATAACTAAAACATACATTGGAAGGTTGTGAACAGTTTTGACTTATTTGTCCCTCTTCTCCGCATCTGTAGCATCTAACTGGCGGTCTTTCTCCTCCTCTAAAATTCGTTGCTGGTGTTGGTGCCGACGTCTTCCCGTCATTGTTTAATCTTCTCTTTTTGAAATTTCCACTTGACTCACCTTTCCTATTATCTTGGCCGCGATTACCAATCAAGTGGTTACCATTTCGGCATGATAATTTCCTCCACGATGGTTATCATTGTTCAGATGACCGCCACCAATTTGACGATTATCATCGAGTTGTTGGTCATTATTCTTCATTGAGCCGACTCATTATCGCGCTCCAATAATCGAGCCCTATTCACAACATCCGATTATAAACAAAGTTTGTGAGAAATGAGGTATTGACGTATTTTGGGTTTCAAACCTCGCAAACATTCGCGTCATTCTCTTCTCATTATCAACCAAATGGGATGCAAATCGGGACAACTCGTGAGAAACTTAGCTTCGTCTTTGCGACACGTTCATATTGTTTTGCTCCACTTGATGAACTCTACCTCCTTCATGTGACGAATACTTTCGGAAAGTACTTGTCGTTGAACAATTCTTGAACTTCTCCCAAGACATCTTTAGTGCGGCGGTGAGTCGCTTTACTTGATTCCCACCAATAATCTGCTCCTCGCAACATGAAGGTGGCAAAATGAACCTTTTTCTCCTCTGCATCCCAAGACATCAAATATTTTAGTGATCTGCTTTATCCACGTCTCTGCCGTAAGTGGTTCGGCTTTCCCAAAACTCCCATGGCCCTAAATCCTTGAACTGCTTAGCGGTGACCATCCGTGAGTTGCCAGTGTTTCCACCTGCATTTTGAACAGTAGTCTCTCTCGTTTGATTTTGCATGAATTCTAGAAAGTTCCTAAACAT
Source organism: Panax ginseng (assembly GCA_020205605.1). Taxonomy (NCBI): domain Eukaryota; kingdom Viridiplantae; phylum Streptophyta; class Magnoliopsida; order Apiales; family Araliaceae; genus Panax; species Panax ginseng. The sequence goes on from CM035143.1 coordinate 91,829,055, forward strand.
ACCTTCGTTCATCATTTGGTCGGTGTTATTATTTATAGGAGGGTTATTGCCTTCTTTATCCTGGGTATTGATCAGTGGTGACTCAACGGTCTTATGTGCTCCATTGCTTATCTCAACATCTTCAGATGCCATTTTACTGTCACAAAACAATGGTTAAATTGACATGCCACATATTATCCCTATATTCTGACCGACCAATTAAATAACAAATAAGCTTAGGTATGACACACTAGCGAAGGATTTACTCGTCTCTCCCCTTCTAGTTCTATTCCTCGATCTCCGCCATAGACCATATCCCTAAGCTCTGATACCAACTGTGACGCCTCCAAAATAGGTATACAACACCCATTCTGAGTCGTCAAAATACATGGTACAGAAACAACTACAACTTTATTAATACAACATAAAAATTATGAGTTTAAATACAAATATTGTCATCTAGACAATATCCACACTCAAATAAGTCCTCATTATAATAATTGATACATTATTTTACAAAAATGGTGAGGACTACTAAAATGACTTTCTAGAACCTTCATTCCACACCCCGACTAGTTCCTGTTATATTCTCGCCTCCTGAGAAGAAAAATGGAACAAAAAGGAAAAGGGTGAGCTCAACTAGCCCAGTAAAGAATATTATGACTAAGATAATGTATAACAAATTATCGTTAGTCCTCAACAGGGAAAAATCTGATAGAATACAATAGACAACAAGTTTTAGATCAACAACTGCAGCGGAAACAACAATTCATTAGAAGAGTTAAGTAGAGAATGAAATCTACTATCATCTACAAATTTAAAAGTCCATCATCGATATTTTATCCCTGTAACATCAATCAATATACATCTTGAATCAAATAGTCATCTTTTACACTACTGAGCCAAAGATATTCATCAGTCGGTCATGTTCAACTCAACACACCGCTCATATTTGCACTACGGCCAAAGATATTCATCAAGAAATCATTCATCTTTGCACTACAGGTTAAAGATATTCAGATTATATCATCATTTAGACCGAGGATGATAAAAATATATTTTAAAGAAAATGAATCCAATGTGAGACAAAAGAACAAATAGTAAGGATTCGTACTTGGTTTATCCATGTTCAAAAATACTCCATAATAAACTATTGTGGAGCAGAATTCAAAAATAAAGATCAAAACATAGATCCAATCAAAGATAGAAACCATAACAGATAATCTTAAACACAGAAAAGAAAATTTAATTTTTCTGTGACTAGCATCGTATTCGTGAATAGTGTCGTATACGTGAATAGTGTCGTATACGTGAATAGTAACTTCGACACTAAAAGGTAGAAATTCCACAAGAAAAATCTTCATGCTTCGTGAATAGTACTTGTGAATAGTAACTCATGAATAGTAACTCGTGAATAGTAACCCCGACATGAAAAGATAAGAATTTCACAAGAAAAATCTTACCAATATTTTGGCATAATGATACTGAAAGAAATAATATCATTTATAAAAAAATAACATCCCTTACCTCAAAAAGACAAGATTTCCGACATTTGGAATCTTTGATATATAGTCTTTGAAGGAACTTGCACCATATAGCAACACTCAAAATACTCACACAAGAATACGCCGATAATATAGAGAGAAACTTTAGTTTCGGTGTGATTTTCAATTCTAACCTAAGCACCCTATTTATAGGAAAATGCTTAACACCAAAGCGTAAAATTTAATAAAATATTATTATTATAAGAATATTATACGACTCCTTGAAATCAATTTTTCAAAGAATCACACACATGCTTAGAGGGCCCATCAAAATGAAAAACATGTTTTAAACACTTTTGTAACAAAATCAATTCTACCCAATATTCCAAAACTTCAATAATTCATAATAAATAGCTCTTTTATCGTAAAAATTTGAATTTTATGTCCTTCATAGGAAATTCAATTCTCTACAACTTTGCGTAATAAAAATTTTTCCAAATTCCAAAGGAAATTGACAAAATCCAAAATGGACGATTTTACTCATAATCGAATTTCATCCAAGAAATGGGTCCATCTAAATCCGGGCACCTCATTCCCACAATTTGGTGTTCATCATCGGTCGTCATAACTAACTACCCATAAACAAATGATATAATTAAACTCAAAAGCTTAAATAAATCTCCCACCAAAGGGTTACATAATCTCAAATAAATCCCAAAAAGTCATCTAACCTTTATTACAATCATCGTGGGAAAACTAAAACATAATCATAATTAAATCTATTACATAAGCTTCATAAATAAAATATAAATTAAACGTTGTTGTCTAATCAAGCACTTTGTCCTTGCCCTTGCTTGTAGAAAGCGTTTCAAACTTCGTAACTTCATCTGCATTGTTTTGTGCAAGAGTGAGCAAACAATTGCCCACAAGAAGGATAATATACAATAACATTTTATGAATGACAATTAACCGAGCTTTCAATGGTAAAGTATTCTTACCTGAACAATAAACTTTAATTCAACAAATGCATGAGTTCAAAGGAATAATGAACGTTTAAGTTAACAATAGATATCAACATCAAAGAATACACTGAGGGTCACAAGACCACGAACTCTATTCTAGGTTTTCAAGTATTTCTACTTTAACCTTTAACATTCTAAAAGACTATAATCATCATCTATGTCCTAGGTTCACAGTGTTTTCTATCAGAACCTTTTAATACCTAAACGACTATATGGACCATCATTCCGCACTCCAGTGATCAAATTTTGTACTATGTATTATGTAAAACGCTTTAACGCTATTACGTAGCTCTAAAATAATCCCCGATATAGGGTTGTTCATCTCACTTAGATTATCGTGTTCCAAACCAAAGGAAGTTTGGTTGGGAATTAACTTCAAAGGAAGTCTAGATTTTTAGAACGCTTTCAACTAACTATTAGTTGAATCGATAGAACCAATAACTATTCAAGGGTTTGATTATAATATCTTCATGAACAAGGTATATCGATGAATCAATAAGGCTAGAGTATTAACAATTTCTAAGTTGAACAAATGTTATCATTGACAACATGCTTTCAAAGTTGTGTGAGTACATAAACAAACCAAAGGAAGTTTGGTTTGGGTAGACTTCAAGGGTAATTTAGAGCTTGGAACATTCATCAACTAAGGATTAGTTGAATTGGTAAAGAATTGCTAAGCAACTTAGAGTTCGGTACAATAACGTAAGATAGTACAATGATATTGAAGAACGAAGATCAAACAACAGTTATTAATAGCTGAATAAACACATTTCTTACAATAAAATTACAGACTTTGAATAACCAAGGTAATCTCGATTGGAATAAAGAAACAAAGATTAACCAACTTGCTCAATAATAAATGAGGGTTAAAAAAGTTGCATGATAATAAATCATTAAACAAGAGATTAGAAATAGAGAATTTGCATAAGTATAACATAATAGTGAAAAGTAACCTTGCTGAATAATAAAGTAGCAAAGGTTAGGGAACTTGCCTCGTGCGTAAGTTAAATAATCATTACTCACGTTCAGCTCAAGTCCTACACATACCATATGTATTGAAAATACACATTAGTTACACTAACATTACCTTCATGAGATGCTTTCTTAGTTTTAGTAAAGCTACTAACTAAGTTTAAGTTTAAACAACATCGCATCCTTTTATTACTTTTTAGCTTTATTACAACTACTTAAGTGATCATGTAATTGCACCACATACATATTAACAACTTGATACAACATCCTATTACATGTCTAACATGTTATCATTAAGTTATACTAATACACAAAGGGTTGCACTTGCATTCGCGCATCCCGACGCCCTCCGATTGGCTTTAAATACACAACAGTCCTAAAGATGACCATTTTTACCCTTCATAACGATTTCAAATTGAAAACCTTAAAGAATAAAAGTTATAGGCCTATTCGTCCACTTTTCGAATCATCTTGAATATCCTCAATCGGAGTTCGTATGCAAACGTTATGGTAATTTTACTACAGGAGGTCAAACTCGCCTAACTCGTACAACTTTTCCGTACGGCGCGGATCATCATGGCGCCGGATAGTATTCAAAGGCCAGGGGATCGAAGTTCCAAATATCAAAGCGAAAGCTACTAGCCCATTTTTTGACGTCAAGGCTTTAATTTACAACCATGAATTTTGGTCTCAAGAAATTACGTAATTCCCATAACCGTAAACAAAACCAAGCTACTATTCTTAATTTCTAACACCAATTAACATATATAACTTATGAAAATTACACATAAACTTCACCAAGCATACAAATACTAACATAACACAACTTAAACCATAATTCTAGAAAAGTTAAATACTAGAATAACATATTTTAAAACCAAAAACTCCATTTTTGATATTCATTCTAGAAATCAACACTATGAATGCATTACTTGATCAAATCATCTCATTCGAACTACGTTATGCTCGTATCTCAATGAAATACCAAATACAAGTTTTAATTTACAGTTTTTCATAAGAATTGACCATCCAAATTGGTACTTATCTATGCCATACAAAGAATGCATATACTGACATTACTTTCCTCCTACTGTCAAACGCAATTAGCATACTATTCTGGTTTAAACACAAATTCTAATCATCACAAACATATACAACTACAAGTACTCAATTGTATAATCGTAAACTTAGAATTTTGAATTCACAAAACATGTAAATTATGCCGAACTCATACATATACATATATTATATCAAAGTTATAGAACATACCTTCAACTACTAAAATAATTCTTGCTAGAAATCACTAGTATTGGCTTTGAAATCCTCAAGCTTCTCTTAATCTCTCTCAATTCTCGACTCTCTCTCTCTTCTTTTTCCTTCTCAATAGACTATCTCTAATTTAAGCGTAAACAATAAACCGATATAGCCATAATACCTATACTAAATATATTTGCTACCAACAAATAAACGATTTTATAATTAATAATTATATTATTATATTTATATTATTTATTTTATTTGATTTTCAAAACTAGAAATCCCAAAAGCCTAAAGGCTTGTTTGGCAACCATTTAAATTTTAAAGAATTAATCATACTTAAGCCTTGTTTGACAAAAAACTAATTTAAATCCTTTTTAATTTATTTTAATAAACACTTTAGTTTAAAATTATAGTCACATACTATATTTTAATTAAATATAGCATTTTAGCAAATATCACCAAATTATAATTTTCTATTATAACTTTATTTAATAATTTAACATACCATCTAAATTATTAAATTAACACAACAACATAACACCTCATGTTATAATACAAACCTCTAAATTATAAATTAATTTAATTTAGAAAATTCTCCAATCATTTATATTCATCAACCATCACATCAACAAATATTTATTTAACAATAAACAACTCAAATAATATTTATATAACTCAATAAATATTTAAATTACAATTTGAAATTTTGGATTGTTACATCCTTCCCTCCTTACAAGGATTCTGTCCCCAGAATCACAATTCAAACATTCAAATCGTCACATTCTCCCCTACTTACAAAGATTCTACGTCCCCGTAATCAAGACACGACTAAAACAAATAACTCGTGATAATTCTTCATCATATCGATTCGAGTTCCCACGTAGCCTCTTCGATTGTGGTTGTTCCTCCATATCACCTTCACGTAAGGTATAACTTTATTCTGAGCACTTGTTCTTTCTTGTTAACTTATCTAAATAGAAATTTCCTCGTAGAACAACCATAACGGTTCAGACTTGATCACACGATTACAATGAGCTTGTTCGATCATATCACCAAAACATGAAAAACATTACGAATAATACGCTTCTAACTATAGAGGTAAGGCTACCTCAAAACCATCTTTTCACCTCTTTCACGCTTCCTATACTATAACCGATTTATACCCACTATAGTTCATCAAACTTACCATATTTTAGAAATTTAGGAACTTGCCACAATCATATGAGTTTAGGAACTTATCCTAGTCAGACCATAGGCGTCCCATTCACGAGGGGGGTCAAAACATACCATATGATTATGAGTCATGAACTTACCATATGCTTTAGTTTTAAGAATCGAACCTAATCCTAATATCATCTAACTATCAAATATATACATGAGAAAATAATCACCTTTCCACCAAATATACATGGATAGCGTGATACCGACATTCCAATGATTATCAATGTGATAAACCAAGTATATGCACAAAACCTCTGCCCACACAAATGTTTGTACGACTTAGTCACCATATGAGTCCTCAGTTGAAAACCTACCTAACATTACCTTACTCTTAAATTATTTTAACTTACCCATAACTTGCTCAATGCGGATTCCTCATATGACATTATCAAAAACTTCTCATGCGCTTAGCACGCCTTCCGATGTTTGGACTTCCTTTTAGTTTGGCAATCTATTTGCAAACGATATGACATACCTATTTCTAATTGCATTCCACATATTCCTTTTGAAAATTCGATATAAATCATGAATCTCGATTCGACACAATTGACACAAAAACATTGTGTCTTGAAACGATTTCATAACTTCACACACTGCTCGATATGTAATACGATAACTTCGATAACTTTGTGAATAAAAATACATGCTGTCTTGCCACCAATAGTAATATCGAAGGCAATATATAATTTCGTGCTTCCTAGTTGATTCAATATATAAATTTTATGTAAAACTTCATTTTCAATTCCTAGTATTAGCGAAACCTAGTTTCTTCCTTCTAACTTCAACTATCCTTCAGTATCGATTTTTGAATTGACACTACCTTCATCTGAATAGTCTTCCTTAACTCTATCCAACAAAGTTGTACTATTTTTCATCTAAAAAGCTTCTCCTCTGCCTTTTCATATATCTTACCTCCTACCACCACTTAGTCATTTCTATTATGAACCCATTTTGCACAGTTAACAAAAATAACTATTCCCTTTTTTTTTTCTTCTTTTTTTTTTCTATATCTCACCCTACTACTCAAAATAACATCGTTAAATCCTCAGGGCAATCAGTAATACCTCTACTCTGAATCGTGAGTCAAATACCCTTTCACATAAAAAAATTTTAAATGACGCGATACATAAGAAATGACCCTGTCGCTCTGCCTAAACACACAGCCTAGTATATTATAGGATGTGTCACTATACAACACAACATTCCTGTATTATTTGGTAGAGACATCACATGTGTCATATTAATTCCAATACAGAAATTCTACACATCAACTTAAAAGAATCAATATTCACACTTTCAATATTTAGGGAATAGTCTAACCTTTCTTGAAGCGAATCTAGTTTCTAAACGAATTCATCAGGCAAAATTTTCAAGTGGCACATGGATTAATTAACTCGCAGCCGTATAGATAACTGATCGGAGCCATACCTTGCATTGCATTCTGTATCTTCATGTTGGATGATTGTTCAGTTGGTCGACACGGCGGAGTTGACTCTACAATAACCAGTTTGCCACTGCTCCCTTTGCTTCCACTTGCCTTTCCTACCGCTTTCTTTGGGCACTCTCGAGCCAAGTGCTCCTTCGATCCACACATGAAGCATGCTTCCTTCCTCGGTCTTGAACACTTTGGTGCAATGTGGCCCTTCAAACCACAATTAAAGCACACCCTTTGTCCCTTCAAACAAACACCTATATGTTTCTTTTTTCCGCATTGCTACACACGCCCACCTTCTTCTTTTCCTTCCTTGTTGATTTTCGGTAATTATTATTATTGTCCCACTTTCTTTCCAAAGCGCTACTGCAGATAACTATCATCCACCTTATCATCTGCACTCTTCCTTCCCCTCTGCTCTTGATTGTATGCCAGTGTATTACCTTCCCCATCTACATCAATCGTTCTTTCTAGCTCTGTTGTAAACGAATTTGGTTGGAACATCGAGATTTGATTGTATAGCCAGAAATTCAGTTGATTTGCCAGTGCTCCCACCAGAAAATTCACCAATTGTGGCACTGGATTTGCGTTAGCTTCCCTATTGTATGCATATTCCTTGGGTCTCTACTGACGTTGTTTTCTTCTAGGCGGCATTTTACTGTTTAAAAATTATACCATTAGATCATTGTCCACACACGCATTAAAATTTTCAAACTTATCTTAACCACCTATAGACAATAATAACGATGTATTTATTCGTTTATTACATCACCACATCACAAAATAACCTCACTGCTATTTATACTTGTAATAATAAAATTTTAGGATTACTTCATCATATCCCACTATTTATTTCAAAAGTCAGGATTTACATTTTATTAATTTTCATTGTGATTTATAAATAATCTTAATGTTTTTCTTGCAATCTACAAGAACATTCTATATTGCATAATCTTCATTGCGCTCTTGCTCCATGATACGAATCATTGACGATGCACCACATACAAAAAAAAAATATCAACCTACACAGAAAGTAGAATACTAAATTCTAAGTTTCATCATTCGCTTGGTCGTCTTCAACTTGTCTTCAACACGATCTATGCATTTAGAAGCCTTCACCCACGCGTCTTCAGCTCTCGCACACTTCACTGACTTCTTTCCCCAGTCATTCCTGCGCAATCTCATTCTCAGCTAATAACAATCCTCTTTAATATTCTGACTAAGCTAGTATACGCTCTACATCTGCAAGTTTTACAGTAAGGTCTTGAGTCGCGACATCTTCTTGCGCTAACGTGGCTTAGTGCTTTACGGCTTGACCTTCTAATTTCTTGACCTTGTTTTATAACTCAATGTTATGACTATACACTTCATTTGAGAAGTCCCCCTCCTCGTACTCATCTTTCACCTTGATCACCTCAAATTTATCCTCGATTCAAACTCAAGCTCATACCCAAGTGCTACCACGAAAAACAACAGTACGACTTTTCCAAATACAAACCATACTCGAATCGTATGAACTTCTCGTATCCTAATCCCGATCTTCCTTCATCACCCATTCCAAAACAAAGTTTTAACAACTCCACAACTTAATGTGTATAATACTTGCTACTCCTAAGTACTTATGAGCAGCACAAAGTTATTAACACAAACACATAAACACATAAATTCTTTTATCGTTTTAACCTCAATAAATTTCCCTCAATTCATTCCTTAGAACTCGATAAGAGTTTATCACCTCTATATTTTCTATCTCCTAGAAGGTTATAGCCTAAGGTTTCCCCACCTAAGGTTCATAACCTAAAGCTTTGATACCAACTTGTGACACCCCCAAATCCGGGCACCTCAATCCCACAGATTTGGTGTTCACTGTCCAATTAAATCATAACTAACTACCCATAAATAAATGATATAATTAAACTCAAAAGCTTAAACAATGAATCTCCCACTAAAGGGTTACATAATCTCAAATAAATCACAGGTCATCTAACCTTTATTACAATCATCAGCGGAAAACTAAAATATAATCATAATTAAATCTATTACATAAGCTTCATAAATAAAATATAAATTAAACGTTGTTGTCTAATCAAGCACTTTGTCCTTGCCCTTGCTTGTAGAAAACGTTTCAAACTTCGTAACTTCATCTGCATTGTTTTGTGCAACAGTGAGCAAACAATTTCCCACAAGAAGGATAATATACAATAACATTTTATGAATGACAATTAACCGAGCTTTCAATGGTAAAGTATTCTTACCTTAACAATAAACTTTAATTCAACAAATATGAGTTCAAAGGAATAATGAACGCTTTAAGTTAACAATAGATATCAACATCAAAGAATACACCGAGGGTCACAAGACCACTTAACTCTATTCTAGGTTTTCAAGTATTTCTACTTTAACCTTTAATGATCTAAAAGACTATAATCATCATCTATGTCCTAGGTTCACAGTGTGTTTCTATCAGAATCCTTTAACAGTCTAAACGACTATATGGACCATCATTCCGCACTCCAGTGATCACCCTTTGTTTGTACTATGTATTGCAAGAAACATTTTAACGCTATTACAGTAGCTTTCTAAAATAATCCCCGATATAGGGTTGTTCATCTCACTTAGATTATCGTGTTCAACCAAAGGAAGTTTGGTTAGGAATTAACTTCAAAGGAAGTCTAAATTTTTAGAACGCTTTCATCAACTAAGTATTGGTTGAATCAAATAGAAACCAATAACTATTCAAGGGTTTGATTATAATATCTTCATGAACAAGGTATATCGATGAATCAATAAGGCTAGAGTATTAACAATTTCTAAGTTGAACAAATGTTATCATTGACAACATGCTTTCAAAGTTGTGTGAATACATAAACAAACCAAAGGAAGTTTGGTTTGGGTGTAGACTTCAAGGGTAATTTAGAGTTTGGAACATTCATCAACTAAGGATTAGTTGAATTGGTAAAGAATTGCTAAGCAACTTAGAGTTCAATACAATAACGTAAGATAATACAATGATATTGAAGAACGAAGATCAAACAACAATTATTAATAAATTTAATAAACACACTTCTTACAATAAAATTACATACTTTGAATAACCAAGGTAATCTCGATTGGAATAAAGAAACAAAGATTAACCAACTTGCTCAACAATAAATGAGGATTAAAAAAGTTTCATGACAATAAATCATTAAACAAGAGATTAGATATAGAGAATTTGCATAAGTATAACATAATAGTGAAAAAGTAACCTCATTTGAATAATAAAGTAGCAAAGGTTAGGGAACTTGCCTCGTATGTGTAGTTAAATAATCACTACTCACGTTCACCTCAAGTCCTACATATACCATATGTATTGACAATACACATTAGTTACACTATTACCTTCATGAGATGCTTTCTTAGTTTTAGTAAAGCTACTAACTAAGTTTAAGTTTAAACAACATCGCATCCTTTCATTACTTTTTAGCTTTATTACAACTACTTAAGTGATCATGTAATTGCACCACATACATATTAACAACTTGATACAACATCCTATTACATGTCTAACATGTTATCATTAAGTTATACTAATACACAAAGGGTTGCATTTGCATTCGCGCATCCCGACGCCCTCCGATTGGCTCTAAATACACAACAGTCCTAAAGATGAGCATTTTTACCCTTCATAACGATTTCAAATTGAAAACCTTAAAGAATAAAAGGTATAGGCCTATTCGTCCTCTTTCCGAATCATCTTGAATATCCTCAATCGGAGTTTGTATACAAAAGTAATGGCCATTTTACTACAGGAGGTCAAAATCGCCTAACTCGAACAACTTTTTCCACACGGGCGCGGATCAAGGGCGGCGTTGAGTACGTAGCGCCAATATGCGAGTTCCAAAGATCATTGGTAGCGAAAGCTATCGCCCATTTTTGACTCTGGTATGCGAACTTTGACCTTTGGTATTTGAGGCTGTAAAATTTGGCGAAATTTGGTCTTTGGTATTACTAATTATGAACACCCATAACTGTAAACAAAAACCAAGCTACTATTCTTAATTTCTAACACCAATTAACATATATAACTTATGAAAATTACACATAAACTTCACCAAGCATACAAATACTAACATAACACAACTTAAACCATAATTCTAGAAAAGTTAAATACTAGAATAACATATTTTAAAACCAAAAACTCCATTTTTGATATTCATTCTAGAAATCAACACCGTGAATGCATTACTTGATCAAATCATCTCATTCAACTACGTTATGCTCAGATCTCAATGAAATACCAAATACAAGTTTTAATTTACAGTTTTTCATAAGAATTGACCATCCAAATTGGTACTTATCTATGCCATACAAAGAATGCATATACTGACATTACTTTCCTCCTACTGTCAAACGCAATTAGCATACTCTTCTGGTTTAAACACAAATTCTAATCATCACAAACATATACAACTACAAGTACTCAATTGTATAATCATAAACTTAGAATTTTGAATTCACAGAACATGTAAATTATGCCGAACTCATACATATACATATATTATATCAAAGTTATAGAACATACCTTCAACTACTAAAATAATTCTTGCTAGAAATCACTAGTATTGGCTTTGAAATCCTCAAGCTTCCTCTTAATCTCTCTCAATTCTCAGACTCTCTTCTCTTCTCTTTTTCCTTCTCAATAGACTATCTCTAATTTAAGCGTAAACAATAAACTGATATAGCCATAATACCTATACTAAATATATCGGTTACCAACTAATAAACGTATCTATTATAATTATATTATTTATTTTATTTGATTTTCAAAAACTAGAAATCCCAAAAGCCTAAGGCTTGTTTGGCAACCATTTAAATTTTAAAGAATTAATCATACTTAAGCCTTGTTTGACAAAACTAATTTAAATCCTTTTTAATTTATTTTAATAAACACTTTAGTTTAAAATTATAGTCACATACTATATTTTAATTAAATATAGCATTTTAGCAAATATCACCAAATTATAATTTTCATTATAACTTTATTTAATAATTTAACATACCATCTAAATTATTAAATTAACACAACAACATAACACCTCATGTTATAATACAAACCTCTAAATTATAAATTAATTTAATTTAGAAAATTCTCCAATCATTTATATTCATCAACCATCACATCAACAAATATTTATTTAACAATAAACACCTCAAATAATATTTATATAACTCAATAAATATTTAAATTACAATTTGAAATTTTGGATTGTTACACACCGACACACAAAACATGTGTTAATCATTTAATGCAACAAAAATACTCTTCATCCTCATATACTCATATATCCCACATTCATTGTAAAAATATCACCATTATTATATTATATAATAAAATATTATTTTATCAGAAAAGATAAAATATCAATTTTTAACAATTGTCACTTTAAAAATTTTCTCCATCTATATCCACATAAAATCAATATTTTCCTCATCATATAAATCAATAATTAATTATTCATAAATAATATTACAGAATCACAATCATGGCAACCAGGTAGTTCCTGGAAAGAGGGGGCTTTCAATAAGGATCTCTCATTCTTTGCCGCAATTAGGTGACCAAACCTCTCCTTAGAGCGGAACTTTCTAGACATTGCCAATAATGTTATCTAATAATATTATTCGGATAATATGAATTATTGTTTCGATAATGGAAAATACCGTGTAGTGACAATTATTGAAACAACAAAGAATATAAAATATCAACGTAGCAATTATTGAATCAATAAAATAAAATATTGAATAAGAATTACCGTAATAATTATTAGTAGTGCATTCTTACGTAAGAATCAATAATTGGTGCAATACTGCAGGCTATCGTGGCAACAACGCCATTAATCGTGTTTTAACCACCGGGTATTTCAACAAAGATAATTCAGAATAACTACGCCTGCTATTTATAAACAACTTATACTTGTCGCTTTTCTTCATCCAATCGCTTTCCGTTATGGGCCCACACAAGGTTACTTGTCATTGCATTTAATATTCCCCGGTGCAGTAAGAATATTCCACGACCAAACGAATATTCCCCGACAACAATGAATATTTTATAACCACTTGCTTATTTTGAAAATTTTGCACATTTAACCCATAACTAAAACATTATATCAAATTAACTCCTTATTATTTCAAAATAATAATTAGAGAAAATTAAATCTTTATTTATAAAAAGTTGGGGCTTACATCAATGGTCCAGATTGATTAACTATTAAAACTACCATCAATGGTCCAGATTGGTTTACTATTAATACCACCACCAATGGTCCAGATTGTTTTAACTTATTACACTTTAGTACCCCTAAAGTTTTTTTAAGTTTGCATTAATTCCCCTCTAACTTTTGTAATTCACTTATCTTCAATAAACACATTTTTAATACTTCAACAATTATTCATCATTAATATTATAACTTACAATATCGACAACCAAATCATTCTCAGGTAAGAGAGGGCTTTCCGATAAGGATTTCTCCTTATTGGCGCGCAATTAGGTGATCAAACCTCTTTTCTCGACAGAACTTTCTAGACATTATCAATAATGTAAATAATAATATGAATAAATGTATTGTCTCAATTATTGATTTAATAATAAAAAATATTATGCAGATGATACTGTGACAATAATTGAATTAAATAGCGTGAGACACTATACAACAATTACTGTAGCAATAATTGAGTATAACTGAATGACTTCTTATGTAAGCATCAATAATCAATACCTTGTGCTACTTATGCAACCAATGCCAGACATCGTACTTTTTTACCACCGGGTAGTTCAACAGTTTAACGGTAAAACTTTCGCCGTTATTTTTATAAAAGATATTTCTGTCCTTTTTAACTACGACAATACTTCCGTTGTGGGGTCCACCAATGATTGTGTCGTCGAACAAATATTCCCTGACAAAAAGAATATTCCCTGACCAAACGAATATTTTATATCAACTTGCTTACTTTGCAAAAAAAATTCACATATCACCCTTAACTTTAACCTTTTATCAATTAAACCATTTACTAAATAAAATAATAATTTTAAGAAAATTGAATACTTTCATTTCATAAAATTTGGGGTCTCACAATCTCCCCTCCTTATGAAATTTTGCCCTCGAAATTTACGTACCTGGTAGTTCGAAGAGATGAGGATACCTCATCAGATTCTAACTCTTTGAGGAATAAGCTTTGAGTGTAGAATATGCTTCTTCTTATCCAAGATTTTAACAGGTACATCTTCATACGTTAAATCTCCCGCTATCTCGTCCGGTTCTAATTAAATAATGTGGTTCAAGTCTTCCACATATTTACGTAACATCGATACGTGAAAAATATTATGAACACGAGACATACTTGGCGGTAAGGAAAGTCTATAAGCCACGGTTCCTACTCGATCGAGGATTTTGAATGGCCCAATTAAATCGAGGGTTGAGATTTACTCTCTTCGTCGATTCTTGCTTTTAGAATAACGCCCTCTTGAACATTCTTCTTCACATTCATCAGCTCCTGGTGTATAGCTTGAGCAGCTTTAACTTTATCGATTAAAGTCGATTCTAATTGTATATTCGCTATTTTCATATAGGTTCTTGGAATCTTTAATTCTATCTCCATCTTTTGTAAGTCGATCGTATGAAATGGGTCTTTGTGTTAAGAATATCGCACTCGTAAATGCATACTATCTTCTACTCAACGCGTCAGCTACCACGTTCGCTTTTCCAGGATGGTATTGAATGGTATGATCGTAATCTTTCAACAGTTCTAGCCAACGTGTTTGGCGCATATTACGTTCGTTTTGGATGAAGAAGTATTTGAGGGTTTTGTACCGGGTTTAAGGTCGATACAACATTCGATTTCACGCTCTGGGGGTAGGCCAGGAAGTTCTTCAGGGAATACGTCAGGAAATTTATTAACAACAGAAATATCATTCAAATCTGACGTATTTTTGTTTAAATCTGTGACATGGGCTAAGAAAGCTTGACATCCGTTTTTCAATAAACGAATAGCTTTATGGCTTGATATGACACTGATTGACTTTAGTGGTTTGGTTGCTTGAATTCACATATTGGTTAGGAATATGAAACCTAACAACCTTACGAAAATAATCAATTTTTGCATGATGAGTAGTTAACCAGTCGATTCCTAAAATCACATCAAATGCAAGTATTTTCAAAGAGATAAGATCGACAGGTAACGTGAAAGTGTCGATTTGAATCAAACAAGATTTATAAATGGTAGATGTAACGAAGGTTTCTCCTAACGGAGTTTCAACAGATAAGTCAAAGTCTAATTTCTCCGGAGTCAAATTTAAATGTTGAGCGCAAGTAGGAGAAATAATAGAGTGGGTAGAACTAGTATCAAATAAGGTATAGACTTCGCAAGAATTTATAATTAACTAACTCGTGCTAACTTCATTCGGATTCCTCGATTTTTGGGAGGTTACGACAAATGCTCTCCCTTGAACTGCCGGTTTTGTCTTGTCTAGGACGGCCTTTGATGCCTCCATCCCAGCTGAAATTGACTTTGGTTTCGCTACAGGACAAAATCGAGCTATATGAACGTCTTTTCCATAACTAAAACATACCTTGGAAGGTTGTGGACAGTTTGAACTTATATGTCCCTCCTCTCCGCATCTATAGCATCTAACTGGCGGTCGTTCTCCTCCCCTAGAATTTGTTGTTGTTCTTTGATGGTCTTTGTGCTTGAAGCGTCTTCCGTCATCGTTAAATATTCTCTTCTTGAAATTTCCACTTGAATCATTTCTTCTATTATCTTGGCCATGATTACCACCGAAGTGGTTACCATTTCTGGCATGTTGATTCCCTCCACCTTTGTTGTTACCGCTTCGATGATTGCTACCATTGGTATTATCGACTTGCCGGCTGCTCTCTCTTGGTTGGGTTGACTCATTATCGCTCTCCAATAACTGTGCCCTATTTACAACATCTGAATACAAACACAATTTGTGAGAAATAAGGTATTGACGTATTTCGTGTCTCAAACCTCGCAGAAACATTAGCGTCATTCTCTCTTCATTATCAACTAAATGGGATGCGAACCGGGACAACTCGGCAAACTTAGCCTTGTACTGCGACACGTTCATGTTGTTTTGCTCTAACTTGATAAACTCCACCTCCTTCATATGACGAATACTTTTGGGAAAGTACTTGTCGTTGAACAGCTCTTGGAACTTCTCCCAAGACATTTTGAGTGTGGCGGTGTCGAGTACGCTTTCTTGATTCCCACCAAGAATCACCTCTCTCTCATACGTGAAGGTGGCAAAGGGAACCTTTTGCTTCTTAGAGCATCCCAAGACATCAAATATCTTGGTGATCTGCTTTATCAACGTATCTTCCTTAAGTGGTTCTGGCTCTCCCAAAAACTCCGGTGCTCCCAGCTCCTTGAACTGCTTAGCAGTGACCACCTGTGAGTTGCCAGTGTTTCCACCTGTATTTTGAACACGAGCCGCTCTCACCTGATGTTGCATGAATTGCATAAAGCGTCTGAACAACCCATCGTTCATCATTTGATTGGTGTTGTTGTTTACCTGAGGATTATTGTCTTCATGGTGCACATTATCATGGGTATTTATCGTTGGTTACTCAACGGTCTCATGTGCTTCATTGCTGATCTCAACATTTTCAGATGCCATTTTCAAACACTGTCCCAAAACAAGGGTTAATTGACATGTCACATATTATCCCTATACTCTGACCGACCAATTAAATATCAAATAATCTTAGGTGGGTCATACTAGCGAAGGAATTACCCGTCTCTCCCCTCCTAGTTTTAGTCTCACATCTCAGCCAGGGATCATATCCCTAAGCTTTGAATCCAACTGTGACGCCCCAAAAATAGGTATACATCACCCATCTTGGGTCACCAAAAACATGGTACAAAATTCAAATACAACTTAATTATACAACTGTCGTGTAACATACGACAAAACATAAGCTGAGAGTTTTAAAACGAATATTGTCTTCTAGACAATATCCACACTCAATGGAGCCCTCATTACAATTATTATCACACTATTTCACAGAATAGTGAGGACTACTAATGCACCATCTCGGACCATCACTCCGTTCCCCAACTAGTCCAAGCTATATATTCTCATTTCCTGAAGAGAACATTGAAAGAAAAAGGGTGAGCTCAACTAGACCAGTAAGAAATATTATGACTAAGATAATGCAGAATAAGTTATCGTTAGCCTTCAACAATGTTAAACCGATAGAATATAATAGACAACAAGTTTAATCTGCGGTGAATAAGCAATCCATTAGAAGAGTCAAGTAGAGCAAGATATCTACTATCTTCTATTATTTAAAAGTTTTTCATCAGCTTTTATCACGAGACTCGACTTTTAATAAATAAACCACATTATCGAATCATCCCTGCACTACGGGTCAAGGATATTCATGTAATCATCAATGGTCATGATTATACCGAATAATCCCTAGTCATAATCATACCAACAACTATCCATCAATGCACTACAGGCCAATGAGGATTTTTACCACATCATTTATAATATTACGGGTCATGATTATACCAAATAATACCTGGTTATAATCATACCAATCAACAGTCCATCTAAACACGTAAGCCAAAGATGACTTTCATCACAATATAAGCATGAGGATGATGACAATGATATAAGCATTAATCAAACAAAATCAAGGATAATTATTCAAGACTTTAAATTTATCCAGAGTTTAAAAATATCCAAATTGTCAACATAATACTGCTTTGTGGAGTAAAATTCAAGAATAATATCCACGCATCAAAATAATTTGGACAGAAAAGAAGTAAATTTTTCGGGTGAATAGTACTTCGGGAATAGTACCCCGTGAATAGTAACCCCGACATGAAAAGTACCCCAAATACCCGAGTGAATAATACTAGAGTGAATAGTAACAGAGTGAATAGTAACATGTGAATAGTAACTCATGGATAGTACCCCGACACAAAAAGTGCCCCGCATACTTGAGTGAATAATATTATAGTGAATAGTAACTAGGTGAATAGTAACCCGTGAATAGTACCCCAGGTGAAAATATTGATATTTAATAAGAAAGTTTAGATCAATATTCCAATAAAACGATACTGGATGAAGCGCAAAACTCAAGGATATTCTACTAATTTCAAGGATTATCGAAACAATACTTACCATAGTAAGTTTAGATTTAAGAATATGAAAAAAAAATAACATACGAAACTGCAAATGGATTTTGTGACGCCCCCAAAATAGGTATACATCACCCATTCTGAATCGCCAAATACATGGTACAGAAACAACTACAACTTCATTAATACAATTGTCGTGCAAAATAAGGAGAACACATAAACTGTGAGTTTAAATACAAATATTGTCTTTTAGACAATATCCACACTCAAATAAGTCCTCATTACAATTATTGATACACTAGTTTACAAAATAGCGAGGACTACTAAAACAACTGTCTTGAACCATTACTCCACACCCCCGACTAGTTCCCGCTATATTCTCGTCTCCTGAGAAGAAAAATGGAACAAAAAGGAAAAGGGTGAGCTCAACTAGCCCAGTAAAGAATATTATGACTAAGATAATGTACAACAAATTATCCTTAGTCTTCAACAGGGAAAAATCTGATAGAATACAATAAACAACAAGTTTTAGATCAACGACTGCAGCGGAAACAATAATTCATTAGAAGAGTTAAGTAGAGAATGAAATCTACTATCATCTATGAATTTAAAAGTCCATCATCGATATTTTATCCCTGTAACATCAATCAATATACATCATAAATCAAATATTCATCTTTGCACTACAGGCCAAAGATATTCACCAGTTGGTCATGTTCATCTAAACAGCTGTTTATCTTTGCACTACGGGCCAAAGATATTCATCATAAAATCATTCATCTTTGCACTACGGGCCAAAGATATTCAGTTATATCATCATTTAGGACTGAGGATGATGAAAAATATTTTAAAGAAAACGAATCCAGTGAAACAAAAGAACAAATATTAAGGATTCGTACTTTAAACAATCCAAGTTCAAAAATACTTCATAAATAACCAGAGTTGAGTAAAATTCAAGAATGATCAAAACATGGATACAATCAAAGCTAGTATCCAGAATAGATATTTTGGACAAAAAGAAGAAAATTTCATTTTTCGGTGAATAGTGTCGTATTAAATGAATAGTGTCGATATTCGAATAATTATGTCGTTATCGTGAATAGTAACTCAAACACTAAAAGATAGAAATTTCACAAAAAAAATCATCATGCTTCGTGAATAGTACTCGTGAATAGTAACTTGTGAATAGTAACACATGAATAGTAACTCGTGAATAGTAACTCATGAATAGTAACCCCGACATGAAAAAGTTCCAAATTTGATAAAAAGTTCCAACCAATTTTTCTAAGATAATGATATTGAAGAAATAATATCACTTATGAAGAAAATAACATCCTTACTTCATAAAAAATGTGCCATTTGGAATAATACTAGATATAGTCTTTGAAAGAACTTGCACCGTATATAGCAATATCGCAAAGTACTAAAATACTCACAAAATACGTTCGATATATAGAGAGAAAGAGAGAGAAATCTTTAGTTTTTGGTGTGATTTTCAATTCTAACCTAATCACCTTATTTATAGGAAATTGCTTAGAACACCAAAGCAGAAAATTTAATATAATAATATTATATATAAACAAATTTCCTACACACACCCAAGGCATCTGATTTCAGCCATCAACATGTGCAAATTGTGCCCACAAAATGTCAAAAACGTTTTTGTTAATTAAAACTTCCAAAATCAATTATTTCGGAACTTCAATAATTCATAATAAATAGCCCTTTTATCAGAAAATTTGAATCTCGCGCATTTTTATAGGAAATTCAATTCTCTACAACTTTGCGGAAAGAAAGTTTTTCCAAATTCCAAGCAGAAATCGATCAAATCCATAAGCAGACGATTTTACAGTATAATCAAATTTCACTCAAGAAATGGGTCCACCAACATGTTTAACATGTTTTAAACAACTTTTGCAACAAAATACTCTGCCTCCTCATATACTCATATATCCCACATTCATTGTAAAAATATCACCATTATTATATTATATTATAATAATATAATAAAATATTATTTTATCAGAAAAGATAAAATATCAATTTTTAACAATTGTCACTTTATAAATTTTCTCCATCTATATCCACATAAAATCAATATTTTTCTCATCATATAAATCAATAATTAATTATTCACAAATAATATTACAGAATCACAAGATCTTGTGACGGTAGTTCCTGAAAGAGAGGGCTTTCCAATAAGAATTTCTCCTTCTCAAGGCGCCAAGCAATTAAGTGACCAAACCTCTCCTTAGATGAACTTTCTAGACATTGCCAATAATGTTTTCTAATAATATTATTCAGATAATATGAATTATTGCTTCGATAATGGAAAATACTGTGTAGTGACAATTATTGAAACAATAGTAATATAAAATATCAACGCAGCAATTATTGAATCAATAAAATAAAATCTTTGAGCGAGAATTATTGTAACAATTATTGAGTAGTGCCTTCTTACGTAAGAATCAATAATTGGTGCAATACCTGTCTTATACTATGCAACAACGCCGTATTCTTGTGTTTTAACTACTGGGTATTCCAACGGTATTAATTGATATAACAATCAAGTACCGTTATTTAAAAACAACTTATACTTGTCGTTTTCTTCATTCAATCGCTTTCCGTTATGGGCCCACACAAGGTCGCACGTCAGCATTTAATATTTCTGACGTAGAAGAATATTCCACGACCAAACGAATATTCTCCGACAACAATGATGAGTATTTTATAACCACTTGCTTATTTAAAATATTTATGCATTTTACCCAAGAATTAACCACATTAATCAAATCAACCCTTACTATTTCAAAATAATAAATAGATTAATTAAATTTCATTTATTAATAATTTGGGGTCTTACAACCTCCCCTCCTTATAAAATTTCGTCCTCGAAATTGACGTATGTAGGACATGCTCTTTTCCTATCCAAAATCTTGACAGGTACCTCTTCATACGTTAAGTCTTCGGCTATCTCGTTCGGTTCTAACTCAATAACATGGTTTGGGTCGTCCACATATTTACGTAACATCGATACGTGAAAAACGTTATGAACACGCGTCATACTTGGCTGTAAAACGAGTCTATAGGCCACAGTTCCTATTCGATCGAAGATTTCAAATGGACTAATAAATCGAAGGTTTGAGCTTTCCTCACATCGCCGATTCTCGCTTTTGGAATAACGACTTCTTGCATCTTCTTCTTCATATTCATCAACTCCAAGTCTGTAGCTTGAGCAACTTTAAATTTATCGATTAAAGTCGATTCTAATCATATATTCGTTATCTTCACGCAGGTTCTTGGAATCTCTAACTCTATCTCCATCTTCTGTAAGTCATACGAAATGGGTCTTTGTGTTAACAATATCGCACTCGTAAACGCATACGATCTTTTACTCA
The DNA here is from genome assembly GCA_020205605.1 of Panax ginseng. NCBI lineage: Eukaryota > Viridiplantae > Streptophyta > Magnoliopsida > Apiales > Araliaceae > Panax > Panax ginseng. The sequence continues at coordinate 91,850,971 of CM035143.1, forward strand.
ACACGTCAGCTACCACGTTCGCTTTTCCAAGATGGTATTGAATGGTATAGTCATAATCTTTCAACAGCTCGAGCCAACGTCGTTGCCGCATGTTGAGTTCTTGGAAGCTCTTCTCACATTCCTCGCTCCATTCGAATTTTGTATCTTTTCGAGTCAGCTTAGTTAATAGAGTATCGATTCAATAAAATCCTTCCACGAATCTCTGCTAGTAACCAGCTAAGCCTAGAAAGCTACTTATTTCGATTACTGACTTATGTTGCTCTCAACTGTGACTCATATCCCAATCTTGGATAGCACGTCACAATGGTACCTATAAATTTACTATCACACAAATATGGCATCCCCTACGGAGAGTCTGGCTTCGGTGCATTCCACAAAGGAAGTCACCGGATAAAGGCTCGGTACAAACTTCTGATTGAATTTTTAACTCCTCGAAGTTCAATAGAGCCATGATATTTTAGAAATGGGTTTTGTCTTAGGGTTCAAAGTCGATACAAAATTCAATATCACACTTTGGGAGTAAGCCAAGAAATTCTTCAGGAAATACATCAGGAAATTTACTAACAATAGAAATATCATTCAAATCTGACGTATTTTTGTTTAAGTCCATAACATGGGCTAAGAAAACTTGACATCCATTTTTCAATAAACGAATGACTTTATGGCTTGATATGAAAGTGTTTGACTTCAATGGTTTGGTTGCTTGAATTCAAATAACAGGTTGCTTAGGAATATGAAAACTAACAACCTTACGAAAGCAATCAATTTTGGCATGATGAGTAGTTAATCAATTAATCCCCAAAATCACATCAAAAGCAAGTATCTTTAAAGAAATAAGGTCAACAGGTAATGTGATGGTTCCAACTTGGATCAAACAAGATTTATAAACAGTGGATGTAACGAAAGTTTCTCATAACGGAGTTTCAACAGATAAGTCAAAGTCTAATTTTCTCCGGAGTCAAGTTTAAACGTTGAGTATAATCAGGAGAAATAAATGAATGGGTAGAACCGGTATCTAATAAGGTATAAACTTTGTAAGAATTTATAATTAACTAACCCGTGCTAACTTCGTTCGGGTTCCTCGCATTCTGACCAGTCACGAAAAACGCTCTTCCAAGAACAAGTGACTTTGACTTTTCTGGGACAGCCTTTTGAGTCACCATCCCCGCTGGATTGGGTTTCGCTATCGTATAATCTCGAGCGATATGACCTTATTTTCCACAATTATAACATACCTTGGAAGGTTGTGAACAGTTTGGACTTATGTGTCCCTCTTCTCCGCATCTGTAGCATCTAACTGGCGGTCTTTCTCTTCCTCTAAAATTCGTTGCTGGTGTTGGTGCCGACGTTTTCCCGTCATTGTTAAATCTTCTCTTCTTGAAATTTCCACTTGAGTTATTTCTTCTATTACCTTGGCCATGATTACCACTGAAGTGGTTACCATTTCTGGCATGATAATTTCCTCCACGATGGTTATCATTGTTTCGATGACCGTCGCCACCGGTACGATTATCATCGAGTTGTTGGTCATTATTCTTCAGTTGAGCCAACTCATTATCGCGCTCCAATAACTGAGCCCTATTCACAACATCTGAATTATAACAAAGTTTGTGAGAAATGAGGTATTGACGTATTTTGGGTTTCAAACCTCGCAGAAACATTCGCGTCATTCTCTCCTCATTATCAACCAAATGGGATGCAAATCGGGACAACTCGACAAACTTAGCTTCGTACTGCGACACGTTCATATTGTTTTGCTCCAGCTTGATGAACTCTACCTCCTTCATGTGATGAATACTTTCGGGAAAGTACTTGTCGTTGAACAATTCTTGGAACTTCTCCCAAGACATCTTCAGTGCGGCAGGCTGAGTACGCTTTACGGATTTCCACCAATAATCTGCTTCTCCTCACAACATGAAAGTGGCGAAAGGAACCTTTTGCTCCCCTGAGCATCCCAAGACATCAAATATCTTCGTGATCTGCTTTATCCACGTCTCTGCCGTAAGTGGTTCTGGCTTTCCCAAAAACTCTGGCGGTCCTAACTCCTTGAACTGCTTAGCGGTGACCATCCATGAGTTGCCAGTGTTTCCACTTGTATTTTGAATAGTAGTCTTTCTCGTTTGGTTTTGCATGAATTCTAGAAAGTTCCTAAACATACCATCGTTCATTCATCCGCTTTCGTTGGTGTTGTTCACAGGAGGAACATTGCCACTGTTGTTGCGCTCTCCTCGTTGGTGAGCAAAGGTGTCTCCACGGCCTAATTTACTCCACTGTTAACATTCTCAGTCGACATTCTTAAATACTGCCATAAAACAAGGTTTAATTAAACAAATTAACAAATCACATAATACCCCTATATTATGACCGACCAACACATAAGCTTAGGTAGGACACACTAGCGAATGATTTACTCGTCTGTCCCCTCCAAGTTCTATTCCCCGATCTCCACCAGAGATCATATCCCTAAGCTCTGATACCAACTGTGACGCCCCCAAAATAGGTATACATCATCCATTCTGAGTCGCCAAATACATGGTACAGAAACAACTACAACTTCATTAATACAATTATCGTGCAAAATACGACAACACATAAACTGTGAGTTTAAATACAAATATTGTCTTCTAGACAATATCCACACTCAAATAAGTCCTCATTATAATTATTGATACACTATTTTACAAAATAGTGAGGACTACTAAAAAAACTGTCTTGAACCATTTCTCCACACCCCGACTAGTTCCCGCTATATTCTCGTCTCCACGAGAAGAAAAATGGAACAAAAGGAAAAGGGTGAGCTCAACTAGCCCAAATAAAGAATATTATGACTAAGATAATGTACAACAAATTATCCTTAGTCTTCAACAGGAAAAATCGATAGAATACAATAGATAACAAGTTTTAGATCAACAATCAATGTGAAACAACAATTCATTAGAAGAGTTAAGTAGAGAATGAAATCTACTATCATCTATGAATTTAAATGTCCATCATTGATATTTTATCCTGTAAAATCAATCAATATACATCATAAATCAAATATTCATCTTTTGCACTCATGAGCCAAAGATATTCACCAATTAATCATGTTCATCTAAACACTGCTCATCTTTGCACTACTGGCCAAAGATATTCATCATAAAATCATTTATCTTTGCATTACTGCAAAAGATATTCGCTTATATCATCATTAAGGATCGAGGATGATGAAAAATATTTTAAAGAAAACGAATCCAAAGAAACAAAAGAACAAATATTAAGGATTCGTACTTTAAATAATCCAAGTTCAAAATACTTCATAAATAACTGTGAGTTGAGTAAAATTCAAGAATGATCAAAACATGGATACAATCAAAGCTAGTATCCATAATAGATATTTTGGACAAAAGAAGAAAATTTCATTTTTTTGAATGAATAGTCAAATATTCGTGAATAATGTCAGATATACCGAATAGTGTCGATATCGTGAATAGTAACTCACACTAAAAGATAGAAATTTCACAAAAAAATTATCATGCTTAATTGAATAGTACTCGTGAATAGTAACACATGAATAGTAACTCGTGAATAGTAACTCATGAATAGTAACCCCGACATGAAAAAGTTCCAAATTTGATAAAAAGTTCCAACCAATTTTTCGGCATAATGATATTGAAGAAATAATATCACTTATGAAGAAAATAACATCCCTTACTTCGCAAAAACAATACTTACATCGAATACTAGATATAGTCTTTGAAAGAACTTGCAATCAGATAGCAATACGCAAAGTACTAAAATACTCACAAAATACGTTCGATATATAGAGAGAGAAAGAGAGAGAAATCTTTAGTTTTTGATGTGATTTTCAATTCTAACCTAATCACCTTATTTATAGGAAATTGCTTAGAACACCAAAGCAGAAAATTTAATATAATAATATTATATATAAACAAATTTCCTACGCACACCTAAGTCATCTGATTTCAGCCATCAACATGTGCAAATTGTGCCCACAAAATGTCAAAAACGTTTTTGTTAATTAAAATAATTAAAACTTCCAAAATCAATTATTTCGGAACTTCGGAACTTCAATAATTCATAATAAATAGCCCTTTTATCAGAAAATTCGAATCTTGCAAATTTATATAGGAAATTCAATTCTCTACAACTTTGCAGAAGAAAGTTTTTCCAAATTCCAAACAGAAATTGACCGAAATCCATAAACGGACGATTTTACAGGCTATAATCAAATTTCAGTCAAGAAATGGGTCCACCAACATGTTTAACATGTTTTAAACAACTTTTGCAACAAAATACTCTTCCTCCTCATATACTCATATATCCCACATCCATTGTAAAAATATCACCATTATTATATTATAATAATATAATAAAATATTATTTTATCAAAAAAGATAAAATATCAATTTTTAACAATTGTCACTTTAAAAATTTTCTCTATCTATATCCACATAAAATCAATATTTTTCTCATCATATAAATCAATAATTAATTATTCACAAATAATATTACAGAATCACAAGATCTTGTGCAACCGGTAGTTCCTGAAAGAGAGGGCTTTCCAATAAGAATTTCTCCTTCTCATGCCAAGCAATTAGGTGACCAAACCTCTCCTTAGATGAACTTTCTAGACATTGCCAATAATATTTTCTAATAATATTATTCAGATAATATGAATTATTGCTTCGATAATGGAAAATACCGTAGTGACAATTATTGAAACAATAGTAATATAAAATATCAACGCAAAGAATTATTGAATCAATAAAATAAAATCCTGAACAATAATTATTGTAACAATTATTGAGTAGTGCCTTCTTACATAAGAATCAATAATTGGTGCAATACCGTAAGCTGCTACTATGCAACAACGCCAGATTCGTGTTTTTAACCAATTCGGGTATTCCAACAAAGATATAATTGGTAACAAGCTGCTACCAAGTTATTTAAAAATAACTTATACTTGTCATTTTCTTCATCCAATCGCTTTCCGTTATGGGTCCACACAAGGCTGCGCCGTCATACTTGCAGATCACGAATATTCCTCGACAAAGGTAAGAATATTCCACGACCAAACGAATATTCTCCGACAACAATGAGTATTTTATAACCACTTGCTTATTTAAAATATTTGCGCATTTTACCCACAACTAACCACATTAATCAAATCAACCCTTACTATTTCAAAATAATAAATAGAGGAATTAAATTTTATTTATTAATATTTGGGGTTTTATGATTTTCACCGCCATGCGATGCGTAATCCAGCGTGAGCGAGTTATTTCGACATATTAAAGGATGAATACGAAAAATAGTATTCCTAATGAATATGAAAGAAATAATACCCCTTACCAAACGAAAATAGCATCCCTTACGAATGCAACAAATAATATCCCTTACCTTAGTAGAAGACTAGATACTGCAATAGTAAAGTAGCAGAATACTCTTCTTCTTGCTCTCTATAGTTTCTCTCTCTATAGCTTCTCTTGTGAATCTCAGTGAATTAGTGAGAATGAAAGAAGAATTAAGCTTCTATTTATAGGAGAAATGACTAAATAGTAACTAATTCACGAACGATCCAGATTAATTTACTATTAGAACGGACGGTCCATATTGATTACTATTAAAACCGCAACCGACGGTCCACATTGATTTACTTTTAAAACCACCACCAACGGTCCAGATTGATTACTTTTAAAACCACCATGGACGGTCCATATTGATTTACTTTTAAAACCACCACCGATGGTCCAGATTGATTTACTATTAAAACCACCACTAACGGTCCAGATTGATTTACTATTAAAACCACACCGATGGTCCAGATTGATTTACTATTAAAAACACCATCAATGGTCCAGATTGATTAACTATTAAAACCATCATCAATGGTCCAGATTGGTTTACTATTAATACCACCACCAATGGTCCAGATTGTTTTAACTTATTACACTTTAGTAACCCTAATTTTTTTTAAGTTTGCATTAATTCCCCTCTAACTTTTGTAATTCACTTATCTTCAATAAATACATTTTTAATACTTCAACAATTATTCATCATTAATATTATAACTTACAATATCGACAACCAGATCATTCCCAAGTAAGAGGGGGTTTTCCGATAAGGATTTCTCCCTATTGGCGCGCAATTAGGTGACCAAACCTCTTTCCTCGACAGAACTTTCTAGACATTGTCAATAATATAAATAATAATATGAATAAATGTATTGTCTCAATTATTAATTTAATAATAAAAAATATTATGCAGATGATACTGTGACAATAATTGAATCAAATAACGTGAGATACTATGCAGCAATTACTGTAGCAATAATTGAGTATAACTGAGTGACTTCTTACGTAAGCATCAATAATCAATACCGTGTGCTACTATGCAACCACGCGTATTACTGTACTTTTACCACCGTGTAGTTTAACAGTTTAACAATAAAACTTTCGCTGTTATTTTTATAAAAGATATTTCTGTCGTTTTCTAACTACGACAATACTTTCGTTGTGCGGTCCACCAATGATTGTGTCGTCGAACGAATATTTCTAGACAAAAAGAATATTCCCTGACCAAACGAATATTTTATATCAACTTGCTTACTTTGCAAAAAATTTCACATATCACCCTTAACTTTAACCTTTTATCAATTAAACCATTTACTAAATAAAATAATAATTATAAGAAAATTGAATACTTTTATTTCATAAAATTCGAGGTCTCACATAATACCTTCATCTTTTCCTTCATTTTTAATTTAGTCCTGCAAGTATTATCAAACTTGCACCACCTCCCCTAATAGTACATCATGTGAATCAATAGTACAATCATGTGAATCAATAGTTCTATACATGTGAAAAAAATAATTACAGTATAGTACCTTCATCTATACCTCCATTTTTAATTTAGTCATGCAAGTATTATCAATCTTGCACCACCTCTCCTAATAGTACATGCATTTGAATCAATAGTACATACATATGAACACATAGTTATAAGCATCTGAATTAATAGCAATTAATTGCTCATTTATCCGATTAATTACCCGATTGGTCAATATAACCTCCAGACATCAATTATATCGGAATAGATGTCGATTTCCACTAACACTAATAATCCCAACACAATGAAAATATTTTTATCAACAATTTCATTTTTGAATTTCGAAGTTTGACTTTTTCCAAAAAGTCAACTATTGACTTTTTGACCAAAAAGTCAACCCCGATAAATTTGGTGTTTATAGTCTATTTTTACTAATTTCATCGTTCCGGACTCAAATATCACATCCGCGTCTCCAAATTCAGCTCCAAGCTCAAATTCAATTTTTAATAACATTCATCATTAATATTATAACTCACAATATTAACAACTAGATCGTTCCCAGGAAAGAGGGGCTTTTCAATAAAGATTTCTCCCTATTGGCGCGCAATTAAATAACCTAACCCCTTTCTTTGACAAAACTTTCTAGGCATCGTCAATAATGTAAATAATAATATGAACAACTTGTCATCTCAATTATTGATTTAATAATATAAAATATTATGCAAATGATACTGTGAAAATAATTGAATCAATAATATGAGAGATATTATGCAGTAATTACTGTAGCAATAATTGAGTATAACTGAGTGACTTCTCACGTAAGCATCAATAATCAATACCGTGTACTACTATGCAACAACGCATATTATTGTACTTTTATCACCGATTATTTTATGACAACTTGTTTACTTTGAAATTTTTTCAAATATCACCCTTAACTTTAACCTTTTATCAATTTAACCATTTATTAAATAGAATAATAATTATAGAAAAATTGAATACTTTTATTTCATAAAATTCGGGATCTCACAAATGTGTTCCCACTTCCATGTCAGAATCTCAAGTGGTTGCAATGGACCTTTTGGCACTTGATGCTCTGCCTTTACACGTTGATAAGTTAAACACCTCGAGATAAACTTCGCGATCTCTTTCTTCATATTGTTCCACCAAAATGTATGTCGAAGATCATGATACATTTCGGTACTACCAGGATGGATTACAAACGGTGTGTTGTGTGCCTCCATCATGATTCTATGCTTCAAGTCAGAATCGTTAGGAACGCAAAGTCTGGAGTTGACTCGAAGTATTCCTTCTTCATCGATTCTTGCTTCCGAAATAGCACCTTCTTGCATTTTCTTCTTCATAAGCATCAGCTCCATGTCCGTAGCTTGAGCAGCTTTAACTTTATCGATTAAAGTCGGTTCTACTCGTATGTTTGATATCATCACGTGGGTACTTGAAGCATTTACCTCTATCTCCATCATTTGCAAGTCATACAAAATAGGCCTTTGTGTTAAGAACATTGCACTCGTACCCGCGTATTATCTTCTACTCAATGCGTCAGCTACCACGTTTGCTTTTCTAGGATGATATTGGATGGTATGATCGTAATCTTTCAAAAACTCGAGCTAACGTCGTTGCCGCATGTTGAGTTTCTTTTGGGTGAAGAAATATTTGAGACTTTTATGATCTGTATAGATCTCCACTTTCTCCCCATATAGGTAGTGTCTCCAGATCTTCAATATGAAAATGACCGCTGCCAACTCCAGATCATGAGTAGGATAATTTGTAACATTCTAGAATTTTAAATATAATATTAAATATTTATTGATTTATATAAATATTTAATGGATGTGATTATCATTGAATAAATATTTGTTTAATTGATTTAATTTTATTTGGAGAATTATTTGCTGAATAAATAATTGATGAATTAAGGAAATTATTATTATATTGATATTTCAATTTAAATGATTAATTATTTGTATTGTGTTATGTGATTAAAAGATTTATTTAATTAATTGTGATTTGCATTAATTAAAATAAATATGAAAGCTTGATTAAATATAGTGTGACAAATAACTATATTATAAGGAGTTATTAAAATAAATTAAAGTAGTTTAATTTAGTTTTTTTTAACAAACAAGGCTTAATATATTAGTTCTTTAATATTTAAAGGGTTTTGCCAAACAAGCCTTATGGCTTTTGGGATTTCTAGTTTTTATTAAATAAACTAAATAAAATAAAATTAAAATAATAAATATAATATATTTATGTTATATACGTTTTCCTAATAACTGATATTACTTATTATGAGTATTAAGCCTATGTCAGTTTATTTTTGTATTATATCATTACGCATACCAGTTGGTTTCTATTACACATTCTAATTTCCAAATTGAGAGTACTGAGTTTTGTGAGAGCTTCAAAGAGAATTGAGAGAGAGTTACGAATTTTCACAGCAATTCCAGTGTTTAGCAACGATTGTCTATAAGCAATTTGAAGGTATGTTAACTCTATATTATATATACATATATATGTTCTACGGAAACTATTTTAGATTTTGTGAATTGCAAATTTATTGAATTGTTGCTTTACAATGGATTACTTGTGGTTATACAGATGATTAGAAAGTATGTTTAAACAATAATTGCATGCTAATTTCGGTTTACAGTAGAAGAAATTTTCGACATTATATGTTTGTATATATAATTTTCATATGTTCATGAAAAGTACTAATTCTAGGAGCTAATTAGTATGTGAAATTATAAATTAAAGCTTGTATAAGTTAGTTCATTGAGATACGAACATAACGTAACTGGAATGAGATGATTTGGCCAACTAATGAATTCACAATGATGATTTCTAGGATGAATGTCAAGAAAATTGAGTTTTTATGAAAAACATGAATTTTGAGAAATTAAAATAGCTTTAGTTAGTGTTAAATTGTTCTAATTGGTTGTAAATGTGAGCAATCATGTTTATGATAGTTGTATATTTATTTTACGTGTTGATATTACTGTCTATTGGGTGAAATTTGTGTTTGTTGGGCTAAAGTTGGCTCTCGTTCATGTCGTGGTGTTCGTGCGTTCAACACCTACAAGTAGCTTGCGTTGTCTTGGTGCCAAGGCGTAGAAAGCGCAGTCTTTCTTTGTCCTAAGCCTTTGTATGGCGCAGCTGCGCCATACCCTGGTTTGAGATTCTGACTTCTGCTATTACAGCAGACTTGGGGGAAACATCCTAGCATGGTCTGAAATTATGTTAGCATGTTAAATGTGTAATGTTAAGGTTAACATAACATAGTGAATTGTGGTTAGTAAGATCAAAGTTGCAAAAATGATTAGTAAATCAAAAACGTGTTATGTGATAACATAGTGTATACAATGAACGTTAGTTAAGTGTTGTGATGATTAACACTTGGGAATTCTAAAATATAAATCGTAGCATAAGACTTGTGCTAAAATAACAAGTTTTGCTAGTAATACGTTTTATATTAAAAAGTGAATATTAGTATGTCTAATGGATGTTGTGGTTTTAATACTGTGTATAGGTGAACGCGAGTTTAATATTTTAGCTTACGCTCGAGGCAAGTTTTCTAACTCTACACTTTCGTTGAGCTAGTTCATTTATTACATTGTGCAAGTATCTAAACTTTCTTTTTACATTGAGTAAGTTTTCTAACTCTACATTTTCGTTGAGTTAGTTCCATTATTATATTGATTCATTCTAACTTGTTTACAATTAAGCAAGTTTCTTAAGTTCTATTATTGTATAATGAGCATAGTTTTTGAACTCTCGTCTCTATTATTGAACTGTTTTAATTCCTTGCATGAGTTAATACATTGTTGGGCAAGTTTTTAGTTTCCAGCTTGCTAACAGTTAAATGTACATTCAAGAATATCATTCTAATGTTATAAGACTCGAACTGTAGCTTATTTTACTGTTCAAGCAAAGGTTAACCATTTTATTCATTCTATTGAATACTTATGCTCTATAGTTATTTCAAGCATGAGTTAGATATGTAGAATCAGTTCATTTATGATTCGCAAATGTTCTAAGTTATGTTGTTATTAAACAACTGTTGTATTATCAAGCATTATTGATTCAACTAGTTCCATAGTTGATGATCATTAAACTTCAATTACCTTTGAAAGCTTATCCTGTGACGCCCCCAAATCCGTGTAACATCGATTACAGGACATGTGCTCACGATATAGCATACATCATCATCTATCTAAGTAACTCTATTAATAATAATAATAATAATAATATTAACTATTACATACTTATTCAAAATAAAGTCCCAAGTCTTTACAACCTTTAATAAACTGAAACTTAAACTTAGCGTTTATCGCTACATCACATCATATGCGGAAATATAATTATCACATAAATAACTCTCATCATTTCATCTTAGACTTTCCTTTGTCCTTGCCCGAGCCCTCAGCGTTATCAGCCTTAACTGAAAAGTTTAAGCAAGAATGAGCACAAATTGCCCAGCAAGTATATAAAGTAGTTTGAGAACATACATCAGAAGTAGAAGCATTAGTATAAATATTTCTCAATAGTTGAAATAAATATCAAGAGATAAACTGGAATATCAAGATAAGAGTTCTAGAATTCTCAATAACATACTAAGGGGTGTTAGATACCCTGAACATTACTTTGTTTCATCAAAAACCATCAGACGGTTTAACAATCAAATAGATTATAAACGGTCTCTGCAACTACTCCAGGTGATCAGCCTATCATACCCTACATTGTGCACAAGTATAAAGTTTAAACGCATAAGCATAAATGGGACTATATGCCCGTCATCAGTTATCCCGTTATCCGGGTTGTTCATCTTAGTATTCATACAGGACCTCACCAAAGAAATTTGGATTGGTAAACATCAAATAGCTTCAAAGGATTTGAATTGTTTAAACAATATACTATGTTTGCATCAATAACATCTAGCTGGGACGAAAGCTAGAAAACATACTTGAATATAGTTCATTAAGGGAATACGAACTTTAAAGTATAGCAGTTGCAATAGGAACTGAATAATCATCAATAATGTTTCGCATCACAATTGAAGTTATAGAAATTTACAATAAAGGAGCTTGCACGAATGATTAATTAATCACAAGCCCAAACTTACCCTCGCTGCAATCAACTAAATAAGAGTTGAATAAATTCATAATGAAAATAGGGTAAGAAACTTGCCTTGATCGTTGTTTACCAATAATCAGATTAACGACTTACGATTTATCAAGACTTCACGTGCCTACACAATTGTATAATCATGCACATCAACTATTAGCAACGCATAGTAGTTGTAATATAAACTTTACTCTATAATTTTCGAGAGTTCACTCTATGATTTTCACTCTACTATCTCGCACTCTCTTTCGATTTTCGTGAGTTCACTCTACGATTTTCAATCGACTCTACGATTTTCACTCTACTATCCGCACTCTCTATGATTTTCGAGTTTGAGTTTACTCTACGACTTTCATCGACTCTCACGATTTTCGAGTTTACTCTACAATTTTCACTAACTCTACGATTTTCGAGTTTACTCTACGATTTTCATTGACTCTCACGATTTTGAGTTTACTCTACATTTTCAATCGACTCTACTATTTTCAAAGTTAACTCTCACGATTTGACCGACTCTACGATTTCGTTTGAGTTAACTCTCTACGATTTTCATTGACTTTCACGATTTTTAGAGTTTACTCTCGATTTTCACCGACTCTACGATTTTCACTCTCTACTATCCGCACTCTACGATTTTCGAGTTTACTCTACGACTTTCATCGACTCTCGATTTTCGTAGTTTACTTTACTATTTTTAATTGACTCTATGATTTTAAGAGTTTACTCTCGATTTTCAATCGACTTTTCTACTATTTTCAAAGTTAACTCTCTATTTTCGAGTTAACTCTCGATTTTCATTGACTCTACGATTTTTTAGAGTTTACTTTCTCTACGATTTTTTGCATTTACTACGATTTTCGACTCTACGATTTTCAGAGTTTACTCTACGATTTTCACTGACTCTACGATTTTATTCCCGCTAATCTAAAGATGATATGACCATGATACTTGGACACAATAAACTTCATACATCAAGGTATTTTACAAAATATAACATTCATAAAACTAGCATGCTAAGACCACAAACCAACTGCATAGAAAAGCGTGCAAGCACTTGTTTTATACTTAGAAAAAATTCTGGAATTTCCAGAATTCTGCAGATTTTATTACCAACATGCATGCTTACGATTTTCATATCTTGCTCAATTTAACTCCCTTCCTATGAAATTTGGATAGGTTGTACCTCATGTTACATACTATTTTATAAAATTATTACATACGTTAATCGAGTCATATACACCATGTTTCTGAGGCTCCGAAAAACCTCAAAAATCACAGATTACTAGTTAAACCCAATTTGACAAAAATTCGTAATTTTTCTTCTAGCATGCAATAATGTCCAGATCATCTACTCTCACATGTTTTCACATTTCACAACATCAAACTTCAACAAACTTCCACCTTTTTGATTAATTTAGCACCTTAGAGACATTTTATCGAAGGTAGAGCATGCATTGCTTAATTCTTTGATTTTCTATGAATTTGATGCATGATTAACCCATATCTTTTGTTGTTAATGATCTATAATCATCAAACAACAAATATGGCAACACAAAAAAGCCACGAAGAAATCATTTACCAATTTTATATGCATTTTCTTCTCATTTTTCTTATAAAAATAAAATGGGTTCATGAATTACCTTTTGATGAATTTCTTCTTGGTTTAATATGATGCTCCTTCTCCTTGCTTGTCAAATCCTCAGTAATCCTCCAAAATTAGTTCTAACTCTCTTAGGCTCTCAATTTCTCTCCATGTTTACTCACTTGGTGGAATTTTCTTAAAAGAAAAGTGTGTTTGTATATATGCATAGCTTTGTTAGAGTCTTTTGATTCCCATAACCCCCAACTCCCATAACCCCCAACTCTAATGATTAGTTACTCACAATACTTAATACTACAATAATATAGTTAATTAATAGGACGAATGTGGGAGTTAGAGAAAATGAATGTGGGAGTTAGAAAAATAAAAAGAATTTTGATTTTAAGGAATAAAATAAATTACTTCCACCTTAGCTATTATGTAATATACGTGATACTCCTCCCTTGTCCCAATTTAATAGTCTCATGGGTCCATCGATTTAAATTTCTATTATAAAAAAATACATATATTATTTTAATCAATTAATCAATTAATAAGCTATTTGACTATTTTACCCTTCAGAACCAAACTTTGCGAACCATATATCGATTCCTACTAAAGTCGACGTTCCGGACGTCTTGGGACTATCCGTTTAGTCAAATTCATCTCAGAAATCCATATTTGACTTTTTTCTCGAAAAAGTCAACTGGTTGACTTTGACCAAAAAATCAACTGTGACACTTTTTCGTGATTACAGTCTATCCTGACTAATTTCGACGTTCCGGACTCGAATACACAGTCCGCGTCTCTAAATTCCGCTCTGAACTCAAGCTCATGTTTTAATACCATCCCACGTAATAAAATTGAATAATTCCCTACTTAATTTTATTTAAATAGTTAAATAAAACTAAACCAACCATTTAAATACATCTCATCACATATCTTGAAATAACACATATATGTACCACACACATACATCTAATAAATGAAATCACCCAAAAGTTTCATATAAATTCATTTATTAATAATTCTTAAATTACATAAAATTATTAAAAAAAATGAAACTCGGATACATTCACCCTCCCTTAAAAGGATTCCGTCCCCGGAATCATTACACATCAATCAAAAAGATTAGGGTAATTTTTCATCATTTTCTCCTCGAGCTCCCACGTAGCCTCATCGGCGTTGTGGTTCCTCCACAATACCTTAACAAAAGGTATTATCTTATTTCTTAACACTTGTTCTTTTCTATCGATTATATGCAATGGGACCTCTTCGTAGGTTAAGTCCTTTTCAAACTGAATAGGTTCATACTTTATGACATGCTTGTAATCCTGCTTATAGGGTCGTAGGACAGAAACATGGAACACGTTGTGTATATGTTCTAACTCCAGAGGTAAGGCTATTTCATAAGCTACCTCACCCACTCGCCTCAACACTAACCTTAAATGTTCAGCATGATCTTCCTGAGTCTTAGAATAGGTCAAGATATCATCTATGAACACAACTACGAATTTATCTAAGTATTGCTTGAATACCCGATTCATCATGTCCATAAATCTTTCTTTGGCACATTTGTTAACCCGAACGACATCACCAGAACTTCAGAGTGACCGCTATTCGTGTCCCGAATTTCCGCCTTAGGTACATCCTCCTTCCTTACCTTTAACTGGTGATATCCCGTCCTCAAGTCGATCTTGGAAAAACATTTCACTCCCTTCAGTTGATCGAACAAATCATCTATCTTAGGTAACAGATACTTGTTCTTAATCGTCACCTTGATCAACTCTCGATAGTCGATACATAGTCTCATCGATCCATCCTTCTTTTTCACAAATAAAACTGGTGCTCCCCAAGGAGACACACTTGGTTGAATATACTTCCTATCCAATAACTCTTGCAATCGTACAATCAAGCACCTTCATTTACATCGCTTGCCATTACATAAGGGGCTTTCAAATCGGTGTCGTCCCGATACTAAATCTATAACGAATTCGACCTCCCGATCCGGCTGAAAGTCCCGGCAATTCCTCAATAAATACATCCAAAATTCGTTCACTACTGGTATCTGTCCCATCTCTATCCCTGCTTTCTGCGTATCGACGATATGGGCCAAATATCCTACACATCCCTTTCTTAGTAACTTCCTTGCTTGCATCATCGTCAGACAACTTGAGTGTCTCGGCGACCTACTTCCATAGAATGCTTCCTTAGACTGATCTAGAGTCCTAAGGTTTATACACTTCTTTTGGAAATCTATCATCGCTCCATGGTTAAATAACCAATCCATTCCTAGAATTACATCAAATTCTCCTAATTGAATTGGAATTAAATCCACGGGTAACTTATATCCCCTGATGTTTACAACACAATTTCTATAGACATGGCTAACATGAATCATTTCCTTATTAGCAACTTCTATGTTCATAGGATATTTTAATTCTTCCTGGGGTAAATTTAATCATTGAGAGAATTCATGCGATCTGAAGGAACAAGTAGCACCGAATCAAATCAAATAATATGTAAGCGAGATATATCATTGATCGGAATGATACACGAAACCATGCCCCGGATGCGACCGCATCTGAACCGTCATGTTGAAAGTCCTTCTTTGTTGGTCGATTCTGAGTTGGTGGTCCATTAATCGTGAGATTCCCACCGCTTGGTCCCTTCCTCCATTTCCTCTCGCTTTGTGTTCTTTTTGGGCAATTCTTTGCTGATGATCCAATGCTCCACAGCTTGAAGCATCCATTTCTCTTTTTAGTGCGAGCAATTGGGAGAGATGTGCCCCTCCGCCTGGAGTTGAAACATACATTCTTTCCTTTTAGACATGCCCCTTAGTGATTCCTCCCACACTCCTTGCATGCCTCTGTTCTCTTCTTTGCTTCCCCTGGTTTTCCCCCAGACTTTCCCGATTTGAAATTATTGTTGCTTTCTTTGTTATTGTTGTCTCACTTCCTCTTGTTTGCACCATCTTCTTCTGCTACCTTCCCATGATTCCTCCTTCATTCTTCCTCTTTTTTCCTTATTAAATTTCATCGAGGGCCTCACTTCCGCCTCGTGATTATAGCTTTCTCCGGAGAGTCGCGAACCTTTTAAATCTGTAACAATCGAGAGTCTCGATATATAGCCATGGTTTGAGACCACCTTTCAAACCTCCTCATTTTTCTCTCCTCGTGTTGACTTGGTGAGGTGCAAACCTCGCCAACTTCGTTGAATTTTACAGCGGCATATTGAGGTGCCGTCATGTCTTCTTGCTTGACTCGGAATCGCATCTCCATGCGACTCGCATACTAACCGAAAATAGTTCTCGAAAAATTTTTCTTAAACCCTTCCCAAGGTATCACGCCATCTCCAAATTTCTGAGTGCGGTTTGCCTCCCACCGACGTTAGCTTCACCCTTGACATGTAAGTGGCGAAGATTGTTTTCTGATCATCACCTACTCGGGCGATACCGAACGCCTTTTCGATTTCCTTTACCCAAGTTTGAGCTTCGATGGGTTCAGTGGTTCCTTTGAACTCAGGGGGTCCCGCGCTCTTGAAGTCCTTGAAGTGTGCCACCTGGGCCACTGGAGGGTTATTGGCATTCGGGGTTCGATTCTGAAGTGCCCCCACTAACATGTCTACAAATTGCTGCATAGGATTCGGTGGATCCCCAAAGACACTTTGACCCTCGGGTGTTTGACGACGTCTTCCTCTAGCCATCTATCTATTTAAAATGAACTTAATGTTATTATCTTATCACTTACTATACATAATATATCAATCATAAGAAGAGACTTAATCATCACATCACATACTTAAATAAAAACATATTTATTTATAAACATAACACCTAAGGTATTTCATCGTCTTATAACATTAAGCCATTTACATCACCTTAAACCAACATACTTGGTAAAAACTAAAACCAAGCTTATTATTCAAAGATAAGCGTTATATACGCCAGTAGTAAAAGTTCATCATAATAAACTAAAATCCCTCTTAATGGCTGCGTCCTCATACTCCTCATCCGCTATCTCGATACTTAGCCCTCGGCTTATAACACGTCTAGACCGGTGCTCCTCACTTGGAAAATGATTCACCCTATGTTGAAACCTTCCATGTGCTGACTTAAATGCGTACTTCATCTTGTCTATCTTAACCTTCTTATCTCTCACCTCTCCTTCTAACTCTCCAGTTAGCTTCTCAGCCTGAACACGGTCTCTCCTCTCTTCTCCCCAGAATGTGGTAATAATCTGCTTGTCAGTTTGAAGACTCTGAATCCTCGACTCTAACCCATTAATGGTATGCCCCAAGTGGGTCCTAATAGCTTCTTTCTCATCCTCTAGCCTATCCGCCTTCTGTTCTGATGCCCGCAATTTGTCAGCCAGATCCCCGTTCCTAATTATCAGGTGGTGCACCAATGCCTCAAGCAATGCTGCAGTTTGTTGCTCCCCTTGATACAGCTCCTTCAACTCATGGACCTTGTCGTCCAACTCCGTAATCCTATCCATCAACTCATCCAATAAAGTATCCTCAAGTGCTTCTTCCGAGTCCTTCTCGGGCTCCTCTTCCTCTTCAGGATACTCTTCTGGGTCTGAGTCAGCTACTGCCTCAGCTATAGGCTCAGGTACAGCTGTCACCAACTGCTCACTCACAACGTTGATATCTCTAACCTCCTCTTCTCCTGACATCCTTCAAACAAGAAAAAAAATCACTCGGTTAGTATTTTAAAATAGTTGTTTTTATTTTTAGGAAAAATAGATTTGACATAACCCCTAGAACTCTACATGAGTTCATCTTTTTATTTTCTCCACTAACTTCCCTAAGGTTATAGTCTAAGGTTCCCCACCTAAGGTTTATAACCTATTGCTCTGATACCAACCTGTGACGCCCCCAAATCCGTGTAACATCGATTACAGGACAGGGTGCTCACGATATAACATACATCATCATCTATCTAAGTAACTCTAATAATAATAATAATAATAATAATAATAATAATAATAATAATAATAATAATAATAATAATAATAATAATAACTATTACATACTTATTCAAAATAAAGTCCCAAGTCTTTACAACCTTTAATAAACTGAAACTTAAACTTAGCATTTATCGCTACATCACATCATATGCGGAAATATAATTATTACATAAATAACTCTCATCATTTCATCTTAGACTTTCCTTTGTCCTTGCAGAGCCCTCGGTGTTATCACTTTAATCGAAAAGTTTAAGCAAGAATGAGCACAAATTGCCCAGCAAGTATATAGAGTAGTTTGAGAACATACATCAGAAGTAGAAGCGTTAATATGAATATTTCTCAATAGTTGAAATAAATATCAAGAGATAAACTGGAATATCAAGATAAGAGTTCTAGAATTCTCAATAACATACTAAGGGGTGTTAGATACCCTGAACATTATTTTGTTTCATCAAAAACCATCAGACGGTTTAACAATCAAATAGATTGTAAACGGTCTCTACAAGTACTCCAGGTGATCAGCCTATCGTACCCTACATTGTGCACAAGTATAAAGTTTAAACACATAAGCATAAATGGGACTATATGCCCGTCATCAGTTACCCCGTTATCTGAGTTCTTCATCTTAGTATTCATACGGGACCTCACCAAAGCAATTTGGATTGGTAAACATCAAATAGCTTCAAAGGATTTGAATTGTTTAAACAATATACTATTTTTGCATCAATAACATCTAGCTGGGACGAAAGCTAGAAAGCATGCTTGAATATACTTCATGAAGGGAATACGAACTTTAAAGTATAGCAGTTGCAATAGGAATTGAATAATCATCAATAACGTTTCGTATCACAATTGAAGTTATAGAACTTTACAATAAAGGAGCTTACATGAATGATTAATTAATCACAAGCCCAAACTTACCCTCGCTGCAATCAACTGAATAAGAGTTGAATAAATTCATAATGAAAAATAGGGTAAAAACTTGCCTTGATCGTTGTTTACCAATAGCAGATTAACAACTTACGACTATCTCACTTCACGTGCCTACACAATTATATATAATCATGCACATCAACTATTAGTAACGCATAGTAGTTGTAATATAAACTTTACTCTATAATTTTCAGAGTTCACTCTATGATTTTCACTCTACTATCTGCACTCTACGATTTTCAGAGTTCACTCTACGATTTTCACTGACTCTACGATTTTCACTCTACTATCTGCACTCTACGATTTTCAGAGTTTACTCTACGACTTTCATTGACTCTACGATTTTCAGAGTTTACTCTACAATTTTCACTAACTCTACGATTTTCAGAGTTTACTCTACGATTTTCATTGACTCTACGATTTTCAGAGTTTACTCTACAATTTTCACTGACTCTACTATTTTCAAAGTTAACTCTACGATTTTCAGAGTTAACTCTACGATTTTCATTGACTCTACGATTTTTAGAGTTTACTCTACGATTTTCACTGACTACGATTTTCGACTCTACGATTTTCAGAGTTTACTCTACGATTTTCACTGACTCTACGATTTTATTCCCGCTAATCTAAAGATGATATGACCATGATACTTGGACACAATAAACTTCATACATCAAGGTATTTTACAAAAATATAACATTCATAAAACTAGCATGCTAAGACCACAAACTAACTGCATAGAAAAGCGTGCAAGCACTAGTTTATACTTAGAAAAAATTCTGGAATTTCCAGAATTCTGCAGATTTTATTACCAACATGCATGCTTACGATTTTCATATCTTGCTCAATTTAACTCCCTTCCTATGAAATTTGGATAGGTTGTACCTCATGTTACATACTATTTTATAAAATTATTACATACGTTAATCGAGTCATATACACCATGTTTCTGAGGCTCCGAAAAACCTCAAAAATCACAGATTACTAGTTAAACCCAATTTGACAAAAATTAAGTGATTTTGCTTCTAGCATGCAATAATGTCCTCATGATCATCTACTCTCACATGTTTTCACATTTCACAACATCAAACTTCAACAAACTTCCACCTTTTGATTAATTTAGCACCTTAGAGACATTTTATCAAAGGTAGAGCATGCATTGCTTAATTCTTTGATTTTCTATGAATTTGATGCATGATTAACCCATATCTTTTGTTGTTAATGATCTATAATCATCAAACAACAATGAATATGGCAAACCTGAAAGCCACAACAAATCATTTACCAATTTTATATGCATTTTCTTCTCATTTTTCTTATAAAAATAAAATGGGTTCATGAATTACCTTTTGATGAATTTCTTCTTGGTTTAATATGATGCTCCTTCTCCTTGCTTGTCAAATCCTCAGTAATCCTCCAAAATTAGTTCTAACTCTCTTAGGCTCTCAATTTCTCTCCATGTTTACTCACTTGGTGGAATTTTCTTAAAAGAAAAGTGTGTTTGTATATATGCATAGCTTTGTTAGAGTCTTTTGATTCCCATAACCCCCAACTCCCATAACCCCCAACTCTAATGATTAGTTACTCACAATACTTAATACTACAATAATATAGTTAATTAATAGGAAGAATGTGGGAGTTAGAGAAAATGAATGTGGGAGTTAGAAAAATAAAAAGAATTTTGATTTTAAGGAATAAAATAAATTACTTCCACCTTAGCTATTATGTAATATACGTATACTCCCTCTCTTATCCCAATTTAATATTCTTATGGGTCCATCAGTTCAGCCGATTTCTATTATAAAAAAATACATATATTATTTTAATCAATTAATCAATTAATAAGCTATTTGACTATTTTACCCTTCAGAACCAAACTTTGCGAACCATATATTGATTCCTACTAAAGTCGACGTTCCAGACGTCATGGGACTATCCGTTTAGTCAAATTCATCTCAGAAATCCATAGTTGACTTTTTTCTCGAAAAAGTCAACTGGTTGACTTTGACCAAAAAATCAACTGTGTCACTTTTTCGTGATTACAGTCTATCCTGACTAATTTCGACGTTCCGGACTCGAATACGCAGTCCGCGTCTCTAAATTCCGCTCTGAACTCCAGCTCATGATTTAATACCATCCCACGTAATAAAATTAAATAATTCCCTACTTAATTTTATTTAAATAGTTAAATAAAACTAAACCAACCATTTAAATACATCTCATCACATATCTTGAAATAACACATATATGTACCACACACATACATCTAATAAATGAAATCACCCAAAAGTTTCATATAAATTCGTTTATTAATAATTCTTAAATTACATAAAAATATTAAAAAAATAATAAAACTCGGATATTACATTCACCCTCCCTTAAAAGGATTCCGTCCTCGGAATTATTACACATCAATCAAAAAGATTAGGGTAATTTTTCATCATTTTCTCCTCGAGCTCCCACGTAGCCTCATCGGCGTTGTGGTTCCTCCACAATACCTTAACAAAAGGTATTATCTTATTTCTTAACACTTGTTCTTTTCTATCGATTATATGCAATGGGACCTCTTCGTAGGTTAAGTCCTTTTCAAACTGAATAGGTTCATACTTTATGACATGCTTGTAATCCTGCTTATAGGGCCGTAGGATAGAAACATGGAACACGTTGTGTATATGTTCTAACTCCAGAGGTAAGGCTATTTCATAAGCTACCTCACCCACTCGCCTCAACACTAACCTTAAATGTTCAGCATGATCTTCCTGAGTCTTAGAATAGATCAAGATATCATCTATGAACACAACTACGAATTTATCTAAGTATTGCTTGAATACCCGATTCATCATGTCCATAAATGCTGCTGGCGCATTTGTTAACCCGAACTACATCACCAGGAACTCGTAGTGACCGTAACGTGTCCTGAACGCTGTCTTAGGTACATCCTCCTTCCTTACCTTTAACTGGTGATATCCTCGCCTCAAAGTCGATCTTGGAAAAACATTTCGCTCCCTTCAGTTGATCGAACAAATCATCTATCCTAGGTAACAGATACTTGTTCTTAATCGTCACCTTGATCAACTCTCGATAGTCGATACATAGTCTCATCGATCCATCCTTCTTTTTCACAAATAAAACTGGTGTTCCCCAAGGAGACACACTCGGTTGAATATACTTCCTATCCAATAACTCTTGCAACTGTACAATCAGCACCTTCATTTCTGTCGGTGCCATTCTGTAAGGGGCTTTCGAAATCGGTGTCGTTCCCGATACTAAATCTATAACGAATTCGACCTCCCGATCCGGCGGAAGTCCTGGCAATTCCTCCGAAAATACATCCGAAAATTCGTTCACTACTGGTATCTGTCCCATCTCTATCCCTGCTTTCTGCGTATCGACGATATGGGCCAAATATCCTACACATCCCTTTCTTAGTAACTTCCTTGCTTGCATCATCGTCAGACAACTTGAGTGTCTCGGCGACCTACTTCCATAGAATGCTTCCTTAGACTGATCTGGAGTCCTAAGGTTGATACACTTCTTTTGGCAATCTATCATCGCTCCATGGTTAAATAACCAATCCATTCCTAGAATTACATCAAATTCTCCTAATTGAATTGGAATTAAATCCACGGGTAACTTATATCCCCTGATGTTTACAACACAATTTCTATAGACATGGCTAATGGGAATCATTTCCTTATTAGCAACTTCTATGTTCATAGGATATTTTAATTCTTCCTGGGGTAAATTTAATCATTTAGAGAATTCATGCGATACGAAGGAACAAGTAGCACCCGAATCAAATAATATGTAAGCAGATATATCATTGATCGGAATGATACCTGAAACCATGCCCTCGGATGCGTAGCATCCTGAACCGTCATGTTGAAAGTCCTTGCTGTTGGTCGATTCTGAGTTGGTGGTCCATTAATCGTGAGATTCCCACCGCTTGGTCCCCTTCCTCCATTTCCTCCTGCTGTGTTCTTTTTTGGGCAATTCTTTGCCTGATGATCCAATGCTCCACAGTTGAAGCATCCATTTCTCTTTGGTGCAGAGCAATTGGGAGAGATGTGCCCCTTCTGCCCGTAGTTGAAACATACATTCTTTCCTTTTAGACATGCCCCTGAGTGATTCCTCCCACACTCCTTGCATGCCTCTGTTCTCTTCCTTGCTTCCCCTGGTTTTCCCCCAGAGTTTCCCGATTTGAAATTATTGCTGCTACTATTATTATTGTCCCACTTCCTCTTGTTTGCACCACTGCTGCTGCTACCTTCCCCGCGATTCCCTCCTTCATTCTTCCTCTTTTTTTCCTTATTAAATTTCATCAGGGCCTCACTTCCGCCCTCAGCGATTATAGCTTTCTCTAGGAGAGTCGCGAACCTTTTAAATACAGAATAACAGAGAGTCCGATATATAGCCATGGTTTGAGACCCCGCTCAAACCTCCTCATTTTTCTCTCTCGATTATCGACTGGTGAGGTGCAAACCTCGCCAGCTCGTTGAATTTTGCGGCATATTGAGGTACCGTCATGTCTTCTTGCTTCAGCTCCAGGAATCGCATCTCCATGCGACTCTGCATACTAACCGGAAAATAGTTCTCGAAAAATATTTTCTTAAACCCTTCCCAAGGTATCACGCCATCTCCAGCTCTGGTCTGGTTTGCCTCCCACCAGACGTTAGCTTCACCCTTCAGCATGTAAGTGGCGAAGTTTGTTTTCTGATCATCACCTACTCGGGCGATACCGAACGCCTTTTCGATTTCCTTTACCCAAGTTTGAGCTTCGATGGGTTCAGTGGTTCCTTTGAACTCAGGGGGTCCCGCGCTCTTGAAGTCCTTGAAGTGTGCCACCTGGGCCACTGGAGGGTTATTGGCATTCGGGGTTCGATTCTAAAGTGCCCCCACTAACATGTCTACAAACTGTTGCATAGGATTCAGTGGATCCCCAGCATTACCGCCTGACCCCTCGGGTGTTTGACGACGTCTTCCTCTAGCCATCTATCTATTTAAAATGAACTTAATGTTATTATATTATCACTTACTCTACATAATATATCAATCATAAGAAGAGACTTAATCATCACATCACATACTTAAATAAAAGCATATTTATTTATAAACATAACACCTAAGGTATTTCATCGTCTTATAACATTAAGCCATTTACATCACTTTAAACCAACATACTTAGTAAAAACTAAAACCAAGCTTATTATTCAAAGATAAGCGTTCTATACGCCAGTAGTAAAAGTTCATCATAATAAACTAAAAGCCTCGCCTAATGGCGTCCTCATGCTCCTCATCCGCTATCTCCAGTACCAGCCCTCGGCTTATAACACGTCTAGACCGGTGCTCCTCACTTGGAAAATGATTCACCCTATGTTGAAACCTTCCATGTGTTGACTTAAATGCGTACTTCATCTTGTCTATCTTAACCTTCTTATCTCTCACCTCTCCTTCTAACTCGCCAGTTAGCTTCTCAGCCCGAACACGATCTCTCCCCTCTTCTCCCCAGAATGTGGTAATAATATGCTTGTCAGTTTGAAGACTCTGAATCCTCGACTCTAACCCATTAATGGTATGCCCCAAGTGGGTCCTAATAGCTTCTTTCTCATCCTCCAGCCTATCCGCCTTTTGGTCTGATGCCCGCAATTTGTCAGCCAGATCCCCGTTCCTAATTATCAGGTGGTGCACCAATGCCTCAAGCAATGCTGCAGTTTGTTGCTCCCCTTGATACAGCTCCTTCAACTCATGGACCTTGTCGTCCAACTCCGTAATCCTATCCATCAACTCATCCAATAAAGTATCCTCAAGTGCTTCTTCCGAGTCCTTCTCGGGTTCCTCATCCTCTTCAGGATACTCCTCTCAGGTCTCAGGTCACCATCGCCTCGGCTTATAGGCTCAGTACGGTTTGTCACCAACCGCTTTCACTCACAACGTTGATATCTCTAACCTCCTCTTCTCCTGACATCCTTCAAACAAGAAAAAAATCACTCGGTTAGTATTTTAAAATAGTTGTTTTTGTTTTTAGGAAAAATAGATTTGACACAACCCCTAGAACTCTACATGAGTTCATCTTTTTATTTTCTCCACTAACTTCCCTAAGGTTATAGTCTAAGGTTCCCCACCTAAGGTTTATAACCTATTGCTCTGATACCAACCTGTGACGCCCCCAAATCCGTGTAACATCGATTACAGGACATGTGCTCACAATATAACATACATCATCATCTATCTAAGTAACTCTATTAATAATAATAATAATATTAATATTAACTATTACATACTTATTCAAAATAAAGTCCCAAGTCTTTACAACCTTTAATAAGCTGAAACTTAAACTTAGCGTTTATCACTACATCACATCATATGCGAAAATATAATTATCACATAAATAACTCTCATCATTTCATCTTAGACTTTCCTTTGTCCTTGCCCGAGCCCTCAGCGTTATTAGCCTTAACTGAAAAGTTTAAGCAAGAATGAGCACAAATTGCCCAGCAAGTATATAAAGTAGTTTGAGAACATACATCAGAAGTAGAAGCATTAGTATGAATATTTCTCAATAGTTGAAATAAATATCAAGAGATAAATTGGAATATCAAGATAAGAGCTCTAGAATTCTCAATAACATACTAAGGGGTGTTAGATATCCTGAACATTACTTTGTTTCATCAAAAACCATCAGACGGTTTAACAATCAAATAGATTATAAACGGTCTCTACAAGTACTCCAGGTGATCAGCCTATCGTACCCTACATTGTGCACAAGTATAAAGTTTAAACGCATAAGCGTAAATGGGACTATATGCGAGTCATCGATTACCCGTTATCCCAAGTTGTTCATCTTAGTACTCATCTGGGACCTCACCAAAGCAATTTGGATTGGTAAACATCAAATAGCTTCAAAGGATTTGAATTGTTTAAACAATATACTATGTTTGCATCAATAACATCTAGTTGGACGAAAAAGCTAGAAAGCATGCTTGAATATAGTTCATTAAGGGAATACGAACTTTAAAGTATAACAATTTGCAATATAGAACTGAATAATCATCAATAACGTTTAGCATCACAATTGAAGTTATAGAACTTTACAATAAAGGAGCTTCCACGAATGATTAATTAATCATAAGCCCAAACTTACCTCATTTGCAATCAACTGAATAAGAGTTGAATAAATTCATAATTAAAAATAGGGTAAGAAACTTGCCTTGATCGTTGTTTACCAATAATGATTAACGACTTACGACTATCTACACTTCACGTGCCTACTACACAATTGTATAATCATGCACATCAACTATTAGCAACGCATAGTAGTTGTAATATAAACTTTACTCTATAATTTTCAGAGTTCACTCTATGATTTTCACTTTACTATCTGCACTCTACGATTTTCAGAGTTCACTCTACGATTTTCACTGACTCTACGATTTTCAGTGGTGACTCTATGATTTTCACTCTACTATCTGCACTCTACGATTTTCAGAGTTTACTCTACGACTTTCATTGACTCTACGATTTTCAGAGTTTACTCTACGATTTTCACTGACTCTACGATTTTCACTGACTCTATGATTTTCACTGACTTTCATTGTATATATGCATAGCTTTGTTAGAGTCTTTTGATTCCCATAACCCCCAACTCCCATAACCCCCAACTCTAATGATTAGTTACTCACAATACTTAATACTACAATAATATAGTTAATTAATAGGGCCGAATGTGGGAGTTAGAGAAATGAATGTGGGAGTTAGAAAATAAAAAAAATTTTGATTTTAAGGAATAAAATAAATTACTTTCACCTTAGATATTATGTAATATCGTGATACTCCTCCCTTGTCCCAATTTAATAGTCTCATGGGTCCATCAGGTTCAAATTGATTTCTATTATAAAAAAATACATATATTATTTTAATCAATTAATAAGCTATTTGACTATTTTACCCTTCAGAACCAAACTTTGCGAACCATATATCGATTCCTACTAAAGTCGACGTTTCGGACGTCATGGGACTATCCGTTTAGTCAAATTCATCTCTGAAATCCGTAGTTGACTTTGACCAAAAAGTTAACTGTGACACTTTTTCGTGATTACCGTCTATCCTGACTAATTTCGACGTTCGGACTCGAATCACGCAATCAAGTCTCTAAATTCCGCTCAACTCCAAATTTCATGATTTAATACCATCCCACGTAATAAAATAGAATAATTCCTACTTAATTTTATTTAAATAGTTAAATAAAACTAAACCAACCATTTAAATACATCTCATCACATATCTTGAAATAACACATATATGTACCACACACATACATCTAATAAATGAAATCACCCAAAAGTTTCATATAAATTCGTTTATTAATAATTCTTAAATTACATAAAAATATTAAAAAAATAATAAAACTCTGATATTACATATCCAAACCAAACTTTCTTTGGTGCGGACTTGTACTCTAAATACTGAGATGAACAACCCTATGTTTAGGGGTTTACGCTTAGCGTTGAAATGGTTGTGCACAATACATTGTACGAAAGGATTGATCCCCCTAAGTAATGTGGAGTCCTTATAGTCATATATAATCATTTAAAGTTAAAATTGAAAGATTACTTATAATCGTGGACATGGTTCATGGTCATTTGACCCTCAAGAGTATATTTAAGAATGTTAATAGAACATATCATTCAGTTCTATTGAGCCTATGAATTGTCAAATGTTGTAATGTTAATAGAACATATCATTCAGTTCTATTGAGCCTATTATTTGGCAAATGATGTAAAGATATTTATTCTTATTTCAAGTGAGCTTTGTTTGCTCACCCTTGCATATTTTATACATTTATTACAGCTATGGTTGAGAAGGTAGATAAACCTACAGCTAGCAAAGGAAAGGGAAAAATGTACAAGTGATGAAGACTTGTAATTTTGCTTAAATCCTAATGATGATAGACTTTTAATAATGATGTGATGTAATAATTTTATTTCCGCACTTGAATGATTGTATTAAAGGTTAGAGAACCTGGGAGATAATGTTTAATTAAATTAATCCTGTATGGGCAGGTTTTTATTATTCAATTTATTATGATTGGGTAGTTAGATATGAATGTTTTGATTACGTGAACACCAAATCTTGAGGTAATGAAATCCGGATTTGGGGGTGTCATCAAGTTGGTATCAACGATTTAGGTTATGAACCTTAGGTGGGGAAAAGCCTTAGGAAGTAACCTTTGAAAAGATAGTGGTGATTAACTCTTATCGAGTTTTAAGGAAGAAATAATAAAACACTTATGTGATTATGTGTTTATACTTATGTGCTCGTGAGTGTCGAGTAGTAATGATTAATAATTGAAACTTAAAATTTTGTTGTCAGGATGACTAATGTCGGAGAATCCAGTCAAGCTAGGTAGGATAGACCTCAGGTGCCTACAGAGGAGGAGCCTTGCGACATTCATGTTATTTGGGAACAACTACTGCCACGGGAGTCAGCCCCATTGGTCACAGTGGTTGAAGATGAGGATGAAGATGTGGAGACGGATGAGGAGGATCCCGTTGAGTTGCCACAGGAGGATGAAGAGGAGGAGACTCCACTAACCTCGATACCTGCTCGAATGTACGATGAAGTCTACGACCATACCGTGAAACTTCAGGATACAGTCGAGGAATTGCAAGAGATAGTAGCTGAACAATAGACTGCAATGACACAGAAAGATGATGAGATCCAAGATCGTGAGGAACGACTGACTAATGTCGACGAGAAGCTAGAACAGACTGAAGGAGAGAAAGAACAACTGATCGAGGAGGTAGCAGAACTGAAGAACAAACTGAAGGAAGAAGTTACAAAGAGGGCAAGAGCCGAGGACACATATGAGGAAATGTTTCAACAAGCCGGGATACCAGTGAAAGACGCACATGCAAAGAGAATGAAGATGGAAGAGATGAATAGAGTATTCAACACCGTGGTTAATCGAGCTCAAGATCGGGTCATGGGTTATCTGATTCAGTTCGAGAAGCTGCCATCTTATGTATTAGATCGCAGAACAATGTTCTGGATTATGGAAGAAGAGCGTAGTAAGGCTAAGCAGTATCTTAGTAGAATATCGTAGTTGGTATGCTATTAATAAATGTTAAATAAATTGTAAATCCCAAGTGTTATGTAACCTATGGGATATGACGATGATGTTGTCCTCAAACTTTTGTAGTTCAGGAAAGTAATGTAAATAGCAGTGATGCTATTGTTTTATGTTTTTAAAGAGGTTATGAATAAATAAAAGTTGTTATTTTATTCAAAGTGTTACGTGATTATGTGGTTATTTCTTTTGTGGAGGCAAGTTAAGTAGAAATTACTTAAAAGAGTTGAATAATAACTTAATGAGTGTATTTTTAAACAGAAAATGCCTCCCAGACGTCAACCACCACGACAGAGAACCAACGAAGGAACCAACAATAATGACCATGTTGATGCTAACCTAGTTCAACAATTAGTGACGTTACTGATAGGAGCATTGCAGAATCAACCACAGAACCAAGGAACAACATTTAAGGAGTTCAAGGCGGTTGGACCACCTGAATTTCGTGGGTCAGTGAATCCAGTCGAGGCACAGACCTGGATTATGGGGATAGAAAAGGTGTTCGATGTTGCTAGGGTAGAAGATGACCAGAAGACTACTTTTACAACATTCATGTTGAAAGCAGAAGCTAGTTATTGGTGACAGGCCAATAAAACTCGAGAAGGACCAGGGATGATGACCTGGGATAGGTTTAAGGAGATATTCTTCGAGTCCTATTTTCCCGAGAGTTCGAAGGGTCAGCTGGAAGCGCAATTTCTGGAACTGAAGCAGGGAATGATGACGGTATCCGAGTATGATGCTAAATTCAACGAGTTGGCGAGGTTTCATGCTTTATCAAGTCGAAGACGATCGAATCTGCAAGGCGAAGAGGTTTGAACGGGATGAAGCCACAGTTGTCATGATGGGTTTCCCTGTTCTAGTTGAAGACTTTCGTAGAAGTGATGAAGAAAGCAATACTACATTTGAAGGTGGAGGCGAAAGCGGTGACAAAGTTCAATCGAAATGTAAGAAGAAGAAGAATGAGGTGGAAATTAAGAATGGAGCTGGTAGTGGTGGAAACAACAACAACAACTTGAAGAGGAAGTGGAATGAAAACGTGGGTGCTGGAAACCAGCAGGGTAACTAGCAAACAAGAAGTTTGAAGCATGTGCTACATGCGAGAAGTTTCACAAGGGTGCGTGCTTGGTGGGGAAACACGTATGCTTCAATTGTGGCCAGGAGGGTCACATCACCCTAAATTACACTCAACCTAAGAAGAACGTGTGCTTCACATTCGGATCCAAGGATCACTTTGCTCGTGAATGCCCTAAGAAGAAGGATGGAGTGACAACCAGAAACAATGGAGGTAACGATGGAGGTACAACATCAAACAAACCCACAGCTAGAACCTTCAACATGACTGTGCAAGATGTTGTGCAATCAAAAGATGTGGTGTCAGGTATTATCCCAATCAATGATATAAATGCTTATGTATTGTTTGATTCAGGTGCTACTTGCTCGTTTATCTCTGATGAATTTGCTAAGAGGTTAGAATTGCCTAGAGAAGAACTGAATTTCCCATTGAACATAGAAATTACGAATAAAGAGATAATCCATGTTAGATTCGTATACAAGAACTGTAGGGTGAACATTAAGGAGAATATCTTGATGGTAGATTTGATTCCGATTAGATTGGGAGAGTTTGATGTTATTTTGGGAATGGATTGGCTATTCAAATAGGGAGCGGTAATTAATTGCCAAAAGAAGTGTGTAAACCTTATGACCCCGTCAAAGGTAGTATTTTATGGTAGCAAGTTGCCTAGACAAATGAAATGTTTGACGATTATGCAGGCCAAGAAATTGTTGAGTCAAGGCTGTGTGGGCTATTTAGCTTACATAGTCGATACTCAGAAAAAGAATGTGAAACTGGAAGAAATACCAGTGGTGAGGGAGATTGAGGATGTGTTTCCAGAGGATTTGCCAGGACTTTCGCCTGATAGAGAAATTGAGTTCGTGATCAACTTAGTGCCAGGAATAGCACATATATCAAAGGCCCCGTACAGAATGGCTCCAGTAGAAATGAAGGAACTGATGGTACAGTAGCAAGAGTTGTTAGACAAGAAGTATATTCAACCAAGTGTATCACCGTGGGGAGCTCCAGTGTTATTCGTGAAGAAGAAAGATGGGTGAATGCGTCTTTACATTGATTATAGAGAATTAAACAAAGTCACTATTAAAAACAAATATCCATTGCCAAGAATAGATGACTTGTTTGATCAGTTTAAGGGTGCTAAATACTTCTCGAAAATAGATTTGAGAAGTGTGTATCACCAGTTGAAAGTGAGGAAGGAGGATATGCCTCGAACAACATTCAGAACTCGGTATGGACATTACGAGTTTCTGGTGATGTCTTTTGGTTTAACCAATGCACCTGCTGCATTCATGGATTTGATGAATAGGGTGTTTAAACAATTCTTAGACAAGTTTATAGTGGTATTCATCGACGACATTATGGTATTTTCCAAAACTCAAGAAGAACACGTGGAACACTTACGTTTGACATTGGAAACACTAAGAAAGGAAAAGTTGTACGTGAAATTCTCTAAGTGCGAATTTTGGCTAGATCGTGTGCAATTTCTTGGGCACATGATTGACAAGGATGGGATTTCTGTGGATCCATCAAAAGTGGAAGCTGTAATCAATTGGGAACAACCAAGAACACCGTCGGAAGTGAGGAGTATCTTGGGACTGGCCGATTATTACAGACGATTTATTCAAGATTTTTCTGAGATAGCCACTCCATTAACAAATTTGACAAGGAAAACTGTGAAATTTTTTTGGACGGAGAAGTGTGAAGAAAGTTTCCAGGACTTAAAGAAGAAATTAAGCATGGCGCCTTTGTTGTCATTACCAGATAGCACATGAAATTTTGTGGTGTATAGTGATGCCTCACATAAAGGGTTGGGATGTGTTCTTATGCAAAATGGCAAAGTAATTGCGTATGCATCAAGACAACTGAAGGATTATGAGAAGAGTTATCCTACTCATGATTTGGAATTGGCTGCAGTAGTATTTGCTCTCAAGATATGGAGACACTATCTCTATGGAGAGAAATGTGAAATCTACACATACCATAAAAGTCTAAAGTATATTTTCACACGGAAAGACTTGAATATGCGTCAAATGAGATGGATGGAATTGATAAAGGATTACGATTGTGAGATCTTTTATCATCCGGGCAAAGCGAATGTGGTTGCAGATGCTTTGAGCAGGAAAGGTCAGGAGAAGTTGATGATGATAACTACTCAGGAGGAGCTTATTTCAGCAATGGCAAAACTAGAGTTTGAAATCAAATTTCCAAAGGAATACGATGAACGATTATTTCAGATAGATGGCAGTCCAACTTTGGTGGACAAAGTGAAGAATGCTCAACTACAAGATAAAGAATGCAAAACAATCAAAGAAAAAGTGGTTGAGGGTAGTAATGTAAAATACAAGATCGATACCGAAGGACTACTACGGTTCGAGGAAAGAATTTGGGTTCCAGCAGTGCCAGAGCTTAAACACGAAATCTTGACCGAAGCACACAACACAAGATATTCAATTCATCCAGGAAGTTCAAAGATGTATCAAGATTTGCGGTGACATTTTTGGTGGCCGAATATGAAAAGAGACGTTGCAGAATACGTTGCAAAATGCTTGACGTGTCAGAAGGTGAAAGTTGAACATCAACGACCAAGCGGGTTACTTCAACCGTTAGAAATACCAGAATGGAAATGAGAGCATATCACAATGGATTTTGTGGTAGGACTTCCAACGACTCAGAAAGGATACGATGCGATGTGGGTGATAGTGGACAGACTAACAAAATTTGCACACTTTTTTCCAATAAAGATTAGATTTAATCTTGATCAGCTAGTGAAATTGTACGTTAAATAAATTGTGAAGCCCCCAAATTCTGACCTCCACTTGGTTACCCGAATTCGGTTCATCACGTTCTCAAGGTATTACCATAATAACTAAAATCACACATTCACAACGAAAGATCTAATTTAGAATAATATACAATGATTTATTATAATTATTCCCCCAAGTCTCGCAACCTACAATACTTAATAGATTACATAATAATATCGAATAAAGACTTATTACATAATCCTACTTAAGTTTAAACATAGTTTGCAAACAGTCTTACTACAACATGATAGATTTAAACATAAAAGGGACAAGCTAGTCAGTAGCCTTGCCCTTGTCTTTCCCAGAGACACCTCCATGTTCCGCCTTAGCTGAAAGGTTTTAAATAAGCAAGGATGAGCACAAATTGCCCAACAAATAATATACAACAAGGGTGTAGGATATAATATCACAAGGTTTGAAATATTGAAGGGTTATTTCTAAGATAGTTCAAAGTATCAGAATAACATCATGAATAAGGGATATGACAATTCAATATAATTCAACAGATATATATGAATTCAACGGCTAACAATGTATCCAACTGGATAAGCAATTTATCTTTGACGATCACTACTAAAGACCATTGAACTTTCACTAGAGTTACCAATATTAAATTGATAACCAAAAATATCAAGTACTATAGATGATCAGTCTACAATACTTCATGTTATGCATAACACCACAATAATATTTATTCATGTGTTGGGGTTTCCAACAACATACACTCCCCTTACCAAAAGGGTTGTTCAACTCAGTTTTCAAGATTTCTGCACCAACCAATTGGTTTGGACAGTTTTATTATAAACATGCATATAGTTTAGCGAAATCAAATGGCATCGACTCTTTCACAATATTCAAGATCAATACTAAGTTCATCATGAATAATAGTTCTCACAGGGGTTTAAGCATATTAGCTCATTTGAACAAGAAAGTAATATAACTTGTATTCAAAGAAATAAGTTTACGGTATTTGTCGAATAAAGAATGCAAATATACTTGCACAATAAGAGTAGGGTTCGGATACTTGCCTTAAGCGTTGATTACCACTTATAGAGTAAAATCACCTCAACGAACTATATTATCCTATTTATGTATGTATAAGTACTCATTAGTCACACATCTTGACATAAATCTCAACATGCAATTATCACACATATAACTATCTATACACCTTAGAACTCATAGATGTATAATTCACATTGTTCTTACTTTTAAAAACCTTAAAAACATTTTAGCAATTTAAGTCTCATATACTCATTTCATATTTGTATACGTGAAACATTACTTGAGTTACGCATTCTATATTACGTCGTTCACACATACGTGTCAAGGAGCTTTTAAATTAAGTTTGGTCTTCTTTATTTACTTTCACTAATTGTTATTGTTTACTCATAACATTTCTATTTCACAAGTTAAGAAAATTTATTGCATCAAGATTAACCATAGTATTTATTAAACCACATAACCATGATAAATAATCTTTTCAAAGCATGCTTATATATATTAGGTTTATTCGGACGTAGCTAGTATAACTCTTTACTTAGAAATTCAGTTTAGTTCATGTGTGGGTAACATATATCAATTTGATAATATTTATCAATTAATCCAGCATTTTCCAAAGTCACGATGTTGTTTCCAAATCCAAAGACATCCCGCCATGTTTGAACCCGAAGACATCTTCCGAAGTCGAAGACTTCATCTCCGAACCCGAAGATATCTTGTCACGTCCGAACCCGAAGACATCTTCCGAAGCCGAAGACATCATCTCTGAACCCGAAGACTTCAAAAACAACTTCAGTCAATACTTTATAAGTAACCTTCTATCATTTTACTTGTTTAGTCAATGGTTTACTTTATTTTATTTATCCATGTCTCATTACATAAATAAGGTATTCTTACTTTACTTAGTATTATTATTATATTTTATCTTGTTATTAATCCAATTTTATCTCATTTTATCTAAAAAAAACAAGTCTTAACCCGTTTGACCCGACCTGAGCCGGACTGACTCAACACTGAAAATGGCCAAGCGCCTAGGCACTTGAAATAAACTTGGGTTGAGCGCCTAGGCGCTTCCCTGCAGAAGCCAAAATCCGATTTTTTCAACATTTTCTGTTTTGACCCTTTTTGATTCAATCTTTCATAACTTGCTCATTTCATATCCAAATGAGTTCAAACCACTTCCACTATCTCATAAACTTACATATCTTCAATATTTGATATCTTGAACAATTTTCCAAAATATTTATTTAATCAAATTATTTACTTTTCCAAGCTAAGGTTCTCATGTTAGCTTGTCTTACCGATTATTTTGCTACGAGTTCGTTTTATGCCCGAATCCGATGATTCAACTTGGGTTATGATCGTATTTCATACATGCTTAATATAACATTTTAGAATTATAGATATCTCTTACACCTTTTAATCACAATTATCAAACTTTCAAGTATACTAAGCTAGCTTTCATGCTCACATGCTTCTACATGATTCATTTTTACTTAGATCACATACCAAGACATATAAATCACATATCCTCCTTCCAATACTCATCATTATACTTTTAGATCAATCATGATCACACAACACATAAACTTCCCACAATCAAGCATGCATTCTTACTAATATCTACATATACTAACTTAGCTTGACAAAAAATAAAGCTAGATTATGAACTTACTTCTTGAAGGCTTTCTTCCTCTTAGCTAGGAACCTTAAGTAGTTCTCCACCTTTACTTCTTCTTCTTGAACTCCTTTTGAACCACCAAAGTGCAAGAGTTCCTCTAGGTTTCTTCTACTTCCCTCAATTTCTCTCTAGCTCTTACTATACTACTAACACTTATGAAATATCAAGTAAATGAAGCAATGAACTAGGATGGGTTATATTTATAGGCAAGGTCTATGTATGCAATACATGTACTAGTACTTGGTATAATACTTGTATTTGTACACCCAACTAGGTATTAACCATGGGTAAAAGGTGATTAGGTAAAAAGGGATTACCAACTCCTTCACCAACTTATCCTTCTTCATCATGAGCCCACATGGGATTGCTTGTATGCATTTTTGTGCAACAAAAATTAGCACTTAGGCTTAATAGGGCCAAAATTTTGGCCATGAGGGATAGCATCTATATGTTGCACTTTTATTTTATCATTTGTACAATATGCTAGCTTATTGTTACCTATACACATACATCTTTATACCTATATATGTATATATTCCTATATATATAGGTATACTTATCTTATATATGTATTCATATAATCCATGTACATTGGGTTTGTCCAAATTAATATTTGAATTGGGCTAGGTACAAACACTTATAAACATTGGGTTAAACATTAGTCTACCAATTCAAATTCTTGGGCTAAACTCCCAACTATGCAAGTATGTTACATTAATAATGTTGGGCTTGGATTTATCCTAGATCCAACACTTCATTAAGTTATCCATCAATTAATCTCATTAAGAAATTAATTACACCACAAAATGCTTTACACTTAAGCTTAATCAATCATAACCAAGCTTATCAACATTATCAATAAATTTCTTAATCCTTTCAAACATGATTCAATTAAATTTTTGTTTTCACCTTTCATGACACAACTACATATATATGTGTTCAAAATAAATATTCAAACACTTTTATTTCTAATTTATAAAAATCTCGGGTATTACAGAGATCGTGTCAAGACATGGAGTTCCAGTGTCAATTGTGTCAGATAGAGATCCAAGGTTCACATCAAACTTCTAGAAGAGACTACAAAAATGTATGGGAACACAGTTGCGAATGAGTACAACATACCATCCGCAAACCAACGGGCTAAGCGAACGAAATATCCAAACGTTGGAAGATATGCTGAGAGCATGCATCATGGATTTCAAAGGAAGCTAGGATGAACATTTACCGTTAGTAGAATTTGCCTACAACAACAGTTACCACGCGAGCATCGGCATGCCACCTTACGAGGCATTGTAAAGCAGAAAGTGCAAAACTCCACTGTGCTGGGATGAAGTCGGTGAACGCCAACTGTTAGGACCAGAACTGGTACAACAAACTATTGAAGTTGTCAAACTCATCAGGACAAGATTGGTAGCGACCCAAGATGAATGAGAAAAAGTATCTTGATCAACCCAGGCAGAATCGCGAATTTGAAGTAGGAAATTTCGTTTTCCTAAAAGTTTCTCCTTGGAAGGGGAAGATTCATTTTGGCAAGAAAGGAAAGCTCATCTCAAGATTTATTGGACCATTTGAAATACTACGAAGAGTGGGGGAAGTGGCTTATGAGGTAGCTCTACCTCCAGAATTGGAAAACATTCATAATATTTTTCACATTTCGGTGTTACGACCGTATAAACCCGATTAAAAGCATGTGATCGAGTACGAACCATTGCAATTTGATAAAGATTTGTCTTATGAAGAAGTTCCTATCCAGATAGTCGACAGGAAAGAACAAGTGCTCAGAAATAAAGTGATATCTTATGTGAAGGTGATATAGAGAAATCACAATGTCGAAGAGCCAACGTGGGAACTCGAAGCTAAAATGATGAAAAGTTACCCTGAGTTATTTGTTTAATCTATGTCTTCGATTCTGGGGACAGAATCTTTGTAAGTAGGGAAGAATGTGACGCTTTGATTGTTTGAATTGTGATTCTGAGGACAGAATCTTTTTAAGGAGGGAATGATGTAACATTCCAGAATTTTAAAAGTAATATTAAATATTTATTGATTTATATAAATATTTAATGGATATGATTATCGTTGAATAAAAAATTTTTAATTGATTTAATTTTATTTGGAGAATTACTTGTTAATAAATAATTGATGAATTAAGGAAATTATTATTATATTGATATTTCAATTTAAATGATTAATTATTTGTATTGTGTTATGTGATTAAAGAATTTATTTAATTAATTGTGATTTGAATTAATTAAAATAAATATGAAAGCTTGATTAAATATAATGTGACAAATAACTATATTATAAGGAGTTATTAAAATAAATTAAAGTAGTTTAATTTAGTTTTTTTAACAAACAAGGCTTAATATATTAGTTCTTTATTATTTGAAGGGTTTTGCCAAACAAGCCTTATGGCTTTTGGGATTTCTAGTTTTTATTGAATAAACTAAATAAAATTAAATTAAAATAATAAATATAATATATTTATGTTATATACGTTTATCCTAATAACTAATATTACTTATTATAAGTATTAAGCCTATGTCAGTTTTTTTTGTATTATATCATTACGCATGCCAGTTGGTTTCTATTACTCATTCTAATTTCCAAATAGACAGTACTGAGTTTTGAGAGAGCTTCAGAGAGAATTGAGAGAGAGTTACGAATTTTCACAGCAATTCCAGTGTTTAGCAACGAGTGTCTATAAGCAATTTGAAGGTATTTTAACTGTGACGCCCCCAAAATAGGTATACATCACCTATTCTGAGTCGCCAAATACATGGTACAGAATATAAATACAATCTTAATTATACAACAAGAGAGTCATGAGTTTAAATACAAATATTGTCTTCTAGACAATATCCACTCTCGAAATAAGTCCTCATTACATTTATTGTCACACTATTTAATGTAATAGTGAGGACTACTAGCTAATACTATCATCCCACCATCACTCCGCTCCCCGACTCATCCCATTCGTTCTCATTTCACGAAGAGAACGAAGAAAGAAAGGGTGAGCTCAACTAGCCCAAGAAGAAATATTATGACTAAGATAATGCGAATAAATTATCATTAGCCTTCAATAAAGTGTTAAACTAATAAAATATAACAAACATCATGTTTAATCTGCGTGAAACAAGCAATCTATTAGAAGAGTCAAGTAGGAATAAAATCTACTATCTTCTATGATTTAAAAGGTTTTCATCACTTTTATCACTTGAGACTCGACAATAAATAATCCACATTACCGAATCACCCTGCACTACAGTGACCCAAGGATATTCTTTAGTATCACGACCCCAATTATCCATGTACTACGGGCCAAGAATATTTGTGTATTCATTAATGGTCATGATCATGCCAACAACTATCCATCAATGCACTACGGGCCAATGATGACTTTTTTCACATCATTTGTAACATTACGGTCATGATTACAATCAATAATCCTCAGTCATAATCATACCAAGTCCATCTATGCACTACAGGCCACAGATGACTTTCAACAAAATATAAACATGAGGATGATGGCAATGATATAAGAATTCAATAAAACAAGTTCAAGAATTATTTTATCCAAGAATCAATAAGTCCAAATCGTCAACATGATACTTCTTTGTGGAGTAAAATTCAAGAATGCTCAGAAGAATATTTCTATGAAAAGATACTGGATAAAGCGCAAATATCAAGAATATTCCACTAATTTCATGGAGTATAGAAGTCAAAACTTTAACCAACTGAGTCTAATAAAGAATGGAATAACAAAAAAATCACCAAGCATGCGATAGAATCAAGACAGCAGGAGTTATTCCAATAGAATAGTAAATAATGGAACCAGTCCAAAGATAAAACGCATACAGACGTGATATTCCAACGAATAATAATTAACGAAACCAGTCCCAAGTAAAAAACGCACATCTGGATATTCCAATGATTAATAAAGAATGGAATAATGTAAGAATTTCACCAAGTATAGGGTAGCCTCAGTGTACGAGTTATTCCAACCGAATAATAAATAATGGAATAATGAAGTTCTCTTCATGAATACAAAAAAAAATAATACCCCTTACCGTAAAAGAAAACTGGATATAGGAAAAGAAAGGTAGCGACTTCTTTCTTCTTTCTCTATAATTTTCTCTCTCTACAGAGTTTCAAAGAATTAAGTAAGAAATAATGAAGGAATGAGCTTATATTTATAGAAGAATGGATTGCATAGTAACTAATTCATGAACGGTCCAGTTGATTTACTTTTAATCGAATCTATCCATAATTAAAGCAAAATCTTTTAAATAAAATAAAATATATATTATATATATATATATAACATGTGTTTTTTTTAAAAAAAATATCACAGGATTCATCCCCTGAATCCAATATCAATTCAATCTCTCTCTCTCTCTCTATATATATATATATATATATAAATATATAACAAAGTTAACAAAAGTTAATATATATATATATATATATATATATATAAAAGTGTCAATAATACACTTTTCCACCAGACAATCCAATTCCTTTTTTCTTTGATTTCCTTTGACCCCCCCCCCCCCCCCACCACCACCACCACCACCACCATTTCAAAACATGTGACAAAATTATATATATAAAACTGAAACAATTTCTACCGACAGTTTTGAGAAATGGGTAAGTGAGGGTCCAACAAAATTTACATCAAATACTTCATAAAAAAATTCCCTCAATATTTTTAACAACATTTATCACAATATTATAATTCACAATATTAATCGACCAGGCCGTTCCCACGAAAGAGGGGGCTTTCCAATAAGGATTTCTCCCTAATGGCGCGCAATTAGGTGACCAAACCTCTCTTTGACAGAACTTCTAAACATCGTCAATATTGCAAATAATAATATTTATAACTTTGTCATCTCAATTATTGATTTAATAATATATAAAATATTGACAATAATTGAACCAAATAACGTGAGATATTATGCAGCAATTACTGTAGCAATAATTGAACAAAACTGAGTGACTTCTCACGTAAGCATCGATAATCAATACCGTATGCTACTGTGCAACTACGCGTATTACTGTACTTTTAACACCGGGTGTTTCAACAGTTAACGGTAAAAATTTCGCCGTTATTTTCATAAAATATTTTTTGTCGTTTTCTTAATCCGATAATAATTCCGTTGTGGGGTCCACCAATGATTGTGCCGTTGTACGAATATTCCCCGACCAATCGAATATTATATAACAACTTGCGTACTTTGCAAAATTTATAAATATTACCCACAACTATAACATTATTTCAAATTCACACCTTAATATTTAAAAAAATGATATTTATAGAAAATTCATTTTTATTCATAAAAGTTGGGGTCTTACAACCTCCCCTTCTTAAGAAATTTCGCCATAGAAATTAGGTTACGTACCTGGTATGTCGAAGAGGTAAGGATACCTTGATTTCATTTCAGATTCTAACTCCCAGGTCATTTCCTTAACATCGTGGTTTCTCCACAAAACTTTGACT
This sequence comes from Panax ginseng, assembly GCA_020205605.1. Lineage (NCBI taxonomy): Eukaryota > Viridiplantae > Streptophyta > Magnoliopsida > Apiales > Araliaceae > Panax > Panax ginseng. Next base: position 91,892,617 of record CM035143.1, read on the forward strand.
TGAGGTATAACCTTGGAGCGTAAAATATGTTCCTTCTTATCCAAAATTTGAACAGGTACCTCTTCATACATTAAGTCTTCCGCTATTTCGTCCGGTTCTAACTCAATAATGTGGTTCGGATCTTTCACATATTTACGTAACATGGATATGTGAAAAACGTTATAAACACGAGACATACTTGGCGCACTACAAAAAAATGGGCCTTTAGCAACGATTTTTCGGGCAACGACTTTATAAGTCGTTGCTAAAAGTATATGTTTAGCAACGAAATTTGTCCTTTGTTGTAGATTGTGTCAAGCTTTCACTTTTTGCAACGAAATTCATAAGTCGTTGCAAAGTTTCGTTGCTAATTCATTGGCGGGAAAAAATTTAGTTAGAAAATCGTTGCAAAATTTTCGGCCACTTGATTTCCCGTCATCGTGGGCAACGAAAGTTTTTTTGTTGCTAAAAATGGGGCTTTAGCAACGATTTTTCAAGTAACAACTTTATAAGTCGTTGCTAAAAGTGTATGTTTAGCAACGAAACTTGTCCTTCATTGCAGATTGTGTCAGGCTTTCACTTTTCGCAACGAAATTCATAAGTAGTTGCAAAATTTCGAAACAAAAAATTCGTTAAAAATTCATTGCAAATTTCTAATCACTTGATTTCTCCTCATCGTGGACAACGAAATTTTTTTTTGTTATATTTCGTTGCCTAATATGGACCACATTCATTGGCAACAATTTTTATTTTCGTTGCATATTTTATACAACTTTTTACAACGACTATTAAAATATTGCCTTGTATTAAGATAATCCTAATAAGCATGTTTTTGTAAGACCATATTCGGTATTCGGAGAATTATCAAAAAATATTCGTATTTAGTATTTAAAAATTATGTCCAAATGCGGAAAATATTCGAAGCTGTGACCTATCATTTGGAACTTTGGTCATTTGACCGATGAAGCAACACAAGTTATCTGTTAATATCTTGCAAGGATTAATATTTATATCAAAACATGAGATTTCCCCCCATATATTCCTTTCTTCTCCTTCACTACATAGCATTAATATAATCTAAGGAAGATATAATAATAATAATAATAATAATAATAATAATAATAATAATAATAATAATAATAATAATAATAATAATAATAATAATAATAATAATAATAATAGTACAATAATAATAGTAATAGTAATAGTACTAATAATAATAATAATAATAATAATAATAATAATAATAATAATAATAATAATAATAATAATAATAATAATAACACTATAATTTCTGCTTATATATGTCAAATACTTTCAAAATTATGATATTTATTTTACATATTCTTTAATTTATTTATTTTGCCTTGGAATATAGTATAAGTTATTCTTTTCAATTATCTTCTTCTTTTGCAGCAAATAATTAATGGGTGATCGAACACTTTTTTGATGGAAATTGGTAATGAAATAATTAAATGACATATCGATGATCATACATGATCAACATATAGAAGATTATAACGTAAATTAATAGCCAAGTTAATTAATTAGTTTTTTAATATTTGACATTTTAAAATAAGGAATAAATAATGTTGTTGTTTCCCGAAAATCTACTGCTTTTTTATTTTTTAAAAAAAAAAGAATTGATATAATAATTAGCGTTTGTGCAAAAAAGAGAAAAAAAAAAGTCAAACAGGTCTTTCCATACTAACGATCTTATATATCACAGAATAAAACGACAAATTAGTGTGTTATTATTATAAGATAATATATTTGTATTTCATGCATAAATTGTTGTACAAATTATAAAATGTATAACCATATATATATATATATATATATATATATATATATGTTATGTATGCATGAAGTAACTTTTATGTATACATTGAAAACCAATGAACTTTTATTTTATAGTAACATTGTAAATAGCCACAAATCTATTTTATTTTTATTATTTTATTTATTATTATTATTATTATTATTTTTAGTTTTTTTTTTTTATTATTATTATTATTATTATTATTATTATTATTATATTATATCTTCCTGAGATTATATTAATGGTATGTAGTGAAGGAGAAGAAAGGAATATGTGGGGGAAATCTCATGTTTTGATATAAATATTAATCCTTGCAAAATATTAATAGATAACTTGTGTTGCTCTAGTAGTTAAATGACCAAAGTTTCAAATGATAGGTCACAGGTTCGAATCTATTTAGAAGCATTTTTTGGAAAAAATTCAAAAGACTTGTCACGTCAGCAGCAGACACGTCTGGGGGTTCAAAGTCCAAATTTATGGTGTCCCTTTTTTCATATTCTTATTCTAATTAAAGTGATATATTATAATGATATCACTTAAAATTAATCAAATTATTATTATAAATATTGTCATTAAAATATGTCATATTTAAAATTTATCTAATAAATTATTTATAAATTTAGTTGTATTTTACACCAGTTATTAAATTTATTTATTAAAAAATAAAGTTTAAGTTGTTTTAAATAAACTATAAAGAAGATAATTTATATCTAGTTGTTCTATTATATCAATAATTACATAAGATGGATCCAGTCGTATATATACCCTTGTTTTTACAAATACTTTTAAAGGCTTTAGCTTCGTTTATTTTATGAAATGTATTATTATTTTTTAATTTATAATAATTTAAGATGTGAAAATGAAACACACGACTATCATTACAAAACAAGAGTTTTTTTTATAACATTTCCCCCATTACATTTTATAATGAAAATAATTTATATTCAGTCCAGTCCCCCCATTACCCACGCGGTCACACCACGATTTTCTTCCTAAAAGTAACCACTAACAAAATACTAGTTGAAAACTAGAAATCAAAAAATAAAAATATATAAATAAATAAATAAAAAGAAAAGGAGAAAAACTAAGTAGTAAAGAAATACCTATCTATATACCTAACATAACCACCATGTTTATTTTTTAGAATTAAATTATTTGTTAAAATTTAACATTATTTTAAACTATTTAATTCTTTGAACAGTGATTTAGTAAGATTTTAATGTCGAAATATAAATTTTTATTTTTTCTGATTCATTTGTTGTGCCACTAAGATCTTGATGGTGGAAATTGAGATCACCCACCCACCCCTTCATTAAAATTAGGAAAAAGTTGTGAAATGTAGCAAAATTGTAGTAACAGTGTAGTATTTTAATTTTTGGGGGGGAAATAAAATATTTTGATATAAAGATTAATCCTTGCAAGATATTAATAGTTGACTTATGGTAGTGGTCATATGACTAAAGTTTCAAACTTGAGGTCACAAGTTCAAGCTAGTGGAGAGACAAATTTTTGAAAAAATTTGATTTTGCATTTAACTTGTAAAGTTCTTTTTTAACTCCCTTTTTCAAATTCTCATTTTCTTGACTTGTAAATTTTTTATAATCAAATATTAATTTCTCTTTATATCTTGAATTAGAGGGTGTTTGGCAATGACTTATAAGTTGGTCAAACTAAGTTATAAGTCATTTGTTATTATTTAATGTTTGACAATAACTTAAATTTTAACTTTTTTTACTTATAAGTTATTATTAAATTTTTTTCATGCTTCATGTATATATTTTTTATGTATTACTTCAATTTTACTACCATATATAACTAGAATAAGAACAAAAAATTTTATTAACAAAAAATAAAATATTGACTTTTATGCTTCATGTGATAAATTTTATTAAATTCATGTGCTATATTTTTTTTTATGTATTTTACAACTATAAATAGAATAAAAACGTTTTTCTATTAAAAAATATTTAAAACTTCAAAAATTAATTATTCTGGAACTTCAATAATTCATAATAAATAGCCCTTTTATCAGAAAAATTCGAATCTTATGTCTATTCCATAGGAAATTCAATTCTCTACAACTTTTTAAGTTTAAGTTTTTCCAAATTCCAAGCAGAAATTGACCGAAATTCACATACGGACGATTTTTCACGCTATAATCAAATTTCTGTCAAAAATAGGGTCCACCGACACACAAAACATGTGTTAAATATTTTTTGTAACAAAAATATTGTTCATCCTCATTTATTCATATATCACACATTCATTGTAAAAATATCACTATTATTATATTATTATAATATAATAATATATTTAAATAAATTATTTTATCAGAAAAGATAAAATATCAATTTTTAACAATTGTAACTTAAAAAAATTCCTCCATTTATATCCTCATAAAATAAATATTTTTCTTATCATATAAATCAAGAATTAATTATTCACAAATAATAATGATGCAATCATCATATCTTGACAACCAGTCGCTCCTGTGAAAGAGGGGGCCTTCCTAGTAAGGATTTCTCCTCTTCTTGGCGCAAATTACCTAACCTCTCCTTGCCAAAATTTTTTAGACATTGCCAATAATATTATCTAGTAATATTATTAAAATAATATGAATTATTGATAATAGGAAATATTGTGTAGTGATAATTATTAAAACGCCAATAATATAAAATATCAACGTAGCAATTATTGAATCAATAAAATATTGAACAGTAATTACTGTAACAATTATTGAGTAGTGCCTTCTTATGTAAGAATCAATAATTGAGCCATTAAGCTACCACCAAAGTCATTCTAATTTATTAGTTAACTAAACTACCGTCATAACTTGTAGAGGTAGACAATGTAGTATACATGAGCAAATGAGGGGCAAATGAGTAATTTCTCATGTCGCTACAGCCTGTAACGGCATGAGAAAATTCATTTCAATTCATGTCATCCAATGTTGCGATCAACTAGATAGATTATGGTTGTTGAAATAAGACTCGTGACAACCGATTGCTAAACATGTTAATTATTACTCATTATATATTTATGAAAGAATTATTACTCACTATATATTATCGTTCAAAGGTTTTTATGTGAGAGATAAAATTGGTCACTATTTTGTTCTAAATAATTTTTTTAGAATTAATTATGGTGAATATAAATTGTAATATAAATACATTAATTTTTTTACTTGTAGTAAATTTACTTTTAATAATAATTTTAATTAACTTACAAAGATTGACTATTTCTTTTAACAAACTATAAAGTAAATAACTTTATACTACATTAAACTTTAAAAATTTATACATTGATCATGACAAAAAAAATAATGATGCACTTTTTGTAGAATAGAGCACAAATGCCAAAAACAAATACTCATATGTTCTACAAAAAGAGTCAATTTTAATGTTCAAATTTATAATATACTACAATTAAAAATTATAATGTAATTAATATTTTAATAGAAATTTTATTTTTAATAATAATTTTTAAGTAATTTATAATATTAATTATATTTATTAAAATATTAAGTTACAATAATTTAAATTTTAAAATGTTATAAATTGACAGTAAATAAAATTATAATAATTATGATTCTTTTTATGGAACAAATTATAAATATTAAAATATTATTTTTTAATTCTACAAAAAAGTTATATTTCAATTTTTTTATAAATAATTTATAATATCCTAAAATTTAAATTTAGATTTATCTTTGTCACTTCTCAGTAGTCTTTCTCAGTCATAATTTCAGTCCTCTATCTCCTCTGTACCCTTTTTTCTTTGGCGCGTGGCTCTTCCTCTACCTCGGCACCGCTCGTTACCCTTTTTCATTCGATCAGTCGCTGGTGATCTTTGGCCGCACTTTTTTGGATCGCAAAACCCTAGACATCGTCGGATCGCTTCTCATCTCTAACGTTCTGGTCAGATTGGCCATCGTGTGCCCTTCTGGTCAGATCTGGGAGGTCTTTAAGGTATTTTTTGGTGCTACATGCGAGGAGTGTACTGTTTCTTGAGGTATGTATACCTTCTCAATAAACCTCAATTTACAATAGCATACTTGATTTTTATCAGTGTATTTTGTTTTGTTTATCTTTGATTGTTGATTAACTTAAATACTGATTGGATGTTTAACGAATTACAATTGTCAATTTATGCTTTTAATGAAAAGCTAGGATAATAATCTTTTTGGTAGTCATTTACAGGTTTTGAGATTGGGAATAGGAATGGTGGTTTTTGGAATACTGATATATCTGTTTGATTAGCAATTTCTTTCTATCCTTTTTTCCCTCCGTGATGTTTCATATGGCCCTATAAATATTTTAAAGTTTTATGTGGAACCTAAATGATTTCATTACTTGTTCAACAGAGGGATTTATTACTCGTTAGAGCCTAATTGCTTTGATACTGATTAGGGAGCCTGTAATTGGATATAATAGATAATATGTTGGTTTTTTAGTCTTATTATTGGACTGTGTTTTAAGGCTTGATACAACTTTTTGACAAGTACTGTACTGAATGTCATTAGATGTTGAATATATGACCAGAGTAGTCACATATTGACGTTGATTTTGATGTTGGAGTAAATATGTTTATCAAATTATGGACTTATATTATCCCTGTAATTTAAGACTGCAGCCTGTCAAATATCATTACTGAATTCTTATACCGCATTTTGACAAGTAATTGTAATTTATATTTAATATTAATATAAACTACCTCCACTTTTCTGGGTTTTCATTTGTAGGTACGTGCCAATAGCTGGAACTAGCGGGAAGAAATTATTTTACTATGTGTATTAGAATTAATGTAAGATTGTATCTGACAATTAAGAATACCAATTGCTTAGTTAATTTCTAACTCACACTTCATTTATTAAACCCTAATTTCAGTTTCACCAGTTTAATTTTATTATGTTAGAGCATTGTATCAAACAGATCGTCACTATCTTGATCAAATAGAATTCTATGTGATTGCTTTTGCTTATAATATTTGGAACGAATTTTATCTGCTCAAGTTACTTGTCTTTTTAGTCTTTGATAAGTAAGTTTGTCCAAGAATGTGCTAAAATTATCTATCTTTTTGCAATTTTGTAGAATTCTTGTGCTTTATTTAAACTTCTACTCATTCATAATAAAGAATAAGATAAGTGTTTCTTCCTATTTTCTGCGTCTATTTTTCAGATTTGACCTTTTCCCACAGGATTATTTATCCATTGAACTGTGAGAATGTAGAAATAGAATGTACCCACTGGCAGACTTGCTTACCTGTTTTATTTGTCTATAGATGAAAGAGTCACCATGGAGTCGGTTGTTTCTTTCTTCTCTTTTTCTCATGGTGAGATAAATTGGTTGTTGGAAATTGGAATATGTTGTTCAGTCTTTGAGGGACTTGTAATTGCACTGTGTTAGCATAACAGTGAAGCATTATATTTTTTTTCTCAACATGTATGCCGTGTAGTGTTCAAATGTTGTCACACCACGAAAGGAGTTTGAGATCGCTGTTCTTTTTTCTTTTTTATTTAACTGAATTTTATGAAGACTGTTGGAGTAAGTCCGAAGGTAGTACTTAAATACTGAAGGAAAACTAATTTCCTGAAGACTGTTGGAGACTGTTGGATATTATTGGTTCGTTTGAGATTAAATACTGAAGGAAAACTAATTTCCTGGGTTACATTGATATTGAGTTGCTCCTCTAGTTTTGGGATTTCATTATTAGCTTAAATTTGGTTCATGTAGCATACAAAAAAAATTAATAAAAAGGGTGAAGGAGAAGGAATAGGAATATACATGTCTTATTTTCTTACAATCTAATTTGTCACAGAGTCTTGCATCCTAATTTTGTTGAGAAATAATACCTAGGAACATCAAATCAATCCCACCAATCTGTTGCATATTTTAAATTTGGCCAAGATTTGTACCTAAGAAGCCTGATTCCGAGCCATTGTCTTGATAGTGTAATCATTTTCAAACCATTGTCTTGATATAGTGTAATCATTTATGAAATTGCCTAATCCTTTTCGTTTCGTTATAATTATCACATTGCTGTAATCATGTGTATATATTTTGACTTTACAGCTATTATTCAAGCTGAGTAGTCCTTATGAGGTTGCGTCAAGGGGTTACTCATTTATAATTAGTTTCTCAAAGGAATTGGTCCTGCATGAGGTACTCCCATTCTGTTTAGTATGTTCTTGCTGATTGCTTTTGTTCTGTTACTTTCAGTCAAAATACAATACTAATTCTGACCCTTCTGTTTTTGTTTTTCCTTTTTTGATGGGACTCTCCAGAAAATAACTGTTCTATACACGTGAAATATGGATAATAACTGCTTGCTTGGGTTTAATCAATGCAACTGCATCTCGTTATAGTGATGGACTAGTGGCACCTGATATAGAAAAGGAGTTTTACCGTGTTCAGGGAGATCTTTATTCTCTATGCCGGACTAAGGTAGAGTTTTCTCATGCTTTGCAAGTAACTTTGACCACCACTTTAAAGTTTATGTTTCAAAGAGTGTTCTTTAAAAGAGAAAATGTTGTACCTCTGTTTCAAAAGAGAGTGGTGTTTGGACTTTGGAAGAGAAAGTGCTGTAGCTGAAATGTACTTTTGGTTGGTGGACATCTGTGTTGATGATCTGGTGCAATGTTTACTATTTGATACATTTTTCAGTTCTTTTTCTTCCTGTGATCTTCACCATTCTTTTTTGTATACCAAACTTGAAGAGAGAAAAAGTAGCATGCTTTTTAGTTCACTTGTTTTGCATTCAAAATTTGCTAGCAGTTACCTACATATTGAAGTGTATCCATGAATGTGGCAGTTCATTAGGCTTGCATATTTAATCTGTTATGGATCTGATATTGAAAGAAGTCCTGCCAACAGGTATGTCCACAGCTTTGCCTACCTTTTAAGGCATAATCTGAATTTGGTTCTTTTGGAAGTATTCTCAAGTAAATGACTTTCGCTCATAATTCAAAGTAATCATGTTAGTTTTACCAAAAAAAGTTGATGTCGTACTGCCATAGATTTCTCCAATTTCTGTCTACTAAAATTTTCTTTTTTCTTTCAAAAAGTGCTTCGCTCAGCATGCTACCTTGGCCTAAGCTAGCAGTTTGGCCTTCAGTTTCATCTGATGCTTCATTTGAAGTGCTTGAGAAAGAAAAGGTATGTTACACTACAATATATTATAGTTGTTTAAAACTTGGTTGTAGAGAAGCTATGTAAAGCTAATCACAACATTATCTGAACCAAAACAAGAAAACGAAAAGAATGTCCAATCCTAACTTTGTAGTAATAATTAATTTGTTCTGTTATTATCAATTTCTCTGTTCCTTCTTTCTTATTCTTCTTCTTCCTTTTTTTTTCTTTTTTGAACAATAAATAGTTGTGATGTTCACCTGGATTCATTTGTAATGATTTTCATGCACCTTTTGGTGATATGGGTATCTTGGATTTCTTAAAGATGTTACTTTGAACTCTTCCCCTGCTTTAGCACTCCAGATTGCAGTTCCAATCTGAAAAAACATGGGAATTCTTATTTTCTTAAAATTCATTTCTTTTGTTTCTCTCCCAAGTTGAAGTCTTTATCTGAATTTAAGTAAAGAATCAATCTTTTTAAATTTTTCAAAAATAAAAAGCCTCACTTCTGATTTTATGGATTGGATAGAGAAACTTATGGAAGTTCTGATCTCCTTCTTTGTTACTCTTCCACAGCTTTCAGTGGGGTCCATGGTTTTTGAATTATGTTAAATTTTGCGGTGCCTAGTTCTTTGATTGATTTGTGGATAAATCTTTGATTTGCCTAATATCTCTTTTAATATCTTGTCCACAATGTTGATCTTATTTTTCCTTTTGAACTAAAGGCGTGATTTTTTTTTTCTCATTTGTTTGATATTATTGATTTTAGGAAAATATCCATTTAAAATTTATGCTAAAATATGTTTCCTTGATTATGTGGATTTGTATATGAGAAAGCTGTGTTCCCCTTTTACTCCGTATGTCGTTGGGTATGCTATATACTTTTGCTACATGATATGATTAATTAAAAAAACCATTATTTTATGCTTTTGTGCTGTTTTTTTGCAGAAAAATTTAGATGGAGGTGGCTAATTTTAGATGTTGGGATGAACTAATTCCTGATGCACTTGGCTTAATCTTCAGCAATCTTTCCGTGCTACCTTTACGGAAGATAAGGGACAAATTTATGAAGTGTACTCTCTTTATATATGTAGATATATACTTTGATTGAATAACTATGGTAGTTTTAGATGGTTAATTGTAAAGATAATGAATGATTATGTATTGGATGATTTTATTAAGTTAATAATATTTTAGTTTTTTGTATTTTTGTCATTATTTGTTATAGGGACATAGAGCCAGTCAGATACACAAAAAAAATGTCAAATTTTAATTTGGCAACAATATAATTCGTTACCAAAACATTGAATAAGTTTTAATATAGCAACAATTTTGTATACATTTAGCAACAAATTTTTGTTGCTAATGACATTAAAAATATAATATTTGGCAACGATAAATTAACCAAATAACAACAGAGAGGATATTGTTGCTAATACTAAGATAAAAGATTATTTTTTATCGTTGCAAATCATATCAACTTTTGTTGCACATATAAAGAAACGGCAACATATAATGTTGTTGCTAATCGACGACTTTCGTTGCTATTGAAAAATAACCAACAACAAACATTTTCGTTGCTGATTCAGCATAATGTCGTTGCCAAATAATATAATCAAGAATCTAAAAATCGTTCTAAAAAAGTTTACATTCCGCAAACGAAAAGCAAACTTAGGCAACAATTTTTATAATTTCTTCGCAACGAAAAATATCGTTTGCAAAATAGTGTCAATTGCAACGAAAATGCATGGTCGTTGCAAAAAAAAAGAGTTTATTTCGTTGCCAATTAGCAGGCTTTTGTAACGAAATGGGATTTTTAGCAACGACATTTTAATTATTCTGTAACAATACATTTTGTTGCTAAAGGATCGATGTCTCAGTACGAAAGCCAAATTTCGTTGCAAAATGTATTACTTTTGGCAACGAAAAAAATATGTTCGTTGCGGAACAATTAGCAATGCTCATTGCGCAACAAAAGACGCAACAACAGTAAAGTCGTTGCCAAAACCCTTTAGCAACGAAATTTGGCACCTTTAGCAACGAAAATCGGTTGTTGCTGAAGCCCCATTTTTTTGTAGTGGCGGCAATGCAAGTCTATAGGCTACAGTTCCTACTCGATCGAGGATTAAAAATGGGCCAATGAATCGAGGATTTAGCTTCCCTCTCTTTCCAAATCTTGTAACTCCTTTCCATGGAGCAACACGTAACAACACATGATCTCCAATATCGAATTCTACGTCCTTTCGATGAAAGATCAACATAACTCTTTTGTCGATCTTGTGAGGTTTTTATACGTTGCCGGATCGTTTGAATCTTTTCCGTAGTCATACGTACTAACTCCGGTCCCAACAACGTTGCTTCACTCACCTCATCCCAGTATACTGGAGAACGACACTTTGTTCCATACAACGCCTCGAATGGAGCCATGCCAATACTTGCTTGATAACTATTGTTGTATGAAAACTCCACCAACGGTAAGAACTTGTCCCAACTTCCCTTGAAATCAAGGACACAGAGTCTTAATAAATCTTCAAGAGTTTGAATAGTCCTCTCTGATTGTCCGTCCGTCTGAGGATGATATGCCGAACTGAATCGTAAATCCGTACCCATAGCTTTTTGCAAACTAACCCAAAATCGTAAAGTGAATCTTGGGTCTCGATCAGAAACTATGGATACTGGCATACCATGCAATCTTACAATCTCGTTTATGTACATACAAGCAAGACGTTCAAGTGTATAAGTTTCTCGTATTGGTATGAAGTGAGCAGACTTGGTCAATCTATCAACAATGACCCAAATTGCATCAATGCCTTGAGAAACCTTGGGAAGATCAGTAACGAAATCCATGGTAATGTGCTCCCACTTCCATTCTAGAATTTCAAGTGGTTGCAATGGACCTTTTGGTACTTGATGTCTCCTTGACTGCCGACAAGTTAGACACCTTGAGATAAACAAATACTATATCTCTCTTCATATTGCTCCACCAAAATATATATTTAAGATCACGATACATTTTGGTACTCCCAGATGGATTGCAAACTATGTGTTGTGCGCCTCCATCATTATTTTATACTTTAAATCGAGTGGTCGTTAGGAACCTGAAATCCGGAGTTGACTCAAGTATTCCTTCTTCATCGATTTTTGCTTCCTGAGATAGCACCTTCTTGCACTTTCTTCCTCATACGCATCACTCCGGATCTATAACTTGAGCAACTTTAACTTTATCAATTAAAGTCGGTTCTACTCGTATATTCGCCATCATCATGTGGGTCCCTGGAGTCTTTATCTCTATCTCCATCCTTTGCAAGTCACACAAAATGGGCCTTTGCGTTGACAATATCGCACTCATACCCGCATATGATCTTCTACTCAATGCGTCAGCTACCACGTTCGCTTTTCCAGGATGGTGTTGGATGGTATGATCATAATTTTTCAACAGTTCAAGCCAACGTCGTTGTCGCATGTTGAGTTCCTTTTGAGTGAAGAAATATTTGAGGCTTTTATGATCCGTAAAGATCTCCACTTTCTCCCCATACAAGTAATGCCTCCAAATCTTTAGTGCGAAGACAACAACTGTTAACTCTAGATCATGAGTAGGATAATTCCTCTCATATTCTTTGAGTTGTCGTGAGGCATAGGCTATGACTTTCCCATGTTGCATGAGAACACATCCTAACCCTTTGCCCGAAACATCACTTTGTAGATGACAAATCCTCCGAGCCGGATGGTATTATCCGAGCAGTCTTTGAAATGAGTCTCTTCTTGAGTTCTTGAAAACTCTTCTCACATTCCTCGCTCCAATCAACTTTGTATCTTTCCGAGTCACCGAAAGTTAGTGGAGTAGCGATTCGAAAATCCCTTCTACGAATCTCCGAGATAATAACCAACTAAGCCAAGAAAGCTACGTTTTGATCATTACATTTAGGTTGCTCACAGCTTTGAATAGCTTCAATCTTTGCTGGGTCAACAGATATTCCATGACTTGATACTATGTGCCCAAGGAATGCTACTTCCTTTAGCCAGAACTCGCATTTCTTCAACTTGACATAAAGCTTATATTCATGAAGCTTTTTGGAGTATCAGCCTCAAGTGTTGCTCATGATCTTCACGGGTTGTGGAATATATGAGGATGTCATCAATAAAGACGACCACAAAGTGATCCAAATATTCCTTGAATACTCGGTTCATCATATCCATAAAGGCAGCAGGAGCATTAGTCAATTCAAAAGACATGACTAGGAATTCATAATGCCCGTCTTAGAAGTTCTCGAAAGCCGCGTTTTTGGAATGTCATTGGTTCTAATCTTCAACTGGTGATATACGGAACGAAGATCAATCTTTGAAAAGAATTTGGCTCCTTGCAACTGGTCAAACAGGTCATCAATACGTGGCAATGGGTACCTATTTTTGATGGTGACATGATTCAACTCCCGATAATCAATACAAAGTCGCATACTCCCATCTTTCTTCTTCACGAATAGAACAGGAGCACCCCAAGGAGAAGTACTAGGATGAATAAAGCCAATGTCTAACAATTCCTATAGTTGGGTCTTTAATTCCCGAAGTTCAACAGGAGCCATTCGATATGGGGCTTTGGAAATGGGTTTTTTACCGGGTTCATGGTCGATACAAAATTCAATTTCACGCTCTGGGGGTAGGCCAGGAAGTTCTTCAGGGAATACGTCAGGAAATTCATTAACAATAGAAATATCATTCAAAACTGACGTATTTTTGTTTAGATCCGTGACATGAGCTAAGAAAGCTTGACATCCGTTTTTCAATAAACGAATAGCTTTATGACTTGAGATGACGATGATTGATTTTAATGGTTTGGTTTCTTGAATTCGCATAATAGGTTGGTTAGGAATATGAAAGCTAACAACCTTACGAAAATAATCAATTTTGCATGATGAGTAGTTAACCAATCAATCCCTAGAATCACATTAAATGCAAGTATTTTCAAAGAAATAAGATCGACGGAGTTACGTCATGGGTGCCGATTTGAACTAAACAAGACTTATAAACAAGAGATGTAATGAAGGTTTCTCCCAACAGTAGTTTCAACAGATAAGTCAAAGTCTAATTTCTCCTGAGTCAAATTTAAACGTTGAGCGCAAGTAGGAGAAATAAAAGAATGGGTAGAAACGGTATCAAATAAGGTATAGACTTCATTTAGAGTTTATGATAAGCTTACCCGTGTTGACCTCGTTAAGGGTTCCTTTCTTTCTGGAGGTCACAACAAACGCTCTCCCTTGCACTCATCGGCTTTGACTTTTCTTGGGACCGCCTTTGGTGCCTCCATCCTAGCTGAACTTGTCTTGGTGAGCAACAAAATCGGGCTAGGTGACCTTCTTCCACAATTATAACATGCTTTGACTCAAGATCGCGTGAGCTTGGTGATGTGTCCCTCCCCTCCATATTTGAAGCATATGATAGGTGGTCGTTCTCCTTCCTTAACAATGGGTGCCGGTCTTTGACGTCTTTCCATCATTGTTGAATCTCCTCTTCTGAAATGTCCATTCTTATTGTTTTGACCACGATTACCACCGGTGATTACCATTTCGCTGTTGATTCCCTCCACGCTTGTTGTCACCGCTCGATGGATCGCTTCTCACCGGTATTATCATTTTGCCGTACCGCTCTCTTTTAATTGTGTTGACTTCGTTATCGCTCTTCCAATAATCGAGCCCTATTTACAACATCTGAATACAAACACGCTTTATGAGAAATAAGATATTGACGTATCTCCGGTTTCAAACCTCTTAAAATATTCGCGTCATTCTCTCCTCATTATCAACCAAATGGGACACAAACCGACAACTTCGGTAAACTTGGCTTCAGATCTGCGATACTGGTCGTGTTGTTTTGCTCGACGATGAATTCTACTTCTTTCTTGTGACAAATACTTTCGAAAGTACTTGTCGTTGAATAATTCTTGGAACTTCTCCCAAGTCATCTTCAGTGCGGCAGATTGAGTACGCTTTACTGATTCCCACCAGTAATCTGCCTCTCCTCGCAATATAAAGGTGGCAAAGGGAACCTTTTGCTCGTCGGAGCATCCCAAGACATCAAATATCTTGGTGATCTGCTTTATCCATGCTTCCACCTTAACTGGTTTTGGCTCTCCAATAAACTCCGGTGGTCCCAGCTCTTTGAACTGTTTAGCGGTGATCGTCCGAGAGTTTCCAGTGTTTCCACCTACATTTTGGACAGGAGCCGCTCTCGCCTGATGTTGCATGAATTGCATAAAGCCTCTGAATATTCCATCATTCATCATTTGGTCAGTGTTGTTGTTTGCACGAGGATTGTCGCCTTCCTGATGCACATTCTCCTGATTATTGATATGTGGAGACTCAACGGTCTCCTGTGCTCCATTGCTATTCTCAACATTCTCGGATGTCATTTTTAGATACTGCCACAAAATAAGGGTTAGTTATCATATCACATATTATTCCTATACTCTGATCGACCAATTAAATACCAAATAAACTTAGGTAGGTCATACTAACGAAGGAATTCCCCGTCCCTCCCCTCCTAGTTCTTGTCTCACATCTCAGCCAGGGATCATATCCCTAAGCTTTGATAACAACTGTGACGCCCCCAAAATAGGTATACATCACCTATTCTGAGTCGCCAAATACATGGTATAGAATATAAATACAATCTTAATTATACAACAAGAGAGCTGTGAGTTTAAATACAAATCTTGCCTTCTAGACAATATCCACTCTCGAGAATAAGTCCTCATTACATTTATTGTCACACTATTTAACGTAATAGTGAGGACTACTAAATAATACTATCATCCCACCATCACTCTTTTTCCGACTGCGTCTACCACGTTCTCATTTCACAAGAAGAGAAACGGTGAAAAGAAAGGGTGAGCTCAACTAGCCCAGTAAGAAATATTATGACTAAGATAATGCATAATAAATTATCATTAGCCTTCAACAGTGTTAAACTGATAAAATATAACAAACATCAAGTTTAACTGCAGCGGAACAAGTAATCCATTAGAAGAGTCAAGTAGGGAATAAAATCTACTATCTTCTATGATTTAAAAGGTTTTTCATCACTTTTATCATTTGGGACACGCCAATAAATAATCCACATTCTGAATCACCCCTCGCTGACTACTGACCAGGATATTTTTAGTATCACGACCATAATTATCCATGCACTACGGGCCAAGAATATTTGTGTATTCATTAATGGTTATGATCATGCCAACAACTATCCATCAATGCACTACGGGCCAATGATGACTTTTTTCACATCATTTGTAACATTACGGTCATGATTACACCGAATAATTCCTGATCATAATTATACCAAGTCCATCTATGCACTACAGGCCACAGATGACTTTCAACAAAATATAAAAATGAGGATGATGACAATGATATACGAATTCAATAAAACAAGTTCAAGAATTATTTTATCCAAGAATCAATAAGTCCAAATCGTCAACATGATACTTCTTTGTGGAGTAAAATTCAAGAATGCTCAGAAGAATATTTCCATGAAAAGATACTGGATGAAGCGCAAATATCAAGAATATTCCACTAATTTCATGGAATATAGAAGTCAAAACTTTAACCAACTGAGTATAATAAAGAATGGAATAACAAAAGAAATCACCAAGCATGCGATAGACCGCACAGGCAGGGTATTCCAACAGAATAGTAAATAACGGAACCAGTCCGTAAAAACGCATGCACGTGATATTCCAACGTAATAATAATTAATCGGAACGGTCCGGCCAGAAACGCATATACGTGAGATATTCAACAATGTAATAAAAAGACGGAATCGGTCCCACGTAAAATGTATGATGAGGATATTCCAATGAAATAATAAAGGATGGAATAATGTAAGAATTTCACCAAGTATAGGGGTAGCCTCAATGTCGGGTTTATTCTAACCTGAATAATAAATAATGGAATAACGAAGTTCTCTTCATGAATACAAAAGAAATAATACCCTTACTTAGTAAAAGAAATCGGATATAGGAAAAGAAAGGTAGCAAACTTCTTCTTTTTTCTCTCCATAATTTTCTCTTTCTAGAGTTTCAATTGAATTAAAAGAAATAATGAATGAATGAGCTTCTATTAATAGAAGAATGGATTTGCATATAACTAACAATTCATGAACGGTCCAGATTGATTTACTTTTTAATCGAACGGTCCATAATTAAAGCAAAATCTTTTAAATAAAATATAATATATTATATATATTATATATATAACATGTGTTTTTTTTTTAAAAAAATATCACAGGATTCATCCCTAAATCCAATATCAATTCAATCTCTCTCTCTCTCTCTCTATATATATATATATATATATATATATATATATATATATATATATATATATATATATATATATAAAAGAAGCGAGGATCGAGAGCATAAGTCTTAAATAACATAATTCCTTAAATAGCATAATTCCTTAAAAGCGACGTGCGTTTTGAGTGGCTTAAAAGAGAGTGGTCCCACTTGTTTTTTTTTTTATTTACAAAAATGCCACTCATGGTCACTCCAAAACGACGCGTGCTTTTAGGAATTATGCTATTTAAGGAATTATGTTATTTAAGACTTATGCTCTTGATCCTCGCTTCTATATAACAAAGTTAACAAAAGTTAATATATATATATATATATATATATATATATATATATATATATAAGTCTCAATTGTGGCGCCCCAAAATTAGGTATACATCACCCATCTTGGGTCGTCCGATATACATGATCTGTAATTCAAATACAACTTACTAATACAACTGTCGTGTACAATACGACAAACATAAACTATGAGTTTGAATACAAATATTATCTACTAGAGATTATACAAACTCAAAAGGAGTCCTCATTACAATTATTATCACACTATTTCACAGAATAGTGAGGACTACTAATGCTATCCTCTGAGACCATCACTCCGCTCCCCGACTCGTCCCAAATTATATTCTCATTTCAAGAGAACAAAGGTGAAAGAAAGGGTGAGCTCAACTAGCCCAATGAAAAATATTATGACTAATATAATGCGAATAAATTATCATTAGTCTCCAACAATGTTAAACTGATAAAATATAATAGACATCAAGTTTAACTGCAGCGGAACAAGCAATCCATTAAAAGAGTCAAGTAGAAAATAAAATCTACTATCTTTTATGATTTAAAAGGTTTTTCATCACTGTTATCATTTGAGACTCGACTTTAAAAAATATTCCACATCATCGAATCACCCTCGCACTACTACCAAGGATATTCTTTTTATATCACGACCATAATTATCCATGCACTACGTGCAAGAATATTTGTGTATTCATTAATGGTCACGATCATGCCAACAACTGTCCATCAATGCACTACGAGCCAATGAGAACTTTTACCACATCATTTGTAACATTACGGTCATGATTACAATCAATAATCCTCGATCATAATCATACCAAGTCCATCTATGCACTATAGGCCACAGATGACTTTCAACAAAATATAAACATGAGGATGATGACAATGATATAAGAATTCAATAAAACAAGTTCAAGAATTATTTTATCCAGGAATTATTAACATCCAAATTGTCAACATGATACTGTTTTGTAGAGTAAAATTCAAGAATGATCGTAAGAATATTTCCATGAAAAGATGCGGATGAAGCGCAAAATATCAAGGATATTCTACTAATTTCATGGAGTATAGAAGTCAAAACTTTAACCAATCGAGTATAATAAAGAATGGAATAACAAAAGAAATCACCATGCATGCGGTACTTCATATAGACAGGTTATTCCAATAGAATAATAATAACGGAACGAGTCGGAACAAAATTTGCAATGACGTGATGTTCCAACAGAATAATAATTAATTTTAATTCGGAACCCGTCCAACGTGGATATTCCAATGAGAATAATAAAGAAAATCACATGACGATGTGATGTTCCAACGGAATAATAGTAAAGACGGAACCAGGTCCGGTATAACTGAATAATAAATAATGGAATAACAGAAGTTCTCTTCATGAATACAAAAGAAATAATACCCCTTACCGTAAAAGAAACTGGATATAGGAAAAGAAAGGTAGCAAACTTCTCTTCTTTTTTCTCTCCATAATTTTCTCTTTCTAGAGTTTCAGTGAATTCGTAAGAAATAATGAATGAATGAGCTTCTATTAATAGAAGAATGGACTGCATAGTAACTAATTCATGAACGGTCCAGATTGATTTACTTTTAATCGAACGGTCCATAATTAAAGCAAAATCTTTTAAATAAAATATAATATATTATATATATTATATATATAACATGTGTTTTTTTTTTTAAAAAAATATCACAGGATTCATCCCCTAAATCCAATATCAATTCAATCTCTCTCTCTCTCTCTCTCTATATATATATATATATATATATATATATATATATATATATATATATATATATATATAATAAGCGAGGATCAAGAGCATAAGTCTTAAATAACATAATTCCTTAAATAGCATAATTCCTTAAAACGACGCTGCGTTTTGGAGTGGCTTAAAAGAGAGTGGTCCCACTTGTTTTTTTTTATTTACAAAAATGCCACTCGCGGTCACTCCAAAACGACGTCGTTTTAAGGAATTATGCTATTTAAGAATTATGTTATTTAAGACTTATGCTCTTGATCCTTGCTCTATATAACAAAGTTAACAAAGTTAATATATATATATATATATATATATATATATATATATATATATATATAAGTCTCAATTGTGACGCCCCAAAATTAGGTATACATCACCCATCTTGGGTGCGTCGACATACATGATACGTAATTCAAATACAACTTACTAATACAACTGCTGTGGTACAATACGACAAACATAAACTATGAGTTTGAATACAAATATTATCTACTAGAGATTATACAAACTCAAAAGGAGTCCTCATTACAATTATTATCACACTATTTCACGTAATAGTGAGGGACTACTAATGCTATCCTCTAGACCATCACTCCGCTCCCCAGACTCGGTCCCAAATTTATATTCTCATTTCCTGAAGAGAATGAAAGAAAGAAAGGGTGAGCTCAACTAGCCCAAGAAGAAATATTATGACTAATATAATGCGAATAAATTATCATTAGTCTCCAACAATGTTAAACCGATAAAATATAATAGACATCAAGTTTAAGCTGCGAATGAACAAGCAATCCATTAAAAGAGTCAAGTAGAAAATAAAATCTACTATCTTTTATGATTTAAAAGGTTTTTCATCATCATTATCGCCGAGACTCGAACTTAAAAATATTCCACATCATCGAATCACCCCGCACTACTACCCAAGGATATTCTTTAGTATCACGACCACAATTATCCATGCACTACGTGCAAGAATATTTGTGTATTCATTAATGGTCACGATCATGCCAACAATCGTCCCATCAATGCACTCACGAGCCAATGAGAACTTTTACCACATCATTTGTAACATTACGGTCATGATTACACCAATAATCCTCGTCATAATCATACCAAGTCCATCTATGCACTATAGGCCACGATGACTTTCAACAAAATATAAACATGAGGATGATGACAATGATATAAGAATTCAATAAAACAAGTTCAAGAATTATTTTATCCAGAATTATTAACATCCAAATTGTCAACATGATCTTTGTTTTGTAGAGTAAAATTCAAGAATGATCGGAAGAATATTTCCATGAAAAGATACGGATGAAGCGCAAATATCAAGGATATTCTACTAATTTCATGGAGTATAGAAGTCAAAATCAGTAACCAATCGAGTATAATAAAGAATGGAATAACAAAAGAAATCACCATGCATGCGGTACTTCATATAGACAAAGTTATTCCAATAGAATAATAATAATCGGAACCAGTCGAGAAAAATTTGCAATTCGACTGTGATGTTCCAACAGAATAATAAAGATTTTAACCAGTCGAATGTAAAACACATGTATGTGATGTTCCAACGGAATAATAGTAAAGACTTTTAACCAGTCCCAGATAACCTAATAATAAATAATGGAATAACAGAAGTTCTCTTCATGAATACAAAAGAAATAATACCCCTTACCGTAAAAGAAACTGGATATAGGAAAAGAAAGGTAGCAAACTTCTCTTCTTTTTTCTCTCCATAATTTTCTCTTTCTAGAGTTTCAGTGAATTCGTAAGAAATAATGAATGAATGAGCTTCTATTAATAGAAGAATGGATCGCATAGTAACTAATTCATGAATCGGTCCGCATTGATTTACTTTTAATCGAACGGTTCCATAATTAAAGCAAAATCTTTTAAATAAAATATAATATATTATATATATTATATATATAACATGTGTTTTTTTTTAAAAAATATCACAGATTCATCCCCTAAATCCAATATCAATTCAATCTCTCTCTCTCTCTCTCTCTCTATATATATATATATATATATATATATATATATATATATATATAACAAGAGCAAGGATCAAGAGCATAAGTCTTAAATAACATAATTCCTTAAATAGCATAATTCCTTAAAACGACGTCGTTTTGGAGTGGCTTAAAAGAGAGTGGTCCCACTTGTTTTTTTTTTATTTACAAAAATGCCACTCGCGGTCACTCCAAAACGACGCTGCTTTTAAGGAATTATGCTATTTAAGAATTATGTTATTTAAGACTTATGCTCTTGATCCTTGCTTCTATATAACAAAGTTAATAAAAGTTAATATATATATATATATATATATATATATATATATATATATATAAGTCTCAATTGTGACGCCCCCAAAATTAGGTATACATCACCCATCTTGGGTCGCCGATACATGATCTGTAATTCAAATACAACTTACTAATACAAGCTCGTGTAGGTATACATACGACAAACATAAACTATGAGTTTGAATACAAATATTATCTACTAGAGATTATACAAACTCAAAAGGAGTCCTCATTACAATTATTATCACACTATTTCACCGAGAATAGTGAGGACTACTAATGCTATCCTCTAGACCATCACTCCGCTCCCGACTCGTCCCACTATATTCTCATTTCACAAGAGAACGGTGAAAGAAAGGGTGAGCTCAACTAGCCCAAAGAAGAAATATTATGACTAATATAATGCGTAATAAATTATCATTAGTCTCCAACAATGTTAAACCGATAAAATATAATAGACATCAAGTTTAATCTGCAGTGAACAAGCAATCCATTAAAAGAGTCAAGTAGAAAATAAAATCTACTATCTTTTATGATTTAAAAGGTTTTTCATCACTTTATTATCACGAGACTCAACTTAAAAATATTCCACATCATCGAATCACCCCTCGTACTACTGACCAAGGATATTCTTTAGTATCACGATTACAATTATCCATGCACTACGTGCCAAGAATATTTGTGTATTCATTAATGGTCACGATCATGCCAACAATCATCCCATCAATGCACTACGAGCCAATGAGAACTTTTACCACATCATTTGTAACATTACGGTCATGATTACAATCAATAATCCACAGTCATAATCATACCAAGTCCATCTATGCACTATAGGCCATGATGACTTTCAACAAAATATAAACATGAGGATGATGACAATGATATAAGAATTCAATAAAACAAGTTCAAGAATTATTTTATCCAGAAATTATTAACATCCAAATTGTCAACATGATACTGCTTTGTAGAGTAAAATTCAAGAATGATCAGAAGAATATTTCCATGAAAAGATACGGATGAAGCGCAAAATATCAAGGATATTCTACTAATTTCATGGAGTATAGAAGTCAAAATCAGAACCAACCGAGTATAATAAAGAATGGAATAACAAAAGAAATCACCATGCATGCGGTACTTCATATAGGCAAAAGTTATTCCAATAGAATAATAATAACGGAACCAGTCGGACAAAATTTGCAATCGAGGGGATGTTCCAATGTAATAATAAAGATTTTAACCAGTGTCCTGTGTAAAAACCACACGCATGGATGTTCCAACGGAATAATAGTAAAGACGGAACCAGTCCCAGATAAAAACACATAGACGGGATGTTCCAACAGTAATAATAATAAAGATTTTAACCAGTCCGGTAAAAAACATACATACGTGATGTTCCAAATGAGAATAATAGAAGAATGTCACCAAGTATAGGGGTAGATCACAGATACAAGTTATTCCAATGTAATAAGAAGAAATGGAATAACAACAGTTCTCTTCATGAATAAGAAAGAATAACACCCTTTACGAAGTACAACAAATAATATTCCCTACCATAAGAAGAAGAGTCTTTGGATATATAAGTAGTGAAGTAGCAGAATACTTTCTTCTTTCTCTATAGTTTATCTCTCTAGTTTCAAAGTGAATTCGTAAGAAAATAATGAATGAATGAGCTTCTATTTATAGAAAAAT
Organism: Panax ginseng; assembly: GCA_020205605.1. NCBI lineage: Eukaryota > Viridiplantae > Streptophyta > Magnoliopsida > Apiales > Araliaceae > Panax > Panax ginseng. The sequence continues at coordinate 91,915,962 of CM035143.1, forward strand.
AGAATGCATAGTAACTAACTCATGAACGGTCGAGATTGATTTATTTTAATCTGACGGTCCATATTTAAAGCAAAATCTTTTAAATATAATATTATATATATATATATATATAAATATAATATTAGTTACGGGTTATGAACCCCGTGAATTTTTGCCTACCACACCTTCCAACTAGTACCTATATATAAATATAATAATCATAATAATTAATTGCCCAACTTGCAAATTCAAAACATAAATATATATATATATATATATATATATATATATATATATATATATATATATATATATAATAGTACTCCCACTACAATCTTATTCCCCCCACCAAACCATTCTCACAACCTAATATATATATATATATATATATATATATATATATATATATTATAAGACTTATATATATATATATATATATATATATATATAATGAATAACCTTCTTCCAGCTTATTTAAAAAATGGATAAATGGGGGTCCATAAAATAAGCAAAATCGAGTGACTTCACACGTAAGCATCAATAATCAATGCAGGTATGTGCTACTATGCAACCACGCCAGACATCAGATTTTTAACACCGGGTGTTTCAACAGTTAACGATAAAACTTCCGCCGTTATTTTCAGAAAGTATTTTTGTCGTTTTCTCAATCCGACAATAATTCCGTTGTGGGGTCCACCAATAATTGTGCCGTTGTACTAATATTCTCTGTTAAAACGAATATTTCCCGACCAATCGAATATTATATAACAACTTGCGTACTTTGCTAAATTTATAAATATTACCCACAACTATTATATCAATTTCACTCCATAATATTCAAAAGTAATATTTATAGAAAATTCATCTTTATTCAAAAAGTTGGGGTTTTACATCAATAATACACTTTCCCACCCGCATAATCCAATTCCTTTTTTCTTTGATTTCCTGTGAACCCCCCCACCCCCCCCACCACCACCACCACCACCACCACCACCACCACCACCATTTCAAAACATGTGACAATTTTATATATATATATATATATATATATATATATATATATATATATATATATATATATATATATATATATATCAAAACAACTTCTACCGAATGGTTTTTGAGAAATGGGTAAGTGAGGGTCCAACAAAATTTACATCAAATACTTCATAAAAAAAATCCCCTCAATATTTTAAACAACATTTATCATAATTATTATAATTCACAATATTAATCGACCAGTCGCTCCTCGTGAAAGAGGGGCTTTCTAATAAGGATTTCTCCCTATCATGCCGCAATTAGGTGACCAAACCTCTCATTGATGTAACTTCTAGACATCGTTAATATTACAAATAATAATATTTATAACTTTGTCGCCTCAATTATTGATTTAATAATATATAAAATATTGACAATAATTGAACCAAATAACGTGAGATATTATGCAATAATTATCGTAGCAATAATTGAACAAAACCGAGTGACTTCTCACGTAAGCATCAATAATCAATACCGGTGTGTTACCGTGGCAACTACGCCAGATTCTCGTACTTTTTAACACCGGTGTTTCAAAAGCTAACAGTAAAACTTCCGCCAGTTATTTTCATAAAGTATTTTGTTGTTTTCTTAATCCGACAATAATTACATTGTAGGGTCCACCAATGATTGTCTTGGTTGCATTTAATATTCCCTGTTAAAACGAATATTCCCCGACCAATCGAATATTATATAACAATTTGCGTACTTTGTAAAATTTATAAATATTACCCACAACTAGAACATTATTTCAAATTCACACCTTAATATTTCAAAAAAATAATATTTATAGAAAATTCATTTTTATTCATAAAAGTTGGGGTCTTACATTAACTCTATATTATATATACATATATATGTTCTACGACAACTATTTTAGATTCTATGAATTGCAAATTTATTGAATTGTTGCTCTACAATGGATTACTTGTGGTTATACATGTTTATGATGATTAGAAAGTATGTTTAAACAATAATTTCATGCAAATTTCGGTTTACAGTAGAAGAAATTTTCGAAAGTATATGTTTTTATATATAATTTTCATATGTTCATGAAAAATACAAATTCTAGTGGCTAATTAGTATGTGAAATTGTAAATTGAAGCTTGTATATGTTAGTTCATTGAGATACGAACATAACGTAACTGGAATGAGATGATTTGGCCAACTAATGAATTCACAATGATGATTTCTAGAATGAATGTCAAGAAAATTGGTTGAGAAATTAAAATAGCTTTAGTTAGTGTTAAATTGTTCTAATTGGTTGTAAATGTGAGCAATCATGTTTATGATAGTTGTATATTTATTTTACGTGTTGATATTACTGTCTATTGGGTGAAATTTGTGTTTGTTGGGCTAAAGTCGGCTACTGTTCATGCCGTGTTTGCGTCTGTTCAACACCCCAAGACAAATTGCCACGGCGGTGCCAGTAGAAAGCGGCAAGAATAATAGCCATCCCAAGCCTTTGTATGGCAATTGCGCTTTATACAGTTTGAGATTCTGACTTCTGCTATAACAGCAGACTTGGGGGAAACATCTTAGCATGGTCTGAAATTATGTTAGCATGTTAAATGTGTAATGTTAAGGTTAACATAACATAGTGAATTGTGGTTAGTAAGATCAAAGTTGCAAAAATGATTAGTAAATTGAAAACGCGTTATGTGATAACATAGTGTATACAATGAACGTTAGTTAAGTGTTGTGATGATTAACACTTGGGAATTCCGAAATGTAAATGGTAGCATAAGATTTGTGCTAAAATAACAAGTTTAGCTAGTAATGCGTTTTATATTAAAAAGTGAATATTAGTATGTCTAATAGATGTTGTGGTTTTAATATTGTGTATAGGTGAACGTGAGTTTAATATTTTAGCTTACGCTCGAGGCAAGTTTTCTAACTCTACACTTTCGTTGAGCTAGTTCATTTATTACATTGTGCCAGTATCTAAACTTTCTTTTTATATTGAGCAAGTTTTCTAACTCTACATTTTCGTTGAGTTAGTTCCATTATTATATTGATTCATTCTAACTTGTTTACAATTAAGCAAGTTTCTTAAGTTCTATTATTGTATAATGAGCGTAGTTTTTGAACTCTCGTCTCTATTATTGAACTATTTTAATTCATTGCATGAGTTAATACATTGTTGGGCAAGTTTTTAGTTTCCAGCTTGCTATCAGTTAAATGTACGTTCAGGAATATCATTCTAATGTTATAAGACTTGAACCGTAGCTTATTTTACTATTCAATCAAAGGTTAACCATTTTATTCATCCTATTGAATACTTATGCCCTATAGTTATTTCAAGCATGAGTTAGATATGTAGAATCAGTTCATTTATGATTCTCAAATGTTCTAAGTTATGTTGTTATTAAACAGCTGTTATATTATCAAGCATTGTTGATTCAACTAGTTCCCTGGTTGATGATCATTAAACTTCAATTACCCTTGAAAGCTTATCCAAACCAAACTTTCTTTGGTGCGGACTTGTACTCTAAATACTGAGATGAACAACCCTATGTTTAGGGGTTTACGCTTAGCGTTGAAATGGTTGTGCACAATACATTGTACGGAAGGATTGATCCCCCTAATGCGTGGAGTCCTTATAGTCATATGATCATTAAAGTTAAAGTTGAAAGATTACTTATAACTGTGGACATGGTTCATGGTCATTTGACCCTCAGTAGTATATTTAAGATTGTTAATAGAACATATCATCCAGTTCTATTGAGCCTATGAATTGGCAAATGTTGTAATGTTAATAGAACATATCATTCAGTTCTATTGAGCCTATTATTTGGCAAATGATGTAAAGATATTTATTCTTATTTCAAGTGAGCTTTGTTTGCTCACTCTTGCATATTTATATATTTATTGCAGCTATGGTTGAGAAGGTAGATAAACCTACAACTAGCAAAGGAAAGGGAAAAATGTACAAGTGATGAAGACTTGTAATTTTACTTAAATCGTTATGATGATAGACTTTTAATAATGATGTGATGTAATAATTTTATTTCCGCACTTGAATGATTATATTAAAGGTTAGAGAACCTAAGAGATAATGTTTTATTAAAGTAATCATGTATGGGAAAGATTTTATTATTCAATTTATTATGATTGGGTAGTTAGATATGAATGTTTTGATTACGTGAACACCAAATCTTGAGGTAATGAAGTACCGAAATTTGGGGGTGTCACAAGTTGGTATTAAAACTTTAGGTTATGAACCTTAGTTGGGGAAAAGCCTTAGGAAGTAACCTTTGAAAAGATAGTGGTGATTAACTCTTATCGAGTTTTAAGGAAGAAATAATAAAACACTTATGTGATTATGTGTTTATACTTATGTGCTCGTGAGTGTCGAGTAGTAATTCCCAACTTTGTATTGCTTCAATCTTCGTCGGGTCGACAGATACTCCATGTTTTGACACCACGTGCCCAAGGAATGCTACTTCCTCAAGCCCGAACTCGCATTTCTTCAGCTTAGCATATAGCTTATTATCGCGAAGCCTTTGCGATTACCAAATTTCAAATGGTGCTCTGTGATCTTCACTTCGCTTTTGGAATAGATGAGGATGTCATCAATAAAGACAACAACAATCGATCTAAATATTCTTTGAACACACAGTTCATCATATCCATAAAAGCAGCAGGAGCATTAGTCAATCCAAAAGACATGACTAAGAATTCATAATGCATGTACCTTGTTCTGAAGGCAGTCTTTGGAATATCCTCAGTTATAATCTTCAGCTGATGATATCCAGAACGAAGATCGATCTTTGAAAAGAATTGTGCTCCTTGTAACTGGTCGAACAGGTCATCAATGCGAGGTAGCGGATACCTATTCTTGATGGTGACATGGTTAAACTCCCGGTAGTCAATACAAAGTCGCATACTCCCATCTTTCTTCTTTACGAATAAAATAGGAGCACCCCAAGGAGATATACTAGGACGATTGAAACCGATGTCCAATAACTCTTGTAGTTGGACCTTTAACTCCTGAAGTTCAATAGGAGCCATTCGATATGGGGTTTTAGAAATGGGCTTTGTACTAGGTTCAAGGTCAATAAAGAATTCAACTTCACGTGTGGGGGTAGACCGGAAGTTCTTCAGGAAATACGTCAGGAAATTCACTAACAACATAAATTTTATTCAAATCTGACGTGTTTTTGTTCAAGTCCGTGATATGGGCTAAGAAAGCTTGACATTCATTTTTTAATAAACGAATAACTTTATGGCTTGATATGACAGTGATTGATTTTAGCGGTTTGGTTGTTTGAATTCGCATAACAGGTTGGTTAGGAATATGAAAACTAACAACCTTACAAAAACAATCAATTTTAGCATGATGAGTGGTTAACCAATCAATCCCTAAAATCACATCAAATGCAAGTATTTTCAACGAAATAAGATCGGCAGGTAATGTGATGGTACCAACTTGGATCAAGCAAGATTTATAAACAGTAGATGTAATTAAAGTTTCTCCAAACGGAGTCTCAACGGATAAGTCAAGGTCAAATTTCTCCGGAGTCAAGTTTAAACGTTGAGCACAAGCAGGAGAGATAAAGAATGGGTAGAACCGGTATCTAATAAGGTATAAACTTCGAAAGAGTTTATGATTAGCTTACCCGTGATCACCTCGTTCGGGTTCCTCGCGTTTTGAGCAGTCACGACAAACTCCCTTCCAGGAACCACCGCCTTTGACTTGTCCAGGACAGCCTTTGGAGTCACCATCCCTGATGAACTTGGTTTCGCTATAAGATAATCTCTAGTTATATGACCTTCCTTTCCATAATTATAACACACCTTGGATTGTTGTGGGCAGTTTGGGCTGATGTGTCCCTCTTTCCCGCATTTGTAATATACAACCGGTGCTCGTTCTCCTCCCCTAGAAACAGCTGATGTTTGTGCTGACGTCTTCACGTTATCATTGTTGTACCTTCTCTTTTTGAAATCTCCCCCCGACTCGCTTCTTCTACCATCATGGCCACGATTTCCACTAGAGTGGTTACCGCTTTTATCCGAATGTTTTCCTCCCCGCTGGTTGTCATTGCTCCCATGACCGCTGCCACCGGTATGACCTTGGTTGTGGTCCCTCGATTGAATATACTCATTATCTCGCTCTAATAATTGAGCCATATTTACAACATCTAAATATAATGAAAATTTATGAGAGATAAGATATTGCCGAATCTCCGGTTTTAGATCTCTCAGAAACATCCGCGTCATTCGTTCCTCATTCTCTACCAAATAAGGTGCAAACCTGGATAACTGTGCAAACTTTGCCTCGTACTGGGACACCGTCATGTTGTTTTGTTCCAGTCTAATAAACTCTACCTCTTTCATATGACGAATACTTTTGGGAAAGTACTTGTCATTAAATAATTTCTGAAACGTTTCCCAAGACATGTTTAGTGTGACATGCTGGGTACGCTTCACAGACTCCCACCAGTAGTCTGCCTCACCACGGAATATAAAGGTGGTGAATTGAACCTTATGTTCCTTTGTGATCCCAAGACATCAAATATCTTGGTAATTTGTTTAACCCACATCTCCGCCTTTATCGGAACCGGCTTTCCCGTAAATTCTGGTGGTCCCAACTCTTTGAACTGATTGGTTGTGACAAGCCGCACATTGCTATCATTTCCACCCGTATTTTGTACACGAGTCTCCCTCGTCCGATTTTGCATGAACTGCAAAAAGATTCTAAACATCCCATCATTCATCTTTTGTTCGGTAGTGTTGTTTACATGAGGAATATTGCCTTCCTATTGCACGTTCCCCTGGGTGGTGATTAAAGGTGTCTCCATGGTCTCATTCACTCCATTGTTAATATTTCCGGCTGCCATTCTCAAATACTGCCATAAAACAAGGGTTAATTAACAAATTAACATATCACATATTAACCATATGCTCTAACTGACCAACCAAATAAGATTAGGTATGACACACTAGCGAAAGATTACTCGTCTCTCCCCTCCTAGTTCTATTCCCCGATCTCCGCCAGAGACCATATCCCTAAGCTCTGATACCAACTGTGACGCCCCCAAAATAGGTATACATCATCCATTTTGAGTCGCTAAATATATGGTATAGAAACAAATACAACTTCAGTAATATAATTGTCGTGCAAAATACGACAACACATATACTGTGAGTTTGAATACAAATATTGTCTAATAGACAGTATACAAACTCAAAATGAGTCCTCATTACAATTATTGATACACTATTTTACAAAATAGTGAGGACTACTAAAACAACTATCCTGAACCATCACTCCAAACCCCGGCTAGTTCCTGCTATGTTCTCACCTCTTGAGAAAAAAAATGGAACAAAAAGGAGAAGGGTGAGCTCAACTAGCCCAATAAAGAATATTATGACTAAGATAATATACAAAAATTTATCATTAGTCTTCAACAGGGAAAAATCTGATAAAATATAATACACAACAAGTTTTAGATCAACAACTACAGCGGAAATAGAAATCCATTAGAAGAGTCAAGTAGAGAAAGAATTCTACTATCTTCTAAGATTTAAAAGTCCATCATCAATATTTTATCCTTGTAACATCAATCAATATACATCTTGAATCAAATATCCATCTTTACACTACAGGCCAAAGATATTCATTTGTATCACCAGTTGGTCATGTTCATCTCAACACCTGTTCATCTTTGCACTACGGGCCAAAGATATTCATTAGGTAATCATTCATCTTTTGCACTACAGGCCAAAGATATTCAGTAATATCATCATTTAGGACTAAGGATGATGAAAAATATCTTAAAGAAAACGAATCCAGTGAGATAAAAGGACAAACATTAGGGATTCGTAATACAGTTTATCCAAGTTCAATAATACTCCATAACAACCAATTGTGAAGCAGAATTCAAAAATAAAGATCAAAATATTGATACAATCAAAGATAGTAACCATAATAGACATCTTGGATAAAAAGGAGAAAATTTTATTTTTCAGTGAATATTGACGTATTCGTGAATAGAGCCGTATACGTGAATAGTAACCCCAACAAAAAAGGTAGAAATTCCACAATAAAATTTATATCAATATTTTGTCATAATGATATTGAAGAAAATAATATCATTTACGAAGAAAATAACATCCCTTACCTCAAAAGAACAAATTTCCTACCAAATATCGTAAAAAGGTCAAGGAAACTTGACCGATAAATAGAACTCACAAAGTATCTAAATACTCACAAAATACGCCGATAATATAGAGAGAGAAAGAGAAAACCTGCTTTACGTGTGATTTTCAATTCTAACTAAGACCCTATTTATAGGAAAATGCTTAACGCCATAATGTATTAACTTGCTACTGATGGCTTTACCTGCTACTATTTACGCCCACCAATTTTGAAAATAAATTCCAGCACATTTCATTTCTCACCAACCAAAAGTGGGGCCCGCCATATTTTTAATATAAACATTTATTTCTGAAACTTCAATAATTCATAATAAATAGCTCTTTTATCAGAAAAATACGAACTTTATGTCCATTCCATAAGAAATTAAATTCTCTACAACTTTGTAGATTTAAGTTTTTCCAAATTCCAAACAAAAAATGACCAAAATCCATATACGGATGATTTTCAAAACCTCCATTCCGACAAAATACTGATAAAATACATCATCATTAATTCTTTCATTTATGTCCACATAAAATATATCCATCATTTATATCCACATAAAATAAATATTTCCTCATCATATAAATCAATAATTAATTATTCATAAATAATATTACAGAATCACAATTATGACAACCAAGTCATTCCCAGGAAAGAGGGGGCTTTTCGATAAAGATTTCTCTTTATTGGCGCGCAATTAGGTGACCAAACCCCTTTCCTAGACAGGACTTCCTTAGACATTGCCAATAATGCTATCTAACAATATTATTCAAATAATATGAATTATTGATCCGATAATGGAGATATCAGGCAAAGGACAATTATTGAAACAACATAATATAAAATATCAACGTAATAATTATTGAATCAATAAAAAAAATATTGAACAATAATTATCGTAATAATTATTGAGTAGTGCCTTCTTACGTAAGAATCAATAATTCAAAAATATTGTGCAATCTGGTGTCTTCTCGCAACAACCACACGACATCACGTATTTTAACCACTGGGTATTCTAACAGTGTTAATGATAACTATTACGCTGTTATTTATAAAAACTCAACTTGTCATTTTTTTCATCTGACCGTTTTCCGTTATGGGGCCCACAAATGGTTTGCCTTTGTGCATTTAATATTCCACGACCAAACGAATATTCCCCGACAACAATGAATATTTTATAACCACTTGCTTATTTTGTAAAATTTGCACATTTCACCCATAACCATAGCATTATATCAAATTAACACCTTATTATTCACAATAATAATTAGAGAAAATTCGATTTTATTTATAAAAAGTTGGGGTCTTACATATTTAATACTAAATATTAATGAAAATCATAACATAATATTATAATATATTTATAATATATCCAAGTTTTTTAAAATCATATTTATATGATTGTTAAAACAGCTTAAATTCATTATCCTAGAATTGCTATTAATATTAAAATATTAATATTTTCATGACAAAATATCAAAAGTTATATTTTATAACTTAAAATATTTTTATAACACTTAAATCATTTTTATATGATTTTAAATCATTAAATCTATTTTTCTATAATTTATTTAATATATTTATTAAATAAATTAATTACCATTAATATTAATTAATTAATGAAATTCCTCACAAAATATTAAAAGTCACTAAAAATAACTTAAAAATTTTCTTATACCATGATATATTTTTTCATGATTTTCATATATTAAAATCATTTTTAACTAATTTATTTAATATTATAATTAAATAAATTAAATACCATTTATATTCCAAAAATATTAAATATTTATGAAATATACCCAAAATAATAAAAAAACTCATTTTCGGACTTTAAAATAATTTTTAGGATTTTATTTTGTATTTTTAATAATTAAAAATTATTTTTATCTATTTATTTAATAAAATAATTCATTTACCGAAATTAAATGTCACTAAAGGGCCCTATAGCGACGAAACGGTCGCTATAGGTGTTCTTGAGCTGTTCTTGGCCAAACCCAGAAACCCAAGTCCGTTTACCGGGTGCCTAATTTGACCAACATTAAAGTAGTGTTCTTGTTGATTCTGGGCTGATAATTTGTATTAAGATTGTAGTATAAGTGTAGAACTACAACTAGAATCAAGTTTCATGGCTAATACATAACATCACAGAAAGATCTAAGCTACCAAACATCTTGTCAGACGTGTTCTTGAGTTTCTGGGTTGCCCAGAAACTCAAGCAGTAATAAGTGCCCTACTTTGTAGCCTTATATCTTTGATTTTAGGAATTGTTTATGTGATCTATAAATTCAAACTTGTAGTAGAGGTGTCAGGGTATAATAACATAGCATCAGATCCATATTACAACATTACATATGAAATATTAAAGTTGGTCAAACTCTGACAAAATCGTGTTCTTGAGAAATTTGGGTTTTCCAGATTACTTCATAAGTCATTCGGTCAACGCTACTTTGACCTTGATTATTTTTGTTCCTGTTTATGATTTTGGTAGTATAAAGGCTTGATTGTGTAGTACTCATGTCATACTACAAGTTGCGAACAAAAAATGGAACAACTATCTAACAACTGCAAGATCTCAGCCCTCGAAAATGGCTGTCAGAAAATCTGGGTTTCTGGGTTACCCAGAAACCAGATTTCGTGAACGGTCAACGGGTTTTGACCACTGATAACTTTTAATCTACACTTGATCTGGACTTAATTCAAGTTCCAAATCAAAGTCCTTTCAACACACTACAAGTACAAACTTTTAAAACACAAAAATAATTAACAGGTGAGCCCTGACATTCGGCTGTCAGGCCATGTTTTAGGGTTCATAGATCAATTTCAAAATTTTGATTTTCATGCATCTAGATGTTATAGATCCAAGATCTATCAACTCAGATCACTCAAAGACACCCTGATACACAACTTTAACCAACCAATTTCAACATATAACATAAGATCATGTGATTTGAAAATTTTAGGGTTTTTACCACTTTGATGCTATGATCTTGAATCTGATCATCATGATCTGTTCTTAGCTTTCTTGTGATTATTCTAGGAATTGATATTCATATTTTTGTGGGTCTAGAGAGAGAAAGTGTGGGTTGAGAGTTTGTCACAAAATGAAACTAGATAATGAATTTTCTCTCTCTTGAATTATTTATATTTTGATACAATGTATCTATATGATGTAAGGGGCTGAGATTGCTGAGATTTTAGCACATGTGGGATATCTAGTGGTTCACCAACTCCATATATGGCATGATTTACAAGTTACCTTCAATAATGTAGGAAGGGTATAATGTACATTTGGCTTTTAAATTAATGGCTAACTTGTCATTTGCTACAAACTTTAGGGTTTAACCCTCAGGGTTTGGACCCTTAGGGTTATTAAAAATTAATTTTCAAGGATTTCCAATTTAGATTTTCAAAATAGAAAATTAATATTTCTAAATTATAATTAGGATTCGATAATTATATTAAGATTTCCTAATCATAAATTCAAGCTTGCTAATTAGGATTAATAATTCCTAATTAAAATTGCTAATTTAGCAAATAGGGTCATCATTGTACATTAGGGTTTATAACCCAAGAATTAGGGTTTTAAATAGAAAAATAATCTTTCTAATTTAGAATTTAGGTTTCCTAATTAGATTAGGGTTTTCTAATTACTTATAAGTTGAAAATTAGGATTTATGTTTCCTAATTAACATTAAAATTATTAAATTAACAATTAGGTTTTTCCTAATTATAAATTAGGGTTTCATGTTCCAAATTAGGGTTTCGGATTGCCAAAACTGAAATTAGGATTTCCAGAACAGGTTTTAGGGTTTCTTATAAATCGTAAGAATTTTCTAACTGAACGTTGACGTTCTTAATATATACTTAGGATTTGTCAAAGATATAGTTTAATTGGTCAACCCTTGACCCTTAACCACATACAGTACAAATATGATACCTTATACACAGAACATATTCACGTATAATCTTAATCCTGAATAATTCATCATAAAATTTTAAATCCATAGAATTCCCTCTCGAAAATCCTAAATCCATTCACTTAGTTTCTGTCTAGGTTTATTATTTAACCTTAATTCAATATTTTAATATTTTATAAATATCCAAATTCTCAGGTTGTCACACATAGTGCACTGATGGACAGTTGTTTGGCATGATCATGACTACTGGTGATAATAACGAATATCCTTGGCCCGTAGTGAATGGATAATTCATGAATGTGATACTAACGAATATCCTTGGCCCGTAGTGCATGGATAATTCGGTGATGTGGATTATTTATTGAATTGTGTTGCAGAGATAAAATATTGATGATGAACTTTTAAATCATAGAAGATAGTAGACATCATACTCTACTTGACTCTTCTAATGGATTGCTTGTTCCACTGCAGTTAAACTTGTTGTCTATTTTATTCTATCGGTTTTTATACTATTGCAGACTAAGGATAATTTAGTCTACATTATCTTAATCATAATATTCTTACTGGGATAGTTGAGCTCACCCTTTTCTCTAATTGTTCTCTTCAGGAAATGAGAATATAGCTGGGACTAGTCGGGGAATGGAGTGATGGTCTAAGATGGTGGCTATAGTAGTCCTCACTATTCTATAAAATAGTGTGATAATATTAATTGTAATAAGGACTCCATTTGAGTTTGGATATTGTCTACGAGATAATATTCGTGTTAAAACTGTAAGACCCCAACTTATTATAAATAAAATTGAATTTCCTCTTATTATTATTGTGAATAATAAAGTGTTAATTTGATATAATGCTTTGGTTATGGGTGAAATGTGCAAATTTTGCAAAATAAGCAAGTGGTTATAAAATATTCATTGTTGTCGAGGAATATTCGTTTGGTCGTGGAATATTCTTTCTGTCGGGGAATATTCGTACGACGGTCTGCGACCATTTATTGGGCCCCATAACGTAATAAGCGCTTTCAATGAAGAAAACGACAAAGTTTGAGTTTTATAAATAACGGCGTAATTATACTATTAACACTTTGTTGGAATACACGGTGGTTAAAATACGATGAATACGCCATTGCTTGCACAAGAAGCACCACATTATTGCAAAGATTGATGAATTATTGATCCTTACGTAAGAAGGCACTACTCAATAATTGTTACATTAGTTATTGCTTTAATATTTTATTTTATTGGTTCAATAATTGTCATGTTGATATTTTATATTATTGTTGTTTTAATAATTGTCACCGGACAAGATTTTCCCATTATCGGATCAATAATTCATATTATTTGAATAATATTATGAGATAACATTATTGGCAATGTCTAAAAAGTTCTGTCAAGGAGAGGTTTGGTCACCTAATTGTGTGCCAGTAAAGAGAAATCCTTATTGGAAAGCCCCCTTTTTCCTGAGAACGGCCTGGTTGTCATAATTGTGATTCTGTAATATTATTTGTGAATAATTAATTATTGATTCATATGATAAGGAAATATTTATTTTATGTGGATAAAAAAGATGGATTTATTTATGTGGTTATAAATGAAGGAATTAATGTTGAGGTATTTTATCAGTATTTTTGTTTGAATGGAGGTATTAAAAATTAAACCATTATTTTTGAGATATATTATGTGAGTTATAATTTTAATCAATCCGACTGAATCGTTGTGATTTTTGGATATGTTATACATATATAAGTTGAGTATATGTCCACAAATTTTGAACCGTTAAAAATGAACGTATGATTTGTTATGAATTTTAAGAGGTGACTGATTCAGAAATTAGGTTTATAAATGATTTTGACGGAAAATTCTAGAATTGAGTGGGCCCCACTTTTGGTTAGTGAAAATGTACTGAGATTTTTATTCAAATGTGGTGGGTGGGAATAGTAGCAGGTAAAGCCATCAGGTTGCAGGTTAAGTCTGCTTCGGCGTGCTAACATTTTCCTATAAATAGAGGACTAAGTTAGAATTGAAAATCACACCAGAAACAAGTTTTCTCTCTTTCTCTATATTATCGAGTGTATTTTGTGAGTATTTAGATACTTTGTGAGTTTCTATTTATCAGTGCAAGTTTCCTTCAGCCTTATACCGAAATTTCGATCAGAAGTACTGATATTTTGAGGTAAGGGATGTTATTTTCTTCATATATGATATTATTTCTTCAATATCATTATGCCGAAGTATTGATCTGAACTTTTTATCAAATTTGGAACTTTTTGTGTCGGGATTACTATTCACGTATACGGCACTATTCACGAATACGACACTATTCACCAAAAAATGAATTTTTTTTTGTCCAAGATGTCTATTATGGTTACTATCTTTGATTTTATGCATGTTTTGATCTTTATTCTTGAATTTTTCTTCAAAATTGGTTATTATGGAGTATTATTGATCTTGGATAAACTGTTATACGAATAATCCCTACTATTTGTCCTTCTGTCTCACTGGATTCGCTTTTCTTTAAAATATTTTTCATCATCCTCAAATCCTAAATGATGATATTACTAAATATCTTTGGCTCAGTAGTGCAAAGATAAATGATTAATCGATGAATATCTTTGGCCCGTAGTGCAAAAGATGAAATATGTGTTGAGATGAACATGACCAATCGGTGATATAAATGAATATCTTTGGCTCAGAGTGCAAAGATTAATATTTGATTCAAGATGTATAATGATTGATGTTACAGGGATAAAATATTGATGATGGACTTTAAATCTTAGAAGATAGTAAAATTCTTTCTCTACTGACTTTTTAATGGATTGTTGTTTCCACTGCAGCTTGTTGATCTAAAACTTGTTGTCTATTATATTTTATCGATTTTCCTGTCAAGACTAATGATAATTTGTTGTATATTATCTTAGTCATAATATTCTTTATCGGGCTAGTTGAGCTCACCCTTTTCCTTTTGTTCCATTTTTCTTCTCGGGAGGTGAGAACATAGCAGGATCTAGTCGGGTATAGAGTGATGGTTCTAGAAAGATATTTTAGCAGTCCTCACTATTTCTGTAAAATAGTGTTTGAATAATTGTAATGAGGACTTATTTGAGTGTGGATATTGTCTAGAAGACAATATTTGTATTTAAACTCACAGTATATGTGTTGTCGTATTTTACACGACAATTGTATTATTGAAGTTGTAGTTTGCTTTTTGTACCATGTATTTGGCGACTCAGAATGAGTGTTGTATACCTATTTTGGGGGCGTCACAAAAACTCTCAGCTTATGTTTTGTCGTATTCTACACGACAATTAATAATTATGTAAATTAAGTTTGTATTTGAATTCTGTACCATATATTTGGCGACTCAGAATGGGTTGTATGGAACTATTTTGGGGGCGTCACAGTTGGTATCAAATCTTAGGGATATGATCTCTGGCAGAGATCTGAGGCTAGAACTAGGAGGGGAGAGACGAGTAAATCCTTCGTTAGTGTGTCCTACGTAAGCTTATTTGTTATTTAATTGGTCAGTTAGAATATAGGGATATTATGTGGCATGTCAATTAACCTTTGTTTTGTGACAATATTTAAAAATGACATCTGAAGATCAAGAGATGAACTCATATAGAGTTTTAAGTGATGAATCAAGGATTTAAAGAATAAATATTGGAGTATAATATCTTATTATAACAAAGATTTGTATTGGGGAGTACTTATTAAGTTATTAAACTTGATTGTAGGATGTCAGGCGAAGAAGAAATTAGAGATATCCATGTGATAAGTGAAGAATTAATAGTTGTACCCGAGCTAGTCGCAGAGGTAGCAGCTGAGAGTGAAGAAGAAGAGGAACCTGGGGAGAATTTATTAGGAGAATTTTCGAAATATAGAACTGGAAGATCGTATTCGTAAGTTAGAAGAGCAGGGTGAAGAACGACAGACGTGGAACAAAGGGATGCAACAATTCAAGATTTTTCTACCCGATATGCGATGCTTGAACATAAGCTCTCTTTGACAGAGTATATGATAATAGAGCTAAAATCTAAGAATGTAAATGTCAAAGATCATTTGAAAGAAGAAACAACTGAACGAGTGAGATTGAAGGATGCATGGGTAAAAGCTGCACGGCGCATTGATATTGTAGAAAGAGAAGTCCGGTCCAAGAAGACTAAAATAGATAATATGTATTTCTCTTTTTGGAAAGAAATTGGGAGAACCCAACATCGAGTTTTGAATTACCTTATACATTACGGTCAACCCCAATTCGATATGGATCGAAGATTAATGATTCAAATCATGGATCAGGAGTACGACGAAGCAGTTGAGGGTGGAATATGCCTTATAGCGAAAGTCAATTCCAGCGGTAACGATGACACCAAAGGCTGTTCCAGACAAGTCAAAGTCGGTGGTTCAAGGGAGAACGTTTGTCATGACTTCCCAAAAAGCAAGGAACATGAACGAAGTTATCACGGGTAAGCTAATCATAAACTTTTACGAAGTCTATACCTTATTTGATATCGGTTCTACCCATTCTTTTATTTCACTTACTTGCGCTCAACGTTTAAATTTGACTCCAGAGAAATTAGACTTTGACTTATCTGTTGAAACTTCGTTGGGAGAAACCTTCATTACATCCACTATTTATAAATCTTGTTTGATTCAAATCGGCACCTTCACATTACCTGTTGATCTCATCTCTTTGAAAATACTTGCATTTGATGTGATTTTAGGAATTGATTGGTTAACTACTCATCATGCTAAAATTGATTATTTTCATAAGGTTGTTAGTTTTCATATTCTTAACCAACCTATTATGCGAATTCAAGCAACCAAACCACTAAAGTCAATCACTGTCATATCAAGCCATAAAGTCATTCGTTTATTGAAAAATGGATGTCAAGCTTTCTTAGCCCATGTCACGAATTTAAACAAAAATACGTCAGATTTGAATTATATTTCTATTGTTAATTAATTTCCTGACGTATTCCCTAAAGAACTTCCTGGCCTACCCCAATAACTTGAAATCGAATTTTGTATTGACCTTGAACCCGGTATAAAAACTCAAATATTTCTTCGTCCAAAAGGAACTCAACATGAGGCAACGACGATGACTTGAGCTATTGAAAGATTACGATCATACCATTTAATACCATCCTGAAAAAGCGAACGTGGTAGCTAACGCGTTGAGTAGCTGACCACTTGAAATTCCAGAATGGAAGTGGGAGCACATTGACATGGATTTCGTTACTGGTCTTCCCAAGGCTTCTCAAGACGTAGGTGCAATTTGGGTCATTGTCGATAGATTATCCAAGTCTGCTCATTTCTTACCTATACGAGAAACATATTCACTTGAACGTCTTGCTCGTATATACATAAATGATAATGTAAGACTACATGGTATGCTTGTATCCATAATTTTTGATCGAGACCCAAGATTCACTTCATAATTTTGGGTTAGTTTGCGAAAAGCTATGGGCACGGATTTATGATTCAGTTCTGCATATCATCCTTAGACAGATGGGCAGTCGGAGAGGACTATTCAAACTCTTGAAGATCTAGTAAGACTCCATGTCCTAGACTTCAAAGGAAGTTGGGACAAGTACTTTCCACTAGTGGAATTCTCTTATAATAACAATTATCAAGCAAGTATAGGCATGACTCCATTCGAGACGTTGTATAGACGTAAGTATCGTTCTCCAGTATGCTGGGATGAGGTGGGTGAAGCAACGTTGTTGGGACCAGAATTGGTACGTATGACTACGGAAAAAATTCAAATGATCCGGCAACGTATACAAACCTCACAAGATTGACAAAAGAGTTATGATGATCTTCATCGAAGGGACGTAGAATTCAATGTTGGACATCATGTATTATTATGTGTTGTTCCATGGAAAGGAGTTACGAGATTTGGAAAGAGAGGAAAGCTCAATCCACGATTCAGTGGTCCATTTGAAATCCTTGATCAAGTAGGACCTGTGGTCTATAGACTCGCATTACCACCAAGTATGTCTCGTGTTCATAAAGTTTTCCACACATCTATGTTATGTAAATATGTGGAAGACCCGAAACACATTATTGAATTAGAACCAGACGAGATAGCAGAAGATTTAACGTATGAAGAGGTACCTGTTAAAATCTTAGATAAGAAGGAACATATTCAATGCTCAAAGGTTATACCTCAAGTCAAAGTTTTATGGAGAAACCACGATATTGAGGAAATGACCTGGGAGTTAAAAACTGAAATAAAAACAAGGTATCCTCACCTCTTTGACATACCAGGTACGTACATCAATTTCGAGGACGAAATTTCATAAGAAGGGGAGGTTGTAAGACCTCAACTTTTATGAATAAAGATTTAATTTTCTCTAAATGCTATTTTGAATAATAAGGTGTGGATTTGATATAATGCTATAGTTGTGGATAATATTTACAAATTTTTCAAAGTAAGCAAGTTGTCATAAAATATTCGTTTAATCGGAGAATATTCATTTTATCAAGGAATATCCGTATGATGGCATAATCATTGGTGGACCCACAACGGAATTACTGTCGGAAATAGAAAGCGACAGAAATAACCTTTTTATAAAAATAACGACAAAACTTTTACCGTTAACTATTAAAATACCTGGTGATAAAAGTATAGTAATATGCGTGGTTGCACAGTAGCACACGGTATTGTACAGTATCTTTTATTATTGATTCTTATGTAAGAAGTCACTCAGTTCATTCAACTATTGCCACATTAGTTGCTGCATAGTATCTCATATTATTGATTCAATTATTGTCACAATATCATCTGCACAATATTTTATATTAGTAAATCAATAAATGAGACGACAAAATTATTCATATTATTATTTGCATTATTGACAATGTCTAGAAAGTTCTTTCGTGGAAAGTGGTTAGGTCATTTAATTGCGCGCCAATAAGGAGAAGTATTTATCGGAAAGCCCCCTCTTTCTTGGAAATGATCTGTTTGTTAATATTATGAGTTATAATATTAATGATGAATTAATGTTGAAAGATTAAAAATGTATTTATTGAAGACAAGTGATTTGTGATAAATAGAGGGTTTTTTTTATGAAGTATTTGTTGTAAGTTTGGCTTATTACATAGACCCCCACTTACTTATTTTTCAAAATCACCGGTACAAAGTTATCTCAGTTTTTATTTTATTATTATTATAATAGTAATAAAACAGAAAACATAATTTTTTTTATATAAAACAGAAAACTTTTTATATAAAACAGAATACTTTTTATATTATATATAAAGTTATTCATTTTATTAGATTATAAATAGAATATATTATGTTTTATATAAAGTTTTTGTTTTATTAGAATATTTTATTGCATGATAATGAATGGTAAAATCAAAATTTTCAACGAAATTAGCCGATCGAATTCTCCCATGAATTCGTTCTATGCGTCCATGGTTAAATTTTAAATAGTATCCTCTCATTCTCCTATAAATAGGGTGCTTAGTTTAGAAATGAAAATCACACCAGAATCAGAGAATTCTTCTTTTATAATATTGAGCATATTTCTTTTGAGTTTAAGGAAACTTTGAGTGTAGCAAATAGTGCAAGTTTTCTTCAAGAATATTCCCGCTATACCCATCAGAATTACTCTCCTTTTATGGTAAGGGATATTATTTTCATTTAATATTCGTAAAAAATAATATTTTCTTCCATACTCTGTAGTATGTAAGTAATATTATTTCGTTTCATATTCTTAAATCTACACTTATTTTGATAAATATTGCTTCTATACTCCTTGAAATTAGTAGAATATCCTTGAAATTTGCGTTTCATCTAGTATCGTTTCACTGAAATATTTTTCTGAACATTCTTGTTAAATTTTAATCTTTTCATGCTGGAGTACTGTCCACGAGTAGTATTCATTTTTATGGTACTATTCATAAAGTACTATTTATGGGGTACTATTCACCGGTACTATTCATAAAATACTATTCACGAGTACTATTCACAAAGTACTATTCACGGGGTACTATTCTTGAAGTACTATTCACGGAGTACTATTAACTCGGGTACTATTCACCCGAGAAATTATTCATGACAAAAATTGATTTTTTTTTTGCTGTCCAAATCATTTTTGATACAATATTATTCTTGAATTTTACTCTACAAAGCAGTATCATGTTGACAATTTGGACATTATTGAATTTTTGATAAATTAAGTTATAAATCTTTAAAAACTTATCCTTTGCTTTCTTTTAATTGAATTCTTATATCATTGTCATCATCCTCATGCTTATATTGTGATAAAAGTCATCTCTGGCTTACGTGCATAGATGTACTATTGGTTGGTATGATTATGACCAGGGATTATTCGGTATAATCATGATTGTAATGTTACAAATTATGTGGTAAAAATCCTCATTTGCCTGTAGTGCATTGATGGACAGTTGTTGGTATGATTATGACCAGGGATTATTCGGTATAATCATGACCATTGATGATTACATGAATATCCTTGGCCCATAGTGCAGGGGTGATTCGATGATATGGTTTATTTATTAAGCTGAGTCTCAGCGATAAAATTGATGATAAACTTTTTAAATCATAGAAGATAGTAGATATCATGCTCTACTTGACTCTTCTAATGGATTGCTTGTTCCACCAAGCAGCTTAAACTTGATGTTTATTATATTTTATCAGTTTAACACTGTTGAAGGCTAACGATAATTTATTCTGCATTATCTTAGTCATAATATTTCTTACTAGGCTAGTTGAGCTCACCCTTTGTTTTCATTGTTCTCTTCAGAAAATGAGAATATAGCTGGGACTAGTCGGGGAACGGAGTGACGGTCCAGATGTTTGCATTAGTAGTCCTCACTATTCAGTGAAATAGTGTGATAATAATTGTAATGAGGACTTTATTTGAGCTTGGATACTCTCTACGAGACATTATCTATGTTGAAACTCTAAGCTACGTTTTGTCGTACTGTATAAAAGAAGTTTGTATTTAAATTATATACCATGTATTTGGCGACTCAAGATGGGTGATGTATACCTATTTTGGGGGCGTCACAGTTGGTATCAAAGGTTAGGGATATGATCCCTGGCTGAGGTGTGAGACAAGAACTAAGAGGGGAGAGACGGGGAATTCCTTCGCTAATATGACCTACCTAAGTTTATTTGGAATTTAATTGGTCGGTCAGAGTATAGGGATAATATGTGACAAGTCAATTAACCCTTGTTTTGTGGTAGTATTTGAAAATGGCATCCGAAAATGTTGAGATAAGCAATGAAGCACATGAGACCGTTGAGTCACCAACGATCAATACCCAGGATAATGTGCATCATGATGGCAATAATCCTCAGGAAAACAACAACGCTGACCAAATGATGAACGATGAGATGTTCAGAGGCTTTATGAAATTCATGCAACATCAGGCGAGAACGACTCCTGTTCAAAATACAGGTGTAAACACTGGAAACTCTCGGATGGTCACCGCTAAACAGTTCAAGGAGCTGGGACCACCGGAGTTTATTGGAGAGCCAAAACCACTTAAGGCGGAGACATGGATAAAGTAGATCACCAAGATATTTAATGTCTTGGGTTGCTCCGAGGAGTAAAAGGTTCCCTTTGTACCTTTATGTTGCGAGGAGAGGCAGATTACTGGTGGGAATCGGTAAAGCGTACTCAACCTGTCGCACTGAAGATGTCTTGGGAGAAATTCCAAGAACTGTTCAACGATAAGTAGTTTCTCGAAAGTATTCGTCACATGAAGGAGGTAGAGTTCATCTAGATGGATTAGAACAATATGACCGTGTCACAGTACGAAGCTAAGTTTTTCGAGTTGTCCCGGTTTGCGTCCCACTTGGTTGATAATGAGGAGAGAATGATGCGGATATTTCTAAGAGGTTTGAAACCTGAGATACGTCAATACTTAATTTCTCACAAACTGTGTTTGTATTTAGATGTTGTAAATAGGGCTCAGTTATTGGAGCGCAATAACGAGTCAACCCAACCAAGAGACAGCAACCGACAAAATGATAATACCAGTGGTAGCAGTCATTGAAGCGGTGACAACAAACGTGGAGGGAATCAACATGCAAGAAATGGTAACCACTTCGGTGGTAATCATGGCCAAGATAATAGACGTGGAAATTTCAAGAAAAGAAGATTCAATAATGATGGAAAGACGTCATCACCAACACCTGTTGTTAAGGAAGGGGAACGACAGCTAATCGTATATTAAAAATGCGGAGGGGAGGGACATATCAGTCCAAACTGTACACAGCAATGCAAAGCGTATTATAATTGCGGAAGAGAAGTTCACCTTTCCCGATTTTATCGTGCACCAATGTCAAGTCTAGCTAGGGTGGAGGCATCAAAGGCCGTCCCAGACTAGACAAAACCGGTAGTTCAAGGGAGAGCGTTTGTGGTAACCTCCCAAAAAGAGAGGAATCCGAACGAGGTGATCACGGGTAAGAAAATCATAAACTCTAGCGAAATCTATACCTTATTTGATACCGGTTCTACCCATTCTTTTATTTCTCCTACTTGCGCTCAACGTTTAAATTTGACTCCAGAGAAATTAGACTTCGACTTATCTCGTTGAAACTCCGCTTGGGAGAAACCTTCATTACATCCAATCGCTTATAAGTCTTGTTTGATTCAAATCGATAACCGCATCGTTACTTCATCGATCTTATCTCCTTAAAAATACTTGCATTTGACGTGATTGTAGGGATTAATTGGTTAACTACTCATCATTCTAAAATTGATTATTTTCATAAGGTTGTTAGCTTTCATATTCCTAATCAACCTATTATGCGAATTCAAGCTACCAAACCATTAAAATCAATCACGGTCATCTCAAGCCATAAAGCTATTCGTTTATTGAAAAATGGATGTCAAGCTTTCTTAGCTTATGTCACAGATTTAAACAAAAATACGTCAGATTTGAATGATATTTCTATTGTTAATAAATTTCCTGACGTATTCCCCGAAGAACTTCCTGGCCTACCCCCGGAGCGTGAAATCGAGTTTGGTATTGACCTTGAACCCGCTACAAAACCCATTTCCAAAGACCCATATCGAATGGCTCCTATTAAACTTTAGGAGTTAAAAACCCAACTACAGGAATTGTTAGATATCGATTTCATTCGTCCTAGTACGTCTCCTTGGGGTGCTCTTGTTCTATTCGTGAAGAAGAAAGATGGAAGTATGCGACTTTGTATTGATTATCGGGAGTTGAATCATGTCACCATCAAAAATAGGTACCCGTTGCCTCGCATTGATGACCTGTTTGACCAGTTGGAAGGTGCCAAATTCTTTTCAAAGATTGATCTTCGTTCTGGATATCATCAGTTGAAGATTAAAACTGATGACATTCCAAAGACTTTCAGAACTTCTGCGACAGTATTACGTAATTCCTAGTCATATCTTTTGGATTGACTAATGCTCCTCGCCGCCTTCATGGATATGATGAACTGAGTATTCAAAGAATATTTGGATCACTTTGTGGTCGTCTTTATTGATGACATCCTTATTTACTCCAAAAGCCGTGAAAATCATGAGCAACACCTGAGGCTGATACTCCAAAAGCTTCGTGAAAATAAGTTATATGCCAAGTTGAAGAAATGCGAGTTCTTGCTTGAAGAATTAGCATTCCTTGGGCACGTAATATCATATCACGGAATATCTGTTGACCCGACAAAGATTGAAGCAATTCAAAGCTGGGAGCAACCTAAGTCGATGGATCAAGTCGTAGCTTTTCGCTTAAATTGTTATTATTGGAGATTCGTAGAAGGGTTTTCTTGAATCACTACTCCATTAACTCAGCTGACTTGAAAAGATATAAAATTCGGTTGGAGCGAGGAATGTGAGAAGAGTTTTCAAGAACTCAAGAGGAGACTCATTTCAGCACATGTTCTGACAATACCATTTGACTCGGAGGGATTTGTCATCTACAGTGATGCTTCAGGCAAAGGGTTAGGATGTGTTCTCATGAAATATGGGAAAGTCATAGCCTATGCCTCACGATAACTCAAAGAATATGAGAGGAATTATCCTACTCATGATCTAGAGTTAAATACATGCTGCTTTTAAGCGCTTAAGATTTGGAGGCATTACCTGTATGGAGAGAAGGTGGAGATCTATACGAATCATAAAAGCCTCAAATATTTCTTCACTCAAAAGGAACTCAACATGTGGTAACGACGATGGCTTGAGCTATTGAAAGATTACGATCATACCATTCAATACCATCCTGGAAAAGCGAACGTTGTAGCTGACGAATTGAGTAAAAGATCATATGCGGGCACGAGTGCAATATTCTCAATGCAAAGGCCCATTTTGTATGACTTACAAAGGATGGAGATAGAGTTAAAGACTCCATGGACCCATGTGATGATGGCAAATATATGAGTAGAACCGACTTTAATCGATAAAGTTAAAGCTGCTCAAGCTACAGACCTGGAGCTGATGCGTATGAGGAAGAAAGTGCGAGAAGGTGCTATTCCGGAAGAAAGAATCGATGAAGAAGGAATACTTCAAGTCAACTCCAGACTTTGTGTTCCTAAGGATTCCGACTTGAAGTATAAAATCATGATGGAGGCGCACAACACATCGTTTGCAATCTATCCTGGGAGTACCAAAATGTATCGTGATCTTCGACATACATTTTGGTGGAGCAATATGAAGAGAGAGATAACGGGGTTTATCTCAAGGTGTCTAACTTGTCAATGAGTTAAGGCGGAGCATCAAGTGCAAAAAGGTCCATTGCAACCACTTAAAATTCTAGAATGGAAGTGGGAGCACATTACCATGCTCTACTTGACTCTTCTAATGGATTGCTTGTTCCGCTGCAGTTAAACTTGATGATTATTATTTTTTATCAGTTTAACACTGTTGAAGGCTAACGATAATTTATTCTGCATTATCTTAGTCATAATATTTCTTACTGGGCTAGTTGAGCTCACCCTTTGTTTTCATTGTTCTTTTCAGAAAATGAGAATATAGCTGGGACTAGTCGGGAAACGGAGTGACGGTCCAGCTGTTTGCATTAGTAGTTCTCACTATTCAGTGAAATAGTGTGATAATAATTGTAATGAGGACTTTATTTGAGTTTGGATACTCTCTACGAGACATTATCCGTGTTGAAACTCTCATCTACGTTTTGTCGTACTGTATAAAAAAGTTTGTATTTAAATTCTGTACCATGTATTTGGCGACTCAAGATGGGTGATGTATAACTATGTTGGGGGCGTCACACTTTAAGTCTTTAAGGTCTCTACACTAGATGATCACATAATGTAACACATTAGGTCATGAATGACATACAAGGTTCCTAACGAATCTTAGACTCTTCTCAATCTAATTATGTATTAGATTTGTTATTATTGGTTGCCGCTTGCCGTTATAACTTACATTATCATTACGTTCATGTTCGATTGATTATCTTTAACCTTTAGTTATCATACTTAAGGTTTAACATTGTCTTAAACAATGTTACATTAAGCTTTAGTTCATTACTAATTAGTTCACTTCCTTTCTATATTCATAACCATTCATTTCCATACAAACCCTAAAGATTTTGGTGTCATGTGCCGCCTTTCCTTTCTTAAGTCAAGGTTATGACGTTCATGACCACCTATTTGGCTCATTGGAGCCATGGCGCCAACTCTTTACGCACCGTAAAATTTTTACAAACTTTTTCTTTTGTGAGATTCCCGGGCTCATAACTACTTCATTATAAGTCCGAATTGGCTCGTTCAAAAGCCGTTAGTTCACAAATTACATACTCTACATGTTCATGCAAGAATTTTACATTTTCGACTTTGTTAACTAAAATTTCACCTATTATTTCATTTTTAACGAAAACAATAAACGTTCGTGAACGTTCAACGCTCGTTTCTTCGTTCTAAGTTGGAATTCAGTCATTTTCGAGTCCTCAAACTCTATAATGACAAATAATACTTGTTCCCATTAAAAACCAACATTTCCGAGCTCAATAAAAAAAATTTGACTTCCATTCTGAAAATTTCACGAATTCGACGATTATCGTCCAATCGTGTGAATTCCGGCATAACTTCGTTACTTATGATTTGTTCATCATTCCAAGTGGATTCTATCCATCAAATTGACATCTTAACCTACTAATTTCATTAACTTACTTTCATGATAAGTTATTGCTTATTCTTCATGAGTTTATAACTTATCCAAGTATAAACTACATATAGTTTCAATTCTCATAACTTATGATAGTGTAAGTCCTTTAACCAACATTCTTACATCTTATTAACATACTAACTTCATTAATGTAAACATATGACAAGTTCATATATCTTCATCATAAGTTCATAACTTATTTTAGTCTGAATTACTTATTCATGACTTATACGGCTTAAGTCCATTGATTATTCATTCTCTTATCAACCTACCATTGAAGAGTTGGAAGATTAATAACATAAGAGGCTTACTCTTGATGATTAAACTTGTTCTTCTTCTTTTCTTATAATGGAAGTGTAAGACCCCAACTTATTATTAATAAAATCGAATTTCCTCTAATTATTATTGTGAATAATAAGGTGTTAAATTGATATAATATTTTGGTTATGGGTGAAATGTGCAAATTTTTGCAAAATAAGCAAGTGGTTATAAAATAATCATTCTTTATGCGGGAATATTCGTTTGGTCGTGGAATATTCTTGTTGTTTGAGAATATTCGCATGCACGACGTAGTCATTAGTGGGCCCCATAATGTAATAATCGTTTACGATGAAAAAACGACAAGTTTGCGTTTTTATAAATAACGGCATAGTTATTACTGAATTAACACCGTTGGAATACCCGGTGGTTAAAATACGATGAATACGCGTGGATGCATGTATTTTTGAATTATTGATTCTTACGTAAAGAAGCACTTTACTCAATAATTATTACGGTAATTATTGCTCGATATTTTATTTTATTGATTCAATAATTACTGCGTTGATATTTTATATTATTGTTGTTTCAATAATTATCACTACACAATATTTCCCATTATCAGATCAATAATTCATATTATTTGAATAATATTATTAGATAGCATTATAGGCAATGTCTAGAAAGTTCAGTCAAAGAGAGGTTTGGTCACCTAATTCGCGCCAAGAAGGAGAGAAATTCTTATTGAAAGCCCTCTTTCCTGAGGAACTACCGATTGTCATAATTGTGATTCTGTAATATTATTTGTGAATAATTAATTATTGATTTATATGATAAGGAAATATTTATTTTATGTGAATATAAATGATGGATATATTTATTTTTATGTGGATAAAAATGAAGGAATTAATGCTGAGGTGTTTAATCAAGATTTTGTCTGGTAGATGATGTATAAAATCATCCGTTTGTGGATTTTGGATATTTTTGGTTTAGAATTTGGATAAACTTTCTTCTGTAAAGTTGTAGAGAATTCAATTTCAGGCAGAATGGACATAAAATTCATATTTTTCTGATAAACGGGCTATTTTCTATGAATTATTGAAGTTTCGGATAATAAAATGATTTTTATTAAATTTATGAGTGGGACCCACTTTGGTTAACAACATGTGGGCTGCTGAATTTTTTTTAGAATTGGCAGGCTAGTGGTTGGTCTTGGTTGGTGCATATAATTGATTTTAGAAATAATATTATTTTATTATTTTAGTCTCCTTTGGCGTTCTAGCATTTTCCTATAAATAGACGCTTATGTTAGAATTGAAAATCACACCAGAAACAAGTTTTCTTTCTCTCTATATTGTCGAACGTATTTTAGTGAGTATTTATATACTTTGAGAGTTCTTTCTTTAAGATAAGTTTTCTTGACTTTCATCCATATTTCGATCAAAAGTACTTAGTTATTTTGAGGTAAGGGATGTTATTTTCTTCTTAAATGATATTATTTTCTTCAATATCATTATGCCGAAATATTGGTGAATATTTTTATCAAATTTGGAACTTTTTGTGTCGGGGTTACTATTCACGTATACGACACTATTCACGAATACGACACTATTCACCGAAAAAATGAATTTTTTTCCTTTTTGTCCAAGATGTCTATTATGGTTACTATCTTTGATTGTATCCATGTTTTGATCTTTATTTTTGAATTCTGCTTCACAATTGGTTATTATGAAGTATTATTGATCTTGGATAAACTGTTATACGAATCCCAACTATTTGTCCTTCTATCTCACTGGATTCGTTTCTCTAAAATATTTTTCATCATCCTCAGTCCTAAATGATGATATTACTGAATATCTTTGGCCTGTAGTGCAAAGATGAATGATTAACTGATGAATATCTTTGGCCCGTAGTGCAAAGATGAGCAGGTGTTGAGATGAACATGATCAACTGGTGATACAAATGAATATCTTTGGCCTGTAGTGCAAAGATGAATAATTGATTAAATATGTATATTGATTAATGTTACAGGAATAAAATATTGATGATAGACTTTTTAAATCTTAGAAGATAGTGGAATTATTTCTCTACTTGACTCTTCTAATGGATTGCTGTTTCCGCTGCAGTTGTTGATCTAAAACTTGTTGTCTATTATATTTTATCAGAATTTTCCCTGTTGAAGACTAATGATAATTTGTTGTATATTATCTTAGTCATAATATTCTTTACTGGGCTAGTTGAGCTCACCCTTTTCCTTTTTGTTCCATTTTTCTTCTCAGGAGGTTAGAACATAGCAAGATCTAGTCGGGGTATGGAGTGATGGTACTAGAAAGATGTTTTAGCAGTCCTCACTATTTTTGTAAAATAGTGTTTGAATAATTGTAATGATGACTTATTTGAGTGTGGATATTGTCTAGAAGACAATATTTGTATTTAAACTCACAGTATGTGTTGTCGTATTTTGCACGACAATTGTATTATTGAAGTTGCAGTTTGCTTTCTGTACCATGTTTTTGGTGACTCAGAATGGGTGTTGTATACCTATTTTTGGGGCATCACAGGAAGTCTAACTTATTATTGCTTATTCTCTCTAACAAATAACTTGATAGTTGTTGGATGAAAGTTAACAAACAACTAATGAACAATGTAGCTCTTTATTTATAGGAATTTCTAGATTAGGGCATAGTGGTCATTAGGCCATCCCACCTCCTTAATCACCTCCTTACTATTCCTTACTTAGCTATTAAGTAAACTTGCTCCCTACTTCTTTTGCTTGACCAACACATTAATATCTTGGTCACCAAGATTAACTATATGACCATGGGTTGCCCCATGGGTAACCCTAACCCATTAGATCAATAACTTGGGCTTAGGTTTAATTAGCTTAGCTTATTCATTTGGGCTTGCATTAAATTACTTAGGACTTTACCTTAACAACCACTTGGGCTTTAATATTACATAATCTTGGGCTTGCACATTAACTTTTAACGCTTTATTTTCCCTAACATTCTCAAATTAAGTCCTCATGCGAAAAATTTCATTTTCCATACTTGAATTATTATTACATAATCTATCTCACCTCGATATTCTATTGTTACCTATTTCTCGGAAGTTAAAAAATAATTCCCGAGCGAAAATTAATGAATAGTGTTTTTTGGAAAAAAGCTTTTATTTTTGTCTTGAAAATTCAAACACTTTAATTCCTTCACGTAGTTAAAATACTACGACTTTCCGACGTTTCTAGGTTATAGAATGACATTCATCTTAATTACACATAATAAAACAAATAATATAATTTTATTCATTATTTAATTAAATAAAATTATTTTACAATGACGAATTTTTCGGTCGTTACAATCTTCCCCCCTTATAAAGATTTTGTCACCAGAATCTCGTCTCACATTATGCAAACATATGAGGGTAATTCTTCCTTATCTTTTCTTCCAATTCCCACGTTGGTTCTTCTGCATCGTGGTTCTTCCATAACAACTTCACGGAAGGTATAATTTTATTCCGCAGAACTTTCTCTTTTCTATTGATAATTTGAATCGGCAACTCTTCATACGTTAAGTCCTTCTTGATATGAATAGGCTCATACTCTATTACATGTTTATAATCTGGCTTATAAAGACGTAACACCGATACATGAAACACGTTATGTATTCGTTCTAGATCTGGAGGTAATGCTACCATATAAGGTACCTCGCCTACCCGTTTTAACACTTCAAAAGGTCCTATAAACCTTGGACTTAACTTCCCATTCTTTCCAAAGCATATCTTTCCTTTCCAGGGATATACCTTCAGAAATACATACGAGCCTACCTTAAATTCCCTATTCACTTGATGTGAGTCCGCATACTTCTTCTGTCAGTCTTGAGCTTCTACGAGACACATCTGTATTAACTTCACTACATCCGCTGTTTGCTGCACCAATTCTGGTCCGAGCATTTCGCGTTCTCCCACTTCTTCCCAACACAACGGTGTTCTGCACTTCCTTCCATATAAGGCTTCATATGGTGGCATACCTATACTTGCATGATAACTGTTGTTATATGTAAAACTCTACTAATGGTAGATGATCATCCTAACTACCCTTAAAATCCATGACGCAAGATCTCAACATATCTTCTAACGTCTGAATTGGTCTCTCGCTCTGTCCATCGGTTTGTGGATGATAAGCCGTACTCAATTTCAGTTGCGTTCCCAACTGCTCTTGCAAACTTCTCCAAAAGTTCAACGTGAATCGTGGGTCACGATCTGACACAATCGAAATTGGTACTCCATGTCCGGAAATAACTTCCTTAACATAAAGTTTAGCTAATTTGTCTAAGTTATACTTAACCCTAATTGGTAAAAAGTGAGCCGACTTCATTAACCGGTCCATAATTACTAAAATCGCATCATATCCTTCTGAGTAATCGGAAGTCCCACCACAAAGTCCATCGTAATATGCTCCCACTTCCACTCCAGAATCTCTAATGACTGTAACAAGCCACTTGGTCGTTGATGTTCAGTGTTAACTTTCTGACAAGTCAAGCAACTACTCACATACTCGACTATTTCTCTCTTCATGTTCGGCCACCAAAAACTCTGTCGATGGTCTTGATACATCTTAGTGCTACCAGGATGAATCTAGTACCTTGAACTATGAGCTTCTTGTAAAACTTGCTCATTTAATTATGTCTAATTCGGAACCCAAATTCTTCCTTCAAATCTTAATAATCCCTCATTATCAAGACTGTACTTTAAATCTTTTTCATTGGTTAACCGCTTCTTCATCTGGTCACACTCATCAGTTTTGAGCTGCACCTCCTTGACTCTCTCTACAATGGTAGATTGAATCTCCGTCGCAAATAGTCTCTATCCTGGTTCACTCGGCAACTTCACCTCTATCTCTATCCTAGCCATCTTTGTTATTAACTCAGTTTGAGCCGTTAACATAGACAACTTCTCCCGACCCTTTCTACTTAAGGCATCGACAACTACATTGGCTTTTCCAGGGTGATACAGGATTTCACAGTCGTAATCCTTTATCAACTCCAGCCATCTCCTCTGTTTCATATTCAACTCCTTCTGTGTGAAGATATATTTTATACTCTTATGGTCCGTGTATATCTCACATTTCTCTCAGTAAAGATAATGTCTCCATATCTTTAAGGCAAACGCTACCGCGACCAGTTCTAGATCATGAGTAGGGTAAACTTTATCATAATCCTTCAACTGCCTTGATGCATATGCAATGACCTTGCCATGCTGCATGAGCACGCAACCAAGTCCTCTATACGAAGCATCGCTATAAACTACAAAATTTAATGTGTCATCGGGTAAGGACAAAATAGGCGTTGCACTTAACCTTTTCTTCAGTTCTTGAAAATTGTCCTCCCATTTCTCAGTCCACGCGTATTTCAGCGTATTCCTTGTCAAGTTAGTTAACAGAGTAGCTTTCTTCAAAAAATCCTGGATGAATCTCCGATAGTAACCCGCTAACCCTAGGAAACTCCGCACCTCAGTTGACGTTTTCGTTTGTTCCCAATTCATCACAGCTTCCACCTTTGTTGGATCTACTAAAATCCCTTCGTGGTTAATGACATGACCTAAAAATTGTACCCTTTCCAGCCAAAATTCACACTTAGTGAACTTCGCATATAACTTCTCCTTCCTCAGTGTCTCCAATACTATTCTTAGGTGTTCAGCATGATCTTCTGGCGTCCTAGAATAGACTAGAATATCATCGATAAACACCACGACGAACTTGTCCAAATATTGTTTGAACACTATGTTCATCATATCCATAAATGCAACTGGTGATTAGTTAACCCAAATGACATCACCAAAAACTCGTAATGACCATAATGAGTTCTGAATGCCGTCTTTGGTACGTCCTCCTTCCTAACCTTCAACTGGTGATACTCCATCCTCAAATCTATTTTAGAAAAATATTTTGCCCCTTTCAACTGATAAAAAAGATCATCGATCCTGGGCAATGGGTATTTATTCTTTATCGTCAACTTGTTCAACTCTCGGTAGTCGATACAAAGTCTTAACAATCCGTCCTTTTTCTTAACAAACAGTACCGGTGCTCCCCAAGGCGAAATACTCGGTTGAATGTACTTCCTGTCCAACAGTTCTTGTAACTATACCATTAACTCCTTCATCTCCACAGGCGCTATACGATACGGTGCCCTTGAAACTGGTGTTACTCTTGGCACAATGTCTATTACGAACTCAGTCTCCCTTTCCGGTGGAAGACCTGACAATTCACTTGGAAATACATCCATGAATTCTCTCACTATAGGTATTTGTTCCATGGTTTCTCCCACTCTCTGGGTATCAACATGGCACAGATAACCTACACACCCCTTCTTCAACAGTTTCCTAGTTTGTGTCATCGTAAGACAACACGAACGTCCCGGTGATTTATTACTGTAAAATACTACCTGAGGTTGTCTGAACATTCTAATGTTCACACATTTCTTCTGACAATATATAATTGCCCCATGGTTAAACAACCAATCCATTTCGAGAATTACATCGAATTCTCCTAACTTTATCGGTATCAAATCTACCGATAATTTACAACCCCGTATGTCTACGCAACAACTCCTATGAATATCTTCAATAGGAATTATCTCTTCGTTTGCTACCTTAATAATTAAAGGTTTTGGTAACTTTTCGGGAAGTAAACGTAATCGTTTAGCAAAATCACAGGCTATAAACGAACAAGTAGCACCCGAATCAAACATCACGTAAGGATTTATGTTGTTGATAGGAATAATACTGGCAACTACGTCCCCTGATGCCATCGCATCTTGGACTATCATGTTAAAGGTACTGGCCATTGGCCTACCCGGCTGCACTGGACCGCCAATAGCTAACTTATCGCTATTAACGCCTTTATTCCCATCCGTCCCCTTCTTCGGATAATTCTTTGCTATTTGGTCAGTGGACCCACATACAAAGCATCCGTTGTTATTCTTCGGACTTGGACAGTTAGGCAAAATGTGTCCCTCCTGTCCACAGTTATAGCGTACAGCCTTCCCCTTGAGATGGACTCCTAAGTGAGTCTTCCCACAGGTCTTGCAGGCTTCCATCCTCCTCTTCGGATCTCCTTGCTTCACTCCGGTATTCCCAGAGTTAAACTCTTTCCATTTTTGTCCCTCGCCACTCCCACTGGCTCCTTCTATCTTCACTCCCCATCAACTTTTCCTTTATTCTTCTTGTCCTTGTGGTACTGGCGCAAAGCCTCGCTCCCACCTTCGGCGA
Organism: Panax ginseng; assembly: GCA_020205605.1. Taxonomy (NCBI): domain Eukaryota; kingdom Viridiplantae; phylum Streptophyta; class Magnoliopsida; order Apiales; family Araliaceae; genus Panax; species Panax ginseng. The sequence continues at coordinate 91,949,698 of CM035143.1, forward strand.
TTATCGCCTTCTCTAGTATAGTCCCAAAGGAAGTACTTTAGAACACATATATTCGGTTATAGAGTCAGGGTTTCAATCCCTACTCGAACCATCGAGCTTTTCTAACCTCGGTGTCCACTTAGTGTGGAGCAAACCTCGCCAGTTCATTAAACTTGACTGCGTAATGGGGAACCGTCATTTCCCCATGTTTCAAATCAAGAAACCACATTTCCATCCTCCTTTACATACTCGTGGGAAAATAGTTCTCGAAGAAAATCTCTTTGAACCATACCCACGTTATATTCTCAGTACTAGCCCTAGCCTGGTTAGCTTCCCACCAAAAGTTGGCCTCCCTTCATCATATAGGTTGCAAAGGCAACCTTCTGACCCTCATCGACATTTGCTATGAGAAATGCCTTCTCAATTTCTTTCATCCCAGTTTGGGCTTCTATAGGGTCCGTAGTGAAAGTAGTATGCATACAAGTCAATCATGTTTGATTATAAAGCATATACTTTGTAACAATCTTATTCATTTATTAATAAAAAGTATTAATTTATTAAAGACTTTTAATTATCTACATGATGCTGTTTTATAATATGTGATAAACACATAGTTTTAAGCAATGCTTTTAGAATAATGATGATGATCATTCTAATGAGATCTAAATTCTTAAAAAGCTTAAAACTAAAATAGTTCCCAATCGTTGGATTACTAAATTGAGGATTAGGGAATCCGGATAGATTGGTACATACGTTACTTGCTCATTGGATGAGGATGATTGATCTCATGATTATTTGTGTGGAGACACTAAAACAAGTATGTAGGTGCTTATTAGAGAATAAGTTCACTGAACGTGGCTCGCTAAGGAATATCTAATGGAGTTTTACTTGTCTGTTAATAGGAATTCATGTAGTGATAGTAGTACAAGTGATCATTGGACTTGAGATCATAATAGTATTTTGTGTATGATGAGTTATACTTTGACTTATTCCTTAAGACCCTTAGGGTATATCAAAGGGTATGCTTTGGTATAATAAGTCGTACATGGAGATAATGTATGATCAATAAAGAATCTACCGCTTCTAGTAAAAGAAGAGAAATGTCATATGTGATTCGATAAATGACAACACAAAAGAGTCCTCGGCAAAGGCGAATGAAATTAGAAAGGAGTTTCTAATTTGTATTATTTGGTGTTGTGCATTTAAGAGTTGAAATACATATAATTAAATAAAATAAGACTTGTGATGAATTCCATGTCTTATATTTAATTGGGACATTGTATGGTGGAATGATTGAATTGGAGGTGAACTTGTACCTGAGGAAGCTCGAATCTTCAAGGGTATGATTCTTGTTCTTCATATTTTTCGTTTAATTAATAACTGTGCATAAAGGATGATCCGGGTATATGGTTTTTAAAATTTTAAAACTCTGATTTTCCATGCTTCCGCTTAATTTGTGCAATTTGATTGCGTTCATGAATATTACAAACCTAACAGTGGTATCAGAGCCAAACTTTTATACAAATTATTAATTGTTCAGATTTGATATGTATATTAATATGTGTTTAGAACAATTTAATTGGACATAATTTTGTTGTATAAAATTTATTTAAAACAAAAAAAAGGAAAAACCGTAAACTTGTGAATCCTTTTCCTGCACATTCACGCTTCCATGAATATGATATGTGGCCATGTGTGGAATCACGGTTTTTGTTGAATATCATGATCCTGGATCATGATTTATTCTTTATATATATATATATATATATATATATATATATATATATATATATATATATATAGAATCTTGTTAATATGTATACGAGATATAAAAGGGATTACGATTCACGTGGATTCATGATTTCAATAATATATATATATATATATATATATATATATACTATATATATATATATATAAAATAATATTTAAACTATTTTATAATTAAAATAAAAAAGTTTATTTTAATTTTATAAATAAAAGTTTATTTTAATCTTAAAATAAAAAGTTTATTTTAATCTTAAAATTAAATTTCATGCTAACTAATTAGAGTTAGAATTGGATTCCATGATAACTAATTGGAGTTGAAATTGGATTCCATGTTTCCTTAAATAAAGGAGTTTATTTATATATGAAATAAGATTTCATATTATTTAAAATAAAGGAGTTTATTTGTGAATAAGAAAGAGAATCCGTATTTCCTTAAATAAATGAGTTTATTTAGATATGGAATAAGATTTCATATTATTCAAAATAAAGGGTTTATTTATGAATAGGAAAGAGAATATGTGTTTCCTTTAATAATTTTTTTTACTTGAATTGGATTCTATAATTAATTAAAATAAATGAGTTTATTTTAATTAAAGATTTTGATTAAAATAAAATAGTTTATTTTATTCAAAATAGGATAAATTAAAATAAAAGTGGTTTATTTTGATTTAAATTTGGATTAAAATAAAGGAGTTTATTTTGATTCAAAATTAGATTTTATGCTAACTAAATTTGCCCATTAAATGATATCAATATATATTGAATGTTTATTATTCATAAGATGAATGTTATTTATTGATGTATATGATGATGCGTATGATAATAAATGGGGGATTGATTATGGACTATTGACCATTGACCAATGTGATTGGATTTTATTTTAGTTAGATGCATGAATGTATGAGTTTTATTAAATGGGGTCTGCATAAGTACTCGTCTTCTCTAATTTTTTCTTAATGTAAATTCTAACTCCTGCTATATGTACTTTCCTTGATCTTGATCAAGGTTTCTATTTATTTTAAATACTTTTCTAATAGGAATAGTTAGAATTAATTTTGAAGAATAAGAGATCAAGGAGCAAGAAGTGCTTGAAGAACTGTTTGTAATGGAGCCTGGGATTTAAATGTAATAGTTATATTTAAATTTAATTCTTGCACCCTAGGTTTGACCTTTTGATTCACTTGGTGGCTCTAGTGAACCAAACTTGAATAAAAATCCATAATCAATCCGGATAGAAAATAGTATTCTTTATGTGCATGCTTATATATATATATATATATATGTGTGTGTGTGTGTGTGTGTGTGTGTGTGTGTGTGTGCATGCGTGCTAAACAAGATGAGATAAATTAATAACAAACCCCTCAAATTTTTATATTAAGTTGTAACGTTCAAAGATATTTGGAATATCGAACGTCGCCTTCTAGCATGATAACAACAATAGAGTATTGAATATTTAATATGAGTTTGTTGTGCACACACAAGGCAATTATTAAATATTTAAGATGTTTTTATTACATATGATGTTTATAAGGAATTGAACATTACTGCTTTGTTGTGCACACACAAGGGCTGTAGTTTTCTCTTCACTTATATAGAAATGATGGGTCTGACTTAACTTAAATAATTTTAGTTCGGATGTGCACACAGTTGACCATTATGATCTAAGAGGCAAAATACAAGGAGTTACATAGTTAATGTAATTGACAAGAGTTGTCTACCTATTTATTTATATATAGTTTGTTGTGCACGCACAAGGCTATATACATTTGAAATGGGATCCTTATTCTCACTAGCATATCTTTAATTAGATATTGTCGAACTATATATATTGAGGGTAATATAGTTTAAAGAAAATAGTGGGAGATATCAATTTAAAACAAGACCTAATTTATTTTGGTAATTAATAAAAGAATGTATGCTAAAATGTTGTTAATTACAAATTCATTTACAGAATTTTACAATGTCTAAATTACTATCACTGCGAAGCATATTGGATGTTATTTAACCGGACCAAATTAAACGGATTGGTTAAGGAAATTGAGAATAGTTTTAATGGTTGAAAAGCTATCTTATATCCTTAATACGCCTATCCCTGCAATGGTTGTAGACAATGCCTCTGAGGAAGCCATTGCTACTTTTAGAAAGTGACAAGATGATGCACAGTTGGCTCAATGCATCATGCTCGCATCCATGAGTAACAAGCTTCTGTCAGCATGAAACTATGGATGCTCCTACTATACTCATGCACATCAAGTAGTTGATGGTGAGAAAAGTAGGACTGATAGATATCAGATATCTAAGGAGCTCTTCCGATCTAGAATGACCGATGACACTACAGTACAGATAAAAGTCCTTAACATAATCAATTTTATTGATCAATTAGGACAACGAATTTTGTCATGGATGGATAGTTGAGCCAAGATTTGATCTTGCACTCACTCCCGAACTCCTTTCACAATTGTTGTGAATTTTTCATATGAACAAGCTGAATATCAGCCTCGCTGATTTGCTTAACATGTTGAAAAATGTTGAGAGTCACTTTCCAACCAAGAAACACTATGTCTTACTGGTATGGGCCAAAGGATCTTCTGAAAATAAGAACGATTCAAAGAAGGTAAATAGAAAGGCAAGAACAAAGGATAATAAGAACAAAACTGATACGGATAACAAAGGAGTTTGCTTCCCTTTTGTAATAAGCCCGACATGGAAAGAAACTGCAAGAAGCATCTTGCAGAGGCTAACCAAAGAAGCTTAGTGAAGTTTCGGTTACAAATACAAATTTGTTCATGATTTAAAATAATTTTTTCTTTAAGTCAAGGTTCTACTTGAGTATTGGATACCGACTTTGGTTATCATAAATATAGATTTATGAAGGGACCAAGCAGAAGTAGAAAGCTAAAAAAAGTTTAGTAATCTTATGTGTGGGAAATGAAGCAAAGGTTGATGCATTAGCCATAGAAACTTATAGTTTAGCATTTCCTATGGGCAAATCTATTAAGTCAATAAGTTGTTATTGTATTCTAGTTCGCGTTAGAAACATTATTTCTATTTTATTGTTGGTCAATGAAATCTTTGGTATTATAATTAAGAACAATTGTTGTTCTATTTATAATAATAATGTTTTGTATAGAACTGAAATATTACTTAATGGATTTTTTGTACTTGACTTACGTGAAAATATATTTTGCAAATTGAAAAAACTAGTATAAGAAAAGGAGATGATCATTCAAAGAGTTGAATGTGTGTATTTGCTGAAATACAAGTGTGAATTATTTGAAAGGTTCAAAGAATTCAGAAGTGAAACAAATTGGCAAAGTATTAAGATTCTTTGATTAGATCAAGGAATAAATACTTGTGCAATAAGTTTCTAGATCATCTCAAATGGTTTTCTCACAATGAACGCCTCCTAATATGCAATAATTGATTGATGTATCTGAAAGGAAAAATCATACCTTTTTGGACATGGTACGACCCATAATAATTTTACCGACATTCCAGTATCCTTCTGGGGTAATGTCCTAGAAATGGCTACATATCTACGGAAAAGGTAACCTCAAAATTTGACCCCAAGACTCTATAAGAGTTATGGACAGGGAGGATTCCTAATCTTAAGTATGTTAAGATAAGGGGTTGTCCAACTTATGTGAAAAAGGTTTCAAAGGATAAGCTTGGAACAAGATTTGACAAGTACATATTTGTGGGACATCCTAAAGTAAGTTTAGGGTATATGTTCTATAATCCTACTTAGCAAAAGGTGTTTGTTGCGAAACATGCTACCTTCTAACATAAAGGTGTTTATCATTAAAGGGGCTAGTGGGAGGATAATAGATCTTGAAGAGTTCAAGAACCACAAAATACTATAAATCAAATAAGAGGAACTCAGAGATGTAACCTATTGTACCACAATCGAATCGTAAATGCGGAATAATCATCAAGATACCTAGGAGGTATGGATTCATCATAGATGATGATGATGAGGTACACATCATAGAAGATGATGATCCAGTTACATACGATGAGGTAAGAGTTGTAGACACTCAGAGAAATGGATTGAAGAAAGCTTCTCAAATATGGAACATTCTTTTTGATGAGACAATCAAAAGAGTTTGATTTTATCAAAAACAAGAATGAACCTAGTGTGTATAAAAGAGTCAGTGGGAGCGTTGTGACATTTCTAGTATTATATGTTGATATATTACAGATAAGAAATGACATACTAATGCTATAATCAGTAAAGATAAAGTTGTCTAAACATTCCTCTATGAATGATTTGGGAAGAGTATCTTAATTGGGGATATAAATCTATATAGATAGATTCAAGAAGATGCTCGACTTAACCCAAGGAACGTATATTCATTTGATGCTAAAGTTGTTTAGCATGGCAAACTCCAAGAGATGTATCATGTTGATGAACCATGGAGTGTATCACTCTTAATAGTCCCCAAAGACTCCAAAAAGAGAGATCACATGAGTAACTATCATGTATGCAATGAAATGTACGAGACCTGATGTTGATCAATCATATTCTGAAGAAGTTCACTATGAGTAAGTGAAAAACATCTTAAAGTACTTAACCGACACTAAGGATGCGATCATAATTCATGGTGGATCAGAATTAAAACTAGAGGGCTTAACAAACTTAAGTTTTTTTTTTTTCAGATAGGCCAAGACGATAAAAAATCTACTTTAGGGTAAGGTGTTACCTTGAAAAGTGGTGCAGTGAATTGGAAAGGTTCCAAACAATAAAGAGTAGCTGGTTTAGTGATAAAGATAAAGTATATAGCTGTAAATGAAGCTGCAAGTTGATTGTTTGGATAAAAGTTAATTATAGAACTAGGAATAGCGCCTAAGTCTCATCTTGGATCTAAACATGTGTTGTGGCACTTTCATTTGATTATAGGAATCATTGAAAGGTGGGAAATTACTTTAGAGATAGTGGAATCTTAAGAACAACATTACATATCCATTAGCAAAAGTTTATCCAACAGCAGGATAATCGTCACTTAGAGAAGAAGTGTATGAGATACCATGGCGATTGGCTTTAGTGCAAGTGGGAGATTGAAAGTAGTATGCATACAAGCCAATCATGTTTGGTGATAAAGCATATATTTTGTAACAATCTTATTCATTTATTAATAAAAAGTATTAATTTATTAAAGGCTTTTAATTATCTACATGATGCTGTTTTATAATATGTGATAAACCCATAGTTTTAAGCAATGCTTTTAGAATAATGATGATGATCATTCTAATGAGATCTAAATTATTAGAAAGCTTAAAACTAAAATAGTTCCCAATCGTTGGATTACTAAATTGGGAATTAGTGAATCCGGATAGATTGGTACATACGTTGCTTGCTCATTGGATGAGGATGATTGATCTCATGATCATTTGTGCGGAGACACTAAAACAAGTATGTAGGTGCTTATTAGAGAATAAGTTCACTGAACGTGGCTCGCTAAGGAATATCTAATGGAGTTTTACTTGCCTGTTAATAGGAATTCATGTAGTGATAGTAGTACAAGTGATCATTGGACTTGAGATCATAATAGTATTTTGTGTATGATGAGTTATACTTTGACTTATTCCTTAAGACCCTTAGGGTATATCAAAGGGTATGCTTTGGTATAATAAGTCGTACATGGAGATAATGTATGATCAATAAAGAATCTACCGCTTCTAGTAAAAGAAGAGAAATGTCATATGTGATTCGATAAATGACAACACAGTAGTCCTTGGCCAAGGCAGAATGAAATTAGAAAGGAGTTTCTAATTTGTATTATTTGGTGTTGTGCATTTAAGAGTTGAAATACATATAATTAAATAAAATAAGACTTGACAGTAATTCCATGTCTTATATTTAATTGGGACATTGTATGGTGGAATGATTGAATTGGAGGTGAACTTGTACCTGAGGAAGCTCGAATCTTCAAGGGTATGATTCTTGTTCTTCATATTTTTCGTTTAATTAATAACTGTGCATAAAGGATGATCCGGGTATATGGTTTTTAAAATTTTAAAACTCTGATTTTCCATGCTTCCGCTTAATTTGTGCAATTTGATTGCGTTCATGAATATTACAAACCTAACAGTGGTATCAGAGCCAAACTTTTATACAAATTATTAATTGTTCAGATTTGATATGTATATTAATATGTGTTTAGAACAATTTAATTGGACATAATTTTGTTGTATAAAATTTATTTAAAACAAAAAAGGAAAAAAGCGTAAACTTGTGAATCCTTTTCCCATTACATTTACGCTTCCATGAATATGATATGTGGCCATGTGTGGAATCACGGTTTTGTTGAATATCATGATCCCGGATCATGATTTATTCTTTATATATATATATATATATATATATATATATATATATATATATATATATATATATAGAATCTTGTTAATATGTATACTGAGATATAAAAGGGATTACGATTCACGTGGATTCATGATTTCAATAATATATATATATATATTACTATATATATATATAAAATAATATTTTAAACTATTTTATAATTAAAATAAAAAGTTTATTTTAATTTTATAAATAAAAGTTTATTTTAATCTTAAAATAAAAAGTTTATTTTAATCTTAAAATTAAATTTCATGCTAACTAATTAGAGTTAGAATTGGATTCCATGATAACTAATTGGAGTTGAAATTGGATTCCATGTTTCCTTAAATAAAGGAGTTTATTTATATATGAAATAAGATTTCATATTATTTAAAATAAAGGAGTTTATTTGTGAATAAGAAAGAGAATCCGTATTTCCTTAAATAAATGAGTTTATTTAGATATGGAATAAGATTTCATATTATTCAAAATAAAGGGGTTTATTTATGAATAGGAAAGAGAATATGTGTTTCCTTTAATAATTTTTTTTTACTTGAATTGGATTCTATAATTAATTAAAATAAATGAGTTTATTTTAATTAAAGATTTTGATTAAAATAAAATAGTTTATTTTATTCAAAATAGGATAAATTAAAATAAAAGTGGTTTATTTTGATTTAAATTTGGATTAAAATAAAGGATTTTATTTTGATTCAAAATTAGATTTTATGCTAACTAAATTTGCCCATTAAATGATATCAATATATATTGAATGTTTATTATTCATAAGATGAATGTTATTTATTAGTATGTAAGTGCTTATTAGAGAATAAGTTCACTAAACGTGGCTCGCTAAGGAATACCTAATGGAGTTTTACTTACAAGTCAATAGGAATTCCTGTAGTGATAGTAGTACAAGTGATCCTTAGACTTGAGATCATCATAGTATCTTGTGTATGATGAGTTATACTTTGACTTATTCCTTAAGACCCTTAGGGTATATCAAAGGGTATGCTTGGGTATAATAAGTCGTACATGAAGATAATGTATGATCAATAAAGAATCTACCGCTTCTAATAAAAGAAGAGAAATGTCCTATGTGATTCGATAAATAACAACACAGTAGTCCTTGGCCAAGACAGAATGGAATTAGAAAGAAGTTTCTAATTTGCATTATTTGGTGTTGTGCATTTAAGAGTCGAAATACATATAATTAAATAAAATAAGACTTAACAGTAATTACATGTCTTTATTTAATTGGGTCATTGTATGGTGAAAGGATTGAATTGTACGGTAATTATTTACTCAAATGTTCTTTTATGATTAATGTTGAAATCTATATTATCTGGAAAGCCGTTAATCGTTAGGGAGGCTTATCCCTATTGTAGAATAAATATTATTTATTTAAATAAATTAATAGTTTAATTTATTTATTTAAATAAGATTAGAATTGTTCTAATTGATTTATTCACAACTGGTTTAATATGGAGAACCTAAAGGGTCACACCATAAAAGGAAGAATAATTATTTAAGAAGTTAATGGCATAATTGTAATAATAAGTTAAGTATATTTAATTTAATCTATGGTGATAGAATAAATTAAATAGCTTAATATTTATTATTTAATATTTTAGAAATATTAAATATAAATTAATAAGAGAAGTCTTATTATTATTATTATTATTATTATTATTATTATTATTATTATTATTATTATTATTATTATTATTTAATTCCTAAAGGAGTTTGGGAATTAATTAATAAAAGTACTCTCACATATTCCTAATAAGATTAGGAGGTTAAATTAATTAAAAAAGTTTAATTAATTATCCATAATAAGATTAGGGAGCTTAATTAATTAAAGGAATTTAATTAATTAAATAATACCCTATTTTCTAATTATATTAGAAGGGTTAACTGATATCTTTATAGGAGGAGTCTTATATCAGATATCGATATATGTGTTTCCAATTGTTGGAGAGTACGCTCTTTTTCTATAAAGATAGAAAAACTAGGGTTTAGCCAACCACCCATTTTCTTGAATCTTTCTTCTTCCTTGGTGGATCACCTCTAGAGGCCAAACATATGGGTGACTAACATTGATCAAAGGAAGGAACCAAACCCGGTGGATTCAAGTTGAACGCGAAAAAGATTGGAGGTGAACTTGTACTTGAGGAAGCTCGAATCTTCAAGGGTATGATTCTTGTTCTTCATATTTTTCGTTTAATTAATAATTGTGCATAAAGGATGATCCGGGTATATGGTTTATAAAATTTTAAAACTCTGATTTTCTATACTTCCGCTTAATTTGTACAATTTGATTGCGTTCATGAATATTACAAACCTAACACGTAGTTCCTTTGAACTCCAGCGGACCCACACTCTTGAAATCCTTAAACGTAGTAGCTCGTACTACTCTAGGATTTACGGGGATATTAGCTCCATTTCTATTAAACGCTGCTGTTAATAAATTAACAAATTCCTGCATTGGGTTTACCGGACCTCCCTCCGGTTGATTTTCATTAACGTCTTGATTACGTTGTCTCCTTCTTGGCAGCATTTTGCTATTACAATAAACAACACATTTTTTTATTATTCGCTTTTTGTTAGTTAGTTATTATTCAAGATTAAAAAATAACTTCTACATTCATTACTCAATATGTTCCGAAAAAGGCTTATATTGATTCATTCCTTGTAGTATAATACTACATTATTTACATTACACAGCCTAAGATGATTACATTACTATTCGACGATTGCTTTCCAAAAATTGGGATTTACAAAAGACTACCCTTTGATATACAAAATAGGGTTTTACGTCACTACTAGATACACAATATTTACATATCTAAAACTACTCTAGCTACTATTAGATTACATCTGTCGCAAGGCATTATTAAAATCCGCGGTGGCAAGATCGGCGATAACATCATGGCTGCTAGTATGCCGAGTCTGCCCAACCTCTACGGGATATCCAGCTACCTGCTGTTGGAAATCCTTATGAGAACTCCTATGAATATAGGACATCCTCCCTATCTTTTGTTTCTTGGTCTTTTGCTCCTGCCCGAGCTCAAAGACCTCTTGTTTTAGCTCATGGACCTTGTCCTTGGCTAAAACTCTCTCGTCATGTTCCTGCTCCCACATCGACTCCACATCTATCTTATCCTCCAAGACAGCATGGAGTTTCTCTTTCAGCTCCTTCACCTCTTTACAATACTGGATGTTTCTATCCAATCTAGCCATGAACAATGCTCCCGTTGACTCCCCTGGAGTCATCTCTTCCTTAGGTGCTATGGGGGTTAAAAGACACCACATCCACCTTTTCTTCAGACATGCCATCGATTATGGCCATCAGGTTTAGGCTCTCTGAGTCTCCAGACTCAACTATCACCACTTCAGGCTCTGCTACTATAGGATTCGGTATAATCTCTACTTGATTCACCGACCCTTCACTGACTACATGTTTATCCTTATACACTTCATTATCTCCTGACAACTACAACAAAACAAATAGTTTGATTAGTGCACGTCAGTAGAATAATAAAAACACATAACATATATAATGCATTTTTATAGGGTAAATTTTCATATTTTATTTCTTTGACTTCTCTTAAGGTTATGACTTAATGTTCTAATCCCCCCATAAGTTTTATGACTTAACGCTTTGATACCAACCTATGACGCCCCCAAATCCGGGTATCTTCCAACCTGGCATATGGTGCTACACGGTGCTACAGTTCACACATACATTTAATTGAAATGCCTCAAAAAGAACGAATATGTCTTATATATATATTCCAAAACAATATTCCCTTCCCAGGTTCTTTATAACCAATACATAAGTTCTTTGTCATAATATCAAATACATTACAACATTAAACCTATACAATTACATGTATAGGTTCAACTGGCCCGCCTTTTAGCATTTCCTTATCTTTCTGGATCCTTCATCTGATTCGGTCTTAGCTGCATTCATATGGTTCAAGCAAGAATGAGCATAACAAGCTCAACAAGTACACCAATTCCAATTAAATAGCATGCTTGAAACATAGGAATCGTATATCTTCAATAACTAAACAATAGTTATGAAGTACTATTGGTAATTCAAAATAGCACTTCACTTTTCCTTTAAAACGTTTTACAATGACAATATTCAGTAAAACATCAATTCCGGTCCAAGACCATGAACATTTCATACTTTCTTTGAAAAGGACAACCCGACACTAAGTCCGTAAGTCCGACATATCTTACGAGCACGTTTAGGTGATCAGCCTATAGTACTATATGTTGAGCAACACTACATTCTTTAAACGTATGTACGTTTTTGAAAACCACACCAACATAGTTTGGTAAAACATTGGCAATACTTCAACAGATTATAAGAAATCCCACATATCGTAAGTCTAGCCGAAAGAATTGGCTTTGACTTCTTCATACATCAATTCATGTGTAAGAATACATGAATCACAAATCTTGTCCAGATTGAACTGAAACAAGGGTTAGAACACTTGCCTTCAGCGTCTACTACTAATATTACACGTACACTTTAAGTCTTTAAGGTCTCTATATTAGATGATCACATAACGTAACACATTAGGTCATGAATGACATACAAGGTTCCTAACGAATCTTACCCTTCTCCTCAATCTAATTATGTATTAGATTTGTTATTATTGGTTCCGGCTTGCCGTTATAACTTACATTGTCATTACGTTCATGTTCGATTGATTATCTTCAACCTTTAGTTATCATACTTAAGGTTTAACAATATCTTAAACAATGTTACATTAAGCTTTAGTTCATTACTAATTAGTTCACTTCCTTTCTATCTTCATAACCATTCATTTACATACAAACCCTAAGGCTGGCGCTGCGGCGCCAGCTTTCCTTTCTTAAGCCGTGATGCGGTACCTACTCCAAGGGCTGAGAACCGGACTCGGCGCTGCGGCGCGAGTCCCAACGTTATGAGCCGCGCTGCGACACGAAACTCCAATGGTTTATGGCCTTTTCGGCGTTGCGGCACCATCTATTTTGCCTTGGGCTGGCGCCGCGGTGCCAACTCTGTGCACCAAAAAATTTTTACAAACTTTTTTTTTGGTGAGATTCCCGAGCTCATAACTTCTTCGTTATAAGTCCGAATTGGCTCGTTCAAAAGCCGTTAGTTCAAAAATCACATACTCTACATGTTCATGCAGGAATTTTATATTTTCAACTTCGTTAACTAAAATTTCACCTATTAGTTCATTTTTAACGAAAACGATAAACGTTCGTGAACGTTCAACGCTCGTTTCTTCGTTCTAAGTCAGAATTTGGTCATTTTCGAGTCCGCAACTCTATAATGCCAAATAGGACTTGTTTCCATTGAAAACCAACATTTCCGAGCTCAATAACAAAATTCGACTTCTATTCCGAGAATTTCACGAATTCGACGATTATCGTCCAATCTTGTGAATTCCGGCATAACTTCGTTACTTATGATTTGTTCATCGATCCAAATGTATTCTATCCATCAAATTGACATCTTAACCTACTCATTTTATTAACTTACTTTCATGATAAGTTATTGCTTATTCTTCATGAGTTTATAACTTATCCAAGTATAAACTACATATAGTTTCAATTCTCATAACTTATTATAGTTTAAGTCCTTTAACCAACATTCTTACATCTTATCAACATACTAACTTCATTCATGTAAACATATGACAAGTTCATATATGTTCATCATAAGTTCATAACTTATTTAAGTTTGAATTACTTATTCATGACTTATACGGCTTAAGTCCATTGATTATTCATTCTCTTATCAACCTACCATAGAAGAGTTGGAAGATTAATAACATAGGAGGATTACCCTTGATGATCAAGCTTGTTCTTCTTCTTTTCTTATAATAGAAGTCTAACTTATTCTTACTTATTCTCTCTAACAAATAAGTTGATAGTTGTTGGATGAAAGTTAACAAACAACTAATGAACAATCTAGCTCTCTATTTATAGGAATTGCTAGATTCGGGCATAGTGGTCATTAGGCCATCCCACCTCCTTACTATTCCTTACTTAGCTATTAAGTAAACTTGCTCCCTACTTCTTTTGCTTGGCCAACACATTAATATCTTGGTTACCAAGATTAACCATATGACCATGGGTTACCCCATGGGTCACCCTAACCCATTGGATCAATAACTTGGGCTTATGTTTAATTAGCTTAGCTTATTCATTTGGGCTTGCATTAAATTACTTAGGATTTTACCTTAACAACCACTTGGGCTTTAATATTACATAATCTTGGGCTTGCACATTAACTTATAACACTTTATTTTCCCTAACGTTCTCAAATTAAGTCCACATGCGAAACATTATGTTTTCCATACTTGAATTATTATTACATAATCCATCTCACCTCGATATTCTATCGTTACATATTTCTCGGAAGTTCAAAAATAATTTCCGAGTGAAAATCGATGAATAGTGTTTTTCAGAAAATTTCACGGAAACCTTTTATTTTCGTCTTGAAAATTCAAACACTTTAATTCCTTCACGTAGTTAAAATACTACGACTTTTCAATGTTTCTAGGTTATAGAACGACATTCATCTTACTAACACATAATAAAAATAAATAATATAATTTTATCCATTATTTAATTAAATAAAATTATTTTACAATGGATCGGAATTTCTCGGTCGTTACAGATGTGATACTAACGAATATCCTTGGCGCGTAGTGCATGGATAATTCGGTGATGTGGATTATTTATTGAATTGTGTTGCAGAGATAAAATATTGATGATGAACTTTTAAATAATAGAAGATAATTGACATCATACTCTACTTGACTCTTCTAATGGATTGCTTGTTCCGCTGCAGTTAAACTTGTTATCTATTGTATTCTATCAGTTTTTATACTGTTGCAGACTAAGGATAATTTATTCTACATTATCTTAGTCATAATATTTGTTACTAGGTTAGTAGAGCTCACCCTTTTTCTTTCATTGTTCTCTTCAGGAAATGAGAATATAGCTGAGACTAGTCGGGGAATGGAGTGATGGTCCAAGATGGTGGCTATAGTAGTCCTCACTATTCTATAAAATAGTGTGATAATATTTGTAATGAGGACTCCATTTGAGTTTGGATATTGTCTACGAGACAATATTGGTGTTAAAACTCTCAGCTTATGTTTTGTCGTATTCTGCACGACAATTAATAATTATATAAATTAAGTTTATATTTGAATTATGTACCATGTATTTAGTGACTCAGAATGGGTTGTATGAACCTATTTTTGGGGCATCATAACATACCCACATATAGGAAGTATACTTATATTTTAAATATACATTGTCGATAGATTAATCAAGTCTGCTCATTTCTTACCTATATGAGAAACATATTCACTTGAACGTCTTGCTCGTATATACATAAATGAGATTATAAGACTACATGGTATGCCAGTATACATAGTTTCTTATCGAGACCCAAGATTCACTTCAAGATTTTGGGTTAGTTTCAGAAAGCTATAGGCACGAATTTACGATTCAGTTCTGCATATCATCCTCAGACGGACGGGCAGTCGGAGAGGACTATTCAAAGTCTTGAAGATCTATTAAGACTTTATGTCCTAGACTTCAAAGAAAGTTGGGACAAGTACTTGCCATTAGTGGAATTCTCCTACAACAACAGTTATCAAGCAAGTATAGGCATGACTCCATTCGAAACGTTGTATATGTGATAACCCAAATCTTTGGGTAATATTAAAATAAGATTTAAATAAAGAAAATTCTTATTAGATGATATGTTATGTGATATTGTAGTGCACAAAGGAATATGTGTCATGCAATATGTGATGTGGTGTATAATAAATATATTAGAATTATATATTTATTATATGTAAATAAGGTGTAGGAGTAAATTATTAAAGAAAATTAGATGGGTAAAATTAAAATAATTTATAATATTAAATTATTTTAATGTGGTAAATTAGTGACATTAAATATACTTCATGTATAGCCACTATTTTATTGAAGAAATCATATATTACATTATTAAGTGTAATGTATTCATGTAATAAGGTGGTGAATATATTAATATATTTACTACAATTAAATAAATTGTGAAGATAATTTAAAGAAAGGAAAGAAAATAATTGAATATATGATATTATGTTATATGGATAATGATATAATATTTAATATTATACCAAAGGATGTAAAGTAAAAATATGAGATGAGATCCAATATATAAAATATGTATATTGGTATCAATTAGTTAGTAAATTAAATTCATATTTGAATAAATAATTGAATATATTAAATTATATATTTAATATATAAATAAATTATTTAAAAATAATTTATGGAGAGAAGAAGGAAATTAAATTTAATTATACAATATAAATTGTATAATTTAAATAAGTTATTTAAGTTAGGTATGAGAATTAAATAGCCTAAATGGTTATCGTTATTTAGTGGTCCTAGTATTTTAATTATATACTAATGACATAATCTAAGAGATTTGTGGTTCATGTCACAATCTATTAAATTATTTTGAATGAATATGTGAGTAAGTGAATATGAATATTATGTGATTGGTTTATGTAGACACTCAAAATTTTGCATTCCTGTTACTAACCTTGCAGGAGGGCAAAATCGTCTTCCAGAGGTAACCCTGGAAGTCAAATCAGCACAGTCCCGGAGACAACCCCGGGATACTCAGTTTTCCATCTTGGAGACAACCCCGAGATGTAAGACCCCAACTTTTATGAATAAAGATTAATTTTTCTCGAAATATATTTTTGAATATTATGGTGTGGATTTGATATAATGTTATAGTTGTGGGTATTATTTAAAATTTTTGCAAAGTAAACAAGAGATTATATAATATTTGATTGGTCGGGGAATATTCGTTTTAACAGGGAATATTCGTACAATGGCACAATCATTGGTGGACTCCACAACGAAAGTATTATCGTAGTTAGAAAACGACATAATTATCTTTTTATAAAAATAACGGCAAAAGTTTTACCGTTAAACTGTTGAACTACCCAGTGGTAAAAGTACAGTAATACGCATGGTTGCATAGTAGCACACGGTATTGATTATTGATGCTTACGTGAGAAGTCACTTAGTTATACTCAATTATTGCTATAGTAATTGCTGTATAATATCTTTCATATTATTGATTCAATTATTGTCACAGTATCATCTGCATAATATTTTATATTATTAAATTAATAATTGAGACGACAAAGTTATTCATATTATTATTTGCAATATTAACAATGTCTAGAAAGTTCTGTCAATGAGAGGTTTGGTCACCTAATTGCGTGCCAATAGAGAAAAATCCTTATCGGAAAGCCCCCTCTTTCCTGGGAATGATCTGATTGTTAAATATTGTGAGTTATAATAATAATGATGAATAAGTTCGTGGTGATTAAAGATGAAATTGATATTTCCATTATGGTGGGATTATTAGTGTTAGTGGAAATCGACATCTATTTCAATAATAATGGATGTCTGGAGGTTATATTGACCAATCGGGTAATTAATCGGATAAATGAGCAATTAATTACTATTAATTCACATGTTTATAACTATTTGTGTGTACTATTGATTCACATGCATGTACTATTAGGGGAGGTGGTGAAAGATTGATAATACTTGCATGACTAAATACAATATAGAGGTATAGATGAATGTACTATACTGTAATTATTTTTTTCACATGATTGTACTATTGATTCACATAATTGTACTATTGATTCACAAGATGTACTATTAGGGGAGGTGGTGCAAGTTTGATAATACTTGCAGGACTAAATTAAAAATGATGGAAAAGGTGAAGGTATTATACTGAAATATTTCGAGCCCCCAAAATGTGCAATTATCAAAACTATATTTTCCTATAAATAGAAGCTCATTCTTCTTTCATTCTCACCAATTCACTAAGACTCACAAGAGAAATTATAGAAAGAGAAGTTATAGAGAGAGAATCTTTAGAGAGAAAGTAGAAGAGAAGTCTGCTACCTCACTATTCCAGTATCCAGTCTTCTTCTGAGGTAAGGGATATTATTTTTGTTCAGTATTCATAAGAAATAATATTTTCTTCCATACTCTGTAGTATGTGAGTAATATTATTTCATCTCGTATTCCTGATTATACCATCATTATGTTAAAGTATTGCTTCTATACTCCGTGAAATTAGTAGAATATCCTTGAAATTTGCGCTTCATCTAGTATCGCTTCACAAGGATATTTTCTGCACATTATTGTTAAATTTTAAGTTTTTCATGCCGGAGTACTGTCCATGAGTACTATTCATTTATACGATACTATTCACAAAAGTACTATTCATGGATACTATTCATAAAGTACTATTCATGAGTACTATTCATAAAGTACTATTCCTAAAGTACTATTCATGGGGTATTATTCACCTGGGTACTATTCACCCAGAGTACTATTCATAACAAAAATTCATTTCTTTTCGGTCCAAATCATTTTTGATACAGTATCATTCTTGAATTTTACTCCACAAAGCAATAACATGTTGGCAATTTGAACATTATTGAATTCTGGATAAATTAAATTATAAATCTTTAAAATTTATCCTTTGATTTCATTTAATTGAATTCTTATATCATTGTCATCATCCTCATGTTTATATTATGATGAAAGTCATCTTTGGCTTACGTGCATAGATGGACTGTTGATTGGTATGATTATGACCAGGGATCATTCGGTATAATCATGACCCGTAATGTTACAAATGATGTGGTAAAATTCCTCATTGGCCTGTAGTGCATTGATGGACAGTTGTTGGTATGATTATAACCAGGGATTATTCGGTATAATCATGACCATTGATGATTACATGAATATCCTGGGTCGTGGTGTAGGGATGATTCGATGATGTGGTTTATTTATTAAGCTGAGTCTCAATGATAAAGTTGATGAAAAACCTTTTTAAATCATAGAAGATAGTAGATATCATGCTCTACTTGACTCTTCTAATGGATTGCTTGTTCCGCTGCAGTTAAACATGATGCTTATTATATTTTATCAGTTAACACTGTTGAAGGCTAACGATAATTTATTCCGCATTATATTAGTCATAATATTTCTTACTAGGCTAGTTGAGCTCACCCTTTGTTTTCATTGTTCTCTTCAGGAAATGAGAATATAACTGGGACTAGTCAGGGGACAGAGTGACGGTCCAGATGTTTGCATTAGTAGTCCTCACTATTCAGTGAAATAGTGTGATAATAAATGTAATAAGGACTCCATTTGAGTTTGAAAACTGTCTAGAAGAAAATATTCGTATTAAAACTCTCAGGTTATGTTTTGTCATATTTTACACGACAGTTGTATAATTAAGTTGTATTTGAATTTTATACCATGTATTTGGCGACCCAGAATGGGTGATGTATACCTATTTTGGGGGCGTCACAGTTGGTATCAAAGCTTAGGGATATGATCCCTGGCTGAGATGTGAGACAAGAACTAGGAGGGGAGAGACGGGGAATTCCTTCGCTAGTATGACCTACCTAAGTTTATTTGTTTTGTGGAAGTATTTGAAAATGGCATCCAAAAATGTTGAGATAAGCAATGAAGCACATGAGACCGTTGAGTCACCAACGATCAATACCCAGTATAATGTGCATCAGGATGGCAATAATCCTCAGGAAAATAACAACGCTGACCAAATGATGAACGATGGGATGTTCAGAGGCTTTATGCAACATCAGGCAACATCAGGCGAGAACGACTCCTGTTCAAAATGCAGGTGGAAACACTGGCAACTCTCGGACGGTCACCGCTAAATAGTTCAAGGAGCTGGGACCACCGGAGTTTATAGGAGAGCCAAAACCACTTAAGGCGGAGACGTGGATAAAGCAGATCACCAAGATATTTGATGTCTTGGGATGCTCCGAAGAGCAAAAGGTTTCCTTTGCCACCTTTATGTTACGAGGAGAGGCAGATTACTGGTGGGAATCTGTAAAGCGTACTCAACCTGCCGCACTGAAGATGTCTTTGGAGAAATTCCAAGAACTGTTCAACGACAAGTACTTTCCCTCACTACTAGAAAATCGACCTATAGCGACGGTAGCGACGGTCACCGATCGTCGCTGTAGAAGCCGTCGCTAAAACCTATATCGACGGTCTTTTGGCCTATAGCGACGGTCGGCGACCGTCGCTATAGGTCATGCCAAAACCTTATATTTGCTCTTTAGCTACGGTTATTGAAGGCTATTGCTACGGTCGACGACCGTCGCTATAGGTATGTGTTTTCTAGCATACTATAGCTACGGTCGATGACCGTCGCTATATCCTTTTTAAATTTAAAAAAAAATATAAATTAATAATGCACATTTATTCAACAAACCCAAATACAATATAAAATAAAACATAAAAATAAATTATATACATCATTTAAAATCATTCATATTACAATATTACACTATAATAGTTGAATAATTCATCCCCTACAATTTTTTTGGCTTGTGCAGCAACAACCTCCAAAATAGATCTTCATTCCCGTTGCTCTAAAGTCTCCCCAAAATAGATCTTATTCATGGTGGAGTCTGTTTGTTGTAAACAAATGGTTTGCTCGCAAGTATAAGGCCTCACTTGAAAAAACTTGTTGAGATTTACTATGAATCTGCAAAACAATTGAACTTTAGCAGAAGGAAAAGAAAAAGGAATGGTCTCAAAACCATACTGTCTTCTTAGATAGTCCAGATAGTGCAAATATTTTAATAATGTTAGATTTGAATTGAAAACCAAAGAAAATGAACATTTTTCTAATGTTGGACTCAAGGCAACAAAAATGAATAATTGAATAATGTTAGACTCTCAATGATTTTTTTCAGTCACCCTTTTCTTGTATTTGGAAATGATGTTAATTTTATTTTAACATATCAATCTTAAACAATGAACACTAATTGGGTAAATGGCATGAAACACAACATTAGAACTAGTAATTTCTTCAATCACCCAATATTCTAAATAGCTAAATCAATTACTATAGCCTATCTAAAAGCCACACACTGTAGCAATCACAGAGTGTATCCAACCCCTGCAGCAGACACGTCCAGATATTACTACAAGGTTGTATATCCACAGTATACATCAACAAAATCTAATTACCAGGTTTGGGTTACAAAGCCCATATATAAACATATATACCTATATATGTATGTATGTACGTATATATTTATATATATATACACACACACACATATATTTGAAAAAGTAAAAATTATGTGGGGATAGATATATAAAGTAAAGGGATTTATTTTCAACTACACTAAAAACCCAAGGACATTTTAGAAACTATCAAAACGTTGGGAGGCCATGCCCTCCCCTTGCCAACCCCTCCATCTGCCTTTGAATTTATACGTCAATTACAAACTCATAAATGAAACCTAGCAGAGTTAAAGAACATAATCTAAAAACAGTTTATCTGGTTTGAGAAGATAAAATATCTAGCAGATTTCTATTTTATTGGAAATCTTCATAGAATATATAACTACCAACACCAGAGCAACAGATCAAGAGATGCAGTATAGAAGTTAACAAATAATTTTTTTTTTTGAAAGAAAGAAGTGAAATTGCTGGTATAATTAAATGGAAAGTCCAAGTTTGAGGTCAAAGATGAAAAGTAAGGTAAGAGAGAACTCCAAGAGTAAAAACATCATACCACATACTTCTCTACTAAGAAAAAGTTCACGTGTATTGCAATTAATGAATATATCTGATGATGGTGGTTCGTCAGATCGCCAACAACACGCATTTATTAGAAATAATGGAATCCTAAAGTGCGAAGTTCATAAATAAAATTTACAAAGCAAACTTACAAACATGCTAAAGATACTTGTAGTCACCCACCAAAGAAAATTGACCACTGTATTTTTGTGAATGGAACAAGCTACTAAATTCACAAAAAGAAACCTTCCAAGAAAACAAAAAATACAACAAGGAGAAGGATTATAAAATGAGTCCATAACCAAATAAGGAGACTTCTTAATTAACAATTATAAAATGTGTGTTTGTCAGTTGAGGGAGAAAGATTACCTGGCTACTACAAATATCAAAAGGTGCATCATCTACTAGCAACCACCTCCAACCAAATCTTGGCATGATGATCTGTAGAACAACAAAACAATCTAAAGTCCACTCTTTTCCTTTATCTTCAAAAAAAATGGCAGCATGATGCCAACGTAGATTACTTATAAAAAATGACATCACAAGATGTTAGAGAGGTCCACTATGCACAAAGACAGAATTAACCTATCCAAACTCTGGATAAGGAAGAGTATTATACAGGCATTGGCAAGAAATTGAAGAGGAGGAACAAGATAATCCACCCTAATCAAAACCCAGCTCGAATAAAGCGAATCAAACGCATCTTTCATAACTAATGGCCTTGTTAATGTATATAAATACTGTTATTGAAGATCTGGAGTACTAAAGTGCTAACCTTTATAATAAGAAGCTATCTCAAACCCTAATAACATTAGAGACAACCAAAGAAAGACCTTTATACAAGAATAAAACCTCCTTCTAACCGTCGAATTCTCTGAATCATCGGTGTCAGTATGCTTGGAAGCGACGCCTACGACGGACGGTGGAGGAGATCTTTGAGGAATCTTGCGGCAATTGATTGAGGTCAAGCGACAAGCGATTTGTGGGCTTTGAGGAGGAGAACCCAAGTGAGTTTGCTTGGTGTTTTTGATGCTGTTGAGGATTTGGATTTTGACGGTAGGAGAGATGGAAACGCCGCCATGATCATCGGAGGATAAAATCGTCATCATCCTGCCCTCGAGCTCCACCATGGACCAGCTTGTTTGGGTTCTCCATTTTCACAACCATCGGCGTTCCTCTATGAGTTTCTTTCAGCCCATCAATCGAACGACGGCGCCATTGCTTCAAATTTTAGACACCCAGATATGAAATTAAGCTCAGAGAAATGAGAGAAATTACGAATGAAATATTTGGGGGAAATATTGGAGCCAAGATACTGAAATAATTTTGGGGAAAGTGGGAGGCTTTTTCTTAAAAAAAAATCTCTATACCTACGGTTCCATGTTAACCGTCGCTATAGAGTATCTATAGCGACGGTTTCATGCCGACCGTCGCTATAGATACCCTATAGCGACGGTTCCGTGTCGACCGTCGCTATAGCTCGTCGTTATATGTCGAATTTCTAGTAGTGCCTAAAGTATTCGTCACATGAAGAAGGTAGAGTTCATCAAGCTAGAGCAGAACAATATGTCTGTGTCACAGTACGAAGCTAAGTTTGTCGAGTTGTCCCGGTTTGCGTCCCACTTGGTTGATAATGAGGAGAGAATGACGTGGATGTTTCTAAGAGGTTTGAAACCCGAGATACGTCAATACTTAATTTCTCACAAACTGTGTTTGTATTCAGATGTTGTAAATAAGGCTCAGTTATTTGAGCGCGATAATGAGTCAACCCAACCAAGAGAGAGCAGCCAACAAAATGATAATACCAGTGGTAGCAGTCATCGAAGCGGTGACAACAAACGTGGAGGGAATCAACATGCCAGAAATGGTAACCACTTCGGTGGTAATCATGGCCAAGATAATAAAAGTGGAAATTTCAAGAAGAGGAGATTCAACAATGATGGAAAGCCGTTATCACCAGCACCTATTGTTAAGGAAGGGGAACGATAGCTAATCGTATGTTACAAATGCGGAGGGGAGGGACATATCAGTCAGAACTGTACGTAGCAATCCAAAGCGTGTTACAATTGCGGAAGAGAAGGTCACCTTGTCCAATTTTGTCATGCACCGAAGTTAAGTCCAGCTGGGATGGAGGCATCAAAGGCCGTCCCAGACAAGACAAAACCGGTAGTTCAAGGGAGAGCGTTTGTTGTAACCTCCCAAAAAGCGAGGAATCTGAACGAGGTGATCACGGGTAAGCTAATCATAAACTCTAGCAAAGTCTATACCTTATTTGATACCAGTTCTACCCATTCTTTTATTTGTCCTACTTGCGCTCAACGTTTAAATTTAACTCTGGAGAAATTAGACTTTGACTTATCTGTTGAAACTCCGTTGGGAGAAACCTTCATTACATCCACTGTTTATAAGTCTTGTTTGGTTCAAATCGGTACCCTCACATTACCTGTCGATCTTATTTCCTTAAAAATACTTGCATTTGATGTGATTTTAGGGATTGATTGGTTAACTACTCATCATACAAAAATTGATTGTTTTCGTAAGGTTGTTTGCTTTCATATTCCTAACCAACCTATTATACGAATTCAAGCAACCAAACCACTAAAGTCAATCACTGTCATATCAAGCCATAAAGCTATTCGTTTATTAAAAAATAGATGTCAAGCTTTCTTAGCCCATGTCACAGATTTAAACAAAAATACGTCAGATTTGAATGATAATTCTATTGTTAATAAATTTCCTGATGTACTCCCCGAAGAACTTCCTGGCCTACCCCTGGAGCGTGAAATCGAGTTTGGTATCGACCTTGAACCCTGTACAAAACCCATTTCGAAAGCCCCATATCGAATGGTTCCTATTGAACTTCAGGAGTTAAAAACCCAACTACAGGAATTGTTAGACATCAATTTCATTCATCCTAGTTCATCTCCTTGGGGAGCTCCTGTTCTATTTGTGAAGAAGAAAGATGGAAGTATGCGAATTTTTATTGATTATCGGGAGTTGAATCATGTCACCATCAAAAATAGGTACCCGTTACCTCGTATTGATGACCTGTTTGACAAGTTGCAAGGCGCCAAATTCTTTTTAAAGATCGATCTTCATTCTGGATATCATCAGTTGAAGATTAAAATAGATGACATTCCAAAGACTGCTTTCAGAACTCGGTACGGGCATTATGAATTCCTAGTCATGTCTTTTGGATTGACTAATGCCCCTGCTGCCTTCATGGATATGGTGAATCGAGTATTCAAGGAATATTTGGATCACTTTGTGGTCATCTTTATTGATGACATCCTTATTTACTCCAAAAGCCGTGAAGATCATGAGCGAAACACCTGAGGCTGATACTCCAAAAGCTTCGTGAAAATAAGTTATATGCCAAGTTAAAGAAATATGAGTTCTGGCATGAGAAAGTAGCATTCCTTGGGCACGTAATATCAAATCACGGAATATCTGTTGACCCGGCAAAGATTGAAGCAATTCAAAGCTGGGAGCAACCTAAGTCAGTGACCGAAGTACGTAGCTTCCTCGGGTTAGCTTGTTATTACTGGAGATTTGTAGAAAGGGTTTTCTCAAATCGCTACTCTATTAACTCAGCTGACTTGGAAAGATACAAAATTCGGTTGGAGCAAGGAATGTGAGAAGAGTTTTCAAGAACTCAAGAGGAGACTCATTTTAGCACCTGTTCTGACAATACCATCTGGCTCGGAGGGATTTGTCATCTACAATGATGCTTCAGGCAAAGGGTTAGGATGTGTTCTCATGCAACATGAGAAAGTCATAGCCTATGCCTCACGACAACTCAAAGAATATGAGAGGAATTATCCTACTCATGATCCGGAGTTAGCGGTAAACGTCGTTAAGGCTTTAAGATTTGGAGGCGTTGCACAGATGGAGAGAAGGTGGAGATCTATATGGATCATAAAAGCCTCAAATATTTCTTCACTCAAAAGGAACTCAACATGCGGCAGCGACGATGGCTTGAGCTATTGAAAGATTACGATCATACCATTCAATACCATCTTGGAAAAGCGAACGTAGTAGCTGACGCATTGAGTAGAAGATCATATGCGTACGAAAAGCAATATTGTCAACGCAAAGGCCCATTTTGTATGACTTACAAATGATGGAGATAGAGTTAAAGACTCCAGGGACCCATATGATGATGGTGAATATACGAGTAGAACCGACTTTAATCGATAAAGTTAAAGTTACTCAAGCTACAGACCTGGAGCTGATGCGTATGAGGAATAAAATGCAAGAAGGTGCTATTCCGGAAGCAAAAATCGATGAAGAAGGAATACTTCGAGTCAACTTCAAACTTTGTGTTCCTAAAGATTTTGATTTGAAGTATAAAATCATGATGGAGGTACACAACACACCGTTTATAATCCATCCTGGTAGTACCAAAGTGTATCGTGATCTTCGACATACATTTTGGTGGAGCAATATGAAGAGAGAGATAGCGGGGTTTATCTCAAGGTGTCTAACTTGTCAACGAGTCAAGGCGGAGCATCAAGTGCCAAAAGGTCCATTGCAACCACTTGAAATTCTAGAATGGAAGTGGGAGTAAATTTCCATGGATTTCGTTACTGGTCTTCCCAAGGTTTCTTTAGGCATAGATACGATTTGGGTCATTGTTGATAGATTGACCAAGTCTACTCATTTCTTACCGATACGAGAAATATTTACACTTGAACGTCTTCCTCATATGTACATAAACGAGATTGTAAGATTGCATGGTATGCCAGTATCCATAGTTTCTGATCGAGACCAAATATTCACTTCACGATTTTGGGTTAGTTTGCAAAAAGCTATGGGCACGGATTTACAATTTAGTTCGGCATATCATCCTCAAACGGACGGGCAGTCGGAGAGAACTATTCAAACTCTTGAAGATTTATTAAGACTCTGTGTCCTTGACTTCAAAGGAAGTTGGGACAAGTTCTTACCATTGGTGGAGTGTTTCTATAAAAGCAGTTATCAAGCAAGTATTGGCATGGCTACATTTGAGGCGTTGTATAGAAGAAAGTGTCATTCTCCAGTATGCTGGGATGAGGTGGGTGAAGCAACGTTGTTGGGACTGTAGTTGGTATGTATGACTACGTAAAAGATTCAAACGATCTGACAACGTATTATAATCTCACAAGATCAAAAAAAGAGTTATGCTGATCTTTATCGAAAGGACGTGGAATTCAATATTGGAGATCATGTGTTGTTACGTGTTGCTCCATGGAAAGGAGTTACGAGATTTGGAAAGAGAGGAAAGCTCAATCCTCACTTAATTGGCCCATTTTTAATCCTCTATCGTGTAGGAACTGTGGCCTATAGACTCGCCTTACCGCCAAGTATGTCTCGTGTTCATAACATTTTTCACATATCTATGTTACGTAAATATGTGAAAGACCCGAACCACATTATTGAATTAGAACCGTACAAGATAGTGGAAGATTTAACGTATGAAGAGGTACCTGTTAAAATCTTGGATAAAAAGGATCATATTCTACGCTCCAAGGTTATACCTCAAGTCAAAGTTTTGTGGAGAAACCACGATGTTGAGGAAATGACCTAGGAGTTAGAATCTGAAATGAAGTCAAGGTATCCTCACCTCTTCGACATACCAGGTACGCACCCTAATTTCGAGGACAAAATTTCTTAAGAAGGGGAGGTTGTAAGACCCCAACTTTTATGAATAAAGATAAATTTTTCTCGAAATATATTTTTAAATATTATGGTGTGGATTTGATATAATGTTATAGTTGTGGGTATTATTTACAAATTTTGCAAAGTAAGAAAGTGGTTATATAATATTCGATTGGTCGGGGAATATTCGCTTTAACAGGGGAATATTCAAACGACAAAGACAAACATCAGTGGACCCCACAACGAAAGTATTGTCGTAGTTAGAAAACGACTGAATTATCTTTTTATAAAAATAATGGCAAAAGTTTTACCGTTAAACTGTTGAACTATCCGGAGGTAAAAGTACAGTAATACGCATGGTTGCATAGTAGCACACAGTATTGATTATTGATGCTTACGTGAGAAGTCACTCAGTTATACTCAATTATTGCTACAATAATTGTTGTAGACACTCGAAATTTTTTGTACTATTGTCACTAACATTGCAGAAGGACAGATTCATCATTTAAGAGGGAACCCTGAAAGAAAATCCATATCCACTCCGGATACTACCGAAAGTTCAGCATCAACCCCGGAACACACTTTGGGAGTAACAATTCCAACCTCGGATATAACCCCGAGGTATGCAGATCCAATACCGGAACACACACTAGAGAAGACCGATTAATCTCAGAGATAACCCCGAGGTATCCAGTCTCAGTCCCAACCATGGGAAT
Organism: Panax ginseng; assembly: GCA_020205605.1. Lineage (NCBI taxonomy): Eukaryota > Viridiplantae > Streptophyta > Magnoliopsida > Apiales > Araliaceae > Panax > Panax ginseng. The sequence goes on from CM035143.1 coordinate 91,977,847, forward strand.
AGCCACTAACCTTGGTGATAACCCCAAGGAATGCAGTTTCGGCGATAACCCCAGAAATGCTTGTTTCAAATGCAACCAGCTTCAATCTCTAAAGCCACTCTGGCGAGATACTCCGTACCAACCCGGAGATAACACCGGGAGGACAGACACACCTTAAAGATGACAATGATGACCTTCGACAATTGCGTAGCGATCCAATCTCAAATGAAGCCTTGAAAGCAACGCTCCCTTTATCGGTGATTCAACACCAGGTGAGGGCAACATCGTCATCTCGCCGACACGATGCCATGCCATGTCATCTCAACATTTTCATACACATCTCTACGCAACGATGTCCCACAAGAATCAAGGATAACCAATCCCGAGTGACTATTGTGCGGGGTAACAGATGGAATTTGAAGCTTGAAGACCGGAGGGCATCGTCCCATCTTCAATGACTTCATACAAACTCTAATCCTATGCCATTGTACAACTCTCGACAACGGCGGTCCGAAATAGGTCCTGTATACCTCAATTAGATGCCCAGATTGCACTTCTGAAAGTTCGAGTGGACATTACAGTGCCTGAGTGCACGTACTACGAGACGACCCAACCTGAGAAACCCAGGCCCACCCGGGTTGCCTCTGGTACACCCGCGGCTCAGCCGTAGGTACACATGCGGCTCCACCCTCTATAAATAGAGGGCTTGGGGTGGCCATTTTGCAAGAGAAAACGGCGAGGAAGCCCTGCCCAATTTTCTCTGCACTCACCCCATACAGTGTACTTTCTCATTTTAAACACATGTGAGCTCATATATAGCTACTTTTGTACCTACAAAAGCCAGTGTTTACCCACTTTAAAGATATAGAAGTCTTCTTTGGCAGTCAACTGTAAGCCTTCTCACACACTTTAAAGTCTTTCTCTTCATCTCTGTACACACCCTTCTTCACGTTGAGAGTCGTGTTGCGTGCGTTTGCCCGGACTTCGGTCCGTGGTTTCATTTCAGTTTGTATATACATATATATTACATATATATTTTTATATATATGGACTAACATTATCGAGTTATGACTCGATTGAGCCTGAACTTGATGCCCGAGCGTTTATTTGCTTATATATATATATTTATATATATATGAATCGTATGTGTCGAACTTTGTTCGATGAGCCTGAACTTGATTACGATCGTTTCTTCTTTAATATATATATATATATATATATATATATATATATATATATATATATATTAACCGTGTGTTGGACTCTCACATTCGATGAGCCTGGATTTTACATCCAAATGCTTTATTCGCTTTATATATATATATATATATATATATATATATATATATACATATATATATGAACTGTTGTCGAACTCTGTTCGATGAGCCTGGATTTTATATCCGGTGGATTTATTGCGTATATATATATATATATATTCATCCCACCTGGAGTTCACTTCGTGGTGGTTGATCGCTTTTATAACTTTCTTTACATTTTGTCCTGCCTGGAGTTTACTTCGTGGCAGTTGATTGCTTTGTACAGCTTTATTTATATTTTGTCCCGCCTGAAGTTCCCTCCGTGGCGGTTGACCGTATTTACAACTTTATTTACGTTTCGTCCCGTCTGGAGATTCCTCCATGGCGGTTGATAGCTTTTACAGCTTTATTTACATTTCTGATCCCCCATGGAGGTGCTTCGTGGTTGGTGATCATGTCTGTATATATATATTTATAGCTTTTATATATATACCTGCTTACTTCTTTCATACAAATTGTGGTATTATGTGCGCCTAGGAATCATGTGATCACAGATTCAACCTATTGGATCTAGATTCGGTTCCCGTGATGGACGTTTTCAGCTGTGAGCAGCTTGTAAATTATTATGCGGTGTCTGAATTCCCTCAGATGGTTCTCATACCCACGAGGAAGTCGGCATTATTTTGTACATTATTTTTCGTACGGATGCCTCACATCTGTAAAATAAAATCGATAAAGCCGAACACTTAATAAAATGGGATTGTAAAAGGTCTCAATTACTATTGAGCATCAGGGTTTGAAAAACCTCTTTTATAAAACATCACTGCCATATCTTGCTTAAAATTGAATTTTTACATAAATTCAAACCCTGTGTATATAGGTGCGAACGAGGCCTCGCACTACTTCCAAATAACAGCACATTGACCCACACACACACATTCAGATAATAGTTTCTTGAAAAGAGGCGGATTCTGTAGTAACACGGATGTCGGGGGGTGCCTAACACCTTCCCTCCGCATAACCAAGTCTCCGCACCCTAAATGAATCTCGGTTTTTCACCGACCTTAGCGAGCAAGATGTCACATCATCGGGTCAATGTACAAACCTTTTCTCGCTTGTGTTGGTACAACCATTTAAAAAACCAATGGCGACTCTTAACAGGTCCATCGTCGACATTATACATGCTGGGACCTTTTTCACTTATTTTTTCAAACAAATCTCACCTAAAATGAGAACACCAAAGAACAAGTAACGGAAAGGGACATCTAAAAATCCCAACGTCGACAGGTGGCGACTCTGCTGGGGATTCCAGTAAGAGGACTTAAGCCACTTTTACAATCTTTTTAAAACTGTTATCTGCTTGTGTGTGGATGTTGCATTTACATTTATGATGAATGTGTACGAATGCATTTCCTTATTGCACTTAGTGCTTCGCACCATATCTGCTTGTGATATTAGTGCTTCGCACATGTCATCATTTTCATACGGTGAGAAGCGATATATGTGAATGTATGTTGTGTGGTCCCTCCACCAGGAGGCTATCCCGTCAGTGTTTGATTACTGGACTCGTGGGAAGACTAATTCCCCGAGGCTTAGGAAAGGCACCACCCAAATTCACTCCAGTTGAAAGACCGGATTAATTTCCCGTTGAGTAAATTGCGATGATTTGGGAACCTTCATGCCAAAAATCCGCGAGAGTAACCTAAGATAGGTCAGCCTCTGATAAACCCAAAACGGAGGAAAGTCTCTTAATGCTCTCATTTCAATTACTTGTAAACACAATTACTTGTAATTTCATTCCATGTCTATCTCCATGTAATGAGAAATATGAAGAAATGTGTACACATATATATTTTAATTAACATGCTACAAACAGCTGACATCCGTTTTGCAGGATAAAATTCCTAAAATGGACACATCACATAGCATGTTATTATACACATTCCCTAACGACTAAACTATGCAAGTCTTTCGCAGGGAACCAATCGGACCTAATACCCAGTCAAAATTTAAAAAGGCTACAAGCCTATAGTCAATCATGTCGTTATCCGACCAGACTGAACTTAATCCAGTTTCTCGCAAAGAATTCGACGGATTAAGCAAACAAATTATAGATTTGGTTGTTCTGCTCAAAGAATTATACCAGTCTAATCTGGATCCAAGAATACCCGTGCATGCTGAATCCTCCATACAAGGGGGAACCCAGGTCATTACAATACCTGAATTGGACTTAGATACGACCAACAAAACTCATGATGCTGCCCATCCCACTGGAGATCCAGACACTCGTGACATCAAAAAGAAAGTCCTCCAAATGGAAGAGACCCTTCGTGCTATCAAAGGAATTGGAACACACGGGAGTGTTTCATATGCTGATCTTTGCATTTTCCCTGGTGTTCATTATCCAGAAAAGTTTAAAACTCCTTCGAAAAATATGACGGGTTAGGAGATCCTTACACACATTTAAAGGTGTTTATTGGAGAACTTGGATCTTATGCAGAGGACGAAAAGCTCAAAATGAAATTGTTCTAGAAAAGTCTAACTGGAGAAGCCCGTTCGTGGTATACAAGATTAGACAACTCAAAGATCCATAGCTGGGAAGAGCTAGCACATGCTTTCCTGACTCAATACAACTTTCAATCTCAAATGGCTCTTGATCGGTATCAAATTACCAAGATTAAGAAACAGTCTAACGAGTCTTTCAGAGAGTATGCTCAAAGGTGGAGATGCATGGCTGCCCAAGTTAGTCCTTCCATGAAAGAATCAGAGATGGTCATGACTTTCATAGACATACAAGAAGCTCCTTTCTATGAAAGAGTTTTAGCCGGCATCGGCAAACCATTTTTTGAAATGGTCAAACATGGGGAGATGGCTGAGATGGGGTTGAAGTTCGAAAAAATTCAAGACCTAGCTGTACTCAAAGCTGTTGCTGATCACATCCAATCCGAAAATTATGGAAACAACCCCCCGGAGGGTCCATAAAAAGAAAGAGGAAGATGTTTCCCTGATACTACAGGGTCAAAAAGGCAATCAGAACATGCCTATTCAAAGGAGAAACTACACTCCCTTTCAAGCACAGTCTGCAAACCCTCCAATACCAAAAGGTGGAGAAGTCAAACGCCCTCGAGTGTTTACACCCTTAGGGGACACCCTCTAGAAAATTCTCAATCTTCTGACAACACAGAAGAAAATTACGCATCTTCTTCCACTAGCCAGCCCTAATGGACGGGGTTTCAATGCTGCTCGGAAATGTGCTTATCATGCCGGGGCACCTAGACATGATACTCAGGATTGTTGGGCCTTGAAACACAAGATCCAAGACCTGATAGACAATGGTGAGATCGTGGTCACCAAACAAGATCAGCCTCACGTTCAAGACAACCCTCTTCCTCAACACAAAGAAGAAGAAGTCAACATGATCAATTGGAGTAATGGACGGAATTCCAATTTCAATTGTGAATCCTCCCAGACCCTCAAAGACGGTGTTGACAAATGGGATTATGCCAAGTTCCAGTTCACAATGGAACGAAAAATGCAAGCTCTATGCAAGCAAATTGAACAATTAGCAGAACTGGTGACTTATCAACATCAAGTGACACGTCAATTAATCAGCCAGGAGCATACTGGTCTCCTACCCCTTATCATGAATATTCCCTCGCCACTTTCAGAAAATGAAATACTGGAAGACAAAGTGACAAGGAGAGCAAATTTCAAAGCCCGTCGGGATTTTGCCAATAAAAGGGAATTCACCTATTTGGGCCTACCTATGGAGGAAATCCTTCAGATGTTAATCAATGAAGGAAGGATTAGTTCCCTTCTACCTCCAATCAACCCCGCTCGTATAGTGATGCAACTCGATGGAGTATGTCAATATCACTCCCAATCTCGTGGTCACAGCAAAGAAGAATGTTGGGCACTCCGCCACCTTATCCAAAATCTAATTGACAGTGGTGTCCTGCACCTAGCGGACGATGATAGTGTGTTACGTGCAAGTGAGAATATAGGTCCTACTAAGTGGAAGAGTGTAGTAGCAGTCATATCCACTGAACCTGATGGGACTAACAAAATACTCACAATTCCACTAATTCAACTCAAGGGAAGCAACAATCCTTTTAAAGTGGTCGCTCCCGAGCCAATCAACTTGTCGTGCAGAGCACAATATCCTATTGTTAGCTTGTGCAAAGTTCCATGGAATTATGGAGAAGGTGAAGGATCCACCTCACATATAACTGCTACAGTGTCGAAGGAAAATCCACTATATCTTCCCCAACGAGTGATGAAGTCTACCATCAAATCAAAGGGGAAAATACCCATGGAGAAGATTGAAAAATTCCTCCGCACTATGGGTCATAACGAAGCCACGGTAGTTTTAAGCTTAAAAGAAGCTCCACAACAAATATCAATTTTGGACTTGGTCCTAACTTTCGAGAATCACCGGAAGGTCTTGTTGAAGGTTTTAGAAGAAGCCTATCTACCAACATCAGTTGATATTGAAGAATTTCAACATCTGGTTGATCACATTTTCAACAACAATGTAATATCCTTCACTAATGATGACATACCGCCCGAGGGGACTGGTCATTGCAAGCCGTTGCACATTGCAGTCTTATCCTCTGGATACATGCTAGCCGGAGTCTTGATAGATGGAGGTTCATCTCTAAATATCTGTCCATACGCTACCTTGGTGAAGATGAATATCAATCTCAACCGAATTCGGAGTAGCCATACTATCATCAAAGCTTTTGATGGAGCCCGTCGGAGTAATTGAACTGCCAATCGAAATTAGTCCCCATACATTCTGCGTATCTTTCCTTGTACTCAAGATAGATTCGGGATACAACTTGCTCTTGGGACGACCATGGATCCATATGGCAGGGGCAGTCCCCTCCACTCTTCATCAACAGTTGTAATACATTATCAACAATAGCCTGGTCACAGTCAACGCTGAACCAGAGTGTCCTCAGCATGGAGACATGCCATTCATCAATGCCAATGCAGATGTTGAACCGGTTAGTTTTTATGCCATGGAAGTAAGCAATACCCAATACCATGCTATTGGAATGCCATTACCCGAACCCAAGATTTCTGCCGAGGTAATGTCGGCTACTCAAGAAATGATGTCATTGGGTCATAAGCTGGGACAAGGGTTGGGTAAAGATTGCCAGGGTATCAAATACCCAATTCGATTAACCAAGCAAACTGGAACAGCTGGGCTAGGCTATTCTGCCAGCTCTAGTCATAGGAATCCTCATAAGCATCAACACATTCCTTCAGCTTTAACCATGCGGCGTTTATCTTCGCCTTCAAGCTCTGAGTCCGCACAACCTCCTGTAAAGGTGCCAGCCAGTGTCATGGCTATGTTATTTCCCAAGACGGTACCGGTAAAGGAGAAAGAAGTCTTTGTTCCAAATCCCGTAGTGGAAGAAGAGGAACGAAGAATCAAGCATGACGTCATCCGAATGATGTCAGGTATACGCATTATCGTTCATAATGAACATACCAACAGATACACCCCAGACGATGATTGCCCAGATATAATGGCCATCATTCGGGACAAGGAGGATGATGACAATACCTTCATCACTGCAATCCACCTGGACTTTACCCTTGCCAATTGAAACAGTACTCCTTGCATTGGTCGTCAAGGTTAAAGCGCGTAAACTCTTTTCTCGCCTGAGAGATATAATAACCGCTTACTTTTTCTCAGATAGTATTAGCAATTTATTTTGCCAGTATATGCTAACACTGTGTATGATCAACACATTTTATATATACTAAGTAAAAGCATATTTTTTTTCAGGACTCTAAATTTAGATGTGCCTGTACTTGCTGATACGGTGTCTTTTCTCCACAAGGATTGTACCTTTGATGTAGAGATAAATTCAGCCTTGATGGAAATACAGGATGACATTGAGGTGCCTCCAAAAATTCAAGAATGGGTCAAAGACAAACCTAAACCCAACCTTGATTAAACCACTTCTTTTAATCTTGGAACCTTAGAAAGCCCTAAGTTAATCCAGATTTGTTCAGACCTTACCCCAAACCAACGAAATGATATGGTTACGCTATTAACCCAATTCCAAGATGTGTTTGCATGGTCTCATAAAGACATGGTGGGTTTGTCCACTGACATTGTCCTTCATCACCTTACCATTAAAAAGGGATTTAAGCCAGTCAAGCAAAATCTCAGGCGATTGAAACCTGAATGGAGTTTAAAGGTGAAAGAAGAAATTGTGAAACAATTTCAAGCTGGCATCATCATGGTGTCTACATATCCTAAGTGGATATTCAACATTGTTCCCGTGCCTAAACCTGGAGGGAAGGTGCAAGTTTGCGTGGATTACTGGGACTTGAACAAAGCTTACTTAAAAGATAGCTTTCCCGTGCCATTTATCCATATCCTTATTGACAATACTGCGCAATACGACATGTACTCCTTTGCTGATTGCTTCGCAAGGTATCATCAGATCATGGTTGTTGAGAAATATCATGAGAAAACTGATTTCATCATGCCTTGGGGAAACTTTTGCTATAGACGGTTTTCATTCGGCCTCATCAATGCCGGAGCCACCTATCAACGAGCTATGATGGCTCTTTTCCATGACTTAATGTACAAAGAGGTCGAGATCTACGTGGATGACATCATTGTCAAATCCCAGAAGAATGATGACCACTTAGACCATCTCAAGAAGCTATTCAACAGGTTGCGTAAGTACAACTTGAAGTTGAATCCAGCCAAGTGCGCCTTTGGTGTTAAAACAAGCAAGTTGCTAGGATTTCTAGTCAGCCACAAGGGGATTGAGCTGGATCCTGCCAAAATCCAAGCCATCACGGAAATGCCCATTCCTCAGACAGAAAAGGAAATACGGGGATTTTTGGGAATAATCAACTTCATTAGCAGGTTTATCTCTCAACTCACAGCAACCTGTGAGCCAATCTTCAAGTTATTAAGCAAGAACTCCTCTATGAAATGGAATGATGAGTGTCAAAATGCCTTCCTTAAAATCAAGAAATAGCTAGTCAAAGCTCCCGTGTTGGTACCACCCAGGGATGATGTTCCCCTGTTCATGTACCTGTTCATAAGTGACAATGCCATGGGCTTCATGCTGGGACAGAAAGATGATAGAGGCCAAGAACGAGCTATCTATTACCTCAACAAAAGATTCAGCAGCAGTGAACACAAGTACACTCTGATCGAAAAGACGTGTTGTGCTTTAGCATGGGCTTCCATGAGGTTACAACATTACCTCCAAGGTCACACAACCCATCTCATATCCCGCGTGGATCCTCTCAAGTACGTGTTCAACAAACCCATGTTAAATTCTTGATCGTCCGGATGGCGGTTGATCCTACAACAATTTGACATCGATATATGTTACTCAAAAAGTCCATCAAAGGTCAAGGTATTGCGGATCAATCGGTCACCGACCTTCAGAGGATTTCAAACCCTTGGAAACATATTTCCCAGATGAAGGAGTAATGATGAAGGCAAAGAACACCATCAAGATGCGATCGCGCTAATCATGGAAGATGTATTTTGATGGAGTCACAATATGGAAGGTTACGGAGCTGGAGCGCTTCTAGTATCTCGCACGGGAGCAGATATCCGTCATTTGTCAAATTGTAGTTTGTCAGCACCAACAATATGGCTGAGTATGAAGGTTGTCTCATGGGGCTAAAACTTGCCCGTTTAATGGGCATCAGGCGGTTAACTATCTTTGGAGATTCAGAGTTGGTAATCAGACAGTCCACCAGAATCTATCAAACCAAGGAATGACTTTGTGGAGATGGTTTTGGAGTTCGATGAAATCTCCTTTCTACACATTCCTCGTAATAGGAATGACTTTGTGGACGCATTAGTAACTTTGGCCTCCTTGATTCGTATATCAGACAAGGAATACTTGCCAAGCATCATAATTTCCCTGCACAAGGCCCCAGCCTATGGGAATTACGTTGGAGAAGTATCAGATGAGTTACCTCCCATCCAACATCCTTAGTATTAGCACATCAAGAAATATCTACGACATGGATCTACACCCGCTGAAGCGAGCCCGACTAAGAAAAGGCGGATCCATCGAATTGCTATGAAATTCTACCTGAGTGGAGATGCGCTTTATAAAAGAGATGTAGGACTAGGTCTCCTCAGATATTTAGACAAAGATCAAGCCCAAAGGCTTATGGATGAAATCCATGGCGGAGTCTGTGGCCCCCATATGAGTGGCCCCCTCCTTGTCAAGAAAGTCCTTAGGACAGGACATTATTGGCTATCTCTCAAAGTTGATTGCAATGACCACGTCAGGAGATGTTATCAGTGCCAAATTCATGGGAATGCTATACACGCCCCTCCACAGGAACTCCACAATATGAGTTCACCTTGGCCCTTCTCAATGTGGGGAATGGACGTTATCGGGCCCATTGAGCCTAAAGCGAGTAATGGACATCGATTTATCTTCACCCTGATCAACTAATTCACGAAGTGGGTAGAAGCATCCTCCTTCCCCGGGGTTACTAAAGAAGTCATCATTGCTTTCATCAGAAATAATGTCGTTTGTCGATATGGACAACTAGAGGTGATTGTGTCAGACAATGCTAAGAACCTCAACAACAAAATTCCACATCAAACATCTTAGCTCTGTCATCTATCGTCCGAAGATAAACTATGTTTTTGAAGCGGCTACCAAAAACATCAAGAAGATTATGCAAAAGATGTCCGCCAACCACAAAGAATGGCCTGACCTATTGCCTCTCACTCTGTTAGTCTACAGAACCTCAATGCGTACTTCCATTAGGGCAACCCCCTACACATTAACCTATGGGATAGAAGCAGTGCTCCCCATAGAAGTTGAAATGGAATCCCTCAGAGTGTTGATAGACGCTCAGTTGGATGAAGACCAATGGGTACAAGACATGTATCACCAATTGTCTCTAATAGAAGAAAGGAAAACCACGGCTATCTTCCATGGTCAGTTATATCAGCAAAGGATCGCCAGATCGTACAACAAAAAAGTCTGGCTACGGCAGTTTAAACAACATGACTTGGTTTTGAAGAAGATCATTGGCAACCAAGATCAATCTAAGGGAAAATTCGCTCCTAACTGGGAAGGCCCGTTTGTTGTCAAGGAAGTATTGATAGGAGGCACTCTCAGATTACAAGAAATGGACGGCGATGAATTTCCACAATTTATCAATTCGGACGCCGTGAAACGGTACTATGTCTGAAGTTGCCATCAAGAAAACACTCTGGTTGTGACAACCCCAAAACAGGTCTATTCCATCCAACCTATTATGAGTCGCCAAATACATGGTACATAAAACGACTACAACTTTATTACAACAATTGTCGTGCAAAATACAACAATACATATGCTGTGAGTTTGGATACAAATATATACCAACTGTGACTCTCATCCCAACCTTTAGATAACACGTCACAATGACACCTTACATAAAGGTATAGTCCAAAACAGTTTTAGAAATTAGAATATTTGGGAAGTGTTCAAGGAAACCTTCGTACATGGGAGGCCATGCGTCTAGGTTATGATAGATATCATATGGCCACATAATTATCCTTGGTTGACCCAATAGACCCCAAAGAAAAACGAGAAGATTACTATCATCTTTGCACTACAGGCCAAAGATATTCAACAACATGTCATCTTTGCACTACAGGCCAATGATATTCAACGACATGTCATCTTTGCACTACAGGCCAAAGATATTCATCAACAGTTCATATTTGCACTACAAGCCAAATATATTAATATCTCAAAGAAATATATAATCATTTCAGAATTTATATAAACAATAATTATAACCATGTTGATCAATTCACCTTTGCACTAAAGCTAAAGATATTCAATTATAAATTCAATGGTCATGATCATACCAGTCACAATTCAACTTTTCACTATTGGCCAAAGAGAACCCTAGTCATGATCATACCAATATATAAAAATGTTATATATGATAATAAAATCAATATAATCAATATATAGTTTTAATCTCTAGAGTAATATTCATAAATCAACTATAATTTGGTTAGAAAAAAGAAACCAATTTTGTAGTGAATAGTACCCAATAATAGAACTCGTGAATAAGAACTTGTGAATAATGAATGTCGTGAATAGTAACTCAGTAAATAGTAACTCGTGAATAGTAATCCCGACATGAAAAGTTCCAAATTTGATAAAAAATTTTCAACCAATATTTTGGCATAATGATATTGAAGAAATAATATCATTATTAAAAATAATATCCCTTACAATCCCTTACCTCAAAAGAGCGAAAGATTTACATTTGGAATAACGTGAATCTAATTTTCACCGTATAGCAACACTCAAGATATCAAAATACTCACAAGAATACACTCGATAATATAGAGAGAAATAGAGAGAAACTTGAGTTTATGGTGTGATTTTCAATTCTAACCTAAGCACCCTATTTATAGGAAATTACTTAGAACACCAAAGCAGAAAATTTAATAAAATATTCTTATATATATATATATTAAATTCTTACGCACACCAAATCAGATCCAAGCATCAGCCACCAACTCAAAAAAAATAAAAAAAATGTTTTTCTTAATTAAAATAATTAAAACTTCTAAAAATCAATTATTCCAGAACTTCAGAACTTTAATAATTCATAATAAATAGCCCTTTTATCAGAAAATTCGAATCTCGCAACATAATATAGGAAATTCAATTCTCTACAACTTTGCGAAAGAAAGTTTTTCCAAATTCCAAATGTAAATTGGCCATCAAATCCATATACTGAGACGATTTTACGGGCTATAATCAAATTTCAGTCAAGAAATGGGCCCACAGACATGTTTAACATGTTTTAAACAACTTTTGCAACAAAAATACTCTTCCTCCTCATATACTCATATATCCCACATTCATTGTAAAAATATCATCATTATTATATTATATTAATATAATAAAATATTATTTTATCAGAAAAGATAAAATATCGATTTTCAACAATTGTCACTTTAAAAAAAAAATTCTCTATCTATTTCCACATAAAAATGAATATTTTTCTCATCATATAAATCAATAATTAATTATTCACAAATAATATTACAGAATCACAATATCGACAACCAGGCAGTTCCCAGGAAAGAGGGGGCTTTTCAATAAGAATTTCTCCTTCTTGTGCCATATTAGGTGACCAAACCTCTCCTTAGATGAACTTTCTAGACATTGCCAATAATGTTATCTAATAATATTATTCGAGATAATATGAATTATTGCTCCTAGAATGGAAAATATTGTGTAGTGACAATTATTGAAACAACGGTAATATAAAATATTAACGCATCAATTATTGAATCAATAAAATAAAATCTTTGAGCATTAATTATCGTAATAGCTTATTAGAGTAGTGCCTTCTTACGTAAGAATCATTAATTCAAAAATATTGTGCAATACTGGTAATGCTATCTTTGTAATATAGCGCATTCATCGTATTTTAACCACCGGTATTCCAACGAGGTTAATCTGTAAATAACTACGCTGTAGTTATTTGTAAACAACTTATACTTGTCTTTTCTTCATCCAATCGCTTTCAGTTATGGGGCTCCACACAAGGTTTTACTTTCTTCGCATTTAATATTCCCCAACAAAGAAGAATATTCCACGACCAAACGAATATTCTCCGACAACAATGAGTATTTTATAACCACTTGCTTATTTAAAAATTTTTCATATATCACTCTTAACTTTAAACTTTTATCAATTTAACCATTTACTGAATTGTAATTATAAGAAAAATTGAATACTTTTATTTCATAAAATTCGGTCTTACAATCTCCCTCCTTATGAAATTTCGTCCCCGAAATTTACGTACCTGGTATTTCAAAGAGTTGAGAATACCTTGCTTTCATTTCAGATTCCATCTTCTCTGTCATCATGATTTCTCCATTGCTCATCTCCTGTATTTTAGATATCATTCTAGAATACAGCCAAAAACAAAGGTTAATTTAACAAATTAAAATATCACATAATATCCCGATATTATGACTGACCAACAAATAAGCTTAGGTAGGACACACTAGCGAAGGATTTACTCATCTCTCCCCTCCTAGTTTTATTCCTCGATCTCCGCCAGAGACCATATCCCTAAGCTCTGATACCAAATGTGACAACCCCAAAACTGGTCCATTCCATCCAATCTATTATGAGTCGCCAAATACATGGTACATAAAATGACTACAACTTTATTATAACAATTGTCGTGCAAAATACAACAACACATATGTTGTGTGTTTGGATACAAATATATACCAACTGTGACTCTCATCCCAACCTTTAGATAACACATCACAATGACACCTTACATAAAGGTATAATCAAAAACTGTTTTAGAGATTAGAATCTTTGGAAAGTGTTCAAGGAAACCTTCGTACATGGGAGGCCATGCGTCTAGGTTATGATAGATATCATATGGCCACAGAATTATCCTTGGTTGACCCAATAGACCCCAAAGAAAAACGAGAAGATTACTATCATATTCTTCCCAATAGTGAGTCTTCTTGTAAGACCCCAACTTATTATAAATAAAATTGAATTTTCCTTTATTCATTATTCTAAATTAATAAGGGTTAATTTGATATAATTCTTTGGTTATGGGTGAAATGTGCAAAGTTTACAAAATAAGCAAGTGGTTATAAAATATTCATTATTGTCAGAATATTCGTTTGGTCGTGGAATATTCTTTTTTGTCGGGAATCTCCGTGCTGACGGCAGCAATCATTAATGGGCCCCATAACTAAAACGGTTGGATGAAGGAAAACGACAAAGATTGAGTTTTATAAATAACGACGTAAATTGTTACCGCTAACACTTGTTGAGTTACACGGTGGTTAAAATACGATGAATACGCGCGGTCGCACAAAGAAGACACTCAGATTCAAGTGCAGATTATTGAATTATTGATCCTTACGTGAAAGGCACTACTCAATAATTGTTACAGAGTTACTTATTCAATATTATATTTTATTGATTCAATAATTGTTATTGATATTTTGTATTCTTTGTTGTTTCAATAATTGTCATTACACAATTATTTTCCATTATCAAATCAATAATTCATATTATTTGAATAATATTATCGAGATAACATTATTTGCAATGTCTAGAAAGTTACATCAAGGAGAGGTTTGGTCACCTAATTGCATGGCCAAAGAAGAGAAATCCTTATTGAAAGCCCTCTCTTTCTCGGAACTACACGGTTGTCGATCTTGTGATTCTCAGTAATATTATTTTAAATAAGTAATTATTGATTATTATGATAAAGAAAATATTTATTTTATGTGGATATAGATGGAGAAAATTTTTAATGTGACAATTGTTCAAAATTAATATTTTATCTTTTTCTGATAAAATAATTTATTTAAATATATTATTTTAATAATATATTAACGGTGATATTTTTACAATGAATGTGGGATATATGAGTATATGAGGAGGTAGAGTATTTTGTGGCATTAAATGTTTAACATATGTTTTGTGTGTCGGTGGACACAATTCTTGACCGAACATTTATTATAGACTGTAAAATTGCCCGTTTATGGATTTTGGATAATTTCTGTTTGGAATTTGGAAATATTTTCTTCTGCAAAGTTGTAGAGAATTGAAATTCCTATAAAAAATCGCGAGATTTGAATTTTCTGATAAAAGGGATATTTATTGTGAATTATTGATGTTTCGGAGTTCCGAAATAATTGATTTTTGGAAATTTTAATTATTATTTTCAAGAAAAACGTCTTTCAAAGGTTGGTGAGCATCTTTAACATGTGGTTGGTGGATAAAATCAGATTCCTTGGTGGTGGGCTTGAATATTTGGTAAATAATAATAATTTATTAATTTAGTCTCCTTTGGCGTTCTAATATTTTCCTATAAATAGAGGGCTAAGTTAGAATTGAAAATCACACCAGAAACTAAGTTTTTCTCTTTCTCTCTAAATTATCGGCGTATTCTTGTGAGTATAATTTGAGTGTTGCTATCTGGTCATGGGTTTTCTCATCAAAGACTATACCGAAATTCAAATCGTAAATACGGTTATTTTGAGGTAAGGGTATTATTTTCTTCTTAAATGATATTTTTCTTCAATATCATTATCGCCAAGTATTGGTGAACTTTTTTATCAAATTTGGAACTTGTTGTGTTGGGGTTACTATTCACGATATCTGGCCTTTATTCATAGAAAAATAAAAAATTTTCTTTTTGTTCAAAATATCTATTCGGATACTAGCTTTGATTGTATCCATGTTTTGATCATTCTTGAATTTTACACCAATATGATTATTTTCAATTATTTTGGACTTGGGTAAAACAAAGTACGAAATCCTTAATCCTTAATCCTTGTCATTTTGTTTCACCGGATTCGCTTTCTTTAAAAATGTTTTCATCATTCTCGGTCCTAAATGGTGATATAAATGAATATCTTTGGCTTCAGAAGTGCAAAGATGAACAATTAATGATGAATATCTTTGGCTCAGTAGTGCAAAGATGAACAGTGTTTGAGATGAACATGACCAATTTGGTGATACAAATGAATATCTTTGGCCTCAGAAGTGCAAAGATGATTAAAGATGTATATTGATTGTTATTACAGGATAAACTATTGATGATGGACTTTTAAACCTTAGAAGACAAGTAGAATTCTTTCTCTACGTGACTCTTCTAATGGATTCTTGCTTCCATTGCATTTGTTGATCTAAAACTTGTTGTCTATTGTATTCTGTTAGATTTTTCCCTGTTGAAGACTAACGATAATTTGTTGTATATTATCTTAGTCAAATATTCTTTATTGGGCTAGTTGAGCTCACCCTTTTCCTTTTTGTTCCATTTTTCTTCTTAGGAGGTGAGAACATAGCAGGATCGAGTCGGGGTATGGAGTGATGGTTTTAGGAAGATGTTTTAGCTGTCCTCACTATTTCTGTAAAATAGTGTATGAATAATTAATGAGGACTTATTTGGGTGTGTATATTTTCTAGAAGACAATATTTGTATTCAAACTCACAACAGTATTGTCGTATTCTACACAACATCCAGTATTATCAAAGTTGTAGTTTGCTTTCTATACCATGTATTTTGGCGACTCGAATGGGTGTTGTATACCTATTTTGGGGCGTCCACGGTTGGTATCGAGCTTAGGGATATGATCTCTGGCGGAGATCGGGGAATGGAACTAGGAGGGAGAGGCGAGTAAATCCTTCGCTAGTGTGTCCTACCTAAGCTTATTTGTTGGTCGGTCATAATATAGGATATTATGTGATATGTTAATTTGTTTAATTAACCCTTGTTTTATGGCGATGTTAAGAATGGTCACGAGAACGTTAACAATGGAGTTTATGAGGCCGTGGAGACGCCTTGTACTCACCAACGAGGAGAACGCGTAACAGTCGGCAATGTTCCTCCCGTGAACAACGCCAATCGAGCAAATGATGAACGACGGGATATTTAGAAGCTTTTGCGCTTCATGCAAAATCGACGAGGAGACTCGTGTACAAAATACGAGAGAAAATGATAATGTAACGCGGTTTGTCACGGCCAAACAATTCAAAGAGTTGGGACCACCAGATTTCCATGGAAAGCCGGATCCGATCAAAGCGAAACGTGGGTCAAGCAAATTACCAAGATATTCGATGTCTTGGGGTGCACGAAGAAGCGTAAGGTTCCATTCGCCACCTTTATGTTTAAATGGTGGTGAAGCGATTCTTTGGTGGGAATCATGTAAGCGTACTCAACCAGATTCACTTAACATGTCTTGGGAAAGATTTGAGAATCGTTCAATGACAAGTACTTTCCGTAGTATTACGTCATATGAAGGAAGTAGAGTTTATTAGACTCGAGCGAACAACATGGCGGTGTCTCGATGACGAGGCAAGGTTCGCAGAATTATCGTGTTTGCACCTCATTTGGTGGAGAACGAGGAACGAATGGCAGCGTATGTTTACGAGAGGTTTAAAACCGTAGATTCGTCAATACCTTATCTCTCATAAATTTTCTCTATATTCGAGATGTTGTCAATAGGGCTCGATTATTAGGCGAGATAGTGAGTATACTCAACCGAGGGACCACAATCGGGGTAGTCATCGAACGATGATAACCAAAGAAGGAAGAAAGAATACGTCAAAGGCGGTAACCACTCGTGTGGTAATCGTGGACATGATAATAGGAGAGGTGACTCAAGTGGAAATTTCGGAAAGAAAGATTCAACAATGACGGGAAGATATCAACGGCAGACCAAAGACTGACAACAAATGCTAGGGGAGGAGAAGCGACCTCCAGTTAGATGTTACAAATGCGGAAGGAGGGACATATCATTAAACCGTCCCACAACAATCCAAGGTATGTTACAACCGTGGAAAGGAAGGCCACATCGCTCGAGATTGTACTATCGCTGAAACTAAGTTCAACAGGAGTGGTGATTCCAAGGGTCATCCGGGATAAGTCAAATCGGCGGTTCTGGAAGAGCGTTTATCGTGGATTGGACAAAACGTGAGGAACCCAAACGAGGTGATCACGGGTAAGCTAATCTTGAATTCTTGCGAAGTTTATACCTTACTAGATACCGGTTCTACCCATTCTTTTATCTCTCCTGCTTGTGCTCAACGTTTAAACTTGACTCCGGAGAAATTAGATTTTGATTTATCTGTTGAAACTCCGTTGGGTGAAACCTTCGTTACATCTACAGTTTATAAATCTTGCATGATCCAAGTTGGCACTATCACATTACCTGCTGATCTTATCTCTTTAAAGATACTTGCTTTTGATGTGATTTTAGGAATTGATTGGTTAACCACTCATCATGCCAAAATTGATTGTTTTCGTAAGGTTGTTAGTTTTCATATTCCTAACCAACTTTGTAATACAATTCAAACCACTAAACCACTAAAATCGACCATTGTCATATCAAGCCACAAAGCTATTCATTTATTGAAAAACGGATGTCAAGCTTTCTTAGCCCATGTTATGGATTTGAATAAAGACAAGTCAGATTTGAATAATATTTCTGTGGTTAGAGAATTCCCTGATGTATTTCCTGAAGAGCTTCCCGGTCTACCCCCAGAACGTGATGTTGAATTCTTTATTGACCTTGAACCGGGTACAAAGCCCATTTCTAAAACCCCATATCGAATGGCTCCTATTGAACTTCAGGAGTTAAAAGTCCAACTACAGGAGTTATTAGACATCGGTTTCATTCGTCCTAGTACGTCTCCTTGGGGTGCTCCTGTTTTATTCGTAAAGAAGAAAGACGGGAGTATGCGACTTTGTATTGACTATCGAGAATTGAACCATGTCACCATCAAGAATAGGTATCCGCTACCTCGCATTGATGACCTGTTCGACCAGTTACAAGGAGCGCAATTCTTTTCAAAGATCGATCTTCGTTCGGATTATCATCAGCTGAAGATTAAAACTGAGGATATTCCAAAGACGGCATTCAGGACTCGATACGGGCATTATGAATTCTTGGTCATGTCTTTTGGATTGACTAATGCTCCTGCTGCTTTCATGGATATGATGAACCGTGTATTTAAGGAATATTTGGATCAGTTCGTTGTTGTCTTTATTGATGACATCCTCATCTATTCCAAAAGCCGTGAAGATCATGAGCACCATTTGAAGTTTTGTACTACAAAGGCTTTGTGAACACAAGCTTTATGCCAAGTGAAGAAATCGAATTCGCTTGAGGAAGTAGCATTCCTTGGGCACGTGGTGTCAAAACAAGGAGTATCTGTTGACCCGTGAAGATTGAAGCAATACAAAGTTAGAGCAATGCAGTGGTTTGATCAAGTCACGCACTTTTCGGGCTTATTTGGTTATTATCGGAGATTTGTGGAAGGATTTTCTCGAATCGCTACTCCGTTAACTCAGCTGACTTGGAAGGATGCAAAATTCTTATGGAGCGAGGAATGCGAGAAGAGCTTCCAAGAGCTCAAGAGGAGACTCATTTCTAAGACTGTTTCGACAATACCATCCGGTTCGGATGGATTTGTTATCTACAAATGATGCTTCCGCAAGGGGTTAGGATGTGTTCTCATGCAACATGGGAAAGTCATAGCCTATGCCTCACGATAACTCAAAGAATATGAGAGGAATTATCCTACCCATGATCTGGAGTTGGCAGCAGTCGTGTTTGCGTTGAAGATATGGAGACACTACTTGTACGGGGAGAAAGTAGAGATTTATACGGATCATAAAAGCCTCAAATATTTCTTCACCCAAAAAGAACTCAACATCTTTTAACGACGTTGGTGGGTCATTAAAAGATTACGATCACACTATTCAATATCATCCTGAAAAAGCGAGCGTAGTAGGTGATTAAGTAGAAGATCATATGCAAGCACGAGTGCGATATTGTCAACGCATGAGGCCCATTTTGTATGACTTGCAAAGGATGGAGGTAGAATTAAAGACTCCAGGGACCCACATAATGATGGCGAATATACAAGTAGAACCGACTTTAATCGATAAAGTTAAAGCTGCTCAAGCTACGGACCTAGGGCTGATGCGTATGAAGAAGAAAGTGCAAGAAGGAGCTATTCCGGAAGCAAGAATTGATGAGGAAGGAATACTTCGAGTCAATTCTAGACTTTGCGTTCCTAACGATTCTGACCTGAAGCATAAAATCATGATGGAGGCACACAACACCCCGTTTGCAATCCATCCTAGGAGTACCAAAATGTATCATGATATTCGACATACATTTTGGTGGAACAATATGAAGAGAGAGATTGCGGAGTTTATCTCAAGATGTTTAACTTGTCAACGCGTGTAAAGGGCGAGCATCAAGTGCCAAAAGGTCCATTGCAACCACTTGAGATTCCTAATGGAAATGGGAACACATTACTATGGATTTTGTTACGTGTCTTCCCAAAGTTTCTCAAGGCGTAGATGTAATTTGGGTTATTGTTGATAGATTAACCAAGTCCGCCCATTTCTTAACGTCACGAGACTTATCCCCTTGAACGTCTTGCTCGTATGTACGTGAATGAGATTGTACGATTGCATGGCATGCCAGTATCCATAGTTTCGGATCGTGACCCGAGATTCACTTCAAGATTTTGGGTTAGCTTGCAAGAAAGCTATGAGCACGGATTTCGGATTCGGTCCACCATACCATCCTCAAACGGACGGACAATCAGAGAGGACTATTCAAACCCTTGAAGATCTATTAAGACTCTGTGTCCTAGATTTCAAAGGAAGTTGGGATAAGTACCTACCACTGGTGGAATTCTCCTACAACAACAGTTATCAAGCAAGTATAGGCATGGCTCCATTTGAGGCGTTGTATGGGCGAAAATGTCGTTCTCGATATCTTTGGGGCGAGGTGGGAGAAGCAATATTGTTGGGACCAGAATTAGTACGCATGACTACGGAAAAGATCCAAATGATTCGACAACGTATTCAAACTTCACAAGATCGACAAAAGAGTTATCTTTGATCTTCATGTAGAAAGGACGTGGAGTTTAATATTGGAGATCATGTATTGTTACGTATTGCTCCATGGAAAGGAGTTACAAGATTTGGGAAAAGAGGAAAGCTCAATCCAAGGTTTGTTGGTCCATTTGAGATTCTTGACCGAATAGGAAACGTAGCCTATAGACTCGCGTTACCTCCAAGTATGTCTCGTGTTCACAATGTATTCCACATATCTATGCTTCAGTAAATATGTGAAAGACCCGAACCACATTATTGCATTAGAACCGAGATTTAGAGATAATTTGAAGATTTAACCTACGAGGAGATACTGTTGAGATTTTGGATAGGAAATAGCATGTCTTACGACGAAGGTTATACCACAAGTTAAGATTTTGTGGAGAAACCATGCAATTGAGGAAATGACATGGGAGTTGGAATCGGAGATGAAAGCGAGTAGGTACCCTCACCTTTTCGATATACCAGTAATGACGTCGTCGATTTCGAGGGACGAAATTTCATAAGGAGGGAGGTTGTAAGACCCCAACTTATTATAAATAAAATTGAATTTTCCTTTATTCATTATTCTAAATTAATAAGGGTTAATTTGATATAATTCTTTGGTTATGGGTGAAATGTGCAAAGTTTACAAAATAAGCAAGTGGTTATAAAATATTCATTATTGTCGGGGAATATTCGTTTAGTCGTGGAATATTCTTTTTGTCGGGAATCTCCGTACGGCGGCGCAGTCATTGGTGGGCCCCATAACGGAAAACGGTTGGATGAAGGAAAACGACAAAGATTGAGTTTTATAAATAACGACGTAAATTTTCACGAATTAACACCGTTGGGTTACACGGTGGTTAAAATACTGATGTCTACGCGTGGTTGCACAAAGAGCATTACCAGGTATTGCACAATATTATTGAATTATTGATCCTTACGTAGAAGGCACTTTACTCAATAATTATTACGATGAATTCTTGTTCAATATTATATTTTATTGATTCAATAATTGCTTTGCGTTGATATTTTGTATTCTTTGTTGTTTCAATAATTGTCATTACGGTATTTTTCATTATCAAATCAATAATTCATATTATTTGAATAATATTATCGAGATAACATTATTGGCAATGTCTAGAAAGTTACATCTAAGGAGAGGTTTGGTCACCTAATTGTGCGCCAAAGTGAGAGAAATCCTTATTGAAAGCCCCCTCTTTCTGAGGAGCGGCACAAGATTGTGATCTTGTGATTACGTAATATTATTTTTAAATAAGTAATTATTGATTATTATGATAAAGAAAATATTTATTTTATGTGGATATAGATGGAGAAAATTTTTAATGTGACAATTGTTCAAAATTAATATTTTATCTTTTTCTGATAAAATAATTTATTTAAATATATTATTTTAATAATATATTAACGGTGATATTTTTACAATGAATGTGGGATATATGAGTATATGAGGAGGTAGAGTATTTTGTGGCATTAAATGTTTAACATATGTTTTGTGTGTCGGTGGACACAATTCTTAATAGAACATTTATTATAGGTCGTAAAATTGCCCGCTTTATGGATTTTGGATAATTTCTACATTTGGAATTTTGAAATATTTTCTTCAGAAAGTTGTAGAGAATTGAAATTCCTATAAAAAGTCGCGAGATTTGAATTTTCTGATAAAAGGGATATTTATTGTGAATTATTGATGTTTCGGAGTTCCGAAATAATTGATTTTTGGAAATTTTAATTATTATTTTCAAGAAAAACATTTTTCAAAGGTTGGTGAGCATCTTTAACATGTGGTTGGTGGCTAAAATTAGATTCCTTGGTGTTGGGCTTGAATATTTGATAAATAATAATAATTTATTAATTTAGTCTCCTTTGGCGTTCTAACATTTTCCTATAAATAGAGGGCTAAGTTAGAATTGAAAATCACACCAGAAACTAAGTTTTCTCTCTTTCTCTCTCTAAATTATCGAGCGTATTCTTGTGAGTATACTTTGAGTGTTGCTATACTATGTGGGGTTTACATCGAGACTATCTACCGAAATTCAAATGTATCAAGTACGGTTATTTTGAGGTAAAAGTATTATTTTCTTCTTAAATGATATTTTTTCTTCAATATCATTATGCCAAGTATCAGTGAACTTTTTATCAAATTTGGAACTTGTTGTGTCGGGTTACTATTCACGATACGACACTATTCACGATATCTATACACTATTCACGAATACGGCCTTATTCAATTTAAAAATAAAATTTTTTCTTTTTGTCCAAAATATCTATTCTGGATACTAGCTTTGATTGTATCCATGTTTTGATCATTCTTGAATTTTACACCAATATGATTATTTTTGAAGTATTTTTGGACTTGGGTAAAACAAAGTACGAATCCTTAATCCTTAATCCTTGTCATTTTGTTTCACTGGATTCGTTTCTTTAAAAATGTTTTTCATCATCCTCAGTCCTAAATGGTGATATAAATGAATATCTTTGGCATGTAGTGCAAAGATGAACAGGTGTTGAGATGAACATGACCAACTGGTGATACAAATAAATATCTTTGGCCTGTAGTGCAAAGATGATTAAAGATGTATATTGATTGTTATTACAGGGATAAACTATTGATGATGGACTTTTAAACCTTAGAAGACAGTAGAATTCTTTCTCTACGTGACTCTTCTAATAGATTCTTTGCTCCATTGCATTTGTTGATCTAAAACTTGTTGTCTATTGTATTCTGTTAGATTTTTCCCTGTTGAAGACTAACGATAATTTGTTGTATATTATCTTAGTCAAATATTCTTTACTGGGCTAGTTGAGCTCACCCTTTTCCTTTTTGTTCCATTTTTCTTCTCAGGAGGTGAGAACATAGCAGGATCGAGGCGGGGTATGGAGTGATGGTTTTAGGAAGATGTTTTAGCTGTCCTCACTATTTCTGTAAAATAGTGTATGAATAATTAATGAGGACTTATTTGGGTGTGTATATTGTCTAGAAGACAATATTTGTATTCAAACTCACAGTTGTATTGTCGTATTCTACACGACATCTGTATTGTCAAAGTTGTAGTTTACTTTCTATACCATGTATTTTGGCGACTCAGAATGGGTGTTGTATACCTATTTTGGGGGCGTCACACTTCTCTTGACATATCATTATCTCCACTGTCTCTAATTGGGAATTAAACTCCAAACAAACACCAAGATTATATAGGTAGTGCTCGTAAATATACTCAGCAAGTGGATGAGCACAACCCTGTCTTATGATCACACGAGGTGGTATGTCATTAGGCATCTTGTATGATAGTGGCAAAACACCCTTCCAACGTTGGGTTCGCCTCACCCTAGTTGATTCACCAAATATAACTACTAAATGATGACCACCGTTCTCTTCCTCGTTATCCCCAACGACCCAAATTTACACTTTTATTACACCGAAAGGAATTGTGAAGCAAAAGGGTGAGCTCAACTAACCCAAAGAAAGAATATCATGACTAAAGATAAATAAATTATTAATAGTCTTCATCAAGAATAAATCGTAGATTTAGAACATATGGTAGATGATAAAACTTTTCAACCATAGTTGCAAATGAACGAAGCAATCCATTAGAAGAGTCAAATAGACCATAATGTCTATTATCTTCTATGTTAAAAGTCCACCAACAATGTTTTATTCTGTAACATCAATCAACAGTTCTCATCCACAATCATATGAATAACTTATAATCATATTTGTGGTTCCAAATTCCTTTTCTCATCCGTAATCGAAGATAATTTTCATCACTGTCTTTACGAAACATCAAAGATCATGGTTATACCAAATCACGATTCATGTTCATAATCATACTAATAAATCCATCTTTGCACTATAGGCCAAAGATATTCATTATGAGCTTCATCTTTTGCACTACGTGCCAAAGATATTCAACAACATGTCATCTTTGCACTACAGGCCAATGATATTCAATGACATGTCATCTTTGCACTACAGGCCAAAGATATTCAACGACATGTCATCTTTGCACTATGGGCCAAAGATATTCATCAACAGTTCATATTTGCACTACAAGCCAAATATATTAATATCTCAAAGAAATATATAATCATTTCAGAATTTATATAAACAATAATTATAACCATGTTGATCAATTCACCTTTGCACTTAAGCTAAAGATATTCAATTATAAATTCAATGGTCATGATCATACCAGTCACAATTCAAATTTTCACTACTGGCCAAAGAGAACCCTAGTCATGATCATACCAATAATCTACCCGTCTTTACATTCCAGTGAAAGAGAATTTCAACATCAAGGTTATAAAAATGTTATATATGATAATAAAATCAATATAATCAATATATAGTTTTAATCTCCAGAGTAATATTCATAAATCAACTATAATTTGGTTAGAAAAAGAAACCAATTTTATAGTGAATAGTACCCATGAATAGTAACTCATGAATAGTAACTCGTGAATAGTAATCGTCGTGAATAGTAACTCGTAAATAGTAACTCATGAATAGTAACCCCGACATGAAAAGTTCCAAATTTGATAAAAAAATTTCAACCAATATTTCGGCATAATGATATTGAAGAATAATATCATTATTAAAAAAATAATATCCCTTACAATCCCTTACCTCAAAAGAGCAGTACTTTTGACTAGAATAACGCTGAACGAATTTGCACCGTATAGAAACACTCAAGATATCAAAATACTCACAAGAATACACTCGATAATATAGAGAGAGAAATAGAGAGAAAACTTCAGTTTCTGGTGTGATTTTCAATTCTAACCTAAGCACCCTATTTATAGGAAATTGCTTAGAACACCAAAGCAGAAAATTTAATAAAATATTCTTATATATATATATATATATATATTAAATTCTTACGCACACCAAATCAGATCCAAGTATCAGCCACCAACTCAAAAAAAATTAAAAAAAACGTTTTTCTTAATTAAAATAATTAAAACTTCCAAAATTCAATTATTCCAGAACTTCATAACTTCAATAATTCATAATAAATAGCCCTTTTATCAGAAAATTCGAATCTCGCGATTTTATATAGGAAATTCAATTCTCTACAACTTTGCAGAAGAAAGTTTTTCCAAATTCCAAACAGAAATTGACCGAAATCCACATACGGACGATTTTATAGGCTATAATCAAATTTCAGTCAAGAAATGGGCCCACAAACATGTTTAACATGTTTTAAACAACTTTTGCAACAAAAATACTCTTCCTCCTCATATACTCATATATCCCACATTCATTGTAAAAATATCATCATTATTATATTATATTAATATAATAAAATATTATTTTATCAGAAAAGATAAAATATCGATTTTCAACAATTGTCACTTTAAAAAAAAAATTCTCTATCTATTTCCACATAAAAATGAATATTTTTCTCATCATATAAATCAATAATTAATTATTCACAAATAATATTACGTAATCACAATATCGATAACCAGAGCGGTTCTGGGAAAGAGGGGCTTTTCAATAAGAATTTCTCCTTATCGGCGCTATTAGGTGACCAAACCTCTCCTTAGATGTAACTTTCTAGATATTGCCAATAATATTATCTAATAATATTATTCAGATAATATGAATTATTGCTCCGATAATGGAAAATATTGTGTAGTGACAATTATTGAAACAACGATAATATAAAATATGAACGCATCAATTATTGAATCAATAAAATAAAATACTAAGCAAGAATTACCGTAACAATTATTGAGTAAAGCCTTTTTACGTAAGAATCAATAATTCAAAAATACTTTGGCAATACCGGTGTCTAAAGCATCTTGCAATAACGCGTCTTCGTATTTTAACCACCGGGTATTCCAACGATGTTTAATTCAGAATAACTACGCCGTTATTTGTAAACAACTTATACTTGTCGTTTTCTTCATCCAATCGCTTTCCGTTATAGGGCCACATACAAGGTTGCGCACGTCGTCATTTAATATTCTCCGAAGCAGAAAGAATATTCCACGACCAAACGAATATTCTCCGACAAACAATGAGTTTTTATAAACACCTGCTTTATTTAAAAAATTTCATATATCACCCTTAACTTTAAACTTTTATCAATTTAACCATTTACTGAATTGTAATTATAAGAAAAATTGAATACTTTTATTTCATAAAATTCGAGGTCTTACACTGGTGTTGGACCATCAGAACACCAGTCATTCCGGTTCTTTAACCCTTTACCACATACAACTCTTTCACACTTTTCCCCCCAGGGAAACATACTTTTCAAGCTAGCAGCCTGGCTTATCTCCGTTCCTACGACTTAGGTCATCCCACTACTGATTGAACCTCTTGCATTTGCAGTTTGGCTACCCATACATGAGATCAAACTTCTCCTACCTACAGTTTATCCTCAACATAGGATTAAACTTTCTCCTCCCCGCACTCTGACCTGCACATGGGATTACGCTTTTCCACTCACCCTGAGGGGCGAACTACGTCGACCCGATCTCCTCTTCAATAGGACTACGTAGGCAACCATTTCATATGGCCTGGTCGCAATAAAACAAAAACAACAAAAACATTTCTACCCTCTTCTCTTTACAAAAACAAAAACAACAAAAACATTCCTACACCATTTCTGCCATATACAATGTTGAACCTCTTACACCAGGTTCGAACTACGCAGACCTGATCTCCTCTTCAATAGGAGTACGTAGGCAGCCATTCATGGTTCGGTCTCACCCCCTACCAAAACACAAACCCTTTGTCAGTTGGTACTAGGATCACCTTTCAATCCACTACATTTCATTGGCTTCAGACCAAAGGGATGGACTTACCTGAACCCCTCCCAAATAGGAGATTCGGCGACCATCTAAGCTGCGGTCATACCTCGAAGAGCAACAC
Organism: Panax ginseng; assembly: GCA_020205605.1. Classification (NCBI taxonomy): domain Eukaryota; kingdom Viridiplantae; phylum Streptophyta; class Magnoliopsida; order Apiales; family Araliaceae; genus Panax; species Panax ginseng. The sequence goes on from CM035143.1 coordinate 92,005,429, forward strand.
CAATCCATAAGAGATGGAATTAACTAGGCTTCTCCTAAATAGAAGTATTGGCGACCATTTGTGGTGCGGTCAATCTCAGAGAGGAAAGCCACACTCCTCTCCACATTTCTATACAGAAACCAGTCCCAAGACACCAAAGATAGTAGGGATACATACAGATCGATGATCCATTCTGAACTATCCAGAGACAACTCAATGTCTGTCCACCCAGGAGGAATTCAGAATACATCTAGATCGCAACCCCTAAAGCAGCAGGAAAAATATCAAGCAAGTAGCAAAGCATATTTAAAAGGGAAGTGATCCAAAGATATATTTTCCTGTCATATATAATGATGTTTGATATATACAATGTAAAATGTACATGACAAAATGGCTAAGCTAGTCTGTGCAGGTAAATACAAGCTCATCTACAAGTCAGGGTATATGCGAGCTAACAAGCCCAACATGGCATCCCTCTCAGAAGAAGGAGGCAAAACTGTGGTCTCCTGTACGAGAATATCCACACGACCCAATAGTTCTGCAGCCATCTGCATAGTGACCATATGCTCATCAATGTAAGCGTTCATCTCTGTGATCATGCCAGTGGTAAGGGACCTCACTGTAGTACTATATGTGATGGCTACATCCCGGGCAGATATGGCGCTATCCCGCTCAACTATAATTGCATCTCTGGCTAATCTGGCCTCATCCCGCTCAACAACAGCGATATCTCTGCGAGCTAATGCCTCATCTCTCTCTAATAGAGCTGCGTCTCTCCCATCAAGGGCAGTCAACATCAAGGATCGAGCATGATCTCTCTCGAAGGTCATCGGATGAAGACTCTTGCTCAAGGTCTTTGTCTTCGAGTCTTTCAATCACAACAAGATCTTGTATCTTGGTAGAATCTAGAAGAAATGCTGGAAACCCAGCAATGGGCTCCTCCTCGATGTAGGAATCGATGTCCTCCATGGGCTTTACATCATCTGACTCCCTATCCGGTACTGTAGATATTGTTGCAGCCGATAAAATCTCAGTCTCCATCCATGCGGAATACTCTCTGACGTAACAACCCGGATGGCTCACGTAAAAAGCAATATCTATCTCGCGATCGATCCCAACAAGCATACACACGGATCGGTCCTCTCCTTGAAGAGATATCGAGAAGTTGAACACGACTATCGCCCCCTTGAAAGGATGAAAATCCTGAAACTGGTCAAACTGCGACATCACGGCCAGTGGGTGATAAGTAGTCATGCCCTTTAAACCAGCCAGAGGGAGATAGTCCATGCCCAGAGCATGAGTAATGAAGCTGTATATTGAGCTAAGCCCCGAACACAGTAATATTCTAATTGGATCTCTGATATCCGCCAAAAATGTGGACCAAGACAGAGCATCTATACACTCCGATGGCTGAAAGGAGTATGACATGGCTATATCATGGGTGAACCAATACCCATGCCATCTAAGAGTGCCAATCGGTCTCAAGTGGGACATAAACCACACATATAGCATGACTGAACTACCCGTGAACACTCATATGGGATAAGTGCGTGCGGAGATGGGATCTTGTGCCATGCAGGTCTCACCCTTACTGATCATAGGTATAATTTGTGCGACCCTCCTTGAGAGCTCTCACTGCCATGATAACACCAATGTCTATCTCATCCATGTACCATGGCATATAGACATCTGACGATCACGCATAACAATGAAGACATCAACCCCGCCAAACGCCAATGATCCTCCGGTGCGGTGAAATCCCCAGAATGTCGTGAATAGCTATCCTTAGAGCCAAATCTGTCATACAGAAAATGATGGGATATCATGTGGCTAGACGTCAGCTCATCCTGCAATCCAGTGAGAGTCATGAACCGTCTACTCATGTCTCCCAAAGCCATATGCACGTAAGGTCTGTCTAATGGCAGCATCGTCAATCGTACATACTCCTCCAGAGTAAGAGTTAACTCATGGGTCCAGAATAGGAAGACCTGTCTATCCGGTACCCAATGCTCTAGCATCCCATCCACAAACCATGTGGGAACCTGAAACATAAATAAGGTCATGGTATGCTGCAGCAAATGATCTACAGTCACCCTGTCTGGTGGTGACATGATATCATACCACGATCGAATACCCAATGCCACCAATGATGGTGGGGTATGATCTATACAGCTAACTATCAAAGAAGACATCTGTGCGGGCCGTGTCATAAGACCATCCAGGGGTCAATGTTGAATATCTCTGGACATACATACATATGCATAAAATGATACATGCATAACAGATAATAGATGGCAATATGATATAGGGAATGAAAAAACTATGCATACATTCCTAAGTATATCATCATCTATATACAACTGTTAGAGTTTATGCCCTAGAGGCCAATTATTTGATATAATTGCTTAACGTTTTGATATTATATTTGATTGAATAAATATATGATTTTATTATGGTATTATTTACTGCGTAATATAATTGTTAACATAATAAAATTCCTTAGAATAGTGATACAAATTATATAGTTTCAAGTATGTGACTTGAACATGAGATTATATATTACCATTAGTATCGATTGTTCTTAAATGTCCTTAATCGAGTATCATTGTTGATGGGACAACAATGATGCATTGAGACTAGTATGTGGATCGATTGATGACCAAATCTCATTGGTCATAAATATATGAGATATTAAGTCGATGCGTAGAGTACATGTTTGAAGAACGATGTCTTGGGATGGACCCACCATGAGAATTCTATATGGAGCATTATCACGAAGTGTCATTAGCAATTCTCATAGTGACAATGATGTAATGGTCCTCCGACACGAAATCGCTATATTACTACACGAGAATTTATGTACTTTGATATCATCAAATGTCACCTTTAATAGGGTGGACTATAAAGGTGATTATTGGGTTCATCATTAATCGTGTGAGAAATATGAGTGATCTAGATGGAATTTAACCATCCTATATATTATGGGTGATATCCATAGGCCTCTTGATTGAGTAGGACTATGAAATGCATGGCCATGCTCAAATAGTGATTTGTTTCATATAGTCTACTCATTGATCAAGAAAACTTCAGATTAAATTATGAAGAGTATGACACATTCCATGACTCGAGTTTAATCTAGGATATTAAGGTTAAAAGGATTAAATTGCATTGAAACATTGGTCACAAAAGGTTGCATCGAATCATCGATCTTATTATTACTTGGGTAGCGATGATGCATTACTAGATGCCAGCTCAACGTTTATAATTTTATAATATGATTTTAAAATTATTGCCAACGTAATAATAACCTATAAGTCACACACATAGAACGTTATTTAAAAGGGAATTAATTTAAATTTTAAGGATTTAAATATATTAATATGATTAATAGTATTTAAATCACGAATTTAAATTAAAAGGATAATTGTATATATGTATATTAATTAAGTAAGACTTAATTAAGAGATATATATATATAAATTTGGATTTTATAAAATTAGGTTTTGATTTTGATTAATTCCTTTTAACTACTATATATATGATATATAGCATTCTACTTAGGTAAGATATCATAATTGAAAACCCTAGCCATTCTTAGAGAGACTAGAGAAAAGCAGTTTCAAAATCCATTCCTTTTGGTGGCTAGTCTGCAAGTCCTTCTTATTGCGAGAATCGTTCGACGGTTCGTGAGGCGTTAATCGTGGATCTTTAGTAGAGCCTAATCGGTTTGTATATTAGGTTGGAGATTCGAGGCGCATCGGTTTGATTCTCGTTTTGTTTATATCTGGTATAATCTCTAAACCTCTGAATTAATTGATTTTCGCATGGATCCTGTTTTAGGGTTTGAAAATTGCTTAAAATTTTAATTTCATTGTATGCTTTCTATCCAAGCCCATCATACATCATCTCATGTCAGATTAAAAATACAGAAATGGGTCACATACACCCAACAAACACCGTGGCACCCCTATGGGCCCCCCCTCTTCTGGCCCGGTCGAGGAGTTAGAAAGGAGTTCTTACTGACTAGAAAGGTCAAATCGGGAATAAAAATGCCACAGGATTGAGCAAAACAACATGCAATCCTAGTCTTCTCAGATGAAACTTTGAGTCAGTACATCACTCATTGGTAATCACCTGAACACGAGGTATATCCTGCTAATGATCTCATTTGTTACAAATCACATCCGGCAATACCTTGTACAGGTCCGATGCCGCCAACTCCCGGTCATTACCCTTAAAGATCAACGTAGATCCCCGACGGGGGTTACAACGTGAGTCCCTGACGGGGGTTACAACGTGAGTCCCCGACAGGGGTTACAACATGAGTCATCGACAGGGGTTACAACGTGAGTCCCGACGAAGTTACAACGTGAGTCTCGACGGGTTAAATATAACGAAGTCCCGACGAAGGTTACAACGTGGATCCCCGATGGGGGTTACAACGTGAAGCCCCGACAGGGGATTACAACACAAATTCAAGCCGTTGACACACATATCAATGAAGGTCAAGCAGCCTGGACGTTATCTCAGCCGATGGTGATTAAACCTATCGGAGCTCTAGAGTTATTCGAGGATTTCATGTTCGATTACTCATATTTCCCAGCGGATCCCCAACGGGGGTCACAACGCAATGTTCCGTTGATTCACACGTCAGCGAAGGTCAAGCAACCTTGACAATCTATCCATAGAATATCAGCCGTTGATTCACACGTTAGCGAAGGTCAAACAACCTTGACCGTATATCCCATATGATTTTTCAGCCATTGATTCACATGTCGGTGAAGTACACGTCAACGAAGGTCAGGCATCCCTGATAGCATTTGCTGTTAGCAGTAAATCCAACAAAATCTTGACATGTTCTGACGATACCAACCAGGAAAGGTCAATGTTATCAAGGAGGATTGATGATGGAATATGTTATACACATCCTCAAACAGATCAAGCTTTATCCCCACAGATCTGTTACACATAAGAGGTACATCTTCAGGATCAAGTCATTATCAAAGACACAAGAATTTGGTGATAACTCCAACATCAACTTCCTAACAGATTCAAATTACACATCAAATATGGTCATCATTGTCAATCCCCAGTTGAAGCAATAGGGAGCCAACAATCATCCCCAGCATGTTGGGCTACAACCCCGTACACATGCATCATACATTTGCATCATGTTGCTACATATAGTACCATGTTTGTATTGTTGCATTTCAAGTGTCTAGGATTCTTTATCCTACCCATGCATCGCCATGCATGAGTATGATAAAGAGAGGCATCTATAGACACTCGAAATATTCTTTACTACTGTCACTAACATTGCAGAAGGACAGATTCGTCTTTTAAGAGGGAACCCCGAAAGACAATCCATATCCATTCCGGTTACTACCGGAAGTTTAGCATCAACCCCGGAACACACTCTAGGAGTAACAATTCCAACCTCGGATATAACCCCGAGGTATGCAAATCCAATACTGGAACACACACCAGAGAAGACCGATTAATCTCGGAGATAACCTTGAGGTATCCAGTCTCAGTCCCAACCATGGGAATAGCCACCAACCTTGTGATAACCCCAAGGAATGAAGTTTCGGTGATAACCCCGGAAATACTTGTTTCAAATGCAACCAGCTTCAATTTAGGCGCTAACAACGAGATACTCCGTACCAACCCGGAGATAACACCGGGAGGACAGGCACACCTCAAAGATGACAATGAGGACCTTCGATAATTGCAGCAGTCCAATCTCAGTGAAGCCATGAGCAACGTCTGCTTTATCATCCCAATCCGGCGATAACACCGGTGAGGGGAAACATCGTCATCTCGCCAACACGATGCCACGCCATGTCATCTCAACATTTTCATACACATCTCTACGCAACGATGTCCCACAAGAATCAAGGATAACCAATCCCGAGTGACTATTGTGCGGGGTAACGGATGGAATTTGAAGCTTGAAGACCGGAGGGCATCGTCCCATCTTCAATGACTTCGTACAAACTCTAATCTTATGCCATTGTACAACTCTCGACAACATTAGTCCGAAATAAGTCCTGTATACCTCAATCGGATGCCCAGATTGCACTTTTGAAAGTTTGAATGGACATTACAGTGCCCGAGTACACGTACTACAAGACGACCTGACCCGAGAAACATGGGCCCACCCGGGTTACCTCTGGTACACCTGCGGCTCCACCCTCTATAAATAGAGGGCTTGGGGTGGCCATTTTGCAAGAGAAAACGGCGAGGAAGCCCTACCCAATTTGCTCTGCACTCATCCCATACAGTGTACTTTCTCATTTTAAACACATGTGAGCTCATATATAGCTACTTTTGTACCTAGAAAAGCCAATGTTTACCCACTTTAAAGATATAGAAGTCTTCTTTGGCAGTCAACTGTAAGCCTTCTCACACACTTTAAAGCCTTTCTCTTCATCTCTGCACACACCCTTCTTCACGTTAAGAGTCGTGTTGCGTGCGTTTGCCCAGACTTCAGTCCGTGGTTTCATTTCAGTTTGTATATACATATTATATATATATATATATTTATATATATGGACTAACATTATCGAGTTATGCCTCGATTGAGCCCTGAACTTGATGCCTCAGCGTTTATTTGCTTTTATATATATATATATATATATATATATATATATATATATATATATATATATATATATATATATATATATATATATATATATATATTCGTCCCACTCTAGAGTTCACTTCGTGGTGGTTGATCGATTTTATGACTTTCTTTACATTTTGTCCTCGCTCGAGTTTACTTACAGTGGTAGTTGATTGCTTTATCTGACTTTATTTACATTTCGTCCCTCCCCGAGTTCCTCCATGGCGGTTGGCCGTATTTATGACTTTATTTACGTTTTGTCACTTTGGAGTTTCCTCCGTATACGGATAGCTTTTTACAAACTTTATTTACATTTCGATCCCCATGGAGGTGCTTCGTGGTTGGTGATCATGTCTCAGATATATATATATATATTCTGACTTTTATATATATACCTTCTTACTGCTTTCATACAAATTGCGGTATTATGTGCGCCTAGGAATCATGTGATCACAGATCCAACCTATAGGATCTAGATTCGGTTCCCGTGATGGACGTTTTCAGTTGTGAGCAGCTTGTAAATTATTCAGCGGTGTCTGAATTCCCTCAGATGGTTCTCATACACACGAGGAAGTTGGCATTATTTTGTACATTATTTTCGTACGGATGCCTCGCATCTGTAAAATAAAATCAATCAAGCCGAACACTTAATAAATTGGAGTGTAAAAGGTCTCAATTACTATTGAGCATCAGGGTTTGAAAACCTCTTTTATAAAACATCACTGTCATATCTTGCTTAAAATTGAATTTTTACATAAATTCTAACACTGTGTATATAGGTGCGAACGAGGCCTCGCACTACTTCCAAATAACAGCACATTGACCCCCACACACACACATTCAGATAATAGTTTCTTGAAAAGAGGCGGTCACCGTGGTAACACGGATGTCTGGGTGCCTAACACCTTCCTCCGCATAACCAAGTCCCCGACCCTAATGAATCTCGGTTTCACCGAATTCGTTTAAGCGATGTCACATCACTAGGTCAATGTGCAAACCTTTTCTCGGTTATGTTGGTACAATCATTTAAAAAACCAACTGGCGACTCTTAACAGTCCATCGTCGACATTATATATGTCGGACCTTTTTCACTTATTTTTTCAAACAAATCTCACCTAAAATGAGAACACCAAAGAAGAAGTAACGGAAAGGGACATCTAAAAATCCTGACGTCGAGAATTGCTGCATAATATCTCTCATATTATTGATTCAATTATTGTTATAATATCATCTGCATAATATTTTATATTATTAAATCAATAATTGAGACGATAAAGTTATTCATATTATTATTTGCAATATTGACAATGTCTAGAAAGTTCTGTCAAGGAGAGGCTTGGTCACCTAATTGTGCGCCAATAGGAAGAAATCCTTATCGGAAAGCCCCTTCTTTCCTGGGAATAATCTGGTTGTTAACTATTGTGATGTATAATATTAATGATGAATAAGTTCGTGTTGATTAAAGATGAAATTGATATTTCCATTATGTTGGGATTATTAGTGTTAGTGAAAATTGACATCTATTTCGATAATAATGGATGTCTGGAGGTTATATTGACCAATCGGGTAATTAATCGGATAAATGAGAAATTAATTGCTATTAATTCACATGCTTATAACTATTTGTTCACATGTGTGTACTATTGATTCACATGCATGTACTATTAGGGGAGGTGGTGCAAGATTGATAATACATGCATGACTAAATTAAAAATAGAGGTATAGATGAAGGTACTATACTGTAATTATTTTTTTCACATGATTGTACTATTGATTCACAAGAAGTACTATTAGGGGAGGTGGTGCAAGTTTGATAATACTTGCAGGACTAAATTAAAAATGAAGGAAAATATGAAGGTATTATACTGTAATATTTTGAGCCCCAAAACGTGCGATTATCGAAACTATATTTTTTATAAATAGAAGCTCATTCTTCTTTCATTCCCACCAATTCACTAAGACTCACAAGAACAATTATAGAAAGAGAAGCTTTAGAGAGAAAGTAGAAGAGAAGTCTGCTACCTCACTATTCCAGTATCCAGTCTTCTTCTGAGGTAAGGGATATTATTTTTGTTCAGTATTCATAAGAAATAATATTTTCTTCCATACTTAGTAGTATGTGAGTAATATTATTTCGTCTCGTATTCCTGATTATACCATCATTCTGTTAAAGTATTGCTTACTCCGTGAAATTAGTAGAATATCCTTGAAATTTGCGCTTCATCTAGTATCGCTTCACAAGAATATTTTTTGCACATTCTTGTTAAATTTTAAGTTTTCATGCCAGAGTACTGTCCATGAGTACTATTCATTTATACGGTACTATTTACAAAAGTACTATTCACAAAGTACTATTCACGAGTACTATTCATAAAGTACTATTCATGGAGTACTATTCTCGAAGTACTATTCACGGGGTACTCTTCACCTGGGTACTTTTCACCCAGAGTAGTAGTCATAACAAAAATTGATTTCTTTTTGGTCCAAATCATTTTTGATACAGTATCATTCTTGAATTTTACTCCACAAAGCAGTATCATGTTAGCAATTTGAACATTATTGAATTCTGGATAAATTAAATTATAAATCTTTAAAATTTATACTTTGATTTCATTTAATTGAATTCTTATATCATTGTCATCATCCTCATGCTTATATTGTGATGAAAGTCATCTTTGGCTTATGTGGATAGATGGACTGTTGATTGGTGTGATTATGACCAAGGATCATTCGGTATAATCATGACCCGTAATGTTACAAATGATGTGGTAAAAGTCCTCATTGGCCTGTAGTGCATTGATGGACAGTTGTTGGTATGATTATAACCAGGGATTATTCGGTATAATCATGACCATTGATGATTATATGAATATCCTTGGCCGTGGTGCAGGGATGATTCGATGATGTGGTTTATTTATTAAGTCGAGTCTCAAATGATAAAGTTGATGAAAAACCTTTTTAAATCATAGAAGATAGTAGATATCATGCTCTACTTGACTCTTCTAATGGAGTGCTTGTTCCGCTGTAGTTAAACATGATGTTTATTATATTTTATCAGTTTAACACTGTTGAAGGCTAACGATAATTTATTCTGCATTATCTTAGTCATAATATTTCTTATTGGGCTAGTTGAGCTCACCCTTTGTTTTCATTGTTCTCTTTAGGAAATGAGAATATAGCTGGGACTAGTCGGGGGACGGAGTGACGGTCTAGTTATTTACATTAGTAGTCCTCACTATTCAGTGAAATAGTGTGATAATAAATGTAATAAGGACTCCATTTGAGTTTGAATACTGTCCAGAAGACAATATTCGTATTAAAACTCTCAGCTTATGTTTTGTCGTATTTTACACGACAGTTGTATAATTAAGTTGTATTTGAATTTTATACCATGTGTTTGGCGACTCAGAATGGGTGATGTATACCTATTTTGGGGGTGTCACACGAGATATATAGTTCCAGTCTCGGAGACAACCCCGGGAGTTTCAGTTTCAACCTCGGAGATAACCCCGAGGAATGCAGTTCCAGTTCCGGAGACAACCCCGGAATCCTCAGTTCCATCTCGAAGACAACCCCGAGATCTTTAGTTCCAATCCCGGAGACAACCCCGAGAGATATAGTTCAAACCTCGGAGACAACCCCGAGGCATGTTGTTGTAGTTTCGGAGATAACCCCGAAAATGCTTGTTTCAAATCCCTACGATCAGCTTCAACCTCGGTAATAGCCCCTCGAGGCACTTTCGGCCCAAACCCGAGATAACCCCTAAGGATGTGCATTCAAAGACTTCTGAAATTTTATATCCCATGTACATTGGGTTAGTCCAAATAATATTTTAATTGGGATAAATATAATTCAGTTGGGTACTCTCAACCTATCACGCATAAATATCACAATGATTAATTAATATCAATCATTTATTCCATTACCATTACTTCTCTTTTAATAATTCTAGTTAAACCTTTAGTCTGGTTTAACTTTAATACTCATGCCACACAAGGCTCATTTATCCCACTTACTAGAGTTATATAACTCAAGCTCATAATCTCAACAATAAAATATTAGAGGTCTAGGCCACGTTTGGTTTTTCCCCAATTCCACGTTATTTTAATATTCATTAAATATAAATTTTATGTGACACACTTTACCTTAATGCTAAATTATTTAGCTTACTTTAAATAATTGCACACTTATAATATGTAGAACTACTATACTAAGTTTTTTGAATCTTATACTTATAACACCTTTATTTAAGAAACCATTTCCTTAGAATAATTAGTATGTACAAAACCAATTACTATAATATAATTCTTCAATTCCTTTTCTTCCATAAATTGCCCCAACACATTTTAAGTTAGCCATAACTTAAATATTAACTTAATGCATAAATCTCTAACCAATATTTATTTATAATTATATTGGTTCTCTTCTTTTATTAATCACATATCTTTCAAATATTAACCCTTTTATATATTACAATACTATGTAATATATTTAAAATTATCACATTTTAATTAATATATTCCTTTCACTCTCTTATGTAAAACACATATTAATTCACCGTCTAATGTAAGTGAATTAACTCTTTTTCATTTACTATCACGCCACTACCACACAAGGCTTTATAATATAATATTCCATAATATCACTTAATTAACCAATATTTACATTAACTCTTATTCAAATCAAGTTTTTGCTAACTTAATCCATTCATGGACAACTTAATCACCAATTATGACTTTTATTACACATATGAGTCCTTAATATACATGTCTTGAAATTCAAATTTGACAAACATACTCAGAATCTTATGCAGACCAGCGCAGCTGCGATGGTCATAAGCTTGGAAGTGGCACAGCTGCGCCACCTCAAGTTTAGACGCAACCATGTTCTACTTTAGTAGAAATAGAATCTAAATTCTTAAATACTTTGCACATCCTTCTTAAGTGTTCACTCGTCTAACATCAATCTCCTCTTTGATTTCACATCATCGATTACTACTTTCTTTAATAATTTAAAGATCAGCTTTAAGTTTCAAAACTCTATCTTTCCTTAATAGTTTAACCAACTAAAAAAAAAATCTCATTTATGGATTTCTTTCCACCCATAACACAAAATTCAAAATATATAACACACACACACACACACACACACACACACACATATATATATATATATATATATATATATTCTTATTCAAACCCGACACATCCTATAATAAGAATTTGATTTATTAAATTCTTATTTTTATAATTTCTAAAAATTAGGTTTATCACATCCTCTCCCCCTTGTAAGGATTCCGTCTTCGGAATCACCGAAACCTCTCTACCCGGTCCTTTCTGGAGATTACATAATTTTTTAAATAACTTCATCTTTTCTCTTTCAGAATTTTATTCTTTTCTTGGAATTATTATAGCTTATACGATTCATTCATTAATACACGTCATATTCTACCACTTCTTTATTTCTAAGGAATATCCTCCTTACCACATTCATCCTTCAAAAGAATAAGAATCTTCCACAATCATTCAATAATTGGGAAGTAGTATGAATAACTTAGATTCCAAATTATGTTGAGGGGTCACAAGACCGTGAACTCTTCTCTAGGTTTACTAGTGCTTCAACAAAATCCTTAACACTATAAACTATTTCCACATAATGTTTATCAATCACAAAGACTGTAAACACCCTCTACAAGTACTCTAGGTGATAACCTATCGTACCACTACGCTGTGTACAAACGTAGCACACCGTAACGACTATATGCGTCACATTCGGAACCATTGTCTCCGAAAACATGTCCCCTTTATAGGGTTGTTCACCTCAGCCTTTTAACATCTAAATCCGCAAAAGAGCAATCTAGTTTGGTATAAATACTCAAGAATGCTTGAATTTCATAAATATTTTTTGACAGCCGTCTAGCCGAATCAAATAGCTTAGACTTTCAACAACTCAGAAATCAATCAAAATAATTTTGCGAACTTAATTGACCTTCTTCATAATTTGAAAGAAAACCAAAAAATTCTTTTATGACATCATGATACCGTACTAGATTAGTAGTACGTTGAGGATTTTGTTATTTTATGACTTTGTCATATTACATCATACCACAGTGGGCTAACAATCTTGCGATTACATCCAACACTAGGTTCGATTGCATTAATGGCTCCATCGTTTACCATTTTGTTGGGAGAGTGCATATTTTGATTTGATGTTTAAATGTAAATGCTCATGATTATTTGTAAAGTCCTTTAAGGAATATTTGTATAAGGACTTAGTGATAGATAAAATTTGTTAGGTTGATCTAAGCTCTTAATGTGTATCATTCTGTAAATGAATGTATAGAAAAGAAGATCAAACTTGTTAGGTTGATCTTGAGATTTAATAGATAGGCTTCAAAGAAATCGTAGTGTATCAAACTGATCAAGATTGCAGAAGCCAAGGCAGAAACGAAGAGCATCGAGGATCGTAGTGTGCCTGCCTTAACGGACCTCGTCAAAAATTGTAGAGTAGTCCGAATGTTTGCCGAGCCAACTCAAAGATCATAGTGTGCTTTCAAAAACGTAGAGTCTGCAAGATAAGCAACTCGAAGATCGTAGTGTGCAAGACTTTATGAGAAATCGTAGTGCTCTTATTTGAGAGCATCAGACTAAGCACCAAGGTGACAAGACACCACGATGTGGATCGTAGAGTATCATCTGCCTTGTGTCAGAAGCATCGAGCCCTACCTTGTGATTGGAGACAAATTCCAACAAATGTGGAATGTGTTTTAAACGTTGAAGTTCTCACCAGTCCCAACGGCACAAAAGATATCCTTACTATGCAACAAAAGAAACATATTCAAGAAGCTAAGGAAAGGACCATAGGACAGAGAAAAAAAAATACCTTTTCAGGTGTTAGGTGAGAAAACAGTCTGCTGTGTCAGTGGGCCAGAATGCAATTCAGAAGATGTGCAGAAAAGTCTCCATCAAAGTACAGAAATGTCAAACGCATTTAATGCTTCAACGGATGGATCAAATGGATAGATTTCAAGATCACATATATGCAAAACATATGCAGATGAAAAAAAAAAAGCAACCATTGAACAAAACGCACAAGAACACTCAACGCTCAACTCTACGATCTGAGAAAAAGAAAAGCTTGCTCAGCTACTCAGTTCTTTCGAACAAGTGCTTAACAGCAACTGAGTATCAACAACCAAGAACTCAACAACTACTAATCAACTGAAGTAAGAGTTCCAAGTCAGAAGGACTTGAAGAGTTCTAAGTGAACTGTGAAGAGACAAGTCTGCTGGACTTGAAGAGTTCAAGAGTGAACTAAGAAGTTCCCAGACTGCTGGTCTAGAAGGAATCTGTGAGATTCAAAGAGTGTAAAAGACATCCTTAGTGGATTTCCTACTAGAGGAGTAGAAGAGTGGACTAAGAGCTTTAAGTGCTCTGAACCACTTAAAACAACTGTGTCTATTACATTCTTGCAATAACTATTATATCTGCTATAAATGCCTCACTCTTATTAACTCACTATCTTAAGGAAGATTAAAACAAATATTGATTCCGCTGTGTTTTAATCATTAGCAACTAATAAGTTAAAACGAAAAGAATTTTTAATTATCTATTCAACCCCCCTCCCTTCTAGATAACTATTGTGCCTCCGGGAACTAACAATTGGTATCAGGGCAGGTTCTATTATATAGCCAACAAAGCTTAAGTAGATCCAATGGCACACTTACCAAGCGAATCAAGGACTGGAGGAGGCAGCAAGCCACCAATGTGAAACAAAGAAAAATTCACAAACTGGAAAGTTCGGTTGCAAGCATACAAGGACTCAATAGATGAAGATCTATTTGAGACTGTTCAGAATGGGCCCTACGTTCCAACAAAGCTTGCACCAACTACAGACGATCTAAATAGAATACTAATCAAAGTCAAAGAGGAGAGGACAGACAACGAGAAGAGAGTTGTTCAACTTGATAAGAAGGCCAAGAACATTCTGTTCCAATCATTAGAAGATGATATGTTCGAAAATGTGGTCAACAGCAAAACAGCAAAGGAGGTTTGGGAAGTACTGCTCATCATACATGAAGGAACGGAGGAAGTCAGAGAAAACAAACAATCTCTCATAACACAACAATATGAAATGTTTGCACACGTTCAAGGAGAGAATGTCACTGCCACCTACGAGAGATTCAATGTTCTGCTCAACTCTCTACGAGCCTATGGAAAGATCTATCTAAACAAAGATCTAATCATAAAGTTCATGAGAGCCTTACCAAGCAGGTGGGATGCCAAAACAACTGCTATTATAGAGTCAAAGAATCTCCATGAGATGACTATTCAACAGTTATATGGCAACCTTCTCACATACGAACTGGAGCTGACTCAACGAGTAGAAACTCTATCAGAAGGAAGAAAGAAGGATAAGGGTGTTGCTCTCAAAGCAACTAAAAGTACCTCCAAAGTTAACACTAAAATTGACTCTGACTATGATGAAGACGATGATGAGGACTTTGCAATTCTGGTAAAAAGACTAAGAAGGTTCATGCGTCAAGGCAAAACCAAAGAAGCGAAAGAAGGTCAAAGAACTCTGCAGCCCACGAGCAAATGAATGATCTATGCTACAACTGCAAGAAGCCTGGCCATTTCATTGCCAACTACAACAAACCTCTCAGAGAAGAACTAAAGAAGAAATCACATGCAAAGAAGGAATACAAAGGTAACAAAAGGCCTCAGAAGAAAGAAAAAGGACTTATAGCTGGAGGATCGTGGAGTGATTCAGACAATGACTCAACTCCTGAATCTGGAGATGATGAAGATCCTCAAATGGCTAATTTGTGCCTAATGGCCAAACATTGAAAGGACAAAATGAACTCCAACATACATGAAGTAAGTATCGATGAGGTATTTGACTTCAACTCTCCTGATGTAGACATTAATGAATTGAGAACTGCACTGCATGGCATAACAACTGATCTGCATCAATACATGAAGTGGTTCAGAGTTCTATCGAAGTATTATTCACTTCTTCAAGAGGAGAAAAAGAAAGTTTAAGAAGAGCTAGAAATAGATCTTCTAAGTACTAACTTTCTCTCCAAGCTTGAGGCTGAGAATGAGATCTTAAAACAGACTAATGAGCTCAATGCACAAAGAGAGTCCAATCTAACCTCTAAAATTAAGGAACTAGAAAAGTCTATCTCTACATGGAACAAATCCTCATTATCCACGGACTCCCTGCTCTCTAGTCAGAGAAGTGAATTTGACAGAACAGACTTAGGCTTTGGGGAATCCACCTCAGAGCCATGTGTGGAAAAGATAAAGGAAACTACCACTAGTAATGCTTCAAGTTTTATTAGAGGCATTACATTTGTGAAATCCTCAAAGAAGGAAGAACCAGCCCAACCCTATTCTACTGATTCCATCTATACTCCAAGGAGTAAAGGATCTCATGCTGGCATGGGCTTCAGAAAAGAGAAGAGTAACCCACTCACCAACCTCTAAGGATCGTAGAGTAAAATAAAATCAACTTTACGAACCAACTGGGAAGGTACAGTAGAGGTAAGGTACACTCCTCACATTTCATGAGACCCAAGGACATGTGGAAAAAGAAAAAAATAGTTTAACAGAAGGATGACTAAAGAACCACAAAAGTCCAAATTGAGGATGAATTCTCTCACACACACAGGTATGCATCATACTAAGTGTTTTGTGTTCAATAGAGTTGGTCACAAGGCTGCAAAGTGCTATTATAACTCCATGCATATAAGACCCAAAATCAAGCAAATTTGGGTCCCCAAGGGCACTAACAAAGTAGGACCCATACAAATATGGGTACCAAGATGAAGGTTTAATGTTGTCATAGGAAAAGAGCTCCACAATCACAATGTAACGCCCCCAAAATAGGTATACATCACCTATTCTGAGTCGCCAAATACATGGTACAGAATATAAATACAATCTTAATTATACAACAAGAGAGCTGTGAGTTTAAATATAAATAATGTCTTCTGGACAATATCCACTCTCAGAATAAGTCCTCATTATATTTATTGTCACACTATTTAACAGAATAGTGAGGACTATTAGCTAATACTATCATCCGGACCATCACTCCGTTCTCCGACTCGTCCCAGCTACGTTCTCATTTCCTGAAGAGAACAGTGAAAGAAAGGGTGAGCTCAACTAGCCCAGTAAAAAATATTATGACTAAGATAATGCAGAATAAATTATCATTAGCCTTCAACAGTGTTAAACTGATAAAATATAACAAACATCAAGTTTAACTGCAGCGAAAGAAGCAATCCATTAGAAGAGTCAAGTAGGGAATAAAATCTACTATCTTCTATGATTTAAAAGGTTTTTCATCACTTTTATCGCTGGGACTCAGCTTAATAAATAATCCACATTACCGAATCACCCCTGCACTACGGCCAAGGATATTCTTTAGTATCACGACCACAATTATCCATGCACTACAGGCTAAGAATATTTGTGTATTCATTAATGGTCATGATCATGCCAACAACTGTCCATCAATGCACTATGGGCCAATGATGACTTTTTCCACATCATTTGAAACATTACTACCATGATTACAATCAATAATCCTCGGTCATAATCATATCAAGTCCATCTATGCACTACTGAGCCACGAGATGACTTTCAACAAAATATAAACATGAGGATGATGGCAATGATATAAGAATTCAATAAAAACAAGTTTAAAAATTATTTTATCCAAGAATCAATAAGTCCAAATCGTCAACATGATACTTCTTTGTGGAGTAAAATTCAAGAATGCTCAGAAGAATATTTTCATGAAAAGATACTGGATGAAGCGCAAATATCAAGAATATTCCACTAATTTCATGGAGTATAGAAGTCAAAACTTTAACCAACTAAGTATAATAAAGAATTGAATAACAAAAGAAATCACCAAGCATGCGATAGACCGCACAGGCAGGTTATTCCAACAGAATAGTAAATAATCTAACGTGTCCCAAGAAACGCATGTACGTGATATTCCAATGTAATAATAATTAATTCGGAACCAGTCCGGCGAAAAACGCATGCATATGATATTCCAATGTAATAATGAAGACGGAATCAGGTCCGGCGTAAAACGCATAGACAATATATTCCAATAGATTAATAAAGACGGAATCAGGTCCAGCGTAAAACGCACAGACAAGATATTCCAACAGATTAATAAAGGATGAAATAACAGAAGAATTTCACCAAGTATAGGGTAGCCTCCGTATACAGGTTATTCCAACCGAATAATAAATAATGGAATAACAGAAGTTCTCTTCATGAATACAAAATAAATAATACCCCTTACCGTAAAAGAAACTGGATATAGGAAAAGAAAGGTAGCAGACTTCTCTTCTTCTTTCTCTCTATAATTTTCTCTCTCTAGAGTTTAAGTGAATTCGTAAGAAATAATGAAGGAATGAGCTTCTATTTATAGAAGAATGGACTGCATAGTAACTAATTCATGAACGATCCAGATTGATTTACTTTTAATCGAACGGTCCATAATTAAAGCAAAATCTTTTAAATAAAATAAAATATATTATATATTATATATATATAACATGTGTTTTTTTTAAAAAAAAATATCACAGGATTCATCCCCTGAATCCAATATCAATTCAATATATATATAAAAGTCTCAATAATACACTTTCTCACCAAACAATCCAATTCCTTTTTTCTTTGATTTCTTGTGAACCCCCACCCTCCACCACCACCATTTCAAAACATGTGACAAAATTATATATATATATACGTATATATATATATATATATATATATATATATATATATATATATATATAAAAACAACTTCTCACCGACGGTTTTGAGAAATGGGTAAGTGAGGGTCCAACAAAATTTACATCAAATACTTCATAAAAAAATCCCTCAATATTTTTTAACAACATTTATCACAATTATTATAATTCACAATATTAATCGACTGTGTCATTCCCAGTGAAAGAGGGGCTTTCCAATAAGGATTTCTCCCTATTATGCGCAATTATTAGATGACCAAACCTCTCCTCGATGTAACTTCAAGACATCATTAATATTGCAAATAATAATATTTATAACTTTGTCGTCTCAATTATTGATTTAATAATATATAAAATATTGACAATAATTGAACCAAATAACGTGAGATATTATGCAGCAATTACTGTAGCAATAATTGAAAAAACTAAGTGACTTCTCACGTAAGCATCAATGATCAATACCGTACTCTTTCGTGCGGCAACAATGCGTATTCTCGCATTTTTAACACCGGGTGTTTCAACAGTTAACGGTAAAACTTCCGTCGTTATTTTCATAAAGTATTTTTGTTGTTTTCTTAATCAGACAATAATTCCGTTGTGGGGTCCACCAATAATTATGCCGTTGTGCGAATATTCCCTGACCAATCGAATATTATATAACAACTTGCGTACTTTGCAAAATTTATAAATATTACCCACAACTATAACATTATTTCAAATTCACACCTTAATATTTAAAAAAATGATATTTATAGAAAATTCATTTTTATTCATAAAAGTTGGGGTCTTACAACCTCCCCTTCTTAAGAAATTTCGCCCTCGAAATTAGGGTACATACCTGGTATGTCGAAGAGGTAAGGATACCTTGATTTCATTTCGATTCTAACTCCTGTGTCATTTCCTCAACATCGTGGTTTCTCCACAAAAC
The DNA here is from genome assembly GCA_020205605.1 of Panax ginseng. Classification (NCBI taxonomy): domain Eukaryota; kingdom Viridiplantae; phylum Streptophyta; class Magnoliopsida; order Apiales; family Araliaceae; genus Panax; species Panax ginseng. Next base: position 92,024,749 of record CM035143.1, read on the forward strand.
TTTGACTTGAGGTATAACCTTGGAGCGTAAAATATATTCCTTCTTATCCAAGATTTGAACAGGTACCTCTTCATACGTTAAGTCTTCCACTATTTCGTCTGGTTCTAACTAAATAATGTGGTTCGGATCTTTCACATATTTACGTAACATGGATATGTGAAACACATTATAAACACGAGACATACTTGGCGGTAAGGCAAGTCTATAGGCTACAGTTCTTACTCGATCGAGGATTAAAAATGGGCCAATGAATCGAGGATTTAGCTTCCCTCTCTTTCCAAATCTTGTAACTCCTTTCCATGGAGCAACACGTAACAACACATGATCTCCAATATCGAATTCTACGTCCTTTCGATGAAGATCAGCATAACTCTTTTGTCGATCTTGTGAGGTTTTTATACATTGTCGGATCGTTTGAATCTTTTTCGTAGTCATACGTACTAACTCTGGTCCCAACAATGTTGCTTCACCCACCTCATCCCAGCATACTGGAGAACGACACTTTCTTACATACAACGCCTCGAATGGAGCCATGCCAATACTTGCTTGATAACTATTGTTATATGAAAAGTCCACCAACGGTAAGAACTTGTCCCAACTTCCCTTGAAATCAAGGACACAAAGTCTTAATAAATCTTCAAGAGTTTGAATATTCCTCTCTGATTGTCCGTCCATCTGAGGATGATATGCCAAACTGAATCGTAAATCCGTGCCCATAGCTTTTTACAAACTAACCCAAAATTGTGAAGTGAATCTTGGGTCTCGATCAGAAACTATGGATACTGGGATACCATTCAATCTTACAATCTCATTTATGTACATACGAGCAAGACGTTCAAGTGTATAAGTTTCTCATATTGGTAAGAAGTGAGCAGACTTGGTCAATCTATCAACAATGACCCAAATTGCAACAATGCTTTGAGAAACCTTGGGAAGACCAGTAACGAAATCCATGGTAATGTGCTCCCACCTCCATTCTGGAATTTCAAGTGGTTGCAATGGACCTTTTGGTACTTGATGCTCCGCCTTGACTCGTTGACAAGTTAGACACCTTGAGATAAACAACGTTATCTCTCTCTTCATATTGCTCCACAAAAATGTATGACGAAGATCACGATACATTTTGGAACTCCTAGGATGGATTGCAAATGGTGTGTTGTGCGCCTCCATCATGATTTTATACTTTAAATTAGGGTCGTTAGGAACACAAAGTCTGGAGTTGACTCAAAGTATTCCTTCTTCATCGATTCTTTCTTCCGGCATAGCACCTTCTTGCACTTTCTTCCTCATGCGCATCAGCTCTGGATCTATAACTTGAGCAACTTTAACTTTATCAATTAAAATCGGTTCTACTCGTATATTCGCCATCATCACGTGGGTCCCTGGAGTCTTTATCTCTATCTCCATCCTTTTCAAGTCACACAAAATGGGCCTTTGCGTTGACAATATCGCACTCGTACCCGCATATGATCTTCTACTCAATGCGCCGCCTACCACGCTCGCTTTTCAGGATGGTATTGGATGGTATGATCATAATCTTTCAATAGTTCAAGCCAACGTTGTTGTCGCATGTTGAGTTCCTTTTGAGTGAAAAAAAATATTTGAGGCTTTTATGATCCGTAAAGATCTCCACTTTCTCCCCATACAAGTAATGCCTCCAAATCTTTAGTACGAAAGACAACAAATGCTAACTCTAGATCATGAGTAGGATAATTCCTCTCATATTCTTTGAGTTGTCGTGAGGCATAGGCTATGACTTTCCCATGTTGCATGAGAACACATCCTAACCTTTGCCCGGAAGATCATCATCAGATGACAAATCCTCCGAGCCGATGGTATTGTCGTAACAGTGCGAAATGAGTCTCTTCTTGAGTTCTTGAAAACTCTTCTCATATTCCTCGCTCCAACCGAACTTTGTATCTTTCCGAGTCAGCTGAGTTAGTGGAGTAGCGATTCGAGAAAACCCTTCTACGAATCTCGATAATAACCAAATGCCGAGAAAGCTACGTGATTTCGTCCATCGATTTAGGTTGCTCCCAGCTTTGAATAGCTTCAATCTTTGCTGGGTCAACAGATATTCCATGACTTGATACTATGTGCCCAAGGAATGCTACTTCCTTAAGCCAGAACTCGCATTTCTTCAACTTGACATAAAGCTTATATTCATGAAGCTTTTTGGAGTATCAGCCTCAAGTGTTGCTCATGATCTTCACGGGTTATGGAATATATGAGGATGTCATCAATAAAGACGACCACAAAGTGATCCAAATATTCCTTGAATACTCGGTTCATCATATCCATAAAGGCAGAAGGAGCATTAGTCAATCCAAAAGACATGACTAGAATTCATAATACCCGCATCTGGGTTCCGAAAGTCGCCTTTGGAATGTCATTGGTTCTAATCTTCAATCGGTGATATCCTAACAAAGATCAATCTTTGAAAAGAATTTGGCTCCTTATAATTGGTCAAACAGGTCATCAATATGTGGCAATGGGTACCTATTTTTGATGGTGACATGATTCAACTCCCGATAATCAATACAAAGTCGCATACTCCCATCTTTCTTCTTCACGAATAGAACAGAGCACCCCCAAGAGAAGTACTAGGACGAATAAAGCCAATGTCTAACAATTCCTACATTGGGTCTTTAATTCTCAAGTTCAACAGAGTCATTCGATATGGGATTTGGAAATGGGTTTTTTACCGTTCAAGGTCGATACAAAATTCAATTTCACGCCTGGGGTAGGCCAGAAGTTCTTCGTGAATACGCCAGAAATTCATTAACAATAGAAATATCATTCAAAACGGCGTATTTTTTGTTTAGATCCGTGACATGAGCTAAGAAAGCTTGACATCCGCTTTTTCAATAAACGAATAGCTTTTATGACTTGCGATGACAAAGATTGATTTTAATGGTTTGGTTGTTTGAATTAGCATAATAGGTTGGTTAGGAATATGAAAGCTAACAACCTTACGAAAACAAATCAATTTTTGCATGATGAGTAGTTAACCAATCAATCCCTAGAATCACATCAAATGCAAGTATTTTCAAAGAAATAAGATCGACGAGTAACGTCAAAAGTGCCGATTTGAACTAAACAAGACTTATAAACAATGGATGTAACGAAGGTTTCTCCCAACGGAGTTTCAACAGATAAGTTAAAGTCTAATTTCTCTGGAGTCAAATTTAAACGTTGAGCGCAAGTAGGAGACATAAAAGAATGGGTAGAACCGGTATCAAATAAGGTATAGACTTTGCTAGAGTTTATGATAAGCTTACCCGTGATGACCTCGTTCGGTTCCTTGCTTTCGGGAGGTCACAACAAACGCTCCCTTCAGCACTACCGACTTTGACTTTTCCTGGGATGACCTTTGGTGCCTCTATCCTAGCTGAACTTGTCTTCGAGGAACGACAAAATCTGCCACGTGACCTTCTCTTCCACAATTATAACATGTTTTGACTGACATCGCGCTAGCTTTAGACCGATGTGTCCTCCTCCACATTTGAAGCATATGATAGTGGTCGCTCTCCTTACTTAACAATGGGTGTTTGTCGACGCCTTTCCATCATTGTTGAATCTCCTCTTCTTTAAATGTCCATTCTTATTGTTTTGGCCCCGACACCACCGAAGTGATTACCATTTCGCCTCATTGATTCCTCCACGCTTGTTGTCACCGCTCATGATCGCTCTCACCGGTATTATCATTTTGCCGATGCTCTTTTAATTATGCTTGACTCGTTATCGCGCTCCAATAACTAAGCCCTATTTACAACATCTGAATACAAACACAGTTTATGAGAAATAAGATATTGACGTATCTCCGGTTTCAAACCTCTTAAAAACATTCGCGTCATTCTCTCCTCATTATCAACCAAATGGGACGCAAACCTGGACAACTTGGCAAACTTGGCATCGTACTGCGATACGGTCATGTTGTTTTGCTCCAGCTTGATGAATTATACTTCTTTCTTGTGACGAATACTTTCGGGAAAGTACTTGTCATTGAACAATTCTTGGAACTTCTCCCAAGTCATCTTCAGTGCTATAGGTTGAGTACGCTTTATCGATTTCCACCAGTAATCTGCCTCTCCTCGCAACATAAAGGTGGCAAAGGGAACCTTTTTCTCCTCGGAGCATCCCAAGACATCAAATATCTTGGTGATCTGCTTTATCCATGCTTCCTCCTTAAGTGGTTTTGGCTCTCCAATTAACTCTGGTGGTCCCAGCTCCTTGAACTGTTTAGTGGTGACCGTCCGAGAGTTTCCAGTGTTTCCTCCTACATTTTGGACAGGAGCCGCTCTCGCCTGATGTTGCATGAATTGCATAAAGCCTCTGAACATTCCATCATTCATCATTTGGTCAGTGTTGTTGTTTGCATGAGGATTGTCGCCTTTCTGATGCACATTCTCCTGATTATTGATATGTGGAGACTCAACGATCTCCTGTGCTCCATTGCTATTCTCAACATTCTCAGATGTCATTTTCAGATACTGCCACAAAATAAGGGTTAGTTATCATGTCATATATTATTCCTATACTCTGACCGACCAATTAAATACCAAATAAACTTAGGTAGGTCATACTAACGAAGGAATTCCCGCCTCTCTCCCTCCTAGTTCTTGTCTCACATCTCACCTGTGGATCATATCCCTAAGCTTTGATACCAACCGTAACGCCCCAAAAATAAGTATACATCACCTATTCGAAGTCGCCAAATACATGGTATGTAATATAAATACAATCTTAATTATACAATAAGAGAGTCAGTGAGTTTAAATACAAATATTGTCTTCTAGACAATATCCACTCTCGAATAAGTCCTTATTACATTTATTGTCACACTATTTAATGTAATAGTGAGGACTACTAGCTACTACTATCATCCCACCATCACTCCGCTCCCAGACTTGTCCACCACGCCTCTCATTTCCTCAAGAGAACAAAGAAAAGAAAGGGTTAGCTCAACTAGCCCAATAAGAAATATTATGACTAAGATAATTCGTAATAAATTATCATTAGCCTTCAACAAAGGTTAAACCGATAAAATATAACAAACATCAAGTTTAACTGCAGCGGAAGAAGCAATCCATTAGAAGAGTCAAGTAGGGAATATAATCTACTATCTTCTATGATTTAAAAGGTTTTTCATCACTTTTATCGCTAGGACTCAGCTTAATAAATAATCCACATTACCGAATCACCCCTGCACTACGGCCAAGGATATTCTTTAGTATCACGACCACAATTATCCATGCACTACGGGCCAAGAATATTTGTGTATTCATTAATGGTCATGATCATGCCAACAACTCGTCCATCAATGCACTACGGGCCAATGATGACTTTTTTCCACATCATTTGTAACATTACTACCATGATTACAATAATAATCCCTCGGTCATAATCATACCAAGTCCATCTATGCACTACAGCCATGTATGACTTTCAACAAAATATAAACATGAGGATGATGGCAATGATATAAGAATTCAATAAAACAAGTTCAAGAATTATTTTATCCAAGAATCAATAAGTCCAAATCGTCAACATGATACTTCTTTGTGGAGTAAAATTCAAGAATGCTCAGAAGAATATTTCTATGAAAAGATACTAGATGAAGCGCAAATATCAAGAATATTCCACTAATTTTATGGAGTATAGAAGTTAAAACTTTAACCAACTAAGTATAATAAAGAATTGAATAACAAAAGAAATCACCAAGCATGCGATAGACCGCACAGGCAGGTTATTCCAACAGAATAGTAAATAACGAAACCAGGTCCGACGTAAAATGCATGCATGTGATATTCCAACAGAATAATAATTAATCTAACCAGTGTCCGGCGTAAAAAACGCATGTATGACAGGATATTCCAACAATAAAAAAGATTCGAATCGTCAGCGTAAAACGCATTGCATACATATATTCCAACAGATTAATAAAGACGGAATCAGGTCCAGCGTAAAACGCATAGACAAGATATTCCAACAGATTAATAAAGAATGGAATAACAAAAGAATTTCACCAAGTATCGGGTAGCCTCCGTATACAGGTTATTCCAACCGAATAATAAATAATGGAATAACAGAAGTTCTCTTCATGAATACAAAAGAAATAATACCCCTTACCGTAAAAGAAACTGGATATAGGAAAAGAAAGGTAGCAGACTTCTCTTCTTCTTCTCTCTATAATTTTCTCTCTCTAGAGTTTCAGTGAATTCGTAAGAAATAATGAAGGAATGAGCTTCTATTTATAGAAGGATGGACTACATAGTAACTAATTCATGTACGGTCCAGATTGATTTACTTTTAATCGAACAGTCCATAATTAAAGCAAAATTTTTTAAATAAAATATAATATATTATATATATATTATATATATATATATAACATGTGTCTTTTTAAAAAAAATATCGCAGGATTCATCCCCTGAATCCAATATCAATTCAATATATATATATATATAAGTCTCAATAATACACTTTCCCACCGCATAATCCAATTCCTTTTTCTTTAATTTCAGTGAACCCCCCCACCACCACCACCATTTCAAAACATGTGACAAAATTATATATATATATATATATATATACGTATATATATATATATATATATATATATATATATATATATATATATATATATAATCAAAACAACTTCTACCGACGGTTTTGAGAAATTGGTAAGTGAGGGTCCAACAAAATCTACATCAAATATTTCATAAAACAAATCCCCTCAATATTTTTAACAACATTTATCACAATTATTATAATTCACAATATTAATCGACTGTGTCGCTCCTGGAAAGAGGGGCTTTCAATAAGGATTTCTCCTATTGGCGCACGCAATTAGGTGACCAAACCTCTCCTCGATGTAACTTCTAGACATCGTTAATATTACAAATAATAATATTTATAACTTTTTTGTCTCAATTATTGATTTAATAATATATAAAATATTGACAATAATTGAACCAAATAACGTGAGATATTATGCAAAGAATTATCGTAGCAATAATTGAACAAAAATCGAAGTGACTTCTCACGTAAGCATCAATAATCAATACCGTAAAGCTACTCTTTGTGTAACTACGCAGACATCGTACTTTTAACACCGAGTGTTTTAACAGCTTAACGGTAAAACTTCCTACCGTTATTTTTATAAAGTATTTTTGTCGTTTTTTTAATCCGGCAATAATTCCGCTAGGGGTCCACTAATGATTGTGTTAGTTGTATTTAATATTCAATATTCTTCACCAATCGAATATTATATAACAACTTATGTATTTTGCAAAATTTATAAATATTACCCACAACTATAACATTATTTCAAATTCACACCTTAATATTTAAAAAAATGATATTTATAGAAATTTCATTTTTATTCATAAAAGTTGGGGTCTTACACACAACCTAGTATCTGGACAGTGGATGCGCAAGGCACATGACTGGGAATAAAGCCCTTCTGTCCAACTACATAGAGAAGGAGGGTCCCCCAGTCATCTTTGGAGACAACGGCTCCGACAAGACAAGAGGATATGGCTCAGCTAAAAATAGAGCAGTGTTATTCAGTATAGTGACCTATGTGGAAGGACTACAGTACAATCTTCTAAGCATTAGTCAAGTCTGCGACAAGGGTCATCAAGTGACATTCCTCAACAATCAGTGTCAAGTCAGAGATTTAAAGACATCTGCTGTAAAGCTAACCGGAACAAGAGAAGGAAATGTCTACACAATAAATCTTGGACAACTAAGCTCAGACGAGGCAATATGCTTTCTGGCTAAAGCATCTGAAGAAATGAGCTGGTTATGGAATAGAAGATTGTCCCATCTCAACTTCAAAAGCATGTCCAAACTTGCCTCAAAAGATCTTGTTGCAGGCCTACCCAAGTTCAGCTTCATCAAAGAAAGGTCATGCAATGCCTGTCAGCTTGGAAAGTAAACCAGAAGCTCATTTAAAAGCAAAACTGACAACTCAATCGACAAGCCCCTGCATTTGCTCCACATGGATCTATTTGGGCGAATTCCAACTACAAGTCTCGGAGGGAAAAGATTAACTGGTTATAGTCGACGATTACACCAGGTTAACATGGGTGTTCTTTCTGGTTTCAAAGGATGAAACAAGCTCCCAACTGATCAAGATGTTCAGGTTGGTGATGAACGAGAAAGGAGAGAAAATCAAGGCTATAAGGAGTTATCATGGCAAAGAATTTAACTTCTCAGAAATGGACCAGTTCTGCACAGACAATGGCATCAGTCATAACTTCTCAGATCCACGAATTCCTCAACAAAATGGAGTAGCTGAGAGAAAGAATAGAACTTTGATAGAGGTCGAAGAACTTACTAGCAAAGCAAACCATCATCTCGCTCAATACTTCTAGGTAGAAGTTGTCAACACTGCATGCTACACTCAGAACAGATCACTCATACACTTTACAATCAAGAAGACACCCTACGAATTGTGGAAAGGAAGAAAGCCAAGTGTCAGCTACTTTCATGTATTCGGCTATGCATGCTACATTCTCAACAATGGAAAGCAGTACTTGGCAAAGTTTTAACCCAAGTCAGACGAAGGAATCTTTCTTAGATATGCCACATACAGTAAGGCCTACAGAGTGTTAAACAAAAAGACACTGAGTGTTGAAGTCTCGATTCACATCATCTTTGATGAGACAGACTTAGACAAAATAGTGCTTCTAGACACTACGACCAATATATCAGACACTACGAATGAGTTCGTCGAGCTCAACACTACGATCGCAGTGCCAGATAGTGAAATCGTGGAGCAAGGAAATGAGATCGTAGAGGGGCCTATGTAAGACAACGAACCTCCACACCAAGAAGAAGAAATAGATCTTAAAGACCTAAGACAAGAAGGCATCAGGATAGATGTTCCAATAGGAAACAGATGGGCTAGAGATCTTACTCAAGACTTAATCATTGGAGATCCTAGTGCAAGAGTCAAAATAAGAGCTGCCACCCAAAATGAATGTTTTTATCTAAGCTTCATGTCATAAATGAACCTAAAAAGATAGAGGATGCTATACAAGACTCAAACTGGATAGAAGCCATACAGGAAGAACTCAATCAGTTTGAAAGAAGCAAAGTATGGAGATTGGTACCAAGACCAAAAAGTCATCCTGTCATTGGAACCAAATGGGTCTTCAGAAACAAGATGGATGAAGATGGAGTAATAACCAGGAATAAGGCAAGACTGGTGGCCAAGGGTTATTCTCAGGAAGAAGGCATTGACTATGATGAGACATTTGCACCTGTTGCCAGACTAGAAGCCATCAGAATATTCCTTGCCTTTGTTGCTCACATGAAATTCATGGTCTTCCAGATGGATGTCAAAAGTGCATTCTTAAATGGAGAACTTCAAGAAGAAGTCTATATAGAGAAACCTCCAGGTTTCATCAATCTATCTCTTTCTAATTATGTTTATAGATTAGACAAAGCCTTATATGGTCTTAAACAAGCACCTAGAGAAAGGTATGAGACACTGACTAACTTTCTTATTGAAAATGAGTTCACTAGAGGTAGAGTAGATACCACACTATTTCTTAGAAAGCATAAAGACAAAGTCTTATTGGTTCAAATATATGTTGATGATATTATCTTTGGTTCTACTGATGAAAAGCTATGTAAGAGATTCTCCAAGCTTATGCAGAGCAAGTTCGAGATGAGCATGATGAGTGAGCTGAATTTCTTCCTTGGACTGCAAGTAAAGCAGACTGATGAAAGAATCTTCATAAACCAAGCCAAGTACATTAAAGATTTACTTAAGAAGTATGGCATGGAATCAGCCTCTCCCATGAAAACCCCAATTGCTCCTGCAACCAAGCTTGACAAAGATGAAAAGGGTAAAAGAATTGATATAAGTTAATACAGAGGTATAATAGGCTCTCTTCTATATCTAACTGCCAGTAGACCAGATATAATGTTTGCAACATGCATATGTGCTAGATTTCAGGCTAATCCTAAAGAATCTCATTTAACTGCTGTAAAGAGGATTTTCAGGTATCTCAAGGGTACACCTCACTTGGGACTTTGGTATCCCAAGGAGTCCTCATTTGAACTAACAGGATACACAAATGCTGATTTTGCAGACTGCAAAATAGATAGAAAGAGTACTAGTGGCACTTGTCAATTGCTAGGAAACAGACTTGTGTCCTGGTTTAGCAAGAAGCAAAATTCAGTATATACTTCAACTGCAGAAGCTGAATACATTGTTGCTGGCAGCTGTTGTGCTCAGATCCTATGTATCAAAAATTAGCTAGCAGATTATGGGTTTGAATTCAAATTAATACCTATTCACTGTGATAACACAAGTGCCATAGCAATAACTCATAATCATGTCATGCATTCTAGGACTAAGCATATAGAAATAAGGTATCACTTCATTAGGGATCATGTGCAAAATGGAATTATATCTTTACAATATATCCCTACTGAAAATCAACTTGCTGATGTCTTTACAAAGCCTCTAGATGAATCCAGGTTTAACAAGTTAATAAGTGAGCTATGAATGCTTAATTTACAACCATGAAATATATGCTCTAGTATGTGCTAACCATACAGATATAAAGGCTATGGTTGAAATCGTAGACATGATCAAAAGAAGTCCACGATCGCAGAGTTGTAGTAACTCAAGACTCAACGATCATAGCTCAGACCCAACAATCGTAGTGCAGACTCAACGATGGCAGAAGCCCCATCAACAAAATAAGGGAGCATCTTTTGATGAGAAAGTTCAAAATAAAGCAATCCCTCTGATAAGCGCTTCAGAAACAAACCTAACCCTTGATTCACTCTATGAGGTTGGCCCTTCCTAAGTTACCTTAAAAGAAGGTCAAGTCAAAAACTCATCACAAGGATCCGATCAGACTCGACGATCGTAGTTCGTATCTGACGGCTCGCGCCGAGACGTAGCGGCGATTCGACGATCGCAGCTCGCATCGATGATCGTAGTTCGGATATGACACGACGATGGCTGCTTTATTCGAACACAATGATTGTAGTCCAGACTCGACGAATGCAAAATAGACTCAACAATCACAAAGGCCACCTCAACGATCGTAGTCCTCCCTAAGGACACATTAGCTTAGAAGGAGCTGAGGGCAAATCAATACAATACTCCTCAGTCAAATTCGTAGAGCCAAGCAGAATTTGACACCAGCCCCACTAAACAAACATGGAGAGAGGGAAATTACAAGTACAGTTTGAAAACGCCTTTTTAAAATCAAAAGTTCAAAAAGCTTATCTCTCTCCTCTCTCTCTCTCTCTCTACAAGCAGAAACCCTAACCCTTACCAAAGTTTAGACCACCATACCCCTTGCAAAGAAATCAATGGCAGCCTCCAACGTCGTCTCTAGCTACAGACTATGTTTCGATGAGTTCAAAACCGCTGAACCCAAATTTCATAAGACTCTGACATTGATAAAGAAGGCAGGTCTCGAAGACGCTCTGGGTACAGGCACCTGGATCTACCTAAAGTTAATAAAGGAGTTTTACAGAAATGGGGCATTCGAAAATGAAGTCCTCACGACGAGAGTCAAAGACGTGGAAATCAAACTAAAGGTTGAGAACATCAACCTAGCCCTAGGCTTCAAATCCGAAGGCTTTTGGTTTTTAGACGGCATCGATTTCCATGTAGGGCTTAAGAAGATGCATCACAAGAAATTCCCCACTGTCAAAGGATACAAGAAGAAGGAGTTTCCTCAGAGGTATGAATTTTTGGCTGATATTGTTGGGAAGTGTATATGATGCAAAAGCTCTGGCCACGATTCTGTAAATGAGGTACAGTTAAAACTCATGACTACCATAAGTTATGGAATACAGCTTAACTATGGAGCTTTACTGCTTGAATAGATAGGAAAATGGATCCTTAGCTCGAAGAAGACAAAGAGCTCTCAAAAGATGCTCTACGGGCGATTTATAAGCATCATCCTACAGTCTGCTCTAGGTGACAAAATTGGTGACAATGAAGGCGAGTCCATCAACCCAAACAGACGGATGATCCAACAACTGTTTGAAAATTGGAAAAGGAATCCGGCAGAAAATGTTCGTATGATGTTTGAGTCCAGTGGAAAAATTGGTGATCTAAAGGAATCAGGGATTCCAGGAAACATGTCAGTCGTCAAAGAGACTGAAGAAGGAGAAGAAGAGATCAACAAAGTAGAACCCACTGCCCTCATCAGAAAAATCAAGGGCAAGAGGAAGCTAAAGACTAGGATGGTAGAAGAACCTCAAGGGTCTACCACTGATATACCTATAGAGACATCTGATATTGAGACTTTGAGAATCCTAAGGAGAAAAGAACAGCTGGCTGAGGCAGATGAAGATAGAGCTACCATATCACAGCTGTTGAAGAAGAACAAAATCAATCACAAGTCCAAGAGGTCATCTATCTCTTCGATCGTCGAGTCTCTACCAATCGTAGAGACCAGACTGATCACCTCAAGCAAAGAAGTTCTTTGCACGGATGTTCTCGACCGATCAATGGGAATGACAGAAATGAAGCCGAGAAAAGTCTTGAGGTCGTGACTCGACTTTAGAAAACCAAGACGAAAATTAGTCAAGAAGTACATCCTTATAAATGAAGGAGTGCTCAAGGAGGAAGACAAGAAGATGGTCACCGAAAAGGAACTCGAAAAGAAAGCCAAAAGGACATAGCTTTCAGTGAGGGGAAATACCTGAAGTTCTCACCTTAGAAAATGCTCAAGCTGAGGGGGAGATACATGACGCTCTCATGATAGAAAATGCTCCAGCTGAGGGGGAGCTATTAGTCCTATAGATGGATGAATTAAGGTAAATTAAATAAAATAATATTATTCAAAATAAATTAAATAATATAAAATAATTTTAATTAATTAATTTAATTTAAATTAAATAATATAATATAAAATAAATAATATAATATAATAAATTAATTAAGGTATATTAAATTAAATTAAAATAAAATAAATAATTTTATTTAAAATAAAATAAAATAAAATGATGATTTAATTTAAGATAATAAAATTAAATTAAATTCAATAAATAATTGACTTAATTTAATTTAAAATAATATAATACAAAATAAATACAATTAAACTGAGTAGCATTTACTTAGTTAAATAAAATCAAAATAAAATTAAATAAAATAAAATAAAATTAAATACAATTAATAACTAAGTAAATTTGTTTAGTTGGGATGTAATACAATAAAATAAAATTAAATGGAGGTGTCAACTTAGAAACTCCTTCGACATACATGCTTTGGAGGTGTAAACTTAGAAACTCGTTCGACATTCACTCATTAGGAGTGAATGTCGAATAGTCCCCAGTTTGGGACTATTACTGGATGTTATGTTTCTCACTTAGGTCGGTGCCAATGCACAAGGTGCGTTTTTATAAAATTTGAGGAACTTTCAGCTGGTGTCTCTATATGTTCTCTGAGTGCATACTTAGACTAAGTTTTTTTGGTCTATTTCGTGTACTTGGAGACCATGGGGAGATGCTGCTGAAAAATTCTGAAAATAGTAGAAACGTGCTTAAGATTGGCACTAGTGAGGAGGAGACGCATCCAGAACGGGATAAGCTTAACCCCAGTAGAGTGGAGATATAAACTAGGTAAACTAAATTCATGCTTGGACCATATTCATGAATATTCTTGATCTAATTGGGTATTTTCTTCAATTAAAGATGGATGCCACCGAGTTGGATGATGTAGTAGGATAAAGATTGATGGGAGGATTAGTTGATGCGTACCATGGCCGGGGTGTGTCGATTTTATGAACAAAGCAATAGAACATACTTGATGATCCGAATTCAAAGATGAGATGCTTCGTGTCTCAAGTGTAAGAACATGATATGGAAGCTTCTTGGATGAAGTGAAATTTGACTTATATTCACGTGGGTTTGTGGATGGGTATTCGATATGGATTCATCACGGGGAATCGGTTGAGTTTAGAGAATCTGTCGACAAGATCAGTAGACCGGTCGATAACTATGATGTCGTGGAGATGTTGGTAGATGCGTGTAGCCCTACGAATATCGATCAATAAAAATGAGCCTCGTCAAGCAAGGTCTTGATCAACAAAAGCCAAATAATTTAGCAAATTTTTCTACAAGATGCTATCTCTGAATCAGGGACCCCATTGTATCCTGAACACGACAAGCACGCCAGGCTTTCTGCAGTGACGAAGCTTTTACACTACAAGAATGAACATGACTGCACTGAGAGAGGATTCAATGATTTGCTTGTTATTTTCAGGGAGTTCTTACCTAAGGATAATACCTTGCCCGCGAAGTTACTATGAAGTTAAGAAGATGGTTAAGGGGTTGAATCTTGGGTATGAGAAGATCGATGCTTGTGGCGGATTGTATGTTATACTATGGGAGGACAAAGATAAGGTGCGATTGTGATATATACAATTTGCCTTTGCATAAAAAATCACAAAACGTGGAGGAAGGAGAGAAACATGTTCAAGAAGATATTACTAACTTTCCTCTTCATTGCCGAGGTTGCAACGTCTATTCATGTCTTCGCATACTGCACCCAGTATGCGTTGGCATAGGACAAGGGACGTCGTCCCTGGTCAGCTTACTCACCCAGCACATGGAGATGAGTGGAAGAATTTTGATGCTAATTTTCAACAATTTGCCGACGATGTTAGGAATGTCAGGCTTGGCATGGCTACAGATGGATTTTGTCCGTTTAATAATTTTAGTCAGCCATACTCTGTTTGGCCAGTGATTATGGTAGCTTACAATCTTCCACCGTCAATGTGCATGAGGGATCCGTATCTTTTCTTGACTTTACTAATACCGGGGGATAAGAGTCCTACAAAAGACATCAACGTGTACCTTAGACCGTTAGTCGATGAACTTAAGATGTTGTGAGAAAGCAGGGTTCGGACTTTTGATAAACTGTCATGTGTGTAATTTTTTGATGAAGGCAGCCTTGTTGTGGACTATCACTGACTTTTCGGCACTTGGGATGGTCAGTGGTTGGTCAACCCATGGTAAATTATCATGTCCAGTCTGTATGGGGGATGTGCAGGGCACACAACTTCGTCATGGGCGAAAGACTAGTTTCTTTGGAACTACTTGAAGATTCTTGCCTGTTGAGCACAGTTATAGAAAGATGTCTACACAGTTCAATAGAAAAACAGAAAAGAAGGGGGTTAACAATCCCAGCCACGTTGTGCTATATGATGACGATGTGGTGGTTGACGATGTCGTTGACGTACTTGACGTTGACGAAGTGGAGGAAGATGTGGTTGTCAGTCCGTATGTGGTGGTAGAAGATGATACTGAGGAAGAAATTGATACAAAAGAGGAAGAGACAGAATCAGAAGATGGAAATGAAAATGATTTTGATTCTAACGGGTTTGACAACGTACTACTTCACTAATTGGTGTTTTGTAAATATTATACAACGAAATTAGATATAATAATTGCAATGAAATTTAATTAATGTCATTGTATCTATGTCTGTTATTTTAGTAGTACAGCTATGCCTCAACATAGCGGTGGAGGTGGCCGTGGTGGCGGCCACTCCGGATCGGGCGATGGCTCCCAGAGCGGGTCGTCTTCAGATGCTAGTGAGTTAATTTCTTATTGTGGCTCAGTAACATATTTTTCATAACTATATTATACATTCATTGACAATGTCATAACTATATTAAACATACAGATGCTAGACGTCGACGTCAGCGAGGGCCTAACCTCGGTCGATTAGGTCGTCCGCCGGCAGTGCCTGACGTCGTTCCAGTTGATGTCGGATTGTCTGTGTAGGTTTCAACTATCACTTATATATGTTCAATTGTGATGATATTATTATGTGATTAATAAATTAAAATGTTCTTAATAAATTTTGTATTCTAGTATTATGGATCTTGTCGCTAAGGCGACCGTACACGCCATCTGTCTGGCGCATCTCCCTACTGACTACACGCGATTTAGCCAGTACTCACGTTACGATGTCGGCTTCATGGTGACAGTGTTGCGGGAGTTTCACGTAAGTCGAATTACATATATTAAATCAAGGTTCATGTTATTTACATATTGTTCAAATAATTAATTATACGTATGTTATGTCTGTTTGATAGAGATACTATAGATACGAGACCGGCATCACTGAGGTGGATGGTGACGTCGTTATCATTGCCCACATCTCAAAGAATTATGCCGTCTGGCTGTACGAGATGCGACAGAGGGCAGTCCGGGCGGTAGAAGAATCGTCTGGGACTATTTTGCGAGATCATCAAATACCGGCGATATCGAGATCCAAAGATGGGTCATGCGATATGTGCGCGTCTTTGGGATGATGCTGCATTCAAGACCAAGTAAGAGCAGATGAAGAAGAATCGAGGCAAGCTGCGAGTTGTACATACTTCTGGCTCGCAGTCGTTTCAGGAGGTTAAGGCGGTATGTATTTCCCTTTAGTTTAGTTTAATATTAAACTGCAACTACAGTAAATTAAGGTGATATTATTTTATGTATATATGATTTAGGCCATGCGAGTAGCTTAAATGCGACCTCTTTACTATGATGGAGTTCTCGGGATGAAAGCCCATACGCCGAAGGGCTCTACTTTGGGGTCGACGATGTCTCTAGCAGCACTAGCTATACGGGTAATACATTTACTATAATAAATATTATTTAGGATAATATTACGTAATTTATATGATGATACTAAGATAACTCACATGTACATATATCAAATTACAGGAGCGGTTTGAGAAGATCCGCAGCCAACGTATAGCGGAGTTGCAGTCGCTAGGCGCGAATCTTTGAGATTTAGATTCCACTGCCCCTCCGCCCGAGATTAGTTTATCTCAGGACGAGGAGACGGCTCTTTGGGTCACATCTCAGGATACTCCCACTAGTATTAGCGGCCGGTATCGAGTGTTGGGGTTACCGAGGATACCAGCCTATACACTGCCAGGAGGTATAATATTTTTAGTTTATTTCTTGTTTATGAATAAAGAAAATTCGCCATATTATTCATGTTATATTTATTTTTGTAGGCTCTAGCCAGCGTCTGCGTCCGAGAGCCCTCGTGGGACCATCACATACGGGCGCTGGCTTAGACGATGCTTTATTCCAGCGTGTTATGGCTGTGGTGTTGGAGAGGTTTGAGATCGATCCGCTGTTCCATCGTCAGGACCTTCCCAGTCGTTCTTGCCTCCATCAGATTGCGTAGAACATTGCAGCTGGTGCCACCGCCGAGAGTACGGGTATCCCTCCGGAGCAGTGGGCCGTGATACGCGATGAGATTGTTCGGATGGTGGTTACCTTAGTCGAGGACGCGTTTGGGCCGATGTTGAGTCAACCTTCGACTGCTCAGGTATATTATTCGTTTTAAATTCAAATATATATTCTGCATGTAATTTAATTTTTATTTAGTTATCTTTAACTGAATCATATATATGGACTAATGAGTTGCATTATATTGTATCAACAGGGTGACGAGCGGACTGACAAGCGGGATGATGATGGTGGCTATTTTCATACTCGTAGCGCGGCGACGCCCTTGTAGATGATCCTCCTCATACCGGGGGCTCTACTAGTTTTACTTAGTTTACATTCGTTTGTATTTTACATTATTTTTGACTTAGTTTACATTCTGAGTTATATTATTTTGTATGTATTGTAGTTTAAATCTTGGCATTTAGTTTAATTTAGCTTAATGAGATGTTTGATATAGTTTAGTTTAGATTAATGGGATGTTTTTGACCTTTTTACTTCTCATTTAGTTGGTTTTTGACATATTGTCGGCCTTGGTAATTATAATTCGTGTTATTGGTTATATTGTTAGTTTGTGTATGTGTATGTGCTGTTGGAATATAGGTACATGTACAAGATGTGGGTTAAATCCCTGGATATTGCAAAAATAAATAAAATATTTAAAAAAATCACTATTCTCGACGGAATAGTACTATTCTCGACGGACTTCCGTCGCAATTAAGTCCTTCCCATTTTGGCAATGTGACACGTGCCACATATATTCTCGACGGAATAGTGGTAATCTCGACGGACTTCCGTCGAGTTTAAGGAATCTGCAAATTATGTCACGCAGCCACGTGGCATGACTATCATCGATCGAATATCATCGACAGACGATATTCAATCGTAAATATATTAACCCCGACTGAATATTCAGTCGAGGATAGGTCTGTCGAGGTTAAGTATCCTCGACCGAAAGATCGACGGAATTAATTTTGACCTGCTTATATACGACCGATTTTTCGACCGAATATTCCGTTGAAAATAAGGTTAACCTCGACGGAATATGCTTATTACCGACGGAATATTCCGTCGAAAATAACCTTTTTTGTTGTAGTGATTCTATCAATCTTCAACACCACCAATGCTCACTATACCAAAATTTCTTAATTTATGATATATAACATATATATATTCCCAATATAGTTCATCGAAGTTACCACACCTTGGAAGTTCAGGAATTTACCACAGTAATATGTGTTTAAGAACTTGGCCTAGCAATATGTAGTCCAAGAACAATTCAGGGACTGTCCATACGTTTAGGGGCTCAAAAACATATATACGACTATGAGTCACAAACATACCATAAGCATGAGTTTTAAGAACTCGCGCATAATCTTAATATTCTCTAACTTAATCTTAATAGTCTCTAACTATCAAATATGATATGAGAAAAGAATCACCTTCTCACCATAAACATATCAATAGCCAAATAATATTTTAATTTGGCTAAATATAATTCAGTTGGGTACTCTCAACCTATCACGCATAAATATCACAATGATTAATTAATATCAATCATTTATTCCTTACCATTACATCTCTTTTAATAATTCCAGTTAAACCTTTAGTTTGGTTTAACTTTAATACTCATGCCATACAAGGCTCATTTATCCCACTTACTAGAGTTATATAACTCAAGTTCATAATCTCAACAATAAAATATTAGGGGTCTAGGTCACGTTTGGTTTTTTCCTAATTCCACGTTATTTTAATATTCATTTAATATAAAGTTTGTGTGACACACTTTACCTTAATGCTAAATTATTTAGCTTACTTTAAATAATTGCACACTTATAATATGTAGAACTACTATACTAGGCTTTATGAATTTTATACTCATAATACTTTTTATTTAAGATAACCATTTATTTAGAATAATTAGTATGTACAAAACCAATTATTATACTATAATTCTTCAATTCCTTTTCTTCCATAAATTGCTCCAACACATTTTCAGTTAACCATAACTTAAATATTAACTTAATTAATGCATAAATCTATAACCAATATTTATTTATAATTATATTGGTTCTCTTCTTTTATTAATCACTTATTTTTCAAATATTAACCCTTTTATATATTACAATACTATGTAATATATTTAAAATATCAAATTTTAATAAACATATTCACTTTCATCCTCTTATGTAAAACACATATATTAATTCACCGTTTTATGTAAGTGTATTAATTCTTTTTCATTTACTATCACGCCACTACCACACAATGCTTTATAATATAATATTCCATAATGTCACTTAATTAACCAATATTTATTTTGGGTTAATTAATTAACTCTTATTCAAATCATGTTTTTGCTAACTTAATACATTTATGGACAACTTAATCACCAATTATGACTTTTATTACACATATGAGTCCTTAATATACATGTCTTGAAATTCAAATTTCATAAACATACTCAAAATCTTCTAGACAGACCACAAGTAGCCTATCTACCGGGTCATAAGTTTGAAGTGGCGCTACTGCAAGCCACCTCAAGTTCAGATTAACCAAGTTCTCGCTTTTAGCGAAATAGAATCTAAATTCCTAAATACTTTGCACATCCTTCTTAAGTGTTAACTCGTCTAACATCAATCTCTTCTTTGATTTCACATCATCGATTACTACTTTCTTTAAGAATTTAAAGATCAACTTTAAGTTTCAAAACTTTATCTTTTCTTAATAGTTTAACCAACTAAAAAAATTCTCATTTATGAATTTCTTTCCACCCATAAAACAAAATTCAAAATATATAACACCTATATATATTTTTATTCAAACCCGACACATCCTATAACAAGACTTTTATTTATAATTAAATTCTTATTTTCATAATTTTTGAAAATTAGGGTTATCACACAAAGGCTGTATTTTTATTTTTTTTAAAGTCAAACTGTATTATATACGGTCAAGCCGTATAAAACTACTAGCTTCCCGACAAGTTAGGTATCCTGGTCAATTTCAGTCGAAATTTGAATTTGGGGAAATATTTTATGCAATTAAATAGTTTATGGAGTAAATTGTAAGTCCAATTACTCTGGGGGGCGAATTATAAATTTTGTGGTACTTGGTGTAATAGATGTATATTTAGCCACAAATTATATCCAGATTTTTACTTAATTATTTGATATTAGTAGTGTTATGTGTTGCATATATAAATTTGTTAACTGTGGTGTGCTAATTACCATATAGGATAAGTTAGAATGTTTATAATTATATTCATAAAATCAAAAAACTTAACTGATAATAGTTCAACAGCTTGCTATTTATACTGTAGTTTAACTCTACCTATAAATTAACAAATAGGCTAACTAGAATTACTTATCCTTAAAATCAATTGTCTAACATTGAAGTCCTTAGTCAAAGTCAAAAAAACTCATTGGAAAAACAATTCTTTTTTTTTTTTAATCTTTTGATCAATTTCGGCTAAGTAGTTGGCCAATTTTAAAGAACAAGTGTCAACTGACACTTTTTCACATTGAGTTTATCTCTATTTGTGTTGTTATATATAGTAATAGATATTGTTTAGTTATGACTTAAAGATATCTTGTAGGATCAAAATTATTAGAGAAAAATTTAATGATAATTAATCTTAACCTTAAAATTGGGAATAATTAAATAGACTAATAAAAATAAAAATTAAAATTTGAATTTGAAAGAGATTAGAAAAATTAAATGTCAGTAAGTGACCTAATTTTTTTCTTTTAGGGGAAGCACCACTTTATTATATTACCCCTATACTTATAAAAAAAATTCAAAAATCAAGGGTGGACACTTGCCCCTACCTCCATGTGTCTCTTGATTGTAGGTAGAAGAGAGAGCCTTTAATGAGTGGGAAGATGCTATCAAGATAGCCAGGATGACCTGCCTACAAACCAATCTAGCTAGCTTGGGTCCTTAAATAGTTAAATTAGATGGCTTTCTGCTATAGAAATATTATACAATTGTAACTTTTTGCTACAAACCAATCTACGGTCAAAAAGTAGATGACTTTCGTTATAGAAATATTGTACAATTGTAACCTTTTTCTATCTTAATTAATATTAACTTGTTTTTATAGAATATCCAAACGAACTACCCATTTTGTACTAATTGGAATCAGGATCCCATATAGAGACTTTTAATATTTTGTCCCTTTTTTAATAAAAATCGTTTTAGAATTATATACAAATATTAAGAAAATGATTGTATAACATTAAATATATTAAAAATTATCTATATTGTACTTGTATTAGAAAAAAAGTGTTATTTATTGGACAAAAAATAAAATTATATTTAATATTTGGGGTAATATTAAAAATTAAGAAATTAATGCTTATTTGAAATTCTCAAATGATTTATATTAAGGGACAAAAATACTTCTCTAAAACGACTTATATTAAATGACGGAGGGAATAATAATTTGGGAGGAAGAGGCAAGTCATCATTGGCTACCAAACAGACCTTTAACTCATTTTAGGCATATCTTCTTCTTCTTTTTTTCCAAACAATCGATCTAACAACTTTTAATTGTGCTATATATAATATATCTAGCTGTGGGAATACAAGATCTTGCATGAGAGAAAAGAGCGAGCCTGTGAAGCTAGCCAAGAATACCTGCCTATAAACTACACGCAAACAGGCGGGTCGGTCCGGGTCCAGAGCGGATTGGGCCAACGGTGAGCTGAGTTAAAATGGTTTGGATTTTGATGGGTTCTTTATTGTGAGGCCCAGTAATTCCGGTTAGTTGGCCGTACATGAAACTAACTTTTTTTATTTTTATTTTTTTTGCAAAATCTTGCTACACCAGAAATAATAATAATAATAATAAATATTAAAAATAATAAAATAATTAATAATAAATAATAATTTAAACAAACACAATTAATTAATTACCTACGTGATTAATTTTTATGATAGTTGTTTACTCTTAAATTTTGCATGGTTACTAACAGAGATTGAAGAAATAAAGATGTAAAAAAGAGCAGTACATTATGTTCCAATAAAGGTCTATGAATCATGAGATTGTTACAGTCCCTTAATTACAGTCCCGCCAGTGAGTCACATTTCTATATGTTGCACGGCTACTCATAGAGATTGTTACAGTCCCTTAATTTTGAATGGTTACCTAGTACATTTGGTTTTTTGCATCTATATGTGGGCAGAGAGTTAAATAAATAATTGAATATTGTATTAAAAATAAATAATTAATGTAGCTCAATTGATTTAAACTCTTATTTATTTATTTATAATTCTTGTGTTCAAGCCTCATAACTCACAAGTAACAACATTTTGTTTTTTAAAAAAATAAGTCGCGGGCCACCCGTGGGCTGAACCTTCACGGGTCAGGCAAAAACGGTCCACATTTTTCTGGACTAAAAATTTGCAACCCATAACCCATGTTTATACTGGTGGGCCGACCCGCGGACCTAGACCTAAATTGTCAGGTCTACTATAAACCACACAAAAGTTTAATTTAATTTATAGACAAATATAACTCATCCCCTTGAAAGGAGCAATTAAGGCAAGTCATTCTTGGATACCATTCATCTATTCATGTAATGTAAGACATTTTTCCCAACTGAATTCACTCTACATCTCATTCTTCAAATGATCAAGAATAAACTATATTTGTATAGGTAAAAATGAACATTCTCATATTCTTTATTGATCTTAACTGCATGGCCATGCTGCATAGAGGATATATTCTTATTGTGATTTTTGATCCGTATAAGAAGGAGCTAATTAACTAATGTCCATATATACTCTCAATAGTTGACTGCGCACCAAGAATCTCAACGCCGAAGATGCTCTTGGATTCACAACCTGGACACTATTACATATATCACTTTGCCAAGGGTTTGACTTCAAATATAGCTAGGATATGGATGCATGCTATGCCATGCAAGTGCTTTTTCCTAATTTACTCCCCGTCTCACAAGAAGAGTGACATTGGTCAATTTCTTCTATTCAACAAAAGGATTTGAACAAATTGTTCTTTCAAGGAATTATCAGGAAATGATAGAAGATTGTTTGATAAAACTATTTTTCTTTAATTTTATTTAATAGAAATTAGATTTTATTTTGAAATAAAAGAAAAATAGTAAGACTATTCAAATTATATTTAACTCCTAATTATTACTAATATGTAACTTACATTATTAGTACTAATAAGTATAGTTAAATATATAATTGAATAGTTATAATGTAACTTATATATATATATATATATATATATATATATATATATATATATATATATATATATATATATATATATACACACACACACACACACACACACACATAAGAGATATGCATATGATATATAGAGAAGTTACATGGAAGATTTGCACAATTGAATTTTTCTTCTATCTTCTCCATTCTTCTTACAAACAAATAATATAAGATCCCCAACTTTTATAAATAAAGAATAATTTTCTCGAAATATATTTTTGAATATTATGGTGTGGATTTGATATAATGATATAGTTGTGGGTAATATTTACAAATTTGCAAAGTAAGCAAGTGGTTATATAATATTCGATTGGTTGGAGAATATGCGTTTTAACAGGGAATATTCGTACGACGGCACAATCATTGGTGGACCCCACAACGGAAGTATTATCGTAGTTAGAAAGCGACAGAATTATCTTTTTATAAAAATAATGGCGAAAGTGTTGCCGTTAAAACTGTTGAACTACCCGATAATAAAAATACAGTAATACGCGTGGTTGCATAGTAGCACACGGTATTGATTATTGATGCTTACGTGAGAAGTCACTTAGTTATACTTAATTATTGCTACAGTAATTGGTGCATCATATCTCTCATATTATTGATTTAATTATTGTCACAGTATCATCTGCATAATATTTTATATTATTAAATCAATAATTGAGTCGACAAAGTTATTCATATTATTATTTGCAATATTGACAATGTCTAGAAGTTCTGTCAAGGAGAGGTTTGGTCACCTAATTGCGCGCCAATAAGGAGAAATCTTTAACGGAAAGCCCCCTCTTTCCTGGAAACGACCTAGTTGTTAAATATTGTGAGTTATAATATTAATGATGAATAAGTTCGTGTTGATTAAAGATGAAATTGATAGTTCCATTGTGTGGAAATTATTAGTGTTAGTAGAAATCGACATCTATTTCGATAATAATGGATGTCTGGAGGTTATATTGATCAAGCGGGTAATTAATCGGATAAATGAGCAATTAATTGCTATTAATTCACATGCTTATAACTATGTGTTCACATGTGTGTACTATTAATTCACATGATTTACTATTAGGAAAATTGGTGCAAGATTGATAATACTTGCATGACTAAATTAAAAATGGAGGTATAGATGAAGGTACTATACTATAATTAGTTTTTCCACATGATTATACTATTAAGTCACATGAATGAACTATTAATTCACATTATTTACTATTATGGGAGGTGGTGCAAGTTTGATAATACTTGCAGGACTAAAATAAAAATGAAGAAAGAGGAAGGTATTATACTGTAATATTTCGAGCCCCAAAACGTGCAATTAACGAAACTATATTTTCCTATAAATAGAAACTCATTCTTCCTTAATTCTCATCAATTCACTAAGTCTTACAAGAGCAATTATTATAGAGAGAAATTATAGAGAGAAAGAAGAAGTGAAGTCTGTTACCTCACTATTCCAGTATCTAGTTTTTTCTAAGGTAAGGGGTATTATTTCTTTCGTTTTTATGAAGAGAGTTATTTTCTTTCAATACTCATAAGGGTTGTTATTCCATTCTTTATTATTCTGTTGGAATAACATGTCCGCATGCTTCTATCGCATCACGGTGAATGAATTCTTATGTTATTCTATTCTTTATTATTCTCATTGGAATAACTCGTCTGCATGCGATCTATCGCATGCACGGTGAATTCTTCATTATTCCATTATTTATTATTACGCTGGAATAACTCATTCATGTATGGTCTATTGGATGCCTGGTGAATTCTTTTGTTACTCCATTCTTTATTATTACTCGTTTGTAATAACTTTTTCTCACGCTGCTACTGCGCATGCATGGTGAATTCTTCCATTATTCCATTATTTATTATTCAGTTGGAATAACATGTCTATGTAGACTACCGCATGCGTGGTGAATGATCCTTCGTATTCATTCCTTATTAAATTATGGAAATAATCTGTCTACGTGGATTACCGCATGGCGGACAAAAATTCATTTGCAGTTACGTACATATATTCTATTATACTCAGTTGGTTAAAGTTTTGGCTTCTATACTCCATGAAATTATTAGAATATCTTAGATATTTGCGCTTCATCCAGTATCTTTTCATGAAAATATTCTTCTGAGCATTCTTGAATTTTACTCCACAAAGCAGTATCATGTTGACAATTTGGACGTTATTGATTTCTGGATAAATTAAATTATAAATTTTTAAAATTTATCTTGAACTTGTTTTATTGAATTATTATGTCATTATCATCATCATCATGCTTATATTGTGATGAAAGTCATCTTTGGCTTACGTGCATAGATGGACTTGGTATGATTATGACCAGGAATTATTCGGTATAATCATGACCGTAATGTGATTAATGATGTGGTGAAAGTCCTCATTGGCCTATAGTTCATTGATGGACAATTGTTGGTATGATTATGACCAGGGATTATTTGGTATAATCATGACCGTTGATGATTATATGAATATCCTTGGCCGTGATGCAGGGATGATTCGATTTTATTTATTAAGCTGAGTTTCAACGATAAAGTTGATGAAAAACTTTTTAAATCATAGAAGATAGTAGATTTTATGCTTTACTTGACTCTTCTAATGGATTGCTTATTTCGCTACAGTTGTTGATCTAAAACTTGTTGTATATTATATTCTATCAGTTGTTATACTGTTGAAGGTTAAGGATAATTTATTCTGCATTATCTTAATCATAAAATTTCTTATTGGGCTGGTTGAGCTCACCCTTTCTTTCACTGTTCTCTTCAGGAAATGAGAATATAGCTGGGATGAGTCGGAGAATGGATTGACGGTCCAGATGGTTGTTTTAGTAGTCTTCACTATTCTATAAAATAGTGCGACAATAAATATAACGAGGACTCCATTAAGTGTGGATATTGTCTAGATGATAATATTATTATTAAAAACTCTTAGATTATGTTTTATCGTATTTTACACGACTATTGTATAATTAAGTTGTATTTGAATTTTGTACCATGTATTTGGCGACTCAAGATGGGTGATGTATACCTATTTTGGGGGCGTCACAGTTGGTATCAAAGCTTAGGGATATGATCCCTGGCTGAGATGTGAGACAAGAACTAGGAGGGGAGAGACGGGGAATTCCTTAGCTAGTATGACCTACCTAAGTTTATTTGGTATTTATTTGGTCGGTCAGAGTATAGGGATAATCCCTTGTTTTGTGGTAATATTTGAAAATGGCATCCAAAAATGTTGAGATAAGCAATGAAGCACATGAGACCGTTGAGTCGCCAACGATCAATACCCAGGATAATGTGCATCAGGATGGAAATAATCCTCAAGAAAACAACAACGCTGACCAAATGATGAATGATGGAATGTTCAGAGGCTTTATGCAATTCATGCAACATCAGGCGAGAGCGGCTCCTGTTCAAAATGCAGGTGGAAACACTGGCAACTCTCGGATGGTCACCGCTAAAAAGTTCAAGGAGCTGGGACCACCGGAGTTTATTGGAGAGCCAAAACCACTTAAGGCGGAGACGTGGATAAAGCAGATCACCAAGATATTTGATGTCTTGGGATGCTCCGAGGAGCAAAAGGTTCCCTTTGCCACCTTTATGTTGCGAGGACAGGCAGATTACTGGTGGAAATCTGTAAAGCGTACTCAACCTGCCGCATTGAAGATGTCTTAGGAGAAATTCCAAGAACTGTTCAACAACAAGTATTTTCTTGAAAGTATTCGTCACATGAAGGAGGTAGAGTTCATCAAGATGAAGCAGAACAATATGACCGTGTCACAGTACGAAGCTAAGTTTGCCGAGTTGTCCCAGTTTGCGTCCCACTTAGTTGATAATGAGGAGAGAATGACGCGGATGTTTCTAAGAGGTTTGAAACTCGAGATACGTCAATACTTACTTTCTCACAAACTGTGTTTGTATTCAGATGTTGTAAATAGGGCTCAGTTATTGGAACGTGATAACGAGTCAACCCAACCGAGAGAAAGCAGGTGACAAGTCGATAATACCAGTGGTAGCAGTCATCGAAGCGGTGACAACAAGCGTGGAGGGAATCAACATGCCAGAAATGGTAATCACTTGGCAGAATCGCATGGCCATGACAATAAGAGTGGACATTTCAAGAAGAGGAGATTCAACAATGATGGAAAGACGTCAAAGACCAAAGACCAAAGACCGTTGTTAAGGAAGGGGAACGACCGCCGGTCGTATGTTACAAATGTGGAAGGGAGGGACATATCAGTTCAAACTGCGTGATGCAGTCCAAAGCATGTTACAATTATGGAAGAGAAGGTCACCTAGCCCGATTTTATCGTGCACCAAAGTCAAGTCCAACTGGGATGGAGGCATCAAAGGTCGTCCCAGACAACACAAAACCGGTAGTTCAAGGGAGAACGTTTGTCGTAACCTCCCAAAAAGCGAGGAATCCGAACAAGGTGATCACGAGTAAGCTAATCATAAACTCTAGTGAAGTATATACCTTATTTGATACCGGTTCTACCCATTCTTTTATTTCTTCTACTTGTGCTCAACGTTTAAATTTTACTCCGGAGAAATTAGACTTTGAGTTATCGGTTGAAACTTCGTTGGGAGAAACCTTCATTACATCCACTGTTTATAAGTCTTGTTTGATTCAAATCGGTAACCGCACGTTACCTGTAGATCTTATTTCTTTGAAAATACTTGAATTTGATGTGATTTTAGGGATTGATTGGTTAACTACTCATCATGCTAAAATCGATTGTTTTTGTAAGGTTGTTAGCTTTCATATTCCTAACCAACCTATTATGTGAATTCAAGCCACCAAACCACTAAAACCAATCACTGTCATATCAAGCCATAAAGTTTATTGAAAAACGGATGTCAAGCTTTCTTAGCCCATGTCACAGATTTAAATAAAAATACGTCAGATTTGAATGATATTTCTATTGTTAATAAATTTCCGACGATTCCCTCAAGAACTTCTTCGCCTACCCCAGAGTGTGAAATTGAATTTTTTATCGACCTTGAATCCGGTACAAAACCCATTTCCAAAGCCCCTATCGAATGGCTCTATTGAACTTCAATAATTAAAACCCAACTACATGAATTTTTAGACATCGGTTTCATTCGTCCCCAAGACGCCTCCTTGGGGTGCTCTGCTCTATTCATGAAGAAGAAAGATGGGAGTATGCGACTTTGTATTGATTATCGGGGAGTTGAATCATGTCACCATCAAAAATAAAATTCACTACCTCGTATTGATGATCTGTTTGACCAAATTGCAAGGCGCTAAATTCTTTTCAAAGATCAATCTTCGTTCTGAATATCATCATTTGAAGATTAAAACTGATGACATTCCAAAGATCGCTTTCGTAACCCTGCATGCGAGCATTACGAATTCCTAGTCATGTCTTTTGGATTGACTAATGCTCCTCGCCGCTTTCATGGATATGATGAACCGAGTATTCAAGAAATATTTGGATCACTTTGTGGTCGTCTTTATTAATGACATCCTTATTTACTCCAAAAGCTGTGAAGATCATGAATAACACTTGGGTTAGTTTGCAAAAAGCTATGGGCAAGGATTTACGATTTAGTTCGGCATATCATCCTCAAACGGACGGACAGTCGGAGAGGACTATTCAAACTCTTGAAGATTTATTAAGACTCTGTGTCCTTGACTTCAAGGGAAGTTGGGACAAGTTCTTACCATTGGTGGAGTTTTCCTAGAACAATAGTTATCAAGCAAGTATTGGCATGGCTCCATTTGAGGCGTTGTATGGAAGAAAGTGTCGTTCTCTTGTATGCTGGGAGGAGGTGGGTGAAGCAACGTTTTTGGGACTGGATTTGGTACGTATGACTACAGAAAATATTCAAACGAACCGACAACGTATAAAAACCTCACAAGATCGACAAAAGAGTTATGCTGATTTTCATTGAAAGGACGTGGAATTTAATATTGGAGATCATGTGTTGTTACGTGTTGCTTTATGGAAAGGAGTTACGAGATTTAGAAAGAGAGGAAAGCTCAATCCTCGATTCATTGGCCCATTTATAATCCTCGATCGAGTAGGAATCGTGGCCTATAGACTCGCGCTTTTACCGCTTAAGTATGTCTCGTGTTCATAACGTTTTTCACATATCTATGTTACGTAAATATGTGAAAGACCCGAACCACATTATTGAATTAGAACTAGACGAGAGAGCGGAAGATTTAACGTATGAAGAGGTACCTGTTAAAATCTTGGATAAGAAGGATAATATTCTACGCTCCAAGGTTATACCTCAAGTTAAAGTTTTGTGGAGAAACCACGATGTTGAGGAAATGACCTGGGAGTTAGAATCTGAAATGAAGTCAAGGTATCATCACCTCTTCGACATACCAGGTACGCACCCTAATTTCGAGGACGAAATTTCATAAGAAGGGGAGGTTGTAAGATCCCCAACTTTTATTAATAAAGAATAATTTTCTCGAAATATATTTTTGAATATTATGGTGTGGATTTGATATAATGTTATAGTTGTGGGTAATATTTACAAATTTACAAAGTAAGCAAGTGGTTATATAATATTCGATTGGTCGGGAAATATTCGTTTTAACAGAAAATATTCATACGACGACACACTCATTGGTGGACCCCACAACGGAATTATTGTCATAGTCTGAAAACGACAGAATTATCTTTTATAAAAATAACGGCGAAAGTGTTACCATTAAAACTGTTGAACTACCCAGTAATAAAAGTACAGTAATACGCGTGGTTGCATAGTAGCACACGGTATTAATTATTGATGCTTACGTGAGAAGTCACTTAGTTATACTCAATTATTGCTATAGTAATTGTTGCATCATATCTCTCGTATTATTGATTCAATTATTGTCACAGTATTATCTGCATAATATTTTATATTATTAAATCAATAATTGAGACGACAAAGTTATTCATATTATTATTTGCAATATTGACAATGTCTAGAAGTTTTGTCAAGGAGAGGTTTGGTCACCTAATTGCGTGCCAATAAGGAGAAATCCTTATCGGAAAGCCCCCTCTTTCCTGGGAACGACCTGACTGTTAAATAGTGTGAGTTATAATATTAATGATGAATAAGTTCGTGTTGATTAAAGATGAAATTGATAGTTCCGTTGTGTGGGAATTATTAGTGTTAGTAGAAATCAACATCTATTTCGATAATAATGGATGTCTAGAGGTTATATTGATCAATCGAGTAATTAATCGGATAAATGAGCAAATAATTGCTATTAATTCACATGCTTATAACTATGTGTTCACATGATTTAGTATTAGGGGAATTGGTACAAGATTGATAATACTTGCATGACTAAATTAAAAATGGAGGTATAGATGAAGGTACTATACTATAATTAGTTTTTTCACATTATTATACTATTAAGTCACATGAATGAACTATTAATTCACATTATTTACTATTAGGGGAGGTGGTGCAAGTTTGATAATACTTGCAGGACTAAATTAAAAATGAAGAAAAACACTACTAGATATTCGACATATAGCGACAAGCAATAGCGACGGTCGGTACGGAACCGTCGCTATAGGGTATCTATAGCGACGGTCGTCGTCTGGCCATCGGTATAGAGGTTTTTTTTTTTATAGAAAAAACCCTCCCATTTCCCCCATATCATTTCAGTATCTTCACTCCCATTTTTCCCCCAAATTATCTTTCATCCTCTCAAGTCATCTCCCTCCTTTCTAACACTTTCATCCGTCTCCATCTTCATTTTTTCAGTTGTCAAGTGCGATTCTTCATCGAATCTGTAAGTTTCTATCTCTAATTCTCTATAATATCTGCATATCACACACACATATATGTTTGTGTGTTTTATATTAATTAAATTTCACTTACATTTCTAGGGTTCTTCACATCGTCTATAACTTCAATGGGTTGCACTGTGAGAGAAAAACACATCCGTACCAATCGAAGGCCTCGATCAGCAAAACCTGATATCAATCACACCTCTAAATCGGGTATTAATGAATCGAGTACAAGACCATTAAATTACCAACTGGGTAATAATGAATTGGGTCATAATCCTAATCCTAATTTCAATGATAATGGTTAGGGCTACTGTACTGAAGAGCAAGTGGCCAAGTGGACCGTGCAAATGCAGCTGTGAGGCGGCTTGAGACAGAGAATACAGAAATCAGAGTAGAAATAGAGGCTTCAAAACTAAGTGCATCAGAGTTGGTGAAAACCTATTTGGAGGTTGCAAAGTGGGAGAAGAAGGACCTAAAGAGGCTTTTGGCTTGGGAAAAAAAGAACTAAATTGTAGGAGGACATTGCAGCTGAGAAACAGAACATTCCGGAGTTGCAAGAACAGTTAGTGCGGGTAGAGCAAGTGAATTTTGTTCAAGTTTATGGTATGGATTATTAGCTCCAACAATTTAAAAAAAATTTAAAAACAAATTCAGATATTAGGAGCTCCTTGGTTTGTTTCTCAATGTCAGTTAGAGCCACAAGTTATTGGTTATTTTAAAGCATACTATGCATTATCAAAACCATTCTCTAAATAATCGAGCTTTTAGAGAAATTTGACATTACACCCTAGCACTTGATTGCTTTCCTAAACATTGAATCTTAAATCAAAAGCAAGGTTTCCTGCTGTATAAAACCTAATGCCTAGTAAAATGATTTTTGCCAAGTTGTGGTAAACATATTTTTAATTAATTATCCTGATCAGGGATGCATAGTGGACCAATTCACCCAATTTGTTGGTCTTACTCGGCCTTTCAACCTGTTGAGCTATAGCATTACTACATGATAGTCCTATCCCACAGATCTCAAATTTGTTTTATCTATTTAAACCACGGAGCTTAGTTAGCTTTAGGTAGCACATTGTTTTGGTATTGCATTGGTTTAATGTTTTAACATTTAACTTGTAAGACCCCGAATTTTATGAAATAAAAGTATTCAATTTTTCTTATAATTACTATTCAGTTAATGGTTAAATTGATAAAAGTTAAAGTTAAAGGTGATATATGAATTTTTTTTTCAAAATAAGCAAGTGGTTATAAAATACTCATTGTTGTCGAGGAATATTCGTTTGGTCGTGAAATATTCTTCCTGTCGGAGAATATTCATACGACGGCGCAGCCTTTTGTGGGCCCCATAACAGAATAACTGTCGGATGAAGAAAACAACAAATTAAAGTTTTTATAAATAACGGCGTAATTGTTACCGTTAACATTGTTGGAATATCCGAATTGGGTAAAGTAAAGTAATCTGGCGTTGTTGCACAAGAATATTACCTGTATTACACAAGTTTTTGAATTATTGATTCTTACGTGAAGAAGGCACTACTCAATAATTGTTACGATGAATTCTTCGCTCAATATTTTATTTTGATTCAATAATTGTTGCGTTGATATTTTATATTATTGTTGTTTTAATAATTGTCACTTCACAGTATTTTCCATTATCAAATAAATAATTCATATTATTTGAATAATATTATTAGATAGCATTATTGGCAATGTCTAGAAAGTTCTACATCTAAGGAGAGGTTTGGTCACCTAATTGCATGCCAAAAGGAGAAAAATTCTTATTGGAAAGCCCTCTTTCCTCGAAAGCTACCGTTTGTCATTATTGTGATTCTGTAATATTATTTGTGAATAATTAATTATTAATTTATATGATGAGAAAATTATTGATTTTATGTGGATATAGATGGAGAAAATTTTTAATGTGACAATTGTTGAAAATTAATATTTTATCTTTTTCTGATAAAATAATTTATTTTAATATATTATTATATTTTAATAATATAAATGATGATATTTTTACTATGAATGTGAGATATGAGTATATGAGGATGAAGAGTATTTTTGTTGCAAAAGATATTTAAAACATGTTAAACATGTCGGTAGACCCCATTTTTTTGACTAAAATTTGATTATAGTCTGTAAAATCGCCCGTTTATGGATTTCGGTCAATTTCTATTTGGAATTTGAAAAAACTTTCTTCTGCAAAGTTGTAGAGAATTGAATTTTCTATAAAAAAAAGCGAGATTCGAATTTTCTGATAAAAGGGCTATTTATTATGAATTATTGAAGTTCCGGATTAATTGATTATCATTTTTTGGAAGTTTTAAATATTTTTTGTTAGAAAAACGCTTTTTATTGTTGGCCCATGTGTTTGTTAGATGTTTGAAATTCGAAGTCAAGTGTGCGTAGGAATTTAATATATATATATATATATATATATATATATATATATATAATATTTTATTAAATTTTACGCTGCTTTGGTGTTCTAAGCAATTTCCTATAAATAGGTGCTTAGGTTAGAATTGAAAATCACACCGTAAACCTGAAGTTTTCTCTATTTCTCTCTCTATATTATCGAGTGTATTCTTATGAGTATTTTGATATCTTGAGTGTTGCTATACGGTGCAAGTTCGTTCAGCGTTATTCCAGTCAGAAGTACTGCTCTTTTGAGATAAGGGATTGTAAGGGATAGTAAGGGATTGTAAGGGATAATAGGGGATTTTAAGGGATTGAAAGAGATGTTATTTTCTTCGTAA
Organism: Panax ginseng; assembly: GCA_020205605.1. NCBI lineage: Eukaryota > Viridiplantae > Streptophyta > Magnoliopsida > Apiales > Araliaceae > Panax > Panax ginseng. The sequence continues at coordinate 92,058,788 of CM035143.1, forward strand.
GTGATATTATTTCTTCAGTATCATTATGTTGAAATATTGGTTTGAACTTTTTATCAAATTTGGAATTTTTTCATGTCGGGGTTACTATTCATGAGTTACTATTCACGAGTTACTATTCACGATTTACTTTTCACGAGTTACTATTCACAACGAGTTACTATTCATGAGTTACTATTCACGAGTTACTATTCATGAGTTACTATTCATGAGTTACTATTTATGAATTATTATTCATGAGTTACTATTCACGAAACGTGATGATATTTTTTGTGAAATTTCTATCTTTTGGTGTCGAAGTTACTATTCACGTATACGACACTATTCATGAATATGGCACTATTCACCGAGAAATAAAATTTCTTATTTTTTTCCAAAATATCTATTCTGGATACTAGTTTTGATTGCATCCATGTTTTGATCATTCTTGAATTTTACCCCACTCTGGTTATTTATGAAGTATTTTTGAATGGGAATTGTTTAAAGTACGAATCCTTAATATTTATTCTTTTGCTTCACTGGATTCGTTCTCTTTAAAATATTTTTCATCATCCTCAGTCCTAAATGATGATATAACTGAATATCTTTGGCCTGTAGTGCAAAGATGAATCATTTCTGATGAATATCTTTGGCCCGTAGTGCAAAGATGAACAAGTGTTTAGATTAACATGACCAACTGATGAATATCTTTGGCCTGTAGTGCAAATATGACTTGTTGATGAATATCTTTGGCTTGTAGTGCAAAGATGACTTATTGATGTATATCTTTGGCCGTAGTGCAAAGATGAATTTATTAGTAGGATTATGAACATGAACTGTAATTTGGTATAACCATAATCTTTGATATTTCAGGTGATGAAAATTATTTTTGTCCTGGATGAGGAAAGGAATTTAGAACTACAATTATGATTATGAGTTATATACGTGATTGTGGACAGGAATTGTTAATTGATGTTACAGGGATAAAACATTGTTGGTGGACTTTTAACATGGAGAAGATAATAGATTTTATGGTCTATTTGACTCTTCTAATGGATTGCTCGTTCCACTGCAACTATGGTTGAAATTTTTTTATCATCTACCATATGTTCTAAATCTCTGATTTATTATTGATGAAGGCTATTGATAATTTAATTATCTTTAGTCATGATATTCTTTACTGAGCTAGTTGTGCTCACCCTTTTGTTTCACAATTCCTTTCAGGTAATAAAAGTGTAGCTGGGTCGAGCGGGGGATAACAAGGGAATAGAACGGTGGTCTATAGATGTTGAGGGTGAGGTGAATTTAACTTGGAAGGGTGTTTTCCCACTATCATACAAGATGTCTAATGACATACAACCTCATGTCATCATAAGACAGGGTTGTGCTCATCCACTTGCTGAGTACATTTACAAGCACTACCTATATAATCTTGGTGTTTGTTTGGAGTTTAATTCCCAATTAGATACAGTGGAGATAATGATATGTCAAGAGAAGACTCATCATTGGGAAGAATATGATAGTAATCTTCTCATTTTTCTTTGGGGTCTATTGGGTCAACCAAGGATAATTCTGTGGCCATATGATATCTACCATAACCTAAAAGCATGGCCTCCCATGTACGAAGGTTTCCTTGAGCACTTCCCAAAGATTCTAATTTCTAAAACAATTTTTGACTATACCTTTATGTAAGGTGTCATTGGGACGTGCTATAGTTGGTATATATTTGTATCCAAACTCACAGCATATGTGTTGTTGTATTTTGCACGACAATTATTGTAATAAAGTTGTAGTTGTTTTCCGTACCATGTATTTGGTGACTCAGAATGGATTGGATGGAATGTACCTGTAAGCTGTTAAACTGTTTACCAATAACAGTTTAACAGCTTACAGTTATTTGCACGTCATGTGCCCTTTTGTTGTTAAGAAATTCGTGTTAAACTCTTATAATAGCTTGAAGAACTCAGCTCTTGTTGCTTCTCTTTCTCAGACTCTCTCAAAATCATGAACCCTTCTTTTAGAAGACAACTCTTTTCTTAGACTCAAGTTTAACAATAAGACGTAAACCCAAAACCTAACTCGATAACTCAAATAAAAACACAAGAAAAAGCTTATGGCCATAATAAGCCTAATAATTGACATCGGTTATAAAACGTATAACTTATAAATATATATATTTTATTTATTAATAATTTAAATTTCAAAATCCAAAAGCCGTAGGGCTTTGTTTGGTAAAAACCATTTAAAAGTTAAACACTTAATACCAATAAGTCTTGTTTGGCACAAATCAAATTAAACTACTTTAATTTATTTTAATAAGTCCTTATAACATAGTTATTTGTCACACTTTATTTAAGTAAGTTTTCATACTTAATTTAATTACTTCTAATAACAATCCATTGCATAATATAATACTTTATTTAATCATTATAAACTCTCTAACTTAATTATTAAATTAAATTAGATTACTATTTCAAAATAATTACTTTTCTTAACTCATTAATTATTTATTAAACAAATAAATAATCATTTCACATCAAATCAATTAAACAAATACTTATTCAACGATAAACACATCCATTAAATATTTATATAATTCAATAAATATTTAAATATTATAATTAAAAATCTGGATTGTTACATTATTCCCTCCTTACAAGGATTCTGTCCTCAGAATCACAACTTAAACCACTCATTCATTACAATCTTCCCTACTTACAAAGATTCTGTCCCCAGAATCGAAGACACAAATTAAACAAATAACTCAGAGTAATCTTTCATCATTTTATCTAATATAGGTTTTATATTTCCTACTACATTCATTACTTTAACAAACTGTAGGTTTCATTTCCTAATTTTCACTTGAACTCAATATATTCTGAGTATTATATTCTTAACCCATTAATTTCCTTTTCTAAGAATCACTATTATAAACACTCGGGATATTACACTTATTCTTATGCATGTGAGAATGAATTCTTTATGGAATATATCTATTAAAATAAATCTTTTTGTTTATCTTATTCTTTGTTTAATGGTTGTGTCAGGTAGATCCATTTTTATGTATGGTTGGAGATTGCAAATTACGGACTGTTGACACTGAATCTGGCCATTGCAAGATTATTTATGGATCCAAGGAAGATGATAATACTACTTTGAAGTATTTTTCCAAAATATAATTCAGCCCAGACCAAGGAATCCCTGGCTTCTGTGATAGTGAAGAGTGGAAAATTTGTCAAACCTCATATTAGTATTAAAATTTATGAGTGCTTTTGATATTGAAAAAATAAACGATTATATAATATTTTTTATGTTTTATTTTATATTGTATTTGTGTTTGTTGAATAAATGTGCATTATTAATTAATTTTTTTTTTAAATCTAAAAAGTCTATAGTGACGGTCGCCGACCGTCGCTATAGTCCTAAAGACCGTCGTTATAGGGTTTACCGACCCGCTTCTATGGCGATAGTCGGCGACTGTCGCTAAAGCCTATAGCGACGGTCTTTAGGGTTTATGGCGACGGTCACGAATTATATAGGCCTAATTTCTAGTAGTGAAAGAGGAAGGAATTATACTCTAATATTTCGAGCCCCAAACGTAAATTAATCTAAACTATATTTTTCTATAAATAGAAGCTCATTCTTCTTTCATTCTCACCAATTCACTAAGTCTCACAAGAGCAATTATTATAGAGAGAAATTATAGAGAGAAAGAAGAAGAGAAGTCTCACACCTCACTATTCCAAAGATCCAGCTTTCTTTCTAAGGTAAGGGTATTATTTCTTCAGATTCATGAAGAGAGTTATTTTCTTTCAATACTCGTAAGGGTTGTTATTCCATTATTTATTATTCTGTTGGAATAACCTATCTGTGCGGTCTATCGCATACCTGGTGAATTCTTCTATTATTCCATTCTTTATTATTCTGTTGGAATAACTTGTCTGTGTGGTCTATCGCATGCCTGGTGAATTCTTCTGTTATTCCATTCTTTATTATTCTATTGGAATAACCTTCCTGTGCGGTCTATCGCATGCCTGGTGAGTTCTTTTGTTATTCAATTCTTTATTATTCTGTTGGAATAACTTGTCTACGCGGACTACCGCATGCATGGTGAATTCTTCTGTTATTCCATTATTTATTATTTTGTTGGAATAACCTGTCTATGTGGACTACCGCATGCATGAGGAATGATCCTTCGTATTCATTCCTTATTAAATTGTGGAAATGATCTATCTACGTGGATTACCGCATGACGGGCAAAAATCTATTTGCAGTTACATATATTCTATTATACTCAGTTGGTTAAAGTGTTGGCTTCTATACTCCATGAAATTAGTAGAATATCCTCGGATATTTGGCGCTTCATCCAAAGATCTTTTCATGGAAATATTCTTCCGAGCATTCTTGAATTTTACTCCACAAAGCAGTATCATGTTGATAATTTGGACGTTATTGATTTCTGGATAAATTAAATTATAAATCTTTAAAATTTATCTTGAACTTGTTTTATTGAATTATTATGTCATTGTCATTATCCTCATGCTTATATTGTGATGAAAGTCATCTTTGGCTTACATGCATAGATGGACTTGGTATGATTATGACCAGGGATTATTCGGTATAACCATGACCGTAATGTGACAAATGATGTGGTGAAAGTCCTCATTGGCCTGTAGTTCATTAATGGACAATTGTTGGTATGATTATGACCAGGGATTATTTAATATAATCATGACCGTTGATGATTACATGAATATCCTTGGCCGTGATGCAGGGATGATTCGATTTTATTTATTAAGCTGAGTTTCAACGATAAAGTTGATGAAAAACTTTTTAAATCATAGAAGATAGTAGATTTTATGCTCTACTTGACTCTTCTAATGGATTGCTTATTTCGTTGTAGTTGTTGATCTAAAACTTGTTGTCTATTATATTCTATCAGTTGTTATACTGTTGAAGGCTAATGATAATTTATTCTGCATTATCTTATTCATAATATTTCTTATTGGGCTAGTTGAGCTCACCCTTTCTTTCACTGTTCTCTTCAAAAAATGAGAATATAGCTGGGACGAGTCGGGGAACGGATTGATGGTCCATATGGTTGTTTTAGTAGTGCTCATTATTCTATAAAATAGTGTGACAATAAATGTAATGAGGACTCCATTGAGTGTGAATATTGTCTAGATGACAATATTCTTATTAAAAACTCTTAGATTATGTTTTGTCGTATTTTACACAACTGTTGTATAATTAAGTTGTATTTGAATTTTGTACTATGTATTTGGCGACTCAAGATGGGTGATGTATACCTATTTTGGGGGCGTCACAAATAACTACTACAAAGTAGTGTTCAATTAGAATTTTCTGTGAATTGCTATCACAGATTATTCACCAAGGCTTGACATATATCCTGGAGGTATATCGTTTGTAACTCTTAGCAAACCGATCGTGGTGGGGGCGATAAAGACCTTAAGGACATGGATTACCCGTGTCATGTCTTCAACAACAATCTTGACTCTACGAAGCTATGATTCTAACAATCTTAAGGTCTTTATAGTATTTGTTAGAGTCATGATTTTGGTGAGATGGAAGACAACACGGTTTTCAAAGATAAGTGCCATTTTTCTTGTATTTATTTTATCAATGGAATTTTTATGATAATTAGTAATATATTGAGATATTAAGCTAATTAATTTTATTGATAATTCTTGTTAGAAGATGGATTGTGGAGAAATGTGAAAGTGAAAAGATTTGCAATTTTACAAGTTTGTAAATTGATATGGAGAAGATGAAGAGTCATCATGGAAAACACCAAATTTTGATGCCTAAAATTTTTCTAAAGAGATTGTGGTGTTCTTCGGATTTAATTCCAAAAGGTGTGTTTTTTCACATTAGCCTTTATTTTTATAAATGATAATTGTGTATCATTTTGTATATATGTGTATATACTTGAAAGTATATGTTTTATTTATTATATCATGTGTAGATGATATTGTATGTTTGAATATTATTTTATCTATATTTTGTTGTATTAAATTAATTAATTAGTTTTGTGGGATAAGAAAAGTAATTAAATTTTTGTTCATGATGGAATAAATTTAATTTTGTACATATATATTTTGTTTATAATATTTTATGAGTAGATAAAATATTTGATATGTATATGTATGTATGTATGAAATTTGAGACAATTATTTTTCTTATACACTAATTGAGATTAATTTATTGTGAGAAAGTTGTAGTAAAATTTGAGAAGTTTACTTGTCTCTATGTATAACAAATTAGTTGTAAATTAATTTATTTTGAGAATAAAGTAAATTTATGTTCTTCTTGAATAAAATTATATATGCATAGAAAGTTTGAAGTAATATTAGTGTGTAATATTACTTGGTATTTGTATGCATGAATTTTGAGATAAATTACTTTGTTTGTGGATAATAAATTAATTATCAACTAATAGTTAGAAGAGATATTGTAGAAGTAAATTTGGTTGAGTAAATCCTGTATACATTATGATTTTGATGTTGAGAAAACACTTAGAAATGATATTCGTAGTGTTTTTGTAATTGGTATATGTTGATTTATTTTTATGTGTACTTCTTGTTCAAGAAGTAGTAAATTTTAATGTGATCATATGAATTTTATATATTCTAATTGAGATAAACATTTTATTTTTTGAATTTTTATAAATATAGTGAAGTTCAAGTATTTCATATTATTAAGATTGTCTTGAATTCTATATTGTAAATGTCAAAAGATATATTGTTTATGTTATTTCCTATTCAAGTTGGGACAAGAAAATACTTAAGGATATACTAATTCATGTGTGTGAATTTTATTTGCTTTCTACATAAATTAATCTTGTGTGATAAATTAATTTCTTAGAAAATAAATATTAATTTTTATATTTTATTAATTATATACAAATAAATTTGTGCAATATGATGAGTTGTGCTATAATTTGTATATAATAAATTTTATACTATTTACATAGAGTCAAGTGTTACGTGTTGGTATACTTGAAAAAATGTACATGTATAATTTTATTTTAAGTTCTCATGTTAAATAATTTTTTGGATTTGAGATTTTATGTAATTCAGAAAATAAGAGCTTGTTTTCTTATGTGGGGGTATTCTAAAAAATTCTTATGTTGAAGCAATCTATATATGAATAACTAATACATAAATAATACAAGAACTTATTTTTATTTTGAGAAGTGTTCCTTAATATTCTCATGTAGAAGTAATATTTATAGGAACATTGTCACATAAAATGTCAATTAATCTAAAATTTATTTTAAGTGGTGAGCATAATATTGTGAAGTGAAATTATTCAATAAGATATCAATTATTTAAAAGTGTGGGGGTGATTCTTTAAGATTTTAATTTATAGACTAAATTTGGTCTTTGAACTATTTGGAGCATAATTTTATTTATGTAAGAAATAGTAAGGCTTATGAATTTCTTGTTGTGAAATTCAATTTGATTGTGTAGTTCTGTGAAATGAAAGTCTTTGAAATCCAAACTTTTGAATAATATTGAAGTGCGAACTTATTTCACTTAATTAATTACCTAAGGTTCAACGAAGTTATAAACTGAACCTAGAAAGAGCAATATTGATTTGGTGAAGGAAATCAATATAATAATTTGATAAATAAAATACTTATTTTATTAGCCTAAATATGATCCAAAATATTAATTTGATTTAGTTCAATAGTGAGATTGAAACTAAGTTATAAATATTCAAGTGGATACATATTAGGTGATAATATGTGCATATTAACCTTGAGATTCTATCGGATATAGAATTATTTATATGTTTACACAAACAATATAATTGTATAAACTATAATGTGATAGTTTTTGTGTATATTAAAGATATGTTGATCATTTTACATAGTATTATTAACGTAAACGAGTTTAAGAAATATCTATTTTTGTCTTTATGTTGAAAGACTTGTAAAATAGATGTTATCTTATTATCATGTGAAAACATAGTGAGGATTCCAACTAAACCAATTAAATTGTGTTGAGAGGCTATACTAAACTAAGTTTGATATACCTTGAGATTGAAGAATTAAATAATTCTTTAATAGTAGTGGTACACTAAAAGTTAATTCTGATATAGCTATTGTAAAGAGGAAGTACACATTCGCTAGTGGGAGCGTTGTGTTTGATATGCAATGCACGAGATCATATATTACATACAGTTTTAAACTTAGTATACTAATGATTTACATTGATTTTTGTTAGATCTCTCAATGTTTTAATAGATCATATAAGTGTCACTTATATTTTAGTGAGGAAAATTATAAATTTACAAGTAGGTGAATTTTCACTCAATCTTGGGTTTTGTTTCTTAGATGAGTAAGAAACAAATGAGTATTTCCCATTTCACAATATGAATAGAATGTTATTATTTTATGAGGGAAGTTTAATGGATTAGGGTGTTTGTTAAAACATTGATTGTAGCCTAGTCTAAAGCCTCCTATTTTACAATATTGTGTTAGTGAAATTTTTTATGTAGTACAAATTATTAATCTTCGATTCATAACTGGTTGTGATCCTGAATAAGTATGAAAATATTCACAAGTAGTGTGAGACCTCAAATTTTATGAAATTAAAGTATTTAATTTTATTATATTTATTATTCTATTTAATAAATGGTTAAATTGATAAAATGTTAAAGTTAAGGGTGATATTTGAAAATTTTGTAAAGTAAGCAAGTTGATATAAAATATTCGTTGTGTCGGGGAATATTCGTTTGGTCTAGGAATATTCTTTCGTTGGGGAATATTCGTTCGACGACACAATCATTGGTGGACCCCACAACGGAAGTATTGTCGTAGTTAGAAAACGACATAAATATCTTTTTATAAAAATAACGGCGAATGTTTTACCGTTAAAGTGTTGAGATACCCGGTGGTAAAAATACAGTAATATGCGTGGTTGCATACTAGCACACGGTATTGATTATTGATGCTTACGTAAGAATCCACTCAGTTTATTCAATTATTGCTACAATAATTGTTGCATAGTATCTCACGTTATTTGATTCAATTATTGTCACAATATCATCTGCATAATATTTTTTATTATTAAATCAATAATTGAGACAATACATTTATTCATATTATTATTTACATTGTTGACAATGTCTAGAAAGTTCTGTCGAGGAAAGAGGTTTGGTCACCTAATTACGTGCCAATAAGGAGAAATCTTTATCGGAAAGCCCCCTGTTTCCTGGGAATGATCTGTTTGTCGATATTGTAAGTTATAATATTAATGATGAATAATTGTTGAAGTATTAAAAATGTGTTTATTGAAGATAAGTGAATTACAAAAGTTAGAGGGGAATAATGCAAACTTGGAAAACTTTAGGGGTACTAAAGTGTAATAAGTTAAATCAATCTGGACCATTGATGTTGGTTTTAATAGTTAATCAATCTGGACCATTGATGGTGATTTTAATAGTAAATAAATCTGGACCGTCGGTGGTGGTTTTAATAGTAAATTAATCTGGATCGTCGATGGTGGTTTTAATAGTAAATCAATCTTGACCGTCAGTGGTGGTTTTAAAAGTAAATCAATCTGGACCGTCGATGGTGGTTTTAAAAGTAATCAATCTGGACCGTCAGTGGTGGTTTTAAAAGTAAATCAATCTGGACCGTCGGTTATGGTTTTAATAGTAATCAATCTGGACCGTCCTTTCTAATAGTGAATCCATCTGGACCGTTCGTGAATTAGTTACTATTTAGTCCATTCTCCTATAAATAGAAGCTTAATTGTTCTCTCATTTTCACCAATTCATTGAGATTTACAAGAGAAGCTATAGAGAGAGAAACAATAGAGAGAAAGAAGAAGATTATTCTGCTACTTCACTTTTGCAGTATCCGGTCTTCTACTAAGGTAAGGGATGTTATTTTCTTTTGGTAAGGGATACTATTTATTGTATTCGTAAGGAATACTGTTTTTCGTATTCATCCTTTAATATGTCGGAATAACCTGTCTACGCGGATTACGTATCGTATGACAGGTGAAAATCTATTTGCAGTTTCGTATTTTATTTCTTTTCATATTCTTAAATCTACACTTACAATGGTAAGTATTTCTTCTATAATCCTTGAAATTAGTGGAGTATCTGTGGGTTTTGAGCTTCATCCAGTATATTTTTATTGGAATATTGATCTGAACTTTCTTATTAAATATCAATATTTTCACTCGGGTTACTATTCACGGGTTACTATTCACCCAGTTACTATTCACTATAATATTATTCACTCGGGTATTTGGGGCACTTTTCATGTTGGGGTACTATTCACGAGTTACTATTCACCTAATTACTATTCACTCTAGTATTATTCACTCGGGTATTCGGGACACTTTTCATGCCAGGGTTACTATTCACGGGGTACTATTCCTGAAGTACTATTCACGAGGTACTATTCACCCGAAAAATTTATTTCTTTTCTGTCCAAATTATTTTGATACATGGATATTATTCTTGAATTTTACTCCAGAAAGCAATATCATGTTGACAATTTGGATATTTTTAAACTGGATAAATTTAAAGTCTTTAATATTTATCATTGATCTCACTTGATTGAATCTTTATATCATTGTCATCATTCTCATACTTATATTGTATTGAAAGTCATCTTTGGCTTACGTGCAAAGATGGACTGTTGATTATTGGTTTTACAGTTGTATATCTTTGGCTTACGGGCAAAGATGGACTGTTGATTATTGGTTTTACAGGTGTATATCTTTGGCTTATGTGCATAGATGAACTGTTGATTGGTATGATTATGACCAGGGATCATTCAGTATAATCATGACCCGTAATGTTATAAATGATGTGGTAAAAGTCCTCATTGGCCCGTAGTGCATTGATGGACAGTTGTTGGTATGATTATAACTAGGGATTATTCGGTATAATCATGACCATTGTTGAAAACATGAATATCCTTGGTCCGTAGTGCATGGATAATTTGTGGTCATAATACTAATGAATATCTTTGACCGTAGTGCAGGGATGATTCGATGATGTGAATTATTTATTGTCGAGTCTCAAATGATAAAATATTGATTATACACTTTTAATTAAGTAGAAGATAGTAGATATCATGCTCTACTTGACTCTTCTAAAATACAATTTTATGTCTTTGGCCTGTAGTGCAAAGATGAATTGTTAATGAATACCTTGGCCATAGTGCAAATATGAATTTATTAGTATGATTATGAACAAGAATTGTGATTTGGTATAACCATGATTTTTGATGTTTCAGGTAAAGACATGTGATGAAAATTATCTTCGCCACAAAAGCGAAGAGGAATTTAGAATCACAATTATGATTATGAGTTATTCACATGATTGTGGACAGGAATTGTTGATTGATGTTACAGGGATAAAACATTGTTGATGGACTTTTAACATGGAGAAGATAATAGACCTTATGGTCTATTTGACTCTTCTAATGGATTGCTCGTTCCGCTGCAACTATGGTTGAAAAGTTTTATCATCTACCATATGTTCTAAATCTCTAATTTATTACTAAGGAAGGCTATTGATAAATTAATTATCTTTAGTCATGATATTCTTTACTGGGCTAGTTGTGCTCACCCTTTTTGCTTCACAATTCCTTTCAGGTAATAAGAGTGTAGCTGGGTCGAGCGGGGATAACAGGGAAATAATGTGATGGTCCGAGACTGTCGAAGTTTCTTAATACATTATAAAACGACAGGACGTGCAATATATAATTGTATTGAGGACCAAAGATGTGTGTGTCGTATTTTATACGTCACTTAATAATTGATTTTGGTGAACAACAATAATGTGATGAGAACCCGACTTTGAAAGCGTCAAAAGTGCACCTCATTAGAAAGAACATGATAGTAATCTTCTCATTTTTCTTTGGGGCCTTGAAATATTTGCTGCTGTATTTTATATGGCATTGTAATAATTTGAGTTTGGATACTGTCTATGAGACAATATTGTATTAAAACTCACAGTTTAACTGTGGTCGTATTCTATACGACAGTTCAACAGTTGTATAAATAAAGTTTGTATTTGATTTCTATAGTGTGATATCTGGCGACTCAGAAGGGGTCGTGTGGACCTATCCTGGGGGCGTCACAAGTAGGTGAATATATAATTATATTTTTACAAGTAGGTGAATATATAATTATATTTTTACAAGTAGGTGGATATATTATTACCCTTAGTGAGGGAATAATTTACTTGGAGTAGCAAGTAATACTATTGCTTTATATGATGGAGAAAGCAAATGGAATCAAAATTTGTTGTTAAAACATCAAATTGTGGCCACTTCCATTGCTTAGTTCATTATGATGTGATAATGAAATTATTTTGTATAGAGCATATGAGATTACCTTTAATGGTAAGTCTTGACATGTTGGTCATAGACATAATTTTTGTTAGATAATTGATACAAGGAGGTATTATAATATTTATCTACGAGAAAGTTAAGTGACGACTTGACTTATCTTTTTACTAAGACTTTGACGAAATCTTAGTAAGTTTAACTACTTGTGATATGAAACTTAAACCACTTTGAGTCAGGGGTGATGGGAACCCAACCTATTCCTAGGTTACCCCTAGTTTATAGTGTGACGCCCCCAAAATTGGTATACATCACCTATTCTGAGTCGCCAAATACATGGTACAGAATACAAATACAGCCTTAAATATACAACAAGAGCTGTGAGTTTTAATACAATTATTGTCTTCTAGATAGTATTCAAACTCAAAATAAGTCCTCAATATATTTATTATCACACTATTTCATAGAATAGTGAGGACTACTAATGCTATCATCTGGACCGTCACTCCGTTCCCCGACTAGTTCTTGCTACGTTCTCATTTCCTGAAGAGAACAATGAAAGAAAAAGGGTGAGCTCAACTAGCCCAGTAAGAAATATTATGACTAAGATAATGCCGAATAAGTTATCATTAGCCTTCAACAAAGTTTAAACCGATAAAATATAACAAACATCAAGTTTAATCTAGCAATGAACAAGCAATCCATTAGAAGAGTCAAGTAGAGAATAAAATCTACTATCTTCTATGATTTAAAAGGTTTTTCATTACTTTTATCGCTGAGACTCAGCTTAATAAATAATCCACATCATCCCTGCATTACGGCCAAGGATATTCATTAGTATCACGACCACAAATTATCCATGTACTACGGGCCAATGATATTCGTGTATTCATCAATGGTCATGATCATGCCAACAACTGTCCATCAATGCACTACGGGCCAATGATGACTTTTTCCACATCATTTGTAACATTACGGTCATGATTATACCGAATAATCCCTGGTCATAATCATACCAAGTCCATCTATGCACTACAGGCCACATATGACTTTCAACATAATATACACATGAGGATGATGACAATGATATAAGAATACAATAAAACAAGTTCATGAATTAATTTATCCAGGAACTAATAATGTCCAAATTGTCAACATGATACTTCTTTGTAGAGTAACACTCAAGAATGCTCAGAAGAATATTTCCATAAAAATATACTGGATGAAGCGCAAATATCAAGGATATTTCACTAATTTCATGGAGTATAGAAGTAAAAACTTTAACCAACTAGGTATAATAAAGAATGGAATAACAAAAGAAATCACCAGGCATGCGATAGACCGCACAGACAGGTTATTCCAATAGAATAATAAATAACGGAACCAGGTCATGCGTAAACGCACGGACAGGATATTCCAACAGAATAATAAATAATGGAACCAGGTCATGCATAAACGCATAGACAAGATATTCCAACATAATAATAAATAATGGAACCAGTTCATGCGTAAACGCATAGACAGGATGTTCCAACAGAATAATAAACAACGGAATAACAGAAGAATTTCACCAAGTATAGGGTAGCCTCACAGATACAAAGTTATTCCAACAGAATAATAAAGAATGGAATAACAGAAGTTCTCTTCATGAATACAAAAGAAATAATACCCCTTACCGTAAAAGAAGAGTATTTCGACTGGTAGGGCGAGGATATTTTAGAAGAAAACTTATACAATTTTTCTACGCTCAAAGCTTCTGAAAACTCTAAAGAAATACGCTCAAGATTATAGAAGAGAATTCTCTGAATTTCTGGTGTGATTTCAATTCTAACTAAGCATCCTATTTATAAGAGAATGGAAGGGATACTGTTAAGAAACGGACGCAAAAAAATTTATCACGGACTTAATATCACAGTTTCACGGTTCAACATATCAGTATTCTTTTTCAAAGTGTTGGCCAATTAGAAAAAACTACACATGCCACTATGGAAGCCTTAACCAATTAAAAAGCACCCCACATTTCAAGTTGTCAACAATGCTGCATGATTGAAACAAATTGGCCAATAATGATCAAGCTTGAAAAATCACTCCATATCCTGCCAAATTTATCTACTATACCACCACCACTCACCCACATGCTATACAATTATATATATATATATATATATATATATATATATATATATATATATATACTTTATAACTTCCTTTCGATTATTTTAAAAAATGGGCAAATGGAAATCCAAACAATAAACAAAATTTATATCAAAGACTTCATAAAAATCCTTTCAATATTTTAACAACATTTTTCATCATTATTAAAATTCACAATATTAATTGACCAGGTCGTTCCCAAGAAAGAGGGGGCTTTCCAATAAGGATTTCTCCCCATTGGCGCGCAATTAGGTGACCAAACCTCTCCTCGATGTAACTTCTGAGACATCGTTAATATTGCAAATAATAATATTAATAACTTTGTTATCTCAATTATTGATTATAAAATATTGACAATAATTGAATCAAATAACGTGAGATACTATGCAAAGAATTATCGTAATAATAATTGAACAAAACTCGAATGACTTCTCACGTAAGCATCAATAATCAATATCGTGTGCTACTATGCAACCACGCCAGATTCTCAGTATTTTTAACACCTATTGTTTCAACAGCTTAACAGTAAAACATCCGCCGTTATTTTCATAAAGTATTTTTGTCATTTTCTCAATCCGACAATAATTCCGTTGTGGGGTCCACCAATGATTGTGCCGTCGTACGAATATTCCCTGCTAAAACGATTATTCCTCGACCAATCGAATATTATATAACAACTTGCGTACTTTGCAAAATTTATAAATATTACCCACAACTATAACATTATATCAAATTCATTCCATAATATTTAAAAATGATATTTATAGAAAAAATCATCTTTATTAAAAAGTTGGGGTCTTACAACCTCCCCTTCTTATGAAATTTCGCCCTCGAAATTAGGGTACGTACCTGGTATGTTGAAGAGGTAAGGATACCTTGATTTCATTTCAGATTCTAAGTACCAGGTCATTTCCTCAACAACGTGGTTTCTCCATAAAACTTTAACTTGAGGTATAACCTTGGAGTGTAGAATATGTTCCTTCTTATCCAAGATTTGAATAGGAACCTCTTCATACGTCAAATCTTCCGCTATTTCATCTGGTTCTAACTCAATAATGTGGTTCGGGTCTTCCACATATTTTCGTAACATGGATATGTGAAAAACGTTATGAACACGTGACATATTTGGTGGTAAAGCGAGTCTATAGGCCACAGTTCCTACTCGATCGAGGATTAAAAATGGGCTGATGAATCGAGGATTGAGCTTTTATCTCTTTCCAAATCTCGTAACTCCTTTCCAGGGAGCAACACGTAACAACACATAATCTCCTATATCGAATTCCACGTCCTTTCGATGAAGATCAGCATAACTCTTTTGTCGATCTTGTGAGGTTTTTATACGTTGTCGGATCGTTTGAATCTTTTCCATAGTCATACGTATCAACTCCGGTCCCAACAACGTTGTTTCACCCACCTCATCTCAAAGATAATCGAGAACGACACTTTCTTCCATACAACGCCTCAAATGGAGCCATGCCAATACTTGCTTGATAACTGTTGTTGTAGGAAAACTCCACCAATGATAAGAACTTGTCCCAACTTCCCTTGAAGTCAAGGACACACAGTCTTAATAGATCTTCAAGAGTTTGAATAGTCCTCTCCGACTGCCCGTCCGTCTGAGGATGATATGCCGAGCTAAATCGTAAGTCCGTGCCCATAGCTTTTTGCAAACTAACCCAAAATCGTGAAGTGAATCTTGGGTCTCGATCAGAAACTATGGATACTGGCATACCATGTAGTCTTAAAATCTCGTTTATGTATATACGAGCAAGACGTTCAAGTGTATAAGTTTCTTGTATCAGTAAGAAATGAGCAGACTTGGTCAATCTATCAACAATGGCCCAAATCGCATCTATGCCTTGAGAAACCTTAGGAAGACCGGTAATGAAATCCATGTAATGTGCTCCAACTTCCATTCTAGAATTTCAAGCGGTTGCAATGGACCTTTTGGTACTTGATGCTCCGCCTTAACTCGTTGACAAGTTAGACACCTTGAGATAAATAGCGCTATCTCTCTCTTCATATTGCTCCACCAAAATGTATGACGAAGATCACGATACATTTGGGTACTCCCAGGATGGATTGCAAACGGTGTATTGTGCGCTTCCGTCATGATTTTATACTTTAAATCAAGGTCGTTAGGAACACATAGTCTGGAGTTGACTCAAAGTATTCCTTCTTCATCGATTCTTGCTTCCGGCATAACACCTTCTTGCACTTTCTTCCTCATACGCATCAGTTCCAGGTTTAATTTTATCAATTAAAGTTGGTTCTACTCGTATATTCGCCATCATCACATGGGTCCCCGGAGTCTTTAACTCTATCTCTATCCTTTGTAAGTCACACAAAATGGGCCTTCGCGTTGACAATATCACACTCGTACCCACATATGATCTTCTACTCAATGCGTCAGCTACCACGTTCACTTTTCCAGGATGGTATTGGATGGTATGATCATAATCTTTCGACAATTCAAGCCAACGTCGTTGCCGCATGTTGAGTTCCTTTTGGGTGAAGAAATATTTGAGGCTTTTATGATCTGTAAAGATCTCAACTTTCTCCACATACAGGTGATGCCTCCAGATTTTAAGTACGAAAATGACAAATGCTTAACTCTAAATCATGAGTAGGATAATTCCTCTCATATTCTTTGAGTTGTCTCTCCAAGCATAAAGCTATGACTTTCCCATGTTGCATGAGAACACATCCTAACCCTTTGCACAAGCATCACTTTGAGATGACAAATCCTCCGAGCGGATGGTATTGTCGAGCAGTCTTTGAAATGAGTCTCCTCTTGAGTTCTTGAAAACTCTTCTCACATTCTTTGCTCCAACCAAACTTTGTATCTTTCCAAGTCACCTGAGTTAATGGAGTAGCGATTCGAGAAAACCCTTCTACGAATCTCCGATAATAACCAGCTAAGCCGAGAAAGCTACGTACTTCGGTCACTGATTTAGGTTGTTCCCAGTTTTGGATAGCTTCAATCTTTGCCGAGTCAACAGATATTCCATGACTTGATACCACGTTCCCAAGGAATGCTACTTCCTCAAGCCAGAACTCGTATTTCTTCAACTTGGAATATAGCTTGTTTTCACAAAGCTTTTGGAGTATCAGTCTCAAGTGTTGCTCATGATCTTCACGGCTTTTGGAATAAATAAGGATGTCATCAATAAAGACGACCACAAAGTGATCCAAATATTCCTTGAATACTCGGTTCATCATATCCATGAAGGCAGCATGAGCATTAGTCAATCTAAAGGACGTGACTAGGAATTCATAATGCCCGTACCGAGTTCTAAAAGCAGTCTTTGGAATATCCTCAGATCTAACCTTCAGCTGATGATATCCAGAACGAAGATCGATCTTTGAAAAGAATTGTGCTCCTTGTAACTGGTCAAATAGGTCATCAATGTGAGGCAACGGCTACCTATTTTTAATGGTGACATGATTCAACTCCCGATAATCAATACAAAGTCGCATACTTCCATCTTTCTTCTTCACGAATAAAACAGGAGCACCCCAAGGAGACGTAGTAGGACGAATGAAACCAATGTCTAACAATTCCTGTAATTGGGTCTTTAACTCCTGAAGTTTAATAGGAGCTATTCGATATGGGGCTTTGGAAATGGGTTTTGTACCGGGTTCCAGGTCAATACAAAATTCAATTTCACGCTCTGAGGGTAGGCCAGGAAGTTCTTCAGGGAATACGTCAGGAAAATTATTAACAATAGAAATATCATTCAAATCTGACGTTTTTTTGTTTAAATCTGTGACGTGAGCTAAGAAAGCTTGACATCCGTTTTTCAATAAACGAATAGCTTTATGGCTTGCGATGATCGTGATTGATTTTAATGGTTTGGTCGCTTGAATTCGCATAATAGGTTGATTAGGAATATGAAAGCTAACAACCTTACGAAAACAATCAATTTTAGCATGATGAGTAGTTAACCAATCAATCCCTAGAATCACATCAAATGCAAGTATTTTCAATGAAATAAGATCGACATGTAATGTGAAGGTACCAATTTGAACCAAACAAGACTTATAAACAGTGGATGTAACGCCCGAGAATTTCGAATTTTCAATAAATTAAATTTTTATTTGATTATGTGGATTAAATGAAATTAATTGATTTATTATGTGAGTAAGATGTTTGAAGGTTGTTCTATGACCTAGAATATACGGATGTGGTTAGTATTCTGGCTTTGTGCTAGAATTAATTGTTGTAAATTATCAAGACGAGAACGAAGGTTTTCTGAGATTGTTTGCGTAAAAACACTATTCATCCGATGTCGTTCGGAGCTAGGGTTTGAAATTCTGAGAAACGCGTTATGCTAGAATATGACGATATTATGGAATATCTAATAATATTTCCGTTATGGCAAACAAAGTTTCGCCTGCGGACTTAAAACCTAAGGATTTGTGAAAGAGGTTTCCGAAAGGGAAATATAATGCGTATAGTCATTTCGATTATTATACGTATGGAATATGAGTATTATACTAGTATGTATACGAGTATGGTATGAAGAATAGTACGACATATAATACGATTATTATATGAATATTATACGAAGAGAATACGTGAGTAATACGCGTAGAATACGAGTTGTATTATTAGAGTATGAGTTAAGGATTTTATCCAATCCAATTGGACTTGGATTAATAACAAGCCCAATGAATTAAGTATATAAGCCCAAGTCAAGGCCCAATATTAGATTGGTTAAAGCCCAATGTTTATTAAAGTCAAGCCTAATCCAAAGAATTAAACCGTGGGTCGAACCGATGGGTCGTGGGATGGGTAAAACCCATGGGGATGACCCATGGGCATGGTGGGCCAGCCACTTGGTGTGCAAGGCAAGATTAACACTTGGTCACCAAGTATTTTACTTGGTGACAAAGTGGTAAATATGTAAGGAGGTGGAGAATTGGACTATTTCTCCCCTCATTTGGTTTTCTATATATACAAGGCTTAGGTTGGATTTTTGTTGTTTTAAAAAGCTTGTCCAACATATTTGAGAGAGAAAGAGAGCTAGACTTAAACTATTCTTCTACCTTGAAGCTTTTTCATTAAAAGTTCAACAAGAACACTAAGAGTTCTTAAGGTAATACTCTTCAATTCTAATTCCATCTCTTTTGGTTTTCTTTTTTCATGGAGAATCATAAATGGGTGGGGTATGGCTTGTAGGGTGGAATGAGAGTGACTTACCATAGATTCAATCTCTATAAGTCATAACCAAATAGAAATCGTAAGTGTTTACGTAAGTTGAAAACGTAGAAAGTCTTGAAAGTTAACTTAGTTATAATTGAACGTTTTGGAAACCATTGTAGTTAAGGTATGTGCATCTTGATTGGCTAGGATGTAGATATGAAGTCCATGGAGTATTCCATGTGATTTGGCTTAGAGAACATTAGTAACGAAGTTATGGCGAATTGTACGGAAATAGACATTAAACATCGAAAACGTATAAAGTCCGGATTAAAGGTCAAAAGTTACCGTATGACTTGAAAATGTTGGTTTCCAATGTCAACACATGAGATAAAGTAATTAAGAGTCGTTGGCGAAAGAATCGTCGCATTCCGACTTATAACGAAGAAAACGAGTATTGAACGGACGAAAAACGTTAAACGAACGCTCAAAAATGAACTTAAAGGTGAATTCCTAGTTAACGAGTTCGGAAATACGAAATTCTTATATGAACACGTAGAGGATGTAATTCCTTACTTGTAGGAATTCGAATGGGTTAATTCGGATGTAAAACGAACAAATTAGGAAGCCAGGAGTTTCGTTAAGAAACCAAACTATTTTAATTAATTGGTGCATGGAGTTCGTACCCATGACCAAACCACAATATTATCTATCACCATGCATGCCCCAGATTATGGCCGGGAGAAAATAAAAGGTGCGGAGACTCGCTCACTGACGAGAGTTTGTACATGGACTCATGCATGACATGAAGTCCCAAGCTAAACCTCACGGAGAGTGGCGTATGCAGCGGCCACTAGAATGCATAGGATATCGTGCAACTTGCCAATACCAAGATAGAAAAAAAGGTTGACCAAGTTACTTTTTGTTCAATTTTGAATGAAGACTTAATGTAAGATATTGAAGGTACTTAATGTACATTATGAAACTTACCTTAACTCACTTGTAAGGTGTTAATGTAAGAAGATCTAGTAAGGTTTAATAGTAATTAAACGAAGAACACAAAGACGTAATGAGTGAACCGTGAATGACGTTCAACGTTGGTAATTAACCATTTATAATCGAATGTCGGTTAAGGATGTAAGAACGTTAATGGAACATAATGAAGTATAAAGAGTTGAATCGACTTTAATAATGAAGTTAATTCAAATAAAACATAGAAGAGAAAGAAGTTGGTTAGAACCGTAAAGATAGTTTATGTGATAACTAATTACAGTGTGCTATGTGAATGTATCATGTAGATCCTATAAAGACTGAGAATAGTTGAATTTTAAATTCGAAGATGCTTGAAGGCAAGTCTTTCTTAACTCTTGTCTGACCTTCGCGTTAGCCAAGTTTTTACGTGATGCATGTTATAAAATGCATGAATGGTAAATAGAAAAGAGTCGATGCCTGTTTTATTACGGCTGAACAAGTATTGAAAAGTTGATTGATTTGTTTACAAGTCAGTTGATATAGAACTGTAACGTTATCCTATGCCAAGTATTTGGTACGGATGAGAAGGTAAGTTTGTCTATGTATAAACAAAAGTATTTTCATCGATTATTCGATGGGCACGCTAGGTTGCCAAATGTTGAACTTAAATACGTTTAACGTAAGAGTGTTGATCAACATAGAGTACAATAGGCTGATCACCTAGAAGTGCTCATAAGTAAATTCGAATGGATGGCCTTAGTGCCGGATGTCCTTTTCAAGTATGAAAACGAAAAGAGTATGTTCATGGTCTATTGACCGGTTCATCATCCCTAAGCTATTATATATACTCAGGAATTGTTGTATGAGAAGTATTAGTCAAGTATTTCATAATGCTTCGTAAATAATTGTTCAGATATGGAGATAAAGCATGTAATTGTTGATGTGATATTCATATGATTCTGTGTTAAGACTTGCTAAGCTAGTTATGCTCATTCTTGCTTGAACCATATGTTTGCAGCTAAAGCCGAACGAACTGAGAGTTCTAAGAGATATAAAGGCAAGGCTAAGATTGACAATTAACTGTCATGTAATAGACTAGTGTATTGTGTGTAATATACTTATGAAGAACAACGAATGTATTCAGTTATGAACCTGGGAAAGGATTTATTACGAATGTAATACAAAGATTGTAATTACAATCATTTTGTTGTTGTTTCAATGGAATGTTTGTATGAAATGTAGTATCGTGGAGCACCATCTGTCGCATTGGAAGATACCCAAATTTCGGGGCGTCATAGGTTGGTATCAAAGCATTAGGTTATAAAACTTAAGGGGGGAAGAACCTTAGGCTAATAACCTCGTAGGAAAGGAAGAGTCCGAAGAAAGCTAACTCGAGTCAAATGAGTTAATAAGGTATTGAGGAAACTCAGTACCAAAAGATTTAAAAGATAGAAAGTAACCCTAAATGGATTAAATGTGATTTGTGCTTATATTATTGTGTATATGTACTAATCAATTTGTTATGTGTTATTGTAGATGTTGGTTGATAGCTTGATGTATAGGGATATACATGTGATCAGCAAGGAGTCCGTGAACCGAGTTGAGGCAATTACAATGTGCCTATAAGCGGACATACACCGTAGTGATTCTAGAGGAGTTAGAGCCAGAGGAATATTACTCGGAGGAGGACTATTCTGAGGAGACCATGGGGATAACATCATATTTGAATATGATAATTGATGTGGTGGATGACATGGAGGTAACATCGATTAATACGGTGATGCCTGCCCTAGAGCCTACACCTACCGAGACTATGAGGGCAATGTACCTCTCAATGCTTTACTAGTAACGTCAATTTGCATAATATGGTGCGACACCGGAAGGAAGAGCTCGATTGATCTCTATGGGGCGAAAAGAGTCTGCAGAGTCGGGACTATGAGATGAAACACGATGAGAAAGTGCTCATGACCGACAAGGCCGGGACTATAAGAACGAGGTCATAGAACTTCATGAAAGCTGGTTGAAAAAGACCAGAAGATAGCGCGAATGTCATATATAAATGACAGTGCGCACGAGGATTTCAAGCTTAAGATAGCTTGTTATTCTATTGAGTCGGGACAGACTCGACATACAATAAGTCGAGATATTTTGTCGATTCTAGTGAATCAGAAGCATGAGAATGTTGTTAGACAGTATTAGGAGTAGTATGGTGAATACTTTTGTGTAGTGACGTAAAACCCTCTTTTGTATAATTAAAGGGTAGTCTTTTTGTAAATCCCAATTTTTGTAGAAGTCAATCGCGGGATAAATATGTAATAGCTTTTGGGCTATGGAAAGCAACTTGTAAATAGTTTTGAACTATAAAGAAGCATTTTAATATAAGGAAGTTTTTATTTTTAATTTGCTTTGTTTTGTATGAGTTATTGTATAATTGTTTGACGACTAATAACGAAGTAAGTAAATAAGTAATAACGGAAATTTATTTATTTAATCAGAAATGCCGCCAAGAAGAAGACAACGTAACCAAGAAGCGGAATCGCATAATGAGAACGAGGGGGGGGGGTCCTAATAACTCAATGCAAGAGTTCGTTAATTTATTAACGGCTGTATTTAACCAAGCTGGGGGTAGAGTACCATGAGGACCTAAAGGTAGCCGAAACGACTACCTTTAAGGAATTTAAAAGTGTAGGTCCACCCGAATTTAAGGGAACAACGGACCCAATGGAGGCCCAGACATGGGTCAAGGAAATAAAGAAGGTGTTTGTTATTACATACGTAGCTGAGGCACAAAAGACCTCTTTTGCGACCTATATGATGAAGGTGGAAGCCAACTACTGGTGGGAGGCTCACCAGGGTCGGGCTGGAGCGGAAGTTGTTACATGGGAACAGTTTAAGAAGGTATTCTTCGAGAACTATTTCCCTACTAGCATGCAAGGGAGAATGGAGACTAAGTTCTTAGAACTTAAGCAGGGGGACATGATTGTTCCCCATATCTGACCAAATTCAATGAATTGGCGAGGTTCGCTCCACACCAAGTGGACACGGAGGAAAGGAAGGCTCATAGGTTTGAGCAGGGCCTAAAACCCTGGCTCTATAGTAGGATATCGGTTTTTCAGAGTGCTTCCTACGGGACCATTCTATAGAAGGTGATAATAGCGGAGGGTGGTAGCGAGGCGTTGACCCAGTACCACGAGGATAGGAAGAATAAGAGTAAGGGAGAGGGAGGAAATAAGGCAGAGGTTGCCAGTAGAAGTGGCAATATGCCTAAGAGGAAGAACATTAACCCTGGGAATACTGTGGCAAAACAAGGGGATCCTAAACGTAGGATGGAGGCATGTAAGACATGCGGTAAGACTCATCTGGGAGTCTGTCTAAAAGGGAAGACCGGTTGTTATAACTGTGGGCAGGAGGGTCATATATCTCCCAACTGTCCTAATCCTAAGAAAAGTCGGGGATGTTTTGTTTGTGGGTCGGTAGACCACATGGCAAGAAATTGTCCAAAGAAAGGGGTGGAGGGTAGTAAGGGTATGGTAGTGGTAATTTAGTCATTACTGTACCAACACTATCATTGGATAGACCCTCAGCCCGAACGTTTAATATGACAGTCCAAGATGCGGTTGCATCAACAGAAGTAGTAGCATGTATCATTCCAGTTAACGAAATAAATGCTTACATGCTATTCGACTCGGGTGCTACTTGTTCTTTTATAGCATGCGGATTTGCTCAACAATTGGGATTAAATTCTGAAAAGTTAGAAATACCTTTAGACGTTAAGGTAGCAAGCGAGGAGGTAATTACCATTGAACACATTCATAGGAATTGTTTCGTAGATATCAGGGGTAATAGATTATCGGTAGATCTTTTACCGATAAGGTTAAGGCGATGTGATTCTCGGTATGGATTGGTTAATTAACCATAAAGAAATAATAGATTGTCATAAAAAGAGTGTAAACCTGAGGCTTCCTAAGAAACCTGAGGTGGTGTTTTATGGAAATAAATCACCAGGACTTTCTTGTTGTCTAACCATGACACAAGCTAGGAAGATGCTGAAGAAGGGGTGTAAGGGTTATATGTGTCACGTGGGGGATACCCAAAGAGTGGGAACATCATTGGAACAGATAGCGGTGGTTCAAGAATTCGCGGATGTGTTTCCGGAGGAGTTACCTGGTATTCCGCCAGATAGAGATATAGAATTTGTGATTGATTTGTTGCCGGGTACGGCACCAGTTTCAAAGGCACCATATAGGATGGCGCCAGTTGAGATGAAGGAGTTAATGGTTCAGTTACAGGAACTATTAGATAGAAAGTACATTCAACCGAGTGTTTCTCCGTGGGGAGCACCGATATTGTTTGAAAAGAAGAAGGATGGATCGTTACGACTTTGTATCGACTATCGGGAGTTGAACAAGTTAACGATTAAGAATAAATACCCGTTGCCCAGGATCGATGATCTATTTGATCAGTTGAAAGGGGTAAAGTATTTTTCTAAGATAGATTTGTGCACGGGGTATCATCAACTGAAAGTGAGGAAGGAAGATATACCTAAGACGGCGTTCAGAACTCGTTACGGGCATTACGAGTTTTTGGTTATGTCATTTGGGTTGAATGCGCCACCGCGTTCATGGCTATGATGAACAGTGTTCAACCAAGATTTTGGACAAGTTAAATCAGTAGTGTTCATTGATGATATTCTAGTCTATTCTAAGATGCCAGAATATCATGCTGAACACTTAAGAATAGTGTTGGAAACACTACGAAGGGAGAAGTTATATGCAAAATTCACTAAGTGTGAATTTTGGCTTGAAAGAGTGCAGTTTCTAGGACATGTTATAGACAAAAATGGCATATCCGTAGATCCAGCGAAAGTGGAAGCGATGAATGAGTGGGAGAAACCAAAAAGCATGCCAGGGTTAGGAGTTTTCTGGGGTTAGCGGGATACTATAGAAGGTTCATTCAGGACTTTTCTAAATTAGCCACTCCGCTGACAAATCTGACAAGGAAGTCGGTGAAGTACGAGTGGACAAAAAAGTGTGAGCGTAGTTTTCAAGAACTAAAAAGGAGGTTGAGTGAAGCACCTGTATTATCTTTACTAGATGATACGGGGAATTTTGTAGTTTATAGCGATGCTTCGCATAGAGGACTAGGATGCGTGCTTATGAAGCATGGCAAGGTCATTGAGTATTCGTCACGTCAGTTAAAGGATTATGAGAAGGTTTATCCTACTCATGACCTAGAACTAGCAGCTGTAGTGTTTTCTTTAAAAATATGGAGACATTATTTATATGGGGAAAAATATGAGATATACACAGACCATAAAAGTCTGAAATATATCTTCATATAGAAGGAGTTGAACATGAGGCAGAGAAGGTGGTTAGAATTGATAAAAGATTATGACTGTGATATCTTATATCATCCGGGGAAGGCGAATGTAGTAGCCGACACGTTGAGTAGGAAGGGTAGAGAGAAACTGTCAATGTTAACGACTCAGAACGAGTTAATAATAGAGATGGCGAAGATGGAATTAGAAGTTAAGTTACCAAGTGAAACGGGGGAGATATTATTTGCAATAAACACTCGACCAACGATAGTGGAACGGGTTAAGAAAGTACAATTAAGTACTGAAGAATACGAGCAGATGAAGAAGATAATGAAGGATGATGTGAAGACTAAGTATAACCTTGATAAAAAAGGTTTTCTTCGTTTTGAAGGAAGAATTTGGGTTCCAAATAATTCCGAGTTGAAAGAAGAGATTATGTGTGAGGCCTATAGTTCGAGGTACTTGATACATCCTGGTAGTACTAAGATGTATCAAGACCTTCGTTAGAACTTTTGGTGGCCGAACATGAAGAGGGAGATTGCAGAATATGTTAGTAAGTGCTTAACTTGTCAGAAAGTTAAGGCTGAACACCAAAGACTGAGTGGATTGATACAACCACTGGAGATTCCAGAGTGGAAATGGGAGCATATCACTATGGACTTTGTGGTGGGACTTCCAACGACAAGAAAAGGATATAATGTTATTTGGGTAATAGTGGATCGGTTAACTAAATCGGCTCATTTTCTACCAATAGGATTTAGGTATAACCTAGAGCAATTAGCTAAGCTTTATGTCAAGAAAATCATTTCTAGACATGGAGTACCTGTTTCGATTGTGTCCGATCGTGATCCACGATTCACGTCAAACTTTTGGAGGAGTTTGCAAGAGCAAATGGGAACGCAGTTGAGATTGAGTACGGCGTATCATCCACAGACGGATGGACAAAGCGAACGGACAATTCAAACTCTAGAAGATATGTTAAGATCTTGCGTTATGGATTTCAAGGGGAGTTGGGACGAACATCTACCTTTGGTAGAATTTGCTTACAACAATAGTTTTCATACTAGTATAGGCATACCGCCTTACGAAGCGTTGTATAGAAGGAAGTGTAGAACACCGCTCTGTTGGGATGAAGTAGGTGAACGTCGAATGTTGGGACCTGAAATGGTACAAAAAACGGCAGACATGGTGAAGCTAATAAGAGCTCGATTAGTAGCGGCTCAAGATAGACAACGAAAGTATGCAGATCCTCATCGAGAGAAGAGGGAGTTTGAAGTAGGGTCTTATGTCTTTCTAAAAGTATCGACTTGGAAAGGGAAGATACATTTTGGGAAGAAAGGGAAGTTAAGTCCAAGGTTTGTAGAACCTTTTGAGATTTTAAGAAGGATAGGAGAGGTAGCTTATGAAGTAGCCTTACCTCCAGAAATGGAAAGAATACACAATGTGTTTCACGCGTCTGCGTTGCGTCCTTATAAACCGGACTACAAGCACGTAATAGAGTATGAGTCTATTCAAGTAGAAAAAGACTTATCATATTAAGAACTTCCGATTTAGATTATTGATAGGAAGGAACAAGTCTTGAGAAATAAAGTGATACCTTCAGTAAAAGTAATTTGGAGTAACCACGATGCTGAAGAAGCAACGTGGGAGCTCGAAAGTAAAATGAAGGAAAAGTTTCCTCATTTGTTTATGTAAGAGTAGCGAGATTCTGGGGACAGAATCCTTATAAGGAGGGAAGAATGTAACGCCCGAGAATTTTGAATTTTCAATAAATTAAATTTTTATTTGATTATGTGGATTAAATGAAATTAATTGATTTATTATGTGAGTAAGATGTTTGAAGGTTGTTTTATGACCTAGAATATACGGATGTGGTAAGTATTCTGGCTTTTTACTAAAATTAATTGTTGTGAATTATCAAGACGAGAATGAAGGTTTTCTGAGATTGTTTGCGTAAAAACACTATTCATCCGATGTCGTTCGGAGCTAGGGTTTGAAATTCAGAGAAACGCATAATGTTATAATATGACGATATTATGGAATATCCAATAATATTTCCGTTATGAAAAACGAAGTTTTCGCCTGCGGACTTAAAACCTAAGGATTTGTGAAAGAGGTTTCCGAAAGGGAAATATAATGCGTATAGTCGTTTCGATTATTATACGTATGGAATATGAGTATTATACTAGTATGTATACGATTATGGTATGAAGAATAGTATGACATATAATATGATTATTATATGAATAATATACGAAGAGAATACATGAGTAATACGCGTAGAATACGAGTTGTATTATTAGAGTATGAGTTAAGGATTTTATCCAATCCAATTGGACTTGGATTAATAACAAGCCCAATGAATTAAGTATATAAGCCCAAGTCAAGGCCCAATATTAGATTGGTTAAAGCCCAATGTTTATTAAAGTCAAGCCCAATCCAAAGAATTAAACCGTGGGTAGAACCGACGGGTCGTGGGATGGGTAAAACCCATGGGGATGACCCATGGGCATGGTGGGTCGGCCACTTGGTGTGCAAGGCAAGATTAACACTTGATCACTAAGTATTTTACTTGGTGACAAAGTGGTAAATATGTAAGGAGGTGGAGAATTGAACTATTTTGCCCCTCATTTGGTTTTCTATATATACAAGGCTTAGGTTGGATTTTTGTTGTTTTAAAAAGCTTGTCCAACATATTTGAGAGAGAAAGAGAGCTAGACTTAAACTATTCTTCTACCTTGAAGCTTTTTCATTAGAAGTTCAACAAGAACAGTAAGAGTTCTTAAGGTAATACTCTTTAATTCTAATTCCATCTCTTTTGGTTTTCTTTTTTCATGGAGAATCATAAATGGGTGGGGTATGGCTTGTAGGGTGGAATGAGAGTGACTTACCATAGATTCAATCTCTATAAGTCATGACCAAATAGAAATCGTAAGTGTTTACGTAATTTGAAAATATAAAAAGTCTTGAAAGTTAACTTAGTTATAATTAAACGTTTTGGAAACCGTTGTAGCTAAGGTATGTGTATCTTGATTGGTTAGGATGTAGTTATGAATTCCATGGAGTATTCCATGTGATTTATCTTAGAGAACATTAGTAACGAAGTTATGGCGAATTGTACGAAAATAGACATTAAACGTTGAAAACGTATAAAGTCCGGATTAAAGGTCAAAAGTTGCCGTGTGACTTAAAAACGTTGGTTTCCAATGTCAACACTTGAGATAAAGTAATTAAGAGTCATTGGCGAAAGAATCGTCGCATTCTGACTTATAACGAAGAAAACGAGTATTGAACGGACGAAAACGTTAAACGAACGCTCAAAAATGAACTTAAAGGTGAATTCCGAGTTAACGAATTCAGAAATATGAAATTCTTATATGAACACGTAAAGGATGTAATTCCTGACTTGTAGGAATTCGAATGGGTCAATTCGGATGTAAAACGAACAAATTAGGAAGCCGGGAGTTTCGTTAAGAAACCAAACTATTTTGGCCAACTAGTGCACGTGTTCTACGTCGTCGCACGCCAAACCACATGTTATATGTCATCCAGAATAGCGCCAGTTATGGCCGGGAGAAAATAAAAAGGTCTAGAGACTCGCGCCGCAACGCGAGAGTTTGTACATGGACTCGCACCGCAATGCCAAGTCCGGGCAAAACCTCTGGAGAGTGGCGTCGCAGCGCCACTAGAATGCATAGGATGTCGCGCCGCAGCACCGACAGTAGAAAAAGGTTGAACAAGTTAGTTTTTTTCCATTTTGAATGAAGACTTAATGTAAGATATTGAAGGTACTTAATGTACATTATAAGACTTACCTAAACTCACTTGTAAGGTGTTAATGTAAGAAGATCTAGTAAGGTTTAATAGTAATTAAACGAAGAACACAAAGACGTATTGAGTGAACCGTGAAAGACGTTCAACGTTGGTAATTAACCATTTATAATCGAATGTCGGTTAAGGATCTAAAAATGTTAATGGAATGTAACGAAGTATAAAGAGTTGAATCAACTTTAATAACGAAGTTAATTAAAATAAAACATAGAAGAGAAAGAAGTTTGTTAGAACCGTAAAGATAGTTTATGTGATAACTAATTACAGTGTGCTATGTGAATGTATCATGTAGATCCTGTAAAGACTGAGAATATTTGAATTATAAATTCGAAGATGCTTGAAGGTAAGTCTTTCTTAACTCTTGTCTGACCTTCGCGTTAGCCAAGTTTTTACGTGATGCATGTTATAAAATGCATGAATGGTAAATAGAAAAGAGTCGATGCCTGTTTTATTCTGGCTAGACAAGTATTGAAGAGTTGATTGATTTGTTTACAAGTATGTTGATATAGAGCTTTTAACGCTATCCTATGCCAAGTATTTGGTACGGATGAGAAGGTAAGTTTGTCTATGTATAAACAAAAGTATTTTCATCAATTATTCGACGGGCACGCGAGGTTGCCAAATGTTGAACATAAATACGTTTAACGTAAGAGTGTTGATCAACATAGAGTACAATAAGTTGATCACCTAGAAGTTCTCGTAAGTAAAGACGGATGGATGGCCTTAGTGCCGGATGTCTTTTTCAAGTATGAAAATGAAAAGAGTATGTTCATGGTCTATTGACCGGTTCATCATTCCTAAGCTATTATATATACTCAGGAATTGTTGTATGAGAAGTATTAGTCAAGTATTTCATAATGCTTCGTAAATAATTGTTCAGATATGGAAATAAAGAATGTAATTATTGATGTGATATTCATATGATTCTGTGTTAAGACTTGCTGAGCTAGTTATGTTCATTCTTGCTTGAACCATATGTTTGCAGCTAAAACCGAACGAACTGAGAGTTCTAAGAGAGATAAAGGCAAGGCTAAGATGGACAATTAACCGTCCTATAATAGACTAGTGTATTGTATGTAATATACTTATGAAGAACAACGAATGTATTCAGTTATGAACCTAGGAAAGGATTTATTACGAATGTAATACAAAGATAGTAATTGCAATCATTTTGTTATTGTTTCAATGGAATGTTTGTATGAAATGTATTATCGTGGAGCACCATCTGTCGGGTTAGAAGATACCCAGATTTGGGGGCATCACAGTGGATGTAATGAAGGTTTCTCCCAACGGAGTTTCCACAGATAAGTCAAAGTCTAATTTCTCCATAGTCAAATTTAATCGTTGAGCGCAAGTAGGAGAAATAAAAGAATGGGTAGAACCGGTATCAAATAAGGTATAGACTTTGCTAGAGTTTATGGTAAGCTTACATGTGATGACCTCGTTCGGGTTCCTTGCTTTCTGGGAGGTCACAACAAACGCTCTCCCTTGAACTACTGGTTTTAACTTGTCTGGGATGGTATTTTGTGTCACCGTTTCAACTGGACTTGTCTTCGGTGCATGACAAAATTGGGCTAGGTGACCTTCTCTTCCACAATTATAACACGCTTTGGATGACATCGCGCAGTTTGGACTGATATGTCCCTCCCCTCCGTATTTGAAGCATATGATAGGTGGTCGTTCTCCTTCCTTAACCACGAGTGCTGATGCTAACGTCTTTCCATCATTGTTGAATCTCCTCTTCTTGAAATGTCCATTCTTATTGTCTTGGCCATTATTAACACCGAAGTGGTTACCATTTCTGGCATGTTGATTCCCTCCACGTTTGTTGTTACTGTTTCGATGACCGTTACCACTGGCATTTTCATTATACCGACTGCTTTCTCTTGGTTGCATTGACTCGTTATCGCACTCCAATAACTGAGCCCTATTTACAATATCTGAATACAAACACAGTTTATGAGAAATAAGATATTGACGTATCTCCGGTTTCAAACCTCTTAAAAACATTCGCGTCATTCTCTCCTCATTATCAACCAAGTGAGATGCAAACTGGGACAACTCAGCAAACTTTACTTCGTACTGCGACACGGTCATATTGTTCTGCTCCAACTTGATGAACTCTACCTCTTTTATGTGACGAATACTTTCGGGAAAGTACTTGTCGTTGAATAGTTCTTGGAACTTCTCCCAAGACATCTTCAGTGCGGCAGGTTGAGTACGTTTTACTGATTCCCACCAGTAATCTGTCTCTCCTTGCAACATAAAGGTGGCAAAGGGAACCTTTTGTTCCTCAGAGCATCCCAAGACATCAAATATCTTGGTGATCTGCTTTATCCACGCTTCCGCCTTAAGTGGTTTTGGCTCTCCAATAAACTCCGGTGGTCCCAGCTCCTTGAACTGTTTAGCGGTGACCGTCCGAGAGTTTCCAATGTTTCCACCTACATTTTGGACAGGAGCCGCTCTCACCTGATGTTGCATGAATTGCATAAAGCCTCTGAACATTCCATCATTCATCATTTGGTCAGTGTTATTATTTGCATGAGGATTGTCGCCTTCTTGATGCACATTATCTTAATTATTGATATGTGGAGACTCAATGGTCTCCTGTGCTCCATTGTTATTCTCAACATTCTCGGATGTCATTTTCAGATACTGCCACAAAACAAGGGTTAGTTATCATATCACATATTATTCCTATACTCTGACCTAGCAATTAAATACCAAATAAACTTAGGTAGGTCATACTAGCAAAGGAATTCCCCGTCTCTCCCCTCCTAGTTCTATTCTCACATCTTAGCCAGGGATCATATCTCTAAACTTTGATACCAACTGTGACGCCCCCAAAATAGGTATACATCACCTATTCTGAGTTGCCAAATACATGGTACAGAATACAAATACAACCTTAAATATACAACATGAGTTGTGAGTTTTAATATAATTATTGTCTTCTATATTATATTCAAACTCAAAATAAGTCCTCAATACATTTATTATCACACTATTTCATAGAATAGTGAGGACTACTAATGCTATCATCTGGACCGTCACTCCGCTTCCGACTAGTCCTCGCCACGTTCTCATTTCACAAGAGAATAATGAAAGCAAAAGGGTGAGCTCAACTAGCCCAAAGAAGAAATATTATGACTAAGATAATGCCAATAAGTTATCATTAGCCTTCAACAATTATTAAACCGATAAAATATAACAAACATCAAGTTTAATCTGCGGTAGAACAAGCAATCCATTAGAAGAGTCAAGTAGAGAATAAAATCTACTATCTTCTATGATTTAAAAGCTTTTTCATTACTTTTATCGTTGAGACTCACTAATAAATAATCCACATCATCCCCGTGACTACTACCAAGGATATTCATTAGTATCACGACCACAAATTATCCATGCACTGCGGGCCAAGGATATTCATGTATTCATTAATGGTCATGATCATGCCAACAACTGTCCATCAATGCACTACGGGCCAATGAGGACTTTTTCCACATCTTTTGTAACATTACGGTCATGATTATACCGAATAATCCCTGGTCATAATCATACCAAGTCCATCTACGTACTACAGGCCACAGATGACTTTCAACATAATATAAACATGAGGATGATGACAATGATATAAGAATTCAATAAACCAAGTTCAAGAATTAATTTATCCAGGAACTAATAATGTCCAAATTGTCAACATGATACTTCTTTGTAGAGTAACACTCAAGAATGCTCAGAAGAATATTTCCATGAAAAGATACTGGATGAAGCGCAAATATCATGGATATTTCACTAATTTCATGGAGTATAGAAGTCAAAATTTTAACCAACTAAGTATAATAAAGAATGGAATAACAAAAGAAATCACCAGGCATGCGATAGACCGCACAGACAGGTTATTCCAATAGAATAATAAATAACGGAACCAGGTCATGCGTAACGCATCTTTACGTGATATTCCAACAGAATAATAAATAATGGAACCAGGTCATGCGTAAACGCATAGACAAGATATTCCAACAGAATAATAAATAACGGAACCAGGTCATGCGTAAACGCACGCATGGATATTCTAATAGAATAGAATAAAAATAATGGAACCAGGTCATGCGTAAACGCATTTATGATGTTCCAAATGTAATAATAAACAACGAAATAACAAAAAAAAAACCATCACCAAGTATAGGGTAGCCACGTGTACAAAGTTATTCCAATGTAATAATAAAGAATGGAATAATAGAAGTTCTCTTCATGAATACAAAAGAAATAATACCTCTTACCGTATACAAGAGTATTTCGACTGGTAGGGCGAGGATATTCTTGAAGAAAACTTATACTATTTTTCTACGCTCAAAGCTTCTAAAAACTCTAAAGAAATACGCTCAAGATTATAGAAGAGAATTCTCTGAATTTCTGGTGTGATTTCAATTCTAACTAAGCATCCTATTTATAGGAGAATGGAAGGGATACTGTTACGAAACGGAAGCAAAAAAAATTATCACGGACTTAACATCACAGTTTCACAGTTCAACATATCAGTATTTTTATTCAAAGTGTTGGCCAATTAGAAAAAACTACACATGCCACTATGGAAGCCTTAACTAATTAAAAAGCACCCCACATCTCAAGTTGTCAACAATGTTGCATGATTGAAACAAATTGGCCAATAATGATCAAGCTTGAAAAATCACTCCATATCCTGCCAAATTTATCTACTAGACCACCACCACTCACCCACATGCTATACAATTATATATATATATATATATATATATATATATATATATATATATATATACTTTATAACTTCCTTTCGATTATTTTGAAAAATGGGCAAATGGAAATCTAAATAATAAACAAAATTTATATCAAAGACTTCATAAAATCCTTTCAATATTTTAACAACATTTATCATCATTATTAAAATTCACAATATTAATCGACTGTGTCGTTCCTGTGAAAGAGGGCTTTCCAATAAGGATTTCTCCCCATTGGCGCCAGATTAGGTGACCAAACCTCTCCTCGATGTAACTTCTAGACATCGTTAATATTGTAAATAATAATATTAATAACTTTATCATCTCAATTATTGATTTAATAATATATAAAATATTAATAATTGAATCAAATAACGTGAGATACTATGCAGCAATTATTGTAGTAATAATTGAACAAAACTGAGTGACTTCTCACGTAAGCATCAATAATCAATATTGTGTGCTACTATGCAACCACACGTAGTACTGTACTTTTAACACCGGGTGTTTCAACAGTTAACGGTAAAACTTCCGCCGTTATTTTCATAAAGTATTTTTGTCGTTTTCTCAATCCGACAATAATTCTGTTGTGTGGTCCACCAATGATTGTGCCGTCGTACGAATATTCCCTGCTAAAACGAATATTCCCCGACCAATCGAATATTATATAACAACTTGAGTACTTTTCAAAATTTATAAATATTACCCACAACTATAACATTATATCAAATTCATTCCATAATATTTAAAAATGATATTTATAAAAAAAATCATCTTTATTAAAAAGTTGGGGTCTTACATATAGGTTCAATGGGAAAAACAAGTCACAGTTGCTGACTGTGTTACTATCGATGTGGTTCCATATGTAGTTTAAGATAGTAACGTATGTTGCACGACTGAGGCTGAGTTATACTCTTAACAAAGTTGTTGTGTTCTTAGCAACTGAAACACTTATGAAACACTTTGCCTATATAAACTAGAAGTGGAGCCGCTTCTTATAGAGGGTTGTGGTTTACTCTCTTAGAGGTTCATGAAACAGAGTATTGCGCATGGCCATATTAACGCAAAGCAATTGAGAATACTCACCGTGGTAGGAGGATTTTGTGTGTGTGTGACAATTCTGGTCATATCATATAGAAGTAGATGTTCAATCTACGGATACCTTCAACTTCTATGTGACTTTGAGTTTTTTACACTAAGGGAATGTTCAATGTTCGTCACACATTCTTTTATGCACACATGCCTTGGAGTTGTTTGATAGAAAGTTGTTTGGATGAAAAGTAGTTTTTTCAAACAAGTGGAGGATTGATAGAAGATTGTTTGATAAAATTATTTTTCTTTAGTTTCATTTAATAGAAGTTGATTTTATTTTGGAACAAAAGGAAAATAGTGACACTATTCAAATTCTATTTAACTCCTAATTATTACTAATATGTAACTTACATTATTAGTACTAATAAGTATAGTTAAATATATAATTGAATAGTTATAATGTAACTTATATATATGTGTGTTTGTGTGTGTGTGTGTGTGTGTGTATATATATATATATACATAAGAGATATGCATATGACATATAGAGAAGTTACATGGAAGATTTGCACAATTGAACTTTTCTTCTATCTTCTCAATTCTTCTTACAAACAAATAACTACTACAAAGTAGTGTTCAATTAGAATTTTCTGTGAATTGCTATCACAGATTATTCACCAAGGCTTGACATATATCCTGGAGGTACATCGTTTGTAACTCTTAGCAAACTGATCGTGGTGGGGGCGATAAAGACCTTAAGGACAGGGATTACCTGTGTCATGTCTTCAACAACAATCTTGACTCTACGATGCTATGATTCTAACAGGAAATTAACTAGTACGACTCTTCTTATAGGACAATATAAGATGAGACCATGGTTCAAAGTTGTGTTACAACCTATGTTTCGAAAGGTTAGTTTTTAGCTTGGTATTAGTTTCGTTCTCATTTCGAACTATTCGAACAGTTAACTAGTTAAAAACTTCAAAATAAGTTTAAAAAATATATAAAAAAAATTAAGTATTAAGAACAATAAGATGAATAAATTATGTTCACAAAAAATACTATCTAGTGCATATAATATTGTTCAAATAAAAAAAGACATTTGACAAATCTGCTTAATCAATTTTACGTTAGAATAAAGTTGATATTGATCATATTGTCTTAACTCAAAATTAAGTATATTTTAAGTGTAATTTTTTTCAAGTTATAATTTACCAAGTATTATATAGGTAAAATTTAATTATAATTTAAGTACAAGTTAACTTAAATAATTATATATCAAGTACGCTTTTCTATATTTTTTATGTTATTCTTAACTAGGTGATATATTAGTAAATTTTAAGTACAATTTAAGTTAAATGAAGTATATTTGAAATACAATATTTTTTCATTTCTTAAGGTATACTTAACTAAGTACAATTTAAGTATAATTTATAGAGAAATGTTCGTCCACTTTTGTTGTATTCCTATTATAACTTTCACTATATTCGATATTTTTTTGTGGCGGTTCTCCATTTTATGATGTGATTTCTCCTTTATTTAGTCTGAAACTGATACATTAGACCAAGTTGTTGAAATTTTGTCGAAGATTATCTTTTATATAAATAATTTCTAGTTTTGTGATGCGTGTCAATGTTGCAGTTCGACACCGACTGATATCTAACTGATATTTCGGCATAATGAGACGGTATCTTTGGATATAAGATGAGACAATAGATGAGGCAAATGCGAATCTTCTTGTTCAACGAAAAGATTTTCTTAATTGGTAGTAGTATAAGATGAGATAGAATCAAGTATATTATTATAATTTCATTATCATATTATAATACTAAAAACTTATTTTTAAGGGTAACATAGATTAACAAAAATATATTTTTATATTTGTAAATTTTATATATACGACTCGTTTTTTGTGAAATGGAAGGAATATTTTTCTACTAAATGTAACACCCCCTTCCCGAAAAGGAAAGGGAGGTCACGTTCGAAGCACAACAAACCTCAAAATAAGTAAACAAAGCACTAACAACTTCAAAATATTAATAGTGATATTCATCAATGAAGTACTAAATATAATTCTCCAACTAGAGTCAAAATAATCAAAACTAAAAAAAATGAATCAACCTAGATGGTCAAGGCAACATTCTCATCACACTAGCCCTTAATCACCCCTGCAAACTTGTCGGAAGAAAAACACAGCATGAGCCAATTGCCCAGTACGGATAAAGATATACAAAAGATATACAACTGATATATACGAAAATAATTGAGACAAAATACTGAACAAAGCCTCAAGTGTAAATACGGACAAAAATATAATCTCCAAAGATCTGAATGGAATATATATGAATAAACAAAATTGACGAAACCAATAGAAGAATAAAGAAATAACGAACTGAAGTAACTAACTCAATGAATTGAACTAAACAGAAACCAACAAAACTAATCCAATAAAATACTAGGCTGAAACAAATGGCTGGAGTTATTTAATACCAAATGAGATCAGAAATATACGTTGCCACACAAGCAAGTCAAAATAATACCACACAGGCAAATCAAATGATGCCATATAGGCAAATCAAAACAATGCCACAGAGGCACATCAAAATAATGCCACACAGACAAGTCAAAATAATGTCACACAGGCAAATCACACATTGGACCGCGAATCCAAATGTATGCAAATCAGATAGGTATGTTTGGCACAACATCACTAATCCGCAGAATAGAAAACTAGGGTTAACCCATACGCCTCCCACAACAATGGAGACGCCGTGGACTAATCACACCGCCACGAAAAGTGTCATGCCTCTCGTGCCAAGACGACATGCATGTGGTACCCCCACAGGTAGTTATAGCTTAGGTATACCCTACGGTATATTCTAACAAAAATATCTTGTCACAACACATGCGACATAATACCAACAAAAGGGTTCTATTTGTACATGTTGAACCAAATAAAATTATAGTCACAAGGTCTCAAAAAGAAGGTAGCAACATGTACCGCTCTACAATTATCAAAAATAAATAGTACTAAACATGATAACCTAATTCAAAGAGTACAAATACAAGTCATATATATCAACTCCAAAATGAAACTAATATATTTATTTCACAGTAAATAATTATGTGAAATAATAACGAAATTCGAACAAGCGACAAAACGAACAAATCAAATTTAACAAGAGTATCATTTGAAATAGTACTTTTAATCCGTACTCAATTAAGCAACGTCATACCCAAAATTATAATCCGAATATAACTCGTTAAATTCCTTCTGTCCGAACTAATTAAACAAAATAATAAATAAGTATAATTAGTGAATTATTATTATTATTACCCAAAATATATTCCAAATATAACTTGTTAAATTCTCTCCGTCCGATCTAATAAAATAATAATAATACAATTATAAGTTACTCAATGATTATAATTTATATTAATATAAAATTAATCTCTCCAATTACAATTTATTATGTAATTACCAAACATGTTTGACCAAGTCGCTACGATAAAACAAATTTTCATAAATCATTATGTAAAAAAAAAAAATCTAAGACTTCCATATCAGTATTCTCTCCAATCACTAACACAATATATATTTTATGACAGTTTCATTACATATATACATAATATTATGAAGCCTAATCCCACTACTAAACAAATACTCCACTTCCGCTCATATAATATATATATATATATATATATATATATATAATATCGCAAACTTTGGTGGATCCAAAACAAAAGAATTGACGTTTTTTAATCAAAACACATAATCTTTTACAATTACTTTGAGTTCTTACCTTTGTTAAATGAATCTCTTTCTTCTACAAAGTGTAATTTGTTTTCTCCTTCCTTTCTTTTACAAAAGTATAATATGATCTCTCCTTTCTTCCTTCGTAGCAGCCCCGTTCCTCTTCTTTTTCAGTTTGTATAATGAAGTAATATTAGGTTTAGCTATTTATTAATTAAGTTGCCTTAATAAACTTCTAATTGTGTTAATTTAATATTAAGGCCCAAATTTTAATCACATAATATTATCTATTACTTATTAATATTTATTAGCCCACATAATTTAAATGACTACTTTGACCCAATTAAAAACAAAGTCCAATTAATATGTTTTAAAATTAATTTTTAATATTATTTTTTTTGGGATATTACATTACCTCCCCCTTAAAAAGGATTCCGTCCCCGGAATCAAAAGAATGAACGTACCTAATTATCAAAAAGATGCGGATACTCCGCTCGAAAATTTGAATACAATTGTATAAAATAAAATTAATTAATATTTAATATTAAAAAATATGGGTTATTACATTTTTCACCCCTTAAAATAATTTCGTCCTCGGAATTCAAATAAGCTACAAAAAAAAAATTAGTTACGACGTAGCGTCGCCATTTGTAACGATCAACACGGATAAGTCTTCGGTCCACGTAATTATCAATGTACTTGTAAAAGATTCGTCAGTTACTGTGTCAAGCCTTGGTAAGGTTCTTCGCGTTGCATCGAATTAAATCACATGATCCACCGTTGGTGCGGGTCGTCGCTAATATCTTTGAGTTTAATTCTTGTAAACGTAATCTTCGAAAGATAATTCAAAATCACAAAAAAAATTCTCTTCATCCAAATACGATTCAAATACCCAAAATATTTAAAATTATTTTTAATTCGTAAAACGTTTATATTCCACCCATGACAAAGATCTAACAAATTATTTTTGTTTTATTTTACATAAATTCATACAAAACTCTAAAGACATCAGATAAACAAAACAACTATGCAAACTATATTACCAACTCTCCCCAAGTCCTCAAGAGCTTCAAAATATCTCATCCTCAATTTGAACTATTCATCAAATAATATTACACCAAAGAATATACTACTATTATCTCTTTATCACCAACTCTCCTAAGTCCTTAAGAGTTTCAAAATATCATAACCTCAAATCAAAATAGTTCTCAAATATTATTACACCAAAAATATACTACTACAAAGATCTCTCCATCACCATACCAAACTCTAAATCATATATCCTACTATCCAAATAAGCAAACTATAGCTTTCAAAATCTCTTAAGATATATTGGATTCATCACTTATTATATATCTAATCATTCAATAAATCAATCATTCTCTTAGTGCAAACCTAAACTCAACAAATTTCAAAATTTCAAAATCTCATCTTACTATCACAAAGAAATTTCATATCAAATAATTTTAATATCTTACTAGAATAACCGAAAAGTCTAGAATAACCGAAAAGTTGATTTACTCCAAAAGATTAATCTTATTACCTCAAACATCTACAACTCCTCAAAATTACAAGAGATCCTCTGTATTTAATAGCTTTCACTTTATCATAATATCCCACCGATACACATACCTCAAATTATTCACAAACGTAACAAAATTTAAAGCATAACCCAAATCAAATCAAATTCTAAATTCTAAGATCTCATAATAATTGATACCTGACATAACTATAACAAATAATTCTTCAATATAAAATATTCGCTGATATAAGTACTCATATCATAAGTGCATCTCATATAAGATCGTTTCTTATCTGCACAAAGTATAGATTTATTCACCTCAATGATTCAATCACAATTATTAACTAAATATCATTGCTCCAACGCATAACAATGATAATCTTAACAAATTATCTCACCTTTCTTAAATCAACTACAACTCGAAAAGTGGAGGACATTTCGTCAAAATTAAGACACACCAAACAGAGAACAACATCAAATCAAACTCCTACGTCTACGCAGTGATATACCCATAACTCATAGGTCAAACCTAAATAGATTTTCTACAAGAAAGAACCTAAGCTCTGATACCATCTCTGTAACATCCCCTTCCCGAAAAGGAAAGGGAGGTCACGTGCGAAGCACAACAAACCTCAAAATAAGTAAACAGAACACTAACAATTTCAAAATATTAATAGTGATATTCATCAATGAAGTACTAAATACAATTTTGCAACTAGAGTCAAAATAATCAAAACTAAAAAAAATTGAATCAACCTAGATGGTCAAGGCAACATTCTCATCACACTAGCCCTTAATCACCCCTGCAAACCTGCCGGAAGAAAAACACAGCATGAGCCAATTGCCCAGTACGGATACAGATATACAAAAGATATACAACTGATATACGAAAATAATTGAGACAAAATACTGAACAAAGCCTCAAGTGTAAATACAGACGAAAAAATAATCTCCAAAGATCTAAATGGAATATATATGAATAAACAAAATTTACGAAACCAATAGAAGAATAAAGAAATAACGAACTGAAGTAACTAACTCAATGAATTGAACTAAATAGAAAACAACAAAACTAATCCAATAAAATACTAGGCTGAAACAAATGGCTGGAGTTATTCCATACCGAATGAGCTCAAAAATATATGTTGTAACACAGGCAAGTCAAAATAATGCCACACAGGCAAATCAAATGATGCCACATAGGCAAATCAAAATAATGCCACACAGGCACATCAAAATAATGCCACACAGGCAAGTCAAAATAATGCCACACATGCAAATCACACATTGGACCGCGAATCTAAATGTATGCAAATCGGATAGGTATGTTTGGCACAACATCACTAATCCGCAGAACAAAAAACTAGGGTTAACCCATACGCCTCCCACAACAAAACACCAAATGACCCACTTCCTCCGGAGCCCAAAACGGAGACGCCGTGGACTAATCACACCGCCACAAAAAAGTGTCATGCCTCTCGTGCCAAGACGACATGCCTGTGGTACCCCCACAGGTGGTTATAGCTCAGGTATACCCTACGGTATATTCTAACAAAAATATCTTGTCACAACACATGCGACATAATACCAACAGAAGGGTTCTATATATACATGTTGAACCAAATCAAATTATAGTCACAAGGTCTCAAAAAGAAGGTAGCAACATGTACCGCTCTACAATTATAAAAAATAAATAGTACTAAACATGATAACCTAATTCAAAGAGTACAAATACGAGTCATATATATCTACTCCAAAATGAAACTAATATATTTATTTCACAGGAAACAATTATGTGAAATAATAACGAAATTCGAACAAGCGACAAAACGAACAAATCAAACTTAACAAGAGTATCGCTGAAAGAGTACGGAATCCGTACCTGAATTAAGCAACGTCATACCCAAAATTATAATCCGAATATAACTCGTTAAATTCCTTCCGTCCGAACTAATTAAACAAAATAATAAATAAGTATAATTAGTGAATTATTATTATTATTAACCAAAATATATTCCAAATATAACTTGTTAAATTCTCTCTGTCCGATCTAATAAAATAATAATAATACAATTATAAGTTACTCAATGATTATAATTTATATTAATATAAAATTAATCTCTCCAATTACAATTTATTATGTAATTACCAAACATGTTTGACCAAGCTGCTTACGATAAAACAAATTTTCATAAATCATTATGTAAAAAAAAAAATTCTAAGACTTCCATATCAGTATTCTCTCCAATCACTAACACAATATGTATTTTATGACAGTTTCATTACATATATACATAATATTATGAAGCCTAATCCCACTACTAAACAAATACTCCACTTCCGTTCATATAATATATATATATATATATATATATATATATATACTGCAAACTTTGGTGGATCTGAAACAAAAGAATTGACGTTTTTTAATCAAAACACATAATCTTTTACAATTACTTTGAGTTCTTACCTTTGTTAAATGAATCCCTTTCTTCTACAAAGTGTAATTCGATTTCTCCTTCCTTTCTTTTACAAAAGTATAATATGATCTCTCCTTTCTTCCTTCGTAGCAGCCCCATTCCTCTTCTTTTTCAGTTTGTATAATGAAGTAATATTAGGTTTAGCTATTTATTAATTAAGTTGCCCTAATAAACATCTAATTGGATTAATTTAATATTAAGACTCAAATTTTAATCACATAATATTATCTATTACTTATTAATATTTATTAGCCAACATAATTTAAATGACTACTTTGACCCAATTAAAATAAAATTCAATTAATATGTTTTAAAATTAATTTTTAATATTATTTTTTTTTTGGGGGATATTACACTAAATACCATATCATATACTATTAAAAAGTGGTTTTACTTTTTAGAATAAGAGAGAAGAACTTCTTTGCGTGGGCGGGTACTTTATATTGATATATAAAATAAGACTCTTGTTATAGATATGCCAATACCATGCACATATATATGCTTCTCCTTTTCCTTTACTTCCTTTACAGATATCATCTTTTCTTATTAACAGATCTTCTCATTTTATGTGCAATAGACGTGTATGGAAGTTTACGTACGTATAAATTATTATTCTCTTTTATTTGAATATGGTTTTTTTTTTCGGGGGAACATTTGAATATGGTTTTTAAATTACTAACGTCTAATGTGTACATGCACGCTATGATATAATAAATAAATATCATAAACTTTTGGTTTTAAACAAATAGGCCTGAGTTGAGCTTAAATGAACATAACACAATTTTAGCTCACTTAATTATTTAAAGGACAATATCAAGTGTTGGTCAAACGGGTGTGCTGGCCAACCATCACTGCAGTGAGTAGGGTTCAATTCGTATTTCACCTCCCTTCAGTGTAATAGTGTGTGTTATGATGAAATGATGATGAATGCATTATTGACTTAATGATACCAATTAAAAAATATATATTTAAAGAACAAAGGGGGTTAATTTGAATTCGACTTGTAAAGTGAGCTCGAATCAAATTAAATAAGTTAAATAAAATTTAAACGAGTTGAGTCGATGGAGTTGTTAATTGTTCTATATTCTATTTATTTACAAACGTGAATAAAAAAATTTGACCATACCATATCACACTCTTAATTTCCTTATGCAACTTTTCTATTATTTTTTTTCTTTGCTTTCTTTTACTCTTTTCTTTTCCTTAGCATTAAATGAGCAAAAACTTTCAATAATCAAACATTTCTATTTAAAGTCTCAAAGGTTAAATAAATGCCCAACAAAGAAAAGATAAATTCTATAAAGCAATATAATTTATACTTTGGGCCATCTCTTTTCAGTTTTTGCATAAAAACAAATAGTTGTGCATACGTTTTAAATTTTGTGAAAACTTGAATCCTCGTATTTCCCCTCTTTTTTATCATGTTTAATTAACGAGCAGAAAAGACATTTCTTTTTCAGAATTTCTTCTCTTATCTCTTTTACCTTTTCATTCTGTTATAATTTTTCCAGCTTTAGTTCCTACCAAACAAAGTATTGTGAAAGATTATTTTGCTAAATTCATAAAACTTCTCTGGTACGAAAATATAATCAGTTATTATTCTTTTTTTCCGGGAGACTCTAAATATAAGTGAACAAATACATTATAATATGAGTACTGTTATATATTATTGC
Source organism: Panax ginseng (assembly GCA_020205605.1). Taxonomy (NCBI): domain Eukaryota; kingdom Viridiplantae; phylum Streptophyta; class Magnoliopsida; order Apiales; family Araliaceae; genus Panax; species Panax ginseng. The sequence goes on from CM035143.1 coordinate 92,103,748, forward strand.
CACAAATTTTTGTTCAATTACAATTGTGAAACATATCAATATATAAGATTGTATAAAATTATAAAAGACCCCATTTATTACACGTACACTACAAAAAAACTGGTCATTGGTGACAACGTCATTACCGACGGCGTTATCCCCATCAAGAATGGACTCAATGTCGACGGCATAGCCATCGTCAATGGGTCCCGTCGATAATGACCTTTCTCGGGGCAGATTTTGATGCGAATTTTTTCGCGGCGGAGGAAAAGTCATAGGCGACGGGTAAAAAAAGTCATTGGCGACGAGATCCCGTCGCTCTTAAGTCAATATTGACGGGAGTAATAATGACGGATAGCCCGTCGAGAATGAGTTATTTTTAAAAGCCCTAAGGCCGACGACAACGACTCATTTCTGTTTTTCCCTCGATAATATTACTCTTTCCCTCTCAAATTTGATCATTTGCTCTCTGATTTTTCCACTTCATTCTCAAATTTGTTTTATTGATTTGCTAATTAATTGGGTCAATAGATTTCGCCATTTCCCCCTGTTGGACCCACGATTCTCTCATCCCTGTTGCAACCCCTCCTGTAGTCGTACTCATCGCTGCAATCGCATGCCAGTCGGAGGTCTCCCTCTGTATTTGGTCATCAGTTTCACCCAAAGTCTGGCTTCTTTGATCGAATTTGAATTCACTATTCAAGAGAATAACCTAAAACAAGAAATAAAACAAAAACAAAAAAAGTGTTTAACTACAAATGATATAATTAAACTGATATTGAAAGTAATAAACTCAATTATTTGTCCCCGGCAACAGCGCCAAAAACTTGTTGGTGTAAAATCTAATTACGAATAGCACGCAAGTATACATGATCAACAAGTAATAAAGTGATAAGTCGAGTATCGTTCCCACAGAGAAAAATATTGAATTTTATCCTAACAATTACCAATCTTATATTATCTCAATTTTATTAAACTAATGATTAAATGATGAAATTTATGAAAATCTACTAAGTAAAGAAAAATCAACTAACTACCACAAACTTTAATCAAATATTAGAGAATTAAGCCTACAATTTCACTTTATGCTTCACTTAGATTGACACACTTCTTTTTAATTCAAAGTAACTATTTCAGTTCGTTAATCAAAAATACGAAAGTAGATATAATCATCTCTCGATGCACTATATCCATATCAACTTAAATCCATAGATGATAGAATTAAGTAGAACACCTTAATTAACTAATTCACTATATCTCTATGTGAATTACAATTAAAGAAGGTATAATCACAAGTTCTCATAAGATTACACGCGATGTATAGGTATATCTATATCAATCCCAATAATATGCATAAATCACAAGCACACGCTACTATGATTAGGTATAAACCCATACTTCATCTCTCGAGTTTATATAGGTTCACAAAGAATTTATGATCAAGCAATTCATAAATTTAGCATAAACAAAAATAGACGAAACTGAAAATAGCATCAATAAATTAAAATAGATATATATATATATATATATATATATATATATATATATATATATTGACATTGAAAAAAATTCTCCCCACCCAAATGTCCTTTTCAAATCGTGGGACCCACCACTTATATATATAATACTTATATATATATAAATCGAATAACTTTCTACCGATTATTTTGAAAAATGGGTAAATGAGTGCCCATAAAGTAAGCAAAACTGAGTGACTTCTCACGTAAGCATTAATAATCAATACCGTGTGCTACTATGCAACCCATGTACATATTCTTGTTTTATTACCGAAGTAGTTCAACAAGATTAATCTGTAAAACTTCCGCCAGTTATTTTCATAAAGTATTTTTGTCATTTTTTCAATCCGACAATAATTCCGTTGTGGGGTCCACCAATGATTGTGCCGTTTTACGAATATTCCCTGTTAAAACGAATATTCCCCGACCAATTGAATATTATATAACAACTTGCGTACTTTGAAAAATTTATAAATATTACCCACAACTATAACATTATATCAAATTTACTCCATACTATTTAAAAATGATATTTATAGAAAATTCATCTTTATTTATAAAAGTTGGGGTCTTACAACCTCCCCTTCTTATGAAATTTCGCCCTCGAAATTAGGGTATGTACCTGGTATGTCGAAGAGGTAAGGATACCTTGATTTCATTTCAGATTCTAACTCCCAAGTCATTTCCTCAACATCGTGGTTTCTCCACAAAACTTTGACTTGAGGTATAACCTTGGAGCGTAGAATATGTTCCTTCTTATCAAAGATTTGAACATGAACCTCTTCATACGTCAAATCTTCAGCTATTTCGTCCGGTTCTAACTCAATAACGTGGTTCGAGTCTTCCACATATTTACGTAACATGGATATGTGAAAAACGTTATGAACACGAGACATATTTGGTTGTAAAGCGAGTCTATAGGCCACAGTTCCTACTCGATCGAGGACTAAAAATGGGCCGATGAATCGAGGATTGAGCTTTCCTCTCTTTCCAAATATCGTAACTCCTTTCCATGGAGCAATACGTAACAACACATGGTCTCCAATATCGAATTCTACGTCCTTTCGATGAAGATCATCATAACTCTTTTGTCGATCTTGTGAGGTTTTTATACGTTGCCAGATCATTTGAATCTTTTCCGTAGTCATACACCAACTCAGGTCCCAACAACGTTGCTTCACCCACCTCATCCCAAAGATAATTGAGAACGACACTTTCTTCCATACAACGCCTCGAATGGAGCCATGCCAATACTTTCTTGATAACTGTTGTTGTAGGAAAACTCCACCAACGGTAAAAACTTGTCCCAACTTCCCTTCAAGTCAAGGACACAGAGTCTTAATAGATCTTCAAGAGTTTGAATCGTCCTCTCCGACTGCCCGTCCGTTTGAGGATCATATACCGAGCTAAATCGTAAATCCGTGCCTATAGTTTTTTGCAAACTAACCCAAAATCTTGAAGTGAATCTTGGGTCTCGATCAGAAACTATGGATACTGGCATACCATGCAATATTACAACCTCATTTATGTACATACGAGCAAGACGTTAAGTGTAAAAGTTTCTCATATCGTTAAGAAATGAGAAGACTTGGTCAATCTATCAGCAATGACCCAAATCGCATCTATGCCTTGAGAAACTTTGGGAAGACTAGTAACAAAATCCATGGTAATGTGCTCCCACTTCCATTCTAGAATTTCAAGTGGTTGCAATGGACCTTTTGGTACTTGATGTTCAGCCTTTACTCGTTGACACGTTAGACACCTTGAGATAAATAGAGCTATCTCTCTCTTCATATTGCCCCACCAAAATATATGTCGAAGATCATGATACATTTTGGTACTCCTAGGATGGATTGCAAACGGTGTATTGTGCGCCTCCATCATGATTTTATACTTTAAATAAAGGTCGTTAGGAACACAAAATCTGGAGTTGACTCGAAGTATTCCTTCTTCATCGATTCTTGCTTCCGGCATAGCACCTTCTTGCACTTTGTTCCTCATACGTATCAGCTCCAGGTCTGTAGATTGAGCAGTTTTAACTTTATCAATTAAAGTCGGTTCTACTTGTATATTCGCCATCATCACATGGGTCCCTTGAGTCTTTAACTCTATCTCCATCCTTTGCAAGTCACACAAAATGTGCCTTTGCGTTGACAATATCGCATTCGCACTTGCATATGATCTTCTACTCAATGCGTCAGCTACCACATTCGCTTTTTCAGGATGGTATTGGATGGTATGATCATAATCTTTTAACAGTTCAAGCCAACGTCGTTGTCGCATGTTGAGTTCCTTTTGAGTGAAGAAATATTTGAGGCTTTTATGATCCATAAAGATCTCCACTTTCTCTCCATACAAGTAATGCCTCCAAATTTTAAGTGCGAAGACAATAGCTGCCAACTCTAGATCATGAGTAGGATAATTCCTCTCATATTCTTTGAGTTGTCTTGAGGCATAGTGTGACAATCCCAAAATAGGTCCAGTCCATCCAACCTATTCTGAGTCGCCAAATACATAGTACAGAAAATAACTACAACTTTATTACAACAATTGTCGTGCAAAATACAACAACACATATGCCGTGAGTTTTGATACAAATATATACCAATTGTGACTCTCATCCCAACCTTGGATAACACGTCACAATGGCACCTTACATAAAGGTACACTTAAAAACTATTTTAGAAATTAAAACCTTTGGAAAGTGCTCAAGGAAACCTTCGTACATGGGAGGCCATGCGTCTAGGTTATTATAGATATCATATGTCCACATAATTATCCTTGGTTGACCCAATAGACCCCAAAGAAAAACGAGAAGATTACTATCATATTATTTCCAATGGTGAGTCTTCTCTTGACATATCATTATCTCCACTGTCTCTAATTGAGAATTATACTTCAAATAAACACCAAGATTATATAGGTAGTGCTCAAATATACTCAAAGAAGTGGATGTGCACAACCCCGCCTTATGATGACATGAGGTTATGCGTCATTAGACATCTTGTATGATGGTGGTAAAACACCCTTCCAACGTTGGGTTAAATCTCACCCTATTTGATTCACCAAATATAACTACTAAATAATGACCATCGCTCTATTCCCCTCATTACCCCCGCTCGACCCAACACACTCTTATTACATTCGAAAGGAATTGTGAAATGTAAGGGTGAGCACAACTAGCCCAAGAAAGAATATCATGACTAAAAGATAATTAAATTATCAATAGCCTTCATCAAGATAATAAATCGAGATTTAGAACATATGGTAGATGATAAAACTTTTCAACCATAGTTGCGTGAGCAATCTAGCAATCCATTAGAAGAGTCAAATAGACTATAAAGTCTATTATCTTCTCCATGTTAAAAATCCACCAACAATGTTTTATCCCTGTAACATCAATCAATAATTCTGGTCCACAATCATATGAATAACTCATAATCATAATTGTAGTTCTAAATTCCTCTTCTCATCCAGGACGAAGATAATTTTCATCACCTATCTTTACCTGAAACATCAAAGATCATGGTTACACGAAATCACATTTCATGTTCATAATCATACTAATAACTTAATCTTTGCACTACGGCCAAAGATATTCGTCAACAGTTCATATTTGCACTACTGGCCAAAGATATTCAACAACATGTCATCTTTGCACTACGGGCCAAAGATATTCATCAACAGTTCATCTTTGCTCTACAGGCCAAAGATATTCCTCAACAGTTCATATTTGCACTACAGGCCAAATATATTAATATCTCAAAGAAATAAATAATCATTTCAGAATTTATATAAACAATAATTATAACCATGTTGATCAATTTACCTTTGCACTTAAGCTAAAGATATTCAATTATAAATTAAATGGTTATGATCATACCAGTCAACAATTCAACTTTGCACTACTGGCCAAAGAGAACCCATAGTCATGATCATACTAAAAATCTACCCATTTTTACACTCAAGTCAAAGAGAAATATCATCATTAAGGTTATAAAAATGTTATATATGATAATAAAAACAATATAATCAACATATAGATTTAATCTCAAGAGTAAGATTCATAAATCAACGATAATTTGGTCAGAAAAAGAAACCAATTTTGTCGTGAATAGTACCCGTGAATAGTAACTCGTGAATAGTAACCCCGACATGAAAAATGTAGAAATTTCACAATAAAATCCATACCAATATTTTGGTATAATGATATTGAAATAATAAAATTTCTTAAACTTATAAACAATTTATTTTAATTGTTTACACTTTACTAAATAATGCATTTAATCATCCTAAAATACCAAATCATAAGATTTCATCACCAATAACCAAAACCCTCATCAAAAATCTGCATATACCTCATATATGATTCTCAAGCATAAAATCATATTTTCCAATTTTCTTCCTTCACCTAACATATTTAATTCATTTACTCATAACTAGTCCATTTTCATGAAAAATACCAAATTAGTACAAACAAATTTTCTTTTTTGAGATTTAGTAGAATATAGTCCCATATTGAACATATATTTTTCTCAGAATTTTTAAAAATCATTTACTATTTTTCATATGGCCAAAAACAAATTAATATTTAGATATTTATCAAAAATTGTACTTTTATCCAAAAAGTCCTAAATTTACAGAGTATACTTCTATCATATACATGTACTCCCAATAAAAATTTCACCAATTTTGGAGTTAACCACAAGGAGTTATAAGCGGTTACTTTTAAAATAGTCTTTTCTCACAAAATTCACAACTCTTGATCTATACATCCAAAAATTGCCATTTTTGGACACAATCAAGAAAACTCATCAAATTATCATTTCAAATTTTTCCAGAATTTTTGAAAGTCAGAAAAATTACAAAACTGAAAAACATAACAACCCTTAAAATCCCTTACTATCCCTTACCTCAAAAGAGTAGCACTTCTGACTGGATATCGTATATGACGCTGAAAGAAACTTTCACTGATGAATAGCAACTCACCAAGTATCTAAATACTCATAAAATACACTCGATAATCTAGAGAGAAAAAGAGAGAAAACTTATGAATTCTGCTGTAATTTTCAATTCTAACTTAGCTCTCTATTTATAGGAAAATGTTAGCACGCCAAAGCAGACTTGAACTGCTACCTGATGGCTTTACCTGCTACTATTGCCACCCACCACATTTGAAATAAAATTCAGCACATTTCTTTACCAACCACAAGTGGGGCCCACTCAATTCTAGAATTTTCCACCAAAATTATTTATAAACCTAATTTAAAATCACCACATCTTAAAATTCATAACAAATTATACGTTCATTTTAACGGTTCAAAATTTGTGGACATATACTCAACTTATATATGTATAACATATCCAAAAATCACAACGATCCAACGGTCAGATTAAAAATTATAACTCACGCAATAGAGCTTTAAGAACACCAATTTGATCTTTTAATACCTCCAATCCGACAAAATACTGATAAAACACCTCAACATTAATTCTTTCACTTATAACCACATAAATAAATTCATCATTTATATCCGCATCAAATAAATATTTTCTTATCATATAAATCAATAATTAATTATTCACAAATAATATTACAGAATCACGATCTTCGACAACCAGTGCGCCTCCTATGAAAGAGGGGCTTTTCCGATAAGAATTTCTCCATATCTTTGGCGCAATTTAGATGACCAAACCACTCCTTGACAGAACTTTCTAGACATTACCAATAATGCTATCTAATAATATTATTCAAATAATATGAATTATTGATATGATAATGGGAAATATTATGCAGTGACAATTATTGAAACAACAATATTAATATAAAATATCAATCCAACAATTATTGAATCAATACAATAAAATATTGAACAGTAATTATTGTAACAATTAATGAGTAGTGCCTTCTTACGTAAAAATCAATAATTCAAAAATACTGTGCAATACCGTGTGCTACTGTGCAACAACGCGTATTACTTTACTTTACCCATCGGGTATTCCAACAGTATTAACGGTAACGATTACGCCGTTATTTATAAAAACTTAAATTTGTCATTTTCTTCATCCTACAGTTATTCTGTTATAGGGCCCATAAATGGCTGCGCCGTCGTACGAATATTCTCCGACAACAAGAATATTTCCACGACTAAATGAATATTCCCCGATAACAATAAGTATTTTATAGCCACTTGCTTATTTTGAAAAAAATTTCATATATCACCCCTAACTTTGTTTTTTTATCAATTTAACCATTTACTGAATAGAAAAATTGAATTCTTTTATTTTATAAAATTCAGGGTCTTACAATCTCTCCTCCTTATGAAATTTCGTCCCCGAAATTTACGTACCTAGTATTTGATAGAGTTGAGAATACCTTGCTTCCATCTTCCCTGTCCTCATGATTTCTCCATTGCTCATCTCCTGTATTTCAGATATCATTCTAGAATACAGCTTCAAAACAAGGGTTAATTGAATAAATTAACATATCACATATGTGACACCCCCAAAATAGGTCTACATCCCCCATTCTGAGTTGTCAATACACTGCATGTAAAACAACTACAACTTTATTATTACAATAGTAAAAGCGTGAGTTTAAATACGGATATTGCCATCTAGACAATATCCACATACAAATAAATCCTCATCATAATTATTGATACATTATTTTACAACAATGGTGAGGACTACTAAACAACTCTCCTAGAACTTTCATTCCATACCCCGACTGCATTACTTGCTATATTCTCGCCTCCCGAGAAGAAAAATGGAACAAAAGGAAAAGGGTGAGCTCGACTAGCCCAATAAAGAATATTATGACTAAGATAATATACAAAAAATTATCGTTAGTCTTCAACAGGAAAAATATAATAGAATACAATAGACAACAAGTTTTAAATCAATATTCGCAATGAAATAATAATTCATTAGAAGAGTTAAGTAGAGAATGCAAACTACTATCTTCTATGTATGAATTTTAAAGTCCATCGCCTATTTTTATCCCCAGAGCATCAATCAATATATATCTCGGGATCAAATATTCATCCTTTTGACTACTGAGCCAAGGACATTCACCAATTGGTCATGTTCATCTAAACACTGCTCATCTTTGCACTACGGGCCAAAGATATTCATCGAAATCATTCATCCTTGCACTACGAGCCAAAGATATTCATCGAAAATCATTCATCTTTGCACTTCTTGGCCAAAGATATTCATCATAAATCATTCATCTTTTTACACTACATGTGCCAAAAGATATTCAATAATATCATCATTTAAGATGAGGATGATGAAAATATTTTTTTAAAGAAACGAATCCAAAGGAAACAAAATGACAAGGATTAAGGATTAAGGATTCGTACTTTGTTTTATCCACGCCCAAAAATACCTCAAAAATAATTATAGTGGTGTAAAATTCAAGAATGATCAAAACATGGATACAATCAAAGCTAGTATCCGTAATAGATATTTTGACCGAAAAGAAAAATTTTATTTTTCGATGAATAGTGTCGTATTAAGTGAATAGTACCATATACGTGAATAAAGTCTGATATCGTGAATAGTAACCCCGAGCACCAAAAGTTCCAAATTTGATAAAAACTTGGATCAATATTTGAAAGATAATGATATTGAAGAAATAATATCATTACTGAAAAAAATATCCCTTACCTCGAAAGATCAATGATTTAATCGGAATCTTTGGATATAGACTATATCTTGAACTTTCACCGTATAGCAATACTCAAAGTATACTCAAAATACTCACAAGAATACGCTCGATAATATAGAGAGAAAAACTTCGATTTAAAAGTGATTTTCAATTCTAACCTAAGCACTATTTATAGGAAATTGCTTAGAACACCAAAAGCGAAAATTTAATATAATATTAATATATATAAAATATTATACGTATTCCTTGAAATCTTAATCTCAAAGAATTCACACATGCCAACCTTCTAGAAAAAAATAAAAAAAAGCGTTTTCTAATTTAAAATAATTTAAACTTCCAAAATCAATTATTTGAGACTTGAACTTCAATAATTCATAATAAATAGCCCTTTTATCGGAAAATTCGAATCTTGCGAGTTTTTATAGGAAATTCAATTCTCTACAACTTTCTGAGAAGAAAGGTTTTCCAAATTTCCAATGAAATTGACCAAAATTCACAAACGGGTGATTTTAGAGGCTATACTCAAATTTCGACCGATAAATGGGGTCCACCGACATGTTTAACATGTTTTAAACATTTATTGCAACAAAAATACTCTTCCTCCTCGTATACTCATATATCCCACATTCGTTGTAAAAATATCACCATTATTATATTATTAAAATATAATAATATATATTTAAATGAATTATTTTATCGAAAAAGATAAAATTTCAATTTTCAACAATTGTCACATTAAAAATTTTCTCCATCTATATCCACATAAAATCAATATTTTCCTCATCATATGAATCAATAATTAATTATTCACAAATAATATTACGAGAATCACAATATTGACAACCGTGCGGTTCAGGAAGAGGGGCTTTCGATAAGAATTTCTCCTTCTTGGCGCCGATTAGGTGACCAAACCTCTCCTTAGACGAACTTTCTAGACATTGCCAATAATATTATCTAATAATATTATTTAGATAATATGAATTATTGTTTCGACAATGAAAAATACTTGTGTAATGACAATTATTAAAACAACAAAGAATATAAAATATCAACGCACAATTATTGAATCAATAAAATAAAACACCTAATGAGCGATAATTCACGTAACCATTATTGAGTAGTGCCTTCTTACGTGAAGAGTCAATAATTGGTGCAATACCGCAATGCTACTGCTTCAACAACGCGTATTCATCGTGTTTTAACCACCGGGTATTCAACGAAGTAAATCAGTAATAACTACTGCCATTATTTTTAAACAACTTATATTTGTCATTTTCTTCCTCCAATCTCTTTTCAGATTATGGGGCCATACACATGGTCGCTACCGTCGCATTTAATATTCCCGACAATCGAATATTCCACGACCAAACGAATATTCCCCGACAACAATAAATATTTTATAACCACTTGCTTATTTTGAAATATTTGCGTATTTTACCCGTAACTATCCACATTAATCACATCAACCCTTACTATTTCAAAATAATAATTAGAGGAAATTAAATTTCATTTATTAATTATTTGGGATCTTACAACCTCCCCTCCTTATGAAATTTCGTCCTCGAAATTGACGTACGTACCTGGTGTTTCGAAAAGATGAGGATACCTCGCTTTCATTTCCGTTTCCAACTCCCAAGTCATTTCCTCTATAGCATGGTTTCTCCACAAGACTTTAACTTGTGGTATGACCTTCGTGCATGTAGGGACATGCTCCTTCCTATCCAAGATATTGACAGTACTTCCTCATACGTTAAGTCTTGGCTATCTCGTCCTGGTTCTAACTCAATAACGTGATTCGGTCTTTCACATATTTACTGAAGTGCGAGATATGTGAAACACATTATGAACACGAGACATACTTGGAGGTAACGCGAGTCTATAGGCTACATTTCCTACTCGGTCCAAGAATTTGAAATGGACCAATAAATCGTGGATTGAGCTTTCCTCTTTCCGAATCTTGTAACTCCTTCCATGGGGCAACACGCAACAATACATGATCCCCTATACTAAATTCCACATCCTTTCGATGAAGATCCGCATAACTCTTTTGTCGATCTTGTCTTGCTTGTATACGTTGTCGAATCATTTGGATCTTTTTTGCGGTGAGTATATACATCTTAACTCCGGGTCCCAACAATGTTGCTTCACCCACCTCATCCCAACATATTGGAGAGCGACACTTTCGTCCATATAATGCTTGAATGGGGCCACACCTATACTTGCACGATAAATCTGTTGTTGTAGGAGAATCCCACCAATGGTAAATACTTATCCCAACCGCCTTGAAGTCTAGGACACGAGTCTTAATAAATCTTCAAGAGTTTGAATAGTCCTCTCTCGATTGTCCGTCCATTTGAGGATGGTATGCGAATCGAATCTTAAATCCGTACCCATAGCTTTTTGCAAGCTAACCCAAAATCTTGAAGTGAATCTTGGGTCACGATCCAAACTATGGATACCGGCATGCCATGCAATCTCACAATCTCATTTACGTACATTTGAGCAAGACGTTCAAGGAATAAGTCTCCGTATTGGCAAGAAATGAGCGGACTTGGTTAATCTATCAACAATAACCCAAATAGCATTTATGCCTTGAGAAACCGTGGAAAGTCCCGTGAACGAAATCCATGGTAATGTGTTCCCACTTCCATTTCGAATCTCAAGTGGTTGCAATGGTCCCTTAGGCACTTGATGCTCGCCTTTACACGTTGACAAGTTAAACATGTTGAGATAAACTTTGCAATCTCTCTCTTCATATTGTTCCACCAAAATGTATGTCAAGATCACGATACATTTTAGTACTTCCTGGATGGATTGCAAAAATGGTGTATTGTGTGCCTCCATCATAATCTTGTACTTCAAATCGTAATCGTTAGGAACACAAAGTCCGGAGTGGACTCAAGTATTCCTTCTTCATCAATTCTCGCCTTAGGAATAGCTCCTTCTTGTACTTTCTTCTTCATATGCATCATTCCCGGGTCGGGTGGCTTGAGCAACCTTAACTTTTCTATTAAAGTTGGCTCTGTCGTATATTTGACATCATCGCACTCGCTCGTTCACGATATGATTTCTACTCAACGCGTCGCCTACCACGCTCGCTTTTCGTGGATGGTATTGAATAGTGTGGTCGTAGTCTTTCAATAGCTCGAGCCAACGTCGTTGCCGCGATGTTAAGTTCTTTTGAGTGAAGAAATATTTAAGGCTTTTATGGTCCGAATATATCTCCACTTTCTCTCCATATAGATAGTGCCTCTGAGATCTTTAAGCGCTTGAAACGATCACTTTGCTAACTCTAGATCATGAGTAGGATAATTCCTCTCATATTCTTTAAGTTATCGCGAGGCATAGGCTATGACTTTCCCACGCCGCATGAGAACACATCCTAACCCTTTGCCCGAAGCATCATTTGTAGATAACAAATCCATCCGAACCAGATGGTATTGTTAGAACAGTGCCAAAATAAGTCTCCTTTTAAGCTCTTGAAAACTCTTCTCGCACTCTTCGCTCCAAACGAATTTTGTATCCTTCCGAGTTAGATGAGTTAATCTGAGTAGCGATTCGAAAACCCTTCCACGAATCTCCGAGATAATAACCAAATTTAAGCCCAAAAAGCTACGTACTTGACCACCGACTTGGTTGCTCTAACTTTGTATTGCTTCAATCTTCACGTCAACAGATACTCCATGTTTTGACACCACATGCCCAAGAAATGCTACTTCCTCAAGCCGTAACTCACATTTCTTTAACTTGGCATAAAGCTTGTTTTCACGAAGCCTTTGGAGTACCAAATTCAAATGGTGCTCATGATCTTCACTATTTTGGAATATATGAGGATGTCATCAATAAAGACAACAACGAACTCGATCCAAATACTCTTTGAATACTTTCGTTCATCATATCCATAAAAGCCGCAGGAGCATTAGTCAATCCGAAAGACATAACTAAGAATTCATAATGCTCGTCTTCGAGTTCTAAAGGCGCGCTTTGGAATATCCTCGCTTTTAATCTTCAAATTGATGATATCCGAATCGAAGATCGATTTTGAAAAGAATTGTGCTCCTTGCAAATCGGTCAAACAAGTCATCAATACGAGGTAGAGGATACCTATTCTTGATAGTGACATGGTTCAATTCCCGATAGTCAATACAAAGTTGCATACTCCCGCCTTTTTCTTCTTTACAAATAAAACAGAGCACCCCAAGGAGATGTACTAGATTTAATGAAACCAATGTCCAACAACTCCCGTAGTTGGACCTTTAACTCCAAGTTCAATAGGAGCCATTCGATATGGGGTTTTAGAAATGGGCTTTGTACGGGTTCAAGGTCAATAAAGAATTCAACTTCACGCTCGGGGTAGACCGGGAAGTTCTTCAGAAATACGTCGAAAGTTAATAACAACAGAATATTATTCAATTTTGACGTGTCTTTATTCAAATCCATAACATGGGCTAAGAAAGCTTGACATCCGCTTTTTAATAAACGAATAGCTTTATGATTAGATATGATGTTGATTGATTTTAATGGTTTAGTTGCTTGAATTCAACAACAAAGTTGTTTAGGAATATGAAAGCTAACAACCTTACTTAAAACAATCAATTTTGGCATGATGAGTAGTTAACCAATCAATCCCTAAAATCACATCAAAAGCAAGTATCTTTAAAGAGATAAGGTCAACAGTAAGATAAGGGTGCCAACATGGATTAGACAAGATTTATAAACAAAGGGATGTGATGAAAGTTTCTCTAACGGAGTTTCCACGAGATAGTCAAAGTCTAATTTCTCCTGAGTCAAGTTTAAACGTTGAGCACAAGCGGAGAGATAAATGAATGGGTAAAGACCCCAGATTCAGTAAAGTATAAACTTCACAAGAATTTATAAATAGCTTACCCGTGATCACCTCGTTTGGGTTCCTCGCATTTTGACCAAATCACAACAAACGCTTCTTCCAGAACCGCTTGACTTTGACTTTTCTCGATGATCTTTTGAGTCACCGTCCCCGGCCGAACTAGGTTTCGCTACTGCGTGCAATTTCGAGCGATATGTCCTTCCTTTCCACAATTATAGCATACCGAATCTACGTGGGCGCTTTGGATCGATATGTCCCTCTTTTCCGCATTTATAGCATATACGATGGGTGGTCGTTTCTCCTCCTTGGAACCGATTCTTTCTTGGCACTATTGTCTTCACATGGTCGTTGTTGAATCTCCTCTTTTAAAATCTCCTCCCGACTCGCTTCTTCTATTTTCATGGCCATGATTACCACCAGAGTGGTTACCATTTTGTCCGCTTTTTCTTTCTCCACCGATTATTGTTGTTTTGTTGATCGCTATCTCCTAGATGATCCTCGATTATGGTACCTCGGTTGACCGTACTTTCGTTATCTCGCTTCTAACAATTGAGCCTCATTAACAACATCCTGAATAGAGAAAAATTTATGAGAGATGAGATATCGACGTATCGCCGGGTTTTAAACCTCTCGAAAACATCCGTCATACGTCGCTCCTCATTCTCCACCAAATGAGGTGCAAACCTCGGATAACTCGCAAATTTCGCCAGACGTCTTGAGACACCGCCATGTTGTTCGCTTTCGAGTCTAATAAACTCCACTTCCTTCATATGACGAACACTTTCGTGAAAGTATTTGTCATTAAATAGTTTCAAATGTCTCCCAAGACATCTTTGAAATGGGCGGGATGGGTACGCTTCACAGACTCCCACCAAGAGTCCGCTTCGCCACGGAACATAAAAGGTGGCGAATGGAACCTTCTGCTCCTCTCAGGCATCCCAAGACATCGAATATCTCGGTAATTTGCTTGACCCATGTTTCTGCCATGATCGGATCTGGCTTTCCCTTAAATTCTGGTGGTCCCAACTCTTTGAACTGCTTGGCTATGACAACCCGTGAATTGCTATCATTTCCTCCTATGTTTTGAACACGAGTCTCCTTCGTCTGATTTTGCATGAACTGCAAAAAGCTTCTAAATATCCCCTCGTTCATCATCTGCTCAGTGGTGTTGTTCACAGGAGGAACATTGTCACTGTTGCAGACGCTCTCTCCTCGTTGGTGAGTACAAAGGCCTCCACCAGGTCTCATTTCCATTGTTAATATTCTCAGTCGACATTCTCAAATACTGTCATAAAACAAGGGTTAATTAAGGAAATCAATATATCACATAATATCCCTATATACTGACCAACTATCAAATAAACTTAGGTAGGACACACTAGCGAAAAGATTTACTCGCCTCTCCCTCCTAGTTTCTATTCCCCGATCTCCGCCGGAGAGATCATATCCCTAAGCTCGATACCAACCGTGACACCCCCAAAATAGGTCTACATCCCCATTCGAGTTGTCAATACACCAGATGTAAAACAACTACAACTTTATTATTACAATAGTAAAACTGTGAGTTTAAATACGAGATATTGCCATCTGCACAATATCCACATATAAATAAATCCTCATCATAATTATTGATACATTATTTTACAACAATGGTGAGGACTACTAAACAACTCTCCCTAGAACTTTCATTCCATACCCCGACTTCAGACTTGCTATATTCTCGCCTCCCGAGAAGAAAAAAATGGAACAAAAAGGAAAAGGGTGAGCTCGACTAGCCCAAAAGAAGAATATTATGACTAAGATAATATACAACAAAATTATCGTTAGTCTTCAACAGGAAAAATATAATAGAATACAATAGACAACAAGTTTTAAATCAATATTCGCAGAAATGAAATAATAATTCATTAGAAGAGTTAAGTAGAGAATGCAAACTACTATCTTCTATGTATGAATTTTAAAGTTCATCGTCTATTTTTATCCCTGTAGCATCAATCAATATATATCTGGGATCAAATATTCATCCTTGCACTACAGGCCAAGGACATTCACCAGTTGGTCATGTTCATCTAAACACCTGTTCATCTTTGCACTACGGGCCAAAGATATTCATCAGAAATCATTCATCTTTGCACTACGAGCCAAAGATATTCATCAGAAATCATTCATCTTTGCACTACTGGCCAAAGATATTCATCATAAATCATTCATCTTTGCACTACAGGCCAAAGATATTCAATAATATCATCATTTAAGACTGAGGATGATGAAAAATATTTTTTTTAAAGAAACGAATCCAGTGAAACAAAATGACAAGGATTAAGGATTAAGGATTCGTACTTTGTTTTATCCACGTCCAAAAATACCTCAAAAATAATTATAGTGGTGTAAAATTCAAGAATGATCAAAACATGGATACAATCAAAGCTAGTATCCGTAATAGATATTTTGGACGAAAAAGAAAATTTTATTTTTCGATGAATAAAGTGTCGTATTCGTGAATAGTACCATATACGTGAATAGTCTTGATATCGTGAATAGTAACCCCGACACCAAAAGTTCCAAATTTGATAAAAACTTCGATCAATATTTCAAAGATAATGATATTGAAGAAATAATATCATTACGAAAAAAAAATATCCCTTACCTCGAAAGATCAGTACTTCTAACTGGAATACTGGATATAGACTATATCTTGAACTTTCACCGTATAGCAATACTCAAAGTATACTCAAAATACTCACAAGAATACGCTCGATAATATAGAGAGAGAAAAACTTCAGTTTAAAATGATTTTCAATTCTAACCTAAGACCTATTTATAGGAAATTGCTTAGAACACAAAGCGTAAAATTTAATATAATATTAATATATATAAAAATATTATACGTATTCCTTGAAATCTTAATCTCAAAGAATTCACACATGCCAACCTTCTAGAAAAAAAAAAAAAAAACGTTTTCTAATTTAAAATAATTTAAACTTCCAAAATCAATTATTTGAGCTTCTAACTTCAATAATTCATAATAAATAGCCCTTTATCAGAAAATTCGAATCTTGCGAGTTTTTATAGGAAATTCAATTCTCTACAACTTTACGTAAGAAAGGTTTTCCAAATTTCCAAATGAAAATTGACCAAATTCACAAACGGGTGATTTTAGAGGCTATACTCAAATTTCAACCAATAAATGGGGTCCACCAATTTACATGTTTAACATGTTTTAAACATTTATTGCAACAAAAATACTCTTCCTCCTCGTATACTCATATATCCCACATTCGTTGTAAAAATATCACCATTATTATATTATTAAAATATAATAATATATATTTAAATGAATTATTTTATCGTAAAAAGATAAAATTTCAATTTTCAACAATTGTCACATTAAAATTTTCTCCATCTATATCCACATAAAATCAATATTTTCCTCATCATATGAATCAATAATTAATTATTCACAAATAATATTACGAAATCACAATATCGACAACCGTGCGCTTCCTGGAAAGAGGGGCTTTCCAATAAGAATTTCTCCTTCATGTAAGCAATTAGGTGACCAAACCTCTCCTTAGATGAACTTTCTAGACATTGCCAATAATGTTATCTAATAATATTATTCGATAATATGAATTATTATTTCGACAATGAAAAATACTGTGTAATGACAATTATTAAAACAACAAAGAATATAAAATATCAACGCAGACAATTATTGAATCAATAAAATAAAACATTGAATAAAGAATTATCGTAACCATTATCGAGTAGTGCCTTTTACGTAAGAGTCAATAATTGGTGCAATACTGCAGCTACTGCTCAACAACGCCAGACATCGTCGTTTTAACCAACGGGTATTCCAACAAAGGTAAATTGGTAATAACTACGCCTGTTATTTTTAAACAACTTATATTTGTCATTTTCTTCCTCCAATCGCTTTTAGTTATGGGGCCCACACATGGGCTGCTTGGCCGTCGATTTACGAATATTCCCAGAAGCATTTAATATTCCACGACCAAACGAATATTCCCCTAACAACAATAAATATTTTATAACCACTTGCTTATTTTGAAATATTTATGTATTTTACCCGTAACTATCCACATTAATCACATCAACCCTTACTATTTCAAAATAATAATTAGAGGAAATTAAATTTCATTTATTAATTATTTGGGATCTTACAACATAATATCCCGATATTATGACTTACCAACAAATAAGCTTAGGTAGGACACACTAGTGAAGAATTTACTCATTTCTCCCCTCCTAGTTCTATTCCCCGATCTCCGCCAGAGACCATATACCTAAGCTCTGATACCAACTGTGACAACCCCAAAATAGGTCCAGTCCACCCAACCTATTCTGAGTCGCCAAATACATAGTACAGAAAACAACTACAACTTTATTACAACAATTGTCGTGCAAAATACAACAACACATATGATGTGAGTTTTGATACAAATATATACCAACTGTGACTCTCATCCCAACCTTGGATAACACGTCACAATGGCACCTTACATAAAGGTACAGTCAAAAACTGTTTTAGAAATTAAAACCTTTGGAAAGTGCTCAAGGAAACCTTCGTACATGGGAGGCCATGCGTCTAGGTTATTATAGATATCATATGTCCACAGAATTATCCTTGGTTGACCCAATAGACCCCAAAGAAAAACGAGAAGATTACTATCATATTATTTCCAATGATGAGTCTTCTCTTGACATATCATTATCTCCACTGTCTCTAATTGAGAATTATACTTCAAACAAACACCAAGATTATATAGGTAGTGCTCGTAAATATACTCAGCAAGTGGATGTGCACAACCTTGTCTTATGATGACACGAGGTTGTATGTCATTAGACATCTTGTATGATGGTGGCAAAACACCCTTCCAACGTTGGGTTCGCCTCACCCTATTTGATTCACCAAATATAACTACTAAATAATGACCATCATTCTATTCCCCTGTTACCCCCGCTCGACCCAGCTACACTCTTATTACCTGAAAGGAATTGTGAAACAGAAGGGTGAGCACAACTAGCCCAGTAAAGAATATCATGACTAAAGATAATTAAATTATCAATAGCCTTCATCAGTAATAAATCAGAGATTTAGAACATATGGTAGATGATAAAACTTTTCAACCATAGTTGCAGCGGAACGAGCAATCCATTAGAAGAGTCAAATAGACTATAAAGTTTATTATCTTCTCCATGTTAAAAATCCACCAACAATGTTTTATCCCTGTAACATCAATCAAAAATTCTGGTCCACAATCATATGAATAACTTATAATCATAATTGTAGTTCTAAATTCCTCTTCTCATCCAGGACAAAGATAATTTTCATCACCTATCTTTACCTGTAGTATCAAAGATCATGGTTACACCAAATCATATTTCATGTTCATAATCATACTAATAACTTCATCTTTGCACTACGACCAAAGATATTCGTCAATAATTCATCTTTGCACTACTGGCCAAAGATATTCAACAACATGTCATCTTTGCACTACGGGCCAAAGATATTCATCAACAGTTCATCTTTACTCTACAGGCTAAAGATATTCCTCAACAGTTCATATTTACACTACATGCCAAATATATTAATATCTCAAAGAAATAAATAATCATTTCAGAATTTATATAAACAATAATTATAACCATGTTGATCAATTCACCTTTGCACTTAAGCTAAAGATATTAAATTATAAATTCAATGGTCATGATCATACCAGTCAACAATTCAACTTTGCACTACTGGACAAACAGAACCCATAGTCATGATCATACCAAAAATCTACCCATCTTTACACTCAAGTCAAAGAGAAATATCATCATTAAGGTTATAAAAATGTTATATATGATAATAAAAACAATATAATCAACATATAGATTTAATCTTAAGAGTAAGATTCATAAATCAACGATAATTTGGTCAGAAAAAGAAACCAATTTTGTCGTGAATAGTACCCATGAATAGTAACTCATGAATAGTAACTCGTGAATAGTAACCCCGACATGAAAAATGTAGAAATTCCACAATAAAATCCATACCAATATTTTGGTATAATGATATTGAAATAATAAAATTTCTTAAACTTATAAACAATTTATTTTAATTGTTTACACTTTACTAAATAATACATTTAATCATCCTAAAATGCCAAACTCATAAGATTTCATCACCAATAATCAAAACCCTCATCAAAAATCTGCATATACCTCATATATGATTATCAAGCATAAAATCATATTTTCCAATTTTCTTCCTTCACCTAACATATTTAATTCATTTACTCATAACTAGTCCATTTTCATGAAAAATACCAAATCTGTACAAACAAATTATCTTTTCTGAGATTTAGTAGAATATATTCCCATATTGAACATATATTTTTCTCAGAATATTTAAAAATCATTTACTATTTTTCATATGGCCAAAACAGCCGAATATTTAGATATTTATCAAAAATTGTACTTTTATCCAAAAATTCCTAAATTTACAGAGTATACTTCTATCATATACATGTATTCCCAATAAAAATTTCACCAATTTTGGAGTTAACCACAAGGAGTTATAAGCGGTTACTTTTAAAATAGTCTTTTCTCATAAAATTCACAACTCTTGATCTATACATCCGAAAATCGTCATTTTTGGACACAATCAAGAAAACTCATCAAATTATCTTTCAAATTTTTCCAGAATTTTGAAGGTCAGAAAAATTACAAAACTGAAAAACATAACAACCCTTAAAATCCCTTACTATCCCTTACCTCAAAAGAGAGCAAGTCTTCACTTGGATATCGATATGACGCTGAAGGAAACTTTCACTGATGAATAGCAACTCACCAAGTATCTAAATACTCACAAAATACACTCGATAATCTAGAGATAAAAAGAGAGAAAACTTATGAATTCTGGTGTGATTTTCAATTCTAACTTAGCCCTCTATTTATAGGAAAATGTTAGCACGCCGAAGCAGACTTGACCTGCTACCTGATGGCTTTACCTACTACTATTGCCACCCACCACATTTAAAATAAAATTCAGTACATTTCTTCACCAACCACAAGTGGGGCCCACTCAATTCTAGAATTTTCCACCAAAATTATTTATAAACCTAATTTCTGAATCAGTCACATCTTAAAATTCATAACAAATTATACGTTCATTTTTAACGGTTCAAAATTTGTGGACATATACTCAACTTATATATGTATAACATATCCAAAAATCACAACGATCCAACGGTCAGATTAAAAATTATAACTCATGCAATAGAGCTTTAAGAACACCAATTTGATCTTTTAATACCTCCAATCCGACAAAATACTAATAAAACACCTCAACATTATTTCCTTCATTTATAACCACATAAATAAATCCATCATTTATATCCGCATCAAATAAATATTTCCTTATCATATAAATCAATAATTAATTATTCAGAAATAATA
This sequence comes from Panax ginseng, assembly GCA_020205605.1. Taxonomy (NCBI): domain Eukaryota; kingdom Viridiplantae; phylum Streptophyta; class Magnoliopsida; order Apiales; family Araliaceae; genus Panax; species Panax ginseng. Next base: position 92,125,235 of record CM035143.1, read on the forward strand.
TTACAGAATTACAATAATGACAACTAGGTAGTTCCCATGAAAGAGGGGGCTTTCCGATAAGAATTTCTGCATACTGGCGCGCAATTAGATGACCAAACCTCTCATTGACAGAACTTTCTAGACATTGCCAATAATGCTATCTAATAATATTATTCAAATAATATGAATTATTGATATGATAATGGGAAATACTGTGCAGTGATAATTATTGAAACAACAATATTAATATAAAATATCAACGCAGCAATTATTGAATCAATAAAATAAAATATTGAACAGTAATCACTGTAACAATTATTGAGTAGTGCCTTCTTATGTAAGAATCAATAATTCAAAAATACTGTGCAATACCGTGTGCTACTGTGCAACAAAGCATAATACTTTACTTTACCCACCGGGTATTCCAACATATTAGATAATAGCGATTACATTACCAAGTTATTTATAAAAACTCAAATTTGTCGTTTTCTTCATCCGACGCTTATTCTACATTATGGGGCCCATGAAATGGTCGCTACCGTCGCATTTAATATTATCCGACAATAAGAATATTCCACGACCAAATGAATATTCCCCGATAACAATAAGTATTTTATAGTCACTTGCTTATTTTGAAAAAAATTTTATATATCACCCCTAACTTTGTTTTTTATCAATTTAACCATTTACTGAATAGAAAAATTGAATACTTTTATTTTATAAAATTCAGGGTCTTACACATAAGCTATGACTTTCCCATGTTGCATGAGAACACATCCCAACCATTTGCCTGAAGCATCACTGTAGATGACAAATCCCTCTGAGCCAGATGGTATTGTCAGAACAGGTGCTGAAATGAGTCTACTCTTGAGTTCTTGAAAACTCTTCTCACATTCTTCACTCCAACCGAACTTTGTATCTTTCCGAGTCAGCTGAGTTAATGGACTAGCTATTCGAGAAAATCCTTCCACGAATCTTCGATAATAACCAGCTAAACCGAGAAAGCTACGTACTTCGGTCACTGATTTAGGTTGCTCCCAGCTTTGAATTGCTTCAATTTTTGTCGGGTCAACAGATATTCCATGACTTGATACTACATGCCCAAGGAATGCTACTTCCTCAAGCCAGAACTCGCATTTCTTCAACTTGTCATAAAGCTTGTATTCACGAAGCTTTTGGAGTATCAGCCTTAAGTGTTGCTCATGATCTTCACGGCTTTTGGAATAAATAAGGATGTCATCAATAAAAACGACCACAAAGTGATCCAAATATTCCTTGAATACTCGGTTCATCATATCCATGAAGGCAAAGAGGAGCATTAGTCAATCCAAAGGACATGACTAGAATTCATAATGCCCGTCTCGAAGTTCTGAAAGCCATCTTTGGAATGTCATCTGCTCTAATCTTCAATTGGTGATATCCTAACGAAGATCAATCTTTGAAAAGAATTTGGCTCCTTGCAATCGGGTCAAACAGTCATCAATACGTGGTAATGGGTACCTATTTTTGATGGTGACATGATTCAACTCCTGATAATCAATACAAAGTCGCATACTCCCATTTTTCTTCTTCACGAATAGAACAGGAGCACCCCAAGGAGAAGTACTAGGACGAATAAAGCCAATGTCTAACAATTCCTGCAGTTGGGTCTTTAACTCCTGAAGTTCAATAGGAGCCATTCGATATGGTGTAACAACCCGATATTTTCTATATAAATAAATAAGAAATTTTGCGTATAATTTTTTTTATTTATTTATTTTAAGGGTGAGGATTTGTACAAGATAATGTGTATATGTATTTATGTGGTAAATAAAAATATATTTATTGCATAAATGTTTACAAATAATTGTATTTTAGAATTATTGATTTTTGTAAAGTATATTCTTATAATAATTATCATTATAGCGAAAATGTTTTATTGATTATTTTCCATGAAAATATAATCATATATTATTTAAATAATATATGGAGTGACTTTTAGAATAATTATAATAATTATTTTATTAAACGAATTTTAGTACAGATTAATAAGTTAATTATTTTACCTTAATTATTAAGGTTAAATATGAAAGAATAAATCGAGATATGGAATCCAAACCCTAATTTGGATTTTTTATCAAGGAATGAGAATAATAATATAATAATATTATATTTGAATTTTCAATGCTATTATTAATATGTATCTTGTATGTGCGTATAGATAATGGTTGGTCAATTATGTTGTGGCATGTTAAAACAGTAGCATTAATTCGTTAAACCCTAACTTGAAACTCAAACCGGAGTTTGCAATTGGTAAGAAATTGTGGTACGTGATTTAAGACCATTATTATATTATGCTAAGGTAAACCCTAATTATTGTCTAGAAACCCTAATTATAAATTAGAAACCCTAATTTCCAATTTAAAACCCTAATTGCTAAGATGATAACTCTAATTATTATTTTAGTAAATAATTATGTTCATTAGGAAACCCTAATTCATAATTAGAGGAACCCTAATTAGATCAAGAAACCCTAAGTATTTTTAAAACCCAAATTTTCTATTAAAAACCCTAATTTTAATTAGTAAGTTATAATTAAAATTTTATTAAACTTTAAACTTAAATTTTTAAACCCTAAAAATTATTTGGAAAACCTTAAGGTTTAAAATCTATTGATTAAAACCTAGATTCAAGTGCCATGGACAAGAATACCCTTAAAATGTTTTATTAGTTTACTAAAATAGCCTTTTGGTATTTATTTAATAAGCTAGATTGCAAGTCACCACTCTAGATTTATAGCACATGCCTAAAACTCCTCCAATCTTATCCTCTTTGACACCTTGCAAGTTAAATTCATTGAATCTAAGTCATATAAATAGGTTAGGAGAGAGAAAAAGTTTACATTTTTGCTCATTCATGCATCTATACTCATCCAAGACCCCCTCTCTCTCTAAAAACCACAAAATATAGTAGTGGACCAGTCTCTAAATCAAGCCCCACGAATTCCATAACCAAATCAGTGGCCAAGAATCAAAGATTGCTCATAGAAGGTAAAAACCCTAAAATGAAATCTGACATTTAATCCTATGTTAGATGTTAGTTTTTTTGTGTTAAATATGTTGTATGTAGTGTGTAATGATGATTTGGGTTGCTAGATGTTGGATCCATAACATCTAGAGGCTCAGATTTGGTGTTTTTCAAAATCTAGAAATTTTCTTTTATGTCGACTGACAACCATATGTCAGGTTTTTTAAATCTTTGGTTGTTAAATGATTTTTGTGTTTTTAATGTTTGATCTGGTAGTATGATATGAGATCTTTGATCTGAAACTGGAATCAAAATCAGATCATAAGCTGGTTGAAAGTTATTAGTGGTCAAACCACGCCGACCCAAGATTAATCGAACGCTTCGGGTAACCGGTGAACGTGCCTGAAAAAGTCCGACAAAGATGTTCATACGCTTAAATCTTGCTTGTGTTTACGCTTTTAGACCCTACTATTGTTGTAATATTGTTGTTCCACATGTAGGCTACATGACCATGCTTCTATAATCATTAGATCCTTCTCTCAATCAGTAATCGATGGTCAAAATAAGGTGGATTTAAATCGCCGGATGAAGTTTCGGGTAACCTGAAAATCTTTCATAGCGCTTTTGGACCACTACTTTGACCAGATCCATATCTCGCTTGATGTGTTTAAAGATATTTTAAGTTATAAAATATAACTTTTAATATTTAAAGGATAATTTCATTAATAATTTAATATTAATGATTATTAATTTATTATTAATGATATTAAATTTATTTAATAATTATATTAAATAAATAGTTTTAAAATGGTTTTATTAACTTAAAAAATCATTTAAAAGAATACAAATGAATTAAAAATATTTTAAGTTATAATTAATGACTTTTAATATTTTGATAAATAGTACATTAATATTCAAATATTAATGGTAATTTTTAAAAATGATTTTAAAAATCATTTAAGGGTAATATTAATATTTTAAAGGTAGTTTAAGTTATTATAAATAACTTTAACATTTTGAAAATGATTTCATTAATAGTTTAATATTAATTAAATATTAATGATAATAGAATTATTCGATATTTAAATCATTTAATAATGATTCCGGTGTTTGAAAATTCATGATAAATTATAATAAATGTTTTAAAAATTATATTAAGTCATTTAAAAATAATATGACTGATACTAAATTACAGGACAGAGTCTTAGACTCGATAATTACCCGATAAAGATGTCGGTACACAGACATGTTTCAGAAATTGATCTGGACTTAGATAATTTAATTAAATATGTGATTATTTGTGATTCAATGGTCATTAAACCTATGTGCAATGTGATTATGTTATGTGTTGAATCGCAATAAGCAAAGGTTATGTGTTATAATATATTATTCTAATCAAGAAATGATCTCGATTAATGATAGGTCGTGATATAAAAGAGAGAACTTACGTTTCTGTAGTATGCCGTAGATCGTGCAAGTATCTTACATTTGTATTTCCTTTATGCAATGGACATGAGTAAGAAGTTTCAGAATTATATTATTATTATGCTATATTATTAACCCTATTGTGATATATTCTATATCCGATCATTAATTATCAACATGATAGTATATAGTAATTCATATATATATATATTCTGTTCGTTAATTTTGAAATATGGTTATACAAGTGTCCCCACTTGGATAATCATTGTATTTAACCACATGTTGATATATATATATATAAGCCGTCTAAGCTATTTGATCAGCTAGACATAAATTTCGAAATGCCGTTGAATATGATAAAAACCTTTTTATATCCAATCAAATTGTTTTGGTTCGGATTTCAGTCTAAGTATGAACATCCCGATCACGGGAAAACTTTTATGCGCCCAAGGTGGACAGAGTGAACGATCATATCGTTCTTGTAATGTAATATTGATCAATACAGGGCACATTGGGCAGATCACCCTCGTGCCTGTAAGTCATGACGGTTTGCGGATGAAATTCTGCTAAACCTTAATGTAAAACCTCAACTTTTTGAATAAAGATGAATTTTCTATAAATATTATTTTTGAATATTATGGAGTGAAATTAATATAATAGTTGTGGGTAATATTTATAAATTTTGCAAAGTATGCAAGTTGTTATATAATATTCGATTGGTCTGGGAATATTCGCTTTAACAGGAATATTAGTACAACGGCAATCATTGGTGGACCTCACAATGTAATTATTGTCGGATTGAGAAAACGACAAAAATACTTTTTTATGAAAATAACGGCGGAAGTTTTACCGTTAACTGTTGAAACACCCGGTGTTAAAAGTACAGTAATATGCGTGGTTACATAGTAGCACACGACATTGATTATTGATGCTTACGTGAGAAGTCACTTAGTTTGCTTATTTTATGGACCCCCCATTTATCCAATTTTTTAAATAACTGGAAGAAGGTTATTCATTATATATATATATATATATATATATAAGTCTTATATTTATAATATATATATATATATATATATATATTCGGTTGATAGGAATGGTTTGGTGGGGGGGGGAATAAGATTGTAGTGGGAGTACTATTATATATATATTTATGTTTTGAATTTGCAAGTTGGCTACAATTATTATGATTATTATATTTATATATAGGTACTAGTTGGAAGGTGTGGCAGGCTAAAATTCATGGGGTTCATAACCCGTGACTAATATTATATTTTTATATATATATATATATATATATAATATTATATTTAAAAGATTTTGCTTTAAATATGGACCGTCAGATTAAAGTAAATCAATCTCGACCGTTCATGAGTTAGTTACTATGCATTCTATTTTTCTATAAATAGAAGCTCATTCATTCATTATTTTCTTACTTAATTCACCTTGAAACTCTAGAGATAAACTACAGAGAAAGAAGAAAGTATTTTGCTACTTCACTACTTATATATCCAAAGATTTTCTTCTTAAGGTAGGGAATATTATTTGTTGTACTCAGAAGGGTATTATTCTTTCTTATTCATGAAGAGAACTCATGTTATTCCATTTCTTCTTATTCTCATGGAATAACTCAGTATACGCTGCCATCACCCTATACTTGGTGACATTCTTCTATTATTCTCATTGGAACATCCTGCATGTATTTTACACCGGTCCCGATTCCGCTCTTTATTATTATTCCGTTGGAACATCCTCATCTCGTGTGTTTTACACCGGACTGGTTTCGCTTTTTATTATTATTTCGCTGGAACATCATGTTCATGTGTTTTACACCTTGACCGGTTCCGCCTTTATTATTCTCGTTGAACATCCTGCTTGCGTAAAATTTTGCCCGACACGGTTCTCATATTATTATTACGTTGAATAACTTTGTATATCTGGCACGCATGCATGGTGATTTCTTTTGTTATTCCATTCTTTATTATACTCGGTTGGTTAAAGTTTTGACTTCTATACTCCATGAAATTAATAGAATATCCTTGATATTTGCGCTTCATCCTATCTTTTCATGGAAATATTCTTCCGATCATTCTTGAATTTTACTCTACAAAACAAAGATCATGTTGACAATTTGACGTTAATAATTCTGGATAAAATAATTCTTGAACTTGTTTTATTGAATTCTTATATCATTGTCATCATCCTCATGTTTATATTTTGTTGAAAGTCATATGTGGCTTCAGTAGTATGTAGATGGACTTGGTATGATTATGACCAAGGATTATTCGGTGTAATCATGACCGTAATGTTACAAATGATGTGGTAAAAGTTCTCATTGGCCCGTAGTGCATTGATGGACGCTTGTTGGCATGATCATGACCATTAATGAATACACAAATATTCTTGGCGAAGAGTGGATGGATAATTGTGGTCGGATACTAAAGAATATCATCGTCAGAAAGTGTAAGTGATTTGATGATGTGAAATATTTTTTAAGTCGAGTCTCAAATGATAATGATGATGAAAAACCTTTAAATCACAAAAGATAGTAGATTTTATTTTCTACTTGACTCTTTTAATGGATTGCTTGTTCTCACCGCAGCTTAAACTTGATGTCTATTATATTTTATCGCTTTAACATTGTTGGAGACTAATGATAATTTATTCTCGCATTATCTTAGTCATAATATTTCTTCTCGGGCTAGTTGAGCTCACCCTTTCTTCTTTCACCGTTCTCTTCAGAAATGAGAATATAAATTTGAACGAGTCGGGGAACGGAGTGATGGTCCGAGGATAGCATTAGTAGTCCTCACTATTCTCGTGAAATAGTGTGATAATAATTGTAATGAGGACTCCTTTTGAGTTTGTATAATCTCTAGTAGATAATATTTGTATTCAAACTCACAGCTTTATGTTTGTCGTGATTGTACACCACAGTTGTATCATAAGTTGTATTTGAATTACATACCATGTATCCGACGACCCAAGATGGGTGATGTATACCTAATTTTGGGGGTGTCTCAGTTGGTATCAAAGGTTAGGGATATGATCCTTGGCTAAGGTGTGAGACTATAACTAGGAGGGGAGAGACGGGGAATTCCTTCGCTAGTATGACCTACTTAAATTTATTTTGTATTTAAATTGGTTGGTCGAGTTTAGAGATATTATGTTACATGTCAATTAACCTTTGTTTTGTGGCGAGATTCAAAATGACATCCAAAAATATTGAGAATAACAATGGAGCACAAGAGACCGCTGAGTCTCCACATATCAATAATCGTGAGAATGTGCATCGTGAAGGCGATAATCCTCATGCAAACAACAACACCGACCAAATAATTGAATGATGGATTGTTCAGAGGCTTTATGAAATTCATGCAACAAAGAAAGTAGAGCGGCTCCTATCCAAAATGTAGGTGGAAACACTTTGAAACTCTCGGCCACACCGCTTAAATGCTTCAAGGAGTTGGGACCACCGGAGTTTAAGGAGAGCCAAAACCACTTATGGCGTAAGCATGGATAAAAAGATCACCAAGATATTTGATGTCTTGGGATGCTCGAGGAGCAAAAGGTTCCTTTGCACTTTTATGTTGCGCGAGAGGTAGATTACCGGTGGGAATTCCAGAAACGTACTCAACTGCGCCCATCAAGATGTCTTGGGAGAAGTTCCAAGAGTTTCAACGACAAATACTTTCCCAAAAGTATTCGTCACATGAAGGAGGTGGAGTTTATCAAATTGAGCAAAACAATATGACCGTGTCGCAATACGAGGCAAAATTTGCGAAGTTATCCCGGCCATATCCCCACTTGGTGGATAATGAAGAGAGAATGACGCGAATGTTTTTAAGAGATTTGAAGTTTAAAATACGTCCAACATCTTATTTCTCATAAACCGTGTTTGTATTCGATGTTGTAAATAGGGCTCAGATTGGTGGAGCGCGATAACGAGTCAACGCAACCAAAAGAGCGGTGGAAAAAATGATAATACCGGAGAGAAGGCATCATCATCGAGCGGTGACAACAAGCGTGGAGGAATCAACATGCCGTAAATGGTAACCACTTTGGTGGTAATCGTACAAAACAATAAGAATGGACATTTCAAGAAGAGGAGATTCAACAATGATGGAAAGACGTCAGCACCAGCACCCGTTGAAAGACCACCTATCATATGCTTCAAATGCGGAGGGGAGGGACACATCAGTCTAAATTACGCGATGCCGTCCAAAGCATGTTATAATTATGGAAGAGAAGGTCACTTAGCCCGATTTTGTCGTTCACCAAAGACAAATTCAGCAAAGATGGAGGCACCAAAGGCTGTCCTAGAAAAGTCAAAGCCGGTAGTGCAAGGGAGAGCGTTTGTTGTGACCTCCTAGAGAGCAAGGAACCCGAATGAGGTCATCACGGGTAAGCTTATCATAAACTCTAGCGAATTCTACACTTTATTTGATACCGGTTCTACCCATTCTTTTATTTCTCCTACTTGCGCTCAACGATTAAATTTGACTCCGGAGAAATTAGACTTTGACTTATCTGTGGAAACTCCGTTGGGAGAAACCTTCATTACATCCGCGGTTTATAAGTCTTGTTTGGCTCAAGTTGGTACCCACACATTACCTGTCGATCATATTGCATTAAAAATACTTGTATTTGATGTAATTCTAGGGATTGATTGGTTAACTACTCATCATGCAAAAATTGATTATTTTCGTAAGGTTGTTAGCTTTCATATTCCTAATCGACCTATTATGCGAATTCAAGCAACCAAACCATTAAAATCAATCACTTTCATCTCAAGTCATAAAGCTATTCGTTTATTGAAAAGCGGATGTCAAGCTTTCTTAGCTCATGTCACAGATCTAAACAAAAATACGTCAGTTTTGAATAATATTTCTATTGTTAATGAATTTCCTAACGTATTCCCTGAAGAACTTCCTGGCCTACCCCCAGAGCGTGAAATTGAATTTTGTATCGACCTTGAACCCGATACAAAACCCATTTCCAAAGCCCCATATCGAATGGCTCCTATTGAACTTCAGGAGTTAAAGACTCAACTGCAGGAATTATTAGACATTGGCTTTATTCATCCTAGTACTTCTCCTTGGGGTGCTCCTGTTCTATTCATGAAGAAGAAAGATGGGAGTATGCGACTTTGTATTGATTATCGGGAGTTGAATCATGTCACCATAAAAATAGGTACCCATTGCCACGTATTGATGACTTGTTTGACCAAGTGCAAGGAGCCAAATTCTTTTCAAAGATTGATCTTCGCTTCGAGATATCACCAATTGAAGATTAGAATGATGATATTCCAAAGACGGCGGCTTTCGAACTTCAGACGGGCATTATGAATTCTTAGTCATGTCCTTTGATTGACTAATGCTCCTTGCGCCTTCATGGATATGATGAACCGAGTATTCAAGGAATATTTGGATCATTTTGTGGTCGTCTTTATTGATGACATCCTCATATATTCCAAAAGTCGTGAAGATCATGAGGAACACTTGAGGCTGATACTCCAAAAGCTTCGTGAATACAAGTTTTATGCCAAGTTAAAGAAATGCGAGTTCTGGCTTGAGGAAGTAACATTCATTGGGCACGTGGTATCAAGTCATGGAATATCTGTTGACCCAACAAAGATTAAAGCTATTCAAAGCTGGGAGCAACCTAAATCAGTGACCAAAGTATGTAGCTTTCTCAACTTAGCTGGTTATTATCGGAGATTCGTAGAAGGGTTTTCTCGAATCGCTACTCCACTAACTCAGTTGACTCAGAAAGATACAAAGTTCTGTTGGAGCGAAGAATGTGAGAAGAGTTTTCAAGAACTCAAGAGGAGACTCATTTCAGCACCTGTTCTGACAATACCATCTGGTTCGGAGGGATTTGTCATCTACAAATGATGCTTCGAGCAAAGGGTTAGGATGTGTTCTCATGCAACATGGGAAAGTCATAGCCTATGCCTCACGACAACTCAAAGAATATGAGAGGAATTATCCTACTCATGACCTAGAGTTAGCAGCTGTTGTCTTCGCACTTAAAATTTGGAGGCATTACTTGTATGGGGAGAAAGTGGAGATCTTTACTGGATCATAAAAGCCTTAAATATTTCTTCACTCAAAAGGAACTCAACATGCGACAACGACGTTGGCTTGAATCTGCTGAAAGATTATGATCATAACATCCAATACCATCCCGAAAAGTAAACGTGGTAGTGACGCATTGAGTAGAAGATCATATGCGGTACGAAATCAAATATTGTCAACGCAGGCCCATTTTGTATGACTTGCAAAGGATGGAGATAGAGATAAAGACTCAGAGAGAAACCACGTGATGATGGCAAATATATGAGTAGAAACCGACTTTAATTGATAAAATTAAAGTCGCTCAAATTACGATCCGAGTCGATGCGTATGAGGAAGAAAGTGCAAGAAGGTGCGATGCGTCTTAAAAGCAAGAATCGATGAAGAAGGAATACTTGAGTCAACTCCGCACTTTGTGTTCCTAACGACCCTGATTTAAAGTATAAAATCATGATGGAGGCGCATAACACACCGCTTTGCAATCCATCTCGGGAGTACCAAATGTATCATGATCTTCGACATACATTTTGGTGGGGCAATATGAAGAGAGAGATAAGCGCTGCTTATCTCAAGGTGTCAAACGTGTCAACGAGTCAAGGCGTGAGCATCAAGTACCAAAAGGTCCATTGCAACCACTTGAAATTCCGTAATGGAAGTGGGAGCACATTACCATGGATTTCAAGCATCGGGTCTTCCCAAGGTTTCTCAAGGTATATATGCGATTTGGGTCATTGTTGATAGATTGACCAAGTCCGCTCATTTCTTCCGATACGAGAGACTTATACACTTGAACGCCTTGCTTGTATGTACATAAACGAGATTGTAAGATCGCATGGTATGCCAAGATCCATAGTTTTCGATCGAGACCCAAGATTCACTTCACGATTTTGGGTTAGTTTGTAGAAAGCTATGGGCATGATTTATGATTTAGCTTCAAGATATCATCCTCAAATGAACGGACAATGGAGAGGACTATTCAAACTTTTGAAGATCTATTAAGACTCGTGTCCTTGATTTCAAGGAAGTTGGGAAAAGTTCTTACCATTGGTGGAGTTTTCCTACAACAACAGCTTATCAAGCAAGTATTGGCATGGCTCCATTCAAGCGTTGTATGGAAGAAAGTGTCATTCTCCAAAGATGCTAGGATGAGGTGGGTGAAGCAACGTTGTTGGGACCAGAGTTGGTACGTATGACAACGTAAAAGATTCAAATGATCCGCAGAACGATAAAAAAACTCACAAGATCGACAAAAGAGTTATCTTGATCTTCATCGAAAGGACGTGGAATTCGATATAGGAGATCATGTGTTGTTACGTGTTGCTCCATGGAAAGGGGTTACAAGATTTGGAAAGAGAGGAAAGCTCAATCCTCGATTTATCGGCCCATTTTTAATCCTTGATCGAGTAGGAACTGTGGCCTATAGACTAGCTTTACCGCCAAGTATGTCTCTTGTTCATAACGTTTTTCACATATCCATGTTACGTAAATATATGGAAGACCCGAACCACATTATTGAGCTGGAACCGGACGAAATAGCGGAAGATTTGACGTATGAAGAGGTTCCTGTTCAAATCTTGGATAAGAAGGAACATATTCTACGCACCAAGGTTATACCTCAAGTCAAAGTTTTGTGGAGAAACCACGATGTTGAGGAAATGACTTGGGAGTTAGAATCTGAAATGAAATCAAGGTATCCTTACCTCTTCGACATACCAGGTACGTACCCTAATTTCGAGGGCGAAATTTTATAAGAAGGGGAGATTGTAAAACCCCAACTTTTTGAATAAAGATGAATTTTCTATAAATATTATTTTTGAATATTATGGAGTGAAATTGATATAATAGTTGTGGGTAATATTTATAAATTTTGCAAAGTACGCAAGTTGTTATATAATATTCGATTGGTCGGGGAATATTCGTTTTAACAGGAATATTAGTACAACGACACAATTATTGGTGGACCCATTAAATTAATTATCATTTGATTGAGAAAACGACAAAAATACTTTATGAAAATAACGGCGGAAGTTTTACTGTTAATCTGTTGAAACACCCTTGTTAAAAGTACAAGAATACGCCGTAGTTGCATAGTAGCACATGGCATTGATTATTGATGCTTACGTGAGAAGTCACTCAGTTTTGCTTATTTTATGGACCCCCATTTATCCATTTTTTTAAATAACTGGAAGAAGGTTATTCATTATATATATATATATATATATATATATATATATATATATAAGTCTTATATTTATAATATATATATATATATATATATTATTATATATTGACAAGAATGGGGGGAAATAAGATTGTAGTGGAGTACTATTATATATATATTTATGTTTTGAATTTGCAAGTTGGCTACAATTATTATGATTATTATATTTATATATAGGTACTAGTTGGAAGGTGTGGCAGGTAAAAATTCACGGGGTTCATAACTCGTGACTAATATTATATTTATATATATATATATATATAATATTATATTTAAAAGATTTTGCTTTAAATATGGACCGTCAGATTAAAGTAAATCAATCTCAACCGTTCATGAGTTAGTTACTATGCATTCTATTTTTCTATAAATAGAAGCTCATTCATTCATTATTTTCTTACGAATTCACTGAAACTCTAGAGAGATAAACTATAGAGAGAAAAAAGAAAGTATTCTGCTACTTCACTACTTATATATGCAGTACTCTTCTTCTTAAGGTAGGGAATATTATTTGTTGTACTCGTAAAGGGTGTTATTCTTTCTTATTCACGAAGAGAACTGGTGTTATTCCATTTCTTCTTATTCTGTTGGAATAACCTGTATACGCGGTCTACCCTATACTTGGTGACATTATTCTATTATTCTCATTGGAACATCCTGCTCATGTGTTTTACACCCGGACTCGGTTCCGCCTTTTATTATTATTTCGTTGGAAAATCACATGCATGTGTTTTACACCTTGACTGGTTTAAATCTTTATTATTATTATTCCGCTGGAATATTCTCGCCTATGTGTTTTACACCGACCGGTTCCTCTTTTATTATTCTGGTTGGAACATCCCGCTTCTTGCAAAAATTTTACCCTTTGACCGTTCCGTTATTATTATTCTATTGAATAACTCTGCCTATGCTAAGCACCGCATGCATGGTGATTTCTTTTGTTATTCCATTCTTTATTATACTCAAATGGTTAAAGTTTTGACTTTTATACTCCATGAAATTAGTAGAATATCCTTGATATTTCGCGCTTCATCCTAGTATCTTTTCATGGAAATATTCTTCCGATCATTCTTGAATTTTACTCTACAAAAACAAAGATCATGTTGACAATTTGGACGTTAATAATTTCTGGATAAAATAATTCTTGAACTTGTTTTTATTGAATTCTTATATCATTGTCATCATCCTCATGTTTATATTTTGTTGAAAGTCATCTGTGGCCTGTAGTGCATAGATGGACTTGGTATGATTATGACCAGGGATTATTCTTGTAAATCATGACCGTAATGTTACAAATGATGTGGTAAAAGTTCTCATTGGCCCGTAGTGCATTGATGGACAGTTGTTAGCATGATCATGACCATTAATGAATACACAAATATTCTTGGCCCGTAGTGCATGGATAATTGTGGTCGTGATACTAAAGAATATCCTTGGCTGTAGTGCATGGGTGATTCGATGATGTGGAATATTTTTTAAGCTGAGTCTCAGCGATAACAGTGATGAAAAACCTTTTAAATCATAAAAGAAAGTTGATTTTATTTTCTACTTGACTCTTTTAATGGATTGCTTGTTCCGCTGCAGTTAAACTTGATGTCTATTATATTTTATCAGTTTAACATTATTGGAGACTAATGATAATTTATTCTGCATTATCTTAGTCATAATATTTCTTACTGGGCTAGTTGAGCTCACCCTTTCTTTCACTGTTCTCTTCAGGAAATGAGAATATAGATGGGACGAGTAGGGGAACGGAGTGATGGTCCAGAGGATAACATTAGTAGTCCTCACTATTCTGTGAAATAGTGTGATAATAATTGTAATGAGGACTCCTTTTGAGTTTGTATAATCTCTAGTAGATAATATTTGTATTCAAACTCACATTTTATGTTTGTCGTATTGTACACGACAGTTGTATTAGTGAGTTGTATTTGAATTCTGTACCATGTATCTGACGACCCAAGATGGGTGATGTATACCTAATTTTGGGGGCGTCACACTTAACGAAAACTAAAAACAATGTTCATAGTATGTCGACTACCCTATATATATAGTCAATACGTAGTTTCAAAAATTTGAGATAAAATTGTTATGTTTTTATTATAGGTTTAGTTGACTTCACAACTATTAATTCGTTGTAGAAGTGATGTACAAAGAAAATATTTAATTCTTTTAGCTAAATATAATTATAATTGTTATTACTTGCTGGGCACTCAAATGCTCATCCTTGCTTAATTTAAATGTTTTCAGCTAAGCGTGATCAACTCAAGGTTCGATAAGAACAAGTGAAAAGGAAAAGCAAATGTATATGTTTAATGGTATCTTTTGTAATAGTTAGATCAGACAAGGCAATGATATATATTATCTATCATGTAAGGAATTATAGTAAAGGTTGCGTACTTGGAATTAGACTCTGATATATGTATACTAAGTTTGTTATTTATATTATTGTTATTATTATTAGTATTATTCCGCTCATAGAAATGATATCGTGAAGCACCGAATTCGGGTTTCAAGTATCCGAATTTGGGGGCGTCACATTATAGTATCAGAGCTATAAGCATGAATTTACGAAGAGCCCCGAGCATATCGCTGGTGACTTCCTTGTGTAGAATGCACCGAAGCCAGACTCTCCGTAGGGGACGCCGATTCAGTCGGTGGCAAGCTGATAGGTACCTTTGTGAGGTGCTATGGTTGGAAGCACCATGAAAGTCACATTATGGTATCAGAGCTTAGGGTTAAAAACCTTAGGTGGGTTAGACCTTAGGCTACAACCTTAGAACAGAGGGAAACGTTGAAAATACAAATAACTCATTTAGAGTTTATAAGGAGATGAATTGAATCAATTCATCGTAAAACAAAATAAAAGATAACATATATAAAACTATTATGTGTTGTGTGTATATATTATATGCTAGTCAGTATAATTTATGTGTATAGATATCAGATAGAAAAGAGTTAGGATACTCTCAGATCGTAAAGAAGGAGCAGATCTCTATAACTGAGCCAATATCGGGCAATAGCCAAATAGAGGCTCACATTGAAAGCTACCTCAATGAGGTAGTTATTTTTGGAAAATGTAATCTTGAACCCGTAAATGATAGAATAACCGATAAAGTGTAATATAGTTAAAGAATATGTGGTCAATGTCGAGTTCTTAAACTCATATGTTTGTGGTGAGTTCTTAAACTCATAATGTGTGGTAAGTTGACTTAACTAGGTATAGTTAGGTATAAATGGATTATTGAGGATAATGGGAATAAACAGATTACTAAGCAAATGATCATTAGTAAAGGTGTAAGAAATAAGTAGTATTAGTAGAATATGTATGGTCTATGATGTGTAATGTAATATTCTCAACTTTCAGTATAAGTTGTGGGCGTTGATTCCCACTTTTATGTCACAAAGGGATATTGAATGTTTAAAGCGGATGATGATATGCTATAAAGTACTATAAATTAGTTAGATGAACATGATTTATTTAATCGATAATGTCATAAGACGAAAAACGAAACCAAAGGGACGTAAGAACCTCATCAACAAAGTCGAGAGGCAACCAGGACCGATATGAAATAAGACGAATATAGACGCTCAAGCTATGCAGAATGGATTACCAGCCGCGGGAAATCAGCCAGACAATCGATAGACAAACTTCGAAGACTTCAAGGCAAAAGAACCGCCAGGATTTAGAGGATCAATTGACCCTATAGAAGTGGTTGTGATAGCCAGGGTAACGGAGGGGCAAAAGACAACTTTCGTAACCTATACAATGAAAGGAGGGGTGAATTATTGGTGGGAGACAAATCAAGTTAAAGCCGGAGAAGGGAGTAGTGGTAGTAGAACTGGAAAAAGGAAAGGTGATAATGTTGGAAATATGGAAAATAGGCCGGAAGGTGGAAAGAAGTAAGTTGTGCATTGTAGAAATTGTAGAAAGAATCATTCGGGAGAGTGTTTAAAAGGAAAGAATGTGTGCTACAAGTGTGGGCAGGAGGGACATATCTCTCCTAACTGCCCCAATTTAAGAATGTATAGTGGGTGTTTTATTTGTGCATCAATGGAGCATAAGGCGAAAGACTGTCCAAGGAAGAGAAGGGAGGCAAAGAATGCAAATACAAGGAAAGGCAAAGCAGGACATTGGCGATAACGGACCGACTTCAACAAATGAACCAATGTAACCAACCAAGGAGTCTTCAACATGACCGCTCAAGAAAAGCAAGAGGCAATGGGGATGTAACTCCAGGTATTACTCGAACAAATTTTATTTTCTTATATATTATTTTCTTATATATAGTAAATTATTTTATAAAGATATTTTGAAGGAGGAATTTGAGTTCTTTTAGGAATCTAATTTCCGTTTAATCAAAAAGACAAGCTGTATGTGAATAGTCAAGGATCAGTTCGATCAAATTATGATCGAGATCTACTTGCAATAATTATGTATGTTATGTACCCGTGTATGTATAGGTTTTAAAACGGTGATTCCGGGGACAGAATCTTTATAAGGGAGGGTGAATGTAACAACCCGATATTTTCTATATAAATAAATAAGAAATTTTGCGTATAAATTTTTTTATTATTATTTTAAGGATGAGGATTTGTACAAGATAATGTGTATATGTATTTATGCGGTAAATAAAAATATATTTATTGCATAAAAGTTTACAAATAATTGTATTTTAGAATTATTGAGTTTTGTAAAGTATATTCTTATAATAATTAATCATTATAGCGAAAATGTTTTATTGATTATTTTCCATGAAAATATAATCATATATTATTTAAATAATATATGGAGTGATTTTTAGAATAATTATAATAATTATTTTACTAAACTAATTTTAGTACAGATTAATAAGTTAATTATTTTACCTTAATTATTAAGGTTAAATATGAAAGAATAAATCATATATGGAATCCAAACCCTAATTTCGGATTTTTATCAAGGAATGAGAATAATAATATAATAATATTATATTTGAATTTTCAAATATTATTAATATATCTTTGTATATGCGTATAGATAATGGTTGGTCAATTATGTTGTGGCATGTTAAAACAGTAGCATTAATTCGTTAAACCCTAACTTGAAACTCAAACCGGAGTTTGCAATTGGTAAGAAATTGTGGTACGTGATTTAAGACCATTATTATATTATGCTAATTAGGTAAACCCTAATTATTGTCTAGAAACCCTAATTGTAAATTAGAAACCCTAATTTCCAATTTAAAACCCTAATTGCTAAGATGATAACTCTAATTATTATTTTAGTAAATAATTATGTTCATTAGGAAACCCTAATTCATAATTAGAGGAACCCTAATTAGATCAAGAAACCCTAAGTATTTTTCACTACACCAAAAATGGCCTCTAGTGAAGGACAAATCCTTCACTATAGGCCCCATATCACTCACAAGTGATTTATTGCGAAAAAATATTTCCTTCACACGAGTGCTCCCATTAGACCTCCTCGCAATTGGGTATCCTTCGCTAAGTAGTAACTAAATGTCTTTTGTGAAGGATATATTGTGAATAACTTATTCCTTCACAAATTGTATTTAGTAATGGAATATTGTTATTTAGTGAAAGATTAGTTTCCTTCACAAATAATATTTTAAGAAGGACTATTTGAAATTAGTGAATAACTTTATTCCCTCACAAATAATATATTATGAAGAACAAATTTATTTAACGAGAGAAAATTTTTCTTCACTAATTGTAAATTGAGAATGTATCTTCAAATTAGTGAGGGAAATAATCCTTCATTAATGACTAACTAATTAACTAAAAAATATTTTAGTGAGGGAAATTATCCTTCTTTAATGTCCATTTCTCAAGTAAAATCCTTCACAAATTATAAATTTGTAAATAAAAAATTAATCGGTAAATAATCAAAATTCATTGCAAATTATAATTATTTTTCAAATCGTTGATTTCAGTATTTATTATTATTACTATTATTTTTATTAGTTGCTATAATAAATATTAAATTTAATATTTCAAGTTAATATAAATGTCATACTTGTTTCAAACTAATTCATAAAGAGCCAATAATTAAAACTAATAATTTGCATATATAAATAGATAATGCTCATGTCAGATAAGTACAAAATTTGTTATTATATCTTGAACTCCCAAGGATAGTACTTACAATATTTATTAACTAACATAAAAAGCTGAAAGAATAACAATGAACTAGAATGAATGGAGTATACGCCATATGTTAGATCCACTTCATCGCATTTTCTTCAAGGAAATCAAGGTTTTTATTGTAAACTTCAAGTCGCATGCTAAGCAACATCAAAATTCAATTTCAATAAGATGTGGAATAAGAAAAGATGAACTTGGTGAATCAAATTAAGAGAGCTATTACGTGCCCACATAGTTGACAAAAAAAACTACCGTGAACTTAATATTTCATATCTTGGACAAAGAAATAAAAGTCTCACAATCGATTCCACTTCATCAAAGTCTTAAAATTCTTAATGCACTCTAGTTATGTTTATTGAACACAACCAGTAGTATGCTATGAGACATATGGATAGGTAAGATACTTGAACAAATGGTGCAATAATAATCCTACTCCGTTTCACTTGTAGCTTCATAAATATTTAATTCTAAGATATATATACTTGAACAAAAGACATTATGACCATCAATAAGCATCACCCAAGTTTGTGGTTCTGGGTTGTCTTTACAACAAAACACAAGATATACAAATAATTAGAATATCTATTACTTAATTAGATATCAAATTAAGTAATAGAATAAAAAAAATCATCAACTTGGAAGACATTTAATCATCAACAGTAGACATATTTTCAATAACATTCATCTACACTTCGGAAATAAAAGGAAAAATCTACACGAGTGCGATGGCAACGATACATATACAACAATTAACATAAATACATAATTATAGTAATGTTTCACCTTTCATAGATATGCCTGCTACTGCTGCTACAAATATGCCAGATATGCCTCCACTTGATAATCCTGGTTTCATAAAAGTAAAACATAAGCTCAAGTAGCATGAAGTCTCTGCCCTATTATCTCAAATATTCACTTGAGAATAGGGTGGATAGTCAACATCAGCCAATACAAAGAGAAGGCTAGACCACCTGTGCTACAAAAAGGGAAAATAAATAAATCAAATCAGATGTTACATAATATACAAAAGGTGCAATAATGAAGACAATAGCAATTACTATAGTTTAGTAGCATAAAACTTGGTTTTTAAGGGTGGAAAATTTCCATCTTTATCTGCACAAGAAGGGGACAACTTTAGTAATACATTTCCTGACAATTCTTAACGCATGAGAATAAACATATATAATATTCAATTACACTCTTTGAGAATTCCATTAAATAATCACTAATTGGAATGGCTTTACTACCACATAAGTAAATTAGGAAAGAGATTGAAGCCCTAAAGACACAACATTTAAAGTTGTCATACCAAAGATCGAGAAGCCAACGAATCAATTCTCTAGATAGATTGTACATATAAAGACCATTGCATTGTATAATGAGTTTACTAGATGGTGGGGCAAGATTTCCTTCATTCATATCCAACGATAACCCTACTTTAAATACGTTTTAAGGGGAAAAGTTGGACTCATGCACATGATGCAGAAAACAAGAAGCACAAGTTTCAGAAACTATATTGATTGTACACTTTGAATCAACACTCTACTTATTCTCAGAGTTATGAACTTATAGATACTAATGCTTTCAAGTTCATTTAAAATATTAATACAGTTCATCAAAAACAGCAACCAACTTCCAAGAATACATTTTTTGGGCAGAAAGAACCTAAAATAGAACATAATTCCCAACAAGCCAACCTCGCTAAAACAATCATAACTAATTCGTTTCAAAACAATCATAACTAATACCTAGCCCAAGCTTTGCTTAAGCCTCACTTTTTAAGCATTAAACTTCTTTGAGGCAAATTTTCAAACATCATATATACAAGGTTTAAAACCCATAATTTCAAAGTTGTTTAGACATGGTTCTAGCCAAAATTTTCAACCTTATTACTCCACATAACAATTATAACACATCCTCCATACCAATCCACAACCAAATATAACAGTTATATCAACATTTACATATATTTTCACTTAATTTGGAATGAACATAATGAAAATACATGGGTTACCTCTATGATTTCTATTCTTATTTGAATTCTTGTTGCAATCCTCCTGTTGATAACCCTTTTGACTTTAACCTCTTTCAATTCAAGTTCCAGAATCCGATCATCAAGTTATTTTTTTTATTCAAGTGCCCTTTAGCAAAACCCATTTTCTTCTCTTTAGCTTCAAGTTCCTTGAATCTCTATTCAAATAATGGATTCTTCACCTTCAAATCAACTATTTTCATCTCCTTATATCAAATTCGAATTTAAACTGAATCGAGTTCTTTTGTAAACTTTAGCGATCAACTAGAGCCTCAAACTGTTGCTTCAGCAACAAAAAAAACACAGTAAAAAACCACAAATTTCATATAAATTATTTATATACATAATTGTGTATAAATTACAATGTATTGTGCAAAATTAAAGGAAAAAGAGGAAAAATAAGAAGCATACATGGGTAGAGATAATTTGGCGATTGACCCAAAGATCTTTGAAGACGAAGTGGGTAATTGTAGCTGCTGAGGATCCGAAGCCCAATGTGAACCATAGAAATCTTGTTTTCATCATTCTCTTTTCTTTCTTTTGAATTTTTGTTTTAAGAGGATTCAATATGAAGAATTTTCGGCTCTGCTAGTGGAAACCCTTCTAATTGAGGGGAAAATTAGGAAGTGTATTGTGGTCAAAAGTTATTTATTTATAATTTATTAAAACAAATATGGGATATTATAAGTTATTTATAAAAAGTGTTATTAAAACTAAATTTATTATTGTAAAAAAATTAGTGTATTTATATTTACCATAATTAATTATAAAAAAAATTATTTGGAACAAAATAGTGACCAATTTTATCTCTCACAAAAAAACTTCTGAACAATAATATATAATGAGTAATAATTCCTTCACTAATAGATTTTTTTCTCGCAAATTTTCATCATAAATTGGAACAAAAAATACTTCTATAACCTCAATTTTGCGAGAGAAAAAATATAAATTGTGAAGGATGTTTCCTTTGCTAATAACTATATTGTCATTATATTTTTTTTCCTTCACTGTTCCTTCGCTATAAAGCTCCTCATGTGAAGGAAGAAATTCCTTCACAAAAATTCCTTCGCTAGAGGCCATTTTCGGTGTAGTGTTTAAAACCCTAATTTTCTATTAAAAACCCCTAATTTTAATTAGTAAGTTATAATTAAAATTTTATTAAACTTTAAACTTAAATTTTTAAACCCTAGAAATTATTTGGGAAACCTTAAGGTTTAAAATTTATTGATTAAAACCTAGATTCAAGTGCCATGGACAAGAATACCCTTAAAATGTTTTATTAGTTTACTAAAATAGCCTTTTGGTATTATTTAATAAGCTAGATTGCAAGTCACCACTCTAGATTTATAGCACATGCCTAAAACTCCTCCAATCTTATCCTCTTTGACACCTTGCAAGTTAAATTCATTGAATCTAAGTCATATAAATTGGTTAGGAGAGAGAAAAAGTTCACATTTTTGCTCATTCATGCATCTATACTCATCCAAGACCCTCTCTCTCTAAAAACCACAAAATATAGTAGTGGACCAGTCTCTAAATCAAGCCCCACTAATTCTATAACCAAATCAGTGGCCAAGAATCAAAGATTGCTCATAGAAGGTATAAACCCTAAAATGAAATCTGACTTTTGATCATATGTTAGATGTTAGTTTTTTTTGTGTTAAATATGTTGTATGTAGTGTGTAATGATGATCTGGGTTACTAGATGTTGGATCCATAACATCTAGAGGCTCAGATTTGGTGTTTTTCAAAATCTGGAAATTTTCTTTTATGTCGACTGACAACCATATGTCAGGTCTTCTAAATCTTTGGTTGTTAAATGATTTTTGTGTTTTTAATGTTTGATCTGGTAGTATGATATGAGATCTTTGATCTGAAACTGGAATCAAAGTCAGATCATAAGCCGGTTGAAAGTTATTAGTGGTCAAACCACGTTGACCGGTATTGACCGAACGTTTTTGGGTAACCGAGAACGTGCCCAAAAAGTTTGACAGCATGTTCATGCATTTAAATCTTGCTTGTGTTTACGTTTTAGACCCTGTTATTGTTGTAATATTGTTGTCTGACATGTAGGCTACATGACCATGCTTCTATAATCATTAGATCCTTCTCTGAATCAAAGTAATCAGTGGTCAAAATAGTGTGGACGAAACTGCCGGATGAAGTTTCTGGGTAACCCAGAAACCTTTATAAGCGCTTTAACCACTACTGACCGATCCATCTCTCGCTGATGTGATTTTGTTAAACTGTTTTTATGACATGGATCGATTGTCTTACATATGGTCTACATAGTGAAATTTTTCAATCACTAAAACATCAACAAAATTGCAAGTTGTGGAAGTCCAAAATGGACAGGTCGAACTATTCTTCATTTCTGGGTAACCCAGAAATGAAGAACATCTCTGACAGCTACTTTGTGGGCCTAGATCTCGCTGGTTTTATGTTGTTTGGCCATGTTTGTTATTGAATCGTGTAGTCTGACATTACTACTACAACCTCTAATCATTTACTTACCCAGAAACACAATAATCAGAGAGTAATGCTTGGTCAAACGTGCTCACTTGTTAACTGCTATGAATGTTCTTGAGGGCTCAAGAACACCTAAAATGACATGATTTTATCACCAAAGGCTATAAATGACGACTTTTATTTATTTTAATTAATTATTTCTAAAAAAATCATTTAAAAATAGTTATTAATTTAAAAAATTACAAAAATTATTTTTAAAATTATTTTTATATTATAAAATTAACTTTTAATAATTTGAAATATTTTCATAAATATTAGTATTTATTTAAATATTATTGATAATTAATTTATTTATTAAATACATTAAATAAATTAATTAAAAATAATTTTATTATATTAAAAATCATTTTAAATGATAATAAGTTATATAAAAATATTTTAAGTTATAAAATATAACTTTTAATATTCTAAAGCAAATTTCATTAATTATTTAATATTAATGATTATTAAGTTATTTACTAAATGAATTAAATAAAATAATTAAAAATGATTTTATTATATTAAAAATTATTTTAAATAATAATAAGGTATTTAAAAATATTTTAAGTTATAAAATAAAACTTTTAATATTTAAAGATAAATTTCATTAATTAATTATTATTAATGATATTGAAGTTATTTAATAATTATATTAAATAATTTAGTTTAAAAATGATTTTAATATTATAATAATCATTTTAAATGAAAATAAAGTGTTTAAAGATATTTTAAGTTATAAAATAAAACTTTTAATATTTAAAGATAAATTTCATTAATTAATTATTATTAATGATATTGAAGTTATTTAATAATTATATTAAATAATTTAGTTTAAAATGATTTTAATATTATAATAATCATTTTAAATGAAAATAAAGTGTTTAAAGATATTTGAAGTTATAAAATATAACTTTTAATATTTAAAGGATAATTTCATTAATAATTTAATATTAAAGATTATTAATTTATTATTAATGATATTAAATTTATTTAATAATTATATTAAATAAATAGTTTAAAAATGGTTTTATTAACTTAAAAAATTATTTACAAAGAATACAAATGAATTAAAAATATTTTAAGTTATAATTAATGACTTTTAATATTTTGATAAATAGTACATTAATATTCAAATATTAATGGTAATTATTTAAAATGATTTTAAAAATCATTTAAGGGTAATATTAATATTTTAAAGGTAGTTTAAGTTATTATAAATAACTTTAACATTTTGAAAATGATTTCATTAATAGTTTAATATTAATTAAATATTAATGATAATAGAATTATTTAATATTTAAATTATTTAATAATGATTTCGGTGTTTGAAAATTCATGATAAATTATAATAAACGTTTTAAAAATTATATTAAGTCATTTAAAAATAATATAACTGATACTAAATTACAGGACAGAGTCTTAGACTCAATAATTACCCGATAAAGATGTCGGTACACCGATATGTTTCAGAAATTGATCTGGACTTAGATAATTTAATTAAATTTGTGATTATTTGTGATTCAATGGTTGTTAAACCTATGTGCCAATGTGATTACACTACAAAAAAATGGGCCTTTAGCAACGATTTTTTGGGCAACGACTTTATAATAAAGTCGTTGCTAAAAGTATATGTTTAGCAACGAAATTTGTCATTCGTTGCAGATTGTGTCAGGCTTTCACTTTTTGCAACAAAATGCATAAGTCTTTTCAAAATTTTGTTGCTAATTCATTGGCGGGAATAAATTTCGTTAGAAATTCGTTGCAATTGTTTCGGCCACTTGATTTCCCGTCATCGTGGGCAACGAAAGTTTTTTTGTTGCTAAAAATGGGGCTTTAGCAACGATTTTTCAAGCAACAGCTTTATAAGTCGTTGCTAAAAGTGTATGTTTAGCAAACGAAACTTGTCATTCGTTGCTGTGATTGTTTCAAAGCTTTCATTTTTTGCAACGAAAATTCATAAGTCGTTGCAAAATTTGAAAATAAAATTAGATTAGAAATTGTTGTAAAAATTTCTAACCACTTGATTTCTCTTCATCGTAAGCAACGAAAATTTTTTGTTGCTATATTTCGCTTTTCTCTATGGACCACATTCATTGGCAACAATTTTTATTTTCGTTGCATATCTTATACAACTTTTTGCAACGACTATTAAAATATTGCCTTAAATTAAGATAATCCCAATAAACATATTTTTGTAAGACCGTATTCGGTATTCGGAGAATTGTCAAAAAATATTCATATTTAGTATTTAAAAATTATATCCAAATGCGAAACATATTTGAACCTATGACCTATCATTTGGAACTTTGGTCATTTGACCGCTGCAGCAACACAAGTTATATGTTAATATTTTGCAAGGATTAATATTTATATCAAAACATGAGATTTCTCCCATATATTCCTTTATTCTCCTTCACTACATACGATTAATATAATCTCAAGAAGTTATATACTAGAATAATAATAATAATAATAATAATAATAATAATAATAATAATAATAATAATAATAATAATAATAATAACAATAATAATAAAAATAATAATAATAATAATAACAATAATAATAAAGTTGCACCAATGGTGTGTAAGTTTTTTTTAACTCCCATTTTTTAAAATCTCCTTTTTCTTGACTTGTAATTTTTTTTATAATCAAATATTAATTTCTCTTTATATCTTGTATTAGAAGGTGTTTGGCAATGACTTATAAGTTGGTTAAACAAAGTTATAAGTTATTTGTTATTATTTAGTGTTTGACAATAACTTAAATTTTAACTTTTTTTTACTTGTAAGTCATTATTAAATTTTTTTCATGCTTCATGTGCTATATTTTTTATTATTATTACTATTACTATTACTATTATTATAATTATTATTATATTTACTATTATTATTATCACTATTATTATTATTATTACTATTATTATTAATTATTATTATTATTAGAATAATTATTACTAATCTTATAATTATTATTTTTATTATTATAATAATTATAATTATTACTATTATTATAATTTCTATTATTATTATTATTATTATTATTATTGTTGTTGTTGTTGTTGTTGTTGTTGTTGTTGTTGTTTATTGTTACTATTATTATAATAATTATTATTGTTACTATTATTATTATTATTGTTATAATTATTATTGTTACTATTATTATTATTATTATTATTGTTATTATTATTATTATAATAATAATAATAATTATTATTATTACTATTAATTATAATTATTATTACTATTACTTTTTACTATTATTATAACTACTACTACTATTATTATTATTATTATTAATCATTATTATAATTACTATTATTATTCCTATTTCTATTATTATTATTAATTATTATTATTATTATATATTATTATAATAATAATAATTATTATTATTACAATAATTATAATAGTACTAATAATAAAAAAGCTCATTTTTTAAAAATAAAATAAAATAATGCTTGAACTCTGAACCTCCCACTCTTCTTAAACAAATGCTCAAACCAACTAAGGGCAAAGTGGGCTTTTTTTCAAAAATAAAATAAAATAACACTCTCCATGAGAAAAAAAACTGAACTCTAGACCTCTCAACTAATCTTTTATAAAAAGCAGTAAAATTTTAAACAAATTTAACGCTTTTTAAATTTTTTTTAAACCAACTAAGAAATTATATAAAAATTAACGATTTTTTTTTATTATAAAGTTAGTTTTAAAATTTTTTAAAATTAACACTAAAATACTAAAATACTAATTAAATATTTACATCAAATACTAAAAAATACTAATTAAAAAATACTAAAATACTAAAAAAAAATAGAATCAAATTAAAAAATTATTATTACTATTATTATTATTATTTATTATTATTATTATTATTATTATTATTATTATTATTATTATTATTATATTATAATAATAATAATAATAATAATAATAATAATAAAGTTAGTACTATAATAATAATAATAATAGTATTTTTTAATTTGATTTTTTTAGTATTTTAGTATTTTTTTAATTAGTATTTTAGTATTTGATGTAAATATTTAATTAATATTTTTAGTATTTTAGTGTTCTGCAACTAACTTTATAATAAAAAATAAAAAATCCTTATAGCTTAGTTGGTTTGAGCATTTGTTTAAGAAGAGTGGGAGGTCTAGAGTTCAGTTTTCATGGAGAGCATTATTTTATTTTATTTTTTAAAAAGCCCACAAAATTGAGCCAGGACTTTTTTTATTATTAGTACTATTATAATTATTGTAATTATTATTATTATTATTATGATTATAATAATAATAATAATAATAATAGTAATAGTAATAGGAATAATAATAGTAATTATAATAATGATTAATAATAACAATAATAATAATAGTAGTAGTTATAATAATATAATTATAGTATAATAATTATAATTATATTATAATAATAATAATAATAATAATTATTATTATTATAATAATAATAATAATAATAATAATAATAATAATAATAATAATAATTATTATTATTATTATTATAGTAATAATAATAATAATAATAATAAACAATAATAATTAATAATAATAGTAACAATAATAATTATTATAATAATAGTAACAATAATATTAAAAATAATAATAATAACAACAACAACAACAACAACAACAACAATAATAATAATAATAATAATAATAATAATAATAGAAATTATAATAATAGTAATAATTATAATTATTATAATAATAAAAATAATAATTATAAGATTAGTAATAATTATTCTAATAATAATAATAATAATAATAATAGTAATAATAATAATAGTGATAATAATAATAGTAAATATAATAATAATTATAATAATAGTAATAGTAATAGTAATAATAATAAAAATATAGCACATGTTTATTAATGACTTATAAGTAAAAAAAAGTTAAAATTTAAGTTATTGTCAAACACTAAATAATAACAAATGACTTATAACTTTGTTTAACCAACTTATAATTCATTGTCAAACACCTCTAATATAAGATATAAAGAGAAATTAATATTTGATTATAAAAAAATTACAAGTCAAGAAAAAGGAGAATTTAAAAAATGGGAGTTAAAAAAACTTACACACCATTGGTGCAACTTTATTATTATTATTATTATTATTATTATTATTATAGTTATAATAATATTAATAATAATAATAATAATAATAATAATAATAATAATAATAATAATAATAATAATAATAATAATAATCCTTGCAAAATAATAATAACTAGGCTAGGTGCTCTATGATTATTAGATCAATATTCCAAACTAGAGGCCTTGGGTTCAAATCTATGCATCAACATATTTTTTGGGATAAAGTTCAATATTCATACGTCGGTCATTCACATATGATATATATGCGTGTATGTGTATATATATATATATACATATTCTTTTCAAAATTTCTTATCAAACTAAATAAAATACTAAACAAATCTCAACATTAAATTAAATATATATAAAGTAATCGCGACGCCCCAAAATAGGTATATACATCACCCATCTTGAAATCGCCAAATACATGGTACAAAATTCAAATACAACTTAATTATACAACAATATGTAAAAATACGACTAAACATATGTTGTGAGTTTTAATACAAATATTGTCATCTGTATAATATACAAACTCAATGGGGTCCTCATTATATTTATTGTCACACTATTTAATGTATAGTGAGGATTACTAATACTATCATCCGGTCCATCACTCCGCTCCCCGACTCGTCCCAAATTTATATTCTCATTTCAAGAAGAGAACAAGTGAAAGAAAGGGTGAACTCAACTAGTCCAAAAGAAAAATATTATGATTAAGATAATGCGTAATATTTTATCATTAGCCTTAAACAGTGTTAAACTGATACAATATAACAAACATCAAGTTTAACTGCAACGGAACAAGCAATCCATTAAAAGAGTCAAGTAGAGAATAAAATCTACTATCTTCTATAAGTCATTCCTAATAAGTTAGTTTGACCCATATTAATGTAATATCAATTTTATCCCTATTTTATTTAACTTTTTTAAAAAACACGAATTTATAAAAAAAAAGAGTAAGATGTAACGTCACTTTAATTGGCGTTAGAATTTTTATTTTTATTTTTTTGTAGTTGAAGTCTTATATACTCCTTCATTTCCAATGCCAATTGGACGTAATGAGAATAAAATGAAAAAAAATATTGATGTTTGTAAACAAGAACAAGAGATCAAAGAAAAAAAAAAGATTCCAACGTCAGTTAAAGTGATGTTACATCTTACTCTTCTTTTTTACAAATTTGCTTTATAAAAAATTTAAAAAAAATTACAATGTCGGTTAGTTTGGCATTAGATCACAATTTTATTTTTTTCAAATTTCTTTTAAAAAATAAAATCGTTTTAAAAAAAATTAATATAATTTTTTAAAAAAATTATTTTTTAAAGTGGTGTTGGTTGCCTTTCTGATTTTTAGCCAAAAAAATTCAAGCGCTCAGTAGTTTTTCTCAAATTAGTTGTGAGAGCCTTTACTCCCAACGGTAGTCGTTGAAGTTTTTTATTTTAAAAAAATATTCGTTTAAAAATAAAATCTTTTTTTAAAAAATTAAACCTTTTTTTTTTAAAAAAATAAAGTTTTTATTTATTTATAAAAATTGTTCTTAAATTACATAATTTGGTTAAAAGAAGAGTATATTGCAAGAAAATTTGAAAAAAAAAATATATAATTGAGAAAGTTAAATATAATTTAGGCAATTCTCCTGATATACATTTCCAAGTCCAGTTGACAAAAAATTTGGAGATCTGACCTTAGAATCCTAAAATTGAATCCAGCCACCCACCGCCGGAGTTCGCGGCGGCGGAGGTGGAGGATTAGTGTCAATAATTGCTAAGCGGCTGACCCTCAGGGTGACGTCGGAGTTTGACAGTGATAACTCGTTGTATTTTCACAAGATATCGTGCAAGTTGTTGGAGAATCTGGCGAAACTGAAGCTAACGTTTCAGAACAACAACAAGAGAGAAGTGGCTGAGCCATAATTGAGCTTCGTTTCCAAGTATTTTTCGCTCGACTACGATGTCGAGGAGCAGAATGCTCTTGTTAAGGGCTTGTTTGACCTTGGTCCTAGTTTGCACATCAGAGCCACTCGCGATGTCAAGGTCTCTCTCTCTCTATAATTATATAATATGTATGCACATATGTGTTGTGTATTTATATGTTAATTTCTGTTTTATAAGAAAAGAAAATCTGTTTAACCAATTTTCTAGGGAATATTTCTGATTTTCCATTTGGATTAGCTTTCAATTCTATTCATTTTGAATTTATGACTGTAAATGGTGTCCAAAGATTTGATCTTTGGGAATTCTGGTTTGTTGATTTCTATGAAAGCAAGTTCTGCAGTTTATGTTCTGATTTTTAAAAGCTGAATGGATACTTTTATTCTAGCAAATTCAAAATTTGAAACCTAGTCAGATTGTGAGGGAGATTAAAAGTAGTTGAATCCCACAGGTGTGCCAAATGGTCCTCAGTTATTATCTAGAATGAAATGGGTGATACTTTTCTGGGGTTATAATGGCTTTGGTAATGTTGGGAATGTAAATCTTCACAATGTGCTGCTTTAGGTGTGTGAGGACTCATTTGTATTTTTCACCTGACATGCTGTAGGACTGTAATAATTTCTTATATAGGGAAGCTTAAAAAATTGATTTAGGTGCTATTGGGTTATTGTCATTGCTATTCTTGCTGGATATTTTACACGACTTCACAGCTCTAGTCAAAATAATGCTTTATAGAGATTCTGCAGCACATACAAGTGCTTTTGTAGAATCTTTTTATCCTTTTATTTTTGGGGATAAACATTATACTTAGTGATGTATGAAAGTGTGTTGTTAATTACATCCTTTTGTCTGATTTTTCCTTTAATGTTTGGAGTTTCTATGATTCATAACTTTGAATGATTGCAAAGTATATTGATCATGTGCATTTGCATTACCTCCAAGGACATGAATGTTGATTTGAATGGCATGATAACTAGTTTGTGATGTGTTTTAGGCGCTAGATCAACATACTCATCCTTCATTTATATGTTGCAACAGGTTCGGTTCCTCACCAAAATTTACCATCCTAACATTGACAAGGTTTGATATGCCTACTCCCAGTAATTAATCTTCTTAGGTTTCAGGCTCATGTTTCTTACTTCTTATAGAATGAGTGTCTGGATGCAGCTTGGAAGGATATGCCTCGATATCCTGAAGGACAAATGGAGTCCTGCTCTGCAGATTTGTACTGTACTATTAAGGTAAAATGGTGGTTACTAGTGATTTTATAATGAACAATTTCCTCTCCATAGAAGATTTATATAGCGTCAAATGCCTTGTGAAATGCTGGCAAGTGTAGTACATATTCTCTTCAACCAAGTAAGAGAAAACTGGCTGATTAAATATAAGGCTTTTTTTTGAAGTAAAAGAGATTTTCATTTCTAATATTTTGGTGATGTCATTGTTGTATGTATGTTATAATATAAATGTATAACACTTGAGTTACTTTCTGTATTCAAGCCCTATTGAGTGCTCCTAACCCAGACGACCCCCTCTCTGAAAACATTGCAAAGCATTGGAAAACAAATGAGGCTGAAGCTGTTGAAACAGGTACTGTTAGTTGTGGTTGTGGTTCATGTTTTGCTGAATATGGTGACATCACAGAATTACGTATAATAAGTTACTATGTTATATTGACGGGGTTATGTTTTCTGTGAATCATGCATCATAGGAATGGACCCGTTTATATGCCAGTGGTGCACAACAAAGTTGTGGAAACTGGAATCTCTGCCAAAATAACAATATATGCAGTGTATTCTCAAAGCATACTCACTGATCATTGTATCCTGACTTCCAAACCTTGATGTTGAAATTGTATAATGAGATAAGATAGAATGGCTTACTTTGGGTTGTCTGTTAATATGGTGGCATTTATGTTCTATGTCATGCACAGACCCTTCTCCAGTTCAACAAATGCAGTTAATAATTTCTTGGGGATTTCGCAATCATCCTCTGTTCTTGGTGGTTTCTTAGCCGACGCATATCTTGGTCGATATTGGACTATTGCTATTTTTACCACTATCTATCTTGCGGTGAGTATAGAGTAGACTAATCATTTCTGTTGTGAATTAATTACTTACTAATACCTGTGGGCTGTTTGTTACTGTAGTACGTAAATTTTTATAGTAGTACAATCCACAAGTATTTAATTAATTAACTCTTCTCAAGGGTTTGACAGGAGTAACCTTATGTTCTACGATGAACATTTTAGTGCCAAACCAAGATCATTGTGATCAGTTTGCGCTGCTTTTAGGAAATTGTGAACCTGCAAAACTATGGCAAATGTTTTACCTCTATACATTCCTCTACATTACCGGTTTTGGAGCCGCAGGTATAAGGTCTTGCGTCTCTTCTTTTGGGGCTGATCAGTTTGATGAGAGAAGCAAAGATTACAAGTCCCATCTCGACAGGTTTTTTAACTTTTTCTACCTTTCTGTCACTGTTGGTGCTATTGTGGCCTTTACTGCCATTGTCTACATTCAAATGAAACACATCTGCCTTTGGTTCCCTCGCCATAGCCATAGGCATCTCAAATATGGTCTTCTTTCTTGGTACTCCTTTATACTGACATAGGTTGCCTGGGGGAAGCCCTCTCACCCGTGTTGTACAAGTCCTGGTTGCTGCCTTTCGGAAGAGAAATGTCTCCTTTGATACCAGTGAATTAATAGGCCTATACGAGCTTATGGGGAAAAGGTCTGCAGTAAAGGGCAGTGGCAAGATACCTCACTCTGATGATTTCAGGTAAGGCCCTCTTTTTATGTCTTGTTATTTTACAATCAGTCACAAAATCTTATGCAAATATAACTCAGTATTTTTTTCCATAGCTTTTCAAATTATACTTGGTAATTGCTTATCTGTTCATTATTTTGGAGAACTGTTATTTATTGATGCACGCGTGATGCACGTGTCGTGTGTGTGTGTGTGTGTGCACCTGTCTTGAAACATTGTGAGAGTTCTAGTAAGTTGTTAGTAAATAGTTGTAGTTTAGTGATGGTGTGCTTATAAGCTTTTTCAGAAAGTTTAATGTTGCCCAACTCAGAGAAATGCGAACGAATTTAAAACCAAGGTTTTTATCTGCGTAAGTTGTAGTTATTGTATTTGCAGTATACTGGAGTTCAATGTGTCAGCAGTAAATGGTTATCAGTTATATGTTTGAGAATTCCTGAATATTTTTTTTATAGTTGATTTGCATTGTTTGTCAACATTTTTTTATCAGTTATCAGTTATTATCTGTGTTTATTTTTTGTGAAAATGAAACCACTTAAAGTTTAATTGAACTACAACTTTTTTTTTTAATCTACAACATTTTAAAAATGTTGTGTAAATATGCAGGAAGACTGCTTCTAAGGCCTGCCTTACAATACTAGGTATCAAATTTTCGTGCTACGTTTACGGAAGACAAGGGACGAAATTATGAAGTGTACTCTCTCTCTATATATGTAGATATAAACTTTGATTGAAGAACTGTGATAGCTTTAGATGGTTAATTGCAAAGATAATGAATGATTATGTAGTGGATGATTTTATTAAGTTAATAATATTTTTGTTTTTTATATTTTTGTCATTATTTGCTATGGGTACATTGAGCTATCCAGGTACACAAAAAGAATGTCAAATTTTGATTTGACAACAATAAAATTCGTTACCAAAGCATTGAACAATTTTTAATATAGCAATAATTTTTTATACATTTAGCAACAAATGTTAGTTGCTAATGGCATTAAAAATATAATATTTGGTAACGAAAAATTAACCTAATAACAACGAAGAGGATATTGTTGCTAATACTAACATAAAAGACAACATTTTTTATCGTTGCAAATTATATCAACTTTCGTTGCACATATAAAGAAACGACAACATATAATGTCGTTGCTAATCGATTTACTTTCGTTGCTATTGAAAATAACCAAAGAACGAACATTTTTGTTGTTGTTGATTCAAAGATAATGTCGCTGCCAAATAATATAATCAAGAATCGAAAATCGTTCTAAAAAATTTACAATCCGCAACGAAAGCAAGTTTAGGCAATAATTTTCATTATTTATCGCAACGAAAAAATGTCGTTGCAAAAATGGTGTCAATTGCAACGAAAATGCATGGTCGTCAGCTAAAAAAAGTTTAGTTCATTTAAATTGCCAATTAGCGAGCTTTTTGCAAATGAAATGGGGTTTTAGAAACGAAATTTTTATTATTCGCAACAATATATTTTGTTGCTAAAGGATCGATGTCTTTGTCAAAAGCCAAATTTCGTTGCAAAATGTATTACTTT
Organism: Panax ginseng; assembly: GCA_020205605.1. Taxonomy (NCBI): domain Eukaryota; kingdom Viridiplantae; phylum Streptophyta; class Magnoliopsida; order Apiales; family Araliaceae; genus Panax; species Panax ginseng. Next base: position 92,159,982 of record CM035143.1, read on the forward strand.
TGGCAACGAAAAAATACGTTCGTTATGGAACAATTAGCAATACTCATTCTTGTGAAAAACACGAACGACGAAGAAAGTCGTTACCAAAACTCTTTAGCAACGAAACATTTGCATTTCCTTTATGTAATGAACATGAGTAAGAAGTTTCGTAATTATATTATTATTATGCTATATTATTAACCCTATTGTGATATATTCTATATCCGATCATTGATTATCAACATGTTAGTATATAGTAATTCATATATATATTACATTAGATTAATTTCAAAATATGGTTATACAAGTGTCCCCACTTGCATAATCATTAGATTTAATCACATGTTGATATATATATATATATATGGTTATACAAGTGTCCCCACTTGCATAATCATTGTATTTAATCACATGTTGATATATATATATATATATATATATATATATATATATATATATATATATATATATATATATATATATATAAGCCGCCTAAGCTATTTGATCAATTTAGACACAAATTTCAAATGTCGTTGAATATGATAAAAACCTTTTGTATCCAATCAAATTGTTTTGGTTCTTGATTCCATCTAAGTATGAACATCCCGATCACGGAAAATTTTATGCTACTAGCGAGCGAATGAGTGAAACGATCATATCGTTCTTGTAATGTAGTATTGATCAATATAGGGCACATTATCGAGATCACCCTCGTGCTCGTAAGTCATGACGCCATTTGATAAAGTTCTCGCTAAACCTTAACGAAAACTAAAAACAATGTTCATAGTATATGTCGACTACCCTATATATATAGTCAATATGTAGTTTCAAAATTTTGAGATAGAATTGTTATGTTATTATTATAGTTCATTGACTTCACAACTATTAATTCGTTGTAGAAGTGATGTACAAAGAAAATATTTAATTCTTTTCAAATTTAAATATAATTATAATTGTTATTACTTATCGGACACTCAAACGCTCATCCTTGCTTAATTTAAATGTTTTCACTTAAGCGTGATCAACTGAAGGTTCAAACAAGAACAAGTGAAAAGGAAAAGCAAATGTAATATGTTTAATGGTATCTTTTGTAATAGTTAGATCAGATTAAGGCAATGATATATATTATCTATCATGTAAGGAATTATAGTAAAGGTTATGTATTTGGGATTAGACTCGATATATGTAAACTAAGTTTGTTATTTATATTATTGTTATTATTATTAGTATTATTCCGCTAATAGAAATGGTATCGTGAAGCACCGAGAGTCTCGGTTTCAAGTATCCAATTTGGGGCGTCACATATGGGCTTTTGGAAATTGGTTTTGTACAGGGTTCAAGGTCGATACAAAATTCAATGTCACGCCTGGGGTAGGCCAGGGAAGTTCTTCGTGAATACGTCGAAATTTATTAACAATAGAAATATCATTCAAAAACCGACGTATTTTTGTTTAGATCGTGACGTGGACTAAGAAAGCTTGACATCCGCTTTTTAATAAACGAATAGCTTTATGGCTTGAGATGATGAATTATTGATTTTCTTGGTTTGGTCACTTGAATTCGCATAATAGGTTGATTAGGAATATGAAAGCTAACAACCTTACGAAAACAATTAATTTTAGCATGATGAGTAGTTAACCAATCAATCCCTAGAATCACATCAAATGCAAGTATTTTCAATGAAATAAGATCAGGTAATGTGAGGGTACCGATTTGAACCAAACAAGACTTATAAACAGTGGATGTAATGAAGGTTTCTCCCAACGGAGTTTCTATAGATAAGTCAAAGTTAAATTTCTCCGGAGTCAAATTTAATCGTTGAGCGCAAGTAGGAGAAATAAAAGAATTGGTAGAACCGGTATCAGATAAGGTATAGACTTCGCTAGAGTTTATGTGACGCCCCCAAAATTCGGACACCCATATCTTGAATTTGGTGCATCACGTACAACTACGAATATCTTACTAAATCATTAACAATGGAAAAATAATAGAATAATTTACATTGATATAATATAAATATTCGCGTCCCAAGGTACCGTAACCATTACTACGACAATTCAATGATTAACTTAAACATAACTTAATCATTCTTGAATACATCATAACAAGCATAATAATAATAATACTTCTAGTCTTAAGGACTAAGTTATTCTGTCGCCTTGCCCTTTCCTTTGTCTTGTCCTGAAGTACTTAGCTTTGCTCACTTGCTTTAATCAGAATGTTTTAGGAAGCAAGAATGAGCAACAAGTTTACCCAAAGAAGTAATATAGCCGGAAGGACAAGCGCTTATAGTATTTAAATCTTTCAAGGGTATAATAATAATAAGTAGTTCAAGGATATCAAGAAATATCAAGAGTATTCAATAGGTGTCGTTATAGATCAAGTATATCAACAAATTTCGAGATTTATTCATTTCGAGGTTCAACATGAATGAGTCTTTGAAAGCAAATACTACTAAAGACTAAGAACTCTTACTAGAATTAACAGATGTTACACTCAGTAATCCAAAATAAACGAAGTACAACAGTGATCAAATTAAAAAGTACCCTACGTTATGCATAACATTTAATCATACTGTAGTAATACGCACGCTTCGGTTTCCGACAATATATAATTTCCCGTCAATGAGGGTTGTTCATCTCAAGAGATTTATTTATAGTCCGCACTCAAGTCAATTGGTTTGGATAGCTTTAACACAAAATAATAGTCTAGTCGAATCAATGGCTTAGACAAATTTTTATAACGCATTTAAGAACGATAAGTCCAATGCTTGCAACAACGCCAAGGTATATAAATGATTTTCAAATAAAACAAATATTTGCTTGAGACAACAATTCAAGGTATACATTAAGTAAAGAAGTAACTTGCCTCGTTAAATCGATTATGTTACCTTTTGACACCTTGTCACGATATCGCCTATAATATAATAATATAGTCGTACAAATTAGCGATTTGTTGAAACCAACTCACTTAAGCTATTAATCGCATGTCATCCTAGTTTAAGGTACAAGTCTCTCAAAATAAAATACTACATTTCTTACTTGCTATAAATTTATGCTCACAAATAAGAAAACTAAACACATAACATTATTTATTAAACTGTTGCTTAAATTAGTTATCTGAACTAATTTTTTTTTTTGAATCTGGAGTTTAAATGACAATACACAGATAAACATCCCATTTTATGGAAACACTCTTTTTAGTGCATATAATATTACTCTAATTATCCCCCATGACCATTATGGAGTAATAATTTATTTTATTTTATTTTATTATTATTATTTATTATTTATTTATCAAGTCCTATGCTTGGTCTTGCTGGAGGTACTAAAATATAAAAGGTGTTTGATATAAAGTCTTCTAAATTTTCACATTGCCCACACTTTTACTATCCAAGTATACATAATAGGTAAGGCTAAAAGACTCTAATTTCCTTGTACCTCCTAGCAAATTAGAAAAAATGGCCAAAAAAAAACAAAGACTACCTTATTGCACAAAATTTAGATTAACATGTAAAATGTCTTTACACTAACAAATGTTTATTGCAAAAATATTAACATGTAGCAACATGTTAGCACAACAGCAGTCGAACTAGGAAATAGAAAGAAAAGAAAAAAAATATATAGCTACAAGCCATGCATACTAGCAGCCGAACCAAGAAATAAATAAAATCTAGTAGTACATCCTTACACAAAATAATCTCACAAAATCACTCTTTGTTCCACCAAACCTGCCCCCACCAACTACATTTACATGTTTGATTTTTTTTTGAGCTTAACAGTACATCTATATAGAAGGGAAGAAAAACACATATACTCCACCAACCGGCCCCACCTTCTCATTAATTACATGTTGATGTTTTCTCTTTTTTTTTTTTTCATGCTAGCAGTATACTTCAAAGTAACACCAACAATCCTGAGGCACCCAAAAGTATGCACACACGCCATCTTTCTTTTCCTATCCATGCCTTTCCGTTTTTTTTTTCTACGCAAAACAAAAATTATGTATTCATACTAAATTGATTTATTTATTTTGAATCACATGGTAAATATTAATTTAGCATGCACACATTTAATTTAGCATACTAATCTACAAGCAACACAAAATATCTACATTACTACAAAAAGAAGAAAAAGTGCACTAGAACTTTAAATGGAAGAAGTTTTATTTAACTAATTTAATTATATATACCTTAGATTGAAGAACAATAGAAATGGTTGCCAAGAACACTACTAGTGCAATCCCCACCTCTCTATCGGCTCTTGTTGTGATGTTTTTTTTTTTGTAAAGGAACTCTAGAGTATGGTTATATATATATATATACTAAAGAGAAAAGTGTTTGCATTAATTAAAATTGCTCAAGGCCATTCTCCTACTATAACTTTATAGCTACCTAAGGTCTAAAACATCACATCCCCCACATGCCAAGTACTACCAACTCCAACCATGCCACACGTCAACTTCCTTATTTCATAGATACAAGGTACTAGTTGATGGCCTAAATCATGGTAATACCAATGATATAACTCCTTAGTTGGAATTGAGTTATTTAATAACAAGGCTACTAGAACTTGGCTTGTCAAAGTGAGTGACTACCACTCATGTACCACACATGGCATAGTACTACCACTCATGTACTAGGCTACTAGCTGCCGAACTAACCTTGGTGGACAAGAAAAATTTGTGATGCTGCCGAAATCATTAACATGGCTACCAAAATAATTGGGTAGAAAAATAACATGAGGTTGCCGAAAATTAAATGGGTGGATAAAATAATTCACATGGCTAGGTCCTATTATTTGGACTATAAGCATGTAAATACTTATTTATTATGGCAACAGATTAATTTAATTTAATTACCCAATAACACTAAATTACACACCACCTTAATAATTATTAATAAGTTGGGTTATTTCACATAATTCAAGTTACTCACTTAAATAATAATAAAAGATTCAGTCTATCCCGATAAGCTTTCAAACCAATTCGGTGATTTATTACTACTCTGGTATAATTAAATAAATTAATTATACACCACCTCTTTTATTGACATCTTTTACTTAGCAATGCATTCCTTCATTAATTTATTCCTTACTAAATTCCATCATTGTGTCACACAGGACACTTCATAAACTTATCATAATTTTCCTCATCTTATCAATTATTAAAAGTTCAATTAATTCAATAAAATTACTCACCTCATGCCATGCAAGCATTTATAAAATAAATAATCACAAGCTCTAATTATATTAATATTAAATCATAAAATTTGCGGTTATTACAGTTTATGATAAGCTTACCCGTGATGACCTCATTCGGGTTCCTTGCTTTTTGGGAGGTAACTACAAACGCGTTCTCCGCTTACTCTACCGCTTTGACTTTTCCGGGACGACCTTTGGTGCCTCCATCCTAAATTGAACTTGTCTTTGGTGAACGACAAAATTGGGCTAGGTGACCTTCTCTTCCACAATTATAACATGCTTTGGATGACATCGCGCAGTTTGGACTGATGTGTCCCTCCCCTCCGTAGTTGAAGCATATGATAGGTGGTCGTTCTCCTTCCTTAATAACGGTCTTTGGTCTTTGGCGTCTTTCCATCATTGTTGAATCTCCTCTTCTTGAAATGTCCATTCTTATTATTTTGTCCCTGATTACCACCGAAGTGATTACCATTTTTGGCCTGTTGATTCCCTCCACGCTTGTTGTCACCGCTCGATGATCGCTTCTCCACTGGTATTATCATTTTTGCTTTGCTTTCTTTCTTGGTTGCGTTGACTCATTATCGCGCTCCACTAATCGAGCCCTATTTACAACATCCGAATACAAACGAGTTTATGAAATAAGATATTGACGTATCTACGGCTTCAAACCTCTTAAAACATCCGCGTCATTCTCTCTTCATTATCAACTAAGTGGGATGTAAACCGGGACAACTCGGCAAACTTGGCTTCGTACTGCGACACGGTCATGTTATTCTACTCCAGCTTGATGAACTCTACCTCTTTCATGTGACGAATACTTTCGGGAAAGTATTTTTCTTTGAATAGTTCTTGGAACTTCTCCCAAGACATCTTTAGTGCGGCAGGTCGAGTACGTTTTACTGATTCCCACCAGTAATCTGCCTTTCCTCGTAACATAAAGGTGGAAAATGGCACCTTTTGCTACTCGGAGCATCCCAAGACATCAAATATCTTGGTGATCTATTTTATCCATGCTTCCGCCTTAAGTGGTTTTGGCTCTCCAATAAACTCCGCTGGTCCCAGCTCCTTGAACTGTTTAGCGGTGACCGTCCGAGAGTTTCCAGTGTTTCCACCTGCATTTTGGACAGGAGCCACTCTTGCCTGATGTTGCATTAATTATATAAAACCTCTGAACATTCTGTCAGGAATAAGCATGTGAATGCTATTCCTATTTATATATGATTTGATTATGATATATACATATATGAATGAATAATATGAAAGTATGCTTGCATTAAGAAAAGCTGTAAAGTCCTTTGATAGACAATAGAAATATATGTATAAGGACTTAGAATGAATTGATCAAATATGTTAGGTTGATCTTACATAAGCAAAACAGCTTTGTAAAGTCCTTAAAAAGAAATGATGTACAAGGACTATAAATAAAGAGAGATCAAGCCTGTTAGGTTGATCTAATGATGTAATTGATAGGCTAGTCTGATCGTCGAGCACTGCACCAGAAGTCGTAGTCTGCCAGGTGAGTCAAGGTTAACTCGAGAGCTATTGAGGCAGAATAGGAGTATGCAAGATAGTAGATCTCGAAGTTCGTAGACTGCCAGGGGAAACGAAGAAGGATCGTAGTGTATCGAGTAGAGCTTCCTTGGGATCGTAGTGTGCTGAGGAAGTCATGATCAGAATCGTACCTACGAGCCGATCGGTCATCTGTCGAAGCCAAGACAGAAACGTAGACTACACTCAGAGTCGTAGAGTCTACTGATGCCAAAGCCAAGTCAAGGATTGTAGATCACACTCTGAGATCGTAGAGTCTATTGATTATATGCAGAGATCGTAGTTAAGCAAGATCAGATGAAGACAACAAGCACAAGGCAGACATCGTAGAGTGTCAAGATCTGATCTCGGGATCGTAGTGTCTGCACTAGCCAAAGCTGAACCATAGAGTGTAGAACTACGACCTCAACAGAAGTGCTCACAGTTCCAAGGAAGAATCGTAGAACATATACGGTTCTCAACATATGAGCACTCCCAGAATATCCAAAGGAATGAAGCCTCTGGTTCAAGCTACAAGCTACATCTAAGGAATCCAGAGAGCACTCAACGAATGGCATGAAGGCTAATAGAAGATCTAAGCACCAACCCAATAAGCATCAAGATTGAGTTGTAAGGTCATTCGTGATGAAGTCTTCCACAAGGAGATCCAAAGAAGACTTCAGAAGCTGACCAAGGAAAGTCAGCTTATGCAGTAGCTATCAAGTGAACAGAAGACAATGATCTTGGAAGCAACCAAGATCATAGTGTTTACTCAAAACAAAGAAGGAACTGATGGAAGGTGAACAGAGATCTTGGCCAGCCTCACGAAGAGCAAGGCTAAAGTGATTAAGTCACAGGTTAGTTCATTGATGATAAGTGAGCGGAGATCACAAGGAGAAAGCAAAATTTGGGCCAGCCACAAATCAAGTGTCTTGATATTCGAGAGGGGACGAGAACAAGGAATTAGGCCATCACCGAGAGTAGTTGAGGCAAACAGAAGTATTGAAGCACTGCACAATACAAGGAAGAGGTGTTCTACATTGAAGATCCAATCAACACTCTTCAAGATCGTAGTGTTAACTCTACCAGTCAATGAGAAACTCTCAACAAGACACTACGATCGAGGTCTTGAAGACATGCATCAGAATCGTAGAGTCCGAAAAACTGAAGATTGAAGCATTGGCAAAGGTTCAATCTGAACAACCTCTGATCGAGAAATCAGAAAGAGGTAATAAAGTCTTCAACCTGCCTAAGACATTAAAGTGATACATCTGACAGGGTAGGTGAAACAGTAGACTGCAGCGTCAGAAAAAGTATGATAAGTCACATCAAGCAGTCTACCTCAAGCAACTCGAGATATGTGAAGAGATTTGAATAGCCTTCAACGACTACTTTCCAACGGAAGGATTGGGAAGGAGTATAAATAAGGAAGAGCTTCAAAGATCAAAGGTTGCTAGAGTTGCCGAGTTTGGAGAGAAGGTGGACTGATCTAAAAACATGTGAAACAGTGAGTCAGAAGGCTCACTCTACGATCCACCAAGAACATTCAGAAGTCAGATAAAGAAAGAAGTAGAAGTGAGAGTTCTACTATATGAAGAGTGTTCAGAACTGCCGAGAAAAAGAAGAGCATTATGTCATCTTGGTGTCCATCATGGGAAGACTCTAAGTACAATAGAGAAGAGCCTACAGTCATCTTAGCAAGTCCATCATGAGAAGGCATCAAGTAGCAGAAGGGAGATCACAAAAGCCATCTTGGTGTCAAGCATGAGAAAGCTTCTAAGTACCTAATAGAAGAGCCTACTGTCAGCTTGGAAGCCTCTCATGTGCAGACATCAAGTACCAAGGAGAATGATCTTCGAGGTAGTTCAACAAGGGGTCATCCGAAGTGGCCGAGTAACCAAAGAAGCTGAGCATCATGCAACACTCAACTGCACTTCAAGGATAATCAAGCCAAGCTGCTAAGGATAGAATATGTTCAGAGCATGAAGACATCTTAACAGCTCAGCACCGACTCCAACAACAACAAACAAACAACTCAACAAAGCCAGGGCCTGAGGGGTCCTTGTCCAGAGGGACTAAATGAAGCAGGGCCAGAAGGGTCCTTGTCCGAAGGGACTAAACAAAGCGAGGGCGGAAGGGTCCTTGTGCGGAGGGACTAAACAAAGTTCCAAGGTCACGGCCTTGAAGAGTTCTTAGTGAATCAAGTCCCAAGGTCACGGGCCTTGAAGGAATCTTAGTGATTGTGGTCTTTGCCCTTCCTTAGTGGAAATCCTGCTAGTTGAAAGCAGAAGAGTGGATTAGGAGCTTGAGTCTCTGAACCACTTAAAACCCCTTGTGTCTTTTACATTACGTCATTTACATTATGTACTATAACTGCTATAACTGCTATGTATGTTTTAAATGCTTACAACTAAACTTACTCTACGAACAATGTATGTATGATTATGAATATATCAATGAAGGGTATCTTTTACTAATTCCGCTGTGGTTGAAAAGATTATTATGTTTGTTATATGCTAATTTAATAGCTACACAAAAAAAAACCAGAAAAGTATTTGAAATAAAAAGGATCTATTCAACCCCCCTTCTAGATCTATTGTGCCCTCTGGGAACTAACAATTGGTATAAGAGCAGGTTCTCATGCTATATTCAAAAGCTAATCGCGTTGAGTCTGATCCCAGGCACTAACATTGTTCTAAACCTAGTTTAGTAGTAAGTAACTTGTTATATGCAGATGAGCTCACATGTTGGAAATATTGTGTATAGGTTAAATGTGTATATACACGTGAAGCTGCTCAGATTGGTCCATGGTCTCTATTGATACATCAACAAGACCAATCCTAGCCTGCAGTCAATCTTGTAGTCCTAAAACCAGACGAGAACACTCAAGAGACGTCAATGACAAAGAGTCAAGCACCCACCAGTCTGAAAGATGAAGAAGCCATACATGCTAGAAATGCTTATCGAAGAGAAGAAAGAAGATCTTCTCAAACTTATGTCTGGCCAACCAACAGCTGGGTGCAAACTCTGTCAGCTAAAAGATATCAAAGATCTTAATCACTGAGATTCTCTTGGCCTATATCTTCAAGACCACTCATTGATTGATTAAAGGCCGACCAAGAGCAATAAGTCATCGAGGAGCAAAAAAGTAAAGCTATGCTCATCAATACCTAAACTCGGTATATCTAAGGAAAATACCGTTTAATGGCAACCGGTAAAAAAATGCACTTTCCTCACTATTATAATTGTTCATCATAATTGCATCGTCTTATGAACTATAACAATATTCTGTCAAGGAGTCATAATCTACCTAAAAAGGTGAAGAGAAAAAGTAACATGAGGATGGAAACTCAAATGACTATAAACTTTCTCTCCATCCAAGTTTTAGGTTGAAGATGATATCTTGAAGGAAATCTGAAATGGGTCATAAGAGCATCGCAGGCCTAATGAACTTTATATGAAGTAATCTTTGTTGATGGGTTAGTATGTATGTACAAGCCTATGTTCTAAGTGTTTGACAAGACACAGAGCATGATCAGTTTTGCAAGACAATCTTGCTGATTTGCAGAAACTAATCACCTCAATGAATCAACTAGATACTCCTAAATCGTAGAGCTGATTCTCACTTTGTGAACACTTAAACATTGTGAACATAACCTAGTGAATGATGAAACCATCATAGATAGAGAGTGTGTTATTAGATGCCAAATCCCACACACTCACCATCATGCATCTCAAAATGTATTATCATAAGATTGCATGCATGAATATGTCTGTTGGTGATAAATATGATTATTATCCAAATAAGAGGAATATGGGTTTAGAAAACTAACCTAGCAGGACCCATTTAACTATGGGTACCAAAAATAGAAATATATTTAAACCTGCAGGTACTTGTTCAGTCTGACCACACTAAGGAATGATGAAGCAGAAGACTTCAGTCAAGAAGACTCAACCAGCAGAAGGCTGAGGACAATTTAGAGATGATTCTGATAAAGTTACTATCTGTCCAAACCTGTCCTTGAAGATCCTCTGAGCTAACCAGAATGGAGCTCACATGGCTGCTAATCTGTATATGGAAGCAAGCCATTCAGCCAAAGAAGGAAAATGTCTTATGTGCTCAAAAGACAGTCAAAAATGCTATACGGGAAGAATCCTCAAGGAAGTTCACAACAGAAGATTATCGAGCATCATTCAAGAAGAACTTATTGCGAGAGCAGAACTTCATAAACACAACTTTCAAAGAAGATTACGTTCGTAGTGCTATCATATAATCGTAGAGTGATCAATCCTGAAAATACTCATCTCTACGATACAAGGAAATCCGAGCGATGATGGAGATTCCAGTCAGAAGGAGATATACAAGGTTGCCTTCAAATGAACCTGAAGAAGAGGGAATCACATATATCTGGAAAGACAGCATTAACAACGGAGGAGCAGTGATCTGTTAAGGAATAACAACACTGAGATATACTATGAAAAGTTGTACCAGCTACAGAGTCCCAAAACTTTGTGGCTGATGAACCAAATAAAGATCCATAGTCAGTAGGAACGTATCAAAACATACTACTGATAACCCTTCAGCCACCCAACCCATAATCGTGAAGTGCCTACGATCAAACATATGATCATAGTGTAAGAAGCAGGAGGACACCACGATTTCAGCAATGCAGTTGTCTAAAGCTGGTAGAAGACCTCCTAATCAAAAGAGGTCGAATGAGATGTCATTACAAGTCACTGCTATAGTATTCCATCTGGAAAGTGCCTCAGAGACAAACCTGACCCTTAGTTCACTCTAAGAGGTTGGCCCTTCCTGAGCTACCTTAACCCAGAAGGAATGCTTGATCAAGTTCATCTCAAGTACCAAGTCAGTCAACGATCGTAGAGTCGAGTTTGAAGAGAACTAAACGATCGCAGTGCAACCTCAACGATCGTAGTGCTACCTCAACGATCGTAGCACAACCTCAGCGATTATAGAATACAAATCGACGATTGTAGTTCTACCAAAGGGTACTCCAGTTTACAAGGAGCTTGGAAAATGAGATATTTGCTAAAGTATTCAAGTTAAGGAGATAAGTTCGAATACATCAGTGATTAAGCTATGTTGCATCAAAGTAAGGAGAAAAGACAAAGCCATCCACTGCAGCATCTCTTAAAAGTTGATCGTTGAGTCAACAAAGGGAATTGCAGAGTCCACTGCTGACTTATCATGCTACTCTACGAATCAAAAGGTCAACGGTCAGAGCCACGTCGTTTAAACGACTACTCTTCTAAAAGGAAACATCTAACTGAAAAGTTATGGGGAGTTACAGCTCATTACTGGGCATCGTGCAACCAATGGACAATTGACACATCACTGATTATGCAGAGTTAGAAGGAACTACCTTAAAGACAATTTTAAATCTGCAGACAGTTACAAAAAGTTATCGAACCTTTCTCCCTCCCATTTTCAAACCCTAGAATCCACTCAAGAACCAAAATCAGATACCCACATTCTTAGAACTACTCAAAATGGAAAACTGGCAAGTAATCATTGGCATTCAGCTTGGAACCAAAGCGTTTGAGAAATCCAAAAAGAAGTTCAGGGATATTCTTGAGCTTGTGAAGAAAGCTGGATTCTCAGAATGCCTTGAGGCAAATACTCGAGTCTACATCGACCTGGTTAAAGAATTCTATTGAAACGCCTCCATCAACTCTGAAACCCTTACTACCAAGGTTAAAGGTCAGTCTCTGAAGTTAAAATCTTCTGACCTCAATCAATGCCTAGGTTTTCCTAACCAAGGGCTGAAGAACCTTGATAATGTCAATACTGAACAAGCAAAGGAGGTTATGGGGTACCAAAGGAACCCTAGCTTTAAAGACATGAAGAAGAAGGAGTTTCCTGAAGAGTATGAATTCCTTGCTGAAATAGTTGGAAAGTGCATACTATGCAAGAACACTGTACATGACACATTGATTGACCAACAGTTGAAAATAATGTCAGCAATAGTTCTGAAGAAGCAAATCGACTTTGGAGCTATCTTGTTCGATCAAATCTCCAAGTGGGTAGATAAGGCTAAGAAGAAGTCCACTGAAAAACCCCTGACCAAGGTGTTTCATGGAAGGCTGCTGAGTATTGTACTGAAGAAGAAGCTAGGAGGGAAAATCAAGGATGATGAGGGAGAAACTTTGAATGTGCACAAAGTAATGTCTCCACAATTATTTATGAACTGGAAGAAGAACCCTAAGGAGAACAAAAGGCTGACAGCTGGGAGCAGCAGTAGGGCCTCTGCAAAGAAGAGAAAGATAGAAGAGGCAGAGAGCTCTGAGTCTGATGACTCTGCACCAGTAGAAACACACCGTCCAAAAAGAAATCAAAAGGTGTGAAGAAAGCTGGTGATAAGAAGAAAGCCAAGGCCCCACCAAGTAGTCTCTCCATCAAAGAAAAAGTTGAAGAAGAAAGAGCTCTAACTATTGACACAACAAAGAGGAGAAGCAACAGACTGCTTCAAGGGCCTATCAACAAGAAAGCTAAGATGGAAGACAAACCACCTCGACTTTTTCCCAAAATAGTACCCTTTATTGAAGAAAGGGACGTGAAGTCATCGAAGAGAAGGAAAGCAGATGTCAAGGTGAGTCCCCATAGATCGATCTAGCAATGAGAAGAAGTCATTTAATTCTTGTATGGAAATTCAAGATGTCTGTCTGGCGAAGAGAAATGTCTGAAGCCAGGTTTCTAATTCTCGAGTAGTTACTACGATGATAAAGAAGAAATCTAAGATGACCAAATTGCTTCCCCAAATGCAACTGCCCCAATGACCCAAGATGATAGGTCAAGTACTGTTGTGTCTGAAGAAGAAGAAGAGTCTGACTCTCCCAAACCTGAACCTCCAAGAAGAAGGAAAAGCAACAGACTGCAAGCCAAGTTTGCCTGCAAAAGAAGTAGTGGTCAATCAAATACCATCATTGAATTGAGTGATGATGAGTCTGTATCCCAGGGAAAAAATGTTGAAGAAGAAACCAGAAATGAAGAAGATGAATCTGAAGAAGATCTTGCTGAAGAAGGTTCTGAGAATGAAAAGTAGCAAGAGGAATTCTCTGTTGAAAATGATCAAGAAAGTTCAGGCTCTAAGAGAGAAGAGATTGAAGAAGATTCTGGTTCTGAACCTCAGGAAGCAGACGAACAAGAAGATTATCCAGTTCTCTCTCCTGAAAGATTTAGCAGAAGGATCGTAGTGGAAGTTTCAAATGACTTACCAGATGCTCCACAGAGAGATGGGTGAGCTATAGAAATGAGCAATTCAAGATAGTAAGAATGACTACCTTTGATATAGCCAAAAACTGGAACAACATGGAGCTAGACTGCTCGACCATCCTCTACAATCCTGATGAAATGCTAATGAGCTGGTTCTTCCAGTGGATGCCATGGCTCAAGGCCCACACTGAAAAAGATGGAAACTACTTCAGTTGGTGTTATAAGCAGTTTCCAAGCATGGAACTGGTGGCTCAAAACTTTCCAAGAGTAAAGAAGTTTGCCACTAAACTGATCAAAGACCAACCCCACTTCAAGGTTTATCGTCATGCTAAAAATCTCTACATCCCCTACTGTAAGACCCAAACTTTTATAAATAAAGATGAATTTTCTATAAATATTATTTTTGAATATTATGGAGTAAATTTGATATAATGTTATAGTTGTGGGTAATATTTATAAATTTTTCAAAGTAAGCAAGTTGTTATAAAATATTCATTTGGTCGGGGAATATTCTTATTGTCGGGGAATATTCGTACGACGGCACAATCATTGGTGGAACCCACAACAAAATTATTGTCGGATTGAGAAAATGACAAAATACTTTATGAAAATAACGGCGGAGGTGTTATCATTAAAACTGTTGAACTACCCGGTAGTAAAAGTACAATAATACGCGTGGTTGCCTAGTAGCACACAGTATTGATTATTGATGCTTACGTGAGAAGTCACTTCACTATACTCAATTATTGCTACAATAATTCTTTGCATCATATCTCTTATATTATTGATTCAATTATTGTCACGATATCATCTGTATAATATGTTATATTATTAAATCAATAATTGAGACGACAAGTTATAAATGATTAATAATTATTGAAAGATTAAATATATGTTGATTAAAAATAAAATGATTTGTGGTAATATTTATTCAATCCTTGATGTATATAAAGAGTCTATTATGAGACGTTTGTGGTAAGTTTGGTTATTTTATGGGGGGGGGCATATGTCATCATCTAAGAGTCTCTTCGTCAATAGTAATTACCTTCGTCAATAGTAATTACCTTCATCAATAGTAATTACCTTCATCAATAGTAACTACCTTTACCAGACGTAAAACCATTTGCCGTTTCATATTACAGGCGTTGAACCAATTGTCGTTTCACATTACAAGCGTCAAACCACTTTTCTTTTCACATCACCAGTCGTCAAGCCACTTGCCTTTTCACATTTCAAGTACTAAGCTAGAAATCTTCTATAAATAGAGGCCTAATGCTTCATTATTTTTCATGAATTCATTCAAGCTATAGAGAGAGAAAGTATAGAGAGAATAAGAGAAAAGAAGAAGAGTATTTTGTTACTACACTCTGCGATATTCAATCTACTACTAATGTAAGGGGTGTTATTCTTTCTTATTTATGAAGAAAGCTGTTGTTATTCCATTGCTTATTATTACATTGGAATAACTTTGTATACTGCGGTTTACCCTATATACTTGGTGACATTCTTCTATTATTACATTGGAACATCACTGTCGCATGTGTTTTACACCGGACTGGTTCCGCCTTTATTATTATTATTCTGTTGGAACATCCTGTGCATGTGTTTTACAGGACTGGTTAAAATCTTTATTATTCTGTTGAAACATCCTGCCGGTGCAAATTTTGCACGACACGGTTCCGTTATTATTATTACATTGGAATAACTTTTATCTATCTAAATCTTTGCATGCATGGTGATTTCTTTTGTTATTCCATTATTTATTATACTCGGTTGGTTAAAGTTTTGACTTCTATACTCCATGAAATTAGTAGAATATCCTTGATATTTGCACTTCATCCGATATCTTTTCATGGAAATATTCTTACGATCATTCTTGAATTTTACTCTACAAAGAAGTATCATGTTGACAATTTGGACATTATTAGTTCTGGATAAATTAATTCTTGAACTTTTTTATTGAATTCTTATATCATTGTCATCATCCTCATGTTTATATTATGTTGAAAGTCATCGTGGCACTGTGGTGCATAGATGGCCTTGGTATGATTATGACCGGGGATTATTCGGTTGTAATCATGGCCAGTAATGTTACAAATGATGTGGTAAAAGTTATCATTGGCCCGTAGTGCATTGATGGACGATTGTTGGCATGATCATGACCATTAATGAATACACGAATGTCCTTGGTACGTAGTGAATGGATAATTTTTGGTCGTGATACTAAAGAATATCCTTGGTAGTAGTGTATGGGTGATTCGATGATGTGGATTATTTATTAAAATCGAGTCTCGTGATAAAAGTCATGAAAAACCTTTTAAATCATAAAAGATAGTAGATTTTATTCTCTACTTGACTCTTTTAATGGATTGCTTGTGCCGCTGCAGTTAAACTTGATGTTGTTATATTTTATCAGTTTAATACTGTTGAAGGCTAACGATAATTTATTCTACATTATCTTAGTTATAATATGTTAGTTCCCAAAGGGCACAATAGATCTAGAAGGGGGGGTTGAATAGATCCTTTTTATTTCAAATACTTTTCTGGTTTATGTTGTATTGTTCATATTAGAGTATATGACAAACATAAGAATCTTTTCAAGCACAACGGAATAAGTAAAAGATTCCCCTTCATTAATATATTCATTATCATACATACATTGTTCGTAGGGTTAGTTTAGTTGTAAGCAGTTAGAACATACATAGCAGTTATAACAGTTATAAACATAATGTAAATGACATAATGTAAAAGACACAAGGGGTTTTAAGTGGTTCGAGACTCAAGCTCCTAATCCACTCTTACGCTTTCAACTAGCGAGATTTCCACTAAGGAAGGGCGGCACCACAGATCTCTCGATTCCTTCAGGCCGTGACCTTGGGACTTCAGTTCACTAAGAACTCTTCAAGGTCAACAGCCTTGGGACTCCTCTAGTTCCCTAGGAACTCTTCATGCCCAGCAGGCTTGGAACTTCATTTAGTCCCTTTGGACAAGGACCCTTTGGCCCTGCTTTGTTTAGTCCCTTCGGACAAGGACCCTCTTGGCCCTGCTTTATTTAGTCCCTTTAGACAAGGACCCCTCAGGCCCTGGCTTCATTGAGTTGTTTGTTTGTTGTTGTTGGAGTCGGTCTTTGAAATTTTGCTAAGATGTCTTCATGCTCTGAACATCTTCTATCCTTAGCAGCTTGGCTTGATCATCCTTGAAGAGAAGTTGAGTGTTGCATGATGCTCAACTTCTTAGGTTGCTCAACTACTCCGGATGACCCCTTGATGAACCACCTTGAAGATCATTCTTCTTGGTACTTGATGACTGCACATGAGAGGCTTCTAAGATGACTGTAAGCTCTTCTGTAAAGTACTTAGAAGCTTTCTCATGCTTGACACCAAGATGGCTTTTGTGATCTCCCTTCTTGCTACTCGATGCCTTCCCATGATGGACTTGCTAAGATGACCGAAAGCTCTTCTCTATTGTACTTAGAGTCTTCCCATGATGGACATCCAGATGGCATGATGCTCTCTTTTCTCTCGGTAGTTCAGAACACTCTTCAAGTAGTAGAACTCTCACTTCTACATAGTAGAACTCACACTTCTACTTCTTTCTTGATCTGACTTCTGAGTGTTCTTCGTGGATCGTGGAGTGAGCCTTCGGATTCACTATCACATCGTTTAGATCAGTCCACCTTCTCTCCAAACTGACAACTCCAGTAACCTTTGATCTTTGAAGCTCTTCTACATTTATACACCTTCCCAATCCTTCCGTTGGAAGAAATTCAAATGTCTTCACAGATCTCAAGTTGCTTGAGGTAGATTGCTTGATGTGACATGACATACTTTTTCTGACTCTGCAGTCTACTGTTTCACCTACCTTGTCAGATGTATCACTTTACTATCTTGGGCAGGTCGAAGACTTTATTTCTTCTGATTTCTTGATCAGAGGTTGTCTTTTTGCATCGATGCTCTCAATAAGCACTTGTCCGAATATTACCCTTCAGATTGAACCGTTGCCAATGCTTCAGTCTTCTGGTATCCGAACTCTACGATTCTGATGCACGTCTTCAGGAACCTGATCGTAGTGTCTTGCTGAGTGTTGCTAGTTAACTTAGAAGAGTTAACACTACGATCCTGAAGAGTGTTGATTGGATCTTCAATGTAGAACACCTCTTCCTTGTATTGTGCAGTGCTTTAATACTTACTGCTTGCTTATTTGTTCTCGATCATCGATGGCCTAATTCCTTGCTCCGGTCTCCTTCAATATCAAGACACTTCTTGATTTGTGGCGGCGTCAAACTTGCTTTCTCCCCAGTGATCTTCCGCTCACTTATCATCAATGAACTCGACCGCACTTAATCACTTTAGTCTTGCTCTCCAGAGGCTGACCAGTATCTAGGTTCACCTTCCATCAGTTCCTTCTTTGTTTGGCAAACACTACGATCTTGGTTGCTTCCAAGATCGTTGTCTTCTGTTCTCTTGACAGCTACTGCATTAGCTGACTTTTCCTTAGTCAGCTGCTGAAGTCTTCATTAGATCTCCTTGTGGAAGACTTCATCACGAATGGCCTTACACCTCAATCTTAACGCTGATTGGGTTTGTGCTTAGATCTTCTGTTAGCCTGCATGCCATTCGTTGAGTGCTCTCTGGTTCCCTTACTGTGGAATGCATTATTGCAGTGCCAACTAGAGGCTTCGTATCTTTGGATATTCTAGGAGTTCTCATTCATTAAGAATCGTATCTACTCTACGATTCTGACTTAGCATTTTGAGCACTTCTGTTGGAGTCGTAGTCCTGCACTCTACGATTCAGCTTTGGTTTTGCAGACACTACGATCCCGAGATCAGATCTTGACACTCTACGATTTCTGCCTTGTGCTTGTTGTCTTTATCTGATCTTGCCCGACTACGATCTCTACATTTATTTAGTGGACTCTACGATCTCAGAGTGTAGCCTACGATCCTTGTCTTGGCTTTGGCATCAATAGACTCTACGACTCTGAGTGTAGTCTACGTTTCATACTTGCTTCTGGCGAGATGGTCGTTCGGCTTATAGGCGTGGCTATCTCTCGATTACGAACATGACTTCCTCGGACACTCGATCCCGAGGAAGCTCTTCTCGACACACTACGATCCTTCTTCGTTTCCCCTAGAAGTCTACTTAACTCAGAGATCTCACTATCTTGCATACTCTATTACGCCTCGATAGCTCCCGAGTTAACTCGACTCTCTGGCGCACTATGACTTCACAGTGCGATGGTTTCGACGATCGATGCCTATCTATTACATCATAAGATCAACCTAACAAGCTTGATCTTTCTATATTTATAGTCCTTGCACATCATTTCTTTTTAAGGACTTTACAAAGTTGTTTTGCTTATGTTGGATCAACCTAACATATTTGATCAATTCATTCTAAGTCCTTGTACATATATTTCTATTATCTATCAAAGGACTTTATAGCTTTTCTTCATGCAAGCATACTTGCATATTCATTCATATATATATCATAATCAAATCATATATTAAATAGGAATATCATTCACATGTTTATTCCTGACATAATATTTCTTACTGGGCTAGTTGAGCTCACTCTTTCTTTCACTGTTCTCTTCAGGAAATGAGAACATAGCAGGGACTAGTGGGGGAACGGAGTGACGGTCCAGAGGATAGCATTAGTAGTCCTCACTATTCTGTGAAATAGTGTGTTAATAATTGTAATGAGGACTCTTTTTGAGTTTGTATAATCTCTAGTAGACAATAATTGTATTCAAACTCACAGTTATGTTTTGTCGTATTGTACACGACAGTTGTATTAATAAGTTATATTTGAATTTTGTACCATGTATCTGACGACCCAAGATGGGTGATATATACCTAATTTTTGGGGCATCACACCTACGATCGTAGAGTGGACTCTCAAGGGAGAAGGAACATGACAAAGGAGGTGACTGTAGAATCTAGTCACTCCACTGCTGATGATGTTCTAGCCCAAAACCAGAAGCCTCCTTATGCTCAAGCACTACTATCTAACATTCCCTCATCCTCAACCTCAACCAGTAATTGGAACTCAACGATTATCCAGATTCTCCAGACCTTTGAAAATCTATCTAAGGATGAAAATCGTAGAGTCCAAACTGATACTCAACCAGCTGCTGCCCAACAAAGGTTCAAACTACTTTGGAGCAAGAACTACAAAAGAGTTCTGATGATCTAAGTAGGAAGATATCTCTACTCAATGCAGAGTCACAGAAGCTGACAGCAAAAGGGGATGACTCTATTCAAAACAGAATTCAAGCTGCTATGGCTGAGATATCGCTCAAACTCCAAGAGAGAGATAACATCTATCAGAAGGCCATACAAGATCAGAAGGCATAAGCTCTACAAATTCAGAAGGCCAATGTAGAGCAGATCGAAGCCCTCTCTGACAAGATTGACGACTTAAAGCGGTCTTTCTCGGTCAATTTGAGTCACGGGCGGCGGAACTCAAGTTTGAAGTTGCCAACTCCTCCTACCTGATGGAGCAGCTTATGTCCAACATGGAACAACTCTTTCTAATAATTGATGACAAAAATGGGGAGAAAAAGAGGCATATAAAGAAGAGGAGCAAGAGGCACTCAAGGAAGAGCAGAGGCTTAAGGGAGAAGAAGTCAAAGAAGAAGAAAGCAAATTGCGAGATAAAGAGTCATCATCGAGGGGAGCCAGAAGATGATGATAACAAGATTGCAAAGTCTGAGGGGGAGCCTGATTAGGAAGATGCTGAAGAGGACCCAAGCAAAGACAAAAGGTCATCATCCCAGGTGGAGCAAGAAAAAGAAGACCAATCAGATGAGTAGCTGATTAACAAGCATCCTGGAAACATACATGGAGCCAAAGAGGTACATCTCTAACTAGATAGGTATGTTCTGGATCCAGGATGTAGATTGTCTTAATGTATAAATTGCCACATCAATTTAAATGACATTCATGATTAACTGTCTTAGAAATACCGCTGCTCACTGTATATAAGGTTCATTCATAACATGCATATGCACTTATTATTTTTGTCATAATCAAATAGGGGGAGATTGTCAGGAATAAGCATGTGAATGCTATTCCTATTTATATATGATTTGATTATGATATATACATATATGAATGAATAATATGCAAGTATGCTTGCATTAAGAAAAGCTGTAAAGTCCTTTGATAGACAATAGAAATATATGTACAAGGACTTAGAATGAATTGATCAAATATGTTAGGCTGATCTCAGAGTTCATAGACTGCCTGGGGAAACGAAGAAGGATCGTAGTGTATCGAGTAGAGCTTCCTTGGGATCGTGTCTTTGAGGAAGTCATGTTCGAAATCGTAGAGACGACTTTCTTTCGAGCCGAAGCCGGCCATCTCTTAAAGCCAAGACAGAAGCGTAGACTACACTCAGAGTCGTAGAGTCTACTGATGCCAAAGCCAAGTCAAGGATCGTTGATCACACTCTGAGTTCGTAGAGTCTATTGATTACATGCAGAGATCGTAGTCAAGCAAGAGCAGATGAAGACAACAAGCACAAGGCAGACATCGTAGAGTGTCAAGATCTGATCTCGGGATCGTAGTGTCTGCACTAGCCAAAGCTGAACCATAGAGTGTAGAACTACGACCTCAACAGAAGTGCTCACAGTTCCAAGGAAGAATCGTAGAACATATACGGTTCTCAACATATGAGCACTCCCAGAATATCCAAAGGAATGAAGCCTCTGGTTCAAGCTACAAGCTACATCTAAGGAATCCAGAGAGCACTCAACGAATGGCATGCAGGCTAACAGAAGATCTAAGCACCAACGCAATAAGCATCAAGATTGAGTTGTAAGGCCATTCGTGATGAAGTCTTCCACAAGGAGATCCAAAGAAGACTTCAGAAGCTGACCAATGAAAGTTATCTTATGCAGTAGCTATCAAGTGAACAGAAGACAACGATCTTGGAAGCAACCAAGATCATAGTGTTTACCAAACAAGGAAGGAACTGATGGAAGGTGAACCGAGTTACTGGTCAGCCTCTGAAGAGCAAGGCTAAAGTGATTAAGTGCAGGGTCAGTTCATTGATGATAAGTGAACGGGAGATCACAAGGAGAAAGCAAGCTGGACGCGCCACAAATCTGAAGTGTCTTGATATTCAGAAGGGGACCAGAACAAGGAATTAGGCCCTCAGTCTCTAAGAGCAGTTGAGGCAAATAGAAGTATTGAAGCACTGCACAATATAAGGAAGAGGTGTTCTATATTGAAGATCCAATCAACACTCTTCAAGATCGTAGTGTTAACTCTCCCAGTCAATGAGCAACACTCAACAAGACACTACGATCGAGTCCTTGAAGACATGCATCAGAATTGTAGAGTCCGAATAACTGAAGATTGAAGCATTGGCAAAGGTTCAATCTGAAGGGTAATATTTGGACAAGTGCCTATTGAGAGCATCGATGCAATAGGACAACCTCTGATCGAGAAATCAGAAAGAGGTAATAAAGTCTTCAACCTGCCCAAAACATTAAAGTGATACATCTGACAGGGTAGGTGAAACAGTAGACTGCAGCATCAGAAAAAGTATGACAAATCACATCAAGCATTCTACCTCAAGCAACTCAAGATCTGTGAAGAGATTTGAATAGCCTTCAATGGATACTTTCTAACGGAAGGATTGGGAAGGAGTATAAATAAGGAAGAGCTTCAAAGATCAAAGGTTGCTATAGTTTCCGAGTTTGGAGAGAAGGTGGACTGATCTAAAAACATGTGAAACAGTGAGTTAGAAGGCTCACTCTACGATCCACCAAGAACACTCAGAAGTCAGATAAAGAAAGAAGTAGAAGTGTGAGTTCTACTACATGAAGAGTGTTCAGAACTGCCGAGAGAAAGAAGAGCATTATGTCATCTTGGTGTCCATTATGGGAAGACTCTAAGTACAATAGAGAAGAGCCTACAGTCATCTTAGCAAGTCCATCACGAGAAGGCATCAAGTAGCAGAAGGGAGATCACAAAAGCCATCCTGGTGTCAAGCATGAGAAAGCTTCTAAATACCTAATAGAAGAGCCTACTGTCAGCTTGGAAGCCTCTCATGTGCAGACATCAAGTACTAAGGAGAATGATCTTAGAGGCAGTTCAACAAGGGGTCATCCGAAGTGGATGAGTAACTAAAGAAGTTGAGCATCATGCAACACTCAGCTGCACTTCAAGGATGATCAAGACAAGATGCTAAGGATAGAAGATGTTCAGAGCATGAGGACATCTTAGCAGCTCAGCACTGACTCCAACAACAACAAACAAACAACTCAACAAAACCAGGGCCTGGGGTCCTTGTCCAAAGGGACTAAATGAAGCAGGGCCAGAAGGGTCCTTGTTCGAAGGGACTAAACAAAGCAGGGCCAGAAGGGTCCTTGTCTGGAGGGACTAAACAAAGTTCCAAGGCTGCTAGCCTTGAAGAGTTCTTAGTGAACTGAAGTCCCAAGGCTGCTGGCTTTGAAGGAATCTTAGTGATTCGTGTCTTGCCTTCCTTAGTGGAAATCCTGCTAGTTGAAAGCAGAAGAGTGGATTAGGAGCTTGAGTCTCTGAACCACTTAAAACCCCTTGTGTCTTTTACATTACGTTATTTACATTATGTACTATAACTGCTATAACTGCTATGTATGTTTTAACTACTTACAACTAAACTTACTCTACGAACAATGTATGTATGATTATGAATATATTAATGAAAGGGATCTTTTACTTATTCCGCTGTGCTTGAAAAGATTCTTATGTTTGTTATATGCTAATTTAATAGTTACACAAAAAAAAAACCAGAAAAGTATTTGAAATAAAAAGAATCTATTCAACCCCCTCTTCTAGATCTATTGTGCCCTCTGGGAACTAACAATTGGTATCAGAGCAGGTTCTCATGCTATATTCAAAAGCTAATCGCGTTGAGTTTGATCCCAAGCACTAACATTGTTCTAAACCTAGTTTAGTAGTAAGTAACTTGTTATATGCAGATGAGCTCACATGTTAGAAATATTGTGTATAGGTTAAATGTGTATACACTCCTGAAGCTGCTCAGATTGGTCCATGGTCTCTATTGATACATGAACAAGACCAATCCTAGCCTGTAGTCAATCTTGTAGTCCTAAGACCAGACGAGAACACTTAAGAGATGTTAATGACAAAGAGTCAAACACCCACCAGTCTGAAAGAGAAGAAAGAAGATCTTCTCAAACTTATGTTTGGCCAACCAACAGCTGGGTGCAAACTCTGTCAGCTAAAAGATATCAAAGATCTTAATCACTGAGATTCTCTTGGCCTATATCTTCAAGACCACTACTGTTTGATTAAAGGCCAGCAAGAGCAATAAGCTGTCAGGAGCAAAAGTAAAGCTATGCTCATCAATACCTAAACTCAGTATATCTAAGGAAAATGACTGTTTAGTAATTGACAGTAAAAAGGTACGGTTCCTCACTATTATAATTGTTCATCATAATTGCATCTTCTTATGAACTATAACAATATTCTGTCAAGGAGTCATAATCTACCTAAAAAGGTGAAGAGAGAAAGTAACGTGAGGATGAAAACTCAAATGACTATAAACTTTCTCTCCATCCAAGTTTTAGGTTGAAGATGATATCTTGAAGGAAATCTGAAATGGGTCATAAGAGCATCACAGGCCTAATGAACTTTATGTGAAGTAATCTTTATTGATGGGTTAGTATGTATGTACAAGCCTATGTTCTAAGTGTTTGACAACACACAGAGAATGATCAGTTTTGCAAGAGGATCTTGCTTATTTGCAGAAACTAATCACCTCAATGAATCAACTAGATACTCTTAAATCGTAGAGCTGATTCTCACTCTGTGAACACTTAAACATTGTGAACATAACCAAGTGAATGTTGAAACCATCATAGATAGAGAGTGTGTTATTAGATGCCAAATCCCACACACACTCACCATCATGCATCTCAAAATGTATTATCATAAGATAGTTGTATGCATGAATATGTCTGTTGGTGATAAATATGATGATTATCCAAATAAGAGGAACATGGGTTTAGAAAACTAACCTAGTAGGACCCATTTAACTATGGGTACCAAAAATAGAAATATATTTAAACCTACAGGTACTTGGTCAGTCTGACCACACTAAGGAATGATGAAGCGAAGACTTGATCGAAGAAGACTCAACCAACCAGAAGGCTAAGGACAATTCAGAGATGATTCTGATAAAGTTCCTATCTGTCCAAGCCTGTCCTTGAAGATCCTCTGAGCTAACCAGAATGGAGCTCACATGGCTGCTAATATGTATATGGAAGCAAACCATTCAGCCAAAGAAGGAAAAGGTCCTATGTGCTCAAAAGACAGTCAAAAATGCTATATGGGAAGAATCCTCAAGGTAGTTAACAACAGAAGATTATCGAGCATCATTCAAGAGGAACTTATTGCGAGAGCAGAACTTCACAAACACAACTGTCAAAGAAGACTACGTTCGTAGTGCTATCATATAATCGTAGAGTGATCAGTCTTGAAAATACTCATCTCTACAATAAAAAGAAATCCAAGCGATGATGGAGATTCCAGTCAGAAGAAGATATGCAAGGCTGCCTTCAAATGAACCTGAAGAAGAGGGAATCACATCTATCTGGAAAGACATAGTTAACAACGGAGGAGCAGTGATCTGTTAAGGAACAACAACACTGAGATATACTATGAAAAGTTCTACCAGCTATAGAGTCCCAAAACTTTGTGGCTGATGAACCAAATGAAGATCCATAGTCAGTAGGAAAGTCTCAAAACGTACTACTGATAACCCTTCAGCCACCCAACCCATAATCGTGAAGTGCCTACGATCAATGTATATATCAATGAAGGGGATCTTTTACTTATTCCGCTGTGCCTGAATAGATTCTTATGTTTGTTATATGCTAATTTAATAGCTACACAAAATAAACCAGAAAAGTATTTGAAATAAAAAGGATCTATTCAACCCCCGCTTCTAGATCTATTGCGCCCTCTGGGAACTACCACATTCCATCGTTCGTCATCTAGTCAGTGTTGTTGTTTGCCTGAGGATTATCGCCTTCTTGATGCACATTATCCTAATTATTGATCTGTGGAGACTCAACGGTCTCCTGTGCTCCATTGCTATTCTCAACATTCTCGGATGTCATTTCAGATACTGCCACAAAACAAAGGTTAATTAACATATAACATATTATCCCTATACTATGACCGACCAATTAAATACCAAATAAACTTAGGTAGGTCATACTAGCGAAGGAATTCCCCGTCTCTCCCCTCCTAGTTCTAGTCTCAAATCTTAGCCAGGGATCTTATCCCTAAGCTTTGATACCAACTATGACGCCCCCAAAATAGGTATACATCACCCATCTTGAGTCGCCAAATACATGGTACAAAATTTAAATACAATCTTAAATATACAACATGAGCTATGAGTTTTAATACAAACATTGTCTTCTAGACAGCATTAAAACTCAAAATAAGTCCTCAATACATTTATTAACACACTATTTCACAGAATAGTGAGGACTACTAATGCTATCCTCTGGACCGTCACTCCGTTCTCCTACTAGTCCCTGCTACGTTCTCATTTCCTGAAGAGAATAGTGAAAGAAAGGGTGAGCTCAACTAGCCCAGTAAGAAATATTAAGACTAAGATAAAGCAGAATAAATTATCCTTAGTCTTTAATAGTGTTAAATTGATACAATATAACAACCATCAAGTTTAACTTCAGCGGAACAAGCAATCCATTAAAAGAGTCAAGTAGAGAATAAAATCTACTATCTTTTATGATTTAAAATGTTTTCATCACTTTTATCATTTGGGACTCGACAATAAATAATCCACATCATCGAATCACCCCTCGCTATGGCCAATGATATTCTTTAGTATCACGACCACAAATTAGCCATGCACTACGGGCCAAGGATATTTGTGTATTCATTAATGGTCATGATCATGCCAACAACTGACCATCAATGCACTATGGGCCAATGAGGACTTTTACCACATCATTTGTAATATTACGGTCATGATTACACCGAACAATCCCTGGTCATAATCATACCAAGTCCATCTATGCACTACTGAATACGATGACTTTCAACAAAATATAAACATGAGGACGATGACAATGATATAAGAATTCAATAAAACAAGTTCAAGAATTAATTTATCCAGGAATTAATAATGTCCAAATTGTCAACATGATACTTTTTTGTAGAGTAAAATTCAAGAATGCTCAGAAGAATATTTCCATGAAAAGATAATGGATAAAGCGCAAATATCAAGGATATTCCACTAATTTCATGGAGTATAGAAGTCAAAATTTTAACCAACTGAGTATCATAAAGAATAGAATAACAAAAGAAATCACCAGGCATGTGTTAGACCGCACATGCAGGTTATTCCAACAGAATAATAAATAACGGAACCAGGTCCGGCGTAAAACGCACAGACGGGATATTCCAACAGAATAATAAAGACGGAAACATGTCCAACGTAAAACGCACAGACAAGATATTCCAACAGAATAATAAAGAATGGAACCAGGTCCGGCGTAAAATGCACAGACGGGATATTCCAATAGAATAATAAAGAATGCAATAACAGAAGAATTTCACCAAGTATAGGGTAGCAGCGTATCTGAGTTATTCAATGTAATAATAAATAATGGAATAGCGAAGTTCTCTTCATGAATACAAAAGAAATAATACCCCTTCTAGTAAAAACCGAATATAAGATTAGGAAAGTAGCGAATACTTTTCTTCTTTCTTTCTATAATTTTCTCTCTCTAGGGTTTCAGTGAATTCGTAAGAAATAATGAAGGAATGACCTTCTATTTATAGGAGAATGGAAAGGATACTATGCAATAAAATATTCTAATAAAATAAAAATTTTAAATAAAATATAATATATATATATATATATATATATATATATATATATATATATAATGTACACTCACAATTTGAGTTTGAAATCTTGAGATACAAAATTTTCAAATGATACAATAAAACAAAATTTTTATACTATATATATATATATATATATATATATATATATATATATATATGTACTGACATTGAAAAAAATTCTCGCACCCAAATGTCCTTTTCAAATTGTAGGCCCCACCACTTATATATATATATATATATAATACTTATATATATATATATATATATATACCGAATAACTTTCTACCGATTTTTTGAAAAATAGGTAAATGAGTGCCTATAAAGTAAGCAAAAGCTGGTGACTTCTCACGTAAGCATTAATAATCAATACCGGTATTACTACTATTATGCAACCACAGCGTATTCTTGTACTTTTACTACTAAAGGTAGTTCAACAAGATTAACGATAAAACTTCCGCCGTTATTTTCATAAAAAAAGTATTTTTGTCGTTTTCTCAATCCGACAATAATTCCATTGTGGGGTCCACCAATGATTGTGTCGTTGTACGAATATTCCCTGTTAAAACGAATATTCCCCGACCAATCGAATATTATATAACAACTTGCGTACTTTGCAAAATTTATAAATATTACCCACAACTATAACATTATATCAAATTTACTCCATAATATTCAAAAATGATATTTATAGAAAATTCATCTTTATTTATAAAAGTTGGGGTTTTACATTCTCTAACCTTTAATACAATCATTCAAGTGCGGAAATAAAATTATTACATCACATCATTATTAAAAGTCTATCATCAATGATAAAACCAAAATTACAAGTCTTCATCACTTGTACATTTTTCCCTTTCCTTTGCTAGTTGTAGGTTTATCTACCATCTCATTCATAACTGCAATAAATGTATAAATATGCAAGAGTGAGCAAACAAAGCTCACTTGAAATAAGAATAAATATATTTATATTATTTGCCAAATAATAGGCTCGATAGAACTGAATGATATATTTTATTAACTTTACAATATTTGCCAATTCATAGGCTCAATAGAACTAAATGATATGTTCTATTAACTTTACAACATTTGCCAATTCATAGGCTCAATAGGACTGAATGACTTGTTTTATTAACATTCTTAAATAGATTACTGAGGGTCAAATGACCATGAACCATGTCCACATATATAAGTAATCTTTCAACTTTAACTTTAATAGTCATATGACTATAATGACTCCACGTACTTAGGGGGATCAATCCTTCGTACAATGTATTGTGCACAACCATTTCAACGCTAAGCGTAAACCCCTAAACATAGGGTTGTTCATCTCAGTATTTAGAGTACAAGTCCGCACCAAAGAAAGTTTGGTTTGGATAAGCTTTCAAGGGTAATTGAAGTTTAATGATCATCAACTAGGGAACTAGTTGAATCCACAATGCTTGATAATACAACAGTTGTTTAATAACAACATAACTTAGAACATTTGAGAATCATAAATGAACTGATTCTACATATCTAACTCATGCTTGAAATAACTATAGAGCATAAGTATTCAACAGAATGAATAAAATGGTTAACCTTTGCTTGAACAGTAAAATAAGCTAGGTTCAAGTTTTATAATATTAGAAATGAAATTCCTGAACTTTAAGAAACTTGCTTAACTGTAAACAAGTTGGAATGAATCAACAAATGGAGAGTTTCCAATAACATTAAAGTTTGAGTTTGCTCAAATGGATTTTAGGAACAATTTACATATTCAATAATAGTTGAGATAAAAACTTTCTCAATCAAAAGTATGCATTTATAATAATAGAACTAACTCAACAAAAATGTAGAGTTAACACTTGTACAATGTAATAAACGAACTAGCTCAACGAAAGTGTAGAGTTAGAAAACTTACATCAACATAACAAACTAACTCAATGAAAGTAGGGAGTTAGAAGACTTGACTCGAGCGTAAGCTATAATATCAAACTCACGTTCACCTACACATAGGTTTAGAACCATAATCTATTAGATATACTAACATTCATGTTCCATCATAACACACATTTCTAGTTAGGCTTGTTAATTTAACACAAGTCTTTTATTACCAAATAAGTTTCAAAATTTTCCAAGCGTTAACCTCACAACGCTTAACTAACGTTCATTGTATAACAAATTTATAACATAACACGTTCATCACTTACAATCCCGTTTACAAAGTTGAAATCATAAATGACACGACACGTTACTGATTTGACCTCCTTGATACATGTTTAACTCCTTAACACAACTTTAAATTAAGCTATAGTGGTGTTACAAAGTCTGCAGAAGCGCGAGACCTTCTTGTCTCTCATATGCCATAAATAAGCACGGGACCGACAAGATTGCAGCGGTAGCAATTAATGGCAATGCTTTTTTAACACTTGGCCGTGTTCTGCCGGAGAACCTGAGACAGACAGCAGAGAATCGGCTATGAGCGATGAGTCGACTTTAGCCCAACAAACATGAATTTCACCCACCAAACAGTGAAATTAACACGTAAAATAAATATAACAATATCATAAACATGATTGCTAACACTTACAACCAATTAGCACAATTTAACACTGACTACAATTATTTTAATTTCTCCATTTTCGAGTTCCTTCACAGAATTGAACACTGTGATTTCAATTCTTGTCCAATTTACCTCATTCCAATTACATTATACTCATATCTCACTGAACTAACAAATACAAGCCTCAATTTACAGTTTAATATAAGAATTGACCATCTAAAATGGTACTTTTCATGAACACATGAAAATATATATAAACATACACTGTCAAAACTTTTTCTTCCACTATCAAACAAATTTAGCATGCGATTTCTTGTTTAACCATAATCTCTATCATCATAAATATATCTAACCACAAGTAATCCATTGTAAAGCAACAATTCAATAAATTTGCAAATTCACAGAATTTACAATTAGTTATCGTAGAACATATATATGTATATATATAATATAGAGCTAACATACCTTCAAATTGCTTATACACAATCGTTGTTAAACACAGAAATCGTTGTGAAAATCCTAAGCTTCTCTCAAATTCTCTCTCATGTTCTTCTCTGAACTTCTTAGCTTTCTTCTCTTAGGTTTAGACTAGACAACTAACTAGAATGCATAAAAATAAAACTGATATAATACTAATACGTATACTTATTAGGGTATCAGTTATATAAAAACAACGTATAAGTTATATGTGACGCCCCCAAAATAGGTATACATCACCTATTCTGAGTCGCCAAATACATGGTACATAATACAAATAAAATCTTTAATATACAACAAAAGAGTTGTGAGTTTTAATACAAATACTGTCTTCTAGACAATATCCACTCTCAGAATAAGTCCTTATTACATTTATTGTCACACTATTTAACAGAATAGTGAGGACTACTAATACTATCATCTGGTCCATCACTCCGTTCCCAGACTAAATCCCAAATTTATATTCTCATTTCCTAAAGAGAACAATGAAAGAAAGGGTGAGCTCAACTAGCCCAGTAAGAAATATTATGACCAAGATAATACAGAATAAATTATCATTAGTCTTCAACAATGTTAAACTGATAAAATATAATAGACATCAAGTTTAACTGCAGCGGAACAAGAAATCCATTAAAAGAGTCAAGTAGAAAATAAAATCTACTATCTTTTATGATTAAAAGGTTTTTCATCATTTATTATCATTTGAGACTCGACAATAGATAAACCACATCATTGAATCACCCCCGCACTTTCTGACCCAAGGATATTCTTTAGTATCACGACCACAAATTATCCATGCACTACGGGCCAAGGACATTCGTGTATTCATTAATGGTCATGATCATGCCAACAACTGTCCATCAATGCACTACGGGCCAATGAGGACTTTTACCACATCATTTGTAACATTACGGTCATGATTAGACCGAATA
The DNA here is from genome assembly GCA_020205605.1 of Panax ginseng. NCBI lineage: Eukaryota > Viridiplantae > Streptophyta > Magnoliopsida > Apiales > Araliaceae > Panax > Panax ginseng. The sequence goes on from CM035143.1 coordinate 92,191,786, forward strand.
ATCCTTAGTCATAATCATACCAAGTCCATCTATGTACTACATTCCACAGATGACTTTCAAAAATATAAACATAAGGATGATGACAATGATATAAGAATTCAATAAAACAAGTTCAAGAATTAATTTATCTAGGAACCAATAACGTCCAAATTGTCAACATGATACTACTTTGTAGAGTAAAATTCAAGAATGCTCAAAAGAATATTTCCATGAAAAGATACTAGATGAAGCACAAATATCAAGGATATTCCACTAATTTCATGGAGTATAGAGGTCAAAACTTTAACCAACTGAGTATAATAAGGAATGGAATAACAAAAGAAATCACCAGGCATTCGATAGACCGCACATGTAGGTTATTCCAAAGAATAATAATTAACGGAACCAGGTCCGGCGTAAAACGCACAGACAGGATATTCCAACAAAATAATAAATACGGAATCAGGTCCGGCGTAAAACGCACAGACATGATATTCGAACAGAATAATAAAGACGAAATCAGGTCCGGCGTAAAACGCATAGACAGGATATTCCAACAGAATAATAAAGAAAGAATTAGGTCCGGCGTAAAACACACAGACAGGATATTCCAACAGAATAATAACGAATGGAATAATAAAAGAATTTCACTAAGTATATGGTAGCTCGCGTATTCAGGTTATTCCAACAGAATAATAAATAATAAAATAACAGAAATTCTCTTCATGAATACAAAAGAAATAATACCCCTTACCATAAAAGAAACTGGATATAAGAGTAGAGAAGTAGCAGAATACTTTTCTATAGTTTCTTTATAATTTCTCTCTCTAGAGTTTAAATTGAATTAAGTAAAAATAATGAAGGAATGAGCTTCTATTTATAGGAAAATAGAAATGATACTATGCAATAAAATATTCTAATAAAATAAAAACTTTTAAATAAAATATAATGTATATTATATATATATATATATATATATATATATATATATTATATTTATACAATGCATGAGCCTGATAACTCACGGGTTGTCACCCCCGTGATTACCATCCCTGCCACCTTTCCAAATATTACATACGTATATATATAATAACAACACTAATAGTACTCCTCTCCCACCGCCAACTTGCAAATCATAATATATATATATATATATATATATATATATATATATATATATATATATATATATATATAGTGCTATAGTTTTTTTCCATCCTATATATATATCATATATAATAACAAATAATACACCTCGTGTGATCCTGCAATTTCCTAAATTTGTGACAAACATATCTTCCCCACCCAAATGTTATTTTCACTAGTGGGCCCCATATGTGGGCCCCCACCATAATAATATTAAAATTTTTTTACCGATTATTTTGAAAAATGGGTAAGTGGAAATCCAAATAATAAGCCAATTTATAACAAATACATCATAAAAATATTCTCAATATTTTTAACAACATTTATCATCATTATTATAATTCACAATATTAATCGACCAGGTTGTTCCCAGGAAAGATGGAGCTTTTCAATAAGGATTTCTCCCTATTGGCGCGCAATTAGGTGACCAAACCTCTCCTTGGCAGAACTTCTAGACTTCGTTAATATTGCAAATAATAATATTAATAACTCTGTCATTTTAATTATTGATTTAATAATATATAAAATATCAACAATAATTGAATCAAATAACGTGAGATACTATGCAACAATTACTGTAACAATAATTGAACAAAACTAAGTGACTTCTCACGTAAGCATCAATAATCAATACCGTGTGCTACTATGCAACTACGCGTATTACTGTACTTTTAAAACCGGGTGTTTCAACATTTAACGGTAAAACTTCCGTCGTTATTTTCATAAAGTATTTTTATCATTTTCTCAATCCGACAATAATTCTGTTGTGGGGTCCACCAATGATTGTGCCGTTGTACAAATATTCCCTGTTAAAACGAATATTCCCCGACCAATCGAATATTATAAAACAACTTGCGTACTTTGTAAAATTTATAAATATTACCCACAACTATAACATTATATCAAATTCATTCCATAATATTCAAAAATGATATTTATAGAAAATTCATCATTATTTATAAAAGTTGGGGTCTTACAACCTCCCCTTCTTATGAAATTTCACCCTCGAAATTAGGGTACGTACCTGGTATGTCGAAGAGGTAAGGATACCTTGATTTCATTTCAGATTCTAACTCCCAAGTCATTTCCTCAACATCGTGGTTTCTGCATAAAACTTTGACTTGAGGTATATAACCTCTTCATACGTCAAATCTTCCGCTATTTCGTCCGGTTCTAACTCAATAATGTGGTTCGGGTCTTCCACATATTTACGTAACATGGATATGTGAAAAACGTTATAAACACGAGACATACTTAGCGGTAAAGCGAGTCTATAGGCCACAGTTCCTACTCGATCGAGGATTAGAAATGGGCCAATGAATCGAGGATTGAGCTTTCCTCTTTTTCCAAATCTCGTAACTCTTTTCCATGGAGCAACACGTAACAACACATGATCTCCTATATCGAATTCCACGTCCTTTCGATGAAGATCATCATAACTCTTTTGTCAATCTTGTGAGATTTTTATACGTTGTCGGATTGTTTGAATCTTTTTCGTAGTCATTCGTACCAAATCCGGTCCCAACAATGTTGCTTCACCCACCTCATCCCAGCATACTGGAGGACGACACTTTCTTCCATACAACGCCTCAAATGGAGCCATGCCAATACTTGCTTGATAAGCTTTGTTGTTGAAAAAATTCCACCAATGGTAAGAACTTATCCCAACTTCCCTTGAAGTCGAGGACACGAGTCTTAATAAATCTTCAAGAGTTTGAATAGTCCTCTCCGACCGCCTGCTTAAATACGATGATGATATGCCGAGCTAATCGTAAATCGTGCCCATAGCTTTACGCATGAAACTAACCCAAAATCGTGAAGTGAATCTTGGGTCTCGATCGAAACTATGGATCTTTGGCATACCATGCGATCTTACAATCTCGTTTATGTATATATCTGAGCAAGGCGTTCAAGTGTATAAGTTTCTCGTATTGGTAAAAAATGAGCGGACTTGGTCAATCTATTAACAATGACCCAAATCGCATCTATACCTTGAGAAACCTTAGGAAGACCGTGCTTGAAATCCATGGTAATGTGCTCCCACTTCTATTCTCGGAATTTCAAGTGGTGCATGATGGACCTTTTGGTACTTGATGCTCTTCCTCGACTCGTTGACAAGTTAGACACCTTGAGATAAACTGAATATCTCTCTCTTCATATTGCTCCACCAAAATATATGATGAAGATCACGATACATTTTGGTACTCCTAGGATTGATTGCAAACGGTGTGTTGTGAGCCTCCATCATGATTTTATACTTTAAATTAGGGTTGTTAGGAATAAAAAGTCTGGAGTTGACTCGAAGTATTCCTTCTTCATCGATTCTTGCTTCCGGCATAGCACCTTCTTGCACTTTCTTCCTCATACGCATCAGCTCCAGGTCTGTAGTTTGAGCAGCTTTAACGTTATCAATTAAAGTTGATTCTACTCGTATATTTTCCATCATCACATGGGTCCCTGGAGTCTTTAACTCTATCTCTATCCTTTGCAAGTCACACAAAATGGGCTTTTGTGTTGTCAATATTGCACTCGTACCCGCATATGATCTTCTACTCAATGCGTCAGCTACCACGTTCGCTTTTCGAGGATGGTATTGGATGGTATGATTATAATCTTTCAACAGTTCAAGCCAACGTCGTTGTCATATGTTGAGTTCCTTTTGAGTGAAGAAATATTTGAGGCTTTTATGATCCGCAAAGATCTCCACTTTTTCTCCATACAAGTAATGCCTCCAAATTTTAAGTGCGAAGACAACAGCTGCCAACTCTAGATCATGAGTAGGATAATTCCTCTCATATTCTTTGAGTCGTCTTGAGGCATAGGCTATGACTTTCCCATGTTGCATGAGAACACATCTTAACCCTTTGCCCGAAGCATCACTATAGATGACAAATCCCTCCGAGCGAGATGGTATTATCGTAATGAGTCTTTGAAAAATGAGTCTCCTCTTGAGTTCTTGAAAACTCTTCTCATATTCCTCGCTCCAACCAAATTTTGTATCTTTCTGAGTCAGCTGAGTTAATGGAGTAGCGATTCGAGAAAATCCTTCCACGAATCTCTGATAATAACTAGCTAAACCGAGAAAGCTACGTACTTTGGTCATTGATTTGGGTTTCTCCCAGCTTTGAATAGCTTCAATCTTTCGGGTAAACAGATATTCCATGACTTGATACTACGTGCCCAAGGAATGCTACTTCCTCAAGCCAGAACTCACATTTCTTCAACTTGGCATAAAGCTTGTATTCACGAAGCTTTTGGAGTATTAGCCTCAAGTGTTGCTCATGATCTTCACGGCTTTTGGAATAAATAAGGATGTCATCAATAAAGACGACCACAAAGTGATCCAAATATTCCTTGAATACTCGGTTCATCATATCCATGAAGGCAGTATGAGCATTAGTCAATCCAAAGGATATGACTAGGAATTTATAATGCCCGTAACGAGTTCTGAAAGCCATCTTTGGAATATCATCGGTTCTAATCTTTAACTGGTGATATCCAGAACAAAGATCAATCTTTGAAAAGAATTTAGCGCCTTATAATTGGTCAAACAGGTCATCAATACGTGGCAATGGGTACCTATTTTTGATGGTGACATGAGTCAACTCCCGATAATCAATACAAAGTCGCATACTCCCATCTTTCTTCTTCACGAATAGAACAGGAGCACCCCAATGAGAAGTACAAGGACGAATAAAGCCAATTTCTAACAATTCCTGCAGTTGGGTCTTTAATTCCTGAAGTTCAATAGGAGCCATTCGATGTGGGGCTTTGGAAATTGGTTTTGTACCGGGTTCAAGGTCGATACAAAATTCAATTTCAGGCTCTGGGGGTAGGCCAGGAAGTTCTTCAGGGAATACGTCAGGGAATTTATTAACAATAGAAATATCATTCAAAACTGACGTATTTTTGTTTAGATCCGTAACATGAGCTAAGAAAGCTTGACATCTATTTTTCAATAAACGAATAGCTTTATGGCTTGAAATGACATTGATTGATTTTAATGGTTTAGTTGTTTGAATTTGCATAATAGGTTGGTTAGGAATATGAAAGCTAACAACCTTACGAAAATAATCAATTTTTGCATGATGAGTAGTTAACCAATCAATCCCTAGAATCACGTTAAATGCAAGTATTTTCAATGAAATAAGATAGACAGGTAATGTGAGGGTACCAATTTGAACCAAACAAGACTTATAAACAGTGGATGTAATGAAGGTTTCTCCCAACGGAGTTTCCACAGATAAGTCAAAGTCTAATTTCTCCGGAGTCAAGTTTAATCGTTGAGCGCAAGTAGGAGAAATAAAAAAATGGGTAGTAGAACCGGTATCAAATAAGGTATAGACTTCGCTAGAGTTTATGATAAGCTTACCCGTGATGACCTCGTTCGGGTTCCTTGCTTTCTGGGAGGTCACAACAAATGCTCTCCCTTGTACCACCGGCTTTGACTTTTCTGGGACGACCTTTGGTGCCTCCATCCTAACTGAACTTCTCTTCGGTGAATGATAAAATTGGGCTAGGTGACCTTCTCTTCCACAATTATAACACGCTTTGGATGACATCACACAGTTTGGACTGATATGTCCCTCCCATCCACATTTGAAGCATATGATAGGTGGTCGTTCTCCTTCCTTAATCACGGTTGCTGGTGTTGACGTCTTTCCATCATTGTTGAATCTCCTTTTCTTGAAATATCCATTTTTACTGTCTTGGCCATGATTACACTGAAGTGGTTACCATTTCTGGCATGTTGATTCCCTCCACGTTTGTTGTCACCGTTTTGATGACTGATACCACTGGTATTTTCATGCTGCCGGCTGCTTTCTCTTGGTTGCGTTGGCTCGTTACCGTGCTCCAATAACTGAGCCCTATTTACAACATCTGAGTATAAACACAGTTTATGAGAAATAAGATATTAACGTATCTCCGGTTTCAAACCTCTTAAAAATATTCACGTCATTCGCTCCTCATTATCGACTAAATGGGATGCAAACTGGGATAACTCCGCAAATTTAGCCTCGTATTGCGACACGGTCATATTGTTTTGTTCCAACTTGATAAACTCCACCTCTTTCATGTGACAAATACTCTCGGGAAAGTACTTGTCGTTGAATAGCTCTTGGAACTTCTCACAAGACATCTTGAGTGTGTCAGGCTGGGTACATTTACAGATTCCCACCAGTAATCTGCCTCTTCACGGAACATGAAGGTGGCGAAGGGAACCTTTTTCTCCTCGGAGCATCCCAAGACAGCAAATATCTTGGTGATTTGCTTTATCCATGCTTCCGCCTTAAGTGGTTTTGGCTCTCCAATAAACTCCGGTGGTCCCAACTCCTTGAACTGTTTAGCGGTGACCGTCCGAGAGTTTCCAGTATTTGCACCTGCATTTTGGACAGGAGCCGCTCTCACCTGATGTTGCATGAATTGCATAAAGCCTCTGAAAAATCCATCATTTATCATTTGGTCCGTGTTGTTGTTTGCATGAGGATTGTCACCTTCCTGATGCAAATTATCCTGATTATTGATATTGGAGACTCAACGGTCTCTTGTGCTCCATTGCTATTCTCAACATTCTCGGATGTCATTTTTAGATACTGCCATAAAACAAAGGTTAATTAACATATAACATATTATCCCTATACTTTGACCGACCAATTAAATACCAAATAAACTTAGGTAGGTCATACTAGCGAAGGAATTCCCCGTCTGTCCACTCCTAGTTCTATTCTCTCATCTTAGCCAGGGATCATATCCCGAAGCTTTGATACCAACTGTGACGCCCCCAAAATAGGTATACATCACCTATTCTGAGTCGCCAAATACATGGTACATAATACAAATACAATCTTTAATATACAACAAGAGAGCTGTGAGTTTTAATACAAATGCTGTCTTCTAGACAATATCCACTCTCAGAATAAGTCCTCATTACATTTATTGTCACACTATTTAACTGAATAGTGAGGACTACTAATACTATCATCTTGTCCATCACTCCGCTCCCCAGACTAAATCCCGAATATATTCTCATTTCACGAGAGAATGTGAAAGAAAGGGTGAGCTTAACTAGCCCAAGAAGAAATATTATGACTAAGATAATGCAAAATAAATTATCATTAGTCTTCAACAATGTTAAACTGATAAAATATAATAGACATCAAGTTTAATCTGCAATGAACAAGAAATCCATTAAAAGAGTCAAGTAGAAAATAAAATCTACTATCTTTTATGATTTAAAAGGTTTTTCATCATCATTGTTATTCTTTGAGACTCACAAATAAATAAACCACATCATTGAATCACCCCCCACTACTCTGACAAGGATATTCTTTAGTATCACGACCATAAATTATTCATGTACTACGGGCCAAGGACATTCGTGTATTCATTAATGGTCATGATCATGCCAACAACTCATCCATCAATGCACTACTACGGGCCAATGAGAACTTTTACCACATCATTTGTAACATTACGGTCATGATTAGACCGAATAATCCCTGGTCATAATCATACCAAGTCCATCTATGCACTACATGCCACAGATGACTTTCAAAAATATAAACATAAGGATGATGGCAATGATATAAGAATTCAATAAAACAAGTTCAAGAATTAATTTATCCAGGAACCAATAACGTCCAAATTGTCAACATGATACTACTTTGTAGAGTAAAATTCAAGAATGCTCAGAAGAATATTTCCATGAAAAGATACTGGATGAAGCGTAAATATCAAGGATATTCCACTAATTTCATGGAGTATAGAGGTCAAAACTTTAACCAACTGAGTATAATAAGGAATGAAATAACAAAAGAAATCACCATGCATGCGATAGACCGCACATGCAGGTTATTCCAACAGAATAATAATTAATGAAACTAGGTCCGGCGTAAAACGCATAGATAGGATATTCCAACAGAATAATAAAGATGGAATCAGGTCCGGCGTAAAATGCATGCAGACGTGATATTCCAATGTAATAATAAAGATGAATCGAGTCCCAAATAGAAAACGCATTGCATGTGGGATTCCAAATGTAATAATAAAGAAGGAATCAGGTCCCGCATAAAACGCACAGACAGGATATTCCAACAGAATAATAACGAATGGAATAATAAAAGAATTTCACCAAGTTTAGGGTAGCCCGTGTATACATGTTATTCCAACAGAATAATAAATAATAGAATAACAGAAGTTCTCTTCATGAATACAAAAGAAATAATACCCCTTACCGTAAAAGAAACTGGATATAAGAGTAGGGAAGTAGCAGAATACTTTTCTATAGTTTCTCTATAATTTATCTCTCTAGAGTTTCAGTGAATTCGTAAGAAATAATGAAGGAATGAGTTTCTATTTATAGGAAAATGGAAAGGATACTATGCAATAAAATATTCTAATAAAATAAAAACTTTTAAATAAAATATAATATATATATTATATATATATATATATATTATATTTATACAATACATGAGCTTGATAACTCAACGGGTTGTCACCCCCGTGATTACCATCCCTGCCACCTTTCAAAATATTACATATGTATATATATAATAACAACACTAATAGTACTCCCTCCCAGCTGCCAACTTGCAAATCATAATATATATATATATATATATATATATATATATATATACATATAGTGCTCCCTTTTTCCATCCTATATATATATATATTATATATAATAACAAATAATACACCTCGTGTGATCCTACAATTCCCTAAATCTATGACAAACATATCTTCCCCACCCAAATGTCATTTTCACTAGTGGGCCCCACATGTGGGATACTATGTAACAATTACTGTACTATGCAACAATTACTGTAACAATAATTGAACAAAACTGAGTGACTTCTCACGTAAGCATCAATAATCAATACCGTGTGCTCTGTCTGCAACTACGCCAGACATCTTTATGCTTTTAACACCGGTGTTTCAACAGTTAACGGTAAAACTTCCGCCGTTATTTTCATAAAGTATTTTTGTCATTTTCTCAATCCGACAATAATTCCGTTGTGTGGTCCACCAATGATTGTGCCGTTGTACGAATATTCCCTGTTAAAACGAATATTCCCCGACCAATCGAATATTATAAAATAACTTACGTACTTTGCAAAATTTATAAATATTACCCACAACTATAACATTATATCAAATTCATTCCATAATATTCAAAAATGATATTTATAGAAAATTTATCATTATTTATAAAAGTTGGGGCCTTACATTATAATTATATTATATTTATTATTTTAATTATATTACTTATTTTATTTTATTTAAATAAACTAGAAATCTCAAAAGCCATAAGACTTGTTTGGCAAAAACCCTTTAAATTTAAAGAATTAATATATTAAGCCTTGTTTGGATAAAACTAAATTAAACTATTTTAATTTATTTTAATAACTCCTTATAATATAGTTATTTGTCGCACTATATTAATCAAGCTTTCATATTTATTTTAATTAATTCAAATCACAATTAATTAAATAAATCCTTTAATCACATAACACAATACAAATAATTATTCATTTAATTGAAATATCAATATAATAATAATTTCCTTAATTCATCAATTATTTATTAAATAAATAATTAACTAAACAAAATTAAATCAATTGAACAAAAACAATTAAATCAATTGAACAAATATTTATTCAACGATAATCACATCCATTAAATATTTATATAAATCAATAAATATTTAATATTACATCTAAAAAATTCTGGAATGTTACATCATTCCCTCCTTAAAAGGATTATGTCCTCAGAATCACAATTCAAACAATCAAATCGTCACATTCTTCCCCACTTATAAAGATTATGTCCCCAGAATCGAAGACATAGATTAAACAAATAACTCAGGGTAACATTTCATCATTTCGGTTTTGAGTTCCTACGTTGCCTCTTCGACATTGTGATTTCTCCATATCACCTTCACGGAAGGTATCACTTTATTTCTGAGCACTAGTTCTTTCCTGTCGACTATCTGGATAGGAACTTCTTCATAAGACAAATCTTTATCCAAATGTAATGGTTCGTACTCGATCACGTGCTTGTAATCGGGTTTATACGGTCGTAATACCGAAATGTGAAAAACATTATGAATGTTTTCCAATTCTGGAGGTAGAGCTACCTCATAAGCCACTTCCCCCACTCTTCGTAGTATCTCAAACGGTCCAATAAATCTTGGGTTGAGCTTTCCTTTCTTGGCAAAATGAATCTTCTCCTTCCAAGGAGAAACTTTTAGGAAAACGAAATTTCCTACTTCAAATTCGCGATTCTGCCTATGTTGATTGGCATACTTTTTCTGTCGGTCTTGGGCTGCTACCAATCTTGTCTTGATGAGTCTGACAACTTCAGCAATTTATTGTACTAGTTCCGGTCCTAACAGTTGGTGTTCACCGACTTCATCCCAGCACAGTGGAGTTCTGTACTTTCTACCGTACAATGCCTCGTAAGGTGGCATGCCGATGCTCGCGTGGTAACTGTTGTTGTAGGAAAATTCTACCAACGATAAATGTTCATCCCAGCTTCCTTTGAAATCCATGATGCATGCTCTCAGCATATCCTCCAACGTTTGGATTGTTCGTTCGCTTTGCCCATCGGTTTGCGGGTGGTATCTCTTGTACTTTCATCTGGCTGTGTTCCCATACATTCTTGTAGTCTCTTCCAGAAGTTTGATGTGAACCTTGGATCTCTATCTGACACAATTGACACTGAAACTCCATGTCTTGACAGGATCTCTTTAACGTGCAGTTTCGCTAACTGATAAAGATTAAATCTAATCTTTATTGGCAAAAAGTGTGCAGATTTTGTTAGTCTATCCACTATCACCTATATTGCATCGTATCCTTTTTGAGTCATTGAAAGTCCTACCACAAAATCCTACCACAAAATCCGTTGTGATATGCTCCCACTTCCATTCCGGTATTTCCAACGGTTGAAGTAACCCGCTTGGTCGTTGATGTTCAGCTTTTACTTTCTGACACGTCAAACATTTTGCAATGCATTCTACAACGTCTCTTTTCATATTCGACCACCAAAAATGTCGCCACAAATCTTGATACATCTTTGTACTTCTTGGATGAATCGAATATCTTGTGTTGTGTGCTTCGATCAAGATTTCTTCTTTAAGCTCTGGTACTGCTGGAACCCAAATTATTTCCTCGAATCGTAGTAGTTCTTCGGTGTCGATCTTATATTTTACATCGCTACCCTCAACCACTTTCTCTTTGATCGTTTCACATTCTTTATCTTGTAGTTGAGCACTCTTCACTTTGTCCACCAAAGTTGGACTGGTATCTATCTAGAATAATCGTTCATCGGATTCTTTTGGAAATTTGATTTCCAATTCTAGCTTCGTCATTGCTGAAATAAGCTCCTCCTGAGTAGTTATCAGCATCAACTTCTCCCGACCTTTCCTGCTTAAAGTATCTGCAACCATATTTGCTTTTCCTGGGTGATAAAATATCTCACAATCGTAATCCTTTATCAATTCCACCCATCTCCTTTGTCGCATATTCAGGTCCTTCTGTGTGAAAATATACTTTAGACTTTTATGATCTGTGTAGATTTCACATTTCTCTCCATAGAGATAGTCTCTCCATAGAGATAATGTCTCCATATCTTGAGAGCAAACACTACTGCAGCCAATTCAAAATCATGAGTCGAATAACCTTTCTCATAATCCTTCAGTTGTCTTGATGCATACGCAATAACTTTGCCGTTCTGCATAAGAACACATCCTAACCCTTTATGTGAGGCATCACTATACACCACAAAGTTACATGTACTATCTAGTAAAGATAACACAGGTTCCATGCTAAATTTCTTCTTCAAATCCTGGAAACTTTCTTCACATTTCTCCGTCCAAACAAATTTCACAGCTTTCCTGGTTAAATTTGTTAATGGAGTAGCTATCTTAGAAAAATCTTGAATAAATCGTTTGTAATAATCTGCCAATCCCAAGAAACTCCTCACTTCTGACGGTGTTCTTGGTTGTTCCCAATTTATTACAGCTTCCACTTTTGATGGATCCACGGAAATCCCATCTTTGTCAATCACGTGCCCAAGAAATTGCACATGATCTAGCCAAAATTCGCAATTAGAGAATTTCGCGTACAACTTTTCCTTTCTTAGTGTTTCCAATGTCAAACGTAAGTGTTCCACGTGTTCTTCTTGAGTTTTGGAATACACTAGAATTCGTCGATGAATACCACTACAAACTTGTCTAAGAATGGTTTAAATACCCTATTCATCAAATCCATGAATACAGCAGGTGCATTGGTTAAATCAAAAGACATCACAAGAAACTCATAATGTCCATATCGAGTTCTGAATGTTGTTCGTGGTATATCCTCCTTCCTCACTTTCAACTGGTGATACCCACTTCTCAAATCTATTTTCGAAAACTATTTGGCACCCTTCAACTGGTCAAACAAGTCATCTATTCTTGGTAATGGATATTTATTTTTAATAGTGACTTTGTTTAATTCTCTATAATCAATGCAAAGACGCATTGACCAATCCTTCTTCTTCACGAATAACATTGGCGCTCTCCACGGTGATACGATTGGTTGAATATACTTTTTGTCTAACAATTCTTGTAACTGTACCACCAGTTCCTTCATTTCTACTGGAGTCATTCTGTACGGGGCCTTCGATATCGGTGTTGTCCCCAGCACTAAGTCGATCACGAACTCAATTTCTCTGTCAGGCGGAAGTCCTGGAAAATCTTCTGGAAACACATCCTCAAATTCCCTCACCACTAGTATCTCTTCCAGTTTCACATTCTTTTTCTGAGTATCGACTATGTAAGCTAAATAGCCCACATGACCTTAACTCAACAATTTCTTGGCTGCATAATCGCTCGAGACATTTCATTTGTCTAGGCGATTTGCTACCATAGAATACTACCTTTGATGGAGTCATAAGGTTTACACATTTCTTTTGGTAATCAATTACCGCTCCATATTTGAACAGCCAATCCATTCCCAAAATAACAACAAACTCTCCCAATCTAATCGGAATCAAATCTACCATTAGGATATTCTCCTTAATATTCACCCTACAGTTCTTGTATACAAATCTAACAGAGATTATCTCTTTATTCGCAACCTCTATGTTCAAAGGGAAATTCAGTTTTTCTCTAGGCAATTCTAACCTCTTAGCAAATTCATCAGAGATAAACGAGCAAGTATCACCCGAATCAAATAATACATAAGCATCAATATCATTGATTAGGATAATACCTGACATGACATCCTTTGATTGCACAACATCTTGCATAGTCATGTTGAAGGTTCTAGTTGTGGGTTTATTTGATGATGTACCTCCATTATTACCACCATTTCTTCTGGTTGTCACTTCATCCTTCTTCTTAGGGTATTCACGAGCAAAGTGATCCTTGGATCCGCACGTGAAGCACACATTCTTCTTAGGTTGTGTGTAATTTGGGGCGATGTGACCCTCCTGGCCACAATTGAAGCATACTTGTTTCCCCATAAAGCACGCACCCTTGTGAAACTTACCACATGTAGCACATGCTTCAAACTTCTTGATCTGTTGGTTACCCTGCTGGTTTCCAGCACCCACGTTTCCATTCCACTTCCTCTTCAAGTTGTTGTTTCCACCACTACCACCTCCATTCTTGATTTCCACCTCGTTCTTCTTCTTCTTCTGTTCCTAATTGAACTTTGTCACTGCCTCACCTCCACCTTCAGCGAGTATTGCTTTCTCCATTACTGCTGCAAAAGTCTTTAATTGAAATAGGGAAACCCTAATGTACAACCAGGGCTTCAGTCCCTGTTCAAACCTCTTCGCCTTGCGTTCGTTCGTGCTGACTTGATAAGGCGCATACCTCACCAACTCGTTGAATTTAGCGGCATACTCAGATACCGTCATCATTCCCTACCTCAGTTCAAGAAATTGTACTTCCAGCTGACCCTTCGAACTCTCGGGAAAATAGGTCTCGAAGAATATCTCCTTAAACCTATCCCAGGTCATCATCCCTGGTCCTTCTCGAGTTTTATTGGCTTGCCACCAATAACTAGCTTCTACTTTCAACATGAATGTTACGAAAGCAGTCTTCTGATCATCTCTTACCCTAGCAACATCAAACACCTTCTCTATTTCCATAATCCAAGTCTGTGCCTCGACTGGATTCACTGACCCTCAAAATTCAAGTGGTCCAACCGCCTTGAACTCCTTAAACGTTGTTCCTTGGTTCTGTGGTTGATTCTGCAATGCTCCTGTCAGTAATGTCACTAATTGTTGAACTGGGTTAGCATCAATATTGTCGTTATTGTTGGTTCCTTCGGTGGTTCTTTGTCGTGGCGGTTGACATCTGGGAGGCATTTTCTGTTTAAAAATACACCCATTAGATTATTACTCAACTCTTTTAAGTAATTTCTACTTAACTTGCTTCTACAAAAGAAATAACCACAAATCACATAACACTTTGAATAAAATAATAACTTTTATTTATTCATAACCTCTTTGAAAACATAAAACAATAGCATTACTGCTATTTACATTACTTTCCTGAACTACAAAAGTTTTAGGACAACATCATCCTCATATCTCATAGGTTTTATAACACTTGGGATTTACAATTTATTTAACATTTTATTCATCATACAACAACTACGATGTTCTACTAAGATACTGCTTAGCCTTACTACGTTCTTCCACCATGACTCGGAACATTATTCTGCAATCTAATACGTACAATGGCAGCATCTCAAACTGAATAGGATATCCCATGACCCTATCCTGAGCTCAATTAACCATGGTGTTGAATACTCTATTCATCTCTTCCATCTTCATTCTCTTTGCCTGTGCATCTTTTACTGCTATCTCGACTCGTTGAAACATTACTTCATATGCGTCCTCGGCTCTTGTCTTCTTCGTAGCTTCTTCCCTTAGTTTATTCTTCAATTCAGCGACCTCCTCGATCAGTTGGTCTTTCTCTCCTTCAGTATGTTCTAGCTTTTCCTCGACATTAGTCAGTCGTTCCTCACGATCTTGGATCTCATCGTCTTTTTGTGTCATTGCAATCTGTTGTTCAGCTACTATCTCTTGCAATTCCTCGACTGTATCCTGAAGTTCCACGTTATGGTCGTAGACTTCATCATACATTCGAGCAGCTACCGAGGTTAGTGGAGTCTCTTCCTCCTCGTCCTCGTCATCCTAATCCTCATCCTCCCGTGACAACTCAACGGGATCCTCCTCATCCGTCTCCACATCATCATCCTCATCTTCAACCACTGTGACCAACGGGGCTGACTCTCGTGGCAGTATTTGTTCCCAACTAACATGAATATCTCGAGGCTCCTCCTCTATAGGCATCTGAGGTCTATCCTCCCTAGCCTGACTGGATTCTCCGACATTAGTCATCCTGACAACAAAATTTTTAAGTTTTAATCATTAATCATTACTACTCGACACTCACGAGCACATAAGTATAAACACATAATCACATAAGTGTTTTATTATTTCTTCCTTAAAACTCGATAAGAGTTAATCACCACTATCTTTTCAAAGGTTACTTCCTAAGGCTTTTCCCCACCTAAGGTTCATAACCTAAAGCTTTGATACCAACTTGTGACACCCCCAAATCCCGGTACTTCATTACCTCAAGATTTGGTGTTCACGTAATCAAAACGTTCATATCTAGCTACCCAATTATAATAAATTGAATAATAAAAACCTGCCCATACAAGATTACTTAAATAAAAACATTATCTCCCAGGTTTTCTAACCTTTAATACAATCATTCAAGTGCGGAAATAAAATTATTACATCACATCATTATTAAAAGTCTATCATCAATGATAATACCAAAATTATAAGTCTTCATCACTTGTACATTTTTTCCTTTCCTTTGCTAGTTGTAGGTTTATCTACCTTCTCATTCATAGCTGCAATAAATGTATAAATATGCAAGAGTGAGCAAACAAAGCTCACTTAAAATAAGAATAAATATCTTTACATCATTTGCCAAATAATAGGCTCGATAGAACTGAATGATATGTTCTATTAACTTTACAACATTTGCCAATTCATAAGCTCAATAGAACTGAATGATATGTTCTATTAACTTTACAACATTTGCCAATTCATAGGCTCAATAGGACTGAATGACTTGTTCTATTAACATTCTTAAATATATTACTGAGGGTAAAATGACCATGAACCATGTCCACAGTTATAAGTAATCTTTTAACTTTAACTTTAATAGTCATATGACTATAAGGACTCCACGTACTTAGGGGGATCAATCCTTCATACAATGTATTGTGCACAACCATTTCAATGCTAAGCGTAAACCCCTGAACATAGGGTTGTTCATCTTAGTATTTAGAGTACAAGTCCGCACCAAAGAAAGTTTGGTTTGGATAAGCTTTCAAGGGTAATTGAAGTTTAATGATCATCAACTAGGGAACTAGTTGAATCCATAATGCTTGATAATACAACAGTTGTTTAATAACAACATAACTTAGAACATTTGAGAATCATAAATGAACTGATTCTACATATCTAACTCATGCTTGAAATAACTATAGAGCATAAGTATTCAATAGAATGAATAAAATGGTTAACCTTTGCTTGAACAATAAAATAAGCTAGGTTCAAGTTTTATAATATTAGAAATGAAATTCCTGAACTTTAAGAAACTTGCTTAACTGTAAACAAGTTGGAATGAATCAACAAATGGAGAGTTTCCAATAACATTAGAGTTTGAGTTTGCTCAAATGGATTTTAGGAATAATTTACTTATTCAATAACAGTTGAGATAAAAACTTGCTCAATCAAAAGCATGCATTTATAATAATAGAACTAACTCAACGAAAATGTAGAGTTAAAACTTGTACAATGTAATAAACGAACTAGCTCAACGAAAGTGTAGAGTTAGAAAACTTGCATCAACATAACAAACTAACTCAATGAAAGTAGGGAGTTAGAAGACTTGCCTCGAGCGTAAGCTATAATATCAAACTCACGTTCACCTACACATAGGTTTAGAACCATAATCTATTAGATATACTAACATTCGCGTTCCATCATAACACGTATTTCTAGTTAGGCTTGTTAATTTAACACAAGTCTTTTATTACCAAATCCGTTTCAGAATTTTCCAAGTGTTAACCTCACAACGCTTAACTAACGTTTATTGTATAACAAATTTATAACATAACACGTTCATCACTCTATCCCATTTACAAAGTTGAAATCATAAATGACACGACACGTTACTGATTTGACCTCCTTGTTACTTGTTTAACTCCTTAACACAACTTTAAATCAAGTTATAGTGGTGTTACAAAGTCTGCAGACGAAGAATGACCCTTCTTGTCTCAGATTAGGGTATATGCACAACTACGCCATACACAAGCCCGAGATCGACAAGTTGTCTGGTAAGAATCAATCGCATTTTTTTCCTTAACGCACGTGGCAATGCACACGTGCACAGACAGACACGACGGAGAGTCGGCTATGAACAGTAGCCGACTTTAGCCCAACAAACACGAATTTCACCCACCAAACAATGAAATTAACACGTAAAATAAATATAACAATATCATAAACATGATTTCTAACACTTACAACCAATTAGCACAATTTAACACTGACTACAACTATTTTAATTTCTCCAAATTCAAGTTTTCAAACAAAAACTCCATTTTTGAGTTCCTTCACAGAATTGAACACTGTGATTTCAATTCTTGTCCAATTTACCTCATTCTAATTACATTATACTCATATCTCATTGAACTAACAAATACAAGCCTCAATTTACAGTTTAATATAAGAATTGACCATCTACAATGGTACTTTTCATGAACACATGAAAATATATATAAACATACATTGTCAAAACTTTTTCTTCCACTGTCAAACAAATTTAGCATGCGATTTCTTGTTTAAACATAATCTCTATCATCATAAATATATCTAACCACAAGTAATCCAATGTAAAGCAACAATTCAATAAATTTACAAATTCACATAATTTACAATTAATTGTCGTAGAACATATATATGTATATATATAATATAGAGCTAACATACCTTCAAATTGCTTATACACAATTGTTGTTAAACACATAAATCGTTGTGGAAATCCTAAGCTTCTCTCAAATTCTTCTCTGAACTTCTTAGCTTTCTTCTCTTAGGTTTAGACTAGACAACTAACTAGAATGCGTAAAAATAAAACTGATATAATACTAATACGTATACTTATTAGGATATCAGTTATATAAAAATAACGTATAAGTTATAATTATATTATATTTATTATTTTAATTATATTGCTTATTTTATTTTATTTAAATAAACTACAAATCTCAAAAGCCATAAGGCTTGTTTGGCAAAACCTCTTTAAATTTAAAGAATTAATATATTAAGCCTTGTTTGGATAAAACTAAATTAAACTATTTTAATTTATTTGAATAACTCCTTATAATATAGTTATTTGTCGCACTATATTAATCAATCTTTCATATTTATTTTAATTAATTCAAATCACAATTAATTAAATAAATCCTTTAATCACATAACACAATACAAATAATTAATCATTTAATTGAAATATCAATATAATAATAATTTCTTTAGTTCATCAATTATTTATTAAATAAATAATTACCTAAACAAAATTAAATCAATTGAACAAAAAAAAAGTTAAATCAATTGAACAAATATTTATTCAATGATAATCACATCCATTAAATATTTATATAAATCAATAATATTTAATATTACATCTAAAAAATTCTGGAATGTTACAATCATGATAAGATCTAAATCAATACTTCATCTCTCGAGTTCATATAGATTATCACGGTAATTGATGGCCAATCAATTAAACAATTAAGTCCAAATCATAATAGACAATCACCACAATAGAACATAATAATTGATAGCGAAACATATTAAAATAAATTACACAATAAGATCCATTGTCATCTCAAACAAAGAATTAGTTCATTATTATTGAATTAAAACTAAGAATCCACAATTGAATAATCATTAAAAGATAAAGGTAGAAGAAGATAGAATCTGTTGTCTTCAAATTTGAAGCTCCCTCCATGCTCCTACTTTGAATCTTCAATGGTTTCTGTTAGTTCCCAGTAGGCACAATAAATCTAGAAGGGGGGGGGGGGTGGAATAGATCCTTTTTATTTCAAATACTTTTCTCTTTTATTTTGTATTGCTATTAAATTAGTATATGACAAACATAAGAATCTTTTCAAGCACAACGGAATAAGTAAAAGATCCCCTTCATTGATATATTCATAATCATACATACATTGTTCGTAGAGTTAGATCAGTTGTAAAAAGTTAAAACATACATAGCAGTTATAGCAGCTAATAGACATAAAGTAAATGACATAAGGTAAAAGACATAAGGGGTTTTAAGTGGTTCAGAGACTCAAGCTCCTAATCCACTCTTCTACTTTAAACTAGCAGGGTTTCCACTAAGGAAGGGCAGCACCCTGAATCACTAAGACTCCTTCAAGGCAGGCAGCCTTGGGACTTCAGTTCACTAAGAACTCTTCAAGGCCAGCAGCCTTGGAACGTTTCTAGTTCCCTAGGAACTCTTCAAGCCCAAAGAGTTTGGAACTTCATTTAGTCCCTCCCGGACAAGGACCCCTCAGGCCCTGGCTTCTTGTTGTTGTAGTTGTTGTTGTTGGTGCTGAGCTGCTAAGATGTCTTTAAGCTTGATCATCTTTTGTACTTGGCAGCTTGGGGTGGTCCTCTTTGCATTCTTCTATGAGACTGGACCACATCATCTTTGGTGCAGCTGATCTTCTTGCGTTCTACTCAACTTTATATATTGTCAGCTATGCACCATCACCATTTCCTGAACCTTCTAAACACGTTGGAAGACATGGTTCTGCACTTGCTCTGCTTCAGCTTTGGGTTCATGGGGAATCGTAGAGTGGCTCTTGGGATCTGCCTTGTGCTTTGCCACTCTTCTGAATGCTATCTTCTTGTCCTTCTCTGCTCTCAGCTTAGATGCCAATTCAGTGGGCATTCTTATCTTTGTTAAGTGAAGCTTTGATCTGTTCAAGTCCATCTTTAAAGTTGCTTCACTTCCACCTTCTTAGTCTCACTGTCACTGAGACTTGTTCTATTTGAGCTCAAGTGGAACTCGTAGAGTCAACGTTAGCATTTTAACCAACTCAACGATTCTGCAACATCGCAATCATCAACCCCTGTTGATCGTTGAAGCTCTGGCTAATTTATATTCCTTCCCAATCTTCCCGTTGAGAAGTAGCCGTTAGAAGCTCTTTGAAATCCTTCGCAGATCTTGAGTTATTTGGTGTAGACTGCAGATGTGACATGTCTTACTTTTTTTGACTTTCTGATACTGCAGTCTACTGTTTCACCTACCCTGTCAGATATATCACTTTAATTTCTTGGGCAGGTCGAAGAATTTAATTTCTCCTTCTGATTTCTCGATCAGAGGTTGTCCTTTTGCATCGATGCTCTCAATAAACACTTGTCCGAATATTACCCTTCAGATTGAATCGTTCTAATGCTTTAGTCTTCAGCTATTCGAACTCTACAATTCTGATGCATGTCTTCAAGGACCTGATTGTAGTGTCATATTACTGGTAGAGACAACACTACGATCTTGAAGAGTGTTTAATTTGATCTTCAAGGTAGAACACCTCTTCCTTTTCTTGTGCAACGCTTCAATACTTCTGTTTGCCTCAACAGTTCGCAGATATTGATGACCTAACTTCTTTGCTCTGGCCCCTTCTGAATAGCAAGACACTTCAAATTTATGGCGTGTCCAGCTCGCTTTCTCCTTGTGATCTCCCGTTCACATATCATCAATGGACTGACCCAATGCTTAATCACTTTAGCCTTATTCTTCAAAAGATGTCCATTATCTCTGTATGTACTTCATCAGTTCTTTCTTTGTTTGGCAAACACTACAATCCAGGTTGCTTCCAAGATCATTGTCTTATGTCTGCTTGACAACTACTGCACTTGTTGTCTTTCCTTCATCAGTTACTGAAGTCTTCTTCTGATCTCTTTGTGGAAGACTTCATTTCGAATGGCTTCATAACTTAATTTTAATGCTGATTAGGTTGGTGCTTAGATCTTCTGTTAGCTCGCAAGCCATTCATTGAGTGCTCTCTGGTTTCCTTCAAGTTGGATGTAGTATTATAGCTTGAACTAGAGGCTTGGTTCCTTTGGATATTCTGGGAGTGCTCATTCGTTGAGAATCGTATTAGCTCTACGATTCTGCCTTGGCATTGTGAGCACAACTTTTGAGGTCATAGTTTTGCACTCTACGATTCAGCTTTGGCTGTGCAGACCCTACGACTTCAGGATTAGATCTTGACACTCTACGAATTATCTTTGTGCTCGATGTCTTCATCTGATCTTGCTTGACTATGATCTCTGCATGTAATCAATAGACTCTATGACTCAAAGTGTAGTCTACAATCCTTGACTTGGCTTCGACATCAGTAGACTCTACGACTCTGAGTGTAGTCTACCTTTCTGACTTGGCTTCGGCAGATGATCGGTCGACTCGTAGGCAGGCTGTCTCTACGATTCTGAATATGACTTCCTCATCAGACTTCGGCTACGAGGAAGTTCTACTCGACACACTACGATCCTTCTTCGTCTCTCCTGGCAGTCTACGAACTCTGAGATCTACTATCTTGTAGACTACGATTCTGCCTTTACAGCTCTCGAGTTCTCCTTAACTCTCCAGGCAGACTACGATTTCTGGTGCAGTGCTCGACGATCAGACAAGCCTATCTATTACATTATAAGATCAACCTAACATACTTGATCTTTCTATGTTTATAGTCCTTGTACATCATTTTTTAAGGACTTTACAAAGTTGTTTTGCTTATGTAGGATCAACTTAACATACTTGATCAATTCATTTTAAGTCCTTGAACACATGTTTCTATTATCTATCAAAGGACTTTACAGCTTTTCTTAATGCAAGCATACTTGCATATTCATTCATATATATCATAATCAAATCATATATAAATAGGAATAACATTCGCATGCCTATTCCTGACAATCTCCCCCTATTTGATTATGACAAAAATAATAAGTGCATATGTATGTTATGAATGAATCTTATATACAGTGAGCAGCTGTATTTCTAAAATAGATAATCATGAATATCATTTGTAATGATATGGAGTTTAATACACTGACATTTTACATCCTGGATCCAGAACATACCTAACTAGTTAGAGATGTACCTCTTTTGGCTCCATGTATGTTTCCAGGATTCTGCTGATCAACTAATCATCTGTTTGGCCTTCTTGTTCCTGCTCCCCTTGAGATGTGGACTTTCCTACTTTGCTTTTCTCCCCCTCAGATGTATGCTTCTCTTCTCCTTCTGGCTCCCCCTAAAAGATGACTCTGCCTCTTCTTCAACTATCTTCTTCTTTGATTTCCTCTCTCCTTTCCTTTTGCTCTTCTTTGAATGCCTCTTGCTCTGCCTCTTTCTATGCCTCTTTTTCTCCCCCTTTTAGTCATTAATCATTTGGGAGAGCTGCTCCATGTTGGTCATGAGCTGCTCCATTAGGTAGGAGTTACCAACTTCCATTTTGAGTTCTTGTTGGCCTAGCTCAAGTTGTACTGAGAAAGACTGCTTGATGTCATCAATCTTGTCAGAGAGGGCTTGAATCTGATCTTCATTGGCCTTCTATGCTCGTAGAGCTTCTGCCTTCTGATCATGCATAATCTTCAAATAGATGTTATCTCTCTCTTTGAGTTTGAGAGATACATTTGCCATAGTATCTTGAAGTTTGGTTTGGAATGAATTATCTCCTGTTGCCGTCAGCTTCTATGACTCTTTAGTGAGTAGAGATATTTTTTTAATTAGTTCATTAGAAGTTTTTATCAGCTCCTTCTCCATAGATACTTGATCATCTGGTTGAGCAGTCTCCTATCGAGCATTATATTGAACTCTACGATCTGTATCCTTGGATAGATTTTCGAAGGTGTTGAGAATCTGAAGAATCGTTGAGTTCCAATCACTGGTTGAGGATGAAGGAATGTCAGATAGCAGTGCTTGGGCTGATGGAGGTTTCTGATTTTGACCTTGAACACCATCAGCAGTAGAGTGAACAGACTCTACGATCATCTCCTTGGTCATGTTCCTTCTTCCTTGAGAGTCCACTCTACGATCATAGGGGATATAATGATTTCCAGTATGGCGATAGACTTTGAAGTGGGGCTGATTTGTGATCATCTTTGTAGTAAAACTCTTTACCATTGGGAAGTTTTGTGCCACCATCTCCATGCTTGGAAAATGAGAGTAGCACCAGCTGAAGTAGCTTCCATCTCTTTCAGTATGGGCCTTTAGGCATGGCATCCACTGGAAGAACCATCTCATCATTAAGTCATCAGGATTAGAGAGAATGGTCGTGCAGTCTAGCTCCATGTTGTTCCAGTTTTTAGTTATATCAAAGGTACTCATTCTTACCACCTTGAGCTGCTCATCTACATAGTTCACCCATCTTTCTGGTGGAGTTTCTGGTGGTTTATTCGAGACTTCTACCACTATTCTCCTAGTGAATTTTGCTGGAGAGAGGACATGATAGATTTTTGGTTCCTCTGATTCTTGATTTTCAGAATTGGAATCATTCTCCATTTCTTCTCTATCGGAGCCTGAACTATCTTGATCATTTCCAACAGTGAATCCTTCTTACTGTATTTCATTTCCAGAACCTTCTTCAGCAATATCTTTTTCTGATTCATCTTCTTCACCACTGGTTTCATCTTCAGCACTTACAGCCTCATCATCATTTACTTCAATGACAGCATTGGAGTGATCATTTCTCCTTCTAGAGGCAAATTTTGCTTGCAGTCTGTAGCTCTTCCTTCTTCTTGGAGGTTCAGTTTTGGGAGAGTCAGACTCTTCTTCCTCTTCAGACTCAGAAGCATTTGGTTCATCAGATGAACTTCCTTGGGGTTCAGCAAGGGTAGGGGCAGACCCTTCTTCTTTGGACTCATCACCTTTTGAGCCATCATGGGGGCTTTCAAGATTTGAATGGGCACATTCTTCTTCTTTAGAAACAGCATCATTTAACCCATCATTTGGACTTATTGAGGCAGTTGCCTTTGGGAATTGAGTTTGGTCATCTTGAATCTCTTCTTCATCAACAGAGTGACTGCTCTGAGGATTAGCCACTGGGCTTGAGCATTCTTCTTTATCAGCAGATGCTGCATTTTCATTCATTAATCCAGCTTCACGTTCATTACTGGATTTGGTCTGTGGAGACTCAATCTTGAGATCGTCGGTTCCCTTTGTTTCTTCTGACTCTGCGTTCTCTTCTTCATCAGATGTGCCATCTTTAGAAACTGAGGCTGGTTTGTTTACCACCTTAGCTTTCTTTTGTGATGGCCCTTGAAGTAGTCTGTTGTTTCTCCTCTTGGTGGTTTCTGTAGTCAGGACTCTTTCTTCTTCAGCCTTGTCTTTGGTGGAGAGACTTCTTAGTGGGGACTTCATTTTCTTCACACCTCTGGATGTCTTCCTGGCTGGTGTGGTTGCTGCTGGTATAGAGTCATCAGAGTCAGAGCTTTCTACCTCTTCTACTTTTCTCTTCTTTGCAAAGGCCTTGTTGCTGCTTCCAGTTATCAGTCTTCTATTCTCCTTTGGGTTTTTCTTCCAATTTATAAACAATTGTGGAGACATAACTTTGTGAACATTAAGAGGTTCTCCTTCATCATCCTTGATTCTTCATCCTAGCTTCTTCTTTATCACAATACTCAGCAGTCTTCCATGAAAGACCTTAGTCAGGGGTTTATCTGTAGATTTCTTCATCTTAGCCTTTTTCAGCCATTTTGAGATTTGATCTAGTAGGATAACCCCAAAGTTAATTTGTCTTTTCTGAACTATTGCTGACATAATCTTCAACTGCTGATCAAGCACAGTATCATGTGCAGTATCCTTGCATAATATACATTTGCCCACTATCTCTACAAGAAACTCGAACTCTTCTGGAAACTCCTTCTTCTTCATGTCTTTCAGACTAGGGTTTCTTTGGTACCCCATGCTCTCCTTTGCTTGTTCCGTATTGACATCATAAAGGCTCTTCAGTCCTTGGTTAGGAAAACCTAGGCATTGATTGAGGTCAGAAGATTTCAGCTTTAGAGACTGACCTTTGACCTTGGTAGAGAGGGTTCCGGAGTTTATGGAAGCATTTGAGTAGAACTCTTTAACCAGGTCAACATATACTCGAGTGCTAGCCTCAAGGCATTCTGAGAATCCAGCTTTCTTCACAAGTTCGAGAATGTCTTTGAACTTCATTTCGGATTTTTCAAACGACTTGGTTCCGAGCTGAATGCCAGTGATTACACGCCAGTTTTCCATTTGAGCAGTTCGAAAAATATGGGTATTTGATTCAGAGGGGTTTTTGAGAGATGGCTGATTGTGATTTAGGCAAGATTTTTGAAGGTTAATTGATTTTGGCTTTTGAGAGGATTCTAGGGTTTTAAAATGGGAGGGAGAAAGGTTAAAATGGTTTCTAATAACTGTTTGCAGATTTTAAATTAGTCTTAATGACAGTTCCTTCTAACTCTGTATAATCAGTGATGTGTCAACCAACCATTGGTTGCACAATGCCCAATAATGAGCTGTAACTCCCCATAACTTTTCAATTAGATAATTCTTTCAAAAGAGTAGACATTTTATTGACGTGGATTGACAGTTGACCTCTTTGGTTCGTAGAGTAGCATGGTAAGGCAGCTATGGACTCTAATTTTTCCTTGTTGACTCAACGATCAACTTTTGAGAGATGATGCAGTGGATGGTTTTGACATTTATCCTCATTTTGATGCAGCATAGCTTGATCACTGATATATTATAACTTATCTCCTTATTTTGAATGGTTGACCAATTGTCCCATTTTCCAAGCTCCTTGTGAACTGGAGTACCCTTTGGTAGAACTATGATCGTCGATTTTTCTTCTACGATCGCTGAGGTTGCACTGCGATCGTGGAGTTCTCTTCAACCTTGACTCTACGATCTTTGACTGACTTGGTCCTTAAGATGAACTTTACTAAGTATTCCTTCTGGGTCAAGGTAGCTCAGGAAGGGCCAACCTCTTAGAGTGAACTAAGGGTCAGGTTTGTCCCTAAGGCGCTTTCTAGATGAAATACTTTAGAAGTGATTTGCAGTGAATCTCATTCGACCTTTTCTGGTGGGGAGGTCCTCTACCAACTTGGGCAATTGCATTTACTGTAATCGTGGTGTCCTCCTCCTCTTACACTATAATCGGATGTTTGATCGCTGGCACTCCACAATGTTGAGTTGGGTGGCTTATAGGTTATCAGTAATACGTTTTGAGACGCTCCTATTGACTATGGATCTTCGTTTGGTTCATCAGTCACAAAGTTTTGGGACTCTATAGCTGGTACATTTCTTCATAGTATATCTTAGTGCTGTTGTTTCTTAACAGATCACTGCCCCCCCATGGTTGATGCTATCTTCCTAGATAGATGTAATTCCCTTTACTTTAAGTTCATTTGAAGGTGGACTTCCATATCTCCTTCTAACTGGAATCATCATTATCACTTAAATCTCCTTGTATCATAGGCATGGATATTTTTAGGACTGATCACTCTACGATCATTTGACAGCACTACGAACGTAGTCTCCTTTGATAGTCTTGTGTGTGTGAAGTTCTGCTCCCGTAATGAGTTCCTCTTGAATGATGCTCGATGATCTTCTGATGTGAGCTTCCTTGAGGATTCTTCTCATATAGCATATTTTGCCTGATTTGAGCATATAAGACCCTTTTCATCTTTGGTTGCATGTCATGCTTCCATATACAGATTAGCAGCCATGTGAGCTTCATTTAGGTTAGCTCAGCGGGTCTTCAAGGACAGGCTTGGACATATAGGAATTTTCTCAGAATCATTTCTGAACAGTCCTTAGCCTTCTGCTGGTTAAGTCTTATTGACTGAAGTCTTCTACTTCAGCATTCCTTAGTGTGGTCGATTGGACCAAGTACTGCGCAGTTAGATACATTTCTATTTTTGGTACCCACAATTGAATGGGTCCTTCTAGGTTAGTTTTCTAAACCTCTGTTCCTCATATTTGGATAATCATCACATTTATCACTAACAGTCATATTCATGCATGCAACTAGTTTTAGATAATACATTTTGAGATGCATGAAGGTGAGTGTGTGTAAGATTTGACATTTTAATAACACACTCTTTCTCTTTGATGGTTTCATCGTTTGCTGGGTTATGTTCACAATGTTTGAGTGTTCACAGAGTGAAAATTAACTCTACGATTTATGTGTATCTTGTTGATTCATGGAGGTGATCAGTTTCTACAAATCATCAAAATACACTTGTACAACTGATCATACTCTGTGGGTTATCAAACACTTAGAACATAGGTTTGTACATATATACTAACCCATCAGCAAGGATTAGTCCACATAAATATTGATTTAACCACTGATACGCTTATGACCTATTTCAGATATCTTTCAAGATGCCATCTTCAACCCAAAACTTGGATGGAGAGAAAGTTTATAGGCAATTGAGTTTCCACCCTCAGGGTACTTTCTCTCTTCACCTTTTTAGGTAGATTATGACTTCTTGACATAATAATGTTATAGTTCATAAGGAGGTGCATTTATGATGTATATTTATAATAGTGAGGAACCGTACCTTTTTACTGTCAGTTGCTTAATAGTCATTTATCTTTAATATACTTAGTTTAGGCATTGACGTGCATAGCTTCATATTTGCTCCTGACAACTTGTTGCTCTTGTTAGCCTTTAATCAATCAGTTGTGGTCTTGAAGATGCAGGCTAGGAGAATCTCAGCACCTTTAGTTCTTTGACATCTTTCAGTTTACAAGGTTTACATCCAGCTGCTGGTTGGCCAGACACAAGTTTGAGAAGTACTTCTTTCTTCTCTGGATAAACATTTCTTTGCATGTATGGCCTTTTCATCTTTTCAGGCTGGAGGATGTTTGACTCTTTTCTATAGATGTCTCTGAGCTTTCTAGCCCGGTCGTCAGACTACAAGATTGACTACAAGCAAGGATTGGTCTTGTTTATATGACAGTCAAGAACATGGACCAATCTGAGCAGCTTCAAGTGTATATACACATTTAACATGTACATAGTATTTCCAACGTGTGAGCTCATCTGTATATAACAAACGACTTACTACTAAACTAATTTTAGAACAATGTTTGTGCCTAGGATCAGACTCAAAGCGATTAGCTTTTGAATATAGCATGAGAACCTACTTTGATACCAATTGTTAGTTCCCAGTAGGCACAATAGATCTAGAAGGGGGGTTGAATAGATCCTTTTTATTTCAAATACTTTTCTCTTTTATTTTGTATTGCTATTAAATTAGCATATGACAAACATAAGAATTTTTCAAGCACATCGGAATAAGTAAAAGATCCCCTTCATTGATATATTCATAATCGTACATACATTATTCGTAGAGTTAGTTCAGTTGTAAGCAGTTAAAATATACATAGCAGTTATAACAGTTAATAGACATAATGTAAATGACATAATGTAAAAGCCACAAGGGGTTTTAAGTGGTTCAGAGACTCAAGCTCCTAATCCAGTCTTCTGCTTTCAACTAACAGGATTTCCACTAAGGAAGGGCAGCACCCTGAATCACTAAGACTCCTTCAAGGCCAGCAACCTTGGGACTTCAGTTCACTAAGAACTCTTCAAGGCCAGCAGCCTTGAAATGTCTCTAGTTCCCTAGGAACTCTTCAAGCCCAGCAGGCTTGGAACTTCATTTAGTCCCTCCGGACAAGGACCCCTCAGGCCCTGGCTTCTTGTTGTTGTAGTTGTTGTTATTGGTGCTGAGCTGCTAAGATGTTTTTAAGCTTGATCATCTTTTGTACTTAGCAGCTTGGGGTGGTCCTCTTTTCATTCTGCTTTGAGACTGGACCACACTATCTTTGGTGCAGCTGATCTTCTTACGTTTTTCTCATCTTTATATATTGTCAGCTGTGCACCATCACCATTTCTTGAACCCTTCTCAACACGTTGGCAGACATGGTTCTGCACTTTCTCTGCTTCAGCTTTGGGTTCATGGTGAATCGTAGAGTGGCTCTTGGGATCTGCTTTGTGCTTTGCCACTCTTCTGAATTCTATCTTCTTGTCCTTCTCGGCTCTCAGCTTAGATGCCAATTCAGTGGGCATCCTTATCTTTGTTGAGTGAAGCTTTGATCTTTTCAAGTCCATCTTCAAATTTGTTTCACTTCCACCTTCGTAGTCTCACTATCACTGAGACTTGTTCTATTTGAGCTCAGGTGGAACTCGTAGAGTCAACGTTAGCATTTTTACCAACTCAATGATTCTGCAACATCGCAATCATCAGCCCCTTTTGATAGTTGAAGCTCTAGCTAATTAATACTCCTTCCCAATCTTCCCGTTGAGAAGTAGCCGTTAGAAGCTCTTTGAAATGCTTCACAGATCTCGAGTTATTTGGTGTAGACTGCAGATGTGACATGTCTTACTTTTTCTGACTTTTTGATACTGCAGTATACTGTTTCACCTACCCTGTTAGATATATCACTTTAATGTCTTGGGCAGGTCGAAGACCTTAATTTCTCCTTCTGATTTCTCAATCAGAGGTTTTCCTTTTGAATCGACGCTCTCAATAAGCACTTGTCCGAATATTACCCTTCAGATTGAACCGTTGCCAATGCTTCAATCTTCAGCTATTCGAACTCTACGATTCTGATGCATGTCTTCGAGGACCTGATCGTAGTGTCATGTTTACTGGTAGAAACAACACTACGATCTTGAAGAGTGTTTAATTTGATCTTCAATGTAGAACACCTCTTCCTTTTCTTGTGCAGCGCTTCAATACTAATGTTTTCCTCGACAGATCTCAGATACTGATGACTTGACTTCTTTGCTCTGGCCCCTTCTGAATAGCAAGACACTTCAGATTTGTGGCGTGTCCAGCTCGCTTTCTCCTTGTGATCTCCCGTTCACTTATCATCAATGGTTTGACCCAATGCTTAATCACTTTAGCCTTGTTCTTCAGAAGTTGTCCAATATCTCTGTATATACTTCATCAGTTCTTTCTTTGTTTAGCAAACACTACGATCCTGGTTGCTTCCAAGATCTTTGTCTTCTGTCTGCTTGACAGCTACTGCACTTGTTGTCTTTCCTTCGTCAGTTACTGAAGTCTTCTTCTGATCTCTTTGTGGAAGACTTCATTTCGAATGGCTTCACAACTTAATCTTGATACTGATTAGGTTGGTGCTTAGATCTTCTGTTAGCTTGCAAGCCATTCGTTGAGTGCTCTCTGGTTTCCTTCAAGTTGGATGTAGTATTGCAGCTTGAACCAGAAGCTTGATTCCTTTGGATATTCTAGGTGTGCTCATTCGTTGAGAATCGTATTAGATCTACGATTCTGCCTTGACATTGTGAGCACAACTGTTGAGGTCGTAGTTCTGCACTCTACGATTCAGCTTTGGCTGTGCAGACCCTACAACTTCGGGATTAGATCTTGACACTCTACGAATTCTATCTTTGTGCTCGATGTCTTCATCTGATCTTGCTCGACTACGATCTCTGCATGTAATCAATAGACTCTATGACTCAGAGTGTAGTCTACGATCCTTGACTTAGCTTCCCCATCGATGAGACTCTACATGACTCACGAGTGTAGTCTCTACGTTCTAACTTGGCTTCTAAGCGGATGCTCTCATTCGGCTAGTAGGCAGGTTGTCTCTACGATTCTGAACATAACTTCCTCAGTAGACTTCGGCTATGAGGAAGTTCTACTCGACACACTACGATCCTTCCTCGTCTCTCCTAGCAGTCTACGAACTCTGAGATCTACTATCTTGCAGACTATGATTCTATATTTATAGCTCTCGAGTTCTCCTTAACTCTCCAGGCAGACTACGATTTCTGGTGCAGTGCTCAACGATCAGACAAGCCTATCTATTACATCATAAGATCAACCTAACATGCTTGATCTTTCTATGTTTATAGTCCTTGTACATCATTTCCTTTTAAGGACTTTACAAAGCTGTTTTGCTTATGTAGGATCAACTTAACATACTTGATCAATTCATTCTAAGTCCTTATACACATGTTTCTATTATCTATCAAAGGACTTTACAGCTTTTCTTAATGCAAGCATACTTGCATATTCATTCATATATATCATAATCAAATCATATATAAATAGGAATAACATTCACATGCTTATTTCTGACAGTTTCAAAGTTGCTTCAATCTCCAAATCTCATAAGAACTAAGGTTTTTCATGTTGTACTCTAATCCAATCTAATGGAATCCTCTCCTCCTCTCCAATCCGTGTGATTTTCCTCCTTTTATATGCATCTTTATATGTCTTTAAGTCCTCTTGGAAGTCCTTGAGTCACTCAGATCGAACCAATATTTCTTGGACTCAAATTCTTACAAAAAACGACTTTTCATACATGCATTCTTCTTCCATAAGTGGGTTATAAATTTAAAGGGCCATACCTGGTCGGCATACCCACCTCTGTTTTTGTAGACATGTACCTCGCCCCAAGAGGGTCCCTTCTGGAAATTTTCTACTCTGACATCATTTGGGAAAATGGCCATAACTTCTTCGTCTGAACTCCGATTTTGATGATTCAAGATGTTCTGAAAAGAGGAGACGTTGATCTACAACTTTCATTCTTTGAGCTATTCGAAATAAGGACTGGAGAAATGTTGAAATTGGTTCTGAAGTGGATGCTATGTAAATGGTCACCCAAAATAGTGAAGTTCAACGTCCGTTGGTACAAAGGTCATAACTCATGCATCCGAACTCCGATTGGAATGATTTAAGATGTTCCGGAAAGTTAAGAAGAAGCTATACAATATAATCCAAGTTTCAAGCCAAGAATATGAAATAAACATGAAAGCCCAAATGATGTCCAGATTGCTTTTCCTTACGTTTTCATACCAATAGTCGCTCACACAGCTCCCAAGCATATAATCTATAAAATGAACACAAAATGCATGAAAAGTAACTAAGAAACATGAGTTTAAGCAAATAATTCAAGTAACAAATACCGGATAAGTCGGTATAAAATCTACTTATCAAATACCCCCAAACTTAAACCTTTGTTTGTCCTCAAGTAAAAACACAAAACAACAATGCTATGCAATGCAACTAATCTACATGCCTACGGATCCAACAGTAATGACAAAAATAAGTTTATTCAACTAGCCTTAGAAAAATCAAGTAAACATGATAATACATCATATCAAAACAAATCATTAACTTCCCAATCAATCATCAAATCTTAGACTGTTATCACTAATATAGAGTGTGTGTTCCACAACAATGTTAACTGATATAAAATCAAATTTAACACATAACAAGTCTCTTCGAAGGCATCATACAGTGTAAACTCAAGAAATCCAAAAACAAGCTAAATCTAACTAAAATCAAATAATTATCAATATCGAGGGTCAACATGGGATACTTATGCTTTATTTTTCATCAACGGGGGCTTTTTTCTCTTATTTCCCGTTTTATTCATTTTTTCTTTTGGTTTATATACACATAGCTATGCAATGTCTTATTACCTTAGGCTTTTCAATGCTACCTTAACGAGCTTTCGACTAACGACTCCCAGACCATTAAGACCTTAGGACGTTATGTGTAAAGACAATCCCATCGGGCTTACTTACTCAAGTAACAAAGGCCACAAAACTAGACAAGCACGTCACGGTGTTTATTCATACTTTTTTTCTTTTTAGATTATATACCCCAAATATTCCCCCAAACTTAGGTTCTTGTCTAACTTTAGCCATCACTACTTATTCTTGTCATTCTTTCATTCAAACTAGCATTATCCTTTGGAATCCCATTATGTATCAATTTAAACTCAATCAATCAACAAGTTGTTTTTACTGTGCTATCCTTATTATACCGTTTCAAACAAAAAAGACTCAATTCGTAACAAGAAATCACAAAGAAAGCTCTAATAGTCAAGACTATACTTGTCTACCCAATTCCAATTTCATCATCACCAAAACAAACTCAGAATATCAAACAAATTGGACTCATACAAGATGTACTAAATGCTATATAAACATAGTAAACTAACTACTAATTTTTCAATTTTTATTTCAAGAAACTGAATGCAAAAACTAAATGTAACTATATGAACTACAATGTAAATAACTAACTATATGCTATACGACATTAAAATGCCCCCAAAACTTAAACTATACATTGTCCTCAATGGCTGAAATAGAAAAAAGTAAAGCAGATGACTTCTTTGAAAATATAGCAATCCTCTTCATTGTCCGCTAAGTTTGGAGAATAGGTTAGGCACATGGAACAAATTGGGCACCACACTTGAATTTGACTTGAATAACCTTTTCATAATCTTTTGCCTGTCCATTGAACCTCCAATACCTGCAATGAAGAGAGATAACATGGATTAGAATAGCACTTTGGATTGGTAAGAGAACTTAATAAGCAAATTAATTCCTATCTACTAAATAAACTAGTAAATCATATAAATATAAAAATTCCTGGGTTGCCTCCCAGTAAGCGCTTGAATTACAGTCTTTCAGCTTGACTTTGTCTGGTCAACGCTATCCAATTCCTCTTCGATAATTGAGGAACCCTCCATCCATCGGAAATAATATAGCTTTTGGTAGGTTCCCATATGTGATGGCCAATGCATCAAAGTCACCTAGCATGCTATGATTTGGTATGATCTCAATCAAGAACGTCCCACAGCTAGGTGTTTTCTCCATTATGTATGTGATCACTTTGGGACATGGAAGCTTGTCACACACAATGGGCTCTTTGTCTATCTTCTCTTTCTCATCCCACCATGGATTCAAAATTGTACTCACTCTTTTGTCATAAAATTAGTGGAGACCCATTTAGTTTTTTGTCGACCTCTATTTCATTATCCCCAATTGTCTCCACACTTTCGATATCTTGTGGCTCATTCAGTCGTAGATTTGGTTTGGGTTCTCCACCAGTTTCATCATCCATGCCATAATGCCAAGTGTTTGGAGGAAGGTTGCTTACGACTTTGGTCATTTGCTCTATCTGATCCGCAAGATTTTTAATTGACCTCGCTTGATTACTCATCTTCTCCTCATTTGCTATGAACTTGGATAATAATTCCCCCAGCCTTGAATTTTCTGTTTCAGTCCCGGAAGCCATGTATTGAGGACCATTAGTTGAGGTAGTGACGAGTTGTTCCATCCGATTATTAAAATTTTGGGTTGACAGCTCTTGGCTAATCCTCATCTCCTCTAGGTCTTCTATGTCCTTCAATATTACATCCATCGAATTTGGCTTTTCTTCTTGTGACAATAGAAGTGGACATGAAAATTCTGGTGTGTATGATGGATTTGGAGCGTAATATTGGTCATCATAATTGTAGCTCCATGAAAAATCTGGGTGATACCCCCAATCTTAGTGATAGTTAGGATCAACATAGTTGTTGAGGTAATCACCACTATATTGTACCAGTTTAAAACTGACGGTGCATTGATGACTTTGATGGTTTCCAGCATAATAGTCACACGTAACTGCCATCCTTCGACTCCTTTGGGCTACAATAACGTCAAATGTCCTCGATAGTTCTTCAATCTGTGCTGATATTGCTGAAAATGCATTAAGTCCATCAATCCTTGTTTCTCTTAGTTGAGTCATGTTTGCCATCCTTTAACTCTGTTGGGCTGCGATAACCTCCAATGTCTTTGAATTAGCCTCAATTTGTACTGACACTATATAAAATGTATTAAGTCCATCAATCTCTGTTTCCCTTGGTTGAGTCAAGTTCGTGTATAGCCATTGATACGCAAAGTCATCCATAGTACCTGAAAAGAGAAAAATATAGGAAGAGAATTAAAAATAAAAATAAAAATGTTTAAATTAAGACTAATTTGATTGAAATTAATATTGGTAAATAATTATTAAATTAATTCCCCAACAACGGCGCCAAAAACTTGTTGGGTAAAATCTAGTTACGCACAACACGCAAGTATACGTGGTCAACAAGTAATACAGTGAAAGTAGAGTATCGTTCCCACGAGGAATTGTTTAATAAAAATCACCAAGTACTAACCTATAACCAATTCAATCTTATTTAAACGAATGAATTTTGAATTATATAATTTAACTACTATTAAATTCCACTAGTTAAATTAAGATTACGGAGATTTAAAATCACAATTTCACTTATTGCTTCATTTAAGTTAACACACTTCTCATCAATTATTCTCTATCCTGAATTGTTAATCAATAACACTAAAGCAGATAAAACCACCTCTCGATGCATAATACCCATACTCACTTAAATCCACAGATGATAGAATTAAGCAAGAAACCCTAATTAACTAATCCACTACATCTCTATATGAATTACAATTAAAAAGGATTTAAAGCACAACTTCTCTATAAGATTACATATGCCGTAAAGGCATATCTCTATCCTAAACACGAATCATGAATTCCATCTATACAGAAATCACAAACACATGCTATCATGATAAGATCTAAATCAATACTTCATATCTCGAGTTCATATAGATTATCACGGTAATTGATGGCCAATCAATTAAACAATTAAGTCCAATAGACAATCCTCACAATAGAACATAATAATTGATAGCGAAACATATTAAAATAAACTACACAATAAGATCCATTGTAATCTCAAACAAAGAATTAGTTCATTATTATTGAATTAAAACTAAGAATCTACAATTGAATAATCATTAAAAGACAAAGATAGAAGAAGATAAGAAGATAAGAAGATATAATCTGTTGTCTGCATATTTGAAGCTCCCTCCTTGCTCCTACTTTGAATCTTCAATGGTTTCCAAGTTTCTTCAATCTCCAAATCTCATAAGAACTAAGGTTTTCTCCTATTCTACTCTAATGGAATCTGTGACGCCCCCAAAATAGGTATACATCACCCATCTTGAGTCGCCAAATACATGGTACAAAATTCAAATAAAACTTAATAATACAATTGTCGTGTAAAATATGACAAAACATAAACTGAGAGTTTTAATACGAATATTATCTTCTAGACAGTATTCAACTCAAATGGAGTTCTCAATACATTTATTATCACACTATTTCATAGAATAGTGAGGACTACTAATGCTATCATCTGGACCGTCACTCCGTCCCCGACTAGTCCCGGCTACTTTCTCATTTCCTGAAGAGAACAATGAAAGCAAAAGGGTGAGCTCAACTAGCCAAGTAAGAAATATTATGACTAATATAATGCAGAATAATTTATCGTTAGCCTTCAACTGTGTTAAACTGATAAAATATAACAAACATCAAGTTTAACTGTAGCGGAACAAGCAATCCATTAGAAGAGTCAAGTAGAGCATAAAATCTACTATTTTCTATGATTTAAAAGGTTTTTCATCACTTTTATCGCTGAGACTCAGCTTAATAAATAATCCACATCATCGAATCACCCCTGTACTACGGCCAAGGATATTCTTTAGTATCACGACCACAAATTATCCATGCACTACGGGCCAAGGATATTCGTGTATTCATCAATGGTCATGATCATGCCAACAACTGTCCATCAATGCACTACGGGCCAATGATGACTTTTACCACATCATTTGTAACATTACGGTCATGATTATACCGAATAATCCCTGGTCATAATCATATCAAGTCCATCTATGCACTACAGGCCACGGATGACTTTCAACATAATATAAACACGAGGATGATGACAATGATATAAGAATTCAATAAAACAAGTTCAAGGATAAATTTTTAAAGATTTATAATTTAATTTATCCAGAATTCAATATTGTCCAAATTGTCAACATGATACTGCTTCGTGGAGTAACATTCAAGAATGATAATGCACCAAAAATGATTTGGACCGAAAAGAAATCAATTTTTGTTATGAATAGTACTCTGAGTGAATAGTACCCGAGTGAATAGTACCCTGTGAATAGTACTTCAGAAATAGTACTCCGTGAATAGTACTTTGTGAATAGTACTCATGAATAGTACTTTGTGAATAGTACCCATGAATAGTACTTTTGTGAATAGTACCATATAAATGAATAGTACTCATGGATAGTACTCCGGTATGAAAAACTTAAAATTTAACAAGAATGTGCAGAAAATATTCTTGTGAAGCGATACTAGATGAAGCGCAAATTTCAAGGATATTCTACTAATTTCATGGAATACAGAAGCAATACTTTAGCCGAATGATGGTATAAACAGGAATATGAGACGAAATAATATTACTCATGTAAGACCCCAAATTTTATGAATAAAGATTTAATTTTCTCAAATTTTTTTTTGAATATTATGGTGTAGATTTGAGATAGTATTATAGTTGTGGGTAGTATTTATAAATTTTGCAAAGTATTCAAGTTGTTATATAATATTCGATTATTTGGGGAATATTTGTTTTAACCGAGAATATTCGTACAACGGCACAATCATTGGTGGACCTCACAACGGAAGTATTGTCGTAGTAAGAAAACGACAGAATTATCATTTTATAAAAATAACGGCGAAAGTGTTACCGTTAAAACTGTTGAACTACTCGGTAGTAAAAGTACAGTAATACGCGTGGTTGCATAGTAGCACACGATATTGATTATTGATGCTTACGTGATAAGACACTCAGTTATACTCAATTATTGCTACAGTAATTGATGCATCATATCTCTCATATTATTGATTCAATTATTATCACAGTATCATCTGTATAATATGTTATATTATTAAATCAATAATTGAGACGACAAAGTTATTCATATTATTATTTGCAATATTGACAATGTCTAGAAGTTCTGTCAAGGAGAGGTTTGGTCACTTAATTGCGCGCCAATAAGGAGAAATCCTTATCGGAAATCCCCCTCTTTCCCGGGAACGACCTGGTTGTTAAATATTATGAATTATAATATTAATGATAAATAAGTTCGTGTTGATTAAAGATGAAATGGATAGTTCCATTGTGTTGGAATTATTAGTGTTAGTGAAAATTGACATTTATTTCGATAATAATTGATGTCTGGAGGTTATATTGATCAATCGGGTAATTAAACGGATAAATGAACAATTAATTGTTATTGATTCACATGATTATAACTATTTCTTCACATGTGTGTACTATTGATTCACATTCATTTACTATTAGGGGAGTTGGTGTAAGATTGATAATACTTGCATGACTAAGTTAAAAATGGAGGTATAGTTGAAGGTACTATATAGTAATTAGTTTTTTCACATGATTATGCTATTGGGTCACATGAATGAACTATTAATTCACATTATTTACTATTAGGGGAGGTGGTGCAAGTTTGATAATACTTGCAGGACTAAATTAAAAATGATGAAAAGAGGAAGGTATTATACTGTAATATTTTGAGCCCCAAAACGTGCAATTATCGAAACTATATTCTCCTATAAATAGAAGCTCATTCCTTCAATATTTTTCACCAATTCACTAAAGCTATAGAGCAATTATTATAAAGAAAAATTATAGAGAGAAAGGAGAGAAGAGAAGTCTGCTACCTCACTATTCCAGTTTTGTTCTAAGGTAAGGGGTATTATTCTTTCGTATTCATGAAGAGAGTTATTTTATTTCAATACTCGTAAGGGTTGTTATTCCATTCTTTATTATTATGTTGGAATAACCTGTCTATGCGAAGTACAGCATACATGGTGAAATTCTTCTGTTATTCCATTCTTTATTATTTTATTGGAATAACCTGTATGTGTGGTATATCGCATGCCTGGTGAATTTTGTTGTTATCCATTCTTTATTATTCTGTTGGAATATCCTGTCTGTACGGATTACGCATGACCTGGTTCCATTCTTTATTATTCTGTTGGAATATCCTGTCTGTGCGGGTTACGCATGACCTGGTTTCTTTCTTTATTTTTCTGTTGGAATAACCTGTCTGTGCAGATTATGCAATCCTGGTGAATTCTTCTGTTATTCGATTCTTTATTATTATGTTGGAATAACATGTCTATGTGGATTACCGCATGCATGGTGAATGACCTTTTGTATTTATTCTTTATGAAATTATGGAAATAATATGTCTACGTGGATGACCGAATGGCGGATGAAAATCCATTTGCAGTTTCATATATTCTATTATACTCGTATGAGATATCATTTCTTTTGTAATCGTCATGAAATATCATTTTATTTGGTATTTTATTTACGAGTTACTATTCATGAGTTACTATTCACTCTAGTATTATTCACTCGGGTATTCGAGGCACTTTTTGTGTCAGAGTACTATTCACGGGTTACTATTCACCCAAATTACTATTCACCCGAATATTATTCACTCGGATATTTGGGGTACTTTTTATGTCGGGGTACTATTCACGAGGTACTATTCCTGAGGTACTATTCCTGAAGTACTATTCACGGGGTACTATTTACCCGAAAATATATTTCTTTTCTGTCAAATTATTTTTGGTACATGAATATTATTCTTGAATTTTACTCTACAAAGCAGTATCATGTTGACAATTTGGACGTTATTGATTTCTGGATAAATTAAATTATAAATCTTTAAAATTTATCTTTGAACTTGTTTTATTGAATTATTATGTCATTGTCATCGTCCTCATGCTTATATTGTGATGAAAGTCATCTTTGGCTTACGTGAAGAGATGGACATAGTATGATTATGACTAGGGATTATTCGGTATAATCATGACCGTAATATGACGAATGATGTGGTGAAAGTCCTCATTGGCATGTAGTTCATTGATGGACAGTTGTTGGTATGATTATGACTAGGGATTATTCGGTATAATCATGACCATTGATGATTACATGAATATCCTTGGTCGTGGTGCATGGATGATTTGATTTGATTTATTAAGCTGAGTCTCAGTGATAAAGTTGATGAAAAACTTTTTAAATAATAGAAGATAGTAGATTTTATGCTCTGCTTGACTCTTCTAGTGGATTGATTATTCCGCTGCAGTTGTTGATCTAATACTTGTTGTCTATTGTATTCTATCAGTTGTTATACTGTTGAAGGCTAAGGATAATTTATTATGCATTATCTTAGTCATAATATATCTTACTGGGCTAGTTGAGCTCACCCTTTCTTTCATTGTTCTCTTCAGGAAATGAGAATATCGTTGGGATGAGTCGGGGAATGGAGTGATGGTCCAGGATAAGTGGCTTTAGTAGTCATCACTATTCTACGAAATAATGTGATAATAATTGTAATGAGGACTCCATTGAGTGTGGATATTGTCTATATGACAATATTCTTGTTTAAACTCTCAGCTATATTTTTTCGTATTTTACACGATTGTTGTATAATTAAGTTGTATTTGAATTTATGTACCATGTATCTTGTAAGACCCCGAATTTTATGAAATAAAATTATTCAATTTTTCTATTTAGTAAATAGTTAAATTGATAAAAGTTTAAAGTTAAGGGTGATATATATAAAATTTTCAAAATACGCAAGTGGTTATAATATACTCATTGTTGTCGGGGAATATTCGTTTGGTCGTGAAATATTCTTTTTGTCTGGAATATCCGTATGACGGCGCAGTCATTTATGGGCCCCATAACGGAATAACTGTCGGATGAAGAAAATGACAAAGTTTGTGTTTTATAAATAATAGCGTAATTGTTACCGTTAACACTATTGGAATACCCGGTGGTTAAAATACATTAATACGCGTGGTTGCACAGTAGCACACAGTATTGCACAATATTTTTGAATTATTGATGAATATCTTTAGCCTGTAGTGCAAATATGAATTGTTGATGAATATATTTGGCATGTAGTGCAAATATGAACTGTTGAGGAATATCTTTGGCATGTAGTGCAAAGTTGAATTGTTGATGAATATCTTTGGCCCGTAGTGCAAAGATGACATGTTGTTGAATATCTTTGGCCAGTAGTGCAAAGATGAACTGTTGATGAATATCTTAGGCCCGTAGTGCATAGATGAATTTATTAGTACGATTATGAACAGGAATTGTGATTTGGTATAACCATGATCTTTGATGTTTCCAGTAAAGACATGTGATGAAAATTATCTTCGTCCTGGATGCGAAGAGAAATTTAGAATCACAATTATGATTATGAGTTATTCATATGATTGTGGACTAGAACTATTGATTGATGTTACAGGGATAAACCATTGTTGGTGGATTTTTAACATGGAGAAGATAATAGACTTTATGGTCTATTTGACTCTTCTAATGGATTGCTCATTCCGCTGCAACTATAGTTGAAAAGTTTTATCATCTACCATATGTTCTAAATCTCTGATTTATTACTG
Organism: Panax ginseng; assembly: GCA_020205605.1. Classification (NCBI taxonomy): domain Eukaryota; kingdom Viridiplantae; phylum Streptophyta; class Magnoliopsida; order Apiales; family Araliaceae; genus Panax; species Panax ginseng. The sequence goes on from CM035143.1 coordinate 92,233,249, forward strand.
ATGAAGGCTATTGATAATTTATTTATCTTTAGTCATGATATTCTTTACTGGGCTAGTTGAGCTCACCCTTTTGCTTCACAATTCCTTTCAGGTAATAAGAGTGTAGCTGGGTCGAGCGAGAGTAACAGGGGAATAGAACGGTGGTCTCTAGTGGTGGAAGTTCTCCCTAAACAGTATAGAAAAGTGTGTTGTATTTTATACATCATTTAGTAGTTATATTTGGTGAACCGAATAGGGTGAGGTGAACCCAACTTTGGAAGGGTGTTTTTCCACTATCATACAAGATGTCTAATGACATACAACATCGTGTTAACATAAGACAAGGTTGTGCACATCCACTTGCTGAGTATATCTACGAATACTACCTATATGATCTTGGAATTTATTTGAAATATAATTTTCAACTGGAGATAGTGGAGATAGTTATATGTCAAGAGAAGACTCACAATTGGAAAGAATATGATAGTAATCTTCTCGTTCTTCTTTGGGGTCTATTGGGTCAACCAAGGATAATTTTGTGGACATATGATATCTATCATAACCTAGACGCATGGCCTCCTATGTACGAAAGTTTTCTTGAGCACTTTCCAAAGATTTTAATTTCTAAAACAGTTTTTGACTGTACCTTTATGTAAGGTGTCATTGTGACGTACTACCCAAGTTGGTGTCAAGAGTCACAGTTGGTATATATCTTTGTATCAAAACTCACAACATATGTGTTGTTGTATTTTGCACGACAATTGTTGTAATAAAGTTGTAGTTATTTTTTGTACCATGTATTTGGCGACTCAGAATAGGTTGGATGGATTGGACCTATTTTGGGGTCGTCACATATCTGGCGACTCAAGATGCGTGATGTATACCTATTTTGGGGGCGTCACAGTTTGTATCAAAGCTTAGGGATATGATCCCTGGCTAAGATGTGAGACAAGAACTAGGAGGGGAGAGACGAGAAATTCCTTCGCTAGTATGACCTACCTAAGCTTATTTGATATTTAATTGGTCGGTCAGAGTTTAGGGATAATATGTGATATGATAATTAACCCTTATTTTGTGGCAGTGTTTGAAAATGGCAGCTGGAAATGTTAACAATGGAGTGAACGAGACCGTTGAGACACCTTTAATCACTAACCAGGTTAATGTGATGTCAGACGAAGAAGAAATTAGAGATATCTACGTGGTGAGTGAAAAACTAATAGTTGCACCCGAGCAGGCCATTGAGTGAGTAATGGTGAGTGAGCGAGGAAGAAGAGGAAGAAGAGGAACCTAAGGAGAATTTATTAGAAGAATTTTATGATCGAAATTTAGTATTACAAAATTGTATTCATGAGTTAGAAGAGCAGGTTAAAGAATGGCAGACGGTCGTGGAGCAAAGAGATGTTGTAATTCAAAATTGTGTTACCCGATGTGCGATGCTTGAACAGAAGCACTCTTTGGCAGAGTATAAGATATTAGAGCTGGAATCTGAGAATGCTATGATCAAAGTTCTAATGAAAGAAGAAACAACTGAACGAAGGAGAATAGATGATGCATGGGTAAAAGCCGCACGACGTGCTGATATTGTAGAAAAAGACGTCCGATCCAATAAGGCCAAAATAGATGAAATGGATTTCTTTTTTTGGACAACAATTGGGAGAATCCAACATCGAGTTCAGAATTACCCTGTGCAGAGCGGTCAACCCCAATTCAATATGGATCGGAGAGTAATGATTCAAATAATGGATCAGGAATACGAAGAAGCAATTGAGGGTGGAATGTACACTCCATAGCGAAGTTAAGTCCAGTTGAGACGATGGCACCAAAGGCGGATACAGACAAAACAAAGTCGGTGGTTTCAGGGAGAGCGTTTTTCGTGACTTCTCAAAAAGCGAGCAACCCGAATGAAGTTAGCACGGGTTAGTTAATTATAAATTCTTACGAAGTCTATACCTTATTAGATACCGGTTCTACCCATTTTTTTTATCTCTCTTGCTTGCGCTCAACGTTTAAATTTAACTCCGGAGAAATTAAACTTTGACTTATCGGTTGAAACTCCATTAAGAGAAACCTTCATTACATGTGTTATCCAAGTCTTGGATGAGAGTCACATTTTTGAATGATATTTCGATTGTTAATAAATTTCCTGACGTATTCTTGAAGACTTCTTAGCCTACCCCTAGAGCATGAAATAGAATTTTGTATTGACCCCAGTACAAAACCCATTTCTAAAACCCTTAAATATTTCTTTACCTAGAACGAACGTATTATGCGCCAAAGACGTTGGCTCGAGCTTTTGAAGATTACGACCATACCATTCAATATCATCGTGGAAGAGCGAACCTGGTAGCTGACGCGTTGAGTAGAAGATCGTATGTGGTTACGAGTGTGACGTTGTTAACACAAAAACCCATTTCGTATAACTTACAAATGATGAAGATAGAGTTAAAGACGCTAGGGATCCACGTGAAGATAACGAATATACGAGTAGAATCGACTTTAATCGATAAAGTTAAAGTCGCTCAAGCTATACACCTGAATCTGATGAATGTGAAGAAGAAGGTTCAAGTGGGCGTTATTCTAGAAGCAAGAATCGACAAAGAGACACTACAAGAAAACTGCCTATTTCCTACTAACGTATCCTCGACGGATTAAATTCGATCGAAATAGGATTATGTCCGAGGGAATAATGTGTCGGATATAAGTCCCTCAGAAATACATTAATTAGGACGGAATTCAGTCGAACTTAGTCCTCCCCAGTTGGCACCAAGTTTGGCGCCACCGCGAAAAGTAATTTCGACAAAAAAATATTAATTTCGAGAGACTTTTTGTTGAACTTAAACTATTTTCGAGAGACAAATGTCCGATGAACATTCCATCGGAGATAAAAATAAAAACCTTTCACCTTCTGCCTTTTCATTTCAGACGCTCGTTTTATTTCTCTCTCTCACTCCTCCTCGATCTCATCCTCACCGCCCCCACCTCTCTCATTCTCTCGCCTCACGATCTCCTTCCCTCTCTCATCCTTCCCGCCCCCACACCGGTCCCCCTAGTACTCTCCTTCCCTCTCTCATCCTCCCCACCCCACCCATCCAGGCCACCACCATTCCCATGCACCCCTTTTCCCATGTCACCGTACGTTCACCTCTCTCTTTCTCTCTCTCTCTTCACCACTCTACTCAAATTTCATTGCCTTACCACCCTTCCACATAGCGCCATCGTTTACGCGACCTCCCTTCTGTGATCGCAATGACGCCGACGCTGCTCTCGCCAAGTTGACTCTATTTTCTCCTTCTCCTCCTTTAACCAGTTTTCAAACTAGCTAAGGCCTAAGGTTAGTAATGGTTTATTTGTATAATTAGGTATAATTTCCTACCCAATATTGTGCATATTACACTGAAATTGGTACTATATATATATATATATATTGATGATAATTACTACTACTATATATATTTCGGATTCATTGCTGAAATTGGGACTTAAGTGTTCTGCCGAAATGGGTTATTTGTGTTCTACCGAAATGGGTTATATCTATTTGTGTTCTGCTGAAATTATAAGGGTTATTATTTGTGTTAATTGCCTAACTGTTGTGAAAATTGGGTTGCCGAAATTGTGTTATGCCTAACTGTTATGCAAACTGCTGTGCAAATTGGGATTGTAGCTTATATTGCAGCTTCTGTTTAGTGTATAACATCTGGTAAATGTTTCAATCTTGATATATTTGTTATTAATCTTGATATATTTGTTATTTACGACTGAATTTATGACAGAAATTCTGTCAGAATTATGAAATTGCAGACTTGTATTGGCCTCGATTTAATTGGCCCATTTGAAATACTTGATCGAGTAGGAACTATGGCCTATAGACTCGTTTTACCGCCAAGTATGTCGCGTGTTCATAATGTTTTTTTTTTCAGGTATCGATGTTACGTAAATATGTGGATGACCCGAACCACATTATTGAATTGGATTTAGACAAGATAGCAGAAGATTTAAAGTATGAGGAGATACGTGTTAAAATCTTGGATAAGAAGGATTATATTCAACACTCAAAGGTTATACCTCAAGAGTAAGAATTTGAAATGAAGTCGAGGTATCCTCACCTATTCGGCATACCAGGTATGTACGTAAATTTTGAGGGAAAAATTTCATAAGGAGGGGAGATTGTAACAACCCAAATTTTATGAATAAAGATTTAATTTTCTCTAAATATTTTTTGAATATTATGGTGTGGATTTGAGATAGTGTTATAGTTGTGGGTAGTATTTATAAACTTTACAAAGTATGCAAGTTGTTATATAATATTTGATTGGTCGGGGAATATTTGTTTTAACAAGGAATATTCGTACAATGGCACAATCACTAGTGGACCCCACAACAGAAGTATTGTCGTAGTTAGAAAACGACAGAATTATCATTTTATAAAAATAACGGCGAAAGTGTTACCGTTAAAACTGTTGAACTACTTTAAGTAGTAAAAGTACGATAATACACGTGGTTGCATAGTAGCACACCTGTATTGATTATTGATGCTTACATGATAAGTCACCGCTTATACTCAATTATTGCTACAAATAATTCTTTGATCATATCTCTCTCATATTATTGATTCAATTATTATCACAGTATCATCTATATAATATGTTATATTATTAAATCAATAATTTAGACATCAAAGTTATTCATATTATTATTTGCAATATTGACAATGTCTAGAAGTTTTGTCAAGGAGAGGTTTGGTCACCTAATTGCGCGCTAATAAGGAGAAATCCTTAGCGGAAAGCCCCCTCTTTCCTGGTTGTTAAATATTGTGAATTATAATATTAATGAAGAATAAGTTCGTGTTGATTAAAGATGAAATGGTTAGTTCCATTGTGTTGGAATTATTAATGTTAGTGAAAATTGACATTTATTTCGATAATAATTGATGTCTGGAGGTTATATTGATCAATCGGGTAATTAACCAGATAAATGAGCAATTAATTGCTATTGATTCATATGATTATAAATATTTGTTCACATGTGTGTACTATTGATTCACTTTCATTTACTATTAGGGGAGTTGGTGCAAGATTGATAATACTTGCATGACTAAGTTAAAAATGAAGGTATAGTTGAAGGTACTATATTGTAATTAGTTTTTTCACATGATTATACTATTGAGTCACATGAATGAACTATTAATTCACATTATTTACTATTAGGGGAGGTGGTGCAAGTATGATAATACTTGCAAGACTAAATTAAAAATGAAGAATAAGAGGAAGGTATTATACTGTAATATTCTGAGCCCCAAAACGTGCAATTATCAAAACTATATTTTCCTATAAATAGAAGCTCATTCCTTCATTATTTTTCACCAATTCACTAAAGCTATAGAGCAATTATTATAGGGAAACATTATAGAGAGAAAGGAGAAGAGAAGTCTGCTACCTCATTATTCTAGTTTTCTTCTAAGGTAAGGGGTATTATTCTTTCGTATTCATGAAAAGAGTTATTTTCTTGCAGTACTCATAAGGGTTGTTTTTTATTATTATGTTGGAATAACCTGTGTATGCGAAGTACCAAATACATGGTGAAATTCTTCTATATTTTATTCTTTATTATTCTGTTAGAATAACCTGTCTGTGCGGTCTATCGCATACCTGGTGAATTTTGTTGTTATTCCATTCTTTATTATTCTGTTGGAATATCATGTCTGTGCGGATTACGCATGACCTCGGTTCTATTCTTTATTATTCTCATTGAATATATATTATCCATATGTGTTACGCATGACCAGTGTTCCATTCTTTATTATTCTCATTAGAATAACTCGTGCATGCGGATTATTACGCACACCTGGTGAATTCTTCTGTTATTCCATTCTTTATTATTATGTTGGAATAACCTGTCTATGTGGATTACCGCATGCATGGTGAATGACCTTTCGTATTCATTCTATTAAATTATGGAAATAATCTGTCTACGTGGATTACCGCATGGCGGATGAAAATCCATTTGCAGTTTCGTATATTCTAATATACTCGTATGAGATATCATTTCTTTTGTAATCATCATGAAATATCATTTTATTTGGTATTTTATTAACGAGTTACTATTCACCCGATTACTATTCACTCTAGTATTATTCACTCGGGTATTCGAGGCACTTTTCGTGTCGGAGTACTATTCATGGGTTACTATTCACCAAAATTACTATTCACCTGAATATTATTCACTCAGGTATTTGGGGTACTTTTCATGTCGGGGTACTATTCATGAGGTACTATTCCCGAAGTACTATTCACGGGGTACTATTTACCCGAAAATATATTTCTTTTCTGTCCAAATTATTTTTGGTACATGAATATTATTTTTGAATTTTACTCTACAAAGCAGTATAATGTTGACAATTTGGACGTTATTGATTTCTGGATAAATTAAATTATAAATCTTTAAAATTTATCATTGAACCTGTTTTATAGAATTATTATGTCATTGTCATCATCCTCATGCTTATATTGTGATGAAAGTCATCTTTGGCTTACGTGTAGAAATGGACTTGGTATGATTATGACCAGGGATTATTCGATATAATCATGATTGTAATGTGACGAATGATGTGGTGAAAGTCCTCATTGGCCTGTAGTTCATTGATGGACAGTTGTTGGTCTGATTATGACCAGGGATTAGTCGGTATAATCATGACCATTGATGATTACATGAATATCCTTGGCCGTGGTGTAGGGATGATTTGATTTGATTTATTAAGCTGTGTCTTAGTGATAAAGTTGATGAAAAACTTTGTAAATAATAGAAGATAGTAGATTTTATGCTCTACTTGACTCTTTGAATGGATTGATTATTTCGCTATAATTGTTGATCTAAAACTTGTTGTCTATTGTATTCTATCAGTTGTTATATTGTTGAAGGCTAAGGATAATTTATTCTGCATTATCTTAGTCATAATATTTCTTACTGGGCTATTGTTCTCTTTAGGAAATGAGAATATCGCTGGGATGAGTCGGGGAATGGAGTGATGGTCCAGGATAAGTGGCTTTAGTAGTCCTCACTATTCTACGGAATAATGTGATAATAATTATAATGAGGACTCCATTGAGTGTGGAAATTGTCTAGATGACAATATTCTTGTTTAAAATCTCAGCTATGTTTTGTCGTATTTTACATGACTATTTTATAATTAAGTTGTATTTGAATTTATGTACCATATATCTAGCGACTCAAGATGGGTGATGTATACCTGTTTTGGGGGCGTCACAACTCATATACTACAGAGTATGGAATAAAATATTATTCCTTTGAATACTGAACAAAATTATCCCTTATTTCAGAAGAAGACTGGATACTGGAATAGTGAGGTAGCAGACTTCTCTTCTACATTCTCTCTAAAGCTTCTCTCTCTATAAATGCTCTTCTGAGTCTTAGTGAATTGGTGAGAATGAAAGAAGAATGAGCTTCTATTTATAGGAAAATATAGTTTTGATAATTGCACGTTTTGGGGCTCGAAATATTACAGTATAATACCTTCATCTTTTTCTTCATTTTTAATTTAGTCCTGTAAGTATTATCAAACTTGCACCACCTCCTCTAATAGTACATCTTGGGAATCAATAGTACAATCATGTGAAAAAAATAATTATAGTATAGTACCTTCATCTATACCTCTATTTTTAATTTAGTCATGCAAGTATTATCAATCTTGCACCACCTCCCCTAATAGTACATGCATATGAATCAATAGTACACACATGTGAACAAATAGTTGTAAGCATGTGAATTAATAGCAATTAATTGCTCATTTATCCGATTAATTACCCGATTGATCAATATAGCCTCCAGACATCCATTATTATCGAAATAGATGTCGATTTCCACTAACACTAATAATCCCAACATAATGGAAATATCAATTTCATCTTTAATCAACACAAACTTATTCATCATTAATATTATAACTCACAATATTTAACAACCGCATCATTCCCGGAAAGAGGGGCTTTCCGATAAGGATTTCTCCTATTGGCGCCGCAATTAGGTGACCAAACCTCTCCTTGACAGAACTTCTAGACATTGTCAATATTGCAAATAATAATATGAATAACTTTGTCGTCTCAATTATTGATTTAATAATATAAAATATTATGCAGATGATACTGTGACAATTATTGAATCAATAATATGAAAGATATTATGTAGCAATTACTGTAGCAATAATTGAGTATAACTGAGTGACTTCTCATGTAAGCATCAATAATCAATACCGTGTGCTACTATGCAACCACGCATATTATTGTACTTTTACCACCGGGTAGTTCAACAGTTTAACGGTAAAACTTTCGCCGTTATTTTTATAAAAAGATAACTCTATCATTTTCTAACTACGACAATACTTTTGTTATGGGGTCCACCAATGATTGTGCCGTCGTACGAATGTTCCCTGTTAAAACGAATATTCCCCGACCAATCGAATATTATATAACCACTTGCTTACTTTGCAAAATTTGTAAATAATTCCCACAACTATAACATTATATCAAATCCACACCATAATATTCAAAAATATATTTCGAGAAAAATTAATCTTTATTCATAAAAGTTGGGGTCTTACAGAATCCTCTCCTCCTCTCCAATCCTTGTGATTCTCCTCCTTTTATATGTCTGTTTATATGTCTTTAAGTCCTCTTGGAAGTCCTTGAGTCAATCGGATCGAACCAATCCTTACTGGACTCAAATTCTGACAAAAATGACTTTTCTGTACAGCATTTCGCTTTCCATTTGTGGCGCCTCCAAAATAGGTATGCATCACCTATTCGAGTCGTCAAATACATGGTGCGTAATATAAATACAATCTTAATTATACAACAACAAGTAGCCGTGAGTTTAAATACAAATACCGCTTCTAGACAATATCCACTCTCGAATAAGTCCTCATTACATTTATTGTCACACTATTTAATGTAATAGTGAGGACTACTAGCTAATACTATCATCCTGGACCATCACTCCGCTCCCTCACTCGTCTCTAAATCCCACGTTCTCATTTCAAAGAGAACAATGAAAGAAAGGGTGAGCTCATATAGCCCAAGAAGAAATATTATGACTAAGATAATGCGTAATAAATTATCATTAGCCTTCAAATGAAGGTTAAACCGATAAAATATAACAACATCAAGTTTAACTGCAGTGGAACAAGCAATCCATTAAAAGAGTTAAGTAGAGAATAAAATCTACTATCTTTTATGATTTAAAAGGTTTTTCATCACTTTTATCGCTGGGACTCAGCTTAATAAATAATTCACATCACCGAATCACCCCTACACTACGGCCAAGGATATTCTTTAGTATCACGACCACAAATTATCCATGCACTACGGGCCAAGGACATTCGTGTATTCATCAATGGTCATGATCATGCCAACAACTGTCCATCAATGCACTACGGGCCAATGAGGACTTTTACCACATCATTTGTAACATTACGGTCATGATTATATCGAATAATTCCTGGTCATAATCATACCAAGTCCATCTATACACTACAGGCCACATATGACTTTCAAAAAAATATAAACATGAGGATGATGACAATGATATAAGAATTCAATAAAACAAGTTCAAGAATTAATTTATTCAGGAACTAATAATGTCCAAGTTGTCAACATGATACTGCTTTGTGCAGTAAAATTCAAGAATGCTTAGAAGAATATTTCCATGAAAAGATACTGGATGAAGCTCAAATATTAAGAATATTTCACTAATTTCATGGAGTATAGAAGTCAAAACTTTAACCAACTGAGTATAATAAGGAATGGAATAACAAAAGAAATCACCGTGCATGCGATAGACCAATCCGACCGGGCAAAAGTTATTCCAACAGAATAATAATTAACGAAACCAGTCCAAATAGAAAATGCATGCATGTGATATTCCAACAGATAATAAAGATTTTAATCAGTCCGACGTAAAACGCATGAGCCGGATATTCCAAATGTAATAATAAAGATGAGAATCAGTCCGGCATAAAATGCATGCATAAGATATTCCAATGTAATAATAAAGATTTAAATCAGTCTCATGTAAAAGGCACGTATGGATATTCCAATGAATAATAACAAAATGGAATAATGTAAGAATTTCACCAAGTATAGGGTAGCTCACAGATACAAAAGTTATTCCAACGTAATAATAAATAATTGAATAATGTAAGTTCCTTCATGAATACAAAAGAAATAATACCCCTTACTGTAAAAGAAACTGATATAATAGTAGGGAAGTAGCAGAATACTTTTCTATATTTTCTTTATAATTTCTCTCTCTAGAGTTTCAGTGAATTCGTAAGAAATAATGAAGGAATGAGCTTCTATTTATAGAAGAATGGAAGGGCACTATTCATGAACGAAATAATTGTGCAGAGTCATGGGCGAAAGGGAATTTTTCTTCTTTTTTTCGGACGCAACGTAATTATCCCACATGTGAATTCCTTTAATTCAACGACAACTTATATATATATATATATATATATATTATATATAAAATAACATGTTGGCCACTTCTATTATATATATATACCCCATTTTAGACTCCACGTTCCTGTGACAACATCATTTCCCCCACCAAAATCAATTCATGTCATACAAATATAAAATACTCACCACCACCCACCAAAATCCCTTTTATATTAAAACATATAATCCATTCACCCACCAAAACCCCCTACCATACACACACTCCTACACACACGAAAACACACAAATATATATATATATATATATATATATATATATATATATATATATATATATATATATATACTTTATGACTTCCTTCCGATAATTTTGAAAAATGAGTGAGTGGGAATCTAAATAATGAGTAACAAAATACCTCATAAAAAATTACCTCAATATTTTTAACAACATTTATCATCATTATTATAATTGCAATATTAATCGACTGTGTCGCTCCTGTGAAAGAGGGGGCTTTCCAATAAGGATTTCTCCCTATTATAGCCAGTAATTAGGTGACCAAACCTCTCCTCGATGTAAATTCTGACATCGTTAATATTACAAATAATAATATTAATAACCTTGTCGTCTCAATTATTAATTTAATAATATATATAATATTGACAATAATTGAATCATATAACGTGAGATACTATGCAAAGAATTATCGTAATAATAATTGAACAAAACCGAGTGACTTCTCACGTAAGCATCAATAATCAATACCGTAAAGTATTAACTCTTTGTACAACTACGCCAGATTCTCGTACTTTTAACAACACCGTGTTTCAACAGCTTAACAGTAAAACTTCCGCCGTTATTTTTATAAAGTATTTTTGTCATTTTCTCAATCCGAATAATTTACATTGAGGGGTCTACCAATGATTGTGCCGCTTATACGAATATTCCCCGTTAAAACGAATATTCTCCCACCAATCTAATATTATATAACAACTTGCGTACTTTGCAAAATTTATAAATATTACCCACAATTATAACATTATATCAGATTCATTCCATACTATTCAAAAATGATATTTATAGAAAATTCATCTTTATTAGGGTACGTACCTAGTATGTCGAAGAGGTAAGGATACCTTGATTTCATTTCAAATTCTAACTCCCAGGTCATTTCCTCAACATCGTGGTTTCTCCACAAAACTTTGACTTGAGGGATAACCTTGGAGCGTAGAATATGTTCCTTCTTATCCAAGATTTGAATAGGAACCTCTTCATACGTTAAATCTTCCGCTATTTCGTCCGTTTTTAACTCAATAATGTGGTGCGGGTCTTTCACATATTTACGTAACATAGATATATAAAAAACGTTATGAACACGAGACATACTTAGCGGTAAAGCGAGTCTATAGACCACAGATTTCCTCTTTTTCCAAATCTTGTAACTCCTTTCTATGGAGCAACACGTAACAACACATGATCTCCTATATCGAATTCCACGTCCTTTCGATGAAGATCATCATAACTCTTTTGTCGATCTTGTGAGGTTTTTATATGTTGTCGGATCGTTTGAATCTTTTCCGTAGTCATACGTACCAACTCCGGTCCCAACAACGTTGCTTCAGTCACCTCATCCCAGCATACTGGAGAATGACACTTTCTTCCATACAATGCCTCGAATGGAGCCATGCCAATGCTTGCTTGATAACTGTTGTTGTAGGAAAACTCCACCAACGGTAAGAACTTATCCCAACTTCCCTTGAAGTCAAGGACACAGAGTCTTAATAAATCTTTAAGAGTTTGAATAGTCCTCTCCGACTGTCCGTCCGTCTGAGGATGATATGTAACGCCCGAGAAAATCGGATTTTTATGACAATTAAATTTTTATTTGATTATGTGGATTAAATGAATTTAATTGATTTCTTTGTGAGTAAGCTATATGAAGGTCGTTCTATGACCTAGAATGTGCTAACGTGGTTAGTATTCTGGCTACGTGTTAGAAATAGTTGTTTGGAATTTTCAAGACAATAATAATTGTTTTTCGAGAAATTTACGTAAAAATACTATTCATCCGTTTCTGTTCGGGGAACTATTATGAAATTCTGGGAAACGCGTAATGATAGAATATCGTGATGAGTTGGAATATCTGATAATATTTCATTTATGGAAAACTCAGTTTTCGCCTGCGGACTTAAAACCTAAGGGTTGAGTATATTGATTTCCGAGGAGGAAATAATATGCGTAGAAGGAATGGCGTTAGGGTTAAGGCGAGTGTTATGCCTTTGGTGATACTATTTATTATCTATGTATAATACGTTGAGTAAATACGAAGTACAATACGATTATTGTATGAGAGTAGTATCTGAAGATAAGACGTAAATTGTACGTATGTGATACGATTCGTATTATAGAATTAAGTTAAGACTTAATGACTAATTCATTTGTGTTGGATTATTAATTAATCCAATCATTTGGATGACCAAGGCCCAATGTTAATTTAGTTAAGTCCAATTCATTAAAATCGAACTGTGGGTCGAACCGGTGGGTCACCGAATGGGTAAAACCCATGGGGCAACCCATGGGATGTCACAAAAGGGAGGTGGGCTGGCCACCTTGGTGTGAAAGCCAAGCATAAGGCTTGTTCACCAAGTGTTTTACTTGGTGACCACACATGAATAATAAGGAGGTGGTGTTTATTGTCCAAATTGCCCTCTATTCTAGTTTTCTATAAATAAGAAACTAGGTTGTTTCATTTGAGAGTTTCTAAATTTGCCAACCTAGAATATTTGAGGGAGAAAGGAAGCTACACTTGCAAAACATACACTTGGAAGCTTTAACTTCTATTTTTCCAAAAGATTTCCTAAGAGTTCTTGAGGTAATACTTCTTGTTTCTCATCTCCATCTCTTTTACATTTTCTTTCATTTTAGAGAATCGTGAAGGGGTGGAATATGTCATGAGTGAGGTTTTGAAGGTGACTTACAATAGATTCTATCTCTAGAAGTCATGAGATTATAAAAATAATAAGGTTTAATATAGTTTTGAACCATGGAAATATTGACAGTTGAGATCGATTGTTGATAAACAATTGAGCTCCATCAATACGTTAGTATATGCATCTTGCTTGGTTAGGATATAGATATGAAATCCATGGAGTATTCCATGTGATTTGGTTTAAAGAACATTAGTAACGAAGTTATGGCGAATTTTACGGAAATAGACGTTAAACGTCGAAAACGTAGAAATTCAGGAATGGTAGTCGAAAGTTGCTGTGAGACTTGAAAACGTTAGTTTTCAATGTCAACACGTGAGATAGGGTAATTAAGAGTTGTGGGTTCAAGAATCGTCAGATTCTGACTTACAACGAAGAAAACGAGCATTGAACGCTCATTAATGTTTACGAACGTATATAAAATGAACTCAATAATGAATTATGAGTTAACGGATTCAAAAGTGTTGAATTCTTATATGAATGCGTAGGGTATGTCATTTATGAAGTGTAGGCTTTTGAACGGACCAAATCGGGCTTATAACGAAGAAGTTACGGCCCTGGGAAATTCACACAAGTTTTCAAAATAACGAGAATCTGGTATCGAGGCTTGGTAATGGCTACCAGATGTAGTGTAAAAAGCCATACCAGCAATACCGATTATGGCCGAAAAAATAAAAGAACTGAGACTCATGGCCACAAATACGAGAGTTTGTTCATGGACTCATGCGCGCATGAAGACCAAGTCCCGCAAAAACCTTCGAGAGTGAAATACAAATACCACTAGAATGCTTCGATGTTAGCCACAACACGAGTTCAGTGCTTTTGATAGTAACTTAGGTTTTGAACTTCAGTTATTTCGAGACCTACGTGGGTTGAGTTTATATACTCAAAGAAAGTACTAAGACTAATCTTATATTACCTATACTAATGTATAGAGTATGAAACTTATGAATGTAATGCATGTTAACAAGATATGTACAATGAACAAAGTTGGTACCTTATCAACGATGTTTGAGTCCGGTTAATAAACGTCAATAGAGTGATACACCGGGACGAAGGGTAATAAGTCATGTTGACTTTAATAAAGATATTAAGTTAACACAGACATAGAAGAAAAAGAAGCTTGTAGGAACAATGTGAATAGTTGTTTGATAGCTAATTACAGTGTGTTATGTGAACATATCATGTAGATTCTGTAAAGGCTGTGGTCAGTCGAATAAGTTATTTGAAGACGCTGAAAGGGAAGTTTTCTTAACGCTTGTCTAACTTCAATGTTAGCCAAGTTTTATGTGATTCGTTGAACTTAATTGCAAGACTTGTTTTAAAGAAAGGGTCGATGCCAGATTTTAACTCGGCTAGACTATTCGTAATATATAGATTGATGTTATGAACTGTTAAAGTATTATTGATTCAGAATACTTCATAACTATTGTTCAGTTATGTTGGAATTGTTGTATAATTCATGAATGTGGTATTCATGTTATCCTTGATTAAACTTGCTGAGCTGTCATGCTCACTTCTTATTTGAATTATATAACTGCAGTTAAAGATGAACGTACTGTGAATGCCAAGAATGATAAGGGCAAAGCTAAGATGGATGCTTAGGCATTGTGTAATAGTTTAGTAAGTTTGTATGTATTATACATTATGAACAATGAACGATGTAACCGGTTTATGAACCTAGGAAGGATTATACTTTGATTGTAATAAGAAGATAGTAATTACTTTCATTTTGTTATATTTCAATGGAATGATTGTATGGGTGTTAGTACAGTGGATCACCATTTGTCGGGTTGGAAGATACTCAAATTTGGGGGCGTCACAAGTTGGTATCAAACCCTTAGCTTATAAAACTTAAGGGGGGGAAACCTTAGGCTAATAACCTCGTAAGGAGGTAAAGTCCGAGGAATGAATTTCAAGTCCATTGAATTAAGAAGATATTGAGATAACTCAGTATCGAAAGAATTAAAAGATGAAAATTAATCTTAAAGATATTAAATGTGATTTGTGCTTATACTATTGTGTATTATGTACTAATCAACGTGTTATGTGTTTGTAGATGTCAACCGATAGCTTGATGTTTAGAAACGTGGAAATGATAAGTGAGGACTCAATTAACCAAGTTGAGATTGTACCAATGCCAAAGCAAGGCGGAGGTACCGATAGTTATCTACTAGAAGACTCAGACATTGAGGAGTACATCTCTGAGGAGGAATACTCTGAGGAGACTATGGGATTAGTATCATACCTTAACGAGATGCTAGATGTGGAGGAGGAAATGGAGGTGACATCGATTAACACGTTGTTACCTACTCAGAGCCAAAGATCTCCGGATGCAACTAGAGCATTGTATTCGGCGGCGGTGTTGGATAGGAATGTGCATTTGCATACTCTGGTAGAGGCACAGATTGAGGAAATAACTGCCTTATATGAGGCGAAAGAATCTGCAGAGGCAGACTTTGAGTCAGAGCAGGATGAAAAAGTGCTTATGACTGATAAAGCTCGTAACTATAAGGATGAGGTCCTTGAGGTACAAAAGAAACTGGTTGAGAAAGACCAGAAAATAACTAGGATGTCATACATCCATGAATGCGCTCACGAGGATTTCAAGCTGAAAATTGCTTGTTATTCTATTGAGTCCGGGCAGACTCGACATACCATAAGCCGAGATATAGTGTCGATTCAGGCAAATCAAAAATATGAGAATGTTGTTCGACAGTGTTAGTAGATCATTAGATCTTTTTGTATATAAGTAGTGACTTAAGACCCTCTTTTGTATAACTAAGGGTAGTCTTTTTGTAAATCCCAACTTTTGTAGAAGGCAATTGCGGGATAGTATGTAATAGCTTTTGGCTAAGGGAAAATGATGTAAATAGTTTTGACTATGAAAGCATATTTATATAATGAAGTTTTTATTTAACATGCTTATTGTGTTATGAATGGTTGTTGTTAATTTAAAATGATAACCGAGTAGTTAAATAGATAATAACGAAGCTTTATTTATTTAATTAGAATTATGCCATCGAGAAGGAGACAACGGAACTAAGAGGCCGAGTCTCATAATGAAAATCAGAGGGGGTCCTAACAACCCTATGCAAGAGTTTGTTAATTTATTAACGGCTGCATTAATTAACCAAGTGGGGGGTGGGATTCATGTAGCTCCTGGGGTAGCAAGAACAACTACCTTTAAGGATTTTAAAAGTGTGGGTCCTCCCGAGTTCCAAGGAACGACGGATCCACTAGAAGCCCAGACATGGATTAGGGAGATTGAAAAGGCGTTTGTGATAACAAACGTAGGTGAGGCGCAAAAGACTTCTTTTGCGACTTACATGATGAAGGGGGAAGCCAACTACTGGTGGGAAGCTCACCAGGGTGGGGCTAGGACAGAGGCTGTTACGTGGGAACAATTTAAGAAGGTTTTCTTCGAGAACTATTTCCCTACTAGCATGCAGGGTAGGATGGAAATTAAGTTCTTAGAACTTAAGCAGGGGGATATGACAGTTCCCCAGTATGCCACCAAGTTTAACGAATTGGCGAGATTTGCTCCACATCAGGTGGATACAGAGGAAAGGAAGGCGCGCAGATTTGGGCAGGGCTTAAAACCCTAGCTCTATAGTAGGATATCGGTTTTCCAGAGTGCTTCCTATGGACCATTCTGAAGAAGGCGATAATAGCTGAAGGTGGTGTTGAGGCTTTGTCTCAGTACCACAAAGAGCGGAAGATTAAGAGTAAGTTAGAAGGAGGTAATAAAATTTGAAGTTGCCAAATAAGAGCGTAACTTGCCAAAGAGAAGAGTTTTAACCACAGGAATACCGAGGGTAAAGCGAGGAGATCCCAAACGGAGAATGTAGCATGTAAGACATGCGAAAAATTTTCACATGGAGTCTGCTTTAAAGGGGAAGCGGCGGATGCTACAACTGTGGGTAGGAGGGGCATTTGTCACCCAACTATCCTAACCCTAAGAAAAACCAGGGGTGTTTTGTCTGTGGGTCAATGGACCACATGGCAAGAAATTTCCCAAAGAAGGGTTTAGAGGGGAATAAGAGTTCTGGTAGTGGTAAATTAGCCATTCTTCGGACCAACACCATCGAGGATAGACCCTCAAAGACGTCGCTTAATATGACTGCTCAAGATGCGGTTGCATCAACGAGATGTGGTAGCAGGTATCATTCCGGTCAATGAGATAAATACTTATGTGCTATTTGACTCGGGCGCTACTTGTTCTTTTATAGCATGTGAATTTACTAAGCGATTAGGTTTAATCCCTGAGAAGTTACCCATACCTTTAGACGTTAAGGTAACAAGCGAAGAGATAATCCCCATTGAACATATTCATAAGAATTGTTTGTGTGGAATTAGAGGGGAATAAGTTATCGGTAGATTTGGTACCGATAAGGCTAAAAGAATTCGACGTAATTCTTGGTATGGATTGGTTGGTGAACCATGAGGCGATTATAGATTGCCATAGGAAAAGTGTAAACCTTCGGCTTTCTAAGAAAACCAAGGTAGTGCTCTTCGGTAGTAATTCACCAAGACGCTCTTGTTGTCTGTCTATGACACAAGCTAGGAAGATGTTGAGAAAAAGGGTGTGTAGGTTATCTATGCCATGTGGTGGATACCCAAAGAGTGGGAACATCCTTGGATCGATACCTGTTGTGTAAGAGTTTGCGGATGTATTTTCGGAGGAGTTACCGGGTATTCCACTGGACAGGGAGGTGGAGTTTGTAATTGATCTGTTACCGGGAACGACACCAGTTTCAAGGGCACCATATCGAATGGCGCCAGTCGAAATAAAGGAGTTAATGGTTTAATTACAAGAACTATTAGACAGGAAGTACATTCAACTAAGTGTGTCTCCTTGGGGAGCACCAGTGTTATTTGTAAAGTAGAAGGATGGGTCGTTAAGACTTTGTATCAACTATCGAGAGTTGAACAAGTTAACAATTAAGAATAGATACCCTTTGCCCAGGATCGATGATCTATTTGATTAGTTGAAAGGGGCAAAGTATTTTTCTAAAATAGACTTGTGCACAGGGTATCACCAGTTAAAGGTGAGGAAGGATGATGTACCTAAGACGGCATTCAGAACTCGTTATGGTCATTACGAGTTTCTGGTAATGTCGTTTGGGTTGACTAATGCGACAGCCGCATTTATGGATATGATGAACAGAGTGTTCAAACAATATTTGGACAAGTTTGTCGTAGTGTTCATTGATGATATTCTAGTGTACTCAAAGACGCCAGAAGATCATTCGGAACATTTAAGAATAGTGTTAGAGACACTACGGAAGGAGAAGTTGTATGCGAAATTCACAAAGTGTGAATTTTGGCTTGAGAAGGTGCAGTTTCTAGGGCATGTTATTGATAAGGATGTCATTTCCGTAGATCCGAAAAAAGTAGAAGCAGTTAACGAATGGGAGCAACCGAAGATGCCAACTGAGGTTCGGAGTTTTCTGGGGTTAGCGGGATACTATAGAAGGTTCATTCCGGACTTTTCTAAATTAGTTACTCCGTTAACAAATCTGACAAGAAAGTCAGTAAAGTATGTGTGGACTGAAACATGTGAGAACAATTTTCAAGAGTTAAAGAAGAGGTTAAGTGAGGCACCGATATTGTCCTTACCAGACAATACAAGGAATTTTGTAGTGTATAGCGATGCTTCGCATAAAGGACTGGGTTGCGTGCTCATACAGCATGGCAAGGTCATTGCGTATGCATCATGTCAATTGAAGGATTATGAGAAGGTATATCCTACTCATGACACGAATTGGCAAATATGAAGTTTTTGCCCTAAAGATATGGAGACATTATCTTTATGGTGAAAAATGTGAGATATACACGGACCACAAAAGTCTGAAATATATCTTCACACAGAAGGAGTTGAACATGAGACAGAGAAGGTGGTTAGAGTTAATAAAAGATTATGATTGTGATATTTTATATCATCCAGGAAAAGCAAATGTAGTAGCCGATACGCTAAGTAGGAAGGGTAGGGAGAAATTATCAATGTTAACAACTCAGAATGAGTTGGTAACAGCGATGGCAAAAATAGAGCTAGAAGTTAAGTTACCGGAGGAAGCGGTAGAGATGTTATTTTCCATGAAAACCCAACCAACCATAGTGGAGCGGGTTAGGGGAGTACAATTGAGCAATGAGGAGTGCAAGCAGATACATAAAAGAATAGAAGACGAAGAAAAGACTGAGTATAACCTCGATAAAGAGGGATTACTTCATTTTGAGGGAAGAATTTGGGTTGCTAATGATCCCGAATTAAAAGAAGAAATTATAATGGAGGCCCATAGTTCGAGGTACTCGATACATCCCGGTAGTACGAAGATGTATTAAGACCTTCGTCAGAACTTTTGGTGGCCGAATATGAAGAGGGAGATAGCAAAATATGTTAGTAGGTGCTTAACTTGTGAAAAAGTTAAGGCTGAACATCAACGACCGAGCGGGTTGTTACAACCGCTAGAAATTCCAGAGTGGAAGTGGGAGCACATCACGATGGACTTTGTGGTGGGACTTCCAATAACCAGAAAAGGATACGATGCTATTTGGGTGATAGTGGATCGATTAACGAAATCGGCTCATTTTCTACCAATAGGAGTTAGGTATAACCTAGATCAGTTAGCTAAGCTGTATGTCAAGGAAATTATTTCCAAACATGGAGTACCTGTTTCGATCGTGTCAGATCGTGATCCACGATTCACATCGAACTTTTGGAGAAGTTTGCAAGAGCAAATGGGAACGCAATAAAGATTGAGTATGGCGTATCATCCTCAGACAGATGGTCAGAGTGAGCGAAAAATTCAAACGCTTGAAGATATGTTAAGATCTTGCGTTATGGATTTCAAAGGGAGTTGGGACGAATTTCTATCGTTGGTGGAATTGTCGTACAACAATAGTTTTCACGCTAGTATAGGCATGCCGCCTTACGAAGCGTTGTATGGGAGGAAGTGTCGAACTCCATTGTGTTGGGATGAGGTGGGTGAACGTCGAATGTTGGGACCTGAGATGGTTCAGCAGACGGCGGACATGGTAGAGTTAATACGTACTCGATTAGTTGCGGCTCAAGACCGGCAAAGGAAGTATGCAGATCCTCACAGAGAGAATAGAGAATTCGATGTAGGATCTTTTGTTTTTCTGAAAGTATCACCTTGGAAAGGGAAGATACATTTTGGAAAGAAAGGGAAGTTAAGTCCAAGGTTTGTAGGACCTTTTGAGATTTTAAAAAGGATAGGGGAGGTAGCGTATGTAGTAGCCTTACCTCCAGAGATGGGGCGCATTCATAATGTGTTTCATATGTCAGTGTTGCGTCCTTATAAACCGGACTATAAACACGTGATAGAATATGAATCTATTCAGATAGAGAAGGACTTGTCCTATGAGGAACTTCTAATTCAAACTATTGATAGGAAGGAACAAGTTTTAAGAAATAAGGTAATACCTTCAGTGAAGGTGTTATGGAGAAACCACAATGCTGAAGAAGCAACGTGGGAGCTCGAAAGAAAAAAGAAGGAAGATTTTCCTCATGTGTTTATGTAATTATAAGCTAAGATTCTGGGGACAGAATCCTTATAAGGGGGAGAGAATGTAACGCCCGAGAAAATCGGATTTTTTTGACAATTAAATTTTTATTTGATTATATGGATTAAATGAATTTAATTGATTTCTTTGTGAGTAAGCTATGTGAAGGTCGTTCTATGACCTAGAATGTGCTAACGTGGTTAGTATTCTGGCTACGTGTTAGAAATAGTTGTTTGGAATTTCCAAGACGATAATAATTATTTGAGTTCCATTTGAGTGACGAAATATTTGAGGCTTTTATGATCCGTAAAGATCTCCACTTTCTCCCCATACAAGTAATGCCTCCAAATCTTTAGTGCAAAGACAACAGCTGCCAACTCTAGATCATGGGTAGGATAATTCCTCTCATATTCTTTGAGTTGTTGAGAGGAATAGGCTATGACTTTCCCATGTTGCATGAAAACACATCCCAACCCTTTTCCTGAAGCATCACTGTAGATGACAAATCCCTCCGAGCCAGATGGTATTGTCAGAACAGGTGATGAAATGAGTCTCCTCTTGAGTTCTTGAAAACTCTTCTCACATTCCTCGTTCCAACCGAACTTTGTATCTTTCCGAGTCAACTGAGTTAATGGAGTAGCGATTTGAGAAAATCCTTCCACGAATCTCCGATAATAACCAGCTAGGCCGAGAAAACTACGTATTTCGGTCACTGATTTAGGTTGCTCCCAGCTTTGAATAGCTTCAATATTTGCTGGGTCAACGGATATTCCATGACTTGATACTATGTGCCCAAGGAATTCTATCTCCTCAAGCCAGAACTCGCATTTCTTTAACTTGGCATAAAGCTTATATTCACGAAGCTTTTGGAGTATCAGCCTCAAGTGTTGCTCATGATCTTCATGGCTTTTGGAATAAATAAGGATGTCATCAATAAAGATAACCACAAAGTGATCCAAATATTCCATGAATACTCGGTTCATCATATCCATGAAGGCAGCAGGAGCATTTGTTAATCCATAGGACATGACTAGGAATTCATAATGCCTGTACCGAGTTCTGAAAGCCGTCATTGGAATGTCATCGGTTCTTATCTTAAATTGGTGATATCTGGAATGAAGATCAATTCTTGAAAATAATTTGGCGCCTTGCAACTGGTCAAACAGGTCATCAATACGTGGCAATGGGTACCTATTTTTTATGGTGACATGATTCAACTCCCGATAATCAATACAAAGTCGCATACTCCCGCCTTTTTTTTTTCACGAATAGAAACGATGGCGCCCCGAGGAAGTACTAGGACGAATAAAGCCAATGTCTAACAATTCCTGCGGTTGGGTCTTTAATTCTGAAGTTCAATAGAGCCATTCGATATGGGGCTTTGGAAATGGGTTTTGTATCGGGTTCAAGGTCGATACAAAATTCAATTTCACGCTCTGGGGGTAGGCCAGGAAGTTCTTCAGGGAATACGTCAGGAAATTCATTAACAATAGAAATATCATTCAAAATTGACGTATTTTTGTTTAGATCTGTGACATGAGCTAAGAAAGCTTGACATCCGTTTTTCAATAAACAAATAGCTTTATGGCTTGAGATGACAGTGATTGATTTTAATGGTTTGGTTGCTTGAATTCGCATAATAGGTTGGTTAAGAATATGAAAGCTAACAACCTTACGAAAATAATCAATTTTTGCATGATGTGTATTTAACCAATCAATCTCTAGAATCACATAATATGCAAGTATTTTCAAAGAAATAAGATCGACAGGTAACGTGCATGTGCCGATTTGAACTAAACAAGACTTATAAACAGTGGATGTAATGAAGGTTTCTCCCAATGGAGTTTCAACAGATAAGTCAAAATTTAATTTCTCCGGAGTCAAATTTAATCGTTGAGTGCAAGTAGGAGAAATAAAAGAATGGGTAGAACCGGTATCAAATAAGGTATAGACTTCGCTAGAGTTTATGATAAGCTTACCCGTGATGACCTCGTTCAGGTTCCTTGCTTTCTGGGAGGTCACGACAAATGCTCTCCCTTGCACCACCGGCTTTGACTTTTCTAGGACGGCCTTTGGTGCCTCCATCCTAGCTGAACTTATCTTCGGTGAACGACAAAATCGGGCTAGGTGACCTTCTCTTCCACAATTATAACACGCTTTTGGATGGCATCGCCAGCTTGATCGATATGTCCCTCCCATCTGCATTTGAAGCATATGATAGGTGGTCGTTCTCCTTCCTTAACCACGGTTGTTGGTGCTGACGTCTTTTCATCATTGTTGAATCTCCTTTTCTTGAAATGTCAATTTTTACTGTCTTGGCCATGATTACCGCCGAAGTGGTTACCATTTCCGGCATGTTGATTCCCTCCACGTTTGTTGTCACCGCTTGATGACCGATACCACTAGTATTTTCATCTTTCACTTATTTGCTTTCTCTTAGTTGCGTTGACTTGTTACCGCGCTCCAATTACTGAGCCCTATTTACAACATCTGAGTACAAAAATAGTTTATGAGAAATAAGATATTGACGTATCTCCGATTTCAAACCTCTTAAAAACATTCGCGTCATTCGCTCCTCATTATCGACCAAATGGGATGCAAACTGGGATAGCTCCGCAAATGTAGCCTCGTATTGCGACACGGTCATATTGTTTTGTTCCAACTTGATAAACTCCACCTCTTTCATGTGACGAATACTCTCGAAAGTACTTGTCGTTGAATAGCTCTTGGAACTTCTCCCAAGACATCTTGAGTCGGCCAGTCAGGTACGCTTTTCTGATTCCCACCAAAGATGTCGCCTCTTCACGTAACATGAAGGTGGCAAAGGGAACCTTTTGCTCCTCGGAGCATCCCAAGACATCAAATATCTTAGTGATCTGCTTTATCCATGCTTCCGCCTTAAGTGGTTTTGGCTCTCCAATAAACTCCGGTGGTCCCAACTCCTTGAACTGTTTAGCGGTGACCGTCCGAGAGTTTCCAGTGTTTCCACCTACATTTTGGACAGGAGCCGCTCTCGCCTGATGTTGCATGAATTGCATAAATCCTATGAACAATCCATCATTCATCATTTGGTCAGTGTTATTGTTTACATGAGGATTGTCACCTTCCTGATGCACATTCTCCTGATTATTGATATGTGGAGACTCAACGGTCTCTTGTGCTCCATTGTTATTCTCAACATTCTCGGATGTCATTTTCAGATACTGCCACAAAATAAGGGTTAGTTGACATGTAACATATTATCTCTAAACTCTGACCAACCAATTAAATACCAAATAAATTTAAGTAGGTCATACTAGCGAAGGAATTCCCCATCTCTCCCCTCCTAGTTCTAGTCTCACATCTTAGCCAGGGATCATATCCCTAAGCTTTGATACCAACTGTGACGCCCCCAAATTAGGTATACATCACCTATTCTGAGTCGTCAAATACATGGTACAGGATATAAATACAATCTTAATTATACAACAAGAGAGCTGTGAGTTTAAATACAAATACTGTCTTCTAGACAATATCCACTCTCATAATAAGTTCTCATTACATTTATTGTCACACTATTTAACAGACTAGTGAGGACTACTAGCTAATACTATCATCCGGACCATCACTCCATTCCTCGACTCGTCCCAGCTACGTTCTCATTTCCTGAAGAGAACAGTGAAAGAAAGGGTGAGCTCAATTAGCCCAGTAAGAAATATTATGACTAAGATAATGCAGAATAAATTATCATTAGCCTTCAACAGTGTTAAACTGATAAAATATAACAACATCAAGTTTAACTGCAGCGGAACAAGCAATCCATTAAAAGAGTCAAATAGAGAATAAAATCTACTATCTTTTATGATTTAAAAGTTTTTTCATCACTTTTATCGCTGGGACTCAGCTTAATAAATAATTCACATCACCGAATCACCCCTGCACTACGGCCAAGGATATTCTTTAGTATCACGACCACAAATTATCCATACACTATGGGCCAAGGACATTCGTGTATTCATCAATGGTCATGATCATGCCAACAACTGTCCATCAATGCACTACAGGCCAATGAGGACTTTTATCACATCATTTGTAACATTACGGTCATGATTATACCGAATAATCCCTTGTCATAATCATACCAAGTCCATCTATGCACTACAGGCCACAGATGACTTTCAAAAAATATAAACATGAGGATGATGACAATGATATAAGAATTCAATAAAACAAGTTCAAGAATTAATTTATTCAAGAACTAATAGCATCCAAGTTGTCAACATGATACTGCTTTGTGTAGTAAAATTCAAGAATGCTCAGAAGAATATTTCCATGAAAAGATACTGGATGAAGCACAAATATCAAGAATATTCCACTAATTTCATGGAGTATAGAAGTCAAAACTTTAACCAACTGAATATAATAAGGAATGGAATAACAAAAGAAATCACCAGGCATGCGATAGACCGCATAGGCAGGTTATTCCAACAGAATAATAATTAACGGAACCAGCCTAGGAGTAAAACGTATGCATGTGATATATTCAATAGAATAATAAAGACGGAATCGATCCGTCCCAAAGAAGACGACAAATAGGATATTCCAAAAGAATAATAAAGATTTAAATCGAATCCCACAGAAAACGCACAAACAGGGATATTCCAACGTAATAATAACGAAATGGAATAATGTAAGAATTTCACCAAGTATAGGGTAGCCAGCGTATACTGAGTTAATCCAATGTAATAATAAATAATTGAATAACAGAAGTTCCCTTCATGAATACAAAAGAAATAATACCCCTTACCGTAAAAGAAACTGGATATAAGAGTAGGGAAGTAGCAGAATACTTTTCTATATTTTCTTTATAATTTCTCTCTCTAGAGTTTCAGTAAATTCGTAAGAAATAATGAATGAATGAGCTTCTATTTATAGAAGAATGGAAGGGCACTGTTCATGAATGAAATAATTTTGAGCTTCTATTCTTTTTTTAGACGCAACGTAATTATCCCACATGCGAATTCCTTTAATTCAACGACAACTTATATATATATATATATATATTATATATAAAATAACATGTTGGCCACTTCTATTATATATATATATATATACCCCATTTTAGACTCCACCTTCCCGTGACAACATCATTTCCCCCACCAAAATCAATTCATGTCATACAAATATAAAATAATCACCACCACCCACCAAAATCCCTTTCATATTGAAACATATAATCCATTCACCCACCAAAACCCACAACCATACACACACTCCTACACACACGAAAACACACACACATTTCAAAATATATATATATATATATATATATATATATATATATGGGTCTCCATCCATAGCAACCGATTGTTGGGGAGCAACCCATTTTGGCCAAAGATAAAGCTTGTAAACATAATAAAAAAAAAAAAAAAATTGTCTAAGACCTAAGATGCTCTCTACCTACCGGCCAAATGGGTTGCTCCCCAACAACCTATTCTTTGTGGATGGAGACCTATATATATATATATATATATATATATATATATATATATATATATATATACTTTATGACTTCCTTCCGATAATTTTGAAAAATGAGTGAGTGGGAATCTAAATAATGAGTAACAAAATACCTCATAAAAATTGCCTCAATATTTTTAACAACATTTATCATCTTTATTATAATTTGCCATATTAATCGACTAGGTCGTTCCCAGGAAAGAGGAGGCTTTCCAATAAGAATTTCTCCCTATTGGCGCGCAATTAGGTGACCAAACCTCTCCTTGATAGAACTTCTAGACATCGTTAATATTGCAAATAATAATATTAATAACCTTGTCGTCTCAATTATTGATTTAATAATATATATAATATTGACAATAATTGAATCATATAACGTGAGATACTATGAAGCAATTACTGTAACAATAATTGAACAAAACTGAGTGACTTCTCATGTAAGCATCAATAATCAATATCGTGTGCTACTGTACAACTATGCGTATTACTGTACTTTTAACACCGGGTGTTTCAACAGTTAACGGTAAAACTTCCGCCGTTATTTTCATAAAGTATTTTTGTCGTTTTCTCAATCCGACAATAATTCTGTTGTGGGGTCCACCAAAGATTGTGCCGTTGTACGAATATTCCCTGTTAAAACGAATATTCCCCGACCATTCGAATATTATATAACAACTTGCGTACTTTGTAAAATTTATAAATATTACCCACAATTATAACATTATATCAAATTCATTCCATACCATTCAAAAATGATATTTATAGAAAATTCATCTTTATTTATAAAATTTGGGGTCTTACAACGGCGGAGGTTATACCGCCCCGGCTGGCACACCCACTATTTTACAGTTTGTACCCCCGCCTTGGAGGGGTTTTTTGCACTGATAGACCCGCCCCGGTGGGGGTCCCTTCTAGAAATTTTCTACTCTGACATCCTTTGGGAAAATGGCCATAACGTCTTCATCTGAACTCTGATTTAGATGATTCAAGATGTTCCGAAAAGAGGAGACGTAGATCTATAACTTTCATTCTTTGAGTTATTCGAAATAAGAACTGGAGAAATGTTGAAATTGGCTCTGAAGTGGCTGCTATATAAATGGTCACCCAAAATAGTGAAGTTCAACGTCCGTTGGTACAAAGGTCATAACTCATGCATCCGAACTCCGATTGGAATGATTTAAGATGTTCTGGAAAGCTGAGAAGAAGCTCTACAATATACTCCAAGTTCCAAGCCAAGAACATGAAATAAACATGAAAGCTCAAATGTTGTCCGGATTGTTTTTCTTGCGTTTTCATACCAATAGTCGCTCACACAGCTCCCAAGCACATAATCTACAAAATGCATGAAAAGTAACTAAGAAACATGAGTTTAAACAAATAATTCAAGTAACAGATACTGGATAAGTAGGTATAAAATCTACTTATCAAATACCCCCGCCCCGGTGGGTATCAAATCTGCCTGATGACTTGTACCCCCACCCCGGCGGGTGATTTTGCTTAGGGAATGCCCCCTTGGCGGGTATCTTCCCTGTAAATTTTCCTGTTGCATTGCTTTTGCTACTTTAGCCATCCAATCCCTGCCTTAGCCAACTCAAACTGACCCTGCAATACAAACACAACACAACGCATAAACCAATACTAAAACACAAGGATTAGCAACTGTTTAGGTTCGAAAAGTATCCAATTTGTAGGTATGAAACCCACTCATCAGAACACGTTGCTTGGGATCGTCCGCAACTGATTCTCAAGCCCGGGGATGAGGTGGACGGATGTGGATGACCGCACACGTCAGTTGATTATTGTTGAGTTTAGGATTAGATGTCATTCATTCGTATGTTAGTTTTATATTCCATTTGAATTTCTTTTACCTCTTTGATTTATGTTGTCTACTAAGCTTCTTAATGTGTAATGTGCAGAGATATTACCGCTTTGGGGATGGGCATTGTAAGACCCCAACCTTTTATAAATAAAGTCAAATTTTCTCTATTTATTATTTTGAATAATAAAGTGTTAATTTGATATAATACTTTGGTTATGGGTGAACTGTGCAAATTTTATAAAATAAGCAAGCGGTTATAAAATATTCATTTTGTCGGAGAATATTCGTTTGGTCGTGGAATATTCTTGCTGTCGGGGAATATTCGTACGACGGCGTAGCCATTTGTAGGCCCCATAACGGATAACTGTCAGATGAAGAAAATGACAAATTTGAGTTTTTATAAATAATGACGTAATGGTTACCGTTAACACTGTTGGAATACCCCATGGTTAAAATACGAATGTCTGCGTGGTTGCACAAGAAGCACACGGTATTGCATGATTTTGAATTATTGATTCTTACGTAAGAAGGCACTTTTCAATAATTATTACAGTAATTACTGTTCAATATTTTATTTTATTGATTCAATAATTGCTACATTGATATGTTATATTATTGTTGTTTCAATAATTGTCACTGGACAGTATTTTCCATTATCAGATCAATAATTCATATTATTTGAATAATATTATTAGATAGCATTATTGGCAATGTCTAAGGAAGTTCTGTCTGGGAACGACCTGTAATAAAGAGAAATCCTTATCGGAAAGCCCCCTCTTTCCTGGGAACGACCTGGTTGTCATAATTGTGATTCTGTAATATTATTTGTGAATAATTAATTATTGATTTATATGATAAAGAACTATTTATTTTATGTGGATATAAATGATGGATATATTTATTGTGATTATAAATGAAGGAATAAATGCTGAGATGTTTTATCAGTATTTTGTCGGAATAGAGGTGTTGAAAATCGTCTGTATGTGAATTTTGGTCATTTTTCTTTTGGAATTTGGAAAAACTTAAACTTATAAAGTTGTAGAGAATTTAATTTTTAATGGAATAGACATGATATTTGAATTTTTCTGATAAAATGGCTATTTATTATGAATTATTGAAGTTTCAGAAATAAATACTTTTATTAAAAATATGCTGGGTCCCACTTTTGGTTGGTGAGAAATAAAATGTGCTGGAATTTATTTTCAAAAGTGGTGGGCATGAATAATAGTGAGTAAAGCCATCGTGTAGCGAGTTAATAGTCTGCGCTATGGCGTTCTAAGTATTTTCCTATAAATAGGGTGCTTAGTTAGAATTGAAAATCACACCAGAAACAAGTTTTTTCTTTTCCTCTCTCTCTATATTATCGAGCGTATTTTGTGAGTGTTTAGATACTTTGTGAGTTGTTATTCAGTGCAAGTTTCCTTCAGCCTTATACTGATATTCCGATCAGAAGTACTGTTATTTTGAAGTAAGAGATGTTATTTTTTTCCTAATGATGTTATTCTTTCAATATCATTATACCGAAATATTGGTGTGTATTTTATTGTGGAATTTCTACCTTTTGTGTCGCAGTTACTATTCACATATATGACACTATTCACGAATACGACACTATTCACCGAAAAATGAAATTTGCTCCTTTTTGTCCAAGATGTCTATTATGGTTACTATCTTTGATTGTATCCATGTTTTGATCTTTATTTTTGAATTCTGCTTCACAATTGGTTATTGTGGAGTATTTTTGAACTTGGATAAACTAAAGTATGAATCCCTAATCTTTGATCTTTTATCTCACTGTATTCATTTTTTTTAAGATATTTTTATCATCCTCAGTCCTAAATGATGATATTACTGAATATCTTTGGCCTGTAGTGCAAAGATGAATTATTACCTAATGAATATATTTGGCCTGTAGTGCAAAGATGAATAGGTGTTGAGATGAACATGGCCAACTGGTGATACAAATGAATATCTTTGGCATGTAGTGCAAAGATGAATATTTGATTCAAGATGTATATTGATTAATGTTACAGGGATAAAATATTGATGATGGACTTTTAAATCTTAGAAGATAGTAGAATTCTTTCTCTACTTGACTCTTCTAATGGATTGTTGTTTCCGCTGCAGTTATTGATCTAAAGCTTGTTGTCTATTATATTTTATCAGATTTTTCCTTTTGAAGACTAATGATAAATTGTTGTGTATTATCTTAGTCATATTATTCTTTACTGGGCTAGTTGAGCTCACCATTTTCCTTTTTGTTCCATTTTTCTTCTCAGGAGGTGATAACATAGCAGGAACTAGCCGGGGTTTGGAGTGATGGTTCAAGATAGTTGTTTTAGTAGTCCTCACTATTTTGTAAAATAGTGTATCAATAATTGTAATGAGGACTCCTTTTGAGTTTTTATATTGTCTATTAGACAATATTTGTATTCAAACTCACAGTATATGCATTGTCGTATTTTGCACGACAATTGTATTACTGAAGTTGTATTTGTTTCTGTTGTAAAGCACCCAAATCCGGGTACTTGAAACCCGAACTCGGTGCTTCACGATACCATTTCTATGAGCGGAATAATACTAATAATAATAACAATAATATAAAGATTAACTTAATTTATATATCATCAGAGTCTAATCCCCAGGTACGAGACCTTTAATCATTCATTACAATACATGATAGATAATATATATCATTGTCTTAATTATATCAACTATTACATAAGATAACTTTTCATTCATTCAGCAACCTTTCCCTTTCCCTTGTTATTAGCATAGCCTTCAGGTTGTTCACACTTAGCTGAAAACATTTAAATTAAGCAAGGATGAGCATTTAAGTGCCCATCAAGTAATAGCAATTATATATATAAGCTGAAAGAATTTAAATATTTTTTTATACTACCCTTCTACAACAAGTCAATAGTTGTGAAGTAATCTTATCCGATAATAATATCATAACAACTCTCTATCAAATTTTTGAAACTACGTATTGACTATAAATAGGGTTAAAGTGACATACTATGAACAATGTTTTCTATTTTCGAAAAGGTTAAACAGAAATTAATCTGCAAACCGTCATAACTTACGAACGCGGGGTGATCAAACGTTTTTGCCTCATTGATCAACACTACATGCAAGAACGAGGGTATCGTTCACTCTGTCCCACCTTGGGTGCATAAAAAGTTTTCCGTGTAAGGATGTTCATACTTATGCAGGGTTGCAAACCAAAGCAATTCAGTTGGATAATAGTAAGGTTTTATCTTGTTCAACAATAATCTATAATTCAACATATATATATATATATATATATATGTAATTAACAAAGGTGTATCAACATGTGATTAAATACAATGATTATCCAAGTGGGGACACTTGTATAACCATTTATAAAAATTTAGAACATAATATATATCTGAATTTACCATATACTAACATATTGATAATCAATGAGCGTATATAATAAGAGTTAATAATCTATACAATAATAATATAATTTAGAAACATTCTTACTCATGTCCATTGCATAAAGAAAATGCAAAGGTAGGATACTTGCTTGATACACTGCTTACAATTTGCAGCTTAGTTTTTATCTTTTATATAACAACCTATCAGTAATAAGATCATTTTACTGATTAGAATAACATATCACAACACATAGCATTGTTTATTGTAGTCAGCACATAATCCAATCACATTGGCACATAGGTTTAACAACCATTGAATCACAAATAAACACTTATCAAGTCAACCTATCTAAGTCCAGATCAATTTCTGAAACATGTCGGTGTACCGACGGCTTTATCGGGTAATTATCGAGTCTAAGACTTTATTATGTAACTCAATATCTGTAAGTATCAGTCATATTATTTTTAAATGACTTATAGTAATTTTTAAACATTTATTATAATTTATCATGAATTTTCAAACATCGGAATCATTATTAAATGATTTAAATATTACACAATTCTATAATTGTAACTCCCCCAAAATAGATCCAATCCAACCAACCTATTCCGAGACGCCAAAAACATGGTACAGAAAACAACTACAACTTTATTACTACAATTGTCGTGCAAAATACAACAACACATATGTTGTGAGTTTTGATACAAATATATACCAAATGTGACTCATGTCCCAACCTTGGATAGTACGTCACAATGACACCTTACATAAAGGTACAGTCAATAATTGTTTTAGAAATTAAAATCTTTGAGAAGAGCTCAAGGAAACCTTCGTACATGGGAGGCCATGCGTCTAGGTTATGATATATATCATATGCCCACAGAATTATCCTTGCTTGACCCAATAAACCCCAAAGAAAAACGAGAAGATTACTATCATATTCTTTCCATTGGTGAGTCTTCTCTTGACATATCATTATCTCCACCGTCTCTAATTGAGAATTATACTTCAACCAAACTCCAAGATCATATAGGTAGTGCTTGTAGATATACTCAGCAAGTCGATGTGCACAACCTTGTCTTATGATAACACGAAGTCGCATGTCATTAGACATCTTGTATGATAGTGGCAAAACACCCTTCCAAACGTTGGGTTCGCCTCACCCTATTTGGTTCACCAAATATAACTACTAAATGATGTATAAAATACAACCCACTTTTCTATACTGTTTAGGGAGAACCTCCATGACTATAGACCACCGTTCTATTCCCTCATTACCCCCGCCAACCCACTTACACTCTTATTACCTGAAAGGAATTGTGAAGCAAAAGGGTGAGCACAACTAGCTCAGTAAAGAATATTATAACTAAAAATAATTAAATTCTCAATAGCCTTCATCAATAATAAATCAAAGATTTAGAACATATGGTAGATGATAAAAATTTTCAACCATAGTTGTAGCGGAACAAGCAATCCATTAGAAGAGTCAAATAGACCATAAGATCTATTATCTTCTCCACGTTAAAAGTCCACCAATAATGTTTTAACCCTGTAACATCAATCAACAGTTCTTGTCCACAATCATGTGAATAACTCATAATCATAATTGTGGTTCTAAATTCCTCTTCTCATCCAGGACGAAGATAATTTTCATCACCTATCTTTACCTGAAACATCAAAATCATGGTTATACCAAATCACAGTTCCTATTCATAATCATAATAATAAATTCATCTTTGCACTACGGGCCAAAGATATTCATCAACAGTTCATCTTTGCACTACTGGCCAAAGATATTCAACAACAGGTCATCTTTGCACTACAGGCCAAAGACATTCATATCTCAAAGAAATACATAATCATTTCAGAATTTATATAAACCATAATTATAACCATGTTGATCAATTCACCTTGCACTTAAGCTAAAATATTCCAATGTAAATTCAATGGTCATGATCATACTAGTCAACAATTCAACTTTGTACTACTGGCCAAAGAGAACCTATAGTCACGATCATACCAATAATCTACCCATCTTTACACTTAAGTCAAAGAGAAATATCATCACCGGAATTATAAAAATGTTATATATGATAATAAAAACAATAAGATCAACAACTGCATTTAATTTCAAGAGTAAGATTCATAAATCAACGATAATTTGGTCAGAAAAAGAAACGAATATTGTCGTGAATAGTAACTCGTGAATAGTAACTCATGAATAGTAACTCGTGAATAGTAACTCATGAATAGTAACTCGTGAATAGTACTCCGTATTCATATATAGTACCGTATACGTAAATAATGTCATATACATAAATAGTGCCATACACATGAATAATTCGAGTATATGTGAATAATGGTCGTATCACGTGAATAAGAACCCCATACATGAAAAGGTAGAAATTCCACAATAAAATCCATACCAATATTTCGGTATAATGATATTGAAAGAATAACATCATTATGAAAAAAAAACATCCCTTACAATTTCGTAAATTCCCTTACCATCCCTTACAATCCCTTACTATCCCATACCTCAAAAAGACATGATTGATTTGGAATCTTTGGATATAGTCTTTGAGGAACTTGCAATTGTATAGCAATATTCAAAATATCAAAATACTCACAAGAATACGCTCAATAATATAGAGAGAGAAAGAGAGAGAAAACTTTAGTTTCTGGTGTGATTTTCAATTCTAACATAAGTACCCTATTTATAGGAAAATGCTTAGAACACCAAAGCAGAAAATTTAATAAAATAATATATTTATATAAAAAATTTCACGCCCACCTCTTGAATTCTGAATTTAGCATGTTTACCACTCATGTGGGGCCCACCAATAATGAAAAAAACTTTTTTCTTTTAAAAAATATTTACAACTTCAAAAATCAATTATTCCGGAAGTTCAATAATTCATAATAAATAGCCCTTTTATTAAAAAAATTCGGATCTTATGTCCTTCTATAGGAAATTCAATTCTCTACAACTTTGTAAGTTTAAGTTTTTCCAAATTCCAAACAGAAATTGACCGAAATCCACATACGGACGATTTTACAGGCTATAATCAAATTTCAGTCAAGAAATGGGGTCCACCGACACACAAAACATGTGTTAAACATTTTTTGTAACAAAAATACTCTTCCTCCTCATTTACTCATATATCACACATTCATTGTAAAAATATCACCATTATTATATTATAAAAATATAATAATATATTTAATTGAATTATTTTATCAGAATAGATAAAATATCAATTTTCAATAATTGTCACATTAAAAAAATTTTCCATCTATATCCACATAAAATGAATATTTTCCTTATCATATAAATCAATAATTAATTATTCACAAATAATATTACAGAATCACAGTACTGGCAACCAGGCCGTTCTCAGGAAAGAGGAGGCTTTCCAATAAGGATCTCTCCTTACTGGCACGCAATTAGGTGACCAAACCTCTCCTTAGACAGAACGTTCTAAACATTGCCAATAATGTTATCTAATAATATTATTCAGATAATATGAATTATTGCTTCGATAATAGAAAATACTGTGTAGTGACAATTATTGAAACAACAGTAATATAAAATATCAACGTAGCAATTATTGAATCAATAAAATAAAATATTGAACAGTAATTACTGTAACAATTATTGAGTAGTGCCTTCTTACGTAAGAATCAATAATCGGTGCAATACCGTGTGCTACTATGCAACAACGCGTATTACTATGTTTTAACCACCGGGTATTTCAACAGTATTAACGGTAACAACTACGTTGTTATTTATATACAACTTATACTTGTTGTTTTCTTCATCCAATCGCTTTCTGTTATGGGGCCCACAAAAGACTGCGTCGTCGTACGAATATTTCGTGACAAGAAGAATATTCCACGATCAAACGAATATTCCCCGACAACAATGAGTATTTTATAACCACTTGCTTATTTAAAATATTTACATATATCACCTTTAACTTTAAACTTTTATCAATTTAACCATTTACTGAATAGTAATTATAAGAAAATTGAATACTTTTATTTCATAAAATTCGGGGTCTTACAATAATCATTAATATTTAATTAATATTAAACTATTAATGAAATCATTGCCACAATATTAAAGTTATATATAATAACTCAAAATACTATTAAAGTATTAATATTACCCTTAAATGATTTTTAAAACATTTAAAATTATTTTTGAATAATTATCATTAATATTAATTATTAATGTACTATTTATCAAAATATTAAAAGTCATTAAGTATAACTTAATAATATTTTTAATTCATTTATATCCTTTTAAAATGATTTTTATATTAATAAAACCATTTTTAAACTATTTATTTAATATAATTATTAAATAAATTTCATATCATTAATATTAAATTAATATCATTAATATTAAGTTATTAATGAAATTATCCTTTAAATATTAAAAGTTATATTTTATAACATAAAATATCTTAAAACACTTTATTTTCATTTAAAATGATTATTGTTATATTAAAATCATTTCAAAACTTATTTATTTAATATAATTATTAAATAACTTTAATATCATTAATAATAATTAATTAATGAATTTTACCTTTAAATATTAAAAGTTATATTTTATAACTTAAAATATTTTTAAACTATTTATTTTCATTTAAAATGATTTTTAATATATTAAAATCATTTTTAATTTATTTATTTAATATATTTACTAAATAAATCTAATATCGTTAATATTAAATAATTAATGAAATTTGTTTTAAAATATTAAAAGTTATATTTTATAACTTAAAATATTTTTAAATAACTTATTATCATTTAAAATGATTTTAATATAATAAAATCATTTTTAATTAATTTATTTAATGCATTTAATAAATTAATTAATTACCAATAATTTTAAATAATGAAATTATTAAAAGTTAGTTTTATAACTTAAAATAATTTTTAAAATAATTTTTGTAATTTTCGGAAATTAATTACTATTTTTAAATAATTTTCTAAAAATTAAAATAATTAAAATTGCATTGTCCGTCGGTAAAGACCACCTATAGTGACAGAACTGTCGCTATAGGTGTTCTTTATGCAAACCCAGATCTTCATACACAGTTTTGAGGGGCTTGCTTTGACCAAACTTTCTGATCAGATTCTGATGTTTCTGGGCATGTTGTTAGTCAGATATTGTAGTGCTAATGCACGACTACAAGATCCAACCACAAACATAGCCAAACAACACATAACAAAGGAGATCTGGAGCCACGAACAAGCTGTCAGAGTTGTTATTCATTTTTGGGTTCCCCAGAAATGAAGAACAGTTCGACTTCTTATATTTGGGCCTCCACAACTTGTGATCTATGTAATGTTTTGTGATATAATGCATCCAGTGTGTCCCATATGACAAGGAAGAGATCTATCACATTATATCACTAAAACAACAACATATCAAACATATCAATGCCGGTCAAACCATGTCAGACGACATGGTCAAGCGTTTTCTGGGTTACCCAGAAAATAACTTCCATGATCGTCTGTCCTAGTTTGACCATCCATTACAATCATCTAGTTTGATATTTAGGAGATTTGAAGGCATAATCATATAGTATAAACTACACACTACAACTTAGATGCAAAGACAAACACAACCAATCGTTATACTGTTAGATCCAGGCCTTCAAACCGCTTATCAGACTGATCTGGGCAATTTCTGGGTTACCCAGAACTTGTTCAGTCATGGTCAGTCAACGGGTTTTGACCACCCATATCTTTAAATCTAAAACTGATATGTGCATGATTTCAAGTCCATATTGGAGACCACATTATATACTACAAGTAATAACTTTTAAAACACAAAAATAATCAACAATCACTGAGATATAAGGTCTGACATTTGGTTGTCAGACATCAAAAACAAAATTTCCAGATTTTGCAAATCTTCAAATCCGAGCCTCTATATGTTATGGATCTAACATCTAGCAACCAGATCATCATTAGACACCATATATAACATATTTAACACAAAAAATCTAACATCTAACAACAGATTTATGGTCAGATTATAGCTAGGGTTTTTATACCTTCTAAGAAAAATTTTGATTCTGGCCTCCTGATCTGTTAATGGTAAACGTGGGGCTTGTTTTGTGAACTGAAATGCTACTATATTTCGTGGGTTTTTTAGAGAGAGAGGCTCCAGGATATGTGTTTGTGTAAAAACATGTTAACAAGTGACTTTCTCTCTCTTCCAATCTATATATACAAGTGTATGATGCATGTATTGGCTGATCTAGCTTAATGTGCTGGAGGTTTTTGTGTCACATGGAAAGTCAAGGTTAGCTCACCCACTCCATTATTATTAGATACACAAGTTACCTTAAATAATGCTAGAGGGGCATTTTAGTCTTTTCGCTTGCATTTTTAATGGCATTTGTGTAATCTTGTCTCAAACCCTTAGGGTTTGACCCTTAGGGTTGAACCCTAAGGTCTTGCACAATTAATTTGTAGGATTTCTATTTAAGCAAAAATAAGTAAATAATTAGAATTTTAGTTTCTAAAAATTTGAAATTAGGGTTTCCATAATTAAATTAGTTTTCTAATTACTTTACACATGAACATTAGGGCTTAATAACGTTAATTATAATTAACCTTACTAAATAAACAATTAGGGTTTACGATTTTGATAATTAGGGTTACCAATTTACAATTAGGTTTTCTAATTATCAAATTAGTGTTACTAGATGTTAGGGTTTTAAATTACTAATTAGGTTTTCCATAATTTGCAATAAAACCTACTATACCTGATATTAATCACATTAACACAATTTCTTACTGATCACATACTCCGGTTTAGGTTTCAAATTAGGGTTTTATAATTAGGGTTTTTCTAAAGATTAGGGTTTCTAGATTTTAATTAGGGTTTGCCTAATTAATCATTTAATACACAACATAGATCATATAACAGTCTTGACTTTCTCATTTGAATTTAAAAATAGGGTTAAACAAATTAATGCTAGGATTTTGACATTATACACCATAATTGACCAACCATTGTCAGTCCATACATACAATACCTATTTATAGCACTGAAAAATCAAAATATAATTAATATAATATTATTATTCTCATTCCTTGATCAAAATCCAAAATTAGGGTTTGGATTCCATATATGATTTATTCTTCCATATTTAACCTTAATAATTAAGGTAAAATAATTAACTTAATAATCTGTACTAAAATTTATATAATAGAATAATTATTATAATTATTCTAAAAATCATTTAATATGTTATTTAAATAATATATAATTATATTTTCGTGGAAAATAATTAATAAAAATATTTCTACTATAAAATTAATTATTATAAGAATATACTTTATAAAAATCAATAATTCTAAAATAAAATTATTTGTAAACATTCATGTAATAATTATATTTTTATTTATCACATAAATACATATACACATTATCTTGTACAAATCCTCATCTTTAAAATAAATAAAAAATTTATACGCAAAATTTATGATTTAATTATATAGAAAATATCGGGTTGTTAGATCTGTACCACGTATTTGGCGACTCAGAATGGGTAATGTATACCTATTTTGGGGGTGTCACAGGCATGAAGCCCATGGCATGACTGTTATACATAAATATATTGAGATGAATTGGCACAAGTGGGTCTATGACTAGAAGAAGAAGGTCCAGACCAAGATGGTTGATGAACAGACACTTAAAGATGTTCGGCCAGATTTCATTGGTGCTGAGGTGTGGAACCAGATGTGCAGCATTTGGGAGGGCAGGGCATTCAAGAAGATGTCGGTACAACTTACAGCTGCCCGACAGCAGATCGAGTTGTCTCCCACACAACACGGGGTCTCAGTCGTACGACCTCTACAGGGAGAGACTCGAGGTGAGTTTAAAGCACCCACCTTCCCACTTAGATTTTTGGTGGCATGCCCACCAGAAGAAAGGTGAAGATATTATTGTAAATCAATATGGACCGCTTGTGGAAAGTTATAATAGTAAATCAATATGGATCGCAGGTTTAAAGTTTTAATAGTAAATCAGTATGGACTGTTGCTTTAAGTTTTAATAGTAAATCAATATGGACCATCCGTTTAAAAGTAAATTCATCTGGGTCATTCATAAATTAGTTACTGTTCAGTCCTTTTTCCTATAAATAGAAGATCATTCCTTCATTATTTTTTACGAATTCACTGAAACTCTAGAGAGAGATTCCATATAGAGCAAGAAGAATAGTATTCTGCTACTACTCTACTTCAGTATTCAATCTTCTACTAAGGTAAGAGATATTAGTTGTTGTATTTGTAAAGGGTGTTATTTATTTCACATTCACTTGCGATATTATTTTTCGTATTCTTAAGGAATATTATCTTCATTCAATATTCGTAGGGGATATTATTTGTTGTATTCGTAAGGGGTATTATTTATTTTGTATTCATGAAGAGAGTTATTTTCTTTCAATACTAGTAAGGGTTGTTATTCCATTCTTTATTATTCTATTGGAATAACATGTCTACGTGGACTACCGCATGCATAGTGAAATCTTTTCGTTATTCTATTCTATTATTCTGTTGGAATAACCTGTCTATGCGGACTACCGCATGCATGGTGAAATCCTTTTGTTATTCCATTCTTTATTATTTTGTGGGAATAACATGTCTACGCGGACTACCGCATGCCTGGTGAATAACCCTTCGTATTCAATTGTTATTAAATTATGGAAATGATCTGTCTATGCGGACTACCGCATGACAGTTGAAAATTCATTTACAGTTTCGTATATTATTCATTTTAGATTCCTAACTCTAAACTTACTACGGTAAGTAATGCTTCTATAATTCCTGAAATGATCAAAAATTCTTTGAGTTTTCTTTTCTGTATCCAAGTTGTCTGTTATGGTTCCTACCTTTGTTTTGAAATTTATTCTTGAATTTTTCTCCCCAATTGATTATTATGGAGTATTCTTGAACTTGGATAAACTAAATTATGAATCCCTAATCGTGTCCTTTATCTCACTAGATTTATTCTTTAAAATATTATTCATCATCCTCAGTCTTAAATGGTGATACTTGACGAATATCTTTGGCATGTAGTGCAAAGATGAATTATTACCTGATGAATATCTTTGGCCCCGTAGTGCAAAGATGAACAGGTGTTGAGATGAACATGACCAACTGGTGATACAAATGAATATCTTTAGCCATAGTGCAAAGATGAATATTTGATACAAAATGTATATTGATTGATGTTACATGGATAAAATATTGAAGATGGACTTTTAAATTCATAGATGATAGTAGATTTCATTCTCTACTTAACTCTTCTAATGAATTGTTATTTCTACTGCGAATATTGATCTAAAACTGGTTATCCATTATATTTTATCTGATTTGTTGAAGGCTAACGATAATTTGTTGTTCATTATCTTAGTCATAATATTCTTTACTGGGCTAGTTGAGCTCACCATTTTCCTTTTTGTTCCATTTTTCTTCTCAGGAGGAGAGAATATAGCGGGAACTAGTCGGGGTATGGAATGATGGATCAGATAATTGTTTACCAGTCCTCACTATTTTATAAAATAGTGTATCAATAATTGTAATGAGGACTTATTTGAGTTTGAATACTGTCTAGAAGACAATATTTGTATTTAAACTCACAATATATGTGTTGCCGTATTTTGCACGATAATTTTAATAATAAAGTTGTAGTTATTTTTTGTACCATGTATTTGGCGACTATGAATGGGTGATGTATACCTATTTTAGGGATGTCACACCACACAACATACATTCACATACATCGCGTCTCACCGTATGGATATGATGACATATGCGAAGCACTAATATCACAAGCAGATATGGTGCGAAGCACTAAGTGCAGTAAGTAAAGAATTAGTACACATTCATTCAAATATAAATGCAACATCCACACACAAGCAGATAAAAGTTTTGAAAAGCTTTTAAATATCGGCTTAAGCCCTCTTACTGGATGTCCCCAGCAAAGTCACCACCTGTCGACTTCGGGATTTTTATTTGTCCCTTTCTGTTCTTGTCTTTTGGTGTTCTCATGTTAGGTGAGATTTGTTTGAAAAAACAAGTTTGAAAAGGTCCAACATGTATATGTCGACGATTTGACTGTAAGAGTCGCCAGTTGGTATTTTTAAATGGTTGCACCAACTCAACCGAGAAAAGGTTTGCACATAGACCTAGTGATGTGACACTGTTTAACTGGTCTGGAAAACCAAAATTCGTTGGGGTCCGGGGGCTTGATTAAGCGAAGGGAAGGTGTTAGTTCCCGGAGGCACAATAGTTATCTAGAAGGGGGGGTTGAATAGATATTTAAAAAATCTTCTCGTTTTAACTTGTTAGTAGATAATGATTAAAACTTTAGCGGAATTAATATTACTTTTAATCTCCCTTAAGATAGTGAATTTATGAGAGTGAGGCAGATATAGCAGTTATAGCAGATATAGCAGTTATAGCAATAATGTAAAAGACACAGTCATTTTAAGTTGTTCAGAGCACTTAAAGCTCCTAGTCCACGCTTCTTCTCCTCGAGTAGAAAATCCAGAAGTCTAGGAACTTCTTAGTTCACTCTTGGACTCTTCAAGTCCAGCAGACTTGGCTCTTTTACAGTTCACTTAGAACTCTTCAAGTCCTTCTGACTTGGAACTTTTTCTTCAGTTGATTAGTAGATGTTGAGTTCTTGATGGTTGCTACTCAGTTGCTGTTTAAGCACTTGTTTGAAAGAACTGAGTAGCTGAAAGCTTTTCTTTTTCTCAGATCTTAGAGTTGAGCTTTGAGAGTTCTTGTACGTTTTTGTTCAATGCTTGCTTCCGCCTCTCATCTGCTTGATTTGCATATATGTGATCTTAAAAACTATCCATTGGATCCATCCGTTGAAGCATTAAATACGTTTGACCTTTCTGTTCTTTGATGGAGACTTTTCTGCGCATCTTCTGAATTGCATTTTGGCTCACTGACAAAGCAGACTGCTTTCTCACCTAACACCTGAAAAGGTGTTTTTCCCCTTACCAATGGTACTTTCCTTAGCTTCTTCAATACGCTTCTTTGTTGCATACTAAGGATATCTTTTATGCCTTTAGGACTGGTG
This sequence comes from Panax ginseng, assembly GCA_020205605.1. Classification (NCBI taxonomy): domain Eukaryota; kingdom Viridiplantae; phylum Streptophyta; class Magnoliopsida; order Apiales; family Araliaceae; genus Panax; species Panax ginseng. Next base: position 92,276,065 of record CM035143.1, read on the forward strand.
AGTACTACAACGTTTAGAACCCATTCCATATTTGTTGGAGTTTTGTCTCCACACAAAACGTGAGGCTTGATGCTTCTGACACAAGGGAGATGATACTCTACGATTCAGACCGTGGTGACTTGTCGCCTTGGTGCTTGGTCTGATGCTATCAGCAAAGAACACTACGATTTCACTTTGCACACTATGATCTTCGCTTGCTTGAGTTGTAAACTCTACATTTCTGAGAGCACACTACGATCTCTGAGTTGGCTCGGCAAACGTTGGGACCACTCTACGATTTCTGAAGAGGCCCTTCAAGGCAGGCACACTACGATCCTCGAAGCTCTACATTTTTGCCTTGACTTCTGCAATGTTGATCAGATTGATACACTACGAATTCTTCGAAGCCTATCTATTACATCTCCAGATCAACCTAACAGCTTTGATCTTTCTATGTATACATTCATTTATAGAATGATACATATTAAGAGCTTAGATCAACCTAACAAATTTGATCTATCATTAAGTCCTTGTACATATATTCCTTGAAGGACTTTACAAATAATCATGAGCATTTATATTTAAACATCAAATCAACATATGCACTCTTCCAACAGAAGGTGTTAGGCACCCCCCGACTTCCGTGATAACACAGTTACCGACACTTTTCAATTTAAACTTCTATCTTAATGTGTGTGTGTGTGTGTGTGTAGATCTATGTCCAGTTGTCTAGAAGTAGTGCTATGTCTCGTTTGCACCTATATACAAAGGGTTTGACTTTTGTATAAAAGTTCAATTTTAACAAGATATAGCAGTGACATTTTGTAAAACAAGTTTTTCAAACCCTTGTGCTCAATAGTAATTGAGGCATTTGATACTTCCATTTAATTATGTATTCGGCTTGATTGCTTTTATTTTCGAGATGTGAAGCATCTTCGAGAAAATAATATACATAGTAATGTCGAACTCCTTGTGGGCATGAAAGTTGTGACGCCCCCAAATAGGTATACAACACCCATTCTGAGTCGCCAAATACATGGTACAGAAAGCAAACTACAACTTCAATAATACAATTATCGTGCAAAATATGACAACACATACTGTGATTTTAAATACAAATATTGTCTTATAGACAATATCCACACTCAAATAAGTCCTCATTACAATTATTCAAATAATATTTTACAGAAATAGTGAGGACTGCTAAAACATCTTTCTAGAACCATCACTTCATACCCCGACTAGATCCTGCTATGTTCTCACCTCCTGAGAAGAAAAATGGAACAAAAAGGAAAAGGGTGAGCTCAACTAGCCCAGTAAAGAATATTATGACTAAGATAATATACAACAAATTATCATTAGTCTTCAACAGGGAAAAATCTGATAAAATATAATAGAAAACAAGTTTTAGATCAACAACTGCAGCGGAAATAGCAATCCATTAAAAGAGTCAAATCGAGAAAGAATTCCATTATCTTCTAAGATTTAAAAGTCCATCATCAATATTTTATCCCTGTAACATCAATCAATATACATCTTGAATCAAATATTCATCTTTGCACTACAGCCAAAGATATTCATTTGTATCACCAAATTGGTCATGTTCATCTCAACACTGCTCATCTTTGCACTACGGGCCAAAGATATTCATCGATTAATCATTTATCTTTGCACTACAAAGCCAAAGATATTTAGTAATATCATCATTTAGGACCGAGGATGATGAAAATATTTTAAAAAAACGAATCCAAAGGAGATGTATGGATAAATAGTAGGATTCGTATAACGGTTTTATCCAAGATCAATAATACTCCATAATAACCAATTTTGAAGCAAAATTCAAGAATAAAGATCAAAACATGGATACAATCAAAGATAGTAACCATAATAGACATCTTGGACAAAAAAGAAGAAAATTTCATTTTTCTATGAATAGTGTCAGATTCGTGAATAAAGAATAGTCAGATACGTGAATAGTAACCCCACACAAAAAGTTCTAAATTTGATAAAAAGTTCAGACCAATACTTCGGCATAATGATATTGAAGAAATAATATCATATATGAAGAAAATAACATCACTTACCTCAAAATAAATGTACTTCCTGATCAATTTCTGATATAGTCTCGATGTAAACTTGTACTGAAAAATATAAACTCACAAAGTATGTAAATACTCACAAAATACGCTCGATAATATAGAGAGAGAAAGCTTATGTTTCTGGTGTGATTTTCAATTCTAACTTAGCCTTCTATTTATAGGAAAGTGTTAGCACGTCAAAGCAGACTTGACCTGCAACCTGATGCCTTACCTGCTACTATTGCCACCCACCACATTTGAAATAAAATTCAGCACATTTCTTCACCAACCACAAGTGGGGCCCACTCAATTCTAGAATTTTCCACCAAAATTATTTATAAACCTAATTTCTGAATCAGTAACCTCTTAAAATTCATAACAAATCATACGTTCATTTTTAATGGTTCAAAATTTATGAACATATACTCAACTTATATATGTATAACATATCCAAAAATCATAACGATCCACCGGTCGGATTAAAAATTATAACTCACGCAATATATCCCAAAAACACTGGTTTAATTTTTAATACCTCCATTCCGACAAAAAAACTGATAAAACACCTCAACATTAACTCTTTCATTTTTAACCACAATAAATATATCCAACATTTATATCCACATAAAATAAATATTTCTTTATCATATGAATTAATAATTAATTATTCACAAATAATATTACAGAATCACATTTATGACAACTAGGCCGTTCCCAGGAAAGAGGGGGCTTTCCAATAAGAATTTCTCCTTATTGGCGTGCAATTAGGTGACCAAACCTCTCCTTGACAGAACTTTTAGACATTGCCAATAATGTTATCTAATAATATTATTCAAATAATATGAATTATTGATCCGATAATGGGAAATATCAAAGTTGACAATTATTGAAACAACAATAATATAAAATATCAACGCAAAAATTATTGAATCAATAAAATAAAATATTAAATAGTAACTACTAGTAATAATTATTGAGTAGTGCCTTCTTACGTAAGGATCAATAATTCATCAATACTGCATGCATCCACGCATATTATCGTATTTTAACCAACGGGTATTCCAACAAAGGTTAATAAAGAATAACTTCGCCAAGTTATTTATAAAAAACTCAAACTTGTCGCTTTCTTCATCCGACGCTTATTCTCATTATGGGGCCCACAAATGATTATACTGGCGTCATTTAATATTCCCCGACAACAAGAATATTCCACCACCAAACGAATATTCCCCGACAACAATGATTATTTTATAACCACTTGCTTATTTTGCAAAATTTGCACATTTCACCCATAACCGTAGAATTATATCAAATTAATACCTTATTATTCACAATAATAATTAGAGGAAATTGATTTTATTTATAATAAGTTGGGGTCTTACAACCTCCCCTCCTTATGAAATTTCGTCCTCGAAATTGACATACGTATTTGGTGTTTCGAAAAGGTGAGGATACCTCGCTTTCATTTCTGATTCCAACTCCCAGGTTATTTCTACAATAGCATGGTTTCTCCACAAAACCTTAACTTGTGGTATAACCTTGGTGCGTAGGACATGCTCTTTCCTATCAAAGATCTTAACAGGTACTTCTTCGTACGTTAAATTTTCGGCTATCTTATCTGGTTCTAACGCAATAATATGGTTCGGGTCTTTTACATATTTATGAAGCATGGATATGTGAAAAACATTATGAACATGAGACATACTTGGAGGTAATGCGAGTCTATAGGCCACATTTCCTATTCGGTCAAGAATCTCAAATGGACCAACAAATCGTGGATTGAGCTTTCCTCTCTTTCTAAATCTTGTAACTCCCTTCCATGGAGCAACACGTAACAATACATGATCTCCAATATTAAATTCCACGTCCTTTCGATGAAGATCAACATAACTCTTTTGTCAATCTTGTGAGGTTTGAATACGTTATCGAATCATTTGGATCTTTTCTGTAGTCATGCGTACTAACTCTGGTCCCAACAACGTTGCTTCTCCCACCACATCCCAGCATATTGGAGAACGACACTTTCGTCTATACAACGCCTTAAATGGAGCCATGCCTATACTTGCTTGATAACTATTGTTGTAGGAGAATTCTACCAATGGCAAGTACTTATCCCAACTCCCTTTGAAATCTAGGACACAAAGTCTTAATAGATCTTCAAGAGTTTGAATAGTCCTCTCTGATTGCCCGTCCGTTTGAGGATGGTATGTCGAGCTGAATCGTAAATCCGTGCCCATAGCTTTCTGCAATAGTCCTCTCTGATTTCCCGTCCGTTTCAAACACCGTGAATAATTTACAAGCTGACTGTAGCTGAAAATGTCCATCACGAGAACCGAATCTAGATTTAAAAACTGAATCTGTGATCACATGATTCCTAGGCTCACATGACAAAGCAATATGTACAAAAGCTAGAAAACAGACTAGATTTGAATAAATCTAAGAAATCCAACTTTCAATGGCCGGTTTATCCGAATGAGAAAATGATGTAAATATCTTTTTATAAAAATAACAGCGAAAAGTTTTACCGTTAAACTTTTGAAATATCCGGTGGTAAAAGTACAGTAATACGCGTGGTTGCCTAGTAGCACACAGTATTGATTATTGATGCTTACGTGAGAAGTCACTCAGTTATACTCAATTATTGCTACAGTAATTATTGCATAGTATCTCGCGTTATTTGATTCAATTATTGTTATTATTTTTATATATTATTAAATCAATAATTGAGACGACAAAGTTATTCATATTATTATTTACAATATTGACGATGTCTAGAAGTTCTGTCAAGGAGAGGTTAGGTCATCTAATTGCGTGATAATAGGGAGAAATCCTTGTCGGAAAGCCCCATCTTTCTTGGGAACGACCTGGTTGTTAAATATTGCGAATTATAATAATGATGATAAATGTTGTTAAAAATATTGGGGTGATTTTTATGAAGTATTTGTTGTAAATATTGACGTATTATTTGGACCCCCACTTACCCATTTTTCAAAATAATCGGGAGAAAGTTTTTCAGTATATATATATATATATATATATATATATATATATATAGTGGGTCCCCACATGATTATGACATTTTGGGGGGTGGGATAATGGAATTGTCACGGGTGTGTTATATGGTATAATGGACATGTTGTAGTGCTAGTCTATGTCATCAAATAATGTTAGTATGGTCAATTTTTGGTACTATAAACATTTTACTTTTTGGCATAATGTGGATGCCCTTAGACTTGATCTCATATCAGCATACTTATACTCACAATTCCCTTTGCTCCAAGCAAGCCCTTAGTTCTATTAATTGTCACAAAATTCTGATGTACCTTCTTCAAGCTGTAATATAATCCCGAAGCCTTATTTCTTGACGTATCACCACCAATCATGCGGACTGGTTGTAATAAAATTGGTAACTAGACATATCTGACGTAGGAAGAAGGGAGTATATATATATTATAAGTTTTGTTTTATTAGATTATAAATAGAATATATTATATTTTATTTAAAGTTTTTGTTTTATTAGAATATTTTATTGCACAGTAATGAATATTAAATCAAATTTTAAGAAATATTTTGCATGTTGAGCGTCCTTGCATTCTTCACTGTGCGTCCGTGATTTTTATTTTCAAATAGTATCATTTCCATTCTCCTATAAATAGGATACTTAGTTAAAATTGAAAATCACACCAGAATCACAGAATTCTTCTTCTATAATATTGAGCGTATTTTTTCGAGTTTTAGAAAGCTTTAAGCATAGAAAACAATGAAAGTTTTCTTCAAGAATATCACCGCTATACTAGTTGGAATACTCTTCTTTTCAAGGTAAGGGGTATTATTTATTTCATATTCGCTTACGATATTATTTTTCGTATTCATAAGAAATTTTATATTGTTCAATATTCGCAAGAAATATTATATTCGTTTAATATTCGTAAGGAATATTATATTCGTTTAATATTCGTAAGGAATATTATATTCGTTTAATGTTCGTAAGGAATATTATTTTTGTTCAACAGTTGTAAGGGATGTTATTTTTGTTCAATATTCATATGAAATAATATTTTCTTCCATACTCTGTACTATTTAAGTAATATTATTTCGTTTCAGATTCCGAATTCTATACTCATTTTGTTAAATTTTTGGCTTCTATACTCCATAAAATTAGTAGAATATCATTGATATTTGCGCTACATCCAATATATTTTCATAGAAATATTATTCTGAGCATTCTTGATAAGTTTTAACTTTTTCATGCCGGAGTACTATTCACGGGGTTACTATTCCTGAAGTTACTATTCATGAAGGACTATTCACTCGGTTACTATTCACCCGGGGTACTATTCATGATAAAAATTGATTTCTTTTCGGTCCAAATCATTTTGATACAATATTATTCTTGAATTTTACTCCACAAAGCAGTATCATGTTGACAATTTGGACATTATTGAATTCTGGATAAATTAAATTATAAATCTTTAAAATTTTATCATTTGCTTTCTTTTAATTGATTTCTTATATCATTGTCATCATCCTCATGCTTATATTATGTTGAAAGTTATATGTGGTCATAGTGCATAGATGGACTTGGTATGATTATGACTAGGAATTATTCGGTATAATCATGATCGTAATATTACAAATGATGTGGTAAAAGTTCTCATTGGCCCGTATTGCATTGATGGACAGTTGTTGGCATGATCATGACCATTGATGAAAATAAGAATATCCTTGGCCCGTAGTGCATGGATAATTTGTTGTCGTGATCCTAATGAATATCCTTGGTCGTAGTGCATGGGTAATTCGATGATGTGGATTATTTATTAAGCTGAGTCTCAACGATAAAATTGATGATAAATTTTTTTTAAATCATAGAAGATAGTAGATTTCATGTTCTATTTGACTCTTCTAATAGATTGTTTGTTCCGTTGCAGTTAAACTTGATGTTTATTGTATTTTATCAGTTTAACAATGTTGAAGGCTACCGATAATTTATTTTTTATTATCTTAGTCATAATATTTCTTACTGGGCTAGTTGAGCTCACCCTTTTCTTTCATTATTCTCTTCAGGAAATGAGAATATAGCTGGGACTAATCGGGGAACGGAGTGACGGTCCATATGTTTGCATTAGTAGTCCTCACTATTCTATGAAATAGTGTGATAATAAATATATTGGGGACTCCATTTGAGTTTGAATACTGTCTAGAAGACAATATTCGTATTAAAACTCTCAGTTTATGTTTTGTCGTATTTTACACGACAGTTGTATTATTAATTTGTATTTGAATTTTGTACCATGTATTTGGCGACTCGAGATGGGTGATGTATACCTATTTTGGGGGCGTCACAGTTGGTATCAATGCTTAGGGATATGATCCCTAGCTGAGATGTGAGACTAGAACTTGGAGGGGAGAGACGGGTAATTCCTTCACTAGCATGACCTACCTAAGTTTACTTGTTATTTAATTGGTCGGTCAGAATATAGGGATAATATGTTGCATGTTAATTAACCCTTGTTTTGTGGCAGTATTTGAAAATGACATCCGAGAATGTTAAGAATAGAAATGGAGCAAATGAGACCGTGGAGACACCTCTAATCACCAACCAAGATAATGTGATGTCAGGCGAAGAAGGAATTAGAGATATCCCTGTGGTGAGGGAAGAATTAATAGTTGCACCCGAGCTAGTCGTAGAGGTAGCAGCTGAGAGTGAGGAAGAAGAGGAACCTGAGGAGAATTTTTTGATCGAAATGTAGAACTGCAATATCGTATTCATGAGTTAGAAGAACATGTTGAAGAATGGCAGGCGATCGTGGAGATAAAGGGATGCAACAATTCAAAATTTTGTTACCCGATATGTGATGCTTGAACAGAAACACTCTTTGGCAGAGTGTAAGATATTAAAGTTGGAATCTGAGAATTCAAATGTCAAGGATCAGCTGAAAGAAGAAACAACTGAACGAGTGAGAATGAAGGATGCATGGGTAAAAGCCTCACGACATGTTGATGTTGTTGAAAGAGACGTCCGATCCAAAAAGGCTAAAATAGATAATGTGTATTTCTCTTTTTGGACAGCAATTGGGAAAACCCAACATTGAGTTTTGAATTACCATATACAAAGCGGTTAACCTCAATTCGATATGGATCAAAGATTGATGATTCAGATCATAAATCAAGAGTACGATGAAGTAGTTGAGGGTGGAATAAGCCCTATATAAAAGTCAATTCCAATGGTAGTGATGACACCAAATGCTACCCTAGACAAGTCAAATTCGGGTAGTTTAAGGGAGAGCGGTTGTCATGACTTCCCAACAAGTGAGGAACCCAAATTAAGTTATCACGGGTAAGCTAATCATAAACTATTACAAAGTTTATACCTTATTCGATACCGGTTCTACCCACTCTTTTATTTCTCCTACTTGCGGTCAACGTTTAAATTTGACTCCGGAGAAATTAGACTTTGACTTGTCTGTTAAAACTCTGTTGGGAGAAACCTTCATTACATCCACTATTTATAAGTCTTGTTTAGTTCAAATTGGTACCCTCACATTACCTGTCGATCTTATTTCCTTAAAAATACTTGCATTTGACGTAATTCTTGGGATTGATTGGTTAATTACTCATCATACAAAAATTGATTGTTTTCATAAGGTTGTTAGCTTTCATATTCCTAACCAACCTATAATGCAAATTCAAGCAATCAAACCATTAAAATCAATCACTGTCATCTCAAGCCATAAATCTATTTGTTTATTGAAAAACGGATGTCAAGCTTACTTAGCTCATGTCACGGATTTAAACAAAAATACGTCAGTTTTGAATGATATTTCTATTATTAATAAATTTCCTGACGTATTCCCTGAAGAATTTCCTGGCCTACCCCCAGAGCGTGAAATTGAATTTTGTATTGAGACGACAAAGTTATTCATATTATTATTTACAATATTGACGATGTCTAGAAGTTCTGTCAAGGAGAGGTTAGGTCATCTAATTGCGCACCAATAAGGAGAAATCCTTATCGGAAAGCCCCCTCTTTCCTGGGAACGATCTGGTTGTTAAATATTCTGAATTATAATAATGATGATAAATGTTGTTAAAAATATTGGGGTGATTTTTATGAAGTATTTGTTGTAAATATTGGCATATTATTTGGACCCCCACTTACCCATTTTTCAAAATAATCAGGAGAAAGTTATTCAATATGTATATATATATATAAGTGGGGCCCACATGATTATGACATTTTGGGGGGGGGGGGGGATAATGGAATTGTCACGGGTGTGTTATATGGTATAATGGACATGTTGTAGTGCTAGTCTTTGTCAGCAAATAATGTTAGTATGGTCAATTTTTGATACTATAAACATTTTACTTTTTGGCATAATGTGGATTCCCTTAGACTTGATCTCATATCAGCACACTTACACTCACAATTCCCTCTGCTCCAAGCAAGCTCTTAGTTCTATTAATTGCCACAAAATTCTCATGTACCTTCTTCAAGCTGTAATATAATCCTGAAGCCTTATTTCTTGACGTATCACCACCAATCATGGGGACTGGTTGTAATAAAATTGGTAACTAGACATATATACCGTAGGAAGAAAGGAGTATATATATATATATATATATATATATATATATATATATATATTTTAGTTTTGTTTTATTAGATTATAAATAGAATATATTATATTTTATTTAAAGTTTTTGTTTTATTAGAATATTTTATTGCACTGTAATGAATAGTAAAATCAAATTTTTAGAAAATTTTCACCGGTTAAGCGCCCATGCATTCTTCACTGTGCGTCCGTGATTTTTATTTTCAAATAGTATCCTTACCATTCTCCTATAAATAGGATACTTAGTTAGAATTGAAAATCACACCAGAATCAGAGAATTCTTCTTCTATAATATTGAGCGTATTTTTTTCGAGCTTTAGAAAGATTTGAGCATAGAAAATAGTAAAAGTTTTTTTTCAAGAATATCTCCGCTAAACCAGTTGGAATACTCTTCTTTTCAAGGTAAGCGGTATTATTTATTTCATATTCGCTTACGATATTATTTTTTCGTATTCGTAAGAAATTTTATATCATTTAATATTCGCAAGAAATATTATATTCGTTTAATATTCGTAAGGAATATTATATTCGTTTAATATTCGCAAGGAATATTATATTCGTTTAATGTTCGTAAGGAATATTATTTTCGTTCAACAGTTGTAAGGGATGTTATTTTTGTTCAATATTCATATGAAATAATATTTTCTTCCATACCCTGTAGTATGTATGTAATATTATTTCGTTTCAGATTCCGAATTCTATACTCATTTTGTTAAAGTTTTGACTTCTATACTCCATAAAATTAGTAGAATATCTTTGATATTTGCGTTTCATCCAGTATCTTTTCATGAAAATATTATTCTGAGCATTCTTGATAAGTTTTAACTTTTTCATGTCGGAGTACTATTCATGGGATTACTATTCTCAAAGTTACTATTCACGAGGTACTATTCACTCAGTTACTATTCACCCGGGGTATTATTCATAACAAAAATTGATTTCTTTTCGGTCCAAATCATTTTTGATACAATATTATTCTTGAATTTTACTCCACAAAACAGTATCATGTTGACAATTTGGACATTATTGAATTCTGGATAAATTAAATTATAAATATTTAAAAATTTATCATTTGCTTTCTTTTAATTGAATTCTTATATCATTGTCATCATCCTCATGCTTATATTATGTTGAAAGTCATCTGTGGCCGTAGTGCATAGATGGACTTGGTATGATTATGACCAGGGATTATTCGTTATAATAATGACCGTAATGTTACAAATGATGTGGTAAAAGTTCTCATTGGCCCGTAATGCATTGATGGACAGTTGTTGGCATGATCATGACCATTGATGAAATCACGAATATCCTTGGCCCGTAGTGCATGGATAATTTGTGGTCATGATACTAATGAATATCCTTGACCGTAGTGCAAGGGTGATTCAATGATGTGGATTATTTTTTAAGCTGAGTCTCAGCGGTAAAATTGATGATAAATTCTTTTTACATCATAGAAGATAGTAGATTTCATGTTCTACTTGACTCTTCTAATGGATTGCTTGTTCCGCTGTAGTTAAACTTGATGTCTATTGTATTTTATCAGTTTACCACTGTTGAAGGCTAACGATAATTTATTTTGCATTATCTTAATCATAATATTTTGTATTGGGCTAGTTGAGCTCACCCTTTGCTTTCATTGTTCTCTTCAGGAAATAAGAATATAGCTGGGACTAGTCGAGGAATGGAGTGATGGTCCAGATGTTTGCATTAGTAGTCCTCACTATTCTATGAAATAGTGTGGTAATAAATGTATTGAGGACTCCATTTGAGTTTGAATACTGTCTAGAAGACAATATTTGTATTAAAACTCTCAGTTTATGTTTTGTCGTAATTTACACGATAGTTGTATTTGAATTTTGTACCATGTATTTGGCGATTCAAGATGGGTGATGTATACCTATTTTGGGGGCGTCACACTATCCGCTCGAACCTTCATAACTTTCAATCTGGGCATCCGATTGAGGCGTGTTATACCTTTTTGGAATGTTGCTGTCGAGAGATACACAATGACATGGGATAAGAGTTTGTACGAAGCTGGGAAGATGGATCCATGACTAGATCTTCAAGTCTTCAAATTCCATCCGGTGTGCTGTCTTGTGTAATAGTCACTCGGGATTTTGAGTTATGGCTCTTGTGGGACACTTTTGTATGAAATATGGGATGAAATGATGTTGAGACAACGTGAATGTAGTATCGAGGTGGCAAAATGATGATTTTGGCCCTCACGTGAGTTATCTCCGGTTCTGTGCAGATGTCGTAGTCGTTGCTCAAGGTTATCTCTAAGATTGAGCTGTTGTGAGTACTGAATGCCCTCAAGGTTATCTCTAAGGTGCCTTGACCTCCCGGGGTTATCTCCGGGGTTGGAATTGAGTGTCCCGGGGTCGTCTCCGGGTTTTGAACTGACTATTCTGGGGTTATCTCCGGAACTGCTTCTCTCGAGGTTATCTTTGAGGTTTGTAACTATGCATCCTGGGGTTATCTCCAGGATTAAAACTGAGTATCTCGGGGTTGTCTCTGAGATTAAAAACTGAGTATCCCGAGGTTGTCTCCGGGATTGAGCTAATATGACTTCCAGGATCATCTTCGGAAGACAATTTTACCCTCCTACAGGGTTAGTAACAGGAATATAAAATTTCGAGTGTCTACACCGTCGCCAATGAGTCTGGGCCGATGGGCTGCAGTCTCCAATGACCTTGTCGTCAATGACTATGTTGCTGATGACGATCGACGGGAGACAGGGTCGACGACTTGTGGGGCGAAGAGGGTGGCGACGGTCAGTTCCGTCGCCAATTGTGACACCCCCAAATCCGGTTTACCTGACCCTCGAGTTTGGTGTTCACGATCCACAATATAATAACATCTAACTACCCATTTAAATATAAATAGGAATACATAACTCATTAACATAAGTTGTTAATACATAAGTCCCAGGTCCACTAGCCTTAACATTACAGAAATACCCCTTAGATATACAAAAAGGGTTTACAAATACAACATAATAATAAGTTCTTTATAACTACTCCAGCATCTTGCCTTTACCTTTGTTCTTCTTTGACCCGCTGGCCTCTTCGTTCCTAGCTGAAATGTTTTATTTATAGCAAGGGTGAGCAACAAGTTTGCCCCGCAAGTTAAGACATACAATAAATGTATACGAATCAATAAGAACAGACTATCTATTTTGATAGAATGAAACCAAAGTTCGGTGAACTTTGAAATAGATGAACAAATCGTTAATCAATAACAAGTATTCTCGTATTCTAGGGAACACAATAGTTTGATAATGAAAGAGTACAACACTTTCAAAGTTTCTGCGATATTCTAATGAAACATCAAGAATCAATTCTACGCAATAACAAAGTGGAATGTTTTCCAGATTTATGTTGAGCGATCCATTGGATCTAGAACTTCTACTTTCTCGGGTATCTATCAAAGATTTACTTTGATACATACGCAAGAGTATCAGATAACCATAAAGATTAAATCATACCCCTCTGCAAGTACTTAGAGCCGGCCAACTCCTTGTACCATAAATTATGCATAATACTTAGGTCGCGCGCAATGGTCGAATATACGACTTAAAAATGTTCCCTTTATATAAAAGGTTGTTCTTCTCAGTCTCAGAATCATGATTTGATTTAACAACGAAATTTAATAATTTCAATTTCTATTTACTTATCGATCTAGCCAAAATAATTGGAATCGATCTATCAATAACAATTGAATTCTCTTCTCGAATCTATCAAGTTCTAACAAATGTTCGTCTAGCCAGAATTATTAGCTAAGACATTTCTCAATATACTTTGACAATAAATAAGAATTATCTGTACTGTCAATTCTATCTTCTACGATTATGAATATGCAACAACAGTTATTCTACAAATGTATATTTTTCGAATCAGTAATTCAATTTAAATTATTAATCATGCACTAACTGCGAATAATCAACAATAAATTCCCTGGACATGGTATAATTAGCAATAATTAACCATTATAATAATTGAATGAATATAACTCAAGGTTGAGTTAGGAAACTTACCTTCCGCGTTGATTACAGCTACACAATATAATTAATTGTGTTCATCAGACCTATATTCAACAATGTCGGTCTCACAATTAGCACAATCATTTATAACACGTAACACTGTATTTTATAGTCAAACTTCTCCTAGACACATTACCACATAGCCACATTAGTGTTTATAACCTATATAAACACTTAACAAGTCTAACTAGTTCTTGATGCGGTTGGACTTCTACCCATTCTCTGTTTACGGTCACTTTATTCAACAATTAACACATTGATTGTCAATTAAACTTGGTCTCTAAGCTTAATATTATTTTAGATAAGTCAAATATCGTTTATAATATTTTTCGGAAGCTTTTAATGATTTATAAATAATTATTATAATTTATAATAATATTTCAAACACTTAAATCATTTTTAAATGATTTAATTATCAAATAATCTTATCATTACTAATATTTAATAATATAAAAATATTAATAACATACTTGTCAAAATATTAAAGTTATTTTTAATAACGTAAAATATTTTTAAATCATCAATATTCTATTTAAATGATTCTCAAAATAATTAAAATTATTTTTAAATCATCACCATTAATATCTAAATATTAATAAAATTATTATTAAAATATTAAAAGTCATTAATTATAACTTAAAATATTTTTAAAACATTTATCTCATTTTTAAATAATTTTTAAATCAATAAAATCATTTTTAACTCATTTATTTAATATAATAATGAAATAAATCTAATATCATTAATATTAATTTATTAATGAGAATTCTCGAAAAATATTGAAAATTATATTTTATAATTCAAAATATTTTCTAACATTTTATTCTTATTTAAAATGATTTTTCATAATATTAAATAATTTTTGTCTAATTTATTTAATATACTAATTAAATAAATGAAATATCATTTTATTCAAATAATTATAATTATTAAAGAAAAATGTCCCAAATAATTAAAAGTTATTTTTCAGAATTTAAAATGATTTTTAAAACCATTTTTAGTAATTTTTATAATTTATTTCTATTTTTAAATAATTTTCAGAATATTCAGAAATTAGAAAATAAAATAAACCGTTGTTGTACGGCTTTAGCGACACTAAGCGTCGCTGTTGGTGTTCTTGAGCCTCAAGAACACTGACAGTCGGCAGTGTAAGGGTCAACGTTTGACCAGCTTAACTTCTCGGTTTAAATTCGATTCTGGGCTAACTGAAACTTTGGTCATGTAGTGGACATGTAATACTACCATGATCAATCCTTATCTTGCTCAAAACAAATCACAACAAAGAGATCTAGCCTCTTAAACACACTGTCAGACAACTCCTGGGTTTTCCTGAAACCCGTAACCTCGATCGGTCACTTCCTAAAGACAAATTAATCTAGGTTCTGATCATTGTTTTGGTGGTTTTAGTATTCATACATGTAGTATTATTGACAAGGAACAACGAGATGTCAAGATCTCAGTCCAAAAACAACAGATCCACAATGTATCACTTGGTCAAAGTCTGTCAGAAAAAGTGTTCATACGCTTTTCTGGAATTTCCAGAAATTCAAGTCATGGCCTTATGGCCTAGTTTGACCACTTACCCCGATCAATCTACTGATTATATAAACGATATAAAGCCATATATGTACAGTACAAATGTAAGGCTATAAGGTCGATACAAAACCACCCTAAAAAAGAATCAAAGATGTCAGATCTGAGCCGTCCAAAAAGCTGTCAGACGCTGATCTTACACTTTTTGGGTTACCCAGAAAGTTCATGGTCATGCCCGGTCAATAGGTTTTGACCACGAATAACTCCTGATCTAGCTAATAAATGACTCTGATTTAACTTGCAGATTAAAGACAACATAACAGGCTATAGATCCAAACAATAAAACATCAAAAACAACAAACGAACAAGAATCTGTGGCTCTTGACATTAGCTTGTCAGACCACAAATTTTGTTCTTGGACAGATTTTGAAAAACACCATTTTAAGGCACTTTGATGCTATGGATATATGTTTGATCATCATAGATCAACATAAAACATCCTCTAGCAAGAATTTAAACATAAAAACACAAAATCTTTCAAAGCATACAAGATCAAAAATAAAAATTAGGTTTATACCTTTTCTTGAATAATTTTAGATCTTGGATCTCCAATCTGTTATTGATTGATCTAGGGCTGTATTTAGAACTGATATACTTAGCAATTTCGTTGGTTTAGGAGAGAGAGAGAGTTGGTGAGAGCAAAATAGCAAAATGGCTAATGTTTATGGACTTTCTCTCTCCAACATCTCTTATATATTGCTTGTTGTTGCTAGATCTGATGTGTTAGACGATTTTTGTTGGATTTCTAAGTCACAAAGTCAAGACATTTGGTTACCAACTAAAGTTGCTAGCAAATATTGCAAGTTACATATTAAAATAAACTGAAAGGGCATTTTGGTCATTTGTAAATTAATTTTAATGGCATTCTAGTCCAATGCACAAACCCTTAGGGTTTAACCCTAAGGTTTTAACCCTTATGTTTTAAATCACTAACTTTCGAGGATTTTCTAAATTAGGGTTTTAATTTAGAAAATTAAAATTTGAAACTAAAATTAGGTTTTCTTAATCATTGCGACCTCCTGAGAAGCCACTACATCTTGCACCGTCATATTGAATGCACGGGCCGATGGTCTTCCTGGCTGTGCAGGTCCTCGAATCGCCAAGGTTCCGCCACCGGGTCCCTTGTTGCCACTTTCCTTCTCAGCATTCCTCTTTGGATAGTTCCGTACCTTATAGTCAGTTGATTCACAGGCATAACAACCTTGTATCTTCTTTAACAAAAGAGCTCTAACTCATGCAAGCATACATGCGTCAACAAGCAATACAAAGCAAGTAAAGTATCGATCCCAAAGAGAAAGTTGTTTAATTCAAATCACTATTCATTAATTAATTCACTATATTTATATGCTCAAACTAATGACTAAGATTGGTTTGTTCTCGAATTGCAAATAGCAATAAAAATAATAATAACACGGAATAAATCAAATCTGGAAATAATGGGATCCTAACTTCATTTAATACTTCATTCAATCGCCACTATCATGCATGACTTGTTCACATATCATAGGAAAGTAGCCAAGAGCACTAAAACAGTATAAGCCATTTTTCAATGCACTAAGACCTACTTACACAACATCCACAGATGATAGACTCTATGTAATCATTAATATAACCAGCATCACTATATGTCTATGTGAAATTGCAACTATATTGACATTAAGTTCAAGCCCTTATTCTAACTTATATGATGAAACAATATATGTCTATCTGGTTCACGAAATATATAAGCCATATAACACAGCCCTATATACGTATACTATCATGATTACAATCCATATTTGCATGTTCATTGTCAATTCCATACAAATACTGAAACGAATGGTGATCAAGCATTCATACATGCAAAACAATCATGATAGACATCCCATATGATATGTAAAACAACCCAGCATTTAAGCATGCAATCAAACTACATATTAAAATCCGTTAGAATCCTATAATGGAGTTTAGTTCATGACTGAACCAAAAGCCATTATGGGATCAAATCTAAACATGATTACTAAACAAACAATTGAAAGATGAAAGATAGAAACAATCAAACCCAATTGCTGAATATAGATCAACATTCAAATCCTCATAAGATTCCAGCAAAATAATACTAATAAACCCACTCTGGTAGAAAATCCCAAGAAGATGTAGAAAAGTAGAGTTTTGGCCTCCTTCTACGTTGGAATCTCTCCGATAGAGTAAACCCTAATTACGATGTAAAAAGTACGTAAAACAAATGAATAATTATCCAATGATACCCCTGACACCAGTCAAGAATCGTTTTAAATCAACTACAACCATTTTAATTGAAAAATAAAATAAAACAAATTAACGACTTAGGGCCTCACCTTACAAGGCCGCTTCTTCCAAATTTGTTATAATCGCGGCATGAGACTTGCGATAAGTTTTATGTTCATGGTCTCTCGTATGCGGTAAGGCCCTAAACTTTGTCCTTCTCGGCGGCGCAAGAACTTGCGATGGGTTCCCAGTGCATTTGAGTACTTTCATGCACATGCCAAGCGCCCAAACTCTTCCCCTCAGCATGCTGCGCAGCTTGATGTCTTCGATTACGCTTCTTGGCTTGGTTCTGCAATGTTGCTGCTGCTACTGAAATGTCCTATGTCTATTCATGCTTGTCCATCCATGCTCCACTCAATCCTACGCCATGCACATCCTATCTTTTGCCTCGCCTCACGCATCCATTAGCCTCGTGCTCTAAAACACCACCAAATTAGGCCAATTCCTGTACTTATTCACCAAAAGGAGTTTTAAGTATGCGAAATGCAAATTAACATGAAATGCAGCTAAAATCTACTAAAAAGTACTTGAGATGGGCACAGTTCGCATGAATTGGTACTCCATAAGTAGGTGTAAAACCTACTTATCAAATACCCCCAAACTTGAACCGTTGCTATCCCTCAAGCAATGCACACGAATAAACAATAAAAATGCAACTATATTACTATACAACTAAATTTTTTGTGCACTAATCTCACATTGTCCCCACTACCATAGAAATTCAGTCCAATTTGCCTCAGCGAATTTTTTTTATTTTAGATTTAAGAATACAGATTCAAATCAAACTGCAGGCATAATGTCATACACTCAGATAATTCAAATATAATATAGAGATGTTGTGTGTGTGTGTGTTGTGTTTTCTAAAACTTGATTTAGGCACAGAATACTCATGCTATATTGCTCAAACAGAAAATTATAGTTAAAATCAAGACTTATGTATATGTATGCAACCAAGACTATTCCAACATCTTAAAATAAACTAAGGTTCAACAATGGGTTTAACTGCTTTATTTCTACCTACGAGGGCGACTTTCGCACTTTCCCGCGGTGTTTATTTCCATTTTTCTTTTCTTTTCTTTTTTTTTTCTTCATGACTGTGCAATGTCTTACTCCATTAGGCACACTGCTACTCCTTAGCGAGCTTTCAACCAACGACTCCCAGACCATGAAAGACCTTAGGGCGCTAGGTGTAGAGACAATCCCCTCAGCGTTTTACTCAAGTAGCCAGGGCCCCGAAATAAGACTAGCCACATTATTGCTATTCTTCTTTTCTTTTTCTTTTTTTTATACACAGATACCCATGTTTTCCCAAAGTTTAAAAATCAATGTTTTATACAGTCTATATTCACTTTTCACATATTCCCTTTTTAAAACTACACTTTTCTATCGAGCATTGCAACACATGCTTCTTATACCTACAAGCGATTGTGAACACATTTGTGCAAACCGACAGGATTTAAACAACATTATGAATCTCATTATGACAAACATTATATCTCAGCTCGTATTATCCCAAATACTCAAAACTCATTTAACAGAAATTCACTATCATCATTGGCTAGACAAAAAAAATTTATATGGCAAGAACTGTGAGATATGCAAACTAAACATGACAACTATATGCTAAAATGTAATCTAAACATGCAACAACTATAAAAATTAAACTAATCATGCAAAACTATATGCAACTAAAAATACTACCCATACCTCCAAACTTAAAATATTCAATGTCCCAATTGAATGAAGGTAAAGGGTACAAAAACTCCCCTAATTATCGGTGGTGCCACCCTCCTCGGGTGGTGAATCCGGTGGTGGATATGGTGTTGCGGTTCTGAACTGAGGACATTCTTGTGTTGTTCCTTGTTGTGCAAATGCTTCGACTAAGGCCCTTGTGAGTCCCATCGTAAATGTGCCCAAATTATCGTACATGGCATCGACCTTGCGCTCCAACCTTCGGAGCTGGCGATCGCCATGGGTGGCACAATCGCGTCGTGGTGGGCAGCCCGCCTCGTCGATTTTGCGAGGGGTTGTTGTATGACTCTCGGAAAAGTGGGCTGCATGATGAATCCTCGTCCGCGTGGGTGCGGTATACCACCTGCCAAGTCCTCGAATTTTTCGATCATGGCATGCGTAAAATCCTAGCTTGGGTATTGCATTTGCTCATTGCCCCAGTTGCATCCCTGATTAGTACAGAGCAGGGCAACCATGGATGCGTGTGGAATGCTCCCAATTGTTCCTCCCCATAGATAGTGCAACATATTCTTGTGAATGAGATTACCAATGTCTATGTACTTTTCGAAGATTATGCCCTACAGAACACGTGCCCTCTCTGCTGTTATTTCGTGCTGGTGGGCGGAAGGCATGAGTTTGGCACATATGAACAAGTTCCACGCTTTTGTATAGCGATTTAGGGCTGTAGCTGGGAATATACGCGGCTGTGTCGTGCCAACTTTATATGTCCATTTCGTACCCATCACACATAACTCTGCGATAATCAACTCCATGTTGATCTCCAAATGAGCACCGGTTACCCAATTAGCAGCCCCCACTGGCGGTGCATCAGTAATTTTGAAAATTAATAAGATGGCACGGGGTCTGTAATCTACCTCGATACCACAAACCAAAGATATCCCGCTCATAGTGACCTTGGCATTGGCATAGAACTCACGGACTATGCTCATAGGAATGGGCATTGGAGTAGCAGTTAGTCCATCCTAGCCTCTCTCTTAAATCATGGCGCACAACTGTCCATCCTGCCCCTCCGGCTTAAATCCTCGCTCCTTGACGAACGTTTTCGCCACAATGCGGTAGTACTCTTGTTGAGCTTCCAAGTTGAGGAACTTGGTGTGATCCACAATATCAGCCTCTTGACTGCCCGAAGAGGATGAAGAAGACGACGTAATAGACCGTGCTCGTTTAGGCCCCATTTGTATTTGCTAGAGATTGCACAGATTATATGATGGAGAATGAAGAAAAGCTTGAAACATTGCTACCCCCAATACTCGTTTCTGCAATCCAAATTGGAACCCTAGCTTTATAGTGCACTTTGGAGAAGTTGAGGAGATATGGACTTTGAATGAGGAGAGAATCGTGGCTAAGTGAGAGATGTACGGTAAAAACTTGTAACTGATAGATAGATAGCGACGTTAGTTATGGAGAGGGAGAGAATTTCGCGTATGTTATTATTCCAAATGAGAGTCTAAATGGTCCACAACTCTTTTTTTTAAACTATTCATATCTGTCTTAATCCGGTGTCGCGCGCGGTTGTACTGAGCTGGGCGCGCGGGCGCGAGACTTGCAGAATGTTTTGTTGGCTTGATTGACTTGACGTGCGAGCGCGCGAGTTTGTGCTTCATGGGCCGCGCGACCGCGCGATACTGATATATGCAATGCTAAATTTCAATTCCACTCTGCCTATCAGTGAGACTGTCCAATGATGGTTCCTGTATAGACATTAATGAACCTTGTTAAGGCATAACTTAGTGGTCACATAATGCCAACATCTTACAAATATTCGCAAAACAAGTCTTGCTACACGTTTAAGCATGAACATCTAATACCCTATTAAAAATGACTTCGATATAACTACTGAAATAATCCAAGATGAATAACTAAAAATAAATCTAGGGGGATAGAAATAATGGGTTGCATCCCATCCAGCGTTAAGTTATAGTCAATTAGCTTGACTCTTTCTGAGTTTCATGTCACATATAGAATTGAGGTGCCTTCCTTCTTGTCCGTCGCACCCCGAAATTTAATGAATTCATCTTTCGTCAATGGCTCTACCTTCAACTCTGAAATTTTACCCATTGCACACCTCAACGGTCCATAATTCCTCGATTTCTGTATCTCATCCTGTAGGCCCCAATCCACCACGTCAACCAGGAAGCACTCTTCTTCATCCGTTGGTAACTTGATTGCTTTAAAGACGTTGAAAGTGATCTTTTGATCCTGGACATGCATAGTGAGTTCACCTTTTTGCACATCTATCGACGTTCTGCCTGTGGCCAAGAATGGTCTCCCCAGTATTATTGGTATGCTTTTGTCCTCCTCGCAGTCTAGAATGATGAAGTAAGCTGGAAAAATAAACTTGTCCACCTTAACCAACACATCTTCAACAAGTCCCCGTGGATATGTGATGGATCTGTCAACTAACTGTAATGCAATATTTGTCGGCTTTGGATCTGGCAATCCCAACTGGTTAAACACTGACAAGGGTATCAAATTTATGCTTGCCCCAAGATCACATAAACACTTACTGAAGTTCATCTTTCCAATGGTGCATGGGATTGTGAAGTTGCCCGGATCCTTCAGCTTTGGAGGTAATTTCTGCTGAAGCACTGCACTTCATTCCTCTGTCAAGGCTACCATTTCAAACTCATCTAGTCTCCTTTTCCTTGACAGTATACCTTTCATAAACTTGGCGTAGCTGGGCATTTGTTCCAATGCCTCGGCGAACGGTATGTTGATCTGCAGCTTTTTGAATACCTCAAAGAATTTGTTGAACTGTTTATCTTCTTTTTTTTATTTAATCTCTGCGGATACGGAACTTGAATGTGAATTGGTGGTAATGGACTCTTAAGCTTCTCCTCTGAACCTATTCTATCTTTTTCTTCTTGTTGACCCTCAGATTTCTCTAAATTTTCTTTCTCGAGAGGCTGGCTCCTTCCGCCTCGTGTTGTGCCACGCTCTCCTTTCGTGTAATCTCGGCATGGCCACATTAGCAAGACTGACAAATCTTTCCCAGATCTCAATGTGATCGCTTGACACTGTTCCTTCCCTTTTCTTCTTGGATTTGTCTCCGTATTGCTTGGCAATGAACCCTGGGGCCTGTTAGTAAGCATATTCACCATCTGCCCCATTTGAGTTTCCAGATTCTTTATAGCCATTTCTTGGCTCTTGATCATAACTTTTATGTTTGCCATGTATTTCATCATCATCTCCTCCACTTCTGATTTCTTTTCTTACTGAGGTGAAGCTAGAGTGTGATGTTGTTGTTGTTGTTGAGAAAATCCTGACGAAAAGGGTGGTCTAGGAATAAACTGTGGATATGTTGTCTGTGTCTGAAACTGATTATTTGATGGAAACTGATTCTGTTGATTCCCTTGATTATTCGACCAACTAAAGTTTGGATGATTTCTGTTGTTGGGATGGTATATATTCTGAAATTGACCTTGGTCTTTTCTATAGTTGCTCAAATATTGCACTGATTTGGAGCTGATAGCACATTGATCCGTCGAGTGTGATCCCGCACAAATCTCGCATACGAATGCAACCATCTTTACTTTTCCTTCTGCCAAAATATCTATCTTCTTTGCCATGGCTGCCATCTGTGCTGACAACTGAGTAATAGCATCAACCTTCAACACACCTGCAACTTTGGTCTGTGGCATTCGAGATGTAGGATTCTGAAAATCATTCGATGTCATTGTCTCAATAAGGTCATAGGCTTCCTCATAGTTCTTTGCCCATAATGCCCCTCCTGCAGCTGCATCTACAATCGGTCTTGATGGCCATCCCAATCCATTATAAAACGTGTTGATCACCATCCAATCTGGCATACCGTGATGTGTACACTTCCTCAGCATTTCTTTGTATCTCTCCCATGCTTCATATAAGGACACGCCTTGTTGTTGCTCAAACTGAGAGATAGTTGTCCTCATCTTTGTAGTCTTAGCCATTGGGAAGAACTTAGCTAAGAACTTCTGTGCTAAGTCCTCCCAGGTAGTTATAGATCCTACTGGAAAAGAATGAAACCAACTTTTTGTTTTATCCCTCAATGAGAATGGAAGCAACCTTAGTCTAATAACATCTTCCGTCACACCATTGTATCTGAATGTATCATAAATTTTGATGAAACTTAACAAGTGTTCATTCGGATCATCTGTAGCAGCACCCCCAAACTGAACTGTATTCTGCACCATTTAAATAGTGCCAATTTTTATCTCGAATGTATTGGCTACTATCGCTGGTCTGACTATGTTGGACTGTAGTACATTAATATTGGGCATGGAATACTCCTTCAGAGCCCTATGCTCCTCTCTTTTATCTTCTCCTTGTGCTTCG
Source organism: Panax ginseng (assembly GCA_020205605.1). Lineage (NCBI taxonomy): Eukaryota > Viridiplantae > Streptophyta > Magnoliopsida > Apiales > Araliaceae > Panax > Panax ginseng. Next base: position 92,299,722 of record CM035143.1, read on the forward strand.
GCTGCCATGTTAGCTGTCGTATTTTCTAACTGTACTTTTAAATTTCTACGAACACCCGTTTTCCAACCTCTCCCGTTAATGTTATCCTGAACAGGTGTTAGGTCTGGGTTGGATGATCGCGTGCGCATAAAAACTTATCCAAAAACCTAAAACAAAAACAAAAACTGAAATGAGATAAGACTAGAATTGTCTAAGTCATACAATATATCTTAAACTAATGATAATAATACTAAATTAAACGCCTCTCCCCGGCAACGGCGCCAAAAACTTATTGCCTCTTTTTTAGTCTTAACAAAAGAGCTCTAACTCATGCAAGCATACATGCGTCAACAAGCAATACAAAGCAAATAAAGTATCGATCCCAAAGAGAAAGTTGTTTAATTCAAATCACTATTCATTAATTAATTCACTATATTTATATGCTCAAACTAATGACTAAGATTGGTTTGTTCTCGAATTGCAAATAGCAATAAAAATAATAATAACACTAATAAATCAAATCTGGAAATAATGGGATCCTAACTTCATTTAATACTTCATTCAATCGCCACTATCATGCATGACTTGTTCACATATCATAGGAAAGTAGCCAAGAGCACTAAAACAGTATAAGCCATTTTTCAATGCACTAAGACCTACTTACACAAAGATCCACGGATGATAGACTCTATGTAATCATTAATATAACCAGCATCACTATATGTCTATGTGAAATTGCAACTATATTGACATTAAGTTCAAGCCCTTATTCTAACTTATATGATGAACAATATATGTCTATCCGGTTCACGAAAATATATAAGCCATATAACACAACCTATATACGTATACTATCATGATTACAATCCATATTTGCATGTTCATTGTCAATTCCATACAAATACTGAAACGAATGGTGATCAAGCATTCATACATGCAAAACAATCATGATAGACATCCCATATGATATGTAAAACAACCCAGCATTTAAGCATGCAATCAAACTACATATTAAAATCCGTTAGAATCCTATAATGGAGTTTAGTTCATGACTGAACCAAAAGCCATTATGGGATCAAATCTAAACATGATTACTAAACAAACAATTGAAAGATGAAAGATAGAAACAATCAAACCCAATTGCTGAATATAGATCAACATTCAAATCCTCATAAGATTCCAGCAAAATAATACTAATAAACCCACTCTGGTAGAAAATCCCAAGAAGATGTAGAAAAGTAGAGTTTTGGCCTCCTTCTACGTTGGAATCTCTCCGATAGAGTAAACCCTAATTACGATGTAAAAAGTACGTAAAACAAATGAATAATTATCCAATGATACCCCTGACACCAGTCAGGAATCGTTTTAAATCAACTACAACCATTTTAATTGAAAAATAAAATAAAACAAATTAATCACTTGAGGCCTCGCATACATGCACGCTTCTTCCAATTTTGTTATAATCATGGTAGCGAGACTTGCAGTAAGTTTTTATGTTCAGTCGGTCTCTCGCGCGGGCGCGCGCTCCCTAGGCTTGTCCTTCTCGCGGCCGCGTAACTTGCGATGGGTTCCCCAGTGCCGGCCGAGTACTCGCGTGGTATGCCTTCAAGCTCTTCTTCACCATGGCGACTGCGCAGTTGATGTCTTCTGATTCTACTCCTTGTCTTGGTTCTGTAATGTTGTTGCTGCTACTGAAATGTCCTATGTCTATCCATGATTGTCCATCCATGCTCCACTCAATCCTACGCCATGCACATCCTATCTTTTGCCTCGCCTCACGTATCCATTAGCCTCATGCCCTAAAACACCACCAAATTAGTCCAATACCTGCACTTATTCACCAAAAGGAGTTTTAAGTATGCGAAATGCAAATTAACATGAAATGCAGCTAAAATCTACTAAAAAGTACTTGAGATGGGCACAGTTCGCATGAATTGGTACTCCATAAGTAGGTGTAAAACCTACTTATCAACCTCTACCTTGTTGAATATCCCCGGTTTCAGTCCGTTCGCAAATCTTCTCGCCTCTGTGTCCACTTGATGAGGTGCAAATCTTGCCAGCTCGTTGAATTTGGTAACATATTCAGATACCGACATGTTCTCCTGCTTAAGTTCTAAGAATTGAACTTCCATCCTGGATTGCATACTCGGTGAGAAGTAGTTCTCAAAGAACAGTTCCTTAAATCTTGTCCATAACACCACCGTTGTACCAGCTCTGGCCTGATTAGTCTCCCACCAGTAATTAGCTTATCCCTTCATTAAGTATGTCACAAAAGCCATCTTCTGTTCTTCTGCCACTCGCGAAATGACGAATGCTTTCTCCATCTCCTTCACCCAAGTTTGGGCTTCAATCGGATATGTGGTCCCTTTGAATTCAGGTGGTCCTACCGCTTTAAAGTCCTTGAAGTTAGCCAATCTATCAGCTGGCTGATTTCTCGCTCTTCCTCTTGCTAGAGCCCTATTTTCCATAGCTTCGGCTATCATATCTGCAAAGTTTTGCATCAGGTCAGCTTGACCTCCTTCATTATTTACCGATTTCTCTTTCCCGTTGGTTTCTATTCTGTTGTCTAGGCGGCATGATCTGATTTAAATAAAAATCTTATATTAATTCTCACATAATCGCATATTTATTCAAATAGCACATAGTACATTTAGTACTTCACATATTACTATCCCTTTTTAAATCATATCAGGATTATTAACACAACTTTACACAAAAAGTTGCTATTCTCCATTCACACACAGTTATTACCAGTTCATCAAACTTACCACACTTATGAGTTCAGGAACTTGCCACAATTATATGAGTGTATGAACTTATCCTAGTCAGACCTTTGGCGTCCATTCATTTGAGGGTTCAAAACATTTCATATAATTATGAGTCATTAACTTACCATAAGTATGAGTTCTAAGAACACACAAATTAATCTTAATCTTATATTCATATAGAAAATAAAGATTTCATTCATAAAAACATATTTATTTATATATGCTTAAACATCGTTCTCGATATTACAACACTTAATATCATAATCTTCTACCAAAAGATACTAACGCTCAAACTTAAGGCTTTGTCTGAAACCACTCCCTTCACCATCTTCTTCTTGTTGGGACACTTGTTGAATCCGTGACCCGTTTTCCCACATGAAAAACACTTCCTCAAATTTGGCTTAGGGCAATGTAGAGAAATATGTCCTTTCTGCTTACAATTGAAGCACACATTCTTCCACATCATGCATTCTCCCGCGTGAGTCTTCCCACACTTGCTACATGTTTGCTTCTTCTTCGGGTTTGACTTTTCAGAATTAGGGCTGCCGTTGTCCCTCTTTCTCTTTTTCTTGTATTTTTGTTGTTTGATTGTCCCTTTAGACGATCCACCACCTTCCGCCTTCATCCTTCCTACCTGCGCCTTGAGCTCGTTCTATTCTTCAGTCATTTCGCGTAATGCCCGCTCCGTCTTCCACAACTCCTCTAGAAGAAACACTTTACTTTGGAGTTCCTAGACTTCTGTAGATAGTTGATCTTGTTCTCCAACTTTGCTCTTATTCACTTTCTCCATCTTAGCTTCTTCAGACTCTGCCTCCTCATCCCCACTCAGATACATCTTGGGATAATTGTCATGATCACTCCCCAGATTGACCATGGGTTCGTCTTCTCCCAACTTCTCAACTGATTTGCTTTGCGCTGGTACCTCGGCTTCTGGCATTGGTGCAACAGCTGCTAGCATCTCCGCACTCATTTGATCTTCTCTAAACATCCTACAATCAGTTTAAATAACTTGATTAGTACTTCACCAGTACAAAAATTCTCACACTATGTGTCCACATATCTCACTATTGATGTACTTCGGTAATCCCTCACTTAGAACTCTACATGAGTTTTCTCTATCTCACGTATGGTTATAATTCTAGGCTGCCCAGAATTTTCTGGTCAATGCCGGTCAACCCACTTTGACCTTAAATAACTCTTAATCCGTAATATATATGGACCTGATTCTTTTTGGAGGTTAAATACCATAAAAAGCTACATATCAACCTTTATAACACAAAACACATTAAAGATGACCGAGATATAAGGCACGAGATTTTCCAAAAAAATTTCGGACACTTAGAATATTTTCGGGTTTGAAAAGCAAATGGGTCAATGCCTTGGCCAACCCACTTTTGACCGCTTATAAATCCCGATCTACAATAGATATAGACCTAATTCCTTTTGGAGTTTAAAGACCACATATCGGGCTACCTATAACAACTTTTAAACAACAAAACGCGAGATCGACCAAAGAGTTATAGCCTCGACATTTGGTGAAAAATAACGTAATTCGGTTTTTCCAACTTGTTTAAATCTTCAAATTGCGTTGCACTTTGATGTTATGGGTCCGTGTTTTTACAACCCGAACATTAATAGACTCTCTATTACACTACTTTAAACAATCAATTGCATCAATTAACATCGAATCAAAGGATTTCTAGAATTTAGGATTTCCTACCTTTTCAAGCTTGATTTTTGATTTACGCTTCTTGATGCTTCCGATTTGTTGTTTGTGATGGTTGGGCTTTGTTTAGGGACCGATATGCTACAATAATTAAATAGGTTTTAGAGAGAGAAGCTTAAGGATGAGAGTTGGATGTATTTTAGTGTACAAAATATATTATCTCTCTCCAATCTATATATAAACCAAGTTAGATGCATTGGATGCTACTCAATGGTTGATTGAATCTGCATAATTGAGTCTTGGATGCTTAATTGGTAGGGTAAGTATGTTTGCCATGCTTTGCTAGCAAGATTCCTCCAATAATACACTAATAATACACTAATAAGCCAAAAAGGGCATTTTGGTAATTTCACATAAAATTTCATGGGCATTTTTGTACAAGGCAATTAAATGTAGTATTTAATCACTAGATGGTAATTCTTATCATTTACCAATTAATTCTATCCTTTGGTAAATTAAAACTTTTATACATTAACATCGTAATTAAACCCAATAATTTTAAATTAGGGTTTTTTATAGAAAATTAGGATTTTCTAATTAGAGTTTCTTAACGCCATCAATTAGGGTTTCTAATTGACCATTAGGGTTCTCTAATTATCTGTGTATGTTCTAATATAGTCATTACGGTCTCTAACTTCAACCGATTAGGGTTGTAATAATTAGGGTTTGTCTGATTATCGACAAACAACAAAGAATTAGGGTTTTCTTCTAATTACCGACATCTTATACATAGTAACCTTCATATACACAGTAAACTTCATATACACAGTCACTACTCAGTCATTTCTCATAACTAAGTTTAATAATTAGGGTTTCACAGCACGGTAATATGCTATGACCTAATTGACCGTCATTGCTCAATATTATCTGTCCGCACATACACAGTACATAATTATTGTACTTTAAAATCATTATAACAATAATATAATATTATTATTCTCATCTCTTGATCACAATCCCAATTCAGGGTTTGGATCTCATATCTTACTTCTCTTTCGCATATCAAGTTAAAATACTTGATTTAAATATTCTGAACAATTCATATAATAAAATATATATTATATAAATTCTAATTATCACTTCATATATTATTTCCAATCATGTTTTCATGGAAAATAATTAATAAAAACATTTACGCTTCGTAAATTAATTACCATAAAATATAATTTGTAGTAATTAATAATTCCAAAATTATTTCTAATTTTTAAAGAAATAAATATATTCGTATTTATCGTTCACTTATTCTCGTCATTAAATAAAAAAAAAATTATACGCAAATTTTCTTATTTATTTTATTTAGGAAATCTCGGGTTATTACATTCACCCTCCCTTATAAGGATTCCGTCCCCGGAATCACCGCTTTAAAAACTCATATGCAGAAGGGTACATAGCATATAATCATTGTACGTAGATCTCGATCATACTTGATCGAACCGATCTTTAACTATTCTCCATAACGCTTGCTTGTCTGTCGATAAATGTAAATTTGATCTCTAAAAGAACTCAAATTCCTTCCTCAAAATTTCTTTAATAAAGTAATTTACTATATGTATATATACAGGAAAATCATATAAGACACATAAGTTATTCAAATAGCACCTGGAGTTCTGTTTCCAGCTGCCACCGTATCCTCAATCTTTACGATATCATGAAATCGACCATAATGAAGACACTTACGATTTATTTCGTTGTCGCCTATATCTTGCTGTCATTTCTCGTATTCACATTCCTTATCTCATTTCTTCTTCTTTCACCTTATACTCTTTCATCTTATACTCCATTGATTCATAAATAAAACATTTGCTATACATCATTGAATTGAGACAATTAGAAGAGATATGTCTCTTTTGCCCACAAACTTTCTCTTTATCTCATTTCCCTTTTATCGTATAATTGATAAAAGTTATCTTTTGCCCTTTCCGTTATCCTAACTATCATAAACGCTTCTACTGAGTCACTTAATCCTCTATACCCTAGCAATAAGATTGCCTTAAAGTCTTTGGCGTTCGTTGTTCGATTATATGGTTGATCTTCCGCGGCTGGTTTTCGTTTTCGTCACGGTGACATAATCATAAATTATTCTTCATTTCCTTACATTCTAAGCCTCATCGTTATCGTTAGACATATAACACAAAATTTTCTACTCAAATAATCATGTATTCCAAAATATTAAATTTTGAAACTTGGTTTACTATATTAACCAATATTCGATAAATATCTCGCTACCTTTATAACAACTTACTTCATTAATCCAACTTGTGACACTCATGGTACTTCCAACCATAGCACCTCACATTAATAGAACTTAACATACCATAAAGACATATTGCTTTAAACATCGCCTATCCCTTTGTGACTCAAAAGTCGGGATTTATAAACTTGATCAACACAAAGGTTGAAATATAGTTCATTACTTATCACACATTACATCTACTCAACATAACCTAAATCTTTTCTTGGACATCTTTTAAGCTTGATGGCCTTTCCTCCTACAAACAAAACATGAACTCGGGTTCTAAATAAGGACAATAATGAGAGGTATGTCCCTCACGTCCATAAACATAACATATCTTCTTTCCTTTCTTCTTATCGCTTTTTCCTAAGTCGAGATCTTCTATCTTTCTTTTTCACTTACCTCTCGGAGTCGCATTACGATGTGTTGCTTGAGGCTCCCATCTGGTCAATTTGGATTTTGAGCTTATCTTGCTCTTCCATTGTTTCTTTTAATGCTTTTCGCGGTTGAATATTAAGCAACTTTTCTATCTCCCACAACCTTTCTAGTGAAGAAACCTTGTTCTCCGGATCCTGCACTTTCGTTGATGCTTGGCGAGCTTCAACTTTAGTGTCTCGAATCACTATCCACAAATCCACCATTTCTGGATCTGATACTACGTTTTCCACTATAGCCACCTCGTCCGATTTGGGTTCTTGGTAAGCTTCTATTTCAGCTGTTGGCCTTGATATTAGCTCAGGGGTATGGATATGATCCTTCTTATTCCACATATCTTTTCCACCAGACATCTACATACATAAGTTACCCTGATTAGCATGTAGTATATATACACAGCAATCAAGAGTTTTATATACGTTGTCTCTTATTTTGTTTGACGATGAATTTATTCAATCCATCTCTATAAACACATCAACGCCTATCTCTCTCTGCCGAAAGGCAGCTCCATCCACTTCGTGTCGAATCGCATAAAGGCGATGTCTAAAGCCTGCTCCAAGGTATATATCCTGGTGTCTTTAGCTTCTATCTCAACCTTCAACTGTCTATCTGTATCTCTCTCTGCTCCAACCTCCCTCGTAACTTGCTAACTCCATCTCATGTTCGGTGAGAGTCCTTGTCTCTTCTATCATTGCTCAAAATCGAGAAGTACGATTCATGCGCTCCACCACCTTCAAATTTCTAACCTTTAAGTCGTCGTTCCTAACTATCAAATCTCTTATCATCTCACCGTCTCATGTACTCCTCGCTAGAGTCCATCGCCTCTTTAGGTCAAGGAATTACTACTTTGACTTTCGTCATCCATCCTATTTCTACAATAAACGAGACAACATCAAGATCAAATAAAATATATTCATCGGTAAAATGAAGGAATATTTTATTTAGTACAACTAAAACTTGATGGATCTCTTCAACTCATCATATCCTATAACTTCTCACCAGAGTACTTCGTCTCCTAGTTCACTGAATATCTATCTTAACTTTCGTCCTCCATTCTACTAAGGTTATAATTCTTCACCAGAGTTCTTCATCCATTGAATATCTATCTTAACTTTCGTTATCCATTCTACTAAGGTTATAATTCTTCACCAGAGTTCTTCATCCATTGAATATCTATCTTAACTTTCGTTATCCATTCTACTAAGGTTATAACCTAGGTTTCGCATTCCTAACGTTTATAACCTACAGCTTTGATACCAACCTGTGGCGACCCCAAATCCGGGTACTTGAAACCCGAACTCGGTTCTCCACGATACCATTTCTTTAAGCTGAATAATACTAAATAATAATACATTCGAACTTAATTTACATGCATCAAAGTTTACTTTCCCAGGTACGTGACCTTCAAATACATTCCTTACAATACCTGACAATAGATTCCATTGTCTTACTAACTATAACCATTAACTCATACTAAATCTCATTCGAATAACTTTTCTTTTCCCTTGTTGGTGCTCGAGCCTTCGTGTTCGATCATCACGTGAATCGAAAACATTTAGTTTAAGCAAGGATGAGCATTTGAGTGCCCAGCAAGTAATAACAATTATATATATAAGCTGAAAGAATATAAGTATTCTCTTTACATAACACTTCTACAACGAATCAAAAGTTATGAAGTAATCTGTACTGATAAAACATTCACATAACAACTCTCTTCCAAATTATTTAAATTTGGCTCTGGCTCTACCCATGAATAGGGTTTAAGGAACATACTATGAACATTGTTTTCATTTTCGAAAAGGTTTAGCGAAATTCATCCATAAATGTCATAACTTACTTACGAACGGAGGGTGATCACCCCGTTGTACCTGTATTGATCGATCAATACTACATAACTTGAACGAAATTCATCGCTCACCCTTTGTCCGCCGAAGCGCATAAAAATTTTCCCATTATCGGGATGTTCATACATGCCTGGTTCCAAACCCGAAGGTTTTTAATCTTGCTCAACAATAATATGTAATTCAACATATATGTATACGGGTAATTGACAAAGGTATATCAACATGTGAATAAATGCCATGATTATCCAAGTGGGGACACTTGTATAACCATTTAGAAATCAACTTAACAGAATATATATCTGAGCTAACATGTTGATAATCAAAGCGTACATAATCTATACAGGAATAGAATAATTCTAAAACTTCTTACTCATGTCCATTGCATAAAGAAAATGCAAAGGTAGGATACTTGCCTGATTTGCTGATTACAAATCTCAACTTAGGTTTTATCTCTTTATCACAACCTATCAATAAGCAGGTCATTCGTTCGATTAGAACAATATATCATAACACATAGTACTGTCAATTATGGTCAGCACATAGTCTAATCACGTCATCACATAATCGCAGTGATCATACTTTCTATTCTATACTTTTATACATTTTTCAAATATCTCATCCATGCTCTTACAGAAGCCTTTTCTTTCTATTATAGGGTCTGACATTTGTCGGCGTACCGACAGCTTTATCGGGTAAATACTGAGTCTAAGACTCTTATCCTATACCTCAACATCTGTAAATATCAAACATTTTATTTTTAATCATTTTTGAATTTTCCAGAAATTGAAAAATTTAAAATAATTCAAATCTGTCACTACCGGGCCTATAGTGATATAAATGTTACTATAGGTGTTCCTCAAAACTTCATAACTTCATAATCGGTTCTCAAGTCAAAAGTTTGTTTGGGCATTTATAACTTTCAAACATCTAATCATAATTAAATGATTTAAACATTAAACAATTCCATTATCATTAATAATTAATTTATATTAAACTATTAATGAAACCATTGCTAAAATATAAAAGTTATTTATAATAACTCAAACTATTTTTAAAACATTTATATTACCCTTAAATGATTTTTAAAACAATTAAAATCATTTTAAATAATCACCATTAATATATAAATATTAATGTACTATTCATCAAATATTAAAAGTCATTAATTATAACTTAAAATATTTTTAAATCCTTAATATCCTCTTTAAATGATTTTTAAATAAATAAAACCATTTTTAAACTATTTATTAATAATAATTATTAAATAAACTAAATATCATTAATATTATCTTAATATCATTAATATTAAATTATTAATGAAATTATCCTTTAAATATTAAAAGTTATATTTTATAACTTAAAATATTTTTAAATACCTTAATTTCATTTAAAATGATTTTTATAATATTAAAATCATTTTTAAACTAAATTATTTAATATAATCATTAAATAACTTTAATATCATTAATATATAATTAATTAATGAAATTCATCACAAAATATTAAAAGTCATGGAAAATAACTCAAAATATTTTCTTATACCATAAAATAATTTTTCATGATTTTTCATGAATTAAAACTATTTTTAAATCATTTATTTAATATTATAATTAAATAAATAAATACCTTTTATATTTCAAAAATATTAAATATTTATGAAATATACTCAAAATAATTAAAAACTATTTTTCATAATTTATTTAGTATTTTTAATAATTAAAAACTAATTTTTCTAATTTTTAAATCATTTTTCGGAAAATCAGAAATTAAAATAATTAAAACTGTCGCTAAAGGCCCCTATAGTGACAGAAGTGTCGCTATAGGTGTTCTTGAGCCTACCCAGATCTTCATAAGGCAGAACCGAGTGGCCTACTTTGACCGTGAATAACTCTCTCATCTTAACGAATTTGGACAATCTATAAATTGGGTCTTGTAGAGGAAATACAAGACTACAAGATCCAACAATCATAACCTCTAAACAAACATCAGATCTGGGATAAATCAGCCATCAAAGTAGCTACCAAAGCTGTTCTTCACGAAGAACAGTTCGAGGTGCCTACTTTGGACCTCTATAACTTGATGATCGTGTAACTTTTATGTGATCTATCAATTCCAGTGTGTAGACAACATGTAGGACTACAACTCTAACACTTAACATCATCATAACAACAAGAAATAAAACATCTAAAGTATGGTCAAATCTTGTCATAAAAATTAACACTTAGAAAATTCTGGGCTGCCTAGAATTTTCTGGTCAATGCCGGTCAACCCACTTTGACCTTAAATAACTCTTAATCCGTAATATATATGGACCTGATTCTTTTTGGAGGTTAAATACCACATAACAAGCTACACATATCAACCTTTAGAACACAAAACACATTAAAGATGACCGAGATATAAGGCCTGAGATTTTCCAAAAAAAATTTCTGGACACTTAGAATATTTTCTGGGTTTGAAAAACAGCCGGTCAATGCCGGTCAACCCACTTTGACCGCTTATAAATCCCGATCTACAATAGATATAGACCTAATTCCTTTTGGAGTTTAAAGACCACATATCAGGCTACCTATAACAACTTTTAAACAACAAAACGCGAGATCGACCAAAGAGTTATAGCCTCTGACATTTGGTGAAAAATAACAGAATTCGGTTTTTCCAACTTGTTTAAATCTTCAAATTCGTGCACTTTGATGTTATGGGTCTGTGTTTTTACAACCCAGAACATTAATAGACTCTCTATTACACTACTTTAAACAATCAATTGCATCAATTAACATCGAATCGAAGGATTTCTAGAATTTAGGATTTCCTACCTTTTCAAGCTTGATTTTTGATTTCTGGCTTCTTGATGCTTCTGATTTGTTGTTTGTGATGGTTGGGCTTTGTTTAGGGATTGATATGCTACAATAATTCGTAGGTTTTAGAGAGAGAAGCTTAAGGATGAGAGTTGGATGTATTTTAGTGTACAAAATATATTATCTCTCTCCAATCTATATATAAACCAAGTTAGATGCATTGGATGCTACTCAATGGTTGATTGAATCTGCATAATTGAGTCTTGGATGCTTAATTGGTAGGGTAAGTATGTTTTCCATGCTTTGCTAGCAAGATTCCTCCAATAATATACTAATAATACACTAATAAGCCAAAAAGGGCATTTTGGTAATTTCACATAAAATTTCATGGGCATTTTTGTACAAGGCAATTAAATGTAGTATTTAATCACTAGATGGTAATTCTTATCATTTACCAATTAATTCTATCCTTTGGTAAATTAAAACTTTTATACATTAACATCGTAATTAAACCCAATAATTTTAAATTAGGATTTTTTATAGAAAATTAGGATTTTCTAATTAGAGTTTCTTAACGCCATCAATTAGGGTTTCTAATTGACCATTAGGGTTCTCTAATTATCTGTGTATGTTCTAACATAGTCATTACGGTCTCTAACTTCAACCGATTAGGGTTGTAATAATTAGGGTTTGTCCTAATTATCGACAAACAACAGTAATTAGGGTTTTCTTCTAATTACCGACATCTTATACACAGTAACCTTCATATACACAGTAAACTTCATATACACAGTCACTACTCAGTCATTTCTCATAACTAAGTTTAATAATTAGGGTTTCACAGCACGGTAATATATTATGACCTAATTGGTAGTCATTCTTTCAATATTATCTGTCCACACATACACAGTACATAATTATTGTACTTTAAAATCATTATAACAATAATATAATATTATTATTCTCATCTCTTGATCACAATCCCAATTCAGGGTTTGGATCTCATATCTTACTTCTCTTTCGCATATCAAGTTAAAATACTTGATTTAAATATTCTCAACAATTCATATAATAAAATATATATTATATAAATTCTAATTATCACTTCATATATTATTTCCAATCATGTTTTCATGGAAAATAATTAATAAAAATATTTACCTTCACGTAAATTAATTACCATAAAATATAATTTGTAGTAATTAATAATTCCAAAATTATTTCTAATTTTAAAAGAAATAAATATATTCAGATTTATCGCTTCCTTATTCTCGTCATTAAATAAAAAAAAAATTATATCATAAATTTTCTTATTTATTTTATTTAGAAAATCTCGGGTTATTACAATTAATTAGGGTTAATCTTAACAAATTGGTTACAAAATCCTAATTCCAAATTTGAAACCCTAATTACGAATTTAAAACCCTAATTTATAATTAGGAAAAACGAAAGTGTTAATTTAATATTTTTAATGTTAATTAGGATATATTAATTCTAATTTCAAGTTAAGTAATTAGAAAACCCTAATCTAATTACAAAAATTTAATTTTTAAATTAGAAAATTTATTTTTCTATTAGAAACCCTAATTAGTGGTTTATAAACCCTAATGACCAATTATGACCCTAATTGCTAAATTAGCGATCTTAATTAGGAAGTGTTAATCGTAATTAGAAAGATTTAATTTATGATTAGTAAATTTTAATATAATTAGAAAATCCTAATTATAAGTTAGAAATATTAATTTTCTAATTTTAAAACCTAAATTGGAATTTTAAAAAATTTAAATTGCAAACCCTAAATTTCTCAAACCCTAAACCCTAAATTTTTCCAAACCCTAACCAAACCCTAAACCCTAAGAGTTTGGCCAAAGTCCAAAATGCCATTAAAATTAAATGGGAAATGACTATAATACCCTTGGGTGCATTATTTGAGCTTAACTTGCAAGTCTTGCCCTATTATGGTTGGTAACCAACCCTAGTCCTAGACTTGTGCTACAAACACTGAGTTCAGCCATCTAGCTAAGCCAAATACATTGCATTATATCAATTATAAGAGATTAAAGAGAGAGAAAGAGCCACATTATTTTTCATTTGCTCCTTGACCCTTCTCTCTCTAAATCCGAAAATCTAGAGTGAGAGAGAGTGAAATATTAAGCCTTGATCAGTTCATAACTTACCAAGAACAGATCACAAAGATCAGATCCAAGAATCAAAGCTAGAAAGGTATAAATCCTATTTTTTGAAATCTGTAATCTGATGTTAGTTGTTGGTTAGAGTTGTGTATTTGAGTGTCATTTGATGATCTGGGTTGTCAGAACTCAGATCCATATCATCTAGATGCTCGAATCTAAAGATTTAGCAAATCTGGAAAAGTTGGAAAAAGGCGTCTGACATCCATATGTCAGACCTCATAGATCTGTGTGTATTTGATGTTTGGTGTATTTTGTGTTTTATTTCTGTTCTTTGTTGGTAGGTCTTTGATCTGAGACTTGAATCAAGCTCAGAACATGTATAGATTGAAAGATATGATCGGTCAAAGTCCATTGACCAAGCACGAAAAAATCAACCTCAAATGACCCAGATTTTCCCAGATTGCGTCTGACAAGTTTTGCTATCCTTTAATCTGGCTGATGTTTGTTGTTTTGGCCATGAAGTTAGTTAGATGTTGTAGACAGGTATAAGTACTACATACTCATGCCTTTAGATAATAAAAATCAGTAACAGAATCATTGATAATCATGGTCAAACCATCGTTGACCTACACATGGGAAGGAGATTCTGGGTAACCCAGAATCTTCAAGACCCGTTTCCTGACCCTTAGTTTGACCAGCTTTGATCTATCATGTGTAATGTTCTTATGATGCTCTATTGTTATATAAATGAAGCTTGACATATCTACTACAAGATAAAACCATTACTTTACACAAACAAAACCCAGAACTCAAGTTATAAGGATCGAGATATAGTACCATCGTCTGTTCTTCATTTTCTGGAAAACCTAGAAATGAAGAACAGCGATGTCAGACTTTTCTGAAGCTTTGATCTTGCTGTTATGATGCTGGATTGGCATGAATCTTGTTAATTCGTATAGTATTACTTAAGTACTATAATATTAATGCATTAGACTTCCCAGAAAACCTTTCTATCTAAGATTAATTGTTGGTCAAACGTGGTACCTTGAAACTGACTATGAGTTTCTAAAAAAGCTCAAGAACATCCCAAGAACATATTTAGCGACGGATTCGTCGCCAGAAGCCACTATAGCGACACTTAATTTCGAAAAATTATTTATTATTTTCTGAAAATTATTATTTTAATTAAATAAATAGAAAAAATGGTTTTTAATTATTAAAATTACATAATAAATTATGAAAAATTATTTTAAAGTCTGAAAAATAGTTTTTAATTATTTTGAGTATATTTCAGAAATATTTAATATTTTTGGAATATAAATGGTATTTAATTTATTTAACTATAATATTAAATAAATTATTTAAAATTGATTTTAATACATAAAAATCATGAAAAATAATATTATGGTATAAGAAAATATTTTAAGTTATTTTCAAGAACTTTTAATATTTTGTGATGAATTTGATTAATTAATCAATATTAATGATAATTAGTTTATTTAATAAATATATTAAATAAATTATGGAAAAATAGAATTAATGCTTTATAAATCATATAAAAATGATTTAAGTGTTATAAAAATATTTTAAGTTATAAAATATAACTTTTGATATTTTGTCATGAAAATATTAATATTTTAATATTAATAGTAATTACTTAGGATAATGAATTTATGTGTTTAAAATCATATTTAAATGATTTTAAGGTATTAAAAATACTTTGATATATTATAAATATATTATAATATTATGATATGTATTTCATTAATATTTGATAATAAATGAATATTAATGATAAAAGAATTAAGTAGTATTTAATTTATTTAAATGCGTTATTAATGATTTAAAAATCAAGATAAATAGTAATAATTACTTAAAAATTATTACGAGACTTTTAAAAATATTTCGACTGTTAATAAATTATCTTAGATAATGGTTAAGCGTTTAGACAAAGTTTAATTGAACTTAAACTCGATAAAAGTCCAAATAGGCAATCAATCGGACGTTAGAATTTAATATCGGTTTCAAGTCGAATCAAATAGTTTGACCTGATACTAAGTCTTATGTGTATTGTAGACTGATAGGGTTATGTGTTATGTGTTTAGGTTATTCTAAGTTTATATATATAATAGTATTATATTGTGATGATATTATTATAATATTGGAGATCTATATTACTAATATTAGGTCTTCGGATAAAACATTATAAATTGCGTTGCGGTAATCAACGGTTCAGGCAAGTTTTGTTTTACTTAACTCTATTAAGAATGTTTCATTCGGATAAGCTTATGGTTAATCATTGCTGGTTGCCATGAATTGTACTCTGTCCATATTGCATGTATAAGTCAGGTATGAAAGGCTGATCACCTTCATTACTAGTTGTTTCGATATATATTTGTTCATGTATAATACTTGTTCACCATAAATTTGTTCTCGCTAGTTCACAATTATATTGTTGAATTATAGTCGTACCAATTATTCAAATCATTTCAATCATGATATATCGTTATATTATTGAACTTAAACTTCTTTGGGCAATCCTTATGCTCACCCTTGCTATATCATGATAAAACATTGCATTAAAAGCGAATCGTTGATACAAGGAAAGGTTAAAGATAGGTTCCAACTTTAGTTTACGTTTGTAGTTAGAATTGTAATAGTAATGTATATAATATTATTGTAAGTCAAGTAAGTTATGAAATGTGTATTAAGTTAAGGTTTCTCGACCTTGGGGAAAAGTATGTAAGTTTAATGTATAAACAATTTATGTTTATATCTTCCACAAATATAGTAATAATGTTAGAATGATCGAACCGGATCTGCGGTGATTCGGGACCTCGGATTCGGGGCCGTCACATTAATTATCTTAAAGTTGAGACATAAGGGTTTAAATTGTAAAAAAAAAATCAATGTCTAAAGTGTATTTAAGCCTTTAATTAAATTGTAAAGTTAAATTTAACCAGCAAATATAGAATAATACTCTCGCATTGTGATATATAAAAAAAAAAAAAAAAAAGATATTAGAAAAGCTATCAATTTCAGGTGGAGAAAATTATAAATGAATTTACAAAATCAGAAAAAAAGTATGATAACGACATAAGTTTTATTTACAATAGATGAAAGTTTAAATACTACAGTAGATTATTTACACTAGTCCAACAATCTGGTTATTAGACTTAACTCAGTTCACATTTTCTTAAGGACTGCTTTTCCTTATTGAGTATGAAATTATGTCAAACAAAGTGACCTCACAATAGCAAAATTGATGTTGGGTGGTTTCGTTCATGTCACAACAATTTAACTTAATGAATATAAGTTTATTTATGTGAAAGGACATTCCTTTTTTATTTGTTTATTCAATTGTATTGTAATAAGACCCTTTTTTTAGTTACATCTATATATGAGTGTAATGTTTCATTAAGTTTTACTTGTAAGTTATAACGTACATGTATCCGAAATGAGTAATAATTACTGTTATTAAAGTATCATTTTAATTTGCAAATATATTATAATTATTATGTGTTACACAATTTTCTAAGTATGAATCAAACAACATTTATAAAGTAATAACACAATACTATTACATGCTAGACAAATTTCAAGTTTGAACAAAAATAAGCATTGTAATAAGATAAGAAATTAATATTTCCACAACACTTTTTGATATTTTAACATGAAAAGTGTCACTATAGATGTATAGCGACGGTCTATAACGACGGTTTTCATTTAAAAATATCATTTTCTGTTGTAAATTTATCAGTTTCCATAAGATATTATGATTACATTACAAAACTCAGTTATATCTCTAAAAATAATTAGTGATCCAAGTCAGCCATTAGAATTTCGTAATTGACATTTCCATATGATTTTTTGATATTTCTATATGAAAAAGTGTCGCTATAGATGTATAGCGACGGTAAAAACCGTCGCTATAGGATCTATAGCGACACTTTTTATATGAAAATATTAAAAAATCATGTAGAAATATCAATTTCGAAGATTTTTTATATAATGTTTACATGTGGTCACTAAGCTAGCTAGAGCCCGTTTGGAAGAGTTTTTAATTAAGTTGACTAAAAGCATTTCTAAATTAAGTATGAAAGTGTTTGTGTTTGATTATTTACTGAAAAATATTTTTAAAGAGCAGAAATTTGGACTCAAAGTACTTTTAGCTGAATTTTTTTTTTATGCTTTTTAACTCTAGTACTTTTGACAAAAATACAAGTTATAAATCTATCCTTAAATTGTTAAAAGAATACAATCTCATACCACACTTTCCAGTCTTGTTTCTGAATTTTAAAATGGATAGAAAAAAATAGATGGAAAATTTAAATTTTCTTTCCAATTCTTATGTTTCTGAGTTTTTTAATAAACGGAAAAGAAAAGAAATGGATAGAAAATTTGGCCATTTTCCTGCCAAGTTTTTCGTCCAAAATTGGTCTAATTTGGACGGAAAAGAAATTGGAATAAGTAATATTTTTATAATTCCCATATTATCCTCGACTTTTAATATAATAAATTTTAAATTACAACTCATATTCTCAATTTTAAATTTTCTATTCTTTTCTATTAAAAACTCAGAAACAACACAAAGGAAAAGTTCAAGTTTTCTATTATTTTTTTTCTGTTCTAATTTAAGTTTTCTATTCTTTTCTTTTCTGTTCAAAACTCAGAAACAGTGTTAAAATCAAATAAAGGTACTCAACGCCCCCATAGACTCGTACATCCATCTTAACTTGGACGGACCCTGTTGTTATCTGGTTGACTGGAGGGCCAGGATGTAGCAGTGATGTTGCTCTTTTCTATGAAAACGGACCTTTCACTATTGCAAATGACTTGTCTCTCGTGTGGAACAAATATGGGTGGGATAAGGTACTGTTTTTCGTTCTGGATTTTTTTTTTAGCTGATTACAATATTTAGTTTCAAAACCATTTTTCTTGTAGTGAAAGTTTATGCAAATTTTTATTTTACTTCAAACCTGGTTGTGGAATCTCTGACTTCTTCTCATTATATCATTCGTTTCTAGTTTGGGAGACATATACTTCATATCCTCATGCTTCTTTCTAAGAGGTTCTAAGCGTACTTATTATCAAAAATGGTAGGGGGGGTTTCCAAGGTTTATTGGCTTATACGTTGTGCCATGCATCTTCATGTTTTTGGTTTATTGCTTAGCAGGTATCTCATATATGTCCTCCTACATTTAAAGCGGACTGTCGGTTTAAGAACTACTTTGAGGTGTGGGGTACATCAGGTGACTAGCATTTATGTTATTTACCAATTACCTTAAGCTATCTCGGTTTGGCCCTTGGAGGTCCTTGTAAACCAGTTTCTAGTGAGTTCCAATGATAAAAATGAATAAAGGGCAGCTACATGCCATATTTCCAAATGGGAGAGTTGTTCCCGATTATGAGTGTGTATTGATTCTTACGTAATGTCCCTCTATGTATATTTCGAGTTCTTACAATATTTAGGTTATGAGTTGTTAACGTCAAGATCTTCTGTCACGTCCCAATCACGTAAGACGCCCCAATCCTGCACAATAAACACAGTCAACACTAAAAGCTTGACGGCTGGACCGTCGGGGGATAGCTCAGGCGTGAGAGTCAGTATAGACCGTTGCAAAGGTTAACAATGGAGGATAAAAATATCTAGTGTTAGAGAGATAAGAAAAATGGGTGTTGTGTGTACGCGTACCTTTCCTTGGGGATTTTCTTGTTAGATTATACTCTCTTGCCTGGTTTACCGTGCCACCAACTTCTATCTGACACAGCCCCCTACTTCTCCCTGATCTCAGCCGGATGCATGCAGGTTGTCACCTTTTTCTCACTGTACATGTCGCCGGCCGGATATAATCTCATCCACATTAATGATCTGCAGACCTTTGGTCAACAGCTCTCCTTTTTCATCATTACAAGTCAAAGACTTAGATATTAAAAGATCTAATGGACCAATCCCTTGACCCGGTCCAATATTAAGGAGATATAATATAAGGATTGAGCCCAATAACTTTAAGACCCAATAGTGGAGATTCAATGGACTAATTATATAAATAAGCTCAATTCATAAGGCCCAATAGGAGGAATATCATGATCCAACATTGCCCCCTAGTTTTCTATTTAAATAGGATATTTAATGGAAAACTATAAATAGACTATGACTTTATTGGGTTCGATAGGATTGAAATAAACCCAAACTGAAATTTACCAAGGCCCAAATGGTTAAGGATAAAAATAACTTGAAAAGATGGACTAAAATCGGAAACCCAATTGAAAAGTCCAACCTGCTAAATGTCTAAAACTCAATCCGGACGCAACCTTTCAAATTCGTGATCATGACTGTCAATTTAATATGCCGCCCTCGATAACTGTGTAACCGCCAATATAAAAGGTGAACTTTACCAATTTTGACAGTTTTACCTGTCAATTTGAATTTTGGACCTTCTGAGTTCTCTCCTTTCTTCCATAGCTTTCCTTACTTTCACTGCAAAATACGATCAATGGCAAACCTAAACACCAGCCAAAATTCTCCCATTCGAGCAACCCCCATCACTACAGTTCCACCTAACCCCAGCCCCGGCAAAGAATCTTCGAGTTCTAACCCCCAGGCTGCCACTTTAGATAAAAAGAAAATGCCTCCTAAACCTCGACCTGCTCCTTCTGAATTTTTTAGGAGTAAGGAACTTTTTACCCATGCCAATACTCCGTCAACGATCACTGAGAAGGAATTACGAAAAATTCGAGATCGGTGCCATATTCCGGATACCCACTTAGTGAGAGCTCCTAGGGCTGAGGAAAGGATGTACCAACGACCTGAGGGATGGACAACAGTTGCTACAACTGTTCTTGAAAAAGGGGTTAGGTTTCCTCTTCACCCATTTCTGTTGACCATTCTAGGGTTCGTTGGTGTCAGGTTCGCCCAATTGGTGCCGAACTCTTACATACACATCGTAGCCTTCATTGCATTCTGCCATGAAGTTGGGGTCGAACCTACTCTCGACTTCTTTTTCACTGTGTACAAGATTAGTCAATCTCGTGAAAAGGGATTCAAAGTTATAGGTAAGCAGGCGTCGAAGACGGGTGAAGAATTCAAAAGGCGTTCGCTGGTAACTACCCCATCTAATAACAAAGGATGGAACAAAGAGTGGTTCTTCGTTAAGGGACCAGAAATTTCCACTATTCCGAACTGGGCTACTGACGAGAAGATTTCTGCTGACTTCAGGGATATTTCAGAAGAACATATAGTTGACATGATAGATCTCTTTGATAATTTTCCGAAGGAAGAATGGAAATACGGACTTGTGTCTAAGCAAGCATGGTTGTATGTCCATAAATGTAAGTTCATATCCTCATTTCTATTTCCTTGGAATTTCTGATAATACATGTACTCACAAATGGGTTGTCGTCGTTTTCAGTGTCTTTAATTAAGCCTAGCCCTGAGGAGGAGAAGAACTTTGAAGATTTCATATCTGGGAAATCCACCGAAGAGCCTGAGACTTCATTGATAGGAGAATCTCCTGAAGACAATCCACCCACTGAAGCTCCTCCTACCGAAGCTCCTCAAGCCAATGTTGAATTCTAAACCTTTGAGTCAGAAGCCGAAGAGTCCATTTTACCAGAAATACAACTCAAACCACGTCGAAGGAAGAAGGCCGCCCGAAAGCCCAAACAGATCTCCATACCATCGGATTCCGAAGCTTTTTCTGAATCTGAATCAAATGTCAACCCGATACCCCCACCTATCGATCCAATACCACCAACAGTTGAATCAGTACCGCCCACTATCGATTCAGCACCACCGATCGTCAACCCAACACCACCAATTATCGAATTGGTGCCGCTAACTGTCGACCTGCCACCACCAAACGTCGACCTAACACCACCAATTGTCGAATTGGTACCGCCAACTGTTGACCTGCCACCACCAAACGTTCGAAGGAGTTTACTCGACCTATCTGCAGATGATCGAAGATAACTCCTTCGGGTAAAAAAGATGAAAACCAAAATTACTCCTTTAACCCCCGATGAGCTTAGGATACCTTCTTCGAGTGTTCATCCTCCAATGGCTTCAGTGGAGATTCGAACTGTGAATGAAGGATAACAAACTGAACTCGCTGCAACTCCATCTCGAAAGAGGAAACGGCCATCTGACAGTCATCCAAGCTCACCACCTGTACATTCACCAGTTCGCGACCCTGTTCCAGCTCAATCATCTTCCACCAAAAATGTATACATGGATCCTTCTCCCGTTCGTGACCAACCAATGTCTTCCCCCCCAAGACCCTCATCACAAAAATTCCACGATGAGGCTACTGGAGTGCCGACCTTGTGGCCTCGGTATAATGCCAATTTTCCCTTCCAACTCTTTGATGCCTTCGTTCGGGAAAATGACGATCATCGATTTGATAACCATATGAACGGGAATTTTCTTGATGAAGGCATGAGTTATTTGGCAAAGGTAAATGATGGTTTTCTTGGTTAAATATTTCTTTACTTGTTTTAATATCTAAAATTGACTGGATAATATCGAATATGTGCAGGCGAATGCAGTCTTCGGGCGTTTACGTCCTAGGCACATAAATGCTGAGTCCGATGAAGAGACTCTGAGAAGGGAGAACAACATGTTGAAGGCCACATTGGCTCGGGAGAGAGAGGAACACGAATCCGCTTTTCATGCCAATGAAGTTCTCCAGAGGGAATTGGCCCAAAATAAAGATGATCTGAGGGAAACTCATGATGTGTTGTTCTCGGTTAGGGAAGAACTGAAGGCGACAAAAGCCAGTGAACAGAAATTGGCCAACATGAATGTCAGATTTGTTGCAGAGACCGAAGCGTTGAAGAACACCAATTAGGAGCTTGTTGTAGCTAATCAAAACCTGTCAATACAACTTGGCGAAGTTCAGACGAAGGCTCGGGATGATAGGAAAACACATAGGGCCAAACGTCGTAAACTTCGTAGCAAGATGAGAGCGCTTAAAGAGCAAGATCCTCCTTTGATCGAAGAGCTGCGTAAGCAGATACAGGCGGACTATCGTACGTCTGACGAGCTCGGTGCAGAGATTCTGAAGGTATACTATGAAGGATACGAAGATTGCCGAGGTCAATGCAAGGAAAAGTTGGTGGTAGCCCAATTAGATCCGGCCTTGCTCGATTTTGAAAATGATGTATAAATAGGATCTTGCTGTTTCTGATCTTTAGGATTTTGTGTAAAAATTTTGTAAAGAAATTTAAGTGGACTTGTTTAAGTGTTTAATGAAATTTTAATTTTCTTTACTATGACTTCTGTTTACTTCGTTTCTTGTCAATAATTTAATGATCTTGAATGAATTTAACTTAAACTGCAAATCAGATAAGGCGTATAGCAATTAAGTTAAGAAATGAAATGAACTGAATAAACCGAACCGAACTTAACACTTGCATAAAATAAAGTAATGCATACTTATCGTTTCCGAAGTGTGAGACAGGTTATGTGTGAGGTGAACTCGGCTGATCTTCCTTGAACCATCAAGATCTTGTTTACCACTCGGGGTAGAACAAGTATATAAGGGCTATGTAATTTGTTTACCACTCGGGGTAGAACAAATTCATAAGGACACTCCTACCAATAAGGCTGCCATTGAATGGCCAGCGAGTCCTACCATACCTCCTTACTTCGGTGCCCATTGATTCACCACTCGGGATAAAAAGAATATAAAAAAGGACCGTGGAATTTGTTTACCACTCGCGGTAAATCAAACCCATAAGGGCACTCCTGCCAAAAAAGGTTACCATCGAATGGCCAACGAGTCCGACTATACCTCCTTACTTCGGTGCCCATTGATTTACCCCCTTGGTAAAAAAAATATTAAAAGGACCATAGGATTTATCTACCACACGGGGTAACAAATAAATGGGCTGCCATCGAATGGCCAGCGAGTCCTACCATACTTCCTTATACCATTGTGAACTTAGGACAAATAGGAAAAAGATCAGTTGTGAAAAAGTGACTTTTTATTGATGGTGAACAATCATGTACAGACTTCCGGTAAACTGACTCGATCTCTACTGAAAATATTTCCGGAGTCTGCCAGCGTGCCAAGTGTTCTTAATCTCGGATCCATCCAATGCCTTCAGTTGGTATGTCCCGGGCTTGAGTACTTCAGTCACTTCATACGGCCCTTCCCAATTTGGCATCAGCTTTCCCGTGTTTTGAGGCGTAGATGCTTCGGCTTCTCTGAGGACGAAGTCCCCTACTTCAAATCTGCGAAGCTTGACCCCCTTGTTGTAATGCTTAGCAACTCTTCGGTGATAAGCTGCCAGTTTGAGCAAAGCTACCTCTCTGACTTCTTCTAACAAATCCAGGTTGACCTTCAGTCCTTCGTCGTTGTAGATCTCTTTGAAATGACTGACCCGAAGACTTGGAGATCCAATTTCGACTGGGACTAAGGCATCAGTACCATAGGCCAATCGAAAAGGTGAATTCCCTGTGGTGGTCCTCGGTGTAGTCTGGTAGGCCCATAGCACACTGAGCAACTCCTCTGGCCATCTTCCTTTAGCTTCGTCCAGTCTGCGTTTTATTTCGTTCAGCAGCGTTCTGTTGGTCACCTCAACCTGCCTATTCGACTGTGGATGAGCCACTGAAGTCTTTCTGTGTTGAACCCCCAGCTCTTTTAGAAATCCTTCAAATTTTGATCCCACAAACTAGCGCCCGTTGTCCGATATCACCACTTTAGGAATCCCGAAACGAAACACTACGGATTCTTTCATGAACTTCAAACACTCTTGTCCCATTATCAACCGAAGTGGCTTCGCCTCTACCCATTTGGTCATGTAATCAATAGCAACTATGACAAAACTGACCTGTCCTTTAGCTTTCGGCAATGGACCTAGTATATCAACCCCCCAGACAGCAAAAGGTATAAGAGATAGAATCGAGTATAGCTCTTCTGGTGGCTGATGTGGGATCGGATTGTTGAGCTGGCATTTCTCACACTTCTTCACATACTCTGTGGCTTCCTTGAAGATCGTTGGCCAGTAGTACCCCTGCCGAAGAACTTTGTATGCCAGTGACTTAGCAGCCATGTGATCACCGCAAATGCCCTCGTGGACTTCCCGAAGAGTATACTCAGCTTCAGACGGAACCAGACACTTCAATAATGGTGATGAAAATGCCCTTCGATAAAGATCCCCATCAATAAGAATGAAGTTGGCACTCTTGTACTTGATCTTCTTTGCCAGCATCTGATCCAAAGGAAGGACGCCATCTGCCAAATATTCGATGTAGGGAGTCATCCAGCAGTTAGATCATTCGATACACATCACCGCTTCATGTCAATAATACTAATTTCCGCAAAACTTCCAAATAAACCGATCCGTTGAAAACATCTCACGTCCGTGAGTGGCCCGCCGACAAAGGCATCAAGAATGGAATTGTCGTTACGCTCTATGCCCTGAAACTCATAAGAAACAAAGTACTGAAGTCGGTCTTTTAAATATGCCAAATACTTGATCATCCTGGTCCCACGAGCTTCATAATCTCCCGATAATTGTTTGATGACCAACTGAGAGTCATTGTAAATGATCAGCTTCTGGACTTCTAGACTCTTCGCCAATCGAGCCAAAGACCGCTTTGCTTCATACTCGGCCTCATTGTTTGTTGCTTTAAACCCAAATCGATTGCTTGTTGTACCTTGAATCCTCTGGACTTGTCAAGATAATCCACCTTGTAACATTCACCGTAGAGGACCCATCTACATCACAATCGTCCATGCACTTTGGACTGTTGTTGAAGAACTCGCAATCGCCGACGGACGTCTACGCTTCGGCAGTACCAAGATGTCTGCCTTGAATGTACACTCCACAATAAAATCGGCCAAGGCTTGACCCTTGATAGCCGTTCGGGGATGATATTCAATGAAAAATTGGGACAACTCCATAGTCCATGCTGCTAATCTCCCCGAAACCACTGGCTTACCCATTACCTTCTTCAGTGGTTGATCCGCAGACGACCACCGAGAGCCACTTTAAAAATATTGTCGAAGCTTTCGGCTAACAATTATTAAAACAAAGGCAAATTTTTCAATATTTGGATACCTGGTTTCAGCGTCTCGTAGGACGTGACTGACATAATAGACCGGATGCTGCTTTCCACTGACCTCCCGAACCAGCACTGCTCCAACCGCTAACGAACTCGCTGCAAGGTACAAATACAAGGTCTCTGCCGGGACAGGCTTTACCAATAGGGGAGCCGAAGACAGATAGGTCTTTATACCTTAGAAGGCGTCTTCACACTCCGAAGTCCATTGGAACGTCTTCGCATTTTTCGGCCCCTTCAGTGTGTCGAAGAATGGCAAGCATCTCTCCGCAGATTTGGACATGAACCTCCTCAAAGCTGCAATCCTGCCAGTCAGACATTGGACATCTTTGAACGTCCGAGGAGTCTTCATGTCAAGAATGGCCTGGATTTTCTCTGAATTGGCCTCGATGCCCCTCTGACTGACCAGATATCCCAGAAACTTTCCTGCACCAAGGCCGAAGGTGCATTTTACCGGATTGAGCCTCAATTTGTGATGGCGGACTGTTTGAAAGCATTCCTCCAGATCATCCAAATGCTTCTGAACCATCGTGCTCTTTACGATCATGTCATCCACGTAAACCTCCATGTTCTTTCCCAGCTGCTTATGGAAGACAAAGTTCATCGTCCTCTGATAGATGGCTCCAGCATTTATCAAGCCGAAGGTCATCTTTTTATAGGCGTACACCGATCGGTGTGTGATGAATGTTGTCTTTGGGATGTCCTCCTTGCACATAAAAATCTGATGATAACCTGAAAAAGCATCCATAAAGCTTAGTAGTGCATACCCCGAAGTCGCATCAATAAGTTGGTCAATATGGGGTAAAGGATAGAAGTCCTTTGGGCATGCTTTGTTCAGATCTGTGTAGTCAATGCAAACTCTCCATTTTCCATTCTGTTTCTGTACCAGCACTACATTCACCATCCACTCCGGATAGTCGATTTCGAAGATGAAGTCGGCAGCTATCAGCTTCGCGATCTCCTCATCAATGATTCTTTGACGCTCGGGTGCAAAAATCCGTCTTTTCTGCCGAACTGGCTTTTTTAATGGATCCACATCCAGCCGATGCTCGGCAATCTTTCGACTAATCCCAGGCATGTCCTGTGGCTCCCATGCAAAGATGTCTGCATAGCAGCGGAGAAGTTCCATAAGATTTGTCTGGAGAGGTTCCGGTAAACCTGAACCAATCTTCACTGTCTTGTCTTTCTTTCCAAGGACCAGCTCGATCTCTTCTGTCTCTCCTGCAGGAATTACCAAGGGCTCCGAGTTGCTTTCAGTAAAGGGCTCGATCTCAATTGCCATGGTTTGCTTCGCTTGCTGACCCCTACTCTCGAGGAAATGACAACATTCCGATAACAGCGTCGGGCCAGATCCAAATCTCCTGCTACTACCTCTCCCACTCCATGTGCCTTAGGGAATTTGATTTTGAAATGAGGAATGGAAGACACTGCTTGGAGAGCAGTCAAGGTAGGTCTTCCCAGTATGGCGTTGTAGGCAGAATCTACATGCACAACATAAAATTTACATGTTATTTCTACCTGTTGTGGAGCAGTACCGAAGATGACCAGTAGCTCAATAGTCCCTGCCACTCTGATCGGATCGTTGCTGAAGCCATATAAGGGAGCCTCTTGCCCGACCTCCATCTTTCGCCTATCTAGATGCATCCTCTGATAAGCGTGGGCATACAGAATATCCACAGAAGACCCGTTGTCTATCATCATACGCTTCACATCCATCGAGCCTACCTGTGCAGTGATCACTAACGCTCCTTCATGTGGTTCGATGGGCTCCGAAGGATAATCTGCATCGGTAAAAGATATAACAGTTCCTGGAAATGCTCTGTCGGTCTTCGGGGGAACACCCGCCACAGACATGACCGAATCCAAATATCCTCTCCTCTTCTTCCCTACTAACTTCCCTGCTGTCCCACCGGTTATTACATCAACGACGTGCCTTGGCGGTGGTTTTGGAGCATTTTGGACGGGTGGAACCATTTGAACCGTCTGAACAGTACGGTCAACATTCTGCTGATCTTGTTGGTCCCTCCCGGCCACATACTGAACCAGCAAACCGCTTTGAATCTTCTTTTCCACGAAATCCTTCAGATTGCAACACTCATTAGTATCATGGCCCGCGGCTTGATGATAGCCACAATATTTTCGAGAATTGCCCTGCCCTGTTCTATAATTATCACGAGGTGGCTCGAAGAATGGCTGGTTTTTGATCTGGTCCAAAATCACTGACCTATCAGTGTTCAGTTTGGTGTAAACCTTATTCACCTTCGGGGCGGACGCAGGTGGACGACTACTTCCTTGTCGCCATGAGTTGTTGTACTTCTTTGAACTGCCCTCCGACTGATCATTATACCCCCCCACCTTCTTTTGATCGCTCTCGGTCTTGGGAGTATTGGCCTCCTTTGTTCGATCTGAGGAAGGTCGTTTAAGGCTATTCATGGCCTCCTCCACCACGATATAACCCTCTGCCTTATCGAAGGCTTTTACCAAACTCTTCGGATGGTGAAACATCAGCTTCTTCACCAACTTTTCAGACTTTTACCGTTCAATTCAAATTGCTCAAATAAACCTACAACTGCAGATCGTTGAGGTCCGACACAGCCCATCGCTTCCCCCTCGAACCTCTTCACGATCGACCCAAAGACTCATCGGTGAATTGTCTGACCTGTGCCAGAGAACTTGTGGGCTTCCCCCTTCTTCGGTTGCTCCCAAAGCGGGCATGGAACTTGTCACAAAGCTCGGTCTAAGAGGAAATTGAATATGACAGTAAAGTCCCCATCCATTGTCTCGCATCCTTTCTCAACGTGGTGACAAATGTGTGACACTTGGCAGCATCAGTAAAATCATAATAATCAATCAGCCGGTCGAACGCCTGGCTATGGTCATAAGGATCCCCAGACCCATCGTAACTCTCCATGTGTGGCAGCTTCTTGGTGATATTTGCCTTCTCTTTAAAAATATCCGAGGAAAAAGGAGACGCCTTCTTCCCCGGGGTGTCCTTCACCTGCTGAACCTCTGCTAACTACTTTCGGAGCTCCTTCAACTCTTTAACCAAATAATCTACCCCCTCTGGTTGAGACGACGCCTCCTTCTCCGGAGAGTCTTTCTTCTTTCGTGTGGATCGATCTTTTACCATAGAAACCCTAACTCTCGAGGGACTTTTATGATGATGATGGTCCATAGAGCATCGCGCCCCTAGTGGACTTTCTGGTGTATGGCCCCTAGATCTGCTTCGTCTTTGGGCTCTATGGTTATGATGAGAATGCGCAACAACGAGCGCCTTCTTTGTATTCTCCGGAGTACATTCCCTGGATCGGCCTCTTCGTTCACTTCGACCTTGCTCTTTAGAATCGATAGGGTGATGTGCCCTCTTCGATCTTTGAGGAGTAGGACTTCTCGATCTTCTTCTTTCGCGATGCTGGCCCCGAGATTCTTGTCCTGAATGAACCGGCTCCTTCCCACTCTGATGCCCACGTCCTTCGGACTGAACATAACTGGACTCTTCATCCCTCAACTCTGCCATCCGGGACATCTGCTCAGCTATATCCTGCAGTTGCTTCATAAGTGCCTCCATGGCCCTATCTGCTTCGTCTGCCATCTTAGCCAGCCGGGAGGCCTTTTTCGTCTTGGTCATCGCGGTATCGAGTCTTAAGTGAGGTGCCTTCTACTTGTTTCCGACCGTAACCAGACTCTTTCTCTGCCGTGAAGACTAGCTTTCTCTTAGCTTTGCCCACAGCCCTTGGACGAGAATCTTCATGCGAACGTTTGACGTCAGGTCCGGCATGAACACTTATTGAGGTCCCAAACGCCTCCTTGACAGTATTCGTGGTGGTGATTCACTAAACACCATCGGTCCGTCCTTCGATGTATCTTGCTCTACTCTTCCCCATCTTTGAAAACGTAGAACAAATAAATATTTATGATTGCCAACTCTTGAACACTAGAACTCAGCCCTCCTTCTAGCGCCAATGTTAACGCCAAGATCTTCTGCCACGTCCCAATCACGTAAGACGCCCCGATCCTCGCAGACAAGAAACACAAATAACACTAAAAAGCTTGACTACCGGACCGTCGAGGATAACTTCAGCGTGAGAGTCAGTATAGACCATTGCAAGGGTTAACAATGGAGGATAAAAATGTCTAGTGTTAGAGAGATAAGAAAAATGTGTGTTGTGTGTATGCGTACCTTTCCATGGGGATTTCCTTGTTAGATTATACTATCTTGTCTGGTTTACCGTGCTACCAACTTCTATCTGACACAGCCCCCTACTTCTCCCTGATCTCAGCCGGATGCATGCAGGTTGTCACCTTTTTCTCACTTTACATGTCGCCGGCCGGATATAATTCTATCCACATTAATGATTTGCAGACCTTTGGTCAACAGCTCTCCTTTTTCATCATTACAAGTCAAAGACTTAGATATTAAAAGATCTAATGGACCAATCCCTTGACCCGGTCCAATATTAAAGAGATATAATATAAGGATTGAGCCCAATAACTTTAAAACCCAATAGTGGAGATCTAATTATAAATAAGCCCAATTCATAAGGCCCAATAGAAGAAATATCATGACCCAACCTGAGTTATAAAATAGATGAACAAGTTTGTTCCCGATTATCACTGTGTATTGATCCTTGTTAATTTTTTGACTTTTTGAGTATATTATTTGAAAGACTGAACTATTGCTGGTTTACATCATCTTCATGGAACCTTAAATACTTATTACTTGGTGGTTTATGTATTTAGACTGCCATAAATTTTTGATGTATAGTTTAACTTCTTTATTTATTTTGTACTGCCTATAATAGATATCTAGTCATATAATGTGACGTATTACTATTTCTATGATAATATGCAGGTGTCAGACCTTCTGTATGTTGACCAACCTATTGGGACAGG
Organism: Panax ginseng; assembly: GCA_020205605.1. Lineage (NCBI taxonomy): Eukaryota > Viridiplantae > Streptophyta > Magnoliopsida > Apiales > Araliaceae > Panax > Panax ginseng. Next base: position 92,330,600 of record CM035143.1, read on the forward strand.
CTTTAGTTATAGCTCTGATAAACGTGACATTCGTCACAATGAGGAGGGTGTTAGCAATGACCTATACGTCTTTTTGCAGGTCAGTGTCGTATTCTTATTCCATCTCTTTTTTTATAACCCTAACAGTGTTTTATCTTTTCAACCGTTGAATCTCGAGTTTATTGGTACTATGGTAGGTTCGTAGCATAAAATTTTTAATTGCTTAAAGTTTGTCTATTCTTCTAAAATTTAGTCATTTCTCATTCTGGTAAGAAGTTATATCATTTTTTCTCCACGAGTAGTGATTTTTATATAAAACATCGTTCTTTAACTAAACATGTTTACTTTTAGACCAGTCACCAGTGTTACCTAGATTATAGTTCGATGCAGTACATGAAAACAAAATCAGGAATGGAAACGTCACTTTGTTGTGGCTATATAACAAGATGTTTTTTTATTAGCAAATCATAAAGCAAAGTGTAATAATATTTGTGCAATAGAAGTTTTAGTACATAGGATAATTTTTTTTTGATCACCACATTTGATGTTTAGAGTGAAAGTGTAACATGTTTTAAAACGTTGGTATCAAAACACAATTCCCTATTGAGTTAATATTTTCTGGTAACACATAACTAATTAGTTTATGGAGTTTCTACTCCAAGTTATCCTTCTGTTTGTACATAATAATAAAACTAGTAGTTCTTTTGATCTCGACACAATAAGAACAGAACATAGGTAACCTTATGTCACTCTCTTAGCTGCAGATTTAAGGTTAAAAAAGATGAGAAACAGAAGAAAGGGATGAGAAGAAAGCAATATAACAAAAATACTTGATTCCATAGATATGTTATCCATACCTCAGCTGTGTATATAAACCCTGAAGCTAACAAACTAGCCAGGTGCCCGTTGTACGTTGTAACATAATGACACAATGGACACAATGGTTGACACTTGTCCAATGGGAAACAGACGTGAAATCACAAAACAACAGTCCTTTCAGCTAGACTGAATAATCAAAATGATGCCGTTGCAATACATTAAGCCTAAAAGTTAGCTCGCGCGAATTCCTTAGAAGACTAAATGATTTCTTTTTAGAGAAATATTAACACCTTAATTATGACGCTGGCAGTACTACCATGCTCTGCCTATCTACCTAGTCTTTCCGATTCCAGTAACCATGACTGCTTTTATCAGCTTCCCTTTTTTGCTTAGATTACATATCGTGGAGCTTGTCCTCTGCTACATAAATAAGTCTTGCTTGACAATGGTTGCATAACAACCTGTGAGAAATTTAAGTGATGGAAAAAACATAAAATTCAAATATTTGAGCATGAAATTACGTGGGACATCTTATATTAATAGTCTTGAAGAAATATAAGAATCATTATCTAATAACAAACTCATAAACGAGAATGCTTGAAGGTTCTTCTAGAGGTGATCGTATTACATGCGGGACTAACTAGTGGTGCTTTTTGGGAGGGAGGGGAAGAGATAGAAACTTTGTAGTGTTTATACGTTAGTGATCACTAGTTTATGGCGTTAAAGTCATCTTTATCACAAACTACTTGATAAGACCAGCGAAATGTACCCAAGCAAGGAACCTTGTGGCTGATCTGCATGATGATTAAATTTTTTTCCACAAACTTGTTCATCTTGTTCCTCATCCCTAAACCTATTTCAGCATAAGTATCGGAACTCAGGGTTGTTCACAAATTAGAAGCAACATTGGTTATGTACATTTTATTTGCAACAAGACCGTTTCATGAGGGCCACACCTACATGCGCAAGGCTGTGTTACTCGGACTCGCCTCTTTTGGGTGGAGTACCCGTGTCGACACGACACGACACGGGTATGGGTGCGGGATCCGTACGGGATCCGGTCGCAGAAATCGGATACGGCTGTTTTTGAAGATGATTCATCGGAGAAGACGAGGAAGAAGAAAGAGGAAACACGGAAGAAAAAAATCGAGAAACTTACAAGGTCGTCTTTTTCTTCTTCGCAAGAGCCTGCCTTTTTCTCCAGATCGATTTGTGATTTTAAATATATTTGAAAAATTACAATTAGGTACCCTATAGTTTTTATAACTTTTTAATTTAGTCCCCAAGGTTTTTTGAAAGTTCAAAATAGTCCTTGAAAAATTATATACCAGTCCCTACAGTTTTGTTTTGTTCTATTTTAGCCCCTGAAGTTTTAATAGTTTCAGTTCTGCCCCTGTTTTTTTTATTTAAGCACTTCAGCCCCTGAAGTTTCATGATAAATGCATGTCTATATGAATTTGGACAATATAAATATTATTGTTAAAAAATTATAACATACCGTATCCCCGCACCCGTGTCCAAATTTAGATCCATATCCGCGTATCCTCTATTTTTTGACTTCACGTGTCCGACACCTAGATTCGTACCCGCACCCGACACCCGTACCCGAGTCCGAGTAACACAGGCGCAAGGCTCATTTCTATTTTTCCCCTTTACTTCGTTTCTTTGCCTTTTTCTTCTTTAATTCCAATGGTGATTATGGGCAATGATTAATGGGTTAAGGTAAAGCCCCTCCAGATCCGAGTCCAAGTCTTTAATGTGACTTTTTGTCAAATATAATAAGAAGCAAAAATAAGCAAGCTTCGGTAGATAAAAGATGTCAGTACTGATGAATGATTATGACAGTGGTGAACTCCCTATCTTAATGATATAATAGCAACGAATGTGCGTAATAGAGAGTGAGAGAGAGCAAAAACATTTTTCGGGCTCTCAAAGGGTCGTAGAAACACATAAGAACTCTTGAATGGAAATGGAAATGGAAAAGAGTATGAATTCTAACAGCTGAATATGAACATAATGTTTTTAGATTTTCAGAAATAGATAAGGTCAATTTTATAGAATACCTACATAATAATGGGCGGATGAGATGGTTTCCCTTAAACTACCAGCTCTTCCCAAAACCGGGATCAACTATATAGTCTATATTTTCTTATTCAAGTAGGTGCTTTGACTGAAGTGGTTTTGTTCGGATAATTTAGGCCTTCTTTGCTGAGCATCCACAATTTGTAAATAATGACTTCTACATTACTGGAGAATCATATGCTGGCCACTACATTCCTGCGTTTGCTGCTCGAGTACATAACGCAAATAAGGCTAAAGAAGGAACTAATATAAACCTCAAGGTATCTTCCAGTTGTAGCAAATGTTCTCTTGCCATTTTGTTTTCTTTCTATTATTTGTGTATGGTGATTAACTCAGAAACAATTTTTGTAGGGATTTGCCATTGGTAATGGGCTTACTAATCCAGAGATACAGTACAGAGCTAACACAGATTATGCATTGGATATGGGGATCATCAACAAGGCTGATTATGAACGCATCAACATGATGCTTCCAGGGTGTGAAGCTGCAATAATGCTTTGTGGTAATCTCTCCGTCTCTCCAGTAATTGTGTTAGGGGTAGAGGGCTAAGAGATTGTTTCTTCTTGACAAACCAGGGGAAACCTGGAGACATATGGCCGACCTCATGTTGACAGCCAAAACCTTCTCTAGCCTGCTATGTTACACGGACTCGGACGAAATGTTCGATTGGACATGGAATTTTGAATAGTCTAACATGGGTACTCCTTAATTTTGTTAATTTTTTACATTAAAATGAAGTGTCCATTACCCATCATAGTTGTCACGGCGCCACAACGAGACTCGGCGGTAGTTGACTGCTAGGACACCTGCCAAGGCATCCGTATGGCGACAAGTCGTTAACAATGCACAATTTATACTTTATTTATTTTACTTTAAAAGCATATTCGACAATAAAATTTTATATACATTAAAACTCAAAACATAATAACTATCACTATGAAATACAATTAAAAATACAATTATATGAATACTTCACAATTAAATTTCAAAACTTAACATTGAAAACTAGTATAACAAGTTAACAAAAACTATGTAGAGAATAAATGATCAACCAAGTCAACAATTATCACACATTACAAGTCTAATAAATAATAAAAATTACACCATATAGCTAGTCCATGGGTTATGGTGAGTCATGGGTATAAAATGTCTTAATCACTTAACTTGGGCCAACTACCAAGGCGTAAGCCTTAGCGGCTCGGCGTCCAAGGCGTTTCCTTGTTCTTCTCTTGCGCTAGGAGGCTCAGTCGTCGCCTAGGCGACGTCATGACAACTATGGTACCCATACCCATATACTTGTCCAAATGTCGAGTGTCAGACATGGATACAGGGGAACAAACCCAGAGGAATGAGTTTAACTCTGTTAAAATAGAGCGAGTTTAGGGTTTGAAGAAGCCATGCACAGGTCTCAGCCCTGCATTCCCCTTTAAATGTCCGGTTGTAGTTTTAAGTGATTATATCTTTCTCCTCTCACCTTGAGTATTAACATTATGTTTCTTTCAATGGCTACCACTTCTTTTCAGCTTCAGTTATTTTCTTTTTCAGGTACTGAAGGAACAATCTCTTGCTTAGCTGCTCAATATGTTTGTAGCAACATATTTAGTTCTATCATGGCAGTTGCTGGCAAAATTAATGTGAGAAGCATACAAATCATCCAATATGGTTATTCCTGTGGCAACTGAATACTGTATTTTATATAAATGTTCACACTCTTTACTCATCATGATTGCGAAAGATATAAATATGAGCAAAAATTTGTGGTAAATATCCATAGGCCATAGAATTTTTTTCCAAAGCTTAAAGAGTTTAGCCCCAAGTGAAAAATCTAAAATAATTTTGGAAAAAATGAATTTGTACCAATCAACATCAGGAAACGTCTCATGAATGAATGCATTATTGTTACAAAAAAAATCATACCTCAACTGTAATTGATGTCTTCATCTGTAGTATTACGACATCAGAAAAAAGTGTGAGGGGAGTCGCTGTTACGACTTCTTAAATATGGAGAAACTCTTGAACATAAAATTAGTTAAGGATTCTCTTGGAGTTGGGGATATAAATTTTACTTCATGTAACCGAACTGTTTATCTGGCAATGCTTGTGGACTGGGTGAGGAATTATGAAGTCGTCATTCCTGCCCTTCTTGAGGATGGAGTCAAGTTGCTTGTTTATGCAGGCGAATATGACCTTATCGGCAACTGGCTTGGTAAGTTATTAGGGATCGGTCCGAAGTTAACATTTTTGAAATAGAAAATGTTTTTTTTGTCTGGTGTAAGGGATTGTGCGCCTTTTGTATTTGTATTTGATTTTTTTTGTGTGCAGGTAACTCTAGATGGGTTCATGCTATGGAATGGAGAGGTCAGAAAGAATTTGCAGGATCTGTTGTAGTTCCATTTGAAGTTGATGGATCCGAAGCAGGAAAACTCAAGAGTTATGGGCCTCTCAGTTTCCTCAAGGTAGTGGTCTCTCTGAGTGTGTGGACTATTTATTTTTCTGCAACTTCTTTTATTTCTGAAAAAATAAACTAAAGGGTGAGTGCCTAAGTTGCTATATTTTATCTGCTCGAGTGTTTTTGATGGAAAACAGGTCCACAATGCTGGTCATATGGTTCCTATGGATCAACCTAAGGTTGCTCTGGAGATGCTGAAGAGGTGGACCCAGAGCTCACTTTCTAGAGTCACCAGTGAGCCTGAAAACTTGGTTTTGTCAATCTAATATCCCAAGTATGGTTTCATTGACTTACTTGTTACAGTTATGTAAATGTAAGCCAAAATAAAAGTCACAAAAGTTCTTGAATAAAATAAAACTTCTACATATAGAGGCATCTTGTTGTTTTTAAATGCTTGATGAAAGGGATGACGTTTGTTTTAACTGCTTGATGAAATGACATGTGTGATTATATTTCTACGTGAGATTCATTTAACTATTTCCTTTTCTATGTTCCGAATTTCATCACTTATTTAAACAGTTAAGCCCCTTGGCTGTATTTTATCATGCTTTGGTTTAGAAGTTACAAATTGAGGATCGACTTCATGAAATAGAAATCCATAACTGGTTGTTGTTGGGAGACTTTAGTGTAGTCTATTGCTGGTGATCGGTTATAGGATTGTGGAAAGCAAGATAAAAGCATACAATCTAATTGAAATTACAGTGGAAGCATGCACGGTAGCAATTTAAAATTTTCAACAATTTTAATGTATAGCCTTATGTAATATCATTAATTGAGGAAGAGTAAAGATATACCTTTGAAGCGTGTTAACCTTTGATGAAGACTTCAAATTCCAATCTTTGTTCCTTTGCGATCTCCCCAATTCTCGAATCACACGTTCGTCACAAAGTGTATGCAATGCCCGAGAGGTATCCACCAAGAGGAACATATTGAAGATGTGATTTTAGATTCTACTAGATCTTGGGTGGGTAACGCTAATTCTCTCTATCCTAACTGCTTAGGGTTTTGAGAATGCTTGCAAGAAAGATACAAGTTGCAAAAATTGCATTAGTCTATCCCACAATAAGACTCCTCTTATTTCTCCAAATACTCAATTATAAATATTAATATTTCTCCAAATACCATATTATTATTATTTAGGCAATTTAATAATAATAATAATAATAATAAGATGACTAATCTTATTAATTTATAATATTAGTATTTCTCCAAATAATTAATTATAAATCTTAAGCTATATAATTTATTCCACTAATAAATTAAATACACTTAACTTATTATTATTAAGCCAATCACTTCTAAAATCATATTTCTCCCTTTTATGGTGTGTCCCTCTAGGTTCAATATTAAGCCAGTAGTGGAATAAATAAATTAGAACAATTCTAATATTATTTATAATGAATTAAACTCTTTTAATTCTAATATAAATAAATAATATTTATTGTACATCATGAGTGACACGTTATAAATAGTGTATCATGACTATCTGGATAATATGAATTCAACATTAATCACAAAGAATACAAAGAACATATTCTGTGAATAGTTAGCATACAATTCAATCATTCTACCATACAATGTCCCGATTAAACATAAAACATGAAATATGCATTTCGATTCAAAATGCACAACTCTGATTAATGTAAATTAGAAACTCCTTTCTAATTTCCATTTCACCTTGGCCAAGGATTTCTAAGTTGTCAATTATTGAATCGCATAAGACATTCTCTCCCTTTAATTGAAGTGGTAGATCCTTTGTTGATCATTCACCTACCTCCATGTATACTTTATTATACCCGAACATACTGTACAACATACTTTTAAGTATTAAGGAATATGACAAAGTATAATTCAAAATACACAAGGTACTATGATGCTCAAGTTCAAGGATCACTGTGACGCCCCCAAATCCTGGTTCCATAACCTCGGGTTTGGTGCTTACGATCCAACATCTTCACTCACATTCTATAAACTAACGCGAAATATATAAACATAAATTGTTCATTACAATTGATTCTCCTAAGGGTCTATATGTAAGACCCTAACTTTTTAATTAATAAAATTGAATTTCCTCTATTCATTATCTTGAAATAAAAAGGTGTTAATTTGATATAATACTTTGATTATGGATGAAATGTGCAAATTTTGCAAAATAAGCAAGTGGTTATAACATATTCATTATTTCCGGGGAATATTCGTTTGGTCGTGGAATATTCTTGTTGTCGGAGAATATTCGTATGACGACACATCCATTTGTGGGCCCCATAACGGAAAACGGTTGGATGGAAAAAATGATAAGTTTGAGAGTTTACAAATAACGGCGTAGTTGTTACCGTTAACACTGTTGGAATACCTGATGATTAAAATACAATAATACGCGTGGTTGCACAGTAGCATACGGGTATTGCACAATATTTTTGAATTATTGATTCTTACGTAAGAAGACACTACTCAATAATTGTTACAGTAATTACTGTTCAATATTTTATTTTATTGATTCAATAATTGTTGCATTGATATTTTATATTATTGTTGTTCCAATAATTGTCACTGCACAGTATCTCCATTATCAGATCAATAATTCATATTATTTGAATAATATTGCTAGATAGCATTATTGACAATGTCTAAGAAAGTTCTGTCTAGGAAAGGGGTTTGGTCACCTAATTGCGCGCCAATAAGGAAAAATCCTTATCGAAAAGCCCCCTCTTTCTTGGTAACGACCTAGTTGTCATAATTATGATTCTGTAATATTATTTGTGAATAATTAATTATTTATTTATATGATAAGAAAATATTTATTTTATGTGGATGGATAGGAAAATATTTATTTTGTGTGGATATAGATGAAGGAATTAATGCTGAGGTGTTTTATCAGTATTTTCTCGGAATGGAGGTATTAAAAATCATCCGTATGTGGATTTCGGTCATTTTTCGTTTGGAATTTGAAAAAACATAAATCTACAAAGTTGTAAAGAATTTAATTTTTTATGGAATGGACATAAAATTCGTATTTTTTTGATAAAAGGGCTATTTATTATGAATTATTGAAGTTTCAGAAATAAATGTTTTTATTAAAAACATGATGGGCTCCACTTTTAGTTGGTAAGAAATGTGCTGAAATTTTATTTCAAAAGTGGTGGACGTGAATAATAGCAGGTAAAATAATTAGTCTGCTATGGCGTTCTTAGTATTTTCCTATAAATATGGTGCTTAGTTAGAATTGAAAATCACACCAGAATCATAAGCTTTCTCTCTCTATATTATCGAGCGTATTTTCTGAGTATTTAGATACTTTGTGAGTTGCTATTCAGTGCAAGTTTCCTTCTGCCTTATACCTGATATTTCAGCCGGAAATACTGTTCTTTTAAGGTAAGAGATGTTATTTTCTTCGTAAATGATATTATTTCCTTCAATATCATTATGCCGAAATATTGATATGAATTTTATTGTGGAATTTCTATCTTTTTGTGTCAGAGTTACTATTCACGTATACGGCACTATTCACGTATACAACACCATTCACGAATACGACACTATTCACAGGAAAATAAAATTTTCTAATCTTTGTCCAAGATATCTATTATGGTTACTATCTTTGATTGTATCCATGTTTTGATCTTCATTCTTGAATTTTACTCCACTATGGTTTATTTTGGAGTATTTTTGAACTTGGATAAACTAAAGTACGAATCCCTAATCTTTGATCATTATCTCACTGAATTCGTTTTCTTAAAAATATTTTTCATCATCATCAGTCCTAAATGATGATATTACTAAATATCTTTGGCCTGTAGTGCAAAGATGAATGATTAACTGATGAATATCTTTGGCCCGTAGTACAAAGATGAACATGTGTTGAGATGAACATGACCAACTGGTGATACAAATGAATATCTTTGGCCTGTAGTGCAAAGATAAATATTTGAATCAAGGTGTATATTGATTGATGTTACATGGATAAAATATTAATGATGGACTTTTAAATTCATAGATGATAGTAGATTTCATTCTCTACTTAACTCTTCTAATGAATTGTTATTTCCACTGCGAATATTGATCTAAAACTAGTTGTCCATTATATTTTATCTGATTTGTTGAAGGCTAATGATAAATTGTTGTTCATTATCTTAGTCATAATATTCTTTACCGGGCTAGTTGAGCTCACCCTTTTCCTTTTTGTTCCATTTTTCTTCTAAGGATGTGAGAATATAGTAGGAACTAGCTGGGATATGGAGTGATGGTTCTAGAAAGTTGTTTTAACAAGTCTCACTATTTTTGTAAAATAGTGTATCAATAATTATAATGATGACTCTTTTTGAGTTTGAATACTGTCTATTAGACAATATTTGTATTTAAACTCACAGTATATGTGTTGTCGTATTTTGCATGACAATTGTATTAATGAAGTATTTGTTTCTATACCATGTATTTAACGACTCAGAATGGGTGATGTATACCTATTTTGGGGGCGTCACACTATAAACCTTAACTTAATACACACCCTTAATAACTCAAAAGGTTACATAATCCAATTATATAAGATAACATAATAGTTAAACGTTCATATAAAACTACTCTTGAACTTTGCCCTTGCCTTTGTCCTTCTTTGAGCACTCGGGGTTAACTAAAATAAATATCATGATATAGCAAGAGTGAACAACTACTTCGCTCAACAAGTTCAAATGCTTCGCTTAATAAAAATTGTTCTTTTTCTCAATCTAAGAGTCCACACCAACAACTGGTTTGGAATAGCTTTTAAAACGTATTTGAATTATCAAATTTAAAATTCTTGGTCTAGATGATACAACTAGCTTAGACTTAAAACAGTTCATGAATAATAGAACTTCAAATTGTTTCACAGTTTAATAATGAAACAAATCTTCAAAGGCATACAAGTGCAATAAAAAATAGTAATATTGATGTGGAATAATTTTCAATAATTAAACCACTTAAAGATCTTCAAAATAGATACAAGTCTGAATATAATTAAGAAACTTGCACTAAGCGCGAATACTAATAATTATCATGGATGTGGAATAATTGACAATAATTAATCCACAAATATGCTTGAAAAATAATAACTCAAGTTTGAGTTAGGAAACTTGCCTGCTTCGTTGATTACCGCTAATCAATCTAATATAATCTCTTATGAAAAGACATATCATTGATAAGATTGATCTTTCAATTAACATAACATATCTTAACTCATAATACTACTATACTTTATTCTAAATTATCTAACATTTAATCACATAAGTAAACATTAGATACTACCTTAAACTATTAATAATATTATCATCATTTGATAATATTTCAATCACTTAACCATCATCTTAAACTCTTTTCTGATATTATTAATCATTTAATAATATTTTATTCACTTTTTAATATTTTAATCCATTACTAATATTATTAATCTTTTAATAATATTTTAATCATTTACTCATATTATTAATCATTTAATAATATTTTAATCAATTACTAATATTATGAATCAATTAATAATATTTTAATCATTTACTAATATTATCAATCATTTACTAATATTATTAATCATTTAATAATATTTAATCATTTATAAACAATTTAATTTAATTGTTTATCTCTTACTATTTAATTTATGTAACAAACATAACGTGCCATTCACATAAAACATTTTATTAAAAATGACCAAATTACCCTTATAAGGTCTTAATACATCATCTTAATGATCATTATTCAATAAAATTGCATTAACAAATTTTATGACTTAATATAACTTAATTTCCTCAATTATTCTTAACTCATCCATAGGCATTAAAAATACCTAATCAACTTATTATTTTCGTATCTTATGATTAACCTTAATATATTATATTTTAGTTACAAAATAATTTTCTTGCAATTTTCCAAGTTAATTTTCTATTTTAAATAAACCATTACAGTCCAAAAGCAAAGCTTTTATTAAAAATAATCCTTTTATCAAAACATTCCGAAATTCATACAGTAGCATCATATCATCATACACCGATTCTAGTAAAAATTTCATAAATGTCTGAGATTTAGATCTCGGGTTATAATAGTTTCTTTCAAAAATCGTAAAATCTTTCACGAACCATAACTCTATCTCAGGACATCGAAAAATGCTCATTTTTGGACAACAACTAGATAACTTAATATATTAACATACCACAAAAGACCAGAATTTTTAGAGCTCTCTAATTGACATAAACAGGCTACGAAAAATTATGGACAATAGGGTTTTAGAGTTTTTCTAGCAGAAACTGTTTTGGTAAAAAATGCGCTACGGGTGGCTCGGTTAACAATTTTCAGTGATCCCTGAGGGGTTCATTAAATAACTCATAGATCTAACTCACGGCTTTGATGGATCTCAAAAAATAAGTTATAGATTAAAAATGATAGTTGTCCAAAGTGGATTGAAATTCTAGGGTTTCTTGGTCAAAAACTATTTTTGTTCATCTTTGTCATCAAAGCTCATTAACACTTAAAATGGCTAAATTTAACCATAAAACATCATATAACACATAGATATACTATCATATGGATTAAGAACATAAACTCATCATTTATTTCAAAACAACCATAGAAATACACATTAAACTATCTAGGGTTTAAGTTTAGAAAACTTTTGAACCTTGATCTTGTGGCACTTCTTCTTCTTCCAAAGTAGGTTATGAGCCTTGAAGACATAAAAAAAGTTTCCTCTCCTTCTTCCTCTTGATGGATGACATCCCCTCCCCTTTCTCTCTCAAAGTATTTTCTCTCTATTCTTATGGAAACTTAGGAAGAGAAAATGAAGCAAAACTTTTTACTAGCACTTGTGATGAGTCCTATATATAGCAGTGAAAAATGTATACATACAACATATACATATACATATACTCAGTACACTTCTCCCAATTTCTTTTCCATCCCTTGATTTTGGGGATTTTAATTTATTTAAGCAAACTAATGTAGGGAACAAGAGCTATAGTGTTTGGTGAACCACTTTAAAATTGTGAAGTGAGATGAAATAATGATTCCATGTGACCCCCATCTATATATACCCGGACCCTGAGTCAAAGTACGAGATTCAAGGCTTCGTGTTTGGCGAGTAATCCCACCTATATTTAATAAAGACTATTATAGGGCGCAAGACACCTGGCCACTTCTCCATTTTTACCCCATTTTTGATTTTCTTTAATGATTTATTTGCTCATTTATCCTTCTAGAACTTTCATTTCAAATGGGCTAGGGTTTGGGCTGATTATATTATTTATTTGAGCTCTCATTTAAATCATTTGGGCCACTTTATCTAGGATATGTCCAACACATTAAATTCCTTACCCTTGATATTTAATTAGGATTTCTAGTCCACTTACATTGGACTTTAAATAATTATTCATATTGGTTTAATTACATACCCCAATTAGACTTACTTTTAACTAGGTTAAGATAATAAATAGGTTGAAATAATAATTTAAATCTCTTAGGCTAGTCCACTAGTATATAATTTAAATACTTGGACTCTTCAATAAATATAACATTTCGGTTATTTAATCCTCAACATATATAAATATGTTACAAGGCTTTCCTTTTTATTCACTTCTTATATGATTAATAAATATACACATACTTATATATATATATATATATTCAATTGTATACATTCCATACATAAGTCACAAAGTATTCAGTTCATTGATAAATAATTAATATCCTCATTTACATTGTGACCTAATATTCTTGGTTATTACAATCACTTGTACAACTATAACTATAGGAACTCCTATTATCAAGAAAGTAAAACTCCATTAGGGTTCCTTTAAGAGAATCACGTTCTCTAATAAGCACCTGCATACTTGTTTTAGTGTCTCCACATAAATGATTATGAGATCAATCATCCTCTTCAATAGAGCAAGCATAATATATACTAATCTATCCGGAATCAGTAACCCCACATTAGTGATCCATTACGATTAGGAACATTTTAGTTTTAAAGCTATCTTCAATTTCGATCTCATTAGCATGATCAACATCATGATTCTAAAAGCATTGCTCCAAACTATGGGTTTATCACAATTATTAATTCAACTAATTAACATGAATAAAGAATGCCTTCTGTGTTATATAAATTCTCTTATTAATAAATGAAGAAAATTACAAAGTAAATGCTTATCACATCCAATGTGATTGGCTTGAGGGAATATTACTTTCAATCTCCCATTTGCACTAGAGCCAATTGCCTTCGTATCTCATACTCATATTCTCTAAGTGCGATCATCCTATTGTTGGATAAAGCTTTAGTAAATGGATATGCAATGTTGTTCTTGAGAGTCCACTATCTCTATAGTGTCTTTTCCTCTTTTAATGATTTTTCTAATCAAATGAAAGTGCCGCAACACAAATTTGGATCCCAGATGAGACTTATGAACTATTCCTAGTTCTGTAATAAACTTTTCATCCAAATAATCAACTTTGCAGCTTCATTTATAGCTATATACTTTGTCTTTGTCACTAAATCAATAACTTTTTGCTGTTTAGAACCTTTTCAACTTACTAAACCACCATTCAAGGTAACCATTTACCCTAAAATGGATTTATTGTCGTCTTGATCAGTCTAAAAAGCTTGAGTCTGTGTAGCCCTCTAGTTTCTATTCAGACACACCATACATTTTTAACAAATCCTTTGTTTTGGTTAAGTACTTTAGGATGTTATTCACTGTCTTATAGTGATCTTCTCCAGAATATGACTGATCAACATCAGTTCTCGTACATTTTATTGCATACATGATAGTTACTCATGTGATCTCTCTTTTCAAGTGTCTTTGGGGATAATTTCTTAGATAGATACACTCCATGACTTATCATCATGAGATATATCTTAGAGTTTTCCATGCTAAACTCCTTTAGCATTGAATGAAAGTACGTTACTTGGGTCAAGCTGAGTATACTTATAAATCTATCAATATAGATCTTTATCCCTAAAATAAGATGCTTCTCCCAAATCATTCATGGAGGAATGTTTAGACACCTTTATCTTTACTTATTGTAGCATTGGTATGTCATTTACTTATCCATAGTATATCAACATATAGTACTAGGAATGTCACAACGCTCCCACTAACCTTCTTGTACACACAAGGTTCATCCTCATTTTGATAAAATCAAACTCTTTGATTATCTCATCAAAACGGATGTTCCATCTGCGAGAAGCTTACTTCAATCCATAAATGGATTGTTGTAGCTCATATACATGATTTGCTTCATCCATTAAAACAAATCCATCTGGCTGTATCATACATACATTCTCCTCTAATTTCAATTAAGGAAGGGCGTCGCTACATCCATTTGCCAGATTTTGTAATAATAAGTTGCAATCGTAAGTAAAATTCAAATGGACTTGAACATTACTACCAGTAAGAAGGTTCTATCATAGTCAATTCCTTGACTTTGTATGAATCCTTTGGTAACCAGTCTGGTCTTATAAGTCTCCACCTTACCATTTACTCCAGTCTTTCTCTTAAAGACCTATATACACCCTTTAGGCTTTATGCCAGGGTTAACCAAAGTCCACACTTGGTTTTCATACGTGGATTCCATTTCAAAATTTATGGTCATCTGTCATTTCTTTTAGTGTCTAAAACTCTTAGCCTCATCATATATAACTGGATCATTATTCTATATGATGCGTACCTCATCATCATCATCTATGATGAATCCATACCTCCCAGGTATCTTCGGTACTATTCCAAATTTATGATTTGATTGTGGTACAATAGGTTTATCTACAGGTTTCTCTTTTTGACTTATAGTGCTTTGTGGTTCTTGAACTCCTTCAAGATCTATTATCCTCCCACTAGCCCTTTTCAATGATAAATGTGAGACCCCGAATTTTATGAAATAAAAGTATTCAATTTTTCTATTTTGGTAAATAGTTAAATTGATAAAAGCTTAAAGTTAAGGGTGACATTTGAAATTTTTTCAAATTAAGCGATGATGAAGTTTTATTTTATTAGTATTATTAATGTAATAAAACAGAATATCTTTTTATATAAAACAGAATACTTTTATAAAATTATTCTATAAATAAAATATATTATATTTTATTATGCATAGTATTGCATAGTGCCTGCATAGTGTTTTGCATAGTAAAATCTTTTTATATAAAACAGAATACTTTTATAAAGTTATTCTATAAATAGAATATATTATATTTTATTATGCATAGTGTTTGCATAGTGCCTGCATAGTGTTTGTATAGTAAAATCTTTTATAAAGTTATTTGTTCTATTAGATTATAAATAGAATATATTATATTTTATTTAAAAGATTTTTCTTTAAATCTGGACCGTCCGATTAAAGTAAATCAATCTGGACCGTTCATGAATTAGTTACTATGCAGTCCATTCTTCTATAAATAGAAGCTCATTCCTTCATTATTTCTTACGAATTCACTGAAACTCTAGAGAGAGAAACTATAGAGAGAATTCTTCTTCTATAATCTTGAGCGTATTTATTTAGAGTTTAAGAAAGCTTTGAGCGTAGTACAAGCTTTCTTTGAGTATATCCTCGCTCTACCAGTCGAAATACTCTTCTTTCAAAGGTAGGGGATATTGTTTGTTGTACTCGTAAGGGGTATTCTTTCTTTTTTATTCATGAAGAGAACTTCTGTTATTCCATTCTTTATTATTCTGTTGGAATAACCTGTATACGCGGGATACCCTATACTTGGTGAAATTCTTCATTATTCCATTCTTTATTATTATGTTTGAATAACTCATTTATCGCAATCTTAGCATAAATGGTGAAATTCTTCTATTATTTCGCTTTCTTTATTATTCAGCTTTAATATCATGTATCGCAAATAACGTTTATCTGGACACGGTTCCTTTATTTATTATTCTGTTGGGAATAACTTTTGCAAAATCTATCGCATGCGTGTGGTGAAATTCTTCTTCGTTATTCCATTCTTTATTATCATGTTGGAATAACTCGCCTATCTGAAGTCTTGCATACATGGTGAAATTCTTTTATTATTCCATTCTTTATTATTATGTTGAATAACTTGTCTATGCTAAGTCTTTATATACATGGTGAAATTCTTTTATTATTCCATTCTTTATTATACTTTGTTGGTTATTGGTTTTACAAATTGTATGTCTTTGGCTTTGTAGTGCAAAGATGATATGTTATTGAATATCTTTGGCACAGTAGTGCAAAGATGATCTCGTTGTTTGATAGCTTTGACGTGTAAAAGCGAAGATGGATAGTGTATGACATTATCATGACCACTAGTGATACTAACGAATATCATTAGTCGTAGTGCATGGATAATTCAATGATATGATTGGCAGGATCATGACCATTAGTTAACAGTTGAATGTCTTTGGTAGAAAATTGCCTTTGATGAACAATTGATTGGTATGATCATGACCATTGGTTTTATAGTTGAATATATTTGGCCCGTAGTGCAAAGATAGACAACTGATTTGTATGATCATTATTATTACATTTGAATATCTTCAGCCTTTGGGGTAAGGATATTGAGTAAACGTTCTATTAAGCCTTTGTGGCAAGAAGGAACTGTTAATTCACATTATTATAAATATGAAATGTGAATTTAACTAACATCTTTGGTAGTTCAGGTGAAGACAAGTGATGAAAGTTCTATTTGTCTTGAGTATAATAAAGAACTGTTGATGAGTAGTACATGAATAAAATATCAACGATGGACTTTTAATCTAGAAGAGATAGTAGATTTTATACCTTACATGACTCTTCTAATGGATTGCTTGATCCGTTGCAGTTAAACTTGTTATCTATTATATTCTATCAGTTTAACATTGTTGAAGGCTAATGATAATTTATTCTCATTATCTTAGTCATAATATTTCTTCTTCGGGCTAGTTGAGCTCACCTTTTTCTTTCATTGTTCTCTTCAGAAATGAGAACGTGGTTGGGACTAGTCGGAACAAAGTGATGGTCCTAGATGGTGCATTAGTAGTCCTAACTATTCTGTGAAATAGTGTGATAATAATTGTAATGAGGACTCCTTTTGAGTTTGTATACTCTCTAGTAGACAATATTTGTATTCAAACTCACAGTTTATGTTTTGTCGTATTGTACACGACAGTTGTATTATTAAGTTGTATTTGAATTCTGTACCATGTATCTGGCGACTCAAGATGGGTGATGTATACCTAATTTTGGGGGCGTCACAATAAACACCTTTATCTTAGAAGGCAATGTGTTTCCCAACATATATCTTTTGCTCAATAGGATTATAGAACATATACCCTAAACTTACTTTAGGATGTCCTACAAATTTGCACTTGTCAAATCTTGTCATAAACTTATCCTTTTGAAACCTTTTTCACATAAGCTGAACAACCCCTTATCTTAACATACTTAAGATTAGGAATCCTCCATGTCTTTAACTTATATGGTGTCTTGGGGCTGGATTTTGAGGTTACCTTATTTAGTAGATATGCAGCTATTTCTAGGGCTTAACCCCAGATGTATACTGGAATGTCGGTAAAAGGATCATCATGGACTGCACCATGTTCTACAAGGTATAATTTTTCCTTTAAGATAAACCAATCAATTATTGTGTATCAAGAAACGTCCATTATGAGAGAAAACTATTTGTGATGATCTAGAAACTTATTGCATAAGTATTCCCTTCATCGATCTAATCGAAGAATCCTAATACTTTGCCAATTTATTTCACTTCTTAATTCTTTGAACCTTTCAAATGATTTAGACTTGTATTTCATTAAATACACATATTCAACTGTTGAATGATCATCTCCCTTTCTTTTATTAGTTTGTTCAGTTTGCAAATAATTTTCATATAAGTCAAGTATACATCAAGTAATCTTCCAGTTATAAACAAAATATTATTATTATAAATAGAACGACTATTGTTCCTAAATATAATATCAAAACTTTCCTTGTCCAACAAATGAATAGAAATAATATTTCTAACTAGAACTGTAATATAATAACAACTTATTAACTTAATAGACTTGCCTGTAGGCTATGTTAAACAATAAGTTCCTACGGTTAATGTAGCAACCTTTGCTTTATTCCCCACATGCAGGATTACTGTACTTTGTTTAGCTTTCTAATTTTGCTTGGTCTCTGCATAAAACTATTTTTTATGAGAACCACAGTCGGTTTCCAATACCCAAGTAGAACCTTGACTTACAGAAATATTTATTTCAATCATGAACAAACCTATATTTGTAACCGAAGCTTCACTAAGCTTCTTCTGGTTAACTTGTGCAAGACACTTCTTGCAGTTTACTTTTCAGTATCTAGGCTTATTGCAATGGAAGAAAACTCCTTTGCTATCTATGTGACGCCCCCAAATTTGGGTATCTTCAATCCTAAGTCTTGTGCTGCATGGTACTATAACATCCACACATTTTTAGCTATATAAGCTTAATGACTCAATGTAATCTTTATTTTGTTACATCATATCCGTTCAATCCAAGTTTCTATAATCAATACATGTTCTTACATCATAATAATTCACATTACATAGTAATATTAATCTATTACAAGATCTGTACCAATCCAGAATTTTATTTGTAATTTCAAATATTTATTAAATTAAATAAATATTTTAATTTATGTGTTTATTGTTAAATAAATAATTCATGAGTTGAGGGAATTAACTTCATTAAGGTAATATGTTAATTAAATTGATAATTGGTAATTTGGTATTTTGAAGTTAATTAAAATAAAAGAGTGATGAATTAATTATTATGAGATAATATTCTAATTTAATTTAATAATTAAATTAGAGAGTTGATAAGGATTAAAGGAATTGCTATAACGTTATTTTAATTTAATTTAGTAATTAAAGTGATATATTAATTTATTGAATAAAATTAAAAATGGAAATTATAATTTTGTTATATTGAGTTATGTGGAAAATTATTGTATTGAGTTATGTGGCAAATTGATTTAATAAGTTGTTGTTAGTTTTAATTTAATTAAATTTGAATATGGAAATTTAATTGAATAAAGTGTGACGATAAACTATATTATAAATGAGTTACGAAAATAAATTAAAAGAGTTTTAAATTGGTTTTACCAAATAAAGCCTTAGAACTTTTGAAATTCTTATTTTAATCTTGTTTTGCCAAACAAGGCTTAAGGAATGATTAAGTCATTATTTTAATTGGTTTTTTCAAACAAGTCCTTATGGCTTTTAAATTTAAAATAAAAATAATTGATATGTATTTAGTAGCCTTATTATTATGTTTAGTTTTATTTTACGTTAGCGTCTGTTTTAATTTTACGTTAAGTGTTGGCTTAAGCATAAGAAAGAACAAAAGAAAGCAGAGAGAAAAAGAAGAGAGTAATGAGTTCTAGAGAGAGTTTGATAGAGAAATTTGTGTGAAGAAGTTTTGCAAGAACAAGAAGGAGTAGTAATTAAAAGTTCTGTAATCATCTTTTAGCAAAGGTATAATCCTATCTTTTAAGGTTTTGTTTTTATTTTTATCAAAAGTTTTCTGGGATTGATGTTTTATGAATAATTGTGGAAATTAAGAGTTATTATGTGTTAGTAGTGATTATAAACTGTTTTATATCATTCATTCATGGTCTAGAGTAATTAATTTCATGAAATTATGTTAGTAGTGAAGAAATTGAATTATAGTGATATATATATATGTGATATGGCTTACTTTAGAATTAAAATTGATGTTCAATTCATGTAATAAACATGTAATTGTTGGTTGATTGTGAAAATACACGAAGAAACAAAAACATTATGTGTTAAACGAACGATTTTGGTTGTAAAACAAATTCATAGTGAGGAATTTCGCTATGAATGTCAAAAGAAGAAGAAATAATAGAAATAGTGAAATTAAAGGTGGTAATTTTGATGTTTATGTTGTTTATGTGGTTAGAAACGTGTTAGAAACATTAGTTTATATTTCTATAAACATATTACAACTTGGGTAAGTTGGAATGGTTGTTAGAAAGAAGTTTTTAGGCCTAATTTGGCTTTCTGTAGTGTTCATTCGCGAACTGCAGAAGCTAATACTGGGTACCCCCACCTCGGCAGGTGTACCTGTGCATTTTTAACCCGTCCCAGCGGGCCCCCCGCCCTGGCGGGGGTGTAGGCAAACTTATAAATGTTAAGAAAATCTGACCGGACATATTTTACTAAAATAGGCATAAAGTTTTCATACTGACTCCGATTGTTGCAATTCAAGATGATTAGAAACGAGGACGAGTAGGCCTACAAATTTTGTTCTTTATGGTTTTCAATTTGATGTCGTTATAAGGGTTCTAAATGGACATCTTTAGGACTATTGTGCACTTGGAGGCAATCAGAGGGCGTTGGGATGCACGAATGCAAGTGCAGTCCTTTGTGTGTTAGTATAACCTAATCTAAAGAGCATGATAACATGTTGAACATGTAATAGGATGTTGTATCAAGTTGTTAATGTGTATATAGTGCAATGGCATGATAATTTAATTAGTTTTAATAGAGCTAAAATGTGATGCTCATGAAAAGATGTGATGTTGTTTAAACTTAAACTTAGTTAGTGAGTTATACTAAAAGTGGGAACTAAACTCAGAAAGTTAATATTAGTGTAACTATTGAGTATTGTCAATACATATGGTATGTGTAGGACTTGTGGTGAACGTGAGTAGTGATTGTTTAACCTACACACGAGACAAGTTCTCTAACTCTACTTTTACGATTGTGCAAGTGCTTAAACCATATTGATACAATGTGCAAGTTCCTAACCTTTCTTATATGTCTGTTCTAACTTGATTATGTTCATGTAAACTCTTTAACAAAACTCTTACAAGTGTTGAAGATTGGTAAATTGTTGACTTTTATGATGTCAGACTTTATTTTAACCACTGTGATGTAATTATTTAATTTTTCGCACTTGATGTATGTTTTAAAGGTTAGATAACCTAGGAGATTTATTGATTAAGTTATGTAAACCTTTAATTGGAAGTTTTATTGTGTAACTTTTATTATATTTGGGTAGTTAGAATTGAATGAATGGAAAATGAACACAAAATCTTGTGGGAATGAAGTACCTATATTTGGGGGGGTGTCACAAGTTAGTATCAAAGCTTTA
Organism: Panax ginseng; assembly: GCA_020205605.1. NCBI lineage: Eukaryota > Viridiplantae > Streptophyta > Magnoliopsida > Apiales > Araliaceae > Panax > Panax ginseng. Next base: position 92,352,035 of record CM035143.1, read on the forward strand.
GGTTATGAACCTTAGGTGGCGAAAAAACCTTAGGAAGTAACCTTATAGGAGATTGAAAAGATAGTGGTGATAAACTCTTATAGAATTTTAAGAAAGAAATAATAAAACACTTTATGTGCTTATGTGGTTGCAACCTATGTGCTTGTGAGTCTTGAATAATGACGATTAGTAATTAAAAACTTAAAATTTTTGTTGCCAGGATGGCTAATGTGGGAGAATCCAGTCAGGCTAGGGAGGAGGGACCTCATATGCCTAGAGAGGAGGAGCCTCGAGATATTCAGGTGGTCTGGGAACAATTGTTGCCAAGGGAGTCATCTCCGTTGGTCACAGTGGTTGAGCAGGAGGGCATACCTGATGAGGAGGATGTGGTAGAAACGGATGAGGAAGACCCCATTGAGTTGCCATAGACGGATGATGATGAGGAGGAGGAAGAGTTTCCACAAAACTCTATCGCAACTCATGTGTACGACGAAGTATACGACCGCAATATTGAGCTTCAGGATAGAGTCGAGGAGTTGGAGGAGCTAGTAGCTGAACATCAGACTTCGATGGCACAGAAGGACGATGAGATTCGGGATCTTTACGAGCATCTGAGTAATGTTGAATGGAAGCTGATTTACACTGAGAGGGAGAATGAGCAGCTGATAGAGGAGATTGCGAAGCTGAAGGACAAATTGAAAGAAGAATCCGTTAAGAGAGCAAGAGTTGAAGACGCGTACGAGAAAGCTTCTCAACGTGCAGAAGTAACAGAGGGGGAAGTACAAGCAAAGAAGATCAAGATGGAGGAAATGAATGGCGTTTTCAACACCATGATAAATCGAGCTCAAGACCGAGTCATGTATTATCTGATTCAGTTCGAGATGCTGCCATGGTACATTTTAGATCGCAGAACAATGTTCCGTATTATGGAAGAGGAGCGTCGTAAGGCTATGCAACATTTTAGTAGGTTATTGTAAAGAATGTAACTGTTGTGTGATTAATTAGTAAATAAGATGTAAATCCCAAGTATTATATAACCAATGGGATATGATGATGATGTTATCATGAAACTTTAGTAGTTCAGGAAGGTGATGTAAATAGCACTGATGCTATTATTTTTATGTTTTTAAAAAGATTATGAATGAATAAAATGTTAATATTTATTCAAGATGTTATGTGTAGATCTTTTATGATGTGCTAGTTAAGTAGAAAATACTTAAAAGATTGAGTAATAATTTAATAAATATATTTTTAATAGAAAATGCCTCCAAGACGTCAACCACGACAAAGAACCCCTGAGGGATCTACCAATAACAACAACGCTGATGCTAACCCAGTTCAGCAGTTGGTGACATTACTCATAAGAGCGCTGTAGAATCAACCGCATAATCAAGCTGCGACCTTCGAAGATTTCAAGGCGGTTGGACCACCAGAATTCTGTGGGTCCATGAATCCAGTTGAGGCACATACCTGGATCATGGAAATAGAGAAAGTTTTTGATGTTGCTAGAGTCGGTGAGGACCAGAAGACTACTTTTGCAACATTTATGTTGAAAGTAGAGGTTAGTTATTGGTGGAAAGCCAATAAAACCCGAGGAGGTCAGGGAATGATGACTTGGGATAGGTTCAAGGAAATATTTTTTGAGACCTATTTCCTATAGAGTTCGCAGAATCAGATGGAGGTGCAGTTTTTAGAGCTATAGCAGGGCTCAATGACAGTATCGGAGTACGCAACAAGGTTCAATGAGTTGGCAAGTTTTGCGCCATATCAAGTTAACACAGATGAGCGCAAGACGAGAAGATTTGAACAGGGACTGATGCCCTGGTTGTACAGCAGAGTCTCCATGTTTCAGTTGAAGACATTTGTAGCGGTGCTCGAGAAGGCGATTATCGCTGAGGGTGGAGGCAAGGCTGTGATGAAGTACAATCAGGAACAAATAAAGAAGAAGAATGAGAGTGAAGACAAGAATGGTGGTAACAGTGGTGGGAATAATAATAACCCGAAGAGGAAGTGGAATACAAGTGTGGGTGATGGAAGTCAACATAGTACCCAGCAGAAAAGGAAATTTGAAGCCTGTGCAACATGTGGAAAAAATCATACTGGCGTGTGCTTAAGGGGTAAGCGAGTGTTCTTTAACTGTGGACAAGAGGGTTACATTGCTCCAAATTGCCATCAACCGAAGAAGAATGCTTGTTACACATGCGGGTAAAAGGATTATCTTACTTGCGAGTGCCCTAAGACGAAATCTGGATGCAACTGGAAGTAAGGGAACGTTGCTTGCGAGTGGAGGTACGTTGGCTATTGCTGGACTAACGTCATCGAGCAGACCCACACCCATAAAAAAGAACTAGATTTGAGTAAATCTAAACCATTCTATCTTTAACGGTTCCGGTTTAGTCACTTTGAACTGGTTAAAGTTAGAAGTAGCCAGATTGAGGCAAATCTTTCCCGCATGCTGAAAGATTAAATATCTACATTATGAAAGCGATTAAAGCAAATATTTATATAAAAGTGGTAAAAATATATTGAGTGTCCCGGGGTTGTCTCTGGCTTTGAAACTGACTTTTCCAAGGTTATCTCTGGAACTTGGACTAGATCCCTCGGGGTTATCTTCGAGGTTGAAACTGAATTTCTTGGGGTTATCTCCGAGATTACAACTGAGTATCCCGGGGTTGTCTCTGGGATTGAAAACTGTATCTCCCAGGGTTGTCTCTGGGGATGAAACTAATTTGACTGCCAGGGTTATCTTAGGAAGACGATTCTGCCCTCCTGTAGGGTTAGTAATAGGAACGTAAAATTTTGAGTGTCTACAGATGCCCATCTTTATCATATTCATGCAATGTAATAGCATGGATAGGATAAAGATCACTAGACACTTGAAATATGACAAGATGAACATGATGCAAATGTAATGCACCATGATGCAATGTTATGCTGAGTGTTAGTTGTTGGAATGGTTTCCAACAGGATGTGATAACTACATGCTCCCGCCACTTTTGTTGGGGGATGGAGTTGTCAATGATGACCCTGTTGAACTGCTTGGATGTTTACCCGACCACTAGTTTCCAAAGCTCTTATCACAGGAATCTCCTGATGTAACGTTGAGGTTATCGCCAATGGTTTGAACCGTCCATCAGTGCTATCTGAGCCTGATTTGCAGACAAGTTGCAAAGATGTCCTCAACATCTTTAGAGGTTTCTCCACTCTTGAGACCACAAGATGTTGACATTGGGGTTATCACCAAAGTCTTTAATTCTCATTGCAGGCTTTTCAGCAAAGATGCTCATCTCATGTAACGACCCCAAAATTCAGACCATTTAGATCTCAACTTCGGTCGTTAACCATACATTAAATCTCTAATTTTACATCATTATTCGATATTAAAAACACTAAATTTTCGGAATATTTAAAACATTTATACATTTCCGTCTTTCTTGCCCTGAATCGCAACCTTTACATTACATCTCTTTGATTCAATCTTATATCATGAATCGTTACAACAAAATGACTATACAAAGTCTTATATCATAACTAAATATCCATATACATTGGATAGCTCAACTTATAATTCAACAACATGTTACGTTCAAAATATAAAATACATTTCTCATAAATCATAAGTAATCTTCGTGAATGTAGATCTCTATAACTCACTTAGCACATATCTTTACCTTAAAATCTTGACCTGTAAAAGTGGTTATTTGCAAGAGTGAGCTCGACAGCCCAACAAAGTCTAACAGTTTTTATGCATCACATAGCATATAATAACATGCTTGATATACATCTCATTAAAGTAACATGGCATACATGCTTTTAATTCACATAGCAAATTTAAAGATTGAGTTCCTTACTCAATCATCATTACTTAGCCAAAACAATGCAGTCATATATTGACTTTAACATTTCATGATTTCAACATGTATAACATATCATGCAATTTAAAATAGTTCATCAAGTCCACGTAGAAAATAGGAACCGAAAGACTTGCATTTATCGTTGTTTACCAATAACAATTTAACAGCTTACAATTATCTGCACTTCACGTGCCCTACATAATTATATAACCATACACATCAACTGTTAGTCACATAACAACACATAGTAATTGTAATGTAAACTCTACTCCTCATCTCATAATCTTTCCTATTAATTAGCACACAATGTTCAATTAGATTGTGTTAACTTTTCGACTTATGACTCACTATATTTCTTCTTAGTCAAACTCGAAGTTCATTCAAGTGCTTAAGTATTGCTAGGACTACTTATTGGTTTTATATTAAACCCATTTCATATCCTATAATATTCATTTCAATTGAATTGAAACACTTTTTAAGTTCATTAACACTTGGCACGGCGTTTTGACGTTTAATCGTCACACGCCCGATTTGCATCTCTTGTGTATGCTTACTATGCTTCTATAACTTATCTAATAAATCATTTATTAATGTTAAACATCATTATATTTACTAATATTCAAGTTTTATAACTTAGAACATCATCTTTTATCGTCAGGAGCACTACACATGCATATGTGCATGCCCGACGCCCTCCGATTGCCCTCAAAAACACAACAGTCCTAAAGATGACCATTTTGACTACTGTTACAGACCTCAAATTAAAAACCTTAAAGGACGAAAGTTGTTGGTCTACTCGTCCTCGTTCCGGATCATCTTGAATCACCTTAATCGGAGTTCGTATGGGAAAGTTATGGCCATTTTACTACAGGAGGCCAAAACTATTCGACTCAGACTTCTATCCCCGTGCCGTGGCGCGAGATCTAGGCTAACCAGTGGCGCCGCAGCGCGAGATTGGCACTGGGGCACTAATTTCAGCGTTGGGGCGCGAATTTTGGCATCAGGGCCCGAATTTATTGTTGGGGCTCCATTTTTTGGCGGCAAGGGCCAAAAACTATGAAAACGCAAACCCACGAAGAATGCGAACAACTAAATTTGTGACACCCCCAAATCCGGGTACTTCAATTCCACGGGACTTGGTGTTCACTGTACAAATATCATCTATCTATCTACCCATAAAAATGCAAGCCATGCAATAGATAGAATAAAAATCTTCCCTTAAGGGGTTTACAACATCCTAATAATAATAATACAATACCAAAGTTAAAATAACCTTAAACATCATGTATGAATCATAAACAAATAAGTCTTAAACAACATCATTAACTCAAGTCTTAAACATAAATACATCATCTAATAAAATTAACAAGTCTTCATCACTTGTTAACCTTGCCCTTGCCTTTACTAATGGAAGGTTCATCAGTTCTTTTGTTCTTAACTGCAATGTTAATATTAAGCAAGAGTGAACACTATTGCCCACAAGTATAATAATGAAATAACAGTATAATAACATGCGAATAAATCAAAGACATCTGAATAAAAGCTCAAATTTTGAATCAAGAATGAATAGCAAGAATCAAAAGAATTCTGAGGGTCATAAGACCTTGAACTATGTCCTAAGTTATCAAGGGTTATACTTGAAACCTTTAACAATCATAAGACTATGGACCTTTCTACTCGTACTTAGAAGGATCAACCATTAGTACCATACTGTGCACAATATCTTAACGCTAACGCATAAGTAAATCTCTTTGCAGGGTTGTTCATCTCAGTTTGACATTCGAGTCCGCACCAAAGGAAGTTTGGTTTGGATAATTCATCAAGGGTTCCAAAATTTAGAACGCTCATCAACTGTGGACTAGTCGAATCAATACTGAATAAAAATCTCAGGAATTATACTTCAAACATGTTTACATGTTCATTACATTAATTTACTAACACATTGTTAGACTTAAACATTTTAAAAATTCATTTCTGAACATTCTGGAGAGTGGCTGACGTGGCTATTTATTATATTAATACCAGTATTGCTGTACCGGACTCTTAAGCTAATATATGGTGGTACCATGGCGCTTCTGGCGCGAGAAATGAACAATGGCCGTGACTGCGGCTTTGGTAGTACCAGACGAAATGGTAGTTCGCGAAAAATCGCAGAATATGCCAATTTCTTCCAATTTCTTATTTTCTACTCGAAATTAGACATACCCATATGATATAATTCGTATACAAACATTACTCAACATTTAAAGACTGATTTTAACCCATTAAAACATATAATCACAGAGTTTAAGCATGCAATTTCACTGACTTTGATGTTCTTGAAGGTTTTGAAAATAAAACATGAAAATTGACACTACGGATTCGTTATAACACCGAATCCGTTCCTTTAAACTTTGGTCTCTTCGCATCAACATGCATAATAATATACGAGTGTAAAATTTTTGAAAACATTTATATTTGACATACAAAAATCACGTATAAGGCCATATGGCCAAAACCCAAACTCTGTAAATTTTTGAAATAGCAAGTCATTATATTACGAAACTCATGATATGGATCATGAAATATATATATAAAGCATGTTACTATGACATGAAATCACGTGTATAACACATAGTCAATACACTTTCTAACCACAGAGAAATTTACAGAAATTGGAGAGCCATATTTTATAACATTCAGTGACGTAGAAAAGAATTGGGTTAAAGGGATTACCCAAGCGTAGAATTAAAAGAAGATGAATTCCTTCTCAGATGACTCTCACAACTCTCTAAAATAACTCTGAATTCTAATCTCTTTCTCTGTATCTCTTTCTGTTATGTATTCTAGACTTAGGCAATTAATGAAGAAGAAGGAAGAGAATACGTATTATAAGAATCAACTGACGCGCATTATGGTCAGTTACCCATCATAGGTTAACTGGCCATAACTCCCTTTAAGGCCATGTTTGGCTAGTTTAATTGATTTAAAACTCCTTTAATTTTATAAAGTTTTATCATATAGTTTAATAATTGTCACACTCCTTCATAAAATAAATCAATATCTTATTTAATTAATTAAATAACATATAATAATCTATCATAAATTCACATAATCATAAAATTAATTTTCTCATTAATTAATTATATCAAATTATTAAATCTCTAATTAATTATTACATTAATTAAAATAACATCATGCTTAATTAAATAATTCATTTAATTCAATAAGCTCACATAAATACATGCTTGAATAATAAATATTCTCTATAGTAATTTAATAAATGTAACACATATAATTAAATTAATCTACCACAATTGCATCAATTAATTATTTAATCCAATAATTAAATCATCAAAAATATTTATTTAATTCAATAAATATTAAAATAAATTTACAAAATCTCGTTCGTCATATCTTTCCCCCCTTAAAAGGATTCTTTCCCCAGAATCACGACTCAATAAATTCAACAGAATTAAATTCTCCCCCACCTGAAGATTACATCCCCGTAATCGCTTACACATAATTAAGTAAATAAATGAGGGTAATTCTTCATCATATTCTCTTTGAGTTCCCACGTAGCTTCTTCAGCGTTGTGGTTCCTCCAAATTACCTTAACAGAAGGTATAACTTTATTTCTGAGAACTTGTTCTTTTCGGTTGACAATTTGGACAGGAATTTCTTCGTAAGATAAGTCTTTCTCAAAATGTAGGGGTTCATATTCAATTACATGCTTGTAATCGTCCTTATAGGGTCATAACACAGAAACATGGAAGATGTTGTGGACATTCTCGAGTGATGGAGGTAATGCTACCTCGTACGCAACTTCTCCAATTCTATGCAATACTTCAAAGGGTCCAATAAATCTTGGGCTCAATTTTCCTTTCTTTCCGAACCTGATCTTCCCCTTCCAGGGAGAGTCCTTCAAGAAAACATAACTACCTGATTCAAACTCGATATTTTTACGATGTGGATCGGTATATCTCTTCTGTCGATCTTGAGTCGCTACTACCGTGTGTTCGGATTACTTTGACTATTTACGTAAATCTCTACTATACCAATTACGCCCTAGCAATTGTCTTTCACCAACTTCATCCCAATGAAGCGGAGTTCGCACTTTTCTGCGTAGATAACGCCGTGAAGCGCAAAGATGCCAATACTAGCGTGGTAACTGTTGTTGTAGCCGAACTCTATTAACGATAGGTGATCATCCCAATTTCCTTTAAAATCCATCACACAGGCTCTTAGCATATCTTCTAATGTTTGAATCGTTCTCTCACTCTGCCCATCTGTTTGAGGGTGATAAGCTGTACTCATTCGCAATTGCGTACCCATGCATTCCTGTAGACGTTTCCAGAAGTTCGATGTAAAAGCGCGATCTCTATCGAAATAATTGACACCGTAAATTTTCGTGTGTCTCAAATAATTTCTTTCATATATAACCTTGCCAACCGATCTAAGTTGAATCTGATTTTGATTGGAAGGAAGTGTGCGATTTAAATCGATCGGTCGGCGATAACCCATCTTTAAATCGTAGCCTTTCTAAGTCATCGGAAGGCCAACCACGAAATCCATTGCAATATGTTCCCATTTCTATTCTGGGATCTCTAACGGTTGTAGCAATCCACTCTGCCTCTAATGTTCCGCTTTCACTTTTTGACTGGCCAGACACTTGGCAACACATTCTGCAACATCACATTTCAAATTCGGCCACCAAAAATGTTGTTGAAGATCTTGGTACATTTTGGTACTACCAGGGTGAATCAAATATCGTGAACTATGAGCCTCGCTCAAAATATCTTCCTTAATCTCTTGTACTGGCGGTACCCAAATTCTACTCTCAAATCTCAGTATTCCTTCCTTATCCATCTTAAATCTCGGTTCAGTTCCTTCAGATATCTTCTTTGTCACCTTTATACAATCTTCGTCCTGAAGTTGAGCCTCCTTTACTTTATCTAGTAGAGTTGTACCAGATTGCATCTGAAATAGCTTCTCATCAATTTCCACAGGATACTTCACCTCTAACTCCAGTTTCTCAATTTCTGAAATTAGCTCCTCCTGAGCAGTCAACATCATCAATTTCTCATGACCCTTTCTACTTAAGGCATCGGCAACCACATTCGCTTTACTTGGATGGTATAAAATCTCACAGTCGTAATCCTTAATTAATTCCAACCATCTTCTTTGACGCATATTCAAATCCTTCTGCGTGAAAATATATTTCAAACTCTTGTGGTCCGTATATATTTCACACTTCTCCCCGTAGAGATAGTGCCTCCAAATTTTCAAAGCAAAGACAACTGCAGCTAACTCTAAGTCATGGTCGGATACCCCTTCTTGTAATCTTTCAATTGTCGTGATGCATACACAATGACTTTGTCGTTTTGAATCAGCACACAGCCAAGTCCTTTATGCGATGCATCACTATTAACAACAAAATTTCCTGTATCATCTGGAAGAGATAACACAGGGACCGTACTCAACCTCTTCTTCAATTCTTAAAAACTTTCCTCAAACTTATCCGTCCAAACAAATTTCACAGCTTTTCGAGTTAAATTTGTTAACGGAGTTGCGATCTTGGAAAAGTCTTGTATGAACCTTCTATAATATCCCGCCAATCCAAGAAAACTTCTTATTTTCGACGGCGTTCTCAGCTGATCCCAGTTAATCACGGCTTCTACTTTGGATGGATCTACCGAAATTCCGTTTAGGTCGATCACGTGACCAAGATATTATTCTCGCTCGATCCAGAATTCGCATTTCGAAAATTTAGCGTACAACTTCTCCCTTCTCAGTACTTCCAACGTTAACCTCAAATGTTCTTCGTGTTCTTCTTTGGTTTTGGAATATACCAAAATGTCGTCTATAAATACCACCACGAATTTGTCCAAAAACGGCTTGGAGACACCATTCATTAGTCCCATAAATGCTGCAGGAGCATTCGTTAGACCAAACGACATTACTAAAAATTCGTAGTAACCGTATCGCGTTCTGAACGCTATCTTTGGTACATCCTCTGGCCTCACCTTCAGTTGATGATAACCGCTTCTCAAGTCTATCTTGGAAAAGTATCTCACTCCCTTCAATTGATCAACCAGGTCGTCGATCCTCGGTAATGGATATCTGTTCTTAATCGTGACCTTATTCAGTTCTCTGTAGTCAATGCAGAGTCACATCGATCCATCCTTCTTTTTCACAAACAACACCGGCGCTCCCCACGGTGATACGCTCGGTTGAATGTACTTCTTGTCCAACAATTCTTGTAGTTGTACCATTAATTCCTTCATCTCTACTGGTGCCATTCGGTATGGTGCCTTCGATAATAGAGTAGTTCCGGGCGCCAAATTGATTACGAAATCTACCTCTCTATCTGGTCGAAGTCTTGGTAAATCATCTGGAAATACGTCGTGAAGTCCCTCACAATCGGTATTTTATCTACCTTGGATTCTCTTTTCGATTTGTCGACTATGTAAGCTAAGTATCCTACATTGCCTTGTCTCAACAACTTCACCTTACTGCATCATCATCGACACAACTTCATTGCATATGCAAGCGACTTACTACCATAAAATACAACCTTTGATGGAGTCATAAGGTTAATACGTTTCTTTTGTCAATCAATTACAGCACCGTAATTGAATAACCAGTCCATTCCCAAAATAACGTCAAATTCCCCAAGTCGAATAGGGATAAGATCCACGTTCATGATATTACCCTTAATATCCACTCTACAATTCTTATGTACATACTTAACATGGATTATTTCTCTATTCATAATTTCTATGTTCATGGGGTAATCCAATTCATTCTTAGGCAAATCTAAATTCTTGGCAAAATCATCGGATATAAAGGAACAAGTAGCACTTAATCAAATAATACGTAAGCATTAACTTTATTGATCGAATGATAACGACACACCATATCACGGGATTGAATCGCATCTTGCAAATGTCATGTTGAAAGTTCTGGCGGTCGGTCGATTTGTTGCGGTTGGTCCGGTGATGGTTAAGGCATTTCTGTAAGACCCCAAATAATTAATAAATGAAATTTAATTTCCTCTAATTATTATTTTGAAATAGTAAGAGTTGATTTGATTAATGTGGATAGTCATGGGTAAAATACGCAAATATTTCAAAATAAGCAAGTGGTTATAAAATATTCATTGTTGTCGGGGAATATTCATTTGGTCGTGGAATATTCTTGTTTGTCCGGGAATATTAAATGCGGCAAGACGATCTTTTGTGGGCCCCATAACGAAAAGTGATTGGATGAATAAAACGACAAATATAAGTTGTTTAAAAATAACGACGTAGTTGTTACCGTTAATACTGTTAAAATACCCGGTGGTTAACACACAGTAGCACACGGTATTACACCAATTATTGATTCTTACGTAAGAAGGCACTACTCAATAATTGTTACAGTAATTACTGTTCAGTATTTTATTTTATTGATTCAATAATTGCTGTGTTGATATTTTATATTACTGTTGTTTCAATAATTATCATTACACATTATTTTTCATTATCGAAGCAATAATTCATATTATCTGAATAATATTATTAGATAACATTATTGGCAATGTCTAGAAAGTTCTGTCTAAGGAGAGGTTTGGTCACCTAATTGCGCGTCAGTAAGGAGAAATTCTTATTGGAAAGCCCCTCTTTCCTGGGAACTGCTTGGTTGTCAATATTGTGATTCTGTAATATTATTTGTGAATAATTAATTATTGATTCATATGATGAGGAAAATATTGATTTTATAAGGATATAGATGGAGAAAATTTTTAATGTGACAATTGTTGAAAATTGAAATTTTATCTTTTTCTGATAAAATAATTCATTTAAATATATTATTATATTTTAATAATATAATAATGATGATATTTTTACAATGAATGTGGGATATATGAGTATACGAGGAGAAAGAGTATTTTTGTTGCAATAAATGTTTAAAACATGTTAAGCATGTCTGTGGACCCATTTATTGACTGAAATTTGATTATAGCCTATAAAATCGTCCGTTTATGAATTTCGGTCAATTTCTATTTGGAATTTGGAAAAATTTCCTTCTGCAAAGTTGTAGATAATGGAATTTCCTATGAAAGTTCGTGATTTTTGAATTTTTCTGACAAAAGGGCTATTTATTATGAATTATTGAAGTTCCGAAGCTCCGAAATAATTAATTTTTGGAAGTTTTAATTATTTTTAATAACAAAAACGTTTTTTTTTGTTTTTGTCATTATTGTGGGCTTTAAGGGTGGTTGAATTAAGTTCAACAAAGGATGGCGTAGGAAAATTTAAATTATATAATAATATTATATTAAATTTTTTGCTTTGGTGTTCTAAGCATTTTCCTATAAATAGGGTGCTTAGGTTAGAATTGAAAATTACACCAGAAACTGAAGTTTTCTCTCTATTTCTCTCTCTATATATTGAGCGTATTCTTGTGAGGATTTTGATACTTTGAGTATTGTTATACGGTGCAAGTTCCCTTCAGCACTATACCCAGTATTCCAGCTAGAAGTAATAATCTTTCGAGGTAAGGGATATTTTTTTTTGTAATGATATTATTTCTTCAATATCATTATGCTGAAATATTGATTTGAAATTTTTATCAAATTTGGAACTTTTGGAAACGGAGTTACTATTCACGTATTTGGCACTATTCACGTATACGACATTATTCACGAATACGGCATTATTCATCGAAAAATGAAAATTTTCCCTTTTCGTCTAAAATATCTATTGTGGATACTAGCTTTGATTGTATCCATGTTTTGATCATTCTTGAATTTTACACCACTATGATTATTTTTGAGGTATTTTCTTGGACATGGATAAAACAAAGTACGAATCATTAATCCTTAATCCTTGTCATTTTGTTTCACTGGATTCGTTTCTTTAAAAATATTTTCATCATCCTCGGTCTTAAATGATGATATTATTGAATATCTTTGGCACAGTAGTGCAAAGATGAATGATTTCGATGAATATCTTTAGCAGAAGTAGTGCAAAGATGAACAGTGTTTAGATGAACATGACCAATGATGAATATCTTTGGCTTCAGAAGTGCAAAGATGAATATTTGATTCGAGATATATATTGATTGATGTTACAGGGATAAAATGTGACGCCCCCAAAATTCAGACACCCATATCTCGAATTTTTGGTGCATCACGTGCTACTACAAATATCTTACAAAATCATTAACAACGGAAATAATAGAATAATTTACATTGATGTAATATAAATATTCACGTCCCAAGGTACCGTAACCATTACTACAACAATTCTGTGATTAGCTTAACATAGCTTAATCATTCTTGAATACATCATAACAATCATAACAATAATAATAATACTTCTAGTCTTAAGGATTAAGTTATTCTGTGGCCTTGCCCTTTCCCTTGTCCTTTCCTGAAGTACCGCTTTGCTCTACCTTAACTGTAATGTTTTAGGAAGCAAGAATGAGCAACAAGTTTGCCCAGCAAGTAATATAGCTATAAGAACAAGCAGTTATAGCATTTGAATCTTTCAAGGGTATAATAATAATTGATAGTTTAAGGATATCAAGAATATCAAGAGTATTTAATAGGAGTCGTTATAGACTGAAGGATATCAACAAAATCTCAGGATTTATCCATTTTGAGGTTCAACACGAATGAGCACTGAGCAGCCACTATGGACTAAGAACTCTTACTAGAATTAACAGTATTTCACTGTAATCCAATACAAACGAGTACAACAGGTGATCAGCCTAAAGTACCCTACGTTATGCATAACATTTAATCATACTCATATATGCATGCGTCGGTTCCCCGACAATATATAATTTCCCTTCTATGAGGGTTGTTCATCTCGATGAGATTTACGATAGTCCTTTCCAAATCAATCGGTTTGGATAGCTCTTTAACTCATAATAATAGTCTACATCTAATCAAGGGCTTAGATAGCTTTTTCATCATGCATTTAGGAATGATAAGTCCAATGCTTACAATAACGTCCAAGGTATACAAGTGATTTTCGAATAGAAGCGGATATTTGCTTGATAAAATATGATTGATATGACAACAATTCAACGTATAAAGTGTGTGAATTAAGGAACTTGCAACACAATAATAATAGTGTTGTTCTGATACTTGCTCAATGTAAATTTGAGTGAGGTTAGGAACTTGCCCAACAATAACAATAAGTTAGGGATAGAAAACTTGCATGATATAAGTAACAAGTTTTTAGGGATAGAAACTTGCATAATATAAGTAACAAGTTTTTAGGGATAGAAACTTGCCTTTAGCGTTGATTACTACTAATAGCGAAAATCACCTCAACGAACTATGTACATCCTATTCATGTAAGTATAGGTATTCATTTTCCAAACACACTTGATATATATCAACAACATGTACACATAACACATTTTCTTTCTATCTCATTGCACCCATCAAAACTCATAACCGCATACACTAACATGCTCATACTATTGACCGCTAGTTTATTCATAATCTTTCTTCCTCGAAGTTCTAAGAGGTTCATTGCTTTAAGTAGACCATAACGCCTATTAATCCCAATGACCTTTTTCTACGCATGTTTGCAAGCATTAGATTTATTTTCCGAAGTTAGTAAAATTCTCTACTTAGAACTTATTCGTACTAATAGTTTATAACAAGATATAGAGTATTTATTAATCCATCCTTATATCAAGTTATGATGCTGTCTCCGAGTCCTAGGACATCTCGCCATGTCCGAAGATATTATGACTTGTCCGAAGATAACATGCTTCGTCCGAAGACATCGCGCTTTGTCCGAAGACATCACGCTTTGTCCGAAGACATCACGCTCTGTCCGAAGACATCACGCTTTGTCCGAAGACATCACGCTTTGTCCGAAGCTAGCTCCTTCAGAGACTTCGGTCTACACTATTTCGACAAAGTTTAAGTTCGTCGGGTTAATTTCATTAAGACTTTACTATATGCATACAACCTAAGGGAATTTCTTAATACATGGTCTAACATGACCGAACCCATCAGTTGGTTCCTAAGTATGGTGCAAACAAGCACCCCATGGATTTCGAATGATGAACATGCTCGCTTTGCGAGTAGTCACAACTTGATTCCAGACAATTTTTAACGTATTCTTGCACGAAGGTAAACTTTCTAAACACCCTATATCATGCTAATTCATCACACTTGACCTATTAATCTGAAAAACGAGAATCAACAAGACTCAAGTTAAGAACGGAGTAGAAATTATACCTTCTCGAGCTTTAACCTTGATATCTCACACTATTCGATTTGGTAATGCTTAAAGAACTAAGAATTCTTTACTTAGATTTCTCCAACACTCTTATCACTAAAACAGACTGCCCTGGTTGCTTGTATTTAAAGAGAAAACATGGACTAGACACTTGCTTTACCCAATGTTGGGATTCATGGTGCAATAGAAATGAACAATGGTTACTTAAGGAGTTGTTCAACCACTCCATACTAGCCACTCAGCTAGCCATGCATGCCTAGGATTAGCAGCTTGAAGTTTGCGTAAAGAGAGTTTAGGCTACTGTTCTTTGTACTTGGTGACCCTAATTTGGGGACAAGAGAGTAGATCTCAGACATAGACAAGGGGCTAGTTGGTCAGGCCCACTGCCCCACGCCACATTTTAATTTAACCAATACCTTGTACTCTCAGTTAACTATTTGGTTGGATTCCGAATTGGATTCTAAATATCCCAAGTTTATTGGGCTAGACTCCCAATTTATTATTTGGACTTTAAACATGCAAATACTTAATCATCATTCACTAATTCCATCCTTGTCTCACACAAGATATTTCATGAACCTATCATAATTCTCCACATCCTAGCAATCATTAAGAGTTCAATTTTAATACAATTGAGTTACTCCCCTCATGCCACGTAAGCATTTATAAAATAAATAATTCACCGGCTCTATTTAATAATAATATTAAATCATAAAATTTACGGGTATTACATAAAAGATAGACGATGAACTTTTAAATTCATACATAGAAGATAGTAGTTTGCATTCTCTACTTAACTCTTCTAATGAATTATTATTTCATTGCGAATATTGATTTAAAACTTGTTGTCTATTGTATTCTATTAGATTTTTCCTGTTGAAGACTAACGATAATTTGTTGTATATTATCTTAGTCATAATATTCTTCTTTGGGCTAGTTGAGCTCACCCTTTTCCTTTTTGTTCCATTTTTCTTCTCGGGAGGCGAGAATATAAGCGAGTACAGCCTGGGTATAGAATGAAGGTTCTAGAGAGAGTTGTTTAGTAGTCCTCACCATTTTTGTAAAATAATGTATCAATAAATGTGATGAGGATTTATTTGAGTATAGATATTGTCTAGAAGATAATATTTGTATTCAAATTCACGCTTTATTGTTGTAATAATAAAGTTGTAGTTGTTTTACGTACCATGTATTGACAACTCGTAATGGGTGATGTATACCTATTTTGGGGGCGTCACAGTTGGTATCAGAGCTTAGGGATGTGATCTCTGGCGGAGTTCGGGAATAGAACTAGGAGGGGAGAGACGAGTAAATCCTTCGCTAGTGTGTCCTACCTAAGCTTATTTGTTAGTTGGTCAGTATATAGGGATATTATGTGATATATTGATTTCCTTAATTAACCCTTGTTTTATGACAGTATTTGAGAATGTCGACTGAGAATATTAACAATGGAAATGAGACCGTGGAGAGCGCTTGTACTCACCAACGAGGAGAGAACGTGCAACAGTCGGCAATGTTCCTCCCGTGAACAACACCAATCGAAAGCGATGATGAATGATGGGTTGTTTAGAAGCTTTTTGCGCTTCATGCAAAAATCGACGAGGAGACTCGTGTTCAAAATACAGGAGGAAATGATAGAAATTCACGGGTTGTCACAACCAAGCAGCTTCAAAGAGTTGGGACCACGAATTTCAGGAAAGCCGGATCCGATCATGGCGGAAACATGGGTCAAGCAAATTACCAAGATATTCGATGACTTGGGATGCACGGAGGAACAGAAGGTTCCATTCGCCACCTTTATGTTCTGTGGCGAGGCAGATTACTGGTGGGAGTCTGTGAGGCGTACCCATCCAAACCCCTTTTCAAAGATGTCTTGGGAGACATTTTAGAAACTATTTAATGACAAATACTTTCCTGAAAGTGTTTGTCATATGAAGGAAGTGGAGTTTATTAGACTGGAGCAGAATAACATGACGGTATCTCAGTACGAGGCAAAGTTTGCAGAATTATCCAGGTTTGCACCTCATTTGGTGGAGAATGAGGAACGTATGACGCGGATGTTTCTGAGAGGTTTGAAACCCGGCATACGACAGTATCTCATCTCTCATAAATTTTCTCTCTATTCAGATGTTGTTAATAGGGCTCAATTGTTAGAGCGAGATAATGAGTATGGTCAACCGAGGGACCACAATAAGGATCATACCGGAGATAGCAGTCAACAAAACAGCGATAACCAGCAGAGAAAGAAAAAGACGGACAAAAATGGTAACCATTCTGGTGGTAATCATGGCCATGAAAATAGAAGAAGCGAGTCAAGAGGAGATTTTAAAAAGAGGAGATTTAACAACGACCATGTGAAGACGACACTACCGGCAGCAACTGGTTCTAAGGGAGGAGAACGACCACCGGTCATATGCTATAAATGCGGGAAAGAGGGACATATTAGTCCAAACTGCCCATAACAGTTCAAGGTATGCTATAATTGTGGAAAGGAAGGACATATCGCTCGAGATTGTACGGTAGCGAAACCTAATTCAGCGGGGACGGTGACTCAAAAGACTATCCTAGAAAAGTCAAAGCCAACGGTTCCTGGAAGAACGTTTGTTGTGACTAGTCAAAATATGAGGAACCCAAACGAGGTGATCACGGGTAAGCTATTTATAAATTCTTGCAAAGTTTATACCTTACTTGATACCGGTGCTACCCATTCATTTATCTCTCCTGCTTGTGCTCAACGTTTAAACTTGACTCCGGAGAAATTAGACTTTGCCCTATCTGTGGAGACTCCGTTAGGAGAAACTCTCATCACATCCACTGTTTATAAATCTTGTCTAATCCAAGTTGGCACCCTTACCTTACCTGTTGACCTTATTTCTTTAAAGATACTTGCTTTTGATGTGATTTTAGGGATTGATTGGTTAACTACTCATCATGCCAAAATTGATTGTTTTCATAAGGTTGTTAGTTTTCATATTCCTAATCAACCTGTTGTTCGAATTCAGACAACTAAACCATTAAAATCAATCACTGTCATATCTAATCATAAAGTTATTCGTTTATTGAAAAACGGATGTCAAGCTTTCTTAGCTCATGTTATGGATTTGAATAAAGACACGTAAAAATTGAATAATATTCCTATTGTTATTGACTTTCCTGATGTATTTCCTGAAGAACTTCCCGGTCTACCCCCAGAACGTAAAGTTGAATTCTTTATTGATCTTGAACCTGGTAAAAGCCCATTTCTAAAACCCCATATCGAATGGCTCCTATTGAACTTCGAGGAGTTAAAGGTCCAACTACGAGGAGTTGTTGGACGCCGGTTTCATTAGCCCTAAGTACATCTCCTTGGGGTGCTCCTGTCTTATTCGTAAAGAAGAAAGAGCGGGAGTATGCGACTTTAATATTGACTATCGGAATTAAACCATGTCACCATCAAGAATAAGTATCCTCTACCTCGTATTGATGACTGTTTGGCGATTGCAAGGAGCACAATTCTTTTCAAAAATCGATCTTAGCTTACGGATATCATCAGCTGAAAATTAGAACTGAGGATATTCCAAAGACTGCCTTCAGAACTCGGTATGGGCATTATGAATTCTTAGTCATATCTTTCGGATTGACTAATGCTCCTGCGGCTTTCATGGATATGATGAACCGAGTATTCAAGGATTATTTGGATCAATTCGTTGTTGTCTTTATTGATGACATCCTCATATATTCCAAAAGCCGTGAAGATCATGAGCACCATTTGAAGCTGGTACTCCAAAGGCTTCGTGAAAATAAGCTTTATGCCAAGTTGAAGAAATGTGAATTCTGGCTTGAGGAAGTAGCATTCCTTGGGCACGTGGTGTCGAAACATGGAGTATCTGTTGATCCAACGAAGATTGAAGCAATACAAAGTTGGGAGTAACCGAAGTCGGTGACTGAAGTACGTAGTTTTCTAGGCTTAGCTGGTTATTATCGGAGATTTGTGGAAGGGTTTTCTCGAATCGCTACTCCATTAACTCAGCTAACTCGGAAGGATACAAAATTCATATGGAGCGAAGATTGCGAGAAAGGTTTCCAAGAGCTTAAGAGGAGACTAATTTTGGCACCTGTTCTAACAATACCATCTAGTTCGGATGGATTTGTTATCTACAGCGATGCTTTAGGCAAAGGGTTAGGATGTGTTCTCATGCAACGTGGGAAAGTCATAGCCTATGCCTCGCGACAACTTAAAGAATATGAGAGGAATTATCCTACTCATGATCTAGAATTGGCAGCAGTCGTTTTCGCGCTAAAGATCTGGAGGCACTATCTATACGGGGAGAAAGTGGAGATATATTCAGACCATAAAAGCCTCAAATATTTCTTCACTCAAAAAGAACTCAACATGCGGCAACGACGTTGGCTCGAGCTATTAAAAGACTACGATCACACTATTCAATACCATCCTCGAAAAGCAAACGTGGTAGCAGACGCGTTGAGTAGAATATCATATGCAGGAACGAGTGCGATGATGTCAAGTATACGAATAGAGCCAAATTTAATAGAAAAAGTTAAGGTTCCTCAAGCCACCGATCCGGAGTTGATGCATATGAAGAAGAAAGTACAAGAGGGTGCTATTCCGGAAGCGAGAATCGATGAAAAGGGAATACTTCGAGTCCACTCCAGACTTTGTGTTCCTAACTACTCTGATTTGAAGTACAAGATCATGATGGAGGCACACAATACACCATTTGCAATCCATCCTGGAAGTACCAAAATGTATCGTGATCTTTGACATACATTTTGGTGGAACAATATGAAGAGAGAGATTGCAAAGTTTATCTCAACGTGTTTAACTTGTCAACGTGTAAAGGCGGAGCATCAAGTGCCAAAGGGTCCATTGCAACCACTTGAGATTCTGAAATGGAAGTGGGAACACATTACTATGGATTTCGTTAGGGGTCTTCCTACGGTTTCTCAAGGCATCAATGCTATTTGGGTTATTGTTGATAGATTAACCAAGTCTGCTCATTTCTTGCCGATACGGGAGACTTATTCCCTTGAACGTCTTGCTAGTATGTATGTAAATGAGATTGTGAGGTTGCATGGCATGCCAGTATCCATAGTTTCGGATCGTGACCCAAGATTCACTTCAAGATTTTGGGTTAGCTTGCAAAAAAAGCTATGGGCGCGGATTTACGATTGATTAAGCATACCATCCTCAAACCAGACGGACAATCGAGAGGACTATTCAAACTCTTGAAGATCTATTAAGACTCTGTGTCCTAGACTTCAAGGACAGTTGGGATAAGTATTTACCATTGGCGGAATTCTCCTACAATAAAAGTTATCAGGCAAGTATAAGTGTGGCTCCATTTGAAGCATTATATGGACGAAAGTGTCGCTCTCCAATATGTTGGGATGAGGTGGGTGAAGCAACATTGTTGGGACCGAGAAGTTAAATCGTATGACTCACCGAAAAGATCCAAATAATTCGACAATGTATACAAACGGCTCAAGATCGACAAAAGAGTTATGCGGATCTTCATCGAAAAGACGTGGAATTTAATATAGGGGATCATGTATTGTTGCGAGTTGCTCCATGGAAGGGAGTTACAAGATTTGGAAAGAGAGGAAAGCTCAATCCACGATTTATTGGTCCATTTCAAATTCTTGATCGAGTAGGAAATGTAGCCTATAGACTCGCGTTACCTCCGAAAGTATGTCTCGTGTTCATAATGTGTTTCACATATCATACTTAGAAATATGTGAAAGACCCGAACCACGTTATAGAGTTAGAACCGGACGAGATAGCCGAAGACTTAACGTATGAGGAGGTACCTGTTAAGATCTTGGATAGGAAGGAGCATGTCCTATGCACGAAGGTCATACCACAAGTTAAAGTTTTGTGGAGGAACCATGCTATAAAGGAAATGACTTGGGAATTAGAAACGGAAATGAAAGCGAGGTATCCTCACCTTTTTGAAACACCAGGTACGTATGTCAATTTCGAGGACGAAATTTCATAAGGAGGGGAGGTTGTAAGACCCCAAATAATTAATAAATGAAATTTAATTTCCTCTAATTATTATTTTGAAATAGTAATAGTTGATTTGATTAATGTGGATAGTTATGGGTAAAATACGCAAATATTTCAAAATAAGCAAGTGGTTATAAAATATTCATTGTTGTCGGGGAATATTCGTTTGGTCGTGGAATATTCTTGCTGTCGGGGAATATTCGTACGACGGCGCAGTCTTTTGTGAGCCCCATAACGAAAAGCGATTGGATGAAGAAAACGACAAATATAAGTTGTTTAAAAATAATGGTAAGTAGTTATTCAAGTTAATCTTTGTTAAAATACCCGTTGGTTAACACACAAGAAGACATGGTATTGCACCAATTATTGATTCTTACGTAAGAAGGCACTACTCAATAATTGTTATAGTAATTCTTATTGCTCAAGATTTTATTTTATTGATTTAATAATTGTTGTGTTGATATTTTATATTACTGTTGTTTAAATAATTGTCATTACACAGTATTTTTCATTATCGAAGCAATAATTCATATTATCTGAATAATATTATTAGATAACATTATTGGCAATGTCTAGAAAGTTACATCTAAGGAGAGGTTTGGTCACCTAATTGCGCCAAGAAGGAGAAATTCTTATTGAAAGCCCCTCTTCCTCCGAAGCTGCACGTTGTCAATATTGTGATTCAGAATATTATTTGTGAATAATTAATTATTGATTCATATGATGAGGAAAATATTGATTTTATAAGGATATAGATGGAGAAAATTTTTAATGTGACAATTGTTGAAAATTGAAATTTTATCTTTTTACGATAAAATAATTTATTTAAATATATTATTATATTTTAATAATATAATAGTGGTGATATTTTTACAATGAATGTGGGATATATGAGTATACGAGGAGAAAGAGTATTTTTGTTGCAATAAATGTTTAAAACATGTTAAGCATGTCTGCGGACCCATTTATTGATGAAATTTGATTATAACTTTTATAAAATCGCTTGCTTATGGATTTCGGTCAATTTCTCGCTGGAATTTGGAAAAATTTCATACAGTAAAGTTGTAGATAATGGAATTTCCTATAAAAAGTCGCGAGTTTCAAATTTGTCTGACAAAAGGGCTATTTATTATGAATTATTGAAGTTCCGAAGCTCCGAATTAATTAATTTTTGGAAGTTTTAATTATTTTTAATAACAAAAATATTTTTTTTGTTTTGTCATTATTGTGGGCTTTAAGGGTGGCTGAATTCAGTTCTACAAAGGATGGCGTAAGAAAATTTAAATTATATAATAATATTATATTAATTTTTCTACTTTGGTGTTCTAAGCATTTTCCTATAAATAGGGTGCTTAGGTTAGAATTGAAAATTACACCAGAAACTGAAGTTTTCTCTCTATTTCTCTCTCTATATATTGAGCGTTTTCTTGTGAGGATTTTGATACTTTGAGTATTGTTATGCGGTGCAAGTTCCCTTCAGCACTATACCCAGTATTCCAGCTAGAAGTAATAATCTTTCGAGGTAAGGGATATTATTTTTTTTTTGTAATGATATTATTTCTTCAATATCATTATGCTGAAATATTGATTTGAAGTTTTTATCAAATTTGGAACATTTGGTGTCGAGTTACTATTCACGTATCGACCTATTCATTCACGACATTTATTAACTATTCATCTAAAAAATGAAAATTTTCCTTTTTAAATCTAAAATATCTATCAGGATACTAGCTTTGATTGTATCCATGTTTTGATCATTCTTGAATTTTACACCACTATGATTATTTTTGAGGTATTTTCTTGGACATGGATAAAACAAAGTACGAATCATTAATCCTTAATCCTTGTCATTTTGTTTCACTGGATTCGTTTCTTTAAAAATATATTTTCATCATCCTCGGTCTTGAATGATGATATTATTGAATATCTTTGGCCCAGTAGTGCAAAGATGAATGATTTCGATGAATATCTTTGGCCCGTAGTGCAAAGATGAACAGTGTTTAGATGAACATGACCAATCGATGAATATCTTTGGCTCAGAGTGCAAAGATGAATATTTGATTCCAGATATATATTGATTGATGTTACGGGGGATAAAAGATAGACGATGAACTTTTAAATTCATACATAGAAGATAGTAGTTTGCATTCTCTACTTAACTCTTCTAATGAATTATTATTTCATTGCGAATATTGATTTAAAACTTGTTGTCTATTATATTCTATTAGATTTTTCCTGTTGAAGACTAACGATAATTTGTTGTATATTATCTTAGTCATAATATTCTTTACTTGGGCTAGTTGAGCTCACCCTTTTCCTTTTTGTTCCATTTTTCTTCTCGGGAGGCAAGAATATAGCGAGTAACGAGCTGGGGTATGGAATGAAGGTTCTAGAGAGAGTTGTTTAGTAGTCCTCACCATTTTTGTAAAATAATGTATCGATAAATGTGATGAGGATTTATTTGAGTATAGATATTGTCTGTAAGATAATATTTGTATTCAAACTCACAGTTTTACTGTTGTAATAATAAAGTTGTAGTTGTTTCTGTACCATGTATTGACAACTCAGAATGGGTGATGTATACCTATTTTGGGGGCGTCACAATTTCCACTGTTATTTCCCAGGTTTCCTCCTGATCCTGACCCTCCCGATCCCTTCTTGGGACAATATCTTGCCAGATGGTCCTTCGAACCACAAGTAAAACACGCACCCCTCTTTGGGTTTGGACTGTTTGGTGTTGTGTGGCCTTCCTGACCACAATTGTAGCACACTCTTTTTCCTTTCATACAAACTCCCAGATGGGCTTTCTCTCAAGTTGGGCATGCTTCGATTCTTTTCTTCTGATTACCTTGCTGATTTCCCGATGATGAGCTGTCGTTCCACCTTTTCTTCTGATTGAAATTTCCACCTCCTGTGCCACTTCCACTGGCCTTGTTATTAATTTCACCTTCACTCTTCTTTTTCTTCTGATCTTGATTGTACTTGGTCACCGCATCGCTTCCTCCTTTAGCGAGGATGGCCTTTTCCAGTACTCCAGCAAATGTGTTTAGCTAAAACATTGATACCTTGCTGTACACCCAAGGCTTTAGTCCTTGCTCGAATCTTCTTGCTTTTCTTTCGTCCGTGTGTACTTGATACGGGGAAAACCTCGCTAATTCGTTGAATTTAGCCGCGTAGTCAGGTACGCTCATGTTTCCCTGCTTCAGTTCCAGAAATTGAACTTCTATATGATTCTGCTAACTAGTTGGGAAATACATTTCGAAAAACATTTCTTTAAATCTCTCCCACGTAATTACACCTTCACCTCCTCGTACTTTGTTTGCTTGCCACCAGTAGCTAGCCTCAGACTTCAGCATAAACGTTGCAAAAGCGGTCTTCTAGTCTTCTCTAACCCTAGCAACGTCAAAAACCTTCTCCATTTACATAACCCACGTTTGAGCCTCGATTGGGTTCATGGAACCTTTGAACTATTGCGGTCCCACCGCCTTGAAGTCTTTAAACATTGTGTTTAGTGGAGCTTGCAGTTGATTATTCATGGCTCCAGTCAGTAAGTTAACCAACTGCTGCACGGGATTAGCGTTGGCATTATTGTTATTATTGGTTCACTCTTCCTGAGCCGGTTGACGTTGTTGTCTTCTCCTTGGCGGCATATTTCTGTTAAATAAACGCTTTATTAGAACTTTATTTATTTCTCTAAATAGTTAAGGCATTACTCAACAATTTAACATATCACTTAACACATCATCTCAAACAACTTGATATATTTGCATTCAAATCAAAGTTTTAACATTAAACGATAGCATAACTGCTATTTACATCAACTATCCTGGAATAAAGAATCCACAGGATTTAAAACATTCAAATATTCTTTCGTTCATAAACACGTCAGAATTTACATCTAAAAACTAATTAAGTTCTTCACATAATTAACTAAATCATATCACTGTCGGTCAAGGTACTGATTAGCCTTGTTACGCTCCTCTTCTAAGATGCGATGCACCATCCTGCGATCCATCATGTACAATGGTAGTCCTTCGAACTGGATTGGGTACCTCAAAACTCGATCTTGGGTCTCATTCATTACCTTGTTAAGTGTAGAGTACGTTTCCCCAATCTTCACTTTCTTTGCACGACTATCATCCTCTGCACGATTAGCTCAACGCGATTCTCTTACCCAGCCTTCCTCTGCTATGTTCAACCTTTTGGAGGTTTCCTTCAGTTCCTTCTTCAGTTTCTCTATCTCCTTGGTCTTATCTTCAGTTTGACCATTCTCATGGACTAAATCCCATTCTACATTTTATAGTCGAGAGTGAAGAGTCAAAATCTCCCTCTCTTTCTGTTCTAGAGTAATATGCTGAATAACCGCTTGCTCAGTCAAATCCTGGACCTTGTCTCATAACTCCACGTTATGGTCGTATAATGTGTCATACATCTCAGCATCAACGGTGTACTGTGGTAACTCCTCTTCTTCCTCTTTCTCTTCCTCAACAAATACCTCCTCAGGATCCTCCTCAGGATCAGTCTCAGGTTCATGCTCCTGACCAACAACGGTGATCAATGGAGATGATTCCCTCTGCACCAGCTGCTCCCTAACGACATGAATGTCTCGGGGCTCCTCCTCTGTCAGTACTATAGGTACACGGGGTTCCTCCTCAGTAGGTACTATAGGTACACGAGGTTCTTCCTCCCCAGCTTGATTAGCTTCTCCAATATTCGACATCCTGACAACAAAATTTTAAGTTTTAGTTACTAAGTCGTATCATCTAACGCATACTTTAACACATAAACACATAAGGTCTTTTATTATTTTCAAGAATTACAAAAATTCATTTCTTAGAACTCGATAAGAGTTTTCCATTACTATCTTCTTTCTATAAGGCTACTACCTAAGGTTGTTCCCCCACCTAAGGTTCATAACCTATAGCTTTGATACCAACTTGTGACACCCCCAAATCCAGGTACTTCAATTCCACGGGACTTGGTGTTCACTGTACAAATATCATCTATCTATCTACCCATAAAAATGCAAGCCATGCAATAGATAGAATAAAATCTTCCCTTAAGGGTTACAACATCCTAATAATAATAATACAATCCCAAAGTTAAACTAACCTTAAACATCATCTATGAAATCATAAACAAATAAGTCTTAAACAACATCATTAACTCAAGTCTTAAACATAAATACATCATCTAATAAAAATAACAAGTCTTCATCACTTGTTAACCTTGCCCTTGCCTTTACTAGTGGAAGGTTCATCAGTTCTTTCGTTCTTAACTGCAATGTTATTATTAAGTAAGAGTGAGCACTATTGCTCACAAGTATAATAATGAAATAATAGTATAATAACATGCGAATAAATCAAAGACATCTGAATAAAAGTTCAACTTTTGAATCAAGAATGAATAACAAGAATCAAAAGAATTCTGAGGGTCATAAGACCTTGAACTATGTCCTAGGTTATCAAGGGTTATACTTGAAACCTTTAACGATCGTAAGACTATGGACCTTTCTACTCGTACTTAGGGGGATCAACCCTTAGTACCATATTGTGCACAATATCTTAACGCTAACGCATAAGTAAATCCCTTTGCAGGGTGTTTCATCTCAGTTTGACATTCGAGTCCGCACCAAAGGAAGTTTGGTTTGGATAATTCATCAAGGGTTCTGAAATTTAGAACGCTCATCAACTATGGATTAGTCGAATCAATACGGGTTCGCTAGTCTAATAAGATTCAATAATAATGATATTCAAATTGAATAAAAATCTCATGAAGTATACAATAGGACAATTATTGTATAACTGAATCATGCTTTAAAAAGATAATTAATCTTTAATATAACATTTGAACTTGAACAATAGTAATGATAATTTACTCGAGGTAAATAATAAACTTGAACAATAATGACAAGTAGGGTTAGGAAACTTGCCTCGTGCGTAGATTACACTTTAACTAAGCACGTTCTTTGAATTAAATCCTACATACCATTCACATTCACAATACCAGTTAATTATAACTTAACTAATCATTATAAACTCATTTTCTTTGTCTACTTTGATTATTAACTATACTTAGTTAATTTACTACTTTGTCACATAATTTACACATCATGAATAACAAGCTAATTATGTATTAAATAATTTAATCCACATGTAATTATGTTATTTACATGTTAAACATCTATTTTACATCTCATTATACTTCTAACATGTTTACATGTTTATTACATTAATTTACTAATACATTGTTAGACTTAAACATTTTAAAAATTCATTTCGAACATTACGGAGAGGTATTTATATTTCACTATTATATCGGTACTTTCACTACTGGGACTCTTAAGTATGGCAGGCATGAGAAATAGATAGAGTAGCCATGTAGGCAAGGCGTACCAGTACATTGACATGAAATGGCGATTCATGAAAAATCGCAGAACATGCCAATTTCTTCCAATTTCTTATTTTCTACTCGAAATTAGACATACCCATATGATATAATTCGTATACAAACATTACTCAACATCTAAAGACTGATTTGAACCCATTAAAACACATAATCACAGAGTTTAAGCATGCAATTTCACTGACTTTGATGTTCTTGAAGGTTTTGAAAATAAAACATGAAAATTGACACTACGGATTCGTTATAACACCGAATCCGTTCCTTTAAACTTTGGTCTATTCACATCAACATGCATAATAATATACGAGTGTAAATTTTATGAAAACATTTATATTTGACATACAAAAATCACGTATAAGGCAATATGGCCAAAACCCAAACTCTGTAAATTTTTGAAATAACAAGTCATTATATTACGAAACTCATGATATGGAATCATGCAATATATATATAAAGCATGTTACTATGACATGAAATCGCATGTATAACACATAGTCAATACACTTTCCAACCAAAGAGAAATTTATAGAAATTGGAGAGCCATATTTATAACATTCAGTGACGTAGAAAAGAATTGGGTTAAAGGGATTACCCAAGCGTAGAATTAAAAGAAGATGAATTCCTTCTCAGATGACTCTCACAATTCTCTAAAATAACTCTGAATTCTAATCCCTTTCTCTGTATCTCTCTCTGTTATGTATTCTAAACTTAGGCAATTAATGAAGAAGACGGAAGAGAATACGTATTATAAGAATCAACTGACGCGCATTATGGTCAGTTACCCATCATGGGTTAACTGGCCATAACTCCCTTTAAGGCCATGTTTGGCTAGTTTAATTGATTTAAAACTCCTTTAATTTTATAAAGTTTTATCATATAGTTTAATAATTGTCACACTCCTTCATAAAATAAATTAATATCTTATTTAATTAATTAAATAACATATAATAATCTATCATAAATTCACATAATCATATAATTAATTTTCTCATTAATTAATTATATCAAATTATTAAATCTCTAATTAATTATTACATTAATTAAAATAACATCACACTTAATTAAATAATTCATTTAATTCAATAAGCTCACATAAATACATGCTTGAATAATAAATATTCTCTACATTAATTTAATAAATGTAACACATATAATTAAATTAATCTACCACAATTGCATCAATTAATTATTTAATCCAATAATTAAATCATCGAAAAATATTTATTTAATTCAATAAATATTAAAATTAATTTACAAAATCTCGTTCGTCACATCTTTCCCCCCTTAAAAGGATTCTGTCCCCAGAATCACGACTAAATAAATTCGACCCGTTACAAAATTTATGTCTATAACTTAATTTCTAACACTAATTAACATGTATAACTTATGCCAATTACACATACACATTACCCAACATGCATATACTAATTTAAACCACTAAACAACAATCACAGAAAACTTAATTCCTTGAAAACCATATTTTAAACCCAAAAAGTCCATCTTTATACTTCTAGACACTGTGAACACGGTAATCACAGTTTATAACCAAATCTTGATTCCTTGAGACTATGATTCTCTGAATTTCATACCCAATTAACATAATCACACTTCAATTTCATAACTTCACAATTAACATATACTAATTTTGATATTTCTACAAACCACGTTCATACATGAATGTTTACTGTAAAACTAATTTCTCTTTCTCTATGAACATAATTTAGCATACCACACATATATATACATATATACATGTTAGTTATTACCAAAACATATGGTCTCATCATCAATTAGTAAAACATATGGATTATAGACAATTTTCGTAAACATATTATACCTTAGTGAGTGAATTTCAAAAACACAGAGACTAAGGAATTATACTGTAATAACCCGAGATTTTCTATATAAAATAAACAAGAAATTTTGCGTATAAATTTTTTTTTAATGACGAGACTAAGTGTCAAGTAAAGTGAACGATAAATGCGAATACATTTATTACTTGAAAAATTAGAAATAATTTTGGAATTATTAATTACCACAAATTATATGGTAATAAATTTCTGTAAGCCGAAATATTTTTATTAATTATTTTCCATGAAAACATGATTGGAAATAATATATGAAGTGATAATAATAAATATTTTATTATATGAATTGTTCAGAATATTTAAGTTAATTATTTTAACTTGATTATTGATGTTGTGTACAAAGAATAAGTCAGACATGAGATCCAAACCCTGGATTGGGATTGTGACAAGAGATGAGAATAATAATATTATATTATTTTACAGTACCATAATTATGTACTTTTTGGTATGTGCGAGACGTGATAATAATATTGAGCAATGACGGTCAATTAGGTCATAACATATTACCGTCTTTGTGAAACCCTAATTATTAAACTTCGGTTATGGGGTATTTCGAGTAGTGATCGTGTATATGAAGTTACTTTGTGAATAAGAATATCTGGTGATTAGAAGAAACCCTAATTATCTGTTGTACATCGATAATTAGGACAAACCCTAATTATTATAACCCTAACCTAGGTTGAAATTAGAAACCGTAACGATCGTGTTAGTAACATACAGATAATTAAAGAACCACTAATGGTCAATTAGAAACCCTAATTTTAATTCTGGGTTTAATTTCGATGTTATTGTATAAGTGTTTTAATTTACCAAAGGATAGAAGTTAATTGGTAAATTATAAGAATTAAATCTAGTGATGAAATATTACATTTAATTGCCTTGTACAAGATTGCCCATACACTCTTAAACAAAGCCCAACCATCACCCATAACAAATCGTAAGCAAGAATCAAGAATTTTTGGCAAAAAGGGTATAAGAACACTAAACCTAGAAATCCTTTGATTCGATGTTATTTGATACAATTGATTGTTTAAAGTTGTGTAATAGAATGTTAATTGATGATATGGGTTGATAAATCAAAGACCCATAACATCAAAGTGCACGAATTTGAAGATTTAAGCAAGTTGGAAAAGCAGAATTACATTATTTTTTCACCAAATGTCGAGGCCATAACTCTTTGCTCGATCATGAGTTTTGTTCTTCAAAAGTTGTTATGTGTAGCCTGATATGTGGTCTTTAATCTACAAAAAGAATCAAGTCCATATCATGTATAGATTAGAAGTTATAGATGGTCAAACATGGTTGATCGATCATGATAAACCTGCTTTTGGGCGATGCAGTAATGGGGCCTTCTCGTCCACTTTTGTGCTTTAAAAGGTCTGGACTTTTGATATGTTGTAGTGCACTGAGTTAGGAAGCCATAGGCTTTGAATGACCTCATTCAATTTCGGATGAGGGAATTACTATGATTGGAAGGAAATGTGTCAAAAGCCGAAAGTCAACAGCGGGATGTGCTATTCGGGACACTGTTTTGATCAGTTAATGTTTACAAAACCTTCTGGGCTTTTGGTATGTTATAGTACACCGAATAAGCTTTCCATAGACTCAAAACGGACTAAATCCGATATCGGAGGAGAGAGTTATGACATTTCAAAGTAGTAGTGTCAAAACTTCCCAACAAGTGCGGTGCAGTCCATTTGAACGGAATTTCTGGGCTGATGTGTTCGAATTTGGAAATGGTCAAAGAATAAAAGTTGTAGCCCCAGAAGTTAGCTTCAAGTGGGCTCAAGAATCGCTTCAAAAATGTTTTAAAATGAAAGAGTTATGACTGTTTTTAGCGGAAGAGGTAAAGCTGAAACGAGATTGAAAACTCGTTATAAACGTCCCACTTTTGACGACTTATTTGGGCTACCTAATGAACCCGAATTGGGTAATTCGTATTTTTAAAAATATTCTTACATACCATGTATAACATATCCAAAAATCAGATTAATCGGAGTTATGAGCAATGCGTTAGAAAATCGCAAAAAGTGAGCTATTGAAAAATTAGTATAAACCAAGTCCCACATCGACTAAGTTGAGAACTTCACCATTTTCTAAACCTATAAATAGAAGGGCTTGGCCTTTGTTTCATTCACCAACAATAAGGCCTCCAATTTTTTTGAGAAAGGCTTTGTTGTTGGGAGAACTTTTATAAAGATCTCCTTAGTTAAATTTTAGGCGTGGAAGTGCGTATTCATCTGTGGAATTCAGATTTAGGGTATGTTTCTTATTTAATTTTTGTAATGTTATTATTTTTAATTGTTAGTTAAAGTTTGAATTTTTGAAGTTTAGTTAGTGTTGTTAATAAACTAGTTAGTTTACCATGTTTATTTTGGCTTAGAATTGGTTATGTAAATGAGTTATTTGTGATGACTTTTAATATTTTGTGATGAATTTCATTAATTAATTATTATTAATGATATTAAAGTTATTTAATGATTATATTAAATAATTTAGTTTAAAAATGATTTTAATATTATAAAAATCATTTTAAATGAAAATAAGGTATTTAAAAATATTTTAAGTTATAAAATATAACTTTTAATATTTAAATGATAATTTCATTAATAATTAAATATTAATGATATTAAGATAATATTAATGATATTTAGTTTATTTAATAATTATTATTAAATAAATAGTTTAAAAATAGTTTTACTTATTTAAAACCATTTAAAGAGGATATTAAGGATTTAAAATATTTTAAGTTATAATTAATGACTTTTAATATTTGGATAAATAGTACATTAATATTTAAATATTAATGGTAATTATTTAAAATGATTTTATTGTTTTAAAAATCATTTAAGGGTAATATAAATGTTTTAAAAATAGTTTGAGTTATTATAAATAACTTTTATATTTTAGCAATGGTTTCATTAATAGTTTAGTATTAATTAAACTATTAATGATAATGGAATTGTTTAATTTTTAAATCATTTAATTATGATTCCGATAATTGAAAGTTATAATTTACCAAACTAGGTGACTTGAGAACCAGATTATGAAGTTCTAAATTTGAAGAAGAACACCTATAATAATAGCTTATATCACTATAGGCCCTTTAGTGATGATTTGAATTATTTTAAATTTTTCAATTTAAAAAATTTCGAAATGATTAAAAATTAAGATGTCCGATATTTACAGATGTTGAGGTATAAAATAAGAGTCTTAGACTCAAGATTTACCCGATAAAGTTGTCGATGCAGCAAACAAATGTCGAACTCTATAATAGAAAGAAAAGGCTCTTTGTAAGAGCATGGATGAGATATTTGAAAAATGTATAAAAATATTTCAAGTATAGAATAGGAACTAAAAGTATGATCACCGTGATTATGTGATTAGACTATGTCTTTATTGTAATAATGCGGACTATGTGTTAAGATATATTGTTCTAATCGAACGAATGATCCGATTATTGATAGGTTGTGATAAAGAGATAAAACCTAAGTTGAGATTTGTAATCAATGAATCGGTAAGTATCCTACCTTTGCATTTTCTTTATGCAATGGACATGAGTAAGAAGTTTCAGAATTATTCTATTCCTGTACAAATTATGTACGCTTTGATTATCAACATGTTAGCTCAGATATATATTATGTTAAGTTGATTTCTAAATGGTTATACAAGTGTCCCCACTTGGATAACCATGGCAATTATTCACATGTTGATATACCTCTGTTAATTACCCGTATACATATATGTTGAATTACATATTATTGTTGAGCAAGATTAAAAACCTTCGGGTTTGGAACCAGGCATGTATGAACATCCCTATATGGGAAGATTTTTGCGCCAAGCTGGATAGAGTGAGCGATGAATTTCGCTTCAAGTTATGTAGTATTGATCAATCTGAGGTACAACAATGAGGCCGATCACCCTCCTCGTCTAGTAAGCTAGAAGCGGTTTATGGATGGATTTCGCCAAACCTTTTCGAAAATGAAAAGAATGTTCATAGTATGATTCTTAAACCCTATTCATGGGTAGAGCGAGCCAAATTTAAATAATTTGGAAGAGATTTGTTATGTGAATTTTTATCAAGATGACATTACTTCACAACTTTCGATTCGTTGTAGAAGTGTTATGTAAAGAGAATACTTATATTCTTTCAGCTTATATATATAATTGCTATTACTTGCTGGGCACTCAAATGCTCATCCTTGCTTAAATTAAATGTTTTCAGTTATGTATGAGCAACTTGAAGGCTCAGGCACGGACAAAGGAAAAGGAAAGCTGATCGAATAAGTGTGTATCATGAGTTAATGGTTATAGTTGTATTGGTATCTATTCAAGTATTATAAGGAATGTATTTGAAGGTCACGTACCTGGGGAAGTAAACTTTGATGTATGTAAATTAAGTTCGAATGTATTATTATTTTAGTATTATTTAGCTTAAAGAAATGGTATCGTGGAGAACCGAGTTCGGGTTTCAAGTACCTGGATTTGGGGTCGTCACATATACTATAAAAGATATATGTTAAGATTATTAAACATACCTTTTGTTGCTTTGAAATTACTTGCTAACCACTGAGAAACGTTTTGGAATTACAGAACCCTTTCTCTCAATTTTCTCGATACTTCTCTCTCAAACCCTCGTAATTCTCCTTCTTAGAAAACTTTTATTTTTTCTTCTTGGCTTTAAGCCAAATGCATTATCGTAAACTAAAACTAACCCAAACGCATCGTCTTATTCAAACGTTTAAAACCGACACTACTAATGGCCTTATTAATTCAGCGGTTACAATAATTATTATATATTATTTATTAAATTTATATTATTAATAAATTAAATTTTAAAAATTCAAAAGCCATAAGGCTCTGTTTGGCAAAACTCTTTAAAATTAAAGAGTTAATATATTTAAGCCTTGTTTGGAAAAATAAATTAAAACTACTTTAATTTATTTTAATAACCACTTATAATATAGTTATTTGTCACACTTCTTTTAATTAAGTTTTCATACTTAATCTAATTAATACGAATAACAATTTATCAATTAAATCATTAAATCACAAAACTCAATACAAATAATTACCCATCAAAAATGAAATATCAATATAATAATTCATTTAATCAATATAAACTCTCTAATTTAATTATTAAATTAAACTAGAACATTATCCCATAATTATTAATTTCTTCAACTCATTAATTATTTGTTAAATAATTAATTAATCAAATCAAATCAAACAAACATTTATTCACGATAAATACATCTATTAAATATTTATATAATTCAATAAATATTTAAATATTATAATAAAAAATCTAGATTGTTACATCATTCCCTCCTTACAATGATTCTGTCCTCAGAATCACAACTCAAACCACTCATTCGTTACAATCTTCCCTACTTACAAAGATTCTGTCCCCAGAATCGAAGACACAAATTAAATAAATAACTCAGAGTAATCTTTCATCATTTTATCTAAATATAGGTTTTTATATTTCCTACTGTAATAACCCGAGATTTTCTATATAAAATAAATAAGAAATTTTGCGTATAATTTTTTTTTTATTTAATGACAAGACTAAGTGTCAAGTAAAGTGAACGATAAATGCGAATATATTTATTACTTGAAAAATTAGAAATAATTTTGGAATTATTAATTACCACAAATTATATGGTAATAAATTTCTGTAAGCCGAAATATTTTTATTAATTATTTTCCATGAAAACATGATTGGAAATAATATATGAAGTGATAATTAGATTTATATTGTAAGACCCCGAATTTTATGAAATAAAATTATTCAATTTTTCTTATAATTATTATTCAGTAAATGTTAAAATTGATAAAAGTTTAAAGTTATGGGTGAAATATGCAAATTTTACAAAACACACAAGTGGCTATAAAATATTCATTGTTGTCGGAGAATATTCGTTTGGTCGTGGAATATTCTTTTTGTCGGGAATATCCGTATTTACATAAGTAGCGATCATTTGTGGGCCCCTATAACTAATAATCGTCGGATGAAGAAAAAACGACAAGTTTGAGTTTTCTGCTTAACATTGTTGGAATACACGGTGGTTAAAATACAATAATACGCGTTGTTGCACGAAGTAGCACTGCAGTATTACACAATATTCTTACGTAAGAAAGCCTTTACTCAATAATTGTTACGATAATTCTTGCTTCAATATTTTATTTTATTGATTCAATAATTGTCATATTGATATTATATATTATTATTGTTTGATAGATTGTCACTACACAATATTTTCTATTATCAGATCAATAATTCAAATTATTTGAATAATATTATCAGATAACATTATTGGCAATGTCTAGAAAGTTCTATCTAAGGAGAGGTTTGGTCACTTAATTGCGGCGCCAAGAAGAGAGAAATCCTTATTGAAAAGCCCCTCTATCCTGAACCGCTGCTTGGTTGTCAAGATCTTGTGAGTCTGTAATATTATTTGTGAATAATTAATTATTGATTATTATGATAAAGAAAATATTTATTGTGGATATAGATGGAGAAAATTTTTAATGTGACAACTATTGAAAATTAATATTTTATCTTTTTCTGATAAAATAATTCATTTAAATATATTATTTTAATAATATATTAATCTGTAATATATTTTTACAATGAATGTGGGATATATGAGTATATGAGGAGGAAGAGTATTTTGTGGCATTAAATATTTAACATATGTTTTGGGTGTCGGTGGACACAACTTGACCGAAAATTGATTATAGGCGTAAAATCGCTTTCGTTTGTTGATTTCGGTCAATTTACATTTGGAATTTGGAAAACTTTTCTTACGTAAAGTTGTAGAGAATGGAATTTCCCATGAAAAGTCTCGAGTTTTGAATTTTACGATATAAGACTATTTTCTATGAATTATTGAAGTTTCGAGAAAATAAAATGATTTTTAGTAAATTATATGGTGGGACCCACTTTGGTTGGTGTTAATAACATGTGGGTCGCTATATTTTTTTCGTAATTGGCATGCTTGGATGGCTGGTCTTGGATGGTTGGTGTGTAGAAAAGAAAATAATATTTTATTATTTTAGTCTCCTTTATGCGTTAAAGCATTTTCCTATAAATAGATGGCTAAGTTAGAATTAAAAACACCGAAACTGAAGTTTTCTCTCTTTTGTCTCTATATATTATCAAGTATATTCTTGTATCTTGAGTGTTGCTATCTACGGTGCAAGTTCGATTCATTGTTATTCCAATCGAAAATCTTTTTTTTTTTCGAGGTAAGGGGGATTTTAAGGGTTGTTATGTTTTTCATGTTTCAGAACTTTTCGGACCTTCAAAAATTCTGGAAAAATTTGAAATGATAATTTGACGAGTTTTATTGATTGTGTCCAAAAATGGTAATTTTTGGATGTATAGATTAGGAGTTATGGATTTTATGGGAAAAGACTATTTTAAAAGTAACCGCTTATAACTCCTTGTGGTTAACTCCAAAATTGATAAAATTTTTATTGGAAGTATATATATATAACATGAGTATATTCTATAAATATCAGAAATTTTGGATAAAAGTACAATTTATGATAAATGTTTTAATATTCGGCGGTTTTGGCCATATGAAAAATAGTAAATGAATTTTAAAAATTCTGAGAAAAATATATGTTCAATATGAGACTATATTCTGCTAAATCTCGGAAAAGAAATATTTTTGGGCCGATTTGGTATTTTTCATGAAAATGGACTAGTTATGAGTAAATGAATTAAATATGTCGTGTGAAGTAAGAAAATTGGAAAATAAGATTTTATGGCTTGAGAATCCTATATGAGGTATATGCAGATTTTTGATGAGGGTTTTGGTTATTGGTGATGAAATCTTATGAGTTTGGCATTTTAGAATGATTAAATACATTATTTAGTAAAGTGTAAACAATTAAAATAAATTGTTTATAAGCTTAAGAAATATTATTCTTTCAATATCATTATACAGAAATATTGGTATGGATTTTATTGTAGAATTTCTACCTTTTTCATGTTGGGGTTACTATTCACGAGTTACTATTCATGAGTTACTATTAACGAGTTACTATTCACGGGTACTATTCACGACAAAATTGGTTTCTTTTTCTAACCAAATTATAGTTGATTTATGAATATTACTCTTGAGATTAAATCTAGATGTTTTGATTATATTGATTTTACTATCATATATAACATTTTTATAACCCTAATGATGATATTTCTCTTTGACTTGAGTGTAAAAATAGGTAGATTTTTGGTATGATCATGACTATGGGTTCTCTTTGGCCAGTAGTTCAAAGTTGAATTGTTGACTGGTATGATCATGACCATTGAATATATAACTGAATATCTTTAGCTTAAGTGCAAAGGTGAAATGATCAACATGGTTATAATTATTGTTTATATAAATTCTGAAATGATTATATATTTCTTTGAGATAATAGTATATTTGGCCTATAGTGCAAATATGAACTGTTGAGGA
The DNA here is from genome assembly GCA_020205605.1 of Panax ginseng. Lineage (NCBI taxonomy): Eukaryota > Viridiplantae > Streptophyta > Magnoliopsida > Apiales > Araliaceae > Panax > Panax ginseng. The sequence goes on from CM035143.1 coordinate 92,389,856, forward strand.
ATATCTTTGGCCAGTAGTGCAAAGATGAATTATTGATGAATATCTTTGGCATGTAGTGCAAAGATGAATTATTGATGAATATCTTTGGCCGTAGTGCAAAGATGACATGTTGTTGAATATCTTTGGCCAGTAGTGCAAAGATGAACATGTGTTGAGATGAACATGACCAACTGGTGATACAAATGAATATCTTTGGCCGTAGTGCAAAGATGAAATTATTAGTATGATTATGAACAAGAAATGTGATTTGGTGTAACCATGATCTTTGATGTTTGAGTAAAGATAGGTGATGAAAATTATCTTCGTCACGGATGAGAAGAGGAATTTAGAACTACAATTATGATTATGAGTTATTCATATGATTGTGGACCGTAATTGTTGATTGATGTTCTGAGGATAAAACATTGTTGGTGGATTTTAACATGGAATAATAGACTTTATAGTATTTTGACTCATCTAATGGATTGCTCGTTTATGACTATGGTTGAAATTTTATCATCTACCATATGTTCTAAATCTATTTATTATTGATGGTGGCTATTGATAATTTAATTATCTTTAGTCATGATATTCTTTATTGAGCTAGTTGATCACCCTTTTGCTTTACAATTCCTTTCGGTAATAAGAGTGTAGTTGGGTCGAGCCGGGGGGTAATGAGAATAGAACGGTGGTAATCGTTTAGTATTTATATTTGGTGAATCTAATAGGGTGAAAGCGAACCCAATGTTGGAAGGGTATTTTGTCACTATCATACAAGATGTCTAATGACATACAACCACGTATCATCATAAAGACGTGTGCTCATCCACTTCTGCTGAGTATATATCTGACACCTATATAATCTTGGTGTTTGTTTGAAGTATAATTCTCAATTTGAGATAGTGGAGATAATGATAAATCAAGAGAAGACTCACCATTGGGAAGAATATGATAGTAATCTTCTCGCTTTGGGGTCTATTAGGTTGATAATTCTCTGGACATATGATATCTATCATAACCTAGGCATGGCCTTCCATGTCACGAAAGGTTTCTTGAGCACTTCCCAAAGATTTTAGTTTCTAAAAGCATTCTTTGACTATACCTTTATGTAAGGTGTCACCGTGGGTGTTGTCCATTGGGACATTGTCACATTTGGTATATATTTGTATCCAAACTCACAATTATGTATTATTGTATTTTGCCGATAATTGTTGTAATAAAGTTGTAGTTGTATTCGTACAATATTTTGGCGAAGAATGGGTTGGATTGAATGGACCTATTTTAACTACATATATAATAAATATTTTATTATATGAATTGTTCGTAATATTTAAGTTAATTATTTTAACTTGATTATTGATGTTGTGTACGACGAAGAATAAGTCGAGATATGAGATCCAAACCTGGATTGGGATTGTGATCAAGAGATGAGAATAATAATATTATATTATTTATATAATGATTTTACAAGCATTATAATTATGTATCGTGTATATGCGTGACAGATAATATTGAGCAATGACGGTCCAATTAGGTCATAGCATATTACCGTCATGTGAAACCCTAATTATTAAACTCGCTTATGAGATATGATCGAGTAGTGATCGTATATGAAGTTACCGTATAATAAGAATATCTGTAATTAGAAGAAACCCTAATTATTGTTGTACGTCCATAATTAGGACAAACCCTAATTATTATAACCCTAACCGGTTGAAGTTAGAAACCGTAACGACTGTGTTAGTAACATACACAGATAATTAAAGAACCCTAATGGTCAATTAGAAACCCTAATTGATGATGTTAAGAATCTCTAATTATAGAACCCTAAATTTTTTATAGAAAACCCTAATTTTAATTACCGGGTTTAATTTCGATGTTATTGTATAAGTGTCTTAATTTACCAAAGGATAGAAGTTAATTGGTAAATTGTAAGAATTAAATCTAGTGATTAAATATTACATTTAATTGCCCTATAAAAAGATTAAAGAGGGTTAACATTATTTTGCACACTAAAATTTTCCAAAGCTTCTAGCTATACTCTCTCAAGCTCTTAGCTACAAAATTATCTTTCCCATGCACTCTTAAACAAAGCCCAACCATCACCCATAACAAATCAGAAGCAAGAATCAAGAATTTTTGGTAAAAAAGGTATAAGAACACTAAACCTAGAAATCCTTTGATTCGATGTTATTTGATGCAATTGATTGTTTAAAGTTGTGTAATAGGATGTTAATTGATGATATGGGTTGATAAATCAAAGACCCATAACATCAAAGTACACGAATTTGAAGATTTAAGAAATCTGGAAAATTTCATTTCTGTGATTTTTCGTCAAATGTCAGAGCTTATAGATCTTTGATCGATCATGATTTTTGTTGTTTTTAAGTTGTTATATGTAGCTTGTTATGTGGTCTTTAATCTGCAAAAAAGAATCAAGTCCATATCATGTATAGATTAGAAGTTATAGATGGTCAAACATGGTTGACCGATCATGATAAACTATTTTTGGGCAGTTTGTAATGGGGGCATTCTCGTCCACTTTTTGTGCTTTAAAAGGTCTGAACTTTTGATATATTGTAGTACACTGAATAAGCTTTCCATAGACTCTGAAACGGACTAAATCTGATATCGGAGGAGAGAGTTATGACATTTCAAAGTAGTAGTGTCAAAATCGTCCAACAAGTGCAAGTGCACCCACTTGAACGGAATTTCCGGGCTGATGTGTTCGTAATTTGGAAACAAGTCAGTAGGGAAGAGTTGTAGTCTCGAAAGATAGCTTCGCGTGGGCTCAAGAATCGTCTAAAAATGTTTTAGGGTAAATCTGGGAAATAGATAAAAACGGTTGCGAGTGGACATTTTTGGGGTCTGTTTTAGGCTTCCTAATAGGTCCGAAATTATTGGGTTATATTTTTTAAAAATACTCTGGTATACCATGTATAACATATCCAAAGTTGGGAATTTTAGGATAAATGAGCAAGGCGTGAGAAAATCGCAAAGTGAGTTATTGAAAGATTAGTTTAAACCAAGTCCCACATCGACTAAATTGAGAACTTCACCATTTTCTAAACCTATAAATAGAAGGGCTTGGCCTTTGTTTCATTCACCAACAATAAGGCCTCCAATTTTTGAGAAAGGCTTTGTTGTGGGAGGACTTTTTATAAAGATCTCCTTAGTTAAATTTTAAGCGTGCAAAGACGTATTCAGCTTGTGGAATTCAGTATTTTGTATGTTATGTTTCTTATTTAATTTTTGTAATGTTATTATTTTTAATTGTTAGTTAAGTTTGAATTTTTGAGTTTAGTTAATGTTGTTAATAAACTAGTTAGTTTACTATGTTTATTTTGGCTTGGAATTGATTATGTAAATGAGTTATTTGTGATGACTTTTAATATTTTGTGATGAATTTCATTAATTAATTATTATTAATGATATTAAAGTTATTTAATGATTATATTAAATAATTTAGTTTTAAAATGATTTTAATATTATAAAAATCATTTTAAATGAAAATAAGGTATTTAAAAATATTTTAAGTTATAAAATATAACTTTTAATATTTAAATGATAATTTCATTAATAATTAAATATTAATGATATTAAGATAATGTTAATGATATTTAGTTTATTTAATAATTATTATTAAATAAATAGTTTAAAAATAGTTTTATTTATTTAAAACCATTTAAAGACTTAAGGATTTAAAAATATTTTAAGTTATAATTAATGACTTTTAATATATGGATAAATAGTACATTAATATTTAAATATTAATGGTAATTATTTAAAAATAATTTTATTGTTTTAAAAATCATTTAAGGGTAATATAAATGTTTTAAAATAGTTTGAGTTATTATAAATAACTTTTATATTTTGGCAATGGTTTCATTAATAGTTTAGTATTAATTAAACTATTAATGATAATGGAATTGTTTAATGTTTAAATCATTTAATTATGATTCCTTTATTTGAAAGTTATAGCCGGCCAAACTAGCTGACTTGAGAACCGATTATGAAGTTCTCAATTTGAAGAAGAACACCTATAGTAACAGCTTATATCACTATAGGCCCTTTAGTGATGATTTGAATTATTTTAAATTTTTCAATTTCGAAATTTCAAAAATGATTAAAAATAAGATGTTTGATATTTACAGATGTTGAGGTATAGAATAAGAGTCTTAGACTCAAGATTTACCCGATAAAGTCATTTAAGACGCTGCCGACAAATGTCGAATCTTATAAAAGAAAGAAAAAAAGGCTACCGTAAGAGCATGAATGAGATATTTGAAAAATGTATAAAAATATTTCAAGTATGTAATAGAACTAAAAGTATGATCACCGTGATTATGTGATTAGACTATGTGTCAATCGTAATAGATAAAGATTATGTGTTAAGATATATTGTTCTAATCGAACGAATGATCCGATTATTGATAGGTTGTGATAAAGAGATAAAACCTAAGTTGAGATTTGTAATCGTAAATCGTGAAAGTATCCTACCTTTGCACTTCCTTTATGCAATGGACATGAGTAAGAAGTTTCGTAATTATTCTATCCCCGCATGTATTATGTACTTTTTTGATTATCGACATGTTAGCTCGTATATATATTCTGCTCATTGATTTCTATAAATGGTTATACAAGTGTCCCCACTTGGATAATCATGGCATTTATTCACATGTTGATACACCTTTGTCAATTACCCGTATATATATATATGTCGAATTACATATTATTGTTGAACAAGATTAAAACCTTCTGTTTGGAACCGTATATGTATGAACATCCCTATATGGGAAATTTTTGCGCCAAGGCGATAGAGTGTGAGCGATGAATTTCGCTCAAGTTATGTAGTATTGATCAATACAAAGTACAACTGGCCGATCACCCTCCGCGTTCAGTAAGTTGTGACGGTTTTATGAATGGATTTCTCGCTAAACCTTTTGAAAATGAAAAGAATGTTCATAGTATGTTTCTTAAACCCTATTCAAGGATAGAGCCAGAGCCAAATTTAAAGAATTTGAAAGAGAGTTGTTATGTGATTTTTTATCAAGATGATTACTTCACAACTTTTAATTCGTGTAGAAGTGTTATGTAAGGAGAATACTTATATTCTTTCAAATTTATATATATAATTGTTATTACTTGTTGGGCACTCAAATGCTCACCCTTGCTTAAATTAAATGTTTTCAAGCTATGTATGAGCAACTCAAGGCTCTCGAGTACCTAACAAGGGAAAAAGGGAAGTCGCTCGAATGAGTTATATTATGAGTTAATGGTTATAGTTAGTATTGGTATCCGATTAGGTATGGTATGGAATGTATTTGAAGGTCTCAGACTGGAAGTAAACTTTGATGTATGTAAATTAAATTTGAATGTAATATTATTATCAGCATTATTCAAATTTTATAGAAATGGTATCGCGAAGCACCGAGTTCGGGTTTCAAGTACCGGATTTGGGGTAGTCACAAGTTGGTATCAAAGTCGTTGGTTATGAAGCTTAGGTAGGAATACCGAGACTAATAACCGTAATGATTAGATAAGTACTAACTCATATAGAGTTAGTTGGTCGATAAGATTCAAAGATGAATCTCTACGAGTGTAAAGACACGAGTTCTCTAACTCGATAATAAAGTTAAACAAAGAGTGGGGAATAGATTGAGTCTAAAAGACCGAAAGTGCGCTTATGAGAGATCGTAAAATAAAACGATCAAGATATAGAACCAATCGTAATATATACGATGAGATCATTCCGTGATCTGATAAGGCTATGACAGCCAAAAAGAATCAATCTGATGATTGGAATGTTTACAGCAAGATTGCTGTGTATGATTTATGCTATAAATTTGTACAGATCCAGAAAAAGATTATAAATACGAATTAAATTCGTATGGAGAATGGGGTTAGTGTTAGATGGGGATTCAATTGAGGACTCATGTCGGCAGCTAAGTTGTATGATTCTTCGTATGGGAGCTGAATTGTACTTGGTGTAAAAACAACTTAGTTTCTGGCACTGATAATCATTAAAATGTCTGTGTCGCGCTATTTGTTATATGCACATTAAGAGGATGACTCCATTCTCAGGTGTATAACAGGTAGATAGGTCATAGATAGAGAATATAAGATTAAGTACGAGTTCTTAAAACTCATACTTATGAGACATTCTTGACTCATAATTATATGAAATGTTTATGAACCCCTCAACGAATGGACGCCAAAGGTCTGACTAGGATAAGTTCTTAAACTCATATGATTGTGGCAATTTATGAACTCATAAGTGTGGTTTGATGAACTGGGTATAGTTTTGTGTGAATGAAGTGTTATGGATTACGTGAATGTATAGATTGTTAAGTAAATGATTTTTAGTGAAGGTGTTTAGGTTTTCCTAAACTCCTAGCGCTTATGCTAAACTTCAAAATTTTTACATCAAGCTAAATATGCACTATGTGTTTTTTTTTTTAAATAAAAATAAAATAAAAAATGTAGACTCGTAACCATTTTTGAAACGGTTTTAAATTACTATTTATGCTACTTATTTCTACTTAGACGCAAATGATTTGAAATATCAAAATTTGTTTTTAATTATCACCATGTACTATGTAACCCGGTAGTGTAGATGATAAAATGTGATGGAGTTGTAAATACAGAATACTTAGTGTGAATTTGACCAAGTCATTGCTCCACTATTGTATGATGTGTTACACAAAGTCATACAATGACGACATCCTCAACGGATTGTTAATACAGTACGACATCATGACGTCCTTCTCGAAAATGTTTTCAAAAATTTTAATTTGCCAACGGGGTTTGGCTACATCTAAATAATTCGATTGAATTGAATTATTGATATGAGTCTATGCTATTTGAATCAGCTAGACTAGTGTTTATGAAAACTCTAAGTGTTCATTGAAAGAAATTTCCCGAACCAAATTATTTTGGTGCGGAATCCTATGATAAGACTAAGGTGAACAATGTTGTTTGGATAAAATAATCCAATCTAATAGCGTAAATATTCGATAGGCATGATTAATACGTTATGCATGACGTAGGGGTACAATAGGCTAATCACCTAAAGTACTATTAATGGTAGTTTACCTTCTTTGTGATTGTAAACATACCAAGTAATGTTTTGTTTTACAGTATGAATACCAAGTAAACTATGTGTTCATGGTCTATATGACCCCTCAAAGACAATTTGAAAACTTTTACTCTTGTGAGAGGTGTATTGGGTAAGATGTGATGATATGTGTGAATGTTGTAAGCACAAATAGAGTTAGCCGAAAGTTACAAGGAGGTTGGAGCAGAGGAGATATACAGATAGGACAGTTGAAAGTTGAGATAGAAGCCAAAGACACCAGGATATATACCTTGGAGCAGGCTTAAGTATCACCTTCATGCGATTCGATGAAGAGTGGATGGAGCGCTTTTCTACAGAGATAATAGCGCTGATGAGAATTGAATAAATTTATCGTCAATCAAAATAAGAGACAACGTATATAGAACTCTTGATTGATGTGTATATATACTATATGTTAATCAGGGTAACTTATGTATGAAGATGTCTAGTGAGAAAGATATGTGGAATAAGAAGGATCAGATCCATACCCCCGAGCTAATATCGAGGCCAACAGCTGAAATAGAAGCTCACCTGGAACCCAAATCGGACAAGGTGGCTATCGTGGAAAACGTAGCATCAGATCCAAAAATGTTGGATTTGACAAATAGTGATTCAAACACTAAAGTTGAAGCTGCTCAAGCATCAACGGAGGTGCAGGATCTGGAGAACAAGGTTTCTTCATTGGAACGGTTGTGGGAGGTAGAAAAGTTATTGCGTCAGGCGTTAATGGAAACAATGGAAGAGCAGGATAAGCTCAAAATCCAAATTAACCAGATGGAGCCTCAAGTAACACATCGTGTGCAGCTCCGAGAGGTAAAAAAAAAGAAAAAGAAAAGAAAGATAGATAGATAGAAGATCCTGACTTAGGAAAACCTGATAAGAAGAAAGGGAAGAAGATATGTTATATTTGCGGCCATGAAGGACATACCTCTCCTCGTTGCCCCGACTATAAGAAAGGTGGATGTTTTAATTGTGGGATGAAAGGACATCGAACGAATGAATGTCCGAGAAAAAGGCTTAGTAAATAAGTAGTATGGGTTATGTATGTAATATGTGTGATAAGTAATGAACTATTTTCAACTTTTATGTTGGTCAAGATTTTAAATCCAGACTTTTCGTAGTCACAAAGGGATAGTCATTGATTAAAGCAGGATGTGCTATATAAATATTCGATAAATGAATATGAATCTAAGTTTGAGAAATGAAACGAGTTTAATACATTAATCTTATGCAATAAGGTTTAAAATGTAAGGGTATAATTTATGGTTTTATTTAACCAAATAATGACGCCAAGACGTCAAACTCGAAACCAAAGGATAGAAGAATCTACTAATGCTCGGGAACGACAAACCGAATCGATGCAAAACTTTGCAAACATGGTAGCTCAAAGCTATGCAAAGGGAACACCAATATGGAAACCAACAGCATAATCGCTAGCAAAATTCAAAGACTTCAAAGCCGTAGGACCACTGTAATTGTAGAGGATCACCGACCCTATAGAAGCCTAGACTTGGGTGAACGAGATAGAGAAGGCGTTCGTAATCGCTAAAGTAGATGAGGGGCAAAAGACCACTTTTGCCACTTATATGATGAAAGGGGAAGCTAACTTTTGGTGGGAGGCAAATAAGACTCGGGCAGGAGAAGAAGAAATTACTTGGGATAGGTTTAAGGATTTATTTTTCAAAAACTATCTCTCTGTTAGTATGTAGTCTAGAATGGAGGTGAAATTCCTGGAGTTAAAGCAGGATAACATGACTGTTGCGGAGTATGCCGCAAAATTTAATGAGTTGGCTAGGTTTGCTCCACATCAAGTGGATACAGAGGCTAGGAAGGCAAGGAGATTTGAGATGGGCTTAAAACCCTGGCTCTACAATAAGGTGTCAGTACTGCAAATCAATACTTTTGCAGCACTCATGGAGAAGGCTATCATAGCTGAACAGGGAAGTGAGGCCATGAGCCTCTACCACAAGGAGAAGAAGAACAAAAGCAAGTCAGGAGGAGCAGTAAAGATAGAAAGTAGTAGTGGGAATAGGGGTGAGAAAAGAATGAGGAATTTTTCTGAGAACGTGCAAGTGAAGCAGGAAGGTACAAAGAAGCGTGTAAAGCAAAGGTAAGAATCATGGAAGAATCACTCCGGCGAGTGTCTCAAGGGCAAGTTTGTATGCTGCTAAGTGCAAGTGCAAGAGGGTCATATCTCTCCCAACTACCCCAACTCAAGGATGATCAAGGGATGCTTCATATGTGGATCGATCGAGCATAAGGTGAGGAACCGCCCACGAGGGGAATGGAAGCAGGAACGAACCACGGGGAGAAGCAATGGACGTTAGCAATTTCAGACCAAACTCAACCAAGAACTCCAACGAAAGTAACTCCGAGGGTTTACAACATGACGGTCCAGATATACGGTGGCGATTGGAAATGTAACTCCAGTGTGCTATTTGAATAACTTATATATCTTATATTTCGCTTAATCTGATGACAAGTATTATGAAGAATAATTAAAGATCGATTCGATCAAGTATGATCGAGATCTACGATAAATAATTATATGCTATGTACCTTTCTCGCATATGAGTTTTTAAAGCGGTGATTCCGGGACTTAATCCTTATAAGGAGGTGAATGTAATAACCCGAGATTTTCTATATAAAATAAATAAGAAATTTTATGATAAATTTTTTTTTTATTTAATGACGAGACTAAGTGTCAAGTAAAGTGAACGATAAATGCTAATATATTTATTACTTGAAAAATTAGAAATAATTTTGAAATTATTAATTACCACAAATTATATGGTAATAAATTTCGTAAGTTTAAATATTTTTATTAATTATTTTCCATGAAAACATGATTGGAAATAATATATGAAGTGATAATTAGATTTATATAATAAATATTTTATTATATGAATTGTTCGTAATATTTAAGTTAATTATTTTAACTTGATTATTGATGTCAGGTACGAAGAATAAGTCGATATGAGATCCAAACCTCGGATTGGGATTGTGATCAAGAGATGAGAATAATAATATTATATTATTTATATAATGATTTTACAAAGACCATAATTATGTAATCGTATATTCGTGACAGATAATATTGAGCAATGACTACCAATTAGGTCATAGATATTACCGCGTCAGAAAAACCCTAATTATTAAACTCGCCATGAGATATGACCGAGTAGTGATCGTGTATATGAAGTTACCGTATAAAGAATATCGATAATTAGAAGAAACCCTAATTATCACAGACGTCGATAATTAGGACAAACCCTAATTATTATAACCCTAACCGATTGAAGTTAGAAACCGAACGACCGTGTTAAGAATATACATATAATATAATTAAAGAACCCTAATGGTCAATTAGAAACCCTAATTGATGACGTTAAGAAACTCTAATTATAGAACCCTAAATTTTTTATAGAAAACCCTAATTTTAATTATCGGGTTTAATTTCGATGTTATTGTATAAGTGTTTTAATTTACCAAAGGATAGAAGTTAATTGGTAAATTGTAAGAATTAAATCTAGTGATTAAATATTACATTTAATTGCCCTATAAAAAGATTAAAGAGGGTTAACATTATTTTGCACACTAAAATTTTCCAAAGCTTCTAGCTATACTCTCTCAAGCTCTTACCTACAAAATTATCTTGCCCATGCACTCTTAAACAAAGCCCAACCATCACCCATAACAAATCAGAAGCAAGAATCAAGAATTTTTGGTAAAAAAGGTATAAGAACACTAAACCTAGAAATCCTTTGATTCGATGTTATTTGATTCAATTGATTGTTTAAAGTTGTGTAATAGGATGTTAATTGATGATATGGGTTGATAAATCAAAGACCCATAACATCAAAGTACACGAATTTGAAGATTTAAGAAATCTGAAAATTTTCATTTCTGTGATTTTTCGTCAAATGTCAGAGCTTATAGATCTTTGATCGATCATGATTTTTGTTGTTTTTAAGTTGTTATGTGTAGCTTGTTATGTGGTCTTTAATCTGCAAAAAGAATCAAGTCCATATCATGTATAGATTAGAAGTTATAGATGGTCAAACATGGTTGACCGATCATGATAAACTATGCTTTTAAGGCGCTTGTAATGGGGGCATTCTCGTCCACTTTTTGTGCTTTAAAAGGTCTGAACTTTTGATATATTGTAGTACACTGAATAAGCTTTCCATAGACTCCAAAACGGACTAAATCTGATATCGGAGGAGAGAGTTATGACATTTCAAAGTAGTAGTGTCAAAACTGTCCAACAAGTGCGGTGCAGTCCACTTGAACGGAATTTCTGGGCTGATGTGTTCGAATTTGGAAACAAGTCAGTAGGGAAGAGTTGTAGTCTCGGAAGATAGCTTCACAGCTCAAGAAATCGCCTAAAAATGTTTTAAAACGAAAGAGTTATGACTTTTTTAGCGAAAGAGGGTAAATCTGGGAAATAGATAAAACGGCTATGAGTGGACATTTTTGGGGTCTGCTTTTAGGCTTCCTAAGAGGTCCGAAATTATCAAGGGTTATATTTTTTAAAAATACTCTGGTATACCATGTATAACATATCCAAAGTTGGGAATTTTCTGATAAATGAGCAAGGCGTGAGAAAATCGCAAAGTGAGCTATTGAAAGATTAGTTTAAACCAAGTCCCACATCGACTAAATTGAGAACTTCACCATTTTCTAAACCTATAAATAGAAGGGCTTGGCCTTTGTTTCATTCACCAACAATAAGGCCTCCAATTTTTGAGAAAGGCTTTGTTGTGGGAGGACTTTTTATAAAGATCTCCTTAGTTAAATTTTGGCGTGAAGTACGATTCAAATTTGTGGAATTCAGATTTTCTAGCATGTTTTTATTTAATTTTTGTAATGTTATTATTTTTAATTGTTAGTTAAGTTTTAAATTTTTTTGAAGTTTAGTTAATGTTGTTAATAAACTAGTTAGTTTACTATGTTTATTTTGGCTTGGAATTGATTATGTAAATGAGTTATTTGTGATGACTTTTAATATTTTGTGATGAATTTCATTAATTAATTATTATTAATGATATTAAAGTTATTTAATGATTATATTAAATAATTTAGTTTAAAAATGATTTTAATATTATAAAAATCATTTTAAATGAAAATAAGGTATTTAAAAATATTTTAAGTTATAAAATATAACTTTTAATATTTAAATGATAATTTCATTAATAATTAAATATTAATGATATTAAGATAATGTTAATGATATTTAGTTTATTTAATAATTATTATTAAATAAATAGTTTAAAAATGGTTTTATTTATTTAAAAACCATTTAAAGACTTAAGGATTTAAAAATATTTTAAGTTATAATTAATGACTTTTAATATTTGGATAAATAGTACATTAATATTTAAATATTAATGGTAATTATTTAAAAATGATTTTTATTGTTTTAAAAATCATTTAAGGGTAATATAAATGTTTTAAAAATAGTTTGAGTTATTATAAATAACTTTTATATTTTAGCAATGGTTTCATTAATAGTTTAGTATTAATTAAACTATTAATGATAATGGAATTGTTTAATGTTTAAATCATTTAATTATGATTCCTTTATTTGAAAGTTATAAATTTACCAAACTAGTCGACTTGAGAACCGATTATGAAGTTCTCGAATTTGAAGAAGAACACCTATAGTAAATGCTTATATCACTATAGGCCCTTTAGTGATGATTTGAATTATTTTAAATTTTTCAATTTCGAAATTTCAAAATGATTAAAAATAAGATGTCCGATATTTACGATGTCGAGGTATAGAATAAGAGTCTTAGACTCAAGATTTACCCGATAAAGTCAGTTTGCAGACGACGACAAATGTCGACCTTTTATAAAAAGAAAGAAAAGGCTACTGTAAGAGCATGAATGAGATATTTGAAAAATGTATAAAAATATTTCAAGTATAGAATAGAACTAAAAGTATGATCACCGTGATTATGTGATTAGACTATGTGTCGATCGTAATAAGATAAAGATTATGTGTTAAGATATATTGTTCTAATCGAACGAATGATCCGATTATTGATAGGTTGTGATAAAGAGATAAAACCTAAGTTGAGATTTGTAATCGTTTAATCAGAAAGTATCCTACCTTTGCACTTCCTTTATGCAATGGACATGAGTAAGAAGTTTCGTAATTATTCTATCCCTCGCATGATATTATGTACTCTTTGATTATCGACATGTTAGCTCGTATATATATTTTCTTCATTGATTTCTATAAAAGGTTATACAAGTGTCCCCACTGGATAATCATCGCAGCATTTATTCACATGTTGATACACCTTTGTCAATTACCCGTATATATATATATATGAATTACATATTATTGTTGAACAAGATTAAAACCTTCTGGTTTGGAACCGTATATGTATGAACATCCCTATATGGAAATTTTTGCGCCAAGGCGATAGAGAGTGAGCGATGAATTTCTTCAAGTTATGTAGTATTGATCAATACAAGGTACAATCTGGCCGATCACCCTCCGCGTTCAGTAGTTGTGACGGTTTGCGAATGGATTTCTGCTAAACCTTTTCGAAAATGAAAAGAATGTTCATAGTATGTTTCTTAAACCCTATTCAAGGGTAGAGCCAGAGCCAAATTTAAAGAATTTGAAAGAGAGTTGTTATGTGAATTTTTATCAAGATGATTTACTTCACAACTTTCAATTCGTTGTAGAAGTGTTATGTAAGGAGAATACTTATATTCTTTCAGCTTATATATATAATTGCTATTACTTGTTGGGCACTCAAATGCTCACCCTTGCTTAAATTAAATGTTTTCAGTTATGTATGAGCAACCTGAAGGCTCAGGCACGAACAAGGGAAAAAGGGAAGCTGTTCGAATGAGTTATATTATGAGTTAATGGTTATAGTTAGTATTGGTATCTGATTATGTATGGTATGGAATGTATTTGAAGGTCTCAGTGCACGGGAAGTAAACTTTGATGTATGTAAATTAAGTTTGAAGTAAACTTTAGATGGTATGTAAATTAAGTTTTTCAAGTAATGATTTGGGGTAATATTATTCATTACTTTAACAAATTGTAGGTTTCATTTCATAACTTTCATAACTCAATAAATGGTATCGTAACCCATTCATTTCCTTTTCTAAGAATCGCTATCATAAACACTCGGGATATTACATTCACCCTTTTTTCTAAGAATTTCGTCCTCGAATTTTTTTATTTATTCATTAATCTTTATTCATTCAATCTATCAAAGTAGATTTTACACTAATACTTTATTCATTCCTTAGGTTTTATAACCACTTGTTTCCACAAATATCTTTCTGTAATTATTAACTTTTCTATTAAAAGTTTTACATTATTCTTTGATAACTCATATCCTTCTCACTTCAAAATCTCTTTTCTCACTTATTCAACATATTCATCATTCAGTGTTGCATTCTATGACTCACTTCTTTCTAAGGAATACTTTCCTTTTTCACTTCCATCTTGCAGAATAACAAGAATCTTCCATAATTGTTCAATAATTGGGAAGTAGTATGAATAACTCAGGAATTTAAAAGATTCCAAATCATGCTGAGGGTCACAAGACCTTGAACTCTATTCTCTAGGTTTAATAGTGCTTCACCCTCGGTTCTTCACACTTTAAACCCTCTTTGGCAGAATGTTTATCAATCACAAAGACTGAAAACACCCTCCGCAAGTACTCTAGGTGATCAACCTATTATACATGTATTGTGCACAAACATTTCAGCGCAAAGTATAAACTAAGCGTAACCTCTAATAAAAGAGTTGTTCATCTCAGAATTTAGAGTGCAAGCATTCAACTGAGGGTCTAATGACCACGAACCTTGTCCACAGTTATAAGTAATCTTTCAAATTTAACTTTTATAGTCATACGACTATAATGACTTCAAGGTACTCAGGGGATCAATCCTTCGTACATGTATTGTGCACAAACATTCAGCACAAAGTATAAAACTAGGTGCAACCCCTAAATAATAGGGTTGTTCATCTCAGTTTTTCAACATCTGAATCCGCACCAAAATAATTTGGTTTGGCATAACTTCTTAAGAAACTCTTGAATTTCATGAACATCTTTCAATATTGGTCTAGCTGAATCAAATAGCATAGACCTCTACAACAATTCGGACATCAATCGAAATATACATATACATACATACATATGTATTCTCATATCTTAAAGAAATCTCAAAAATCTTTTTATGATGTCATGATACCACACTGTATTTATAGTCTGTTAAGGATTCCGTCATTTGGTGATTTTATCATACTACATCATACCATAGTGGGCTGACGATCCTTAGATCACATCCAACACTAGGTAATACTGCATTGATGACTCCATCATTTTTTTCATCTTTGCACCAGGTTACATGATGCATTAATGATATAAAATACATTTTGATATATTGAAAATCATTTTTGTCTAGCCGAAGCAATTAGCATAGACATACGAATAACAGTATTGTTGTTAAAACTCATTGGTTCCATCATTTGATCCAATGTTTTTCAAGAAAATAAAAGTGTAAATATCAGCACGAAGTTAATAAATTTTGAAAGTCTAGCATAGCTAGTAGATTTAGAATACCTATGCTTCCACCATCAACTCCACTTTCTATAATAATCCATTACTTAATAGGTCTATCTATTCCTATCATCCTCAATACTCCATTTACATTTATCTATACCCAGTTCGTCAAACTTACCACATGTTATGAGTTCAGGAACTTGCCACAATCTTATGAGTTTAAGAACTTATCCTAGTCAGACCATAGACGTCCATTCGCTGAGGGGTTCAAAAACATACCATATAATTATGAGTCACGAACCTACCATAAGTATGAGTTTTAAGAACTCGCACTTAACATTATAATATTCTCTAACTATACTCTACCTATATGTTATACACATGAGAAAAAAATCACATTCTCAACAGGCATATAGCAAATAGCGCGACACAAACATTCCAATGATTATTAATGTGATAAATTGAGTACAAGCACAAAACCCTCGCCCATATAAAGGTTTGTACAACTCAGCCACCACCTAAGTCCTCAATTGAAATCCCTCCTAACTCTATCTTTCTTATAACATGCTCTTTGCTTGATACGAATTCCTCGTATCACATCATCTATAACTCCTCATGAGTTATCTCGTACTATTTCATAGTACATAGCATTAAGCTATAATCATTCAAACATTACAAACCATCTTCCTTTTATAACTTAAATAGATCACGTCGTGATCTTATTCTATAATCATCTCCCTTAAAATTATTTTCTTAACTCGTGATCGTTTTGTTTTACGATCCTCTTTCTTTCCCTTTTTCATCATTTACGACATTATTCGTTATCTTGGCTTTTGGAGTTAGGAAACTCCAATTTCTTATCTTTATATCTCTTCAAGATTCTTCTTTGAATCTTCTTGTTTATATAACAATTCTTCCTTTAAGAATTCTAACTTCATTTACATCGCTCAAAATTTCATTCGAGTTCTACACTTTCATCATACGTATCCATTTCTAGACTTGGTACACATCGAGTCTCTAACAGTTTCAATATGGTACGCTAAGTGGTTTCCCACAAACAACCAACAAACTAGGTTCTGAGTTACTAGTTCGTATATACCTCCGCTCTATGAAGGAATCATTTAGCCCAGATACCATACATCAACTACTAAAGAGTACAATTACACCATACTTAAATATAACTCTCTATTCTTAACTTCTTTATCATTTTCTTCTTATAGACACTGTCTATTTATTATCACCTTACATCCTTATTATTGGAGTTGGGTAACCCCACATTCATATTCCTTATAACTCTTGCGAGATTCTTCTTTGAATCATTTCACGCAAGTTTTAATCCCTTCTTTATAAATTTCTTAAATTTCTTCTTATTATTCAAACTCTATTTGAGCTTATTCTTTCATTATCTTCACCTCTCTTCTCTAAGGTTATAGCCTAAGGTACTCCTACCTAAGGTTTATAACCTGCATCTTTGATACCAACTTGTAATGACCCCAAAATTCATACCATTTAGATCTCAACTTTGGTTGTTAACCATACATTAAATCTCTAATTTTACATCATTATTCGTTATTAAAAACACTAAATTTTTGGAATATTTAAAACGTTTATACATTTCCTTCTTTCTTGCCCTGAATCGCAACCTTTACATTACATCTCTTTGATTCAATCTTATATCATGAATCGTTACAACAAAATGACTATACAAAGTCTTACATCATAACTAAATATCCATATACATTGGATAGCTCAACTTACAATTCAACAACATGTTACGTTCAAAATATGAAATACATTTCTCATAAATCATAAGTAATCTTCGTGAATATAGATCTCTATAACTCACTTAGCACATATCTTTACCTTAAAATCTTGACCTGCAAAAGTGGTTATTTGCAAGAGTGAGCTCGACAGCCCAGAAAAGTCTAACAGTTTTCATGCATAACATAGCACATAATAACATGCTCGATATACATCTCATTAAAGTAACATGGCATACATGCTTTTAATTCACATAGCAAATATAAAGATTGAGTTCCTTACTCAATCATCATTACTTAGCCAAAATAATGCAGTCATATATTGACTTTAACATTGCATGATTTCAACATGTATAACATATCATGCAATTTAAAATAGTTCATCAAGTCCACGTAGAAAATAGGAACCGAAAGACTTGCCTTGATCGTTGTTTACCAATAACAGTTTAATAGCTTACAGTTATCTGTACTTCACGTGCCCTACACAATTATATAACCATACACATCAACTATTAGTCACATAACAACACATTGTAATTGTAATGTAAACTCTACTCCTCATCTCATAATCTTTCCTATTAATTAGCACACAATGTTCAATTAGATTGTGTTAGCTTTTCGACTTATGACTCACTATATTTCTTCTTAGTCAAACTCGAAGTTCATTCAAGTGCTTAAGTCTTGCTAGGACTACTTATTGGTTTTATATTAAACCCATTTCATATCCTATAATATTCATTTCAATTGAATTGAAACACTTTTTAAGTTCATTAACACTTGGCACGGCGTTTTGACGTTCAATCGTCACACGCCCGATTTGCATCTCTTGTGTATGCTTACTATGCTTCTATAACTTATCTAATACATCATTTATTAATGTTAAACATCACTATATTTACTAATATTCAAGTTTTATAACTTAGAACATCATCTTTTATCGTCAGGAGCACTACACATGCATGCCCGACGCCCTCCGATTGCCCCCGAAAACACAACAGTCCTAAAGATGACCATTTTGACTACTGTTACATACCTCAAATTAAAACACTTAAAGAACGAAAGTTGTAGGTCTACTCGTCTTCGTTCTAGATCATCTTGAATTACCTCAATTGGAGTTCATATGAGAAATTTATGGCCATTTTACTATAGGAGGCCAAAACTGTCCGACTTAGACTTCTGTCCCTGCGTCGCGGCTCAAGATCTAGGCTAACCAATGGCACCGCAGCACGAGATTGGCGCTGGGGCATGAATTTCTGGCGCTGGGGCGCGAATTTCAGTGTTGGGGCTCCATTTTTGGCGTTAGGCGGCCGAAACTAACGAACGCAAATTTCCCACGAAGAATGTAATGCAACTAAATTTCGCATCATAACTTAATTTCTAACACGAATTAACATGTATAACTTATGCCAATTACACATATACACATTACCCAACATGCATATACTAATTTAAACCACTAAACAACAATCACAGAAAACTTAATTCCTTGAAAACCATATTTTAAACCCAAAAAGTCCATCTTTATACTTCTAGACATTGTGAACACGGTAATCACAGTTTATAACCCAATTTTGATTCCTTGTGACTATGAGTCTCTGAATTTCATACCCAATTAACATAATCACACTTCAATTTCATAACTTCACAATTAACATACACTAATTTTGATATTTCTACAAACCACGTTCATACATGAATGTTTACTGTAAAACTAATTTCTCTTTCTCTATGAACATAATTTAGCATACCACACATATAAATACATATATACATGTTAGTTATTACCAAAACATATGGTCTCATCATCAATTAGTAAAACATATGGATTATAGATAATTTTTGTAAACATATTATACCCCAATGAGTGAATTTCAAAAACACAGAGACTAAGGAATTATACTATAAAAGATATATGTTAAGATTATTAAACAAACCTTTTGTTGTTTTGAAATTACTTGCTAACCACTGAGAAACGTTTTGGAATTACAGAACCCTTTCTCTCAATTTTCTCTGATACTTCTCTCTCAAACCCTCTGTAATTCTCCTTCTCAGAAAACTTTTATTTTTCTTCTTAGGCTTAAGCCAAATGCATTATACGTAAACTAAAACTAACCCAAACGCACGTCTTATTCAAACGTTTAAAACCGACACTACTAATGGCCTTATTAATTCAGCGGTTACAATAATTATTATATATTATTTATTTAATTTATATTATTAATAAATTAAATTTTAAAAATCCAAAAGCCATAAGGCTCCGTTTGGTAAAACTCTTTAAAATTAAAGAGTTAATATATTTAAGCCTTGTTTGGCAAAATAAATTAAAACTACTTTAATTTATTTTAATAACCACTTATAATATAGTTATTTGTCACACTTCTTTTAATTAAGTTTTCATACTTAATCTAATTAATACCAATAACAATTTGTCAATTAAATCATTAAATCACAAAACTCAATACAAATAATTACCCATCAAAAATGAAATATCAATATAATAATTCATTTAATCAATATAAACTCTCTAATTTAATTATTAAATTAAACTAGAACATTATCCCATAATTATTAATTTCTTTAACTCATTAATTATTTATTAAATAATTAATTAATCAAATCAAATAAAACAAACATTTATTAACGATAAATACATCCATTAAATATTTATATAATTCAATAAATATTTAAATATTATAATAAAAAATCTAGATTGTTACATCTCATGTGCGAGAGACTCTTGGGGAATTGTTCTTTGATTGCTGAGGATCTGCATTCCATCATTGGACCTCACCGATGAGGATGATTTTCCATGGTTTGCGTCATCAGGTCTTTCCGACGCTTCGCTGGAGTTACTGCCAATGGTTTATACTGTCAGGGTTGCCCGACCCTCGTTGAGATATCTTTCAATGACTGGAATCATCAGACCACCTCCAATGCTTCGTTGGAGTTATCGCCAACGCTGGTGTTGTCAGGGCTGCATGACCCTCGTTGAAATGGCTTTCAACGACTAACATCATCAGACCATCTCCGATGCTTCACTGGAGTTACTGCCAATGGCTGGTGATGTCAAGGCCGCCTGACCCTTATTGAAATAGCTTTCAACGGCTAAGGATGTATAAAACCTCCGCTGGGGATGGATTTTTGATGAGTTGTATGCTTTTGATTGCAATTACAACCCCAGGTTGACGGCATCAGACCTTCGCGAGGTATTACTTTCAACAGCTTTGATCATCGGTTTTTATGAACCCTGTGTTTGGGCGAATACCAATGATTGATATGTAGACTCGCAGTTTGGTCTTTGAAAATCAGGATTTCAGGCTTTTCCGCTTAATCGCGTAGCATCTTTTTTCCTGATTTGACTTTTCAGCTTATGGGACCTCCTTTGTTAACTCAACTTTGATTGAGCCAGAGGGGGTGGGGACCACCCAGGGTAGCCATAGGTATTCCCGTGGCCACTCGTGAGTTATATCTCACTTGCCTTTTCATTTCATAAGTCATTTTCAACTTGAAGCCACACAGAGAATCCGAGATTTCTTCTTTAGATCTACCGAGTTCGGGCTGTTTTCTGTAAAATCCGTCACCGTACAATTGTTCTGCACTATCTTGGTAACGTTTACATGTTTTTTTTCCAGTTTTGACAGTTGGAAAGTGAGATATTATACAAAATACTTCAAAACACATAGTAGTGAATATGCATGCTCATATGACTTGATAAAAATTATTCAATATAGTAAATGTTAGTATTTTACTATGCTGAACGTATTGATGTGAAAAGAATTGACTTTTGAAACAGTTAATTTGGCACCTTTTTCTGCTATTTTTATCCTATTTTAGGACAAATGAGCAAAGGTTTTGAAGCAAAGTAATCTTGGTAATTAGGCTACCCTTATGGATTATGACTTTGATATTTTCATGCATATAGGATGTTTATGACTTTGAGTTGGTGTGCTACTGAATGGCCACCTAGTCATGCCTACGCGCATTTGGATAGTCCTTTTTACAAAGGAGACTGGCAAAAAAATTTCACGAGTCTAGGCATTGAATGATCATGCATTTTTAACTCTAATGTAGATGTATATTAAAGTAATACATGCATGTATATAGATATAAAATGCATTTAATGATCTCCAGGTTAGAATTTACCACACCCTTTCTGAGGTGATTTGGAAACTTTTGTCCAGATATATGGATCCAGACCAGCCAAGCAGCTCCCGTAGGACCTCTCCAGGTGTGAGGAGGAGATCTTTAGATGTGCCTCGGCCTCGCCCAACCCGACAGCCTCGTTGATTGATGGAGTTAGTGATTCGTCCTATCCGGGTTGAGAGACCAGATGTTGAGGATGAGGAGAAGGATGTACTTGTTGAGGATCCTGCTCCTTCTTCTATTCACCGCAGGGAGCTTCCAACTATAAATGTGATGATTCCAGAGCTTTTGGATGATTTGAGTCGTCACCCCTCGATCTATCTTCATACGAACGAGGTAAAAGCTGTGTTGATCTTCCTTTTCCCATTTACGGGGTTAAGGGTTCTGATGTTGATTTTCTTTGTGATGCAGGTTCCCTGCTTTATGCAGCCAAGAGGGAACTAGTTCAACATACATTCTCTGTACCAGACTCTTCATCCAGAGTACCAAGAGATTGTGTATGTTTGGGGCTTTGAGACTTTTTTCTCCATCCTCCCCCGTCGTTGTCCCTGGGGTTATCTCAGGGCTTTGTCTGAGCGCTGGTTTCACCAGACCCAGTCTCTCCATTTGCTTGATTGTTAGGTGATGATGACACCGATGGATTGGCGGTTCATCACTGTGATGGAGTTTTTCAGAGCGCTAGTGCCTTTTGTGGTTGACATTTATCCGACTGCCGTCAGATCCTTGTTAAGAGTCCTGGCTATGGCGCTCAAGGGTAGGACAGTCCGTACTGTACCTTTAAGTGTAGATGTCGTGAGTAGGGCTTTGACTGAGCCATTACCCGATGATCGGAGGGTTAGTGTAAGACCCCAACTTTTACAAATAAAGATGAATTTTCTATAAATATCATTTTTGAATATTATGGAATGAATTTGATATAATGCTATAGTTGTGGGTAATATTTATAAATTTTTCAAAGTACGCAAGTTGTTATATAATATTCGATTGCTCGGGAAATATTCGTTTTAACAGGGAATATTCGTACAACGACACAATCATTGGTGGACCCCACAACAAAATTATTGTCGGATTGAGAAAACGACAAAAATACTTTATGAAAATAATGGCGAAAGTTTTACCGTTAACTGTTGAAACACCCGGTGTTAAAAGTACGATGTCTGGCGTAGTTGCATGATGCTTTACACCAGTATTGATTATTGATGCTTACGTGAGAAGTCACTCAATTTTGTTCAATTATTATTACATTAATTCCTGCATAGTATCTCACGTTATTTGATTCAATTATTGTCAATATTTTATAATCAATAATTGAGATGACAAAGTTATTAATATTATTATTTGCAATATTAACGATGTCTAGAAGATCTGTCAAGGAGAGGTTGGTCACCTAATTGCGCGCCAATGAGAAGAAATCCTTATTGGAAAGCCCCCTTTTTCCTGAGAACGACATGGTCGATTAATATTGTGAATTATAATAATGATGATGAGTTTTGTTCTATTTGTATTATTAATGTAACAAAACAGAAAAGCATTTTATATAAAACAGAATACTTTTATAAAGTTATTCATTTTATTAGACTATAAATAGAATATATAATATTCTATTATGCATATTGTTTTGCATAGTAAAATCTTTTTATATAAAACATAATACTCTTATAAAGTTATTTGTTTTATTAGACAATAATTAGAATATATTATATTTTATTATGCATAGTGTTGCATAGTGCCTACATAGTGTTTTGCATAGTAAAATCTTTTTATATAAAACATAATACTTTTATAAAGTTATTTGTTTTATTAGATTTTAAATAAAATATATAAATAAAAATATATATATATATATATATATTTAGAATATATTATATTTTTTTGCATAGTGCAACATTGTATCCTTTCTATTTTCCTATAAATATGATGCTTAGTTAGAATTGAAAACCACACCAGAAGTTCAGAGAATTCTTCTATAATCTTGAGCGTATTTCTTTAGAGTTTTAAGAAGCTTTGAGCGTAGTGTAAGTTTTCTTCAAGAATATCCTCTCCCTACCAAATGTAATACTATTCTTTTACTACGGTAAGGGATATTATTTGTTGTACTAAGTAAGAGGTATTCTTTCTTTCTTATTCATGAAGAGAACTTACATTATTCCATTCTTTATTATTACTGTTGGAATAACTTTTAGATACGCCTTGCTACCCTATACTTGGTGAAATTCTTCATTATTCCATTTTTATTATTCTGTTGGAACATCCCATGCATGCTTTTACGCATGACCTGGTTCCGTTAATTATTATTCTGTTGGAACATCCTGTCTGTGCTTTACGCATGACCTGGTTCCGTTAATTATTATTCTATTGGAACATCCTGTTTGTGCGTTTACGCATGACCTGGTTCCGTTATTTATTATTCTGTTGGAATAACCTGTCTGTGCGATCTATCGCATGCCTGGTGATTTCTTTTGTTATTCCATTCTTTATTATACTCAGTTGGTTAAAGTTTTGACTTCTATACTCCATAAAATTAGTGGAATATCCTTGATATTTGCGCTTCATCTAGTATCTTTTCATGGAAATATTCTTCTGAGAAATCTTGAATTTTACTCCATAAAGCAGTATCATGTTGATAATTTGGACGTTATTGAGTTCAGGATAAATTAACTTACAAATCTTAAAAATTTATTCTTAAACTTGTTTTATTGAATTGTCATCATCCTCATGTTTATAATATGTTGAAAGTCATCTGTGGCCTGTAATGCATAGATTGACTTGGTATGATTATGACCAGGGATTATTCGATATAATCATGACCGTAATGTTACAAATGATGTGGTAAAAATCCTCATTAGTCGTAGTGCATTGATGGACAGTTGTTGGCATGATCATGACCATTGATGAATACACGAATATGCTTGGCCCGTAGTGCATGGATAATTTGTGCTCGTGATACTAATGAATATCCTTAGCCGTAATGCAGGGATGATGTTGATTATTTATTAAGCTGAGTCTCAGCAATAAAAGTAATGAAAAACCTTTTAAATCATAGAAGATAGTAGATTTTATTCTCAACTTGACTCTTCTAATGAATTGCTTGTTCCGCTGCAGTTAAACATGATGTTTGTTATATTTTATCAGTTTAACACTGTTGAAGGCTAGTGATAATTTATTTTGCATTATCTTAGTCATAATATTTCTTACTGGGCTAGTTGAGCTCACCCTTTCTTTCACTGTTCTCTTCTTGAAATGAGAACGTAATGGGGACTAGTCGAGAACCGGAGTGATCGGTCCGATGATAGCATTAGTAGTCCTCACTATTCTGTGAAATAGTGTGATAATAAATGTAATGCGGACTCCATTGAGTTTGTATATTGTCTAGATGACAATATTTGTATTAAAACTCACAGCATATGTTTAGTCGTATTTTACACGACTGTTGTATAATTATGTTGTATTTGAATTTTGTACCATGTATTTGACGACTCAAGATGGGTGATGTATACCTATTTTGGGGGTGTCACAGTTGGTATCAAAGCTTAGGGATACGATCCCTGGCTAAGATGTGAGACTAGAACTAGGAGGGGAGAGACGGGGAATTCCTTCGCTAGTATGACCTACCTAAGTTTATTTGGTATTTAATTTGTCGGTCAGAGTATAGTTATAATATGTTACATATCAATTAACCCTTGTTTTGTGGCAGTATCTGGAAATGACATCCGAGAATGTTGAGAATATCAATGGAGAACATGAGACCATTGAGTCATCACAAATCAACAACCAGGATAATGTGCATCAAGATGGCAATAATCCTCAGGTGAACAACAACACCGACTAAATGGCGAATGACGGAATGTTTAGGAGCTTTCTGCAATTCGTACAACATCAGGCAAGAGAGACTCCTTTCCAAAATGCAGGTGGAAACACTGGCAACTCTCAGACGGTCACCGCTAAACAGTTCAAGGAGCTGGGACCACCGGAGTTTGTTGGAGAACCAAAACCACTTAAGGCGGAGACGTGGATAAAGCAGATCACTAAGATATTTGATGTCTTGGGATACTTCAAGGAGCAAAAGGTTCCCTTTGCCACCTTTATGTTGCGAGGAGAGGCAGATTACTGGTGGGAATCGATAAAGCGTACTCAACCTGCCGCACTAAAGATGTCTTGGGAGAAGTTCCAAGAACTATTCAACGACAAGTACTTTCCCGAAAGTATTTGTCACATGAAAGTGGTAGAGTTCATCAAGTTCGAGCAGAACAATATGACCATGTCGCAGTACGAATGTGAGACCCCAGATTTTATGAATAAAGATTTAATTTTCTTGATTTTTTTTTATTATGGTGTGGATTTGATATAATGTTATAGTTGTGGGTAGTATTTATAAATTTTGCAAAGTATGCAAGTTGTCATATTATATTCGATTGGTCGGGGAATATTTGTTTTATTAGGGAATATTCGTGCAACGACACAATCATTGGTGGACCCTACAACGGAATTATTGTCTGATTGAGAAAATGACAAAAAAATTTTATGAAAATAATGGCGTAAGTTTTATCATTAATCGTTGAAACACCCTAAGTTAAAGAAATGAATATCTGGCGTGGTTGCATAGTAGCACACTCAGATTAATTATTGATGCTTACATGATAAGTCACTCAGCTTTTGTTGGTATTATTGATGTAATAATACGTAAAATCTTTTTATATAAAAAGAATACTTTTATAAAGTTATTCTATAAATAGAATATATTATATTCTATTATTTATAGTGTTCGTATAAATGTCTCGCATAGTATTTTGCATAGTAAATTCTTTTTATATAAAACATAATACTTTTATAAAGTTATCTGTTTTATTAGACAATTATTAGAATATATTATATTTTATTATGCATAGTATTTGCATAGTGCCTGCATAGTGTTTGCATAGTAAAATCTTTTATAAAGTTATTCGTTTTATTAGATTATAAATAGAATATATTATATTTTATTTAAAAGATTTTGCTTTAAATATGGACCGTCAGATTAAAGTAAATCAATCTGGACCGTTCATAAATTAGTTACTATGCAGTCCATTTTTCAATAAATAGAAGCTCATTCCTTCATTATTTTCTTACGAATTCACTGAAACTCTAGAGAGATAAACTATAGAGAGAAAGAAGAAAGTATTCTGCTACTTCACTACTTATATATCCAGTACTCTTCTTCTTAAGGTAGGGAATATTATTTGTTGTATTCGTAAGGGGTACTCTTTCTTTCTTTTTTATGAAGAGAACTTCTGTTATTCCATTCTTTATTATTCTGTTGGTATAACCTGTATACGCGGGCTACCCTATACTTGGTGAAATTCTTCTGTTATTCTATTCTTTATTATTATGTTGGAATAACATGTCTATGCAAAGTACTGCATACATGGTGAAATTCTTCTAATATTCCATTCTTTATTATTCTATTGGAATATCCTCTCGCGTACTTTTTACGTGGGACCGATTCCATCTTTATTATTATTTGGAATATCACTGTGCATGCGTTTTTTGGGACTTAATTCCGGTCTTTATTATTATTCTCGCTGGAATATCCTCGTCATGCATTTTACGGGACTGATTCCGTCCTTATTAGTATTCTATTGGAATAACTTTGTCTATCTGATACCGCTTTGCATGGTGATTTCTTGTTATTCCATTCTTTATTATTTTGTTGGAACATCCTATCGGGCAAGTAATTTCTTTGACCAGTTTCGTTATTTAGTATTCTATTGGAATAACTTGTCTATGCGAAGTACCGCATGCATGGTGATTTCTTTTGTTATTCCATTCTTTATTATACCCAGTTGGTTAAAGTTTTGACTTCTATCCTCCATGAAATTAGTGGAATATCCTTGATAATTGCACTTCATCCAGTATCTTTTCATAGAAATATTCTTCTGAGCATTCTTGAATTTTACTCTACAAAGCAGTATCATGTTAACAATTTGGACGTTATTGGTTCTTGGACAAATTAATTCTTGAACTTGTTTTATTGAATTCTTATATCATTGTCATCATCCTCATATTTATATTTTTTTGAAAGTCATCTGTGGCTTGTAGTGCATAGATGGACTTGGTATGATTATGACCAGGGATTATTTGGTGTAATCATGACCGTAATGTTACAAATGATGTGGTAAAAGTCCTCATTGTCCCGTAGTGCATTGATGGACAGTTGCTGGCATGATCATAACCATTAATGAATACACAAATAATCTTGGCCCGTAGTGCATGGATAATTGTGGTCGTGATACTAAAGAATATCTTTGGTTGTAATGAAGGGGTGATTCGATGATGTGGATTATTTATTAAGCTGAGTCCCAGCGATAAAAGTGATGAAAAACCTTTTAAATCATAAAAGATAGTAGAATTTATTCTCTACTTGACTCTTTTAATGGATTGCTTGTTCCTCTGCAGTTAAACTTGATGTTTGTTATATTGTATCAGTTTAACACTGTTTAAGGCTAATGATAATTTATTCTGCATTATCTTAGTCATAATATTTCTTTACTGGGCTAGTTGAGCTCACCTTTTCTTTCACTATTTTCTTCAGGAAATGAGAATATAGCTGAGACTAGTCGGGGAACAGAGTGATGGTCCTAGATGGTGCATTAGTAGTCCTCACTATTGTGTGAAATAGTGTGATAATAATTGTAATGAGGACTCCTTTTGAGTTTGTATACTCTCTAGTAGATAATATTTGTATTCAAACTCACAGTTTTTGTTTTGTCGTATTGTACACGACAGTTGTATTATTAAGTTGTATTTGAATTCTGTACCATATATCTGGCGACTCAAGATGGGTGATGTATACCTAATTTTGAGGGCGTCACAGTTGGTATCAAAGCTTAGGGATATGATCCCTGGCTAAGATGTGAGACTAGAACTAGGAGGGGAGAGACGGGGAATTCCTTCGCTAGTATGACCTACTTAAATTTATTTTGTATTTAAATTGGTTGGTCAGAGTTTAGAGATAATATGTTACATATCAACTAACCCTTGTTTTGTGGCAGTATCTGAAAATGACATCCGAGAATGTTGAGAATAGCAATGGAGCACAGGAGACCGTTGAGTCTCCACAGATCAATAATCAGGATAATGTGCAATAGGATGGCGATAATCTTCCTGTAAACAACAGCATTGATCAATTGACGAACGACGATACGTTTAGGAGCTTTTTAAAATTCATGCAACATGAGGCGAAGGCAGCTACTATTCATAATGCAGGAGGAAATAATGGCAACCCATGGTTGGTCACCACTAAGAAATTCAAGGAGCTGGGACCACCGGAGTTTTTGGGAAAGCCAGAACCCCTTAAGGCGGAGACGTGGTTAAAGCAGATCACCAAGATATTTGATGTCTTGGGATGCTCCGAGGAGCAAAAGGTTCCTTTTGCCACCTTTATGTTGCTTGAAGAGGCAGATCACTGGTGGGAATCTATAAAACGTACCCAGCCTGACGCACTTAAGATGTCTTGGGAGAAGATCCAAGAGCTATTCAATGACAAGTACTTTCCCAAAAGCATTTGTCACATGAAGGAGGTGAAATTTATCAAGTTGGAGCAAAACAACATGACCGTGTCGCAGTACGAAGCCAAGTTTGCCGAGTTGTCCCGATTTGCGTCCCACTTGGTTGATAATGAAGAGCAAATGACGTGGATGTTTTTAAGAGGTTTGAAGCTGGAGATACGTCAAATATCTTATTTCTCATAAACTGTGTTTGTATTCAGATGTTGTTAATATGGCTCAGTTATTGGAGCGCGATAATGAGTCAACCAAACCAAAAGAGAGCAGCCAGCAAAATGATAATACCGGTGATAACAGTCATCAAAGCGGTGATAATAAGCATGGAGGGAATCAACATGTCAGAAATGGTAACCACTTCGATAGTAATCATGGTCAAAATAATAAGAATGGACATTTCAAGAAGAGGAGATTCAACAATGATGGAAAGACGTCAAGACCAAAGACCACAGTTAAGGAAGGAGAACGACCACCTATCATATGCTTCAAATGCGGAGGGGAGGGACACATCAGTCCAAACTGTACGATGCCATCTAAAGCATGCTATAATTATGGAAGAGAAGGTCACTTAGCCTAATTTTGTCGTTCACCGAAGATAAGTTCAGCTAGGATGGAGGAACCAAAGGATGTCCCAGACAAGCCAAAGCCAGTAGTTTAAGAGAGAGCGTTTTTTTTTCGTGACGAGGAACCTAAATAAAATTATCATGGGTATGTTAGTCATAAACTCTTGCGAAGTCTATACCGTGTTAAATACCGGTTCTACTTACTCTTTTATTTCACCTAGTTGTGTTCAATGTTTGAAGTTAACTCCGGAGAAGTTAGACTTTGATATATTTGTTTAAACTCAGTTGAGAGAAACCTTCGTTACCTCCACTATTTATAAATCTTGTTCAAATCAACACTTTCACATTACCTGTCGATCTTATCTCTTTGAAAATACTTGCCTTTGATGTGATTTTTGGAAACGATTGGTTAACTACTCATCATGCTTTTCGTAAGGTTGTTAGCTTTCATACTCCTAAACAACTTGTTATGCAAATTCAAAGTAACCAAACCACTAAAGTCAATCATTGTCATATCAAGTCATAAATAAAGAGCCCCGATCCTTTCATTGTTGACTTTCTTGTGTGAAATGCACCGAAGCCAAACTTTCCGTAGGGGACGTTGTGAATAACAGTGACAAGTTAATAGGTATCAATGTGACGTGTTATCCAAGTCTTGGACGAGAGTCACAGTTTTGAATGATATTTCTGTTGTTAATAAATTTCCTGACGTATTCTTGAAGACTTCTTAGCCTACCCCTAGAGCGTAAAATCAAATTTTGTATTGACCCCAGTACAAAACCCATTTCTTAAACCCTCAAATATTTCTTTAGTTAAAACGAACGTAACATGCGCCAAAGACGTTGGCTCGAGCTGTTGAAGATTACGATCGTACCATTCACTACCATCGTGGGAAAACGAATGTGGTAGCTGACACGTTGAGTAGAAGATCATATGCGTTTACGAGTGTGATGTTGTTAACACAAGGGCCCATTTTGTATGACCTACAAATGATGAAGATAGAGTTAAAGACTCTAGGAACCCAAGTGAAGATAACGAATATACGAGTAGAATCGAATTTAATCGATAAAGTTAAAGACGCTCAAGCTACACACCCGGAGCTGATAAATGTGAAGAAGAAGGTTCAAGAGGGCGTTATTCTAGAAGCAAGAATTGACGAAGAGAGGAAATCTCAACCCTTGATTTAATTGGCCCATTTAAAATCCTCGATCGAGTAGGAACTGTGGCTTATAGACTCGTTACCGCCAAGTATGTCGATTGTTCATAACGTTTTTAACGTATCAATGTTACATAAATATGTGGACGACCCGAACCACATTATTAATTTAG
The DNA here is from genome assembly GCA_020205605.1 of Panax ginseng. Lineage (NCBI taxonomy): Eukaryota > Viridiplantae > Streptophyta > Magnoliopsida > Apiales > Araliaceae > Panax > Panax ginseng. The sequence continues at coordinate 92,420,831 of CM035143.1, forward strand.
AATCGGACGAGATAGTAGAAGATTTAACGTATGAGGAGATACGTGTTAACATCTTGGATAAGAAGGATCATATTTGACGCTCAAAGGTTATACCTCAAGAGTTAGAATTTGAAGTGAAGTCAAGGTATCCTCACCGTTCAAGCATACCAAGTACGTACGTAAATTTCGAGGGCGAAATTCCATAAGGAGGGGAGATTGTGAGACCCCAGATTTTATGAATAAAGATTTAATTTTCTCGATATTTTTTTTTATTATGGTGTGGATTTGATATAATGTTATAGTTGTGGGTAGTATTTATAAATTTTGCAAAGTATGCAAGTTGTCATATTATATTCGATTGGTCGGGGAATATTTATTTTATCAGGGAATATTCGTGCAACGGAACAATCATTAGTGGACCCCACAACAAAATTATTGTCTGATTGAGAAAACGACAAAAATATTTTACGAAAATAACGGCGGAAGTTTTACTGTTAACTGTTGAAACACCCGGTGTTAAAGAAAGAATATGTCTGGCGTGGTTGCATAGTAGCACACGGTATTAATTATTGATGTTTACGTGATAATTCACTCAGTTTTGTTGGTATTATTGATTTAATAATACAGAAAATCTTTTTATATAAAACATAATACTTTTATAAAGTTATTCTATAAATAGAATATATTATATTCTATTATGAATAGTGTTGCATAGTGTATGCATAGTGTTTTTCATAGTAAATTCTTTTTATATAAAACATAATACTTTTATAAAGTTATCTATTTTATTAGACAATAATTAGAATATATTATATTTTAATATGCATAGTGTTTGCATAGTGGTTCGCATAGTGTTTGCAGATAGTAAAATCTTTTATAAAGTTATTCATTTTATTAGATTATAAATATAATATATTATATTTTATTTAAAAGATTTTGCTTTAAATATGGACCGTCAGATTAAAGTAAATCAATCTGGACCGCTTCATGAGTTAGTTACTATCAAACCCATTTTCTATAAATAAAGCTCATTCCTTCATTATTTTCTTACTTAATTCAATTTGAAACTCTAGAGAGAAAGAAGAAAGTATTCTCGCTACTTCACTACTTATATATCCAAGACTTTTCTTCTTAAGGTAGGGAATATTATTTGTTGTACTCAAGTAAGGGTACTCTTTCTTTCTTATTTATGAAGAGAACTTACATTATTCCAATCTTTTTGTTCATTGGAATAACTTTGATAATGTGCTACCCTATACTTGGTGAAATTCTTCTGTTATTCAACTCTTTATTATTATGTTGGAATGACCTATCTATGCAAAGTACTACATACATGGTGAAATTCTTCTAATATTCCATTCTTTATTATTCTGTTGGAATATAATGTCATGCATTTTACTGTGGGACCTAATTTAATCTTTATTATTCCATTGGAATATCCTCGTCTGTATGCTTTTGTGCCGGACCTGGTTCCATCTTTATTATTATTCTGTTGGAATATCCTTTCTGTGCATTTTACGTCGGACCTTATTCCGTCCTTATTAGTATTCTGTTGGAATAACCTGTCTATGCGAAGTACCGCATGCATGGTGATTTCATTGTTATTCCATTCTTTATTATTCTCATTGGAACATCCTGCTTGCAGGAATTTCACTTTGACCCTGCCCGTTATTTATTTAGTATTCTCATTGAATAACTTTGCCTATCGCGAATACCGCATACATGGTGATTTCTTTTGTTATTCCATTCTTTATTATACTCAGTTGGTTAAAGTTTTGACGTCTATACTCCATGAAATTAGTAGAATATCCTTGATAATTGCGCTTCATCTAGTATCTTTTCATGGAAATATTCTTCTGAGCATTCTTGAATTTTACTCTACAAAGCAAAGATCATGTTGACAATTTGGACGTTATTGGTTCTTGGACAAATTAATTCTTGAACTTGTTTTATTGAATTCTTATATCATTGTCATCATCCTCATATTTATATTTTTTGAAAGTCATCTCGTGGCACTTTTGCAGTGCATAGATGGACTTGGTATATGATTATGACCGAGATTATTGATGTGTAATCATGACCATAATGTTACAAATGACGTGGTAAAAGTCCTCATTGTCCCGTAGTGCATTGATGACAGTTGTTAGCATGATCATGACCATTAATGCATACACAAATATTCTTGGCCTGTAGTGCATGGATAATTATGATCGTGATACTAAAGAATATCCTTGGCCGTAATGCAGGGGTGATTCGATGATATGGATTATTTATTAAGCTGAGTCCCAGCGATAAAAGTGATGAAAAACCTTTTAAATCATAAAAGATAGTAGATTTTATTCTCTACTTGACTCTTTTAATGGATTGCTTGTTCCGCTGCAGTTAAACTTGATGTTTGTTATATTGTATCAGTTTAACACTGTTGAAGGCTAATGATAATTTATTCTACATTATCTTAGTCATAATGTTTCTTACTGGGCTAGTTGAGCTCACCCTTTCTTTCACTGTTCTCTTCAGGAAATGAGAATATAGCTGGGACTAGTTGGGGAACAGAGTGATGGTCCTAGATGGTGCATTAGTAGTCCTCACTATTGTGTGAAATAGTGTGATAATAATTGTAATGAGGACTCCTTTTGAGTTTGTATACCCTATTTTGTGTGACTTGCAAAGGATGGAGATAGAGTTAAAGACTCCAGGGACCCATGTGATGATGGCGAATATACGAGTAGAATCAACTTTAATTGATAAAGTTAAAGCTGCTCAAGCTAAAGACCTGGAGCTGATGTGTATGAGGACGAAAGTGCAAAAAGGTGCTATGCCAGAAGCAAGAATCGATGAAGAAGGAAGACTTCGAGTCAACTCCAGACTTTGTGTTCCTAATGACCCTGATTTAAAGTATAAAATCATGATGGAGGCGCACAACACACCATTTGCAATCCATCCTGGGGGTACCAAAATGTATCATGATCTTCGACATACATTTTTGTGGGGCAATATGAAGAGAGAGATAGCGTTGTTTATCTCAAGGTGTCTAACGTGTCAACGAGTCAAGGCGGATCATCTAGTACCAAAAGGTCTATTGCAACCGCTTGAAATTACAGAATGGAAGTGGGAGCACATTACCATGGATTTCGTTACTGGTCTTCCCAAGGTTTCTCAAGGCATAGATGCAATTTGGGTCATTGTTGATAGATTGACCAAGTTTTCTCACTTCTTACCTATACGAGAAACTTATACACTTGAACGTCTTGCTCGTATGTACATAAGCGAGGTTGTAAGATTGCATGGTATGCCAGTATCCATAGTTTCTGATCGAGACCCAAGATTCACTTCAAGATTTTGGGTTAGTTTACAAAAAGCTATGGGCATGAATTTATGATTTAGCTCGGCATATCATCCTCAGATGGACGGGCAGTCAGAGAGGACGATTCAAACTCTTGAAGATCTATTAAGAATCTATGTCCTTGACTTCAAGGGAAGTTGGGACATGTTTTTACCATTGGTGGAGTTTTCCTACAACAACAGTTATCAAGAAAGTATTGGCATGGCTCTATTTGAGGCGTTGTATGGAAGAAAGTGTCGTTCTCCATTATGCTGGGATGAGGTTGGTGAAGCAATGTTGTTGGGACCGGAGTTGGTATGTATGACTACGGAAAAGATTCAAACGATCTGACAACGTATAAAAACCTCACAAGATTGACAAAAGAGTTATGCTGATCTTCATCGAAAGAACGTGGAATTCGATATAGGAGATCATGTGTTGTTACGTGTTGCTCCATGAAAAGGAGTTACGAGATTTGGAAAGAGAGAAAAGCTCAATTATCGATTCATCGGCCCATTTTTAATCCTCGATCGAGTAGGAACTGTGGCCTATAGACTCGCTTTATCACCAAGTATGTCTCGTGTTCATAACATTTTTCAAATATCAATGTTACGTAAATATGTGGAAGACCCAAATCACATTATTAAGTTAGAACCGGACAAAATAGCGGAAGATTTGACGTATGAAGAGGTTCCTATTCAAATCTTGGATAAGAAGGAACATATTCTATGCTCCAAGGTTATACCTCAAGTCAAAGTTTTGTGGAGAAATCACGATGTTGAGGAAATGACCTGGGAGTTAGAATCTGAAATAAAATCAAGGTATCCTTACCTCTTTGACATACCAGGTACGTACCCTAATTTCAAGGGCGAAATTTCATAAGAAGTGGAGGTTGTAAGACCCCAACTTTTATAAATAATCTATAAATATCATTTTTGAATATTATGGAATGAATTTGATATAATGTTATAGTTGTGGGTAATATTTATAAATTTTGCAAAGTACGCAAGTTGTTATATAATATTCGATTGGTCGAGGAATATTCGTTTTAACAGAGAATATTCGTACAACGGCACAATCATTGGTAGACCCCATAACGGAATTATTGTTGGATTGAGAAAACGACAAAAATACTTTATGAAAAAATAACGGCGGAAGTTTTACTGTTAATCGTTGAAACACCTTGGTTTAAAAGTATAAGTAATCACGCCGTAGTTGCACAAAGAACACATGGTATTGATTATTGATGCTTACGTGAGAAGTCACTCGCTTTTGTTCAATTATTATTACAGTAATTGCTGGCAAGTATCTCACGTTATTTGATTCAATTATTGTCAATATTTTATAATCAATAATTGAGATGACAAAGTTATTAATATTATTATTTTCAATATTAACGATGTCTAGAAGTTCTTTCAAGGAGAAGTTTGGTCACCTAATTCCGCGCCAATGGGGAGAAATCCTTATTGGAAAGCCCTCACTTTCATGGGGACGACCTAGTCGATTAATATTGTGAATTATAATAATAATGATGAGTTTTGTTTTATTAGTATTATTAATGTAACAAAATGTAAAAGCTTTTTATATTAAATGTAATACTTTTATAAAGTTATTCGTTTTTATTAGACTATAAATAGAATATATAATATTCTATTATGCAGAGTTTTTTGCATAATACAATCTTTTATATAAAACATAATACTTTTATAAAGTTATTTGTTTTATTAGACAATAATTAGAATATATTATATTTTATTATGCATAGAGTTGCATAGTGCCCGCATAATATTTTTGCATAGTAAAATCTTTTTATATAAAATGTAATACTTTTATAAAGTTATTTGTTTTATTAGATTTTAAATAATATATATATATATATATATTTAGAATATATTGTATTTTATTGCATAGTGCAGCATAGTATCCTTCCTATTTTCCTATAAATAGGATGCTTAGTTAGAATTGAAAACCACACCAGAAGTTCAGAGAATTCTTCTATAATCTTGAGCGTATTTCTTTAGAGTTTTAAGAAGCTTTGAGCGTAGTGTAAGTTTTCTTCAAGAATATCCTCGCCCTACCAGTCGGAATACTATTCTTTTACGGTAAAGGATATTATTTGATGTATTCGTAATGGATATTCTTTCTTTCTTATTCATGAATAGAACTTCTGTTATTCCATTCTTTATTATTCTGTTGGAATAACCTGTATACGCAGGCTACCCTATACTTGGTGAAATTCTTCTATTATTCCATTTTTTATTATTCTGTTGGAACATCTTGTCCGTGCTTTACGCATGACCTGGTTCCGTTAATTATTATTCTGTTGGAACATCCTGTATGTGCTTTACGCATGACCTGGTTCCGTTAATTATTATTCTATTGGAACATCATGTCTGTACGTTTACGCATGACCTGGTTCCGTTATTTATTATTCAATTGGAATAACCTGTCTGTGCGATCTATCGCATGCCTGGTGATTTCTTTTGTTATTCCATTCTTTATTATACTCAGTTGGTTAAAGTTTTGACTTCTATACTCCATGAAATTAGTGGAATATCCTTGATATTTGCGCTTCATCCAAAGATCTTTTCATGGAAATATTCTTCCGAGAAATCTTGAATTTTCTTTTCACAAAGCAAAGATCATGTTGATAATTTGGGCGTTATTGAGTTCGTGATAAATTAACTTACAAATCTTAAAAATTTATTCTTGAACTTGTTTTATTGAATTGTCATCATCCTCATGTTTATAATATGTTGAAAGTCATCTCGTGGCTGTAGAGTGCATAGATGGACTTGGTATGATTATGACCGAGATTATTCGATATAATCATGACCGTAATGTTACAAATGATGTGGTAAAAATCCTCATTGGCAGTAGTGCATTGATGGATGATTGTTGGCATGATCATGACCATTGATGAATACACTAATATGCTTGGCCCAGTGAGTGCATGGATAATTTGTGCTCGTGATACTAATGAATATCCTTAAATAGTAAAAGTGTGGGGATGATGTGGATTATTTATTAAGCTGAGTCTCAGCGACAAAAGTAATGAAAAACCTTTTAAATCATAGAAGATAGTAGATTTTATTCTCAACTTGACTCTTCTAATGAATTGATTGTTCCGCTGCAGTTAAACATGATGTTTGTTATATTTTATCAGTTTAACACTGTTGAAGGCTAGTGATAATTTATTCTGCATTATCTTAGTCATAATATTTCTTACTGGGCTAGTTGAGCTCACCCTTTCTTTCACTGTTCTCTTTAGGAAATGAGAACGTAGCTGGGACTAGTCGGGGAACGGAGTGACGGTCCAGAAGATAGGATTAGTAGTCCTCACTATTCTGTGAAATAGTGTGATAATAAATATAATGAGGACCCCATTGAGTTTGTATATTGTCTAGATGACAATATTTGTATTAAAACTCCTAACATATGTGTAGTCGTATTTTACACGACTGTTGTATAATTAAGTTGTATTTGAATTTTGTACCATGTATTTGACGACTCAAGATGGGTGATGTATACCTATTTTGGGCGCGTCACAGTTAGAGATCGCATCCTTCGATGATTATTTCTGATCATCCTTAGGGGTTGTTTCATGGCTGATAACTCTTCGACGGTGTCATTCACTTTAGTAAGTGCCACAAGGGAGGTGGACCATATTGGAGAGTTTTATTGGGGCTCCTACACCTTTGTCTACTTCCTCAGGGGAATGCGCCTACGCTCAGAGGGCGTGATGGAGGCTTGGTTAGGGTTCTACCCATTCCTACTGGTGAGTATTTTCTCTTTTGATTTCCCTTGTTCGGGTTGAGAGTTTGACTGACCACAGATATTTGATCTTGTATTGGCAGTTTTAGGCCTACGAGAGGCTTCGTGATCTTGAGTTTAGCATTGACCCCTGGATGGTCTTATAACACGTCCCTACAGATGTCTTCATCCACAGTTAGCCAGATTAAGCATACCCCACCAGTATTGGTGGCATCTTCTTCGAGATTGTGGTATGCCAGTTTGTCCTCCTTTGATCAGGTGACAGTTGATCAGTTGCTGCATCACTCTATGACCCTCCTACCATTTCTGTTCCATCGGGCTTTGTAGAGGGCATGCTGGAGCATTGGGTACCAGATAGGCAGATATTCAGATTTGATACCTAGGAGTTGACTCCCACATTGGTGGAGTATGACCGTCTTAAAGACTTTCCATTGGATAGGCCTTGTGCTCGGATGGCTGTCGGTGACATGAGCCGATAATTTATGACCTTGACAAGCTTGAAGCGTAGAGTTGCCCTGGAAGAGATTTCCTCGGGGTATGTATAGTCCATGAGTTTCTTGATTGACAGATTTGGGTCATTGGACAGTTATCTATGATACTCCATGGACTTCACCATTTTTGAGGGTGATTGGCACGTCGCCCGTGTAGATATAATCTTGATGTGTATAATGGCTTATATGTACATGCCGTTGTATATGGATCACCTAGATATCAACGTGATCATGGTAGTCCAGGCTCTCCGGGAGGGACATACCATCTTACCGATGATTCTGGCAGAGACCTTGAGGTCAACCTCATATTTCCACTCCCATTCTGTGGGGGTGTTTATAGGCAGTTCGTTCTTATTGTACGTGTGGTTTATGACACACTTGAGACCGATTGTCATTTTTTGACGCCATGGGTATTGTTTTTCCCATGAGATAGCCATGTCCTACTCCTTTCAGCTGGCGGAGTGTACAGACACAGCTTCTTAGTCGGCTTTCTTGTCAGGGATCGAGGACCCATTTAATATTTTGCCACGTTCAGGGCTTAGCTCTTCCTATAACTTTATCACTCATGCAGCTGGCATGGACTATCTTCCCCTGCCCGATTTAAGGGGTGTGACCACATATCATCTACTAGGTGTTATGACACAGTTTAACCAGTTTCAGGATGTTCATCCCTTTAACGGAGTAGTGGGTCAGCATTTGTCATCTCGGCTTCTGTCAGCAGAGGATTTGTACAGGATTTATTCCTGTTAGACTTAGCGTGAGAGGGCTAACTTTTTGACTAGCCATCCAGGTTATTCTCTAATGTATTCTGTATGGTTGGAGGCAGAGATTGCATCGGCTAGGGTTGTATCCTCAGAACCGGGTATTGATTCTGATGATGGGGAGCCTATGTAGTACCCTGATTCTCCCATTGAGGATGAGCTGTTTACTGGTTTATCAGTAGCTCTGGTTGATTCCCCCAGTATTCCTGCTGCTGTGACTCCATATTCTATAGAGTATTTAGAGTAGAGTTACATCTGATGACATTTGAGAGGGATCGGGCTAAGGCTTTAATGTTGACAGCTCTTTCTGATAGAAATACCGCTCTGATCGAGAGAGATGATGCTCTAGCTCACACGAACATCACTATTATTGAGCAGAATGAGGCTCAATCATTTAGGGATGCAGCTGTTGTTGAGCGGGATGATGCTCTAGCTACTCGAGATACTGCCACTACAGATAGTATACTGCTGACATTGTGGCAGAGATAAGTAAATTCATGGATGATCACGGTAGCACCATGCTGATGGCCGTAGTGGCTCGTGTGGATACCTTAGGGTAGGAGCTCATAGATTTACCTCCATCTATTGAGAGGGATGTCATGTTAGACTTGATGGATTGCTTATCCACTAGTTTGTAGATTAGCTTTGATTTTCCTGCATAGACTAGGTTAGCCATTTTTGTCATGTACAGGACATATTGTATATATCAAACAATATTATATGGCAAGGAAATATATTTTGATCCACATCCCTTTTAGATATGCCTTGGTACTTGCTTGATAGTTGCCTATTCTCCAGGGCTTGTGATCTTGATGTATTATGAACTCCTCCTTGATGGATGGACATTGAGATGTCTCAGGATCTTTCAGAATGGATCGTCGATCTTTGTATTCCCATACCCTTTGGTGTCTTGGGACTGGTTTCTGAATGTGGTTATGGAGAGGATTTTGGCTTTCCTCTCTGATTTTGACCGCACCACAGATGGTTGCTGGTTGTGACGCCCCCAAATTCGGGTACTTGAAACCCAAAATCAGTGCTTCACGATACCATTTCTATGAGCGGAATAATACTAATAATAATAACAATAATATAGATTATCAAATTTAATTTACATATTATTAGAGTTTTCAATCCTAAGTACGAAACCTTCACACATTCGTTACATTACATGATAATTAATATATATCATCATTATCCTAATAAAGCCTAGTTATTACAAAAGATAGCATTACCTTTCATTCAGCGACCTTCCCTTTCCCTTTGTTCTTGGCAGAGCCTTCAGGTTGTTCATACTTAACTGAAAACATTTAAATTAAGCAAGGATGAGCATTTGAGTGCCTAGCAAGTAATAGTAACAATAACATTTAGCTGAATGAATTAAATATTTTCTTTGAACGATACTTCTACAATGAATCAATAGCTATGAAGTAAGCTGAACCAATAATAAACAACATATCATTTCGACTTCAAATTTTTGAAAATACGTATTAACTATAAATGATGATCATTTGACAGACTATGAACATTGTTTTCTATTTTCGAAAAAGGTTAAATGAACTTCATCTCAGAAACCGTCATAACTTACTTACGCACACGGGTGATCAGAATCGCTTATGCCATGTATTGATCAATACTACATTATAGGATGATATTTTCGTCCAGCATTTCTGCCTTAAGCGCATAAAAGTTTCTCATATTTGGGATGTTCATACTAGTCTTGAATCCGAACCAAAACAATTCAGTTGGATAACAATAAAGTTCTTATCTTCTTCAACAACAATTTTAAGTTAGTGTCTAGCCAGATCAAATAGCTTAGACAACTTTTAATTCAACTTGTACATACTGGACACCGATAAGTATGTATCAATATGTGATAAAATATAATGATTATCCAAGTGAGGACACTTGTATAACAATGTTTAGAAATTAACGAACAAAATATATTTCTTGATCTACAATAACAGAATTAAGGAACTTGTACAACAGAGTATAATTTAATAACTTACTTATACAGAATCATTTCATAAGTATATACAAAGGTTGAAATATTTGAACAATTAAAAAGAATAGTTTAGATATTATCTTACGCATGTCCATTGCATAAAAGTAAATGCAAAGGGTTAGATATCACCTTGTCTCTTTGCTTACGTAACTTAGATTTATCTTTTATATCAAGCCCTATCATTAAATAGATCATTCGTTTTATTAGAATAACATATCATATCATATTGTCTTCGCTATTTGCGATCAAGACATAACCTAATCACATTGTCATGTAAGTTTAACCACCATCAGATCACAAGTAAACATTTATCAAGTCAACCTATTTAAGTCCGGATCAATTTAAAATATGTCGATTATCGACAACTTTATCGGTATTTATCGAGTCTAAGACTCTATCTGAGTTCAATATCCATTTAGATGACTTATATATCACCATATTATTTTTAAATGACTTATAATAAGTTTTAAACATTTATTCTAATTTATCATAATTTTTGAAATATCTAATCATTATTAAATGATTTAAATATTAAGTAATTTCATTATCATTATCATTTAATTCATATTAAACTATTAATGAAACCATTGTCAAAATATTAAAGTTATTTATAATAACTTAGAATATTTTTAAAGTATTAATATTACCCTTAAATGATTTTTAAAATATTTAAATTCATTTTTAAATAATTATCATTAATATTTAAATATTATCAGATTATTTATCAAAATATTAAAAGTCATTAATTATAACTTAAAATATTTTTAATTCATTTATATCCGCTTTTAAATGATTTTTAAATTAATAAAACACTTTTTAAAGTATTTATTTAATATAATTATTAAATAAATTTAATATCATTAATAATAAATTAATAATCATTAATATTTAATTATTAATGAAATTATTCTTTAAATATTAAAAGTTATATTTTATAACTTAGAATATCTTTAAACACTTTATTTTCATTTAAAATAATTATTATAATATAAAATCATTTTAAACTAATTTATTTAATATAATTATTTAATAACTTTAATATCATTAATAATAATTAATTAATAAAATTTACCTTTAAATATTAAAAGTTATATTTTATAACTTAAAATATTTTTAAACTATTTATTTTCATTTAAAATGATTTTTATAATATTAAAATCATTTTAATTAATTAATTTAATTTAATTGTTAAATAAATCTAATATCATTAATATTAAATAATTAATGAAATTTTCTTTTAAAATATTAAAAGTTATATTTTATAACTTCAAATATTTTTAAATAACTTATTATCATTTAAAATAATTTTTAATATAATAAAATTATTTTAATTAATTTATTTAATGTATTTAATAAATTAATTAATTACCAATAATATTTAAATAAATACTAATATTTATGAAAAATATTTCAAATTATTAAAAGTTAATTTTTATAACTTCAAATTATTTTTTAAAATTATTTTTGTAATTTTTGGAATTTAATTTCTATTTTAAATAATTTTTGAAAATTTAAATAATTAAAATTAATAAAACTGTCGCTATAGGCCTTTAGCGACAGACAGTGTAGTCTATGGTGTTTGTGACGCCCCCAAATCCGGGTCTCTTTTAACCCGACATATGGTGGTGCTCCACGGTGCTACAGTTCACACAAACATTCAATTGAAATGCCTCAAAAGAATGAATATGTCTTATATATATATATATTCCAAAACAATACTACCATTCCCCAGGTTCTTTATAACCGTTACATTTGTTCTTGTCATAATATCAAATATTATCATTACAAACCTATACTATTACATAGGCAATCTACATGTTCACTTTAGCCTTCTCTTTATCCTCAGTAGAATCCTTCTATCCATTCGATTTAAGCTACATTCATATGGTTCAAGCAAGAGTGAGCATAACAAGCTCAAAGAAGTACAACAATTTCATTTTAAAAGCATGCTTGAAACATAGAATCAGATATCTTCAATAACTGGATGATAGTTACGAAGTACTATCAATAATTCAAAATAGCTTTCCTTTTTCCTTCAAAACATTTTACAACAATAATATTCATCAATTCATCAATTCTGGTTCAAGACGTGAACGTCTTATAGTTTCTTTGAAAAGGACAACCCGACACGAAGTCCGTAAGTCCGACATATCTTACGAGTACATCAAGGTGATCAGCCTATAGTACCCTATGTTGATCAACACTACAACCATTAAACGTGTGTACGTTTAAGTTGTGGCAACCTCACGTGCCCATCGAATAATCGATGAAAAAACATTTGTTTATACATGTTCAAGCTTACCTTATATCCGTACCAAAGAATTGGCATAGGATAGCGTTAACAATTTTATATTGAAAGACTTGTAAAGAAATCAATCAATCTATCTAGATTAGTCTAGCCGAGTCAAAATTGGCATCGACCCTTTCTTCAAAACCATACATGCATCTCATAACTTGAATCATTTGAAAACCTGACTAACACGAAGGTTAGACAAGGGTTTAGGAAAAACTTGCCTTCAGCGTCTGCTACAGTACAATTACGTTTCCTTTGAGTCTTTACAATCTCTACAATACATAATCACATAATATACCACATTAGGTCATGAATGAACATACATAGTTCCTAAAGAATCTTACCTTACTTCTCAATCTAATCCCGAATTAGATTTGTTATTATTGGTTCCGGCTTTCCGTTATTCTTTACATCATTCTTACCGACTTCTGTCTCTTCCATAACTTAAGTGAAGTTATTTCATTAGTACAACTCGGTTTGAGTTAATTATCCTTCCTCACGGCTTACTAACGTCCGTACGCTATCAATCGAAACTCGATCATCATTTGTTTAGTTCACTTATTGCATATCGTTCACATTCATCTCCACTTGACTTTCTTTAACCCTAAGTGATCATACTTAAGGTTTAATTATAACTTAATAATATATGATTAAGTTCCTTAGTTCATTACTAAACAATTTCCCTTCATCTTTACTTGAAACCATTCTTTTCTGCCTAGCTTTTAAGGTTGGTATTGCACAATACCGGTGTTTTTTTTGTTGTGCATGCAACTGTAGCATCGCCCGTTAGGGCTTAAAGATCGACTTCATGACTGCATGCGCGAGTCCCTTTGTTAACTATCTATCGTCACAAGCACAGTTTCGATGTCTGGAGCTCACTTTGGTGACTGCATTTTAGGTCATTTAAGCTTGAGTCGCGTACATGACGCGACTCTCTGAGCCACATATAGTTTTGACAGATTTTCAACTTTGCGAGATTCCCGGACTCGTAACTTCTTCGTTATAAGTCCGAATTGGCTCATTCAAGAGCCTACGGTTCACAAATCACGTACTCTACGTGTTCATGCAAGAATTTTATCTATTCGACTTTGTTTGCTAAAATTTCACCTATTAGTCCATTTTTAACGAAAATGATAAACGTTCGTGAACATTCAACACTCGTTTCTTCGTTCTAAGTCGGAATCTAGCCATTTTTGAGTCCGCAACTCTATAATGACAAATACGACTTGTTTCCATTGAAAACCAATGTTTCCAAGCTCAATATCAAAATTCGACTTCCATTCTGAGAATTTCACGAATTCGACGATCGTCGTCTAATCGTGTGAATTCCGACGAAACTTCGTTACTTGAGATTTTTAGACCATTTCACTTGGATTCAATCCATTATACCAACATCTTGACATACATGCTTTGTTAACTTATAAACATGATAAGTTATTACTAGTTCATTGTGAATTTGTAACTTATGAAAATATAAACTACTTATATTTCCATTTAACTTATGTCTTCTTTTCATATGACTTATTAATGAGTTAAGTCCTTAAATACTTATTCTTACATCTTATTAATCATGCTTACTTTATTAATGTAAACATGTTACAATTTCTAACAAGTTCTTATACTTCCATTATAAGTTCATAACTTATTTATGAATGAATTACTTATTCATGACTTATCCGGCTTATTAAGACTTAAGCCCTTTGGTTTATCATTCCAACTTCTTCTTAGCATGCTATTCTACCAATACCCCCTTCTCTACTAAAGGAAGAGAAAGAAATCATGGTTTAAGTTGTTACCCTTTGATGATCACTTGACTAATCCTTAATCTTCTTCTTGCCTCTTGAAATAAGAACTCTAGCTTTCTAGCTTTTTCCCTCAAGCCACTAAGCTCTCAACTTATAAGTGGTTGGTGGAAAATCTAACAACGAAAGTCTAACTTATATGTGATTATTCTCTCAACCAAATAAGTTGCTTAGTTTGAGAGGAAATGAAAAATCAACAAAATGAATTGAAGCTCTCTATTTATAGGCATTCCAAAGTGAGGGTAAAAGGGTCATAAGGCCACTCCACCTCCTTAATCACCTCCTTACTATTCACTACTTGCTCATTAAGTTACTTGGCCTCCACACATTTTACTTGGCCATCGCAACTCTTGCTCACCACTCCTCTTAGCCATTAAGTCACCTTACTTGCTCACCACCGCACTTGGTCATCACACTTACTTAATTATTAAGTATACTTGATCATTACTACACTTAGCCCTTAAGTTTATTTGTTAATCACATTAATCACTTTGTGTGCTCACCACACTAACTTAGCTTCTAAGTTTACTTGTTCATCACATTGGATCATCCATGGGTTGCTCCATGGTTCTTACCCGTTGGATAATAACTTTGGGCCTTAGCATAATTAACTTACTTAATCATTTGGGCTTCTAGCGTAATTTTACTTTGGGCTTGTAATTAAACAAACATTGGGCTTGCATTAATAAATCTTTGGGCTTTACATTAATTTACAATGGGCTTCACATTACAAACACTTAGGCTTGCACATTAATTCTATTGGACTTAACCATTTCCTACACAATCCTACTAATTCATTACAATTGGCTTAAAGCCTTACAACATATACTCCACGTATAATTCTCGTATTCTAACTCGTATACTTATTACTCATATACGATATACCATCATTCATACATTCTCGTATACTACCTCATGTAGTATTCATATTCATTACCTCGTACAATACATACGTATAATACGATCATCGCTTTACTTTATCAATCGTATTATATTTCCTTCTTGTAAATCATTTTCCATAAACGTTAGGTTTTAAGTACACAGGCAAAATATTATGTTTTCCATAACTGAAATATTATTGGATATTCCATCTCACATCGATATTCTATCGTTACGTATTTCTCGGAAAGCTTTTATTTTCGTCTTGAAAATTCAAACACTTTAATTCTACCATGTAGCCAAAATACTACAACGTTCTGACATTTCTAGGTCATAGAGCGACCTTCGATTAGCTTACTCCATAAATAATCAATTAAATTCATTTAATAAAAATAAAAATTTAATTCTCAAAAATCCGATTTTCTCGGGGCGTTACAGTGTTCTTGAGCCTTCAAGAACATTCATAGCCAGCTTCGGGTTAGCTAGTTTGACCAAGAACACTGATCCGATCATGATGTTTCTGGAAACGTTAAAGGTTAGAGGTTGTAGTACTAATGTAATACTACAAGTGACAACAACAAACATAATCAAAAAGCACAACACAAGTGAGATCGAAGCCTTCAAAGTAGATGTCAAAACTGTTCTTCATTTTCTAGGTTACCCAGAAATGAAGAACAGTTCGACTTGTCTATTTTGGGCTTCCACAACTTGCATTTATGTTGATGTTTTAGTGATATTAAGCCTTCAGTGTGTAGACCACATGTAAGTCTACAGATTCATTACATAAAAACATTTTAACAACATCACATAAAGCAGATATAGGCCGGTCAAAGTAGTGGTAAAAAACTGCTTATGAAGGTTTCTGGGTTACCTAGAAACTTCATCCGGCAGTTTCGTCCTCACCACTTTGACCACTGATTACTTTGATTCAGAGAAGGATATAATGATTCTAGAGGCATGGTCATGTAGCCTACATATCAGACAACAACATTACAACAATAAAAGGGTCTAAAATGTAAACACTAGCAAGATCTAATTAATGCATGAACATGCTGTCAGACTTTCTGGGCACGTTCTGGGTTACCCAGAAACGTGTGGTCAATGCCGGTCAACGTGGTTTGACCACTTATAACTTGCAATATAAAACTGATCTAGGCCTGATTCTTGATCCAGATCAAAGACCACATATCAGACTATAATATCCAACACTTAAAACAAAAAAATCAAACATAGATTGAGATCTAGGCCTGACATTCACTGTCACACACACAAAAAAATAAAATTTCTAGATTTTGCAAATCTTCAAATCTGAGCCTCTAGATGTTATGGATCTAACATCTAGCAACCCAGATCATCATTAGACACCTTATATAACATGTTTAACAAAAAAAATCTAACATCTAACAACAGATTTTTGGGTAGATTTCATGGCTAGGGTTTATACCTTCTTATGAACAATCTTGGATTCTAGGCTTCTGATTTGGTTGTGATGTTCGTGGGGCTTGGTCGTGGGACTTTAATACTAATATATTTCGGAGGTTTTGGGGTTGAGAGAGAAGAGTTGAGTGTTTGTGCAAAATTATCTAACAAATGATATTTTCTCTCTCTCCAATCTTTTTATATAAGTGTAGATGCATGAATTGGCTGAGCTAGAGGCTGTTATGTGTCAACTTATGTCTCATTGGGTTGTTGGATTTGTTCACCCACTTCACCTAGAGTCAAAACCTACTAATTAGCTTCAATAATGCAAAGGGCATAATGGTCATTTGTCTTTCCAATTTAATGGCAAAAATGGAACTTGGCAAACCCTTAGGGTTTGACCCTTGGGGTTTAACCCTAGGGTTTAGCATATAACATTTATAAGATTTAACACTTAGGGTTTGAAAAATATAAAATTTTAGTTTCTAAAATTGTAATTTAGAAATCCCTAATTAGATTAGGTTTAGTAATTATATTATACAGGAACATTAGGGTTTATAATTTACTAATTATAATTAAGATCACTAATTTATCCATTAGAGCACCCATTTGATAATTAGGGTTAATAATTTACTAATTAGGATTAATAATTTAATAATTGTTATTAGGGTTTCTAATCACATTATTCATGATCATTAGAGTCTAAAGTCTGCTAATGAGCATTAAACATCCTAAATTAGTAATTAGGGTTTCCCAGTTTGACAGTTAGGGTTCCTAAATATCGATTAGGGTTTCAATTTCACCATTAGGGTTTCGAGTCAATAATTAGGGTTTACCTAATTAGCATTTATATTTATAATATCCGACATTGATCACATCATTACGATTACCTAACAATCTTGAACTCTAATTTGTATTTTAATTTAGGGTTTCACACAGTAATACTAGGGTTTGTCATGTAACGCCATAATTGACCAACCATTATCGGTCCACGTATACAATACATATTTATAGCACTGAAAAATCAAAAATATAATTAATATTATATTATTATCATTCCTTATTCCAAAACCAAAATTAGGGTTTGAATTTCATATCTGATTTACCTTGCATAAGCAACTTTATTAATTAAGTTAAATTATTTAACTTAATAATCCAAGTTAAAATTCATATAAATAAATAATAATTATAATAACTACAATAACCATTCCTTATATTATTTAAATAATATAATATCATATTTCCTTTGAAAAATAAATAATAAAAACATTTCTACAATAAAATTAATTATAAAAAAATATAATTTATAATGATCATTAATTCTAAAATAAAATTATTTGTAAATATTCATGTAATAAATATATTTTTATTTACCACAAAAATACATATACACATTATCTTGTACAAATCCTCATCCTTAAAATTAAAAAAATTTATATGCAAAATTTCTTTTTATTTATATAGAAAATATTAGGATTTTACACCGGTACTCCCTTGTATGGAGGAGACCAGGTAGTTCCATCTCTTATGGATTGGTGTTTCTCTTTGAGGATTCAACCGCAGCTTAGATGGTCTTTGATTTTTTTCTCCCATTTATGTGGGGAGACCAGGTAGTTCCATCCCTATAGTCTAAGCTGATGAGGTATGGTTTAACCACCCCACATATGGTCGCCGATGTACTCCCGTGTATTGGGAAAATCAGGTAGTTCCATCTTTTATGGTTTGGTTTGAAAGTTTGAAGGATGATCCCAATACTGTTGACAAGGTTTTGTGTTTTTGGTAGGGGTGAGACCGCACCGTGAATGGCTGCCTACATACTCCCATTGATGAGGGGGAGATCAGGTCTGTGTAGTTCTAACCTAGCGTGAAAAGGTTGAAAGGTGTAGAGAATTTTTTAGTTTTTTCTGAAGGTTAGACCGGACCATAAAATGGCTGCCTACATGCTCCCGTGTATTGGGGAGATCAGGTCTGCGTAGTTCATCCCTGGTGGGACAAACTGATGTAATGAAAGGTTTTGTTTTTGTAAATGATAGACCGGACCATAAAATGGCTGCCTACGTACTCCCGTGTATTGGAGAGATCAGGTTTGCGTAGTTCATCCCTGGTGGGACAAACTTGAAAGTTTTATGTAGTGAGAGGTTTTTGAAAACCTAAATTGATTGATGGATCTGATGATCCAGAACCAGGATGCTGGTTTACAGGTAACTTCAGACATAGTACCGTTTCACAGTGTCTGAGTTGATGAGTTAGGGAAATGCCATCCATCTCTTGCAATCTGAAGGCTCCTCATGTCAATACCTCTTTGACAACAAATGGGCCATCCCAGTTTGGGGCAAATTTTCCTTTAGATTGATCTTGGTTGTCAGGGACCTTCTTCAAGACCAAGTAATTTTCTTTGAACTGTCATAGCCGGACTTTCTTGTTGTAGGATCGAGCGATCCTCTGTTGGTATAACTAACCATGAAAGATGGTTGTGGCTCGCCTTTCATCTATGAAAGATATTTGGTGGTACCGATCTTGTAACCATTGGTCTTCATCCATCTGAGAATCTATCAACACTCTCAAGGATTCCATTTCCACTTCTATGGGGATCACTACTTCCATGCCATAGGTTAATGAGTAGGGGGTTGCCCCAATGGAAGTGTGCATTGACGTTCCGTAGGCTTGGAAATGAAATTACAAGTAATTGAAATGGGAAGGTATGAAGAGACTTCCCTCCACATTTGGTTTATCAGAGGCTGACCTATCTTAGGCTACTCTCGCGGTTTTTCGGCATGAAGGTCCCCAAATCATCGCAATTTACTCGATGGGAAGTTAATCCGACCTTTCAACTAGAGCAAATCTGGGTGGTGCCTTTCCTAAGCCTCATGGAATTAGTCTTCCTACGAGTCTAGTAATCAAACACCAACAGGTTAGCCTCCTAGTGGAGGAATCACACAACATACATTCACATACATTGCGTCTCACCGTATAGAAATGATGACATGTGCGAAACACTAATATCACATGCAGATATAGTGCGAAACACTAAAGTGTAGTAAATAAAATATTAGTATACATCCATTCAATGTAAATACAGTATTCACACATAAGCAGATAATTTTTTTTGAAAAGGTTGAGTAACGGCTTAAGCCCTCTTACTAGAGTCCTAGCAGAGTCTCCACCTATTGACGTCGGGATTTTTATTTGTCCCTTTCTGTTCTTGTCTTTTGGTGTTCTCATTTTAGGTGAGATTTGTTTGAAAAAACAAGTTTAAAAAGGTCCAACAAGTATATGTCGACAATTTGATTGTTAGGGTCGCCAGTTGGTATTTTTAAATGGTTGCACCAACTCAACCGAGAAAAGGTTTGCACAAAGACCCAGTGATTTGACACTGTTTAATTGGTCTGAGAAACAGAAATTCGTTAGGGTCCCAAGGCTTGATTAAGCAGAGGGAATGTGTTAGGCACCCCCCGACTTCCTTGATAACATGGTTACCACCACTTTTCATTAAACTTTTATCTGTGTATGTGTGTGTGTGTGTGTGTGTGAGTTAGGTCTTTGTGTAGTTGTTTGAAAGTAGTGTTATGCCTCATTTGCACCTATATACAAAGGGTTTGACTTTTGTATAAAAGTTCAATTTTAACAAGATATAACAGTGAAGTTTTGTAAAACAGGTTCTTGAAACCCTTATGCTCAATAGTAATTGAGGCCTTTGATACTTCTATTTTATTATGTGTTTGGCTTGATTGCTTTTATTTTCGAGATGCGAGGCATCTTCGAGAAAATAAGATACATAGCAGTGCCAAACTCCTTGTGGGCATGAGAGCCATCTAAGAATATTCAGACACTGTAGATAATTTACAAGTTGGCTGTAGCTGTAAAATGTCCATCACGAGAACCGAATCTCGATTCAGAGGCTGAATCTGTGATCACATGATTCCTAGGCTCACATGAAAAAGTAATATGTACAAAAGCTAGAAAATAAACTAGATTTGAGTAAATCTAAACCATTCTAGCTTCAACGGTTCCAGTATAGTCACTTTGAAATGATTAAAGTTAGAAGTAGCCAGATTGAGGCAAATCTAGCCCGCAGGCTGAAAGATTAAATATCTACATTATGAAAGCGATTAAAGAAGATATTTATATAAAATATGTAAATATATATCTATGTATATATATATAAGCGGTAAATGGCTACGAAGTAAACTCCAGGCCTGACAGAAATGTAAATATATATATATATATATATATATATGTATGTATATAAAAGCTGTAAACGCACCAGATATTATATACATGCTCAATCAAATTAGAGTTTGATGATATATATAAGTGTATCAGATATTCTATCCAGTCTCATTCGAGTTCAACAGTATATATAAGCAGTAAAAAGCCACGGATCGACGATCCAGGCATACCCACACAACGCGACTCTCAATGTTAGTAGATATAAATATATAGAAGTAGTAGAAAGCTTAAAAATCAAAAAAATCTTACAGTGGGCTGCCAAGAAGACTTAAGATAGCTTTTAACCCCTGAAAACTCGGTTTCCACCGGTTAAACTTCAGTATGTTACAAAACACGAGCTCACAAGTGTTTAGAAAGAAGAATCACTCAGTTTAGAGCACTCTAGCAGTGGTTACAGATTGAAATGGACAGAGTTTTCTCTCCTTTTTCCTTTTTTTCAAATAAGCTACCAAGAGCTCATATTTAAAGACAAGATGGACGCGGGTCTACTCATGCTACTCGAACTTCCAAGACCCATCTGGTCTGTCATCTCGGCAAGTACGTACACTTTGGCTCTGCCACGCTACCGTCTGCTCAACCTTCATAACTTTCAATCTGGGCTTCCGATAAAGGAGTGTTGTACCTTTTCGAAAAGCTCTTTTCGAGAGCTACACAATGACATGGGATTAGAGGTTGTACGAAGCCGGGAAGATGGGTCCATGACCAGATCTCCAAGTCTTCAAAGTCTATCTGTTGTACTGTAACAATCCAGAATTTAAAATTGTAATTTCAAATATTTATTGAATTATATAAATATTTTAATTGATGTGTTTATTGTAGAATAAATATTTGTTTAATTTGATTTGATTTGATTTGATTATTTATTTGTTAAATAAGTAATTAATGAGTTAAGGAAATTAATTATTATGAGATAATATTCTAATTTAATTTAATAATTAAGTTAGAGAGTTGATAGAGATTAAATGGATTATTATAATGTTTTAATATAATTAAATAAAGTGTGGCCATAAACTATACTGTAAATGAGTTATTAAAATAAATTAAAGGAGTTTAATTCAGTTTTGCCAAACAAGGCTTAATGAATGTTAAGTCTTTAATTTAAATAGCTTTTACCAAACAAGGCATAAGGATTTTAAGTTATTAAGTTTTAAAATGGTTTAGCCAAACAAGCCTTAGGGCTTTTGATTTTTAAAAAGATGTAACTGATATCAGTTACATATATAATTATATTATATAAATTATACCTATTATATTATATACATTATATTTTTTTTCTAAGTACGTAAGTTAGAGTAGGGAATAAGAACATAGAAGAAGAAAAAGAAGAGAAAGAAGAAAGAAAATGGAGAATTCTAGAGAGACTTTCAAAGAGTAATTGGAAGAAGGAGTTTTGATAATCAAAGGGTGGCTATCATCTTCTAGATAACCTAAACAAGAAAGCAAAGGTATAATCCTACCCTTCTACTTTTAAAGTTTTAGATTTTATTTTATTTAAAAGTTCTCTATAAAATTTGTGTGAAGGTTTAATTATTTGTTATATATAGTTTTTATATGATAGTTGATTTATAGAAAATTGTTTTCATATGTTTATAGATGAGTTATAGTAAATTGATTCATGTAATGTATTTAATAATGAAGGAAATCACATTACAGTTAATTTGTATAGATATATATATGAATATGGCTTAAATTAGAATTAAAATTGGTACTCAATTCATAGTATAAGTGTATATTGTTTATTGATTGTGAAAATATATGAAGAAACGAAAGCAAAGTAATTAAAACTAACTGTTTTGGTTGTAAAACGAATTCACAGTGAAGAATTTTGCTATGAATGTTAAAAGAAGAGGAAATAAGAGAAATTATGAAAATTAAAGGTTATAATCTTGATGTTTATGTTGTTTAGGTGGTTAGAAACGTGTTAGAAACATTAGTTTATGTTTCTATAAATATATTACACCTTGGGTAGGTTGGTATGGTTGTTAGTAAGGAGTTTGTAGGCCAAATTTGGCTTTCTGTAGTGTTCTAGATCATAAGTCGTGAAAACGCAGAAGGGACCCACGCCCCGGCAGGCTCCGCTAGAGCAAAAACCCCCGCCCCACCAGGGGGGGTAGTCTGTCTAGCCAATTTTTGGAAAAAAAACCTGACCGAACATATTTTACTAAAATGAGCATAACGTTTTCATAAGAACTCCGATTGATGCGATTCAAGATGATCCGAAACGAGAACGAGTAGATCTATAACTTTTAGTCTTTAAGGTTTTCAATTTGAAGTCGTTATTAAGGGTCAAAATGGCTATTGTTAGGACTGTTGTGCATTTGGAGGCAATCGGAGGGCGTCGTGATGCACGAATGCAAATGCAATCCTTTGTGTGTTAGTATAACCTAATCTAAAGAGAATGATAACATGTTGAACATGTAATAGGATGTTAAATCAAGTTGTTAATGTGTATATATGACATGATCACTTAAGTAGTTGTAATAAAGCTAAAATGTGATGCTCATGAAAAGATGTGATGTTGTTTAAACTTAAACTTAGTTAGTGAGCTTTACTAAAAGTGGGAAAGAAACTCATGAAGCTAATATTAGTGTAACTAATGTTTATTGTCAATACATATGGTATGTGTAGGACTTATGGTGAACGTGAGTAGTGATTGTTTAACCTACGCACGAGGATTGTTGTCTAACTCTACTTTTACGATTGTGCAAGTGCTTAAACCTTATCGATGCATTGAGAAAGTTCCTAACCCTACTTATATATCTATTCTAACTTGATTATGTTCATGCAAAATCTTCAACCTAACTCTTGCTTTGAGAATGGTTCCTATCTTTAATGTTGTTCCAGTTACGCAAGTTCCTGAATTCTGTTATTCTTATTTTGAGCAAGTTTTAATCCTCAACTTGTTATTAATCATGCACATTCATTAACTCACTTCTTTTATTGAGTAAAATTAATAGCCTTAGCTTATTATTGTTCAAGCAAGGTTTGGTATAATATTCAATGCATATGCTTTCTAGTCTATTTCTAAATTATGATTTTGATGTATAATGTTGATTCACTTATAATTCATGACTATTTCATATCATATTATTATCGAGAACTTGAAGTGATATTAAACTATTTTGATTCAACTAATCATTAGTTGATGTTCGTTGAACCCTAAATTACCTTGAAGCTTATCCAAACCAAACTTCCTTTGGTGCGGACTCGTATATTAAAACTGAGATGAACAACCCTATTATAGGGGATTACTTACGCATAAGCGTTTAGATGTTTATGCACAATACATGGTACGAAGGGCAGATCCCCATAAGTACGTGAAGTCCCTACAGTATAACTATTTAGGTTAAAGTTGAAATATTACTTGTAACCATGGACATAGTTTGTGGTCTTATGACCCTCAGATACTTCAAATTTTGATTCCAGTTTTTGGTTATCATTAACAGAGTATTATTCATTTCTAATGAGCTTATTCATTGACGGTTATTATTCTATCGTTGTTCATTGCTATATCTAGTGAGCATTTGTTTTGCTCACTCTTGCATAGATTTAATTAGTGCAGCTAAAGTTGAGAAGGTCGATGAACCTACCACAAACAAAGGGAAAAGAAAAATGTACAAGTGATGAAGACTTGTAATTTATTGGCTTTTATGTTGATTGACTTTATTTAAATAATGTGATGTAATTATTTTATTTCTGCACTTGATTTATGATAAAGGTTAGATAACCTGCGAGATTTTTTATTGAACTTAATGATGTAACCCTTTTTAATGGGAGGATTTATGGTTTAAATTCTATTATATTTTGGCAGTTAGTATGAATGTATGAAAAATGAACACCAAATCTTGTGGGAATGAAGTACCCGGATTTGGGGGTGTCACAGTACTGTCTTGTGTAGTTGTCACTTAGGATTTGAGCTATGGTTCTTGTGGGACACCTTGGTATGCAATGTGGATTGAAATGTGTTGAGACAACGTGAATGTGGTGTTGAAGTGGCAAAATGACAATTTTTCCCCCACCGGGGTTATCTCCGGTTTTTGCATAGATGTAGCAGTCGTTGCTCAGGGTTATCTCTGAGATTGGGTTGCTGTGAATGCTGAATATCCTCAGGGTTATCTCTAAGGTGGCTTAACCTCCCGGAGTTATCTCCGGGGTTGGAACTAAGTGTCCTGGGGTTGTGTGACAACCCGAGAATTTAGGAAATTTTAAAAAAAAATTTAATTAATTGATTTAAGGTTCAAAATTAGAAACTATACAGAAAATAAGTGTATGCGTTTAATATTTTTAAGAAAGAATTTTGAGGATTTCAAAATTCTGTGAAGGATTTAGGTGAATTATTCAGGATTAAGTGTTTTTGTGAATATGTTCTATGTATATGTGTACAGTATGTGGTTAAGGGTCAAGGTTGACCAGATAAACGATATCTGTAACAAACCCTAAGTATATATTAATAATGTCAACGTTCGATTAGAAAACCCTAGCGATTAATAAGAAACCCTAGAAATCGGTTCTGGAAATCCTAATTTCAGTTCCAGGAATCTGAAACCCTAATTCGGTGTATGAAACCCTAAACTGGGAACTTAATGGCGTAAGTGTAAATAATTATAATATTAATTAGGGTAAAGCTTAATTAATTAGCAAACCCTAATTTCAAATTTAGAAAACCCTAATTTTTGGATTAGGAACCCTAATTTATAAATAGGGAAAATGTAATTGTTAATTTAATAATTGTAATGATAATAAGGAAATATTAATCCTAATTTTTTAAGTTATAAGTAATTAGAAAATCCTAATCTAATTACGAAATCTAATTTATAAATTAGAAAATTATTTTTCAATTAGAAACCCTAATTCGTGGGTTATAAACCCTAATGACCAATTACGGCCATAATTGCTAAATTAGCGATTTTAATTAGGAAATACTAATCCTAATTAGCAAGATTTAAGTTATGATTATGAAATTTTAATATAATTAGAAAATCTAATTATAATTTAGAAATATTAATTTTCTAGTTTTAAAATCGAAATTCAAAAATCATAGAAATTTAATTGCAAGTTAAGGGTTAAACCCTAAACCCTAAAATAGTTCAAACCCTAAACCCTAAGGGTTTGGCTAATTGACAAGAATGCCATTAAATATAAAATCCAAATGACAAAAATACCCTTTTTATATTTTTAATGAGCAAACTTGTACAATTGGTCATACCTTTAGTTGGTGACCTAATTGCTTGACCATTGTGACTTATATCTCAGTCATTTACTGATCAAAACCGACAGCTAGCATTGGAGCATTCATTAAATCAATTATATAAGAGATTTAGAGAGAGAAAGTTCATAAAAATAGCCATTTTGCTCTCTTGCTCTCACCAACTCTCTCTCCCATTCAAAGCTCCGAAATTCTAAGGTAGATCAGTCACTAAATCATCTCTAGAAACATCAAGTTCAGATTAGGAAGATCAAGATCAAAGATCTAGCAAGAAGGTATAAACTCTAAAATCTAATTTGATCTTGTATGCTAAGAAAATTTTTGTGTTTAAGTGTTTAATCTTGTGTTATAGGATGTTTTTAGATGATATATGATGATCTATCATAGATCCATAGCATCAAAGTTGGTAAAAATTGAAGTTTTTAAAAACTGTTCTTAAGCTCTAAAAGTAGTCTGACAACGTAATGTCAGGGGCTGTAAATCTTTGTGTGTTAGTGTTTTGTGTTGTTTTATGTTTTGGATCTGTAGTATGATGTGTGGTCTTTGATCTGGAAATGGATTCACAGCCATCCCATGTCCAGATCGTGGGTTATTAACGGTCAAAGTAGGTTAACCGACGTTGACCGGGTAAATTCTGGTTAACCCAAAAAGGGTTTTTCAGCGTCTGACAAGTAGTTCAAGCTCCTATATCTGTCAGGTTGTAGTTGTTTTGTTGATGTATTTGTAACCAGTTTCTATCCTGTCATTTGTACTTTAAATTTGTGGTTTAATATCATGTAAACAAGCAACATATTGTAAGTAATAGGTGGTCAAAGTAGGCAACTCGCACTGTTTTAGCATTTCTAGAAAACCCAGAAAACCGAAAGAACTAGATTTCTGACATCCTTTGACCGAGCTGAATCTGGAACATGTGATGTATTTGGACTAATATGTTGTTATAATTATGTTCTATGACATTCAGACTGTAAATTGGAACCATAATATACCTTATTTGATAACCTGAACCTGGATTAAAGTAAGCCAGAAAGAGACACAACGAAATTCTTGGTTTCTGGGAAAATCCCAGAAACGTTCTAACAAGCAGTTTACAAGCCCAGATCTTCGTGATGTTTTGTGTTATGACTGAGTTTATGCTTTAAGGTTGTATTCTTACACTTATACTACATTATGGATATAATTATCTGCCCAAAAAACATTAGGATCATAGATTAAAAACTGGTCAAACCAAGCCCCTTAGTTACTGACATGAACACTCAAGAACACCTCAAGAACACCTATAGCGACGGGTCTGTCGCTATAGGGCCCTTTAGCAACGGTTTCTATTTATTTAATTTCTGATTTTTCCAGAAATTATTTAAAAATAGATAAAAATAGTTTTTAATTATTAAAAATACATAATAAATTATAAAAAATTATTTTAAAGTCTGAAAAATAGTTTTAAACTATTTTGAGTATATTTCATAAATATTTAATATTTTTGGAATATAAAAGGTATTTATTTATTTAATTATAATATTAAATAAATTATTTAAAAATTATTTTAATACATGAAAAATCATAAAAAATAATATTATGGTATAATAAATAAAATTTTAAGTTATTTTAGTGACTTTTAATATTTTAGGATGAATTTCATTAATTAATTAATATTAATGGTAATTACTTTATTTAATAAATGTATTAAATAAATTATGAAAAAATAGAATTAATGATTTATAAATCATATAAAAATAGGTTAAGTGTTAGAAAATATTTAAGTTATAAAATATAACTTTTGATATTTTGTCATGAAAATATTAATATTTTAATATTAAAAGAAATTACTTGGATAATGAATTTAATCATTTTAAAAATCATATAAAGGTGATTTTAAGGTATTAAAAATACTTTGATATATTATAAATATATTATAATATTATGACATGTATTTCATTAATATTTGATAATAAATAAATATTAATGATAAAAGAATTATGTGGTATTTAATTCATTTAAATACGATTTTAATGATTGAAAAATCAAGATAAATAGTAATAATTATTTGAAAATTATTACGAACTTATGAAAAAATAATTTGTCTGTTAATAAATTATCTTAGATAATGGTTAAGTGTTTAGAAAGAGTTTAATTGAACTTAAACTCGAAATTTTTATCCGACTAGACCGTCGGGATGATAAAATTTTATCGGATTCAACTCGGACTTAAATAGTCTGACTTGATACCGAGTCTTATGTGTGTTATAGACTGATAGGGTTATGTGTTATGTGTTTAGGTTATTCTGTGTATGTCTATATATATAATAGTATTTTATTGTGATGATATTATTCTAATATTGGAAATCTATATTACTAATATTAGGTCTTCGGATAAAGAGATATAAATTGCGTAGCGGTAATCAACTGTTGAGGCAAGTTTATTTTTACTTAACTCTACTAAGAGTTGTTTCATTCGGATAAGCTTATGGTTAATCATTGCTGGTTGCCATGAATTGTACTCTGTACATATTACATGTATAAGTCAGGTATGAAAGGTTGATCACCTTCATTACCAGTTGGTTCAGATATATTTGTTCATGTATAATACTTGTTTAGTCATAAATTTGTTCCCGCTAGTTCACAATTATATTGTTGAATTATAGCCAGCTTATTATTCTGACTCTTTCAATCGTGATATATCGTTATATTATTGAATTTAAACTTGCTGGGCAATCCTTATGCTCACCCTCGCTATATCATGATAAAACATTGCAGATTAAGGCGAATGCTTCGGATACAATGAAAGGTTAAAGACAGTTCCAGCTTAAAGTTAATATGCCCGATTAGTTCTTTAATAGTGTAGTTTGATAATAATGTTATATGTTAGATAGTTATGAATTGTGTATTAAGTTAAGGTTACTTTACCTTGGGGAATAGTGTATAATGTATTGTATAAACAATTTATGTTTATATCTTCCGCAAATAGTAATAGTGTTAGAATGATCGAACCGGATCCGCAGTGATTCGGGACCTCGAATTCGGGGCCCTCACAGTTGGTATCAAAGTTGTAGGTTATGAACCTTAGGTAGTAATACCTGAGACTAATAACCACAGTGATTAGGATAAGTACTAACTCAAATAGAGTTAGTTGGTCAGTAAGATTCAAAGACGAATCTCGGCGAGTTATAAGATACAGAGTTCCCTAACTCTGATAATAAAGTTGAACAGTAGTGATGAATAGATCGAGTCTAAAAGACTAAAAGAACAGTGATAGGAGATCGTAAAACAAAATGATCAAGACATAGAAATGAATCGTAATATATACGATGAGATTACCCCGTGATCGGATAAGGTTATAGTATGGAATAAGAATCAATCTGATGATTGAAAAGTTTACAGCAAGATTGCTGTGTGAATTGGTACAGATTCATGAAAGGATTATGAATACGAGTTAAAAGAAATTCGTATTGAAAAGGGTGTTAGTGGTAGGTGGGGATTCAATTGAGGATTCATGTCGGCAGCTGAGTTGTATGATTCCTTGTGTGGGCGGGAAATTGTACTTGGTGTAACAACTACTTAGTTCTGACAATAATAATCATTAAAATTTTTGTGTTGCGCTATTTGATATATGCATGTTAAGAGGGTGATTCCTTTCTCATATGTATAACAGATAGATAGGTCATAGGTAGAGGATATAAGGTTAAGAACGAGTTCTTAAAACTCATTCTTATGTGACATTCTTGATTCATAGTTATATGAAATGTTTATGAACCCCTCAGCGAATGGACGCCAAAGGTCTGTCTAGGAAAGTTCTTAAACTCATATGATTGTGGCAATTTATGGGCTCATAGGTGTGGTTTTACGAACTGGGTATAGTTGTGTGTAAATAGAGTATTAAAGATTATAGGAACAGATAGATTGTTAAGCAAATAATTATTAGTGGAGACATAAGTTTTTCGAAACTCCTAGCTATGCTAGACTTCGAAATGTTGACATCAAGCTAAATACGCACTATGTGCCTTTAAAAAAAATATGTAGACTCGTAATCATTTTTGAAACGGTTTAAATTAAAGTCTATGCTACTTATTTCAGCTAGACGCAAATGATTCAAAATATCAAAATATATTTTATTTATCACTCATGTACCATGTAACCTGGTGCAGAGATGATAAAAGTTGATAGAGTTATAAATGCAGGAATACTTAGTGCGAATTCGATCTGAAAATCATTGTTCCACTATAGTATGATGTGTTATGACAAAGTCACTCGATGACGACATCCTCAAACGGACTGTTAATACAGTACGGCATCATGGCGTCA
The DNA here is from genome assembly GCA_020205605.1 of Panax ginseng. Classification (NCBI taxonomy): domain Eukaryota; kingdom Viridiplantae; phylum Streptophyta; class Magnoliopsida; order Apiales; family Araliaceae; genus Panax; species Panax ginseng. The sequence continues at coordinate 92,451,284 of CM035143.1, forward strand.
TTCTCAAAAATATATTCAATAAAATTTAATTTGCCAACGGGGTTTGGCTACACTTAAATAATTCGATTGAATTGAATTATTGATATGAGTCTATGCTATTCGATTCAGCTAGACTAATGTTATGAAAACTCTAAGTGTTCATTGAAAGAAATTTCCCGAACCAAATTGTTTTGGTGCGGAATCCAATAAGACTGAGGTAGAATTTTGTGCCTATGGTAGTGAAGAGAAACAAATAAAATCAGTACTTAGCCAGTACAGGACATATCGGGATAATCAACCTTTGTGTATGTAAGTTATGACGGTTTGCGGATGAATTTCCTTAAAACCTTTGAAAAAATGACAGACAAATAGTCTATCTGACTCCTCAGCAAAAATTTGAAAATTTTTACTCTTGTGAGTGGTGTATTGGGTAGCATGTGATGCTGTGTATGTATAGTTTATAGTGTATGGTGTAAGGTGTAAGGTAAATTTCGGGGACGAAAATTTTAGAAGAAGGGGTGAATGTGACAACCCGAGAATTTAGGAAATTTTTAAAAAAATTTAATTAATTGATTTAAGGTTAAATCAAGTTGTTAATGTGTATATATGACATGATCACTTAAGTAGTTGTAATAAAGCTAAAATGTGATGCTCATGAAAAGATGTGATGTTGTTTAAACTTAAACTTAGTTAGTGAGCTATACTAAAAGTGGAAAAGAAACTCATGAAGCTAATATTAGTGTAACTAATGTGTATTGTCAATACATATGATATGTGTAGGACTTGTGGTGAACGTGAGTAGTGATTGTTTAACCTACGCATGAGGAGTGTTGTCTAACTCTACTTTTACGATTGTGCAAGTGCTTAAACCTTATCGATGCATTGAGAAAGTTCCTAAACCTACGTATATATCTATTCTAACTTGATTATGTTCATGAAAAATCTTCAACCTAACTCTTACTTTGAGAATGGTTCCTATCTTTATGTTGTTCCAATTATGCAAGTTCCTGAATTCTGTTATTCTTATGTTGAGCAAGTTTTAATCCTCAACTTGTTATTAATCATGCACGTTCATTAACTCACTTCTTTTATTGAGTAAAATTAATAGCCTTAGCTTATTATTGTTCAAGCAAGGTTTGGTATAATATTCAATGCATATGCTTTCTAGTCCATTTCTAAATCATGCTATTGATGTATAATGTTGATTCACTTATAATTCATGACTATTTCATATCATATTATTATCGAGAACTTGACGTGATATTCAACTATTTTGATTCAACTAATCCTTAGTTGATGTTCGTTGAACCCTAAATTACCTTGAAGCTTATCCAAACCAAACTTCCTTTGGTGCGGACTCATATATTAAAACTGAGATAAACAACCCTATTATAGGGGATTACTTATGCGTAAGCGTTTAGATGTTTGTGCACAATACATGGTACGAAGGGCTGATCCCCATAAGTACGTGAAGTCCCTACAGTATAACTGTTTTGGTTAAAGTTGAAATATTACTTGTAACCATGGACATAGTTCGTGGTCTTATGACCCTCAGATACTTCAAATTTTGATTCCAGTTTTTGGTTATCATTGATAGAGTATTATTCATTTCTAATGAGCTTATTCATTGACGGTTATTATTCTATCATTGTTCATTGCTATATCTAGTGAGCATTTGTTTTGCTCACTCTTGCATATATTTAATTATTGCAGCTAAAGTTGAGAAGGTCGATGAACCTACCACAAACAAAGGGAAAAGAAAAATGTACAAGTGATGAAGACTTGTAATTTATTGGCTTTTATGTTGATAGATTTTATTTAAATGATGTGATGTAATTATTTTATTTCCGCACTTGATTTATGTTAAAGGTTAGATAACCTGCGAGATTTTTTATTGAACTTAATGATGTAACCCTTTTTAATCGGAGGATTTATGGTTTAAATTCTATTATATTTGGGTAGTTAGTATGAATGTATGAAAAGTGAACACCAAATCTTGTGGGAATGAAGTACCCGGATATGGGGGTGTCACAGTACTGTCTTGTGTAGTTGACACTCAGGATTTGAGCTATGGTTCTTGTGGGACACCTTGGTATGCAATGTGGATTGAAATGTGTTGAGACAACGTGAATGTGGTGTTGATGTGGCAAAATGACAATTTTCCCCCACCGGGGTTATCTCCCATTTTTGCATAGATGTAGCAGTCGTTGCTCAGGGTTATCTCTGAGATTTGGCTGCTATGAATGCTGAATATCCTTAAGGTTATCTCTAAGGTGGCTTGACCTCCAGGGGTTATCTCCGGGGTTGGAACTAGGTGTTCTAGGGTTGTCTTTGGGGTTAAAACTGACTTTTTTGGGGTTATCTCCAGAACTTGGACTGGATCCCTCGAGGTTATCTTCAAGGTTGGAACTGAATTTCCCAAGGTTATCTCCGGGATTGCAACTGAGTATCTCAGGGTTGTCTCCGGGATTGAAAACTGTGACGCCCCCAAATTCGGGTCTCTTCCAACTCGACATATGGTGCTCCACGGTGCTACCGTTCACACAAACATTCAATTGAAATGCCTCAAAAGAACGAATATGTCTTATATATATATATTCCAAAACAATACTACCATTTCCCAGGTTCTTTATAACCATTACATTTGTTCTTGTCATAATATCAAATATTATCATTACAAACCTATACTATTACATAGGTAATCTACAAGTTCGCTTTAGCCTTCCCTTTATCCTTATCGAATCCTTTGGTCCATTCGATCTAAGCTACATTCATATGGTTCAAGTAAGAGTGAGCATAACAAGCTCAACAAGTACAATAATTTCATTTAAAAGCATGCTTGAAACATAGGAATCGTATATCTTCAATAACTGGATAATAGTTATGAAGTACTATCAATAATTCAAAATATTGTTCCTTTTCCTTCAAAACGTTTTATCATAACAATATTCAGTAAAACACAAATTTTGGTCCAAGACCATGAGTGTTTCATAATTTCTTTGAAAAGGACATCCCGGCACGAAGTCCGTAAGTCTGGCATAGCTTACGAGCACTTCTAGGTGATCAGCCTATAGTACTCTATGTTGATCAACACTACATCCATTAAATATGTGTACGTTTAAGTTGTGGCAACCTCACGTGCCCATCGAATACTCGATGAAAATACATTTGTTTATTTATATTCAGGCTTACCTTGAATCCGTACCAAACAATTGGCATAGGATAGCGTTATCAATTCTATATGGAAAACTTTTTAAAGAAATCAATCAACTCTTTCGTAAAACAATTCATACATCTCATAACTTGAATCATTTGAAAACTTGACTAACACGAATGTTAAAAAAGCATTTAAGTAAAACTTGCCTTCAGCGTCTGCTACATTAAAATTACGTTTCCTTTGAGTCTTTACGGTCTCTATAACACATAACCACATAATATACCACATTAGGTCATGAATGAACATAACTGGTTCCTAAAATATCTTACCCTTCTTCTCAATCTAATTACATATTAGATTTGTTATTATTGGTTCTGGCTTTCCGTCTTTCTTTTACATCATTCTTACCAACTTATTTCCTTTCTATAACTTAATTGAAATTATTTCATTAATACAACTCGGTCTGAGTTTAACATCCTTCCTCACGACTTATTAATGTTCTTATGTTATTATTCGAAACTCGATCGTCATAGGTTAAATACATTTATTGCATATCATTCATGTTCACATTCGACTTATCTTCAACCTTTAGTGTATTACTTAAGGTTTATAATTATCTTAATGATGCTACATTAAGTTTAATTATGTATTGGTTCATTGCTAATCAATTATCTTTATTACCTTACTTGTAAGCTTTTATTATTATGCATATTTTCTAGTGTCAAGGCCGCTGCTAAACTTATCCTCTTGGGCTCATGTTGCGCATGCGGCTTTTTTTTCTAGAATTTATTCCACGCACGATGCGGCGCGCCATACCTTGTAATAATCGGCGCATGCAAGGCCATTATCAGGGCTAAGGTCCGTCTCGTCTCGCACTGCGATGCTAGACTTTTATGCCTTGAGTCGCATGTGCATGACGAAACTCTTTTGCATCGAATATTTTTGACAAATTTTTAAATTTTGTGAGATTCCCGGCCTTGTAACATCTTTGTTATAAGTCCGAATTGGCTCGTTCAAGACCATACGGTTCACAATTCACATACTCTACATGTTCATGCAAGAATTTTATCTATTCGACTTCGTTTGCTAAAAATTCACCTATTAGTCCATTTTTAACGAAAACGATAAACGTTCGTGAACGTTCAACGCTCGTTTCTTCGTTCTAAGTCAAAATCCGGTCATTTTTGAGTCCGCAACTCTATAATGCCAAATAAGACTTATCTCCATTGAAAACAAATGTTTCCAAGCTCGATATCAAAATTTGACTTCCATTCCGAGAATTTCACGAATTCGACGATTATCGTCTAATCGTGTGAATTCCGCCAAAACTTCGTTACTTCAGATTTGTTCTTCGTTTGAAATGGATTCAATCCATCATACTAACATCTTAATCTATTCATTTAATTAACTTATATATATGATAAGTTCTTGCTTGTTCTTTGTGATCTTATAACTTATTAAAGTAAAAATACATACACTTTTATTCCTCATGAATTATGATGATTTATGTTTTCTATCCATCATTCTTATATCTCATTATCATGCTAACTTCATTAATATTATCATATAACAAGTTCTTACAAGATCTTAATAAGTTCATAACTTCATTTATTAGTTATCTTACAACATGACTTAATTATGGCTTAAGTCTTTTGATTTACGCATTCCTACCTCTTATTAGCATACAAATCCTACCACTACCCACTTCTCTAACAAATGAAGAGAAAGAGATTCATGACTTAGGATGGCTTACCCTTGATGTTCTTATGCTAATCCTTAATCTCCTTCTTTCTTCTTGAAATATGAACTCTAGCTTTTCTAGCTTTTTCTCTCAAGTAAATAAGCACTTAACTTGTTTGGATGAAATGAAACAATCTACAAATGAAATTCCAAGCTTGCTATTTATAGGAAAATCAAAGTTAGGGCATAATGGTCATAAAACCACCCCACCTCCTTACTATTCTTAGCTTAAGCATTAAGTAAACTTACTCCCCACATTATTTACTTAGCCATTAAGTTATCTTGCTCCCCACAACACTGGGCCATTAAGTTTACTTGGTCATTAAGTATACTTGGTTATTACACTTACTTAGCCATTAAGTTATCTTGCTCTCTACTTTGGATCATCCATGGGTTTAAACCAACCCATAACCCATTGGTTCTTACTTTGGGCTTTAGCTTAATTAACTTAGCTTCAACATTTGGGCTTGTATTAAATTACTTTAGGCTTTACATTACAAACACTTGGGCTTGAATATTAATTCTATTGAACTTTCATACTAAATCATATCGGACTTGTACCTCCCACATAATCCACAAGTTTATTCACAAATGTCTTAAAGCCTTAGGACATATTCTATACGTATAATTCTCGTATTCTAACTCGTATACTTATTCATCATATACGATATACCATCATTCATACATACTCGTATAATACCTAGTATCATACTTGTATACTCTACCCCGCACAATACCTACGTATCCTACAATCATTACCCTAACTTCTTAACGCTTGATTTTCCTAACGTTCTCAAATTAAGTCCACAGGCGAAATATTACGTTTTCCATAATTGAAATATTATTGGATATTCCATCTCACCTTGATATTCTATCGTTACATATTTCTCGGAAGTTCAAAAATAATTCCCGAGCAGAAATGCGTGAATAGTGTTTTTTGAAAAATTTCTCGGAAAGCTTTTATTTTCGTCTTGGAAATTCAAACACTTTAATTCTACCACGTAGCCAAAATACAACGATGTTCCGATATGTTTAGGTCATAGAATGACCTTCAATTAGCTTGTTCCTATAAATAATCAATTAAATTCATTTAATCCACATAATTAAATAAAATTTTAATTCTCTTTAAAATCCGATTTTCTCGGGCGTTACATTCTTCCCTCCTTATAAGGATTTTTCCCCCAGAATCTCGCTAATAATTATATAAACAAATGAGGAAAAGTTTTCTTCATTTTAATCTTGAGTTCCCAAAATGCTTCTTCGACATTGGGGTTCTTTCATTTCACCTTCAACAAAGGTATTATCTTATTTCACATGACTTATTACTTCCTATCAATAATTTGAGTTGGAAGTTAAAAACTTACTAACATATTACACTTTTTCCTTTTATTAGTCCTTCTTTTAACTTGGAATTATATGAAACTCAAATTCCTCCTTCAAAACAAGACTATACTTAGTCTTCTATTTATACTGCGTCCTCTTCTTCATTCGCTTGCATTCTTCGTTACCTAGTAGTACTTACTCAACTCATTTCATTTCGTGGATTGAGTCTACATTGTGCATAACATTTCTACCCTGTAATTTAACTTCTAACCCTGTTCTCGCCATCGCCGTTATTAACTCATTCTGAGTCGTTAACATTGATAGCTTTCCCTACCCTTCTTACTTAACGCATCGGCTACTACGTTTACCTTCCCTGAATAATATAACATATCACAGTCGTAATCCTTTATCCATTCTAATCACCTTCTCTACCTCATATTCAATTTCTTTTGTGTTGAGATATATTTCAGACTCTTAGATTCCGTGTATATCTCACACTTCTCCCCGTATAAATACTATCTTCAGATTTTTAATTCAAAAACTACAACTGCCAATTATAGATCATAAGTAGGATAGACCTCCTCATAATCCTTTAACTGGCGTGATGCATACACAATGACTTTTCCATGCTATATGAGCACGCAATCATGTCATCTACGCGAAACATCGAGATACACTACAAAATTCTCTAAATCATCTGATAAAGATAATACAGGTGTCATACTTAACCTTTCTCTTAAATCCTGTGACGCTAATGGTACCTTCAACCATAGCACCTCACATGAGAACCTATATGTTTATCACCGACTTTCTCGGTGGCTCTTACGAAAAATCTAACTTCATTACAGTAGTCAACCCAAATGATATAACCAAAAACTTGTCATAACAATAACGAGTTCTGAACGTCATCATAGGTACCTCCTCCTTCTTCCTTACTCTCAACCGACTATGCCCCGTACGCAAATCTATCTTAGAAAAATTCTTTGCCCCTTTCAACTGATCAAATAGATCATCGATCATGGGCCATGGGTATTTATTCTTAACCGCTAACTTACTCCTCCTACGATAGTCTATATACAAATAAATTCATCTTCTTCCTTAACATCCTCCTAACTTCAAGGTCATGGTTAGACAAATAATAATGTTCCGAAGATTTATTACCGTAATTTACTACCTTGGATTTTCTGAAAAACTGAAGATTCACACTTTTCTTATAACTATTTATTATAGCTCTATGGTTAATCAACCCCTTCATACCGAAAATTTCTTCAATTCTCTCAACATTAACAGTACTTATCTACCCATACTTACTTACCTTTATTATTCATAAAACAATTTTCACGAATATAATTATCGAGAGTTATTTCCTCCTCCTCTATCTTAATGTTTAAAGGTACTTATACTCCCTTTCAGACAGACTCCAAGATGAGTCTTTGCACATGTCTTACACGCTCCGATCCTACGCTTAGGATCCCCTTGTCCCACTCTAGTATTCCTGGAGTTAAAAAATTCTTTAATTTTGGCATACTGCCCCTAGCATTCTTTGCCTTGGTTTTCCCTCTCCCTTGCTCTCATTCTTTCCCTCTTTGTGGTATTGGGTTAACGCCTCACTACCACCCTCTGCTATAATCACCTTCTCCAGAATTGTCTCATAGGAAACCCTCTGGAACACTGCAATCCCACTACAGAGCCCGAGTTTCAGGCCCTACTCAAACCTACAAGCCTTCATCTCCTCAGTGTCCACTTAGCATGGAGCAAACCTTGCCAATTCATTGAATTTGGCTGCATACTGGAGAAATGTTATGTCCCCTAGTTTAAGTTCTAAGAACTTAATCTCCATCCTCCCTTGCATTCTTGTAGGGAAATAATTCTCGAAGAAAACCTTCTTGAATAGTTCCTATGCTACCGCATATGTTCTAGCCCCACCCTAGTGAGCCTCCCACCAAAAGTTGGATTCTCCCCTCTCATCATGTAAGTCACAAAAGAAGTCTTTTGCGCCTCACCTACGCTTGTAATAACAAACGCCTTCTCTATTTCCTTTTACCCCTGTATGGGACTCTATTGGGTCCGTCGTTCTTTTGAACTCCGGCGAACCTACGCTTTTAAACTCTTTAAAGGTAGTCATTCTGGATACTCTAGATCCCGCGGGTAATCTACCCCCAGTTTAATTTAATGCAGTCGTTAATAAATTAACGAACTCTTGCATAGGGTTGTTCAAGCCCCCTTGATTATCATTATGTGATTCCTCTTCCGGATTACGTTGTCTTCGTCTTCGCTAAAATTTCATTATTATCTATTTACTTACTTCGTTATTATTCGTCACATAACAACTCATATGTAACAAAGCATATTAAATGAAAGCTTCATTATATTCATAGGCTTCTTCATAGTTCGAAACTATTTACAATTTTTTTTTATAGCCAAAAGCTATTACATTTTCTATCCCGCAATTGAACTTCCCAAAAGTTGGGATTCACAAAAAGACTACCCTTTTATACTAAAGAGAGTTTTACATCACTACACACATATTAATAACTCTAGACTTCTAATAATGCATAACAACGTCCTCATATTTCTCATTTGCAATCATCGCTACAGTATCCCAACTAATAGTGTGTCGAGTTTGTCCTGACTCAATGGAACAACAAGCAACTTTCAGCTTGAAATCCTTATGAGCACTCTCATGGATGTAAGACATCCGGGCTATCTTCCGGTCCTTCTTCCTCAATTCTTTTCAAAGCTCATCGACCTCCTTCTTAAAATCCCTAACCTTATTTATCATGAGCACCTTCTCATCATGCTCTGACTCAAAATCTGCTTCTGCAGACTCCTTCGTTGTATATAGAGCACTAATCTCTTCATTCTGTTTATGTACAACTGTACTCAGTTGCACATTTTTGTCAAGCTCTGCCAGATACAACGATCTCATTGCATCTGGAGGTGATGACTCTAGTGTAGGTACCACCATAGTAATCAATGTTACCTCCATTCCTTCCTCCATATCGTTCCTCATACTAAGGTATGATGCTATATTCATATCTCCCTCGGAGTAGTTTTCCTCAGAAAAGTACTCCTCTGTCTCCGACTCCTCTAAAATCACTAATGGTACCTCTGCCACTGGCATGGGTACAGGCTCTACTCTGTTCACAGTTTTTTCATTCATCGTGTGTATATCTCTATACATCAAACAATCGATCGACATCCTACAATTACATAACATGTTGATTAGTACATAACATACAACAGTATAAGCACAAATCACATTTAATTTATTTAGGGTTACTTTCCATCTTTTAAATCTTTCGGTATTGAGTTTCCACAATACATTATTAACTCGTTCGACTTAAATAAAGCTCGAGTTTACTTCCTTCAGACTTCTCTTCCTTAACGAGGTTATTAGCCTAAGGTTCTTCCCCCTTTATGTTTTATAACCTAATGCTTTGATACCAACCTATGACGCCCCCAAATCCGGGTTTCTTCCAACCCGGCATATGGTGTTCCACGGTGCTATAGTTCACACAAACATTCAATTGAAATGCCTCAAAAGAACGAATACGTCTTATATATATTCCAAAAAAATACTACCATTTCCCAAGTTCTTTATTACCGTTACATTTGTTCTTGTCATAATATCAAATATTATCATTACAAACCTATACTATTATATAGGTAATCTACAAGTTCGCTTTAGCCTTCCCTTTATCCTTGTCGAATCCTTTGGTCCATTCGGTCTAAGCTGCATTCATATGGTTCAAGCAAGAGTGAGCATAACAAGCTCAACAAGTACAACAATTTCATTTAAAAGCATGCTTGAAACATAGGAATAGTATATCTTCAATAACTGGATAATAGTTATGAAGTACTATCAATAATTCAAAATAGCGTTCCTTTTCCTTCAAAACATTTTATCATAACAATATTCAGTAAAACACAAATTCTGGTCCAAGACCATGAGTGTTTCATAATTTCTTTGAAAAGGACATCCCGACATGAAGTCCGTAAGTCCGGCATAGCTTACAAGCACTTCTAGGTGATCAGCCTATAGTACTCTATGTTGATCAACACTACATCTATTAAACGTGTGTACGTTTAAGTTGTGGCAACCTCACGTGCACATCGAATACTCGATGAAAATACATTTGTTTATTCATATTCAGGCTTACCTTGAATCCGTACCAAACAATTGGCGTAGGATAGCGTTATCAATTCTATATGGAAAACTTGTAAAGAAATCAATCAACTCTTTCGTAAAACCATTCATACATCTCATAACTTGAATCATTTGAAAACTTGACTAGCACGAAGGTTAGACAAACATTTAAGTAAAACTTGCCTTCAGCGTCTGTTACAGTTACGATCTCTACAACACAAAACCACATAATATACGACATTAGGTCATGAATGAACATAACTGGTTCCTAAAGAATCTTACCCTTCTTCTCAATCTAATTACATATTAGATTTGATATTATTGCTTCCGACTTTCCGTCGTCCTTACTAACTTATTTCCTTTCTATAACTTAATTGAAATTATTTCATTAATACAACTCGGTTCGAGTTTAACATCCTTCCTCGCGGCTTATTAATGTTCTTACGTTATTATTCGAAACTCGATCGTCATAGGTTAAGTACATTTATTGCATACCATTCATGTTCACATTCGACTTATCTTCAACCTTTAGTGTATTACTTAAGGTTTACAATTATCTTAATGATGCTACATTAAGTTTAGTTATGTATTGGTTCATTACTAATCAATTATCTTTATTTCCTTACTTGTAAGCTTTTATTACTGTGCATGTTCTAGTTTTGCATCACCGCCGCGCCTAACTTCTCCTCTCTGGGCTCATGCGTTGTGTGCGGGGCTTTTGGTTTCTAGAATTGGTTACGGTACTGGCATTTCATACCTTAATAATAATCGGTAATGCAATGCTACCATTATCAGGGCTAAGGTCTCGTCTCACATCATGACGCCGAATTTTATGCCTTGAGTCGCTACCAAGACACTAACTCATGCATTAGACAATTTTGACAGATTTTTATATTTTGTGAGATTCTCGGGCTTGTAACTTCTTCGTTATAAGTCCGAATTGGCTCGTTCAAGAGCCTACGGTTCACAATTCACATACTCTATATGTTCGTACAAGAATTTTATCTATTTGACTTCGTTTGCTAAAAATTCACCTATTAGTCCATTTTTAACAAAAACGATAAACGTTCGTGAACGTTCAACGCTCGTTTGATTCAATCCATCATACTAAGTATAGTCTTGTTTTGAAGGAGGAATTTGAGTTTCATATAATTCCAAGTTAAAAAAAGGACTAATAAAAGGAAAAAGTGTAATATGTTAGTAAGTTTTTAACTTCCAACTCAAATTATTGATAGGAAGTAATAAGTCATGTGAAATAAGATAATACCTTTGTTGAAGGTGAAATGAAAGAACCCCAATGTCGAAGAAGCATTTTGGGAACTCAAGATTAAAATGAAGAAAACTTTTCCTCATTTGTTTATATAATTATTAGCGAGATTCTGGGGGCAAAATCCTTATAAGGAGGGAAGAATGTAACGCCCGAGAAAATCGAATTTTTAAGAGAATTAAAATTTTATTTAATTATGTGGATTAAATGAATTTAATTGATTATTTATAGGAGCAAGTTAATTGAAGATCGTTCTATGACCTAAACATATCGGAACATTACCCTAACTTCTTAACGCTTGATTTTCCTAACGTTCTCAAATTAAGTCCACATGAGAAATATTACGTTTTCAATAACTGAAATATTATTGGATATTCCATCTCAACTTGATATTCTATCGTTACGTATTTCTCAGAAGTTCAAAAATAATTCCCGAGCAGAAATGCATGAATAGTTTCTTTTGAAAAATTTCTCGGAAAGCTTTTATTTTCATCTTGGAAATTCAAACACTTTAATTTTACCACGTAGCCAAAATACAACGATGTTCCGATATGTTTAGGTCATAGAATGACCTTCAATTAGCTTGTTCCTATAAATAATCAATTAAATTCATTTAATCCACATAATTAAATAAAATTTTAATTCTCTTTAAAATCCGATTTTCTCAGGCGTTACAAAAAATTGTATCTCCCGGGGTTATCTCCGGGGTTGAAACTAATTTGACTTCCAGGGTTATCTCTGGAAGACGATTATGCCCTCATGCATGGTTAGTAATAGGAACACAAAATTTTGAGTGTCTACACGTTAGATAACTTAACTTTTCATAAATAAAATTTTAAAAGATTTACTAATAAACCAATAAAACATTTTAGTATTTGCCTAGTCGAACAATAACATCGATATTTTCTTAAACAATTTATATCATAGCATTGCTTGAATACTTATACAAATACTAAACCATTTGAATAAACTTGGAATTCACACAATCATAAAAGAATTTTGTTAATTTTATTTTAAAATATCACATAGTCTTCATAAGAATATAATCAAATGAAGTAAAACTTGATCAAATAAACCAGAGTAAGTTTAGGAAACTTGCCTTAAGCGTTCTTTTACGAGTTCATGCTAATTTGCCTATCAAATGGCCTACACAATTACGTTTACATACACATATCAATTAGGCACATAATTGATGTCAAATATTGGTTTATATTAGCTTTACTTCTTACTTTTCCCATCTGTGTCATCAGACTCGGAATACTTTTCAAGTTTATTATTACTTGTCATAGTGACTTAGCGTTCACTCGCCGTATGCCCATTACCGACTTCAAAACATTCAAGCCATATGCTTTTGCATATACTTAACATGACCTCCCAATCTTTTATAACACACATTGTGTCGACGTTGGGATTTTTATTTGTCCCTTTTCTGTTCTTGTCTTTTGGTGTTCTCATGTTAGGTGAGATTTGTTTGAAAAAATAAGCTATGAAAAGGTCCGACATGTATATGTCGATGATTGGACTGTAAGAGTCGCCAATTGGTATTTTTAAATGGTTGCACTAACTCAACCGAGAAAAAGTTTGCACATTGACCTAGTGATGTGTCACTATTTAACTGGTCAGTGAAACCTAGATTCATTAGGGTCCGGGGGCTTGATTATGCTGAGGGAAGGTGTTAGGCACCCCCCGACATCCGTGTTACCACGGTGACCGCCACTTTTCAATTAAACTGTTATATAAATGTGTGTGTGTATGGGGGTCAATATGAAATTATTTGGAAGTAGTGTTATGCCTCGTTCACACCTATATACAAAGGGTTTGAATTTTGTATAAAAGTTTAGTTTTAACAAGATGTAGCAATGACGTTTTGTGAAAAGAGGTTTTTCAAACCCTTATGCTCAATAGTAATTGAGGCCTTTGATACTTCCATTTTCTATTAAATGTTCGGCTTGATTGCTTTTATTTTCGAGATGCGAGGCATCCTCGAGAAAGTAAAAATATTGCAGTGCCGAACTCCTTGTGGGCATGAGAGCCATCTAAGAAAATTTAAACACCAATAATAATTTACAAACCATGTACAACTGAAAAAAAATGTTTATCACGGGAACCGAATCTAGATTCAGTAGACTGAATTTGTGATCACATGATTCCTAGGCTCACATAATATAGCAATTTGTATAAAAGTTGTGAACAGTTATATATATATATATATATATATATATATATACACACACACACACACACACTATCAACCACCACGAAGCACCTTAATGGGGGATTGAAAAATGTAAACAAAACTGTAAAAGCGATCAACCGCCACGAAGTAAACTCCAGGCCTGACAGAATGTTAATATATATATATATATATATATATATATATATATTAAGACCTCAACTTTTTATAAATAAAATCGAATTTCCTCTAATTAATATTTTGAAAATAAAGTGTTAATTTGATATAATACTTTGGTCGTGGAGTATTCTTGCTGTCGGGAAATATTCGTACGACGGCACAACCATTTGTGGGGGCCCCATAATGTAAAAAACTACTTGGATAAAGAAAACGACGTAGTTGTTATCAAGCTAACAATCGTTGAATGCCCTATGGTTAAAATATAGTAATACGCGGGTTGCACAAAGAAAGATACCGGTATTGCACAATATTTTTGAATTATTGATTCTTACGTAAGAAGGCACTACTCAATAATTGTTACAGTAATTATTGTTCAATATTTTATTTTATTGATTCAATAATTGCTTCATTGATATTTTATATTATTGTTGTTTCAATAATTCTCATTGCACAATATTTCCCATTATCAGATCAATAATTCATATTCTTTGAATAATATTATTAGATAGCATTATTGGAAATGTTTAAGGAAGTTCTACCTAGGAAAGGGGTTTGGTCACCTAATTGTGCGCTAGTAAGGAGAAATCCTTATCGGAAAGCCCCCTCTTTCCTGGGAACGACTTGGTTGTCATTATTGTGATTCTGTAATATTATTTGTGAATAATTAATTATTTATTTTTATGATAAGGAAATATTTATTTTATGTGGATATAAATAATGGATATATGTATTGTGGTTATAAATGGAGGAATTAATGCTGAAGTATTTTATCAGTATTTTGTCGGAATGGAGGTATTAAAAATCGTCCGTATGTGGATTTCGGTGAATTTTCGTTTGGAATTTGGAAAAACTTAAATCTACAAAGTTGTAGAAAATTTAATTTCCTATAATATGGACATAAAATTTGTATTTTTCGGATAAAAAGGATATTTATTATGAATTATTGAAGTTCGAAAATAAATGTTTTTATTAAAATTATGGTTGGGACCCACTTTTGTCCTTTGTTGATAAAATGTGCTGAATTAATTTTTCAAATGTGGTGGGCTGATAATTTTTCAAAGTGGCATGCGTATAAAAAATTATATTAATATTTTATTAATTTAGTCTGCTTTGGCGTTCTAGCATTTTTCCTATAAATAGGGTGCTTAGTTAGAATTAAAAATCACACCAGAAATAAGTTTTCTCTCTCTATATTATCGAGCGTATTTTGTGAGTATTTAGATACTTTGAGAGTTGCTATTCAAAGGCAAGTTTCCTTCAAGATACATCCGATATTCCAAATGTAAGTACTATTCTTTTGAGGTAAGAGATGTTATTTTCTTCGTAAATGATGTTATTTCGTTCAATATCATTATGCCGAAATATTGATATAAATTTTATTTTTATTTTTTTCCTTTTTATGTTGAGGTTACTATTCACGTATACGTCACTATTCACGAATACGGTACTATTCACGAGTATTATTCACGAAGTATGATTTTTCTTGTGGAATTTCTACCTTTTCGTGTCGAGGTTACTATTCACGTATACGACACTATTCACGTATACAACACTATTCACAAATACGACACTATTCACAGAAAAGTGAAGTTTTCTCTTCTTTGTACAAGATGTCTATTATGGTAATTATATTTGATTGCATCCATGTTTTGATCTTCATTCTTTAATTTTACTCCACTATGGTTTATTGCGGAGTATTTTTGAACTTGGATTATCTAAAGTACGAATCCCTAATCTTTGTCCTTTTATCTCACTGGAATCGTTTCTTTAAAATATTTTTCATCATTCTTTGTCCTAAATGAGGATATAACTGAATATCTTTGGCCTGTAGTTAAAAGATGAATGATTAAAAGATGAATATATTTGGCTCGTAGTGTAAAGATGAACATGTGTTGAGATGAACATGACCAACTAGTGATACAAATGAATATCTTTGGCATTTAGTACAAAGATGAATATTTGATTCAAGATATATATTGATTGATGTTACAGGGAGAAAATATTTATTATGGACTTTTAAATTCATAGAGGATAGTAGATTTCATTCTCTACTTAACTCTTCTAATGAATTGTTATTTCCACTGCGAATATTGATCTAAAACTGGTTGTCCATTATATTTTATCTGATTTGTTGAAGGCTAACGATAATTTTTTGTTCATTATCTTAGTCATAATATTCTGTACTAGGCTAGTTGAGCTCACCCTTTTCCTTTTCGTTCCATTTTTCTTCTCAAGAGGTGAGAATATAGCAGGAACTAGCCGAGGTATGGAGTGATGGTTCTAGAAAGTTGTTTTAGCAGTCCTCACTATTTTTTGTAAAAATAGTGTATCAATAATTGTAATAAGGACTCCTTTTGAGTTTGAATACTGTCTATTATACAATATTTGTATTTAAACTCACAGTATATGTGTTGTCGTATTTTGCACGACAATTGTATTAATGAAGTTGTATTTGTTTCTGTACCATGTATTTGGCGACTCAGAATGGGTGATGTATACCTATTTTGGGGGCGTCACAGTTGGTATCAGAGCTTAGGGATATGGTCTCTGGCGGAGATCGGGGAATAGAACTAGGAGGGGAGAGACGAGTAATCCCTCGCTAGTGTGTCATACTTAAGCTTATTTGGTTGGTCAGTCGGAGCATATGGTGAATATGTGATATGTTAATTTGTTAATTAATCCTTATTTTATGGTAGTATTTGAGAATGGTAGCTGGAAATATTAACAATGGAGTGAATGAGACCGTGGAGACACCTTTAATCACCACACAGGGGAACGTGCAACAGGAAGGCAATATTCCTCCTATAAACAACACTACTGAACAAATGATGAATGATGGGATGTTTAGAAGCTTTTTGCAGTTCATGCAAAATCAGACGAGGGAGACTCGTATACAAAATACAGATGGAAATGATAGCAATGCACGACTTGTCACATCCAAGCAGTTCAAAGAGTTGGGACCACCAGAATTTATGGGAAAGCCGGATTCGATCAAGGCAAAAATGTGGGTTAAGATAATTACCAAGATATTTGATGTCTTGGGATACACGGAGGAACAGAAGATTCCATTTACCACCTTTATGTTCCGTGGTGAGGCAGATTACTGATGGGAATCTGTGAAGCGTACCCAACTTGTCACACTCAACATGTCCTGGGAAACGTTTCAGAAACTGTTCAATGACAAGTACTTTCGTGAAAGTATTCGTCGTATGAAGGAGGTAGAGTTTATCAGACTAGAACAAAACAACATGACTGTGGCTCAGTACAAGGCTAAGTTCGCAGAGTTATCTAGGTTTGCACCTTATTTGGTAGAGAATGAGGAACGAATGACGCGGATGTTTCTGAGAGGTCTAAAACCCAAGATTCGGCAATATCTTATTTCTCATAAATTTTCTCTATATTCATATGTTGTAAATAGGGCTCAATAATTAGAGCGAGATAATGAGTATGTTCAACTGAGGGACCACAACCAGGGTCATACCGATGGCAGCAGTCATCGGAGCAAAGAAAACCAGCAGTGAGGAAAATATTCGGATAAAGCGGCAACCACTCAGGTGGTAATCGTGGCCATGATGGTAAGCGAGTCGGGGGGAGATTTCAAAAATAGAAGGTACAATAATGATAACGTGAAGACGTCAGCACAAACATCAATTGTTTCTAGGGGAGGAGAACGATCACCGGTCAGTTGTTATAAATGCGGGAAAGAGGGACACATCAGCCCAAACTGCCCACAACAATCTAAGGTGTGTTATAACTATGGAAAGGAAGGTCATATAGCTAGAGATTATCTTGTAGTGAAACCAAGTCCAATGGGAATGGTGACTCCAAAGGCTGTTCCGGACAAGTCAAAGTCGGTGGTTCCTGGAAAGGGCGTTTATCGTGACTGCCCAAAACGCGAAGAATTCGAATGAGGTGATCACGTGTAAGCTAATCATAAACTCTTGCGAAGTTTATACCTTATTAGATACCGGTTCTACCCATTCTTTTATCTCTCCTGCTTGTGCTCAACGTTTGAACTTGACTCCGGAGAAATTAGACTTTGACTTATCTGTTGATACTCTATTAAGAGAAACTTTCATTACATCTAATGTTTATAAATCTTGCTTTATTCAAGTTGGAACCATCACATTACCTGCCGATCTTATTTCGTTGAAAATACTTGCATTTGATGTGATTTTAGGGATTGATTGGTTAACCACTCATCATGTTAAAATTAATTGTTTTCGTAAGGTTATTAGTTTTCATATTCCTAACCAACCTGTTATGCGAATTCAAGCAACCAAACCTCTAAAGTCAATCACTGTCATATCAAGCCATAAAACCATTCGTTTATTGAAAAATGGATGTCAAACTTTCTTAGCCTATGTCACGGACTTGAACAAAAACACGTCAAATTTGAATAATATTTCTGTTGTTAGTGAATTTCCTGACGATTTCTGAAGAACTTCCCGGTCTACCCCGAACGTGAAGTTGAATTCTTTATCGACCTTGAACTCCGCACAAAGTCCATTTCTAAAACCCCATATTGAATGGCTCCTATTGAACTTTAGGAGTTAAAGGTCCAACTACGAGTTGTTGGACATCGCCATTCGCCCTAGTACATCTCCTTGGGGTGCTCCTGCTTTTATTCAGAAAGAAGAAAGACGGGAGTATGCGAATTTGTATTGCTACCGGAATCAATCATGTCACCATCAAGAATAGGTATCCGCTACCTCGCATTGATGACTTGTTCGACCAGTTTCAAGGAGCACAATTCTTTTCAAAGATTGATCTTCGTTCTGGATATCATCAGCTGAAGATTAAAACTAAGGATATTCCAAAGACAACTTTCAGAACTCGGTACGAACATTATGAATTCTTAGTCATATCTTTTGGATTGACTAATGCTCATTCTTCTTTTATTGATATGATGAACCGTGTGTTCAAGAAATATTTGGATCAGTTCGTTGTTGTCTTTATTGATGACATCATCAATTATTCCAAAAGCTGTGAAGATCATGAGCACCATTTGAAGCTGGTACTTCAAAGGCTTCGTGACAACAAGCTATATGCCAAGCTGAAGAAATGTGAGTTCTGGCTTGAGGAAGTAGCATTCCTTGGGCACGTGGTATCAAAACATGGAGTATCTGTTGACCCAGCAAAGATTGAAGCAGTACAAAGTTGGGAGCAACCGAAGTCAGTGACTGAAGTACGTAGCTTTCTGGGCTTAGCTGGATATTATCGAAGATTCATGGAAGGATTTTCTAGAATCGCTACTCCGTTAACTCAGTTGACTCGGAAAGATACAAAATTTATATGGAGCGAGGAATGCGAGAAGAGTTTCCAAGAGCTCAAGAAGAGACTCATTTCAGCACTTGTTCTTATAATACCATCTGGTTCAGATGGATTTTTTATCTACAGCGATTCTTCAGGTAAAGGGCTAGGATGTGTTCTCATGCAACATAGGAAAGTCATAGCCTATGCCTCGCAACAACTCAAAAAATATGAGAGGAATTTTCCTACTCATGATCTGGAGTTGGCAGCAGTCGTTTTCGCGTTAAAGATCTGGAGACACTACCTGTATGGGGAGAAAGTGGAGATCTATACAGATCATAAAAGCCTCAAATATTTCTTCACCCAAAAGGAACTCAACATGCGACAATGACTTTGGCTCGAGTTGTTGAAAGATTACGACCATACCATCCAATATCATCCTGGAAAACCAAACGTGGTAGCTAACGCATTGAGTAGAGGATCATATGCGGGTACGAATGTAATGTTGTTAACACAAAGGCCCATTTTGTATGACTTGCAAAGGATGGAGATAGAGGTAAAAGCTCCAAGTACCCACATGATGACATCAAATATACGAGCAGAACCAACTTTAATCAATAAAGTTAAAGTTGCTCAAGCTACGGACCTGGAGCTGATGCATATGATGAAGAAAGTGCAAGAAGGTGTTATTCCAGAAGCAAGAATCGATGAAGAAAGAATACTTCAAGTCAACTCTAGACTTTACGTTCCAAACGATTCTTACTTGAAGCATAGAATCATGATGGAGGCACACAACACACCATTTGCAAACCATCTTAGGACTACTAAAATGTAACATGATCTTTGACATATATTTTGGTGGCACAATATGAAGAGAGAGATTACAGATTTTATCTCGAGGTGTTTAACTTGTCAACGTGTAAAGGCAGAACATCAAGTGCCAAAGGGTCCATTGCAACCACTTGAGATTTTGAAATAAAAGTGCGAACGCATTACTATGGATTTCGTTACGGGTCTTCCCAAGGTTTCTCAAGGCATATATGCACTTTGGGTTATTTTTGATAGATTAACCAAGTCTGCTCATTTCTTGCCTATACGGGAGACTTATTCCCTTGAACGTCTTGCTCATATATACTTGAATGAGATTGTGAGATTGCATGGCATGCCAATATTCATAGTTTCGGATCGTGACCCAAGATTCACTTCACGATTTTGGGTTAGCTTGTAGAAAACTATGAGCACGGATTTATGATTCAGTTTGGCATACCATCCTCAAACAGACGAGAAATTAGAGAGGGCTATTCAAACTCTTGAAGATCTATTAAGACTCTGTGTCCTAGATTTCAAAGGGAGTTGGGATAAGTACCTACCATTGGTGAAATTCTCCTACAACAATAGTTATCAAGCAAGTATAGGCATGGCTCCATTTGAGGTGTTGTATAGAAGAAAATGTCATTCTCTAGTATGTTGGGGCAAGGTGGGTGAAGCAACTTCGTTGGGACTAGAATTGGTACGCATAACTACAGAAAAGATCCAAACAATTCGACAACGTATACAAACGACACAAGATCGAAAAAAGAGTTATGCAGATCTTCATCAAAAGGACGTGGAATTTAATATTGAGGATCATGTATTGTTACGTATTGCTCCATGGAAGGGAATTACAAGATTTGGGAAGAGAGGAAAGCTCAATACAAGATTTGGTGGTCCATTTGAGATTCTTGACCGAATAGGAAATGTGGCCTATAGACTCGCATTACCTCCAAGCATGTCTCGTGTTCATAATATTTTTCACATATCTATGCTTCGTAAATATGTGAAAGACCCGAACCACATTATTGAGTTAAAACCAGACGAGATAGCCGAAGATTTAACGTAAGATGATGTACCTATTAAGATCTTGGATAAGAAAGAGCATGTCCTACGCACCAAGATTATACCACAAGTTAAAGTTTTGTGGAGGAACCATGCTATTGAGGAAATGACATGGGAGATAGAATCAAAAATGAAAACAAGGTATCCTCACCTTTTTAAAACACTAGGTACGTACGTCAATTTCGAGGACAAAATTTCATAAGGATGTGAGGTTGTAAGACCACAACTTTGTAGAAATAAAATTGAATTTCCCATAATTATTATTTTGAATAATAAAGTGTTAATTTGATATAATACTTTGGTTATGAGTGAAATGTGCAAATTTTGTAAATAAACAAGTTGTTATAAAATATTCATTGTTGTTTTGAGAATATTCATTCGCAGCGTGAGAATATTCTTCATTGTCATGAGAATATTCGTATATGACTACAAGCATACATTTGTAGGCCCCATGACGAAAAAAAAACTATTTGATGAAGAAAACGATAAGTTTGAGTTTTTACAAATAATCTGCCGTAGTTACTACTAAGTAACATTGTTGGAATACCCGGTGGTTAAAATACAATAATACGCGTGGTTGCACAGTAGCACACGATATTGCACAGTATGCTTGAATTATTGATTCTTACGTAAAAAGGCACTACTTAATAATTGTTACAGTAATTACTGTTCAATATTTTATTTTATTGATTCAATAATTGTTTCATTGATATTTTATATTATTGTTGTTTCAATAATTGTCACTGCACAGTATTTCCCATTATCAGATCAATAATTCATATTATTTGAATAATATAATTAGATAGCATTATTGGTAATTATTAAGGAAGTTCTATCTAGGAAAGGGGTTTGGTCACCTAATTGCTCGCCTGTAAGGAGAAATCCTTATCGAAAAGCCCTATTTCCTAGGAACGACCCGGTTGTCATTATTGTGATTCTGTAATATTATTTTTGAATAATTAATTATTAATTTATATGATAAGAAAATATTTATTTTATGTGGATATAAATGATGGATATATGTATTGTGGTTATAAATGGAGGAATTAATGCTGAAGTGTTTTATTAGTCTTTTGTCGTAATGGAGGTATTAAAAATCGTCCGTATGTGGATTTCGGTCATTTTTCGTTTGGAATTTGGAAAAACTTAAATATATAAAGTTGTAGAAAATTTAATTTCCTATGGAATGGACATAAAATTCATATTTTTCTGATAAAATGGCTATTTATTATGAATTATTGAAGTTCAGAAATAATTGCTTTTATTAAAATTATAGGTGGAACCCACTTTTGTCCTTTGTTGATAAAATTAGCTGAATTAATTTTTCAAATGTGGTGGGCTGATAATTTTTCAAAGTGGCATGCGTAGAAAAAATTATATTAATATTTTATTAATTTAGTTTGCTTTGGCGTTCTAGCATTTTCCTATAAATAGGGTCCTTAGTTAGAATTTAAAATCATACCATAAATAAGTATTTTCTCTCTCTATATATGTAACAATCGAGAAATTTGAAATTTAATTTAAATATTTATTGAATTAAATAAATACTTTATTTATTAAGGAAAATAAATAATTGATGAATTGTGGTGAATTAATTTAGTAACTAAATTAATTAATGTTAATTGAATTGAATAATGATAATGTTATTTGAAGGATTTAATTTAAAAGAATAATTAAATTAAATCAATTGCTTAATATTTAAGAGAAATAATTAAATTAAATGAAATGTTTAATTTAAAGGAAATAAATAAATTAAATAAAGTGTTGTGTCTAATTTATTAATTAAATTAGATATATAATTATTTATTAATTATAAGTATAGTGATAAAAAGATTTTTATTATTATTATATAAGTTATTTAAATTATCTAAAGTGTGACAATCGGAAACTATATAATATAAATAATATAAAAATAATTTAGTGTATAAAGTTTGGTAGCCAAACAAGGCCTTATGGCCTTTGGCATTATTCAATTGACGTCTTTTGTTTTCTTTAACAGATGAATACGTGGGAGAGTTAAGCCATATTAGTTTTATTTCACGTATTATTTTTCTAAGGCTTACTAGATAGCAGAGAGAGAGAGAGAAAGAGCTTAATGAGAATTGCAGAGAATTGACAGTGATGTCAAGTGGAAGAGAAGGGTTGCTAATTGGTTTGATAATCAAGGTATAAACTATTTCTATTTTTATTGTTAGTTTGGTGTTATATATATATATATATATATATATATATATATATATATATATTTTGATACAGGTTGAAAATCACGTGAATTGTGATGTATATATGCTCATATAGAATTGCCAAACTCTGTTAATTATCATGTAAACTTGTTAATTGTTATCAAGTTCATGAGAAATTGGGTTTGAGGAAGAAAATGAAATCATAGCGTTTATGTTCATATAAAGTTGTTTAGAAAGTACGAAAATTGATGTTTTATATGTGTTGTAATTTGAAGTCTGTTGTTGGATTGTGATAAAATATTAAGAAACGAAAACAACGAAGTTTAAATCATGTCAATTGGTTAAGAAATTAGTTCGTGGCGATCAAATTCGTTAAAAGTGTAATAATAAAGAAAAATTGGAAGAATTATGGTTTTGATTCCTCAAAATGGTGTAAATGTAATGTTTTATATGTAGAATGGTGTTTAGTATGTGTAACTATAATATTACAAAGTTTTAGATGTTGAATTTGGGAGAAATTCTGTTTAATTGGGATTTTTGGCCTTTGACAGAGTGCTAGTTCGCGTCTGTAAGAACTGAGTCTGGTGCGGGCGCGTGATAGCCCAGTGTAATACTCGCACCGACGCGCGAGTAGCCAGTCACAGACAGTGAAGTCTGCTTAATTGCAAGTTATGTGTAACGGACTTGTGTTAGTTTACCATGCATGTTAATGATGTTAAAACATGATATAAACTATAATAACAGATGTCAATGTGTTGTAATGGAAAGAGTAAAGATTTGAAATAATTATTTAAATAAGTTATAAAATGAAACTAAAAGTGATGTTTTCAAAAGTTGTAGATAAACGATAAGGTTTATGTTGATTAATGTGTGATTTCAGAGGCGTTAAATATGTTAACCTAAATGGTTAGGTTTTAGGTTAGGGTTATGACCTAAATGATGATTTAATACCCCTAGTGTTGATATTCATACAACTAATTGTTATTGAGATTGTATTGATGTATGTAGGGTAATTGAAGATTATATTACATTTGTGTAGCTTACATTCAAGGCAAGTTCTCTAACTCTACTTTCATAATTGTGCAAGTTATCTAACTCTACTTTTATAATTGTGCAAGTTTCTAAACTTTAATTCTTTACATTGAGCAAGCTTTCAAACTTCATTCTTTTATTAATGAGTGCAAGATCCTAAAATCTATTGAGCAATATTATTGATTCTATTCTTATATACGTTTGATTAAGCTCTTGTAACTTAATTCGTTACATCGAGCAAGTTTCACTTTTCTAATTATTATACAAAGCATAGATTGTTCTAATTCTTTTGAACATAGTACTTTGCATGTGTATTATGTTTATTCAGTTATATATTGTTAATATCCTATCTTTGACTTTGATAGCCTTGTTTAGTTATACATTCTTGTATTATACCTTTATTGATGGAAATTGAATAACTGTTCTAAAATTCTAGAAACACTGATAAGCTAGTTCTAAACTAAACTTTCTTTAGTGCAGAAATTCTAAATTCAAACTGAGACGAATAACCCTAACATAGGGGATTTTGTACGTGTAACGTTTAGATGTTTGTGCACAATACATGGTACAAATGGTTGATCCCCCTGAGTATGTTAAGAAGAGTCTGTATAGTCTAATGACTGTTAAGGTTAAGGTAATAATACCTAAACAACGTGGACATAGTTCGTGGTCTTAAGACCCTCAGATAATTAAAGTTCGAACTTGTTTTCTATTTTGATTCGTAGAACAAGTTCTTTATTATTCAGTATTCGTTGTTCACTCTCATGTTGTTGTTATACTATCTTTATGTCAGTGAGTAATTGTTTACTCACTCTTGCAATTAAACAATGTAGCTAAAGTCGAAAGAGGTGATGAGCCATCTACTAGCAAGGAAAAGGGCAAGATGTCTAAGTGATGAAGAATTAGTTAAAGTTTATTTAAATCACTACAAAAAAATGGGCGTTTAGCAACAATTTTTCGGGCAACGACTTTATAAGTCGTTGCTAAAAGTATATGTTTAGCAACGAAAATTATCCTTCATTGTAGATTGTGTCAGGCTTTCACTTTTTGCAACGAAATTCATAAGTCGTTGCAAAATTTTGTTACGAATTTATTGGCCGGAAAAAATTTCGTTAGAAATTCGTTGAAAATTTTTCGGCCACTTGCTTTCCCGTCATCGTGGGCAAAGAAAGTTTTTTTTGTTGTTAAAAATGGGGCTTTAGAAACGAATTTTCAGGCAAAGTCGTTGCTAAAAGTGTATGTTAGCAACGAAACTTGTCCTTCATTGCAGCAGATTGTGTCAAAGCTTTCACTTTTTTGCAACGAAATTATAAGTAGTTGCAAAATTTGGAAACAAATTTCGTTAGAAATTGCTGCAAAAAATTTTTAACCACTTGATTTCTCTCTCGTCGGGCAATGAAAGTTTTTTTGTTGCTATATTTCGTTGCCTAATATGGACCACATTCATTAGCAACAATTTTTATTTTCGTTGCATATTTTATACAACTTTTTGCAACGACTATTAAAATGTTACCTTAAAATAATAATAATAATAATAATAATAATAATAATAATAATAATAATAATAATAATAATAATAGCAACTAGGCCTAGGTGCTTGGGTGGTCATTGGATTAATATTCCAAACTAGAGGTCTTGGGTTCGAATCTGTGCATCAACATATTTTTTGGGATAAAGTTCAATATTCGCCATGTCAGCCCGTCCACATATGATATATATATATATATATAGTCCGGATCCTATACGGGATCCCGGGCGTTCTTAAATTGCGGACCATTTTTTTTTTGTTTTTTTTAAAACAACTAAATTTTTTTAAAAAAATTTATGGAACTGAAATTTTTCTATAATACAGTGTTTTTCGCGTGATTTGGATACATATAACAAAACAGGTTATATGTATCTAAATCACGTCCAAAACACTGTATTATGGAAAAATTCCAGTTCCATAAAATATTAAAATTTCTTTTAGTTGTTTTAAAAAAAAGAAAAAAAAATATTAATTTTTTTTCGCATTTTAAGAAAAATACTAACTCTCACACTTGATCTCCTCTATATATATATATACACACACATACATATTCTTTTCAAATTTTTTATCAAACTAAATAAAATACTACATAAATCTCAATATTAAACTAAATATATATAAAGTAACTATGAATATTTTATATATAAATATAAATATATATATATATATATATATATAAACAAATATTCATATATTAGATATGAATATTTGTTATAAATATTTATATGAATATTTAGAGATAAATTTATAAATATATATATATATATATATATATATATATATTAAAATATTCATAGTTACGTTATATAAATATTCATAGTTACTTTATATATATTTAGTTTAATGTGGAGATTTAAGATGGGTATATATATAGATGGTAATAGAATTTATCTAATAGACAAAAAATATAACATAAGACGCAAAAATATCACAACTAGGTTTTGAACCTAAGACCTATGGGTTATTAGGCCATTAAGCTACCACTGAGTCATTCTAATTTATTAGTTAACTTGTAAAACCCCAACTTTTTGAATAAAGATGAATTTTCTATAAATATTATTTTTGAATATTATGGAGTGAAATTGATATAATAGTTGTGGGTAATATTTATAAATTTTGCAAAGTATGCAAGTTGTTATATAATATTCGATTGGTCGGGGAATATTCGTTTTAACAGGGAATATTAGTACAACGGCACAATCATTGGTGGACCCCACAATGGAATTATTATCGGATTGAGAAAACGACAAAAATATTTTATGAAAATAATGGCGGAAGTTTTACCGTTAACTGTTGAAACACCCGGTGTTAAAAGTACAATAATACGCGTGGTTGCATAGTAGCACACGCATTGATTACTGATACTCCAAAAGCTTCGTGAATATAAGCTTTATGCCAAGTTAAAGATATACGAGTTCTGGCTTGAGGAAGTAGCATTCCTTGGGCACGTGGTATCAAGTCATGGAATATCTCATTGACCCAAAGAAAGATTGAAGCTATTCAAAGTGGGGAGCAACCTAAATCGATGATCAAGTAACGTAGCTTTCTCGCTTAGTTTGGTTATTAACGGAGATCCGTAGAAGGGTTTCTTGAATTGCTACTCCACTAACTCAAATTGACTTTTAAAGATACAAAGTTTGGTTGGAGTGAGGAATGTGAGAAGAGTTTTCAAGAACTCAATAGGAGACTCATTTCAAAGACTGCTCCGACAATACCATCCGTTCGGAGGATTTGTCATCTCACATGATGCTTCTAGCAAAGGGTTAGGATGTGTTCTCATGTAACATGGGAAAGTCATAGCCTATGTCTCACGACAACTCAAAGAATATGAGAGGAATTATCCTACTCATGACCTAGAGTTAGCAGCTGTTGTCTTCGTACTTAAAATTTGGAGGTATTACTTGTATGGGGAGAAAGTGGAGATCTTTACGGATCATAAAAGCCTCAAATATTTCTTCACTCAAAAGGAACTCAACATGCGATAACGACGTTGGCTTGAACTATTGAAAGATTATGATCATATCATCCAATACCATCCTGGAAAAGCGAACGTGGTAGCTGACGCATTGAGTAGAAGATCATATGCGGGTACGAGTGCAATATTGTCAACGCAAATGCCCATTTTGTATGACTTGCAAAGGATGGAGATAGAGATAAAGATTCCAGGGACCCACGTGATGATGCCAAATATACGAGTAGAACCAACTTTAATTGATAAAATTAAAGCTGCTCAAATCCGGAGCTGATGCGTATGAGGAAAAAAGTGAAAGAAGGTGCGAAAAGCAAGAATCGATGAAGAAGGAATACTTTGAGTCAACTCCAGACTTTGTGTTCCTAACGACCCTGATTTAAAGTATAAAATCATGATGGAGGCGCACAATAAACCGTTTGCAATCCATTCTGGGAGTACCAAAATGTATCATAATCTTCGACATACATTTTGGTGGGGCAATATGAAGAGAGAGATAGCGCTGTTTATCTCAAGGTGTCTAACGTGTCAACGAGTCAAGACGGAGCATTAAGTACCAAAAGGTCCATTGCAACCACTTGAAATTCCGTAATGGAAGTGGGAGCACATTACCATGGATTTCATTACCGGGTTTTCCCAAGTTTTCTCAAGGCATAGATGCCATTTGGGTCATTGTTGATAGATTGATTAAGTCTCGCTTATTTTTACCGATACGAGACTTATACACTTGAACGCCTTGCTCAGTATGTACATAAATGAGATTGTAAGACTGCATGGTATGCCAGTATCCATAGTTTCTGATCGAGACCCAAGATTTACTTCATAATTTTGGGTTAGTTTGCAGAAAGCTATGGGCACAGATTTACGATTTAGCTCGGTATATCATCCTCAAACGGATGGACAATGGAGAGGACTATTCAAACTCTTGAAGATCTATTAAGACTCGTGTCCTTGATTTCAAGGGAAGTTGGGACAAGTTCTTACCATTGATGGAGTTTTCCTATAACAACAGCTTATCAAGCAAGTATTGGCATGGCTCCATTCAAGCGCCAGATGGAAGAAAGTGTCGCTTCTCCAAAGATCTTTGGGATGAGGTGGGTGAAGCAACGTTGTTTGGACCGGAGTTGGTACGTATGACAACAGAAAAAGAATCAAACGATCCCAAGAACGTATAAAAAACCTCACAAGATCGACAAAAGAGTTATGCTGATCTTCATCGAAAGGACGTGGAATTCGATATAGGAGATCATGTGTTGTTACGTGTTGCTCCATGGAAAGGAGTTAAAAGATTTGGAAAGAGAGGAAAGCTCAATCCTCGATTCATTGGGCCATTCAAAATCCTCGATCGAGTAGGAACTGTGGCTTATAGACTTGCGTTACCGCCAAGTATGTCTCGTGTTCATAATGTTTTTCACATATCTATGTTACGTAAATATGTAGAAGACCCGAACCACATTATTGAGTTGGAACCGGATGAAATAGCGGAAGATTTGACGTATGAAGAGGTTCCTGTTCAAATCTTGGATAAGAAGGAACATATTCTACGTACTAAGGTTATACCTCAAGTTAAAGTTTTGTGGAGAAACCACGATGTTGAGGAAATGACTTGGGAGTTAGAATCTGAAATGAAATCAAGGTATCCTTACCTCTTCGACATACCAGGTACGTACCCTAATTTCGAGGGAAAAATTTCATAAGAAGGGGAGGTTGTAAGACCCCAACTTTTATAAATAAAGATGAATTTTCTATAAATATCATTTTGAATATTATGGAGTGAAATTGATATAATAGTTGTGGGTAATATTTATAAATTTTGCAAAGTACACAAGTTGTTATATAATATTCGATTGGTCGGGGAATATTCATTTTAACAGGGAATATTAGTACAACGGCACAATCATTGGTGGACCCCACAACGGAATTATTGTCGGATTGAGAAAACAACAAAAATACTTTATGAAAATAACTATGGAAGTTTTACTGTTAATCTGTTGAAACACTCTCGTGTTAAAAGTACAATGAATACGCTGGTTGCATATAGTAGCACACACGACATTGATTATTGATGCTTACGTGAGAAGTCACTTTCGGTTTTGCTTATTTTATGGACCCCCATTTATCCATTTTTAAATAACCTGGAAGAAGGTTATTCATTATATATATATATATATATATATATATATGTCTTATATTTATAATATATATATATATATATATATATATATCATTTATTGATGTGAATGGTTTGGTGGGGGGAAATAAGATTGTAGAAAGGAGTACTATTATATATATATTTATGTTTTGAATTTGCAAGTTGGCTACAATTATTATGATTATTATATTTATATATAGGTACTAGTTGGAAGGTGTGGCAGGCAAAAATTCACGGGGTTCATAACCCGTGACTAATATTATATTTATATATATATATAATATTATATTTAAAAGATTTTGCTTTAAATATGGACCGTCAGATTAAAGTAAATCAATCTCGGCCGTTCATGAGTTAGTTACTATGCATTCTATTTTTCTATAAAAAGAAGCTCATTCATTCATTATTTTCTTACGAATTCACTGAAACTCTAGAGAGATAAACTATAGAGAGAAAGAAGAAAGTATTCTACTACTTCACAACTTATATATCCAGTACTCTTCTTCTTAAGGTAGGGAATATTATTTGTTGTACTCGTAAAGGGTGTTATTCTTTCTTATTCATGAAGAGAACTGTTGTTATTCCATTTCTTCTTATTTTGTTGGAATAACTCAGATACGCTTGGCCTACCCTATACTTGGTGACATTCTTCTATTATTCTCGCTGAACATCCTATTTGTGTGTTTTACACCTAACCGGTTCCGCTTTTTTATTATTATTCCATTGGAACATCCTCGCTCATGTGTTTTACACCTTACTCGGTTCCATCTTTTATTATTATTCCGTTGGAACATCCTGTCTCGTATGTGTTTTACACCGATTCGGTTTCTCTTTTTATTATTCTCATTGGAACATCCAGCGCTTGCAAATTTTGCCCGACTGGTTCCGTTATTATTATTCTATTGAATAACTCGCCTATGCGCAAGCACCGCATGCATGGTGATTTCTTTTGTTATTCCATTCTTTATTATACTCAGTTGGTTAAAGTTTTGACTTCTATACTCCATGAAATTAGTAGAATATCCTACTATCATCACATAATGTTTCTTAAAATTTCGTGTACAAAAAGTACATTGTCGCACCATTCTCATTGACTCATGTTGCTGGCTTCCACAATTACACTATGGGGTCGCGCGTTGCGGCGTGGGGATGGCGTCGCGGCGTGGTAAATACACTACGAAGTCACGTTGCGGCGTGGCGATGGCGTTCTTGCTACCACTAATGTCTTCATTGGTCAAGATTGCCTTGGCTCGTTAGCTTTGATCGACAAATTTTGAAGAATAAGATAAGAAAAGGCCATTTTGGCCTACAAGCTTGTTTCTAACAGACTAATTCACATGCAATTCATACAAAAACTTCATGTAAACATAATTCAAGAACTCCTAACATGCTTCTACCCATACAACAACATAAACAACAAATTTAAAACATCCAATTTCACTATTTTTGATAAAAACTCACTTTTTGATATTTCAATGAAAATCAACACTGGAAATTTTGTTTTTCAACCAAAACAATTAATTCAAAGCATTTTTATCAATAATTTTACGTACTCTATCAAATTAGATGATCAATTTATCAACTAAACAACTAATTAACCCTCAATTTCTACTTTAAATTAACCCATACTCATTCACAAAAACTCTCTATAAAAAAGTTTTCTTTACAAACTACATACATAACAACAATACATTGACTATAACTTATGAAAATCGTTTTAACATCATTAGTATATCATATAAAGCCATATAACAACAAAAATTCATGCTTACGCAAGGATTCTACAGAGAATTTGGGAAGAGAAAAACTAAACTTTTAAAACTAAAAAAAATAGAACAATACCTTGAAGAAGATGATGATGGCTATTCCTTTCTATTCTCAAGCTTCTTCTTCTCCAATCTCTAGCCTTTCTTCCTCTCTTCTTTTCTTCTTCTCTTCTTCTTCCTCTGAGTTTTTCTTTTCTTCTCTCTAACCACTCTCCTCTATTCTTACGTCTTATGATATAACGTATAATATATAATATATATATATATATATATATATATAAATATATAATATAACTCTAACTTAACTAACATCAGTTATTTTTTTATTTGAAATCAAAAGCCATAAGGCTTGTTTGGCTAACCACTAAAAAGATAATCAATTAACCCTTATGCCTTGTTTGGTAACACACAATTAGATTAAAGACTTTAATAGGCATTAGGGCTTGTTTGGCAAAACTGAATTAACTCCTTTAATTTATTTTAGTAACTCCTTTATAGTAAGGTTATTTGTCACACTCCTTATTAAATTAAATAATCAATTTAATCAATTAAAATATTAATCTATTAAATTACTTTACCACATAATTCAATATCACATAAATTATAATTTTATTCAACCAACTAACACTTTATTTTAATCACAATTTCCAATTAAAATACTATAATTCATTTAATCATTATAAGCTCTCTAGCTTACTTATTAAATTAAATTAGTATATAATCTCATAGCAATTAATTTTCTTAGCTCCTTAATTATTTATTCAACAAATAATTAACTAAACCACATCAACTCAAATTGCCATTAAATACTTATATAATTCAATAAATATTTAATATTGCAAATTAATATTTAATATTTAATTATTTATTCAACAAATAATTAACTAAACCACATCAACTCAAATTGAACAATTATTTATTTAATAATAAACATATCCATTAATTACTTATATAAATCAATAATTATTTAATATTACACTTTAAAATTCTCGAATGTTACATCATTCCTCCTTACAAGGATTCTCATCCTCGAATCACAAATTTCAAACAAATCATTCGTTACATTCTTCCCTACTTACAAAGATTCTGTCCCCAGAATTGAAGACACAGATTAAACAAATAACTCAGGGTACTCTTTCAACATTTTCTCTTCGAGTTCCCACGTAGCTTCTTCAGCATTGTGGTTCCTCCATATCACCTTCACAGAATGTATTACTTTATTCCTGAGCACTTGTTCTTTCCCGTCGACTATCTGGATTGGAACCTCTTCATAAGACAAATCTTTCTCGAACTACAACGGTTCGTACTCGATCACGTGTTTGTAGTCGGGTTTATACGGTCGTAACACCGAAATGTGAAAAACATTATGAATGTTTTCCAATTCTGGAGGTAGAGCTACCTCGTAAGCCACTTCTCCCACTCTTCGCAGCACTTCAAAGGGTCCAATAAATCTCGGGCTTAGCTTTCCCTTTTTTATCGAAACGAATTTTCCCCTTCCAAGGAGAAACTTTTAGGAATACAAAGTTCCTACTTCGAATGCACGATCTTATCTGTGTTGATCAAAGATACTTTTTCATCATCTGCCTTGAGTCGCTACCAATCTTGTCTCGATGAGTTTGACAACGCCATTAGTTTGTTGTACCAGCCTGGTCCTAATAAATTGCGTTCACCGACTTCATCCCAAAGACAAAGAGTTCGCACTTTCTGCCGCATAATGCCTCGTAAGGTGGAATGTCGATGCTCGCGTGATAACTGTTGTTGTAAGCAAATTCCACCAACGGTAAATGTTCTTCCCAGCTTCCTTTAAAGTCTATGACACATGCTCTCAGCATATCTTCCAATGTCTGAATTGTTCGTTTTCTTTGGCCATCTGTTTGTGGATGATAAGCAGTACTCATTCGCTAGTGTGTCCCCATGCATTCTTGTAGTCTCTTCCAGAAATTTGATGTGAATCGCGGATCTCTATCGGACACAATTGACACTGGCACTCCATGTCTCGAAACGATCTCTTTAATGTACAATCTTGCCAACTGATCAAGATTGAATCTAATCTTTATTGGTCAAAAGTGCGCTAATTTCGTCAGTCTATCCACTATCACCCAAATGGCATCGCATCCCCTCTGAGTAGTTAGAAGACCCACCACAAAATTCATTGTAATGTGTTCCCACTTTCATTCCGGTATTTCCAACGGTTGGAGTAATTCGCTGGGTCTTTGATGTTCGGCTTTTACTCTTTGACATGTCAACCATTTCGCTACGCATTCTGCAACTTCCCTTTTCATATTCGGCCACCAAAAATGTCGACGCAAATCTTGATACATTTTCGTGCTTCCTGGATGAATTGAATATCTTGAGCTTTCAACTTCAATCAAAATTTCTTCTTTCAGCTCTGGTGTTTCTGGAACCCAGATTCTTCCCTAAAACCGTAGTAGTCCTTCGGTATCGATCTTGTATTTTACATCACTACCCTCAATCAGATTCTCTTTGATTTTCCCACACTCTTCATCTTGCAGTTGAGCATCCTTCACTTTGTCCACTAAAGTTGGACTAGCTTCTATCTAGAATAGTTGTTCATCAGATTCTTTTGGAAATTTGATTTCTAACTCCAGTTTTGTCATTGCTGAAATGAGCTCCTCCTGAGTTGTTATCAACATTAACTTTTCCCAACCTTTCCTGCTTAAAGCATCTGCAACCACATTCGCTTTGCCCGGATGATAAAAGATCTCACAATCATATTCTTTTATCAATTCCATCCATCTTCTTTGACACATGCTCAAATCCTTTTGAGTCAAAATATACTTCAGACTTTTGTGGTATGTGTAGATCTCACATTTTTCTCCACAAAGATAGTGTATCCATATCTTCAGAGTAAATACAACTGCAGCCAATTCCAAATCATGAGTCGGATACCCTTTCTCATAATCCTTCAGTTGTCTTGATGTATACGCAATAACTTTGCCGTTCTGCATAAGAACACAACCCAACCCTTTATGTGAGGCATCACTATACACCATAAAATTTCATGTATTATCTGGTAATGCCAACACAGGTGCCACACTTAACTTATTCTTCAAATCTTGGAAACTCTCTTCACATTTCTCCGTCCAAACGAATTTTACAGCTTTCCTTGTCAAATTTGTTAGCGGAGTGGCTATCTTAGAAAAATCTTGAATAAATCTTCTATAATAACTAGCCAATCCCAAGAAACTCCTCACTTTTGATGGTGTTCTTGGTTGTTCCCAATTAATCACAGCTTCCACTTTTGACGGATCCACTGAAATCCCGTCTTTGTCAATCACATGCCCCAAAAATTGTACACGCTCGAGCCAAAATTCGCACTTAGAGAATTTTGCATATAACTTTTCCTTTATTAGTGTTTCCAATGTCAAACGTAAGTGTTCCTCATGTTCTTCTTGAGTTTTGGAATACACTAAAATGTCATCGATGAATACCACTACAAACTTGTCTAAGAATGGTTTAAACACCCTATTCATCAAATCCATGAATGCAAAGAAAAGTATTGGTTAAACCAAAAGACATCACCAGAAACTCATAATGTCCATACCGAGTTCTGAACGCCGTTCGTGGTATATCCTCCTTCCTCACTTTCAACTGGTGATACCCACTTCTGAAATCTATTTTCGAAAAGTATTTAGCACCCTTCAATTGGTCAAACAAGTCATCTATTCTTGGCAACGGGTATTTATTTTTAATAGTGACTTTGTTTAACTCCCTATAATCAATGCAAAGACACATTGATCCGTCATTCTTCTTCATGAATAATACTGGCGCTCCCCACGGTGACACGCTTGGTTGAATATATTTCTTGTCCAGCAGCTTTTGCAACTGTACCATCAGTTCCTCCATTTCTACTGGAGCCATTCTGTACGGGGCCTTCGATATCGGTGTTGTTCCCAGCGCTAAGTCGATCACGAACATAATTTCTCTGTCAGGCGGAAGTCTTGGCAAATCCTCTGGAAAAACGTCTTCGAATTCCCTCACTACTGGTATTTCTTCCAGTTTTACATTCTTCTTCTAAGTATTGACTATGTAAGCTAAATAGCCCACACAGCCTTGACTCAACAATTTCTTGGCCTGCATAATTGTCAGACATTTCATCTGTCTAGGCGACTTGCTACCATAGATTACTACCTTTGACGGAGTCATAAGGTTTACACACTTCTTTTGGCAATCAATTACTGCTCCATATTTGAACAGCCAATCCATTCCCAAAATAACATCAAACTCTCCAAGTCTAATCGGAATCAAATCTACCATAAAGATATTTTCCTTAATACTCACCCTACAGTTCTTATATACGAATCTAAGAGGGATTACTTCCTTATTCGCAATTTCTATGTTCAAAGGAAAATTCAGTTCTTCTCTAGGAAATTCTAACCTCTTAGCAAATTCATCAGATATAAACAAACAAGTAGCACCCGAATCAAATAATACATAAGCATTTATATCATTGATTGAGATAATACCAGACACCACATCTTTTGATTGCACATCATCTTGCACAGTCATGTTGAAGGTTCTGGCAGTGGGTTTATTTTATGCTGCATGTCTTGCAATGGCCCATGTACCTCCATTGTTACCTCCATTACTTCTGGTAGTCACTCCATCCTTCTTCTTAGGGCATTCACGAGAAAAGTGATCCTTGGATCCGCACGTGAAGCATGCATTCTTCTTTGGTTGAGTGCAATTTGGGGCGATGTGACCCTCTTGGCCACAATTGAAGCAAACTCGTTTCCCCATCAAGCACGCACCCTTGTGAAATTTCCCGCATGTCGCACACACTTCAAACTTTTTTTTTTGCTGGTTACTCTAATGGTTTCCAGCACCCATGTTCCCATTCCACTTCATCTTCAAGCTGTTGTTGCTGTTGTTGCTGTTGTTGCTGTTGTTTCCACCACCACCATTCTTAATCTCATTCTCATTCTTCTTCTTCTTCTGTTCTTGATTGAATTTTGTCACTGCCTCGCCTCCACCTTCAAATGAAATCTATCGCTTTCTCCATCATCACAGCAAACGTCTTCAATCGAACAGGAAACCCTCATCAGATAGCAGCTGTGGCTCCAAATTATGTTCAAATCTCTTCGCCTTACGCTCGTCTGTGCTGACCTGATATGGTGCAAACCTTGCCAATTCGTTGAATTTTGCGGCATACTCAGATACCATCATTGTTCCCTGCTTTAATTCCGTAAATCGCACTTCTAATCGACTCTTCAACTCTCTCGAAAATAGGTCTCGAAGAACAACTCCTTGAACCTATCCCAGGTCATCACCCCTGGCCCTTCACGAGTTTTATTGGCTTGCCACCAATAACTAGCTTCTGCTTTCAACATGAAAGTTACGAAAGTAATCTTCTGATCATCCCCTACCTTAGCGACATCGAACACCTTTTCTATCTCCATAATCCAGGTTTGTGCTTCGACTGGATTCATGGACCCACGTAATTTAAGTGGTCCAACCGCCTTGAAATCCTTAAACGTTGTACCATGGTTTTGTGGTCGATTCTCGCAACGCCTCCCAAAGAGTGTCACTAATTGTTGGACGGGATTATCTTCAACATCATTATTGTTAGTTCTCTCATTGGTTCTTTGTCGGGGTGGTTCACGTCTGGGAGGCATTTTCTGTTAAAACAAAACATCTATTAGACTATTACTCAACTTCTTTAAGTATTTTTCTAATTAACTTGTGTAAGACCCCAACTTTTATAAATAAGATGAATTTTCTATAAATATCATTTTTGAATAGTATGAAATGAATTTGATATGATGTTATAATTGTGTGTAATATTTATAAATTTTGCAAAGTACGCAAGTTGTTATATAATATTCGATTGGTCTCAGAATATTCGTTTTAATAGGAATATTCGCATAATCTAAGACAATCATTGGTGGACCCCATTAACGGAATTATTATTTGATTGAGAAAACGACAAAAAATACTTTTATGAAAATAACTATGGAAGTTTTACCATTAACTGTTGAAACACCCAATGTTAAAAGTATGCGAATACGCGTGAGTTGTACAAAGAGTTACACTGGTATTTGATTATTGATGCTTACGTGAGAAGTCACTCAGTTTTGTTCAATTATTGTTATAGTAATTGCCGCATAGTATCTCACGTTATATGATTCAATTATTGTCAATATTATATATATTATTAAATCAATAATTGAGACGACAAGGTTATTAATATTATTATTTACAATATTAACGATGTCTAAAAGTTCTGTCAAGGAGAGGTTTGGTCACCTAATTGCGCGCCATTAGGGAGAAATCCTTATTTGAAAGCCCCCTCTTTCCTGGGAACGATCTGGTTGATTAATATTACGAATTATAATAATGATGATAAATGTTGTTAAAAAAATTGAGGTAATTTTTAAGAGGTATTTTGTTACTCATTATTTAGATTCCCACTCACTCATTTTTAAAAATTATCAGAAGGAAGTCATAAATACCTCTTAAAAATTACCTCAATATTTTTAACAACATTTATCATCATTATTATAATTGCAATATTAATCGAATGTGTCGCTCCTCGGTGAAAGAGGGGGCTTTTCAATAGGATTTCTCCCTATTAATGTAGAATTAGGTGTCAGATATATATACGTATATATATATATATATATATATATATATATATATATATATATATATATATATATATATTTGACATATGTGTGTGTTTTCGTGTGTGTAGGAGTGTGTGTATGGTAGTGGGTTTTGGTGGGTGAATGGATTATATGTTTTAATATGAAAGGGATTTTGGTGGGTGGTGGTGAGTATTTTATATTTGTATGACATGAATTGATTTTGGTGGGGAAATGATGTTGTCACGGAAGGTGGAGTCTAAAATGGGGTATATATATATATATATATATATATATATATATATATATATATATATATATATATATATATATATATATATATATATATATATATATATATACGTTGAATTAAAGGAATTCACATGTGGGATAATTACGTTGCGTCTGAAAAAAAGAAGAAAAATTCTCTTTCGCTCGTGACTCTGCAAAATTATTTCGTTCATGAACAGTGCCATTCCATTCTTCTATAAATAGAAGCTCATTCCTTCATTATTTCTTACAAATTCACTGAAACTCTAGAGAGAGAAATTATAAAGAAAATATAGAAAAATATTCTGCAACTTCCCTACTCTTATATCTAGTTTCTTTTACGGTAAGGGGTATTATTTCTTTTGTATTCGTGAAGGGAACTTCTGTTATTCAATTATTTATTATTCATTGGAATAACTCAGATATACACGCTGCCCTATACTTGGTGAAATTCTTCGTTATTCCATTTCGTTATTATTCTCGCTGGAATATCCTGCTCACAGGTTTTACGCCTGACCGATTCCGCTCTTTATTATTCTTGTTGGAATATCCTGTTTTAGCGCGTTTTACGCCTGACCGATTCCGCCTTTATTATTCTCGTTGAATATCCTGTTTGTGCGTTTACGCCGGACCGATTTCGCCTTTTTATTATTCTTTGAATATCCCGTCTGCGTTTTACGCCGGACCGTTCCGTTAATTATTATTCTCATTGGAATAACTCGCGTGTGCGATCTATCACATGCCCGGTGATTTCTTTTGTTCTTCCATTCCTTATTATACTCGCTTAGTTAAAGTTTTGACTTCTATACTCCATGAAATTAGTGGAATATTCTTGATATTTGCGCTTCATCTAGTATCTTTTCATGGAAATATTCTTCTGAGCATTCTTGAATTTTACTGCACAAAGCAGTATCATGTTGACAATTTGGACGTTATTAGTTCCTGAATAAATTAATTCTTGATCTTGTTTTTATTGAATTCTTATATCATTGTCATCATCCTCATGTTTATATTTTTTGAAAGTCATCTGTGGCCTTTAGTGCATAGATGGACTTGGTATGATTATGACCAGGGATTATTCGGTATAATTATGACCGTAATGTTACAAATGATGTGGTAAAAGTCCTCATTGGCCCGTAGTGCATTGATGGACAGTCGGAGAACGGAGGGATGGACCAGATGATAGTATTAGTAGTCCTCACTATTCTGTTAAACAGTGTGACAATAAATGTAATTGAGGACTTATTCTGAGAGTGGATATTGTTTAGAAGACAAGATTTGTATTACAACTCACAACTCTCTTGTTGTATATTAAAGATTGTATTTGTATTTTGTACCATATATTTGGCGACTCAGAATAGGTGATGTATACCTATTTTGGGGGCGTTACAGTTGGTATCAAAGCTTAGGGATATGATCTCTGGCTAAGATGTGAGACTATAACTAGGAGGGGAGAGACGGGGAATTCCTTCGCTAGTATGACCTACTTAAATTTATTTGGTATTTAATTGGTTGGTCAGAGTTTAGAGATAATATGTTACATGTCAACTAACCCTTGTTTTGTGGAAGTATCTGAAAATGACATCCGAGAATGTTGAGAATAACAATGGAGCACAGGAGACCGTTGAGTCTCCACATATCAATAATCTGGAGAATGTGCATCAGGAAGGCGACAATCCCCATGCAAACAACAACACCGACTCAAATGATGAATGATGGATTGTTCGAGGGCTTATGCAATTCATGCAACATCAAAGTAGAGCGGCTCTCCGTCCAAAATTTAGGTGGAAACATCGAAACTCTCTTGACGGTCACCGCTAAATGATTCAAGGAGCTGGGACCACCGGAGTTTATTAGAGAGTCAAAACCACTTAAGGCGGAAGCATGGATAAAGCAGATCACCAAGATATTTGATGTCTTGGGATGCTCCGAGGAGCAAAATGTTCCTTCGCTACCTTCATGTTGTGTGAAGAGCTGATTCATCGGTGGAATCAGAAACGCATACTCACTGGCACTTTTCAAGATGTCTTGGGAGAAGTTCCAAGAGCTTTTCAACGACAAGTACTTTCCCGAGAGTATTCGTCATATGAAAGAGGTGGAGTTTATCAAGTTGTAACAAAAAAATATGACCGTGTCGCAATACGAGGCTAAATTTATGAGTTATCCTGTTTGCATCCCATTTGGTCGATAATGAGGAACGAATGACGCGAATGTTTTTAAGAGGTTTGAAACCGGAGATACGTCAATATCTTATTTCTCATAAACTATGTTTGTACTCAGATGTTGTAATTAGAGCTCAGTTATTGGATTGCGGTAACAAGTCAATGTAACCAAGAGAAAGCAGCTGGCAGCATGAAAATACCAAATGATTACCATCGAGGCAAAGGACAACAAACGTGGAGGAATCAACATGCCGTAAATGGTAACCACTTGGTGGTAATCATGGCCAAGACAAGAAAATGGACATTTCAAGAAAAGGAGATTCAACAATGATGAAAAGACGTCAAGACCAACAACCGTGATTAAGGAAGAGAACGACCACCTATCTTATGCTTCAAATGCGGAGGGAGGGACATATCACCAAACCAAAGCTACAGCGATGCCATCCAAAGCGTGTTATAATTGTGGAAGAGAAGGTCACCTAGCCCGATTTTGTCGCTCACCAAGACAAGTTCACTTAGGATGGAGGCACCAAAGGCCATCCCCGTAAAAAGTCAAAGCCAGGTGCAGTGCAAGGAGAGCATTTGTCGTGACCTCCCGTAAAAACAAGGAACCCGAACGAGGTCATCACGGGTAAGCTTATCATAAACTCTAGTGAAGTCTATACCTTATTTGATACCGGTTCTACCAATTCTTTTATTTCTCCTACTTGCGCTCAACGATTAAATTTGACTTCGGAGAAATTAGATTTTGACTTATCTGTTGAAACTCCGTTGGGAGAAACATTCATTACATCCACTGTTTATAAGTCTTGTTTAGTTCAAATCGGCACTTGCACGTTACCTGTTGATCTTATTTCTTTGAAAATACTTGCA
Organism: Panax ginseng; assembly: GCA_020205605.1. Lineage (NCBI taxonomy): Eukaryota > Viridiplantae > Streptophyta > Magnoliopsida > Apiales > Araliaceae > Panax > Panax ginseng. The sequence goes on from CM035143.1 coordinate 92,492,921, forward strand.
TTTGATGTGATTCTAGGGATTGATTGGTTAACTACACATCATGCAAAAATTGATTGTTTTCGTAAGGTTGTTAGCTTTCATATTCCTAACCAACCTATTATGCGAATTCAAGCAACCAAACCATTAAAATCAATCACTGTCATCTCAAGCCATAAAGCTATTCCTTTATTGAAAAACGGATGTCAATCTTTCTTAGCTCATGTCACGGATTTAAACAAAAATACGTCAATTTTGAATGATATTTCTATTGTTAATGAATTTCCTGACGTATTCCCTGAAGAACTTCCTAACCTACCCCCAGAGCGTGAAATTGAATTTTGTATCGACCTTGAACCCGGCACAAAACCCATTTCCAAAGCCCCATATCGAATGGCTCCTATTGAACTTTAGGAATTAAAGACCCAACTGCAGGAATTGTTAGACATTGGCTTTATTCATCCTAGTACTTCTCCTTGGGGTGCTCCTGTTCTATTTGTGAAAAAGAAAGACGGGAGTATGCGACTTTGTATTGATTATCTGAGTTTGAATCATGTCACCATCAAAATAGGTACCCATTGCCACGTATTGATGACTGTTTGACCAGTTGCAAGGCGCCAAATTCTTTTCATAAATTGATCTTCGTTCCGGATATCACCAATTGAAGATTGGAACCGATGACATTCCAAAGACGGCTTTCAGAACTTGGTACGGGCATTATGAATTCCTAGTTATGTCCTTTGGATTGACTAATGCTCCTGCTGCCTTCATGGATATGATGAACCGAGTATTCAAGGAATATTTGGATCACTTTGTGGTTGTCTTTATTGATGACATCCTTATTTATTCCAAAAGCTGTGATGATCATGAGCAACACTTGAGGCTGATACTCCAAAAGCTTCGTGAATATAAGCTTTATGCCAAGTTGAAGAAATGCGAGTTCTGGCTTGAGGAGGTAGCATTCCTTAGGCACGTAGTATCAAGTCATGGAATATCCGTTGACCCAGAAATGATTGAAGCTATTCAAAGCTGGGAGCAACCTAAATCGGTGGAAAATATCGTAGCTTTCTACTTAGTTTGGTTATTATCGGAGATTCGTGGAAGGATTTTCTCGAATCACTACTCCATTAACTCAGCTGACTCGGAAAGATACAAAGTTCGGTTGGAACGAGGAATGTGAGAAGAGTTTTCAAGAACTCAAGAGGAGACCCATTTCAGCCCCTGTTCTGACAATACCAACTGGCTCGGAGGGATTTGTCATCTACAGTGATGCTTCAGGCAAAGGGTTGGGATGTGTTCTCATGCAACATGGGAAAGTCATAGCCTATGCCTCTCGACAACTCAAAGAATATGATAGAAATTATCCTACCCATGATCTAGAGTTGGCAGCTATTGTCTTCGCACTAAAGATTTGGAAGCATTACTTGTACGGGGAGAAAGTGGAGATCTTTACGGATCATAAAAGCCTCAAAATATTTCTTCACTCAAAAGGAACTCAACATGCGACAACGACGTTGGCTTGAACTGTTAAAAGATTATGATCATACAATCAAATACCATCATGGAAAAGCGAATGTGGTAGCTGACGTATTGAGTAGAAGATCATATGCGGGTACGAGTGCGATATTATCAACGCAAAGGCCCATTGTGTGTGACTTGCAAAGGATGGAGATAGAGATAAAGACTCCAGGGACCCATGTGATGATGGCTAATATACGAGTAGAACCGACTTTAATTGATAAAGTTAAAGCTGCTCAAGTTACAGATCTGGAGCTGATGCGTATGAGGAAGAAAGTGCAAGAAGGTGCTATGCCGGAAGCAAAAATCGATGAAGAAGGAATACTTCGAGTCAAATCTAGACTTTGTGTTCCTAACAACCCTGATTTAAAGTATAAAATCATGATGGAGGCTGCATGGTATACCAGTATCCATAGTTTCTGATCGAGACCCAAGATTCACTTCACGATTTTGGGTTAGTTTGCAAAAAGCTATGGGCACGGATTTATGATTTAGTTCGGCATATCATCCTCAGACGGAAGGACAGTCGGAGAGGACTATTCAAATTCTTGAAGATTTATTAAGACCCTGTGTCCTTGAATTCGAGGGAAGTTGGGATAAGTTCTTACCGTTGGTGGAGTTTTCCTACAGCAACAGTTATAAAGCAAGCATTGGTATGGCTCCATTCGAGGCGTTGTATGAAAGAAAGTGTCGTTCTCCAGTATGTTGGGATGAGGTGGGTGAAGCAACGTTGTTGGGACCGGAGTTGGTACGTACGACTACGAAAAAAGATTCAAACGATCCGACAACGTATAAAAACCTCACAAGATCGACAAAAGAGTTATGCTGATCTTCATCGAAAGGACGTGGAATTCGATATAGGAGATCATGTGTTGTTACGTGTTGCTCCATGGAAAGGAGTTACGAGATTTGGAAAGAGAGGAGAGATCAATCCTCGATTCATCGGCCCATTTTTAATCCTCGATCGAGTAGGAACTGTGGCCTATAGACTCGCTTTACCGCCAAGTATGTCTCGTGTTCATAACATTTTTTATATATGTATGTCATGTAAATATGTGAAAGACCCGCACCACATTATTGAGTTAGAACTGGATGAAATAACGGAAGATTTAACGTATGAAGAGGTTCTTATTCAAATCTTAGATAAGAAGGAGCATATTTTATGCTCCAAGGTTATACCTCAAGTCAAAGTTTTGTGGAGAAACCATGATGTTGAGGAAATGACCTGGGAGTTAGAATCTGAAATGAAATCAAGGTATCCTTACCTCTTCGACATACCAGGTACGTACCCTAATTTCGAGGGAAAAATTTCATAAGAAGGGGAGGTTGTAAGACCCCAACTTTTATAAATAAAGATGAATTTTCTATAAATATCATTTTTGAATAGTATGGAATGAATTTGATATAATGTTATAATTGTGTGTAATATTTATAAATTTTGCAAAGTACGCAAGTTATTATATAATATTCAATTGGTCGGGGAATATTCGTTTTAATAGGTAATATTCGTACAATGGCACAATCATTGGTGGACCCCACAACAGAATTATTGTCGGATTGAGAAAACGACAAAAATACTTTATGAAAATAACGGCAGAAGTTTTACCGCTAACTATTGAAACACCCGGTGTTAAAAGTACAAGAATACTGGCGTGAGTTGCACAAAGAGTTACACCAGATTGATTATTGATGCTTATGTGAGAAGTCAGTCAGTTTTGTTCAATTATTGTTACAGTAATTGCTGCATAGTTTCTCACGTTATATGATTCAATTATTGTCAATATTATATATATATATTATTAAATCAATAATTGAGACGACAAGGTTATTAATATTATTATTTGCAATATTAACGATGTCTAGAAGTTCTATCAAGGAGATGTTTGGTCACCTAATTGCGCGCCAATAGGGAGAAATCCTTATTGGGAAGCCCCCTCTTTCCTGGGAACGACCTGGTCGATTAATATTGCGAATTATAATAATGATGATAAATGTTGTTAAAAATATTGAGGTAATTTTTAAGAGGTATTTTGTTACTCATTATTTAGATTCCCACTCACTCATTTTTCAAAATTATCGGAAGGAAGTCATAATATATATATATATATATATATACGTGTTATATATATATATATATATATATATATATATGTATATATTTGACATGTGTGTGTGTTTTCGTGTGTGTAGAAGTGTGTGTATGGTAGTGGGTTTTGGTGGGTGAATGGATTATATGTTTTAATATGAAAGGGATTTTGGTGGGTGGTGGTGAGTATTTTATATTTGTATGACATGAATTGATTTTGGTGGGGGAAATTATGTTGTCACGGGAAGGTGGAGTCTAAAATGGGGTGTATATATATATATATATATATATATATAGAAGTGGCCAACATGTTATTTTATATATATATATATAATATATATATATATATATATATAAGTTGTCGTTGAATTAAAGGAATTCACATGTGGGATAATTACGTTGCGTCTGAAAAAAAGAAGAAAAATTCTCTTTCGCCCGTGACTGCAAAATTAATTCGTTCATGAACAGTGCCCTTCCATTCTTCTATAAATAGAAGCTCATTCCTTCATTATTTCTTACGAATTCACTTAAACTCTAGAGAGAGAAATTATAAAGAAAATATAGAAAAGTATTCTGCTACTTCCCTACTCATATATCCAGTTTCTTTTATGGTAAGGGGTATTATTTCTTTTGTATTCATGAAGGAAACTTCTGTTATTTAATTATTTATTATTCTGTTGGAATAACATGTATACGCGGGCTACCCTATACTTGGTGAAATTCTTCTGTTATTCTATTTTGTTATTATTCTGTTGGAATATCATGTCTATGCGTTTTACGCCGGACCTGATTCCATCTTAATTATTCTGTTGGAATATCATGTCTATGTATTTTACGCCGGACCTGATTCCGTCTTTATTATTCTGTTGGAATATCCTGTTTGTGCGTTTTACGCCAGACCTGATTTCGCCTTTATTATTCTGTTGGAATATCCTGTCTGTTCGTTTTACGCCGGACATGGTTCCGTTAATTATTATTCTGTTGGAATAACCTGCATGTGCGATCTATCACATGCCTGGTGATTTCTTTTGTTCTTCCATTCCTTATTATACTCAGTTAGTTAAAGTTTTGACTTCTATACTCCATGAAATTAGTGGAATATTCTTGATATTTGCGCTTCATCTAGTATCTTTTCATGGAAATATTCTTCTGAGCATTCTTGAATTTTACTGCACAAAGCAGTATCATGTTGACAATTTGGACGTTATTAGTTCCTGAATAAATTAATTCTTGATCTTGTTTTATTGAATTCTTATATCATTGTCATCATCATCATGTTTATATTTTTTAAAAGTCATCTGTGGCCTGTAGTGCATAGATGGACTTGGTATGATTATGACCAGGGATTATTCGGTATAATCATGACCGTAATGTTACAAATGATGTGGTAAAAGTCCTCATTGGCCCGTAGTGCATTGATGGATGGATGTTGTTGGCATGATCATGACCATTGATGAATACACGAATGTCCTTGGCCCCAGTAGTGCATGGATAATTTGTGGTCGTGATACTATAGAATATCCTCGGCAGTAAAAGGGGTGATTCAAGATGTGAATTATTTATTAAGTCGAGTCCCAAATGATAAAAGTGATGAAAACCTTTTAAATCATAAAAGATAGTAGATTTTATTCTCTACTTGACTCTTTTAATGGATTGCTTGTTCATTTAAGCAGCTTAAACTTGATGTTGTTATATTTTATCGCTTTAACATCATTGAAGGCTAATGATAATTTATTCTCGCATTATCTTAGTCATGACATTTCTTCTTTGGGCTAGTTAAGCTCACCTTTTCTTTCACCGTTTCTCTGTGAAATGAGAACGTAGATGGGATGAGTCTGGGAACGGAGTGATGGTCCTGGATGATAGTATTAGCTAGTAGTCCCTCACTATTCTCATTAAATAGTGTGACAATAAATGTAATGAGGACTTATTCGAGAGTGGATATTGTCTAGAAGACAGTATTTGTATTTAAACTCACAGCTCTCTTGTTGTATAATTAAGATTGTATTTATATTCTGTACCATGTATTTGGCGACTCAGAATAGGTGATGTATACCTATTTTGGGGGCGTCACAACTTGCCTCCATAACAGAAATAACCATATAACACATAACACTTTGAATAAAATAATAACTTTTATTTATTCATCACCTTTTTGAATACATAAAACAATAGCATCTCTGCTATCTACATTACTTTCCTGAACTACAAAAGTTTCAGGACAACATCATAGTCATATCCCATAGGTTGCATAACACTTGGGATTTACAATTTATTTAACATTTCACTTATCGTACAACATCTACGATGTTCTATTAAGATACTTCTTAGCCCTATCACGTTCTTCTTCCATGACTCAAAACATTGTTCTGCGATCTAACACGAATGATGGCAGCGTCTCGAACTGAATCGGATATCCCATGACCCGATCTTGAGCTCGATTAATTGCGGTATTAAATACTTTATCCATATCTTCCATCTTCATCCTCTTTGCTTGCGTGTCTCTTGCTGCTAATCTGGTTTGTTGAAAAGCTTCCTCATAAGCATCTTCAGCTCTTGCCCTCTTAGCAGCTTCTTCTCTTAGCTTGTTCTTTAGTTCAGCGACCACTTCGATCAGTTGTTCTTTCTCTCCTTTAGTCTGTACTAGTTTCTCCTCGACATTTGTCAGTCGTTCTTCACGATCCTGGATCTCGCCGTCCTTTTGTGTCATTGCAGTCTATTGTTAAGCTATTATCTCCTGCAACTCCTCAACTGTATCCTGAAGTTCCTCGTTACGGTCATGCACCTCATCGTATATACGGCCAGCTATCGAGTTAAGTGGAATCCTTTCCTCCTCGTCCACTTCATCCGTCCGTGGCAGCTCCACGGGATCTTCCTCATCTATTTCTACGTCATCATCCTCATCTTCAACTACTGTGACCAACGGGGCTGACTCCCGTGGCAGTAGTTGTTCCCAAACTACCTGAATGTTGCGAGGCTCCTCCTCTATGGGCATTTAAGGTCCCTCCTCCCTAGCCTGACTGGATTCTCCGACAGTCATCCTGAAAACAAAGTTTTAAAGTTTTAATTATTAATCATTTCTACTCGACACTCACGAGTACATAAACTATAAACACATAAGCACATAAGTGTTTTATTACTTTTTCCTTAAAACTCGATAAGAGTTATCTCCACTATCTTTTCAAAGGTTACTTCCTAAGGCTTTCCCCCACCTAAGGTTCATAACCTAAAGCTTTGATACCAACTTGTGACACCCCCAAATCCTGGTACTTCATTTCCTCAAGATTTGGTGTTCACTTAATCAAAACATTCATTTCTAACTACCCAATTATAATAAAATTGAATAATAAAAACACCTTACACAGAGTTAAACTTAAATAAAAATCTCCTTGGTTATCTAACCTTTAATCATCATTCAAATGCGGATAACATTACATAACTTCTTTAAAATAAAGTCTAACATCTTAATCAAAGTAAAAATTACAAGTCTTAATCACTTGTACATTTTTCCCTTTCTTCTTAGTCGAAGGTTCACCTACCTTCTCTTCTTTAGTCATGATGAGTTTATAAATTTGCAAGAGTGAGCAAAACAATTGCTCACTAGATATAATATGGAATCAACAGAGTATAACAATAATAATAATCATTTAAATAGGCTCATCAAAAGTGAATAGTACTCTATCAACAATAATCGAAAACTCAAATTCCAAAATATGGAAAATATATATCACCGAGGGTCGTAAGACCATGAACTACGCCCACAGATTGCAAATAATCTTTCAACTCCAACTTTATGATCCCATAAGACTATAAGGACCTCGTGACTTGGGGGATCACCCTTAAATACAATGTATTGTGCACAAACATTTTAACGCTATTCGTAAGTTAACCCCTAATCATAACAGTAGGGTTGTTCATCTATGTATTTAGAGTACAAGTCCGCACCAAAGGAAGTTTGGTTTGGATAAGCTTTCAAGGTAATTTAGAATTCAACGAACATCAACTAAGGAGTAGTTGAATAAAATCAATAACACTATACTATAGAATAATCGTGATTGAATCAATCATAGTAAACTAAAGTCATGCTTTAGGAATAATCTAATAGCATACAATTTGAATAACTATAGTACACCTTGCTTGAACAATACTAAGCCAAGGTTAATTAGAATTGAATACTAAGCATGCACAGCAATTTGAACGATAGAAATGTTTGACATTAGTATATATATAGTTGTGCATGCTAAACAACAAGTTAAATACAAGAATAACTTGCTCCAGAATAACTTACATCATTATATTGTAATCGAATTGAAAACAACAATTGAATTAACAAGATAATAGATTAGAAAACTTGCCTTGTTCGTAGATTAAACCGAACAATTAGAATCACAATATCCTATATACATATGTCATCATGATATAGTTAGTCATTATCACGTAACTAATACATTCATCATGTAGGTTTGATTATTTAATCACATAATCAAGTTATAACATAAGTTAATCTTTAATAACATAATTATTCATAGTATAGAAATACTACAATCAATATTTTACAGTCCTACTATCATCACATAAGGTTTCTTAAAATTTCGTGTATAAAAAGTACACCTTGTCATTATTACGCTAACTTCAATCTCGCTGCGCCGCCACACGATTTACTTTGTGGGTCGCGTTATGGTGATGGGGATGGCGATCTTGTGTATGCATAAATACACTCACGGTTAACCGTATGGCATGCATGCGATAATTCATAAGACACCACTAATGTATCATTGGTTTGGGCATATGCACAACATGAAATCATAGCTTTCAATTTACGACAAATTTTCAAGAATAAAGACAAGAAAAAGCCATTTTGGCCTACTACAAGCTCGTTTCTAACAGACTAATTCACATGCAATTCATACAAAAACTTCATGTAAACATAATTCAAGAACTCCTAACATGTTTCTACCCATACAACAACATAAACAACAAATTTAAAACATCCAATTTTATTATTTTTGATAAAAACTCATTTTATGATATTTCAATAAAAATCAACACTGTAAATTTTGTTTTTCAACCAAAACAATTAATTCAAAGCATTTTTATCAATAATTTAAATACTCTATCAAATTAGATGATCAATTTATCAACTAATCAACTAATTAGCCCTCAATTTCTACTTTAAATTAACCCATACTCATTCACAAAAACTCTCTGTAAAAAGATTTTCTTTACAAACTACATACATAACAACAATACATTGACTATAACTTATGAAAATCATTTTAACATCACTAGTATTTCATATAAAGCCACATAACAACAAAAATTCATGCTTACACAAGGATTCTACAGAGAATTTGGGAAGAGAAAAACTAAACTTTTAAAACTAAAAAAATAGAACAATACCTTGAAGAAGATGATGATGGCTATTCCTTTCTATTCTCAAGCTTCTTCTTCTCCAATCTCTAGCCTTTCTTCCTCTCTTCTTTTCTTCTTCTCTTCTTCTTCCTCTGAGTTTTTCTTTTCTTCTCTCTAACCACTCTCATCTATTCTTACGTCTTATGATATAACGTATAATATAATATATATATATATATATATATATATATATATATATATAATATATAATATAACTCTAACTTAACGACATCAATTATTTTTTTATTTGAAATTAAAAGCCATAAGACTTGTTTGGCTAACCACTAAAAAGATAATCAATTAACCCTTATGCCTTTTGTTTGGTAAAAACATAATTAGATTAAAGACTTTAATAGGCATTAGGCCTTGTTTGGCAAAAAACCAATTAACTCCTTTAATTTATTTTAGTAACTCCTTTATAGTAAGGTTATTTGTCACACTCCTTATTAAATTAAATAATCAATTTAATCAATTAAAATATTAATCTATTAAACTACTTTAACACACAATTCAATATCACATAAATTATAATTTTATTCAACCAACTAACACTTTATTTTAATCACAATTTCCAATTAAAATACTATAATTCATTTAATTATTATAAGCTCTCTAGCTTACTTATTAAATTAAATTAGTATATAATCTCATAGCAATTAATTTTCTTAACTCTTTAATTATTTATTCAACAAATAATTAACTAAACCACATCAACTCAAATTGCCATTAAATACTTATATAATTCAATAAATATTTAATATTGCAAATAAATTTTAATATTTAATATTTAATTATTTATTCAACAAATAATTAACTAAACCACATCAACTCAAATTGAACAATTATTTATTCAACAATAAGCATATCCATTAATTACTTATATAAATCAATAATTATTTAATATTACACTTTAAAATTCTGGAATGTTACAATGGAGGCGCACAACACACCGTTTGCAATCTATCTTAAGAGTACCAAAATGTATCATGATCTTCGACATACATTTTGGTGGGGCAATATGAAGAGAGAGATAACGCTGTTTATCTCAAGGTGTCTAACATGTCAATGAGTCAAGTGCTAAGCATCAAGTACCAAAAGGTCCATTGTAATCACTTGAAATTCGTAATGGAAGTGGGAACACATTACCATGGATTTCAGATTCTGGGCCTTCCCAAAGTTTCTCAAGGCATAGATGCGATTTGGGTCATTGTTGTTGATAGATTGACCAAGTCTGCTCATTTTTACCGATACGAAAACTTATACACTTGAACGTCTTTCTCGTATGTACATAAACGAGATTGTAAGATTGCATGGTATGCCAGTATCCATAGTTTCTGATCAAGACCTAAGATTCACTTTAAGATTTTGGGTTAGTTTGCAAAAAGCTATGGGCACGGATTTATGATTTAGCTCGGCATATTATCCTCAGACGGACGGGCAGTCAGAGAGGACGATTCAAACTCTTGAAGATCTATTAAGACTCTGTTTCCTTGACTTCAAGGGAAGTTGGGACAAGTTCTTACCATTGGTGGAGTTTTCCTACAACAACAGTTATCAAACAAGTATTGGCATGGCTCCATTCGAGGCGTTGTATGGAAGAAAGTGTCGTTCTCCAGTATGTTGGGATGAGGTGGGTAAAGCAACATTGTTGAGACTGGAGTTGATACGTATGACTACGAAAAAGATTCAAATGATCCGGCAACGTATAAAAACCTCACAAGATCGACAAAAGAGTTATGTTGATCTTCATCGAAAGGACGTAGAATTCGATATTGGAGACCATGTGTTGTTACGTGTTGCTCCATGGAAAGAAGTTACGAGATTTGGAAAGAGAGGAAAGCTCAATCCTCGATTCATTGGCCCATTTTTAATCCTCGATCGAGTAGGAACTGTGGCCTATAGACTCGATTTACCGCCAAGTATGTCTCGTGTTCATAACGTTTTTTGCATATCCATGTTACGTAAATATGTGGAAGACCCGAACCACATTTTTGAGTTAGAACCGGATGAAATAGCGAAAGATTTGACGTATGAAGAGGTTCATGTTCAAATCTTGGATAAGAAGGAACATATTCTATGCTCCAAGGTTATACCTCTAGTCAAACTTTTGTGGAGAAACCACGATGTTGAGAAAATGACTTGGGAGTTAGAATCTGAAATGAAATTAAGGTATCCTTACATCTTCGACATACCAGGTACGTACCCTAATTTCGAGGGAGAAATTTCATAAGAAATGAAGGTTGTAAGACCCCAACTTTTATAAATAAAGATGAATTTTCTATAAATATCATTTTTGAATATTATGGAGTAAATTTGATATAATGTTATAATTGTGGATAATATTTATAAATTTTGCAAAGTACGCAAGTTGTTATATAATATTCGATTGGTCGGAGAATATTCGTTTTAATAGGGAATATTCAGATAACGCGACACAATCATTGGTGGACCCCATAATGGAATTATTGCCGATTGAGAAAACGACAAAAATATTTTATTGAAAATAACGGCATAAGCTTTACCATTAATACTTTGCGAACTACTTTAAGTAGTAAAAGTACAAGAATAATCTGGCGTGGTTGCACAAAGAGCAGACACCAGATTGATTATTGATGCTTATGTGATAAGTCACTCAGCTTTTGTTTTATTGGTATTATTAATGTAATAAAACAAAAACTTTTATATAAAAAAGAATACTTTTATAAAGTTATTGTTTTATTAGGCTAATAGTAAAATCTTTTTATATAAAATAGAATACTTTTATAAAGTTATCTGTTTTATTAGACAATAATTAGAATATATTATATTTTATTATGCATAGTATTTGCATAGTAAAATCTTTTATAAATTTATTCATTTTATTAGATTATAAATAAAATATATTATATTTTATTTAAAAGATTTTGCTTTAAATATGGACCGTCAGATTAAAGTAAATTACTCTGGACCATTCATGAGTTAGTTACTATGTAGTCTATTGTTCTATAAATAGAAGCTCATTCCTTCATTATTTCTTACGAATTCACTAAACTCTAGAGAGATAAACTATAAAGAGAAAGAAGAAAAGTATTCTGCTACTTCACTACTCATATATTCAGTACTCTTCTTCTTAAGGTAGGGGGTATTATTTTTTTGTATTCATGAAGAGAACTTCTGTTATTCCATTATTTAATATTCTGTTGGAATAACCTGTATACGCGAGTTACCCTATACTTGGTGAAATTCTTCTGTTATTCCATTCTTTATTATTATGTTGGAATAACCTATCTATGCGAAGTACCGCATGCATGGTGATTTCTGTTATTATTCTGTTGGAACATCCTGTCTGTGCTTTACCCATGACTTGGTTCCGTTCTTTATTATTCTGTTGAAACATCTTGTCTGTGCTTTACGTATGACCTGGTTCCATTATTTATCATTCTGTTGGAACATCCTGTCCGTGCGTTTACGCATGACCTAGTTCCATTATTTATTATTCTGTTGGAATAACCTGTCTGTGCGGTCTATAGCATGCCTGGTGATTTCTTTTGTTATTCCATTCTTTATTATACTCAGTTGGTTAAAGCTTTGACTTCTATACTCCATGAAATTAGTGGAATATCCTTGATATTTGCGCTTCATCCAAAGATCTTTTCATGGAAATATTCTTCCGAGCATTCTTGAATTTTACTCCACAAAGCAGTATCATGTTGACAATTTGGACGTTATTGAGTTCAGGATGAGTTAACTTATAAATCTTTAAAATTTATTCCTGAACTTGTTTTATTGAATTGTCATCATCCTCATGTTTATATTTTTTGAAAGTCATATGTGGCCTGTAGTGCATAGATGGACTTGGTATGATTATGACTGTGGATTATTCTTGTAATCATGACCATAATGTTACAAATGATGTTGTAAAAGTCCTCATTGGCCCGTAGTGCATTGATGGATGAGTTGTTGGCATGATCATGACCATTAATGAATACACAAATATTCTTGGCCCGTAGTGCATGGATAATTGTGGTCATGATACTAAAGAATATCCTCGTCAGTAGTGGGGGTGATTCGATGATGTGGATTATTTATTAAGTCGAGTCCCAAATGATAAAAGTGATGAAAACCTTTTAAATCATAAAAGATAGTAGATTTTATTCTCTACTTGACTCTTTTAATGGATTGCTTGTTCCGCTTCTGTAAACTTGATGTTTGTTATATTGTATCGCTTTAACACTTGTTTAAGGCTAATGATAATTTATTTTGCATTATCTTAGTCATAATATTTCTTACTGGGCTAGTTGAGCTCACCCTTTCTTTCACTGTTCTCTTCAGGAAATGAGAATATAGCTGGGATGAGTCGGGGAATGGAGTGATGGAGCAGATGATAGTATTAGTAGTCCTCACTATTCTGTTAAATTGTGTGACAATAAATGTAATTGAGGACATATTCTGAGAGTGGATATTGTCTAGAAGACAGTATTTGTATTAAAACTCACAACTCTCTTGTTTTATATTAAAGATTGTATTTGTATTCTGTACCATGTATTTGGCGACTCGGAATAGGTGATGTATACCTATTTTGGGGGCGTCACACCCGATCCTTTCCCCCAATTGCCCAAATTCACAAAGAATTCCTCGTGGGGATTAACTGTTCTTCCTCTTCTAAAATAAGTACCTTCTTAGTCCTCATAGCCATAAACATCAAGTATGAATTCTCATCTTTTGTTCGTTTTCATATATGTCTTAATTTATCTTTTGTGTATGTATTTGCTAATTTCTGAATTTTTTAAAATTATCTAATGATATTTTTAGAACAAATTAATTTAAAATAGTCTGAGTTTGAATGTATTAGCGATATAATTTGTTTTCATATGTTGCAGTCTAATTGTTTGATATATTGCCCAAATGAACCCAAAAACTCAATGAGAAAAGTTATAGGAATTATGGGAATTGACATTTTGATGTTTAATAATAGATGTGGGAATCTACATTTTGATGATGCTAAGTATTGTAAAGAGATATTGATATGTTTATTGATATCTTTGAGTATTCGATATGTATATTACCCAAAATTCATTGTGTATTGTGCATTCTTCTATTGTGAACTAAAATTGTTTAATGTTTATGATGTATTAGACTATATATTAGGATCCTCTCTTTTTTCGGGCTCTACCTTGTCTCATTTAACTTATCATCCGAAGTGAGTTATAAGGCATTGGGATACCGTGATTAGGGAAGTACATAGTGGTGCTCTCACCTTCCTTTTGCTCTCTTTGTAAACTAGGCTCAATGTTGTCATTTTGTTAAATTTTCTTGCAAATGTACGCTCTTGTAGTGGTTTGTTATATTTCTTGCAAATGTATGCTTGTTCAATTCAAAATGGTTTAATGATGTATTCTCCACTTTAAAAGTCAAGATTTTATTATTAGAATATACTTTTATTAGCTAAAATGTTATAAAGTTACTATGAAAAAATAGTCTAAAAGTATGTTGGTATATATGTATGGAGAGTGAAAGATGGGGATATATATTTGGGGATTGAATTGCAGATGGATCTAGTAGTAATGTACTTTAAAGGCTTAAATATAATTTACTACCCTAAATTATTGACCATATTCCACTTTGGTGATCCACCTTTCAATTTTGTCAATTAGATGAGTAAACTATTAGTTTTTTCCATTTTTGTCCAAATTCACTTGACACGTCAGAAATTTACAATGTGTCATCCTAAGTAGGGCCATAGGAAGCTTATCTGTACTTAAATAATAATATTTATATCATTTTATTAATTTAAATTATTTAAGCGAGGGTAAATTTGACAAATCAAATTTTATTATCATTTAAAACAAAACAAATCAGTAGATGCACAAATCTAACGCAATCGTGGCTACCATATGGCGGAGATGACGTAGATCTCCCAACAATCAACAGTAAGTCGAAAACTATGAATCTATATGACAATACGACCATTGCGCGAGATCTCCCATACTTCACAACATAATCGACATTGTGCTTAAGCTTTCTTTAGGCTCCCACTAGATTCGAGAATCGCCATTAGGGAGAAATTGGTTCACGCTTAGATTCGTAATTGTTGCTTCAAGAGCTACAAAACCGATACAAACACGAAACCTACTTATATATATATATATATATATATAGAGACTCGGTACCACCAGGTACATACTCCAAACAGTAGATAAATCTGCCAAAATCTTTGTAGCCGACCACTAGGGCCTTGCCAGATCCGCCATCGTTCAAGAGCTCCATAGATGAAACCGTTTCATCTGGGTGCTCATAACACATAACACATCTATTCAACCAAATCTACTGCTGCAATGAATTGTTAGCCAAATCTGGTCTACTGTCGTTTCATCTCTTTATTCATCCAAATCTGATTTGTTAGCTCATAACACATAACAGATCTTGGAGCTCTTTATTCATCTGCTACATCATGTGTTATGGCTGAATAGATCTGGGTTTCATCTGATTAATGTGTTATGGGTTTCATCTGGTTTGGCTGAATAGATGTTCATGATTTAGAATGGGAGAGAAGATGGAGAGTTTTAGTTATTTAATTTGTTTAATTATTTCTTGTTAATGGATTTTTGTTTATTTACATTTTTGCCCTCTATTATAATAAAAAAAAATTGAAAACTTAGTTTTTAAATTTTTTTAGTACACATCAGCATAAAATTGTCTAGTCAGCGAGCCACGTCATCAATTTATGACGTGGCAGACTTAATTGAACTAAAGTGGAAAAAATTGATAGTTCAATCATCTAATTGACAAAATTAAAAGGTGAATAATTGAAGTGGAATATGGTTTATAGTTTAGGATATTAAATTATATTTAAGCCTACTTTAAAACAGAAAACTTGCAATTGGTTCTTATCGATCACTTTGTACTTTGACTTGCATATAACTTAACTGTCCAGTTGTATGAATTTAGGGTGTAGAATTGATTACATATATCCTCTTCATGGAAATATTAGATATAATCAACAACTAAAATGTTTTTGAAGATCTCGGCTCTTAGTCTGGTGTTTTGTGCTTCTGTGGTTAATGGGAATATATCTTTGAGGTATCTTCCAGTGTCGTTTACTCAAGAAATTGGGTTTACTATGCCTTTTTTCATGACAGTGTTTGCTTATATGATGACACGCAAGAGGAAGGCTTATCTCACTTATGCCACTCTCATTCATGTGGTTCATGGGGTCGTCATTACTAGTGGGGTAATTCTTCAATTTTATATTTAATTTATAATTTGGAGTAAC
This sequence comes from Panax ginseng, assembly GCA_020205605.1. Classification (NCBI taxonomy): domain Eukaryota; kingdom Viridiplantae; phylum Streptophyta; class Magnoliopsida; order Apiales; family Araliaceae; genus Panax; species Panax ginseng. The sequence continues at coordinate 92,509,165 of CM035143.1, forward strand.
TCTTGCATTAATTTATTAACTTGAAATTAGTGTTATTGCTAGTGTTATTGCTAAATAAATATCTTGCATTCCTCAATTCCTCACTAATATCTTGCATTCCTCAATTCCTCACTTAAACAATGTTTCTCTGCCAAAATGATGATTTTAGTACTCCTGGTATATATATATGATAATGAGTTAGTAGACAAAATAGAAGTGACAGTGTCTAACAATACCTGTCTTGAGATTTGATATACAACAACAAAATTTAATTTATTATCCTAGTTGATGAAAGTTCTATCATTGCTAGAAATATTAACTTTTCTGTTGCCATTACAAAATGTTATCATCTCATTGCTTCGAAATGCTAAAGTTCTTTTATCTTTAAACCTTTTCCAGGTTAAATGTGATTTTTAGAAGACATATTATCCATCTTTCCCTCCTTTATTTTGTGTTTGAGATGAAATATGTATATTATTTGGTAATAGAGATTATTTTAATAGATACTATATGTTGACCGTAGCTATCTTGATGTAGGATTTCAGAGAAAGATTATTAGCAGATTCCAAGTTTCTACATAGATTAGCCATAGAAGAAGCTATATCGATAACAACAACGCTCTTAGCACAATATGGTAAGCGTTAAGAAAATTTCTTTTAAGAGATTAATTATATTATTACACACACTACCAGGGGAATTGTTGTTGATTTCTTTCTTTACCGTATGGCTTCCCCTTTCCGACATTGCCGCTTTCTTTCAATTATTGGTGAGGCTAACGTGCACGATAGCATGGAAGCACTAAAGGGTCTTCTTGGTTCCATAGTGATAATGCATTTCGTAAGAATCTAGTCGGGAAGGATTGAATTTGAGTCATAAAGTTTTTTCAAAGGCTCATTGATGGCTTGAAGCTTGGTAGTGTGGGTGTTATTTCCAGCATTAGAGCTGTGGTTGCCTCCAATATCTAGTATGCAATGCGCAAAAAACTTAATCCGACCCTTGTTAATAGTCAAATGAATAAAAGATCGCCGATCTTCAAAACAGCAGCAGTCTATGGGCTTTCTTGGAACATCAGCCAATCTCCGGTATCAGGTTGGGAGCTAGTACTTTATGCTCAACATAAGCTTCTATTTCGATGTAATATGGTTACCTTGGTTTTGAACCAGATCAATCATTGATAACTCATGACAATACCTTCTCTTGTCATTCCTGTAAAGATGAAATAATACATTGTAATCATAGGATATTAACCGACAAGCATCAACAACTTGTGGCACAACTTCAATATTTATGAGGTTTATGGGAACGTGGTTCACTGAACTAAGGTCAACTAATAAGAACATTTTTAAGGGAAATATTACAAAGATGAGCTTGATCAACTGTTGATGAGATGTTGATATAAAGCACTACCCAGTTTATTTTTGAAATGATTAAGCACCTTGATAGCTACTTTATTGATTTGTAGTTTTGTGCATGAGGTGTGACCAAGTGTTGCAAACTAACAACAACTACTTCATTTAGTCTATTCCATAAAGTGCTTGCGAGAATATAGTCCACCTTTTCGCATTCTTCTTCTTTTTGGATCCCTTTTCAAGTTCCAAGATAAGCCGAGGTTTATCTTGCCATCCGTTATACCGCCCCGAGGTTACTTTTCTAGAGAGAAATGCGGCATAGTTTATTAATTCTAAAATTATATGCCAATGGTCATAGCTACAATCTTGAACTCGTTTTTTGCAGCTTAACTATTGGATGCATTTTAAAATTAACATTTTTGGTGCTTTATCAATGTACTTGACTTTAACAATAATATCACTTGCAATGCGTGTTATTACGAATAGTGGAACATCAATTTCGCACCAATTTTCGGATCAAACATTTTTCGTAAATATGTTATCTTTTATCGTCCGAACAGTCAACTCCTATTGGGGAACCAAAGTTAGATGCTTCTACTTACTAAATAACTTTTTCTATTTTTTTTCCTTTCTTGTTTCATTAATTCAATTTCTGGTAAAGATGATGGCGTGAAGAATTCTATGGCACACATATTATTACTAACTGTGAGATAACATACAAGCTTAAATATATACATATATATGTATATATATTATTCCATCTATAGCATAATTACTGTGTCCTAAATTATGTTGCTGAGGTGATTATAGTTTGTGTACTTGTTGAAGGGGAGAAAGAGGTATTTAAAGTGTTTATGACCAATGTTTTTTTCATGTTGTGCTAGATTGATAGGATTGGCATTGATTAGTTGTAGCCTTTAAACTTTTATCTTTTGGGATAAAATAATATTAATCAAACTTTATGTCCATTATTTGGTGCAGCAATGGATCGATCTTGTGCGGTATACTGGATTACAGGCTAAGAAGAGTGCACCATCCTCTAACCAAACTCCAGATTCTTCTAATATCGCTGCATTGGGTTGCAACACTCCGAAGATGCCAATATTGATGAAATCAACAATCAGTGAGATCTTAATCCTGCAATCATTCTGTGTTCATATATCTCCCAGAATGCTCTGTAAGGAGATCATTACATTTTACATGATTTGTATGGTTTTCCTGTGGCTTAAAATTGTATTAAATTCATTATAGATCTTCCAAATTCTAGTGAGTATACAACGTAGGGACTAGATTAAATCTGCTGAGGAGATAGATTAAAGTTTTGTCTCTTCCACGTCTCTATGTGCATGGCTATTGATTAGTGAGCCACGATTCTAGAATTGTCACTAGCCACTTTTTTTTTGTTCTGTTAGTGTGGTCTTGATGTTTCTTGAACGTCCTCTAAGCCTAAATTATGCTATATTTATTGATGTTTAGTTTAATAATCTTTCGTGTATACTCACTTGACAGTGTGATTTACTTAATATGCCTGATGTCGTCAACTGTGTATCAAATTGCATGCTATTTGTCCAGATTTAGTAATTTTGAGTTTGTCAAAATAAAAATCAAGGACCGTGTAAATAGGCATACAGAACTGTGTGCTACGTGTAATAAAAGATTTAGTTATTTTTTCACATAATAGTTACTTCAAAGTTGGACACATAGAGCATGTGTATCTTTGTCATAGTTGTTGTAATCTTATACATGCACATTGCACATGGTACCATCTTGTGTATGTTTGTTAAACTAGTATGTACTTCATGTTATCTTGTTTAAGGCATTTTATTTAGTCAGTTTAAGGACTCTGGAATCTTTCTATATGTTCAACCCTTTAATAAATATTGTGGGTAGTCTGTTGGTTTAATAATATTAGTACAACGTAGCAACTCTATTGTCTTTGTGTATTGATTTTGGCATTAAGTGCCTCTGGTGACATATTTGCTTCATTTTCCTGACTTGCTATTATTTTTTAATATGTGCAGGAAGACTGCTTCTACGACATGCCTTACAAAACTAGGTATCAAATTTTTGTGTTACGTTTACGGAAGACAAGGGACGAAATTATGAAGTGTACTCTCTCTCTATATATGTAGATATTTACTTTGATTAAAGAACTGTGGTAGCTTTAGATAGTTAATTGTAAAGATAATGAATGATTATGTAGTGGATGATTTTATGAAGTTAATAATATTTTAGTTTTTTGTATTTTTGCCATTATTTGCTATGAGGACATTGAGCCAGTCAGGTACACAAAAAGAATGTCAAATTTTGATTTGGCAACAATATAATTCGTTACCAAAGCATTGAACAAGTTTTAATATAGAAACAATTTTTTTATACATTTAGCAACAAATTTTCGTTGCTAATGGCATTAAAAATATAATATTTGGCAACGAAAAATTAACGTAATAACAACGGAGAGGATATTGTTGCTAATACTAACATAGACGGCAACATTCTTTATCATTGCAAATTATATCAACTTTCGTTGCACATATAAAGAAACGACAACATATAATGTCGTTGCTAATTGACGACTTTCGTTGCTATTGAAAAATAACCAACAACAAACATTTTCGTTGTTGATTCAGCATAATGTCGTTTCCAAATAATATAATCAAGAATCGAAAATCGCTATAAAAAGGTTACATTCCGCAACGAAAGCAAGCTTAGGCAACAATTTTCATAATTTACCGCAACGAAAAATGTCGTTGCAAAATGGTGTCAATTGCAACGAAAATGCATGAGCGTTGCAAAAAAAAAATGTTCATTTCATTGCCAATTAGCAGGCTTTTGCAACGAAATGGGAGTTTTAGCAACGAAATTTTAATTATTCTGCAAGAATAAATTTTGTTGCTAAATGATTGATGTCGCTGTACGAAAGTCAAATTTTGTTGCAAAATGTATTACTTTTGGCAACGAAAAAAAAAGGTTCGTTGCGGAACAATTAGCAACGCTCATTGCGCAACGAAAGACACAACGACATTAAAGTCGTTCCCAAAACCTTTTTGCAACGAAATTTGACACCTTTACCAAGAAAAATTGGTTGTTGCTGAAGCCCTATTATTTTGTAGTGAATGCTTGAAGTTATAAGACTTGTTTTATTTTATAATGTATTCCGCAAACTGATGTAATAATTTTAAGGTTAGATTACCTGGGATTGTTTTTGAGATGATGATGTAACCCTTTAATGGGAAAGATTATTGTTTAAAGTTATTTAATGTTTTATCCTTTGTTATGGGTAGTTAGATAAAATTATTTTAATAGTGAGCACCAAATTCGGTGGAAATGAAGTACCCAGATTTGGGGGTGTCATAGGTTGGTATCAAAGCTTTAGGTTATGAACCTTAGGTGGGGAAACCTTAGGAAGTAACCTTTAAGGAGACAGAAAATATAGAGGTGTTTAACTCTTATCGGGTTTTAAGGAATGGATTGAGGTATCCATTGAAGTTAAATAATAAAAGACATTATGTGCTATGTGTTAATAACTTATGTGCTCGCGAGTATCAAAAATACTAAGTAAAACTTATAATATTTTGTTGTCAGGATGTCTGACGAAGGAGGATCCAGTCTAGCTAGAGAGGTGATACCTCAGGTACGTATAGACGAAGAACCCCGTGATATTCACGTAGTGCGGGAACAGTTGATCCAGGAGGATGATCCTGTGATCGATCCCGAGGAGGATGATGATGAGGAGGATCCTGAGGAGTTTCCACCAAACTCTGTATCAGCTGAGATGTATGACGCTTTGTATGACCGTAACATAGAGTTACAAGATAATGTTGACAAACTGAAGGAAATGGTTGAGATGCATCACGTTGTGTTGGAGCAGAAGGATGTAGAGATTCAGGAACTTGATTCAAAACTTGGAAACACTGAGTGGGACTTAGTTCATACCAAGGGTTAGCATGAAGACTTGTTAGCAGTAAACGAGAAGATGAACACTGACATGGAGAAATTGAAAGATGATTTCAAGGAGGAGTCAGCTAAGCGTGCAAGAGCAGAGGATGCTTGGATGAAGGCGACTCAATGTGCAGACCGTGCTGAGGCTAAGGTCCAAGTGAAGAAAGCCAAGATGAAGGAGATGGATTATGCTTTTAATTCGGCGATTAGGGCCCAGGATCGAGTCCATTATTACCCACCTCAGTTTGAGAATTCACCGTGGTTAGTGATGGATCGTAGAACGGCGTACCATATCATGGAGGAGGAACGTCGAGAAGCCTTACGACGTCTTAATATGCCTAGATAGAATAAGAGTGATAATAATATGTGGTTAATTATGTGAGTAAATAAATTGTGAATCCCTTATTTTGAGATAAATAAAGGGATAGTATGAGTATGTAATCCTGAAACTAGTTTAGTTCAGGAAAGTGAATGAATAAAATATTAGAGTTTATTTGAAATGTTATGTGTTAAAGCTTCAATCTTGGAATGTTTAAGTTAAACTTTAAATACCCAAGAAGTTGATTAATGAGCTAATACGCGTATATCTTAACAGAAAATACCTCCTAGAAGAAGATAACCACGTCAACAAGCACCTCCTGAGGGGTCTACTAATAACAACAACGAGACCAACGCTAATCCAGTTCAGCAGTTGGTAGCTCTATTAACGGGTGCACTTGGGAATCAACCACAAGCTCAAGTTACGACTTTTAAGGAGTTCAAAGCGGTTGGACCGCCAGAATTTCAAGGGTCTATGAATCCAGTGGAAGCCCAAACCTGGATCATGGAAATGGAGAAGGTGTTCGACGTTGCTAGAGTTAATGAAGATCAGAAGACTGCATTCGCAATATTTATGCTGAAGTCCGAAGCTAGCTACTAGTGGCAAACAAATAAGGTTCGTGGAGGACAAGGAGTGATAACGTGGGAGAGATTTAAGGAGATGTTCTTTGAAATGTACTTTCCAACGAGTTCTCGGAATCAGTTAGAAGTGCAATTTCTGGAGCTTAAGCAAGGGACTATGACGGTGCCAGAATATGTTGCGAAGTTTAACGAGTTGGCAAGGTTTGCCACTTATCAAGTCAATACGGATGAGCCTAAGGCAAGAAGGTTCGAACAAGGATTGAAACCCTGGCTGTATAGAAAGGTTTCATGCTCCAGTTAAATACATTTGCGGCTGTACTGGAAAAGGCAATCATCGCAGAAGGTGGAAGCGATGCCTTGACCAAGTACAATCAAGATCAAAAGAAGAGGAAGAATGATAGTGAAAATAAGGCTGGTGGAAGTAATGTTGGAATCAACAATCAGAAGAAGAAATGGAATGAGAATTTGACTACGGGAGGACAGTAGGGAAGTCAGCAGAAGAAAAAGTTTGAAGGTTGTGCTACTTGCGGGAAGAACTATATTGGGGTATGTTTGAAGGGGAAGAGGGTGTGTTTCAACTATGGTCAAGAGGGACACATTGCACCAAACTGTTTTAGTCCGAAGAAAGGAGCATGTTTTACCTGCGGTTCGAAAGATCATATGGCTCGTGATTGTCCCAAGAAGCCAACAAGAAGTGAAAGTGGTGGAAAAGGAAACAACAACAGTGGTGGTGCATTGAATATCACCGAGCAAATTTCGGTCAAGCCGATTTCTCTGCAAGAACTTTTAATATGATATGCGGGATCTGTCGTTTCGATCTAAGGATGTGGTGTCAGGTATCATTCAGATTAATGGTTTTAATGCTTATGTACTATTTTATTCGGGTGCTACTTGTTCATTTATATCCAATGAATTTGCTCAGAACTTAGATTTGCCTCAGGAAGAATTAGATTATCCTTTGAGCATAGAGATTGCAAATAAGGAAGTAATTCCTATTAGGTTCATATATAAGAATTGTAAAGTGGTTATAAAGGGTCAAGAGATGAGGATAGACTTGATACCAATTAGACTGTGGGAGTTTGATGTTATAGTGGGAATGGATTGGTTATTCAATTACGGAGCAGTAATTGATTGCCAAAGAAAATGTGTTAACCTTATGACTCCATCAAAGGTTGTGTTCTATGGCAGCAAATCACCTCGACAAGCAAGTTGTCTGACGGTGATGCAAGCCAAGAAGTTGTTAAGACAAGGATGTGTATGATACTTAGCCTACATAGTTGATACACAAAAGAAAAGTGCGAAGGTAGAAGAGATACTGGTCATAAGAGATTTTGCAGATGTATTTCCATACGATTTGTCGGGTCTTCCGCCAGATCGACAAATCGAGTTCGTGATTTATTTAGTACCAGGAACATGTCCGATATCTAAGGCACTATACAGAATGGCCCAGGTGGAGATGAAAGAGTTGATGGTGCAACTGCAAGAATTACTCGACAAGAAGTATATTCAGCCGAGCGTATTGCCGTGGGGAGCACCAATGTTATTTGTTAAGAAAAAGGATGGGTTGATGCGGCTCTGCATTAACTATCGAGAATTGAATAAGGTTACGATTAAAAATAAGTATCTGTTACCAAGAATCGACCACCTGTTTGATCAACTGAAGGGTGCGAGATATTTTTCAAAGATAGACTTGAGGAGTGGTTATCATCAATTGAAGGTGAGGCCAGAAGATGTACCGAAGACGACATTCAGAACCTGGTATGGTCATTATGAGTTTCTGGTTATGTCATTTGGTTTAACCAATGCACCTGCAGCGTTCATGGATTTGATGAACAGGGTGTTTAAACCATTCTTAGATAAATTTGTGGTGGTGTTTATTGATGATATCCTGGTGTATTCTAAACCAAGGAAGAACATGTTGAACACTTAAGAGTAACATTGGAGACATTGAGAAAAAGAAGTTGTACGCAAAGTTCTCAAAATGTGAGTTTTAGATGGAACGTGTACAGTTTCTCGGGCATATTATTGATAATGACGGAATTTTGGTAGATCCATCAAAAGTTGAAGCTGTAGTAATTAAACTGGGATCAGCCGAAGACACCATCAGAAGTAAGGAGTTTCTTAGGATTGGCGGGTTACTACATGCGTTTTATTCAAGACTTTTCCAAAATTGCAACTCCATTGACGAATTTAACTAGAAAAGTGGTTAAGTTTGATTGGACAGAGAAGGGTGAGGAAAGTTTTTGAGAATTAAAGAAGAGGTTGAGTTCAGCACCTGTGTTATCGTTGCCTGATGATACAAGAAATTTTGTGGTGTATAGTGCCGCATCGTATAAAGGACTAGGTTGTGTGCTTATGAAGAACGACAGAGTTATTGTGTATGCATCACGTCAATTAAAAGATTATGAAAAAGGGTATCCGACTCATGACTTAGAGTTGGCTGCGGTGGTGTTTGCCCTGAAGATTTGGAGACATTATCTTTATAGAGAGAGGTGTGAGATATATACCGACCATAAAAGTCTGAAGTATATATTTACACAAAAAGATTTGAACATGCGACAAAGAAGATGGTTGGAACTAATTAAAGATTATGATTGTGAGATTTTCTATCATCCCGAAAAAGCGAATGTTGTTGCTGATGCCTTAAGTAGGAAGGGACGGGAGAAATTAAGGATGTTAACTGCTCAAGAGAAACTATTGTCGGAAATGGCTAAGATGGAGTTGGAAATTAAATATTCGACAGAAGCTGATGAAAAGTTGTTCCAGATGGGGAATAGTTCAACGTTGGTAGATAAGGTGAAGAATGCATAAATTCAGGATGAAGACTGCAACAAGATAAAACAGAAAATAGCTGAAGGTGAGGAAAACAAATTCAAAATAGATTCGGAAGGGTTACTTCAGTTCGAAGGGAGAATTTGGGTTCCGCAAGTACCAGAAATTAAAGAAGAAATTCTGAATGAAGCTCACAACTCATGATATTCAATTCACCTTGGGAGTACAAAGATGTGTTGGGAGAATGCATATGTTAATTTGATGTTTAAATATAAATGCTCATGATTATTTGTAAAGTCCTTCAAGGAATATATGTACAAGGACTTAGTGATAGATCAAATTTGTTAGGTTGATCTAAGCTCTTAATGTGTATCATTCTGGAAATGAATGTATAGATAGAAAGATCAAAGCTGTTAGGTTGATCTTGAGATGTAATAGATAGGCTTCGAAGAAATCGTAGTGTATCAATCTGATCAACATTACAGAAGTCAAGGCAGAAACATAGAGCTTCAAGGATCATAGTGTGCCTACCTTGAAGAGCCTCTTTGGAAATCGTAGAGTGGTCCCAACGTTTGTCGAGCCAACTCAGAGATCGTAATGTGCTCTAGGAAACGTAGAGTGTACAACTCAAACAAGCAAAGATCGTAGTGTGCAAATAGTTAAGAGAAATCGTAGTGCTCTCGGCTGATAGCATCAGACCAAGCACCAAGGCGACAAGTCACTACAATCTGAATCGTAGAGTACCACGATCTGAATCATAGAGTACCATGATCTAAATCGTAGAGTATCATCTATCTTGTGTCAGAAGCATCAAGCCTCACGATTTATGTGGAGACAAACTCCAACATATGAGGAATGGATTCTAAACGTTGTAGTACTCACCAGTTCCAAAGTCACAAGAAATATCATTAGTATGCAACAAAGAAGCGTATTGAAGAAGCTAAGGAAAATACCTTTGGTAAGGGGGTAGGTGTTAGGTGAGAAAGAAGTCTGCTGTGTCAGTGGGCCAGAATTCAATTCAGAAGGTGTGCATAAAAGTCTCCATCAAAGAACAGAAAGGTCAAACACATTTAATGCTTCAAAGGATGGATCCAACGGATAGTTTTCAAGATCACATATATTCAAATCAAGCAGATGAGAGAAGTAAGCAAGCACTGAAGAAGTAACGTACAGAACTCTTAAAGTTCAACTCTATGATCTGAGAAATAGAAAAGCTTGCTCAGTTACACAGTTCTTTAGAACAAGTGCTTAAACAGCAACTGAGTAGCAACCATCAAGAACTCAACATCTACCAATCAATTGAAGAAAAAGTTCCAAGTCTGCTGGACTTGAAGAGTTCTAAGTGAACTGTAAGAGAGCCAAGTCTGCTGGACTTGAAGAGATCAAGAGTGAACTAAGAAGTTCCTAGACTGCTGGTCTATAAAGAATCTGTGTGATTCAGAAGTTGTAAAAGACATCCTTAGTGGATTTCCTACTCTAGGAGCTTTAAGTGCTCTGAACCACTTAAAACGACTGTGTCTTTTACTTTCTTACTATAACTGCTATATCTTCCATAACTACTATAACTGCCTCACTCTCATAACTCCACTACTTCGTAAAGGAGATTAAAACAAACATTAATTCCGCTAAGTTTTAATCATCATCAACTAACAAGTTTAAAACGAATTTTTTTTAAAATATCTATTCACCCCCCTTCTAGATAACTATTGTGCCTATTGGGAATTAACAATTGGTATCAAAGCAGGTTCTATTTTATAGCTTACAAGCTTTAGTAGATCCAATGGCACACGTACTAAGCGAATCAAGGACTGGAGGAGGCAGCAAGCCACCAATGTTCAACAAGGATAAATTTATAAACTGAAAAGTTAGGATGCAAGCATACACATGGACTCAATAGATAAAGATCTATTTGAGATTGTTCAGAATGGGCCCTATGTTCCAACAAAGCTTGCACCAACCACAGACGATCCAAACTGAATACAAATCAAAGTCAAAGAGAAGTGGACAGACAACAAGAAGAGAGCTGTCCAACTTGACAAAAATGACAAGAACATCTTGTTTCAATCCTTAGAAGACGATTTGTTTGAAAACGTTGTCAACAGTAAAACAGCTAAGGAGATTTGGGAAGCACTTCTCATCATGCACGAAGAAACTGAAGAAGTAAGAGAAAATAAATAATCACTCCTGACACAACAGTATAAAATGTTTGCTCATATTCAAGGAGAAAATGTAACTGCCACCTATGAGAGATTCAACGTTCTGATCAACTCTCTACGAGCATATGGGAAGATCTATCCTAACAAAGATCAGATCATAAAGTTCATGAGAGCCCTACCAAGGAAGTGGGATGCCAAAACCACTGCTATAAGAGAGTCAAAGAATCTTCATGAGATGACAGTTCAACAGCTATATGTCAATCTCCTGACATACGAACTGGAGCTGACTCAACTAGCTGAAACCTTATCAGAAGGAAGAAAAAAGGATAAGGGTGTTGCTCTTAAGGAAACTGAAGGTGCATCTAAGGTCAACACTGAGATTAACTCTGATTATGATGAAGACGATGATGAAGACTTTGCTATGCTGGTAAAAAGAATAAAAAGGTTCATGCGTCAAGGCAAAACCAGCAAGCCAAAGAAGGTTAGCAATTACAGTAGCCAAGAGCAAATGAATGATCTATGCTACAACTGCAGGAAGCCTGGCCACTTCATTGCCAACTGCAACAAACCTCTCAGAGAAGAACTAAAGAAGAAATCACATGCAAAGAAGGAATACAAAAGCAACAAAAGGCCTCAGAAGAGAGACAAAGGCCTGGTAGCTGGAGGATCATGGAGTGATTCAGACAATGACTCCAATCCTGATTCTGGAGATGATGAAGAACCACAAATGGCTAATCTGTGCCTAATGGCCAAACATGCAAAGGACAAACAAAACTCCAACATACATGAAGTAAGTCTCGATGAGGTATTTGACTTAAACTCTCCTGATGTAGACATAAATGATTTAAGAACTGCACTGCATGGCATAACCACTGATCTACATCAATACATGAAGTGGTTCAGAGTTTTGTCTAAGGATCATTCACTTCTTCAAGAGGAGAAAAAGAAAGTTCAAGAAGAGCTTGAGACAGCCCTTCTAAGTACTAATCTTCTCTCAAAGCTTGAGGTAGAGAATGAAATCTTAAAACAGACAAATAAACTCAATACACAACGAGAGTCTAATATAACCTCTAAAATTGAGGAACTAAAAAAAACTATCTCTACATGGAACAAATCCTCATCATCCATGGACTCCCTGCTCTCTAGTCAGAGAAGAACATTCAACAGAACAGGCTTAGGCTTTGGGGAATCCATCTCAGAGGCATGTGTGAAAAAGACAAAGGAAACTAGCATTAGTAATGCCTCAAGTTTTAATAGAAGCATTACCTTTGTGAAATCCTCACAGAAGGAAGAACCAGTTCAACCTTGTTCTACTGTTTCCATCCATACTCAAAGGAGTAAAGGGTCTCATCGGCGGCCTGAAGCCACAAAAGAGAAGAGTAACTTGAACCTCTACTCACCAACCTCAAGAATCGTAAAGTCAAGTAAGACCAACTCTACGAATAAACTGGGAAGGTACAGTAGAGGTAAGGCACACTCATCACAATTTATGAAACCCAAGGACACGTGGAAAAAGGAGAATCAGTTTAACAGAAGGACAACTAAAGAATCACACAAGTCCAAATGGAGGATGAATAATTATACACACACAGGCATGCATCATACTAGATGTTTTATATGCAATAAATTTGGTCACAAGGCTTCCAAGTGCTATTATAATTCCATGCATGTAAGACCGAGATCAAACAGATTTGGGTCCCCAAGGGAACTAACAAAATTGGACCCATGCAAATATGGGTACAAAAATGAAGGTTAAACTTTATGACAGGGAAAGAGCTCCACGATCACAACCTGGTATCTGGACAGTGGATGCTCAAGACACATGACAGGGAACAAAGCCCTTCTATCGAACTACATAGAAAAGGAGGGTCCCTTAGTCATCTTTGGAGACAACGGCTCGGGTAAGACAAGAGGATACGACTCTGCTGGTAATGGTGCAGTATCTTTCAGTAAAGTAGCATATGTAGAAGGTCTCCAACACAACCTTCTAAGCATCAGCCAACTATGCGACAAGGGTCACCAAGTAACATTCCTCAACAACCAGTGTCAAGTCAGAGATCTGAAGACATATGTTGTAAAGCTAACCGGGACAAGAGAAGGAAATGTCTACACAGTGAATCTTGGTCAACTAAGCTCAGACGAGACAATATGTTTTCTGGCTAAAGCATCTGAAGAAATGAGTTGGCTATGGCATAGACCGTTGTCCCACTTAAACTTCAAAAGCATGTCCAAACTGTCATCAAAAGATCTCGTTGCTGGCCTACCTAAGTTCAACTTCATAAAAGAAAGGCCATGCAATGCCTGTCAGCTTGGAAAGCAAACCAGAAGCTCATTCAAGAGCAAAACTGCCAACTCTATCGACAAGCCCATGCAGTTTCTCCACTTGGATCTATTTGGGCCAATTCCAATAACTAGTCTTGGAGGAAAAAGATACTCCCTAGTTATAGTTGACGACTACACCAGATTCACATGGGTATTCTTCCTAAATTCAAAGGATGAAACGAGCTCCCAATTAATCAAGATGTTCAGACTGGTGATGAACGAGAAAGGAGAGAAAATCAAGGCCATACGGAGTGATCATGGAAGAGAATTCGACTTCTTAGAAATGGACCAGTTCTGCACAGATAATGGCATCAGTCATAACTTCTCAGCTCCACGAACTCCTCAAAAAAATGGAGTAGCTGAAAGAAAGAATAGAACTTTGATAGAGGCTGGAAGAACTCTACTAGCAGCAGCTCATCAACCTGAATACTTCTGGGAAGAAGCCATCAACACTGCATAGTACACGCATAATAGATCACTGATACACTCTACGATCAAGAAGACACCCTATGAACTATGGAAAGGAAGAAAGCCAAGTGTCAGCTACTTTCATGTATTCGGCTGTGCATGCTACATTCTCAACAATGGAAAGCAGTACCTAACAAAATTTCAACCCAAGTCAGACGAAGGAATCTTTCTTGGATATGCCATAGACAGTAAGGCCTACAGAGTATTCAACAAGAAGACACTGAGTGTTGAAGTCTCGATTCACATCATCTTTGATGAAACAGACTTAGACAAATCAGTGCTTCAAGACACTACAATCGATAGTGCAAACACTTCAGATGAAGTCGTCGAGCTCAACACCACGATCGTAGTGCTAGAAAGTGAAATCGTTGAGCAAGCAAATGAGATCGTAGAGAGGTCTATGCAAGACAACGAACCTCCACACCAAGAAGAAGAAATAGATCTTAAAGACATAAGACAAGAAGGCATCAAGACAGATGTCCCAACCGAAAACAGATGGGCCAGAGATCACACTCAAGATCTAATCATTGGAGATCCGAGTGCTAGAGTCAAAACAAGAGCTGCCACCCAGAATGAATGCTTTTATCTAAGCTTCCTGTCACAAATGGAACCAAAGAAGATAGAGGATGCTATGGAATACTCCAGTTGGATAGAAGCCATACATGAAGAACTCAACCAATTTGAACGAAGCAAAGTTTGGAGATTGTTACCAAGACCAAAGAGTCATCCTGTCATTGGAACCAAGTGGGTCTTTAGAAACAAAATGGATAAAGATGGAGTTATAACCAGAAATAAGGCAAGACTGGTGGCCAAGGGTTATTCTCAGGAAGAAGGCATTGACTACGATGAGACATTTGCACCTGTTGCCAGACTAGAAGCCATCAGAATCTTTCTTGCCTTTGTTGTTCACATGAAGTTCAAGGTCTTCCAAATGGATGTCAAAAGTGCATTCCTGAATGGAGAACTTCAAGAAGAAGTCTATGTAGAGAAACCTCCAGGTTTCATCAATCCATCTCTTTCCAATTATGTTTATAAATTAGACAAAGCCTTATATGGTCTGAAACAAGCACCTAGAGCATGGTATAAAACACTAACTAACTTCCTAATTAAAAATGGGTTCACTAGAGGTAGAGTAGATACCACATTATTTCTAGAAAGCATAAAGAAAAAGTCTTATTGGTTCAAATATATGTTGATGATATTATTTTTGGTTCTACTGACGAAAAGTTATGCAAGAGATTCTCCAAGCTAATGCAGAGCAAGTTTGAAATGAGCATGATGGGTGAGCTGAATTTCTTCCTTAGACTGCAAGTAAAGCAATCTGATGAAGGAATCTTCATAAACCAAGCCAAGTACATCAAAGATATACTCAAGAAGTATGGCATGGAATCAACATCTCCCATGAAAACCCCAATTGCTCCTACAACAAAGCTTGACAAAGATGAAGAAGGTAAAAGTATTGATATAACTCAATACAGAGGTATGATAGGCTCTCTTCTATATCTAACTGCCAGTAGACCAGGCATAATTTTTGCAACATGCATATGTGCTAGATTTTAGGCTAACCCTAAAGAATCACATTTATCTACTGTAAAGAGGATTTTCAGGTATCTCAAGGGTACACCTTACTTGGGGCTATAGTACCCCAAGGAATCCTCATTTAAACTAATAGGATACACAGATGTTGATTTTGCAGGCTGTAAAATAGATAGAAACAGTACCAGTGGCACCTGTCAATTGCTAGGAAACAGACTTGTGTCCTGGTTTAGCAAGAAGAAAAACTCAGTATCTACTTCAACTGCAGAAGCTTAATATATTGTTGCTGGCAGCTGATGTGCTCAGATCCTATGGATTAAAAATCAGCTAACTGATTATGGGTTTGATTTTAAATCCATTCCCATTCACTGTGATAACACAAGTGCCATAGCAATAACTCATAATCCTGTTATGAATTCTAGGACTAAGCATATAGAAATAAGGTATCACTTCATTAGGGATCAAGTGCAAAATGGAACTATATCTTTACAATATATCCCTACTAAAAATCAACTTGTTGATGTGTTTACAAAACCTCTAGATGAATCCAGATTTAACAAGTTAATAAGTGAGCTATGAATGCTTAATTTACAACCATGAGATATATGTTCTAGTATGTGTTAACTATACACATACAAAGGCTATGGTTGAAATCGTAGACATGATCAAGGGATGTCCACGATCTTAGAGCCAAAGTGACATGGAAGAAAATGATCGTAGCATAGACTCAACCATCGTAGTGCAGACTCAACGATAGCAGAACCCCATCATCAAGAGGAGCACCATGGGATGATAAGTTTCAAAACAAAGAAATCTCTCTGATAAGCACCTCAGGAACAAACCTAACCCTTGACTCACTCCAAGAGGTTGGCCCTTCCTGAGCTACCTTAACAGAATGCTAAGTCAAAAACTCATCACAAGGATCCGGTCAGACTCGACGATCATAGCTCAGACATAACGAATGCTGGACAGACTCGGTGATCGTAGATTAGACACGACGAATGCTTGACAGACTCGACGATCGTAGCTTGTTGCCTCTTTTATAGTTCGTATAAAAGAGCTCTAACTAATACAAGTATACACGGGTCAACAAGTAATACAGAGTAAGTAAAGTATCGATCCCACAGAGAAAGTTGTTAACTTTAGACTACTATGCATTAATTAACTCACTATATTTATATGCTAAGACTATAAACTTAATTGTTGATTTGAATCATTTATAATTTCCAACTATAAATAAGAATATAAATGAATTAAATATGATGTGGAAACAATGGGATCCTAACTTCATTCAATATTTCATTCAATCGCCATATGTCATGCAAAAAGTGTTCACATTTCACAGGATAATAGCCAAGGGCATAAAAGCGAGTTATAACCATTTTCCAATGCACTATAACTAACTCACATATCATCTACAGATGTTAGAATCTATGTGATCGCCAATACCATCACAATTACCATATTCCTATGCGTAATTACAATACTATTGACTTTAAACACAACCCTTATTCTAGCTCATACGGCAAAATAGTATATCCCTATCTGTTTCACAAAATATGCAATCCCCATATTCGCATGCTATCATGATTTCATCCATATTCATATGTTCATTTCCAATTCCATACAAATACTAACATGAAGATTATCAGTCATTCACACATACAAACCAACCATGATAGATAATCCATATGATATACAAAACAAATCTAACATTTAGATGTGCAACCAAACGACATATTAAAATCCGTTAGGATCCCATAATTAAGTTTAGTTCATGGCGGAACCAAAAACCATTATGGGATCAAGACTAAACATAATCAATAATCAAGCAAATGAGATTAAGAGAGAAAGAACAATCAAACCCAAACGCTGAATAGTAATCAATGATTAACTATGAAAACCCCAAAGAATTCCATTAACAATAATCAAAATCCACAATGGTGAAGAACTCCAAGAAGAAGAAAATAAGACTTTGTGGCTTCGTTCTCCGTTGGACTCTCCGCCAAGGTGTAAACCCTAATTACTACTATGAAAGTTACGTAATAAAAGTCAAGTCCCCCTCTGACATACGTCAGAATCGCTTTATACCAATTACACATCATCACATTGCTTAATTAAAAATAAAACAAATTACAACATCAAGATCGCGTCGTTGCCGCATGCGGGCTCTCATAGTATATATCTCGCGGTCATGAGACTTGCAATAAGCTTCGATTCCCCAGACGTCTTTATCGCGCTCGTTATCAAGCACGCCTTATGGACATCACGGTCATGCCTCATGGTAGCGTGACTTGCAGAAGGTTCCCTATGTAAAGCCACCTTTTCGGCCAGCGCCATCTTCTCTTGTTATGTCGGCGGCATTTGCCAGTGTTCTGGTCCGCAATTCACGAGTCTGGTTTTTGGTTTGTTCTTCTTGCTACTTGTTCATTCTTGCTTAATCCTCTTGCTTGCTTGATTTCCATGCCTTATTGTACCCCCATGCCATGCACATCCTCGCCTTGCGACTAGCCCTCATGCATCCGCTCACCGACACCTCAATTCCCACCAAAATGATGCCGATTCTTGCACTTATTCACCAAAAGGAGTTTAAATACATGCAATGCAAAATAACATGAAATGCAACTAAAATACAATGAAATGTGCTCAAGGTGGGCACAATTCGTATGGATCGGTATACAATAAGTGAGTAAAAATATCACTTATCAAATACCCCCAAACTTGAACTGGTTCTTGCCCTCAAGCAATGCATATGAATGAACACTAAAAATGTAACTACTAAACTATGCAACTACTCTCTGATGCAAACTAGTCTCACATAATCTTAACCATAATGTAATTTCAAATTAAATTACCTCAATGAACTATCCAGATCCCAGAACATAGTTTCAAACCAAACCATAGATATAACATCATACACTCAGATAATTCATGACTGCTATAGAGATGTTGTGTGTGTGTGTTTCATGAAACTTGATTCAAGCAAAGATTATATATCCTACAATTGCTCCAAATGACAATTATAGTCTAAATCAAGATTCATGTATATTCATGTAACATAGATCGCTTTAAACATATCACCGTTAAAACTAAGGCTCAAAGAATGAGTTTATTGCTTTATTACTACTCACGAGGGTGATTTCGCTCTTTCCCGGTGTTTATTGCTATTATATTTTTTTACATGACTGTGCAATGTCTTAATCCATTAACCACACTGCTACCCCTTAGCGAGTTTTCAACCAACGACTCCCAGACCATGAAAGACCTTAGGGCGCTAGGTGTAGAGACAATCCCCTCGGGCGTACTTACTCAAGTAGCTAGGGCCCCGAATTAAGACTAATCATGTTATTGCTATTATATATATATATATATATATATATATTTTATACACAGCATGCCCATCTTTTCCAAAAATTTTCACTTCAATGACTTTACAATCTACAACATTTTCCTCATGTTTCTCTTTTTAAAACTACATGTTCTATTGATCAATGCAAGACACGCATCTTAGACTTACAAGTGAATTTGAACACAATTGTGCAAACCGAAAGCATATAAACAGCAACATGAATCGCATTGTTTAAAACATTATATCCAAGTTGTGCTATGCACATATTCTGAAATCTTCCACAATTCACTATCCTCATTGGCTTAGGCATAAAATGTCTATTTATAAGCAAAAGTTTATGTGAGACATTAAACTAGAACATACTAAGAATGAATAAAAAAAAAATTATGCTAAACATTTAACTAACCCAAATTCATGCAAAATTAAACTAAACATGCTAACATAAAATGGAATCTAAACTACTACTATGCAAGTAGTCCAATACCCCCAAACTTGAAATGTTCAATGTCCTCATTGAATGAAATGTTCAATGTCCTCATTGAATGAAGGTAAAGGGTACGAGAAAAACTCCCCTAATTATCGGCATGACCACCCTCCTCGGGTGGTGAATGCAGTGGTGGATACTCTGGTCATGTCATCTGAATCGGGGCCATTCAAGCATGGTCCCTTGCTGCGTGAATGCTTCGGCCAAAGCCCTAGTGAGTCCCGTAGCAAAAGTTCCAAGATTGTCATATAATGTGTCGACTTTGCGCTCCAACCTTCGGAGGTGTCGATCGCTAGAGACAGGCTGCTCACGGGTAGATGGACCTGCTTCATCGGGCTGTGGGGGAGGCTGGGTTGGCTCAGAAATGGTGGGTCAGAGAATGAATCCACGTTCGCGCGGATGTGGCTTGCCACCTGCCCAGTCCTCAAATTTTTAATTGTGGAGTGCGTGATATCTTGGCTTGGATACTGCATTTGCTCATTGCCCCAACTAACCCTTTGCTATGCATAACATGGCTATCATCAAGCGTGTTGGATCTTTGCCGATGGTAATTCCTTCGAGATACTTTACAATGTTTTGATGGATCAAATACCCGACGTCAATATATTCGCCAGTGATGATGCCCCACGGAATTATGGCTCTCTCAGCTGTGATTTCATATTGATGCGATGATGGCAATAATTTAGCGCAAATGAACAGATTCCATGCCTTGACGTACCGATTCAGTGCGGTTGTTGGAAAAATGCGAGGTTGGATCGTACCGACTTTGTAAGTCCATCGGGATCCGGGAATGCACAATTCTGTGATGACCTGCTCCAAGTCTGTTTCCTGATGAGCTCCCGTGATCCAATTGGCCGCCCCTGCTGGTGGTCTAGCGGGGAGCCTCAACACGTTTCTAATGGAGGAGGGTTGGTAGTTTACCTCTGTACAACGAACCATAGAGGTATCGTTCATGGTGGCTTTGGCATTAGTATAGAACTCTCGAACTATGCTCATGGGAATCGGCGTGGGTGCATTTTAGGGAGAGAAATACGCCTCAATCTATAACTGATAGAGAGATAGTGACGTGAGTTGGGGAGAGTGAGAGATTTCCGCTTCTGTTAGTATCGCACATAAGAGTCCAACTGATTCCAATTTCTGTTTTGAACTATTTTATCCAAATGATTTGGACGCACACATCTACCGTGTGCGATGATAAGCTTCTTTGACACGCTGGTGGTGCGAGACTTGCAGAAAGGCTCATGGATTAATCGGTTTGAACACGCGGCGTCTGAGTTGATCTTGTTTGGGACGCTGCATACCGCAAAGACTCCAAGTCTGACCAATCTGCTTTGATTTACTCTTCCATCGGTGATGGTCTTTAATCATTGTACCTGGACAGATATTAATTCACATGAATAAGACATATAATAGTTGTGGTGTTATGCGACATTAATATCATGTGTATACGCTTGCTTATCCCATAACTTGTTATCACTAAATTTGAACTACTAACTAAAATAATCAAAAGGAAATAACGACAATAATTGAATTCTTGGGTGAAGAATTGATGGGTTGCCTCCCATTCAGCGCTAAGTTATAGTCAATTAGCTTGACTGTCTTGAACTTCTCACGTCATATCAATAAGTGTGGTGCCTTCCTTCCTGTCCTTGGCACCCTAAAATTTGATCACTTTGGCTTTCATCAACGGCTCCACCTTCAACTCTGCATTTTCATCCTTTACATATCTTTGAGAGTCATCTATTCTCGGGTTGTGTATCCAATCCTTGCGGTTTCCATCTACCAGATCAACTAGAAAACACTCTTCTTCATCAGCTGGGAGCTTTATTATGTTGAAGACGTTGAATGTAACCTCCTGATCTTGTACACGCATAGTTAATTCCCCTTTCTGAACATCTATGGAAGTCCTGCCCGTGGCCAAGAATGGTCTTCCTAGTATGATCGGTATATTCTTGTCCTCTTCGAAATCTAAAATGATAAAATCAGCCGGAAAGATGAACTTATCCACTTTAACCAATACATCTTCAACAATTCCCCGTGGATATACAACGGACCGGTCTGCTAACTGTAATGATATGTTCATTGGTTGTAGGGCCGGTAATCCCAACTAGTTGAATATTGACAGTGGCATCAAATTTATACTTACTCCCAAATCACATAAACACTTGTTAAACTCCATCTTCCCAATAGTGCACGGAATTGTGAAGCTACCCGGATCTTTCAGCTTTGAAGGTAACTTACGTTGAAACCTTTGCCGCATTCTTCCATCAAAGCTACCATTTCAAACTCATCTAATCTCCTCTTTCTTGACAGTATACCTTTCATGAACTTTGCGTAGCTTGGCATTTGTTCCAATGCTTCGGCAAAAGGTATATTGATTTGCAGCTTTTTGTAGACCTCTAAAAACTTGTTGAACTGTTTGTCATCTTTATGCTTTGCTAACCTTTACGGATATGGTATTCAAGGGTGCAGTGGTTGTAGTGAACTCTTGACCTTCTCTTCTGAACCTGCGTTATTCGTTTTGTTTTGCTGAACCTCATAATTTTCCAGATTTTTATCCTCCTCAGTTTCTTTCTCTACATCAAGCGGCCGCATGGCCTCCTTAGTGGTATCATGCGCGGGCGCGCGACTTGCAGATACTGTCAAGTCTTTCCCAGATCGCAATGTTATTGCTTGACACTGCTCCTTCCCGTCTCTTCTAGGATTTGCCTCTGTGTTACTTGGCAAAGCACCTTGGGGCCTATTAGTAAGCATGGTCGCCATTTGCCCCATTTGCCCCACTTGTGTGTCTCTAAATTCTTGATAGCCACTGCTTGGCTTTTGATCATGACCTCGGTGTTTGCCATGTATTTCAACATCATCTCCTCCACTTCTGATTTCTTCTCTGGATGTGATACAGCTGGAGTGTGGTGTTGTTACTGTTGAGTAAATCCCAGTGGAAATGGTGGTTTCGGTATAAACTGTGGGTCAGTCTTGTTGTTGTTGAAACTGTTGATTCGGCTAGAACTGATTTTGTTGTTGTCCTTGGTTGTTAGACCAGCTGAAGTTTGGATGATTGCGGTTGTTGGGGTGGTATGTGTTCTGGAATTGGCCTTGGTCCTTTCTGTAGGAGTTTACATATTGAACTGCTTCTGAGCTGATAGCACATTGGTCTGTGGAGTGTGACCCCGCACAAATCTCGCAAATAAAAGCAACCATCTTCACTTTACTCTCTGCCAACGTCTCTATTTTCTTAGCCATGGCTGCCATTTGTGTCGATAGCTGTGTAATCGCATCCACCTCCAACATACCTGTAACTTTGGGTTGAGACATCCGAGTTGTAGGATTCTGATAGTCATTCGCGGCCATCGTCTCGATAAGCATATAGGCCTCATCATAGCTTTTTGCCCATAATGCCCCTCCCGCGGCTGCATCTACAATCGGTCTAGACTGCTATCCCAAGCCACTGTAAAATGAATTAATTACCAGCCAGTCTAGTAAACCATGATGTGGACACTTCCTAAGCATCTCCTTATACCTTTCCCATGCTTTATATAAGGATTCACCCTGTTGTTGCTCAAACTGAGATATGGTTGTCCTCATCTTTGCAGTCTTAGCCATTAGGAAAAACTTGGCTAAAAATTTCGTGCTAAATCCTCCCATGTAGTAATCGATCCAAATAGGCAAAAAGAATGTAACCAACTCCTTGCTTTATCCCTCAATGAAAATGGGAATAACCGTAGTCTGATGGCATCCTTCGTCATACCATTATATCTGAATGTGTCACAGACCTCGATGAAGCTTAATAGGTGCTCATTCGGATCATCTGTAGCAGCACCTCCAAACTGTACTGAATTCTGCACCATCTGAATAGTGCCCATTTTTATTTCGAAGGTGTTTGCTGCTATCGTCGATTTGACTATGCTAGACTGTAATTCATTTATGTTCGACATGGAATATTCCCTTAGAGCCCGATGCTCTTCTCTTGGATCAATCCTTTGTTCTTCTGCTATATTGGTGTAATTCTTTCTAATCGCTTCTCTTGCATTTATCTCCGCACATTCGCTTCCAACCTTTTCCGTTTATATTAGCTTGTCTTTGGTGTTAACTCTCGAGTTGGAGGATCGCGTGTGCATAAAATTCTACAAGCACTTTTGTACTCAAAACAAAACAAATATAGAAATGAGAAATGATAGAATTGTCTAAGTCATACAATACAACTTTTAAACTAATGATAATTATCTAAATTAACGCCTCTCCCAGAATTGGCGCTTAAAAACTTGTTGCCTCTTTTATAGTTCTTATAAAAGAGCTCTAACTCATGCAAGTATACACGGGTCAACAAGTAATACAGAGTAAGTAAAGTATCAATCTCACAGAGAAAGTTGTTAACTTTAGACTACTATGCATTAATTAACTCACTATATTTATATGCTAAGACTATAAACTTAATTGTTGATTTGAATCATTTATAATTACCAACTAAAAATAAGAATATAAACGAATTAAATATGATGCGGAAACAATGGGATCCTAACTTCATTCAATATTTCATTCAATCGCCATATGTCATGCAAAAAGTGTTCACATATCATAGGATAATAGCCAAGGGCATAAAAGCGAGTTATAACCATTTTCCAATGCACTATAACCAACTCACATATCATCTACAGATGTTAGAATCTATGTGATCACCGATACCATCACAATTACCATATTCCTATGCATAATTGCAATCCTATTGACTTTAAACACAACCCTTATTCCAGCTCATACGGCAAAATAGTATATTCCTATCTGTTTCACAAAATATGAAATCCCCATATTCGCATGCTATCATGATTTCATCCATATTCATATGTTCATTTCCAATTCCATACAAATACTAACATGAAGATTATCAGTCATTCATACATACAAACCAACCATGATAGATAATCCATATGATATGCAAAACAAATCTAACATTTAGATGTGCAACCAAACGACATATTAAAATCTGTTAGGATCCCATAATGGAGTTTAGTTCATGGCGGAACCAAAAATCATTATGGGATCAAGAATAAACATGATCAATAATCAAGCAAATGAGATTAAGAGAGAAAGAACAATCAAACCAAAACGCTGAATAGTAATCAATGATTAACTATGAAAACCCCAAAGAATTCCATTAACAATAATCAAAATCCACAATGGTGAAGAACTCCAAGAAGAAGAAAATAAGACGTTGTGGCTTCGTTCTCCGTTGGACTCTCCCCCAAGGTGTAAACCCTAATTGCTACTATGAACGTTATGTAATAAAAGTCAAGTCCCCCTCTGACATACGTCAGAATCGCTTTATACCAATTACACATCATCACATTGCTTAATTAAAAATAAAACAAATTCTGACGCCAAGATCACGCTACGCCACGCTGCGTGGCTCTAGTGTATCTGTCTCGCAGCCGCGAGACATGCAGTAAGCTCAGTTCCCCCAGACGTCTTATCGCGTGGTCGCGCGCTTTTGCCTCGCGGATGCGCGGTCATGCCTCGCGGACGCGTGACTTGCAGAAGGTTCCCTATGTAAAGCCACCTTTTTTGTGGCAGGCGCCAGTCTTCTCTTGTTATGTCGCGGCGGTTGCAACTTGTGCTTGTGTTTCTGAGTTCTGAGTCTGGTTTTTGGTCTGCTGCTGCTGCTACTTGTTCATTCTTGCTTAATCCCTCTTGCTTGCTTGATTTCCATGCCTTATTGTACCCCCATGCCATGCACATCCTCGCCTTGCGACTAGCCTTCATGCATCCGCTCACCGACACCTCAATTCCCATCAAAATGACGCCGATTCTTGCACTTATTCACCAAAAGGAGTTTAAATACATGCAATGCAAAATAACATGAAATGCAACTAAAACACAATGAAATGTGCTCAAGGTGGGCACAATTCGTATGGATCGGTATACAATAAGTGAGTAAAAATATCATTTATCATAGCTCAGACACGACGATTGCTGGACAGACTTAACGATCGTAGTTCAGACTCAACAAATGCAAGGCAGACTCAATGATCACAAAACTACCTCAACGATCGTAGTCCTCCCTAAGGACACATCAGCTCTGCAGGAGCCAATGGCAAATTAGTACAATCCTTATCAGTCAAATTCGTAGAGCCAAGCAAAAGTCGACACCTATCCCACTAAGCAAAATGGAGAGAGGGAAATTACATATATACTATTTGAAAGTGCCTTTTTGAAATCATAAGTTCAAAAGATTATCTCCCTCATCCTTTCTCAAAACAGAAACCCTAGATCAAAAGAAAGCTCAGTCAATCACATTTCCTGCAAGAAAATCAATGGCGGCTTCCAATTTTATCCCAGGCTACAGACTCTGTTTTGACGAGTTCAAAACAGCTGAACCCAAGTTTCACAAGACTCTGTCGTTACTAAAGAAGGTGGGTCTCGAAGAAGCTTTGGGTACAGACACATTGATCTACCCCAAACTAGTGAAAGAATTCTACAGGAATGGTGTGTTTGAAAATGACACCATCACTACGAAAGTAAAGGAAGTGGAAATCAGACTGAAGGCCGAAGACATCAACCTCGCCTTAGGTCTCAAATCTGAAGGATGTTAATTCATAGATAGCATAGGCATCCAAGAGGGACTTAAAAGGATGCATCACAAGAAACTCCCCTCTGTGAAAGGATACAAGAAGAAGGAGTTTCCACAGAGGAATGAATTTCTAGCTGATATTGTTGGAAAATGTATATGTTGTAAGAGCTCAGGTCATGACTCTGTGAATGAAGTACAACTCAAGCTCCTAACTGCCATGTGTTATGGAATACAACTTAACTATGGAGCCCTATTGCTTGAATGGATTGGAAAGTGGATTACCAACTCAAAAAAGTCAAAAAACCCTCAAAAGATGCTCTACGGGCGATTCATAAGTATCATTCTACAGTCTGCTCTAGGTGACAAAATTGGGGACGATGAAGGAGAAGCTATCAACACAAACAGACGTATGACCCAGCAACTGTTTGAGAATTGGAAAAAGAACCCAGCTGAGTACGTGTGCATGATGACCGAGTGTAACAACCCGATATTTTCTATAAAATTAAATCAGAAATTTTGTATATAAATTTTTTTTTATGTTATTTATTTTAAAGATGAGGATTTGTACAAGATAATGTGTATGTGTTATGTGATGAATATAAAATATATTTATTACATGAATAATTATAAATAATTTTATTTTAGAATTATAATTCATTATAAATAATATTCTAATAATAATAATAATTAATTTTACAAAGTAAAATGTTTTTATTAATTATTTTCTATAAAATATGTTTATATATTATTTAAATAATATATGAAATGATTTTTAGAATTATTATAATAACTAATCTATTTTATTATATGAATTTAAGCTAGATTAATTAAGTTAATTATTTTTAACTTAATTAATAATGTTAAGAATGGTAGGTAAATCAGATATGGAATCCAAACCCTAATTTTGGATTTTGATCAAGGAATAAGAATATTAATATAATATTAATTATATTTTGATTTTTTAGTGCTATAAATATGTACTGTATGTACGTATTGAGGATGGTTGGTCAATTACGGCGTTTAATGTAAAAACCCTAGTTTTACTGAACCCTAATTTGAAAATCAATTGCGAGTTTAGGACTATTATATAACTGTGTTATATGTTTTATGTTGTGTATTAAATAATTAATTAGGTAAACCCTAATTAAAAATTTAGAAATCCTAAATAATTTTTAGAAAACCCTAGGCTATTAAAAACCCTAATTTTAAATGCTAAACCCTAATTTGAAACTTAAATTAGAGTTCAAGATTGATTGGTAATTGTGTTAATGTGATTAATTAAAAAGTATTAGAATTATAATTACTAATTTAGTAATTAGAAACCCTAATTATAATTTGGTAACCCTAATTACTAAAAGTATAAACCTTAATTGCTAATTTAGCAAGGTTAATTATAATTAGTGATTTAAAACCCTAATGTTCCTGTATAATTTAATTAGAACCTTAATCTAATTTAGGAAACCTTAATTTACAAATTTTAGAAACTAAAATTTATTTAAATTTTTTGTTATATACAAACCCTAAAGGAAAACCTAGAAATTCATTTGTACTAAACCTTAGGGTTAAACCCTAAGGGTTTGCAAGGATGATAAGAATGCCCTTAAAATCACAAGTCAATTGTCCAAAATGCCCCTTTGTATTCTTTATTAAGCAACTTGTAAAATTTTGCCAAGTGTGGGAGTTGTTGAGCTAATCTGACTTAAAACACTAGCAATCAACTAAATCTAGCCATATACATTGTATACATGTTATATATATAGATCAAGAGAGAGAAATTTCCTTTATTAGTCTCATTTGTACATAAACTCCTTACCAACTCTCTCTCTCCCAAAACTCACAAAATTGTATAGCATTTCAGTCCCATAAACAAGCCCTATTATTCCCATAAACAAATCAGTAGCCAAGATTCAAGATTTGTTCAAGTAAGGTATAAAACCCTAACTTATAATCTGACCCTTGATCGTGTGTTAGATGTTAGATTTTTGTGTTAAAACATGTTATATGTAGTAGATATTGATGATCTGGGTTGGTATCTTGCAGATCCATATCATCTAAGTACTCAAAATTGATGATTTTCGAAATCTGGAAAATTTTGTTTATGTGTCTGACAGTCAAATGTTAGACCCCATTGATCTTTGGTTGTTAAGTGTTTTTGTTGTTTCAATGTTTGATCTTGTTGTATGATGTGAGATCTTTGTTCTGGAACGTTTAGTAGGACCAGATCATGCATAGGTTGTAAGATAATCATGGTCAAAGTCAGTTGACCGACCACGAAAACAGAAAATCTGGGCAACCCAGAAAATTTCCAGATTTCCAGAATTTCTGACAGCCATTTTTAAAGCCTTTGATCTTGCTTATCTTTGATAGTTAGTCCAGGATGTTGTTTTCATGTTGTAATATGACATTAGAACTACACATGCATACCTTTAAATTACCCAGAAAATGAACATGATCGAAGTTAACCTTGGTCAAAGTACGTTAACAGTTTTTCTTTATGAAGGTTTCTAGGAAACCCAGAACCTTCATGAGCAATTTTTCCGGTATGGTTTGACCAGCGTGTATTTATTGATTATGTTGATGTTAGATGTGTTATATGTAATATATCTCTTCTTTTGCATGTCGTTTACACACTAAAAGTATCATATCACGTAAAACAGCTGTGTAGTGAAAGATATAATGATCGAAGAAGCGGTGTGAGAATCGCTTTTTTTCTCGAAAACCGAAATGAAGAACAGCTCTGACAAGGGATTTGAGGGCCTATAACTCTCTGATCGTTTGTGTTATGTTCATTATAGAGCCCCCAAATTCGGGTACTTGAAACTCGAACTCGGTGCTTTACGATACCATTTCTATGAGCGGAATAATACTACTAATAATAACAATAATATAAAGTTCAAACTTAATTTACATAATTATCAGAGTCTAGCTCCCAAGTATGTAACCTTTATTACATTCATTACATATCATGATAGATAATATATATATCATTGTCTTAATAGTCTCAAACTATTACATAGAATACCACAAATCTTATTTGGTTAGCTTTCCTTTTCCTTTGTTTCTGCATGAGCTTTCTGGTTCTTCACACTTAGCTGAAAATATTTAAATTAAGCAAGGATGAGCATTTGAGTGCCCAGCAAGTAATAGCAATTATATATATATAAGATGAAAGAATTTAAATGTTTTCTTTATACTACCCTTCTACAACGATTCAACAGTTGTGAAGTAATCTGTACCAATGATAATAATATATCAATTCTATACCAAATGTTTGAAACTACGTACGGACTATAAATAGGGTTTAGTTGACATGCTATGAACATTGCTTTCATTTTTCAAATAGGTTAAACAGAAATTCATCTGCAAACTGTCATAACTTACGGGCACGGGGGTTGATCAGCCCGTTATGCCCTGCATTGATCAATATTACGTGCAAGAACGAGGGTATTGTTCACTATGTCCGCCTTGGGCGCAAAAAAGTTTTTCCGTGTAAGGATGTTAATACTTGTCTAGGTTCCAAATCAAAGGTTTTACCTTGTTCAATATAAATCTATAATTCAACATATATGTATACGGGTAATTGACAAAGGTATATCAACATGTGATTAATGATTATCCAAGTGGGGACACTTGTATAACCATTTATAGAAATTAACTAACAGAATATATATCTGAATTATCATATACTAACATGTTGATAATCAATGAGCGTATATAATATAGGGTTAATAATATGTACAGTAATAATATAGTTTAGAAACATTCTTACTCATGTCCATTGCATAAAAAAATGCAAAGGTAAGATACTTGCCTGATGCGCTGCTTACAATTTGCAATTTAGATTTATCGTTTATATCACGACCTATCATTAATCAAATCATTCGTTCGATTAGAACAATATACTATAACACATGGTACTGCATTTCGCAGTCAGCACATAACCTAATCCCATTATTACCCATGTTTAACAACCATTGAATCATAAATAATCACATATCTAATTAAATTATCTAAGTCCAGATCAATTTTTGAAACATGTCGGTGTACCGACAGCTTTATCGAGTAATTATCGAGTCTAAGACTATGTCCTGTAACTTAGTATCAGTCATATTATTTTTAAATGACTTATAATAATTTTAAAACATTTATTATAATTTATCATGAATTTTCAAACATTGGAATCATTATTAAATGATTTAAGTATTAAACAATCCTATTATCATTAATATTTAATTAATATTAAACTATTAATGAAATCATTTCTAAAATGTTAAAGTTATTTATAATAACTTGAAATACTTTTAAAGTATTAATATTACCCTTAAATGATTTTAAAAACATTTAAAATCATTTTAAATAATTATCATTAATATTTAAATATTAATGTACTATTTATCAAAATATTAAAAAGTCTTTAATCATTACTTAAAATATTTTTAATTCATTTATATCCTTTTTAAATGATTTTTAAATTAATAAAAAAATTAAAAAACTATTTATTTAATATAATTATTAAATAAATTTAATATCTTTAATAATAAGTTAATAATCATTAATATTAAATTATTAATGAAATTATCCTTTAAATATTAAAAGTTATATTTTATAACTTAAAATACTTTATTTTCATTTAAATGATTATTATAATATAAAAATCATTTTTAAACTAAATTATTTAATATAATTATTAAATAACTTTAACATCATTAATAATAATTAATTAATGAAATTTATCTTTAAATATTGAAAGTTATATTTTATAACTTAAAATATTTTTAAATACCTTATTATTATTTTAAATGATTTTTAATATAATAAAATCATTTTAATCAATTTATTTAATTTATTTAGTAAATAACTTAATTATCATTAATATTAAATTTATTAATGAAATTTATCACAAAATATTAAAAGTCATTAAAAATAACTTAAAATATTTTCTTATATCATAATATAATTTTAAATGATTTTTTAAATATTAAAATCATTTTTAAATAATTTATTTAATATTATAATTAAATAAATTAAATACTTTTAATATTTCAAAATATTAAATATTTATGAAATATATTTAAAATACTTAAAAACTAATTTTGGAATTTAAAATAATTTTTAATAATTTATTTTGTATTTTTAATAATTAAAACTAATTTTTCATAATTATTTAATAAAAATAATTAATTTCGAAAAAGAATATATTACATCATCGTCTAAAAGCCCTTTAGCTGACGAAACCGTCATTTTTAGGTGTTCTTGAGCTCTCAAGAACATTCATAGCAGTGGACGAGGGACCAAGTTTGACCATGGATAATTCCGTGTGTAGTGTGTTTCTGGACCAACTAATCATCAAATCGTGTAGGACTAGTGTAAGATTACATAACACAACAACAATCATGATCATAAAACATATAACCAAGAAGATCTGAGGCTCCAAAAGTGTTGTCAGATCGTTTCTTCATTTACGGGTTACCCGAAATGAAGAATGATCATGAAATCATCATACTTTGAGCCTTTACTACATGCTATCCTTGTAATGGTTTTGTTATCTATAAGTTGCAGTGTGTAGCCAACATGCAAGGGTAGAGATCCATTACATCAAAACTACATAACAACCACTGAGTTAGCAAATCTATGTCGGTCAACCCATGTCAAACGACACGGTCAAGCATTTTCTGGGTTACCCAGAAAACGGCTTTCTTGCTCGTCTGGCTTGGTTTGACCGTCGACTACGCTTCACCTGTTAACGTTTTAGGTGATATTAAGGCACAACAATGAAGTATAACATACATATTACAACTTAGACTCACGATCCATAACATATCATCAAAGTACTGTCAGATCTAATGCGTAGAAAATCTTATCAGACGCTGCAAACTACTTTCTGGGTTACCCAGATTTCCTCTGGTCATGCCCGGTCAACGGGTTTTGACCAAGAATAACTAACGATATAGACATGTAATCACAGTGGTTCCACTTCCAAATTAAAGTACACATATCAAGCTACATATGACAACTTTAAAAAATCAAAAATCAAAAATATGAAGAGATCTACAGCCATTGACATTCACTGTCAGACCACAAAACAAACTTTTTCCACAATTGGCAAATCTTCAAATCTGAGCCTCTAGATGTTATAGATCTAACATCTAGCAACCCAGATCATCATTAGACACCTTATATAACATGTTTAACACAAAAAAAACAACATCAAACATCAGATTTTATGACAGAAATCATGCTAGGGTTTTATACCTCTTATGAACGATTTTGATTTCTTGGCTTCTGATTTGGTTATGGTGTTCGTGGGGCTTTGATATAGGACTGATATGCTACTGAAATTCAGAGGTGAGAGCTTGAGAGAGTTAAGGATGAGAGTTGTGTATAATAAGTGAGCAAATGACACTTTCTCTCTCTCAAATCTATATATACTACTAATATACAATGCATTTGGCTGAATTAGAGGCTGACTGCTGTCATTTTTGAGTCACATTTGTCAAACAAGTTGGTCACCCACCCATCCTATTGTCAAAACCTAGTTTGTAGCTTTAATAATGCAAAGGGGCAAAATTATCATTTGTATTTTCCATTTAATGGCATTCTTGTCATTTGGCAAACCCTTAGGGTTTGACCCTTAGGGTTTAACCCTAAGGTTAAGCACAAATCAATTATAGGATTTCTAATTTAGGGTTTGCACAAAAATTAAATAAATAAAATAAATTTTAGTTTCTAAAATTTTGAAATTAGGACTTCATAATTATGAATAATTTTCTAATTACTTTATACAGGAATATTAGGGTTTAAAATCACTAATTATAATTAACTTTGCTACTTTAGCAATTAGAGTTTAAAATTAGTAATTAGTTTTTTTTATAATTTCTAATTAGGGTTTCTAGAAATTAATATCTCTAAATATTAATTAGGGTTAACCTAATTAATCATGAAATCACATAACACAGTTATATAATAATCTCGAACTCGTGATTGAGTTTCAAGTTAGGGTTTTCTCATTTCAAAATTTAGGGCTTTCGAAATATTAATTAGGGTTTCTAATTTAGAATTTTATAATTAGGGTTTTCTAAAGATTAGGGTTTCTAGATTTTTAATTAGGGTTTACCTAATTAATCCACAACATAAATTATATAGCACAGTTATATAACAATCTTGTACTCTAAATTGGATCTCAAATTAGGGTTTAACATTATTACTAGGGTTTGGTCATAATACACCGTAATTGACCAACCATTATCAATACAGACATAGAGTACATATTCATAGCACTAAAAAATCAAAATATAATTAATATTATATTATTATTCTCATACCTTGACAATAATCCAAAATTAGGATTTGAATTCCATATCTGATTTATTCTTCATATTTAACCTTAATAATTAAGGTAAAATATTAACTCATTAATCTGTACTAAAATTCATATAATAAAATAATTATTATAATTATTCTAAAATCACTCCATATATTATTTAAATAATATATGATTATATTTTCATGGAAAATAATTAATAAAAACATTTCTACAGAAATTAATTATTATAAGAATGTACTTTATAATAATCAATAATTCTAAAATAAATTTATTTGTAAATATTTATGTAATAAATATATTTTTATTTATCACATAAATACATATACACATTATCTTGTACAAATCCTCATCCTTAAAATAAAAAAAATTTATACGCAAAATTTCTTATTTATTTATATAGAAAATATCGGGTTGTTACATTCATGATATCGATTGTTAATGGTAGTATTACAGTTATACTACAATACCAACACATTAGCAAGCCCATAATCCTGATAACCACAGATCTATAAATGGTCAAAGTAGGCCCCTTGTGTACTGACATTGAAGATCTAGGTTGGTTGAAGAACACAATTAACGACAGTTTTGTCACTAAAGCCACTTTTAGCGACAGATAATTTCTAAAATTAATTATTTTTATTAAATAAATAGAAAAATTAGTTTTTAATTATTAAAAATAGAAAATAAATTATTAAAAATTATTTTAAAATCCAAAAATTAGTTTTAATTATTTTAAGTATATTTCATAAATAGTTAATATTTTTAAAATATTAATGGTATTTAATTTATTTATTTATAATATTAAATAAATTATTTAAAAATGATTTTAATACATGAAAAATCATCTAAAATTATATTATGGTATAAGAAAATTATTTAAGTTATTTTTGATAACTTTTAATATTTTGTGATGAATTTCATTAATAAATTAATATTAATGATAATTAATTTATTTAATAAATGTATTAAATAAATTATGGAAAATAGAATTAATGATTTAAAAATTATAGAAAAATGATTTAAAGGTTATTTAAGTTATAAAATATAACTTTTGATATTTTATCATGAAAAATATTAATATTATAATAT
This sequence comes from Panax ginseng, assembly GCA_020205605.1. Taxonomy (NCBI): domain Eukaryota; kingdom Viridiplantae; phylum Streptophyta; class Magnoliopsida; order Apiales; family Araliaceae; genus Panax; species Panax ginseng. The sequence continues at coordinate 92,543,397 of CM035143.1, forward strand.
TAATGATATTAGATTTATTTAATAATTATATCAAATAAATTAGTTTAAAAATCATTTTAATATTAGAAAAATCATTTTAAATAAAAATAAATAGTTTAAAAATATTTAAAGGTAAATTTTATTAATTATTTACTATTAATCATGTTAGAATTATTTAATAAATATATTAAATAAATTAGTTTAAAATGATTTTATTATTATAAAAATCATTTAAAATGAAAATAAAGTGTTTAAAGATATTTTAAGTTATACAATATAACTTTTAATATTTAAAGGATAATTTCATTAATAATTTAATATTAATGATTATTAATTTATTATAAATGATATTATAGTTATTTAATAATAATATTAAATAAATAATTTAAAAATGGTTTTATTGATTTAAAAATCATTTAAAAAGGAAATAAATGGATTAAAATATTTGAAGTTATAATTAAGGACTTTTTATATTTTGATGAATAGGACATTAATAATTAAATATTAATGGTAATTATTTAAAGATGATTTTAATTCTTTTAAAAATAATTTAAGGATAATATTAATACTTTAAAAGTATTTTGAGTTATTATAAATAACTTTAACATTTAGGCAATGGTTTCAATTGATAGTTTAATATTAATGATAATTGAATTATTTAATATTTAAATCATTTAATAATGATTCCAGTGTTTGAAAATTCATGATAGATTATAATAAATATTTTTTAAATTATATTTAGTCATTTAAAAATAATATGACTGATACTAAGTTATAGGATAGAGTCTTAGACTTGATAATTACAGAATAAATAGAGCCGTTTGCCAATCGCATATTTTTCGTAAATTGATCTGCGGACTTAGATAATTTGATTAGATATGTGTTTATTTGTGATTCAATGGTTGTTAAACATATGTGACAATGTGATTAGGTTATGTGCTGACTGCAATAAGCAGTATTATGTGTTACGATATGTTATTCTAATCGATCAAATGATCTTATTATTGATAGGTGTTATATAAAGATAGAACTAAGTTATGAACTGTAAGCAGCTCATCAGGCAAGTATCTTACCTTTGCATTTCCTTTATGCAATGAACATGAGTAAGAAGTTTCAGAATTATATTATTATTGTACTAAATTATTAACCTTATTGTCGTATATATTATATCCAATCATTGTTTATCAACATAATATTATATTATATAACTCATATATATATATATATATATATATATATATATATATATATATTCTATTTGTTAATTTCAAAATATGGTTATACAAGTGTCCCCACTTGGATAGTCATTGTAGTTAAATACATGTTGATATATATATATATATATATATATATATATATATATATATATATATATATATGTCCAAGCTAATTGACCAGCTAGACACAAATTTCGAAATATCGTTGAATATGATAAAACTTTTTTGTATCCAATCAAATTGTTTGGTTCAGATTCCAGACTAAGTATGAACATCCCGATCACGGGAAAACTTTTATGCGCCCAAGGCGGACAGAGGGAACGATCCTATCATTCTTGTAATGTAGTATTGATCAATATAGGGCACATTGGGCAGATCACCCTCGTGCCTGTAAGTTATGACGGTTTGTAGATGAAGTTCTGCTAAACCTTAGTGAAAACTAAAAACAATGTTCATAGCCTGTCAACTAATACCTATATATAAATTCAATACGTAGTTTTAAAAATTTGAGATAGAATTGTTATGTTATTATTATCGGTTCAGTTTACTTCACAACTATAAATTCGTTGTAGAATTGATGCACAAAGAAAACTGAATATGTGTAATTATATCTTTTGTAATAATTAGACTGTATTAAGGCAATGATATATATTATCTATTATGTAAGGAATTATAGTAAAGGTTACGTACTTGGGATTAGACTCTGATATATGTAAACTAAGTTTGTTATTTATATTATTATTTATATTATTATTAGTATTATTTTGCTTATAGAAATGGTATCGTGAAACACCGAGTTCGGGTTTCAAGTACCTGAATTTGGGGGCGTCACAACATGGTATCAGAGCTTAGGGTTTGAAACCTTAGGTGGGTTAGACCTTTGGCTATAACCTTAGAACAGAGGGAAACGTTGAAAATACAAATAACTCATATAGAGTTTATAAGGAGATAAATTGAATAAATTTATCGTCAAACAAAATAAAAGATAAATTATATAAAACTATTATTTGTTGTGTATATATATTATATGCTAGTCAGGATAACTTAGGTGTGTAGATGTCAGATAGAAAAGAATTAGAATACCCTCAGATTGTAAAGAAGGAGCAGATCTCCATAACCGAGCCAATATGAAAGCCAATAGCTGAAATAGAGGCTCACATTGAAAGCTACCTCAATGAGGTGGTTGATTTTAAAAGTGTAGTACCAGACCCAGAAACGATAGTATAACTAATACGTAGAATATAGTTAAAGAATATGTGGTCAATGTTGAGTTCTTAAACTCATATGTTTGTGGTGAGTTCTTAAACTTATAATGTATGGTAAGTTGGACGAACTAGGTTTAGTTAGGTGTAAATGGATTATTGAGGATAATGGGAATAGACAGATTTCTAAGCAATTGATCCTTATTGGAGGCGTAAGAAATAAGTAGTACTAGTATTACTTGAATATGTATGATTTTATGTTATGTATATGATAGGTATGTTTGTATAAGGTAATATTTTTCAAATTTTGTATAAGTTGTGTCTGTGATTCCCGACTTTTGAGTCACAAAGGAATAACAGATGATTAAAGCAATATGTGTTATGGTATGTCAAGTGATATAAGTCTGAATTTATATGTGATTAATGAAATAAGTTGGTATTAAGATAGTAGTTAATTATATAAGTACTAATTAATGCAGAAAACTAAAATTTTAAAATATATAATATTTTGAGTACATGATAAATATAGGATTTCATGTTATATGATTATTCGTATACGATAAGGCTTAGAATAAAGAATAAATTGTGATAATGCCGCCAAGGAGACCAAAACGAAATACACGGACAGAAGAACCTGTCAAAAAAGCTGGAAGACAACCAGACCCGAAATAGAATTTTGCGAATATGGACGATCAAGCTATGCAGAACGGAATACCAGTCGCTAGAAGATCAGCCAGATAATCGATCGACGAACGTCAAAGACTTCAAGGCATTCGGACCGCTAGGATTTAGAGGATCAACTGACCTTGTAATAACGTTTATGATAGCTAGGATAACGAAGGGGCAAAAGATAGTTTTGTCACCTATACGATAAAAGGAAAGGAGATAAAGGGCAAGTCTGTGTGTTTTAAATGTGAATCAATGGAGTGTAAGGTGGAAGACTGTCCAATAAGGAGAAGGGAGGCAAGAAATGCACAAACAAGGAAAGGAAGCAGGACATTGGCGACGACGGGACCAACATCAACAATCAAACCAACGAAATCAACTGTAAGTGTCTTCAACATGACCGTTCAAGAAACTGTAGCAGCCGGGGATGCAACTCCAGGTATTACTCAAACCAATTTTATTTCTTATATATTATTTTCTTATATATATTAAATTATTTTATAAATTAATTTGAAGGAGGAAATTCAGTTATATTAGAAATCAATTTTCTGTATAAGCAGATAGAAAAGCTTTATACTGAATAGTTAAAGATCAGTTCGATCAATTTTGATCGAGATCTACTTGTAATGATTGTGTATGCTATGTACCATGGTATGTATAGGTTTTAAAATGGTGATTCTGGGGACGGAATCCTTATAAGGGAGGGTGAATGTAACAATCCGATATTTTCTATAAAAGTAAATCAGAATTTTTGCGAATAATTTTTTTTTTATGTTATTTATTTTAAAGATGAGGATTTGTACAAGATAATGTGTATGTGTTATGTGATGAATATAAAATATATTTATTACATGAATGATTATAAATAAATTTATTTTAGAATTATTGCTCATTATAAATATTATTCTAATAATAATTAATTTTACAAAAAAAAATTTTATTAATTATTTTCTATGAAAATATGTTTATATATTATTTAAATAATATATGAACTGATTTTTAGAATTATTATAATAATTAATCTATTTTATTATATGAATTTATGCTAGATTAATCAAGTTAATTATTTTTAACTTAATTAATAATGTTAAGAATGGTAGGTAAATCAGATATGGAATCCAAGCCCTAATTTTAGATTTTGATCAAGGAATAAGAATAATAATATAATATTAATTATATTTTGATTTTTCAATGCTATAAATATGTATTGTATGTACGTATTGAGGATGGTTGGTCAATTACGACGTTTAATGTAAAAACCCTAGTTTTACTGTGGGAAACCCTAATTTGAAAATAAATTATGAGTTTAAGACTATTATATAACTGTGTTATATATGTTATACTGTGTATTAAATGATTAATTAGGTAAACCCTAATTAAAAATTTAGAAACCCTAAATAATTTTTAGAAAACCCTAGGTTATTAAAAACCCTAATTTTAAATACTAAACCCTAATTTGAAACTCAAATTAGAGTTCAAGATTGATTGGTAATTGTGTTAATGTGATTAATTAACAAGTATTAGAATTATAATTGTTAATTATGAAAACCCTAAATTTCTAAACCCTAATTTAGTAATTGGAAACCCTAATTATAATTTGGTAACCCTAATTACAAAAAGTATAAACCTTAATTGCTAATTTAGTAAGGTTAATTATAATTAGTGATTTTAAACCCTAATGTTCCTGTATAATTTAATTAGAACCTTCATTTAATTTAGGAAACCCTAATTTACAAATTTTAGAAAATAAAATTTATTTAAATTTTTTGTTATATACAAACCCTAAAGGAAAACCTAGAAATTCATTTGTGCTAAACCCTAAGGGTCAAACCCTAAGGGTTTGCAAGGATGACAAGAATGCCCTTAAAATCACAAGTCAATTGTCCAAAATGCCCTTTTGTATTCTTTATTCAGTAACTTGTAAAATTTTGCCAAGTGTGGGAGTTGTTGAGCTAATCTAACTACTCCATTGACTTAAAACACTAGCAATCAGCTGAGTCCAGCCATATACATTGTATACATGTTATATATACAGATCAAGAGAGAGAAATTTCCTTTATTAGTCTCATTTGTTCACAAACTCCTTACCAACTTTCTCTCTCCCAAAACTCACGAAATTGTATAGTATGTCAGTCCCATAAACAAGCCCTACTATTCCCATAAACAAATCAGTAGCCAAGATTCAAGATTTGTTCAAGTAAGGTATAAAACCCTAACTTATAATCTGACCCTTGATCGTGTGTTAGATGTTAGATTTTTGTGTTAAAATATGTTATATGTAGTAGATATTGATGGTCTGGGTTGATATCTTGCAGATCCATATCATCTAAGTACTCAAAATTGATGATTTTTGAAATCTAAAAAATTTTGTTTATGTGTCTCCGACAATTCAAATGTCGGACCCATGATCTTTAGTTGTTAAGTGTTTTTGTAGTTTCAATGTTTGATCTTGTTGTATCTTTGTGAGATCTCGTGTTCGGAGCGTTTAGTAGGACCGGATCATGCATAGGTTATAAGATAATCATGGTCAAAGTCGGTTAATGACCGACCCCAAAAATGTAATAAATCTGGGCAACCCGTAAAATTTCGAAAATTTCGATGACCATTTTAAAGCCTTTGATCTTGCTTATCTTTGATAGTTAGTCCAGGATGTTGTTTTGATATTGTAATATGACATTAGAACTACACATGCATACCTTTAAATTACTCAGAACATGAACATGATCGAAGTTAACCTTGGTCAAAGTACGTTGACCGTTTTGCTTTATGAAGGTTTCTGGGAAACCCAGAACCTTCATGAGCAATTTTTTCGGTATGGTTTGACCAGCGTGTATTTATTGATTATGTTGATGTTAGATGTGTTATATGTAATATATCTCTTCTTTTGCATGTCGTTTACACACTAAAAGTATTATATCACGTAATGCAGCTGTGTAGTGAATATATAATGATCGAAAGAAAGCGGTATAGATGAATCGCTCTTCATTTACGAAAACCCGAAATGAAGAAAATGGCTACGATAAGGGATTTGAGGGCCTATAACTCTCTGATCGTTTGTGTTATGTTCATGATATCGATTGTTAATGGTAGTATTATAGTTATACTACAATACCAACACATTAGCAAGCCCAGAATCCTGATAACCAAAGATCTATAACCGATCAAAGTAGGTACCTTGTGTACTGACATTGAAGATCTGGGTTGGCTGAAGAACACAATTAGCGACAGTTTTGTCAGTAAAGCCACTTTTAGCGACAGATAATTTCTAAAATTAATTCTTTTTATTAAATAAATAGAAAAATTAGTTTTTAATTATTAAAAATACAAAATAAATTATTAAAAATTGTTTTAAAATCCAAAAATTAGTTTTTAATTATTTTAAGTATATTTCATAAATATTTAATATTTTTGAAATATTAATGGTATTTAATTTATTTATTTATAATATTAAATAAATTATTTAAAAATTATTTTAATATATAAAAAACATTTAAAATTATATTATGGTATAAGAAAATAATTTAAGTTATTTTTGATAACTTTTAATATTTTGTGATGAATTTCATTAATAAATTAATATTAATGATAATTAAGTTATTTAATAAATGTATTAAATAAATTATGGAAAATAGAATTAATGATTTAAAAATTATAGAAAAATGATTTAAAGGTTATTTAAGTTATAAAATATAACTTTTGATATTTTGTCATGAAAAATATTAATATTCTAATATTAATGATATTAGATTTATTTAATAATTATATTAAATAAATTAGTTTAAAATGATTTTAATATTAGAAAAATCATTTTAAATGAAAATAAATAGTTTAAAAATATTTTAAGTTATAAAATATAACTTTCAATATTTAAAGGTAAAATTTAATAATTATTTACTATTAATGATATTAGAATTATTTAATAAATATATTAAATAAATTAATTTAAAATGATTTTATTATTATAAAAATAATTTAAAATGAAAATAAAGTGTTTAAAGATATTTGAAGTTAAAAAATATAACTTTTAATATTTAAAGGATAATTTCATTAATAATTTAATATTAATAATTATTAATTTATTATAAATGATATTAGAGTTATTTAATAATAATATTAAATAAATAATTTAAAAATGGTTTTATTGATTTAAAATCATTTAAAAAGTAAATAAATGGATTAAAAATATTTTAAGTTATAATTAAGGACTTTTTATATTTTGATGAATAAGACATTAATAATTAAATATTAATGGTAATTATTTAACGATGATTTTAATTCTTTTAAAAATCATTTAAGGATAATATTAATACTTTAAAAGTATTTTGAGTTATTATAAATAACTTTAACATTTAGGCAATGGTTTCATTGATAGTTTAATATTAATTTAATATTAATGATAATTGAATTATTTAATATTTAAATTATTTAATAATGATTCCTTGTTTGAAAATTCATGATAAATTATAATAAATATTTTTAAAATTATATTAAGTCATTTAAAAATAGTATGACCGATACTATTCACTACACCAAAAAATAGCCTCTAGCGAAGGAAATTTTGTGAAAGAATTTATTCCTTCACATGAGGAGTTGTTTAGCGAAGGAACAGTGAAGGAAAAAAGTATAGTGACAATATAGTTATTAGCGAAAGAAACATCCTTCACAATTTATATTTTTTTTCTCGCAAAATTGGGGCGAACGAAAGATTTTTTGGGCCAATTTATGATGAAAATTTACGAGGAAAAAATATATTTAGTGGAAGAATTATTACTCACTATATATCATTATTCAGAAGTTTTTTTGTGAGGGATAAAATTGATCGCTATCTTGTTCTAAATAATTTTTTTTGAATTAATTGTGGTGAATATAAATACCTTAAATTTTTTATAATTGTAAATTTAATTTTAATAACACTTTTTAAATAACTTACAATATCAACTATTTATTTTTATAAACTATAAAATAAATAACTTTATACTAGGTTAAACTTTAAAATTTCTCCATAAAAGTTTATTTTTCTGATCATAATTAAATAAAGTCAGGCAAGCTACACAGTTAAACAAGTCCTGTGAAAATTGAAACAAGCGACTCAAGCAAAATTGAAACAAGTCAGGCAAGCGACACAGTGCGTGATTCGTGAGAAAGGGAAGCAACTCAAGAAAGCGAGATAGGGTCGAAGCAAGCTAGCTAGATCAAGGGTTTCGCTCAATCCTTAGCCAAAATTGAAGATTCAACAAGATTGATGTTAGCTAGGTCTCTACCAATTTGGTTTCCCCTCGGCGAGAGAAATAAAAAATTAGCGCCAAATTTTTCCGCAATTAGCGAGATTGAGATTTGATTGTGTGAATAATGTTTCGTATGAGTAAAGGGATTATCATTAATCCCAAAATTTTACCCCAAACTTCATCTTCAAATCTGCACCTTCTGTCCCAATTGCAAAAGCCCTAACTTCGAAGACCCAAAGACCCGTCAATTTGTTAGAAGGTATTTTTTCCAATAACTTTGTTCATCCGTATTTCATTAGTTGTTGTAATGATTCATATATATATACAGACAGTACATGTATGTATGTGTGTATTTGTTTGTGTAAAAGACATTCTTTAATATGCACAAGTATTATGGTTCTGTTTGGTTTCTGAGAAATTGTTGGGAAGGACAATAAGTACATAAAAGAAAATGGAAAAAAAGATAACCTTATATTTCCTGTTGTTTTTACTTGAACTAATTGTCTCACAATTTTTTTGTGCTTTTTTATATGCATAACCACTAAACAATACTCCCTCTGTCCAGGAAAAGAGTAACATTTTTCTGGACTGATGGAGTTTTAAATTTAGTGCCTGCGATTATTTCCCTCTCTCGTGTATTGTTGTCAAAGGAGTTATGTTTAGTTTTATGTAGTTTTAGTCTTTACTTGTTGTGCCTCTGTTTTCTCAATGGCCAACTGGAGCTGTGCATATATTATCATGCTGAATTGTTTTTGTTGTTGGGTAATAGTTGTGTTAACCAGTTCGCCCAGGGTCATGTAAAAACTTATCACGGGCTTGAGTTTTGTAGATGTTTTTCCATAATTAACTAATTTTACATAATTTTGTGCCTTTAACAAACAAATCTAGCTTTATGTATGACATTAAACTATAAATTTACTCAATCTTCCCGTTTATACAAAAGTAGGTCAACATTGTGTTAGCATCTAATGTTTCAGGTGCAATGTATGACAATTATGGTTATGCTAGATTTTAAGCATTCCATGTATTTGCGTTTTAATCGTACATTAGAATATCATGTAACATGTTATATGTTAGAAAGTTGTGCAATTTTTCTGTTAGGAAGATGTTTTGTGGTAAGGGCATCAATCATAAGTGTTCTAGCTATTATTCTACCGCATGCACTGGGATGGCTCCCCCTTTTAAGCTCGCCACAATTTTTTGCATTCTCTTTCTTACAGATAATTGAGGCTACTCGGAACTTTGATCCATCCTGATAGATTAGAGATAAGAAATGAGGGTGTGTTTACAAGGGCCTTCTTCGCCATGTGAAGGTTGCTATAAAGATGTTGCCCTCACATGGTTCTCAAAACGATACAAAATTTGAAAATGAGGTAATTTTTTTCTTTCCAGATATCTTGATGTAAATGCATTTGTATTCAATTTCTTGCAATGTACTTATTTAGGACCATACATTATGGTGGATAATGATTGAGACATTATACTACAAATTTTCATAAATGACCATAGAAGCTAAAGCTGATAACCTTTTTACTTTGATTTGAATCAACTGTACATGTCAATTTTGGTGACTAATAAATATACAGAATGGTGGCATGATATTGTTATTTGTATCGCTAGTATGGGGTCTTTACTCGACGATGTGAAGTCCCTTTCAGTTTATTTAATTTGCCTATTTAAACTATCAGACATGAACATTTGTTGTCTGGTATTATTGTTCAGTACTAGCTTCATTAGAATTGTATGCTATTTGTAGACTTGTACAAAATATGTGCTATTTTATAGCTTCTCCTACCTGTTCGCATCTTTTCATATGCCGCTTTATAGATAATATGGTTTATGTACATAGTCCTATATTTAAATAAGGCTATTAGGAAATTCTTGGTGCATTCCTTTTGGAATCTCCTGAACCATATTGCCGATATATCCCCTCTTTCTTCAATTTTGTTAAATGTTGACAGAAATTTTAAGCTGTTCGTTCTTAGTTGCTAGAGAGTTCCTTAAGTTAAAAAAGATGTGGTCTTGAAACTAGATGTCCAATTTCAGTCTTATATCTCACTCTCTAAGCAAGAAGGAAATTTCAAGGCTGAATTATATAAGATTTATGTTTCTAGCAACTTCTCTCTGTAGTTCTTGCCATGCTGCTTGCTTAATGGCATCAAAGTTATATTTGACACGCATAAACTTTTGAGGCTCACGTGTAAGATTTAATGATGTATATTTTTCATGAAATTAGCCAACGATAAAACCAAACTATTCAATGCCATGTATTTTCCTTTGACAAAAACCATTGGCATTTCTTCATTGCATCTTTGTTGTTTAATGCAGGCAGCCATTTTGAGTAGGATGAGACACCTAAACCTTGTCCAACTGGTTGGAATCTGTCCAGAATCTCGGTCACTTATTTATGAGTATTCTGAAAATGGCAGCCTTGAAGATCATCTGGTTTTCCAGGGAAATACCCCACCTCTTCCATGGCAAAATCGAGTTAAAATGGCCACCGATATATATGTTGTTATTATCTTCCTCCACTCTAACAACTTGTGCATTGTCCATGGGAATTTAACACTCACCAACATCCTCCTTGATGCAAACTATTTCAGTAAACTTAGCAACTTGGGAATCTTTCGTTTTATCCCCCCTGATGCAAGTCAAGAGGCGTCTATCTATGTGAATCCCGAATTTAATGAGAATGGAGAGCTCACTACGAAATCGTATGTCTTCTCATTTGGGATTGTTTGGTTATGTCTGTTAACTGGGAGGTCGGCCTTAGGGATAATAAAAGATGTGAAATGTGCACTAGAAAAAGGGAACTTCAAAACAATTTTGGACTTTTCAGCCGGGGATTGGCCACTTGAGCCGGCAAAATAGTCGGCTCACTTGGCATTGAGGTGTTGCGAAAAGAAAAGATTGGATCGGCCAAATCTCATCACAGATGTTTGGAGTCTGATTGAGCCGATGAGAGGTTTATGCACTTCATCCTCCCTGGACTCTGAGGGGAAGCGTCGAATTCCCTCTCATTTTGTCTGTCCAATTTTCCAGGTAATAATAGCATTACTATGTTTTGCATCAGTATGTCCCATATTTGCTCAACATGTTTCGTGTATTATTGTAGTATTTAGTCACAATGATAGTAGTTTCCATTCTCCAGGATCACCAGTTAAAATCATGCCATGTCTTGTCTGAACTAATGTGCCTTTCAGTTTACTAGAAAGAGCCACATTGTAGTGTCCGATGGTGGTTGAATATTAATATGCAAATTTAAGGATATTATGTTTTGAGAAATAGGACTTGGTTTAAATTTGTTTATAATTTTGGGAATGTACAGGAAGTAATGGAAGATCCATACATAGCAGATGCCATAAAAGGATGGTTGAATAGTGGCCACAAGACTTCACCTATGACAAACCTTAAGCTTGATCACTGTGATTTACTCCCCAATTATGCTCTTTATTATGCAATTCAAGAGTGGCAACAACAATCCTGAACCTGTTACATGTTGACAGAATTAGTAATTTTCATGAATCTTCTCAACTTAGTAATCTAATAGCTTCTATGTGAAGGAGATACTGAGATTAGGCATACTGAGATAGCTTCTTTGTGAATCTTTTCAAATTAGGCATCCTGGTTGAGATTCTATGTGAAGGAGATACTGAGAAGGCATAATTTCTTTTCGCTAAGAATATGCATGTCCAAAAATTTTTGAAGCTGTTATGGTATTGCTATAGTGTGAACTGCAAAATGCATAAAGAAGTATACCTGACTCAACTCAACTTTGAGCTCAAGAGGTCCCAAGTGATTACTGCCTTAATGCCTTGAAAAACAAATTTAATTTTTTTTGTGACACTTCAACATATTTTCTCTTTCTCAAACCATAGAATGCATCAATTGGTTTGTGCTCAAGCTCATTGACAAGAACTTATACAAGACCTGTACAAAACATGGCAAGATCATGGACGTGGAACAGTTAGTGGTGGCATGATCCGGTAGAGGAATCCTTTTCTTCTTATAAATAAACTTCTCTCAAAAATTTTCATTTTCTATTCCTTTTTCTTTGGGTGGGTTGGGGGTCGGGAGGGGGGCTTGTATGCATGTAGCTATAACATCTTATTGCTTTTTATGTAGGGATCTTTTGGTTTCCTTCAGGAACGCAACTAGACAGAAGCCCCTAAGGATTATAATTTACAGGTTAATTGTCCTTGGTGTTTTTTAGTCGTAAATCTTTGAAATCTAGTTTTTTTTTTTGTTATTATGTTTATTATTCTATTGATAGCTAGATTCTTCAGAGCTAATGTATTGACATTTTTATTGTTTATGCATCATACTTCGAACGAATAAAAAAAAGAGTATTACCGATTTGCAAATCATGGCATTCATTTTTTTTAGAATTTCTATCACCTCGTACAGTTTTCACGTCATATATTTTGGTGCTAACAAGTAACAACACTTGTCTTCAGTTCATAGGATGTGTACACCCATCATCTCTACGTCTGGCCTCTCCTATCTCTTTCATGACTGCTCCTTTATCTTCATCATCATCATACCATAGCTAACAATCTGCTTGGGCAGGCAGATTTCTTATGAAGAAGGTTAATTTAACATGCACAGCCCATTGGCAGGCAGATTTCTTATGATTCTTATGAACAAGGTTAATTTAATATGCACACTGCATCATCATGATCTGGTAGAGGAATCTTTACGGATCATCTGTCCATATACAGGAGGTGTTTATTTTTATATAGGCTAAACATGCATATATAAATGTGCCTCTGCCCATTTGAACATGTTATGTTTGAAAGATGTGTAATCTTTTGTGTTCTGCGAGCTAAAAGGGCTAATTGGGTTTATCAGACTCCCATTTGATCACAAATTTATATTAAGTCAAACATTTTTCGTAGTTTCTTATGGAGAATAATTTGTCCACGGATGGTGTGGGTGAAGGCCAATTTTATCAAGTCCTACATTATGAGTTAGATGCTATTCACAAGGTTAGTGGTGTTTTAATTTACTTTTTTTCTCTTTTAAGTAGAAAAGTTGAAACAAGTAGCTCCAATTGTGGCACTAACAAATAAATCCTATATAGGCATGTGCCTCTTTAGAACCCAATTACCAACCTCCTGTGACTTTTATTGTGGTGCAAAATCGACATCACACTCGGTTGTTTGCTAACAACCATAGGGACCGAAGCAGCATTGACAAGAAGAGTGGAAACATTTTACCTAGTACGCTACTACTGTTTATGTGAAACTAAACCCTTTTCTATATATATATGTAAATAATTGTATCCCTGACGCTTCACTTATTTATGTGATGGCATACATTTCTTGCATTTTCAGGCACTGTGCTTGATACTAAAATCTGTCATCCAACAGAATTTGATTTTTATCTCTGCAGCCATGCTGGTATTCAGGTGAGAATATAACTTCAGTCGAGTGACCTTTTTCACTCCTCGCATGTATAACATTAGTTTGAAGTTTGAACTATGAGGAACTTCACTTATCCTTCAAAATCTTTCGGTTATCTAATGAATCACCTTCCTTTCATTTTTATGGTAGGGGACTAGTCGGCCTACTCATTACTATATTCTTTGGGATGAGAACAATTTTACAGCAGATAGAATTCTGTCTTTAACAAACAACCTTTGTTACACTTATGCAAGGTGCACACGTTCTGTTTCGGTTGGTAGGTTGATGTTCTTCCTTGCAAATGGTTGTCTGAATTGATCGTCCCCGACCCTCTCTCCCCCTCTCTTTTGCCTAGCCCAAATACCAACTAGTCCAACTTCAAATCGGACGCATACATACATCACCCATTAAAAGGCTTTGGCCCAATTTTTAGTAGCTACTGTCACGCCCCTTATCTTATTCACACATTCTCGATGTGAGATTGGGGTATTAAACACACACTCTCTCTCTCTCTATGCCACATACTTGATGTAAGACCGGGGGGGAGTAACACATTGTGTGTACCAACTTTAGTCGGCCTCTAAGTTATTGATAAAACCCAATCCCAACCTATGAAGCTAATTGAGGAGTTACACCACCAAAATAGGGTAATCCTATTGGATATCCCGAAATATAAAGTTTAACACGGTGACATGAGAGTAAAGTAAATTGTTGCAGTTTTGAAGTGCAAATAACATCGACTATCAAAATATTAGGAGTATGTATTGATATATACTTATGGATGGTGATAATCACGAGTAGCAATAGTAAAACCAAAGTAATGGTTTTATTGTATGCATTTTTACTTTCGTATTCTTTACCATTCATCTATCCATTTAGCTGGAAGTTAATACATTCTTTGAATTCAATTTATTCAAATCATCTTTTAATCTTTTAATGTAAGAGTCTTGTGTATTATATGTTTATACTAAGAGATTTAACTTGCAACTGATGAGCCCTTGATTTTGTGCAGTTCCTCTAGCATATCATGCCCATTTAGCTACATTTCGAGCCAGATTCTACCTACAACCAGAAATGCAGGAGAATGGAATTTGTGATGGTCAAGGTATTAATAGTACTCGAACTGCTGGAGAGTCTGGAGTACGACCATTGCCATCCCTCAAGGTGAATGTCAAAAGAGTAATGTTTTATTGATCATTTTTGTTCTCCTAGTTCTATAGAAGTTGTAGTACAACTTAATTGTACAGGTTGCCATCATGTCTTTCTATTTAAGAAATGTTTCTGTAGTTAAAAATAATTTTTGGAGGAAACTATTTGTATATGATAGGCCAATGAGCTTGAATCCACACCCCAGTTATTTTCTATACGAAACATAATGACCAAGTATTTTATATTGCAATGCTCAAAAATTTAAATAACAGCTTCACTGGACTAAACACACAAATGATAACCTTAGCCTCATCACTTTCAGGTAGAGGTCAAAAGAATAAGGGGCTGAGCAGATGATAAGCTTATGAACTAGTTAGTAGCTATAAGGCACAAAGCTAAAGAGATGTGGGCAGCAGTAGAAACCGAGAGAAATCGCCAAGCTGTAAAAACAGATAAACAAGCAGAGTATATTCGCATAACTTGCCGAATACCTTCTTCATTTTCATGTTGTGGTTGGTGCTGCTCTTAAAATTTGAATTACCTAATGCTGATAATTTATTTAGTTTAGATTTGTACTGACTTTTCTAGTGTTTGTAAAATCCATTTCCATTGTTGTTGTGGTGGTGGTTGTTATCATTGTATTGTTATCCTTTCAGTTTTTTTAAGTTAGTTAATAAATTTTGTAGGTTCTATGGTCTTTGGGAGACCAAGATACAATAAAAAATTTTGTAGTAATCGTGACTTGAGTATTATTTATTGGGCAAAGGTGCAAAAATGCCCCTGATGTTTACACGGATGTCCCACTTTCACTCTAAATTAATTTTTTTTCTAAAAGTACATCTAACGTTATAAAACGTAGCTCAAATATGCCCCTCCCGTTAAAAAAGTGACAGCTAGACAAACGGATGTTAGTTTATTTATGATGTGGCTGACACGTGGCAAGAATATTTATTGACATGGCAAATAATTAAAACAAAAATATTAATGTGATCTGATGAATATCACCCAAATTCACAAGCTTAAGTCGACCGATTTCATGATTGACTCATCCTGCTCGATTTCACGCGGATAATCACAAGCTGGCTCATCTTGATGATCAGAAGCTTAAGTCGATCGATTTCATGACTGACGTCAAGCTCAAAATGCCCAAACATGATCTCTTTTCTCTATCCCTTCCCCCAATTTCTGAAAATCAATGACTATATTCGACTTCTTCGATTATGTTTAATTTAGGGTTTCATTAAGAGAGAGAAAGTGTATATACCGATTCTGAATACTTGGATACAAAAAATGGGGTGCTCGTTTTACGGATTGAACTAGTTATACTGACCTTGGTTAATGGAGGCGAGAGATGCTTGGATCAAAGAGAATCGATTCAAGGTCATTAGGTAGCTGGGTGAAGGTGGATTCGCCTTTGTCTATCTGGTTAAGGAGATCCTCACCGACGCTTCTTCTGGTGGCATTTCGAAGAAATTCAAAAACCCATCTCACATCTCTGGTTGATCCTCTCTCTTTTTGATTGCTCAATTTGATTCTGAAAGTTATTAGATATTTCAAGCATGGATTTTTATTTGGTATATTATATGAATTGATGCTTATACGGAGAGAGGGAAATGGGCCCAAGTCAATTTCTTATTACAAATTAGTGGTTGTTTCTTGTTTGTTCTTTTGATGGAAGCTCTTAATTTGAAAAAGGTGAGCAAGAAAGAATGGTCTGTTTCATTTTCTTAAATTTAATCAGCTTTTTGTTGTCCTGTTTAATTTTTGTTGTCCTGTTTCGTCGGCACCTTTGGATGCTGATGGTCTGGATTTCTTGGATTTGTTGTCCTGTGAATATGCTGGTGCTGGAGATTGGTGATTTTAGTTTTGTTATTTTAGAACAGAGGAAGAAGAAGAACTGAGAGAGAGAGAAAAAAAAAGGGAGAAGAAAGGAAGAGGAAAGAGAAAAAAAATAATAATTTATTTTTTGCTCAAAATCAACAAATTTTGTCCACGTGACCTATGCTCCGCTTTGCCTCGGTGGCAAGTCTCACATTAACTGGAGGGGCATAATTAAATTGGGCTGAATTTTGTAACGTTAAGGGTATTTTTGGAAAAAAAAATTAGTTTAGGGTGAAAGTGGGACATCCGTGTAAATATCAGGGGCTTTTTTGTACCTTTGCCCATTATTTATTTATATGTGGAGTATTGATTTTATTAACTTTTTATGCATTATCTTATCAATTAGTTTGAAATAAGTATGACAATATTTATTCTTGAAATATTAAATTTAATATTTCTTATTGAGATTAATAATAATAATAACAAATTTGAAATCACTGTTTTGAAAATCAATTATAATTTCAGATGAATTTTGATGATTTAGCAATTAATTTTTTATTTACAAATTTATAATTTGTGAAGGAATTTTTCTCTCACTAAACTAAAAAAAGATTCTCAATTTATAACTAGTGAAGGAAAATTTTCTCTCGTTAAATAAATTTGTTCTTCACAATATATTATTTGTGAGGGAATAAAGTTATTCACTAATTTCAAATAGTCATTCTTAAAATATTATTTGTGAAGGAAACCAATCTTTCACTAAATAACAATATTCCATTACTAAATATAATTTGTGAATAAAAAAGTTATTCATAATATATCCTTCACAAAAAACATTTAGTTACTACTTAGCGAAGGATACCCAAATGCGAGGAGGTCTAATGCGAGCATTCGTGTGAAGGAAATATTTCTTCACAATAAATCACTTGTGAGTGATATAGGGCCTCTAGTAAAGGGCCATTTTTGGTGTAGTGATTTTCTATATAATTAAATTACGAAATTTTGCGTATAAATTTTTTTTTATTTTAAGGATGAGGATTTGTACAAGATAATGTGTGTATGTAATTATGTAATAAATAAAAAATATAATTATTGCATGAATGTTTACAAATAATTTTATTTTAGAATTATTGATTATTATAAAGTTTATTCTTTTAATAATTAATTTTATAGTAGAAATTTTTTATTATTTATTTTCCATTAGAATATAATTATATATTATTTAAATAATATATGAAATGATTATTAAATTATTATAATAATTAATCTAATTTAATATATGAATTTATGCTAGTTTAATTAAGTTAATTATTTTAACTTATTAATAATGTTAAATATGAATAATTATAACAATTATGTTATTATATGAATTTTACATATTATTAAGTTAATTATTTTACCTTAATTATTAAGGTTAAATATGAAAGATAAATCAAATATGGAATCCAAACCCTAATTTTTGGATTTTTATTAAGGAATGAGAATAAAAATATAATATTAATTATATTTTAATTTTTCAGTGCTATAAATATGTACTGTATGTACGTATTGAGGATGGTTGGTCAATTATGGTGTTTAATGCCGAAACCCTAATTTTACGGTGGAAAACCCTAAATTGAAACTCAATTATGAGTTTAAGTCTGTTATATAATTGTGTTATATAATCTATGTTGTGTATTATATAATGATTTGATTAATTAGGTAAACCCTAATTAATATCTAGAAAACCCTAATTAATCTTTAGAAAAAGTCTAATTATAAAACCCTAATTTCTAAAATTAGCTAAAAACCCTAATTGGAAACCTAAACTGGAGTTTATGATCAGTCAGAAATTGTGTTACTATGATTAATATCAGGTATAATAGATTTTATTGCTAATTAAGGTAAACCTAATTAGTAATTTAAAACCGTAATAATTAGAAATCCTAATTGTGTTTCGAAAACCCTAATTATCAAAATCCTAAACCCTAATCGCTAAATTAGCAAGGTTAATTATAATTAGTGGTATTAAACCCTAATATTCCTGTATAACGTAATTATTAACCTATGCTAATTAACAAACCCTAATTTTCAAATTTTAGAAACTAAAATTTTATTTCTTTACAAACCCTAGTTGTTAAATCCTACTTATGCTTTGTGCTAAACCTTAGGATTAAACCCTAAGGGTTAAACCCTAAGGGTTTGACAAGTTACAATTTTGCCATTAAAATGATTTACCAAATGACCTTTTTGCCCCTCTTGTATTATTAAAGCTAGTATAGGTTTTGACAATTAGGGGAAGTTGGTGACCAAACCCAACAACCCCATGTGATTATAATTGACAGTAATCAGCCATTTTGATCAACCATTCATGCATCCAAGACTTCTATATATAGATTGAGAGAGAAAACATTTCATTTGTTAGCCATTTTTGTACCAAACACTCAAACCTTTTATCTCAACCCAAACCCACGAAAATTGTAAGTTTTAAAGTCACAAAATCAAGCCCCACGAATTTCATAACAACATCAGTAGCATAGAATTAAAGATATTTCATGGAAGGTATAAACCCTAACCTGAAAATCTGTCCAATAATCTGTTGTTAGATGTTAGTTTTTATTGTTAAAACATGTTGGTTATAGTGTATAATGATGATTTAGGTTGCTAGATGTTAGATCCATAACATCTAGAGGCTCAAATTTGAAGATCTATAAAATCTGGAATTTTTTTTTGGGGTTGTCTGACAACGAATATCAGAGCCCATAGATCCTTGTCTGTTTGTTGTTTGTGTTGTTGTAAGCTTCACATGTGTAGTCTGACATTAGCACTTTGTTCTGGAACTGGAATCGTGGTCGTTTGATGTCCAAAATTTGAGTTATTGTTGGTCAAAGGTCGTTGACCGACCATGACTGAAAGAAATCTGGGCAGTCAAGAACATGCCCAGATTGTTCTGACAGGAAGTTTAAAGGCACAGATCTTGCATGTTGTTGATTATTTGTGTTTTTTTGTTGTATTAAAGTTATAGTATGGTAGTTATACTATATGTTAATGCTCTTAGATCTCTTATATCATGAACATGCTGGATTTGGGACATGGTCAAACCAAGCAGGAAGTCCACGGATGAACTTTCTGGGTTGACAAGGTTTGACCGGTCTTTATCTCATTATTGTTTTGTTTTTTTGTTTATGTTAAGTAATAGATATGTAGTATTACATGTTGGTTATACATTGAAGGTTTTATATCACAAAAACAGCAACATGATTTCTTGTAGTGGAAGCCCAAAGTAGGCCTCACGAACTGTTCTTCATTTCTGGATAACCCAGAAATGAAGAACAACTCTGACAGCCATTTTGAAGGCTTATATCTACTTAATGTGACGTTGGTTGATCATTATTTTTGTTGGTTATTGTAATGTTGCAATTGTACTACATGATCGGACCAGAAACATTCCCTCAATCGTTAAGATCTGGCAGTTATATTTGGTCAAACTAGCTTGCCCATTTTCTGACATGAAGGTTCTAGGTTTCATGAAGAACACCTATAGCGATAGTTTTGTCACTATAGGTGGTCTTTAGCGACAGACAGTGTATTTTAATTAATTTAATTTCCAAAATTAATTATTTTAATTAAATAAATAGAAAACAATAGTTTTTAATTATTAAAAATACCAAATAAATTATTAAAAATTATTTAAAATTAAAAAAATTAGTTTTTAATTATTTTGAATATATTTTATAAATATTTAATATTTTTGAAATATTAAAAGTATTTAATTTATTTAATTATAATATTAAATAAATTAGTTAAAAATGATTTTAATACTTAAAAAATCATTTAAAATTATATTATGGTATAAGAAAATAATTGAAGTTATTTTTGATAAGCTATTAAAATTTTGTGATGAATTTCAATAATTAATTAATATTAATGGTAATTAAAGTTATTTAATAAATGTATTAAATAAATTCTAGAAAATAGAATTAATGATTTAAAAATTATAGAAAAATGATTTAAAGGTTATTTAAGTTATAAAATATAACTTTTGATATTTTAATAAGTGAAAATATTAATATTTTAATATTAATAAAAATTATTTTAATATTAGAAAAAATCATTTTAAATGAAAATAAATAGTTTAAAATTTTTAAGTTATAAAATATAACTTTCAATATTTAAAGGTAAATTTCATTAATTATTTACTATTACTTGATATTATAATTATTTAATAATTATAATAAATAAATTAATTTAAAAATGATTTTATTATTATAAAAATCATTTAAAATGAAAATAAAGTGTTTAAAGATATTTTTTAAGTTATAATAAATGACTTTTAATATTTTGATAAATAAAACATTAATACTTTCATATTAATGATAATTATTTAAAATAATTTTAAATGTTTTAAAAATTATTTAAGGGTAATATAAATACTTTAAAAATATTCTAAGTTATTATAAATAACTTTAATATTTTGGCAATGGTTTCATTAATAGTTTAATATTAATTAAATATTAATGATAAATAGAATTGTTTAATATTTAAATCATTTAATAATGATTCCGATGTTTGAAAATTCATGATAAATTATAATAAATGTTTTA
Organism: Panax ginseng; assembly: GCA_020205605.1. Lineage (NCBI taxonomy): Eukaryota > Viridiplantae > Streptophyta > Magnoliopsida > Apiales > Araliaceae > Panax > Panax ginseng. Next base: position 92,564,644 of record CM035143.1, read on the forward strand.
AAATTATATTAAGTCATTTAAAAATAATATGACTGATACTAAGTTTCAGGACAGAGTCTTAGACTCGATAATTACCCGATAAAGCCGCTTTTTAATCAAGCGTGTTTTGAAATTGATCTGAACTTAGATAATTTGATTAGATATGTGTTTATTTGTAATTCAATGGTTGTTAATTAAACATATGTGACAATATGATTAGGTTATTTGCTGACTGCAATAAGCAGTATTATGTGTTACGATATGTTATTCTAATCGATCAAATGATCTTATTACTGATAGGTGTTATATAAAGATAGAACTAAGTTACGAACTGTAAGCAGCACATCAGGCAAGTATCTTACCTTTGCATTGTTAGGTTTGTAATATTCATGAACGCAATCAAATTGCACAAAATAAGCGGAAACGTGTAAAAATTAGAGTTTAAAATTTTACAAACCATATACCCGGATCATCCTTTATGCACAATTATTAATTAAACGAAAAAGATATGAAGAACAAGAATCATACCCTTGAAGATTCGAGCTTCCTCAGGTACAAGTTCACCTCCAATTCTTTTCGCGTTCAACTTGAATCCACCGGGTTTGGTTCCTTCCTTTGATCAACGTTAGCCATCCAAGTGTTTGGCCTCTAGAGGTGATCCACCAAGAAACAATAAAGATTCAAGAAGATGGGTGTTTGGCTAAACCCTAGTTTTTCTATCTCTCATAGAAAAAGAGCGTACTCTCCCAACTGTTGGAATTACGTATGTTGGAATTAAACTCTTTTAATTAAATGGGCTCCCTAATCTTATTAGAGATAATTAATCAAACTCCTTTAACTAATTTTCCCTCCTAATTCTATTAGGAATAAATGAGAGTACTTATATTAAATTAATTCCTAAACTCTTTTAGAAATTAAAATAATAATAATTGTAATAATATTAATAAGACTCCTCTTATTAATTTATATTTAATATTTCTAAAATATTAAATAATAAATATTAAGCTATTTAATTTATTCTATCACCATAGATTAAATTAAATATACTTAACATATTATTACGATTATGCCATTAACTTCTTAAATAATTATTCTTCCTTTTATGGTGTGACCCTTTAGGTTCTCCATATTAAACCGGTTATGAATAATTCAATTAGAACAATTCTAATCTTATTTAAATAAATAAATTAAATAATTAATTTATTAAAATAAATAATATTTATTCTACAATAGGGATAAACCTCCCTAGCGATCAACGACTTTTCAGATAATATAGATTTCAACATTAATCATAAAAGAACCTTTGAGTAAATAGTTACCATATAATTCAATCCTTCCACCATACAATGTCCTAATTAAATATAAGACATGGAATTACTGTCAAGTCTTATTTTATTTAATTATATGTATTTCGATCCTTAAATGCACAACTCCAAATAATGCAAATTAGAAACTCCTTTCTAATTTCATTCTGCCTTGGCCAAGGACTAATGAGTTGTCATTTATCGAATCACATAGGACATTTCTTTTCTTTTACTAGAAGTGGTAGATTCTTTATTGATCATACATTATCTCCATGTACAACTTATTATACCCAATCATACCCTTTGATATACCCTAAAGGTCTTAAGGAATAAGTCAAAGTATAACTCATCATACACAAGATACTATGATGATCTCAAGTCCAAGGATCACGTGTACTACTATCACTACAGGAATTCCTATTGACATGCAAGTAAAACTCCATTAGGTATTCCTTAGCGAGCCACGTTCAGTGAACTTATTCTATAATAAGCACCTACATACTTGCTTTAGTGTCTCCACACAAATGATCATGAGATCAGTCATCCTCATCCAATGAGCAAGCAACGTATGTACCAATCTATCCGGATTCACTAATCCCCAATTTAGTAATCCAACGATTGGGAACTATTTTAGTTTTAAGCTTTCTAAGAATTTAGATCTCATTAGAATGATCATCATCATTATTCTAAAAGCATGGCTTAAAACTATGGGTTTATCACATATTATAAAGCAGCATCATGTAGATAATTAAAAGCCTTTTATAAATTAATATTTTTCATTAATAAATGAATAAGATTGTTTAAAAAGTATATGCTTTATCATCAAACATGATTGGCTTGTGTGCATACTACTTTCAATCTCCCACTTGCACTAAAGCCAATCGCCATGGTATCTCATACTCTTCTCTCTAAGTGACGATTATCCTGCTGTTGGATAAGCTTTAGTTAATGGATATGTAATGTTGTTCATGAGAGTCCACTATCTCTATAGTGATTTTCCATCTTTTAATGATTCTAATAATCAAATGAAAGTGCCACAACACATGTTTAGATCCAAGATGAGACTTAGGAACTATTCCTAGTTCTGTAATGAACTTTTAATCCAAACAATCAACTTGCAGCTTCATTTACAGCTATATACTTTGTCTTTATCACTAAACCAACAACTCTTTGCTGTTTGGAACCTTTCCAATTCACTGCACCACCGTTCAAGGTAACACTTTACCTTAAAGTGGTTTTTCTGTCGTCTTGGTCTGTCTGAAAAAACATGAGTCTATTAAGCCCCCTAGTTTTAATTTAGACCAACCATAAATTTGATCACATCCTTAGTGCCGGTAAAGTACTTTAAGATGTTTTTCACTGACTCTCAGTGAACTTCTCCAGAATATGACTGATCATCATCAAGTCTCGTATATTTCATTGCATACATGATAATTACTCATGCGATTTCTCTTTTAGGAGTCTTTGAGGACTATTAAGAGAGATACACTCCATAGCTCATCAACATGAGACAAATCTTGGAGTTTGCCATGCAAAACGACTTTAGCATCAAATGAACATACGTTCCTTGGGTTAAGTCGAGCATCCTCTTAAATCTATCTATATAGATTTGTATCCCCAATAAAGATACTATACCCAAATCATTCATGGAGGAATGTTTAGACAACTTTATCTTTACTGATTGTAGCATTAGTATGTCATTCCTTATCTATAGTATATCAACATATAATATTAAGAAAGTCACGACGCTCCCACTGACCCTTTTGTACACACTAGAACTCTTACCTCATCGTATGTAACTCTGGATCATCATCTTCTATGATGCGTACCTCATCATCATCATCTATGATGAGTCCATACCTCCCAGGTATCTTCAGTACTATTCTAGACTTACAATTCGGTTGTGATACAATAAGTCTATCTACAGGTTCCTCTTATTTGACTTATAGTATTTTGTGGTTCTTGAACTCTTCAAGATCTACTATCCTCCCACTAGCCCCTTCAATGATAAACACCTTTATCTTAGAAGGCAGCGTGTTTCGCAACAAATACCTTTTGCTAAGTAGAATTATAGAACATATACCCTAAACTTACTTTAGGATGTCCCACATATTTGTACATGTCAAATCTTATTCCAATTTTATCCTTTGAAACCTTTTCACATAAGTTGGACAACCCCTTATCTTAACATACTTAAGATTAAGAATTCTCCCTGTCCATAACTTTTATGGAGTCTTGGGGCCGGATTTTAAGGTTACATTTTCGTAGATATGCAACCATTTCTAGGACATGATCCTAGAAGGATACTGGAATGTCGGTAAAATCATTATGGACCACACCATGTCCAACAAGGTACAATTTTTTCTTTTAGATACATCAATCAATTATTGCGTATCAGGAGGCGTCCATTGTGAGAAAACCGTTTGAGATGATCTAAAAACTTATTGCATAAGTATTTATTCCTTGATCTAATTAAAGAATCTTAATACTTTGCCAATTTGTTTCACTTCTGAATTCTTTGAACCTTTCAAATAATTCACACTTGTATTTCAGCAAATACACACATTTAACTCTTTGAATGATCATCTCCTTTTCTTATACTAGTTTGTTTAATTTGCAAAATTATTTTCACGTATGTCAAGTATATAAAATCCATTAAGTAATATTCCAGTTCTATACAAAATATAATTATTATTATAAATAGAACAACAATTGTTCTTAAATATAATACCAAAGATTTCATTGTCCAACAATAAAATGAAATAATGTTTCCAACAAGAACTGGAATACAATAACAACTTATTGACTTAATAAACTTGCCCGTAGGCTGTGCTAAACTATAAGTTCCTATGGCTAATGCGGCAACCTTTGCTTCATTTCCTACACATAGGATTACTTATATTTGTTTAGCTTTCTACTTCTACTTGGTCCCTTCATAAATCTATATTTATGATAACCAAAGTCGGTATCCAATACCCAAGTAGAACCTTGACTTAAAGAAAAATTATTTTAAATCATAAACAAATTTGTATTTGTAACCGAAGCTTCATTGGTTAGCCTCTGCAAGATGCTTCTCACAGTTTCTTTCCAGTGTCCAGGCTTATTGTAGTGGAAGCATACGCCTTTGTTATCCATATCAGTTTTGTTCTTATTATCCTTTGTTTATGCCTTTCTATTTACCTTCTTTGAATCATTCTTCTTTTCAGAAGATCCTTTGGCCCCTACCAATAAGACATGGTCTTTCTTGGTTGGAAAGTGACTCTCAACATTTTTCAATATGTTAAGCAGATCATCGAGGCTGATATCTAGCTTGTTCATATGAAAAATTCACAACAATTGTGAAAGGAGTCTGGGAGTGAGTGCAAGATCAAATCTTGGCTCAACTCTCCATCCATGACAAAACCAGTTGTCCTAATTGATCAATCAAATTGATTATGTTAAGGATTTTTGTATGTACTATAGTGCCATTGGCCATTCTAGATCGGAAGAGCTCCTTAGATATCTGATATCTATCAGTCCTACTTTCCTCACCATCAACTACTTGATGTGCAGGAATATAGTAGGAGCATCCATAGTTTCTTGCTGACGCTGAAGCTTGTTACTCATGGATACGAGTATGATGCATTGAGATAACTGTGCATCATCTTGCCACTTTCTAAAAATAGCAATCTCTTCCTCAGAGGCATTGTCTGCAACCATTGCAGGGATAGGCGTATTAAGGATATAAGATAGCTTTTCAGCCATGAGAACTATTCTCAAATTCCTTAACCAATCCGTTTAATACGTTCCGGTTAAATAGCATCTAATATGCTTCGCAGAGATAGTAATTTAGACATTGTAAATTCTGTAAATGAATTTGTAATTAACAACATTTTAACATACATTCTTTTATTAATTACCAAAATAAATTAGGTCTTGTTTTAAATTGGTATCTCCCACTATTTTCTTCAAACTATATTACCCTCAATATATATAGTTCGGCAATATCTAATTAAAGATATGCTAGTGAGAATAAGGATCTCATTTCAAATGTATATAGCCTTGTGGTGACACAACAAACTATATATAAATAAATAGGTAGACAACTCTTGTCAATTACATCAACTATGTAACTCCTTGTATTTTGCCTCTTAGATTATTTTGATCAAGTGGTGGCACATCCGAATCAAAATTATCCAAGTTAAGTCCAACCTAGCACTCCATTTATTTAAAAAAGAAAAATATCATCCTTGTGGTGACACAACAAAACAATATTATTCAATTTTCTTTATAAGCATCAAATGTGATAAATTAACATCTTAAATACTTAATACTCGCCTTGTGGTGACACAACAAACTCATATTAAATATTTAATACTCTATTAATTTTATCATGCTAGAAGGCGACGTTCGATATTCCAAATATCTTTGAACGCTTAGGACTTAATATAAAAAAATTGAGGGTTTGTTATTAAAAGTCTCATCTTGTTTAATGGCGCATTCACACATATATATATATATATATATATATATATATATATATATATATATATATATATATATAATACGCTACATATTAATGAACATGCGAAGCATGTTTGCATAATATATAATATATATAGTATAAGCATGCACATATAGAATACTATATTCTACTTGGATTGATTATGGACTTTTATTCTAGTTTGGTTCACTAGAGCCACCAAGTGAACCAAAAGGTCAAACCCCCAAGGGTGCAAGAATTAATATTTAAATATAACTATTACATTTAAATCCGGGCTCCATTACAAACGGGTCTTCAAGCGCTCCTTGCCCCTTGATCTTTAATTTTTCAAAATTAATTCTAAGTATTCCTATTACAAAACTATTTAAAATAAATAGAAACCTTGATCAGAAGTCAAGGGAAAGTACATAGGAGGAAGATCGAATTTAAATTAAGAAAAATTAGAGAAGACGAATATGCAGAGACCCCATTTAATAAAACCCATACATTCAAGCATCCAACCAAATAAAATCCAATCACATTGTCAATCAATAGCCCATAATCAATCCCATTTATTATCATACACATCATCATATGCATCAATAAATAACATTTATCTCATGAATAATAAACATTTAATATATATATTGATATCATTTAACGGACAAATTTAGTTAGTATAAAATCTAATTTTGAATCAAAATAAACTCCTTTATTTTAATCCAAATTTAAATTTAAATTAAAATATTTTATTTTAATTTATCCAATTTTGAATAAAATAAACTATTTTATTTTAATCAAAATCTTTAATCAAAATAAACTCCTTTATTTTAATTAATTATGGAATTTAATTCCATGTAAAAAAAATACTCCTTTATTATATGAAACACAGATTCTATTTTCCTATTCACAAATAAACTCTTTTATTTTGAATAATATGGAATCTTATTCCATATCTAAATAAACTCCTTTATTTAAGAAAATTAGGATTCTCTTTCCTATTCCCAAGTAAACTCTTTTATTTTGAATAATATGAAATCTTATTTCATATCTAAATAAACTCCTTTATTTAAGGAAACATGAAATTCAATTTCAACTCCAATTAGTTATCATGGAATTCAATTTCAAGTCTAATTAGTTAACATGAAATTTAATTTTAAAATTAAAATAAACCTTTTATTTTAATATTAAAATAAATCTTTTATTTTAAAATTAAAACAAACTTTTATTTTAATTATAAAATAATTAATATATATATATATATATATTATATTGACCGTATATAACATACTATATATTAATGAAATCATGCATGGCCACGTGAATCCATCATATGTCAAGAATCATGATACTTTTGAAAAGATATCAGGTAAGTGGTAACTATTACCGTAGGAGTATATATTTTTTAAAAGGACTTCTCCTTGTAAACGAAGATATCATATATATATATATATATATATATATATATATATATATACACAATCACCTCCTGTATATAATCACCTCCTGTATCCTTTAAAAAAAAAAAATAGATTCATGATAACCTTATATACCAACCACCCACGCGAATCAGCAGCATGGAAGATTCAGTTCGCGGTATAAAAAGTTTTTAATTTTTATACAATAAAATTATGTCCAATTAAATTATTCTAAACACATATCAATATACATATTAAATTTGAACAATTAATAATTCACATAAAGGTTTGGCTCTGATACCACTGTTAGGTTTATAATATTCATGAACGCAATCAAATTGCACAAAATAAGCGGAAACGTGTAAAAATTAGAGTTTAAAATTTTACAAACCATATACCCGGATCATCCTTTATGCACAATTATTAATTAAACGAAAAAATATGAAGAACAAGAATCATACCCTTGAAGATTCGAGCTTCCTTAGGTACAAGTTCACCTCCAATTCTTTTCGCGTTCAACTTTAATCCACCGGGTTTGGTTCCTTCCTTTGATCAACGTTAGCCACCCGAGTGTTTGGCCTCTAGAGGTGATCCACCAAGAAACAATAAAGATTCAAGAAGATGGGTGTTTGGCTAAACCCTAATTTTTCTATCTCTCATAGAAAAAGAGCGTACTCTCCCAACTGTTGGAATTACGTATGTCGATATCTGATATAAGACTCCTCTTATAAAGATATCAGGTAACCCTATTTAATTAAAAATAAGGTATTATTTATTTAATTAAACTCTTTTAATTAAATGGGCTCCCTAATATTAATAGATATAATTAATCAAACTCCTTTAACTAATTTTCCCTCCTAATTCTATTAGGAATAAATGAGAGTACTTATATTATATTAATTCCTAAACTCTTTTAGAAATTAAAATAATAATAATTGTAATAATATTAATAAGACTCCTCTTATTAATTTATATTTAATATTTCTAAAATATTAAATAATAAATATTAAGCTATTTAATTTATTCTATCACCATAGATTAAATTAAATATACTTAACATATTATTACGATTATGCCATTAACATCTTAAATAATTATTCTTCCTTTTATGGTGTGACCCTTTAGGTTCTCCATATTAAACCGGTTGTGAATAAATCAATTAGAACAATTCTAATCTTATTTAAATAAATAAATTAAATAATTTATTTATTTAAATAAATAATATTTATTCTACAATAGGGATAGGCCTCCCAAATGATCAACGACTTTTCGGATAATATAGATTTCAACATTAATCATAAAAGAACCTTTGAGTAAATAGTTACTTGTACAATTCAATCCTTCCACCATACAATGTCTCAATTAAATATAAGACATGGAATTCTGTCACAAGTCTTATTTTATTTAATTATATGTATTTCGATCCTTAAATGCATGACTCCAAATAATGCAAATTAGAAACTCCTTTCTAATTTCATTACGCCTGCCAAGGACTCTTGAGTTGTCATTTATCGAATCACATAGGACATTTCTCTTCTTTTACTAGAAGTGGTAGATTCTTTATTGATCATACATTATCTCCATGTACAACTTATTATACACAAGCATACCCTTTGATATACCCTAAAGGTCTTAAGGAATAAGTCAAAGTATAACTCATCATACACAAGATACTATGATGATCTCAAGTCCAAGGATCACTTGTACTACTATCACTACAGGAATTCCTATTGACATGCAAGTAAAACTCCATTAGGTATTCCTTAGCGAGCCACGTTCAGTGAACTTATTCTATAATAAGCACCTACATACTTACTTTAGTGTCTCCACACAAATGATCATGAGACCAGTCATCCTCATCCAATGAGCAAGCAACGTATGTACCAATCTATCCGGATTCACTAATCCCCAATTTAGTAATCCAACGATTGGGAACTATTTTAGTTTTAAGCTTTCTAAGAATTTAGATCTCATTAGAATGATCATCATCATTATTCTAAAAGCATGGCTTAAAACTATGGGTTTATCACATATTATAAAGCAGCATCATGTAGATAATTAAAAGCCTTTAATAAATTAATATTTTTCATTAATAAATAAATAAGATTGTTTACAAAGTATATGCTTTATCATCAAACATGATTGGCTTGTGTGCATACTACTTTCATGCATTTCCTTTATGCAATGGACATGAGTAAGAAGTTTCAGAATTATATTATTATTATGCTATATTATTAACCATATTGTGATATATTCTATATCCGATCATTGTTTATCAACATGTTAGTATATGATAATTCAGATATATATTCTGTTCGTTAATTTCTATATATGGTTATACAAGTGTCCCCACTTGGATAATCATTGTAGTTAAACACATGTTGATATATATATATATATATATATATATATATATATATATATATATATATATATATATATATATATATAAAGCCGTCTAAGCTATTTGACCCAGCTAGACACATATTCAGAAATATCGTTGAATAAGTTAAAACCTTTTTGTATCCAATAAAATTATTTTGGTTCGGATTCTAGACTAAGTATGAACATCCCGATCACGGGAAAATTTTTATGCGCCAAGGTGGACAAAGGATGAACGATAATATCGTTCTAGCAAAGTAGTATTGATCAATACATGACACATTGGGCAGATCACCCTCGTGCCTATAAGTTATGAAGGTTTGCAGATGAAGTTCTGCTAAACCTTAGCAAAAACTAAAAACAATGTTCATAATCTGTCGACCAATACCTATATATATAGTCAATACGTAGTTTCAAAAATTTGAACAAACAACTCTCTCTCTCTAATCATCTGAAATTCACAAGAGTCTCAGTCTCAAACACAACCCTTAGATCACCCAATATCATATTAGAGAGCTAGGATCAAATATTTGACAAAAGAGGAATAAACCCTAACTCACCATTTTATCTTGTATGCTAAGAAAAATTTTATGTTTATGTGTTTAGATTTGTGCTAAAGAATGTTTTATGATGATCTATGATAATCTAACATAGATCCATAGCATCAAAATGCTTTAAAATGATGTTTTTGAAAAACTGTCCAAGAACACAAAAAGTGGTCTGACAACCGAATATCAGAGACCACAAATCCTTCCCTATTTTTGATTTTTGTTGTTTTATGTTTTGGATCTGTAGTTTGGTATGAGATCTTTGATCTGCAAATGGAATCACATCCATTACATGTTTAGATTGCAAGATATAGTCGGTCAAAACCCGTTGACCATATATGACCAGACAAATTCTGGGTAACCCAGAAAGCCTTGAACAGCGTCTGAATTTTTTTTCTAAGGCCTTGATCTGTCAGTTGTTAAGTGTTATGATGTTATTGTTGTAACCAGTTTGTAGCATGTTATATGTTATTTAAATCCATGGCTTTAGATCCCACAAACAATCAACAGGATCGGTGTAGTGGATGGTCAAACTAGACCATCCGATCACGGTTTAAGTTTCTGGAAAACCCAAAAACTGTATGAACGAACTTTCTGACAAGCTTTGACTGAGTCATAACTTGTGAATATGTTGTTGTTGGGACTGATCTATTGTTATAGTAATGTTCCTTGACATAAGGACTACATTTTTGAACCATTATATCACATGAATCATGACTGGAACCTAGATTACATTGAGCAACAAGATGACCACTCGAACTGCCTGAGTTTCTGGAAAACCCAGGTAACGTCTGACAGTTAGTTTGGGAGATCAGATCTCCTTGTGTGTTTGTTGTATAACCAAGATGATGGTTGTTTGTTGTAGTGTTAAATAAACACTACATGATCAACGATTAACATGACCCAGAAACAAAATGGATTGAGAGTTAAGGCTGGTCAAACAAGCCACCTTGAACAGTGATTTGTAAGTGTTCTTGAGGCCAAGAACACCTAAGACGATAGAAAAGTGTCGCTATAGCATATAGCGACGGTTTCTATTTATTTTATTTTCTGAATTTCCGGAAAATGATTAACAATAGAAAATAAATTCTAAAAATTACAAAAATGGTTTTAAAATTTATTTTAAATTACGAAAAATAATTTTAATTATTTGGAACATTTTCATTAATATTTATAATTATTTGAATATTAATGATATTTATTTTATTTAATTAGTGTATTAAATAAATTAGAGAAAAATGATTTTAATATTATAAAAATCATTTTAAATAAGAATAATGTATTTAAAAATATTTTGAGTTATAAAATGTAACTTCTAATATTTTAAGAGAATTTTCATTAATAATTTAATATTAATGATATTAGATTTATTTAATTATTATATTAAATAAATGAGACAAAAATGATTTTAATATTATAAAAATCATTTTAAATAAGAATAAAGTGTTTAAACATATTTTGAATTATAAAATATAATTTTCAATATTTTTGGAGATTTATCATTAATAAATTAATATTAATGATATTAGATTTATTTAATTATTATATTAAATAAATGAATTAAAAATGGTTTAATTGATTTAAAAATCATTTCAAAATGACAAAATGATTTTAAAATATTTGAAGTTATAATTAATAACTTTTAATATTTTGATGATAAATTCATTAATATTTAAATATCAATGGTGATGGTTTAAAAATGATTTTAATTAATTTAAAAATCATTTAAGTAGAATATTGATGATTTAAAAATATTTGAAGTTATTATTAATAACTTTAATATTTTTACAAGTATAACATTAATATTTTTATATTATTAAATATTAATGATGATAAGATTTTTTGATATTTAAATCATTTAAAAATGATTCCAGTGTTTGAAAAATTATTATAAATTATAATAATTGTTTATAAATTATTAAAAGCTTCTGAAAAATATTATAAACGATATTTGGCTTATCTAAAATAATATTGAAGCTTAGAGACCAAGTTTAATTGACAATATAAGTGTTAATTGTCGGATAGGGTGACCAGAACATCGAGAATAGATCGAAGTCCAACCAGACCGAACTTGTTAGACTTGATGAGTGTTTATATAAGCTATAAACACTAATGTGAGTATGTGGTAATGTGTCTAGGAGAAAGATTGACTGTGTACTACAGTGATGCGTGTTATAAATGATTGTGCTAATTGTGAGACTGACATTGTGATTATAGGTCTTTCAAACACATATAAGTTTGTTGTGTAGCAATAATCAACGAAGAAGGCAAGTTTCCTAACTCAACCTTGAGTTATATCTGTTTAAATACTATAGTAGTTAATTATTGTTGATTAGACCACGCCCAAGAATTTATTGTTGATTATTCGCAGTTAGTGCATGTTTATTTTTTCAAATTGAATCAATGATTCTGAAAATATATATTCATAGAATAATTTTTGTTGGATATTTAAATCCGTAGAAGTTATTATTGACAGTACAGCTAATTCATGTCTATTGTCGAATTATATTGAGAAATGTCTTAGCTAATTATTCTGGCTAGACGAACATTTATTAGAACTCTATAGGTTCGAGAAGAGAATTCAATTATTATTAACAGATCGATGCCAATTATTTCGGCTATATCGAGAAAGTTACTAAATATTGAAATCATAGTATTTCGTTGTTAAATCAAATCTTAATTCTGAGACTGAGGAGAACAACCTTTTATACAAAGGGAACATTTTATTGGTCGTATATTCGGTCTTTGCGCGCAATTAAGTATTATGCATAATATCGGGTACAAAGAGTTGGCCATTCTAAGTACTTGCAGAGGGGTATAATTTAATCTTTATGGTTATTAAATACACCTGGGTATATCAAAGTCAAATCCTTGATAGTTACTCGAGAAGAGAAGTTCAAGATCCAATGGATCACTCAACATAAATCTGGAAAACATTCCACTTTGTTATTGCGTATAATTGATTCTTGATTATTCATTAGAATATCGTAGAAACTTTGAAAGCGTTGTACTCTTTCATTTATCAGATTATTGTGTTGTATAGAATGCGAGAAGACTTGTTAGTAGTTAAAGCCTTGTTCAGCTATTTCAAAGTTTCTTAAACTTTGGTGTTATTCTATCAAATTCGATAGTCTGTTCTTATTGATTCTTATACATTTATTGTATGTCTTAACTTGCGGGGCAAACTTGTTGCTCACCCTTGCTAAATAAAACATTTCATCTATGGAAGTAGAGGCCAACGGGTCTAAGAAGAACAAAAACAAAGGCATAGTGTTGGAGTAGTTTTATGTTAAGCATATTTATTATGTTGTTTATAAACCCTTTTTGTATATCTAAAGGGTATGTTTGTAATGTTGAGGTTAGATGACCTGGGACTAATGTATTAACAATCTCTGTTAATGACTTATATATTACTATTTCTATATGAATGGGTAGTTAGATGTTATTATATTATGGATCGTGAGCACCAAACTCAGGGGTCAGGTAACCCGGATTTGGGGGCGTCACAGGTTGGTATCCGAGCTATAGGTTATAAACCTTAAGTGGGGTGGGGGGAAAACCCTAGGATTATAACCATAAGCGAGAGATAGAGAATACTCATTTAGAGTACTAAGTGAGGGATTGCCGAAGCGTATTGATAGTGAGATATGCAGGCACATAGTGTGAGAAGTTTGTACTAATGAAGTACTAATCAAGTTATTTAAACTGATTGTAGGATGTCAGGAGAAGATGAAATGAGTGCGGAGATGCCAGTGGCTGTTGCACCAGTGCCAGTAGCCGAGGTGCCAACACAAAGCGAGTCAGTTAAAGAAGTGGGAAAAGATGAACCTATGGTTAATCTTGGGAGTGATCACGATGATTATCTAGAGATGTATCTGAGTGGTGATGAGGAGGTGGAGTCCAAAGAAGTTAAGGTGGAAAAAGAGAATAAGATAAAAGTTGGAGAACAAGATCAAGAATCTGCAGAAGTTCAACAACTCCGGAGTAAAGTGTATCTCTTAGAGGAGTTGTGGAAGACAGAGTGAGATTTACATGAAATGACTGAAGAACGGAATGAGTTGAAGGCGCAGGTGGAAAGGATGAAGACTGAAGGTGGTGGATCGTCTGAAGGAACAATCAAGCAGCATAAAGACAAGAATAAGAGAAAGAGGGACAACAACAACGAAATTCTAAAAATTCAAACCCGAAGAAGAAGCAAGTCTGTAGAAAGTGTGGAAAGACTCACGCGGAAGAATGCATGATGTGGAAGAATGTGTGCTTCAATTGTAAGCAGGAAGGACATATTTCTTAAATGTCCTAAGCCAAATATGAGGAAGTGTTTTTCATGTGGGAGAACGGGTCACGGATTCAATAAGTGTCCCAACAAAAAGAAGACCGGTGAAGGGAGTGGACGGTAGATTGTTTAAGTTTGAGCGTTACTATCTTTTGGTAGTAGGTTATGATATTAAAGCTTGTAATATCGAGAACGATGTGTAAGCATATGTAAATATATATATATATATATATATATATATATATATATATATATATGTTTGTATGAATGAAATCTTTATTTTCTATATGAATATAAGATTAGATTAATTTGTGTGTTCTTAAAACTCATACTTATGGTAGGTTCATGACTCATAATTATATGAAATGTTTTTGAACCCCTCAACGAATGGACGCCAAAAGTCTGACTAGGATAAGTTCATACACTCATTTAATTGTGGAAAGTTCTTGAACTCATAAGTGTGGTATGTTTGACGAACTTGGAATAGTTATGTGAAAATGGAAAATGGCAACTTTTTGAGTAAAGTTGGAGAATTGTAACTTTTTGTGTAAAGTTATGTTTTTAATCCTGAAATTTATGTAAAAAGGGATAGTAATATGTGTCAAGTACTAAATGTACTATGTGTTATTTGAATAAATATGCGATTATATGAGAATATGTGTTGAATTCTTATTGTGTTAAGAATCTGTGTTGAGAAAGAGAATTAATGTAAGATTTTTATTTAAATCAGATAAATCCGCCTAAACAACATAATCAAAATCAATGAGAAGAGCAGTCAGTAAATAATGAAGGAGGTCAAGCCGACCCGATGCAAAACTTTGCAAATATGATAGCCAAAGCTATGAGAAATAGAGTTCCAGCTGCAAGAGGAAGAGCGAGAGAACAGCCAGCAAACATATTGGCAAACTTCAAAGACTTTAAAGCGGTATGACCGCCTAAATTTAAAGGGAATACAGATCCGTTTGAAGCCCAAACTTGGGTGAAGGAGATGGAGAAAGCATTCATCATTGCACGAGTGGCGGAAGAGCAAAAGACAGCTTTTGCAACATATCTGATGAAGGGAGAAGCCAATTACTGGTGGGAGACTAATCAGGAGAGAGCCGGTACAACGGTAGTAACTTGGACATTCAAGGAGTTGTTCTTTGATAACTACCTTTCGTCAAGTATGCAAGCTCGGATGGAAGTTAAGTTCTTAGAACTGAAACAGGAGAACATGTTGGTTTCAGAGTATGCTGCCAAATTCAACAAATTAGCCAGGTTTACACCTCATCAGGTGGATACGGAGCTACGAAAGGCAAGAAGGTTTGAGAATGGATTGAAGCCGGGTATATACAACAAAGTAGTCGTATTGCAGATTAATACATTCGCGGCTTTGTTGGAGAAAGCATTAATTGCTGAAGGAGGGAGCGAAGCTGCATCTCTATTTCATCAAGAAAAGAAGAAGAAGACAAATAATGGAGGAAGCAGTGGTGGTAGTAACCCGAATAAAAGAAAGTGGAGCGAGAATACCCAGTCGGGTAACAAGACATAAGGGAATAAGAAAGGAGGGGAGCCATGTGCTACTTGTGGAAAGAATCATTCAGGAGTATGTCTTAAGAAGAAGGGAATTTGTTACAACTAGGGACAAGAGGGGCACATGTCACCCAATTATCCCAATTCGAAGAAAATACAAGGTTGCTTTGCTTGTGGATTGACTGATCATTTGATTCAGAACTGTCCAATGAGGAATGCGGAGAAGGAAAGTTTAAACAAGGGACCCGATGGCGGAACCTTGGCGATTCGAGGACCTGCACAGCCAGGAAGACCAACGGCCCGTACGTTCAACATGATGGTGGAAAATGCAGTGGCTACCCAGGAGGTGGCAGTAAATAACGATTTCATTTAGAAATTTAAATTACGCGAGTAATTTTGAGTTAGATAATCGCTGTGAATTGTTTTCTTTAATAGATCCAAATCACAGGTTAGAATTTGAAACACAAATTAGTATTGTGTTGATAAAAATGAATTGATGATACAACTTTAAAAGATTGTAGAGAATAAAAAAGCGGTGATTCCGAGGACGGAATCCTTTTAAGGAGGTGTGAATGTAATAACTCGGGATTTCGAATAATCCAAATTTTTTTTTAATTTTTTTTAATTTAATATTAATATTGACTGTTAATATTGTAATGTGTAACTGTGATACAAGTTTTGAGAATTAGATAATTTGTGTATTGACTTAGAAATAAGAGTAGAGTTGTTCTTAATTGAGAATTTAAAACCCTAACCCTAAGTCCGGATAGGGATTCGATAGAAAATATAATTAAAATAATTATATTGATATGTACTTGTTTGTACTGTATAGAATTTTGATTAATGATTGATCGGATAAGGTTTAAAATTAGTAAACCCTAGTATGGGATTAGAAACCCTAACGTACAGTTAGGAATCCTAATTAAAAGTTGGGAAACCCTAATTTCATATTCGGGAATCCTAAACCCTAATTAGGAAACCCTAATACTAATTAGCATGACTAATGTGATTATTAAACTTAATATAATTAGACAACCCTAATTTAATTAGGAAATACTAATTATATTTTAGAATTTTTATTTTTCTATTTTAAAACCCTAATTTAGAAAAATCCTAGAAGCTAAAGTTAGTGTTGTAAAACCAAAGGGTTAGAACCTTAGGGTTAAAACCTAAGGGTTGAATCAAAGGTCAAGTATGCCCTTAAAATTATATTGATAATGTCCAAAATACCCTTTTTCATTTCTTTAATTAGTTAACTTGTAAAATTACCAATACCTTTAGTTGGTGACCAACCAAATTGACTTTGTGACTTCAAAATCTCAGCAAATTAGCCTCTAAAGGACAGCAACATCAGATCATACATTGTATCATGAATTATATATTTGTTAAAGAGAGAGAAAGTCACCAAAAGTTGCCATTTGGGTACCAACTCTCAAACAACTCTCTCTCTCTAATCATCTGAAATTCACAAGGGTCTCAGTCTCAAACACATCCCTTAGATCACCCAATATCATATTAGAGAGCTAGGATCAAAGTTTTGACAAAAGAGGAATAAACCCTAACTCACCATTTGATCTTGTATGCTAAGAAAAATTTTGTGTTTATGTGTTTAGATTTGTGCTAAAGAATGTTTAATGATGATCTAACATAGATCCATAGCATCAAAATTCTTTAAAATGATGTTTTTGAAAAACTATCCAAAAACACAAAAAGTGGTCTGACAACCGAATTTTAGAGGCCACAGATCCTTCCCTGTTTTTGATTTTTGTTGTTTTATGTTTTGGATCTGTAGTTTGGTATGAGATCTTTGATCTGCAAGTGGAATCACATCCATTACATGTTTAGATTTCAAGATATATTCAATTGACCTGGGCTGACCGGGCATGACTGCATAAAATTCAGGTAACCCAGAAAGCCTTGAACAACGTCTGACAAGTTTTTCTAAGGCCTTGATCTGTCAGTTGTTTTTAAGTGTAATGATGTTGTTGTTGTAACCAGTTTGTAGCCTGTTATATGTTATTTAAATCCATGGCTTTAGATCCCACAAACAATCAACAGGATCGGTGTAGTGGATGGTCAAACTAGATCATCCGATCATGGTTTAAGTTTCTAGAAAACCTAGAAACTGTATGAATGAACTTTCTGACAAGCTTTGACTGAGTCATAACATGTGAATCTGTTGTTGTTGGACTGATCTATTGTTATAGTAATGTTCCTTGACATAAGGACAACATTTTTGAACCATTATATCACATGAATCATGACTGGAACCTAGATTACATCGAGCAACAAGATGGCCACTCGAACTACCAGAGTTTCTGGAAAACCCAGGTAACGTCTGACAGTTAGTTTGGGAGATCAGATCTTCTTGTGTGTTTGTTGTATAACCAAGATGATGGTTGTTTGTTGTAGTGTTACATAAACACTACATGATCAACGATTAACATGACCTAGAAATAAAATGGATTGAAAGTTAAGGTTGGTCAAACGAGCCACCTTGAACAGTGATTTGTTAGTGTTCTTGAGGCAAAGAACACCTAAGACGATAGAAAAGTGTCGCTATAGCATATAGCGACGGTTTCTATTTATTTTATTTTCTGAATTTCCGGAAAATGATTAACAATAGAAAATAAATTCTAAAAATTACAAAAATGGTTTTAAAATTTATTTTAAATTCTGAAAAATAATTTTTAATTATTTGGAACATTTTTCATTAATATTTATAATTATTTGAATATTAATGATATTTATTTTATTTAATTAGTGTATTAAATAAATTAGAGAAAATGATTTTAATATTATAAAAATCATTTTAAATAAGAATAATGTATTTAAAAATATTTTGAGTTATAAAATGTAACTTCTAATATTTTAAGAGAATTTTCATTAATAATTTAATATTAATGATATTAGATTTATTTAATTATTATATTAAATAAATGAGACAAAAATGATTTTAATATTATAAAAATCATTTTAAATAAGAATAAAGTGTTTAAACATATTTTGAATTATAAAATATAATTTTCAATATTTTTTGGAGAATTCTCATTAATAAATTAATATTAATGATATTAGATTTATTTAATTATTATATTAAATAAATGAATTAAAAATGGTTTAATTGATTTAAAAATCATTTCAAAATGACAAAATGATTTAAAAATATTTTAAGTTATAATTAATAACTTTTAATATTTTGATGATAAATTCATTAATATTTAAATATCAATGGTGATGGTTTAAAAATGATTTTAATTAATTTAAAAATCATTTAAGTAGAATATTGATGATTTAAAAATATTTGAAGTTATTATTAATAACTTTAATATTTTGATAAGTATAACATTAATATTTTTATATTATTAAATATTAATGATGATAAGATTTTTTGATATTTAAATCATTTAAAAATGATTCCAGTGTTTGAAAAATTATTATAAATTATAATAATTGTTTATAAATTATTAAAAGCTTCTGAAAAATATTATAAACGATATTTGGCTTATCTAAAATAATATTGAAGCTTAGAGACCAAGTTTAATTGACAATATAAGTGTTAATTGTCGGATAGGGTGACCAGAACATCGAGAATAGATCGAAGTCCAACCAGACCAAACTTGTTAGACTTGATGAGTGTTTATATAAGCTATAAACACTAATGTGAGTATGTGGTAATGTGTCTAGGAGAAAGATTGACTGTGTACTACAGTGATGCGTGTTATAAATGATTGTGCTAATTGTGAGACTGACATTGTGATTATAGGTCTTTCAAACACATATAAGTTTGTTGTGTAGCAATAATCAACGAAGAAGGCAAGTTTCCTAACTCAACCTTGAGTTATATCTGTTTAAATACTATAGTAGTTAATTATTGTTGATTAGACCACGCCCAAGAATTTATTGTTGATTATTCGCAGTTAGTGCATGTTTATTATTTCAAATTGAATCAATGATTCTGAAAATATTTATTCGTAGGATAATTGTTGTTGGATATTTAAATCCGTAGAAGTTATTATTGACAGTACAGCTAATTCCTGTCTATTGTCGAATTATATTAAGAAATGTCTTAGCTAATTATTTTGGCTAGACGAACATTTATTTGAACTTGATAGGTTCGAGAAGAGAATTCAATTATTATTAAAAGATCTATGCCAATTATTTCGGCTAGATCGAGAAAGTTACTAAATATTAAAATCATAGTAATTTATTGTTAAATCAAATCTTGATTCTGAGACTGAGGAGAACAACCTTTTATATAAAGGGAACATTTTATTGGTCTTATATACGGCCTTTGTGCTCGATTAAGTATTATACATAATATAGGGTACAAAGAGTTGACCGCTCTAAGTACTTGTAGAGGGGTATAATTTAATCTTTATGGTTATCTGATACACCTGGGTATATCAAAGTCAAATCCTTGATAGTTACTCGAGAAGAGAAGTTCAAGATCCAATGGATCACTTAGTATAAATCTGGAAAACATTCCACTTTGTTATTGCGTAGAATTGATTCTTGATTATTCATTAGAATATCGTAGAAACTTTAAAAGCGTTGTACTCTTTCATTTATCAGATTATTGTGTTGTATAGAATGCGAGAAGACTTGTTAGTAGTTAAAGCCTTGTCCAGCTATTTCAAAGTTTCTTAAACTTTGGTGCTATTCTATCAAATTTGATAGTATGTTCTTATTGATTCTTATACATTTATTGTATGTCTTAACTTGCGGGGCAAACTTGTTGCTCACTCTTGCTAAATAAAACATTTCAGCTAGGGAAGTAGAGGCCAGCGGGTCTAAGAAGAACAAAGGCAAAGGCATAATGCTGGAGTAGTTAATGACTTATGTATTACTATTTCTATATGAATGGGTAGTTAGATGTTATTATATTGTGGATCGTGAGCACAAAACTAGGGGGTCAGGTAACCCGGATTTGGGGGCGTCACACGTTGTATGGACGCAAGTGTCGTTCTCTACTATGTTGGGATGAGGTGGGTGAAGCAACGTTGTTGGGACCAGAATTGGTATGCATGACAACATAAAAGATTCAAATGCTCCGACAACGTATAAAAACCTCAGAAGATCGACAAAAGAATTATGTTGATCTTCATCGAAGAGACGTGGAATTCAATATCGAAAAGCATGTGTTGTTACGTGTTGCTCCATGGAAAGGAGTTATGAGATTTGGAAAGAGAGGAAAGCTCAATCCTCAATTCATTGGCCCATTTGAAATCCTCGATCGAGTAGAAACTATGACCTATAGACTCGTTTTACTGCCAACTATGTCTCGTGTTCATAACATTTTTCATATATCTATGTTACGTAAATATGAGGAAGACTCGAACCACATTATTGAATTAGAACCAGACAAGATAGCTGAAGATTTAACGTATGAAGAGGTACCTGTTAAAATCTTGGATAAAAAGAAACATATTTTACGCTCTAAGGTTATACCTCAAGTCAAAGTTTTATGGAGAAACCACGATATTGAGGAAATGATCTGGGAGTTAGAATCTGAAATTAAATCAATGTATCCTCACCTCTTCGACATACCAAGTACGTACACCAATTTTGAGAACAAAATTTCATAAGAAGGGGAGATTGTAAGACCCCAACTTTTATGAATAAAGATTAATTTTCTCTAAATATCATTTTAAATATTATGGTATGGATTTGTTATAATATTATAGTTGTGGGTAATATTTATAAATTTTTTAAAGTAAACAAGTTGTCATAAAATATTCGATTACTCTCCTTTTAAAGAAAGGGATATTATTTTTGTTCAATATTCGTAAGAAATAATATTTTCTTCCATACTCTATAGTATTTAAGTAATATTATTTCTTTTCTGATTCCGAATTCTACACCAATTTTGTTAAGTATTGCTTCTATATTCCTTGAAATTAGTAGAATATCCTTGAAATTTGCGCTTCATCTAGTATCTTTTCACGGAAATATTATTCTGAACATTCTTGATAATTTTTAATCTTTTTATACCGGGGTACTATTCCTAAAGTACTATTTACGGGGTACTATTCACTCAGGTACTATTCACCCGGGGTACAATTCATGACAAAAATTGATTTCTTTTAGGTCCAAATTTTTTTTGATATAATACTATTCTTGAATTTTACTCCACAAAGCAGTATCATGTTGACAATTTGGACATTCTTGAACTCTGGATAAATTGAATTATAAATATTTAAAATTTATCATTGCTCTCATTTAATTGAATTCTTATATCATTGTCATCATCATCATGCTTATATTGTGATGAAAGTCATCTTTGGCCCGTAGTGCATAGATGGACTGTTGATTGGTATGATTATAACTATGTATCGATATAAATGATGTGGTAAAAATCCTCATTGACCCGTAGTGCATTGATGGACAGGTGTTGACATGATCATGACCACTGGTGATACTAACGAATATCTTTGGCCAGTAGTGCTTGGATAATTCGATGATGTGATAATAATGAATATCTTTGGCCTGTAGTGCACGGATAATTCAGGGATGTGGATTATTTATTGAGTTGAGTCTCAGCATAAAATTGATGATAAACTTTTAAATCATAGAAGATAGTAGATACCATGCTCTACTTGACTCTTCTAATGAATTGTTTATTCCGCTGCAGTTAAACTTATTGTTTATGGTATTCTATCAGTTTAATACTGTTGACGGCTAATGATAATTTATTCTGCATTATCTTAGTCATAATATTCTTTACTGGGCTAGTTGAGCTCACCTTTTGATTTTATTGTTCTCTTCAGGAAATGAGAATATAGCTGGGACTAGTCGGGAAATGGAGTTACGGTCCAGATGGTTACTTTAGTAGTCATCAGTATTATGTGAAATAGTGTTATAATAATTGTAATGAGGACTTCATTTGAGTTTCGATATTGTCTAGGATACAATATTCGTGTCAAAACTCTCAGCTTATGTTGCACGACAGTTGTATAATTAATTTTGTATTTGTATTCTATACCATGTATTTGGCGACTCAGAATGGGTGATGTATACCTATTTTGGGGGTGTCACAGTCTTGTTGTGTGAACTTCAATCTAGTCACTCCTCGAGTGCCTAACTTAAAAATTTTAAAGTGCTAGCTTTTTAAAGCGTCATTTTTGAAATTTTGGGTTCATATAGCATGTCATGGCAGACAATCTCACTATTGTGAGCGTATGTCTTATAGTCATGTCGCGCATATCTCAGTTCAGTCACTCCTCGAGTACCTAACTCGAATACTTTAATTACTCGCTTCTATAAGCGTCAACTTCGTGATTTCGCATCCGGTTATTTACCAGGTTAATATGGATAATGGGATTTACCATATTTGGTTAAACACACTTAACCTCATCTTGGTTCTTACCAAGGCGATGCATTAAAAATATCATTTTTTCGCTACTAAGTGTCAATTGATCGCCATTTAGCTCGCAATCCAAAGCAAAATTAAATGAAATATCTCATCTTTGTTCGCTTTTCAGTGCTAATTGATTGTTATCTAAACATCAATTGCTCGTTATCCAAAGCACCAAAGGTGATTTCTCGTGGGAGAGAGTAAATAAACTTGTTAGACATAATTTTAAAATACATATATAATACGTAGTTTTTGTTAATAACTATGTGAACTCAATTTATCAGATGCCAATAAAGACAATGTGGGAAATAAAAAGTCTTTTGCATTAAATGATAAATAATTCCAATACAATATTCAACTATATGAATTTCTAATATAAGACAAACAATAAGTGATACATTAAAAAATTATAAGTACATTAAACCCTACAAAGTCCTAAAGAGTGAACATGTCTCTAAAATGCATATCTAGGAATCGGTTTTGTCATA
This sequence comes from Panax ginseng, assembly GCA_020205605.1. Taxonomy (NCBI): domain Eukaryota; kingdom Viridiplantae; phylum Streptophyta; class Magnoliopsida; order Apiales; family Araliaceae; genus Panax; species Panax ginseng. Next base: position 92,588,367 of record CM035143.1, read on the forward strand.
AGTACATGATTTTATTTTTTTATTAATTTTATTTTGTATTTTATTATATTATATTAATTACAATTAATTTTATTTTATTTAATTATTAATTAGATATGATTTAAGTTATTTTATTTAGTTTTATTTTATTTTCTTTAATTTAATTTGTATCACATTATATTATATTTTTATTTTATTATAATTTATTTTCATTAAATTATTTTGATTTAATTAAATTATTTTATTTTATGTTATTTTATTATATTTGATTTTGAATTTTTGAATTTATTTATTTTGTATTATATTATATTATAATTTTTTATTTTTATATTTTATTAAAACATATTTAATTTATTAAAGTAAATTAAATTTATTTCAATTTATCTTAATTATCATATGGTATTTAATTTTATTATTTTATATTATATTATCTTATATTTATGTAAATTTAGTTTATGTAATTATATTAATTTATTTATTTTAGTAGTGCCAAAACTAAGTAAATGCTACTTAGCTTATTTTAATATTGGGAAGTTAATTAAGTAAAATACATTATTAATCAACAGAGTCCACATATTACAATTGAACAATGCTGACAAAATTTAAGTTGAAAATTTCATCAGAAATAATAAATACATCATAAAATACAGACATACCCCTAATATCAATGTTCTGAAGTTCCAAAAAATAATATGAAGTCTCAAATCAAAGAATGTGAATCCCAATTTCAGCATATTTATCCTAATTCAACAAAATGTAATCCCAATTTTAGAAACATGAACAACTCAAAAATGTATCACAATTGCATAAACGAAAACAAAAAGTCCACAATTATTCCCAATTTCAGAAACAAGAAAAATTCAAAAATTATTCCCAATTCAGCAATATCAACAACTCAAAACATTAAACACGAATAAGCTACAACATATATATTTAGTAATCTCAAATTATCCAAATTAGTAGTAATCTCAAATTATATATCCAAAATTTCTAAATTTCGGCAACAAATATTCAAATGCCCTACTATTCTTGTAACATTCCAGAATTTTTAAATTATAATATTAAATATTTATTGTGTTATATAAGTATTTAATGGATATGTTTATTGTTGAATAAATAATTGTTCAATTTGATGTGATTTGATTTAGTTAATTATTTGTTAAGTAAATAATTAAGGAGTTAAGAAAATTAATTGTTATGAGATAATATACTAATTTAATAGTTAAGCTAGAGAGCTTATAATGATTAAATGAATTATAATATTTTAATTGAAATTTGTAATTAAAATAAGGTGTTAGTGGGTTAAATAAAATTATAATTATAAAGGAAATTATAATTATATGGTAATGATTTATGTATTAAAGTAATTTAATAGATTAATATTTGAATTGATTAAATTGATTATTTAATTAAATAGAAGTGTTACAAAGAACCTTGTTATAAAGGAATTATTAAAATAAATTAAAGGAGTTTAATTTAGTGTTGGCCAAACAAGTCTTAATGCATATTAAGTCTTTAATCTAATAGTGTTTTATCAAACAAGGTATAGGGATTAATTGATTTATTTTAATTAGCTTTACCAAACAAGGTATATGAGTTAATGAGTTATTTTTATTATGTTAGCCAAACAAGTCTTATGGCTTTTGATTTTCAAAACTTACATAACTGATATAAGTTCTATCTATATTTATATTATATAATTAATATATATTATTACTACTGTACGTTATATGTTAGTACGTAAGATAAAGTTAGGAGAAGAAGAACTTAGAAGAAGAAAAAAAGAAGAGAAGAAGAAAAATTGAGAGAGAATTGAGAGAATCCTAACAGGTTTTGATAAAGGAATTGGAGGAAAGAAGTATTGTTGATCAGAGGAAGAAAAATCTTCATCATCTAGCATACAAGGTTTCATCCAAACCTTTTTCCTTTAAAATTTTGTTGTTTTCTTCTTCTTCCAAAAAGTTCTCTGTAAAATAATTGTAAAAGATGAATTGTTGATATATATATATATATATATATATATATATATATATATATATATATATATATATAGCTTTGTATGATAATTGTTTATAAAAGGTTGTTTTCATAAATTATATACAGTATAGATAAATTAATTCATGTATGTATGTGTTTTGTGAAAGAAAATATATTACAATGATATATATATATATATATATATATATATATATATATATATATATGAATATGGCTTAGTTTAAAGTAAAATTAAGGAATTATTGGTTGTTTAAATTGTAATTTGACTATTAAATTTGTAAGAGGATGAATAAACATAAACATGATATTTTGAATTAACTGTTTTGATTGAGAAACAAAGTTACAGTGATGATTTTCATTAAAAATGTCAAAAATGGAGTTTTTATCAAAAATAGTGAAATTGAGTGTTGTAAATTTGATGTTTATGTTATTTTATGGGTAGAATCATGTTAGGAGTCTTTACAATATGTTTACATGAAGTCTCTGTATGAATTACATGTTAATTAGCTTGTTAGATTGGAACTTGTAGGCCAATTTGGCCTTTTGTTCATCTTGTTATAGAAATTTGGGCGCCGAATTTCGAGTTTAGTACAGCTTGTACATGCCCAAAGATATTATTCTTCTTGTGATATGATCTCTCACGCAAGACGCCAACCGCTAGCTAACTGAGTCTCATGCATATGAATTTGTTTCAATATGCATGACTCAACTCACATGTAAATTGTGGCGTATACGCGAAAGTTAGCGTAATGGTCTCTGATAGGTTTATTTATTTACACAAATTTTGAAAATAAATGTTATGTGTTAATAATAGGACTGTTAAATGATGATTTCAATAGTACTAAACTAAGAATGAGCATGTTATCAAGGGTTAACTAATATTAACGTAATTCGATTATGTGGATTGGTAATTAAACCTACATGATGTATATACTGGTTTATATATATAAAATGTTGGTAGTGACTAATTATGTCATGATGACATATATATAGGGTATTGAGAATCAAGTGGTAAGGTTTAGCTTGTGCTCAAGGCAAGTTCTCTAATCCAAAAACTTCATTATGCAAGTTTAATTTCGTTGAGTACTTTATTATTTTTAATTAAATTATAATTACGCAAGTTGCTAACTTTACACTTTCGTAGAGCTAGATTGTCTATTATTGAGAAAGTTCTTGTATCTATTGTTCATGAGGATGCAATTATTCTAAATCTTATATTTTTATATTGAGCAAGTTTCTTTAATATGTAACTTGTGATTTAGCATTCAAGTCGCTATATTTTAATATCCTAGTGTTGAACAACTTTATCGTTCAAATTACTATTCAATATGCATGCTTAGTATCCAATTCTCAATAACCTTGATTTAATAATGTTCAAGCAAATTATGTTACGATTATTCAATATTTATGCTATTAGATTATTCCTAAAGCATGATATTAATTTACAAATATTGATTCAGTTATGATTATTCCATAGCATACAGTTAGTTCTTTTGTATTCAACTAATCTTTAGTTGATGACCGTTGAATTCTAAATTTCCTTGTAATGTATCCAAACCAAACCTACTTTGGTGCGGACTTGTATTCTAAATACTGAGATGAACAACTCTTTTATTAGAGGTTTACGCTTAGCGTTAAAATGGTTGTGCACAATACATTGTACGAAGGGTTGATCCCCCTAAGTACATTGAGTCCTTATAGTCTTATGATTGTTAAAGTTAAAGTTGAAAGATTACTTATAACTGTGGACATGATTCATGGTCATTAGACCCTCAGTGAATGTTATAATTTTTAGAAAGTTAATATAACACATTGTTCAGTTCTATTGAGCCTAGTATTGGCAATTGATGTAAAAGTTTAAAGATTTACTTGTTCTTATTCCAAGTGGGCCTTGTTTGCTCACTCTTGCCTGTAAAATTTCTTACAGCTAAAGCTTAAAAGGGTGACGTACCTAGCACCAGTAAGGGAAAAGGAAAGATGAACAAATACTGAAGACTTGTAATAGTTTTGATAGTTTTATTATCAGACTTTAGTTTAAAGATTGTAATGAAGTTTATTTAATTTCTGCATTTGAATGTTTGTAACTAAAGGTTAGATAACCTGGGAGATCTTTTTGTATTTAAGTTTAATCATGTATGGGCAGGTTTTCATTATTCAATTTTATTATGATTGGGTAGTTAGAAATGAATGTTTTGATTAAGTGAACACCAAATCTTGAGGAAATGAAGTACGAGGATTTGGGGGTGTCACAAGTTAGTATCAAAGCTTTAGGTTATGAACCTTAGGTGGGGAGAAGCCTTAGGAAGTAACCTTTTAAAAGATAGTGGTGATTAACTCTTATCGAGTTTTAAGGAAGAAGTAATAAAATACTTATGTGCTTATGTGTTTATAAATTATGTGCTCGTGAGTGTCGAGTAGTAATGATTAATAATTAAAGCTTAAAATTTTATTGGCAGGATGACTAATGTCGGAGAATCCAGTCAGGCTAGGGAGGATAGACCTCAGTTGCCTATAGAGGAAGAACCTCGCAACATTCATGTAGTTTGGGAACAACTACTGCCACGGGAGTCAGCCCCGTTGGTCATAGTAGTTGAAGATGAGGATGATGATGTGGAGACGGATGAGGAGGATCCCATTTAGTTTCCACAGGAGGATAAGGATGACGAGGATGAGGAGGAGGAGACTCCATTAACCTCAATGGATGTTCGTATGTACGATGAAGTCTACGACCATAACGTGGAACTTCAGGATATAGTTGAGGAGTTACAGGAGATAGTAGCTGAACAACAGACTGCAATGACACAAAAAGACGGCGAGATCCAGGATTGTGAGGAACGACTGACAAATGCTGAGGGGAAACTAGTACAGACTGAAGGAGAAAAAGAACAATTGATCGAAGTGGTCGCTGAACTGAAGAACAAGCTGAGAGAAGAAGCTACTAAGAGGGAAAGAGCTGAAGATGCCTACGAGGAAGCTTTTCAATGAACCAGATTAGCAGCAATAGACACGCAATCAAAGAGGATGAAGATGGAAGAGATGGATAAAGTATTTAACAGTACAATTAATCGAGCTCAAGATCGGGTCATGGGATATCCTATTTAGTTCGAGACGCTGCCATCATACGTATTATATCGCAGAACAATGTTTCAGGTCATGGAGGAAGAACGTAGTAGGGCCAAGCAGTATCTTAGTAGAACATCGTAGTTGTTGCACGATGAATAAAATGTTAAATAAATTGTAAGTCCCAAGTGTTATGCAACCTATGGGATATGACGATGATGTTATCCTGAAACTTTTGTAGTTCAAGGAAGTAATGTAAATAGCAGTGATGCTATTATTTTATGTTTTCAAAAAGGTTATGAATAAATAAAAGTTTTCACTTTATTCAAAGTGTTATGTGTTAAGTGGTTATTTCCTTTTGGAGGCAAGTTAAGTAGAAATTTCTTAAAAGGGTTGAATAATAATCTAATGAATGTAATTGTTTTAATAGAAAATGCCTCCCAGATGTCAACCAACACGATAGAGAACCACTGAAGGAACCAATAATGACAATGTTGATGGTAACCCCATTCAACAACTAGTGACGCTACTGACATGAGCGTTACTGAATCAACCGCAGAACCAAGGAACAACGTTTAAGGATTTCAAGGCGGTTGGACCACCTAAATTCTATGGGTCCATAAATCCAGTTGAAGCACAGACCTGGATTATGGAAATAGAAAAGGTGTTCGATGTTGCTAGGGTAGGGGATGATCAGAAGACTGCTTTCGCAATATTCATGCTGAAAGCAGAAGCTAGTTATTGGTGGTAAGCCAATAAAACTCGTGAAGGGCCAGGGGTGATGACCTGGGATAGGTTTAAGGAGTTGTTCTTCGAGACTTATTTTCTGGAGAGTTCGAAGAGTCAGCTAGAAGTGCAATTTCTGGAACTAAAGCAAGGAATGATGACGGTATCTGAGTATGCCGCTAAATTTAACGAGTTGGCGAGGTTTGCGGCATACCAAGTCAGTACGGACGAACGCAAAGCGAAGAGGTTTGAACAGGGACTGAAGCCCTGGCTGTACAGTAAGGTTTCCCTATTCCAGTTGAAGACGTTTGCGACAGTTATGGAGAAAGCAATACTCGCTGAAGGTGGAGGCGAGGCAGTGACAAAGTTCAATCAGGAACAGAAGAAGAAAAAGAATGAGGTGGAAATTAAGAATGGAAATGGTAGTAGTGGAAACGGCAACAACAATAACTTGAAGAGAAAGTGGAATGGAAACATGGGCGCTGGAAACCGACAGGGTAACCAGCAAAATAAGAAGTTTGAAGCTTGTACTACATGCGAGAAATTTCACAAGGGTGCGTGCTTGATGGGGAAACGAGTATGCTTCAATTGTGGCCAGGAGGGTCACATCGTCCCAAATTGCACTCAACCGAAGAAGAATGTGTGCTTCACGTTGATAAGTAGGATTTTTACCTACTTATGGAGTACCAATTCATGCGAACTATGCCCATCTTAAGTACATTTTAGTCTGTTTTAGCTGCATTTCATGTTAATTTGCATTGCACGTTCTTAAAACTCCTTTTGGTGAATAAGTACAGGAATCGGCCTGTTTTGGTGGTGTTATGGAGCATAAGGCAAATGGATGCTTGAAACGAGGTAAAAGGATGGGATATGCATGGCATGAAGGTGCATTGGTACAAGGAGATAAAGCATGATCGAAAAGCACGGCAAGCAGAGAGGAAAAACAGGAACCAGGATCTGCAGATTGCAAGCAGCGCGGCCGCACGGAAAAATAGCCTTAAGAACGCACGCCCGTGCGATTACCCAGCCAGATCTTGGATGCTACTACAAGTCTCGTGGCCGCGAGAAAGACAAGTTTATGGAGGCCAAGCTGCCATGTAGATCGACCTAACTATACAAACTCATCATGAGTCTCTTGGGTAGCGAGACTATCATCTTTGGAAGAGATGCACATGCCGATGTCCGATCTTTCTTAGATGTGTTTTATTTTTGTTGATCGATTTCACAATCAAAATATACGTGCAAGTATACACGGTCAACAAGTAATAAAGTGATAAGAAAAGTATCGTTCCCACGAGGAATTATTTAATAAAAATTACCAAGTACTAACTCTTAACCAAATCAATTTTATTTAAACAACTATAAATTGTGATTTTTCTAATTAAGAAAACTAAATTAATCAATTAAAACTAGATAACTCTAAAATTAATTCAAATAAATAAAGATTAAGACTTCAATATCCCCAATTATGAACTATAAATCAATTATCCAATTATCCCAATTATTATGTCTACTGAATTGTTAACAGGAATTCTCAAATGCCAAAAGTCCTTTTCCAAGTGATAAATTGCCTTCTATTTAATCCAGATTAATCTTGCTATATTCCTATACAAAACAATTGAATTAAACTCCTTCAATTCCAATTCCTTATGTGTTACATGCGGTGAACAGATATTTCCATTCAATTCACAAACCTAATTATTCACCATGCAAATAACTAAGTCGCATGTTATCATGCCCAGTTCTAACCCTAGAATTCCTCTTTCAATTCCTTCTAGAGTAACAAGGTAATTACTGATCAGATAATTAATCAATAAGCTCAAGACAAGATAAACAATTCACTTTGACATAAATAATGGGAATAAATCAAATAACTAATTTATAGACATAAAAGGTTTAATTGAAATCTTAATAAAAGAGTTAGTTCATAATTAATGAATGGAAACCAAGAATCCACAACTGAATAGACATTAAAAGATAAAAGTATGATAAGAGAAGAATAAATAGAATCATTGTCGAAAATCGATTCTCCCATCTTGCTCTTGCTCTTGATCTTCAATGATCTCCAAGTTGCTTCAATATCTAAAACTAATAAGAACTAGGGTTTATGTTCTAATCTAATAGAGTGTATTATCTAAGTTAATCTATGTAATCTCCCTTTATTTTATACCTTACATCATGTATTTATAGGTTACAAGTCCAATTTTGAGCTTAGAAACAAACCCAATCCAATTTGGAGTCAAAAAGGTGTCAAAATTCGCCTAAAAACGTGTCCAGTCCATCACCAAGCCCTTCCCCAGCTCCCCAACGCTGGGCTTAACGCTCAACCACTACTCCCCAGCGCCCTGGCACTGGGCATAGGCCTATTTTGGGCACCCCGGCGCTGGTCCCATGTTCTGACATTTTCTACTCTTACGTCCTTTGGGACAATGGCCATAACTTCTTAGTCCGAACTCCGATTTCAATGATTCAAGATGATCCTGAAAGAGGAGAAGTAGATCTACAACTTTTATTCTTTAAGTTTTTCGAAATAAGTTCCGGAGAAATACTCAAATTATCTCTGAAGTGACTTCTGTGTAAATGGTAAGCCGAAAACGCGCATCTAGCCACCCCAAACGTCGATCCATGTAACTTTTGTCCCAATTCCTACAAAATAACATAAAACATGCATGAATAGACATAAACACTTAAAAACATCCAAAAGATTAAGTTCAAATGCACGCAATTATGAGTATAAAACTCACTCAAACAAATACCCCCAAACTTAAACCTTTCCTTGTCCTCAAGCAAAAACACAAAAGAACTAAAAATAAACAAACAAACTCAACTACATGAATGCATATGCATGATCTACTTCCTAATATACCTACAAACCTGGTAATAAATCAATATGATATATACCAACTGGCCTCAAAGATACCATTGGTATTCAAACAATATATCCAATCAAGTCAAAATCCATAACTCTAACCAATTAGTCAATCCAAACCTGTCATCACCCATGTTGTGTGTGTATGCTTGTTAACCATTCTAACCAACCACAGTTCAAGATAATCACATAACAAACTTCTTAAAAGGAAAATTTCAGTTCCAATTCAATTACTTTTGTGAACATGACAACTCCGGTTAAAACTAAGCAATTACCAAGTCTTAAGGTAAATACAGGATTTATTTATACTCTTATTGAATCACAAGGGCATTTTTGCTCTTTCTCGTGTTTTATTCATTTTTTTTTCTCATGGCTGTACAATGTCCTATTCCCTTAGGCTTTTTAGTGCTACCTTAACGAGCTTTCGACCCGCGACTCCCAAGCCATTAAGAACTTAGGGCGCTAGGTGTAAAGACAATCCCCTCGGGCTTACTTACTCAAGTAACAAAGGCCACAAAACTAGACAAGCATGCCACGGTGTTTATTCTCTTTTTTTTCTTTTTCTGGATTTTCTCTTTTTTTTTCTTTTCATCATTTCTTTTTTTCTCTTTTTTTCTTTTTCATTTTGTATATATATATCCCATAGATTCCCCCAAACTCAAGCTTTTACGTCATTCTAACCTTTACCGCCAATTCACTAATTTTCTTAAATTTTAACCAAGATTTTTTCTCAGAAACAAATTATGAAACCCTTGAACCAAGTGGATTGAAATAGTTAAACTTTAGGTGTCTTTGTGGGTTACATAAGTTTAAGGCAGAGCTCGATTATCATCATGATCAAAATTAGAACTCATCATCAATTATCAACACTGTTCAAGTTAACATGCAAAACCAATCTTATCATAGGCCGAGCTAAAACCACACCAACCTATCACACAGATTCATGCAAAAAAAATGCAATTATACTACATGAACACATACTAATGCAACACATATATGAATATGCAAATAACTACCATGTATTATATACAACCTAAAAAAAACACAATGCTAACACACAAAAAAATGAACTACCATGCAGATAACTAACTATATGGACTACGACACTAAAATGCCCCCAAACTTAAACTAGACATTGTCCTCAATGGCTGAAATATAAAAAATTAAAGTAGAGGACTTCCCTGAAAATATAGTAATCTTCCTCCTTGTCCGCTAAGTTTGGAGAATAGGCTAGGCACATGGAACAAATTGGGCACCACTCTTGAATTTGACTTGGATAACCTGTAAACCATGATAGACACAATTTAATTAAATACTAAATAAATGCAAATTCAAAACTACTAATATAAAACCTAATAAAAACTAAAAATAAAAATTAAACTTGGGTTGCCTCCCAATAAGCGCTTGTTTTATAGTCTCAGCCTGACTTCTTCAATTCGCTATCCAATTCCCCTTCAAAAATTGAGGAATCCTCCATCCATCAGTAGCAATGTCTCTTTTGGGAGGTTCCCATTAGCAAAAACCCTTGAATTAAAGTCACCTAGCATGCTCTTTGTAGATATGTTCTCCATTAAGAATGTCCAAAAACTAGGTGTTTTCTTTATTATGTCTATGATTAGATTAGGGCATTGAAGCTTAATAAACATAATGGAGTCTTCCTCTATCTTCTCCTTTTCATCCCACCATGACTCCACAACTATACTAGCTCTTATGTCACAAAGAGCTTTGTCGATGACATGACTGCCAATTGGGCATGGTTTTGCAAAATTGCCCGAATTCTTGAACTTTGGTGGAGAAGGTACATGGGACACTAATGAAATTGGTTCATCTTCGTTGGTACTCAAAGTTAGATCTTCGCCGATCTCCTTTTCTTGGTCTCCAAGTCTTTCCTCTCCTTCAACATTTATATCATTTGGCACATCCAGTTGCAGATTTGGTTTGGGCTCACCATCAGTCTCGAAATTTATGTCATAGAGCCAAGGGTATTGAGGACAAATGTTTGAGGCATTGGTTAGTTGTTCTGTTTGGTTCATAAAATTTTGACTCAATATCTCTTGATTAATCCTCCTCTCCTCACATGAAGCTCTGTACTTGGACAAAGTTTCCTCCAAATTTGAATGTTCTTCTTGTTGTAGTGGAGGTGGACACGAGAAATCCGGTGGGTATGTTGGACTTGGAGCATAAAATTGATCTTGATGAGTATGGCTCCATGAAAAATCCGGGTGATACCCCCAATCCTGATAATAGTTATTAGGATAGACATACTTATTGGCGTAATCACCACCGTACTGTACCGGCTCGAAACTGATGGCGCATTGATGACTCATATGATTTCCAGCACAAGAATCACAAGTAACCGCCACACTTTGACGACGTTGAGCTTTAAAAGCTTTAAACATCCTCGAAAGTGTCTCCATCTGTGCTGACAATGCCGAAAGTTTCTCGAGTCTGTCAATCTCCTCTCCCCTTGGCTATGTCATTCTTACCATCCTTCGACTCCGTATGGCTGCGCAAACCTCCAACGTCTTCGAAGTTGCCTCTATAGAAGATGTATTAAGTCCATCAATCCCTGTTTCCCTTGGTTGAGCCAAGAACGTGTATGGCCATTGATACTCAAACTCATCCATGATACCTGAAAAGAGAGAAATATAGGAAGAGAATTAAAAATAAAAATGTTTAAATTAAGACTAATTTGATTGAAATTAATATTGGTAAATAATTATTAAATTAAGTCCTTGGCAACGGCGCCAAAAACTTGTTGATCGATTTCACAATCAAAATATACGTGCAAGTATACACGGTCAACAAGTAATAAAGTGATAAGAAAAGTATCGTTCCCACGAGGAATTATTTAATAAAATTACCCAAAGACTAACTCTTAACCAAATCAATTTTATTTAAACAACTATAAATTGTGATTTTTCTAATTAAGAAAACTAAATTAATCAATTAAAACTAGATTACTCTAAAATTAATTCAAATAAATAAAGATTAAGACTTCAATATCCCCAATTATGAACTATAAATCAATTATCCAATTATCCCAATTATTATGTCTACTGAATTGTTAACAGGAATTCTCAAATGCCAAAAGTCCTTTTCCAAGTGATCAATTGCCTTCTATTTAATTCAGATTAATCTTGCTATATTCCTATACAAAACAATTGAATTAAACTCCTTTAATTCCAAATCATTATGTGTTACATGCGGTGAACAGATATTTCCATTCAATTCACAAACCTAATTATTCACCATGCAAATAACTAAGTCACATGTTATCATGCCCAGTTCTAACCCTAGAATTCCTCTTTCAATTCCTTCTAGAGTAACAAGGTAATTACTGATCAGATAATTAATCAATAAGCTCAAGGCAAGATAAACAATTCACTTTGACATAAATAATTGGAATAAATCAAATAACTAATTTATAGACATAAAAGGTTCAATTGAAATCTTAATAAAAGAGTTAGTTCATAATTAATGAATGGAAACCAAGAATCCACAACTGAATAGACATTAAAAGATAAAAGTATGATAAGAGAAGAGAATAGAATATGTTGTCAGCAAATCTGATGCTCTCCTCTTGCTCTTGTTCTTGATCTTCAATGATCTCCAAGTTGCTTCAATATCCAAAACTAATAAGAACTAGGGTTTATGTTCTAATCTAATGGAGTGTATTATCTAAGTTAAGCTATGTAATCTCCCTTTATTTTATGCCTTACATCATGTATTTATAGGTTACAAGTCAAATTTTTAGCTTAGGAACAAACGTAATCCAATTTGATGTCAAAAAGGTGTCAAAATTCGCCCAAAAACGCATCCAGGCCATCACCAAGCCCTTCCCCAGCGCCCCAACGCTAGGCTTAACGCTCAAACACTGTTCCCCAACACCCCGGCGTTGGGCATAGGCCTATTTTGGGCGCCCCGGCGCTGGTCCCATGTTCTAACATTTTCTACTCCGACGTCCTTTGGGAAAATGGCCATAACGTCTTAGTCCGAACTCCGATTTCGATGTTTCAAGATGATACGGAAAGAGGAGAAGTAGATCTACAACTTTCACTCTTTAATGTTTTCGAAATAAGGTCTGAAGCAATACTCAAATTGGCTCTGAAGTGACTTCTGTGTAAATGGCAAGCCGAAAACGCGCATCTAGCCACCCCAAACGTCGATCCATGTAACTTTTGTCCCAATTCCTACAAAACAACATAAAACATGCATGAATAGACATAAACACTTAAAAACATCCAAAAGATTAAGTTCAAATGCACGCAATTATGAGTATAAAACTCACTCATCAATTTTATTTCCAAATTTTAAAGGTTGTATTTGATTTAAAACGATTCCTGACTGGTGTCAGGGGTATCATTCGACATTTTATTAGTTTTTCACGTATCTTTACATCGTAATTAGGGTTTTTACTCTCTAGGGAGGATTCCAACGTAGAAGGAGGCTATAACTCTACTTTTCTACTCCTTCTTGGGATTTTTCTACGAGAGCGGATTATTTCTCTACTTTTAGTGCTCTTGGCTACTTTCCTATGATATGTGAACAAGTCAGGCATGATAGTGGCGACGGAATGAAAAATTGAATTAAGTTAGAATCCCATTAGTTCCAATATCATTTATTATATCGTTTATATTGTGTTAGTTGTTATTTGCAATTCAAGAACAAACCAAGTTTAATCCATAGTGTGAGCATATAAATATAGTGATTTAATTAATGAATAGTAGTTTAAGTTAAACAACTTTCTCTGTGGGATCGATACTTTACTTGCTCTGTATTACTTGTTGACGCATGTATGCTTGCATGAGTTAGAGCTCTTTTGTTAGTCATAAAAAAGAGGCAACAAGTTTTTGGCGCCGTTACCGGGGAAATGCGTTTAATTTAGTATTATTATCATTAGTTTTAAGCTATATTGTATGACTTAGACAAATCTAGTCTTGTCTCATTTTAGTTTTTTTTTGTTTTTGTTTCAGGAATTTGGATAAATTTTTATGCGCACACGTTCAACCAACTCCGAGTTAACACCTGTTCAAGATAATATAAACGGGAGAGGTTGGAAGCGGTGTAATGTAGAAATTTACAAGAACGATTGGAAAACACGACGGACTAACATGGTCATTGATGCACAAGCAGAGGAACAAAGAGAGGAGCATCAGGCTCTGAAAGAGTATTCCATGCCCAATATCAACGGACTACAGTCCAGCATAGTTAGACCAGAGATAACGGCTAATACCTTCGAGATCAAGACTTGCACTATTCAAATGGTGCAGAATATAATTCAGTTTGGGGGTGCGGCTACGGATGATCCGAATGAACATCTATTGAGTTTCATTGAAATTTATGATACATTCAGATACAACGGTGTGACGGAGGATGCTATTAGACTAAGGTTGTTCCCATTTTCATTGAGGGATAAAGCAAAAAGTTGGCTTCATTCTCTGCCAGCAGGATCTATAACTACATAGGAGGATTTAGCACATAAATTCTTAGCTAAGTTTTTCCCAATGGCTAAGACTGCAAAGATGAGGACAACTATCTCTCAATTTGAGCAACAACAGGGCGAATCGTTACATGAAGCATGAGAGAGATACAAAGAAATGCTGAGAAAGTGCGCACATCACGGTATGCCAGATTGGATGGTAATTAACACGTTTTATAATGGATTGGGATGGCGATTCGAGGCCAGATTGTAGATGCAAACTACTGGGAGGTGCATTATGGGCAAAGAACTATGAGGAAGCCTATGATCTTATCGAGACAATGACATCAAATGATTTTCAGAATCCTACATCCCGAATGCCACAAACCAAAGTTGCAGGTGTATTGGAGGTTGATGCCATTACTCAGCTATCAGCATAGATGGCAGCTATGACAAAGAAGATAGATACTTTGGCTGAAGGAAAGGTAAAGACGGTTGCCTACATATGTGAGATTTTTTATGGGTCACACTCGACGAACCAATGTGCTATCACTTCGAGAATCGGTCACGATATGTGAGCAACTCTGAAAAAGACCAAGGCCAATTTCAGAACACATACCACACCAACAACAGAAATCATCCAAATTTTAGTTGGTTGAATAATCAAGGAATCAAGAAGCTCGGTTTCAACCAAAAATCAATTTCGGTAGCGACCCGGCCCGTACAAGTATAATTTAATCCTAGACCACCCTTTTCGCGAGATTTTCTCAACAACAACAAAGAACATCACACTCCAAATTTGCACCTCAAAGACGAAAAAAGAAATCAGAAGTGGAGGAGATGATGATGAAATACATGGCAAACACAGAAGTTATGATCAAGAGCCAAGCAGTGGCTATAAAGAATCTGGAAACTCAAATGGGGCAGATGGCGAACATGCTTACTAACAGGCCCTAGGGTTCATTGTCAAGTAATACGGAGATGAATCGAAGAAGAGAAGGGAAGGAACAATGCCAAACGATTACATTGAGATCTGGGAAAGATCTGTCAGCTATTGTAAGTCGCATGCCCGCGCGAGAATGTACTGAGGAGAGCGCGCGGCCGTGCGAGGCAGAGGAACCAGCCAATGAGCAGGAAAATTTGGAGAAATTTGAGGATCGACAGGAAGAGAAAGACAAAGAAGGCTCAGAGGAGACAGTTAAGAGTCCAGTACCACCAATGCACATTCAGGTTCCATATCCGCAGAGATTAATGAAGAAAAGGGAAGATAAACAGTTCAACAAATTCTTGGAGGTGTTCAAAAAGCTACAGATCAACATACCCTTCTCCGAGGCATTAGAACAAATGCCCAGCTACGCCAAGTTTATGAAGGGTATATTATCAAGGAAGAGGAGATTAGATGAGTTTGAGACAGTAGCCTTGACAGAGGAATGCAGTGCAGTGCTTCAACAGAAATTACTTTCAAAGCTGAAGGATCCATGCAGTTTCACAATTCCATGTACCATAGGAAAGTTGAATTTCAGTAAGTGTTTATGCGATCTTGGGGCAAGCATAAACTTGATGCCCTTGTCAGTATTTAATCAGTTGGGATTGCCAGATCCAAAGCCCATAAACATATCTTTACAGTTAGCTGATAGATCGATCACGTATCCACGAGGAATTGTCGAAGATGTGTTGGTAAAGGTGGACAAGTTTATTTTCCCAGCTGATTTCATCATTCTAGACTACGAGGAGGACAAAAATATACCAATCATATTAGGAAGACCATTCTTAGCCACAAGAAAAACTCTGATAGATGTGCAGAAGGGGGAACTCATTATGCGTGTTCATGATCAAGAAATCACCTTTAATGTTTTCAAAGCTATGAAGTTTCCAGCAGATAAAGAGGAATGTTTCTTGGTTGAGTTGGTGGAACAGGTCATAAATGATGAAGTACAAAGGCGGGTGGTTGCTAAACCTTTGAGTAGGGTAATTGCCGAAAATTCAGATGTGGAGGACGAGGAACTAGATGAACTTGTGCAATATCTGGATACTACTCCACATGTCTGGAAATTCAGGATACCTATTGAACTATTGACAAAAGCAGGAGAAGCCACCGTAAAATTAAAACCATCTCTGGAGACACCTCCAGAACTTGAATTGAAACCACTTCCAGATCATCTCAGGTACGTATTTTTAAATATAGATTCTAAGCTCCCTATGATTATTTCTTCTGCATTAACATCTTTTCAGGAAGAAAAACTGCTACGGGTACTCTGAGAGTTCAAATCAGTGATTGGATGGACCATATCAGATATCAAAGGGATCAGCCCTTCATTTTATATGCATAAATCTTGATGGAAGACAAAAGTAAACCATCGGTTGAGCAGCAAAGGAGACTTAATCCGATAATAAAAGAAGTGGTTAAGAAAGAGGTACTAAAATGGTTGGATGCAGGAATAATCTATCCTATCTCAGATAGCTCATGGGTGAGCCCAAAGTCAAAGTGTGTCTAAAAAAAAGGTGGCATGACAGTAGTGACTAATGAGAACAACGAGTTGATTCCAACACGAACAGTGACAGGGTGGAGAGTTTGCATTGACTACCGCAAGCTTAATAAAGCCACATGGAAAGATCATTTTCCACTACTATTCATTGATCAGATGCTGGACGGATTAGCAGGTCATGAATACTATTGCCTATTGGACGGATATTCGGGTTACAATCAAATAATGATAGCTCCAAAAGACCAAGAGAAGACAACTTTCCATGTCCATACGGCACATTTGCCTTCAGAAGGATGTCTTTTGGGTTGTGCAACGCTCCAGCCACTTTTCAGAGATGCATGATGGCTATATTTTCAGATATGGTAGAGCATAATGTGGAAGTATTTATGGATGACTTCTCAGTTTTCGGAGACTCGTTTGACCTATGTCTTGAAAATTTGGTGATGGTGTTGAAGTGATGTGTTGAAACAAATCTGGTACTAAACTGGGAAAAATGCCATTTTATGGTACAGGAAGGAATCATACTTGGACACAAAGTATTGAAGAAGGGACTCGAGGTAGATAGGGCAAAGTTGGAAACTATAGAGAAATTTCCAGCACCTACTTCAGTAAAAGGTGTTCGTAGCTGTCTGGGCCATGCAATATGATTAAATCGAAACTGGACATATATGATTTGTTATTATGGGTGTTTTGGTGGATTAAAATGTATGATTCTGAAACTGTTTCAGAGATTCGTATGGAATGCCGGATCACGCTGAGGGGAGACCCCCATGGACCCCCTCGGTAAATCGCATGGCGATGGTGGTGTGACCCCAATATGTTATATATAGTTTTCTTTAATTATATATAAATTGTTATGTGCTTATTGTGATATGCATGGTGCACAGTTATGGCCTTTTGACCCATAGGTTAGTGGTTTTTGGTTTTAAAATACGGCTTGCATGTTGTGCCTTTCTATAAATTCTAATGTAATATTCTCTTCTCATCTAAATCCCCTCGAATGTAACTCGAGGTTTCTTTATGTCATGTAATAATCATGTCGATGAAGATGACAAGATGGAGAACACGATGGAAAGATGATGATGGAGAGGAGGCACATGCTTGAGGAAGATCCAAGAAGCTATTTATTTTAAGATCTTTTACCACCTTAGATTGACCTTCAATCTTTCATTAGCTTGAAAAGATTGATGAGAGGATTGGGCCATAAATCATGACACATTTAATTTTGCACTTTATTTATGCTTGTATGCGATATGATATGATAAATAATGTGCATGCTTAATAAGATTAAAATTGGTGAAATCTAAATTAATTAATAAAATCCCTCATTAAATTATTAAGTCTAAACCAAATGCCTTCCAATGAATAACACTCATCAAGACCTTGATCAATAGATGTAGGTTTGCTAAAGAAAAGTACCCTATTTATCTAGGTAAGATGCGATAGGATAATTGTGATATCCAAACTATTAAAATCATTGGGTCCAACTTAACTAAGTTATCTCAATAGGATTGTGGACTTAAAGGCATAGAGTTTGGTAGGTACCATTAGATGGACTAGAAACAATTGTTGTTTACCAAACTATCCAGGAGTTATATATGATATAATTGACAAAGGGTTGTCTACCTAAATAATTATGTTTTAAGAGATTAGCCAAAGCTAACTTAAAGTATAATGAAATATGGATCTTATCTCACTAGAAAGATTTAATAGAAAACGCTTTCCGAATTAATGGTGAGGGCTATTAATTTGAATAAAATAGTGGGAGGTATATTTTGAATGTACTATTATCAATTACATAATATCAACTCTGCAATTTGACTTATTATTTTTGCACTTATAAATTGTAGATATCAATGGCAAACAACAATAACACAAATAGTCTTTCATTACGATCAGTCCTTGAAAAGGACAACAAGTCGAGTGGAATTAATTTCCTTGATCGGCATAGGAACTTGAGGATTGTCCTCAAACAAGAGCGCAAGCTTTATGTCCTTGATGGGCCCATTCTGCGCAAAGACTAATTGCCATCGCACCACGTCTGCGAGCATAATGCTTACAAAAAGCATCAAGATGATGCTCGGGGCGTGAGTTGTGTCATGCTAGCAACCATGAACGCTGAGCTTCAGAAGCAATATGATTTGATGGATGCTTATGAGATGATCGAGCATCTCAAGAAATTGTTCGAAGGGCATGCTCGACAGAGAGGTATGATACAAGCAAGGCGTTGTATCATCACAAGATGGGTGAATGTGATCCAGTTTGGTCCACATGTCTTTGAAAATGATTAGGTATCTTGAGTACCTTGATAGGTTGGGTTTTCCAATCACTCCTAAGCCAAAAGCGATCTTGTTTTGCAATCTTTGAACAATGACTACTCTCAATTTGTAATGAACTATCTTATAAATGAAATTGAGAAACCCTCTTCGAGTTGTTGAGCATGTTAAGAACTGCCGAGAACAACATGAAAAAGCGGGACCACTCCCATAATGATGGTGCAAAAGGGGAATGCTAAGGGAAATTGGAAAGGCAAGAAGAAGATAGGATCTAAATCTTTTGCCAAAACCAATTCCAAAACCAAACAGGCTTTAAAAGCTAAAGGTGGGGTGGCTAAAGAAGGTGAATGTCACTTCTGTGGAAAACCTGGACACTGGAAAAGGAACTGTCATGATTATTTGGAAGAAGTAAAGAAAAGGAAAGGAAGTACAACTTCTGATTCAGGTATATATGTTATAGAAGTCCACTTGTCTACTTCTACATCATGGGTATTGGATACTGGATGTGGTTCTCACATTTGTGTTAATGTGTAGGGACTCCGAAGGAGTAGGACTTTGGCGAAAGGAGAGGTTGACCTACGAGTTGGGAATGGAGCAAAAGTTGCTGCACTGACTATAGGAACTTATCATTTATCTTTGCCCACTTGGCTAGTTTTAGAATTAGAAGATTGTTATTTTGTGCCTGCTATAAGCAAAAACATTATTTCTGTTTCTTGTTTGGACAAGAAAGGTTTTTCATTTATAATAAAGAACAATCGTTGTTTGTTTTACTTAAATGATATTTGTTATGGTGTTGCACAATTGTTTAACTGTCTCTATATATTCTTGATTTAGAAATGCCTATCTATAACATAAATACAAAACGATTTAAATCAAATGATTCAAATCCGACATATCTCCGCTTGCTTTCGCCATTTAGGCCATATAAATGAGAAACGCATATCCAAACTCCATAAAGATGGGTTCTTGGATTCATTTGATTTTGAATCATATGAGAAATGCGAGTCTTGTTTATTAGTCAAGATGACTAAAGCCCCTTTCACTGGAAATAGTGAACGGGCTAGCGATTTATTGGGACTTATACATAGTGATGTATGTGGACCCATGAGTTCATTAGCAAGAGGTAGGTTTTATTACTTCATTACATTTACTGACGACTTTAGTAGATATGGATATGTGTATCTTATGAGACACAAATTTGAATCCTTTGAAAAGTTCAAGGAATTCAAGAATGAAGTTCAAAACCAATTTGGCAAAAGCATAAAAGCCCTTTGATCTGATCGAGGAGGTGAATACTTAAGCCAAGACTTTGATGACCTTCTAAAGGAGTGTGGTATTATATCACAACTCACTCCACAGAACACCACAATGGAATGGTGTGTATGCGAGAGGAGGAATCGAACCTTATTGGACATGGTACGATCAATGATGAGTCATGCAGATCTTCCAATAAGATTCTGGGGTCATGCCCTAGAGACAGTTGCATTCACACTTAATCGTGTTCCTACAAAGACGGTTCAGAAGACACCATATGAGATGTGGATTGGGAAACGTCCTAGTATGTCGTTCATGAAGATTTGGGGTTGCGAGGCGTTAGTAAAACGTTTGGATTCTAACAAGCTCGGACCCAAATCTGACAAATATAATTTTGTGGGATACCCAAAGGAAACAAAAGGGTATTATTTCTACAAACCTTCTGAGAACAAGGAGTTTGTTGCTCGAACTGGTATTTTTCTAGAAAGAGAATTTGTCTCTAAAGAAAATAGTGGGAGGAAAGTAGAACTCGATGAAATTCAAGAACCACAAAATATCATTGAACTTGAGTTGGAACGTGAGCAGGAACCACAAGATATTGTGGAAAGTGAACCTGCTCAAATTACACAAGTCGATCTATAGAGATAGATCGAGAAAAATGCTCGGCCTAAGTCAAAGTACATATATTGATAAAGTGTTGAAACGGTTCAGCATGCAAGAGGCGAAAAGAGGAAACTTACCCGTGACTCATGGTGTAAAGATCTCTAACGCCCAATGTCCTAAATCACAAGATGATGAGGAGCATTTGAGAAAGATCCCTTATGCTTCGGCAATTGGATCTATCATGTATGCAATGATATGTACTCCTCTGGATTCATTCTTGGTATATGGAGGTGAAGAAGAACTGGCAGTAAAGGGTTACACAGATGCTAGTTTCCAGACTGACAATGATGACTATAAGTCTCAGTCAGGTTTTGTATTTTGCCTTAATGGTGGTGCTGTTAGCTGGAAAAGTTTGAAACAAGAGACAGTAACTAATTCTACAACAGAGGCTGAGTATATTGCTGCTTCTAGTGCAGCCAAGGAGGCTGTATGGATTAAAAAGTTCATCACTGAACTTGGTGTTGTTCCAACCATTGTTGATCCGGTTGCTCTATACTGTGATAATAATGGAGCCATTGCAGAGGCTAAGGAACCTAGATCTCACCAACAATCCAAGCATATACTTAGGCGGTACCATCTCATCTGTGAAATCATTGATAGAGGAGATATACATATAGGAAGAGTGCCAACAGATGATAATATTGCAGATCCACTGACCAAGGCTTTGTCGTAGCATAAACACACTAGTTCCATGGGTATTAGATACATGAGTGATTGGCTCTAGTGCAAGTGGGAGACTGTTAGAGTTTATGCCCTAGAGGCCAATTATTTGATATAATTGCTTAACGTTTTGATATTATATTTGATTGAATAAATAAATGATTTTATTATACTTTTATTTACTGCGTAATATAATTGTTAACATAATAAAATTCCTTAGAATAGTGATACAAATTATATAGTTTCAAGTATGTGACTTGAACATGAGATTATAATTACAATTAGTATCATTGTTCTTAAATGTCCTTAATCGAGTATCATTGTTGATGGGACAACAATGATGCATTGAGACTAGTATGTGGATCGATTTGATGACCAAATCTCATTGGTCATAAATATATGAGATATTAAGTCAATGCATAGGTACATGTTAGAGAACGATGTACTGGACAGACCCACCATGAGAATTCTATATGGAGCATTATGCGAAGTATCATTAACAATTCTCATAGTGACAATGATGTAATGGTCCTCCGACCTAAATTACTATATTACTACACGAGAATTTATGTACTTTGATATCATCAAATGTCACCTTTAATAGGGTGGACTATAAAGGTGATTATTGGGTTCATCATGAATCGTGTGAGAAATATGAGTGATCTAGATGGAATTTAACCATCCTATATATTATGGGTGATATTCATAGGCCTCTTGATTGAGTAAGACTATGAAATGCATGGCCATGCTCAAATAGTGATTTGTTTCATATAGTCTACTCATTGATCAAGAAAACTCAGATTAAATTATGAAGAGTATGACACATTCCATGACTCGAGTTTAATCTAGGATATTAAGGTTAAAAGGATTAAATTATATTGAAACATTGGTCACGAAAAAGGTTGTATCGAATCATCGATCTTATTATTACTTGGGTAGCAGTGATGCATTACTAGATGTCGCTCACTGTTTATAATTTTATAATATGATTTTAAAATTATTGCCAACGTAATAATAACCTATAGGGTCACACACATAGAACGTAATTTAAAAGGGAATTAATTTAAATTTTAAGAATTTAAATATATTAATATGATTAATAGTATTTAAGTCACGAATTTAAGTTAGAAGGATAATTTGTATATATGTATATTAATTAAGTAAGACTTAATTAAGAGATATATATATATATATATATATATATATAAATTCGGATTTTATGAAATTAGGTTTTGATTAATACCTTTTAACTACTATATATATATATGGTATATAGCAGCCACTTAGGAAGACAATCAAAAACTTACAAACCCTAGCCGCTCTTAGAGAGAGACTAGAGAAAAGTTCGAAAATCGTGTTCCTTCGGTGGCTAGTACCGCAGCTCCTTTTATTGCAGAATTGTTCGACGATTTGCGTGCGTTCGTGTGGATACCATAGAGACATAGTACCGTGAGGAATTGCGTTGGAGATTCGGAGCGTTTCAAAAAATTCAATTTAGTAAAGTATCTAAAACCACTGAATTAATTGTTTATCGCATGGATCCTATTTTTAGGGTTTTGGAAATTGCTTTAAAATTTTAATTTTTGTTGTGCATTTCTGTGCCGAAACCCAACAAGGTCCAAAACGAGCACGTGCAATCTCACTCTCATCGTCATCCGAATTTTCTTCCGATCACCAGGAAGAGGAGGTCTTGGACGAGAGCAGATTTGTCAGTTTGGAAGCACAGCAAGACTATTATAGGAGTATGGCTAAATCTCTTGTGAAGGAACGAGGATTCCAACCGGCAAAACAGGATGGCCAACTTTGGCAGATGATACGCGAACGAGATTGGGTTGGTTTAACTGCATCTCCTATGCCCATTCCGGTGGGGATTGTTCGAGAATTTTATGCTAATGCCACGGAGTTGCTAACAAGAGGCATTACGATTGTTCGAGCAGAACAGGTGAATTATCGCCCTTCCGCGATTAGAGAAGTATTCAACATATATGATGCACCTCCTACCGGGTCTGATAATTGGTTAGAAGGCGAATACTTGGAAACGGATCTCGCAGTTGTGATTACTGATTTGTGTATCCTGGGCACCAAATGGAAGTATAAGACAGGAACAATGGAACCAAAATCATTTTCTTCGTCAGCATTGAATCGGTATGCCCAGGCCTGGAACCTATTTATTTGTGCCAAGCTCATTCCGTCAGCTCATTATAATGCCATACCTACCGAGCGGGCGATTATTTTGTGGGGAATCATCAAAGGGAAGTACATCGATATCAGCCTGTTAATCCACAGAAACATGCTGAATTATATGTGTGGGAATAGAACTGGGACTATTCCGCATGTGTCAGTGATAGCCATGCTCTGTACTCAACAAGGAATCCAATGGCATAATGAGTCGTCAAGAAGACTCACACCATGTAATCACTCATGCTACTATTGCAATTTTCAAGGAGTGGACATGTGGTGTACCGCATCCACGCGGATTAGGATTCATCCTTTATCCCATTTTTCCAGATCAACAACAACCACCCCCGCAAACAGACGAAGCGGGCCCGACCACGCACGCACGTGCCACCAATGGCGATCGACAGCTCCGAAGGTTGGAGTGCAAGGTCGATGCCATGTACGACAATTTGGGCACATTTGCGACGGGACTCACAAGGGCTTTAGCCAAAGCGTTTGCGCAACAAGGAACAACACAAGAATGGCCTCAGTTTGGAACCGCGGCACCATATCCACCACCGGACTCACCACCCGAGGAGGGTGGCACCACTGATAATTAGGGGAGTTTTTATACCTTTTACCTTCATTCAATTGGGACATTGAATATTTTAAGTTTGGGGGTATTAGGTAGTAGTTAGTATTTTTTTTATTATTATTAGTTTTGCATGATTAGTTTTACATGATTCTTATAGTTTTGTATGATTAGTTTAATTTTTATGTGCATGTTTAGACTACATTTTAGCACATAGTTGCACGTTGCATACCTCACAGTTCTTGCCGTTTAGAAAAAAAAATTGTCTAGCCAATGATGAGAGTGAAGTTTTTAAATGAATTCTGAATATTTTGGATAACATGAGCTGAGTTATAACGTTTTATACAACGAAATTCATAATTTTGTATACATGCTCTCGGTTTGCACAAATGGGTTCACAAGCACTTATAGGTATAAGAAACACGTGTGTTTTGCTCAACGGAAAAATGTAGTGTTAAAAAGAGAAATATGTGAAAAGTGGCTTGGAGACTGTATAAAACATCAATTTTTAAACTCATGGAAAACATGGGTATCTGTGTATAAAAAAAAGAAAAAGAAAAGTAGAAATAGCATGGCTAGTCTTATTTTGGGGCCTTGGATACTTGAGTAAGTACGCCCGAGGGGATTGTCTCTACACCTAGCGCCCTAAGGTCTTTCATGGTCTGGGAGTCGTTGGTCAAAAGCTCGCTAAGGGGTAGCAGTCTGCCTAATGGAGTAAGACATTGTACAGTCATGTAGAAAAAGAAAGAATAGAAAAATAGTAATAAACACCACGAGAAAGAGCGAAATTCGCCCTAGTGAGTAGAATAAAGCAGATAAACTCATTGTTGAACCTTAGTTTATTTTAAGATGTTGGAATAGTTCAAGTCGCATATATAAACATAAGTCTTGAGTGATGCTATAATTTTTCTGGTTTGAGCAAGATAGCATGAGCATTCTACATCTAAAGCAAGTACTGGGCGAACACAACACACACACAGAGCATATGTATAGTATTGGTGAATTATTTGAGTATATGACATTATGCCTGCAGTTTGGTTTGAATTTGTATTCTCAAATCTAGAAAAACTTCGCTGAGGAAAATTGGACTTAATGTCTATAATAGTTGGGACAATGTGAGAATTAAGTGCATAGTAATGTAGTTGCATCATTCATTATTCATTAGTATGCATTGCTTGAGCGCAAGCAATTGTGCAAGTTTAGGGGTATTTGATAAGTAGGATTTTTACCTACTTATGGAGTACCAATTCATGCGAACTATGCCCATCTCAAGTACATTTTAGTCTGGTTTAGCTGCATTTCATGTTAATTTGCATTGCACTTTCTTAAAACTCCTTTTGGTGAATAAGTGCAGGAATCGGACTGTTTTGGTGGTGTTATAGAGCATAAGGCAAATGGATGCTTGAAACGAGGTAAAAGGCAGGGATATGCATGGCATGAAGGTGCATTGGTGCAAGGAAATAAAGCATGACTGAGCAAGCAGCAGCAGTAGTAGGAAAACAGGAACCAGGATCTGCAGATTGCAAGCCGCATGGCCATGGGCAAAAAATAGCCTTAAGAACGCAGCGCACCGCGATTACCCACCGGATCTTGGATGTTATCGTAAGTCTCATGTACACCAGAAAGACAAGCCTATGGAGCGCTACTGGCGCAAGGCGTCATCGTCACACATATCTGAACTTCTTCGCAAGTCTCGCTACCATGAGACTATCATCTTCGGAAGAGCGCGCGATGTTTGATGCTGCTGATGTGTTTTATTTTATTTCCAAATTTTAAAGGTTGTATTTGATTTAAAACGATTCCTGACTGGTGTCAGGGGTATCATTCGACATTTTATTAGTTTTTCACGTATCTTTACATCGTAATTAGGGTTTTTACTCTCTAGGGAGGATTCCAACGTAGAAGGAGGCTATAACTCTACTTTTCTACTCCTTCTTTGGATTTCTCTATGAGAGCGGATTATTAATATTAGTTTTTGCTGGAATCTTATGAGGATTGAATATTTATGTGTATTCAGCAATTGGGTTTGATAGTTTCATCTTTCATCTTTCAATTGTTGCTTATTGATCATGTTTAACTTTGGTCCCAAAATGGCTTTTGGTTCAGTCATGAACTAAACTCCATTATGGGATTCTAACGGATTTTATTATGTAGTTTGATTGCACACTTAAATGTGAGGTTGTTTTGCATATTATGTGGGATGTCTATCATGATTGTTTTGAATACATGAATGCTTGATCACCATTCGTTTCAGTATTTGTATGGAATTGACAATGAACATGCAAATATGGACTGTAATCATGATAGTATACGTATATAGGGCTGTGTTATATGGCTTATATATTTCGTGAACCAGATAGACATAGACTATTTCACCGTATAAGTTAAGATAAGAGCTTGAACTTAAAATCAATATAGTTGCAATTTCACATAGACATATAGTGATGTTGGTTATATTGATGATTACATAAAGTCTATCATTTGTGGATGCTGTGTAAGTAGGTCTTAGTGCATTGAAAAATGGCTAATACTCTTTTAGTGCTCTTGGCTACTTTCCTATGATATGTGAACAAGTAAGGCATGATATTGGCGATGGAATAAAATATTGAATGAAGTTAGAATCCCATTACTTCCAATATCATTTATTATATCGTTTATATTGTGTTAGTTATTATTTGCAATTCAAGAACAAACCAAGTTTAATCCATAGTGTGAGCATATGAATACAGTGATTTAATTAATGAATAGTAGTTTAAGTTAAACAACTTTCTCTGTGGGATCGATACTTTACTTGCTCTGTATTATTTGTTGACGTATGTATGCTTGCATGAGTTAGAGCTCTTTTGTTAGTCGTAAAAAAGAGGCAACAAGAATGTGTGATTCACGTGCGGATCCAAGGATCACTTTGCTCGTAAATGCCCTAAGAAGAAGGATGGAGTGACAACCAGAAGCAATGGAGGTAACAATGGAGGTACATGGGCCATTGCAGGACCTACAGCATCAAATAAACCCACAGCCAGAACCTTCAACATGACTGTGCAAGATGTTGTGCAATCAAAAGATGTGGTGTCAGGTATTATCCCAATCAATGATATAAATGCTTATGTATTATTTGATTCGGGTGTTACTTGTTCGTTTATATCTGATGAAATTGCTAAGAGGTTAGAATTGCCTAGAGACGAACTGAATTTTCCTTTGAACATAGAAATTGCGAATAAGGAAGTAATCCCTGTTAGATTCGTATACAAGAACTGTAGGGTGAACATTAAGGAGAATATCTTGTTGGTAGATTTGATTTCGATTAGACTTGGAGAGTTTGATGTTATTTTAGGAATGGATTGGCTGTTCAAATATGGAGCGGTAATTGATTGCAAAAAGAAGTGTGTAAACCTTATGACTCCGTCAAAGGTAGTATTTTATGGTAGCAAGTCGCCTAGACAAATGAAATGTTTGACAACAATGTAGGCCAAGAAATTGTTGAGTCAAGGTTGTGTGGGCTATTTAGCTTACATAGTCGATACTCAGAAGAAGAATGTGAAACTGGAAGAAATACCAGTGGTGAGGGAATTCGAGAACGTGTTTCTAGAGGATTTTCCAGGACTTCCGCCTGACAGAGAAATTGAGTTCGTGATCGACTTGGCGCCGGGAACAGCACCAATATCAAAGGCCCCGTACAGAATGGTTCCGGTAGAAATGAAGGAACTGATGGTACAATTACAAGAATTGCCAGACAAGAAGTATATTCAACCAAGCGTATCCCTGTGGGGAGCATCGGTTTTATTCGTGAAGAAGAAGGATGGGTCGATGCATCTTTACATTGATTTTAGAGAATTGAACAAAGTCACTATTAAAAACAGATACCCGTTGCCAAGAATAGATGACTTGTTTGATCAGTTGAAGGGTGCTAAATACTTTTCGAAAATAGATTTGAGAAGTGGGTCACCAATTGAAAGTGAGGAAGGAGGATATACCATGAACGGCATTCAGAACTCGATATGGACATTACGTGTTTTTGGTGATGTCTTTTGGTTTAACCAATGCCCCTGCTGCATTCATGGATTTAATGAACAGGGTGTTTAAACCATTTTTAGACAAGTTTGTAGTGGTATTTATCGTTGACATTCTGGTGTATTCCAAAATTCAAGAAGAACACGTGGAACACTTACATTTGACATTGGAAATACTAAGAAAGGAAAAGTTGTACGCGAAATTTTCTAAGTGTGAATTTTGGCTCGATTGCGTACAATTTTTGGGTCATGTGATTGAAAAAGATGGGATTTTAGTGGATCCATCAAAAGTGGAAGCTGTAATCAATTGGGAACAACCAAGAACACCGTCAGAAGTGAGGAGTTTCTTGGGACTGGCCAGTTATTATAGAAGATTTATTCAAGATTTTTCTAAGATACCCACTCCGCTAACAAATTTGACAAGGAAGGCTATAAAAAATTATTGGACGAAAAAGTGTGAAGAAAGTTTTCAAGATTTGAAGAAAAAGTTAAGTATGGCACCTGTGTTGGCATTACCAGATAATACAGGAAATTTTGTGGTGTATAGTGATGCCTCACACAAAGGATTGGGTTGTGTTCTTATGCAGAATGGCAAAGTTATTGCATATGCATCAAGATAACTGAAGGATTATGAGAAACGGTATCCGACTCATGATTTGGAATTGGCTGTAGTAGTATTTGTTCTCAAGATATGGAGACACTATCTCTATTGAGAGAAATGTGAAATCTACACAGATCATAAGAGTCTAAAGTATATTTTCACTCAGAAAGATTTGAAAATATGTTAAAGAAGGTGGATGGAATTGATAAAAGATTACGATTGTGAGATTTTTTATCATCCGGGAAAAGCGAATGTGGTTGCAGATGCTTTAAGCAGGAAAGGTTGGGAAAAGTTGATGCTGATAACAACTCAAGAGGAGCTCATTTCAGCAATGAGAAAACTAGAGTTGGAAATCAAATTTCCAAAAGAATCCGACGAACAACTATTCCAGATAGAAGCTGGTCCAACTTTAGTGGACAAAGTGAAAGATGTTCAACTACAAGATGAAGAGTGTGGGGAAATAAAAGATAATCTGGTTGAGGGTAGTGATGTAAAATATAAGACCGATACCGAAGGATTACTACGATTCGAGGGAAGAATTTGGGTTCCAGCAATGCCAAAGCTTAAAGACGAAATCTGAACAGAAGCACACAACAAAAAATATTCAATTCACCCAGGAAGCACAAAAATGTATCAAGATTTGCGCTGACATTTTTGGTGGCCGAATATGAAAAGGGATATTGCAGAATGCGTAGCAAAATGTTTGACATGTCAAAGAGTAAAAGCCGAACACCAAATACCCAACGGATTACTTCAACCATTGGAAATATCGGAATGAAAGTGGGAACACATCACGATGGATTTTGTGGTGGGTCTTCCAACTACTCAGAGAGGATGTGATGTGATTTGGGTGATAGTGGACAGACTGACGAAATCAGCGCACTTTTTACCAATAAAGATTAGATTTAATCTTGATCAGTTGGCAAGATTGTTCGTTAAAAGATCGTTTCGAGGCATGGGGTTCCAGTATCAATTGTGTCCGATAGAGATCCGCGATTCACGTCTAATTTCTGGAAGAGACTACAAGAATGCATGGGGACACAGTTGCGAATGAGTACGGCTTATCATCCACAAACAGATGGCCAAAGCGAATGAACAATCCAGACATTGGAAGATATGTTGAGAACATGCATCATGGATTTCAAAGGAAGCTGGGATGAACATTTACCGTTGGTCGAATTTTCCTACAACAACAGTTATCATGCGAGCATCGGCATGCCACCTTACGAGGCATTGTACGGCAGAAAGTGCAGAACTCCACTGTGCTGGGATGAAGTCGGTGAACGCCAACTGTTAGGACCAGAACTGGTACAACAAACTACTGAAGTTGTCAAACTCCTCAGAATAAGATTGGTAGCAGCTCAAGACAGACAGAAAAAGTTTGCTGATCAACACAGACAAGATCGTGCATTCGACGTAGGAACTTTTGTATTCCTAAAAGTTTCTCCTTGGAAGGGGAAAATTCATTTCGATAAAAAGGGAAAGCTAAGCCCGAGGTTTATTGGATCCTTTGAAGTTCTACGAAGAGTGGGAGAAGTGGCTTACGAGGTAGCTCTACCTCCAGAGTTGGAAAACATTCACAATGTTTTTCACATTTCGGTGTTACGACCGTATAAACCCGATTAGAAACATGTGATCGAGTACGAACCATTACAGTTTGATAAAGATTTGTCCTATGAAGAGATTCATATCCAGATAGTTGACAGGAAAGAACAGGTGCTCAGGAATAAAGTTATACCTTCTGTGAAGGTGATATGGAGGAACCACAACACTGAAGAAGCTACGTAGAAACTTGAAGATAAAATGATGAAAGATTACCCTGAGTTATTGTTTGATCTGTGTCTTTGATTCTGGGGACAAAATCTTTGTAAGTATGGAAGAATGTAACAAGTGTATTGTTTGAGTTGTGATTCTGAGGACAGAATCCTTGTAAGAAGGGAATGATGTAACATTCCACAATTTTTAAATTACAATATTAAATATTTATTGAGTTATATAAGTATTTAATGGATATTGTGACGCCCCCAAAATAGGTATACATCACCCATTCTGAGTCGCCAAATACATGGTACAGAAACAACTACAACTTTATTAATACAACATAAAAACTGTGAGTTTAAATACAAATATTGTCATCTAGACAATATCCACACTCAAATAAGTCCTCATTACAATTATTGATACACTATTTTACAAAATAGTGAGGACTACTAAAACAATTGTCTTGAACCATTACTTCATACCCCGACTAGTTCCCGCTATATTCTCGTCTCCTGAGAAGAAAAATGGAACAAAAAGGAAATAATGTACAACAAATTATTCTTAGTCTTCAACAGGGAAAAATATGATAGAATACAATAGACAACAAGTTTTAGATCAACAACTACAGCGGAAATAATAATTCATTAGAAGAGTTAAGTAGAGAATGAAATCTACTATCATCTATGAATTTAAAAGTCCATCATCGATATTTTATCCTCAGAACATCAATCAATATACATCATAAATCAAATATTCATCTTTTACTACAGCCAAAGATATTCACCACTTAATCATGTTCATCTAAACACCTGTTCATCTTTGCACTATGGGCCAAAGATATTCATCATAAAATCATTCATCTTTGCACTATGGGCCAAAGATATTCAGTTATATCATCATTTAGGATTGAGGATGATGAAAAATATTTTAAAGAAAACGAATCCAGTGAAACAAAAGAACAATTATTAAGGATTCGTACTTTAAACAATCCAAGTTCAAAAATACTTCATAAATAACCAGAGTGGAGTAAAATTCAAGAATGAAGACCAAAACATAGATCCAATCAAAGATAGGAATCATAATGCATAATCTTGGACACAGAGAAGAAAACTTAATTTTTCTCGTGAATAATGTCGATTTAGAATAATGTCGATATCGTGAATAGTGCCGTATATCATGTGAATAGTAACTCTGACACCAAAAGATAGAAATTTCACAAAAAACATCATCATGCTTCGTGAATAGTACTTGTGAATAGTAACTCGTGAATAGTAACTCATGAATAGTAACCCCGACATGAAAAATTTCCAAATTTGATAAAAAGTTCCAACCAATATTTCGGCATAATGATATTGAAGAAATAATATCACTTACGAAGAAAATAACATCTCTTACCTCGCAAAAGCAGTACCTCTAACTGGAATACTAGATATAGTGCTGAAGGAACTTGCACCGTATAGCAACACTGAAAGTACCAAAATACTCACAAGAATACGCTCGATAATATAGAGAGAGAAAACTTTAGTTTCTGGTGTGATTTTCAATTCTAACTTAAGCACCCTATTTATAGGAAAATGCTTAGAACACCAAAGCAGAAAATTTAATATAATAATAATATATATATATAACAAATTCCTATGCCCACTTTGAAATCTGATTTCAGCCATCTAGCACATGTTAAAGATGTCCACAAACATTTAAAAAACGTTTTTCTTTTAAAACATAAATAAAACTTCCAAAAATTAATTATTCTGGAACTTCAAAACTTCAATAATTCATGATAAATAGCCCTTTTATCAAAAAATTCAAATCTAGCGACTTTTTATAGGAAATTCAATTCTCTACAACTTTGCAGAAGAAAGTATTTCCAAATTCCAAATGTAAATTGACCAAATCCATAAACTACGATTTTATAAAGTATAATCAAATTTCACCAAGAAATGGGGTCCACCGACACACACAAAACATGTGTTAATCATTTAATGCAACAAAAATACTCTTCCTCCTCATATACTCATATATCCCACATTCATTGTAAAAATATCACCATTAATATATTATTAAAATAATATATTCAAATGAATTATTTTATCGTAAAAGATAAAATATTAATTTTCAACAATTGTCACATTTAAAAATTTTCTCCATCTATATCCACATAAAATTAATATTTTCCTTATCATATAAATCAATAATTAATTATTCACAAATAATATTATAAAATCACAATATTGACAACCG
Source organism: Panax ginseng (assembly GCA_020205605.1). Classification (NCBI taxonomy): domain Eukaryota; kingdom Viridiplantae; phylum Streptophyta; class Magnoliopsida; order Apiales; family Araliaceae; genus Panax; species Panax ginseng. Next base: position 92,621,119 of record CM035143.1, read on the forward strand.
TGCGCCTCCTGTGAGCAGGGGGCTTTCCAATAAGAATTTCTCCTCATGGTAGCGCAATTAGGTGACCAAACCTCTCCTTAGATGTAACTTTCTAGACATTGCCAATAATGTTATCTAATAATATTATTCGGATAATATGAATTATTGCTTCGATAATGGAAAATAATGTGTAGTGATAATTATTAAAATAACAAAGAATATATAAAATATCAACGCAACAATTATTGAATCAATAAAATAAAATACCTGAGCAAGAATTCACTGTAATAATTATTGAGTAGTGCCTTCACGTAAGAATCAATAATTGGTGCAATACCGCAGCCTTCTACGTGCAACAACGCCAGACATCGTGGTTTTAACCAATCGAGTATTCCAACAAGATAATCTGTAATAACTACGCCAAGTTATTTATAAACAACTTATACTTTTCGCTTTCTTCATCCAATCGCTTTTAAGTTATGGGCCCACACAAAGGTCAAGGCCGTCGCATTTAATATTCCCCCCGATAAGTAAGAATATTCCACGACCAAACGAATATTCCCTAACAACAATGAATATTTTATAACCACCGCTTATTTAAAATAATTGCCGCATTTTACCCATAACTAACCACATTAATCAAATCAACCCCTTACTATTTCAAAATAATAATTAGAGAAATTAAATCTTTATTTATAAAAAGTTGGGGTCTTACAACCTCCCCTCCTTATGAAATTTCGTCCTCAAAATTGACGTACGTAGGACATGCTCCTTTCTATCCAAGATCTTGACTGGTACCTCTTCGTACGTTAAAGCTTCGGCTATCTCGTCCGGTTCTAACTCAATAACATGGTTCGGGTCGTCCACATATTTACGTAACATCGATACGTGAAAAACGTTATGAACACGCGTCATACTTGGCAGTAAAACGAGTCTATAGGCCACAGTTCCTATTCGATCTAGGATTTCAAATGGACTAATAAATATAAGGATTTAGATTTCCTCACATCGCCAATTCTCGCTTTTGGAATAACAACTTCTTGTACCTCCTTCTTCATATTCATCAGCTCCGGTGTGTAGCTTGAACGATTTTAACTTTATCGATTAAAGTCGGTTCTACTCGTATATCATCACGTGAGTCCCTAGAGTCTTTAACTCTATATCTATCATTTGTAAGTTATATTAAATGGGTCTTTGACAATATCTCACTCGTACTCGTATACGATCTTTTACTCAACACGTCAGCTACCACGTTCGTTTTTCCAGGATGGTATGGTCAGAACAGGTGCCAGAATGAGTCTCCTCTTGAGTTCTTTAAAGCTCTTCCCACATTCCTTGCTCCTTTCGAATTTTGTATCTCTACGAGTCAGCTGAGTTAATGGAGTAGCGATTCAAGAAAATCTTTCCATGAATCTCCGATAATAACCAACTAAGACTAAAAAGTTACGTATTTCGATTAATGACTTAGGTTGCTCTCAACTGTGACTCATATCCCAATCTTGGATAGCATATCACAATGGCACCTATCAGTTTACCACCGCACGAATATGACGTCCCCTACAGAGAGTTTGGTTTTAGTGCATTCCACAAAGGAAGTCACCAGATAGAGGCTAAGGTACCAACTCCTGTAGTTAGGTTTTTAACTCCTAAAGTTCAATAGGAGCCATTCTATATAAGATTTTAGAAATGGGTTTTGTACTGGGTTCAAAGTCGATACAAAATTCAATATCACGCTCTGGGGTAGGCCAGGAAATTCTTCAGGAAATACATCAGGAAATTTTCTAACAATAGAAATATCATTCAAATCTGACGTATTTTTGTTCAAGTCCATAACATGGGCTAAGAAAACTTAACATCTGTTTTTCAATAAACGAATGACTTAAGTTTTAGATCAACAACTGCAGCGGAAACAACAATTCATTAGAAGAGTTAAGTAGAGAATGAAATCTACTATTATCTATGAATTTAAAAGTCCATCATCGATATTTTATCCCTGTAACATCAATCAATATACATCATAAATCAAATATTCATCTTTGCACTACAGGCCAAAGATATTCACCAGTTGGTCATGTTCATCTAAACACCTGTTCGTCTTTGCACTACGGGCCAAAGATATTCATCATAAAATCATTCATCTTTGCACTAAGGGCCAAAGATATTCAGTTATATAATCATTTAGGATTGAGGATGATGAAAAATATTTTAAAGAAAACGAATCCAGTGAAACAAAAGAACAATTATTAAGGATTTCAACCAATTTTCCCCGAAAAATGATTTTGGGGTCAACATTATATTTTAGGGAGTTTATGTAGTAATTCGTAAGCTCAATTACTTTGAGGGTTGAATTATGACTTTTATGATATTTTAGTGTAACAGATGTGTATTTAGCTCTTGTTTTTATGAATCACTTATTATTCATAAGCTCTTACCAAAAGCATAAACTCAACCATAATATATGACAAGCAACACCCACAAAAGGTAAACAAAAGGGATTACTTGTTTTTTTTATATTCATGATTCTGAAAGAAATCAATGGTAATTGTATAGATGTTAATTAATTCATTTATCAACCTTTAAGGTATTGGAAATTGTAATAAATTTTGGGTTTGCGTATAGCGATTTTATCTTTTAAGTCCTATATTTGACATTGCACTCACAAAATGTTTTAGATTTTAAAATTTAAACAAAAGTTTCATCAAAGAGTGTTCAATTATATTATTTGAGTTTGGAATACATGTATCAATTGAGTCCCATTTCAATGAAAATTACAATAAAAAACTCTTTTGGGGAAGAGAAAGAGAATGAGAGAGAGAATGAAAATTGTAATAAAAATATTGTCTATTTTTTCTGAATGAGATGAGAGGGAGAGTATTTATTGTGTAATTAATTTTTTATATTTTAGACTTGGTTAGGGGTCATTAGTATGAGTGGGTTTTATACCCGCAAATCAGATATTTTAATTCTTGAGAAATTGTATGTCCATCATGTTTTATGTTGCTTTTATAGTGTTTTGTTATTATTTTACTTAAAATTGCATTTCAAGGGCTTTTAGGTCATTTCCACCTATGAAAGGGCAAGAGAGTCATTTTCTCCTTATCGGTGCCGCAATGCCATTTAACAGTAGCCTAGCCTTATTGCATCGCCGTATTCCCTTTGTATTGTGGCGTTACAACGCCTTCTATTAAATCACTTCAGTCGCCCAGGCGCTGCAGCACCAAAACTAGGCCAAAATGAGGCCCCGCAGCGTCGATGTCGGTTCTCAGGCAAACAACAAGGTTAATCCAGCTGACCTAATGAAAAAGGATTGTCTCATATATCAGCCTCCATTCTAAAAGGATAGACCACTTTTGGGAATGCCAAGAGCATAGTTTGAAGCTTAAGAAAGGAGAAGAGCAAATCTTGTAACTAGCTTAGATTTTACACTTAGAAGAGAAGAATTAGAGTTTGAATATTACTTCAAAGGGGTTTTCCTTCTATAATAAATCTTTCATTCACTTTGTGTAATCTAAATATGTTGACTATATTGTTAATGAAGTTTATTTCTATAGTTATGAACTAAACTTCCTTTCTAAGGTTGCAATTAAACTAGATGTATAGTTAAATCGAATTTCTCTCCTTATTATTATAATGAATCACATGTGAATTGGTTATTATATTTAAAGCTTCATGTATTAATTGCTTAGTCAAGTAATTAATGTGAATATTTATATGATATTGGAAAATGTATTATAAATCTTAGACCTAAATATGATGACACATGTTATGACAATTCTTCTTAGGATTGAATGTATAGTTTGCACATAGAATAAGAATATATATATTGCCATGTGTAGCTTGTGAGAATCTAGCCTTAATGACTCTTAGCCTAACTTATTTCACTATAGGAATATAGTGATTTATTTGGATAGGGGATATTCATACCCTTTGGAAATAGAGTTATGTATACAGAGAAGTCTCGGTTAACCATTCTAGTGATTTGTTGATAAAAGGGAGAGTTAGGAGATTAAATGAAGCATTTAGTGGAATTATAATCTTAGCTTGTCTTACTTGATATCATTTGTTGCTCTCAATTTACTTTGTTAATTAAATTTCACTGGATAATCTACCATTAATCAGTTGGTTAAATAAGATTGCATTGATATAATTTTAATACTTGAATAGGTTTGATAGTAATTCCTCGAGGGTTTGACACTCGACTTATCATTATATTACTTGTTGATCACAGATACCGCCAAGTGTTTTATTGATTGCGAAATCGACCAAGATACTTAGTTCTATATATGATGATATGTAGGACTAGGGTATCTTGGTATTTGTTCACAACCCCAACAAAACTCAAGCTAAAAAAACAAAGTAGAAGAAGAAGATCAAGGTTAGGTTATACCTTGATTTAATGGCAACCTTCCTTGATTTACCAAAGTAAGTGATGAGCTTTGGATGCATGAACAAATAATCACTCCTATATATATATATATATATATATATATATATATATATATATATATATATATATATATATATGTTCGAAATTCTCTCCTTTCTCTCTAGAAGTGGCTAGCTTGGGAGAAATTATAAGAGGAAGAATGAGAGAAGAAATGAAATGAAATGAAAAGATGAAGTAAAAAGGATACTTACAAAAATATAAATACACTTAGTGTATCTAGCTATTATCACCCACACCTTCCTTGTCCATTAGACAAAACTCCTTATCTTGCTCTTAAGTATGCTTAGTGAGATTTCCCACCAATGAGGTGTAGACAACATTGTACTTTGTGTAAGAAATTAAGAAAAGTAATGGCATTAGCTATTTAAGGAAAGTGGGTTAGCAAATATATTTACCTTATATAGCCACAAGGGTGGCCGGCCCCAAGCTCTACTAAATCCCCCTTTTGCTTTTATTTTTAATGCCCAATTTTGATTAATCAAATGTCTACAATACCCTTAATCAAGTGGGCTAAGTATTAGTTTGCATTTTATTTCATTTGGGCTACCTCCTTAATTGTTTTGGGCTATGTAATAAACATAGTCTAGCAACTTTAATATATGTTACCCAATTTGATTATTTAGGGTTTCCATTCCTAATCTTATGAAATTAAATTACCTATACATGTGACTTTAGCTCATAACCTAATTAGGTTCACAAGAATTAGGTTTAAAATTATTAGTCACTTGAAATAATAAGATTATCCACTTAAGTTAGTATACATATTAAATACTAACCTCTCATTATCACCATAACCCTTACGTTATTTAATTGTCTCGCCTAATGTATAATTAGGTTACGAAGCTTTCATTTTTAATGAAATTTATAAATGTATATATCCGTAACTATAGCATACATGTTAATTGACCCATGCACCACTTCACATATGTTGTCACATATTAAATCACTGTATAACACAAAGTTTTAAATATCAATAATGTACATACATATATAGTGACTTAAAATTCACGGCTATTACATCCTCCCCCCATATAAGAATTCCGTCCCCGGAATTACCTATAGGGTTACTCAAAAAGATGTGGATAATTTTCCCTCATCCTTTCTTCGAGTTCCCACGTAGCTTCTGCAGCATTGTGGTTCCTCCAAAGAACCTTTACAGAATGTATAACCTTATTTCGCAATTTCTGTTCTTTTCTATCTAAAATTTCAACTGGAATTTCCTCGTACGATAAATCCTTTTTGACCTGAATTGGTTCGTCCGATATCACATGCTTGTAATCAAGCTTGTATGGTCGTAGCACTGACACATGAAACACATTATGAATATGTTCCAGTTCAAGAGATAGAGCTACCTCGTACGCCACTTCGCCTATCTTCCTCAAGATCTCGAAAGGTCCATTAAATCTCGGACTCAGTTTACCTTTCTTTCCAAACCTTATCTTCCCTTTCCAGGGAGATACTTTCAAAAATGCATGGCTTCCCACCTCAAAATCTCTCTTCTGGCGATGTAAGTCTGCATACTTCTTCTGGCAATCTTGAGCTGCTACCAGTCGGGCTCTTATCACCTTGATGATCTCTATAGTCTGCTGCACCAGTTCTAGTCCCAACAGTCAACGTTCCCCCACTTCATCCCAGCATAAGGGCGTTCTATATTTCCTTCCATACAGTGCTTTGTACAGCGGCATTTTGATGCTAGCGTGATAGCTATTATTGTATGCGAACTCTACTAATGGAAGATGATCCTCCCAGCTACCCTTGAAGTCCATCACACAAGCTCTGAGCATGTCTTTAAGTGTTTGAATCGTTCTTTCACTTTGTCCATCAGTCTGCGGATGATACGCGGTGCTCATCCGTAGTTGCGTCCCCATTCTTTCCTGAAGACTCCTCCAGAAGTTTGACGTGAATCGCGGATCCCTATCCGACACAATAGATACTGGTATGCCATGTCTCGAGATAATTTCTTTGATATACAATTTGGCTAGCTGGTCCAAACTATACTTGATCTTGATTGGCAAGATGTGAGCCGACTTCGTAAGACGATCTACAATCACCCATATGGCATCTTGTCCTTTTTGCGTTGCTGGAAGTCCCACCACAAAATCCATCGTGATGTGCTCCCACTTCCACTCTGGAATCTCTATAGGCTGTAGTAATCCACTCGGTCGTTGATGCTCTGCCTTGACTCTCTGACAAGTTAGACATCTGCTGATGCATTCTGCAACCTCTCTCTTCATGTTTGGCCACCAAAAGTGTTGACGCAAATCTTGATACATTTTTGTGCTTCCTGGGTGTATCAAGTACCTCGTATTGTGCGCTTCTTGCAAAATCTCTTCTCTTAGTTCTGGTACTAGCGGTACCCAAATTCGCCCTTTGAATCTCAGCAGTCCGGTGCCATCAATCTTGTATTTCAATTCATCCCCTTCAGCTAACCGCTTCTTGATGCTGTCGTAATATTTTTCCTTCTCTTGAGCCTCTTTAACCTTATCTAATAGAGTCGGGCTCGCTGTCACTGTAAATAATTTCTCGTTGGTTTCCATCGAATACTTAACCTCTAAATCAAGTCGTTCGAAATCTTTCACCAATTCCTCTTGAATGGTCAACTTCAGTAACTTCTCTCTGCCCTTTCTACTCAGGGCATCTGCCACTACATTTGCTTTTCCTGGATGGTACAGAATCTCACAATCATAATCCTTGATCAATTCTAGCCATCGGCGCTGCCTCATATTTAGCTCTTTCTGCGTGAAGATATACTTCAGACTCTTGTGATCCGTATATATCTCACACTTCTCGCCATACAAATAGTGCCTCCAAATCTTTAAGGCAAAAACTAATGTTGCTAATTCCAGGTCATGAGTCGGATAACCCTTCTTATAGTCCTTCAACTGATGCGAAGCGTACGCAATGACCTTGCCATGCTGCATCAATACACAGCCAAGACCCTTGTGTGACGCATCACTATACACTACAAATCTTCCCGTGTTATCTGGTAAAGTTAACACAGGTGCCTGACTGAGCCTCTTCTTCAATTCCATGAAACTCTCTTCATATTTCTCCGTCCAAACGAATTTCACTGTCTTCCTGGTAAGGTTGGTCAACGGTGATGCTATCTTTGAAAAATCTTGCATGAATCTCCGATAGTATCCTGCTAATCCCAAGAAACTCCTAATTTTTGTCTGTGTCTTTGGCTGTTCCCAATTGATAACCGCTTCTACCTTTGCTGGATCCACCGAAACACCATCCTTATCGATAACGTGACCCAAAAACTGCACTCTCCGCAACCAAAACTCACACTTGGAGAACTTTGCATACAACTTCTCCCTCCTTAACATCTCCAATACTATCCTTAGATGTTCAATGTGTTCTTCATCTATCTCTGAATATACCAGAATGTCATCGATGAACACGACAACAAACTTATCCAAATACTGTTTAAACACTCTATTCATCAAGTCCATGAATACTGCTGGTGAATTCGTCAACCCAAAAGATATTACCAGAAACTCAAAGTGTCCATATCGAGTTCTAAATTCCGTCTTGGGAACATCCTCCTGCCTCACCTTCAGTTGGTGATAACCGGTCCTCAAGTCGATTTTCAAAAAATATTTTGCCCCCTTCAACTGATCAAATAAATCGTCGATCCTGGGCAATGGGTACTTGTTCTTAATGGTGACCTTGTTCAACTCCCGGTAGTCGATACAAAGCCTTAATGACCCATCCTTCTTCTTTACAAATAAGACTGGTTCTCCCCACGATGATACGCTCGGTCGAATGTATCCCTTATCTAATTCTTGTAGTTGAATCATCAGTTCCTTCATTTCTACCGGAGCCATACGATACGGTGCTCTGTATACTGGTGATGTCCCTGGTGCCAAATCGATAACAAACTCTATCTCTCTATCTGGCGGCAATCCCGGAATCTCGTCTGGGAAGACGTCAACGAATTCCCTTACAATAGGTATCTGACCCAATTCACCCTCGACTCTGCAGGTATCCACAACGTAAGCCAAATAACCTATACAACATTTCCTAAGCAAATTCTTTGTTTACATCATCGTCAGACAACAAGATTATCTCGGCGATTTACTGCCATGAAATACCACCTTTGACTTATTCAGAGTCTTTAGGTGTACGCACTTTTTCTTACAGTTAATGACCGCTTTGTAACTTAATAACCAATCCATCCCGAGGATTACATCAAACTCTCCAAGACGAACCGGTATCAAATCCACGTTAAGCTTAAACCCTCTTACATCAGCACAATAGTTCCTATATATGTAGTCTATAGGGATAATTTCTTTGTTTGCTACTTCTACATTCATTGGGTGTTCAAATAGTTCACGAGATAAACTTAATCTTTGAGCAAAATCATCAGATACAAAAGAACATGAAGCTCCCGAATCAAATAACACATAGGCATTTATATCGTTGATCAGAATTATACCTGACACCACCTCCCTGGATGCCACGACATCTTGCATTGTCATATTGAATGTCCTCGATGTCGGCTTGTTTGGCTAGGCTGGTCTTCCACTGGTTGTCCTAGTGTTATTGCCCCTGTTGCCGTTTCCGCCATCCGTGCTTTTCTTCTTTGGGCAATCCTTGATCCGATGTCCCAATTCACCACAGTAAAAACAACCTCCCTTCTTCACCTTAGAAAAATTGGGTGAGGTATGCCCTTCTTGTCCACAGGTAGAACATACCGTTTTTCCTTTCAAGCACTCTCCCGAGTGACCCTTTCCACAATTTCCACATACTAACTTCTTTTGTTGCACACTTCCCTGCTGAATCTCTAAATTACTACCCCCACTATTCCATTTTCGCTTCTTGTTGTTGCTACCACCACTGCTAACATTCTGATTCCCACCTTCTACTTTCTTCTTGTTCTTCTCCCGATTGTACTTTGAGACTGCTTCGCTTCCACCTTCCGCTATGAGAGCTTTCTCCAACAGAGTTGAGAATGACATGATTTGTAGAACCGCTACCTTACTATAAACCCACGGCTTTAGTCCATTTTCTAACCGTCTTGCTTTCCTCACCTCCGTGCCTACCTGATGTGGAGCGAATCTGGCCAATTCATTAAACTTTGTGGCGTACTCTGACACTGACATATTCTCCTATTTCAATTCCAAAAACTTGATCTCCATTCTCACTTGTGTACTCTCAGGGAAGTAGTTCTCAAAGAACAACTTCTTGAACGCTTCCCAAGTCACGATTCCAGTCCCGGCTTTGTTCTGGTTGGCCTCCCACCAATAGTTAGCCTCACCCTTCATTAAGTAGGTAGCAAAAATTGTTTTCTATTCTTCTGCTACTCTAGCAATAATGAAGGCCTTCTCAATCTCCTTCATCCACGTCTAGGCCTCTATCGGGTCTGTTGTTCCTCTAAACTCTGGCGGTCCTACTGCCTTAAAGTCCTTAAAGTTGGCTAATTGGTTTCCCGCCTGATTTCCCACAGGTTGGGCTTGATTCCTCATGGCTTCAGTCATCATGTTGACAAAGTCTTGCATTGGGTTTGGTTGAGCTCTCGTTGCATTATTAACTGACTCTTCAATCTCTTGGTTCCTCAGTACTCGTCTGGGCGGCATTATCTAGTTAAACGAAATTCTAACACGTTACTCGGGTTTTATTATCATATAAGTACTTAGCATGCAATGCGCTACTGTATTCAAACAATCAGATGATCATTATGTGAGAGTTTTAAATTACCAAGATTTAGAAGTCTTTCTCCCTGATTAGTGGGTTAAGTTTGTTTAAAGAAAAATCCAAATCAATCTCCTAGATTCACATAACATTAAATAGACAATTTCTTATTTAAATTTTCCAACACATATCAAAATAATGCATTTATATTCATATACCAATCTTCAGTGTCTCACATGATTAATACAAGTATATTCTTATAAATACTACTATCCCATTTTAACACAAAAGATGGAATTAACTCAAAATGATACTTCTCTACAAACACAAATAGGGATACTGCCTAACTACCTACTTCCTCACACCTGCTGAGGTTTACATCATCATAAAACCCTATTACACAAAAGGAGTACTAATTCATCTATCTACAACTAGTCCATAGCATAATCATCATTGGTGGCCCTGCTGGGTCACCTGAACAGGCTCTTGGGGAAACCACCCCTCCATAACTTTACGTCGAACGGATCGGCTCAACCCTCCTATCTCGAACTGCGCCCTCCTAGTCCCACTGCGCTGACCCTCATATGCCGCGTCTAGCGCCAGTCCTAAAGTCTCGGCCCTGACCTTCATAGCCTGCAGTGCTATCTCCAATTGGTCCACTCGCTGTGCTGACTCATAAAATGCCTCCTCCACGCGAATCTTGTCTGCAATCTCCACGTCAAACTCGCCCCGCATCGCCAGATGCTCTATGCTCAGCTCTCCGAAATTTTACTTTTCATGCTCCAGCTGTACCCTCAGCATCTCAACTTGCAACTGGGACTCATCCAGCTTTCCCTTCTGCTCGACTACCTCCATATGGGCTTGATAAACCGCCTCCTTGTATTGACTTTCTGTGAACTAAAGTATGTGGTTTTCAACCTCTAGTTCTCCCACTCTACCTTCTAATTGATTGATTCTCCTCAACAAATCCCCTATCAGAGGACCTTGAGGGGCTTCTTCCATGACCTCATGCTCAATGGGATCCTGATCTACTGAGTAACTGCCTTGGCGCTCGTCAGACATCCTACAAACACCATAAATAAAACCAACATCAGTACCACAATAAAATATATTCATTGATAAAATGAAATAATATTTTATTAAGTACAACACAAACTCGATGAATTTCCACAATCCATCTCCTAACATACTCTATAAGAGTTTTCTACTAAGGTTGTAACCTAGGTTTCGCATTTCTAATGTTTATAACCTACGGCTTTGATACTAACTTGTGACGCCCCCAAATCCAGGTTCTCTAACCTCAGATTCGGTGCTCACGATCTATCATCATCATAAGCATTCTATAACTATTACGGAATAATAAACATACATTGTTCATTATAATACAGTTCCATAACATGGTCCCAAAGTTTTCATAACCTTAACTTTAAACACACCATTCATATTACAAAAGGTTTATAAGGAATTCCAATAGATAATACTTAAATTAACATTCATTCTAAGCTACTCCTGGATCTTGCCCTTGCCCTTGTCTTTCGTGTTGGATCCTTCGGGCTTAACTAAAATAGAGGTCATGATATAGCAAGGGTAAGCAACTAATTTGCCTAGCAAGTTATATACAAGGGAGATATATCATGACTAGAAAGAAGTTTGGCTTTCAATGTTCAACAATAGTATAAGATTGTGAAGGAACGTGAATTAATAATTAACAACTAAATATATGAATAATTGAATAACATGTACTGAGTGGTTTTGAAATAACCATGAACATTTGTCAAGGTTCTCAGTCATTTAACTGGACCTCTTAATAAGTTTTGGTATTCAAGGGGATCATCCTTTCGTACCTCGTGATTTATGCATAAACACTTAATAATACGGCATTGATATCATGCCTTAATCAAATTCGTCCTTTTCTCAGTCAAGAGTTCTTATCATATCAATTTAATAAGAACAGCTTTTTAAAATATATTTGATTTAACAAATTTAAACGTGCTTGATCTAGCTGATACAATTAGCATAGATCTATCTCATAAACAATTCATGAATGAAGAACTTTAATTTAATTCACAGTTTAATAATATTAGAACATGAATTCAATTGCACAAAGTGCGAATTTCAATAATCATTATAGATGTAAATAATCATCAATAATTATTCACTAATATGCTTTGAAAATAATAACTCGAGTTTGAGTTAGAAAACTTGCCTCGTCTGTAGATTACGGCTACGCAATTAATTTATATCCACTATGCAGTTGAATTATCTTCCTTTGAGAGACCTATAGTTAATCTTTCAATTAGTCATAGTATAACATGTAATCACATAAATATTATACATTACATTTAGTTCTTATAAACAGTATCTTGCCTTGATAATGTTACTATTAAGTAACAACATAATATTATTAATCTTGATAATATTTAATTCACTTCTTAGTATTATTAGTCCCCTAATACATTAATTTGCTCACTAATATTATTAATATCTTAATAATGTTTTAATACCTTACTAATATTATTAATCCTCTTAATAATATTTTAATTATGCATTAATATTATTATCTTAATAATATCTTACTTATGCTTTAGTATCATTAATCATTTAATAATACTTTTAATCCTTTACTAATATTATTACTCATTTAATAATATTTTATTCATTTACTAATATTATTAATCATTTAATAATATCTTATTCCATTACTAATATTATTAATTATTTAATAATACTTTAATCATTTATCAATGCTTAAATCAAATATTATTAACCATTTAATAATATTTTAAAGAAATTTTAATCTTAATATTTTTATTTACTTATTAATATCATATTCTAATATTATTAATATCATAATAATATTTTAATAATTTATTGGATTAATAAACAATTTATTCTAATTGTTCACCCTTTAAAGGGCATAAATAATATTTCTTATCATAAATTGTCAAAGTGCTCTAAGATAGTCATGATATGATATATTATGAGTATTCAAACATAAAAATCACATGTTTTCTTATTAAAGACATCATTTAACTATTTATTTTCTTTTATTCATAACTTAATCATTTTTAGGAAAAATAGTAAACTAATTCCAAAAATTTGTAGCTTCTGTATTTTGCCAGAATATGAACCCACAAGGATCCCCAAATTTTTCTGGAATTTTAGAAAATGATCTAGTATTTTTAAAGTTCCCAAAACACTCGGATCTTGCTTCATTTTTAATAAATTAAGTTTTGCTCAGAAAAATCTGAAATTTTCAGGGTATGCTCTCCTAACATATATGAACCTACTGTAATATTTCAGAATTTTCCAGTGTATACACAGTGAGATTTCCGAAGGTAAAGTTTTCAGAGTTCTTTAAAGAAATAGTCATTACGCACAATCTATAACTCAAAACGTGTCCGTTCTTTTTCCTACATGTAGATAACTTCTCAAGGTACCTCTGTGCATTTTCCCAGATTTTTAAGGGACATGAAACTGTCCAAAACAGACCCAAGAAAAATGGGACATAAGCTATTTTAGGGTTTTTGAACCCTTAACATTCCAAGTGGGCTGTTTTGGGGAAATCAGCTCCAAAGGATTCAAAACTTGCTAGATTTGTGTTCTATCACTTGGGTTTACTAGATAACTCATTTATCTAGCACCCCCCCCCCCCCATTCGACAGATCACAAATCTAAGTTGGAAAACTTGAGTTACACAAGATTTAGTGGAAGAAAACAAGAGTTTTCACCCTTGGAGAACATATGCTCATATTCTTCCTCTAAGCCTTTGATCTAACACTCAAGATACTTAGTTCCATACATAATGATATGTAGGACTAGGGTATCTTGAGTATTTGTTCACAACCCCAACAAAACAAAAGCTAAAAAAACAAAGTAGAAGAAGAAGATCAAGGTTAAGTTATACCTTGATTTAATGGCAACCTTCCTTGATTTACCAAAGTAAGTGATGAGCTTTGGATGCATGAACAAATTATCACTCCTCTCTCTCTATATATATATGGCCGAAATTCTCTCCTTTCTCTCTCTAGAAGTGGCTAGCTTGGGAGAAATTATAAGAGGATGAATGAGAGAAGAAATGAAATGAAATGAAAAGATGAAGTAAAAAGGATACTTACAAAAATATAGATACACTTAGTGTATCTAGCTATTTTCCCCCACACCTTCCTTATCCATTAGACAAAACTCCTTATCTTGCTCTTAAGTATGCTTAGTGAGATTTCCCACCAATGAGGTGTAGACAACGTTGTACTTTGTGTAAGAGATTAAGAAAAGTAATGTCATTAGCTATTTAAGGAAAGTGGGTTAGCAAATATATTTACCTTATATAGCCACAAGGGTGGCCGGCCCCAAGCTCTCCTAAATCCCCCTTTTTCTTTTATTTTTAATGCCCAATTTTTATTAATCAAATGTCTACAATACCCTTAATCAAGTGAGCTAAGTATTGGTTTGCATTTTATTTCATTTAGGCTACCTCCTTAATTGTTTTGGGCTATGTAATAAACATAGTCTAGCAACTTTAATATATGTTACCCAATTTGATTATTTAGGGTTTCCATTCCTAATCTTATGAAATTAAATTACCTATACATGTGACTTTAGCTCATAACCTAATTAGGTTCACAAGAATTAGGTTTAAAATTATTCAGTAACTTGAAATAATAAGATTATCCACTTAAGTTAGTATACATATTAAATACTAACCTCTCATTATCACTATAACCCTTAGGTTATTTAATTGTCTCGCCTAATGTATAATTAGGTTACGAAGCTTTCATTTTTAATGAAATTTATAAATGTATATATATCCGTAACTATAGCATACATGTTAATTGACCCATGCACCACTTCACATATGTTGTCACATATTAAATCACTGTATAACACAAAGTTTTAAATATCAATAATGTACATACAAATATAGTGACTTAAAATTCACGGCTATTACAGTTCGTGTGGATACCTTAGAGGCGCGGTTCTGTTAGATTGCGTAAGGGATTCGAAGCCATTTCAGAACTCTTTCATAATCGGTATAATATCTAAACCACTTAATTAATTTCTGTTTCGCATGGATCCTGTTTTTGGGTTTCGGAAATTGCTTTGATTATTTTATATTTTCGCTGCATTTTTATGCTGAAACCCTACAGTGGTATCAAAGCTACTTGCGAAATGATTAATTCAGATTACGTGTTTTATTGTTTTCGATATATATGATATATGATGATACAATTTTACCGATCTGAAACTGAGTATATGATATTCTGTATGTAGGCATATTCTGGTATTATGAATATCAGTAATAGATATACATGTATATTATGTTCTATTAATTGTATCTTAAATGGCGTAATAACAGTATACAACTTCTGTTCTAATTGGATTAGAAACATGAAGATTCGATTTAATATGATTAATTGAAATTGGACATATATGATATGTACTAGGTGTATAGTTATTATGGGTGTTTTGGTGGATTAAAATATATGATTCTGAAACTGTTTCAGAGATTCGTATGGAAATATTCTACAATACAGATTATAGTCGGACCACCGCCAAGGGGGAGACCCCCCCTTGGACCCCCCTATCATAGCGCCGATGATGGTCGTGACCCCAATATGTTAGATATAGTTTTCTTTAATTATATATAAATTGTTATGTGCTTATTGTGATATGCATGGTGCACAGTTATGGCCTTTTGACCCATAGGTTAGTGGTTTTTGGTTTTGAAATATGGCTTGCATGTCTTGCCTTTCTATAAATTCTAATGTAATATTCTCTTCTCGTCTAAATCCCCTCGAATGTAACTCGAGGTTTCTTTATGTCATGTAATAATCTGTAATCGATGAAGATGACGAGATGGAGAACACGATGGATAGATGATGATGGAGAAGAGGCACATGCATGAGGAAAATACAAGGGAGCTACTATTTTGAAGATCTTTTACCACCTTAGATTGACCTTCAATCTTTCATTAGCTTGAAAAGATTGACAATGGATTGGGCCATAACTGTGACACATTTATTTTTTTGCACTTTATTTATGCTTGTATGCGATATGATATGATAAATAATGTGCATGCTTAATAAGATTAAAATTGGTGAGATCTAAATTAATTTATAAAATCCCTCATTAAATTATTAAGTCTAAATCAAATGCCTTCCAAAATAACACTCATCAAGACCTTGATCAATGGATGTAGGTTTGCCAAAGCAAAGTACCCTATTTATCTAGGTAAGATGCGATAGGATAATTGTGATATCCAAACTATTAAAATCACTGGGCCTGACTTAACTAAATTATCTCAATAGGATTGTGGACTTAGAGGCATGGAGTTTGGTAGGTACCATTAGATGGACTAGAAACAAATGTTGTTTACCAAACTATCCAAGAGTTATATATGATATAATTGACAAAGGGTTGTCTACCTAAATAATTGTGTTTTAAGAGATTAGCCAAAGCTAACTTAAGGCATAATGAAATATGGATCTTGGCTCAGTAGAAAGATTTAATAGAAAATGCTTTCCGAATTAATGGTGAGGGCTACTAATTTGAATAAAATAGTGGGAGGTATATTTTGAATATACTATTATCAATTACATAATATACACTCTGCAATTTGACTTATTATTTTTGCACTTATAAATTGTAGATATCAATAGCAAACAACAACAACAACACAAGTAGTCTTTCACTACGATCAGTCCTTGAGAAGGACAAGCTGAGTGGAATTAATTTCCTTGACTGGCATAGGAACTTGAGGATTGTCCTCAAACAAGAGCGCAAGATATATGTCCTTGATGGGCCCATTCCTGCAGCACCAGCTGTCACTGCACCACGTGCGAAGCATAATGCTTATAAGAAGCATCAAGATGATGCTCTGGACGTGAGTTGTCTCATGCTAGCAACCATGAACGCTGAGCTTCAGAACCAACATGAGTTGATGGATGCTTATGAGATGATCGAGCATCTCAAGAAATTGTTCGAAGGGCATGCTCGACAAGAGAGGTATGATACAAGCAAGGCGTTGTATCACTACAAGATGGGTGAACGTGATCCAGTTGGTCCACATGTGCTAAAAATGAATGGATATATTGAGTGTCTTGATAGGTTGGGTTTTCCAATCACTCCGGAAGCCCAAACAGATTTTGTTTTGCAATCCTTAAACAACAGTTACTCTCAATTTGTTATGAATTATCTTATGAATGAAATTGAGAAACCCCTTACTGAGTTGTTGAGCATGTAAAGAACTGTCGAGAACAACATGAAAAAGGTAGGAACCGCTCCCATAATGATGGTGAAAAAGGGGACTGCTAAGGGAAATTGGAAAGGCAAGAAAAAGATAGGATCTAAATCTTTTGCCAAACCCAATTCCAAAACCAAACAGGCTTTAAAACCTAAAGGTGGGGTGGCTAAAGAAGGTGAGTGTCACTTCTGTGGAAAACCTGGACACTTGAAGAGGAACTGTCATGCTTATTTGGAAGATGTTAAAAAAGGAAAAGAAGTACAACTTCTAATTCAGGTATATATGTTATAGAAGACAACCTGTCTACTTCTACATCATAGGTATTGGATACAGGATGTGGTTCTCACATTTGTGTTAATGTTCAGGAACTTCGAAGGAGTAGGACTTTGGCAAAAGGAGAGGTTGACCTATGAGTTGGGATTGGAGCAAAAATTGTTACACTGGCCATAGGAACTTATCATTTATCTCTGCCCTCTGGGCTAGTATTAGAATTAGAGGATTGTTATTATGTGCCTGCTATAAGTAAAAACATTATTTCTGTTTCTTGTTTGGACAAGAAAGGCTTTTCATTTATAATAAAGAACAATCGTTGTTTGTTTTACTTAAATGATATTTGCTATGGTGTTGCACAATTGTTTAACGGACTCTATATTCTTGATTTAGAAATGTCTATCTATAACATAAATACAAAACGATTTAAATCAAATTATTCAAATCCGACATATCTCTGGCACTGTCGTTTAGGCCATATAAATGAGAAATGCATATCCAAACTCCATAAAGATGGGTTCTTGGATTCATTTGATTTTGAATCATATGAGAAATGCGAGTCTTATTTATTAGGCAAGATGACTAAAGCCCCTTTCACTTTGGACACGATGAATCCAAGCTAGCGATGTATTGGGACTTATACATAGTGATGTATGTGAACCCATGAGTTCGTTAGCAAGAGGTAGGGTTTATTAATTCATTACATTTATCGATTTACTTTAGTAGATATGGATATGTGTATCTTATGAGACACAAATCTGAATCCTTTGAAAAGTTCAAGGAATTCAAGAATGAAGTTCAAAACCAATTTGGCAAAAGCATAAAAGCCCTTCGATCCGATCGAGGAGGTGAATACTTAAGCCAAGACTTTGATGACCTTCTAAAGGAGTGTGGTATTATATCACAACTCAATCCACCTGGAACACCACAATGGAATGGTGTATCTGAGAGGAGGAATCGCACCTTGTTGGACATGGTACAATCAATGATGAGTCATGCAGATCTTCAAATAATCTTCTGGGGTCATGCCCTAGAGACAGCTGCATTCACACTTAATCGTGTTCCTACCAAGACGGTTCAGAAGACACCATATGAGATGTGGACTGGGAAACGTCCTAGTATGTCGTTCATGAAGATTTGGGGTAGCGAGGCGTTTGTTAAACGTCTGGATTCTGACAAGCTCGGACCCAAATCTGACAAATATAATTTTGTGGGATACCCAAAGGAAACAAAAGGGTATTATTTCTACAAACCTTCTGAGAACAAAGTGTTTGTTGCTCGAACTGGTATTTTTCTAGAAAGAGAATTTGCCTCTAAAGGAAACCGTGGGAGGAAAGTAGAACTCGAAGAAATTCGAGAACCACAAATATCATTGAACCTGAGTTGGAACGTGAGCAGGAACCACAAGATATTGTGGAAAGTGAACCTGCTCAAATTACACAAGGCATTCGTAGATCTGGTAGGACACAACGAGAGCACGAGAGATATTATGGATATCTTGTGACTCAAAATGGCGATGTGATGTTCATAGATCAAGATGAGCCTGCTTCCTACCAAGAAGCTATGAATGGACCAGATTCTGAGAAATGGCTTGAAGCCATAAAATCTGAGATGGACTCCATGTATACTAACCAAGTATGGACTATGGTTGATTCACCCGAAGGGGTAAAACCAATCGGGTGCAAGTGGGTTTTCAAGAAGAAAATCGACATGGATGGTAATGTACAAACCTATAAAGGCCGACTGGTAGCAAAAGGTTTCAAACAAATTCAAGGTGTTGACTATGATGAAACCTTCTCTCCAATGGCAATGGTTAAATCCATCAGGATCTTACTTGCTATTGCAGCTTTTTATGATTACGAAATCTGGCAGATGGATGTCAAAACTGCTTTCCTTAACGAAAATCTCCTTGAGGATGTGTACATGACACAACCTGAGGGTTTTGTCACTCCAAAGGATGCTGGAAAGGTATGTAAACTACAACGATCCATTTATGGATTAAAGCAAGCCTCTCGGAGTTGGAATCTTCGATTTGATGAAGCAGTCAAAGAGTTTGTCTTTATAAAAAATGAAGATGAACCTTGTGTATATAAGAAGGTTAGTGAGAGTCACATTGTATTCCTAGTATTATATGTTGATGACATATTAATTATTGGGAATGACATTCATTCCTTACAGGCTGTAAAAACATGGTTAGGAAAATGTTTCTCCATAAAAGATTTGGGTGATGCTGCCTATATTTTAGGTATCAGGATCTATAGAGATAGATCGAGAAAAATGCTCGGCCTAAGTTAAAGTACATATATTGATAAAGTGTTGAAACGGTTCAGCATGCAAGAGGCGAAAAGAGGAAACTTACCCATGACTCATGGTGTAAAGATCTCTAACGCCCAATGTCCTAAATCACAAGATGATGAGGAGCATTTGAGAAAGATCCCTTATGCTTCGGCAATTGGATCTATCATGTATGCAATGATATGTACTCATCTGGATGTCTCGTATGCTTTGAGCATGATGAACAGATACCAGTCAAATCCTGTGAAGGTCATCGACAAAGATCGAAGAATATCCTCAAGTACCTGAAAAGGACTAAGGATTCATTCTTGGTATATGGAGGTGAAGAAGAACTGGCAGTAAAGGGTTACACAGATGCTAGTTTCCAGACTGACAATGATGACTATAAGTCTCAGTCAGGTTTTGTGTTTTGCCTTAATGGTGGTGATGTTAGCTGGAAGAGTTCGAAGTAAGAGAGAGTAGCTGATTCTACAACAGAGGCTGAGTATATTGTTGCTTCTAGTGCGGCCAAGGAGGATGTATGGATTAAAAAGTTCGTCACTGAACTTGGTGTTGTTCCAACCATTGTTGATCCGGTTAAGCTATAATGTGATAATAATGGAGCCATTGCACAGGCTAAGGAACCCATATCTCACCAATGATCCAAGCATATACTTAGGCGGTACCATCTCATCCGTGAAATCATTGATAGAGGAGATGTACATATAGGAAGAGTGCCAACATATGATAATGTTGTAGATCCACTGACCAAGGCTTTGTCGCAGCGGCTAACACGCTACACACACTAGTTCCATGGGTATTAGATACATGAGTGATTAGCTCTAGTGCAAGTGGGAGATTGTTAAAGTTTATGCCCTAGAGGCCAATTATTTGATATAATTGCTTAACATTTTGATATTATATTTGATTGAATAAATGAATAATTTTATTATGGTTTTATTTACTGTGTTATATATATGTTAACATAATAAAAATCCTTAGAATAGTGATACAAATTATATAGTTTCAAGTATGTGACTTGAACATGAGATTATATAATTATAATTACTATCATTGTTCTTAAATGTCCCTAGTCGAGTATCATTATTGATGGAATAACAATGATGCATTAAGACTAGTATGTGGATTGACTTATGACCAAGTCTCATTGGTCATAAATATATGAGATATTAAGTCAATGCATAGGTACATGTTAGAGAACGATGTACTGGACATACCCACCATGAGAATTCTATGTGGAGCATTATGCGAAGTGTCATTAGCAATTCTCATAGTGACAATGATGTAATGGTCCTCTGACCTGAAATCACTATATTACTACACGAGAATTTATGTACTTTGATATCATCAAAGGTCACCTTTAATAGGGTGGACTATAAAGGTGATTATTGGATACATCATGAATCGTGTGAGAAATATGAGTGATCTAGATGGAATTTAACCCTCCTATTTATTAGGGGTGATATTCATAGGCCTCTTGATTGAGTAGGACTATGAAATGCATGACCATGCTCAAATAGTGATTTTTTTCATATAGTCTACTCATTGATCAAGAAAAACTCAGATTAAATTATGAAGAGTATGACACATTCCATGACTCGAGTTTAATCTAGGATATTAAGGTTAAAAGGATTAAATTACATTGAAACATTGGTCACGAAAAGGTTGCAACGATTCATCGGTCTTATTATTACTTGGGTAGCAGTGATGCATTACTAAATGTCGCTCACTGTTTATAATTTTATAATATAATTTTAAAATTATTGCTAACGTAATAATAACCTATAGGGTCACACACAAAGAACGTAATTAAAAGGGAATTAATTTAAATTGTAAAGATTTAAATATGTCAATATGATTGATAGAATTTAAATTAATAGGATAATTTATATATAGGTATATTAATTAAGTAAGACTTAATTAAGATATATATATATATATATATATATATATATATGTATATATTCGAATTTTATTTTAATTAGATTAGGGTTTTGATTAATTCCTATTAACTAATATATATATGATATATAGTAGCCATTTTTAGGTAACGAATCATAACCTAAAAACCCTAGCCGCTCTTAGAGAGAGACTAGAGAAAAATTTCAAAAATCCTAATCCTTGGTGGGTAGTACCGCAGTTCTCTTCACTGCAGATCGTGCGACGATTCGTGGGGTGTTCGTGTGGATACCGTAGAGGCGTGGTTCTGTTGGATTGCGTAAGGGATTCGAAGCCTTTTCAGAACTCTTTCATAATCGATATAATATCTAAACCACTGAATTAATTTCTGTTTCACATGGATCCTGTTTTTGGGTTTCAGAAATTGCTTTGATTATTTTATATTTCCACTACGTTTTTGTGCCGAAACCCTACAGCAAGGAGGAATGTAAAGCAGTCACATTCCGTAGTGGTAAGGAATTAAATGAGACTGATAGAGAAACCTCAACAGTGCCACCAGAGGTTATTGAAGTTAAAGGCAGTGTTGAGAATAATTTTAACAAGGATGTGGGTAATTAAGGTAGAACAATAGAAATCAAAACACTAGCTCCTAACGGTAACAAGAAAAGTCCTTTAATACAACCTATGCCATTTCCACATCGCATGCAGACGCAAAAGCTAGACAAATAGTTCTCAAAATTTTTAGAAGTTTTCAAGAAGCTTCATATTAACATTCCATTTGACGAGGCATTGGAACAAATTCCCAGTTATGCCAAATTTATGAAGGAGATTCTATCTAAAAAAGGAAGATGGGAGATTATGAGAATGTAGCACTGAAAAATGAATTTAGTGCTTTACTTCAGAAAAAGCTTCCACCCAAGCTTAAAGATCCTGGAAGTTTCACTATATTGTGCACCATCGGGGACCAGTTCATCGGTAAAGCTTTATGTGATTTAGGAGCTAGCATTAATCTAATGCCATTATATATTTACAAGAAGCTTGGTTTAAATGAGGCAAAGCCTATAAGTGTTACATTGCAGTTAGTAGAAAGATCATTAACTTATCCAAAAGGGATAGTGGAAGACGTGCTAGTCAAGGTGGACAAGTTCAACTTTCCTATGCATTTTATTGTTCTGGACTTCGAAGAAGACAAAGAGGTGCCAATTATTCTGGGCCGCCCATTCTTACGTACAGGAAGAATGCTTATTGAAGTGAAAAAGGGAGAACTCATGATGAGGGTTCAAGACCAAGAAGTAACTTTTAATGACTTCAGGGAAATGAAGTTTCCTAGTGATTCTAAAGACTGCTTTCGGGTTGACTTGGTTGACAGGGCAGTAAGTGAGGTATTCTCGAAAAACTTCATTTCTGATTCACTTGAGGAAACTCTAATTAGTGCTTATGATTTGGAAGATCCTACTCATCTCAAGTATATAAAATTGTTGAATAATTACCCACGATTCACTAGCTCTAAACAAAAAGTTGAATCATTAGTCCAACCAGATTCTACATTGAAGGAATAAGCTCTCGCTTCGGAACTAAAGCCTTTAACGAGCCATTTACGTTATTCTTATCTAGGAGAATCATCTACATTTTCTGGCATCGTTTCTGCATTATTGGATGAAGTACAAGAAAGTAGGTTATTGCAAGTTCTAAAAAATAATAAGACTGATTTGGGGTGGATGCTACAAATATCAAAGGAATCGATCCATCCATCTATATGCACAAGATCCTCATAGAGGATGATTCATAGCTTACCAGTGAACACCAAAGACGATTGAATCATATAATGAAGGAGGTGGTGAAAAATGAGATCATCAAATAACTTGATGCTAACATCATTTATCTGATTTTTGACAGTGCGTGGGTAAGCCCTGTTCAATGTGTCCCTAAAAAGGGGGCATAAATGTTGTAACTAATGAGAATAACGATTTGATTCCATCAAGAAAAGTTAAAGGATGGAGAGTTTGTATGGACTATAGGAAGATTAATAAATCTACTCGAAAAGACCATTTTCCTCTACCCTTCTTTGATCAGATGCTGGATATATTGGCAGGACACAAATTTTATTATCTCTTGGATGGATACTCAGGATATATTTAGATTGCAATCGCACCCGAAGATCAGGAGAATACAATCTTCACATTCCCTTATGAAACCTTTGCCTTTTGGCAGATGTCATTCGGGTTGTGCCATGCGCCTGCTACATTTCGAAGGTAATAATGTTTACTTTCTCTTATATATAGTTGAGCAGACACTGGAGGTATTCATGGATGACTTCTCAGTGTTTGATAATTCTTATGATTCTTTCTTGGCAAACTTGGATCTAGTGCTAAAGAGGTGCGTGGAAACGAACTTAGTATTGAACTGGGAGAAATGTAAATTCATGGTTCAAGAAGGCATCATCTTGGGGCATAGAATATCTGCTAAGGTAATAGAGGTGGACAAGGCAAAAATAAAGGCTATTGAAAAACTTCTACCTCCATCATCTGTGAGAGGAGTCAGAAGCTTCTTGGGTTACGCTAGGATCTATCGACGTTTTATAAAGAACTTCTCAAAAATCATAAAGCCCATATGCAACCTATTAGAAAAGGATGTGCCATTTAGGGTTGGTAAAGACTTTCTCGAAGCTTTTGAGCTGCTTAAACATAGGCTCATTACAGCACTTATTGTAGTTGCCCCTAACTGGAGTCTACCGTTTGAGCTTATGTGTGATGCAAGCGATTACGCCATTGGTGCAGTTTTGGGATAATGCAAGGATAAATTGTTCCACACCATTTACTATGCCAGCAAAACGCTGACATTTGCCCAGTCAAACTACACCATCATAGAGAAGGAACTCCTTGTTGTTTTATAGCCTTTAATAAGTTTTGCTCCTATCTCATTGGGACAAAGGTTATTTTCTATACAGATCACTCTGCTATCAAGTATCTAATAGCAAAGAAGGATGTTAGACCATGCTTGATCAGATGGGTCCTTCTACTCCAAGAATTTAACTTGGAAATTTGAGACAAGAAAAGTACAGAAAATCAGGTAGTAGATCATTTGTCTAGGCTTGAGGAAAATTAGCAAAATGGATGTAATGATGAGGTGATTAAGGATTTCTTCCTTGACGAACAATTGTTTGCTATTCAAAGTGAAGCACCTTGGTATGATGTGTGATGTCCCCAAAATAGGTATACATCACCCATCTTGGGTCACCAAATACATAGTACATATTTTAAATACAAACTTAATTATACAACCAGAGATGAGAGTTTTTACACGAATATTGTCTCATAGACAGTATCCAAACTCAAATTCAATCCTCATTACATTTATTATCACACTAAATAGTAAGGATTACTAAAACAGCCATCTCGGACCATCACTCCATTCCTCGACTAGTCCCGGCTATGTTCTCATTTTCTGAAGAGAATAATGAAAGCAAAAGGGTGAGCTCAACTAGCCCAGTAAGAAATATTATGACTAAGATAATGCATAATAAGTTATCGTTAGCCTTCAACAATGTTAAACTGATAGAATACAATAGACAACAAGTTTAACTGCAGCGGAACAAGCAATCCAATAGAAGAGTTAAGTAAAGCATGATATCTACTATCTTCTATGATTTAAAAAAGTTTTCATCAATTTTATTGCTGAGACTCAGCTAAATAAATAAACCATATAATCGAATCATCGCTTCACTACGGGCCAAGGATATTCATGTAATCATCAATGGTCATGATTATACCGAATAATCCCTGGTCCCAATCATACCAACAACTGTCCATCAATACATTACAGGCCAATGAGGATTTTTACCATATCATTTGTAACATTATGGGTCATGATTATACTGAATGATCCCTGGTAATAATCATACCAATCAACAGTCCATCTATGCACGTAAGCCAAAGATGACTTTCATCATAATATAAGCATGAGGATGAAGACAATGATATAAGAATTCAATAAAACTAGATCAAGGATAAATATTAAAGACTTTAAATTTATTCAGAGTTTAAAAATATCCAACTTGTCAATATGATACTGCTTTGTGGAGTAAAATTCAAGAATAATATTCATGTATCAAAAATAATCTTGGACAGAAAATAAATCATTTTTTATCGTGAATAGTACTACGGATGAATAGTACTCGAGTGAATAGTACCCCGTGAATAGTACTCCGACATGAAAAGTGCCCTGAATACCCGAGTGAATAATATTTAAGTGAATAGTAACTAGGTGAATAGTAATCTGTGAATAGTAACTTGTGAATAGTATCCCGACATGAAAAGTGTCCCGAATACCTGAGTGAATAATATTATAGTGAATAGTAACTGGGTGAATAGTAACCCGTGAATAGTACCCCGGGTGAAAATATTGATATTTAATAAGAAAGTTCATATCAATATTTCAATGGAACGATACTGGATGAAGCGCAAAACTCAAGGATATTCCACTAATTTCAAGGATTATAGAAGCAATGCTTACCATAGTAAGTTTAGATTTAAGAATATGAAAAGAAATAACATACGAAACTGCAAATGGATCTTCACCCTTCATACGGTACGTAATCCGCGTAGACAGGTTATTCTGACATATTAAAGGATGAATACGAAAAAAAATAGTATTCCTTATGAATACGAAAGAAATAATACCCCTTACGAATATAACAAATAATATCCCTTACTTTAGTAGAAGACTGAATACTGCAATAGTGAAGTAGCAGAATACTCTTCTTCTTGCTCTCTATAGTTTCTCTTGTGAGTCTCAGTGAATTGGTGAGAATGAAAGAAGAATTAAGCTTCTATTTATAGGAGACTAAATAGTAACTAATTCACGAACGGTCCATATTGATTTATTATTAGAACGGACAGTCCAGATTGATTACTATTAAAACCACAACCGACGGTCCAGATTGATTTACTATTAAAATCACCATCGATGGTCCAGATTGACTTACTATTAAAACCACCATCGATGGTCCAAATTTATTTACTATTAAAACCACCACCAATGGTCCAGATTGATTTAACTTATTACACTTTAGTACCCCTAAAGTTTTCTAAGGTTACATTATTCCCCTTTAACTTTTGGAATTCACTTATCTTCAATAAATACATTATTAATACTTCAACAATTATACATCATTAATACTATAACTCACAATATTTAACAACCAGATCATTTCCGGGAAAGAGGGGGCTTTTCGATAAGAATTTCTCCCTATTTGGCGCGCAATTAGGTGACCAAACCTCTCCTCGACAGAACTTTCTAGACATTTTCAATATTGCAAATAATAATATGAATAACTTTGTTGTCTTAATTATTGATTTAATAATATATAATATTATGCAGATGATACTGTGACAATAATTGAATCAAATAACGTGAGATAATATGCAACAATTACTATAGCAATAATTAAGTAAACTGGGTGACTTCTTACGTAAGCATCAATAATCAATACCGTGTGCTACTATGCAACCACGCGTATTACTGTATTTTTACCACTAGGTATCTCAACAATTTAACAATAAAACTTTCGCCGTTATTTTTATAAAAAGATATTTCTATCATTTTCTAACTCCGACAGTTATTTCGTTATGGGGTCCACCAATGATGGTGTCGTTGTACGAATATTCCCTAACAAAAAGAATATTCCCCGACCAAACTAATATTTTATATCAACTTGCTTACTTTTAAAAAAATTCACATATCACCCTTAACTTTAACCTTTATCAATTTAACAATTTACTAAATAGAATAACAATTATAAGATAATTGAATACTTTCCTTTCATAAAATTCGGGGTCTTACATGATGACTATACCAACTACATTGGAAGTTGTGTGTACCCTCCAGACTTAGGCTACCAGCAGAAGAAAAAGTTCCAGAAGGATGTGTGATTCTATTTGTTGGATGAACCCTATTTAGACATTGTGTTGATTAGATTCTCAGAAGGTGTCTACCTAGCGAAGAAATGGAAGATGTACTTCATCATTGCCACACATCTGATTATGGTGGTCATTTTGGTGGACAGAGAACAGCAGCGAAGGTGCTCCATGTCGACGTAGCCTCAGGTCAGGTCTACCCACAGCTGACCCGGGTGGGCCCAACCCCGTGGGTCCGTTGTCTCAAAGTACGTGCATTCGGACCAATACGCAGTCTGCTCGAACCTTCATAACTTTCAATCCAGGAATCTGATGGAGGCATGTTATACCTTTCCAGAAATCCCTTTTTGAGAACTACACAATGACATGAGATTTGAACTTTTCTAAATCTGGGAACATAGGTCCATGACCAAATCTTCAAGTCTCCGTAGTTAGTCCGTTGAGCTGTCTTGTGCTATTGTTCACACGGGATTAAAGTTTTGGTCCTTCGTGACCTTCATGGCAGTGATTTGGGCTGAATTAAAGTTGAGTTGGAAAAATTACTATTTTACCCCTCAGGGTTATCTATGGGCTTGATGAAGTTGTAGTTGTCTTTTCTCAGGGTTATCTCTGAGATTAGACTGTTGTTGTCTTTTTTCAGTCCTTAGGGTTGTCTCTTAGGTTGGCTTGTTGTTTCGCGGGGTTGTTATCGGGTCTTATCTTGATCTCCCAAGGTTTTTGTCGGGGTTTGAATTGATCTCCCGGGGTTATCACCAAGGCTTGGATTGATCTCCCGGGGTTGTCGTCGGGGTTTGAATTGATCTTCCAAGGTTATCATCGGGGTTTGATTTGACCTCCCGAGGTTGTCACAGGGGTTTAATTTGATCTCCTGTGGTTGTCGTCGTGGTTTTAGTTTGATGATTTTAACTTGATGATTTTGACTTCCCGGGTTGTCTCTGGAAGACAAAAGACGATTCTGCCCTCCTGTATAATTAGTAACAGGAATGAAAAATTTTGAGTGTCTATATATGCCCCTCTTTACCATATTTATGCAATGTAATGGAATGAACAGGATAAAGATTACTAGACACTTTAAATATGACATGATTGAATGATGTCATGCAATTCAGCATAATATGATGTTATGTACTCTGACCGTTTTTGTTTAGAACTACTTCCAACGGTATGACTGCTCCCGCCTTTTCTATTGGGGATGGTGTTGTCAATGACGGTCTCCCATGAACTGCCTTGATGTCTACACGAACGGTAGTTTATAAAGTTCTCATCACCGAATCTTTACCGATGCTACATTGGGTTGAAGTCAATGGTTTAAAATGTCTGTCAGTGCCATTGAGACTGATTTGACGTCATGTTGGTGAGATGTTTTCAAGATCCCTGTTGGGGAGATTTTCATATGGTTGATACCACTGGACCTTTCTGAATTCAACGTCGAGATTTTTCACCAACGTTCTTTCTCTTCATATACGCTTTCTAACTTTACCTCCACCAGGGATGTTCCTCTCTTTTTGCGAGTGACTCACTGGGGATTATTGATGCTTATCCTGATGATAGCTCGCTGATAAGTGGGTTTTATACCTACTTATCAAATATTAATTCACGCGAACTACACCCATCTCAAGTACATTTTACTGAGTTTTTAGTTGCATTTCGTAATATTTTGCATTGCATGTACTGAGAACTCCTTTGGTGTAAATGTGTAGGAAATTACATAGATGGATGAAGGAAGAGTGGCATGACAAAGAACCAATAGCAGCAGGACAAGGCAAGAGTGTTAGCGAGAACCGAGTCCAAATGGAGAAAGTCGCGCATGGCCGGCTGGCTACATAGGTATTAACACGCTGCATCATACCAAACAAGCAACCTGGATCAAGATGACTTTTTCCTTCATACCATGCGAAATTACACATGGACCACAAGCGATGTTGGGATCGAGGCTACTGACTTTATTTTAATTTTCAAATTTCAAGTGTTTGAGTTTGTATAAACGATTATGGTTGGCACCAGACGCGATTATCTTTAGTTTTTACGTACTTTTCATAGGAGAGAACTAGGGTTTACACTTGGAGAGTATTCCAACGTGAAACTAATCATAGATTTCTTATTTTCTACTCCTTCTTTGGAATTCAGTTATTGTGGATGCTTTACTTTTACGTTGCTGGATATTATTGAGGATTTGAACATTACGTTGGGTTTGTAATCAGCAATTGGGTTTGATCGATTCTCTCTTCTCTTTTCCAATTATTCGTTTATTTTCCATGTTTTTCTTTGATCCCATAATGGCTTTTGGTTCAGTCATGAACTAAACTCCATTATGGGATTCTAACGGAGTTTAATACGTAGTCTAATTTATGGCCTGATTGCTGGACTGTTTTACATATCATAAGGAATTTGTATCATGGTTGGTTTGCATGCATGAATGATTGATCATCATTTGTTTTAGGTGCTTGTATGAAATTGAAAGATAACATGCGAGTATGGATTGTAATCATGATAGCATGCGTATATGGGGCTGTTTTGCTTATCTTTGTATTTCGTGAATCAGATAGACATTTATTGTTTCATCGCATGAGTTAAATAAGGGTTTGTGCTTAAATTCAATATTGCTGCAATCTCATATAGAAATATAGTGCGATTGGTTTTATTGATGATTACATGGTGTCTATTGCATGTGGATGTTATGTAAGTAGATCATGATACATTGAAAAATGGTTATGTCTACATTGAATGTGTAGGATTGTTACCTAACTTGGATGTACTTTTCTATTATATTCCCTATCAGGTGGATCTAGAAAGGATAGGTTTATACATATCTCGGAAGAGGTGTATGAACACTTATGTGTTCTCGGTAGACAGTCTGTAGTGACCACTAAGACCAAAGAGAGAAAGTTAGGAAGTTTGATGAAACATAGCACACCAAGTGTTTGACAAAATGCTAATGTGGGGTGAAGTTATAATCTTAGCTTTTAGCGCCTTAGATACCAGTCATTAGCCATTTACTTGCTTTGATAATTAGATTATAACTTTGCTCTTCAAAACTGGTAGAAAATAATGAATGGATGGAGGAGATTTGTAGGCTAGGAAAAGGTGGCAAATTACAAAGTTAATTATACTTTAGTAATTTCATCTATGCCTCTATTTTTAATTTAGTCCTTCAAGTATTATCAATCATGCATAACCTCCCCTAATAGTACTTGCATGTGAACCAATAGTTCCTTGCATGTGAACCAATAGTAGTTAATTGCCCATTTATCCGATTAATTGTCCGCTTGGTAAATTTAACATCCAGAAATCAATTATTATCGACATAAATGTCGATTTCCACTAACATTAATATTCTCAATATAATGGAAATATTTTTATCATTAATTATTCATCGTTAATATTATAATTCATAATATTGACAACCAGATTGTTCCCAAAAAATAAGGGGCTTTACGATAAAGATTTCTCCTTATTGGCGCGTAATTAAATAACCTAACCCCTTTCCTCGACAGAACTTTCTAACATTGTCAATAATACAAATAATAATATGAATAAATGTGTCGTCTCAATTATTGATTTAATAATATAAAATATTATGCAGATGATACTGTCACAATAATGTAATCAATAAAATGATATATTATGCAACAACTAATGTGATAATTATTGAATAAAACTGAGTGACTTCTTACGTAAATATCAATAATCAGAGATATTGTGCAATATCGTGTGCTACTGTGCAACAACGCATATTATCGTATTTTTATCACCGGGTATTTTAACAGTTTAATGGTAAAGTCTTATCGTTATTTTATGAAAAGATTATTTTTGTCACTTTCTATATCCGATAGTTAATTCATTGTGGGGACCACTAATGATTTTACCGTCGTACGAATATTCCCCGATAAAAAGAATATTCCCCGACCAAACGAATATTTTATGACAACTAACTTACGTTGAAAAATTTGCACATATCACCCATAACAATAGCATTATATCAAATCAACACCTTATTATTCAAAATAATATTTAGAGAAAATTAAATATTTATTCATAAAAAATTGGGGTCTTACAATGTATATCTATTTAAATCTTCCAACTTAATCTAGATTTCTCTCTCTCACTTATCATTTTAAGTTGCTTGTAAATGTGGTGAAATAAGGTGGCCAAATCAATTTGTGACACCTAGCTTGTAATGATGTTTATCTTTGAAAAAAAAAAACACCACATGTTCATTTTCTCCTTTTGTTGGCCGGATACTCCTCCCCCAAAATTCCCCAATTTTGATTTATTTTTAATGCCCAATTTTGCTTAATCAAATAACGTAAAAGTCCCTACACTAATTTGGCTAATTAGTTAGCTACCATCAAGGGAAAAATAGTCATTATGCCATCACTAGAAAAGGGCAAAATGGTCATTCCACCATCTCTAGAAAATTTGCTAGAAATTTCCTTCTAGGACATATTCGTCATTAGTAATTTTTATCAAGGGTATAATGGTTATTTGGCCATTTGCTAGGAAACTTTTTACAAATTTCCCTCTAGGTACAAGGGTCATTAGTGAGATTCTTCAATGGCACTTTGGTCATTTAATCATTCAATAGGAAATTTCCTAGAAATTTCCTACAAGGACACTATAGTTATTAATAATTTTCTCTTGGGGTGAAATTGTCATTTCATCATTATTAAGAAACTTCCTAGCAATTTCCTTCCTAGGGCACAAAAGTCATTACAAATTTTCTTTTGGGCAAATTAGTCATTTCCCCACTTCTAGGAAATTTAGAAATTTCCTAACCATCATCACCAATTATCACACCCTAGTGGGGCCCACCATCCTTAACTTCTCCCAATTTAATATTTTTTGGTTCTATTAAATTATCATTTAAGGCATAATTTTTCACAAGCTTTTATAATTAAGCTTTTTATTCATACTTGTATGATTAATTTTAATTAATCATTCCTCTTATTTGGCTAAAAATATAATTAGCTCATTCTTAAGAATATATGTATCTATACATATACACATTCTCTTTAACCTTATAGCATCACTTCATTTGAAATTTATTTCCTTAATAAAATTTTCCACATGTATCATTATAAAATTTCTTACACCATTTAGTTCACATCAAATTTATAGGTATCGTAGTACCTTATGCTTAATATTTGTTCAAGTACATATAAGTTCATTTCTAGTGTTTTAGAATTTTGTAACCCATATTTTCTCTATTCTCTTTCAAATAGTAAATCATATAGGTTCTTTAAAAAAATTAATTAACACTCAAATTCCCACATAGGTTTTATTCTTTAACCTTTATTGCAACCACTCAAGATCTTATAAATTTTCGGGTTGTCACAAAAAGTTTCTTACTAACTCATTGCTAGCCATACTACAGGAAATCATTTCAACCCGCATGGAATTTAAAGTAACATAGGGTGGCTGTAGACCATTGGTCTAGTTTGGCTGAGAGCAAGTCATTAGTTGTAAAGTCTGTATGTACATAATTTTAATACCATAAGTGAATAACATCTCACCAAGCTGGTTCCCCTCTTTGGGCTCACTGACTCGGACCCTAGTATCATTGGGCTTGTCTATTACCATCTTCATAATTTGTGGGGCTTAAACAGCCTATTTTCCATATCCATTAATTTGGGCTAGAATCACGACTCGATTAGGCTCAGCTAAATTAACTATCCACTTCAGTTCACTATCTTTATTCCACCAGATTATAAATCCTTCCATGACCCGCAATTAACTTGGTAAATCACATATAATGCTAACATAATCAACACTGATTAATTATCAATCTGATACCAACTATCCTTTGGGCCTATAAAAATTACTCTTTTTATAGTTTAATTAAACACTTGAGTTAATTCCTCACAAATCATTATGTCACACAAAGCTCATCATTTTAAGCTTAGTTAATGCATAACTCAAGCTTGTCGCACGTTATAGTCTCAGTTTTATTTTTTCTCATGATGAGAATTCATTGCATTCACTAAATTTCGAATACACACATTACCCATAAATGCACACAATTATGACCAAATTATACTTATTTCGTTAATAATAATCTTTCAAAATTTTCAGATATTACAATTACCCTTTTCTAGTATAGCAAGAAAATCATTAACACTAAGATTAATATAACAGCTTGAAAGAATACTAAGTACCAATTTAATATGGCCCAATAGTTAAATGCGGACACTCATACTGTGACGCCCCCAAAATAGGTATACATAACCCATCTTGGGTCGCCAAATACATAGTACAGAACTCAAATACAAACATAATTTATACAACTGTTAAGTGTCGTGCAGAATACGACAAAACATAAATTGTGAGTTTTAATGCAAATATTGTCTCCTAGACAATATCCAAACTCAAAATAAGTCATCATTACAATTAATATCACACTATTTCATAGAATAGTGAAGACTACTATAGCAACCATCTCAGACCGTCACTCCATTCCCCGACTAGTCCCAGCTATATTTTTATTTCCTGAAGAGAACAGTGAAAGAAAAGGGTGAGCTCAACTAGCCCAGTAAAGAATATTATGACTAAGATAATGCATAATAAATTATCATTAGCCTTAATAGTATAACAACTAATAGAATACAATAGACAACAAGTTTTAGATCAACATCTGCAGCGGAACAAGCAATCCATTAGAAGAGTCAAGTAGAGCATGATATCTACTATCTTCTATGATTTAAAAGTTTGTCATCAATTTTATCACTGAGACTCAACTTAATAAATAATCCACATCACTGAATTATCCATGCACTACGAGCCAAGGATATTCATTATTATCACATCCACGAATCATCCATGCACTACGGGCCAAGGATATTCGTATTATCATCAATGGTCATGATCATGTCAAACAACAATTCATCTTTGCACCCTTGACCGAAGAGAACGCACGGTCATGATCATACCAACAACTATCCATCAATGCATTACGGGCCAATGAGGACTTTTACCACATCATTTGTAACATTACAGGTCATGATTATATCGAATAATCCCTGGTCATAATCATACCAATCAACAGTTCATCTATGCACTACGGGCCAAAGATGACTTTCATCACAATATAAGCATGAGGATGATGACAATGATATAAGAATTTAATTAAATTAGAGCAAGGATAAATTTTAAAGATTTATAAATCAATTTATCCAGAATTCAATAATGTCCAAATTGTCAACATAATACTGCTTTGTGGAGTAAAATTTAAGAATAATATTGTATCAAAAATAATTTGGACAGAAAAGAAATCAATTTTTGTCATGAATAGTACTCCGGGTGAATAGTACCTGAGTTAATAGTACTTCGTGAATAGTACTCCTGCATAAAAAAATTAAACTTTAACAAAAATATTCAGAAAAATATCATTGTGAAACGATGCTAGATGAAACGCCAATTTCAAGAATATTCCACTAATTTCACAGAGTATAGAAGCAATACTTATGAAAATGAATATAGAATTCGAAATCTGAAACGAAATAATATTACTTACATACTACATAGTATGGAAGAAAATATTATTTCTTACGAATACTGAACAAAAATAATATCCCTTACGAATATTGAACGAAAAATAATATTCCTACGAATATTGAACGAATATAATATTCCTTGCGAATATTAAAAGAAAATAATATTCCTTACGAATATTGAACGAAAATAAAATTCCTTACAAATACAAAAAATAATATCGTAAGCGAATATGAAACAAATAATACCCCTTACCTCAAAAAGAGAGCAATTCCGACTGGTATAGCGGATATATTCTTGAAGAAAACTTTCACTATTTTCTACACTCAAAGCTTCCTTAAATTCTAAAGAAATACGCTCAATATTATAGAAGAAGAATTCTCCGATTCTAGTGTGATTTTCATTTCTAAACTGAGCATCCTATTTATAGGAGAATGGATGGGCACTATTTGAACGCACAGTAAAGGGAAAATCATGGGCGCAGCCACGGATGAAATTCGACGAAAATTTGATTATACTATGATGTACTATACAATAAAATATTCTAACTCTTAATGTATAACCTTTGAGCGTAGAATATGTTCCTTCTTATCCAAGATTTTAACAGGTATCACCTCATACGTTAAATCTTCTGTTATCTCGTTTAGTTCTAATTCAATAATGTGGTTTGGGTCGTCTACATATTTACGTAACATTGATACGTGAAAAATGTTATGAACTCGAGACATACTTAGTGGTAAGGCAAGTCTATAGGCCACAGTTCCTACTCGATCGAGGATTTCAAATGGACCAATTAAATCAAGGGTTGAGATTTCCTCTCTTCATCGATTCTTGCTTCTAGAATAACGCCTTTTTGCACCTTCTTCTTCATATTCATCAACTCTGGGTGTGTAGCTTGAGTGGCTTTAACTTTATCGATTTAAGTCGATTCTACTCGTATATTTGACATCATCACATGGGTCCCTAGAGTCTTTAACTTTATCTCCATCATTTGTAAGTTATACGAAATGGGTCTTTGTGTTAACAACGTCGCACTCGTAACCGCATACGATCTTCTACTCAACGTGTCAGCTACCACGTTCGCTTTTCTAGGATGGTATTGAATGGTATGGCCATAATCTTTTAACAGCTCGAGCCAACGTCTTTAGCTCATGTTACATTCGTTTTGGGCGAAAAAAATATTTCAGGGTTTTGTATCGGGTTCACGGTCGATACAAGATTCGATTTCACGCTTTGGGGGTAGGCTAGGAAGTTCTTAGAGAAATACGTCAGGAAATTTATTAACAATAGAAATATCATTCAAAACGGTGCCTCTCATCCAGGATTTGGATAGCACCTCACATTGATACCTATCAACTTGCCACCGTTATTCACGGCGTCCCCTACGAAAAGTCTGGCTTCGGTGCATCCCACACAAGGAAGTCACCAGCGAAAGTCTTGGGGCTCTTTACTTATGGCTTAATATGACAATGATTGTCTTTAGTGGTTTGGTTGCTTGAATTCTCGTAACAGGTTGGTTAGGAATATGAAAACTAACAACCTTATGAAAAAAATTAATTTTAGCATGATGAATAGTTAACCAGTAGATTTCTAAAATCACATCAAAGGCAAGTATTTTCAAAGAGATGAGATCAACAGGTAATGTGAGGGTATCGATTTGAATTAAATAAGATTTATAAATAGTGGACGTAACGAAGGTTTCTCCTAACGAAGTTTTAACAGATAAGTCAAAATCTAATTTCGCAAGTCAAGTTCAAACGTTGAACACAACTAGGTGAAATAAAAGATTGGATATAACTAATATCTAACAAGGTATAGACTTCCTAAGAGTTTATGATTAGCTTACCCGTGATAACTTCGTTCGGGTTCCTCGTCACGAAAAATGCTCTCTCTTAAACTGCCGACTTTGACTTGTCTGGGACATCTTTTAGCGTCACCATCCCAGCTGGACTTGACTTCACTACATGAAAAAATCAAGCTAGGTGACCTTCTCTTTCGTAATTGAAACACGCTTTGGGTTACTGCGTACAGTTTGGATGGATGTGTCCCTCCTGTCCACATTTGAAACATACGAATGGTGGTCGTTCTCCTTCCTTGGAAACGGGTGTTGGTGCTGCTGTCTTTCCATCATTGTTGAATCTCATCTTCTTAAAGTTGTCCTCACTTAGTTCACCTTTCCTATTATCTTGACCATGATTACCACCGAAGTGGTTACCATTTCTGGCATGATAATTTACTCCACGATGGTTATCGTTGTTCCGATGGTCGTTGCCACCGGTAAGATTATTATCGTGTTGTTGGTTGTTGCCTTTTGGTTGAGCTGACTCATAATCACGTTCTAATAAC
Organism: Panax ginseng; assembly: GCA_020205605.1. Lineage (NCBI taxonomy): Eukaryota > Viridiplantae > Streptophyta > Magnoliopsida > Apiales > Araliaceae > Panax > Panax ginseng. The sequence continues at coordinate 92,658,638 of CM035143.1, forward strand.
TGAGCCCTATTCACAACATCTGAATACAAACAAAGTTTGTGAGAAATGAGGTATTGACATATTTTGGGTTTCAAATCTCGCAGAAACAGTCACGTCATTCGCTCCTCATTATCAACCAAATGGGATGCAAACCGGGACAACTCGGCAAACTTAGCCTTGTACTGTGACACGGTTATATATTTTGCTTAAACTTGATGAATTCCACCTCCTTCATGTGACGAATACTTTCGGAAAAGTAATTGTCGTTGAACAATTCCTGGAACTTCTCCCAAGACATCTTCAGTTCGGATAGTTGAGTACGTTTTACAGATTCCCACCAGTAATCTGCCTCTTCTCGTAACATAAAGGTGGCAAAGGGAACCTTTTGCTCTTCTAAGCATTTCAAGACATCAAATATCTTGGTGATCAACTTAATCCACGTCTCTGCCTTAAGTGGTTCTGGCTTTCCCAAAAACTCCGGTGGTCCCAGCTCCTTGAACTGCTTAGTGGTGACCAGCCGTGAGTTGCCAGTGTTTCCACCTGCAGTATGAACATGAATCTCTCTCGTTTGGTTTTGCATAAATTCTAGAAAGTTCCTAAACATACCATCGTTCGTCATTTGGCCGGTGTTATTATTTACAAAAGGATTATTGCCTTCCGGTTGCACATTATCTTGGTTATTGATCAGCAGTGACTCAACGGTCTCATGTGCTCCATTGCTTATCCCAACATTTTCAGATGCCATTTTACTGTCACAAAACAAGGGTTAATTGAAATACCACATATTATCCCTATATTCTGACCGACCCATTAAATAACAAAAAAAGCTTAGGTAGGTCATACTAGCGAAGGAATTACCCGTCTCTCCCCTCCTAGTTCTAGCCTCAAATCTCAGCCACGGATCATATCCCTAAGCTTTGATACCAACTGTGACGCCCCCAAAATAGGTATACATAACCCATCTTGGGTTGCCAAATACATGGTACAGAACTCAAATACAACTTAATTTATACAACTGTTAAGTGTCGTGCAGAATACGACAAAATATAAGTTGTGAGTTTTAATACAAATATTATCTCCTAGACAATATCCAAACTCAAAATAAGTCATCATTACAATTATTATCACATTATTTCATATAACAGTGAGGACTACTATAGCAACCATCTCGGACCGTCACTCCATTCCCCGACTAGTCCCAGCTATATTCTCACTTCCTGAAGAGAATAGTGAAAGAAAAAGGTGAGCTCAACTAGCCCAGTAAAGAATATTATGACTAAGATAATGCATAATAAATTATCGTTAGCCTTCAACGGTATAACAACTGATAGAATACAATAGACAACAAGTTTTAGATCAACAACTGCAGCGGAACAAGCAATCCATTAGAAGAGTCAAGTAGCGCATGATATCTACTATCTTCTATGATTTAAAAGTTTATCATCAATTTTATCGTTGAGACTCAGCTTAATAAATAATCCACATCACGGAATTATCCATGCACTACGGGCCAAAGATATTCATTATTATCACATCCACGAATCATCCATGCACTACGGGCCAAAGATATTCGTATTATTATCAATGGTCATGATCACGCCAAATAATAATTCATCTTTGCACCCTTGGCCGAAGAGAACGCATGGTCATGATCATACCAACAATTGTCCATCAATGCACTACGGGCCAATGAGGACTTTTACCACATCATTTGTAACATTACAGGTCATGATTATACCGAATAATCCCTGGTCATAATCATACCAATCAACAGTCCATCTATGCACTATGGGCCAAAGATGACTTTCATCACAATATAAGTATGAAGATGATGACAATGATATAAGAATTCAATTAAATGAGAACAAGGATAAATTTTAAAGATTTATAAATCAATTTATCCAGAATTCAATAATGTCCAAATTGTCAACATGATACAGCTTTGTGGAGTAAAATTTAAAAATAATCACTACAAGAAAATCGGCTATTTCCGACGGACGTATCCGCGACGGATTAAATTCGGTCAAAATAGGTTTAATGCCGAGGGACTAATGCGTCGAATATAAGTCCCTCGGAAATAAAACAATTCTGACGGAATTCCGTCGAATGTAGACCTCTCCAGTTGGTGCCAAATTTTGCGCTACCGCGAAAAGTAATTTCGACGAAAAAACGTTAATTCTAAGGGACGTTTCGTCGAAGTTAAGTTATTTCCGAGGGACTTATGGCCGACGGATATTCCGTCGGAGATAACAAATATAACTTTTCAGCTTCTGCCTTTTCATTTCAGACGCTCAGCTTTATCTCTCATTCTCTCTCACTCTCCTTCCCTCTCTCATCCCCCCCACCCACACTCATCCGATCACTGGTCCCCCTTCCCCCTCCCTCTGCCACCAGACATCCCCCCCCCCCTGTCTCCCCAGTGTCTCCCCACTGCCTTGCATTCCCTCCTCCCCCCGGTCCCCCTACCCCTCCCCAATACCCCACCCTCCCTCTCCCCCACCCCCACCCCACTGTCCCGATACCCCACCCCAGTACCCCCCACTCCTCTCATCTCCCCAGTCGCCGGCCACTGCCCACTTCCGACCGCCACTATGCCACCAGTTCCGGCCACGGTAGCTCCTAGCTCCTCCTTTCTCTTCCTCGCTTCTCCTCCTTTAATTGAAGGTAAGAAATCCTAAATGATGATTTGAGATTATTAAATATAGTTTGCAGATTTGTGTTGTTGATTTTGCTAATTACATTCATGTGTTACTGAGAATAATTTTGGAGTTATAGGTTGTATCAGAAATTGGGTTTTATATTTTAATTTCTTTGAAATTGGGTTCATTTCATTATATGAAATTTATTTTGCTAAAGTTGTTGATTTTAAAGAAAAGTTGTTCATCTTCAGTAAACTGTTTTTGCAAATTGGGATTATTTGACTTCAATTCTGCAAATTGTTACATGTTGCTGAAATTGTGATTTATTTTGTGCAATTAAAATTTCTGTTAGTGTATACAATTTATTTGTGCAATTACAGTGTTTGGGTCATAACAATTACAGTGTTTGGATCATAACATATATGTATGTCAAGAATGTGATATTTGATATTTCCCACTGAATTCCCAACGAAATATCTATCAGAAATACTTTATAAAAATTCCCTATATTTATCTCAACTCACTTGGCTTCACAAAACACATTTTTAACAACATTTATTCATTAATATTATAACTTGCAATATTAACAACCAGATCATTCTCACGAAAGAGGAGGCTTTTCGATAAGGATTTCTCCTTATTGGCGCGCAATTAGGTTACCAAACCCCTTTCCTTGACAGAACTTTATAGACACTGTCAATAATGCAAATAATAATATGAATAACTTTGTCGTCTCAATTATTGATTTAATAATATAAAATATTGTGCAGATGATACTGTGACAATAATTGAATCAATAACGTGAGATACTATGCAGCAATTACTGTAGCAATAATTGAGTATAACTAAGTGACTTCTCACGTAAGTATCAATAATCAATACCGTGTGCTACTATGCAACCATGTGTATTACTGTACTTTTATCACGGGGTATTTCAACTGTTAACGGTAAAACTTTCGCCGTTATTTTTATAAAATATATTTACATGCTTTTCTAACTCCGAAATGATGAATTACATTTAATGGGGTCCACTAATGATTGTGTCGTCGTATGAATATTCCCACGATAAATGAATATTCCCCGACCAATCGAATATTTTATAACAACTTGCTTACTTTGCAAAATTTATAAATACTACCAACAACTATAACATTATATCAAATCAACACCTTAATACTCAAAAAAATATTTCAAAAAAATTAAATTTTTATTCATAAAAGTTAGGGTCTTACACATACATATAAATATTTATACATTTCGTCCATCACATTTATTTAAGCTAGCAAAATAGTTAGCACCTACATCATTAAAAATAATAGTTTCATGTAATTTAAATAACTCATAGTAGTATTCACCATTCTCCTTATTTGTCACCAAAATATACTTATCAGTGAAATTAGTTATATTATGATATAATTACTTCATTGATCTAATAGGTAGATTTATGTCAAGAATATTTCACAATTAAGCCATGTTGGCTTTCCTTTTCATTTTGAATAATAATGTATATTTTTAACAATACATTTACTTACTACGTCTCATAAAATTTATTTAATTCCTCATATTACTTTCTCTTCATTATGAATAACTATAATTTATAATTAATATCTCGTACATTCTTAGTTAAAGCCTTTTATCTTAAAAGTCTCTCTTCACAATCATTTTATATCCTATGGATTTTTTTTAGCATATAGATAATAAATAATAAAAAATAATTTAATCCACTCTTTTCACATTGCGCTTATTAAAATTAGGTTAAATCCCCAATCTTTATTTAATCATTTAATATTTCCCTAAAAAGAAATATTACTAATATTCGGGATATCACAAGCTGGACAGTCATTCGTTCACCGGGGTACAAGACACCCGACTACCTTGTCGTAGTGGTAATTCTTCGAACCCACAAAAAGTATGAATCAATTAATCCCTAGAAGGTTCTTCTCGTGTTGAGGGAGTTTTTAGGATCCATGGTTTATATCTTGTTGAAGGCTTTATGAGGGTGCAATTTTTTTGAGGCTTTGAGAGGGTTTCGAGGCTTCAAGTTCCGGGCATTTGGGACAAACTCCTCCTCCTGTTCACCACCTTCAACTGAGTTGCACTCAGTTTGTAGCGGTGCCTGATCATAAGGCACATATTTCTCCTTCGCGTTCTCCATCAATTTGATGTAATGTTTCGCTCTTAGTATTGGAGGTCCCCCCTCAGGTCTGATACATTTAGATCCATCTACAAACAAATAAGAGTACATTAATATCCAGGCAATTATTATAATATCCATTTAGATGAGCTACAAACAAATAAGACTATACGAATTAATTACTAACCAACTCCTATTCTTTACAGTATCATTATAATATGTCATTATTTCTTTCGTGTAATCTGCCATTTGGTATTGTTTGATGGGTTTTGTGGGTGAATTTAGAGAGATTGATGGGTTCTTGGGTGATTTTAGGGAGGGATTAATAGGTTTTTGGGGGTGATTTTAGAGATATTGATGGGTTCTTGTTATAATTTCGAGAGAGAAATTAAATTTATTCTTTTATTTATTTTCATTTATTATGTTATAAAATATTATAACATAAACTATTTTCTTTGTATTTTAATAATTGGTCTTAATGAATGTTTAAAAAAAAAATTGTTTTGTATTTTAATGTATTAATACTTGTATTGACAAATTTGCCATTAAAAAAATGGGTCAGGTCAGACTTTGAGGCGGATTTAAGTGAAAATTGAGAATGGACAGAATTGACACCAACTTGCTATTTTAAGAACTCAGTTGATGAACAATGAATTTTAAAGATGATTTTGACATTCGATAACAACTTGAAAGGATAAAAGTGTCATTCAGACTTTTAAAAATCTAAGAGTTTAAGAGTAGAAAACCAAAATATCTATGTGAACAGACTCTAGTGGTGGTAAATGGTATGGGAAGAAAGTGACAGAATATGCAGGACAAGAAAACAAGCGTGAGAGAAGAAAAATAGACAAAAAATGATAAAGAGGGAAAAAAAGAAACTACTCAAAAAAAAAGCGGCGTTGTGCTTATCTTTATTGCTATGTTGATATCAATTCTCAAAAAATATCTAACAAAAAGTCATATTACAAGCAAATTTAAGTAAAAATAAAATACTCAAAATTAATGAATATACAATTCTTACCCGAATAGCCACAATTAACATCACCTCTAATGAAATGCCATGAGCAACAACCTTAACAGCAACATAATGAAATTGATCAAAATGTGTGTACACAATAACCTACACATCCAGATGAAAGAAGAGAGAGATTTTAAAAAATAGAATTAAAAGCTATATTGGGGAAAAAAATCTTGTACTTAACTTCAACAAATTTAGCACATACACATTTTACCTGTACTGGATAAATTTTAGGATTCAAAATTTTTATCCAACTTGGTCTTTTCGGGGTCGCAAAGCTGGTGAGCGCTCTCTCCTTTTCTAGCCTCATACTTTTATGGTTGTTTTCACCCAGCCCAACACTTCAATGATTAAACAAAATCATCATTTCACTTCATTATCCCCTGCAAAATAATCATTTATGTATTCGTAGGACACTTATATTTTAATTCAAAATATGATGTACATCATCAAATAAACCAAAAAAAATGATCATATAAATACATCAACATATATAGAAAATATGCAAATACATATAGATATATTGAAAATACATCCAATAAAATTGATATGATTTATTGAGGACTCTAATAAGCTGGGAGAGAGAGCTACCGAATGTTATAGGTAGATCATTCCAAAAGAAAATGACATTATTTTAGAAGAAAGAATATGTGAGATGGGGAGATGGGGAGACAGAGAGCGGGCGATGCAAAAAAATGAAAGGGGTTATATAGCCATATAGGATACATTTAACAAACCTAGTATCTTACTTTTAAGGTAAATTATTATTTAGTCCGTAAACTATTTCACTTTTTCAAGTTTATCCCTTAAGCTATTTTTTTAATCTAGTTACATCATTTGTCTAATTTTTCCTGTGTTAGATATTTCTATTACAAATGTTAACAAAAGTGCACATGTGTAATTTTTTTTTCCAGATATGTAATTTGACTTTCTAATGTGTAAAATGACTTGCATACGTGGCACTTTTTTTCCTTAAGTGTATCATGACATGGATGCTTCTTTTTCCTCCATTATATATTTTCCCCAACCCCAAAGATAAACTCCAAATTTGGAAATGAGATCCACCATCATCATAACATTTAAGCACCAAACAAAAACCCAAAATCCTAATAAATTGAATAGACCTTTAGCATGGTAGGATCAATGGTGCGCTTTTATGAATATCAATACGGGTTGGCTCTTGGAGCGGATTTAAAAAAATTTCTCCTACAGACGGAATTTAATTAATTTTTTTGTTTAAGTTAAATAAAAAAAATTAAAATATTATTTAATCATAATAATATTTACAATTTGTAAGAAATATTTATAATCCAAACTAAAAAAAGATTTTCAAATAAAAAATTTTAGATACAATTTAGAAAATTATTTTGGTTACTTGTCATAATTCAATTTGAATTATTCCTCAAATGCTCAAAGTCTCAAACCAAATTTACTTTTTATATTTAAACAAAACCAGGAATTAATTTCAAAGGATAAACTAGTTTTACAAGTTTCAAAAAAGTTTTACTTAAAATAAGAGAAACAAACTATCCAAAATTTATACCCAGGACACCAAAAATTATACAGGGTCCATTAGTTAGATGCAGGGAAGTAAAGTGATTATTGTTATTTGTAATATATAGTATTATTTAATATATATATATATATATATATATAATAAAACAGAACATAAATTTATATATATATATATAACACAGAAAATATTAATAAATAAATCCGAGTCCTTTGAATTCACAAAGTCTCCTTAAAGCAAATTTATTCCCTCACAGGTGCTAAGGATTAATTGAATAATTGTTTCCCAAGATAAAACGGATTTACAATTCTTAATTAGTAGCGCTACAAAATTAAGAATTCAGTGAACGCAAATTCTATGTTATATACTCGAACTTTACTTTTAATAATAATGATGCATGAAAATGGTGCATGAATACACTTACTCAAAAATAGGAAACGGGAAAATATTTGCAGAACGATGGGAAGGAACGGCGGAATCTGCAGAAACGGGATTTTGCAGAACACAAAACGGAACTCTATTTAAGACTGTGGAACGGGATTCATTCTGCAGAAACGGGATTTTTACAAAAGGGAAGGAACGAGATTTTTCAGAAGGGAAGGAACGGGACGGGACGGGTCGCATAAACAGAACGATGTAATCAAACTTATACCTGAAAATGTAATCCCACATAGTTTATTTATAGAATAATTAGGCGCTTTATTACTGCTAGACGCTGCAAACCGCCCACTTACTCACTTAACCCGACTCAATTCAATTCATCAATTTTCTCATTCAATTCTTAATGGATTTGAACACATAAATATATATTTTATCAAACCCAATTCCAACAATCCCCCACATTAATGTAAAATTGACTTTACAATATGTAAAATATGTTATGAATATGCAGACACTAGTTCGAGTACATGAGAAAAGATAATAGAATTCATAAAATATCTCTTGATGTCTTTGAACTGTCAGCTTTTCGTGTAAACCAAGACAATAGAATTCATAAAATATCTCTTCAGACATAGTTGGTTCACACGTTTGTGTTCATTTTGGCCTTGAAACACCTCTTGGTTCCGTGAGTATATTAGAGAATTTAGCCTTCAAAATTCTCACAGAAGTGGCCCCCTTCTTACTCACGTAGGTGACTTCTATCAAGAGTATCCTGCAATACTCCACTTGAACGTATTTCAAGATATAAAAGTCATTAAAAGCGTAACTTATCCTAATTCTCGAGGCAGATGTGCACTATCTCATTTCAGGAATGGTTAGGAGTAAATATCTAGCTCCTCAGTGTTTTACTGAGTACTATATAGTTCGGTTTGCCCATTAAACCTAGATCTTGGGATCTCCAAATACCAGGTTGGGTTGCCACTATGATTTACTCTTATTTAAACAAGAGGCTTTAAACCCATTTCCCTTGATGATTTTTCCACTTGCTCTCTTGTTAATCCTTTTGTAAGCGGATTCGCAATATTATCTTTTGACTTTACATAGTCAATTGAGATAATTCCATTTGAGAGCAATTGTCTAACGGTATTATGTCTACGTCGTATATGGCGTGACTTACCGTTATATAAATGACTATGTGCTCTTCCAATCACCGATTGGCTATCACAAAGTATACATATAGTCGGGTACGTGTCTTGACCAATTTGGAATATCCTCTAAGAAATTACGGCCACTCAAATTTCTTCTCCACTTTTTGTCTAACGCAATGAATTCTCGATTCCATCAGAGACCTTGCAATACACGTTTGTTTTAAGGATTTCCAAGATACCGCAGCACCTCCAAGGGTAAAGACATATCCATTTGTAGATTTCAAGTCTTTATTATCAGATATCCAATTAGCATCACTATATCTTTCCAATACTGCTGGATATCTTGTATAGTGCAGTCCATATTTTTGAGTATGTTTTAAATATCCTAAAACTCTCAAAATTGCTTTCCAAAGGATCTTTACCGGATTACTCAGATACCTACTTAGCTTACTTACCTAATAAGCTTATATCTCGGTCTAAGATAGCTTCATGACATACATTAAACGCCTATTATACGAGAATATTCTAATTGAGATATGCCATCACCTTCATTTTTAGCTAGATGAAGATTTATATCAACTGGGGTCTTATTTAGAATTATATTATACTTGTTAAATTTTTTTTTTCAAGTATTTTCTCAATGTAATGAGATTGAGATAATATAATTCCATCAGAGGTTCTAGAAATCTTGATTCCTAGAATTATATTAGCAACCCCCAAGTCTTTTATATCAAATCTATTTGACAACATACGTTTTGTTGAGTTGATAACTTCATTGTTGATACTCATGATTAATATATCATCCACATAAAGACAAACAATGACATATTCCTTTTGAGTACTTTTGACATAAACACATTTGTCACATTCATTGATTTTAAATCCATTTGATAACATAACAATATCAAATTTCTCATGCCATTGTTTTGGTGCTTGTTTTAATCCATACAAGGATTTAACAAGTTTGCATACTGTCCTCTCTTGTCCAGGAGCTATGAAACCTTCAAGTTGTTCCATATATATTTCTTCATCTAATTCACCATTTAAGAATTCAGTCTTTACATCCAATTGATGTATTTCAAGTCTATTTGAAGATGCTATTGCTATTAGCATCCGAATAGATGTAATTCTTGTAACAGGTGAATAAGTGTCGAAATAATCCAATCCTTCCTTTTGTCTATAGCCTTTAACAACAAGCCTTTCTTTATATTTATCAATTGAGCCATCAGCTTTCATCTTCTTTTTGAAGATCCATTTATACCCTAAAGGTTTTAAACCAGGTGGAAGGTCCACCAGTTCCCATGTATGATTTTGTATGATGGATTCAATTTCACTATTTATTGCTTCTTTCCAATGAAAAGCATCTGGAGTGGATATTGCCTCTTTGTATGTTTGAGGATCATTTTCTAACAAAAATGTTAGAAAATTCGGGCCAAAAGACGTTGAAGTCCATGCCCTTTTGCTACGTTTAGGTTCATCTAATACAGACTCTTTGTCTATATTTTCAGGATTATTACTAGTAGCATCCAAAGGTATTTTGATTGAATATGAATCTTTATTATATGGAAAAATATTCTCAAAGAATGATGCATCTCTTGATTCAATAAATGTATTCACATGAATATCATTAATTTCAGATTTATGAACAAGAAATCGATAAGCACTGCTGTTATTTGCATAACCAATGAATACACAGTCAATTATTTTTGGTCATATCTTAACCTTTTTAGGTTTAGAAACCATTACCTTTGCTAGACACCCCCACACTCTTAAGTATTTATAGCAAGGTTTATGACCTTTTCATAATTCTTAAAGTGTTTTGTGAGTTTTCTTATGAGTCACTTTGTTTAGAATATAATCGGCAGAAAGCAAAGCTTCCCCCCCACAAATTCTGGGGTGCTCCAGAACTGTTTAACATAGCATTCAACATTTCTTTCAATGTTCGGTTCTTGCGTTCAGCAATACCGTTAGATTGAGGTGAATAAGGAGCAGTAGTTTGGTGAATAATACCATGAGTAGAGCAAATCTCTTCAAATGGTGATTCATATTCACCACCTCTATCGCTTCTTATTGATTTAATCTTTTTGCTAAGTTGATTTTCAAATTCATTTTTATAAAGTTGAAACATTTTTATTGCTGCATCTTTGCTTCTTAGCAAATATACATAACAATATCTTGTGCAATCATCAATAAAGGTAATAATTTTTTTTTTCCTACCTCTTGTTTGCACAAACTTTAAGTCACATATATCAGTGTGAATTAAATCTAGAGGTTCAGTTTTCCTTTCAACAGAATGAAAGGGTAATCTTATCATTTTTGATTCCACACAAATTTCACATTTATGTTTTTGATTAATATCAAATTTTGGCAGGAATTCTAAATTAATTAATCTACGCAATGTATTATAATTAACACGTCCTAATCTAGCATGTCATTCCTACAAACATATCATTTTTAGTAAGTACATGTAGATATAATAACATAAACAAATTACATGTGATATTACTGCAGCAGCACCACCCATTATTTATTTATTTATTATATTGAGTTTTGGTTAATTTCTAATCTATTTATAGATTAGGTCGTACCCCAATTATTGCAGGCACGTATCTTAATTAATTGGTTGTATCCCAATTTTTGGAACGTATCCCAATTCCAACCGATTCTAATTTTTGGAAACTTTTGGCCCAACTCAATTTTGGCTCCCAAAT